>PUFA01000044.1:392500-5192500 GCA_003508835.1 Eonycteris spelaea
CCTATGAAGTTTTTAAAAGAATGTGATTGTTGTCAGAAGGAATCGGGTCCCACAGCGCAGTGTTCAGCTCTGCTTGCACTCAAAGCCACTGCCGAGGGGAGCCGCGCTGTTCCAAGCCTGGTGGGCACAGACCAGCAAGAAAGTGAATTCTGCATACTGCACAGATCATCGCTCAGTTCAGGCAGTCAGATTGCATCTGGGATCAACCAATTGTGCTTCATGAAACCGTCAGCCCTCATTTGTGTCTAGCTGTTTTCTTCTGTTCGGCTGTAAACAAGGAGTTGTCTCCCTCCGCTCGCGTGCTAGGGGAGATCGCACAGTCAGACCTAGTCAGTGGCCCTAGAGCTAAAGTTAAAGTTACTTCTTCCAGACAGCAGTTCCAGTGCGCACGGGGGAGGCACAAAGAGAAGCAACTTGGGAACGACAGAGTTAGGTTCCCTTTTCAGAAACGCATACCTTAGATTCCTACCCATACTGGCATGGCATGTCTCTTCCGTGAAATTAATTTAGGTGTTCTTAGTACGAACAACTTTTCTTTTTTTCTTTATTTTAGCAGACTAGCTCAGCAGATTAATTGCATTGCCGAGGACGGGTGGTGGTGATTGTATTTGTCGTTTCACTGCTCTGGGGCTTTGCTTGGATCAGCCAAAAAAAAAAAAAAAAAAAAAAAAAAAAAGACGCGAATAGAAATACTGTCAATCTGGTCCACCTCCAGGAACCTAATCATGCTGAATCGCTGAGAGGAGTGTAATGATGCTAAACAGGAACAGGTATGTTGGCTTCTGTTGTCATCCACTTCGGCCATAGTGATGCCTTTACAATAAAGCAAAATACGGTTCAAGGAACATCAGCTCAATAATAAAAGGTAGGGGGTGTTATTGAAGCCGTTTTCCTTGGCAAGTGGCATAAAGACAATTTAGTATTTGCTGCATTGAATTCTCCTAGCCAGCTGGTGTGTCCCTGTTAAGAGTTTCATTTATGCAGTTTGGGCTGGAACATTTTTTGTTCTCGGAGCCTATTACTTTGTCGATTGAGGGGATAACAGCCAAAGTGAAACAGCTTGTAATTTGCACCTGTCTGCTCTAAGCATTCCATGTTAGATTGCATGGAGAGCAAACTCTTTATTGCTATGAGAATAAGACTAGGTAGGGCTACATGCAGTTTGTTGGGGGGCTTATAGAATATTTTAGTGTTTTTTTTTTCCCCTCGTAAATGATCTATCTCATAGGGACTTCCCTATGCTTGTGTTTAAGAGTCCTAGAATAAAGGATAAATTTTATCTAAAAATGTAAAGTTGCTCATTTTTTAAAGAATTTTAAATGTCGTGTAACTAAGAATTGAATACTATTCAGCCAAGTTGCCTAAGATGAGAAGAAATCAAAGGGAAATGCTAAATTATTATTTCCAAGTTCTTAAAAGCATAAAATACTTATAGAGAACTTTAATTTGTAAAATTGGCCATGAAAAAATATAGATAAGAAGTTTGGGGACATGAAGTAGGCCTAGTTTTGGAAATAATATCAAGTGCCTGAAAGTAAACCAAAGTTCTCTGTTTATTGCCTTTGAAAATTTAATTAATTGAATCAAAAATAAAAATTCAAGTGGATGACTTCAAAATCATGCATAGATATAGGTACATTTATCTGACTCATGTGAATCACAGAATAAATTTTCTGCAAATGCAAAAATGTCAGCACATTTTATTTGCTGCAACCTTTACTAGAAGTTCTCTGCATCCCCCTTAGTTTTGATTCCTTTGAGGAATTTTATCAGTGGGCTATTAACTATTTTTAAAGAATTTAAATTAAGCTCATTGAGATGAAAGAACTTTAATTATGACTCATAGCATTTCCCAAAACCTATGTGTTTAAAAAAGCATAATAATGTTTGGATAATTTGGCAAAAGTTGCTTGAAGATGATCCAAAATTTAGTAACATATGTATATTTTACTAAATTAACAGAATATATATAAAAATATATACATATATTATGTTAATCAAAGGTATCCATGCTGCATTTGGATTCCAAAACTGTCTCACATTGGCACTTCCTGCTGAAATAATAACTGATACAATGACGGGTTAAATGAAGTTGAGGTAGTCACAAATGTTGTCTCACTAGTAATTACTACAGTTTAATATGGTTGTTGGCCCACATCTCGCCTGACAGATAACGTTCCAGCTTGTCAGTGATGGACCCTTTCAGCACAGCTTTAGGAGTTCTGCCAGCCATTGCCGAGTCTGGTTAGGTCAAAGGGTTGAGCCATGTGTAATTCAGAACAGAGGAGGTCCCACGGTCACTCCACAAAAACAATTACACTACTTATTTCACTCTAGCCCTTGCCCAAAACTCACAAGCCTCACAGTTTCAGTGCAGTCAATCTAATTCTGCCCCTAGGCGATGAGCCACGTGAAAATATGTGGTGCTGTGTTTATAAATCTACTCAAAAATAGAAACAGTGGACAGGCACAATGAGGTCCTACTATGGATCATGGGAATCCTTGGAAATTCTGAAGGCACTTTTGTTTAAGTTTTAGAGACTCTCTTTTGCTATGACATTGTCTGCTGCACTGTTAATCATCCTCTTTACCCGTGAGTGCTACAAAGGAAACTAAATTTCTACTCACTTTCATACTTTCCCTCTATGGATAATATTATGAAAAATAAAGCTTAAAAGGCTCCTTTTAAAGAAAAAAAAAAAAATAAAACAAAGAGAGGGCTATTGTTATATCAATCTTACCTCTCTATCCATGTTCTTAGCTCCTTGCCCTTGGCAATGCACAGATTTAAATCAAGTTTCTCTAAAAAAGAAAAAATAACATTTGAAAACTAGAATAAATTGGTCCAACCATAAGATATATTAAGCAATTTGGAGTTGGAAGCCAGTGCTATGATGCTACTTAGTAGTCCCAAAAAATCTAAGCATAGAGTCAAGGATTTGATTTGGTGCCTTGTTTTTATCATTGTTGTTCTTGTTTGTTTACCTGTACACCTAATAAACTGAGAATCAGTGAATATTCACAAAATGTTTTAAAATGATAATTTTTAGGAAAAATTCAGACGATATAGATAGCCTAAACTCTGTTTTTATGCCAAAAAGGTAACCAATTAGACTTCATTGAAGTTATGATGGAAACTTGTGTATTTTATGTAGCTCTATTATATTTATCCTTTTAAAAATTAGGATCCAGTTTTCTAACTTTCAGAAATAGGTAATATGGATATAGGCAATTATAAACAAGTGTACTTTAGGACCAAGAAGATTAAATGCTGAGAACATTATCAAGCAACGACATGGAATACACAAATTTTAATGAAAGGAAATGTGTTTCTAGCATTCTTAAAACTCAGATCCATGCAATAAATTATCAAGTTCAATTTGCAAGCCATTTCATTTGATATTATTTCAACTGATAAGAACACAATACTAGAATACCATCTGGGGGCAGGTGATTATAATAAATGGGAAATTTTTAAAAGCAATAGCCCCAATATTTATTAGATTATTATAAACATTCACCAAAGAAGCTTTTAATTTTAAATGTGGAATTTGCCCTTGGGAAGTGGCTATCAGTATTTGGCAGTAACACAAAGTACATCATGTATGAATGATACATGTGACACATTTTTTTTATTCAGAACTATCAATTATGGTTTTAAAAAGTCACTTCACAAAGTACAAATGAGCTCTTCTATGGCTATCTATTGATGTTGGAAGATAAAATATTTTAGTCTTTCTAGTGTTAATTTTAAAACTCAGTTTTTTGTAAGATTAATATAAAAGATTCAAATATCATACTGATTGTTTCCTAAAATAAGGGGAATACAGGTAAGATTAGTTAAAAGAAAAAATCAACATCAAAATGAGAAAATTTTAACCACTCAACAGAAATTAAAGTTTGACTTGCTTGTTTCTTCCACAGCCAGTGACTAAAGAGTAATTCAAAAGCATATATTTCAGGGAACATTTGTGAAGATCTGTTTTCTTTTGTTTCTTTCTAAATTTCTTATTAACTTAATGGTTAATATTTGTCTTTAAAGTGTTTATAATTTATAAAGTTGCTCATGCTATTGTCATCATATGTTTCTTTTGCAGACATATCATCTAAATGTACAAGCCAAAAAGATAGGTCCTTCATTAACCTAAGATAATGCTCAGGACACTATTAATAAGGCAGACCACTCTCTTCACAGCAGGCTGCATTTTAAACATCTTTCTGTACAACTATTCAGAATGCAATATTAGTACAGTAAGACTCAGTACATTTATGAAATAACATCCAAATCTCTTTATTATCTCATAAAATATGTAGTTGAATGAAGAAAGTCATTCAATAGAACCAAATAGTACATCATTTAAAAAAGCAGCTATGACTAGAGAAGTAAAACTGTACACTCCCCTGTCTCATGACCAAAGGGTATGGCCAACCATCCCTTCCTGCTTGGAAATCTCTGGGAATTGAGATCAGGTATTATTTGCAATAAACGATCTCAATCTCTAAGTTTCTGTGAGCTGGAATCTAGAGTTTGTAGTCAGATCCCTTACAACTGGAGGACAAAGTGAGAAAAGAAGTGATAAAGCACAATTAATTCCCTTTGAGCCAGAGAAATATCAGGAGACCTGTGACCTGGCTGTAGGGCATAAAAGATGTGGGCAAGGTGTTAGCTCTCATTTAAATATTGATACATGAATATTTATCCCCAGTGCAATTCCTGGGAATTTAATTTGAAGACCCTGAAAGGGGGAACAATTGTTAAGAGGTCAAAAATGACCTTTTTAATTGCTAAGAGATAAGGCAAGTAGAGTAGATGGAGGAAATAGGTATGAGGCAAGTTCCAGAGGCCAGAGATGCCCAACCAATGAATGGGATACAGGGAGCAAAGTGAACTTTGAGGAACATGCAGGGTAAGAATTTAAATAGGAAAAAAATAAATGAAAGAAAACAGATCAGCAGTGAAAATGAGAATGACAAGTTCATAGAACAATTAGTAGAACTCTGTCAGCAAATAATAATTTCAATAAGTTAGTGATGGATGAGCAGCCACTGCATCACCTAAAAAACCTATCACTTGTATGAGTAACTGGTAAAACAAGGAGCCATTCAGAGAACTAACCTATTTGTTTAACTATCTGTGTGTCTTATATTGTCAAGGAAGTCCAAAGAGTTTCCTTTGCAAAAGAAGAGGAAATAACAGCTATAAATGCTATAAACTTACCAAATACTTTTTGGGCCTTTCAGGAACACTGGACTTAATGAACTAGTGGCACCATTATAAAACTCACTGCGGCTGCAAATTTGGACAACAGTGTAGCATGTTTTTGCAATGCAAGTGGCCTACAATAGAAATCATGTTTTAAAAGCTAGTCTCAAACTTGCAAGCAGGTTGATAATTGAAATATAACCTGCTTGCAAGTAACCTGTTGACCACATTCTGTTAAGCTCAGGTTAGTAATCGCCCACTAATTTGTACAGTCCCTTTTTTCTTTCTTCCTTTCTTTCTTCCTTTCTTCCTTTCTTTTCTTTCTTTCTTTCTTTCTTTCTTTTTCTTTCTTTCTTCTTTCTTCTTTCTTTTTCTTTCTTCTTCCTTCCTTCCTTCCTTCCTTCCTTCCTTCCTTCCTTCCTTCCTTCCTTCCTTCCTTCCTTCCTTCCTTTCTTTCTTTCTCTTTCTTTCTTTCTTTCTTTCTTTCTTTCTTTCTTCTTTTCTTTCTTCTTTCTTTCTTTCTTTTTTCTTGGGGGGGGTGTGAGTGTTGTTTGTCTTAGGGCTTATTTTAAGTGCTTTCACTGAAATTGTTGACCTTGTATTGCAAATTAAGTTCTAGAATTGCCAAATCTCTGACAACTGGTTCATTGCTTCCAGAGAAGGGAATTAACATGGCTAAAGCTGTCATTCCATTGCATTTTTCTTCTCAAGCAGACCAGCAAGGGCAAAGACGGTGTTAGATAGAGGTCGCAAGCCACATTCTGTCTGCAAACATGATGTGTTTGAACTTCACAGTGATTTAAAACATATTCAACCAATAGTTAAAAATAAGAAAATCACAGCAAAAATTTGACTTCTGGCTTCTTTTGGAAAATTTAAAAATTTGGTGACATGAGGTCAATATCCGTGGTTAGCAACAACTGACCAGAGGTAAGTGGTGGCAGCACTCTCTTCAGGTTTACAGGTCCCACACTCCCCATTGCAGACCACAAACCAAGATGTAAGCTCAATAAGGCCAGGGCTTATTTAATTAATCGCTGCATCCTCAGAACAGAGCCTAACAAGTAGTGGGTGCTTGATAAGTATTTAATGTTGAATAAAATGATCTCGGGGCAGACAGGTAATTTTAATGGGTGCTTTAAGACAATAGGCAGTGCCCAGGAACTGTTATAATACATGCTTCAATTAAAAAATATATTAGTGCAGGTCAAATAAATTCTACCAGTCCTCAGGCAGAGAGAGAGTTCCCATATAACATTCTGCTTGCACTACTGTTTTTCTTATAAAGAAATATATCTCTGTATCTTTGCTACTATCAAAAGTAGGGCCACAAATGTCAAGGAACACAGACCCAGTACATTTCTCTCATTTGTATTTCTTGCCTGGCCCATAAGGCATCTGAATTTAAAACCTCTAGGAGAGAGATGAGACTAGACCTGACACCCATGATAACAAACTGCTCTACCATACTCCTCCCTCATTCTGCCAAGTAGTTTTCTGCAATACAATTTAAATCTACATTAGAAAATAAATAAAAAGAGGAATATAAAAGCTACTTTGGAAAGTTACTAGTTAAACCTAACACACTATCACTCTACATGAAGAGTCAGAATAACAGCTAGAAAGCCATTGGTTCAGATCTCTTGCACATGGGGTAGTTGCTTAACCTCCTAAAGTTTTCAATTCCTCTGCATGATTTTTAATTGAGAAAATTAAAAATTATGTATGTCAGATTTCCAGCTTCCACTTAAGATACAGAGAACTGGAAAGGGTATTGTTCCCAAACATTAAACAAACAGTATCCTGAATATCTGCAAATTCACAACTTTTATTAAACCCATCAGAGAGCGGAAGTTACATTATAATCAACTAATCTAAAATCTAAGGAAAAATAGGTGGCGCCAAAGAGTGACAGGATGTAAGCATTTGCTTACAGGAGCAAAAATAAATTGGTTCATTTATTATGAACCAATGAAAAGAATTCAGCTAAAAACTGCCGACAAACTTCCAAAGTTTAAAGGTGGCTTCCAGTGAGAACATAGAACTAATGAGGATCTTCAGACACAAGGAGAATTCACAACCACTTGTAGGTTTTCTCCATGGACGTCCTGGGTTCTCAGAAGAAAGGCTGAGCAAAGTGAGAGTTCTGGGCAGTGGTTCTTAGAAGAACAATTACACCTCTAAGAAGGGATTTGATGAAGTGTAAAAGGGATCAAATATATGGTAGCTGAAGGAAACTGGACTTTGGGTGGTAAACACACAATAGAATATACAGATGTCAAATTATAATGTATGCCTGAAAATATATAATTGTATTAACCAATGTTACCCCAATAAATGTAACTAAAAAAAAAAAAAAAAAAAAAGGAAGGTATTTGGCAAAGTCAAGAGACACTTTTGATTGCCATATCTGGGGGATGCTGCTAGTATTCAGTGTTTAGAGACCAGGAATGTTGCTAAACATTCTGTAATACATAGACTAGCACCCTACAACAAAGAATTCTTCAATCCAAAATATCAATAGAGATTCTGTTCAGAAACACTGGTCCAGGGAAAGCCTCCCTTGTGACAGAACAGAAGCCACTTCAGAACAGCACAAGGTCCCACCTGAATATTCCATCTCTATCTTCTCTTGAGAACAAAAGCCTTAATTTTCTGGGTAAGTGTAGCAAACCTGGTAGCCCCCAACCACAGGTTAAAAGCCATTGCAGCTGAAAGAAGAGAACTTAAAAATACTTTCTAACAAGGAATAGAGGCAAGAAAACATCCTAGCCCAGATTATTAGTAGTTTCTTACTTAAAAAAGAAGGGCAGGATCACTGAGACGGTGCCACCCTTGAGACCCAGAGACATAGCTCCTGACTTGGGACAATACCTACTCACTATACCCTCAGGCTACCAAGCATTGAGTAGCAAATAACATCAGTGGATGGGAGGAAGGGGTGGGGGAAGGATATGGAGAGATACACTTCTTCAAATGCATTCACAAAGGAAAGACAAACTTGAGATTTGAGCAGATGTGGAGGAAACTTCTCTGAAAACCAGCCACCATTCTAAGCATAAGTAAGATTAGAAGAATTTTAAGCCTGTAGTGCACATGTGATAACCATAACAACAAAAACCAAACCAGATCAAGTTCTGACTAGACTGACCAGCTCTCTTATATGGAAAGACTGGAAAAATAAAATATCTCAGCACGAATAATTTTTACTTCAGTCTCTACTGTCCACCCAAGATGACCAGCTTTCAAACAATGTTAGGTGACAAAAAAGTAAGGAAAAACAAAACACCCTGTCAAAGAAATAAAGCAATCAACAGAGACAGACTCAGATATGATCCAGATGTTAGAAATATCAGATAGAACACTAACTATATTATAATTAGATAGAGCGACATCATCAAGATAGTGACATAAGTCAATAGGTTATTCACTATTTAAATCACCCTTCCAAGAACAACTAGCAACAATCCATAGACAAGGCACCATTGTGAAAACCCCAGAACCCAGGGGTGAGGCTGAAGTACACCCCTGGATAACAGAGACCAAAAATGACCACCTTAGAAGGGTAAGAGGAGCAATTCCACTTCAAATGCATCGCCTTTCCTCTAGGCCACACAGTGCCTAACCGAGAGCCCCACACCACCCCTCTCCACCCCTGGACCTACAGTGGGAAAAAGAGAACCCAAGGTGGACATCCAGGCTCCCCAGCATTGAGGGATGTTTGCTGGAAGGCTCACTTGAGTCTTACCTCACAAGAATCACTGTGAGAACCTGTATACCTCAACCCACTAGGGATCAGGTAGAGATGGAAAAGGGGACAGGGCTTACACCAACCACCACTCAGATCTGGTGAACTATGTTCCTGTTTGCCTCAGTATTGAGCGGAGATTTCAACCAGCGGCCTTCTCTATCTGGAGAGCTGAGACAGTAGTCCCATCTGTCTAGGAAGCTCACTTAGCTGTTCTGTTGATTTGATCCCCAGCCAAAAGACTGTACTGGTTGTGAAGCACATTCTGTGGCCCACTTGAGCAAGGGTACAAACTTGCAGTTCCACCCAACTACAAAGCATAGGGTTCAGTCATGCCCCTTCAGGAAGCATAAGGTTCAATCATTCCCTTCAAAGCATAGGGTTTAGTCATGCCCTTCAGGAAGCATAGACACAGATGCTCAGCAACCACACAGCACCTCCTACAGCCTGCCTGGACAGGGAACCAAGCCAGCAGTCTTACCCAATTGTTCAGCATAGCCTTTGACCCTGCATAACCAGGGAGCAAGCACAGTGACCCTGAGCAGCCTCGGAGCCCAACCTATAGTAATGCCCTGATGTGAAGGCCAGCTTACAAACCCCACTCAGCAGTAGAGCTCAACACACAGCCCTACCTGATTATTGAACACGGATTGTGGCCTTGCCCAGGCAGAATTCAGGCAGTACCCTGCCAATCACAGAGTATAGACTGCAGCCCCATCCATTCAAGGATTTCAGACAGCAACCTCACCCAATCATAGAGCATAGTCTCTGACCCCACCCAACTGTGGGTTTCAGATGGACGTCCCATGTGACCAGAAAACCTGACCAACAATCAAGCCCAACAGCAAAGCACAGCCAGATTGCAAAGCCTAGTCTGAAGCTTTGCCCAACTTTGGAGCCTTGTCTGCAACCTCACCTGATCTTGTCTGCAACCTCACCTGATCACAGCCTGCAGCCTGAGGCCCCATCCAACCATGAGGCTTGCCCAGTGATCCTGCCTGTACACAGAGTCCAAACAGCAGCACCAGCCAGTGAGGGAGCACAGCCTAAGTCCCTACACAATCAGGAGTAATGGGGAGCACAGCCCAAAGCCCTGCCCATTCAGAATTTAATTAGTATCACCTTGCAAGGGATTAGACTCCGCAATTTCACCCAACCAGAGTTGACAGCAGAGCCCAGGTGGTGGCCCCACCTGGCTGCAGACATAGCTAGCAGCCACTTACAACCAGGGAGCCCACCCAGTAGCTAACCTTGAATACAGAGCCCACTAACTAAGCCCACCCAAACACAAAGCTGAGCCCATGGCACCCTGCCCCCCACAACCTCAGAGTATGAGCAATGGCCTTGCCCAAATGAAGAACCAGATAACAAGCCCATATGCCCATGAGTACTACCAGCTGACCAATCCAGTGCCCCAACCTGTGTTGACTGGTGAAGATCTTTACCTACACAACTGAACTTATAAAGTCTGGAAGAGAAGACTGCTTACTCGAATGTGCGAATACCAGTGCAAGGTCACAAGGATCATGGAGAATCCTTTAAACATGATACCACCAAAGGAAACTAATAAAGATCCAATAACTAATCCTGAGAAATGGAGGCTTATGAACTATTTGACAAAGAATTTAGACACCTTCTAAAATACCTGCAGATAACTACAAAAATACAAACAACTAAATGAAATGAGGAAAGCAATACATGAACGAAATGAGATATACAACAACAAAAAATAGAAACCATAAAAAAGAAAAACAGAAATCCTAGCACTGAAGAATATGATGACCATACTGAAGAATTCAAAAGAAAGCTTCAACTGCAGAATAGACCAAGCAGCAGAAAAAAATTAGTGAACTCAAAAACAGATCATTTGAAACTATACAGTCAGAGGACAAAAATAAAATAAAAAAGAGTGAGTAAAACTGATAGGACTCATAGCAAGCCATAAAAATAAGCAATATATGCATATAGAAATCCTGAAAGGAGAAGAGAAAGGAAAAGGGACAGAAAGTCTATTTAAAGAAATAATGGATGGATACTTCCCAAACATGGGCAGGGAAATAAATGAACATCCAAATTTATGAGGCTCCAAAGACCCCAAATAGATTGAACCTAAAAATGGCTGCACTGAGACACATAATAAGTACACAATCAAAAGTCAAAGACAAAGAGAAAATTGTGAAACTACAAGAGAAAAGTGACTTGTCACATGTAAGGAAAAACCCCATAAACTATTAGGCAATTTCTCAGCAGAAACTTTGCAGGCCAGGAAAATGTAATGATATATTTAAAATATTTAAAGAAAAAAAGGTCAACCAAAACTACTATACCTGGCAAAACCATTATGAAATAAAGATATGAAAGCTCCCTTGCCAAAAACAAATCTAGGCACTTTATCACCTGCCATAAAATAAATACTTAAGGGTATTTTTTTTATAGACTACAATGAAAATATGCTAATTACATCATAAAACATGAATGTGTAATGCTCATTAGTAAAGGTATATATATAGTCAAAGTCAGATTCTCTAATATTGTAACGGTGGCATGCAAATCACATACAATGCTAGTTTAAAAGTTAAAGAAATAAAAATAACTGACTAAAATAATTTGTTGTAAATCTAAAATATAAAAATGATGTATACAGTAATATTGATAACCTAAAATGTGAAGGGAGAAGAATTATAAACTTTCTATATAATATAAAATTTTAAGTTTAAGTTATCAACTTAAAATAAGATTTTACAATTATAAGATATTTTATGTAAGCTTTATGGTAACGTGAAAACAAAAATTTATAGTAGCTACATAAAAGTTTATAATAAAAGAGTCAAAAAATACCACCACAAAAAAATCATCAAATCACAAAGGAAGGTAGCAAGAGAGGGAAAAAGAAACAAAGGATCTACATTCAGAAAAGAATTAACAAAATGGCAATACAGTCATATGCTGCATAATGAAACTTTGGTCAGTGACAGACCACATATACAAATGGTCCTATAAGATTATAATGGAACTGAAAAATTCCTACTTCATAGTGACAATGCAGCCATTGTAATGTCATAGCCCAAAGATTGCAAAAATCAACAAGGCTGTGGTGGAGATGGTAAACAACTTTAACTTGGGTGTGGATGAGGATGACATTGAGGAACTCCTTGGGGTGGCTCCTGAGGGACTGACTAATGAGGACGTGTGGGAACTGGAACATGGACATGTAGCTGAAGATAGGAAAGAGTAAAGGAAACTACAGGAGAAGAGAACCTCCAAGAAAATTCACAGTGAAGTGTTTAGCAGACGCTTTTGCAACCTCAATAAGCCCCTTAAAAAGTTCGATAACATGGACCCCTACACCAAAAAGTTTTCATTAATAGACAGAAATGTTCATAGTACATTATCTGCTTATAAGCAAATCTACGATGACAAAAAGAAGAAACAAACCAAGCAAACCACCATACACATGTTTCTGAAAAGAGTGACACCTCTTCAAGACCTTAGGCAGGTCTTCAGGAGGTATTCCAGAAGAAGGTATTGTTATTATAGAAGATGTCAGTCTCATGTGTGTTATTTGCTATTGCCCTGGAAGACCTTCCAGTCAGACAAATGTGGAGTTGGAAGACAATGATATTAATGATCCTGATTCTGTCAAATATGTGTTTGTGCTTTAGTTTTAACAAAAAGTTAAAATATATATATATATATATATAATAATAGGTATTTTAAAAATAGAAAAAAGTTTATAGAATAAGTATACAAAAAAAGAAAGTATTTTTGTATAGCGGTACAATGCCTTTGTGTTTTAATCTGTGTTAAAACAAAAGAGACATTTTAAAAAACAAAACAAATTTTGTAAAGTAAAAATGTAATAGTAAGCTAAGGTTAACATAATCTTGACTTTTTTTTTTAGAAATTTAGTGTAGCCTAAGTGTACAGGGATTATAAAATCTATAGTTATGTACAATAAAGATCCAAGCCTTTACAATCACTCAGCACTCAGTTACTGACTCATCCAAAGCAACTTCTAGTACCACAAGCTCCACATCACTAATCATCAGGGAAATGCAATCAAAACCACAATGGGATATTACCGCACATCTGTTAGATTGGGTATTCTCAAAAAGAAAATAAATAACAAGTGCTGGTGAGGGTGCAGAGAAAACAAAATGCTTGTGCACTGTTGGTAGGTTGCCAGAGAAAAAAGGCCTATCACATACAGAGAAACAAAGATAAGAATTACAATAGACTTCTCATCAGAAACTATGCAACCTAGTAGATATCGCATGTATATCCTTAATGCACAGAAAGAAAAACAACTGTAAATACAAAATTTTATACCAAAGGGAAATATCTTTCAAAAACTAAGGTGGGGACATGGATATGACAGAATCAAGATATTTTCAAATGTTAGCCCCTAAAAAAAAAAAAAAAAAACAATCTAAAATTGGAAGGAAGAAAAGTCAAAACAATAAATTCAGTGTTCTGGAAAATGGCCAGAGACAAACAAATAGAGAAATAACAAATAGAGAAATATTAGTTTATGAAAAACTGCAGATATTAAGATAAGAACTGTGGAGTCGTGACATTCTTCACTAAGGTTGTTCCAGTATCCACAGTCCCCTTCATACCATTCCAGATGGACCAGCATTGTAGCTCTTTCAAAGAAGGACTGGCCATAGAAAAAACCGGCAGTTTCACTGTGGACAGAAAACCCATACCCAGTTGTACTGTGAGTGAAAGTAGCATACCCAGTGAGAAACAAATAACAACAGTCAATGGATCTATTACCCTGAGTTGCAGTTTCTCTTGGGGTGAGCAGTTTATCAGTAGATTAGTCAGGAATTTCAAAAGGAAAATCTAGAGATGAGAGAGACAAAGAAGGCTTGGATGTTCCCAGCAGATCCCTGCTAACCAAGAAGCTGTGTACATGTGCAGGGAACACTCCAAAAGGCCCAGGCTATCTACACATTCCCAGTTAACTATGCAGAGCTGCAGGAAAGATCCAGGAGGACCTGGCAGAGAGTAAATCTGTGAATACTTGATAACTGTCTGAATTTCTAATGTGTTCCCAATCCCATGCACAGATCCAATATCAGAGGAGAAAAAACTTACTGGCTCAAGGTGTCTGTAGACAATCATTGGTGGAGTACTGAGCTATGCAAACACAGAGGAGCCACCGTAAAGCCAGGCTTAAACTTAAACATTAAAGTTTTTTTTTAATTGAGCAGAAAAATCAGCAGCCACACTTAACAAGGAAAATAGATTCAACAGGTTAAGTTCAGGCAAGTTACTAAAAACAAAACAAATGAAAACAAGCCAAACAACAATAAAAAAAATAGCAACAAAGAATAATCCTCAAGGAAAATCTCAGAATCATATCTAATTCAATATATCTAAGATAATATTATCTAAGTTTCAGATTTTCCACAAAAATTTATAAAACAGCAAACAAATAGAAAAGTGTGAGTGTTGTGTATTTATTATAGAGGTGGTAGGAGAGAACTTTGATTTTTTTCCCCAACTTAAATTAAACCTGTATTTACAGTTCTACTCTGTTCTACTAGCCAACTCTCTGGAGGTTTGCTGGGTATACTGGCTCCCTCTCCCCCACCCACCTCTTCAGGCTACTACTTTTCTCATCCTATTTCATCAAACAATGTTAGTTCAACATTGTTTTTTTCATTTTCAAGAAATTTTGTTGTCATCTCTTATATGCATATACCTTCCCTCTCATCTTATATACTTTTATTAATCCTTTACTAGCCTTTGCAATAAGAAACTCAAGAGAAATAAGAAATATATATATTTGAAATAAAAACTCATAGAAGGATTTAACAAATATCTATCACATTCACCAGCTAATCTAAATAGAGCATTAAAACATATTCTACCCAAAGCTACAGAGTTCCTTTCGGTTCCTTTTTAGGGCAGTCCAACTGTTCCTTCCACCATTCAACTTTTCCTTTACATCATTAAGATAAACTTTGCCTAATGGAGCTTATAAAGCATTATACTAATGACCTGGACTGTGATTGAAATGCAGTCTTAGGGTTAGTGAACAGAAGCCCATAACTGCTTTATTCAAGCAAGAATTCGACTTGCAATTTGCCTAACATTGGTAGAGGAACATTTCAAATTGCATTTATGAAATAGTGCCAATAGAGGGGAACGGCTGCCTTTAGCAAGTACTGGGCTTGAGCAAACACACCTGTTTATTCATTATTGATAGTGTGATTAATTGATCCCTAAAATCTGATTGAGAATATTGGGATATAAATCATGCTGTATACACAGTTACTGCTAGTAATTCAAAGCATATTTCAACTGCTCCTGTCATGCATTTCTGGGTTCTTATGGGTTCACAAGAATCAACAGGGGCTATTTGTTTATACGGTCACATTTCTATCTTTCATTTTACTTCATATTCAACTTGACACTTAATGTGCCAACTCCTTGAACTGTTCATTTAAGCAGAAAAGTTCTCAATCTGCAAATTAATTGCTAAGATACCCTATATATTTATTTACAAGACCCATATTTACTTCTCTATTCTCTCAATCATTCAACACATGTTTATTGAGCACCTGCTAAATGAAAGATACTTTTTTAGGTGTAGTAGGTGACAATGATCCTTGTCCCTAAAGAAATACATCCTAAGAGGACAATGGCTTGTATGTAAATAACAGCAATATCAAATAGAAAGTCATACCATTAAGACGAAAATGACACAACTAATCACAAAAAGACTATTTAGAAATTAACGTAACCTAAAAGTTCTTAGAAAATCAGACGGAGGCAAAATAATAATACTTATTGGAAATGTATATGTCCACATCACGGTGAGCTTTACATATGCCTTCATTTCATCTTCACCAGAACCCATGAGGCAAAACTATATTGTCCCTATTTTACAAATTAAGAAATTGAAGCACCAGGAGGTTAGGTGACATGCGCAAAGCCACCTAGTAAGTCATGAGCAATAATTCAAACGTTAGACAGTGTGACTGTATAGACTGAACTCTCAGTTGAGTTAGTCTCCTGTCACTTCTAGTCTTCAACTGGCATTAAGGCCTATAGTTGCACTGTATGAGAAAAGTGGGGAAATGCAAATGAAAGTTTATTAAAGCTGAAAGTGTGTTTTTGTTATTCTATATAACTGAGGGAGGTCTAAAATCTCTCTCATTGATTTTTAGGTGAATTTTGATTAATATGCATGTTTCTAAGTTCCCCAGTGAAAGTTTGAACTGCCTCAAATGCATGTATATTAACTAACAGTAGCTGCTGGAAATTCCATTGGTATTAAAGAATTTAAGGAAATGTCCCCATCTTCCTGGTTCACATAACGTCCTATTCCAGTGGTCAGTTTGGCAAACAGGAAAGGCAATTCATAGCTGTTTGAACTCTATCTCTTTCTAGTTCTCAGCAAACTATAAAATATTTAGTCTGACTAAACTATTTCTTTGGTTACTATTTTGTTATTTCCAAGTTATAACTACACACACACACGCACACACACACACACAGATTTTTTTCACATATATAGATTTTCACATATGTTTGTACTTGTTGTTAACATTCACTTCAAGATAAAAGTCGCTTTTTCTATTTTCTAACTGCTATCTAAAGAGAGGTTATTGCCTGCCTTACATTTTGTTTTATGCTTTATATACTTATATCAATTGATAAAACAAAGATCTTAGAATTGTCTATATATTTTTAAATATCTCCTTTGAATCTATGAAAAACACAAGAATAATATAACCAACCTTCTCAAACTGTGCTTAATATTTTAGATCCACTTTCTATTACTTTTGTGTCTCCTAGGTCAGAGATACTGATGGTTTCTATTCTAAGCCAATAGTTCTCAAATTTTACCATGCATCCAAGTTCCATAGAGACCACTGGCTTACCCCACTAAATTTCCAGTGCTAGCAACTTTGAAGGTGATGCTGATGCTGATGGTTGAAATAGCTTGAGAACAACTATTTTAAACCAATATAAATGAAAAAAAGCACTGGACTAGGAATCAAGAGACTTAGGTTCTGATTCTAGATTTGTCATTCTCTGTGTAACCTTAATCAAGTCATTTAAGCCCTCTGAGACATTTTCTTCATTAAATGCATACTTTAATAATTTATTTCTATAAATAAAAATAGTAGTCTATTCTGCCATGCATACCAAGCAATTTGAGAGATCAGTTCTAAACAGCTAACCAGTCATCGCATTTTGAAGGAAAAAAGTGCTATTGCCCCATACTGTCAGTTCTGCAGTAACAGCATATATGAGTTCCTAAAAATCATCATGCTATGTTAAATTGTGCAGCAAAATCCATATTACTTATAGGGAAAATGGGATTGGAGCACAACTCAAAAACTTCATTTGGCTTCCAGTCAAGATGGCAGAGTGGGTAAATGTTGTGCTTGCCTACTCTCCTAACCACATCAGAATTACAACTAAACTGCAGAACAGCCATCTTTGGAAAGTCACCTAAGTCTAGCAGAACAGAAGTCCTACAATTGGGAACATACAGAAGAAGCCACCTCAAGACTGGTGGAAGTGGAAATGCAGAACGAGTTGGTCCCACACCCTAGTGTGGTGGTTGAGAAAGGGGAGGGGTATCTTATTTGGAAGTTCCCCTGGAGTAGCAAAGGGTCCTGGCCCTACACTGGACTCCTAGCCCAGGGTTCCAGTGCCAGGAAGAGAAGTCCCCACAACTTCTGGCTGTGAAAATCAGCAAAGATTGTGGCTGAGTAAGATGGTGGGTGGCTGGAGTTGCAAACACTCTTTTTAGGGGTCTGTGATCAGACTTCCTTAACTTATGGGCTCTAGCTCTGGGGCAGCAGCTTGAAAATTTCCAGAGACAGATGGGGGAGAAACTGAACTGTCTGGCTTAAGGGAAAGGGCTGTAAAAGCAGCTTTCTCCCAACAGAAGTGCTGGCAGAATCCATTGTTTCTTTGTTGAGCCCTTTCCCACCCCAGCAGGTGGCTCTGAGTCTCCATCAACCTGGCTAATGCTGGTCACTCCACACTGATGATTCTCTGAGACCCTACTCCATCCAAATTGCAGGCTCACCCACGCCACTTCCAGTCACTTTTCTATACAAATGACCTGTCTTGGCTCAGGCTGTGAACTTTTCTAAAATCTTTCAAAGGATCACAAAACCCAAACAAGCAGCATTTGGCCTCAGCGAACCTCAGAGTACCTTTTGCTGAGCAGCTGTAAACCCGGCACTAGTGGCAGCTGTTCTCAGTTCATGGTTTGGCCTCTTTAGGCACTTTTAGGCTCAGTGCAGTTGAAAGACATCTTCAAATTGCTTGGTGACTCTTGCCAGGTGGCCCTGAGCAGGGCACAGGCATCAGCTGAACTTGGCCTGCAGCAAGGCCCCTCCCAAGAGGCTTGGGGGCGAAACACCAACTGGAGTTGCATCCAAATATGACACACCCACAGGGCAGGCTGGGAAGACACCAGAGCCTGCTAAAGCAAATAACTGAAATAATACTTTAGAGGGAATCGACAGCAGATTAGATGAAGCAGAGGACTGAATCAGCTGTTTGAAAAATAAAGTAGTTGAAAACACACCATAGAACAGCAACAAGGAAAAAAATCCAAAAAAACTGAGTATAGTTTAAGGGACCTTTGGGGCAACATAAAGCATAACAACATTCTCAACACAGGGATACCAGAAGAAGAAGAGAGAGAGCAGATTATTGAAACCATCTAAATAAATAATAACCGAAAATTTCCCTAACCTGGTAAAGGAAATAGACATACAAGCACAGGAAGCACAGAGAGACTCAAACAGGATGAACCCAAAGAGGCCCACACCACGACACATCATAATTAAAATGCCAAAGATTAAAGACAGAGAGAATCTTAAAAGCAGCAAGAGAAAAACTGTTATTATCTACAAGGGAGCTCCCATAAGACTGTCAGCTGATTTCTCAACAGAAACTTTGCAGGCCAGAAGAGATTAGCACAAAATATTCAAAGAGTTAAATAGTAAGGACATACATTCAGGATTACACTACCCAGCAAAGGTGTCATTTAAAATCAAAGGACAAATAAAGAGCTTCCCAGACAAGAAAATGCTAAAAAAGTTTATCACCACCAAATCAGTATTACAAGAAAGGTTAAAGGGACTTCTTTAAGAAAAAGAAGAAAAAGATTAAAAATATGAATAATAAAATAGCAATAACTATAGATCTATCAACAATTACATTAAATGTATATGGATCGAATGCTCCAATCAAGACAGTGTGGCTGAATGGACCCCTACATAATCTGCCTACAAGAGACTCACTTCAGATTGAAAGACACACAGATTGAAAGTAAAGGGATGGAAAAAGATATATTTACAAAAATGGAAGCAAAACAAAAGCTAGGGAAATAATACTTATACCAGACAAAATAGATTTTAAAACAAAGGCTATAACAAGAGACAAATAACCCAGCATTCTACTTCTAGGTATTTATTCAAACAAATCCAAAACACTACTTCAAAGGGACATTTGAATCCATATGTTTGTTTATTGCAGCATTATTTACAGTAGCAAGATATGGAGGCAACTTGGATGTCCATGAATAGATGAATAGCTAAAGAGGTGGTACCTATATTCAATGGAATAATTCTCAGCCATAAAAAAGAATGAAATCTGCAACAACATGGATGGACCTGGAGGGTATTGTGCTGAATGGAGTAAATCAGACAGAGAAAGTCAAATGCCATATGATTTAACATGTGGAATCTAAAGAACAAAATAAACAAATAAACAAAACAGAAACAAACTCATACATAGAGAGAATACTTTGATGGTTGCCAGATGGAAGGAAGGTTGGGATTGGGTGATAAAGAGAAAGGGATAATATGTACAGATTTCTTGTTACAAAAATAGTCATGAAAATATAAAATATAGCATAAGAAATATAGTCAATAGTATTGTAATAATTATGTACAGTGTCAGATGGGTATTAGATTTATTGGGGTGATGACTTCATTAAATATATAAATGTCTAATGACCATGTTGTAAACTAAAACTAATATAATATTGAATGCCAATTTTAATTAAAAATTAAAAATTTTTCAAAATAAAAAAAAATTCATCAGTGACTCATAGGAAAAAAAGATAGGAACCTAATAAAAACAGTGACAATTTCATTCATGTTCCATGGTTGAGAAAGCATAAGCACTACAATAAATGTGAACTTTACCTTTAAAAAGACTAGAAATTTGTTGTATAAGTGGGCTGGGATGAGTAGTAGCTTGTGAGTGACTGTGAAGTGGTGGAATGAGGCTGATCTGAAATTAAACAGAAAGTGTAGCATCAGATGTGGATAGATATGGCTCATCATTCTCAGGTCAGTATTGGGAACATTAGAGATTAGCAATCTTTATTTAGCAGTCTTAAATCCTAGAGCATGTTTTCCTGTCTTTGAGATGGAGGTCTTTCAAGGCATGCTTTATAATAGATAGATGTTTCATCAAAATTGAAAATCAGATCCAGTGTACAGCCCCTTCTTCAAATACCTTTTGTATCTTTGCTGAAAATGCTTTCTCATCTATTTTCACAACTTTGCTCAATAGCTGAAGGCTTTGGAAATTGTAACAACATTTAAAACCATTACACCAACCATGACTGGCACCAAAAGAAGCCATTTCTGCAGTGTTTGGTGATTTCTCTTTAAGGTCTTCAAATACAGATAGTGTTTCCCATTTACACGCATTCCTTGGTGCGTTGAACCACAACACTTAGCTCTCTCTAGGATGTTAAATGTAAAATAAGAGGGAAAAAAAAAACAACCTTCATGGGTAATGCTAGCTAAAAGATGTTTGAGTTGTATGCATGTGTGTGTTTCATGGATTTCTATGTGGTTTGGTTTGTGGAAAAAATATGCATAAGTACGCTAAATTCATGTTTTACTCAAATTATTCCCTAATTTATTATTCACATTCATGTTTCCAAAACATGTGTTCAATGGAGCGACTGTACTTTTGATGACAAATACTAAAGCTCTGATATTAGTGTTACTATCTTCCATGATCTCTTATAGATGAGTTTGAATATATTTAGGAAATGACTTCTACCAGATGGGGAACAACCCAAGAGATTTATAATTTTAATACAATTTGTCACAGTATAGATGAAAACAAAAAGCCTGGGCCTGAGGTTCCTTAAGAGGAATCCTGTCTCACATATTTATCCAGGATTTACAGTGCTACCTGAGATACTGTCCAATGCTGCTCATGATACAAACATTTCCATGAAAACTGAAGTTTCCATCAAAGTCTGCTGCTCCCTTTTCTTCTTCTCAAACACCTATAGGAAAACATGGTGTTTATCTCTTTCCAAATTTTCATAAATTGAAAACAGTTTCCTTTTGATTGTCCTTGTGTAATATCTTCATGAGAATTGTTTCCCCACACATTATAAACATTTTAATAGAATGTAAAAAAATGAAATTTTTCAGAGAACAGTCAGTCATATGTGATATTAAAGATGTGGAAACATTTCTTACAAGCATGAGAAGAATCTGTTGGATAATTCAGGCTAGCAGAAGAAAAGCCAAAGGAACATTTCAATAGCCTAGAAATGTTCTTGTCTTTATCCTTTTACTTATACCCCACATTATGTTCACCAGGAAACCTATCTTCAGAATACATCTCTAGCCCCATAAGTTCTCACCACCTCCACTGTTAATACTCAGGTCCAACTCATTACCATCTTCCCTGGGGAATAATGAACTAACTGGTTTCCCTGCTACTCTCTTGACCCATCCTCCAGGCTGTTTCAAACCAGCATCTATTGTTGTCCTTTTAAGCTTTCCAATTGTTCCACATTTGATTCAGGATAAAAGACCACTCATCTCCTATCTTTCCCTGCCTCATTTCTCACTGCCCTTGCTGATGTTCTGGGAACATGCCAGCCATATCCTGCCTCCTGCCTCAGGGCTCTAATGTCACTACCTCAATGAGGCCCACCCTGACCAACCTATTTAAATTTGCAAGCTACACTTCAACATTTCCAGACACACATACACACACTCACACTAGTAATTCCCTTTACATTGCTCTTTTTTCCCCATAGTATTTATCTCTTTCTACCATGCCAGACAATTTACTTTTAGCCATGATTATTGCATATTATCTGTCTTCCTCTTATTAATATGTATGCATCATGAAGACAGGGATTTTTGTTGTCTCACTAATGTAGTATATCAAGAACAGTATCTGACATGTAATAAGTGCTCAATAAATGTTAAACAAACCACTTCAACTTAATGGAAGTTACTATGAGAAAGAAGTTTTCTGGCTGTTCTCCACAAAAGAAAACAAGAAATAAAAAGAAAATAATAACAAAATAAGGAAAAACTTTTTTCAATGTAAGGAAGAACAAAACTATTAAAAATAAGCTACCTGGAAGATGTTTCCTTTGATTGTCCAGGTGCTTTTTGAGAAATAGCATGTCTTCTTTGGTTAGGAACCAGTTGGAATACTTGAAAATAGCCTAACCCCAAAGAACTAAATGGAAAGTTCAAATACATTCACCTATTTTGGTGGTGAGGGGAGATAGATCACATTTCCTAATGTACAGAGATGGATAACAAGAAAAATTCCTCTACTGTAATATACATAGGAAGATCCCTAATTAAGATTCCAAAGATAGATCCTAATACTCTAGCTATTTGCAAAGAATAAAAACATAAACAAAAATGCCATCATTTTAGAAGCCATTTTGCAGTTTTAAAAGGAAACTTTCTATATAAACTATTATCAGTCTAGCAATGATTAGGCTTCATACAACAGAAAGATAAAATAATGCCATCAATTATCATCTAAATTGCAATTTTACACTATATATAAGTAACCAAATTAAAATTTAAGAAAAATAAAATGAATTTTCAAAATTTTATATAAATTTTTAAATGATATAAATATGGAAATTCAGATTGATAAGTAAATATGCTTAAACAGGCAACCTAAATAATTCTACTAAACCAACAACACTTCTTTAATAATTAAAGAGTTTTTAATCAGTAATGTGTAAGTAATTTCCTTAGGTTCAAATAGTATTGGTCAATATAAAAGCAATCCTAAGTCTCTTTAGAAATCAAGTATATCAAAGGAAGGAAAGGAAATTGTACTTTGCAAATTTAGTAAAAATAACAAAAATGTAAGTTTCCTTACTTTAACACTTATTTAAAGAGATAGCTCTCAATTTAGAAAAATAATTCAAGAACTCAAAACATTTTTTCATAATTTTTAAATTTTAAATATTTAAAGCTAGAGAATAGGCGATGGAATAATGTAATAAATTATCTCATTCCCTTCACAAAGACTTAACAACTATTAATATTTTGCTAGCCTTATCTCTTTATATACATATGTGTATATATTTTTATGTATAGATTTTCACTATATTTTTTAAGCTCACAATATATTTTTCCCCAAGCAAAAATTTCTTCTTTTCTTCTACATTAAGTATCTAACCATTCACCAAATACTTGTGGGCATCTGTTAAGCACCATGAGCTAATGCCACAAGCAAGACTTTTCCCTGTACAAAAAGGGCTTACAATCTACTGAGTGAAGAAAAACACGTAAAAAAGTGAGATAAAACTTAACATGTTGGAAACATCCAAAGCATGAGGGTGTAAGTAAGGGGAAATCGGGAGGAGACACTGGCATGAAAGAGACACTGGGAAACACAATGGAATGTCAGATGATCGCTTTGCACATTCAGCCTGGCAATGCACATCTAGTGAAGCAAGCGAGACCTACATGGTTTTGTCATTCTGTTTCATCTTCCCTAGTTCTGCTGTTCCTTTCACTTCCCAGCTGGATATACTGATGCCACCCTATATGTAGCTTTGATACCTTTTACTTCCCGAGTCATACAATTCAAGGTAAGACAAGAAGTATAGCAACAAACTTGACTACACTGTTTTAAATTAAATTATAGATCAGAGGTTATCAAGATTAGCTGCACACTGGATTCATCCCTAGAGCTTTAAAAAGACTAACACTAGGTTCCACTCTTAAAGATTCTGATTTCATTGGTCTGATGTGAGATTTCCCAGTGAATTATAATATGAAGCCACGGCTAAGAACCACTGGTATGATTTGGCAACTTTATAATGCATGCAAATTATGTAGAGATCTTATAAAAATAAAGAGTGAGGCTCGGAGTGAGGCCTGAGATTCTAGTTTTCTAACAAGCATCCAGGTGGTGTCAGTGCTACTGGTCTGAGTACCCTAGTTTGAGAAATAAGATTCTAAATTGCACATAGTACAACTGCTGTTCCCCAAGCTGTCACAATGTCAGTTAGACCTAGGACCTAGCTAGTGAGCCCACCATGCTTGTATTACCCCATGTTGCAAATCCTTCTTCCTCCTCCACAGTTAATCTAGCGGTACTTAAAATGTGGACCAGCCACATCAGTATCACCTGGAAATGAGTAAGAAACTCAAATTTTTGGACTTCACCCCAGACCTAATAAATCAGAAACTCTGAGGGTGAGTATAGCAACATGTTTTCACATTCATATGATACCAATGCATGCTCAAATTTGAAAATCACTGACCCAGTCTGCATATTTGGAGATCTTCCTTGCTCTCCTTGTTGTACTTCTGACCAATTATTCTAGACCAGTGATTCCACCTGATTGCACATTGGAATCACTGAGAGAAAGTTTATAATATGCCTATGCATTTCCCTGAATCCTAAGAAAGGTCCAGTTATGAAAATAATCTCATAAAAGTTTCCCAGGTAATTCTAATATACAACTAGAGCTGAGAATTTATTAGTTTATTGTTTAAAATAAACTGCAAGTGTTCTCCTATATGGAATCTTTCCATTTGGCCAACCTTAGTTTCTGAGATCTAATTACCCATGAACAAATTTTCCAGATTATCAACTACTTCCCTTTTCCAATGTTGTTGACTGACTGAATTCCCTTCCACAGTGCTTCTCAGGGAATATTAGAGAGACATAACTCAGGAACACGCAGACTTCCTTTTGCCTTACTTGCTTAATCCAAGATTAGAGTATCATGATAAGTAGGGTTTTTACATACAAAATTCTTGGCTGATTTCCTGAAGGCTGCGTTCTATTGGATTTCACTTTGCATTCTCTATGAAGGCTTTCCAACTCTCTTTCAATGCTTACTTCTTCCTAGGGCCCCACTGAGACATCTTTCATTGTCATTACACTGCATAGCTTAATATCCCTTATTTGTTTAAATGATGTTTTTCTTCTTTCAAGACTGTAAACCATTTGAGTGAAGGTAGATGTCTTTCCTAGACCTAGACTTATACTACAACTAGAACACAATGGATACTTTCAAAAAGTTTGTGGATTAGAGGATAATTTTTCACTACTGACTGCCTGTACAATCTTCTACAATCTTCATGATGTTGCTAGGCTTCAGGCTCTGTGTCTCAATTTCCTCACTGCTCTTCTTGAATTGTTTTCAACACTTATGTTTCCCTAGCACCATTCTCTTGGCCCAGAGTATGAGTTCAGTTTTGTTCCTATCTCCTTTTATATGTGTCTCTGTAACTTCAAAACCTCATTAGTATATTTCATCCTGGGGTTGAGTTAGAATAAGTACCCCTGTGGAGAGACCAGTTCTGCAGGTACACTCAGCCATTACACATCTTCTTAAAACATTTGTTATGTGTACATGCTGTTTTCAAGCAATAGGCAGATGATTAAGTCTTTAACTCTAGGTTTACAAGAACAAAAAAAAATCATGGAATTATTCTATTTTTCTTTCTCCTTTCCCAAAAGAGTCAATTGTATATTTTTCATCTACTCTAGTTTATATTCATTAATAACCAGATTTAGGAATTTAGGACAGTATTTGTGCATATACATAGAAATTCTGTTTAATCTGATTCAAAGGATTTTTCAAATGTATGCCTATTCATTTAATTGACCATTTCCTATACAAAATATTACTTTGTATAGGTATGCTATTGGTCTGATTAAAGGTTATCTTTTTCAATGCAAGGGTGAAGCTAGAATCAGTTCTTTTTTCTCTAAGTTCGTCTTCACACTGACTAGTAACCCATGGGGGAAAAAGGTAAGCCTTAAGGTCACCTCCTGGCCAAGCCTCCCAATAGTTCCTGCAGGTTTCCAGTGAAATAAGTTCTACTTTGAACAGTCAGAGGAGGCATTGGAGCTGGGGTAAGGGGCAGTGCAGAGAGAGCTCAACAAGTACAGAGGTGGTAGTGCAAGACTCTCTGAGACAGCTAATGCGGTTCTAATCCACAATGAAGTGACCAGGACACACACACACACACACACACACACACACACACACAATCCGAGGAAGCTAAGAGCCAACCCCATCTTTTCATTTTAAACATGTTCTGTATAAACTCAAAGTGCTCTTCTAACTCATGTTACATCAATCAGCAGGTCTTTTGTAGCTAAGACCAGTAGATTTTACTTATTTAAGGAAAAGTTTACTGTCCCAAGAAAGTCTCATTACAAGCTGGCAAACTAGAGGAGGATCAGAAATGAAGTTGTCTTGGAGATCCTTTACCAATCGAGTATCTATTCACCCTTAATAGCAACAAAAGTGGTGATCTATACAACTAATACAAGCTCACATAGAAGTAAACATGAAGTGATTAAACAAGAAGCCTTTAACAAGGCAGCATTTGGAGGAGGGGTGCAGGAGAAGGAAGTAAGGGGTAACAGAGTCTTAGAAACAGGGGAGAGTATTACATGTTATTTTTTAACAAATTTTTGTTTCTTATCTGAAACCAAATGGGTTTTAAAAACTTCTCTCTCCACAATAGTGCAAGTGGTTCAAATCATGTATTATACACAGAATGTTTACACAGTGACAGTTGTAGCATAGTCAGCAATTTGTGAAATAAATAGAAAATTGAAAATAAACAAGTGCTGTAATAAAAATAATCATTGAATAACCTGTATTCTTTTGAGACTGAACTTGAAGGAACAGCAGATAGAAAGCGTGAGAACCTACTAGTACTGTTATTTAAACAGCAGCTTTGATGTGGTAGAGAGGGAGAGATCTTTATTTATATTTATTAAGTCTAGTAGGAACTAGGCATCATGCTAAATGCTGTGAATGTATAATATCGTTTAACAATAGAAACATTTTATGTGAACTCTGACATCTTCATGCAGAATACACAAGGTTAATAAAGAACTATTAAGCAAAGTGAAGCGAAATATGTATGTCCTATTACCCAAAGATAAATTATACCAACATTGAAGAAAATGTTAATACCTGCAGATCTCTTGCTTAAAGCCTCCTTGTCTAGAAATTATGAAATTACACTTGCTTGCTTTTTAATGTTTCAATTAAGGAATTAAGTTAAAAGGAAAAATAAACCCTTGCCCTACAATTTTCTGTACCAGGGAAACAAGTTGTGTTTGAATGTCAGCTCTGATCCTGTCTCAAGTAATATACAAGATACGGCTGGATATCACCAAGGGTCTGCAGTTCAGGTTTCATTCTCAGTAAGTCTGAACCATCTAAATTCAGAACCTCATTATGGAGCTTGACTGTGGGCTATGGTCAAAGGCCTAGGGGGGCCACCCTCACCACCAGGTGAGCCTATTCAGCAGTCTTTCCTACTGAAGACAGAAGGACTCATACCTTTGGCAGAGGGCTGACGGCAGAATGAGTAATACTGTATTCAATAGGAACCCCGAAAGAAACATCCACAATCCCTTGGCTGTTGTCTGTCTCATCATTTCCTGGAACTTCCATTGCATCATAATATTTTTTAAAGTTAAACAAGACCCAGAATACGGAGAGGAAGCAACTGGTAATTTTGATATTGTCCTAAAACACAGCCCTTTGAGGAAGACATTAAATGGCATCTTTATTTGCACAGGCAAGATTAGAAACTTATTTCTTACCACAGAGAGTTAAGTAACAGATTCAGAAGCTGAACCTAGGCAGTTCGTTCTCATATATATGCTCTTTCCATTTCTCTGCCGCCCTGTCACAGGGTAGTACCAGACTGAAATGGATGAAATTGATTAGTGCAAATTGTCTTCTGCCATGAGTAAAGAAATATACCATAGGCAAATGGAAAATCAGAAAGATGGAAAAAGAAGATTTTTTAAAATTTCTAGTAATATTGCAACTGAAAATCAAATGAAAAGGGGCTGGTTTTTTGTTTGTTTGTTTGTTTGTTTTTTACTAACAGAACCAGGCTAGACAGATACAAAGTACATAGTTCATTCTTTTCTAAATTTCAATCATTTCCAAGGAATCTTTTTATTATTAAGAATTAATAAAGATGTCCACCTGAACCAGGCGGATCTACTTGATGTTTTTATCAAAATCCTAGTGAGCATGTGCTGGACATACCAATAAGCAACCCTTAAGAAATGGGGCTGGAACACCACCTAAGTCCCTTGGGCTTAGTGCTGATGGCCAGCCTCATCTACCCTCCCCTGGTCTCGAGGAAAAGTATTGATAGAAGAAAGGTCCAAGGAAAAGTCCTGCTAACAGAGCTGTATGAGACTTCAGTCTGATTGAGGATGCTGGGCCTCCTTTCCACAGTCAGGTGCTAGTGTTTTCTCATCCTTAATATATGAGAAAGATGTAGAAAGGAGTAGAAAATAAGCACCAAAATTTTTTTTTAAATGCAGTGTACATTTTAAAAGCTGGACAGAATTTTTCTGGACATCCTGCATTTTAAAAGCTCATCATCCTAGCTCCAAAATTCAGACAGCATGTTTATTTTCTAAAATAAACATAATTATTTTTGTAAGTATAAAACATTTTTAAAGTCATTTCAAAGGCTTGACAAGTTTATCCAAACTTCCTAAAAACCATTCTCTCACCCAAGGGCAGTGCAACAGAACAGAGGAACAAGATGTGCATAAAATGTTTCATTAAATAAGTGCAACTGGCAAGACCCTTTATCCACCACCTCGCAGCACCAGGCACGCCCTCTAAACAAGGCAGACAATAAATAGGAACAACATGGTGAGGTTTTCCTCATGCAACACATCTGTTCACTTAGTTGGATCGTGTTTTATATTTGGGCATAAGTTTGGATTGTCTTTATGTACAGCGACAGCAGTGTAATGAATGTCGTTTGAACTCTGAATTGTATAAATATGGAGACATGTTGATTTGAGAAGAGAAAACAAAGCATGTGAAAATTGGCAAATTACCCATTTTAAGAATTGTAGATACTCTTCTTTAAAAAATAGTCAAGAAACTCAACTGGCAGACCACCCATGAAGTACCATTAAGATCTAAATGACATGAAAAAAAAGACAATGTTCTCTAGCCAGTACAATTTTTGAAAGCATTAACTTTAAAAAGCCTTTAGTTTAATCCAGTCACCTTAAAATATTTCCTAAATTTACAGACTCCTATTGTGCCTCCTCACATATATGAAACAAATTGGAATAATTAAAGTAAAATAATAAAAATAGTTGCTAGTATATTGACACCTTCTATGAACCAAACAGAAATGGTATATACATACTTTATGTAATCCTATAAAATAAACCCTGTAAAATAAATATTAAATAAAGCATGTATTCATTTATCAGATAAAGAAACTGAGGCTAAAGAGACTAAATAAATTGAATAAAATTGCACAGCAAGGTTAATAGTAATGGTTGGATTCAAACTCAGGCCTATTTGTTTCTAAGACATGTGGCCTTGTCTCTAAGATGCCCTGATCTCCAATAACTCCTTTTTCCTACAGTAAGTATAATTAGTTTGCAATGAATCAAATTAATTATTAACAATAAAAAAGAGCATAAAACCCAAAAAGGTCTCAGTTTGTAGAAGAAAGTTCATTGACATAATCTTCCAGCAAGAAAAATAAGCAATTAAACTGTGCAAATGTGCACTCAATTTAAAAGACACAAAAAGAAGAAAACATCCAACAATAATTAGAAATAAATCTGTCTGAAACAACGAACTAATAAAGTAATCCAAGTGTTTTCTCTCTATGGAGTTAGTTGTCTGAAGAAGTATAAGTTTACCTGACTCCAAAAAGAGTCTAATTAAGTATGGAGAAATGCCTTTTGCCACTATAGTTCTCTGAGCATATTGGCCACAAATAATCATTCCTATGGAACTTAGTACCTCATTGTCACTTTACTTTGTGTTATTAATTTTCTTTTATACACATATAGGTCTCCATAATGAGATTGAAGCTCCTAAAAGAAGGCAAGTATATCCCGTGCCTCTTTGTATGTCCCCTAATGCCTTTCACATAAGTGCTCAATTAATCATTGGTTTGATTCAGGGCAAGAGTGCCACTAAGATTATCAAGACTTACCAAATTTGACTCGAGGGTAAGCTAATGGTTCTAGTTAACTGGACAACTTCTGAAACTTGTTGCAATGTGACTTGTATATTCAGCAAAAAGTATCCAATACTTTTCAATAGATACCCTCTGTGTGCTATTTACTAAGCAGGTCACTATAACCAAGAGCAACAGGTACATGTGAATCTTGCTTATCACACAAATTGTGCTCTTCAAAGTTGCATTTCCTTTTAATTTCCACAGTTCCAGAATTCATCAAGGAACCTCTAGGTAGCGCAACAGATTATGTGATCCACCACAAAACCAAAAATGTCATGGCTGGATTGTGAAAAGGGGAGAGGATCAGAGCTTGCAAAACATAGTCAGAAAGAATAAATGCATGGTTAGTAGACCCTTAAAACCTATAAATGAGAGGCACTAGAGAAAAAGGATGAAAAAGAGGAAGGAAGAGGCAAAGTAGACCAAGACTTGAGCATCAGTGAGAGTTAAGATTTAAGATGTTCAATAAACATTTATTGAGTGACCAAAGGAATGAATACATAATATCAGAGTCCCTATACTTCACTGCACTTGAGAGAGCAGAAGCATAGTAATAGGATAGTAAAAGGGGATTGAAGGTCAGGGTAAAGAGGCACTTCAAGGATACAATTAAGCTGAAACAACCAAGAGTTCTTTGGAAGCTGTACAGAAAAACTGAATGTGTTGTATTGCCTTTGAAAACTCCCAAGAAGTTTTGGCCAATGCTGGCTACCAAGCAATGCATTGAAGAGTGATGGTCACATTGTGCCTCTCAGAAGCATCCAGGTGGCTGGATGAAAAGGGGTGCACCACTTAGCAAACTATTTCACCAGCTGTCTCTATGTGTGAAATTTGAAGCTGCCAAACCTCACATGAATGGTGCGTTGGACAGTTGCACAAGCGCAGTGAGCCACTGACTAGAGCAGATGTGCTGTGTTCGCACAATATCCATGGTGGCTAGAGGGCAGCTAACTTCCTCAGAGGACGCTGGGTGCACCAGCTGCTGGTGACAGCCATAGAATCAGATAGGTTCTGCCCTGTAGTTTTTAAGTGCTGCCTGCTCTAAAAAAGCAGAGCCTCCAAATAATGCAGGAGCTAACAAGTTTGCAAAGGAAATGCACTTGCAGTATGAAAACAAGAGCAGCTGGATATCCAACTGTGTAAGGAAATACAGAGGGCTCTTCTTTTCCCCTAAATTGATATTACTCACCCGGGTTTTATAGAAGTCGAAAGCATATGCTCAAGTATAATTACTCAACAACTCAGACCAATTTCCTCATCACAGCCATATAAATAGAATATTGAATTCCACCTAGACGGTGATTAGGGACTCTCATGCCTGGGTATTCTGATCACTATTATAAACAATGGCTCAGACGGGAATATTTAAAAATTAATTTATAAAATGAAATGTTTCACACATACAGATATTTAACACTGTTCACAAAGTTTATAAAACAAATGTCAAACACTCATCACCCAAATAAGAAAGAACATCACTGGTACAATTCAAGCGCCCTTCTTATCTCTGCACTTTTGTAACCCCCAGGACTGGCTACACAGTTTGAGGGGCTCAATGCAAAATGAAAATGAAAGGCCCCTTTTTTCAAAAATTATCAAGAATTTCAAGAGTATTAGGCAAAATGTATGATCTTTCTCATGGGATCCTGTGTGACTGCACAAGCACACATGTCCATAAAACTGGCCCTGGTAGTTCCCTCAATCACCACTCAAACAGAGCAATCATTGCACTGAATTTTCTAGATATATTTCCCATAGTTAGTAGGCTTTATTACATATGTAGTAAATATATTCTGTATCTTGGGTGTTAGGAATTTTTGTAAATAAGCATATATATGTGTATGTATATATATGTAAATGTATATGTATGTGTGTATATCAGATATATAATATTTATAATATATATAATATATCTCCAACAAGTTGGATTCATTCATGTCGATGATGGTGCGTTCATTTATCTTCATGATTACATTGACCAACAATTGATATGCCCACAAACATATTTAAACGTTCCTATTGAAGGCATTTGAGGTGTCCAATGTTTATTTCTGTAAAACAATGCTTTCAGAAACATTTTTTGCACCTGTCTTCCAGTGCATATTTCTGGAAGTTCCATAAGGTTTAGGTGTTTGTGTCTTGTAAACAACAGAGAATTACATCTACTTTGTCTAGTCTTCTGCTTTGTTGTTGAAATTAGTCCATTTATATGTACTGTGTGGTATATTTTGATTCATTTCTATCATGTCATTCTGTGCTTTCTGGTTGTCCTGCTTTGTCTTTTTTTACTATATTACCTTGGGTATTTTTATTTCAACTTTTCTCTAGGCTTTAACTGAATAATTTAATTTTCTAGTCTGTCCTTGAAATTTTGGAATACCTACATATCAAACTTGCAGATTAATCATTATCTTAATTCCTCAACCAAAGAGTGCAGAAACCATAGAATGCATTAATTCTTGTCGCCCTCCCCAAACTTATAAGCTATTGACATTCAGCATCATAGTTCTATCGTGTTGTTTTGCCATACAAAATAGACATTATTAGTATTACTTTATACTGTCAGTGATTATACTCATCTGCATGTTTTTCAGTTTATTTGCTCACATCTTATCGTAGCTCAGACATCTTTTCTGGATTCATCTTTATTCTTCCTAAAGTATAGCTTTTATGAGTATTTTTAGTTAGAGCATCATACTGACAAATTCTGTTTCTGTTTATCTAAAAATGTGTTTGTTGTTTTGTTCCTGAAATAGAGTTTTACTTGCTAAACAGTTTAGGATTGACAATTATGGTAACTCAACATGGCATCAGGGGTTGCTTTCAGTCTAATTGCTTTTTTTCCTGAATTGTTTTAAGATCATCTCCTTCCTTGGCTCTCTTTGGTGCCACTTACAATGTGTATATGAGTAGATTTCTTTTTATTTATCTTGCTTTGAATAATTTATGGTTTTATTCTCTGATGATTCAAGTTTACAATCAGTTCTGAAAACATCTCAGTAACTACTCGTCTAAGTATTGTTTCTCCTCATTCTCTCTCTTGTCTCCTTCTGGAATTCAAAATTAAAATACCACATTTTTTTCATTATATCCTCTATGTCTGTTAACTTCAATTTTATGTAATCAGTTTCCTTGTTCTATCGGCTATATTTTGGTTTATTTTTACATATTTATCTTCCTGTTTACTAATTCTCTCTTTGGCTCTATTAATTACTGCTAAACTATTCATAAAACTTTTTATTACAACAACTGTATTATTCCTTTTGTGTTTTATTGTTCCTTTAAGAAGAAAATTAGACCAAAGTTAGAAACTGGAGGTATATGTTTATTTCTTCAAGTTCAGCAGTTGAACCTAGTCCAAAAGAAAGTTTCCTGGATCATGTGTTCCTGAGGACTGAGGTCAACTGGCCATCCTATTCATCTTCAGTTCAGTTAGTGAAGACACTTTATGTTTATGGCAACTCTATTGCTTCTGACTGTATCACAATGAGGTTGGGAAAGGGCGTGCTTTGCATAATATTAACGTGCTACATGGTTTCTTTAGCTCTGCTTTCACTTTTGAATGAGTAATAAGATAGACTGCCTAAAATCCAGCCAGTAGAGAAAGAAGAAAGAAAAAAGGAGTAGATCTGTTTTGAGATCTGGGCAGATACAAATGGGTGCTTGAAGATCTTGAGGCATATTAAAGGAAGATGTGAAGAGCATATAGCCAGACAATGGGGAGAAGAAAGAAAAATAAAATTGAGGTAGAAAAAAAATGTGAGCTGTTGACTCTGCCATAGCGGCTTAGCATGGGATATGTGTGATAGAGCCATTAAACTTAAAACCGCCAGGCACAGACTTTCTTAGAGAACTCCCTATCCTCTTAGACTGTGTATATGCATTTTATAACCTATTCAATACACATAGTAAACATTTTAAACCTAAACTATAAGATACACCTTAGAATCATTTTATATTTAATAATACTATATGCTGTGAATACAGTAGCAGCACAACTTGTCAATTACATTTTTAGCCATCATATCAAAGAATGAATGTTTCATGAGAAACCTAAAAGTATTACTTTTCTGATTTCTTCATTGAGGAAAGAAGACTGTCATCTGAAGAGACAGCTTAAAGAGGCTGTTTGGATGTTGTAAAGAGCCATCAAGTTTATTATTCGTGACACAAATGGAAACTTTTTAAGTAGATTATGTTCTGACATAAAGGATTCCAGTTAAGACACCAGATTGCAAGGCAAAGACACGAACAGCTGCTGCAACTTTGAAACTGTACTTACTGCTCAGTTGTTCACAAAAATGTTTAGATCAACTTCACCACTTTCAAACTTTCTGTAGACAAGTGGCATGGATGTATTACAGGCCTAGAGAATGGTTGGAGAAATAATCAAAGGCTGACAGCAAAGCCAGGAAGTGTTCAGGGGGCACAAGCCTCCCTCTGGGACCAAATGAAGCACTCTACAAAGACCAGGATATCATTGAACAAAACATGGGCAGCCAACCTATGAAACAAAATGAAAACTTCAACCATAATGAAATCACTGCTCATGTTACAGCAAGAAGCAGTCCCCGGAGAATCAATAAACAATTTGGTTTCCAGACAATATGAATTCTACTTGCCAAAGAGAATCAGAGACCAATTTCTTTTTTGATGTTATTCTCTCTACCTACATTTCTGCTCATGTGTGTTCTAGCCATCCTTCATTATCTAGATCAGCTTCTACTCCTCCAGAAAAACTTACCTCATTACACCTTCAAATCTCTGTAGTACATAGTATGTATCTCCGCTTGTGCTTGCGTCTTAAAAATGTTATAGCACATGATTTGCATCACTATTCATATTTTCCATGTAATTATGTCAGTTAGAAAACTTTATAGAGATTACACATCTTGCTAAAATACCACATTTTATTTACTGTTTTAACACTTCAGTGATGCCAGCGGAAAAAAACATTATTACTGTTACCTCATTGTATGTTTGGCACATAGAATATACTCAGTAAATATGAGTGGAATATGTTTTGATTTTCAACACTTTGAAACAAAAGCCCAAAGATATTTTCAAGTTTACACAGTTGAAAAAGAATAAAACCAAGCTTTAGCACACAGCTGAATTTTCTGATTCCAAATCCAGAGTTCTTTCCATTATCAGGGCAGCCTTATTTTTACACATTCACATACACAAACACATATGCAATCACACACATACACTCACACACTCAACACGCAGCTTACTTAAGATTGAAATTGTACTGCAGTGTGAAAGACTAATAGGAACTGTTTCTCATGCAACCACAGCAAGGCTTGCAAATACATTTTTTATTGAATTTAAACAAAAGAAATATCTATCCAATTATAATAAACATGCTGCATATCCTATGAAGTAATTTAAATAAACTATAATGAACAAAATTCTTAATTTACTGAGAAGGGGACTAACTGAGATGAAGAAAAGAACAACAAAATAATCCAGAAACAATCTAAAGGAAAGGTGTAGTATCAGTAGAAAGAAACTTTGGGGGTATTCAACACACTGTCCACTATCCCTATCTGAGAGAGTTCTAACATTGTTCTCTGCCAAGTGTTCACACCTGCAGTGTGAAGAGCTGGGGACCATGAAGGGAGATGACCTTTCTCTGAAGAGGAGCAGACAAGTTGAGAGGCAGTGGAGATCTGACAGGTTCAAAATAATCTCCATGATCTCGCAAATCTCTAGCCTCTCCACCCATACCAAACCACTGCACTTGTGACTACTATATGGGGTATCATCCCCACTACGATGCTAACTGAGGTAGCAAGTTTCTTTGGATCCCCAGATAGTAGCACCTTAAAAAGAAACATTTAAATGTTTGTTGGTGGTGACACATATCATATCTACATAAAATGCACCATTGCAACAGATTATGTTGGTTATCGCACTGAGTTTCTCTAGCTCATATTGCCCTATGCAATGAATATTTTCAAAAATGTTATTTGAGAGTTGCCAGTTAAATCAACTAGCTTGAGGTCTCACCACCCTTAAATTAGCTGACTAAGAGGCACAGGGGGAGATAATGAGCAGCGTCAGAAGAGATGGAACCAAAGGAATATTGCAACCTCAAGTCCAGAATCAAAATTTTATTAGGTTCCCAACAGGTTTATTGACTACTCCCAAATGCAGTATGTTTTTCAGAACAAATAAATGAATTAAAAGTGTCTACTGAGTTGCCAAGCATTACTATTGTTTTTAGTCTAAGAATGATTTCATCACCAACTTGGATTAGTGATTTTGAAAATATATAAGTAAAAAGAATCCCAACCTATGAAAGCTTTAAGTTTGTATTCTAATATATATGCATAACCTCCTTTTTTTTCAAGTTAAGAAACACCTTCTGAATAATGTTTATTAATCCAAACTAGTAGCCTTCAGAATTACAGGAAGAACCTAACTATTTATGAGACTGAAGTCTGGTGATAAACATGTTTCATACATGAACATGTTTAAGTGTTAATAATAAACATTAGTATTATAAAAGTATTATTGTAGTACTTTGTTAATAATAAATAATAATAATAAATTTAGTATGTTATATATAATAATAAGTACATTTAGCCCTTACAACAGCCCATGAGATTATTCCCATTATAAAGCTCAATTTTAAATTATCTTTCAATTTTAGATTATTTAAAAATTTTTAAATTTTAAACTCTTTCCATTTAAAGCTTAGCAAATTTAAGGGGTTTTCCCAAGGATACACAAGTCAGTATGTGACAGAGATAATCTGGATACAAAACAGATCTTATTTTAAATCAAGTGTATCTTGGAACTAATGGAGACATAAATGGAGTCCATGTCTTTTAATTCATATCTAGTCCTTTTTACACAACAGCACAGCTGACAAATTAAAAATATAATTCCAAGAGGGTCATAGGTGAAAATAATGACTTTTTATTATTATTATTAACAACTACCATTTAGTTCAAAAGAAATCATGAAGCCATGTCATATCTAATCACTTAAGTGTTAGAGGCAGTGAAGGGATAGGAATACTATCTAGGCCAGATTTGGATCTAAGTACTTGAATGCTCAGATTAAGGTTTCTCTACTGCAGCACTATTAAAATTTGGGGCAAGATATTTCACTGACTTGAGGGAAGGAAAGGGGATGTTTTATGGATTATAGGACATTTTGCAACAGCCCTGGCTTCTACCCACTAGATGCCTGTGGTGACAACGAAAAATGTCTCTAACATTGCCTCTCTGGGAGTAAAAATCACCCTTTCTCCCATTGAAAACCACAGACTTAGAGAAAGAATGATTTTTTTTCTGTTCCTGAAGTTCTATTTTTTTCTTGATTATAAAATGTCACTGAGAAATATTTTAAACATACTTCAGATGTAGAAATTCAAGAATAGACTGACTGTTCTCCCTATTGAGTGTGAAAGAATTGCTTCAATAAATATTATCAATAATGTCTTGTAGTTGACTATAACTTTCCTGTCCTTTAATTTCTGCCACTGATGGGACATTCACCCCAGATTGTGTCCTGATGACACAGAGCACACTGTGAATGGTATCATCATTAGAAAATATTACAAATTAGGGTAAATTTTTTATTTAAATATTTGAAGTTAAAAAAATGACAAACATGTAAAATGCAGTGTTAAACCCCAAGGACTCTGCCAGTGTGCAGTAAAGGGTAGAAGAAGGAGTGAAAAACAAACAGAAAAAATGATAAATATACATGATTAACTCATTTTCACAAAGGTTCTAAAGCAATTCAATAGAGATATGGAGATTTTTTAAAATAATTGTTCTGGATTAACTGATGTACACATCAGAAAAAAATAAACATTGACTTTAATCATACAACATACACAAAAGTTAACTTGAAATAGCCCACAGATTTGAAAGTAAAACCTAAAACTATAAAAGTTTATAAGAAAACATAGGAGAACATTTCTATGACTTTGTGATAAACAAAGACAAAAAACAAAATGAAAAATAAAGATAAAATTTAGGAGTCGGACATTATCAAAATATAAGACTTTTGCTCTTTGAAAAGTGCAATTAATAAAAATAAAAGCAAGCCACAGACTGGAAAAAAAATGCTGGCAGTACAGGTAACTAACAAGGATTTGTATCTAGAATATATAAAGAACTCATAACTCAAAAAAACAACCACTTTTTAAAATGGTAAATGTATTTGAATAAACCCTTCACAAAAAAATATACATAAATGATCAATAAGCACATGAAAAGATGCTTGATGTTATCAGTTATCAAGGAAATGCAAATCAAAACCATGATGAGATACTACTAAACATATATTAAATTGACTAAAATTTAAAGGATTGATGATACCAAATTTCAGGAAGGATGTAGAGAAACTAGAACTCTCATACAGTGTTAGCAGGAATGTAAAATTGGGCAAATACTTTGGAAAACAATTCAGTCATTTCTTAAAATGTTAAACTTAGACGCACACCTACAATATAATCTAGCCATTTCAGTCCTAGCCATTGACCCATGAGAAACAAACAAAAAATATGTTCACACATATACTTTTATGTGATGTCAATAATATCTTTATTTATAATCACCAAGAATCAGAAACAACCTCAAATTATGGTATATCTATATATTAGAATACTAGTCAGCAATAAACATGAAGATATTTTTAATACACAGTCATGCATGGCATGATGACATTTTGGTCAATGACAAACCACATATATGACAATGATCCATAAGATTATAATGGACCTGTGCATCTTTTTATTTGAGGTTATCATTTTCTGTCATTTTTTGGTTCAAGAAATAGCTCACCTTATATAAAATGATATTACCTTTACATTATGAACTATTCAAGTTAGTGTTTATATTAATGCTTTGAAAAATGCCAAATGCTACAAAAGTTTCAAAATCTTGGAAATGAATAAATGAGGTAAATTCTATGTTCTTTACATTTTATACAAGACCCAAAACTGATGCAGTGATATTAAGCTAGCATTATAAATGTGACAGGCCTGCAAAAGGTATACCCTGGGTGAAGTCTCAGGTCCTTAATCTAAGCTAAATCAAAAACATAATACATATTATTTGAGTCACAACAAAGAGACTAAGTTCGCAATCAAAGAAAAAATATATTTATTTCTCTCCCTTATTTGGCCACCTTGCACATCATTTCTTTTTCTAGTACACACACACACACACACACACACTTGAATACATAAGCTGGGTGCACCATATCTTTGAACTTAGAAAATAAATTAACTAGAATCTGTGATTCATAATCATTTTTCGTGGTTCCCTTTGTTTCTCTCTAATAATGTGAATTACATATTATTATGTCACAAGTTAGGCATCACATGAATTTAGAATGAGCTGAATGATTCTAACATAATATTAGCCTTTTTCATCTGCAATTGAGTATTACTAAATATGGCCAATATAAACATAAATGAAAACAATATTTTCCAAGACATTTGGCCTTTTTTCCCTACTCTAAAGATCAGTTAATGCCTTAATGAAAATGATGTTATAATCTAGAATGAGGGTTATCACTTAGGAAGAAAAATGAAGCAAGAGAAATAAAACAGGTTGCATTGAAGAAAAAGGAAAATAATACAGCGCTAAGAAACAAAGCAAACTTGATCAAAATCTAAATAAAATATTAGGCAGTGCAGGCATATGTAGACTAAATGAACATGAGAACAGAACCATCAAGAGAAGTGTATCAAACAAATATAAGTGAATTTATCCTAATTATTTTTTAAATTGGGATAATGATAGACATAAAGAAATGATAGTAATAAAGTAAAGAACATACTGTGATTTAAATACATCATGAAACAAGAGAGAGTTACTGCACTCGAGGCTAAGTGTTATAACTTTCTAGCTCTGCAATCTTGACCAAGCCATTTATTTAACTCGTCTGCTTCAATTTCCCATGTTACATGGGAATAACACAACGCAATCAAAAGACTGTTACTTATATGAATTAAGTGAGGTAATGCTGATTGAGCCCTTAACACAAAGCAAGGAATATTGTAAGCACAACAAATATGAGATATTATTATAAGCAATTAAGAACTATAATGGGAGAAAAATTAACACAATGGAGCAACATATCAGTTATGTTAAAGATGTATTAATGCTGCATGGCTACATCACAAGTGCATTGCAAAAAGTAGTAGTAGTGATGTAAGAGGAACTGAAAAAAAATGGTTCTAATAATCCACATGATTAATAGTAAAGATATTAGATAATATAAAAGGGACCTGAAATGAAATTAAAACCTATTTTCCCAAATTGAAAGATAGTTTCAATACATATTCAGAGAAGGGTCAGAGAACCACTAAACAACTCAAAAAGAAAAAGAAAAGAAAGAAAAGAAAAGAAAGAAAGAAAAGAAAAGAAAAGAAAGGAAAGAAAGGAAAGGAAAGGAAGGAAAGGAAAGGAAAGGAAAGGAAGGAAAGGAAAGGAAGGAAGGAAAGAAAGGAAAGGAAAGAAGAAGAAGGAAGAAGGAAGGAAGGAAGGAAGGAAGAAGGAAGGAGGAAGGAAGAGAAGAGAGAGAGAGAGAGAGAGAAAGAAAGAAAGAAAGAAGAAAGAAAGAAGAAAGAAGAAAGAAAGAAAGAAAGAAAGAAAGAAGAAAAGAAAGAAAGAAAGAAAAAGAAAGAAAAAAAAAAAAGAAAGAAAAGAAAGAAAGAAAATCACCTTTATGCCTAATTTTTAAACCTAAAATATAAAAAACATATCTTTTATTTATTCTTTTCTCATACTATTACCATAGCCTCATGACTGTTTTAGTGTTTTATTGTGCCTTTATTCAATTCTTACTTCATATTACTAATGGACAAATTTATCATGAGAGAAAACATGACCATAATTTTTTTTACTAATACTGATATATGTAAAGGGACTCCTAGTTAAGGCGGTATACTTTGAGAATGTAATGATTTCCTTCCTCTCTTGAGACTCCAACCAAATTGATAGGAAAGAATGAGAAAGAAACAGCCCAACATTAACGAAAGCTTAGGAGGGATCATGAACATGAGATCAACACGGTCCTGGAAGATAGTACAGAAATGAAAAGAGCATTGTTTTCTGAAGCATAGCACAGGAGGGGCATCAAGACTGTCTCTGTAGAAGACTGCAACAGAGAAGGCAGTTGGCAAGTCTGGAAAAGTATGAAAACATTTTGAATTCAAAGACTGCATATCGGATTGAGGGAGGAAATGAGAAATCGGATGGATACTAGGGGGATTAATTGAATGTCCTATAGAAACAGAAAAATTCTATTATATATATATATTCCCCTATCCCCTTGCACAGAAAGCTAAGAGCTAGTTGTTTATTCCAGGCATATATGTGTATATGTATGTATGTGTGTGTCTCAGGAGAAAACTTAGGTAGAGAAATTCAAGAGAATGTTATTAGAAAAAATAGGCAAAATATGGAAGAGCTCTTATAAACTAAAACTATGATTACCCCTTGCCCCACAAAAGTCCAATAGATGAATTGTAATACAAGTCAAACAAATTCTTCTAACTATAATGTTAAAAATATGAGGAAGAAAGTATGGATGGAGGGAGATAAGACATATAAATGAGTCATTCCAAGAAGCACAATATCGGATTAATTAGAGTTCCAAGAAGAATAGAAAAAATAGAGAAGAGAAAAATTTATTCAAAAAATAATTTTTAAAAATTTTCTAAGGCTAAAGGGATAGATCAGTCTTTAAATTAAAAATACTTACTAAATCTAGTAGAAATCTTACCAGAAGGAATGAATGTATATATAAATGAATGAATAAATGAAAATTCCACACCCAGACTTGTCATTGAAAAATTTCAGTGGTAATGAGAAGATCCTAAAAGCTCAGGCCACTTACAAATATGACAATAGACCAGCATCAAAGGTCACTTGACCAGTACTAGATCTCTAAAGATAGTTGCATATTGGTTTCAAAATTCTAAGACTTAGTGACTCACAGCTTAGAATTCTATAGCACAACAAAGCTATCAACCAAGTATAAAGACAAAATTAAAATATTTGTAAGGCTTTAGAAAGGTTCTAGCCCATAACCCTTTTTTAGGAAGTAACTTGAGGATGTGTACCAACCAAACAAAAAAATAATCAAAGAAAAAAGAAGACAAAAATATAAGAAATAAAGGATATAATCAGAGCTATAAGTAATGGAAAGTCTCAAAATGTCAACTACATTGCATGGATAGAAAACAATCAGGCCAGATTTGAGCACAAGGACAGAGTGCCCAAGATCCTAGCAGGAAAAAAAAAAATAGTCCATAGACTAGAGACAGTAAATTTCAATTTTAAGGAAAAATGTAATGATGTGCCCAAGGCAGGATATACAAGGAGAAATCAAGGCAACTAGAAACTCCAGGAAAGACAAAAGGCTATGCAAAATAGTAAAATGTGACATTTACCTAATCATAAAAATGTCACTTTTCAACTGTTAAAAAGAAACTTACATGTAAAATATTGCATCACAAAGATATTATTTAGAAATAAAGAAAAAAAATTACAGAAGAGCTGAATGACCACAAAGCAGCATTTAAAATATTTGACTCTGCAAAAACTGAGGTTAAAAAAGGTTTTTCATCCTGTCTTTCTTATATTTTATTTTGCAATCATGTGCATATGACTAAAATATTTTATAGCACTATCATAATAAATATTAAATTTTTAAAGTTTATTCAAGAGAAAATTAAAAACACTAGCATGAATAAAAAGCCCTCTTTGATCTGATCCTTATCTATCTCTCCACTCTAATCTCCCAATACAGTCCCATGGACATTAGCAATAACAAACTATACAATGCTTGAACTCCTGCCTATGTATAAGCTATTTCAATGTCCTATCCACCTGAATTTCTTTTATTTATTCTTTAAGATCCAATTCAAAGCTCTCTTTCTCTATAAAGATTCTCTGAACTACTTTCCATATAAAGTTGGTAAATTTGCCTTTTGTTCCACCACTGGTCTCACTTTTTTGCAACCAGATTTCAGCAATTATTTGTTTGCTTAGAAAATTTTTGAAGACAGACAATTTATTATTCATTTCTGTATTTTCAACAGAATGCATAACCTATAGTAGATTCCTAATAAATGTTTACTTACTTAATTAAAAGTGATGGTAGAATCATGGCATTATGCCATGAGCTGAGGGTATCTCATCTCAAATACTAGAATATTCATATATGTGGATACAGATATGTGATCCTGTATGAAATTTCATATTCATTTAATTGTTATGATTTATAGAAAAAAATAAAAGTTGTTAAAATACGTTAACATAGACAAGTCAGTTTTTGATAAAAAGAAAAATGAAGAATTTTAAATCCACTGTTAAAACAACATAAAAAATTGAGTAAAAGATAACAATAAAGATAAACAGAAAGAAAATTAAGGGCGATAAATATAAAGAAGCTAAATTTCTCTAAAAGAAGAAAAGCAGAGAATACTGAGCTTAAAAATCTGAATATATAAAGATCTGAATATAGAATTTTAGACAAGAAATACTAAGATGAAAAAATAGAAATTTTACATATTAAAATTTTATTTCTATTATTAAATTCCAATGGTATTTAGAAGTTTAAACACTCAACACACATAAACTATTTTATTGTTGGCAAGCAGAATTCTAAAAAGACCCTAAAGATCCCCATCCATTGTTATATATGATTTGTCTAAAACTCTCTTCACCTGGAGTGTGTGAGTGTCCTGTGATGATGATGAGATATCGCTATTAGAAATGGGTTAAGTTACATGGCAAAGGGGAAGAGATTTGCAAATATAATTAAGGTTCCTAATCAATTGACTTTAGGTAAATCAGAAAGGAGATTATCCTGGGTTGGGCTAACCTAACTATATGAGTTTTAAAAGAAAGTCTGGAAGTTAGAGATTGAAGAAATCTGAGATCATTGAAGCAGATGCTCTCCTTCTGACCTTGAGTAAGCAAACTGCCATATTGCAGAGAGGGCCATGTGGCAGAGAATGGCAGACGACTTATAGAAACTAAAGACTTCAGCCCTACAACCACAAGGAACCGGATTCTGTCATCAACCAGTGAGCTTGGAAAAGGATTTTGAGTCTCAGACAGATTGCAGTTTCAGTGGATGCTTTAATTTCAGTTTGTTCAGATGCTGAGCAGAACTCAGCCAGCCTATGCCTAGATCCTCAACCCTCAAAAACAAGGAGATAGTAAATGTGTGATGCTTTAATCCACTAAAATCTGTGATAATTTGTTAAACAGCAATAGAAAACTAAAAACAGTATCTTTAGCACTAAGAAAATTATTTATTTTTCCTGAATCTTTTTCATTAATCTGCTTAGAATATCATTTCACCATATGAGTTCTTGGCATAAATAATCATTGTTTTTCCTGCTTTAACTGATTAGTATAGAGATTGATATCACATGATTTAAATAAATTAACATTGTTAAATCGCATGAGGCTTACTCAAAGGTAGTCCTCAGAAACTTCTACTGCAGAGCTAAGACAACTTGCTTTTTTTATCCTGGACTCATTCTGAGCCCATTGGTCAATAGAAGACTTTGCTCCTCCCAAACCCTTTATAAAGAACCTGAAATTAGGAAGGTGGAAGCGAGCGAAGAAAAGAGAAACATGCATGGTTAAACTTCGTTGACTACAGTGTCATTAGCCTAAAAAGTCAGCTATGAACTTGGTAGCATACTCTAATCTCCTCTTATGGTCTCAAAGCTGACTATCCACAGAATCTACAAACTTGAACAGAAGGCTACCTGGTTCAATTACTTAGTTCTCCAAATTTAGGGCTGTACTGTGAATCAAGGACTCTTAAGGATTTTATTGGCATTCATCAACATCCAATTTTACATATGCCACTTAGGCTCAGTTGGTAATTGGTAATCTGTTTTTCCTTTTTAAAAAAGTATATTATTTATCAAGCATTTCAAATATTTATGAGGCAGAAAGGATCTCAAGAAATATTTTCTAGTATGTGGTCTTTAAAAGTCTGTAAATAAATCACCATAGAATGAAGATATTCATCATATTTTCAGAAATTTCCAATAAAGAAGATAAAAAAAAAAGCAGCTTCATAGAAACCCTATGTCACAGAATTCACAATCTGTTGATTCTGTGTGAATCAGAGTTCCTCAGCATTGGCACTACTAATATTTTGGACGGGTAATCCTTTTTTTGTGAATGGCCATCCTGTGCATTGTAGAAAATTTAGCTACATCCTTGACCTGAGGACAGTAATACCTTCCCTTTCCCAGTTGTGGCAACCAAAAAGTATTCTAGACTTTGTCAAAGGTCCTTTGGGGAGCAAAGCCAAAATGAAGAACCACTGGTATAAGCCTATCAATTTGGTGACCAAGTTCCTGGATATAACTTGAAGAGTCACTAGAAAGACTGAGGTGGTGACCATTTCTATATCTGTAGCAAGCACACACCTACTTTCCAGGAATGTGCTTTTCAATATAGCAGCCACTAGTCACATGTGGCTAGTCAAAATTGAGATGTGCTGAGTGTGTAAAACAAATGACAAATTTCAAAGACTTTGATTTAAAACAATGTAAACCATCTCATAAAAATTTATATTGAATACATATAGAAATGAAAATATTTTGAATATATTAGGTGAAGTATATTTTATTAAAACCAGTTTCAACCTTCTACTTTTTTTAATGTGGCTTTTTTAATGAGATTATATATATGGCTTACATTATTTTTCTGTTGAACACTTTGCACACAAAGTATTTTTGTTCCTTATTAAGCCAACAATATTTTTTAAGTGTCCACAGTGTATGCCTAGGGTTATATTAGTTGTTTTGGGGTACATCTGCCTGATTAAGTTTATTTATGTTAAGTATTGTCATTTCATTTTGTAGACAGAAAAGTAGAAGCTCAAGAGATATATGACCTAGAATTATCCTTCCCATTGTAATGTCAATTAAATACAACCAATTGCTCCCTACTCCCCAAATTTTTAGTCACTAAATAAACATGTCCTTAGAATAACAGTATTTGTATCCCTCTATAGTTACTATAGAGATAAAAATCAAATTCCAAAGAAAACAATTTCCAGACACCTTAAGACAATAAAGCCAACATTTGTTTGAAGAGAAAACAGAAACAAGATGGGAGATTCAAAAGGCATTACTTTGTATAATAATTTAATTAATTGCATGTTGAGAAAAGAAAAACATTTTTCTTTACATTTCCATCTCTTCTGACTGTGTGTGAGAGTGTGTGTGTGTGTGTGTGTGTGTGTGTGTGTGTGTGTGTGTGTGTGTGTGTGTAGACTTATGCAATCTATTGTGGTTGATGCAGGTCTCTTGCATTTTTATCTATGCTTGATTTGCATAATGTGCTATGATGCCTCATGGGCACTCACTTAAGATCAACTGTGTTAATTTGTTTTTCTTAACACAGGTTTAAGTGTTTCTTGGGCACAAAACTTATGATCAACCGAGTTAATTTGCTAGCTTAACTCAGAAAATTAGAACCATGGTTGCCCCATTTTCTTTTGAGGATAATTATAATCATGGTCCTTTGACTAAGTAAAGGTCCAAAATATGTGTCTACTATCTTCCAGTTAAAAAGCAGACTCAAAGACACAGGAAAGATTCTCATGTTTTACCTACAAACAAGTATGAGAGGTGGCAACTCTTGGTAAAACTAGTAAGCTATATTGGAGAAGCTATGGTCTAAAAATTTTCTAACCAATGAGTATAATCTGCTGAAAGACGTTACTTTATAGAGGAGGGCACTGTCATATCCCTTCAAAGCACCCAAGGTATCTGAGGAATTCTACATGCCTTTGAAAAATTGAAGATACTACCCTAGAACAAGAAATAAGCAACTAGATCAGCAGAAAACAAGACTAAATGAAGGGCTCATCTCAAAGAAAGGGAGTTCAGGAGAAGCCTCTTAGTGCACTTGAGTGTGGCATTTCCAAGAAAGGCAGTGTGCCATCTACCCAGCACTTCGATTTGAGCAGAAAACAAGACTACCAGCATGAGTATATATTTACTTATTCATATTCATTTTATCTATTTGTTCTCTTATTTGAAAATACATGTGTCGGGTGCTGCGTTATATGCTCTGGGTTTCCAGGTTAAAGAATGGGACAAGTGGGCAACAAAAGGTAATAGGCAATAGTAGATGACTACTATATTTAAAAATTATTTTTCAGCTTAAATTTAAATACCTTCAAATGATAATACTGAATTATCTATCAGGGCATTATTGTGCACATTTTTCCAAATGTCTCTTCATACTAAAAGTAGTATTATATTCACCCTTTATGCTACAAGTACCAATAGTATAATTTTTTCACCATTTATTCATTCACTCAATAATTATTTAACTCAATTCATTTTCCTGAAGATGGTTAAATCAGTCAATGTGTCTTCCTTTTGGTTTTGATACAAGATTCATTGGTATAAGGTTATCTGCAGGAATTAAGAAAAACTGTTTTTGTTCTTATTATATCAATTGGATGAATTACATCAATTCATAAATTTTCTTTTTTAACATAATGCATTTATAAAAATATGTGAGAACTTGATGAGTTTTGCCTCACTGATAATGAATGAATGATATCAATTTATAAACAATTATTTATAACATCATACATTCATGGAAACATGAGAACTTGATGAAGCATGCCTAGTTAAAATTTTTAGGTAATGTATTAGCTTGTGTTAAGTGTCTTCAGTTAGGAAAGCATCTGAACCAAAACAAAACAAAACAAAACAAAAACAGTGAATCTATTTCTATTTAGTAGATATCTCAGTTTCACAAGTTCTAACAAATGAGTTTCTTCCATATTTTCTTACAACGCTAACCTTTCCTTTTTCCAACAGTCACCAAAACATTTAAAATTCCATAAATGTTCAAAGAAGCATGTACCCCAAATTAGAAACACTATTCCAGTTTCATTCCTCTAGCAGGCATTTATGGAAGCCAGATTTAACTGTTGCAGTGTTCGTATTTGAGAGTTAGTAATATGCAATGAAACAATACCAAGTCAAGTAAGTCCAAGGTAAGATTTGATCTGCAGGCATGGTGCTTCTTAGAAGTGGGTTCTAGCGAGAAATGGACTCATGCCAATAAAAATTAACTCCAGAATTCAGTGCTCAAGGCTCTACTATGCTAAAATTCCATTTATTGCAAATTGTGCTATTTCCAATTTCTTTCAGTAATAAAATGCATGAATAGCCCAAAAGAAGCTATAAATAGTCAACAATTCCAAGAGCTTTTTATCAGAAGCTCTAGTAGAAGGAAGAGACCAGAGCTCTCTGATTCTGCTCCTTCTTCCCTTGGGCAATACTCCACAATGAGTCACTAATCATTAATAATTCCTTCACTCATTCAGTTTCAATGAAAACATAAATCAACTATTTACTCTGGGAGGAGAAATGGAAAATTGTTTGAAGCCAAAAGTCTTTTGGGCATCAACAGTATGTAAATTATATCCTCTTCTGTTTAAACTCTGAATAAGTAAAGAGAAGGTGAAAGGAAAAGAATAAGACTCTGAATGTTTGATAATTTGTTCTGTGCCTTTGTTTATCAAATGTTATACTTTCAGGCTGGTTCAACACTATGATGATAAAACAAAAGAAAATGATATCTACTGACTTTTGAGAGGGTGAACGATGTGGCATGCTATCAGGGTGAGCAGTTTCTGTGTTTGCATTTCATCATTTCATTTTTTCCTTTACTTAAGCTGTTCAGTAGTTCAAACATAAATTATTTAAGTTTAGGAAGACAAAGACAGTAGATGTTATTTTATTTACTGTCCTCAACACTGTATTGAACCAACCTAAAAGCATGACATTAAATAAACAAAAAAATATAACCGATTGTTTAAGGTTCAGATTCTTATTTTCACCATTGCTTTTCTTAAAAAAAAAAGTTATTAGAAGGTGAAATGTAACTAAAATGATAATAAAACATTCAGACATAACACCATCTCATATAAAATATTTAAAACAAACAATCCAATGATTAAATGACTGATTTTGTGTATACAAAATGCAAAAACGATATCTTTCAACTTCAATGCAATGTTAATGTTACTTTCTCATCTTGATGGCTTGTAAAACACCATCTTCAACAAGATCTAACATAGTATAATCTCTTCTGAAAACCCTGAGGGAATTATGTGATATAAGTAATTCGGAAAAGTGTCAAAGTTTTATTTCTTCTACCCCTAGGCAGGTTCAAAACTATTCTTAAAAATTCCTCACTATCACCAAAGTTTAGCTTATGACTGAAGAGTTTTAGAAAATCCTACCTGTCTCTCAGTTCCAGGCAGCATTTTTCTTTTGAAATTGTATCTCTATTTCTACTGTGGTTTCTATAGTGACAATTGTCTCTGAGTTTCATAGTGAGAGGATCTTTGGTATATTTGATAGGAGTGGAAATGACTTCACTGTGCCAATGCTCTTTAGCCTGATAGAGTCCTCTGATATTAAAGAATAGATTGTCTCTGAAAATAATATCTCTAATTATAGCTTTCTTGAAATGAATACAGTTATAACTCAGAGGGGGAAAAAACAAGAATACATTTGTTTGGTACCAATTTATGTGTGTCTCTTGGAGGAATAAACCCCCTTCCCTGAAAAAGAAAAAAATATATATATATATATACACACACACACATATATACACATATATATATATATATATATATATATTCATATGGCCAAATTTTAGAAACAAAAGATTGGAAGATATCTTTGAGATTATCTAATCTGCTATTAATAAATACACTGTTAAGCAAAGAAAATGTTAAAAAAAAACATTTCTTGCTTCATAGGACTATGCTCTATAGAAACATCAGTGCTATCTACATGAAAACAAGCAGAGAGAGCCATCAAAGAGGAGAAATTTTTTTTTCTCAGTTCCAATACATTGGAGATAAAAATTAATAGGCAAAGTGTATCAAAAAAACAGATGCTCTGCTGAAAAGCCCTTCAGGCAGAATTGTGTCAGCTGGCTTTCTCTGGTGAGGCAGGACTTCAGCGACTCATGGAATAATTGCTACATACCCCAGCCAAAGCATTTTACTATACCTGGCTTCATGCTCAAGCAACCATCCATTGATGGGGAGGGGGAGATCCATAGGGGCTGGAGTGACAGCCAGAAGATGCATATGATTTTAGATTATGTTCTTTTAATTTGAAAAGTGCTTTCTCTCTACTTCCTAAATAATCAGAAGCTCAACATTTCCATACCTTGCTTTTTAACCTAAGCAAAGCAGTAATATGCATTATTTGTAGCAACTTAGGATTCAAAGAATGGGTATAATACATCTCTTAAATGTGTACTATGTGATTGCATCAAAAAACACAAATGTTTTTAATGTTGTAGTTGAAAATAAAATAGAAATTATTACAATAATTTCCACATGTGATAATTTACAATTAGATTAACAAAGCAAACAAATGCAAATTATTTTGAAAATTATTTTAACCTAAACGATATATTCTTCATAACTACCACCACATAGCAGCATTATCTAGCACTGTTTCTCAAAGTGTGGTCCCTGGACCAGCAACTTCAGTGTCACCTAAGACCTTGTTAGAAATGTGAATTCTCAGGCCCCAGCCCAGACCCACTAAATTAGTAATGCTGGGGCCAGTAATCTGTGGAGTAATAAGCTGTGCAGGTAATGTTCTTGCCTGTAAAAGTTTGAGATTCTCTGTTTTAGTATAGTTCTCAAATTTGGGTGTATTATAAAGATCAGTAAATACACATTAATAGTTCTGATTCAGCAGGACCTACTCCCCAGAAATTTAAACTCAATAAATAATTTTAATCACACCCTTTGTCATTTTGATGCAGCTGAATGTTTGACCATAATTTCAAACTCTGACTTAATGTTTAAGAGTGTGGTAGACCCAGCTAAAAACATAGTATGGCCATTTCTTATCTCTAAGCTAGGCAGCCTCTCTGAGTCCATTTACTCATCATAAATATTACCTTTTTGAAGGGCTATGTTGAGGATAAAGTGACATAAAGTATAAAATTTATACAGAAGAGTGCCCAGCACAAAGTAAGTACTTTAAAAAATGATAATCTGAGATGGCTTATCACTTACCATATGACTGGGTACTTATTTTAAATGTCTAATATTATCAATAGCCTCTAACTTATTCTAACACGGTGAAAAACATTTCATCTCTTCTCTGGTCCTACTTGAAATTCATGAGACACTGACTCAATTCTCTACAAAGAAACAAGAAGTTGACTCAGTCTAAGGAAAACACAGACGTTTTTATTTTCTGTGATTTTTTTTAAAGATTATTTATTTGAAATAAAACAAAACAGTATAGTAGTTAAAAGCACAAACCCTGGTTCCAGAATGCCAGAGTTCAGACTCTGGGTCTGCCACTCATTTGCTTTGTGATCTTGACTTAACCCCACGTACCTCGGTTTTGTCATGAGTAAAATGAGGATGATAATAAGTATTTACCTCATAGAATGATAGAGAGCATCAAATGGCCTCAGAACAGTGTTAGGTACAAACCCCAACAAATATTATTTAGTTAGAAAATCACTGAAGTCAGTTCTCCATGTACTCATTATGGTACCTTGGACCAAGTTTAAACTTGAACTTTTGTCTCTGATTAAATAGAATTACTAGTAAGGTTATCAAGGTTCTAATTATGAATAAAAGTATATTTTTAAATTTACATTTTTAATTCCAAGTACAAAATTTTTAAATGAGAGCAACTTGTTTGCCTTGAGAATGAAGACTTGAGTAAAGCCTCAGGTCAAGGGGACTATAATGCTCTTGCATTATCTACTGTTGAGTACTCAAGAGTGATTGGAGTCCCATTAGTAGAGATCTGAATAAAGTATAAAAGAAACTCTGCTCTAAATATATTAGAAACCATCCTGATGACCTAGTTTTTAATTAAAATTTTATGAGATATATAAACTCTAAGAGAATAAAGGCATAGCTTCACAACTGAAATAAATCCACATTTGATATACTTAAGATATCTGAAAACTAAAATATTCTGACAGGAAGCCAACATAAGTAGAAAACAATTTGTAAGAAAAGTATATAAAGAGAATTGCCATTATCATTCACTTGCTGAAAACACTGTTTATTATCCCAGGTAATTTCAGAAAAACTAACCTCATTGTAGTTGAGAAAGCCACAATTTCTGAAGGCCTTATTTGCCTTCAAATACCTCATATTGCAAAGTCAGCCATGGTAAGTTCTTTCAATATTTTATTCACAAAAAGAAAATTTGTATTGTCCTCAAATGTGTTTCTTATCTTAAATAAAATATGTAATAAACCTTAAATGGCATAGTTCTTTAGGGTTCTTTCTAAAATCAAGCATAACTTTTACATTATAGTCTTTCAGATATGTTTAAAACAATAATATATAGCACCTGCTTCCCCAAAAGCTCAGTCACATTCTTTTTTTTTTTTTTGCAATTGATAGCCTTAGAAACGTAAGAAAGAAATGAAAGCTTTCTCACATCTTTTGTTGAGAAAATTGCAATCATATTCTTACTTAACATTAGGTCTTAAAATAGGTAAATTATGGCCTTTATTGAAAGAAACAAATACTTAAAATGTAGCTGACCAAAACTAGATGGTCATCAAGCATCCTACAGAAGATTCAAAATGCAAGTTAAAACAACAAAAACAGTTTGTATACTTTGTGAGGTATCCTGAAGTTTTATATATACCAGTAAAGTTAAAAGATTAGAAAGAAATATTTACCTAAAGTCATTTTTCACTTTCATTACAGTGTTAGGGTAGAGAAGAGATTGCATAGAATAAAGGTATAAGTTGAATCTAGGATAATCCTAGGCAAAGTTCAAAATAATATAAATTTTCAAATCTCTTCCCTGAGTTAAACCATAAGAAATTGACATTTTAATAGGCCAAAAATAGTGACTATCAAGCTACTTTATATAATTTAACTTTAATACTTTCTGGTGCTCCCTCTGCCAAACCTCAGATGCCAATTGCCTTTCTATTGTCCAGATCTCTAAAACCCCGGATGTATCACCTCATACTGTTTTTTTCTTTTTTTTTTTTTTGCCTTCAAATCCTTCATACTCCAAAATCAGCTGTCACCTTCTCCAGATAAATTCTTAAATAGAGGAAGTTCAGATAAAGTTAAGGAATTTAATCCATGAGGGAATATTTAGGCATAGGTAGGCCTTTCAGGACTACTTAAAGCAAACCATATATGTAGCCAAATTCTCTATCTTATACACCTATTTTAAAAAATTAACAAGAACAAAAATAATTTTTTTTCTGCAACTACTAGCAAGCCTACACATTTACAATAATGTTATTGTAGCATCTACCTCTAGAGATCACATCTCTTTCGACTAAAATCTAGAATGATTGTTGGCAGTTAGAATATTTATTTAACGCAAGAGTTCTTTGGGTGATTTCTTTTCCTTTTAGAACTATTTTTCTAAGTGAGCCTAATTCAAACTTATGAACGGGTCACGGCTATAACGTTTTTAACATGATTCCAAGTTTCTGTTTCCTTATCAGTAATTCAATTGCTCTTCTGTCCAACCACACCTGCCGTTATTTTATTTGAGTCGATGTAGCATGGTGACTAAAAGCATAGACTCAGGCCTGATGAGGTTTGAGCCCTGGCTCTGCCGCATAGCAGCTGTGTGGCTTTGGGCAAGTTGCTTAACTTTCTGTGCCTGGTTTCTCTTCTACAAAGGAAGGATAATACTACTTATCTCACAGGGATATTATAAGGGTTTACATGAATTCAATTAAATGAGCTAATATTTGTAAGTGCTTAGCAGAGTGACTGGCCTACCATGTAATATTTATTGAATAAACTGTAGCCAAAAGGAAAAGGGGAGGGCACAAGGAAGCTATGACTTAGGTAACTGGTCTATCCGGGCCAAAACATTAAGGAAAAGTTCACCCTTTCTAGAACAAAGAGGCCAAAAAAGTAAGGAAACTCTGCCGTAACAGGTCCAAAGCCTCAGAAAGGAGTGACACTTTATATAGGGCAATAGAAAAAGAAAAACAGAAGGGCATTTGCTCCACCTCCCATTTAGAGCTAGGGGAAAATAGTCAACCTGCTCAGTGTTCCTTCAACAATTGAAAGAAGCCATTACTAAATATGAAGAAAGCTTAATATAGCCATCCTGGATCATATTTCATTCTCAGGTGGTGCATGTGATCCTGAAATTTCTGTGTGTACGTTTTTAGTGTGGGGTATTGATCTATGGGTCTGGGTGCAAAGTTTTTCAGATAGAGTTACTTTAGTAATAGAGTAATAGCACCCTATGGACAAGGATGATCAATCAGCAATAAATGGAGGGGGCAGTTGACAGAGTGTGGTACAGTAAAACAGTATAGTCCCAGGAAAGTTGGCCTGAGGTCACATCAGCCAAGTACCCTAGGCTTGACCAAGTCAAAAGAGAAGAGACAATGAGTCACAATTGATACCAGCAGCAGACACAGAATTCTCGAGAACGGAAGCAGACAAACTACACTGCAGTACACACCAGCTCTCACACTACCAAACACCAATTTTATCTGATTGCACCATCTCTCCAAACCCCTCAAACCTATATTGCAGAGGAGTAGGAGGAAGGGAAGGTAATCTCAAAAACTAAGTTAGCCAAAAGTGACCAAGCTACCCAAGAGGCTGTTTAAAGTTTTGCTAAGTTTACCAAATTATATTTAATTTCATTTTCTCCACTGCCTCATGGGATGGGGCCCATAAGGAACATTATATTAGCTATGAAAAACAATGAAACTATACTCCCTTGCACTTTTGAGCATACTGAAAGTAAATTGGTCACCCTGCTAGAAACACAATGGGAGAGTCGCACATATTATTTAAAGACACTAATTTATCCTATTAAAGAGGTTTTTTTTTCCCATAAAACTATCTATAAAAGGGAAGATGGTACAATATAATATCCAGAGAACAAGATTTTGAGTCTGGCTGCCTTGCCATCTCTTTCTTAGGCAAGTTATTTAACTTCTTGGTGCCCCAGTTTCTATACCTGTTAAAAGAGGACATTAACTATTTCTACTTAATATTATTGCTGTGTATTAACACATGCACATCATAATATTTTTTGTTATGGGATCAATTTCAAATAATGCTGTACAAGCAAAAACTTGAAACAGTGCTTGACACATAGTATGCGCTCAGATTAAACTAGCAGTAAATATGCCATTCGGTAAAGTTGTGTTAGTCAAAAGCAAGTTGGCATTCAACCAGCTGAATATATTAAATAAAAGGATTCTCCCAAACTGTCATTTGACAAGAATATGGATAGACCTCTAGACTCACTTCAGTGGCATGTATGTGGTTAAGCTGCTACTTTAAAATTATCCTTTCATTATCAGTGTCCAACCTATGCATCTAATTTACATAATTTGTAACATTGAATTTACACAATGATTTCATAAAAGTGAGAAAATGGGCAGGTTCTTTAAACCAATTATCAAAATTAAACTACCTCATAGAACCAAATGACTTGGAACAATTTATCTTGAATTTAGCAATGCAAAAAAAAATTGTATTTTCATTAATTATTTACCTTTGATCTCTCTAGCAATTAACCCAATGGTATAGGCATAGTTTTTTAAAGAGATGAGAACAAATATATTTAAATGACAGGTGGCTGGAAGAAGTTTGCAAACTATTAGCCTTTTTTATTTTAGTTTCCATTTGATAATTAGTTTGCTAACTTAATCATTTGGTAAACATTTAGTGATTGCCTACTGTATGTTTGACAATACTGTAGTCCTCCCCTATTCACAGAGGATAAGTTCCAAGACCCCAGGGGAGACCTGAAACCACACATAGTACAGAATCTTATATATATAATATTTGTCCTGTATATACATAGCTTTTCGCTTAAAGGAAGCACTTTACAGCTTCTTTCTGGCATCTCTGAATTGTCAGCATCACTATTTTTGTACTTTGAGGCCATTATTAAGTAAAATAAAGGCTACTTGAACAAAAGCACTGTGATACTGTCACAGTTAACCTGATAATCAGGATGACTACTAAGTGACTAACAGGCGGGAGTCTACAGTGTGAAGAGTCGGGACAAAGGAATGATTCATGTCCCAGGCAGAACGGAGCGGGACAGCACAAGATTTCATCACACTACTCAGAAAAGCATGCAATTTGAGACTAATAAATTACTTCTGAAGTTTTCCATTGAACATTTTCAGACCATAGTTGATTGTGGGTAAGTGAAACAGCAGATACGGGGGATCGCTGTAGACTAAGTACATTGGGATGGCGCTAGGAGACATAAAGGAGACTAAGAAGGCACGAAAAAGGGAAAAATGCATTCTCTACACTCAAAGATCTCATAGTTTAGTTCTCGACATCTCCTACATATCTACAAACCACAAAGAATGATTATGAAATAATACATACAAAATAATAATGTAAAAAATGAGCATATAAACCCTGAAGGGATATGGAATACAAAAATAAAGGGGTAGAAATTAGTATGTAAAGATATTTATAAAATGTATTTACTTTCTTAAACTTTATATTAATATTAATAAAAAGTGGTAAGATATATATTTTATGTATAACATGTTATACATACATATATATCATGACAATAAATTAGGACTTTCTGTTTTAAAATTTGTGCCTGAAACAACCACCAGAAACATGAGCTTCATTCAGGAAATTAGTGAAAGCAATGCTGTGTAACTTACTTCAATAATGTACAAATACAAATGTAATTTTCATTTATTTTTTTAACCACAATTTCTCTCTAACCTGCAACTTACACATTGATGTTATTTAACTTCTGTGGAGCTATATAAACTATACTATGTAGGCTGCGTGGGCAATTACCAAAGATGAAAATTGAATATCATACATGAATATTTCTAAATTATAGCATAAAAAAATATCGAGAATCACCATAAAATCACACTATTAATTACCACTTAGCAAATAATTATGGTATTTTGTTGGCTTGAGATTTAATTTCATAGAGCATTGCTCTTCAAACTCTGTTCAATCATGTCCAATGACCATGTCCTCTATCTTAATGGTAACTAATTCCATTATTTGCTAGCTCCTGGTGTAACAAAATATGTCCTTATACTGGGCTCACATCCCCCCCTTCAATTACACTCATTGATTCTCTTCAGCCAAACAACATAAATTGATTTTTCCTAAAATAGTAACTAACACAATGAACATGAAATAATAAAAATAATTATTGAATGCTTACTTTATCCCAGGCACAGTGCTGTTTTACCCGTATCAAATTATGTAATCCTCACAACAACCGCATAAGGTAATTATGATGTTTATTCCCATTTTAGTATTGAAAAAAGTCAGGAATAGAGCTTAAATGAATTTCACAAGTATACATGGTCAGCCTTTAGCTCTAACCTCAGACAGTCTGAATTCAGAATTCATGCTTATGTTTATTACACTGTGCTATCTCTCCAAAATGGTTAGACAATAAGACCCACAGCATATTTAATAGTACTGCACAGCAAGTGTTACCATACGCATCTCTCTTCCCATGGAGGAGCTTACTGAAGGTCAATCTAAATCTGGATTCTGTTCTATCTACCAAAATAAATCAAGATTTTAAATCAATTTTTTTACCAGCATGTGAGGAAGAGCATGAGATGCCGAAGCAGAGGCACAATATAATGCAAAAGAAACCATGTTGACTTCCAAAGGCAATAACCGGCAGCAGTTAGTCTGAGAACCGCAGCCTTCTTTACATATAGTTGATGATGGCGTCTTAATTAAAAACCGAACTTTGAGCAATTGCAGCTACAGAGTGTAAGAATTCCCCGTAACACTGTCAACAGGCTGAAAAAAGGAAGTGGTCAACTCAGCACAGACCAATGAGACACTATAAATGTTGGTTTGAAGAAATATTATAGTGTCAGCAGAAATTAGAAGATAAAAGAATAGAAATCTAAAATAATACTATTCTAACACATATTAAAGTTTTCACCGAGTTCCTAGTGAAAAAGAAATGGAATCGGTCGGTTCTCACAATATCATTTTTATAATTGGTTGCATATATACTTATGTTAAAGATAAATTCAGTACTCCCCTTAAAAACAGGAAGCACTGCTCTAGGTCCAACTCTTCAGACAGCCCAGTTCTGGGAATTTTGCAGGGCCTTTCCCTTCAGCCTGAGCTCTAGAATGAAGTCGTGATGGAGGGTTACGGCCAACCTGCAAAGGACATGTTGCATGAGAAACAAAAAACCTGTGAGTTCATAAGTCACTGAGATATAGGGATCATCTGTTACCACAGCATTACTTGGCTTATTAATATCTTGGATACAGACGTTGTGGGTCTGGATGCAAAGAAGGAGAAAGATAGGAAAACTTTCTTCCTCCTTTGAGGCTTCCAGATTATTTAAATTGTATTATTATTATTATTGTATTTTATTTTTCTATAAAAAAGTTAGTTTTTAAAACAGTGTAGATTCAAACATGCTCAATCCTTTGATTCCCTTAAATCTTGCACTAAACAATCATTTTTGATTTTATTATATAGCTATTTAAAGTGGGGAAAACCCACTCAAGTGAAAAATAATATTTTTTCCTGATTATAAAAGTAATACCTATACATAAAGAAAACTTAGAAAATGTCAAAGATCTTACAGGACAAAATGCCAGTCATCATTAATCCCACCATCTGAAGATAAGCCTTGTTTTTCTATATATATACATATACATTCTTTCTCATACAGTTTATTTATATACATACACACACACACACAAATTGGCTTCTTTCTGTAATTCAATTTTTCATCCTGCTTTTTTACTTACCATTATATTATAATTTCCAAAGTCATACAGTATTTTTTGAAAGTATATTTTAATGTATATACACTATACCATTCAGTGAATATGCAATTTTTTTCTTCAGCTATTTTCCTATTACTAAATGAAAAAATAATGTGATAGGACCATAACTGAATCATAAATGAAGAGTTAAAGAAGCACATATCTCTGCCTTGGAGAATAAATGGCAGCTTTAAAGCGACGTCTTGTTAGATGGTTCTTAAAGGTGACAAGAATTCCATGAGGTAGACTAAGAAAGCAAGGATTACAGGCAAAGGAAACAGCTTGAAAAAGAATGTCAATACATAAGTACCTGAACATTTAGTAACCTCAAGTAATGTCAAGGAACAAGTATGCCCAGAGCATGGAATGAGTAATGATGAAGATGTCCTGAAAAAAACCCTGAAGGCGGGTTGTAAAGTGTCCTGCAAGTCATTCTAGGGAATCTAGAGTTTATACTGTGGACAAGAGGGAGGCATCAACACTTTCAAAGAGACATAGATTAGATCCGAGCTTTAGAAATGCATTGTACAAAGGATAGAACATTGCATTTGGGATCAAAGGAGCAGTTTCCCCTGAGGCTAATTTCCCCATATGTGAAATTATATTTCACCACGTTGCTTTATGGATTAAATGATACAAGTTAGTAAGCACCCAATGAATGATAGTTAAATATGAATTGGCTACAAGTGCAGAGCTTGTTTTAAAGGAGGGAGCGAGCACAGTGTCCTAGAAATAGTGATAGTCTAAGCAGAAGGTGGCAAGTAACTAAACCAGGAAAGTGATGGTAGGGAAGCAAGTAATCAGAGGATTTTAAATGTTTCAGAGATCTAAAAGACAGGACTTGATAACCAACTGGATGAGGGTAGTGGGAACAATGAAAAAATAGAAAGAAAATCATGGAATGTCACTAGAATGACAAGTGGACAAGTTAAAACAAGAATAGAAAGAGAAGGCAATTCAACAGAGGTAAAAAAACAAATGTGTTTTGAAACATTGAGCAAAATTAAGGCCATGTGTCCATAGGTTATATTAGATGAAAACTAAGTTGAAATTGGGTAAGTCTGATCAATATCAGTAACATAAATAATTTGGCTACTAAACACTTCTCTGTCCACAATTTCTAGTACAAAGGAATGGGCTAGGGTAGTAATTTATCTGAAAAAAAAATTCATATTTTGGCATATGGATTTTTGGGTAAGATAAAACGAAGATTAAACGTCCCAAACACATTTTGCAAGAGATCATTACTCCTCACTTTGATCCTCCCTACATCTATCCCTTGGGGAAGGTGTTTAGTCATAGTTGTGTAAGTATGGTAATAATATATATACACACATTCTATACATACTCACACACACAAACATACATACAGATAGAGATATATACACTACCATATAGACTACAAATATTTATATGGTGTATATATAGCCTAATATATATATATATATGTGTATGAATTTCATGAGTATTGCAAACAAAAATAAATACCTACATACACATATACACATATTTACCCATATACACATACACATATGCACATGTACATATACACACATACTCACAATATATAAACTAACATATACTATATATTTATATAGTATATATATTTAGTCTAAGATATATATGTGTATATATTATATGTTAAATTATATACATATAGGAACTCTCTCTCTCTCTCTCTCTCTCTCTCTCTCTCTCTCTCTATATATATATATATATATATATATATATTATATATATTTTTTTTAATTAGAGACTCAAAGCCAAGGAATAAAGGATTTCTTTACTTCTATCTCTCTGTGCCTGCAGAAGGGAATGAGGAAGCCAGACTTATGAGAGAGACTGTTCTGAGTATCTTGAAGCTGCTATTCTAGAGCAGCTGCGTCCTTTACACAAGGGAAGCTTTCCCCTTGTATCCTAATTGGGCATGAAATCTGACTCACCAGCACAAGTTATATTGGAGCCAGCCAACAGAGCAGCTGCCCGTGAAACCCCTTGAATAACCCACATCCAGTGACTGAAATTGATGTGGGATGAAACATGGGCCCATGTTAACCTGGCAGATGCTGCAAGGAATTTGAGTCACCTCAATTCTCACCACACACTGCAATGAATTGTCCTAGTTTGTTTGTTCTCACAGCTTCTCGAAGGTTAGAAGTGGAACAAGAGCCCAGATATTTTTATCCTGATGGTAGATTTAATGACATAATATTGGCACGGTAAGTTATTCTTTTTATACACAAACTCATCTTTAGAGATTAGAGAGAATGCTCCTAGTGAAGTTCGGTCTCAAGGGAATGTGATCCACTGAAGATTTGAAGATTGGCATCTCAATAAACCACCTGTGGTTAATGTCTATTACTGGCAAGTCCCTTCCAGGCTCTAAGAAAATATTGTGTCTTGAAGGTAGAATACTGTAATGCTTAAAATCTCACACTTTGGAATTGGACAATCTAGGACACACTCGAGTTCAACAATTATCTCTGAGTGTTGCTAGGCAAGTTACTTAACCTCTCTGAGGTTGCATATTATTTTTGACACATGGGATTACTGTTAGTTAATTAAAATAGTAACTATAAGGTGCCTGATATGTAGAAAGAGCTCAATAATGTAAGTTATTAGTATCAGATGACATTTTTTTCACTTTAAAACACTCACACAGTCTAGATTGGTTTTAGGAATACAGTGGGGAAAAAAAAACCCAAAATGTCTCCTACATGAAAATACTATCTTCCCTGCTGAATAAAATTCCAAATTTAGCAATTCTTCTTTTATTTTTCAAAATATTTCAGTCCTTAAGAATTTACTCAGACAATATAAACCTCTCTCTGTAGACTCTAGATAAAGAAATTGGCTAATTTGTATTCCAGAGAATTTACAAAGAAATTCCATTCCCAACCATGTTACTTTATTCAAAAGAAAAAGCTTAGACTTTGAAGAAATAGGCTTCAACATATCTCATGATGTCTCATGAAAATTATTGATTTATATTCCCTTCTGATCACTAATTAGAGTTAATGCAACTTAATGACCCAGCTTCTCTCAAAACTACTTATCATGACAGAGACACCCTAAGGAGCTGCATATGCTCATTCTGGACACCATAGTAAGAGAGGGTACTATTCAAAGGACTAAATTTATGCTCTGAACATCAGAATGACTGGAGAATAGGGAATTCTGGTTAGCTCAATATGGAAAAGCTAATTTATTTATTTTTTTCAATAATTGTACTGAAAATCATTTCTACCTTATTAAATACATAAATGTGCACATACTATATCTTGATGATACTCCATAAATCTTAGTGCTATAAAGAACTTCAAAGAATATCTATTCCAATCTTTTGTTTATAGATAAAGAAGCTGAGGCACAGAATAGTTATGTAATTGTTTAACCTCACACAGCTACTTCACAACAAATTAAAGAATTCTAGCTTAAGTTTCCTGATGCTCTCTGTATTGTGATCCTGTTTTATTTTCTTTTAAAGACTTCTGATGTTCAAATATCTCTGGAATCCAGTTAAGGGTTTGGATTATAAATGTCCAGGATCCAGGGCAGACATGACAGGAGACGGAGAGCTCAGTCTGAAGTGCCCTGGTTGTATCTTAATGATTCTCTGGTAGCCACTTACTTTCTTATTTGTCTCTTTCTCTTAGAAGCATAGAGTATGGCAGAGGGAGGGGGATCCAGTTACATGAAGAGTCAGGTAATAAGCTTCTTGTTAATTCAAGCTGTACTCTATGGTAATGACCTAATGACCTGTAGGAGTTAATGTGCTCCTAATTCCTTGACTCGTTGTGTTTTCTTGGGAGCGTTATATTATGAGAAAATATTTTCTGCAAGCAGATGTTTCTGTACTCTTAACTATTTCTTTCTCAGAGGGCTGAACACTAGGGCTCCTGGGGACATTCCATGAGAGTCTCAGGGGCAGAGCTGTGATTTCAATAGCTGTAGACTGTTGGAGGCAGCCATTCATTAGCAGAGCCTTCTCTTCTCACTCACCTTCTAGGGTCTTTTGCTTTTCCTGACCACAATCTCAGTAGGTCTTCCTCATATATTGAGCCCTCACCTTCACCATTATCACTTTGCCCCCCACACCTCCTCCCAACCCTATTACCACCTCTTTGTCGCGGGTTAAAGAGAAAAATAAATTACAATTGCTGTTGCCTTCATAACAGCATGGTGGTCCTGCCTAGATCAGAAACTGCTTACCTCCGAAAATGGGCCAGGAGTGAAGCAAGTGTACACAGGTAAGAAAGAAGAATACTGTTATATATTATAGATAGAGATCATCAGTGATGATGTCACGTGGCAGACAAAGTAATTACTAGCTAATGATTTACACAAGAAGTGTGTGCGCACGCACACACACATACACACCATTTTGCATATATGTGATCAGATTTATTTAAAACTAGTTGCTCTTCACTCCATTATGTATTCTTAAAACAAAACAGAGACCAAAGATGGCATTACTTGATACAATCAATATAATCTTATATGGATAAATGTTAAGGAGTTACATCCAAAATGTAAGACAACTTTCTTGTTAGTAGAATGATATACTTAAAAATAAACAAACTTCATTCATACACACCAAGAAAAGTATTCAGGCTTAAGGCCATCTATATGCATATTCTACCTTTCAAATGCCTGCCCTTGGGAAATTCTCCTAGTCCTTTTGAGTAACTTATCCATAAAATTCTTTTCCCTTTTCTTGTCATTCATTAACAAGCTTCATAAGCAGAGTGACAGTCCTCCTAAATTAAGTACTGTATACTTCAGGCTAATTTTATGTTTTTTATCACAATAGCAGGGCAGTATTAGCAGCCTATTATTTTGTCAGGTTTCTTATTTAGCAAAGCAGCTTCAATTTATTAACAGTGAGGAGTGTGCATGAATCAATATGTTTCATTGGGCAATGTGTCATTTGTTAATCGGATATTGATGAGATTATTGACGCACAGCTAATTAATCTCAAGCCCAGTGCAAGCCTTCATATGTTTCCTTAATTATGTCCTTCATCTTAGTCTCCTGGCTTTAGCACCCAGACGCAGGACTGTAGACAGTGAGTGAGGTAAGCTGTCAGAGGTTCTTTTCACACATTTACAATCCCTTGGCAGCAAAATTATTTTCTTAGTTGTAAATAGGTATCAAAGAGATATTTAATAACATTTGGCAGCAGATTGATATTGATTGGTGTGGGCCGGCTTTAGATCCAGCAGCCACAGACTTTTTGCCTCAGAAGGGGTACTATCAAAAAAGAAAATGCTTAATTAGCGTTAAGCAATTGCATAAGTCAGTTGTCATCTGCCGTCTGGAGCTTAAAAATTGCTCTTCTATGAACATTGTTTGTATACCCTTGGTTGAATATTTCAGATAGTTTTGTTTTCTTTTCTTTTTCACTTTAACTTTTTATTGCCACCTTTCTTAACCATAGACAGAATTCATGGGAATAGAAAATTCAGAGGGACCCAAATCCTTTGTAATTTTTAAAAATTAATTTAGCCACAACTTATGAATACTGTTATAGTTCCAATGTCTGTACCTAAGTCCATATATCTAATAACAAAAATCTGTATATTAAAATAGCACTCCAATTTCCCACCTGATTTAAGTCTTTCTGGACTTCTGAATCAAAGCAGAAAGTGCAAGTTCTAGTCCTGTTCATTAGCCCTGTCATTCTTTACATGTGACGATCATTTGAGCCTTAATGAATTCATCTGTAAAATGGGATAATGATATCTGACTTGATTAACTCAAAGGACAATTAGAATTTCAAATTCAGGGCTAGACTGAAATGCAGTGCACTGCTTTGCTAGCCACTGTTCCCTTACCATGGATATTGAATAGTGTCCACTTTTACTTCTTAACTTATAGACTACTGACCGTCAAAGTTCCTCCCTCTGTATAATGTATGCATGTGTGAGAGTATCAAGATGATTTTTTTTAAAGAAAAATAAAAGAATAAAGATGAAGGTTAAGAAAAAGAAAGAAAGATGTGACCAAATGAGAGTGGATCAGAAAACTCCCCTTCTTTAGTACTACATGTAGCAGATATTTAAAGATATTAATTGGTTACATTAATAGCACCAAATTTTTCACTAATAGTGCAGCACTAGACTCTATATATGGAACTAAATGGCTACCAAAACTACATTTTTATGTTCTTCCCTCCAACACAGAGTTCTGCGCATAGTAGGTGTTCAATTAAGTTTTTTAATTAAGTATGCCTGGTATGGACATCTGGGCAAATGTTGTTGTTAATAAGGATGTGATAGCAAATTTAAAGCTATTGCAGGAATGACTTCGGTCAATTATTTTACTCTAGGTCATTTGTGTAGATCATGATAAAGAAATGGATAGCATCAGTGAAGTATTGTGAATACAGGTTTAATATGTTTGTTTTAACTTAGTCTTCCCTGGAACAAGGCCAGTCAGATAGTCCACCCCTTCGATGTTAATGCTTCCTAAGCTCCTCAAACTTCCCATCATGGCATGCTTTTCCTCACTGCACACCCCTCAAGAGTGACTTTATCCATAATTCTAGCTTCAATATGTTGATGACTCTCAAACCCATATTTCCAGACATGACTCAGCTGTGGAATACCAGACCTATGTTTCCACCTTACTCTAGAAAATGTCTGCTTAAACATCTCATACATAAGCACCTCAGAATCTTTCTCGCTCATCTTTAAATTCAATTACCAACTCTTGTCGTTTCTGAATTTTAACTCCCTGATCCTTCCGCTTTGCTGTCTCCTCAGTCAACTCCCTGAATCATTGCTTTCTGCCTAGATTACTAGGCAGCCTCCTAAACTCTCCACCACTCCAAGGCATGTCCTAAGCCCCCAGTGGACACACAAATATGGTTAAGTGTTCCTCCTGAACTTAAAACCTTTATATGACTTCCTGATATCCTTAGGATAAAATCCGAATTTCTTACCTCCTATACCCAGATGATACTATTGTCACTCTTATCTCTCCATTTTCAGCTGCAAATATTTTATTCCTTAAAATTTAATCCATAGTCATGCAGAATGTCTTTCAGTTTCTTGAGCTCCCCTAGGTTTCCAGCCATGCTGTTCTTCCTAAAATGTCACCATCCTTACTCAGATAACGCCTGCTTGTCTATGCTCTTGAGATCATTTTACCTTCATTGTGTCTGGTGGAAATACTACAAAATGGCATGCTACTATGTGTTCCATAGCATCATATATGTAGCTTGAAATAGACCATGATGAGGATATTTACACTAAAATCAAATGCTACAAATCACATTTTATTCTTTTCTTTAGAAGAAGAGATTATTATCAGTTGTAAACCAGCACACCATCGCTTTCACTAATTGTGATACCTGGTCTGGCCATCTGGCTCCTGTTTATAGTCTGTCCACCTCCTCTGCCTGCCCCTCCAATTAATTCTTCACAGTTCTCCAGGACAATATTTTCTAAAATACACATATATACAGTCATTCCTTAGCTTAAAACTTTACAATGCTGCTCAGTACCTGCATATCCAAGACCTCACTCCTTGGCATGGTTTGTAAGATCCTTCAATGACCTCACCCTGAATTTACTGCCTTTTCTCCCATCACTTGTTTGCACACATCCAAGGCTCTTGCAATTGTGAATTTTTTAACCTCTTCTTATGTTGTTTCTTCTATCTAGACTGAGCTCGCCTATCTTGTGTGCTTAGCAAACTCCTGGACATCATTTGGGACTCTGTTCAAATATCAGATATGTTGTGTTATCTGACTTCTGTTGACGTGTTACTTAACTTCTCCAGGAAGAATGAAGATTTATTCTTTTATGCTCCCATTATCATTGTATGAACACAGTAATCACAGTACTTACAATATTACCACATTTGTTTTCATGTGTCTCCTTTACTTCACTAATTTCCTCGAAGGCAAGGATGAGGTAGCTATCACCAGGTTTGTCACATGGTGAGTGTTTAAGAAACGTTAGAAGAGGAAAGAGGGAGAGAGGGAAGGAAAAGAGGGAGGGAGAAAAGGAGAGAGGAAAAAAGAAAGAGAGAGAAAGGAAGGAAGGATAAAAGGAAGGCAGGGAGGAAGAAAGGAAGGAAGAAAGAGAAGGAGAGAGGGAAGATGGAAGATGGAAGGGAGGAATGGAGAGAGGGAGGGAGGAAGGGAGGGAGAAGAAAGGAAAAATTGAGTCTTAGAATGCAACATGCATCCTGAGGCATGTATGTAAAAAAAAGAAGTATAGTCATACTTGCTTCACTTATGGACAACAGAAAATTTATGGACAATTGTACAGTAGCCTCAGGTTGTTTACTACAATTGCCATCTTCTTCGCTGGTTGAAGTTGTGTCCATCAACTCCAGGCAACAGCAGTGTGACCTCTAAAATTATGCAGATCTTTCAGTAAAAGTCTTAATTTATTGTACAGTAAGTGCTCTTGTTAAGTTATGCTGTTTCATTTTTTTCCTTTGCTGACCTTGCCCACTTTATGATTGGCATATTCTTTCTGCCGTTCTGGTACTCTGATGTCGCTATCATTCCAAATACTTTCCTCTTATCAAGGTGTATAGCTAATCTGTTAATTCCTTTCATAAAAACTGTGATTATCAGAAGCTCCTAGTTTTCTTTTTGTGGTTTCACCGGTCAGTTGACAGGGAACATAAAACTTAAGAAGAAATATATTTAAGGAAGCCCAACTAGGTATTCATTGTGGTTCATCTTGACCCTAGCAAGGACATCAAAAGTTGTCTAACTAATGGTTACCAGAGGAGGGAGGTAGATGGGGGAGGGGGCAGTTGAAATCATTTCTTCAATTAAAAAATAAATTAATTTTAAAAAAGGTTGTCTAACCAAAGTCAGACTTGTAACTACACTATCGGCAAAGTCAGAGACTGAACACAAAGAAAAACTAATCACAAATCTATTCTCCCCAAGACCTTTAAAAACCCCAGTGAAATACTTTATAAACCACCTACAGACTTTGCTGCAGGCCTGGCATCCAGTCTCAGTTAACACCATGCAGAGGACACATGGAAACTGGAATGGCTGAGAATTATATGGTAAACCTGGAAATGGTAAATGATCAGTACGAATCTAGCTCAAATCACAAATAGACTTTCTCTTTATCATGACACAGAAGAAACTATGGTTCTATATTATAATGCATATGCATTCAAGTATGTAGAGGGTAAGAGAGCTTAAATAGCATAATCAAGTATTGAATCAGGTCTAAAAATACACATCAAAGAGCAAACTCACCAGTGAAGCTTAATCATCGGCTTCATTTTGGTGTTCAGATATGATCATAATATTACGAAAACTTTACAGATTTAGTCTTCTACATAAAAGCACCATAGGGTATAACAAAACAAAGAAGAGCAAGAACACATATTGTGGGTAGTAGTAATTTAGTTGGCAGTTGCAATATATGGGTTAAGCTGATTAAGAATGGATTAGGTAATTTTTGCAGTCCAAATAACTCATGAAAGTCCTCTGGGAAGTCTTCCTCATTGAGAAAGGAAGGATAATTTTTCATTAAACCAATTCTAGACATCAATATAAGTGAAGACGAATGAAGAAGGATAGAATTTACTTAGATCGGCATTGTCTCCTAGAAACAAAACGTAAGCCACAAATGTAATTTAAAATTTTCTAGTAGCCACATTTTTAAAAAGTACATATCAATTGGTCAAAATTATTTGAATAATGTATTTTATTTACCCAATATTTCCAAAATATCATCATTTCAGCATGTAATAAATATAAAAATTATTAACAAGCTATTTAACATTCTCATTTTGTACAAATCTTCAAGATCAGGTATATGTTCTACACTTCCATCTCACATCTCAGTTTTCATAGAAAATACTTAAACTATATTTAGATTTCATAAAACTTACAGTTTAAAAAGTTGATTCACGTAACCACAGTGTTCGAACATACCTAAAGTTTTACAATAACTGAATCATTACCAAAAAAAAATCATTTTTCTATAACATTTGTATACAGATTAACGAAACCGATCTGGTTCATCTCTTTTGAAAGGATTTATTTGACTTGAATCAAGAGCATATTATTTTCAAAATCATATCTGTCCAAGTTAAGTAAGTCCACTAAGTCTTCTGTCAATTAAGTACTATTACCACTAAATTCAAAAAGATATATGAACTTAAAATCAACTTTAAATTTGTCAATATTAACAAAGCATTCTTCATTTTTTTGGAATTTCTTTAGCTAGTTTACATAATACTGTTGATTACAGTTAAAATATTCTGCCTTTTGATTCTTGTTAGAAAAAAGTGTATAAAATTATTATTATTGATCATGAAGTTATTATTATTGATTTTAACATGAATTCTTAGACCTGCCTATTAAAGTCACAAATACGCATTCCTTTTTCTGGAGCATCAAATTTGGCCAATTTACATGCTGTGTATTTTAAGTGAGAAAATGTAAATCACATTGTTATTTTGCCTTTAATTATTGAATATTGAATACTTTGAGCATTTTTTATGCTGGAGTTAACAGTGCAGTAAATCTTTGTAAAATTCTGCTAAACTCCACCAGTGAACACTGACAAAAATACAAGATCTAAATTAGTTTTTTCTATTTCTTTCAACATTTCCATAAAATAGTGATAATTCATGGTATTCACACAGCTACATGGAATGATTTAAGAACTATATCCATGACATTTTTTATAGAATCTGTGTATCATATAGCGGAACAAAGAAATAAAGGAAACATTAACCTCTTGTTTTAAAATTCCAACAAAACTTGATTTTTGAGCTAACACAGCTGGAACACTAATTTTTTTTTTATATCAAGGTGAAATAGTGACAGATGTAAAATCAAAATACATGCATTATTGGTTCAATTTTTTACCATGAATTGACAACATTTCTTCATAAATTTGCAAGTCCTTTGAGGTAAAAAGTACCTACCCAGTGTTGAAATGGAAGTGTCTCTTACATCTTACAACTCATCATTTTCAAGTACTATTGAAAATTTTTTAAATTTTGAATTAATCAATTCTTGACATTGTTACCAGGTTTTGAATTCTATAGGCAATTATTTGGTAGCTTAGCTGAAGATCTTTTACTTTGTATAAAATATTATTTAGTCATAATTTTTAATAAGATTTCCATTATGGAAATAATTTCTTTTACCATTTCTCCAGCTAAAAATGGAGGGGTGTGTGTGTGTGTGTGTGTGTGTGTGTGTGTGTGTGTGTGCTTGTGTAATAATCCAAGCTGTATTTTAGCTGACCAATTTTACAAGCTTAGATATTGCTTGAAATTGCTTTAAAATAGTTTATTTGACATTTAATTTTGCTTTCAGGCACCTAATTTCATTGATTCCTTTTGACTGTTGAGAGTAAACTTCTTATCAAATTCACTACATATTTTCAGAAAATGTCTCTCTACAGTGTCAACTTTATCATCTTAAAAATATGATTACACAGTAAACAAACTGGCTTCTATTTGCTCTGCTGCAGCAAATTGCAATCGCTATTCTTGTTGAAATTGGTGACACCTTATTTCTATCTCTTTTTAAATTTACTATCACATTCCTTTTGTATAGCCACACAACTATGCATCATTGGCATGCCTTTGCTTTGAATTTTAAAATGTGCCTATACTTAATTTTTAACTATAATATAATTTAGTATAAAACAATTAAAATAATAAGTATATAAATGTTATGATATGATTTACATTATTATTACTATAATTCATTCTGTCTTCATAAAATATTTAAATAAATACATTACAGTGTTACATAGGCCGATGGGGGGAAAAATCAAACTGAATTAATCTATTGACATAGACTAGATCAGCAATGTATTTCTATGTCTGTGTTTTACTATAAATAATATAGACACCTAAAATGCAACAGTGATATCACATACATTTTAACAATTGAAGAGAAATCTAGTCCTACCAAAGAATAAAGTTGTGTTTAACAGAAAATATTAATTACTGCTTTGTTTTTTTAAGTTAAATTAAAATGAATTTAAATTAAGTAAAATTTGAAATTTAGTTCCTTAGTCATACTAGTTACACTTCAGGTACTCAGCACTAGATTGTAACATATTATCAGACAATGATAATTCATAATGTCATCAATTGATCTAATCCTTTTGGAAGTCTCATAGGAAGTTCGAAGGTAATATGTTCAAAGTGTAACTCATCATCACTCCCCCCCAAAAAAATCACTCCGTTCCTCTTTATGTGTTCTTCATATCCATTATCTAGCACAGTGACTAATATGTAGTAAGACCCTTGATAAATAGCTATCGAATGATTAAGGAAATGAATTAAATGAGTTTACTTGCATTTGTAAGCTGATTTTCTTAAGCATTTCTATAAGTTGATAAATTCGAATTTTATAGGTTTTAAGTATACACAAAAAGTGCCCTGTCATTTTAAATTCGTAATGACAGGAAAGGGGAAAAACTATAAAAATAAATTCCACAGTAAGCCCAGAAATCTGGTATCAACATTACATGCCACACTGCAACTACAAACCAATGAGATAGACTTCTCAAACACCGTATTTGGGTCTGTACATGGCTCCGAAAATCAAATCATCACTTGCTTTTTTAAATTTATAATATTTAACAATTTTATTTAAGAATTAGTGATAAGGGATCCATGGCCTCTGATTTAGAGATAATTAGCACTTCCTATTTAAATTTGGTTTAAAGTTCATAAACAAAGACTTGATATTTTATGGCATGATAACTTGATTCCTGCTGACAACCTTCTCAGTGATGCACATAAGATATAAGAAAATAAAATGAAAGACTTTCTTTTGACAGTAATGAAATAGTATCCTCTTCTTATATACCCACTTCAAGGTACAGTACGTAATTAGTAAAATCGGTATGAGTCGATCTCAAAGAACTGAAACACAAGTTGCATTTCTTTGGCACATTAAAGTTTCAGTGTGCCTTCAATTATATTAGGGCTTTGGATTTTTCCAAAACTTTTGTGAGGATGACAGGTCAGATATACTTAACATAATCTGTCAGACGAAGAAATGAAGGCGCAAGATTTCAGATGGCCCGCTTCAATCATGCAACTGGATGTATATAGTATATAGGTTTAAGGAACCCAAGTGTCCTTCCTCTAAACCCATAACACTTTTCACTGTACTCCATTTACAATACAGTCTAACAATGACAGATTCTGTAGGGACACAAGGAGAAATTCTTGTCCAAAGTAAAGGAAGTTGAAGACAAAATGCAGATCTAGGGGGAAAAAAACTGGAATTTTGAGTTGCTTAGCTATAGAGTGTTAGAGGGTAAAAAAAGCAGTTCTCAAAAAGAGAAAACTCAAAATAATGTGGTGGCTAGTAACACCTTGGAACTTTTATGCATTTAACAACATAGGAAGAAGAAGGAAAACAGGACATGACCTACATGAAGGGTTTCACTTAATGAATTTGGACAAGCCATATTTCCTCAAAGTGTTCCATTAACCATGTTTTGTCCCTTCGCTTATGTAAAAATATCACATTATATAAGTGCCTGTGTTTGGACATGTAGATAATTAAAATAGAGGTTTAATGTCCATTTAGCTTTACAAAGTTATGACATTTCCTATACAAAGTCAGGGGCTTATTTCCTCCCTAATTCATTTGATAACTTGTGCTGATGGTAATATGAGTTGTGCGTTTTAAAATATTATTTGTTTAGCCTAGGGGTAATGTAAATTCTGAAAAGTAAAAGCTACAACTCTAACGATCTGAATAATAACACTCTATATTTATACGTGGCCAAGTTAATGTCTTTTATATTTTGTTTTCTCTATAGTTTTGACTACAGTATTTTTTGTTTTTGTTTTTGTTTTAATCCAAAGAAGAGACCTCCAACGAACAATTTTATGTATACAATGTCTGTTACCGGCGCCCTATGAGTTTTCCCCCCTGCATACCACAAAATCCATCCCGTATATCCAACATTTGAAAATGGTTTTCTATTTTACATTTTCTTAATTCTAATTAAACAAATCTTAATCTTGACTTTAATGGTTGCAATTATGATACTTCATTATGTTAAATGTTAGTTGCAACATAAGAATAAATTGTATAAACAGTTTAGCTGCAATTGCATGGTGCCTAACTGTACATTACTCATTAACAAGATGTGGGTAGCAGCAATTATAACATTTCCTCCTAATGTCCCCATTTATTGAGTCACAGCAGCAAGCCCCCTTTTCACAACACACACTGATTGACGATAGCAGCTTTTGTACTCATGGAGAACAGGCACTATAACCCGCTGTGTGTCTCCAACTCAAATCGATGAAAGTACACATTAGCTCTTAGCCTCACAGGCCAGAGTTCTTGAAGGTCAAAATAGCCATCAGCATCACTGTAGGGTATAAAAATCATTTTACAAACTGTGAACAAAAACAACACAACTTGCTTTGCAGTTTGATTATTGTTTATAGATACAGCAAGCCAAGAATTAAAGCATAGCCTTGGGGCAGCATAATTATTTACAGCTGAAGACTCATATCATTATTAGCGTTCTCCTAATTGCTTGAAGTTATATCAATGTTAGTTGATTTAACACATTTTTTTATAACATGCATGGAAATTGTTTCCTCTGCATATGAAGTGTCAGTTTAACTGGAAGATGGTTTCTTAATTTATCAAGGTTTTTTTTTTTTTCTTCTCCTTCTTCTTCTTCTTCTAATTGTTTATTTTTCTTTGAAGGAGGATTTCTCCTTAGCTGTAACTGGGAGAAAAGCTGAAGCGAGCTTCAATTTATCTACTGTATCTTAATGCTAGCAACACTACAATAATTTTGTTCATTTTCATTAAAAATGGAATCCATCAAACCACAACAACATATTCAATTAGAAAATGATTCAAACTTTCCTCCAGGTAGTTTGTACTTATCTTCTGTATGGGTACCTAACTTGAAATTTTGTTCAACATTAAGAGCAGTCATTAGCTAAGAGAAGGCTTTAATAACATTGAAGTCATGAAATTTTTCATATAAGAAAAATCAAGTTAATTTTGTAGCTGTAATATCGATAAAAGCCTGTAGTAATACCGGAAGAGAAAGAAAAGAGAAACATTCAAATATACGCTTGTGGGTGGAGTTTGGAATTAGTAGGGGTTAAAATGAATTCCTATTTTCTTTTTATGGCATTCTTTACCTAGACATGGTCATTTTCTTTCTTTTTTGTAATATATTTTCTATCTATAGGTGGCGACACTTGTACTACTTCCTTTTGAAGTGTCCCTTGATAGTGCCTAAGAACAAATGGACTGTTGCAAGATAGAGACCATAGTGGCAAAGGCTATGAAGACTAGAAAAGATCTAGCAACCAAGTTACCTATAGCTGAGGGAACTAAGGCCTGAGGAGATTAAGCTATATGGCCAAAGTCACACAACTAGTTAGTGATAGAGTTGAGAAAATACAGAAGAAACTAGATTCAGAAATAATACACTGGGATGAACTGTAAGTATTAAAAAATGAATACTTGAGAACAACACTGCAAAATATCATATGGAACCCTATTTCTACCAAGCATAATAGTCCCATGAGTTATATATATTTATGCCCAAATCCCAGAATTCATTTTTTTTCTTGCTTCACAAGAAGTGGCCCTCCAAAATATTATCACAAAAGAGCTGAGGTCTTTTATTTGAGAAAATGTAAGTGTTTATGAAAATGCTTCCCAAAGGGGAATATCAATTTAATGGCTAATGTATGTTTTCACAAAATTGATCACCACTTGCAAATATGAAACTACTTGAAAATACCTGAGAAGATTGCTAATGGGGCTTATTGTTTAGAAGTATATGAAAGCAAATACTCAAGACTTTGATTCTGGGTCATGAAGGTTACCCAGAGATCTTATGAAATTTAAACTGTGATTGTTAACCTGCTAAAAGTTACCACATTACTTAACACTTGTGATCTTATCTAAGAGACATATGGCAGAAATATTTCCAAAGCTTTCTCAGGACAATTTTGTTTTATCAAAGGGAATATTATTTAACAATTCTCTGTACTTGATAGGCCTTTAGCAAAACTCTTGCTGCTGCCTAGAAGAAATAGAAAAACCTAAAAATGACATTTTTAGATTAATCTAATTTTAGATTTCCTTTGAACAAATTACAGTCTCTATAGTGACTGTGGTGGATTGTTTCTAGAGAGTGAAGCTGCCTCAGTGCCAGCTGTTTTATGAACAGATGTTATGAAAATGGAAAGAAGGTGAGAGGTGGTGAAGGGCCTACAAACCCATCATCACTGCTATGTAATGATAGAGCCATCTTCCTTCCTGAGAGTTAAAAAATGCTTGTCCTCCTATAGACAGAAACAATTTTAAACAGAGAAGATTGTCAGGTATAAAAAGGCTACTTTACATTGATTTTTTTAAAGTACGCCTTGCTATATAATCTTTACTTTTTACATTTTTTTCTTCATTTATTTTATCTATATTTAGGAAGTTATAAAATAATCAAAATTAATTATATAGAGAAATAAATAAAAGTGGTAAGGCAAATTCATTTTTAAATTAATATTCTCACTGAAATATTACACTAAATTATTTTCCTCTCAAAGTTACATCCATATGTTTCACAGACGAGCACATTGATTTTCTCTTTTGTCTTTCAAAGTCATTTGAATAGATTTTACTTTTTCAGTGCCAAGTTTCATTTGAACAAATTATGTACCTCAACTTTCACCTTTAGGTTTGGAATAAAATAATTGCTTTTTGTTTGCTATTAGCTAGTGTCTTTGCTTTATGCCATTAATTCATATAAGATAGTAAACATGCTTATAGTTACTCTATCATTATATAATAGGTAAATGTGGTACGATATTATATAATTTTATCACCTACAAGACTTCATTCTTCCACGAAAATAATAATTAAGAAAAACTTTTATCTGTCTTAATGGTTTGATTGTGGTATCCGCTAAGGGTTTGGAAAAATTATTCTGCAGGTTCCATCTTTCAAAGAAATGTCTCATTTCATAAAACATGAGTGTGCTGAAGGTAGAAAAAGAAAACTTATCTTGCAGTTCATTGTAAACAATCAAATTCCTTAAAGCCCACAAGACAAATATTTACTTTTTAAACTGTTAACAAATATCACCAAATAGTGGTTGAGATAAATTGCAGTCTATACCTCATGTTAGCATAAAAGTTCTACTTTTCCATTCCCTTTTGCATTTCAATTCATCCTCCTGTACTCAGTGCTCCCCTTGGAAGGACCTCGAACTCCGCTGCAGAGGGGATGGGGGGAGGGTGAGTGGAGCGGGGTGGGAACAAGTCTCAGAATCTTTTAGGTTACAACATATGCTGGGCAGATAACATCTGCAGATAATGACAGGGCAGGGGTGAAGGGTAGAAAGGCCAAGCCATGGAAGAGTGATGAAGCATGGGGAAATGAGGAAAGCTGTTGCAAGAGATCTGTTGCATTCACTATTTTCCATTGAATCATTCATTTGCAGCTTCGCTGTTTAACTTGTGCAGTCCAGAGCAGTGTTGTGTCTCCAAGAACTGGATATTGTTTAACTTCTTTTAAAACTTGCAGAGAAAAAAAAAGAAAGGACACTGATTGTAATGGCATCGGATATTTGAGCAATTTGATATGTGATGACTAACACGTCTACTACTTTTAACCGTTTTTGCTTTCCTCTTCTAACTGGAGCTGTGTGGCACTGAAGTGAGAGAAAGCTAATACAGTAAATGGAAACTGCAGTCAGTAGGAACCAGATTAGTCAATCCTTATAGTAAAAGTGAATTTCAGATAACAGCTCAAGCATGACCACTCTGATCACAGCCTTGTGTTTATGGATACAGAGGAACAATGAAGTGGACTGGCAATTAATGGAAATACATTCCTCAAGCTTTCAGGCAATACCAAACTTAAAATTGTGGTCAGCTCATGTGGGAGAATCAAGATCAACTCAGAATTCATTGCAGCAATTGTAATTAAATCACAAATTTTGTTTCTATCTCTCTCCATGCTAAGCATATAGCTATTTAAACCACTGTGAACATTTCAGCCATATGACCGGAATTTTCTCAGATAGAATCTTTTTATTTCTATCCTTGGAATCAAACCATGAGATGACTTTGCATAAAACCATACCAATCATTCCAGAGATTTTGTTACTTAAAATGTTTGTAAACCTACAATTTAAACAAGTAAAAAGCAGAATTCATAAACGAACAAGAAAAAAATTAACTTTATTGGTAACAACTGCAAATTAAGACACAGATACCTTTTTCACTTAATAACTTTAAAACATTTGATGATTATGCCTAGTACCCATACTGTCATGGAAAAGCAGGTATGGCTTATTAATAACCATAATAAGCGTTAGAAGGATCTGATATCAAGCTGCCGATTTCACATATTACTGGCTGAGTAACCTTGGGCAAGTTACTTAACCTCACAGCACCTCAGCATCCTCAATGGAGAATGAGGACAATGATTCTATCTGCTTCACTGTGCCATTATGAAGACTAAATTTTAAAAATGCAAGTAAACTATTTAGCCAGTGCCTGCCATTTGACACACAGCAGCCATTATATCTATTAACACTGTTGGTACACTTTGCAAGCATAACCTCACTGGATTCTCAAGCAAAATTCAAGCTACATTATGGTTATTTACAACTCTGTCAAAATATGTCTGTGGCTGTGAACTGGATGAAAAGTCGCATAATTAAAAAGTCAAGGTTAAACAGTGAGACAATGATTGTTTTTCCCCCCTCTTTTCCAAAAAAATAAAATCCTTTCCATTATTATACTGTTTACAAAAGGGAGGCAAAAACATATATGCAATTCTTATTCTAAACCATGCTTACAATATGAATTTTATTCTCTAATAGACTAAGTAAGGGGTAAAGGTGGGGGAAATAAATGGCCTTAAAGATAATAATGCTTAAGAGAACGGGGAGCATGGGAAGCACCCCAATCAACCTTCCTGACAATGAAAACAAAAATTCCAAACACATTTTACCAGTTAGAGATTTGATCTGGTTAACAAAATCACCTTTCAAGGAGCAAATGTCCATTAGCAGATATTTTGTATTAGTCATTCGCAGGTTAGTGTGGATTATTTAATTTTGACAGATCAACATCTAGCTGAAATCAAGGTATTCAGTTGACAACATTTTTCAAGAAATAAAAGAGGAATTTGTAAGAAAGCCTCAGGTCTTGACTAGGAACATTGTAAAAAAAAAAAAAAATGGTGAGAGCCAAAAGTCTCTACAAGTGCTGTGCTATCTGTCTGAGTATACTATCACATATACATGTACCTCTTACCAATAGAGAATGAAATAAATAAATGTTTCTAATTTCATGTGACCTTTTTCAATGGTTATCCTTTAATTACTAACATGCTTTGATACCACATGCTCTTTATGGATTTCCCTACAAATATTTTCCTCAAGATTGCTGAAAATCTCCTTTATCAGAGATTATTGAGGAAGGTTAGAAAGACAGTCAATGACGTGGTCCCTGACCCCAGGATTAGCCGTGCTTAGGTAAGTGTTCCAGAATTTCTGCAGGTAGATCATGGTAGAGTTAATCATAGTAAATTCTAATTTCTTTTCTGCCACCTAATGTTGAATACCCATAAAATTTATTCATGCCTGATAAAATTTTCCCAATTGAGCATTTTGTCTCACTTTAAAGTTTCCTGAATTATCCATGGCTGGTATTTCTAAACTAGTTTCCACATTTAAAGAAACGATTAAGAATTTTAAAAGAACTATTAAGATTTCTGATTATGGGATGTCTCCATAAGTAATAGATAGACTCATTAAAAATAACACAACAGTGAAAATTAAAATGGGGGTTCACAAACCTGGCCCAAAAGAAGCTGCTTACATTTAATTCAAGAGTGAAAAGTAAAGGTTGCTTCTCCTGACCAGCATTGGGCATTTCATGTCAGTATATTTGCTTCTCAAAAGTGTCTATTTTTTTCTCTCTGGTATACATAGAAATTTAGCTGTCCATGTAATAAATATCATTTCTGTCATGTACAGCTATCAATAGTCATAGAAATTTCTGTTTTCATCTCATGTGGTTATGATGAACTTTCATATTTAGCTTCAAGTACTCCTCTCTTTTAAAGCTAGATTCAAATGCTGTAATATAATATTAACCATTAACTATTACTTTAACAATATCTAAGACATAGTGATTAGCCCTCCAGCTTACTAGTAATCAAAAATCGCTTTTCATCTTGATTCAATCCAGCCACTCTGCTCAGCTCCACCAAACTTATATATAATGTTGCTAGTTATACCTTTTCTTCCATAAAACCACAATGTTTGGGGATTCACTACTGTCTCTTCTTTTGACAGTTCTATGTGTGTCAAATCCTAATTTTAAAAAATTCTCAACCCTCCTATATTTATCCCTTCTTTATTATTTCTTTCATTTGTAGCTAATTGGCACTCTTCTTCCAAGGATCTGCTAAAATACTACCTTCCACCTTCTGTGGGTGTCTCTTCTCTAGGTTTACTTACTCTCCCGTGCAGATGGAGCCCATTGCCAGGTTTGTTATCAGTACGTTCCAGAGTTAAAGGGCAGGACTTTGTTTTATTTGTTCTCAAATACCTCGCAAATAATTGCTTCTCAATAAATGTTTGTTAGTTTTGCATTAAGTTGCTGAATGACTGAATTAATGAAAAAAGAATGTCAGCTCTTCTCTTGGAGAACCTTAATATAGTAACTAGTTCTCAAGCATTTTGAAAAATTACTGTGGAAGTAGCTTTGAGAGTAAGTAGTTAGAGAAATTTAGAAACAGGGAGAATCTGCTAACTAACTGTGCCTGACTGTAATGGTTTACACTAAAATTGCATTTTGGATCGGAGCGTAGTCTCTTAAACTGGTGACAAAGAACACATACATAATTCTCTAACCATCTTTTTGTGCATTCTTTGTGTTTCTTATTACATTTAAATGTTTTAATCATGCCTCCATTCCCTCAAGTTTTCTCCCAAGTTGCAGTTCACAGCTGATATATTCCGCAGGCTTCACTTTAGTTAAGTTCTCTTGTTCCCATCAGTCAAACTTCTGAAATCCTATTTCCTCCATTAAGCTTCTGACTAATTGGAAAAGGGGTAGTAATTTCCCCTTGAAGGTCAGTTCCCACCACTCTCCCTCCACCTGACGCCGTATCAAGGGCCTGGATCCCTCTGGGCACTGACTCCTTGCTCTGAAGACTATTGCTTTATATGGAGTCTTTTGTCTGAAAAGATAAGTTCCAAGAAGCTAAAAAACTTTGAACAGTACCTTAACTTTTCCCCTGGACAAATAAGGTCTTACAAATGCTTTAAATGAAAATGAGATGCAAAAAAAAAAAAAAAAAAATTCAGATTGCAAATTCCTTCTTTGGCTCAAATTCACCTAGAGTCAATTATTCAAAAATAGAAATAGATTTTAAAATGAACTACTTTTAATGTTTTCATCTGATACTACTGTTGATAAGGCAGAATTGAGAGTTGACTTTCTTCTTAGTAACATTGTCAAATGCCATTAATTTGTTGTTTGTTTTTTTAAATGGGAAGGTCTAGGGCAGTAGATATTAGTTTTATATGAAAATATGGAGTTTCATTCTCTCCCAGAATATGAACTTCTTACTTATATTTTACAAGTGAAGAGACTATGACAGCTAATCCAGATCAAAAATTTTACATTTGATCAAATGGCAGATCCCAGACCGAAAGCCCATACCCCTCTAGCTTTCAGCTTTTCAACTTAGAGACATCATCTCATCTCAAAGAATTATATAGGAGTTAACTAAATGAGGAAAATTTATATAGATCATAAAATAGTTCCTTTTCATGCTTTGATTTATGAAGTTGGAATCAGCCAGCATTAACACAGCTATCACAACTCTAAAGTTGTAGGGCATTTTGTCTCTTCAAAATACAATTGGATCCATAAAAAGACTGATACAGCTGATTTCACTGTCTTTTCAACAACTTTCCTGAGGACACGCCATTTTTTTTAACAAGATGCCGTTATTTTGTATGTCTACAAATGTAAATCACTGACATGCATTGATACGCTGTATGGATGCTTCTTTGATCTCTTGAAAAATGTTATAGTAACCAGAAAGCAAAAGAAAAAAATGAATAGAAGGAAGCCCTGAGGAGCAGTGTATTATAAATCAGAATTTCTATGCAATTTATAGATGAGTTCACTTGGTACCATGTTAGAATATGAATGCTCAACAGCAGAAGTACCATAACTTATTATGCTTATCTCTAAAATGTGCTACACAAGCCATTTATCTAAATGTAACATATTGATACCTCTCACCTATTTGGACATACTGAGGCAGATACTTCCTCCATTTAAGCTACTCTTTGATTATGTATTATGTGCCATTTTTGCAGTTGTATTTCAGGCCATTGGATGAATGCAATGAAGTATGTTAGTATACTGAAAACAAGTTCTGCAACTTCTAAAAGAAGCTAAGAGACAAACAAGCAGCAGTTGCTGGCATTTGACATCATTAGATTCTAAAAATAAAATGTCTATCCTTCATTAAATGCTTGGTTGGATTTAGTGGGTTTTCTGTTTGTTTTGTACCAGCCATGGTAACTTTTTTTTAATATATCAGCTTTATTGAGATAGAATTCACGTATCATATACATCACCTTTTTAAAGTGTACAATTCAGTAAATTTAGAATATCCACAGAGCTGTGCACAGCCATGAAAATTTTTTATATTGTTATTTTCAAAATTTTGAAGTTTGATATCAGTATAAATTGAAATCTTAATGAATTCATTTAACCTATGTGAAGGTTTAACTATACATGCCAACCTTCTGCTCCTCTTATATTTTGATGAAAAGCATAGAATGAACTGAAAGAAAATTAGCATATCCAGTTAAATTAATAATTGCTAGCTTTGTGGAGAAGAGACTGGTATTTACAATGTTAAATGTTTTATATACATTATCTCATTTCGTCATCAGAACAACCTCATGAGATAAATATTATTATTAGTCCCATTTTATAGATAAGAGAACAAGATTTTAAATAGTTGCTTGCACAAGGTGAGCTAGAAGGAGATAGAAACAGAACTACCCACATTTATATAATTCCACCTACCAAGCCCATACCTTCTTAACCCACATTCTGTTTCCTCTACAATTACAAATTAAGAGGCTTTACAAAGGACAGTGATAAATTTGCTTATTTGATGCACTGTATAAATAAATAATATATCAGAGGGAAATAAGCACAGTGTGATGTTATAAGCACAGGCCCTAGAAGTTGGCTTCAAAAAACATGGCTTTACCACTTATTAGCTTTGTGACTTTCAGATAAGTTACCAAACCTCTTCATCTTAGTTTCTTCATTTGTAAAATGGAATATTGGTATTAATATTAGATTAAATTAGTTAGGGGTCAGCAAATAGTAGATGCTCAATATATCATTTATCTTTTACCTAGTAGACAGAAGCCTACGTTGTTCCCAGAAGGAAGATACCATGTCTAGATAAAATCATATCATCTGATTTTCTCAAAGAATGTGGTTGGTTCTGGAAACAAATTAGGCCCCAGCTACAATTTTTCTATTTAAAATCTGATTGATGGAAGTTGTAGAAGCATTAAATTACCCTAGCACTGTCATAAGAACAATTATAATGAGCAATTTTTTGAATTCTAAAGCAATAGTTCTCATCCTTTTTGGGGTCAAGGCTCCTTTAAGAATCTGATGAAAGCTGCTATGGTCTTCAGAGAAATTCAAATATGCACACACAGGAAAGCTTTTGCATTTAATTTCAGAGGTTCAGAAATCTCTGACGCTCATGGACCCCCATAAAGAATCCCTGTCTCAGAGGAATATGACTGAGACAGAAAATCCATGTTCTAATTGTGTCATTGCTAACCAGGACCTTGAGAAAGTTTTTCAGCATCTCCAAATTAAATATTCTTACTCCCATGTTAAAATAAGAGGATTGCAACATATGATCTCTAAAATTACTTTCAACTCTAATTCTATAATTCTAACTTCTGAATTACATAACAAATACTGTTAGCCAACTAATTTCAGTAATTTATTATTCTCTCTCTAGGTTTCTTAATTAATATTGATCTTGCTTTAGCTAGTGCTGCCAATTCTGAAGAAAATGGAAAATCACCTTAATCTTTATAAGCATCTTCTAGATTTTGAATTTATAATTTACTGCTCAATTTATTTGTCTGTATAAATGAAATTTACATATTTATGCACTCTATCAATTATTTCATTTTTAATGCACAAGTCTTGATCTGAGCAGGCTTCAAATAGAGTACATGGATAGTAATTGAATTCTTCTTCAAAATTCTCATCACTTTAGAGTTATTGGTTATCTTTAACCCAAAATTAATTTATATGGTAGACTAAACCTGGGGAGAAAGAGAAACTACACACTATCAGCCCAGGACTTCACTATTAATATAATACAGATGTCTTTGTGGATCACTAAACTTTAAGTATAGTTATTCTGATAAAAGTTAGTTATTCTGATAATAATATGCGATCTACATTTTTATAGTCCTGTGTATCTATAAAAATCTATATATTTTTATAATTCTAATTCCTATCATTTAAGTAGCCTCAATTATCACAATAGCCTTTTCTTTTTATTTGTATTTTGAAATAAATTTAGATTTACAGAAAAGTCACCAAGATAGCACAAAGATTCCTTATTGACCCCTCACCCAGTTCCCCCTAATGTTAACATCTTATATAACTGCAATATCTTTGTCAAAACTAGGAAATTAACATTGGTACAATATTATTAACTAAATTACAAACTTTTCTAAGATTTCAGCAGATTTTTTGCTAATGCCCTTTTGTGGATCTAGGATTCAGTTCAGGACCCCACATTGCATTTATTCATCACATCTCCTTAGTGTGCTTTGATCTATGACAGTTTCTCAGTCTTTCCTTGTTTTTCATGACTTGGCATTTTTGAAGAGTGTGGATCAGTTGGTCTATAGAATGGTCCTCAATTGTGTTTGAAGTTTATTCATGATTCGGCTGTGGTTATGTTTTGGGGAGGAAGAGTACCAAAGAGGTAAACTGCCTAATTTATTAAAAATCTCATTTGTATGTAAAATGAACATTATAGTAGTTCTCCTTTATCTTCTGGGGACACGTTCTTAAACCCCCAATGGATGCCCAGAACCGTGGATAGTTCCAAACCCTATATATACTATGTTTTGCCTATATATACATACCTATGATAAAGTTTAATTTCTAAATCAGGCACAGAAAGTGGTTAACAAAAATAACTAATGATAAAATAGAACAATTATAATGATAAAATAAGAGTTTCCTAAACAGAAGCGCTGCCATACAGCAGCAGTGGACCTGATAACTGAGGCAGCTACTAAGTGACTAAAGGGCAGGGAGTGTATACAATGTAGATGTGCTGGACAAGGGACGATTCAAATCCCAGGAGGAATACAGCAAGGATGGCACCAGATTTCCTCGTGCTTCTCAAAACAGCATGCAATTTCAAACTTATAAATTATTTATTTCTAGAATATCTCATTTAATATTTTCAGACATGGTTGACCTCAAGTAAATGAATCAGGAAAGTGAAACTAAGGATAAGGAAGAACTACCATCAGTGGTGATGTTGACCTCTATCACTTGGTTAAGTCTGTATTTGTCAGTTTTCCCCCACTGAAGTTACACCTTTTCCTCTCCTTACTCTGTTCATTGGAAGCAAGTCATTAAGTACGGTCCGCATTCAAAGGGAGAATTAAGTTCTAACTCCTTCAGGAGGTATGTGTCTGTATATAATATTCGGAATTCTTCCGCAAACAACCACCTTTTACAGCACATACTACTGTTTTCATTTGTATGAATGAACACTGGGATCAGACTGACCAAATTATACCCTAGGATGTGGAGAGCTAGTTTGCAAAATCAGCTCTTCTAATAATAAATCTATTCACTATTCCATCACACCACAGCATGTAATGTGTTTTAGTGGGAGTCCAGCAACATGCACTTCAATCTTTGACTTGTTTTTGTTTGGCAACTAAAATATCTTTTAGCTAATACCACTTGAATGTAGTCAAAAGGGTCAATGTGGTTTCCCAAACTTACTTTACGATGTATCACATGACCTGGGAGACACTGGTTTACTTAGGACCAACTAGATCCTCATTCCGAGCACTAGTCAGCTGCCTGTCTCCTCAAATTGATCTTTTTCTACTATCCAATCAAAATAGAGACTTTATCTTTCTATAACATTAATAAATGCCGTAACTAACAATTTAGACCTTGCCTAACATAAAAGAAAGATTTGCTGTCCTCAGATTCAGTTTGTAACCTACCAAAACAAGTATTCATCAGAATGGACCTCCAGGTCTCCAAAGAGCAATGATCTGAATTATCTAAGCAATCCAGGCAAATTTAGGGATTGAGGTTGTTACTTACTCAATGTCAGCAGCATGGTACGTTTTGCTTTGGTGGCAGACACAGGCTTGGGAAAGCTGTCAGCTGGTAATGATTTTCAGTCATGGCAAAGGGAGGCCAAATTGTAACAGGTGACACAAAGGGGAAAGATTCTGTATCAGGTTACTAATTCTCAAGAGCTACCCCAGGTCATTGGACTTCCCACATGTGAAATTCAGGAATTTACAGACATTTTAAAATTAACATTTCTTCTGGTGCAATTACTTGTCTTATCAGTCACTCAAGTAATGTTTAATAATCATTCCCCTGCTTGTGGTGATTCACTAAACCTGTGGGAGGGTTAATCCAGAATGACATAGTCTCCACCCACAGGGCACTTACAATCTGATACAAAAGACAACAGACCCCCACATAATGGGAGACATTCCATCCAAATACTAAAGGGAGGGTTTGTTTTATGTTGGCTGTGTTTGGCTTTTGTTGTGAGTGAGTGAGTGAGTGAGTGAGTGAGTGAGTGAGTGAGTGTGTGTGTGTGTGTGTTGAGTATGTTTGTGTGTGTCAGGGGAAAAAAAGAATGAGAGGCAAGATTATAAGCATTAAAAATTTAACAAACTAGTGGAAGAAAGCAGAGTCTGTTGGTTACTAATTTAAGGCTTCAATATTAAGTTTAATGAACTCTCCCACAGGTGCGGCTGTGCCTAACACTACAAATATGGAGGTTTTACAAAGTAGAAACATCAAATATCAAAATTAATATAGTCTGACCTTGTGTATATCACCCACACTCCCCATCTCTGTGTATTTTCTGCTCTCCTACACCTTGGCCCCTTACCCAGCAAATATCTTTAATATGCTTTAATGCATAGAGTCATATTTCCTCGAGAGATAATAGTCTGGGTTTGGTGCTTGTATTTCAAAGCTTCCCTAGTTGGTCCATTTTTCTCTCTCTCTCTCTTCAATTTAATGTGAACTCCTAGTTGTGGGATCAGAAATTCATCTCTACAGGATATTTTATCTCTTAGGCTCAATTTTCTAATCTATAAAGTGTGGGTAATATTAATAAGTATATTGTGAGAATTTTAATAATAAATGTGTAACTAAAGACATTTTATAAACTATAAAACACAATTCACATGTAAGGAAACATTAAGGATTTTAATTTGAGCATGTATATGATCTATATAGTTTCAAATCAAGAGGCAATCATTATTTTAGCCTCTTTTCAGGAATTATCTCATTTGGGCCACATATTTTATTTTCTCATGAATTAAACTTCTGATTTATTTTCTGAGATCTTTAAAATTGACTATACTAAAATAAAAATTACTAAAGTATTATTTAAAACATAATAAATAAAATAAAGTATAAGGCCCAAGAGGAATCAGACTGCTAAACTAAAAAACACCACCATTCATTTCCAGACCTTTTTCATCTTCCCCAAATAATTTCTGTGCTCCTTAAAAAATAACTCTCCATTTCTCACTTTCCCAGCCCCTGGCAACCACCATTTTACTTCCTGTCTCAATAAATTTGACTATTTTAGGTACCTCTTATGAGTAGAATAATGCAGTATTTGTTGTTTTGTGATTGGCTTATTCTGCTTAGCATAATGTCTATCCATGTTGTAGCAGGCTTTTGAGTAAGAAAATCCAAAACTGAAACTCCATCTCTACTATTTACTAGATAATGAAAAATTGTAGGTGACAACCAAAAATAAAATTGCCAACAAAAAAATTGGGTCAAAACAATAAACTGAACGAGTAAACACACATGTGTGTGTACACACAAACACAAATACACAAATTCCAGGATAGATGACTTAATATAAGCACAGTTTTGACTCTGGAGATTAAACATAAGCAGCCTTTCTGGTTCCACTTGAAGAATTACTTATGTACCATGTGAGATGGTCTTCACGTCTTTTACAGGGAGTCTTCAACTCCAGCCCTGCAGAGGCCAGTCTCTCCTCTAGAATTGATATATTTACATCTACTCTCCTCACAGAGGAGTAAAGGGAATTAAATATATAAACATGACAAAAATCTTCCAATAGTGACCATTTCTGATATCTACTACAGATGGAGTTAAGAATTTTTCTTTGTATTGTTTTTTCTGTTTACTTCACCAATTTGTATCGCATACAAACACATATCTGAATATATGATACCCGTATAATACCCATACATCTATAAATGGCCAGAAATGAATTTGTATCTTAATTCTACCTTTTTACATACAGGTTGATAAACTTTCATCTACTTCTTTTTATAAATTCTAAAAAGTTATAAGTTCTTTGCAGCAGACAATCCAAAAATAGAGAGAATGGAGACAGGAGATAGATAATTTTCATTAAAAATGATTTGGGCAAAGGACATAAAAATTCACAAAAGAAAACATCTCAAGGAGGAAAATCTTTTCTGAACTTTTTATTTTTATATTGGACTTGACACACTTAGGAAAATAGCATAAAACATTTAACATTAAAATGGAATGAATAAATCCAAGGAAACCTATATCCAAATGCAAATGTAAAAATGCATTTATTATAAACCATGCACCAGCTAAACGTACAAGCAGCCTTTCCTCATCAAGTTTAGTCAACAGTGATCCTACTACTTTGAAGGCAGAACAAAAATGTTCTTCTACCCTTCCTCTGCTGTGAGAAAATATCTTAAAGTAATTGTGCAAAAGAAATAATTTTTATCTTTGTAACTAAAATGAAACTATTATATTAAGCCCGAGGACTCAATCCTGTATGTAAGTCAGTCTCTCTTGTAGAGCTTCTTAAAAATATTGGTGTCCGGGTCCCAGACCCAGAGATTCCAATTAATTGTCTAGGTAAGTCCTGGACATTGATACTTTAAAAAGCATCCCTGATTATTTTAAATGCATCCAGGTTTGGGAACCACTGCACTAAAGTTAGCCATATTTTTTTGTTTGTTTTTCATGTTGCTATTTTTCCTCTCCCTGCATCTATCACCAATCTGTCCCAACATCTCACCTAATTATAACAGCAATGCTTTCCCTATGGTAATTGTCCCCAAGAATATTATACAAATTCTCTATTCACTGATCTTCATACTAGACATTCCAGATGTCCACGGCCCCTCCCTAGTCACTCACAATGTTCTACTTCCACCAGGCTAATGGCTGGCTTATCAAGAATCATGTCTGTTCCCATTTATGTCACATGTACTATATTTATAATGATGTTATATGATTTACATATTTACTGAGCCAAGTATGGGTGCAAGAAAAGAAAGTACTTTCAATGAAAACTTAGATGAATACTTTATTTCAATAAAGGCAATCCACTGGGAAAAAATTGTTGTGAAGTTAGATGTGAAAACAAAATTGGTAAAAACTGTAAGAAAAATAAGAAAATCAGAAAAATAAAATAAAATCTAGACAATTTATACACTTCTCTTGCTCCATTTTAAAGAAACATAAGTTAGAAATCACAAATGAAGGTTTAATGGTGTGATTTATGGCAAAAAAAGAAAGAAGAAACTGCAGTCATGTCCAACAAATAAATTAGCATTTCTATCTCAGTCAACTCATTGAAATTAACACTTTTAGATATTGTATTAATTCTCTAAAGGAAAAACCCTATATTTGTATGTGCTGTTATTTTGTTGAATAAATAATAAGGAACAGCAAAAAAAAAAATCTTCTTTCTCCTCCCTTTCTTGTCTTCCGTGTTATAAATAATACTAAGAAAACTGAAAGAATTAAGGATTATTACACATAGTAAACTTTACCTGTCAAGTATGACTGCTGCTGAAATAAAAGCTTGAGAATCGTTGTTTTTAGAAAACAACTTATAATCAACTCTGTATATTCAATGGATTACTAGTAATAAAAAAAAATCCATGCAAAATTGCTGGTTTTCTGACTTCTAAACAAAGACTTGAAAAAAAAAATGAAGTTTTTAAGGAAGTTAATAGGATGGGAAGATACCAAGGGGAAGAAAATGACTTGAAGCAGCAGGTGAGAAGTCTCTATGTAAAGCAATTTCATTTTTGCTTTTTTGCTTTTATGTTTTAAATAAAGCAGCATCTGCTGCAATTCCCACAGTGCCCAAGTCCTTCAATTCACTAACTAAAGGGGAACCTGTTGTGGGTGCCCATTAATTTCATAAACAAAAGTGCTTAACTTATCACGGACAGGAGTTCATGCACTGCACAGATCTGGTTCAACAAACACTAAATAATAGCCTAGTTGAAAAGAAAAAGACAAATATTAGGTGTGTGTGACAAAGGTTGCATTCTGTGTTAATTTTAGCAGATAAAGGTATGTGGCATTTACAGCAATTTCTTTCAGTCAGACTTTAATGCAAAGCCGGATATTTTTTTGACAGAGTAAAGACCTTAAAAAGCCCTCATTTGAAGCTTTGGATTGATTTGTCATTATATTCTAAGTCATTGCCTTTGTATTCGACTTAACAACATGTTAACTTTATGTGGAAAGAAGACCTGTCTCTACAAGCAAGTTTTCCGTAGATCTCAGAATAGCAGGCAGGAACATCTTGCTACACTCAACCACAGACACATACACACAACCTCTGAGAAAATGTTAAATCCTTAAAACTTTTGGGAACTTCGTAGGAAAATTAAACATGGATAGTCCTTTGGACACTTTTTTTCCTGTGTCTAGAATTTCATCATGGGTTTTAAAAAAGATCTTACGAATTATAACATATGTATACATACAGATATACATATACATTTAATTATGTAACAGAATTCTGCAAATATAATTTACTCTGAAAGAATAAACATTCTTCAGTAAATCAGAAAATCACAAGAATTCATCCTGAATAGCATTTTGCCTTTCACCTTATAGCAAAGGATCTTAAATAATAAGTATAATAAAATTTATTAGCCTTTATTAAGAACCTACAATATTTAGTAGAATAGTAAAACATAGGTTTCACTGGCACTTTAATTTTTAAAGTACCTTTGCACTGAGAGTAGGTGCAAGGCCTGGGGACAGGCAAGGTGAATTGTACAAAGACGTGTAACATCCCTAATTTTCAGATTGTGTTTGCTTGCTTAATTTTCCCCGACCAGCTCACCCTCTCATTTTTGGGATGTCAGGAATCCATTTTGCTATCAAAGGTCCCTACATGTTGTAAAGGGGTAGAGAGTAAGGAAGACGGGACCCACAGTAATGTTGAACCCTTGCAGTAGGACAGGTAAACACTTGGATTAAATCATTTCCAGCTCTAATCCTCGCCATTTCCATGCCCCTGCCTTTAAAGAAATCAGTGACTTCATTAAGTGGCACAGCTGACTAAAAAAGTGTCACATGGCAATAAGGCACCTTCATATGCTTCCTGTCATTCTCAGTAGACACGTGCTGATGTTAACTTTATAAATACTAAAGGCTCAATAAAGATATTCATGATGTCCAGTTCATCTGAGAGTGGCAAAATGTATGGTATACTTTGTCAAGATTTTTCTTTGAAGTATGAAACAAACATAATCACCCATAGCTTCTTGAAGGAGAAGTTGAGCTAAAGAGTATCTTAACAACTTGCGAATATCCACTGGCAGATCTGTGGAAGGGTTTGAAACAGGAATCATATCTCCCGATGTTTATTTACTTTTATAATTTTTGAAATTTTCCTTTACAAACCTGCCCCAGGGAAGATGTTTAAACATTAGAATTATAATAAATAAAGCACTCTTAAAACAACAGCAAGTAGGAGCTTCCAGTGAAAATGGTGGAGTAGGTAAATGCTGTGTTCATCTCCTCCCACAACTACCTCAGAATTACAAGCCAACTAGAGAACAACCATCATAGAAAATCACCTGAAGTCTAGCTTAACAGAAGTCCTATAACTAAGGACATACAGAGGAATCCAGTCGAAGAGGAGACTAGTAGAAGGGGCAGACAGAAAATGGTGGTTAAAAATCGGGAAAGATATCTTGTCTGCAGCGGTCTCCCCTGAGAAGAGAGGGGTTCAACTCCACACCAGACTCCCAAGAGTAGGGTTCCAATGTCAGGGAGAGAAGTCTCCACAACTTCTGGCTATGAAAATCCAGAGAGCCTTATTCAGATGAAGGCCTGCTGGAGTCCCAGGCATTTCTCTTAACGGGCCCATGCACAGACTTACTCACTGACAGACTCACTCACTCTGAGCTCTAGTGCTCCAAAGATTCCAAGGACAGACAGGAAGGAACTGAATTGTCTGGCTGGAGGGGCAGCTTTCTCCCAAACAGAAGTGTGACAGAAGCCATTGTTCCTTTGCTGAGTCCTCCTTTCACCTAGCGTGCACATGCAAGCATGTGCCACATCTAAGTTTCATCAGTCTGGCTAACACCATTCACCCTGCCCTGCTGATTTCCTGATTTCCTGAGACCCCACCTCACTCAATTTGCAGGTCCATCCAACTCTCTTCCAGTGGCTCTTCCATACAAATGCCCTGTCTTGGCTCATGCTGTGGACTTTCCTAAAATCTCTCAAATGTTCACAAACCTCAAACAAGTAACATCTGGCGTGTCCCATACCTCTTGCTAAGCAACCCCATGTCTAGCACTAACAGCAGCCAACCTCAGTTCACAGTTTAGCCTCTCCCAGGCACCTCCAGTTCAGCACAAGTGGCAACAATTTGCAGATCACTTTGTAGTTCATACCAAGTATCTCTAGGTGGGCACAAGCAGTGATTGACCTTGGCCTACAACAGAGTCCCTCCCAAGGGGCCCCAAAACCAACATGTCCATTGGCCACACCAGACCACACCAGGGTACCCCCAATCACCTCCACACACAACACAAAGGGCAGAATAGGCAGGAGCCAGAGCTTAGGGTAAGCCCTTGCACTACAGCTCCACTGTAGTCATGAATAGTCCTCACAACCTATCAGCGTGAGGGTCAATCCCTCCCATTGATGTGCAAACAGCAACCAAGTCTCAACTATAAGTGGAGGTCACACACAACCCACACAAGGGACATACCTGGAGCACCTGACTCAGGTGACTAGGGAGATTGTGCCATTGGGCCTGACAGGACACCTACTACATAAGGCCACTCTACTAAGACCAGGAGATATAACAGTTCTACCTAATACATAAAAACAAACACAATGAGGCAGTCAAAATGGGGAGACAAAGAAATATGTTCCATATGAACCAACAGAAAAGAGCTCCCAGAAAAAGAACTAAAAACAGAGACAAGCAATTTACTAGATGCCACGTTTAAAACATTGGTTATAAGGATGCTCAATGATCTCAGTGAGAACTTCAATAAAGAGATAAGAAACATTTAAATGGAGATAGAAACCATTAAAAAGTACAGTCAGAAATGGAGAATATAACTGAAATAAAGAATACATTAGAAGGAATCAAAAACAGATTAGATGAAGCAGAGAATCGAATCAGCAATTTGGAAGACAAGATAGCAGAGAACACCAATAGAAACAGCAAAAAAAATCAAAAAAATAAACAAACAAAAAAAGTGGGATAGTTTAAGGGACTTGACCTGATGAAAGAAATAGACATATAAGCCCAGGAAGGGCAGAGAGTCCCAAAAGATGAACCCAAAGAGGCCCACACCAAGACATATAATTAAAATGCCAAATGTGAAAGACAAAGAGAGAATCTTAAAAGCAGCAAGAGAGAAGCAGTTAGTTACAAGGTCACTCTTATAAGACTGTCAGCTGATTTTTCAACAGAAATTTTGAAGACCAGTAAGGACTGGCATGAAATATTCAAAGTGATGAAAAGAAAGGATCTATAAGCAAGATTACTTTACCCAGCAAAGCTATTATTTAGAATCAAAGGACAGATAAAGAACTTCCCAGACAAGTAAAAGCTAAGTAGTTCATTACCACCAAACCAGATTACAAGAAATGTTAAAAGGGCTTCTTAAAGAAGAAAAAGAAAAAGATCAAAAATATGAATAATAAAATGGCAATAACTACCTATCTTCCAACACTTTAAATTTAAATGGAGTAAATATTCCAATTAAAAGGTAGAGTGGCTGAATGGATAAGAATAAAAGACCCTTACATATGCTGCCTACAAGAACTCACTTCAGATCAAAAGATATACATAGTATGAAAGTAAAAGAGGAAAAAGATATTTCATGAAAATTGAGACAAACAAAAAAGCTGAGTAGCAATACTTATGCCAGGAAAATAGATTTTAAAACAAAGTCTATAACAAGAGAAAAAGAAGGGCCCAGGTATTCAACTTCTGGGTATTTATCTGAAGAAATTCAAAACACTAATGCTCATTGCAGTATTATTTATAATATCCAAGATATGGAAATAACCTAAGTGTTCATCAATAGATGAATGGATAAAGAAGTGGTACATATATACAGTGGAACATTACTCAGCCATTAAAAGGAATGAAATCTTGCCATCTGCAACAACATGGATGGACCCAGAAGGTATTATACTGAGTGAAATAAGTCATACAGAAAAAGACAGACCCATATGAATTCACTTATATGTAGAATCTAAAAAGCAAAATAAATAAACAAAACAGAAACAAACATACATACAGGGAACATTTTAATGATTGCCAGATGGTAGGGGGTTTGGGGGTGGGGGAGTGAGTGAAGGGGGAAAGGATTAAGAGCTACAAATTGATAGTTACAAAATAGTCATGGGGATGTAAAGTATAGCATACAGAATATAGCCAATAACATTGTAATAACTATGTATGGTGTCAGATGGATACTGAATTTATTGGTGTGATCACTTTATAAGTTTTGTAAATGTCTAATCACTGTGTTGTATACCTGAAACTAATATAATATCATATTTCAACTATAATTGAAAAGTTAAAAAATTACTAAAAAAAGAAAAATAGTAAGAGTGCACATAAATTTATTGAAAGCAGTATTTCTTAAAAATTTGGTGTTGGTTCCCTGCAAAAGACAGTCTTTCTCATGGAGCCTCCTGGAGGTGTGTAGCACACAACCTGAAAGGCCATGTAAAGCATTCCTGCTTGGCAATGTTTGGTATATTAACTATACTTAACTAAAGATCCCATGTCAAAACCTGAACTGTCAAAATAGTAATTAATTTTTTATGCAGTAATGTCTTTCCTAGACACTATGAATATATTTTTGTGATGTTTATCTTTGTATTCTGTTGGCTAAATACTTCTTGCTCAACTTTCTATGCACTCTGGGAGAAGGGAGTCTGAGTAGTAAGTAACTGCTAAGATAGTGACTACAAATTAGTATTTCTCAAAATACTTTTTATTTCTAAGCATGTTGAACTTTTAGTTATTCAACTGGTCCTTAAAATGGATTTTAGTCCTTTACTGAGATTTAAAAAAAAAAAAGTTTATGATCAAGATTTGCCTGCTATTGAGAAAATCTAAATCTATGGAAATAATTTATCTTATTTTGAGAAATGGATTCTTAGTTTAATAAATAAGAAGTTATATTTCAACCTCACTACATGCCAAAAACAAAATGAAAACTTTCCTAGCCACTTTCAATCATAGCAATTAAAGGGTTGAGGTTTATAACAAATGTTTTAGTTTATTATTATAAAGTAATTTCAACCTAAATATTTTGGTTTATGTCTTCTGTATTCCTCAATTGCCTGACGTAGCACTTTGCTATAATAACCACTCACAGAAAATTAAGAGACTGAGAAAAGACAGGAAAATTATACATTTTGGTAACAAATCAAGGCCCAATAAAACCATTAAAAATCTTAAAGATTATTTGTTTTATAATATATTTGAAGGAAAGTCCAGCTTCAAAGGTTAAAAGGCTTTTTTTTTTTAAGTATTTGTTCAACTGTCCAAAAATTCAAATAGATATTTGAAAATGGCATTTAGGTCAGTTCTATAAATGATACAGAACAAATGAACTCCTTCAAAAAAAATTGCAATTAATGAAACTCACTGAAGCTAGGAGAGAAATATAGAAAAAAATCAGTCATATTTATATTTATATTTCAGAGACAATTTGATTTTCCATGTTAGCTGGACAAAATTAAGGTAAAAATTAAGGCTTATATGAGTGATGAAAAAGGAAAGTATTGCCATTCTTATAGTTTTATTGGGGAACTAGGGTTGGTGGAAAAAGCTATATCTTGGTTCCACACTTGCTCTGCCCTTCTGTTATTTAAGCTACCTGAGCTCCAGTTTCTTCTATGGTAAACAGGAGGGTTTGCACTATCCTGGGGTATCTCAAGTTCTTGATGGTGAATGGGGGCAAGGAGAGAAGGTGGCAATTTGTTTGCAGAAGGAGAGTGAGATTATTTCTAACTATAGCCTCCTAAGAGTCTTAAATTCTTCCTCTCCAAAATGCATTTTCCACCCTTCCCCATTTGAAATTACTTACCAATGTCAGCCTCCTTCAGGTGCTAGTACCTAAAATTTAAATGTAGGTGCCATTTTTTTATCCTTTACATCATACAATTCTATGGCTCATACCACTTCTAAGAAAAATAGATTCATCTACAAAGGAAAGTATTCATGATATAATGTTAAATAAAAATAGTACCACATAAAATAAGTAAAAATAATACCACATAGAAAACATAAGAAAAAAATAAAATTAATGCTACTTAAGAATGATTTTTTAAATTTTTATTTATGCTTTTTCAATTTTCTGTGAGTAAAATATATTAATTTATAATAATGTGCATAATTTCAGTGTAGTAACTTTTCATCATTAGGTCAAATAAAAAATAACTAAGATTAACATTCATCCAAGCTTAAATTTTGAAATATGAACCTTACATAAAAGCACAAACCTTTACATGATTATCAAAAACCTTCATTAATTAGTTCTGTTTATGTCCAGTAGGCTTCTCACCATGTCATGCAACACTATACACACATGCACACACACACACTTACATACACTCACACTCACACACACAGACTTATTCAAAATCCCATGCCAGCTAAGCCACCTGTTGATATGATCTCCAGGGATTTTCTGGCTCTCTATTCTTGGGATGCTCTTCCCAGTCATCTTATTTGGAAAATGCCTATTTTCATTCTTAACTTAGGCAATAATTACCCAAACATACCTTTGCAGGCCACACACCCGCTAAGAAAGATTTAGACGCTATGCTGTGTGTCCCAGTAAGTCCCCACCACTTACTCCTGACATAGCACTTACCACACTATTTTATAATAGTCTGTTACCTACACTACACCTAGTTTCTTAGTGGCAGGTATTTTATTCAGAGTTGTACCCAAAGGAAATAGCAAGTGCCTGGCATATAGCAAGTACCCAATATGTACTTTTAGAAAGAATGAATGAATAAAGATGCTCTTCAGAAATGATTATTTAAGTCACTGCAAACCCATTCCCTCCCATCCTGGAACTCTTCATCTGTCTATATAGTTACTATCATCAATTTTGGGGTTTTATTCTCCAAAGGAAGAATCCACAAGTTTGTGCCTTTCTGCTCCATATTAGTTCCCTTGGAGGGGAATCTTATTTCATAATTAGAGACAGTTGGATGGAAAGAAAGTAAAACTGGCAAATACTGCAAATCCTAAAACTTGAAATAATTCAATCATGAAACTCAAAGTAAACTTTTGGCAGTGTGTACATGCAAGCCTGCATTATCAACATAAATACAATCTTGTTATGTCTTTATTTTCTCAGTTCATTATATGGATGACATATTATTGAGTAGTGTTTATTTGAAATTCAAAAACTTCTTAATTGTTTGGCATTATATCAATGGCATAAGAGAGTATAATTGCAGGTTTCAAAACCACAGTATGCACATTTTTTCTTAAATATTATAATGCCCTAAGTATGCTTTATATATACATATATGAATCACATTTTTAAAAATATGAACATTTATTAGATAATGCCTGAGATGCTCCTCTGTATTTACATGATTCTTTGAGGATTCTGGTATTTCAGCAATAAGAGAAACATGATTTATGTAATGCTATTTCCAGTCTAAATAATTTCCAGTAATTTTCTGGAAAGGAAATTACTTCAGTGCCTGTTGTGACTTTTGAAGCCAATTATTAAGGCATCCACAAGACAAAATAATCTTAAACTGGCCACAGGTATAGAATGAGGACCAAGCGATGCTAAAGTGCAAAGCCACAAATCAGCCATTGTTAGATAAACAAGTTCAGATCTATAATAACAATCACAAAAACTTTAACCAGAAGTACAGCTGTTGTTAAAAATTAGGTTCGAGACTTAAGATATTTGATTCTTTTTTCCCTGTCCACTTCCAGAGAGAGAGAGAGAGAGAGAGAGAGAGAGAGAGAGAGAGAGAGAGAGAGAGAGAGAGAGATTAGTGACAATCCACACTCAAATTTCATCTCCTTCAAGATCCTCTTAACTTCAAATTACTAGACAACGGTAGTTGGTGTCAATTCAACACCAACAGGAGTCCGCACTTTGGAGTGCTGTGAAGGGGAGACTTTATTCAGTGCAAACAGCTCAATTATTGTACAGCATGACTCTGAGGCAGCCTGGGGGCCAGGCCGCCCCAATGTTGCAGCTTGGCCCCTCTCTAATGAGACTGCCTCTCCACTCTGGTCCAGCTCTGGATACAAGACAGCTTCAGTGTTACAGCTCTAGCTGTGGAAATGCAATCTTCAGTAGAAACCAAAAGTGCACACACTGAGCAGGAGGGGAGCTGACTTATATAGAGAGAAATCCCCACTTTTGGTCCCTGATTGGTCCATTCTCATGCAAATGAGGACTCCTAATCCTCACAGTTCAATTGGTCCAAAAAACGCTGTCCTAATTTTTTAGAAAGGACCTACTCTGATTGGTCAGTGAGATGCTAATGAAGATATAGCTGCATAGCTGCAATTGGACAGGAAAAGTCTCAGTCCTACTGATTGAAATACGATTCCAGGAACTCCTTTATAAGCGTTGACTCAGATGGCAGAAAGACAGCTCAGGCAGGCAGTTCAGTCAGGGGACTAGGCGATTTAGTGCAGGCTTCTCCTTGAAACAAAGGCTATATGAGAAGCTCCTGTTCAGCAATGGCCGCTAGGTTTTGTTTTTATATTTGAACCCAGTTAGCCACTAGGAACTCTTCTCCGTAGGTATTTTGTGTTTCAGGGCTGACAGTATCCACATCTGATTAATAAATGATTCTTTTCTTTATCACAAAAAAAGATAATATAGGCCTCTTCTTTTATTCTTGAGTGTATGGGTCATTAAATTGCATAAATACCCATGTAAATGATGATTTCATACAATATTACATAGAAAATTCCTGTGCTTATAAATAGGCTTCCATTTAAAAGTGGAAGACGGTGGATTCTGGGAAGATGGCAGAGTAGGAAGCACCAGCAATCCATCTCTCCAACTGGACAACAGTTGCATTGGCAGAATCTGTCTGATTAACTATTTGGGAACTCTGAAGTCTATACAAAGTATTTGGCCAATTTAAGCTCTTAGCACAGTAGCATCTACCCTCTGGCCTGGTGACAGGCTGCCGTGCGTATGTTCTTGAAATAACTGACATACAGCTTGCAGGTACCAAAGTGGGCAATAATGAAATCTATGATTTCTGCTGGATTACAAGGGTGCAAACACAGAGGTGGAAAGTGATGTGTCAAGCCCCTCTCCCTCCAGACAAATTGTCTTCCAGAAAATATAAAGAACTGGCACATTTCCCACTTTATTTTTCTCTTTTTCTCCTTTTGGGAGCCAGACATTTAAAGACTAGACCATTTAAAAGCAATCATGTAAACAGAGGACTTCAGAAAGTCACTGCTCAGGTAAAGATACAGACTCAGAAAAGACCTAAGAAAACAAGTTTATACATTAAGCTCATCGCCAACACAGAGACAGTCTAAACAATTTTTAAAAGAGAGAAAAAGGAAAATAATTATTTTAAAAAACAGCAAGCCCTAGGGAAGAGAAAAAACAATCAGATTTCCAGATTTACCATGTAATAAGATTCAAAAGTGCAGTTTTCAACAACAAGGAAAGTAGTTAGTTACAAGGCATATAAATAGGAAAATATGATTAATTCAGAGGAAAAACATAAATAAATGAAACTGTCCAAAAAAAAAGACTAAATAGCAAACTTACCAAACAAATACTTTGAAAGAACATTTTAAAGATACACACAAAAACTAAAGGAAGAAGTGAGAAAAGTCAAGAAAATGTCATATGAACAAAATAAAAATATCAATAAATAGATAAAAGAAAATGATTTTTTAAAATCTAGACCTAGAAGTACTATAACTAAAATGCAAATTTCATAGAAGGGATTCAAAACCAGATATGAGCATTCAGAAGAACAGATCACATTAATCCTCATTGTAGCTATCATTATTTTACTATTATTAGTATAATTAAATTATTACAATTAGAGAATAAGATAATCTACATTAACACAGTGCATGGTATCTAGTAAGTGCTCAATAAATATCAACTCATCACCATCATCATCATCATTGTCATCATCATCATCGTAACTTCATCCCAAACAATCATCATCATAATCCTAAAATGCCTCTTTTTTTTTCCTGTCTTTCTGTCTTTTTTTTTTTAAACCATTTTTTTCTTCCAGTTTGGGTCCAATCACAATCAGCGATCCTAGACAAGATGTTTTAAAGGCAATTTCATATTTTATCTTATTTTAAGATAAATTTATTTTTTTATTTTAGCAGAATGTATTTTGTCCAGAATGAACAACCCAAAATATAAAGTAATGCACCAAGTTCAAAACATTAATTTTCAATGCATAATGGCTTAATTCTCTTTAAATATTTAGGAATCCATGAAAATAAGAATTTAAATCTTCTTATGTTTTTAAATTTAAAAATATGAGTTTTCTGTAGTTTGTCTTAAATAATCAATATTTGTCAACATTTCTGTTCTCTCCAGAGGGTAGTAATTAGAATTGAGTAGTAAATTATAATTAATGTACATAAATGTAAGTGTCATATGTAGCTTGGAAAATAAACATCTGGTGAAATTCTTGAGTGTATCTATACATTATAAAATGGAAAGCATTTTTCAATGTTTCCTTAAAGCCTAAATAACTTTTATTTCCTTGCTAAAATTGGGGACTTTCTGAAAAACATCATTCTTAGTTTATAATCTTCATATTTTTCCATGGCTCCACATTCTCCAATCCTTCCTTCCCTCCATCTGTCTAAAACACAGTCATTTAAAACAGCAAGCTGATGTTAATTACCAGAGACAAGTGTTAATGGATTTTAATTTTGCTTTATTAGAATTTATGCAAATTTTGCCATGTTGAGATTCAGATAAATCCTTACAAACCCAACTTTTTTGTTGTTGCTATTGACTTTACTTTGTAGAGGGGGATGAAGAAAGTTTTAATTAGTATTTGGTGACAGGAACTCTTGATAGCAGTATTCTTATAATAAGAAATAGGCATCATAAAATTATCTTTAAAATGGTATGAGTTTCATAATTCGTTAATTAGCACTAATGTCTTTTCTCTGAAGGCTGAAATATTCAGCTACACTTTCTGTGAGCTTGCTTATTTTTATTGTCTCATGACTCTGTTTATTTGTTTTTATCTTGATCAAAATGTGTGCATTGCTATACACTCAATAATATTCTTTCTCTTCCATTCAGTAGGGCCCATGACATAGGTTTATCAGAAAGTTGCTCTGGTGACTCAATAAATATTCTGCTAAATGAATAAGAATATGAGAATTTTAGATATATTTCTGGCTCTAAAATTATTATTTCTATATTATCCAGGAGCTATAAACACAATGTTGAGCTTTCTAATATTCAACATTATTCAAAAACGTTGTCTATTTGTATAGCTTTTTCCACAGCACTATCGCAAAAATTCTAAGGTATGAATTCTCATATAAAAATGAAGTAAAGACTATCATCTTCATTTCCCACATTAGGAAACTAAAGCACTAGCTCCCACAACTAATAATTGGCAAGGCCTGGATTGGAATTGTCTTACTGGACTGAAAACAGAGTGTTCTTTCTTTCTCAATCAATGAGTGCCTTGCATAAAGTATATGTGGTGGTTTTAAAAATATATCGATAAATTCTCTGATAATTCTCACTTCAAGAGGTAGAGTTTAATTTTCTCCTTCTGGAGAGAGTGCTTGATTTGACGACTTGCTTCCAACAAGTAGAATACAGAAGAAATAAAAGCATGTCACTTCTGAAATTATGTTATAAAAAGACTGCTGCTTCTGTCTTAAGGGCCCTCTCTGCGTACTCATTCTTGGAGAAACTAACTGCCTTGTCTTGAGGAAACGCAGGCAACCTTATGGAGAGGCTCTTGTGGTAAGGAACTGAGGACTCCAGCCAAGAGCCATGTGAGTGAATAAACCTTCTCAGATGCTCTATCCAGAGTCACATAGATAGTTCAGCCTCAGCCAACAACCTGCCTACAACTTCATGAGAGACCCTGAACCAGAAGCATCCAACCAAGCCACTCTTGAATTCCTGAGTCTCTAAAACTATGAGATAATAAGTGCTTGTCTTTTCAAGCCAATAGATTCTTCATGCAGCAATAGATAACTAATATGATGTTCTTGCCAGAGCCTGTGGTTCTTAGAGATAGAGCAAACAAGAAGTAGAGGCTGGGACCCAGGGTCCAAAAATTGGGGCCTTGGATAGTACAAAGAGAAGCAGAAATTTTTTAAAACCTTGAAGGCAAAGAAATCCCTGGATCATGGGCTCTTGAGGCCCCATATATCTAGCAATACTTGTGGTTAAGATTGAACCTTGGAATCAGAACATCCTGTTAAAAATTCAACTCTAATGTTTACTGTGCAATATGTACAGATTACTTTGCATCCATATGCCTCAGTTTCCTCATATGTAAAATGGAACATTAAAGAACTTCACAATTTTCTTGTGAGGATTAAAAGTGATACTGCATAAAAAGTACTTAATTTAGTTCCTAGTATGTAATAAAAGCTCAGTAAATGCTAATTATTGCAGTAGCAGCAATGAACTGTAGGAGAGCAGAAGAGTAGAGTTAGGCTTGGTGAAAGGAGCACTTTGAGGGCTTTGGGCCCTGGGATCCACAGTATATTAAAGTCACAGGACCAAAAGGAGCCTACAGAGTCATTTAGAGCCCAGAGACTCTGGACCTTGGGACATGTGGGACCTGGGAATTTCCTGGCACAGATATCTGTTGGCCAGTGAAGTTACCCAGTGGAGCATCTGGAATTGCTTATCATACAAAGTGTAAATTTAGCAGTGATTCAAATGGTATCCTGAGAAGAATGGAAATTAGGATTGTGTGAGGTTTGGGCAGGGACATGTGGCATCCACAAAGACGTAAGAAGCAAGAGATATGTTGGGCCAATGACCAAGAGCTAGTAGAAGCACAATCGCACTGTTGCTCCCATTTGTAATGGTGGCCATGTCCTAGGACAAAAAGCAAAGTCCCTATACACAAAAACAAAGAGCTTATAATTTAATTTTCAGAAATGAGTTTTCTAAGAATGAAACATGAGATGTTATTTAACCTTGCCCATGCTATCTGTCTCAGATTTTTACCACTTAATGCCATGAAGTACTCTCTTCCTCCAAAGAAGAGATGCAAAGCCCTCTCTAAACTGACAGTGCATGATCTTAAAAAGCAGGATTTGGAAATAGCAACAGTGACCACCATTATAATTAATGCCAGACATCTTCAAAGACCTTCTTTCACCTACAAATGAAACTAATTACTAGTCTTTTTTGCTAGGAGTCTCTCACTGCATTATGCAGGAGCAGCAACAGCTGGCTCATCCCTCACAGTTTATTCTCAAAGGCCTTTCAACAAATCTGTTTTGAATTCTATAGTCTACACTACCCCCACTACCTAAAAGAAATATTCAGGAAATAGAACCTAGTAAAATGATTTATAGCAGTCCACAGTCTGGTGGGGAACACACTGGTATTGAGGCAATGAATTCCAGCCCCTCCTTGGCCATGCCCAGGTGTAAACAAACAGAGTTAAAAGAACCAGGTATGAACCGTGGCACTCTATCAAAACTCTTATGGCAAAAAACTGGAAAGAGAACGAAAAGCACTAACCTTTAAATTTTTTATTTATAGAAGACCTAAGGAAATGAAAGGATTAAAAGAAATTTAAGACTGGAATAGACCTTTGAGACCCTCTCTGTTAGTTCAACATCATTGTTCAATTCCTCTCCATACCACCCGTCACCATCAACTCAAAATAACAAAAACTGAGGCTCCAGGAAGTTAGTGGTTCTCTCCATGCCAGATAGACCAAAGGTCACTCCTTTTGACTGCTAATCTAATTCTCTTCTGACTACATTAAATTTTACAAAATACAGATGAATGGACCTAGTAACCTAAATCAGACTATTTCTCTCTCAAACACAGTCTTACAGTACCTACTATTTACCTGGCTTTCAATTCTGAGCATCAAGATGTGGATTATAAATGTCACTCATGCCTTTACAATGACAAAAGGGTCCTTTAAATATGCATTTTTTTAAAATTTCACAAAAAATATAACATTGAAAAAACTATGCCATATCTGGAATATTTACAGGCCACTAGAAAGTTAATATACAATTATAAAGACTTTTCCTTGGCAGGTAGTATGGTGGTGATTCTAACTAGGACCCTTCCATCCTAGTCAAAGTGTAGATGAAGCTTTTAGAAAGGGGTGTCAGGGGAATATCTCTAATTGATTCTGATTCCTCCTCTTCCCTCATCAATTTCCCCTTTGTCTTCTGATTCACTTCTATTTCCCAAACTATCCTACTACATATCTGAAATCTCTTTTGTATCAGAACTGATGCACTATTCTCAGGTCAGTTTCTTAGATTGCAGTTATTCAAATTTTCATTTTAAAATACACAGACTTAGTAACTAATTGAAATTCTGCTATTTCTAATCTTAATTGCTAGCTGCATAATTAATGAATTGCTTGCAAATGCGCTCTGCAAGTGGCTGCAATATAATGTTCTTCTGTGTTGCTAGCACTGGAGAGGTTTTTATAAACTTTCTTTGCTTTCGACAAGAAAAAAAAAATACATCTAAGTTGAGCGATACCCAGGAAAAGTTATTCTCTCTTCTTCAGAAACTTTTTTGTTTGTTTGTGCCCTTTTGTTCACTATTAAAACTCTACCTGCACCTTGCAACCAGGCAGTATTAGCTTTCTTGTTGGTATCATTGCCTGACTATTCAATCCTTGTTATATTCCATGTATTTATTCATGAAGGAGTGTCAGTGACTGGCTCCAAATAACCAGCTCCAAACACTAAAGTTTCTTCAGACACCCAAGAACAAAAATAGAAGGGAGAAAGATGAAGCAAAACAAAGAGCCAGCAGAAGTGACATGAGAAAAAGAATGAGACTCTACCTAAGGATGGGGTTCCTTCCAGACTGATCTGCTAGCTATCTCTTCCCCTCTGCTGTAACCAAGGTCATCGTCAGCAGAATAAAGAATAGGACATAGACAAATGGGCGCCAGGTGAGAGAGAAAGGCAAATTGTTTTTTTGAAAGATTGGTTATCATCTATTTTAAAAGATATCAGGAATTTCACAGAACTAGGGCTTATCACCAAGATTATAATATCTTTTATACTCTTTTCCTAGTATCTTTGGCAAGAGTGGTTCTATAGATTGCGTGTGTATAAGAATCACCTGGGGAGCTGGTAAATATTCAGATTTAGAAGTCTCCCCCAGAGAGTTGATCCAACAAGTCTCCAATGATGCTCAGGTATCTGGATTTTTAACAAGCCCCCTATGTGATAATTCTGATGCAAGTAATCTCATGACCATAATTTTAAAGGTATGTTCTATAATAAAACTACCCATTTCTGGAGAGGGAAGGAAGGAAGGAAGGAAGGAAGGAAGGAAGGAAGGAAGGAAGGAAGGAAGGAAGGAAGGAAGGAAGGAAGGAAGGAAGGAAGAAAATAAAAAGGGGAGTGTGAAATGATAGAAAATATATTGGTCTCTGCCTCCTGTTCCTGGCACAGAGCTCCTAAAGTCCTTGTAATTTCCTAAGTGATAAGAATACTAGGAGCACCTTTTTTGTCTACTATTTGGTCTTTGACCCTAGTTCCTGACACAGAGTTCCCAAATCCCTTGGAATTTTCAGGGTGACAGGAGTATCTTTTGTTCTAGTGAGGTGACTCTTGGTGGGGTTCCAGATGACTTCAGGATGGAGGCCGGTCACTAGAAAGATCAAGCCATAATTGGAAGCTTGGCAACTTCCACCCCACTCCCAACCCTCCAGAAGGGGAGAGGAATGAAGACTGTTAATGATCAATCATGCCTACATGATGAAGGCTCCATAAAAATCCCAGAAGTACAGGAGTTGGGAGCTTCCAGTTGGTGAGCATGTGGAGCTGCTGAAAGAGTGCTGTACCAGAAAGATTATGGATACTCTAAGCCTCTTCCCATGTACCTTGCCCCATGTGTCACTTTATCTGCTATTCTTCTGTAGCCTTTATTATATCCTTTATAATAAACTGGTAAACATTTTTCCCTTACTTCTGCGAGCAATTGTAGCAAATTACTGAATCCAAGGAGGGAATCCTGCACCTCAATTTACAGCCAGTTGGGCAGGTGACAACCTGGGGCTTGTGTTTGGCATCTGAAGTGAGGGGAGCACTCTCATGGGACTGAGCCCTTAACACCTGTGGGATCTGATGCTAACTCCAGGTAGATAGTGTCAGAACTGAATTGTATTATAGGACACACATTTGGTGTCACAGAGAATTGCTGAATGTGTGGAAAACTCAATATCTGGTGTCAGAAGTATTGAGAGCGTAAGAGTAAACAAAAACACATGGAAATGTGTTCTTCCTAGTCAAGAAGAAAGATAGATGAAAGAAAAAAGTTACTAGTTAAAAGGATTCCCTGCCCGCCAAATCTGAACTCTTTAAAATACATGTAAAATACAAAGATATAACAAAAACTTAGGTAAACATAAGCTAAGTTCTCATTTACATTAAAAATCTATTTTAATAGAATCTATATAAATCATTTAACTTATAAATAATGAAAAAGATTGAGTAGTCCTTTATATGAAGTACTACTTTCATATGCTATGTACAATTTATTTTTTTAAAGTGAGTAAATGCATTTTCTATAAAAAAAATTGACACACCATCAAATACTTCTTTTTACCCTTTTCATGAAACAATTCACAGCCAAATACATTTAGCACATGAGGTCTTTGATCTCCAATTTCAACTAACCAGTAGGGTAATAGTTACATTTGAGGTCACAGTGAGGTCTTGACCTCCCTTATGGCTTTTTTCTTCAAGGAAACTTCCATTCTTATCATAAACTTCTAAATAACCCCCTATTTTCCCAAATTTTAATACCTTATATCAGAGCAAATAATGTGAGCTTGAGTGAATGCTAGCAACATTTACTAAAACATGGTTTTCCCACATGATTTCTTTTTAAATGTGGGCAATGTAAAGGTGGTTAAATTCTTGAGCAGTTAGAGTAATACATATATTTCTACAACATTAAGACTCTGCATGTTTTTTATGTGTACAAAAGTAAATTAGTCATCTGACATTGTATTGTAATATCTTTATTTCTTAAAATGTTACATTATTCCTCGTACAGAAATTGTGTTGTCAATTTATTCTGAGGTTAAAACTAACTTTACATTCCAAGCCTATAATAATATGTTTAAAGATGAAATTACAACTTGGAACATTGAAAAATCTCATTCAAAAATGTTTTATATCTTTAAATGCTCATTTTTTTTTAGAAAGCTAGGGTGAGAATTGGCACATGCAAATTTTGCTGCCTGACTTCCCCATGACTGATTACAGCTGGTGGAAAGTTCATAAAAGAGCAAAGCTAACTGTCAAAGCACATTAGCAGCTGCAAAGAAGGAGACAAAAGAATAGTGCCACCATTATTATTTATAGTTGTTCATTGGGGTGAGTTGAGTCCTATTTTCTCCTACCTGAACAGTGGAAAGAACATGTCATCTCTAAATACTGCATTTGTACCCCAACACTGTGTTTTTGTCCATGCCAGTATCAAGTATAGTTTTAAGATGTTTCTCTCCAACAAAAGAGATCAAAGTAGATACCAAATAAAAACTCCTTGATATTGTTGTCTACAGAATTCTAAAACTAAATACATCTCAATTAAATAAAGGAGCAAAAAATGTAGTTCTTGAAATCAGTAGACTTCTGAGTGAATATGGACAGGTGACATTAAACTGTGTGATCTCAAAGGCATAAAATGGTGAGTAAAAAATATATGGTCCTCCCCTACACAGAGCTTACACTCTGGTGTAAGAGGTTAATATTAATTAAAATGCATACCTTTTAATTCTGCAGGGTGAACTGAGAATAGTGTCTGAGAATACAGCTCAGAGTAAACTAATTTAGAGAGTCAGGGAAGACTTAGCTAAGAAAGCGATATTGAGTCGGGCTCTAAAGGGTGAGTAGGAGTTAACCAGACAAAGGGAGAGACCAGGAAGAGAACCAATGGGGACCCTATGGTTGGAGACAAAGTATCTGTGAAGGCTAAGGCCAAAAGGTGTATGACATGTTCAAATTTACCCGGCAGGCGCACACAAAGCTGTAAAGAAAATGATACAAAATGAGTCCAAAGTAGGCGGGCAGGCTACACAGGGCCTCTCTTAGTCTTTATCTTAGAAGAATTTGAGAGTCACCAAATGGTTGTGTGTGTGTGTGTGTGTGTGTGTGTGTGTGTGTGTGTGCATGAGTGAACGTATGTGTATTTTGTTGGAAGTTTATGTTAAAAACAAACTCTTGAAAGGATGCATGTGTGTACATGTTTACATCACAGGCTCTGGGAGAAGGGTATGTGATTATATTTGTACTTCGACTCAGTCACACTGGCTAGGATATAGAGAGGAAATTCAAGTGGGGATCAGACTACATGTGGGGACTAGATAGGAAGATAATGCCTTGTTTAGGCAAAAGTGATGGAAAACTGGCCTGAGATAATCAGAATTCAGAAATGAAACTCTAGCTTAGAACCAGACAGAAAGTTAACAGGGACAATGGACAAGAACCAGATTTTGTAGGGAGGAAGATAGGTTGTCTTTGGTTTTTAACATATTGAACCTGAGCTGCCTTTGAGACAACCATGTAGAGTTAAGAGTAGATAGTTGACTGATACAGATTAAGAGCCCTCAGGGTAGACCAAGGCTAAAATTATTTGAACTGTGAGATGATTTCTAAACTATATATATGTATTTTAATATATGGAGACTGAGGGACATTCCAGAAAGAAATGTGTAATCACACTAAAGCAGAAACACATAGGATCTGCTCTTACATTAATCACTATTGAAAAGTATTTTTATTTATAGCATAATTTAATTAAAACTTTTAAAATATTAGGCCCTAAAAAGCATTAATTTGTTCTCTTTCCTTAGTCTGATGGAATGTTAATTTTAAAGTAAACTACATAATATTTGAAATAACTGCCTTATAAAGGATGAGTTCTTTCATCATACGAAATTTATGACCTCTCTTTTTAAACAATCACGATTTATCCAAAAATTTCTAGAATTTCCTTCAGAATTATGCTTCATTTTTAAAGGCAATCAAAATGCCTTTTAAGTTTTTCAACTATTTCCATAATTTGTTAAAAAATTTGATAAATTCTTGTCTTCGATTTTTTTTCACTCAATTCAGTGTACAGGACACCAGTTTGATCAGCTGTAACTCACTATTAATAGTCAAAAACACAATTTGCAAATAATTCTTTATTAAATGAGTTTATATTCAATATGAACTTTTAAATTAAGATCAGTTTTTTTGGTTGCATAGGAATATGTTTTCTTGAAAGGGTGAAAAATGTGTGAAGAACAGTAAGCTTATAAGGATTTGCAGGGGGAAATAAAGAAGTTCATCTTATCCGCATCACAGGATGCAGGCATCAGCAGGCACCAGATATGTGAATATCATCTCTTAAACATGTCATGGAGAAAAAAGTTGGGAATTACTCTCTAAACACCAAAGTTTTGAACTCCCACATAGAGTATGTGAATAATAACACACACATGTCTCTTTTTATGCAAGCCAAAAGAAAAGTGTTTTAAATATTTTAAGTTATTTCATCAGCCATTAGAAAGAGTAGACTGATCTATTCTTTTTCAAATACAAAAGAATAAATTTTGAAGGTTGTATTTGCAATTTTTTCTACTGAGAACAAAAATAAAGAGAACAAGTAGAATTATCTTTTGCAAACTCCTTGTAAAACAATTCAAATATTTAATTGCTTAATTTGATTTTGCATTAAAGAAAATGCCATCAATACAGATTCATTAAATGAGCACACAATGAAACTGTACTCAAGAAACTGACTACCGGTTCAGTTTTTTGTGTGGCAAAACCTAGAACACTGATTATGTCCTTAACATGTTTACAATTATGTAAGATTACCAAAAGCAATAAGTACTGCAATGGATTATAAGAAAGATTTTTTTTTCAACTCATTAAAAAGATTTCCATAGGATTTCCAGAGGGTCTCCTTGTTGACATAAAGTTTATGTTGAAAGCATAAACTTTTGAAAGGATGGCATATATTTGAATATAAAATAACATTTTCTTACACAATGCCAGGAATGATATTTCTTCGTTTCAATGTGTATATTAGTCTAAAATGATTAGGATCAGAAACTTGCTATTTGATAAATTTTCTCATGTTTAGAAACATAAAAGTTTACTAATTCTTTAGACCAGTTCCACATAATCATCAATTGAATAAATGTTTTGAGAACATTTCATATCTAGTTTCTACTCTAGATCCAGGGAATCCAAAGATTTAAAAATAAATAATCCCTGCAATCAAGGGCCAAAAACCTATTGGGAGAGAAAAACATATAAACATAAGAAGTAATCACATTATAGAAGCAGAGTAGTAGGACTTGGAAAAGTGATCAGGTATAATTTTATAGTGATGTAAATTTTGAATGCAAATTTGAAAAACCAACAAAAATTTGACATATAATAAATTGGAGAGTATAATATGTCCCAGTAAGGGACAGATGAAAGACCTCATATGTGTATGGAGTTATGGATGACTGGAATTCAGGAAGAATCCAAAGGGCTTTGTACCAAAAAAGTAGATCTGCAAGTCAACTGCAAGAACATATTCTATTAAGTAAATGCTGAAAGGTCATTAGAATCAACATAAAGTGAGAAGACTTTATTGAATTTTAGCAAGATGAACCCAGTGACAATAGAAAGAATGGGGTCTGTCTAAATAATGGAAACTGATAACCATGTTTTTAAACAAACACTGCATTGTCAGTGTTTTAAAAATGTTAATTCTTTTGAATGATTTAAGATTTTAATAAAATTCAATTCAAATGTCATAGGTTAGTTGTTGTTTTGTTTTGGTAGTGCATACATGACAATATTCTCAAATTTATCTTAATTTTTAAGTTAATTGTTTTATATTAAATATCTCATTTGATACAGCAACTTTAAGAAGTAAATATTATAATTATACCATTTGTTAATAAGAATTCTGCTGATAGGCAAGTTAAATAACATCCAAAATCACTCTGACCTATAGCTTATTCTCTTAAAAATATCACATATGAATTCTTTATGACAATATTTATAATACCAAGAATATTAAATAATATAAATGTGAAGCTATAGAAGAATAAATTATGGTATAGTCATATAAATTATACAATCATAAAAATATATTTTGAAGTATGTTAATAAAATGGAGAAATGCTTGTGATATAATGATGACTGGAGGAGAAAAGCAGGAAAAATTATGAATATGTTATTATCTAAATAAAAAAGAGGAAAAATGAGAAAAAGAAGATGAAGATGAGACAAGAGAAGAAACAGATAGAGTAGGGATTAGAGTTGTGTAAAGTTGGGAAACATAAAGAAAATATTTTAAAATATATCTATAGTGTTTATTTGGGGATGATGTAGTCACAGGCTATTTTCATTTTCTTCTGTCTACTCATTTGGTTCTTAAATTTTCTATAAGACATATGTTGCACTTTTACCATCAGAAAACAAAGGAAGGAATTTTTTCTAAATAATCAATTTTAATGATTTCAAAGGAATTGTGCTGCTACCTGAACTCAGATTGCAATGTGTTAGAGGCAAAGAACTAAGTACTAGTCACCTGTCATATAAGGTAGGCATTTTATTTTATTTTATTTGACAGATAATAAAGAACCTGAGTTTCAGAGAGGTGAAATGACTTGTCCAGTTTGCTGCAACATAAGAATAGAAAAATTAGGATCAGTACCCAAGTCTACACGTCTCCTAAACGTAATGATTTTTTGACTTTCCTTTGTTTTATTGAGGTGAAATTTATATAACATAAACATTAAATTAACCATTTTACAGTGAACAATTTGGTAGCCTTAGCACATTTAAAATGTTGTGCAACCATCACCACTATCTAGTTCTAAAACATTTTTATCACTCCCCCCAAAAAACCTCATGCCCATTAGGTAGTTAGCATTCTTTTTTTCCATGTCCTCAGTGCCTGGCAACCACCAAGTCTACACTGTCTATATGGACTTGCCTATTCTGGATATGTCATGGAGTCATATAATATGTGACTTTTTATGTCTGACTTCTTTCCCTAACATAATTTTTATGTTATCCATGTTGCGGTATGTGTCAGTATTTCATTTAATTTTATGGCTGAATAATATTCCAGTGTATAGCTATACCACAATTTTTATATCCATTCATCTCTTAGACATTTGAGCTGTTTCTACCTTTTAGCTATTATGAATAGTGCTACTATAAATGATAAATTTTTAAAGACCTATAAAGACTCTTGATTGCTGAAAGTTTTATTTAAACATATAATTTTATATGTAGACATACAAATATCAAATATCAAAGTAGAGTAAAATCACAAATTATTAATTAGTTCCCAGTTAATCAGAACTATTATATTATACTTTTAAGGTAAAAGTCACCATGAAGATGAAAAGAGCTGGACATCTAAATTTTAAACAAATATCTTTAAAATTCAGGGAAATTGTATGATTGGTCAGCTTTATATGGGGCAAGTTTGAGAAGACTTGACATAGGAAGTCAAGCAAGTAACTAAAAGAATTATTTGATAATGATAACCAAGAGGGCCACTTGACATATTTCCTTCATCCGCATGAGCTGTTTCTATTTGCTTCACATTTTCCTAGGAGTGAAACTCTCCCCTTGTTTAGTTTCACATCAAGAATAAAGTGAATGTTAATAAAATTTTCATAATTTATGGAGAGGTGTCAAAATAAAGATTTAACAACCTTCTTTCTCTATCAGAATTCTGACTCTTTTCTATACCCAAAATCAAATTAGCCCCCAAATCTCTTGCTTCTAATAAAGAATATTGTTATTAGCTTCCTCTTTCTTCTAAAACCTGAGTGACAGCCTCACTCAAAACAGGTCTCAGTCTTGACCCAAAATGTCTGACAAGACTGTCATTACAAATAACTCAAGTGACCCTCCCTAAGAGGAATTCTCATTAATCAAATTTCTTTATTTTACTTTGAAATATAGGGTACAACATGAATAAAAGAGGAGAGAAATGATAAAATAAAGAAAAAAATTAAAAACAACAAGTGGAAACAGAAAAGCAGCAGTGTTATGAATCAGATTGGCACAGACTAGCTCCTGTAATGAGCAGCCATAATAAGGAGAATGAAAGAAAATGGGGAAATCAGGACTGGCGGTAACTGAGGCAGCCATTCTGTGGGGGGTGTGAATTTTTTCATTATTAGAAGGTGAGAGAAAGAAAATAATGTTTATACTGGTTCATTCAACCAGAAGTCAGTTTCTGATAAAGACAACAAGGAAAATTTACTGTGGAATCAAAATCTTCCTCCTCAGGACAGTCCCAATGATTAGCAATGAAACCCAAAATATTTTCATTTCTCTTAAAAGCGGAAAAGTCTCTTATGTTGAAATTTAGTAAAAACATCCAAATCTCCATGCCCCAAACTTAAAAATTTTGTAGTCTTCAATCAACTCTCAACTGTCATCTTTTCAGAAAGAATAATCAAAACCTATCCTCATATAGCAGTTACTGTATATCATTTTAAAAGTCTTTAAAAAATATTCAGCCAGTCATTTCTGAAATAACATCCATCAACAGTAAATATAGCATACTTTAATGTATGCCTTGTGATAATACTTCTAAAGGTCTTCCATTATGTAGTGTGGTCTGTTAAATAATCTGAAAATCTTTCTTCTGTAAAACAGGAATCCTAATAAAAGCAGGTCAGAACTCACAAGAAAGTAAGACAAATCCTCAAAGGTAGAAACAAACAGGAAATTGAAAACGAAAGGGGTAGAAATGGGCCAACAATTCAGTTACCCTATGGGGCTGGCAGAGGAGTGGGAGTGGTGGAGGTGGGTTTGGCTTGGTAACCTAGAGGCTCTAGTATTAATAACCATGAATAGACAGGAGACAAAACCTTGAGTCCACAAAAAGAGGGGGCGGAGTTGGAACTGAGGTTCACAGTAAAGTCAAAGTCCTCAAATGTCTACAAGTTCAATGGAAGTTTGACAAGGAAACAAATATATCCTCTGTCAAAGAGGATGATAAAAAAGCTGAATGTCTTTGCCTTGACTCTGGGTGAAAAGTAAAGGCATTCCTTAAAATCTATAATTACAGGCTTACACAAGCTTAAGATTAAATTTTATAGCATGGTCCTGGAACACCCAAACAGGGGTATCAACTAAAAATTTGTCCCAGACTGGCAACATACTGGGGGAACTTGGCAACAGCAAAAGTAAATTCTCTCTGAAAAGACACACCTCGATTCAGACTGCACTGGCTAGCACAAAAAAACATGTAGCAAAACATGATCTTACAACTAAAAATTACAAAACACCTAAGAAAAATCTACCCTGAGTATGATAGTAAACTCCAATAATTATCAGATTATAGAATTTTCTAGATGATCCAGAATAAAAATATGAGAAAGTAAAATATACTATAAAAAAACAAGGTGGAGTTAGAAAACAAATTAATAAAACTTCTAGAAAAATAATATAACAATCAAAAAAAATTTTAATTATTATTTATGCCTACTTCACCTGGTCTTCCTAGGTGGTCTCCCATCCAAGTGCTAACCAGGCCCAACTCTACTTAACTTCTGAGATCAGACATCAGGCCTGTTCAGGGTGGCATGGCCATAGACCATGGACTATGGCTCTACTAGGACATGAACCCAGGACCTTCTGCATGTAAAGCAGATATGCCAACTGCTACTGTGGAACCATGTTCACAATAAAAATTTTTTAATTAGTAGATTGCTAAAAGCAGATTATACAAAACTGAAAAAAAATTAGAGAATTAGAATATAGAGCTAAAGTAATTATGTAGAATGTAATGCAGAGATAAAGAAATTGAACATATAAAGTTGACATTAAGAGACATGGAAAATAGAATGAGAAGGCACAATAGAAGTACAATAAAATTTCCAAAACTGGAAAGAGAAAGAATGGAGAAGAGGTAATATTTGAAGAGACAATAGTTAATAATTTTTCAGAATTAGATAAAAGCACAAACTTTCAGATTCTAGAATTAAAGTGATCTCTAAGCCAGAAAACTAAATAAAAATCCGCTAAGGCATATTATAGTGAAACCACAGAATATCATAGACAAAGAGAAGATTTTTAGAGCTACTGCAGAAAAAAACACACAGTGGTCCCCAATGGGTAATAAAAGAACAGATAAAGCAAAGTTTAAAATAAAGCACAAAATAAGTTGCAAGATACAAGCCAAAATCAATTGACAATTATAATAAACATAATGATTTAATAACAGACAATTAGAATCCAGTTTTATGCTGTTTTTAAGAAACATGACTAAGACATGAAAACATAGAAAAATGAAAAAAAGGGGGTAGGAGAAAATATTAAGAAAAATGCTAACCAGGAAAAACCCAATATTCCAATTTTAGAACCAAATAAAATAGATTTACTTAAAATACATTATGTATTAAAAGGATTACTATATAATTACTAAAAGAGCATTTAATCTAAAAGAAAAACGAATTCTAAATATGTATGCACCCACCCAGTAAGATAGCTTCAAAATATATAAAACAAAATACACCATAAAAGTGGAGGTTTTAACACACTTCTCCCAATAGTAAGCAAAGTTTTTTTAATATAGATAAAAACAATACAAAAGTAAGTTTTATATAGAACATTATGCTAACAATAGAAAACTATATGTTCAAGCATACATATAACATTTGTAAAACTGACCATGTAGAGGCATCAGAATAACTTCAACAAACTTTAAAAAACTGGAAGCATTATAAATTACAATCTCTGATCACAAGTTAGAAATTGATAACAAAAATTTAATCAAATCTCCACCTATATCTTTGGACACAAACAATAAATAAACTTCTATACAAGAAATGTATAAATAACTGATATAAAGAGAGAGATTGGGAATAAAATGTTGTTGTGTATAAATAGTTAATGCCTAAACACCTCAAGAGCAAATAAAATTTGTAAGAGAAATATTAAGACTGCAATAGATATTTGCCAAAGATTCTAAATACTTGAAAAGACAATTAAAAAAAAAAAACATAAAAAGAAAGGCTTACCATCAGAGTTTTAAGAAATACGAATTAAACAAACACCAGAATATCATGTTATACCAATTAAATTAGCAAAACTTTATTTAGTACTCATTGCTGGTCTAGACTAAAATGAAAATTGCAATATTTATGCATCATTGATGACAATGGATGACAATGGATGCAACATGGTGTAATTTGAGGATACAATATGTAACTGTGGCTCGAGAACTGTAAAACTGTTTCTCCTCTTTGAAACACTCATTTCCATGGCTGAAAATATTGCCTAAACCAAAAGATGGGGGCAAACTACTACTCAAAGATACCTATTGCAGAATTATTTACAAATATCTGGAAAACCTCCAGTAGACAAGTAGTTAAATAAATTAGGGTACAACTACTTCATGGAATATAAGACTTTAGAATGACAACTGTGAAATTTATGTAGCAACATAGAAAATCTTTGTTCTGAGTTTAATTTTAAAAAATAAAATAATTCCCCTTGCTCTACCATGATGTAAAAATTACGTGTACTTAAGGGTAATGTCTGGAAAAAACCTCAGATTACTACATAGTAAACTTGGTTAGAATACTAAGATTAAGATTTTTTTTTCCTTTTCTTTCTTTAGAAATCCATTTATGTGGCTATGATATTTGTGTAGTAAATGTGATGACATAAATGCCATTGAAATAATAATTTACATTTGTACATACAAAGTTATTATTTTTAGCCACACAAAACCCATGTAATTTATTGCTATTGATGTGGCATTGCATTGCTTAAGATTGCTTCATGCTCCTTGAGCATATTTTACCATACAATTTAAAAGAGATTTTGAATACCATTCTCAGAACTGATCTTTGGAGATCATTTTGTTTTCTATTTTTTAGAAAAGCAGCCATTATTCCTTACTCTGCCCTTATTAGTTTCATATTCTTCTCAAGTAATTTGTTTTATTCTTAAAACTTTTGAAATGGATGCTAAACTATTACTAGAGAAAGAAACTAAAGCTGAGAAAATAAAGGATTTTTAGCAAGGATTTGATGTACTCTCAAAAACTTTAGTAAGTAGATGTGTGGATGAACAAATGAACAGGAAAAAAATATTAGAATGTGTTATTTTATGAAACTCTTTGATATTAAATACTTCAATAATACAAATTACTAGCAAAGTTAGTTTTGTTGGTAAGCTGACTGCAGGGCACCCAGGAACCTAAATGAAGCCCCACACTCCTAAAGGATAAGGGTAGACCGAAATTATGATCTAATTCCATGTAAAGGATAAGGCAGTGGTCCTCACTCTATACACGAACATCCTTAAAAAATAGTGTGGTTAGAAGTTAAATAATAGGAAAAATACTGCACTTTGAATCTTTTTCTTAGAGATTCTTACTATGCTTCAGTGTCTTACTCCTATGGTAAGAGATTTGTTTTCATCCAACAGTTTCCAAACCTGTTTACCAAAAACTCTTTTACTGATTGTTGATCAATATGTTAATATCTATGAGATACTAGAAATATCAATCTGTTAATATCTCATGGATTCCTCAGAATACAATTTATAAACGAGTTATTTTAATACAAGTGGCTTGCCTTTGTTTCATTACAAGATCCTTTGCTTTTGCCTATTGGAAAAATTTGGTTCCTTCACCCAGAAGAAAAAGTACCCATTTTTTCCATTATCATCAAGCAGCTACATCCGTATAAAAGCCAATATATACTATTTAAAAATAATAATAATTGGGCCATGTAACTCTAGATAAATATAGGAAATGCAGAATAGGGCTACCATCATGTATGTTGTATGTTGCTTTGAAAAACAAATATTTCATATCAACAGTTAGTGTTCTCTATTAGGAAAATGTGTGTAACTGTTTCCAAAATGATTGAAGAGAATATTTGTAGGATTGTACTTTACTTTGTTTTTGGCTAGGTTATGCTTATCTCTCTTGGAGCTTTAATGGTTTGTTCATTTTGAGGATAAAAGGGGTAGCAGGTGAACTTGTACTCTCCTGAAATGAAGTAAAATAAAAATGTTTTAAAACAAAAACAAAAACTTCTCCTCCTATACAAATAAGAGTTTATTATATTGGCTTTGAGTGGCCATGTTAGCCATGGGTAGGAGTAATTTGGTCCATGTCAATGGCTTCTGCAGTTAAAGGCAGAACTAGACAGACCAGAAAGTAGTGTGGGTGGGAGAACATAAGCAAGATGGCCTGTTTAGTAACCCCCTTGGGTTACCCGCATATCTCACCAATGTGTTGAGCATCCTTGGATACTTTAGAACTCACTGGAGCTCTCTTCCTGGTATATAGTTAAACTGAAAGGTAACAACCAAGCTAAAGTGTAACTGATCGATGACTTCAACAGGAAAAGGAATGCTTTTCTCCCTACACCACCAGGTTTAGAACAGTTTTTCAAAACCACCATACTCAAAGTCCATAGACTTGCGCAATGGAGAGTTGGGCTTACAAGGAAATTACATGTATGGAAAAACTGGTGCTTGCTTTGTGCCAGCCTGTGTTGATTGCTTTGCATGGATTATTTCATTTAATATTAACAGCAACCCTATGACAGATCCTATTTTATTCTCACCATTTTAAAGATGAGAAAACTGAAGCACAGAGAGGTTTAGTATCTCATCCCAGAATAGACAGCTGGTAGGAGGAAAAGTTGATTCTAATTGAGAAGAGGATAGAGGCATAGTGATTATCCATTTTCACTGAGATGAATATTGAAATTCAAATGTTAATTCTTCTTCAGTATTCAGTATAGCACATTGGTAAGTGTCAGACCCAAAAGTTAGAACCAAGTACTGTGTATTGACCATGCTTTTTATGATCTATATTCTGACACTTTGATGTCTCTACTGAACTCGGAGGGACTACCTCTCCCAGGATTAGCCAATTCCTAGAGACAGTAAATAACTAGTCAGTGCACCTCTCAGGTGCAAACCGATCAATTCAGAGCCCACACCCCCAACTACCTCATTTACTCTAGACCATTATACACCTGTTTTAATCACCACAGGGTCAGTAACCAAAAAACTAAGGACATCCCTTATGTCCCAGAGCTGCTGGAGTTGTTCAAGCTAGAAAATACTAAGGCTACTTATTCTGCTTTTTCTCTTCCTCCTCATGGAAACCACAAGAAAGCCTCTTGCATACAATTTCTCCATGTCCTGACTACTCTGGTGCTTCCTTGTGGGGCCCTCCACAATGTGGCCTGCCTTCCTCTTGAGATCTATGAAAATAATCACTGATCTATTCAATGGCGGTTGTCTCCTGATCTATCGGTTTCACCATACTCAAGTAATAATAAAACCTATATTTTAAAACCTGCTGTAATGTCAATATCTGTAGTCCTTCTATTGTATTATGTAGACTCCTATTGCAATCATATGTATATAAAGTGTCTATGGCCAGATAAGTAAGCCCTCCTATACATGTCAAGGGCCTCTAAACATATGAATAAAAATGCTATCAATGTCTTCAATAACTGCTCATCAGTTTAACATGTCAATTTATTGCTCTGCTAAAATGCAAAGGCATTTAACAAGCTCTAGGAAGATTTACTTCAATTTCTATAGCCAGATTTGATTATTAAGTAAACTATTATAATTAAGATAAGAAGCATATTGTTATATACTTGACACATGATTAGTTTAATGGTCTAAGATATAGCTTGTCTTAGTAAATTGTTACATCGGTCAGCATTAGACATTGGAAATATACATTTGAAAGATATGATTTCAAGACTTACTTTTCTTGTCAGAGTGTTGTAGGAGTGTAATTACCATCAATTCCAACACCTAGAATTAACAGGATAAAAATTCAACATTTTTGAAATTTCTGTGTTTTTAGATTATTTATTTTAAATGGCTAAATTGATTTCTTCTTTCCAAAAAAAAAAAAAAAATGTAGGGGAGAAATTCTCCCAGGCTAAGCCCCAATGAGCGGAGATTTACCTAGAGCAAATTTTTACAGCTCAGTTATAAACCCCAGAAATAGGAGTTCATAATGGAAACAGCTGCTCAACCTTAACTATTGCGGGTGCCACTATAATAAAAACGGCAGGAGTTCACATTAACATTGGCTTCCCTTACACTCTTTCCTGTTACCCATCCATTAACCAAACTACACTACCTAATGGAGGTAAAGGCTGCAGCTTTACTCCCAGCAAAAATAACAAGATAGGCAACTTACAGGTGGTAAATAACATATTCCCCCAAACATCAGAGTGTGCAAATATCCCCTGGAGGCTACTCTCCAATCAAGAGAATAACATCCCACTCCAATGATTTCAAATTAGGAATAACATCCCAGCACACAAAACATTAAGCAATGACACCTATTTCCTGTTTATTTTTTGAAATGTATTACATTTGAATACTTATAGAGAAAATACATTTTTAACACTCTCCTTTATAAAGAGGATATCTTTACAATATCATAGAATATTGACAGGTAGATGATTTCCTGGAGTTCGAAACAATATTTGAATCAAAGTAACTGAATATTTCACTCACGGATGCTACCACAGCATGATCCGGACTAAAATACAAAGGAGTTTTACTTGAGTGCCATCTTTGAAATCCCTTAGAATGAGGAAGAAACCAATATTTTTTAGTGTTTTTAATGTTAGTGCTGTGCATCTGTTATTAATTCTTACAACAAAACCCTACTTTTACTCCTCAATTTACGTATGAGAAAGTTGAAATTCAGATTGGGTAATTTTTTCTTTTCATAGAGCTTATAAATGGAGGAGTAGAATGCGTCACGACTTTTGTCTGATGATAAACCAACTGCACTGTTAGTTTACAAAAAGAGAGAAAATGGCATTGCATTAGTTAATTTTTTATCAGGAGGTAATTGCCTGGAGAGCTTTAAAGTTCAAAGACCTTATTCTGAGAGCTTGTAAGGCATACTAGATGAATTTATTATGGTTGCATAGATTTGGCTACCAAGCATCTTGTGCCGACCAGTAGGACTGACCCTTTCCGAATTTTATGTGGATACTAAAAGCCTAGTAAATGCCAGCCTTTCTGGGTGAACGTGATGATGTGGCATTGCCTTATAGGCACCTTTCTTACACTATTATACTTTTTGAATCTTTAGTCATAAACAACCTCCCCACCATCTGGTTTTGAGTTCCATTCTATAGATGACAATGTGAAAATAGCAAGTCTCCAGAACACAATTCCCAGTCTGTTTCCACATGAAGGTAAACTTTGTTCTGGCATCATTTAAATACTACAGCAACATTTTTTTTTTATCTGAAACCCTTTAACTCAAAGATGTCATTGAATAAAATGTTAACATTTAAATGTCTGTTATTTTAACATGACCACCCTCTGAACCATTTTCAAAAACAAACTGAGAACTTGGTTATGAAAAAGAAAGAAGTGAAGAGTGAAGTCCCACAATCTCCATGAAGCCATCTTGACAAACTGGAAGTGGGGTATTAATTTCTACTCAATATAACTCTGTCTGAGCATGCAACATCCCTACCTTTTTTGCTGTCGCAAAAAATACAGTGGTGCCATTGTCTCTAATGTACAGGTCTTAGATATTTACATGGTTTCCAAACTAGGCCATTGTTTATATAGCCCCCTGTATATTCTATGGGTTTTTTTTTTTTGCTTTCTTCAAATTGATTTTTGAAAGTGAAGTAGCAACTATCACTCTTTGGCTTATTTGTGTGACATAGCCTGATGTAATGTCCAGGTTGATATTTTAAATCAATAGTTTTAAAAAATATGTGATGATTTTAAAGATATGCAGTATTAGCACATAAAGATTTCTCTATATTATAGGTATGTATTTTCTTTCTAAAATTAAATATATGTATATTATTCTGAATATATATTCTGAATAGCTTTGGAAAGTTCTTGGAAGTAACAGATCTTTCTTCTTTCTGGAAAATGTACAACTCACAGATATACAGTCAATTTTATGTATGATTTCAAGAAGTCGAAAGACCTGTTTTCCTACCTATGGACCTCTATGTGTACAAAAAGCCTAATTTAAAACCTTGATTTGGGGACTCTAGTAAGTATAATTTTTTTCAAATATTCTTCTGGAATACCTATGAAAAATGAGATCCAGAATAAAAAATTTAGATTTCCCCCTCTTAACCAGTCTTCTACTTCTACTCCTGATAGGACCAAGGTCAGTGGAGGTTATACCAGAACATCTTTACATCAGATAATTTACAAAGGGAGAAAATAACGGAAAGCATCTGACGGACTAAATACACACATGCGCGCACAGACATATGTACACACACAATATACATATACGCATACACATGCACACACATTTATTTTTTAAGGCAGAAGATATTTGCCTTGGAAAGCTTTAAAATTTGAAGGGGTTTTTCTAAGATATTAGAAGCTATACTTACATAGATTTTGTATGATCTCTTAGAAGCTATTTTGGCAACCTGGCCTCTCGTGTTTACCAACAGGACTGACCATTTCAGGATTTTACTTTGACCTTGAAAAATACAGAAGATCCAGATACACATTTTTATCAAACTGTATGGTACAGCACCAGAAAAGTGATTCTCAAAATGAGCTCCCAGACCAGCAGCCAGCAATTCACAAGAACTCATTAGCCATAAAAATTATCAGCCCTACCCAAGACCTGTAGAAACTCTGGGGATGGGCACCTACCCCGCAACCCCCCACCCCCACTCCTCCCCCTCGCCCCTGCAAGCCCTCCAGGGGATTCTGGTTGGGAGTTACTACACTACAAAGCTTCCCCTTCTACAGGAAACTATATTTTAACAGTAACCTGAGCCCACAGGTACACCTCAGACCTAGCAGAGACCACTCCAGTCTCCTTAACCTCCCAAGGCTGACAAACCCTTTCCCTTAACTACACTCCCCCACACTTAAAAATTGCTTAGAATTCTCTGTTCACATCAACATATAAAAGAGTAAGTTTAAAAAAATCAAACATGTTAATATCTGGGCGTTTGAGGGAGATGAATTTTTCTTACAGGCAGGCCAAAGCCTTTCTCAAATACTGTCTTTCTACTACTTGGATGAGTAAAAGCAATCCAGTTTAAGTAAATAAGCAAATGTGTATATCGTTCTTTTAAAAATAGATATGCATTTGTTTAATTTGGGGCTTAGGTTCATCAGTTTATAAAAGTCCAAGTGAATTTTACCAGCAATTTCCCCAGAGAATCACTGATGATAATTATTATTGGGGGAAAAAAATCCAACACTTTAAATTACAGTTACAAATCATATTTTTTACTTTTAATTTTTACCATAACATACAAATACATCTAATTATTCTCTCTACATAGTATGCTATAAAACCTTAGGGGACTGATTGGTTTATCAATTCAATTAGAAAGTTGGTTGTTTTGATTAACGTCAACTATTATCTGCTTATAATGAGTATCATAATGTCATCTAATTAAGACAAAGAAAGTGCTTTAAAATTTCCAAACCCATTCCTGGGATGGGTGAAAATAAAAACAAACAAACAAACAAAAAACTATCTGGTTCTATTCAATATAGAAAGAGCCCTACAAACCTCCTTCTCTGGAATCACTGGATTCCAGAACTCTGTAAAAGTAGTTTACATGATGATAATCCTGAGGTGTCAAGAAAGGGTTCGATCATGGCTGTCTGCTCTGTTTAAGAAGGTGAGAAAAGGGAGCTAGGGAAAGGACATGGTAGAATTGAGTGTGTACCATTGGATTCAAAGCAGTAAAAAAATGAAGATCCATCTTTCTTTTCCATGACAATGCCCTAAAACTAATACTACCAGAGATACCTCAGTGCTTAAAGGTTTTTCCTGCTCTAGGGTCCCTGATGACATGGCAGACACCCCTTAGGACCAGAGGATGAATCGGGCAGTAACACTATAGAATGAGGTGGAATGGCAGGGTTGTCTGCCTACCTCCTACCACCAGAGTTTTCCACCAGAAACTCCAGAATCCTGGGCACTCTGAAAAGACCTCCAGAGGCCTGGGTTTTATGTACCCTTGAGACAATCATTCAATAGTTATATGCCTCTATTGTCCTTTCAACATGGGGATAGTTTCAAAATTATTATAAAAGAAACTTGATGATCCATTTGGAAGCTTGTTGAAGAGTAAAAAGAACTGTCTTCGTCTGCTCGGGCTGCCATAACAAAATACATGGATGGAGTGGCTTGAACGACACAAATTTATTTCTCAGTCTGGAGGCTGGAAGTCCACAGTCAATGCGTCAGATGATTCAACTCCTGGTGAGAGCTCTCATCCTGGCTTGTATTCAGCTGCCTTCTCACTGTGTTCCTCTTCTTATAAAGGCACCAACACTAATAAGATCAGAGTTCCACCTTTATGATCTCATTTAACCTTAATTGCCTCCTTATTTCAAATAAGGTCACATTGGGAGTTAGGACTGCAACATATGGATTGAAGGAGGGGGGTACAAAATTCAGTCCATAACAAGGACTATGAAAATGCAGACTTTTTTTTAATTCTGTAGGATCAATTCAGAGATAGCATTGAACTCTGATTGACTTTCTATTTTTTAGCTATGGCAAAGTCATATCCTTTCAAGTTTCGTACCTGAGGGGAGAAAAATTAATGTCTGAATATGGACAAGGCAAATCTGAATGGAGATATTACTGAGTAGTTATATAATTGAGACATTTTGGGGGTTGTGCCTGAGTGTCCTGAATTGTCCCAGCATTTCTCAGTGTATCTATGCTTCAGTAACTTCCCTCTTTGCCTGTGGATATTAAGATTATCATTTTGTAACATGTCCAGGCAAAGGAAGATATTCAGGTCAAAAATATTAGGTCCTCCTAACTTTTTTTTAATTCATTTGCAAAACCATTGTTATCTATGAGTCAGGTGTTTTGGGGAAATTGGATCATTAGTCCTGTGTACCTTTCTGTATTTTTAACGACCATTTTTTTGTAAATGATGCTGATCTCATATACAAACTTGCTTGCACCTACAGCTACAGTGATATTGTTGGACCTGGTCATATATAAATTTTAAAAGTTTGAAGTATTCAGTTTCATTTTAGGAAAAACTACATTTATGGGAAAATTATTTTTATGATAAAAGTTATGTTGAATGAAAAGCCTTTTTGGTCAAGTTTCTACACTGAGACTATATTTTTGTTTGTCTCTTTGTGATCTATGTCTGTGCTGAAACCAAAATCATCAGGAGGTAACAGCTGTGATGTTTGTTGTATTTGTTCATATATCTATGTACAAATATGCATTTACAGGTATGTGCATATATATATATACACATATATACACACATACATGCGTATGTGTGTGTATTTTCTCACTGATAGTATAATCGAATTTAATACTGCTTTCTAATCCCCATGATCTATTGAAAACAACAGTTGGTATTCATTCCATGAAGGAACAAATTGGTTACTTCAAGTGCAGACACCAGCTTCCAAATGGCAAAACATGACTGCTCCAGCTCTCTGATTCTGCCAAATGAACTCTGAATTCGTCTATTAGTCATAGTGAGGAGAAGTTACAAACCAGAATGGCTCACTGGTGAATAATAAAGATGGAAAGTGGTCTTTCAGAGAGTGGTTCTTCTCTCCACCTTTGAACATATTTCCTCTTGTGACTCATAGGTGTCAGCTTTCCAGTGGCCAAATTTACCTGAAAAATGTTGCTGGGCATAAGATAAATTCAAGTCCATGATTTATCATGTTTTAGACAGAAGTAGTGCAGATGCTATTTTTTCTTCCCCTCTCTCACAAGGCTGCAAGGCTTCTAAACATTCCTAATCCACATCCCTGTTGCATCCCAGATCAGACAAACATTACTCATCTCATTTTATATTGGTTGGGTGTCTGTGGAGCAGCTTAAACAGAGCTTTGATTCTTATACTACATTTTTCCTTTTCTTCTTTAGGTTGAATTATTTGTGAGCCAACAAATTATAATAAACCAGAGATTTTGAACAAGAAATTCATTTGTTTCGTGTAGATACTACATGATCAAGAAAAGTACGTATGCATTTATGTGTGTGTGTGCAGGTGCATGCGTGCGCACACTCAAGAAACTGTGGGAAAAAGGACAATCTATGAGAGGAAAAATGAGAAGTTTGATCTACATGAATAAAACAGCACTTTTTCTTGATTCCTTGATGCTTTTTTATTTTAAAACTTCCTGCATAAGGCAGAGAAATGTTTAAATTCATATTCCATGAAATCTGTGAGCTCAGCTACTGCTCTTTCTTTAATGTAATGTCTTTAGGACATGAACCCATTATGATAATGATCTGATTGGTAAAGAGAGGTCATTAGATAGTTTTCTCCAAAGAGATAGTTGCTAGAAAAGCATAGTGATTAGAGGTAGAAAAGCTTTTTTTTTTTTTGAAGTTTCCTGTTTTGCCGTTTTATCTGTAGTAAAAAATTTATTCTTCAATGCTCAATAAGTTCGTTCCCAAAAGTGTTTTGAGTTCAGATAATAGCAAATTTCTTTACATGTACCATAATTGTTAAATATTCACTATTAATATACTTTCTAACCACATTTTCGATGCATGCATATTTTTTCAATGAATGAAAATGTGCATGCACTAAATAACAAAATACATGAAGTTTTTATTTTGCAGAAAAGCTATGATTTCAACACATTTATGAGAAAATATATTTGATATGTCCTTTGCTGGAATTTTCAGTAACATATTTAGGAAGCTACAAGTTTTTTTTTAATTCCTTTTCTGAATCATTACTAATACCATTGTTGTGGGGGAAAAATCATAACAACTACATAATTACAAAATCCAAAACAACAAACCAATGAAGGTGTTGCTTTTGGGGGGGAATTATAGTACCAGAACTGAGATTGCATTAAGCCTGCTTAGCATCCAGCTAAATCCCCTTATAATAACAAGATTGATGGCATTAGGGGTAGCAGCTGAAGATCGGTGAACCAGTATATCAGAGCAGCTACTAAGAGGAGCACAGTTGGAGGACAAAACAGAAGTCAGGGAATACAGTCTTCCATATAGTCAAATTAGTGTTTGTGCCAATCCTCTAATTTGTAGTAACAAGGGCAGCTTCCAGTGGAAAGCATGATACTGAGTACTTCATGTTAAAAATATCAAAAAAAAAAAAAACCCACAAAACAAGCTGCTTAAATAATCTACTTTTACCAATATTATCAAATCTACCATGTTCATTTACCTATTATTTAATATACCTATATTTTTTTCAGATTTAGGACATATTTATCAATATTTCCAATTCCTTTTTCCAATTTCATAAACTGGAAATGCTCACTAAAAGGTAATGACTCTTTGTTTGAAGGTGATCAAATATCAATTACTACTACTTGACAGTGATGGGATAACAGTGGTGGGATTCTGGAGGGTTCTTTTGCAAGAAATATTTGAATGCATCACCTAGAAAAAACGGAAAAGTAGGACTGGAGGGGTGTTTCTAACAGGAATAGTTGTTGGTGGCCAGGTCAGTAAGGAGTTCAGACTTTGAAACTAGATTGAAATAAATAAATCTTCAGTAAAGTATAGCAGAGGGCTAAGGTAAAAAAAAAAAAAAAAAAAAAAAAAAAAGGATTCCAGGAATCATTTGATCAAACAAATATGTATTTAGTGCCTATTATGGGCCAGAAAAAGTCGTTACCATCATAAAGCTTACATCTTTGTATATTTTACATCCCAATGAAATATATTCTAGTGAATTTTGGCATCATTCTGAAGGGCCTAGAGTCATCAAAAACATCCATCCAAGATTCTAGTTAAAGAACAGTTAAATTGTGACCAAGTCCAGAATAAGTGAACTCACCAAGTGTTATCCAAAAGATAAACCCCAAGTTAATGAACATATTTCAGGAGAAATAAATCACAGAGAGAAATGATTAGATAGGTAATAGATAAATGATGATAGATAGAGGATAGATAGATAGATAAATAATTGAATTTGAAGTATTTAATTAGTCTTCTGATTTTTATTGGGAAGAGGGTAACTTTTGACCTTCATATGTCATCTTAATATTTCTTGCCTGCCATATTAGTTTTCTATTACTGTGTAACAAATTTCTATAAACCGAGTGGTTTAAAACACCAAAAATTTATTATCTCACAATTTTCGGGGATCAGGAATCTGAATCATGTTGAAATCAAATTGTTGGTGGGGCTTAACCTCATCTGAAGTTCATGTCCTCTTCCAAGTTCACTGATTGTGGGCAGAATTCGCTGCCTCACAGTTGTAAGACTGAGGTTTTCAATTACTTCCTGACTTTGGCTGGAGGTTGCTCTCATCTCCTAGATGCCTCCCACTCACAGGCCCTCTCACATCATGGCTATTTACATCAAAGAGCCTCCATCCTTAAGGGCTTCACTGATAAATTGAGGCTGACCCAACTGATTAACTCCAACTCAACTGAACTACAAAATCCTTTCACTTTTGACATATATATAATGTCATATAATGCAACCTAATCACAAGAGTGACATCTCACCATATTCACAGGTTCTGCACTTACTCAAGTGGAGGGGATCACACAATGTGTATCCACCAGGGAAGTCTTGAAGGCCATCTTAGAGTTCTGCCTATCAATCACATCAACATCATCATTCCAACATCTGCTCTGCTGTGGTTATCTGCAGGGTCATACTACCTTTCTCCCATTTACCCATTGTCAGGAGCCAGAGCTCTGGAGTAGAGTAAGGGGAAAGTAATAATATTTAGTGCTTAATATAAGTGACTTGGCATCAGACTTTATTCAGCTTAACTCATAACAGTGCCACTTGTCTCAGCATCCTCCCTTGTCAAATGAGCAGACTTCTCTCACAGAGCTGTTGAAAGGAGGATGAAAGGAGGATGCATCTAAAGCACCTACACAGTGCCTGACACATAGTTCCATGTGGGCAAGAACCATTCTCTTCTTTTTCTCCCTTCAATGCTCAGTGTTTCTGGCACATAGCTGGTCTTCAATGAATACATTTTTTAAATGACTAAATAATAATAAAAAAAAGGTAGGTATTATTTTTCTTAGATGTTTATAGACACCAAAACAACATGATATATGCAGTTTTATATATAACTTACCAAATATGCCAAGTAAGACACTAGTACTTTCATATAAATTCCAGGAGGCTGGGACTGAGATTAAAAGTTCCAACCTTCTAATCACATGGTTGGCTCCCCTGGCAATCAGCCTCCACCCTTAGGTTACCTTAGGTGCTTTCCAAAAGTCACCTCATTAACATAAAAAATATACTTTATCTCTCTCTCACTTGGAAATTCCAACGATTTTAGGAGCTCTGTGCCAGGAACAGGAATGAAGACCAAATAGATATATATTTATTATTCCAAATCACATTGCAGTTGGTATTTATTGTTTATATTAATGAAATTCATAAAGTTTTAATAATTGCTTTTGACTTCAGTTCCTCAACCATATATTTTTCTTAAGGTCTTAAGGATTTCAGAATTTAGTAGGACTACTGTATGTGTTGTTGTGTGCATGCATGTGTACAGTGTTGGTTTAAAACACATAAGTATATATACATATATATATATATACTTGAGATACATATATATATATATACACAAATGAAATATTATATATACTCAAACATAAGGTTGCACACACACAAACAATGGGGACCTTGCTCTTCTTCAGAATGCCAAAACCTCTAGCAGAGCCTGTATCATATGGTTCTCATATAGTGCAACATTTATAGCATTGGTTAAGTGCTGAGCACAACATGAACACTTAACAGATACTAAAAATGTTTTTTTAACTTTAAGAGAGAAGAAGTTTAAAAATCCAGTCCATTTTAAAGGGTTTAAAGTAGTATAAAAATTCAAAGGCATAGAGGTACTTTTTGGTTAATTAAAGCATCTTCTAGTAAAACCTTTGATATGGCTGATTGAATGTTAAGTGGCAAAATGGTAGCTTTTACCGGACAATACCAAACACAAAAATTCCTGAGACAGAGGAAACTACTTGGAAATATTTCTTTTTAAATTAATTCAGAATTATGGAGTATTCTCTAATCTTTATTATTCTTCCTAAAGAATAGAGAGTGGAAAGGGTAGTCTCCAGTATTTAGTTGAATCATTGAGAAAGATTTCCTTAAATAGTTTACAGGTGGGGAAAATGTGCATGCTATTGGAAGAACTAAGTGGAAGGAAGGAAGGAAGGAAGGAAGGAAGGAAGGAAGGAAGGAAGGAAGGAAGGAAGGAAGGAAGGGAAGGGAGGGAGGGAGGGAATGAGAGAAGGAGGGAAGCAAAGAAACAAAAGGAAAGAAAATAACATTGTATCTGTGCATTAACTCCAGACCAGAGTATATGCTTTCTTCATCTTTGGTATGTTTAATACATTTGTGAAACATCCAGAGATATTTCCATAGTTGAATGGGCCACCACAGTCAAAGGAACTTCTCTAGTATCTTTGTCCAAAGGTCAAAATCCTTTTAAGATTTAATAGTATACACTTAGAGTAACATTTAGAGATAAACAAGAATGTTTCCTTATTTGTACATATATTCCTAAGACTGTAAAAAGCCCTCCTTCTTAAGAATATAAACTTTCAAGATGCAGGAATGATGGGAAGCATAAGGGAAAAATATATATATATGTATATATATGTATATACATATATAGATATAGGGAAAAATATATATCTATATATATGTATATACATATATATGTATATACATATATATATGCACAATTGAGCTGAAAAAATATAGAGAGAGAGATATTTTTTTTTTCCAGCTCAATTGTGCAGCTGAGAAAGACTTGCCAGGAGACTCAATATATCATCTCTCTCTCATTTTAAAACCAAAACTCTGATGTCACATGGGGATGACACACTGAAATTCACTGAGCTCATGCTTCAGTGATTTCTCATCATGCTTGTTTGGACACTATCTCTTTTTAAGACTTGATCTGTCTGCTATTTGCTGAGCACTCACCAGTGAGCAACTAGGTAGCTCATGTCCCTTGCAGAATTTACATGAAATGCCTAAACAAATATATAATGAGGTTCTGGGTCTTGCCAGAGTGGAAGTAAAATTTCTCAGCAAGTCCTCCCTTGGTGAACTTGATATCCTGTTACAAAGACCTTCAATAACTGAAGGGACTCACAGAGAGGAATGCCAAGGTCTGAAGGTAAAGAAAATAATTTCACCCTACAGAGAGGTGAGCTGGACTAGGGATGGAGGAGGGAAAGAAAGGTGGCAGTATTTAACCACTGCAGTTTGAGAAAACAACCTTTCTCTTTCAACCACACCACCACCACCACCACCACCACCACCACCACCACCACCACCTCTTACAACACAGTGCTTCAAAGGAGATGAGGGAAAGGGTAGCTAACAGGCAGTAGAATGAACACAACACTTGAGACCACCTGGATTGCCAAATAGCTGTCATCTCATCCTCCCTACAGTGGGGCTTCTGAATTGCCAAAATAAAGCCCAGCCACTGGTTAACCAGGGCCTTTGATCCTCAGAGTTTCCATTATCAGTTCTTTCACCCCCCTCTTTCTCTGTCTTTCTCCAAACTTTGAAGATAATGAGTCTTAAACATTTGCAAGTAATTAGAAGGTGTGGCTGCCAAGGAAAAGTGAGTATTTTTCTTTTAAATGAGAAGAGTAGGTGCTTTGCTCTTCACACATCTCTAATTATATCACATGTGCTTATTTGGTCTCTGATAAACTGATCTGGCCCTGGTGAAAGCCACACCTAGGGACTAATGAGCCCCTCCTGCAACAATAATAGCCATTAAGGATGAGAAGCCGAGTGTCATCATGAGTCAATTATTTATCCTTTACTGACAACTTCATCCTTCAACTTGCTTTTAAGCTTCAATAGCAAATGAGGGGAGGGAACTGTATATTCCCCTACAGGGGGTAAAAAAAAAAAGGTGCTTTAAGGAAATACTAAATGCAGTCCCCTTTTGAAATTATGTATTTAAACAACTTGGCATTTTTAATGCTTTTCATTATGTGTGTATCTATGTAATAAAAACACACATACAATTTGAAATGTGGGTAATTCTTTATTATTGCTAATAGAGAAAGGATCAGAAAGGAAATAAGTACATATATAAACAAATCACTGGGATAAAATCTCTCACCTGTAAGAACTATCCAAAAGATATGCTGAAGGATAAATATAAAAATGGTAGCTTGGCATATTCAGTTATTCTCCTACTTAGCTGATCTATCTTGCAGAGTAGGGAATAACAACAGATGATGAAATAATTTTTTGAAAAAAGTAAAAACTACCAAAAGTCAAAGTCAGAAACATACGCACAATAACCTCAGCCTGTAGGATTTGGCCTAGGTTTATGTGGTAAAACTTGCCTCTCTGATTTCTATCTCAGAAGCAGAAAGGACATTTAAGGTTATTTAACCCAATTCCTTGATTTTACAGGGAGTAAACTGAGGCACAGAGGGAGGCTGTTTGGATGGCCCAATATCATACAATCAGTTGAGGATAGGTTGTAGTCCTCTGGTTCCATGTTCAATGTTGGTTGTCCTTATCCTTCTGCAGACCTTGCCTGGGTTCTCCAGTCATGCAGCAGGGGACCCCCAGCCTGCTGAGAGCAATCAGTGACCTCACTGCCTGTAAAAGAACACCTAGGAAGCTAGGCTGTTAAACAAAGGTACTTGGAGTCTCTCACAGCAATTCCTCTTTTGATTTTATAAAAGAAAGATATATATATATATATATTCAGAGACATTTATCAAAGTAGCAAAATGTGCTTTTTCCTCTACTCAAATATGTGACCATCTGATGACTCACCTGTCCTTGGAACTTTGTTTTCTTCTGTCTTCTAATTGTCTCAATGGCCCTACAATTTTAAAGTATCCGTGTGTATGTTTGTGTGTGTGTGTGTAGACATACACAATTTATGTGCATAAAATATTGTTTTCCTGTTTAAACTACCCAATTCAGGTGGATACATGAAAAAAAACAAATATTACTTTTCTTACTTTTTTGAGTATTAACGTTAAACTGACCATGTAAGAGGTATTTTACTTCATGAGCTGCCTCTACAGTTAGCTCAGTTTCTACCTGAATTCAAAATAACGCCATATGATAATTTGCTTTTGGGGAGAAGCCTGTTTGTTTCAGTTTTGTTTTTATTTTGTTTTTTTTTGTTTTGTTTTGTTTTTGGTAGGAATTCAAAGTAGAAAAGCAAAGACTCCAGTATCCTTGTTATCAACAGCAGAGATACCCACAGATACTTTTGTAAAAAGTGACCTTATTGTTTTCTGTCTTCATTTGTACCTCGTGACTGGTTAGTATCCTTTCACCTGAGAAACACAGAAATATGAGTAATTTACATCATTTGATTAATGTCTTGGAATTAGAAGAAAAGTCAAAAAACTTTGGAAGCAAATAAGCCATAATGTAATAAATGCAACTAGATTAAAATTACATGCTTCCTAGATGTCGCCATAGTTTTAAATCTTTGGCATGTATTAACGGGTTGAATCTTTGTGACAACCCTATGAGACAAGTATTATTATTATTATAGCTACTTATCAGATGAGGAAACTGAGGCACAAAGTTAGATAACAAGGTTACATGACTGGTCAGTGCTAAACCTGGGATTTGAGTCTCCACTCTGCACCATTTCACACTGGCTCCTGCTTAAAGGCTGTCTGGCTTCAAGATACCAGGAAACAGCAAGTTGACATCCTAGAGACAGAAGTTTTCCAGAAGCCTCAAGGGCCTCTCTTTTGAACACTCTCACCTACTCACACCCTGATCTAAATTGAGTTTGAGAAATCCAGGTAAGATCAGGATGCCTACAGGGATAGAGTTCCTGTATGTGAAAAGGGGTATGGCCTAGTCCTGATGCAAATTTGTTCTGAACTAAATCAGAAATCTCTCTAACCCTCAGCTCTCAGGTCCATTGGCCCAAGGATTCTCTAATAAATTTTGATAATGGATGCATTTTTATCAACTTTTAGGAAGTGGCCCTGGACAAGGAAAATTCTTGTTTTAGAGAAGACAGGAACCTGTGAGGCTCATAAACACAGGGACATCTATTCAAAAGTAAAAAGGTTAGAAGATTAACCCAGGACTACTTATCTCACTTCAGTTCAGCAGAACTCTCCCAGATGAAGAAACAGACACATAAATAACTCAATACAATGCAGGCAATGACAAATGTGGTAACAGAAGAACGTGCTAGGAGAATACAGGAAGACAGTTCAGGAAGAAATCATGGCTCCTCCTTTCCACCCACACCTTCCACTCCTACTCCTGAAGGAGGAGGCATTTGGTACGTGGTATTTCCACCAGCACACAATGGAGTTAGGTAATTTCAGAAAAAAAGAGAGGATTTAAATAAGGATAGGCTTGATGAAGTAAGCTAACAATGTACATTCCTGGGTGGGGAAAATATAAAACATGTAACAGTGAAAAATATCAGTTCATCAAAAGGTAGTGTATTTTAAGCTATTTCCACCTCCATTTGTCTTAATTAAAAAAAAGGGGGGGGTTAGCGAGTAATATCGTTCTGTTTTAAAATTTCCCAGCTTGTTTTTCAAAGAAAATTTTCAAATTATATACCAATAACTATCTTAGTTTAAGAAATATACTCACCAAAATAATATATGGAAAAGAGAGAGAGCACATGCAAAACTCCCACTTTTAAGGAATAATTAGAATATAAAGAATTTCATTATGGAAGTATAGAGCATTTTAATAAATACACTCATTAAAATTTAAGCTACTGCAAAATATAAATTAACCAACATAATATTTATACATTTGTATCTCTTGAAAGTTTTATGGATTTTTAAGATTTTCAAAAAGAAACCACAATTCAACCTTTAAAATTTTAAAAACTTAAAACTTTTTTTCCAGCCTCTAAACATGAAATTCTTGTGTTAGATGTCACTATCTGAAGCTGGGTAAAAATATAAACCAGTACCTCAAATTCTTACCTACATATTTACACATTCCATTTTATTTTATGGACGTTAGCTTTTATCCCATATCCATGGATTTTGACTGTTTTAGCAATCTATATCTAAGAATGCAGTGGGGAAGTTGCAGTAATTTTCAAATATTTTTAGGCTTTATGTAACAAATGTTTCCATTTGATTCTGACGGCACCTTGAGGCATTTTCCAGCTTGACTCAGAGTTTGTTCAATCTGATAAGGAGTATCGTATCTCTTTCCATGCCTTTTTCTCAACCAAAGAAGATCTTTGAGGCACTAGAAAAAAACTAAATTGAAAAATGCAAATTTTAGTACCTAGCTCAATAAAGTTGGCATGACTTGATTTTTTGACTTGGTAAAAGTAATGTAGAATTTAGGCAATTTAGACAATATACATCTTACTGCATTAAAAAAAAAAAAAAGGAATTCCCAATCTCCTTAATGAAATTTTGCCTTAGGTTTATATATATACACATACATACATACATATGTGTGTGTGTGACATCTATAAATGTATATCTGATAGACATGAAGAAATAAAATATTCTATTAACTTTGAAATAAGTATAAATAATAGATGTCCATTTTTCAAATGAATATTTTTCTTTTCCATCTTGCAGAGGCGTGTTCCATATTCATCTGTAGTAGCCCCATTCAAAGAGGCTGTGTCACAATAAAACATCATCAAGCAACCTTTCTGTGCCCAACACTGACCCTAATCTCTAAGTCCTGCTGTTGGAGTTAATATCCTCACTGACTTGTTGGAAGCAAGAGAACAAGGATGGTTAATTAAAAGTAGATGAACAATTCATTCTGCATGGAAGAATGAGAGCTGACTTTATATCCAATAATAGATAGGTATGAAGGAAGGAAGAGAGGGAGAAAGCTAAAGGAAGAAATTTGCAAATAAGAAATGATATAAATAGTTCTCTATAGTCTGGCTTTTTATCTGTTTATTGTCACAGAAAAAAAAAATTATTTACTCTAAGAACTCCACTACTGAAAGATTATTCAACATTTATTGAACAACTATCATCACTTAATTACACAAAGGAATTAGAGATTAGCAACTTTTAAGGTTCCTTACAATTTTACCGGCCATAGTTATCAAGCTCAGTAAAGAATAACCACCTCTCCCACAGTTTAAAAGTTAAAACTATACCCCCTTCTAGAAAAACATTCTTTGTTTGTCTTCAAGTCAATATGTACCTGAACAAGAGAACCTATCACATTGTGGGAGATAGAAAATGTTCAAAATCAGCAGTCATTGGATTCTATTGTATCCTGAAATCAAATACTTGGACACTTTCTGATATTAGAGATCCTCAGACTAAATACTGGGACTCCATACTTCTACTGCTAATCATCATGGTATTTGCTTTCAGGTGAGGTTCATAAAATGCAATCAGGTCCTCAGCAATACCAAACAAGATTGATTATTAAACTTACCTATCCTTGAACACTGTGTTTTGTTGAAAACAAGCCTATAAAACAGATCTCTAACCAACTTTCTTGTCCAGTTAGAATTCAATTCTCTTTTGCATTGTCTCTTGGCAGCTTCCTTCATTTTAGTGCTTCTTGCTATCCACACTGACAAAACGGTAAGAGGCTTGTTTAGAGGACAAAGTTATGAAGTTCACCCTGTCTGATCCTGCCAGATGGTGGGAAACCAGCCTAGAAAGTTGTTCACTACACAATATGGCTCAGGCCATTTTATAGTTTATATGCTGTAGTCTCAGACTCCTTTAGTCAAGGCCTAAGAGCAACTATTTTCCAAGATCAGTTTCAAAACCCTATAATTTTAAAGTTCTGCTAGTAGCCTTTGGACGTTGCTGTTTCTAGTATTTTTTTTAAAGTCTAGAACACAAAACTCCCATATTTAAAGATTAAGATGTATTTTCCCCTCATCAGTCATTTATGCTTCTCAAACATATCAATTTGCTTACTACTCGGTTGCCATACTGATATTGATGGGTAAGAGAAAAAAATTGCAGAGGAAAAAAGTTCTGGCAAATTGATAGTATGATTACAAGTAAATAATAATTACACAATAGTGTAGTCTGTGTTAATAAAACTTATCATGCCTACTGAACCTACAATTAGCACCAACAGTTTTAATACTATCTAAATTAATTTCATAGTTGACATTTCCGGAACAAAGTATTGTGGTTTCTAATCCCAACACCACTTACTGATGCTGAAGAATGCTTAGAAGTACTAATAACAATGACCTAGAATTTTGTAACTCAATTTAAAAAAAAAAAATTATGACATGGTTTCCTCTTTTTATATGCTTTTAAAGCTCTAACAATTCTTTGCTTCTTAAAGTCCTCTGAAATATAATAAATAATTAACTGATAAGTAAATAAATACATGTTAAGCATCCTAAGTAGAATTGGACAGCCGATTGCACAAAATGGACTACAGCTTGAGATGGTAGAGGGAAAACTCAGCATTTCCACTTTTCCAAATCTGGATTTGCTTAAGCAGAGTAGATTTCTAGTAAGTAGTCTTTATGAAAATGCAGGGTCCTGGAGCATGACAGGTGTCCCCTAAAAACTGGAATGCGAAGCCCTCCAGGGATCTGGTCCAATGGATAGCACAGGAAACTTGCCATACATATGACCTCTTTAGAGCAAGAGAAAGTGAACATTGTTGTTTAAAGAACAAGCACTAAATAAGACAGGAAGTCCTGCTGTAGCACTGGTTTCCTCGATGTGAGTAGTAGTGGTGAGTCTGGAAGGAGGAAAGGGTACTTGAAAAAATTAGAATAAATTTTACTGATATTAAGCTGTGTTTCCTGCTTGATCAGAATAGAAAGAGAGGTTGAAAATATGTAGAGCAAAAATTTCCAAATGTGTCCCAGGATGAAGTCATTTGTTCGATTTCCCAAGGTCACATCGTACCTGGAGAGTGAAGATAAGTGTGTCACACTGGAGCTGATGAACAACGAGAAGGAATAACACATTGTTTGTAAAACAAACTGGTAAAACTTGGAGACCCAGTGAGAGAGTCTGCCTGGAAATGGATTATCTGGAGGGTAGAGCCAGTGCTGACCTTTTCCCCTATTTATATCTTTCTCTTCCAATGTCAGCATTATTGCATCAAGACCAGCAGGTGCAATGGAAAGAGCCCAGACTTTGTAAGCTAAGATTCAACTCCAAACTAGCTGTTTGACTTTGAGAAAGTGACAAATTCTGACTCAATTTCTCCACTAATCATATTGGATACTGGGCTCACTTGATTATTCCTTTCTTTCCTTGCTGTGGATTCTGTTCTCCTTTCCTTTGTTGGGAAAGGTAAAACAGGGTAGCTCTAAAGTTAGCTGGTATCTTGCATATGGGGGATAAAGAAAATTGCCTGTAAGAATGTAATTCCCTTTCAAAAGTCACAGGATTGCAACCATTCCAGCTTATATGTTTAAGTTATTGAGACACTTTTTAATAACATTGCCACATGAATGGGAACATTGAAATAAATCTGATTAAAGGTTTTTGTATTAATAGTGGATTTCATTTATGTCTGTATTTCAATCAGTGTACTTGTTTTCTATTTATCTGAAACAAGGAAAAACAATCATGTATTACTGATCGGGAGTTTATTTGTGTTACATCAAAATTGAGGCCTGATTTTGCAACATTCTTTTTACTAAGTTTAAAGTTTTAAAAATATTATGCTTTGGAAAACATAGGACAACCAAAGAAGATTTGGTGTGTTTTAGAAGCATATAGCTACAACATCAAGTGCCCTGTAGGACCAAAACCTAGGTATCTTTTTTTGTATAATATATATATAAATATGCATATATTTATATATATTTATATATATTTAATAACAATTAAATATATATAAAATATAAGAACTTAAAGGATTTTTTATAGGGAACTATTATTTTTCACAGCACCAGGAAATTCAAGTAAGGTATGGTCTGCTTTGCATGTTAAAGTGGAAAATAAAGTGCAAGCGGAAGTAAAGGCAGAAGCACATCTCAGGTCTACTAACTCATCCTCCAGGCTCTTTGCTAATTTTTGGATGGTCCATCTATTTCCCTGGTGATTGTGGCAATCTGCTGGTTGAACACAGGTGACTTCTCTGTAGAAAGTTGCTTATTTAGAATCATAGACTGTTAGACCTGAGAGAGTCTCATTGCTGTTCACCAACAGAGGAAGGGACAGAAAGTAAAGCAAATTAATAAAATACTTCCTCAATGTCAGAGAGGTTATTAGCAATAGTGCCAAGCCAGAACCTGTATCTTCTTATTTCAAGCTTTGATCGTAGAAGGTTGTCCTCCAGGATGCCATTTTTTTTGTACTGGAAGAGTCAGTGAATTTCCTAAAGAATCTAACTTTCCCCCAGTGAGAATCCAGCTGGTAAAGCACAATTTATAATTGATCAATAGTGAAATTGGTTCACAGTCAATTCATATGCCAATTTAACAATTTGGTTCTAACCAGTCTTAATGTCTTATCACATCATATTTTCTACATTTCAATTTTTCCATTTGGACCCTGAATTTAATTGTTGGGATATTTTTAAGGGCGCTTGTCTAATTTATTTTAACATATGACCTTGTGAACTTTTTTTCTTGGTTCTTTATGATAAGTGGTCAGTATTGAATGGTAAATTTACCAAACATACTGAACTTGTCTTCATCAGGTTAAATATCTCTGTGCATGTTAGCTGGCATTTTATGCTTTGCCGTTTCTATTTAATGGTTTATAAAATGGAAAATTTGCATTGCATGTTAGCCAGACATTACTAACTTTAACTTTTAATGACTGTCAACAGTGTTCTAGTCACTACACAAAACAGCAAAAGAGCACCACCTCTACTGTCTAAATAATAGATTGACGAACAGGTTGCATGTGTGTGTATATATTTTAATCAATATGTGTTTACTGCTGCTATAAATGACACTAAAACACAGGTACTTCACAGGTGTCATTACCACCCACAATAAAACAATGGGCATTCTCCCATTGTTTAAGTTGTTAAGTGTTCCTGAAAAGTTGCTTATAAACCAAATAATATTAAATGCTGTGAAGAAACCCACTATCCTATACAGAATGCTCATAAACTTGTAAAAATTTGGTTTAAAATTTTCAGGTTTTCTGTAGTCACCTTTTTTTTAATTCTGTGAAACCATTTATCCATTCAGCATTGTTAAATCCCCACTATATATAAGGTAATATAGAACACAATGCTTAGTTTCAAAATGGGATTTAAAAAGCCATATATAACACAAGGGAAATAGATATATTCTGAAAACTATAACAACTAAAGTAGTATAGGGATATTAGTAGAATGCAAAATAGAAAAAAACTGACAACTAATCGATAATGCATTTACAGAAATTCTAACATATTTTATATACAATAAAGACAAAATATACTGGAGAAAAATTTACGTTTTAGTTTTATTACTTTTTTTGATTTAACTCCCTGATAAATGTGTCCCAATGAGATATTCAAATCTCAAAATAAAATTTAGTGTACATCACTGGAGAGAATGTGACCCATTCGTCTTTTCACTGGATATATGTCATGCTAACTCTGCCATGACATGAAGAACCTTTTTGGACCAGCTGGTAAAAGTGTCTGTTAATTTAAAGTAACCTGTTTGTTAATTGCCTTCAACCCGAGCCATTTTGTTCCTGCACTTTGAACCCTAAAGGTAGTTTGGAAAAATGCGTCTGGGAACAAGAGGTAATTAATGTAAGCAGGCAGCCATGGCAAGGAGAGCCTGGGATGGAGCAGGCAAGGCCTGGAACTGGTGTCTGTGCTCTGCGGAACTGATCCTGCTGGTCTATTGTTAGAATTTTTTTTTTTTTTTTTCGTTTCCTTCTGCTGTCTAGTTGCAGGCTACAACTGGAACCTTCTGCCAAAGCGGGCTATCCCATCAGCCCTCTGGCACACTGTGTTAATCAGTAGATAAAACCTTCCCAGCAGTCACAGCAGCCGCTGCCATCGACGATGCCACAGCAGTGAGCAGGCAGCTCTGCGGAATTTACTAACTGCCTCTCCACCTGCCGTCACCTCCTTGGGTTCCCCAAGGTTCTCCTTGTTGCTGATAGTCATGGTAGTTGCTTGACCTTAGGCCTTGCAGCTGGCTGGCTTCCAGAAAGTTCCTCTCATGACAAGGTGTGCTGAAGATCGTGTTCACGGCATTCAGGCACAGAGCAGGGGGTCGGGGAGAAAAACCTGCTGCCGTTACCTCCAGCCCCAGCTCTTCCCTCCTAGGCAGAATTGATGGAGTCTTCCATCTTGCAGCTTCTCCCCCTGCCCAGCACCCTGAATACAGTGGGAAACCAAACTGTGACCACCTCCAGGGTGAACAGAAGCAGCAAAAAATAAAACGTAAAAATGAAAGAAATTAATTATATTTTTTCAATCTGTTGAAGCCTGTTTTGCTATACACTCAAAAAAAAAAGAAAGAAAAAGACTGACCTGCCAGCTATTTAAACATGACCGTAACATTTTAAAACATAGGCGACACACACAGGTTTTTATCTGATTGATGCTTCTCTAACTCTTTGAAGTCCTCGGGCCATCTAGGAAGTTATGTCAATTTATAATTTTCCAGTGACTCTGCATGTGTGTGTGTGTGTGTGTGTGTGTGTGTGTGTGCGTGTGCATGTGCGTGCGTGCATGTGTGTTCCCAAATGAGGAACTGGCATTTGGGTGGTGTTGCTATAATATTTGTTGGTACGGCTGACAGCAAAAATTACACTCAAAAGATTGAGCTGAGGTGAAACCAGCCGGACTAGTTTTCCCACAACATGTGCTGCACCCTCTGTGAAAAGCTGCTTTTTCTTGACAAACTTATTTTTGCTTTAATGTATAGGGAAGCATGTGTCATAATGGAATGATTATGCCCAGTTTCACCATGGCTGGGAATTAGGAAGACTTTGGAAAAACCTGGAGGAGGCTTTCCAGAGTAAAACCCAACACTCTGTCAACATTATAGAAATTCAATGAAATAGTTGTATTATCTTCTTTAAGATTCCTCTCTCTAAGAACTCATAATTATGTCTAGTTTCCAGACCTTAAACACGTAGCATCTGTTTTCCTGTCTTAAACTCAGGGCAATGATACTATTGGCCTGTTCCCCCAACCGATAAGTCAAACAAAAATTTGTTTTGTTTCTCTATTTTTTTGAAAGACTAGATTTTAAAGCCTTTCAAATGTATTTTGTTGTTTGACCCTTATAACCTTGGCAAGAAACTACTTTCTGCAGGCGTGTAAAATTAGACCAGGAATAAAAAAAGAAAGTTATCCTGGCAAATAAATGGTGATTTTGGAATTTAAACACAGCTCTTCTAATTCCAGACAGCAATTTTCATCTTTGCATTGAAAACTCTTCAGTTTTTCTTAGCTTTTCTGGTCTAAAGGTGGTGCAGGGCCAGGCTACCCCCTGCTTAGGACAGACCTACACCTTTGAGCCCAAGAATTAAACAAACTGGCATGAGAGCAGAGAGGGTAGTGTGCTCTCTGTCAGGGTATTCGTCGTCATATCCATGACAAAGTTGGCTCTTTGTCATATTCTGTTAATCCTTCTTTGTCTCCTTTCTCTTTCATCACTTATTCATCAGGACCAGCCCTAAAGCAAAGTAAAGTGCCAGTTCCACTTTGGATGTTTTTGTTGTCTTTAATTTTTTAATAATCATTTTCACAAAACAAGTCTAAAAGCAGCCTTCGTGTTAGGTTTTCTATTTTTTTAATCAAAAACTTATTAAGAGTTAAGTATGTTCAGGATTGCCCAGGTCAGAATTGCATTTTTATTTTATGATGACTCATATCCCATAAGTAGAAACTGATTATCATCTTCCAAGTTAAAAAAAAAAACTGTCTGGAATATATTATAAACTTGCCATAAAACCTCCCTGTATTTTTAAATTGAGGTTTTCCACCTGAGTTATTCAGAAGAATAACATTAATTTTTACAGCTAGGGAGTTAGAAAAAGCCTTTCTCTCAGATCAGATTCCTGGAAAGATTTTAAAATTTATCTTTCTCAGTTAATACATTTCACTCATATTCCTTTAATGCATAATACTTCCCATTTCTGCCCTCCCTGTTGTTAGAGTCACTCTACATTCTCAATGTTTCTCTACTGTCTTGCATTTTCTACACATATTTCTTCTTCTCATCTTTAAAAGCCATCCTAAAACTCCACTTACTCTATGAGGTTTTCCATGACTAAGGCATGAGGAGGCCATAACTGAAGGCACGCCCTTTTGTACAATGACACACACGCGCGCACAATCTGGAATACGCAATCCAGAAACTCTATCTTTCACCAGCCTGCCAAGCTCTGCATCCCCAGATGGAGAGATAAAATTATATGTGACACCTGAGCAATGCTAAGAGGCTGGTTCCACACTAATGCTCCCTTGTATTTATGTTGCATCTCTCTTCCAAGACACCAAAGTGTTCTATAAATACCCTGCACATTTTCCACAACTTCTCTTTGACATGGTTGTCAACAAACACCATTGTTCATAGACAGAAGCTAAAGGTGACAGAACTTTTGAGAAGTCAGGCAGCTCCGAGAGACAAAGCAGAACAGAGATTCTGCACCAAACACACTCACAGGGCAAACCATACACAAGCCGAGACCCCAATAAGATACAATTAATTGAGGGACAGCACAAAATAGTTAAAAAAAAAAAAGGAATAAACTGCTTTGCATACCACTAATAATCTCTATGAACAACTCCTATGTAGACTCAAAACGATAGTTAATAAAATTAAATTGACACCAATGTAAGAGACTCTTTGCTTGGGAAGCAGAATCTAGGACAACTGCTCTGACACATAAAGGAAAGGACAGAGAGTAAAGGCCAAGGCCTACCAACACCGTGCACCTTTCCTTTCCTGGGACCTCCATGGGAAGACATCATCTGACTTAACGTGAGACTTTTAGGCACAAGTCATTAGTTGTTGCCAAGGCCATAAACAAATTTTTGGTACTTTTCAGAACAAAAGAGGGGGAATGTTGCCTATGTGGCCTCTGTCTTTACATGAGACCAGACTGAAAGACATAACTACAAAGCAATCCTAATTGCTTTTACCTTCTCTTAGCCACAATGTGGGATTTATTTTTAATTATTTGTTTTTGTTTGGTCCATTTAAGGATAATATGTATAATAACACATTTCCTACAATAGAAACCTTTCCAATACACCTGTTGATTATGACAGATGGTCCCATTAAAATGAAATTCCTGCCTCCATATTTAAATTAGGGCGTCATTGCTGGATATATTGCAGAATACTGCAGCTCCTTTGTCACACAAAGGTGGGTGGCAAAGGTGCCTCGCATGCTGTTTGACTGTATCTGGAACACTAATTTCAGTGAAAGTCTGGGATAGAGATGATTCCATCTCAGGCTTTTTAAGTACACCAGAAGAAGACATTTTCCCATATCAATCTTTTCTCTATTTTTTATGCCTTTCTTTTTTAAAATGTCCTTTTTGTGTTATCTTTTTTAATAAGGAAATTCATTCAAAAGTCATAAAGTCTATGATTTCAGCAGCTTCCAAAGAAAAGGGTGAGGGAAAAGCAACATATTCTTTTCTTTTCAGTGGATAAGGATCAGAAGCTATTTTTCTGATCTCATTATTGCTGACATTTCTATTCTTTTCCTATTTTAAGCTAGAAATTCAGGTTTACTTTATTTCTTGAGCAAATCTCATTTTTCAATCATTCTTTCAGAAATTTAGAAGGAGTTGAAATCAATATGTTTTGTATGAACTATAATTTCCTTGCCAAAGATTCTACAGAAACATTTTTTTTCACGTTTCACAAAGCATTTTTATATCACAGTTATTCTTTTCCCGAAGTCTTTGGAAGAAAACTAAAACCTGTTCTGTAGGCAAACATTTCTGTTTGATAAAGAAAAGAGAGATTTCCTCATCTTCTCTTTCAATTTCATTGTTGCTTAATTCTTTTTAATCCAGATACTTTCTTAACATCTACCTTGTGCTGTGTAGGCTTGACCTAAGAGCACATGGTAAGGGGCCTGAGAATCTGCTCTGCTATGAGAAGTAAACAATGCCTCCTCTCATGCCTGGGGGAGGTCCCAAGTCATAAACCCACTGGGAAAACCTCAAGGGCCAGGAATGCCCATAGGGGAGGAAAGGACAAATTAACCTTTCACCCCTGCTCTCCTCCCCCTCCATCTTCCCAAAGTGTCTCCACTTCAGTTTCTGATCAGTCCTACAGGAACCTTGTCACTTTACTCTTTTCCCCCAAATCTGAATCCCATTCTGGCTCCAGTATTCTGTTGTCAGGGATGGGGAGGGAAGACAAGAGAGGGGAAAAAAGAGGGCGAGAGATTACAGTACTCATTACCTCTCAGTGGGTTTAAGCTCAATGTATCGACTGCCAGGCAGCTCTCAAAGGACTCTCAGAGGAGACCCCTCTTTCCCAGGGAGCACACCAGCCTCAGTATCCATGACTGACTGACCTCACCTGGTAGCTACTACCAACCTTCCCTCAAGAAACTCTCGTAACAGCCCCCATTTTCCCTCTCCTCTTTTCTTGTCACTTCCTTCAGCATAAACACTAAGGGATTCTGTGGAATTCCTTTCAAATGTCCAGACAAGAAACAGGAAGTTGCTTACAGACAAGCCATCAAAATAGAAGCAATACTAGAACTACCAAACACTCTTTCTAGTATTTAGGATGTGGTGGGAAGTTCATTTTTCTCCCCTTTGACACCACTATAAGTCCACTGTTTGAGAGTTAGCTGAGAATATATTATATAAAGACCCAAATAAAGTAGAGTACATGCATCTAAATATTTGAGCTATCTTAGATTGGTAAAATTGAGTTAGAACATTGTTTTGCTATTTTTCACTGGATAAGAAGCTTTAATCCAAACAAAATACAAAGTTGTCAGTGCTGTTAGACACGCAAGTGGTCAAAAGGTGGACTGCAAATATGATCGGAGAGTAGAGGGGCTGTTCTACCTACTTCACTCCCTAGGTTACCTTAATTCTGTATATCCTGGTGGCCTTGGACTGAGACTAGTAACAGCCCGATAAGAATCCTCACTGGCTTAAAGGATCAAAATGAGTCACCTTCATTTATTTTGCCAAATTCTCTACTGTTAGATGCATGGGGGAGAGAATTGGCCAGAGTTATGAAAATGTAAAATGAGGTTCAAATGTCCAAGTCATTCCAAAGTACAAAGTGAATTTTAAAACAGGTTTTAAAGAACTTAAATCCTTCCCTAAACCCTCCCTGTGCATATTTATGTACTGTCAGTTCACCATATAGTTCAACTATAAGTAGCTAAACTTTAACTAGAACTATGTCACACGAATCAACTTTGTAAAAAGTGAAAAGGTGCCATGTATGTGTCCCTGGCCTGGCCAGCTGATAAGTCTTTCCCATCAGTGGTCCATAATTTAGATGTGGCCTTAGGTGGTTTTTGATCATCTCATTAGAGTTGTAGTGAGAAGCTCAGGAGAGATTTAAATTCTCAGGCATGAGGCCCTCAGGCTAAGTCGAAAAGACCAAGAACTCAATGCCATTACCCATTAAATATAGGATGAAAAGTAAGGGGAATGAGTTGGTCTGAAAAGCTGGCAGAAAAAAAAAAAAAAAGAGCTCAGAGCCCCCAACAACTGGTACCACCCATGAGGATTGACATATAGTACACAAAGCTATAACATGGGCTCAACTCAGAGATATCCTGGAACTGAGCAAGAAGAAAAGGCAAAGAATCTTAGTTCATATTTGCCATCATTTTCAGGACCCAGATAACAGACTCTATAATAGAAAACTGATTATCTAAGAAAAAAAAATTCAACTTGTAAGCATAGGTTCTGCCTAAGATTAACTTTTGAGACTGTTTCGTCATGTCATTGCAGTCTGTCTGAGCTTGTGTGAATCCGTCAATTGTCTTCAGACCTTCCCCTAGGCCTTTTCATTTATTCTTTCTCCAAGACTTTCTTTGCAACCAAAAGGCTAGCCAAGGTACTCTATAGTCTCAAAAGATGTATGCAGTTGGGATAAGTGAGAAGCAATTATAACAGTACTTTAGTTGTTTGGACAATAACCCTGATAACTCCAAAGCAAATGCTTATCTAATTTTAAAATAAAACAAATTTTTAAAAATCATAAGCCCAAAGACAAGACAAAACTGAGAGAAGAGAGAATCCGCTTATTTTACTACTCAGTCCTTGCTACAGTGCCAATATTAAAGAAGTACTAAAAAAAAAAAAAATCCCTGTCTATTGTAGGAAACTACAAAATTAACATATTAACATTTTGGTCAAGAAATATGATACAGGTATTTGGGTAAAGATGTTTTCCCCTACACACTGAATCCCATGTGAAAGACCCACTAATTTCTAAAAGACAGCTTCCACAAAACCCACAAGAGATGTCCCATTCAGGAGACTCCAGAATACATCAACATTATACAACTTCATTTGCTGGCGAGTGACCCTAGAGACAGACTCCTCTCAAAAATAAACTCTAACCAATGCCAAATTAATTTAATATTACTCACACAATATGAAAATCATGAACATGATCTCATCATGGACATGCCCACAGTTTATTTAAGTAAATAGATCTCTACCTGCATTATTTGGGTTCTTGCTATTGTTAAAACAGTGGAAATTCTACCTTTACAGAGTACCAGTAATAGCCACTGCTATAAGAAGGTGTGAGAGAGTTCCAGAGTGGCATCAGGAAAACAACTACACTATGATTATCATAAAAAGCACTGGACAAGTGTAGTATAACCCTAAGTGTTTTCTGTGGAGCTTAAGTAGACAAGAAGAATGATAATAGGTGTTTGCCTCTTCCCAAACCCACATTTCCCATTGTTGAAATAAATGATAAGTTTGAAGAGATCTCTGTCCCCTAGAAGGGTAGCTAAGACTACTAAGAGCAATGGAATTTCTAAATCATCTTTTCTACAGTATGGACCCTTGATATGTTAAAAGAATTTTTAAGTTCACAACAGGGCTCCACAAAAATTAATCTGAATATCTTATAATATTCTTCATTTATATCTTAATGCAAGTAATAATGTTACAAAGTCTTAGATATTTATTTTTTAAGTTATCTGTTATCTATTAAAGGCTAGATAATAGTAATGGCTGTTATTTATTGAGCATTTATTATCTGCTAGCCATGGCCCTAAGCCCTTTATATGACTAGGTCATATAATCATCCCACAATTCAATGAGGAAAAGACTATATCATTCCCATCTTACAGACAGGACAACCATTAAGTATTTTCACAGAGTTACACTGCTAGTAAGTAGCAAAACAGGGATCTGAATCCAGGAAGTCCACTTCCAATGCCACGGTTTCACACATTCTAAATATCTGGAAAATTCAGAAATACTCACATAAGATATTAAGAAACTGGCTTTTTCTTGTGTAAAAATTATAATCCTATTTCCTTTTATAGAAACAGTAAAATGTAGTGGCTTAAAGTGAAAATTCTGGCAGCATATTGTCGATGTCATAAATTCCCAGCCACCACTTACCAGCTACACAACCTGGTCATGATAAATTCTGTGACATGGGTAAGTTAACTAACTGTTCTGTGCCTCAGTTTCCTCATCTGTGAAATAGGAATAATGAATGATTATGAAACTTATCTCATACAGTCATTGTGAGGGTCAAATAAATTAATATACAAGAAGCACTTAGAACAGCGTCAGGCACACAGTAAGTGCTATATAAGCATAAACTATTATTACTAAGAATTATAAGTAAGAAAGTAGCCATCCAAAATGCTTTCAAGGATAATCATTGAATAGATGATAGACATTTTTTTCAATGGCAAAATCTTACATTTCCAAAAGTCACCATTAATAGAAGTGGTAGTCCAGAATGCTAAGTCCCTCTTTCTACGAAACCCACACTTAATCTATGGTGATGGCAGAGGTCATGAGCATTGCTGATGAGGAAGGGGCCAAAGAGCAGAGGGAAGAAAGGCCACCTGGCATTCCTGCTGCAAACCTTGGAGAGCAAGAGGCTGACCAACACCATGACAGAGATAGTGTCAGGAATTGATTTCAAATCAGGTTTTTAAGAATAATGTTGAGGATAATTATAATTATTATTGTTATTGTCATTATACCTTGCAATTACCTTGGCTTAATTAATTCAAACTTGTAAAGTGCTTTGAGATCCTTAGATGAAAGGTGCCATGTTACTCTGAAGTGTCATTATTTTTCTACTGCTTCTTTCATCCAAGGTGATTATAGCTCTTTGTAAGCCTTAATTAATCCTCATAACAGCTCTAGAAAGGAGATCAGTGTAGGAGTCATCCACACTGGGTCCAAGAGACACATTTATCCAAAGGTTTAGTGGTAGCTGTTCTGTAGTCAGTTTGACTGTTGGGAGCCCCCAGAATCACAAGGCCTTGTAACTTGAGTGCCAGAAATGGTACAAGCCTACAATTCAGTAACAATTCAATGAAGAGCAATATTGACATGGCCCAATTTTTTTCTATTATTATGCAATTTATACTCAGAGAGGTATCCTCAAAGGCTTAGTTATGAGGTGAGAAGTAAAGAAAAATAACACTCTGTTTTATTATTTTTCAATGATCTGGCAACTTCATAAACAAACAAACATTTTCTCATGTTCTGTAGTAAAGGATTTGACAAAATTGTAAAACTATGGAGCCTAAACTGGGAATTGACCTTAGTTCAAAAATGCAGACTGAGTTGGATTTTCACTGAAATCTATTAACTGTGGGGTGTTTGGGGTTTTTTGTTTGTTTTTTGTCTTTTCCCGTTACGGCTTATGCCTTTACTACAGGATAAAGAGTGCTTGAGAATAGAATACTGTGAGACAAGAATTATATAGATACAAGTTAATATCCTTTTAATAGAACTTTGAGGAGATTTCTATCCCTAATTTCTAATCTGTTTTCAGCACAAATATCCAATGAGCAAAAGATTTGCTAAAAATAGGTTGTGCACACAATGGACTCCAAGGGAACGAAAAGCCTATGATAAAGGATTTTGAGGGACATTGAATACACTTTTTTTTGGTCTTTTTTTTTTATAGAAGCTTTGGCATTCTTGTATCTTTTGTTTAGAAATGTATACGGATGTGTGAGATCCTAGTTTATGTCTGGCCAAGTGATAGGACTGCAACAAGGAACAAGGCAGTGCAGGTATCTGATCTCACAATGTCCTCTGAGTAGTACCTCTGTTTTCTTTGCAGGGTGTGGTTGCATCCTGGGTGCAGTGCTATTTAAAAGGGGATGGATGGGTCTGCTTGATCCATCTGGTACCGGATCACACTTACCTGGCACAACAAACGCTATTATTGCAAAGTCATGAATACTGATGACTATTGTTTTTTATCATTACTATTACTATTGCTGTTATCATCAAACACAATAGACTTATAATTATTATTTGACATTCATGAAGACTTACAAAGCACATCCTCAACACAGCAGGCTCCACCAAAGGTTTATAATTTGGATAGGTAAAAAATGAAACTCCATCTAATTTGAATGGCCAGAATCTATTTTTTCACCACAGATTGCTTTCCCAAAGAGTATACAAAATTATTCACTGAACATGTTTGCAAGCCAAGGGTTAGCTTTCTCTGTCAATAGAAAAAATCCTTTGAGATAATGCTCTACTGTCTTTCCCAGAACTTCTTGGCATATAGTAAGTATTCCATAAAAGTGTGTTGTCCTCTTAAATTGAACTATATTAACACATATGTTCTAAGTAGCATATTTTATTTAGGGCAAGAAAATCAGTAAGACATATGCTCATTTTTTAAATGTACTTTAATAGTTAAATTCATGCTATGTGATGCAGATTAAATTAGAGTCTTTCAAATAGCACTTCATTGATTATCAATTGTCATAATACTAGGTATCATGAATTGTCATTATCCTAATACTCAAGCATCAGCTCACTGAAAGGGTGATATCCCCCCAGCCACTATAATCACAAAATGTGCAAACATTCCAAAACAATTGATTGTGTGACACCCTGAGAGGACTGGCCCAAAATGCTGGCTCAGTATATGATAAGGTCTCTTTTCCAATCTCAGTTTAGAAAAGACTAAAAATATTTCTCCATGGCAAATATTAAATGCTCTTGAAAGATGTGTTTAAGGTGAATGTTTTGAGTATTCAGTACCAAGAACGGAAGGATCAGGATCCTGGTAACTTTAAATAATGTTAAACTTACTGAGTAATGAGAAAAATCACTATTACTCATCTAACTTTCATCTCTAAAGGGTTCCACTGAAATAGCTGGGTCTGCCTATCTACTGTCTGACACTCTGAGTGTAAATTTTACAGTAAGAGAAACTTTAATTTGTTTGATTAGCCCAGAAATGTACTAAATAGATTTACCTGCATCTAGCTCACCTTTCCCAAAGTAAAACCAAGTAAGAATATTATTGCCATAATTCTCCATTTGTCTCTTGAGATCCACACTGACCCTTCTCTGCCCTACTCTGTGCTTTGAATGGCTCACCTCCACAGACCACATCATCCGATCTCCCTTGGCCTCTGGCTTCTAAATGGGTTTGGTCACTGGGAGGCACAAGTGGGACCTTGGAAGAATTGGGATATGTATACTCACACTCCTTGCTTAAGTTCAAAATTTTGACAGTGATGCCTTCTCCTGATCATAGGCAGCCCCATTCCATGTCTCCTGCTCTCACCAGGTTCCAGTAAAATGGCTTCCCCATACTTTATTCTCTTAACTCTACCCCACACTTCTCTAAGCAATGCCTTTATTACACTCACTTCAGTTACCCATTTGAATGGTTCATGCATGTTTTCTGACAGAATTCCAACAGATACAAATATCTTGTATTGTTTACAGGAGGATTCCTTTACCCCACTATGGTCCTTTGATCCAGCATGGTAGAATGTATTAGTTGCAATAATGAGTGAAGATGCATATGCATAATAAAAATGTGCCATACGTTAATGCGAATATCCTTAGAGTTGTAACTACATTTCTTCCACCAGCTATTTGCTAAACTCTTAGTCAATGGCCTAGGTTAATATTAATAGATGTCTCCAACTCTGGATAGCATCAACCTAACAGGCCACTATTTTCTTACTGAAGAGGAAGTTTCTAAGCAAAAGTGACAGAAAAGTAAGGATTCATCTGCCAGTTTCATGTCTCTAGGCCATTACACAACAGACCCTTATGTTTTTGAGCAAGGATTCTTTAAATAGCTGTTTTCTACACTTACCACTGTACACGAAACACACACATACACACGTTCTCAAATTAGAGGGCTGTGTGGTGTGTGGTGTTGTCTTCTCATCAAGACAACTTTGTGCTCCTCTAGACCATGTCTGAACTCTTGTGCCACCCTTCTCTTTCTCATCTCCCACTAGTCATGCACACACAGTACAGTAACTGGGCTCCTCTGTGAAGCTTCCTGAGCCTATATTCTTCCTTCCTTCTGGGCGTCTATTCTAATGGACCTTGACTATTACTTTTGGTTCTTAATCTAAGTTCATTTTCCACTGGTGTATAAGGTGCCTTGTGCTTTACCCATGATCACCAACAGACTTCCTAAATACTGCTGGACCCCTGACTTCTGACTCTCACCTGTCTAGGTGTCCCATTGGCCCAGCACTAGGGCTACCACACTACCTAACATTTTGGCTCCCTGGTGCTACTATTCTGATCTGTGACCAGATGTAATACTTGGAAATTGAGCTTTGCATGCCACCTACCTAATTTCTGTGTCATCCAGACATTTCACATCCCACAACTTTCCTCCTGTGTCTTAACTAACTGAATAGTGTCTCAACTAACTGAGTAGACAGGCTCAATGTCACTATCCTAAACTAAAACTTTTTGGAGTTGTGTTTTTAAAGAAGTTGTAGAACAAAGAGTAATATTCTGAAAATGCCATAAGATATAATATGTACTTATTCAAAGCACCCTTCAAGGCAGCCAACTGTTGTTTTGATGTGACAGCCAGAAAAGCTGGTTTAACCTTAACCTGTTAAAATGTCACAAAGCACTTTACCTCACTAGATCTCATTTTTTTTCCCACATGCAAAGTTTAAGGTTAGAACCCAGACTCTAAACTGGTTCATTAAAAACATGAGCAAACTATTATTTTATGACTAGAGATACATAATAGTGAAATGGATTACACAGAAGCATGTATAAGGAATAGATGATAAAACTTTCAAGTCCCATTAACCCTTTAAGGTTACCACCAGATGAATCATTTTTCTGAATGTACTTGAGTGGCATAATAAATATCACAAAATGAAGACTCTTACTCCAGGGTAGTATATACCCAATTGTTAACTGTGTCATAATTCAATTGACTAAAACAATATGTAGAGGAAATCACATAGCCTAGTACCAATAATCAAGAATATAGTTTACGCATGAATAAATGCTGAATGCAGTGTTCGTTTCCACTTGGTGGCGTAACCATCAAAATTCCTGTCAGCTTATATCCTAAAGGATACCTCCTGCCTGTGGCCACCACTGATCTATATTTTGTACTATTTAACCTGCCCACCTTTTGTCAATCTTAAATCGATGAGGAATAGGTGCCTAACTGGGGAGCGGGGAGGTAGGGGAGGAGGGAGAAAATCATAGGCTGTCCAAAACCCACCATCTTGGAGACTCATGATGAACTGATACAATCTAGTTTCCCCTTGGTGATTGGAAATAAGGGCATCGGGTTAGAGAGGGTAGCTGGGTCTAGTAAATGCCAAAATTATGAGGAAGCAGAAACTCTGGTTGAGGAGACAGACATATAAAGCACAGCTGAGTCACTTTAATAACAGAGCTCTCCAGTAATAAACCATAATCCCCTACTGCTGGATGTCTAGAGCTCAGATCCAGAATCACTCTTGCACTTAAGTATCTGTGAGCCTCAGCCATGTTCTAGTCCCAGATCCTAGGTCCACAATAGTCATTTTCTCACACAGGCTCCTTCCTTCCAAAGTTGGGTCTTACTTGAGTGGGTCTCTGTTCTTTTTAATCAAAAAAAAAAAAAAAAAGAAAAAAAAAAAAAAAAAAAAAAAAGGAAAAAAAGTCCTGAAGTCCTGAAGTCCTGATAAAAATATAGATTTACATCATAGTCTAAAGTTTTAAAAATCGAAGTGAGTATATTTTTCCTGCTATTTTTTTTCTCATGGCAAATAAGGAAGTCAAAATGGTGACTATAACTAACATGTGCTCAGTATCATAAAATACCCACATAATACTGAATTTCAAGGATGTTGGCATATGAACTGCTCATTAAGTGTGGATTATACAGGTATCTGCCTATCCTGTGTGATGTTGGGGAAAAATAAAGAGTTGTTAGCCACACACACACACACACACACACAACTACACATTCTCCCTTAAAGTTTAATGCTTCAAAACCCATAGTTTTACCACTTGTGTTTAATAATTTCATTCATTTAATAAAAAATAGCCCAGGGATATTTTGAGTACTGATAATTATTTAAACCTAAGTAAAAGTAAAGAAAAGTTTTTGCTGAGGACAAAGGAAAGATAGCATGAGGGTTCCTAAAGAAAGGTGAAATGAAGGCAGCGCAATGTAAGAAAAGAGAGGAAGACTAGGAAGCTGACCTCAGACACCACCGTATTTTCTAAAACCAGACACTGCAGTTTCAGGTAAAGACAAACTATTAGCAGAGGGCTAACTTCACTCCTACTTGTTATGAGTAAACCTACATCTTGATTGGGCTTACAAATCAATTTCACATGTGGTAGAACTACTTTTTCCTTCACTCACTTACTCTCCCCACCAAAGTTCATTTCTGTCACGTTTGTGTCTGGCAGTCTAGGGAGCCGCTTTTTGAGGGGGTATGAAGAATAGTAAGTCCCACGGGATTGTTAAGATTCAGGCTTGGAACCCAAGATGAATGCTGTGTCTATTTTCAAAAGATAATTACAATACGTATAGTGCTAAAGTCATTCATCCCATTGTTTTACTTATTGTTATGGGTAAGCAGATGGTCCTCGAAGTGTTTAAGCACATTTGAACATGCAAGATCCAATACTTACTGCTTGAGGAGATGGATAGAGGCAGAACTTAGTGTGGGCCATTAGCAGGTACAGAAGGATGAAAAACCATAAGGCAGCTGGCTTCTATGCAGTCAAAGGAAAAAGATCTTGTCACATTGGTTTTCTAGTCACAGAGCTATTGGATGCAAGCACACCTCCATCTCCACCGAAGTACTTTATATGTTTCTGTGTGGGCAAAAGTGAATCTGTCTCTCTTTGTTTTGCCAGAATTCACTGGCAAATATGCAAGTTTAAAAAGTAAAACCAAAAAAAACAAAAAACAAAAAACAAAAAACCTGGTGTTGGTTACCAAAAGGCTGACTGGATTTAGACTGTAGATCCAAGGGGTAGAAAGTGATTAATTCGGAAATGAAATGATAAAAAAATAGCTTTATTTAAAAGGAGCAAATGCCCCACTCCCACCTTTCTCCTCTCCTTGTCTCCCTTCTTTCTTTATTATTGATACTTTTCTGCTTTTTGATCTCTGCACTCCTTTGTTTTTGGCTTCCCAGGTGCCCAGGGAAAATGGCTAGCAGTGAGTTCTTTAGCTTCCCAGCCTCCCTCGGCAGCCAGCCCCTCTGGCTCAGCCAGCTGGATCACACTGAATTAGTCAAGTACTTCATTATCATCCCTCTCTGCACATTTTGCTCCAGGTAATAAATGCCCAAACAAGAGAGCCAGTGCCTTCTGCTGCGCTGTCTGTGAAGTTGCAGGGTCTGGGCCAATTCTGCAGATCAGCTCCATGCCCTGGGAGCGAGGGGACCACTTTTCATCCCTCCCCGGCCTTGTCTCCCAATCTCCACTTAGTCACAGTGGTTTGCTCACCCTGATAACCCGCAGGCCGGGAAACCCTGGGGCGGCCTGGGATCTCTCCTGCGCAGAACGGACCCCACGCATGCGCAAAAGCCAGCCGAGACAGCCCGCCCAATTGCCACACTGGGATAGATGTGCTCCATGGAAGCTGCTCTAGTTAACAGTCAGTGGGGCTCAGGGACCTGTGACAAGGCCATTCTGACAATGGGCTGGCAAAAAGACAAATCTCTTGGTTTGATGGGTAAAGCCACAGGGTGGAATTTTTTAAAAATAGTAAAGTAGCCACTCTTCAAGAGTCATGTCAGAATAAATCATAATGTTAGTTGTGTGGCCCTTTCCCCTTTATTAGTATGTATCCCAAAATAAGCGGCTGCTTAACCTTCGGGGGAAATTAGATCCAGGTTCAGAACTCCAAATCCAAGCAAATTTTCTCCAAAAACTTGTCCTCCAACTGCGTTTTTTGCCTATCCCAGGAAGACTTCAGTGGAGCTTATTGTTGTTGTGAGACCAAGCTCCCAGGCTTCTTTCTGATTGGCGTTTGGCCTGGAACCTAAACCCTGCAGAACAGAATCAATTGAACTGAACTTTGTTCTGTCCCTTCTCTATCAGCACATTAAAGAGTCTTTTAGGGTGACCAAGGCTGCATCATCATAGAATTTTAAATACATTTAAGAAAGGTTGGCTAAAGAGACTAACATTTTAAAGATAACACTGCTTTCATGTAAGGTGAAAAATGACCTCTAGGCAGGTTAAAATTCATTGTTGATATACAATCCCATTTTAAATCAAGTTAAAACGTTTTTGCTTTCCCGGTCCACAACAATATATGGAGGGAAAGGGAATGTGTAGGCCAGGTTTCAATACAACGAGGTTGATGTTGACAGTGCTTGTTATCAAAGAGCGGAGAAGGAACTCTGAGGTAAAAGAAGGTGTCCCCTCCTCCTGGACCTTTCTACCCCCAAATAAGTAAGGACTGAAATGACAGAAAGAAGGTCTCTCTGGCCCAGAGGTCTAGACTACAGCATTTAGATAAAAATATCAACGGCAAAATACTTTTAAATTAATCCAACTTCTTTTGATTATTGATGTCCTACTGTTTTGTGCCTGAAACAACATACAAGATGCATCAGTCATTTATAAATTATTCATTCAGTTATTTTGGCAGCAGTGTCTTTCCATTTATCAACTGATAAATGTACAGAAGATAAGAAGGGTAATTTTATAGCCCCTTGACATTTACCTTTGACATGATTTTCATATTTAATAAGGGAAAAACACTAATGAAATACATTTGACAACACCAAAGGCATCACAGATTAACACCAGCAAAATGAGCCACAGGCGCTTGATCTTCCAGCTCTGACCCAGAAGCTCCTAGACACTTACCAGCTCTCCCTTGTTTCTTGCCTGATCCTCTCTCAGCTGTGCCTGACTAATAGAACTGGACATAATTGGGGGGATTAGCTTTGGTTTGTTTATTGTTTGTTGTTTATTTGGCCTGAATGTTTTTACTGGATAGCCTAAACAGAGGGAGGCCTTGTTCATATTTTTGGGTTTGGGCAAAGTGTTGATTTTTTTTTTTTTTCCTAAAACGTATCCACTAGGCAAATTAAACAAGTCATGGGGAAGGAGTTTGGTAGTTTTGTTATTCATGTCAAGCAACTCAGTTGAGCATTCATGCCAATCTCTCCCCATGATTCTTTGCTCTGACCAGATCTTATTGCTGTCTGTATCTGGCCAACTTTATTGCTTGCCTTTCCATTCCGCCCCCTCCTCTGACTAATATTCATGTGTGGGGAGATTGGTTATCAGATGACCCTTAGGGAACTGATCTAAGATCTAGGTTTGGGGCAGATATTGTAGCCAAATGGAGTGAGTTATGGAAGTTGAACTGCTGGCTCTAGCCAATCAGGGGCTAAAAGAGATAACAGCGGCAGCAGCTTTCTTCATGCTCACTAACTGGTTTATCTAAATGCTTCACCAACATCCAAAAGCTTCATCCACACCATTTTGTAAAATACATAGACATATTGTGAGAATAATTTAAATGGATTGTGGGACGAAGGTCAGGTAGATAATTGCCATTTGGTAGTTCCCTGGAAGGAAATGAGAATATAAAAAGTCATCTAACCTTAGAGTAACTGGATTGTCAGGCAAGAAACCAAAACAGGAACTCAGGAATAATACTTCATAGGTGAGTTTATCAGGATCAGATGAGTGAAGTACATGAAAATGTTTGTAAACAATAATGTCATGCAATTATTAATTACTATTTCACTCACAATACTGTGACTTCCTTGAGAAAAAGAATCAAATTACACTCATAATAGCATCCTCATAATCTCACACAATGTCGAGCAATTAATAGGTATTCAATAAACATATGTTTTACATAGTTAACATTTATTGAAGACTTCCTATCTGGTAAGTACTGTATTAAACAGCATAAATTATTTTATTTCATCAGCCTCGCAATATTATCAAGATTAGTTCCCAATATTATAAAGTATTTAGAGATTAGAGAAATTAGTTTTAGGGAGGGTAATTTTTCCAGGGTCACACAGTAGTAGAACTATATAGTAAATGCACAATCTGATGCCAGAACCCACACATACTAACTCTTGGACTGAACATGTAAGACTAGTACTGTGAAAGGAGGGTGCTGGGTCAAAGGAGAACCAGCACAAAGCTGGCTTGATTACTTTACTAAGTTACTGGACTAGGGTTTGTTAAGTTTCTCACATATTATTGTCTCAAGGCTCCAAAGCAGGAGTTCTCTGGAGGTATATAGAAAATAAAATGCACAAGTCAGAACTTACATTTTTATTTTTGTAATGGCAAGGAAGAAATTACCCAAAAGCAATAAGTAGAATAAGAAACAGAAAAGCAACTCTAAACTCCTTCTTTAATAAACCTTTAATACATTTAAGTTTTCTTTAAATAAACAATAAATACCAGCCTGCAATGTATTAAGAAGAAATGCCAAATACAATGAAGATCAAATTATTTAAAGACAATATCCTTGACTACAGATCTCAAGCAAAACTAACAGTTCACACCTCTCCAATGCAAATGGCACAGCCTGAAAGGTAAAACCAACAATCCATGTGTATTAGCTATCTATTGTTGTGCAACATATTACCTCAAAACTTAGTGGCTTTGACCATCATCATTTATTGTATCACAGTTTCTGTAGGTCTGGGATCTAGGCAAGGCTTTGCTGAGTCCTCAACTTTGAGATCTCTCTCAAGTTTCAGTGAAGGTGTTAGCTAGGGCTGAAGTTATCTGAAGTCTTGATTAGGATAGGATCCACTTCCAAATTCATTCGTATAGTTAAGGGCTTTAAATGGAAGGCTTCAGTTCTCTGCTGGATGTTGACTGTTGGCTGCAGGCCATGCTCATTTCCTTGCTATGTGGACCTCTCTATGGGCAACTCACAACATAGCAGTGGCTTCATCAGACCAAGCAAACAAGAACCAGGGAGAGAGAATGTGTGTATGATGAAAGTCATAGTCTTTTATAATCTAATCTTGGAATTGCATCTCATTACTTTTTTCCATAGAGGCAAGTTACTAGAGCCAGCCCACACTCATGTAGAGAGTGAATACCAGGAAATGGGAATGACTGGGGCCATCTTAGAAGTCCACCTATATCACCTTATTTGAAACTAAATGACCAAGTACATGGACTGCCAGTGGGAAATTCCTTGGACCAATTAAAACAAAGTCATGAAAAGCATAGGCTACAGGGATGAACAGACAACCACCCAGACAAGCTGTATTTGCAGAAACCATTCTGTGTTTGGCAGCTGTGACAAGTTGTGTTAATAACTTCAGTTCTTTAACCTTGTATCCATCCTCTTTTTCATGTGACTTTTCAGTTTCAGTCACTAAGGAGGTGCAGTATATTTCCCCATCCTTTGACTCTTGGCTCAGTCATGTTGATTTGCTTTGACCAATAGAATAAGACAAATATGATGATATGACAGTTCCAAGACAAGTTCTGAAGAGTCCTGTGTATTTCCTCTTGCCCTCTTGCATGTCTGCTACTGCTACAAGAAGGACAAATCCAGAGTAGCATGTTGGTCCCAGAAAGTAGATAAAAGCAAAGCCACCCTCAGCCTAAATCAGTCAGCTTCCAGCCAGCCACAGATTTATAAATGAGTTTAGGATGTGACCAACATATTCATGATTGCTAAATAAATGTTGTTTTAAGCTGCTGAGTTTTGAAGTGGTCTGTCATCCTGGTAAAGCAATTAATTCAGCATGGAAAAGGAAAGACTGTCTGCATTGGAAGCAGTCCTTTGCTAACAATCTCAGGCGGCTTAGAAGAAATAAATAAAAAGGTCCAAAGGAATAATCTACAGAAACAACTAGAATTCCTACAAGGCTGAAACATGGTTTTGTCTTCTCTCTAATTGGCCCCCTCCCCAAAAATGTGCCTTATTTAAAGAAAAACAAAAGTCTTAAACTGAACTAGCACAAAATACCAAAAAGTTGTGTAAGAAAAAGGAAGGGAGAAATGGCAAGCGAAATAACACAGCCTCAAAAAATATTGCCATAAAACAGATAAAACTTATAAGAAAACATAATATCATAAATTTTGAAAACCTAATGAATCAATTGCTTCTGCACACAAAAACTCAAGTAAGGGATCAAGGAAGATACAGGAACTAACATAATGAGTTGAAACATAAGCTTGACGAGCTAAGGAAATAAGTAGAACAAAAAAGCAGTGGAGAAATAAAGTTTGAATTAGAAGTAATATAAAACAGAATCAACACTATTGAAAATATAATAGGGACATGGAGGACAGGCTTATTATCATGTAAAATAGTGGGGTTTTTTCCTCTAGAGAGTCTACTTTAAGTCTTTTCCCACCTCAATTTCATTCCAGTACCTCAAGATTACAATTTCTAAAGCACAATAGTAAATAAATCACTCTTTTAGCTCCACAACTAAAGACTTGCATGAGAATGGTTATAGTAGTTTTATTCATAATACCTCAAACCAAAACAACTGGAAAGTCCATTAATTAGAATGGATAAATAAACTGTTGCTGTATTTTTTATTCTGCTGTATGGATTTGTTTCACAGATAAGTGAAATACCAGGAAAAAAGAGATGTGTTATCCTGTAGAAGAAAGGGAAATATTAAGAACATAAATAGAGTGTTTAGAAATTACTACATGGACAAGGAAAAAGGCATAGCAGTTACTTAAGCTAAGAAGAAAATAGAGGACATTTGAATGGACAAAACCCCAATATGATGCAAAAGAAGCCTTTAAATCCAAATTAAAGAATTCAGATGAGTAAGAAAGTGACTTTCTAATCAAGCTCAGATATCAAACCAGGATTGGCTGAAGTTCTACTTAACAGTAGAAAGGCAGCGAATCATGTTTGTATTTTGGAGTTTTTCCTTCACATATCTCACTTTAAAACATGTTTGAATTGTAATGTTGACCGTTTAGCTATTTTATAAAAAGCTCACAGTGTAGTAGAAAGAACAAGACAGAACTGTATTTTACCTAACTAAAAAACAACTCTCTAGTTGGATGCAGGTTATTAAACCTCCCTGAGCCTGATTTTTAATCTGTAAAATGGAAATAACAACAAATGAGATTGTATTGAAGATTAAACAACTGAACATATAAAGGATATTTAATAAGCAAGTGCTTTCTTCTTTCATTTAATAAATTATCGTATTGACTTCTAAAATACAGACAGAGAAGGAAGGCATTCTAAGGTTTGTTTCCTTGTCTCCCCTCATGCATCTTCCTCTTACCTGGTGGATGAGTCTAAACATCCAAGAGTCTACAGTTACCATATGACAAATAGCTTAATTATAAGCTTGAATTCTTCTAATGGAAAATGAATATCATGAAATTTGACTCTGTGAAGCAAAACCTAAAAAATTACAGTGGAAACAAAAATTATTTTATGCCCCTGATGAATAACACTCTTCAAGAGGAAGATAATCTTGAAGGAGCAATAGTGTGTAAATCAAATCTGGGTTACACTAGACACTCAGCAGAGAAGGGTATATCTCCTTCCCTGTTACCCTTCCCCAACCAAGCTCAAGTTATGTAAAAACATATAGCATAAGTTTTCTTAAATAAGAAAAGTTTATGTGTGTATATCTCACTTATGTAGTTACTGAGTTTAAAAATTAAGGCCTACACCTTAAATTATAAACTTATAACCTTTATAAATGATTCTTTGCCTACCTGAATAAATTATAATATATAATCAAAATTTTCAGATCTTAAAGGTATGGAAATGATACAGTTTTTACCAATCTTAATTTAAATTTATTGTTCTTTTCCTTAAGCATGGTGGCAGCCAAATGAAAGAAAATCTCTTCCCACCTAATTATTATCATCTATATGAAATAAGATGATCCTGAATTTGTGTTTCAATGCTTTAAACTTTTCTTGACACATAATTTTCATTGCACCAATTAAACAAGGGATCACCTTATTCTTCAAAAAGTTCCATTTTATTTTGTTTTTTGTTTCATTCATTTCTCTTTCTGATAGTTTATTGCAAGTTTATTTTCAAGGGGCTTCTTTTTTGTCCCAAACCAAATTTCTCATCTATCCCCAATATCTATACTTTCTTATAACTTCTCTATTTCTCATCTTGACTCCAGCCTTTCAATTACTAAAGTTACGTCTCAACCCATTTCTTTTTGTTGCATTATAGGAGCAACGAGCTACAAAGTCCAACTGGTTCTACCAATAAAAAAGGGCTTCACCCAACTGTACCTCTTCCTTCCTACCATCAAAGAACTACATTGGACCTTCATCACCATCTGGCTTGTATCATTCATAACAAATATTTTTTTCACTAGGAATTCTACTTCGAGTCTTTTTTCACCTCCATTTCGTCCCACTACCTCCAGACTACAATATTTAAAGCACAATACTGAATAAATCACTCCTGCATACTCATTCCCTCAATACCTTTAAAGACACCAGTTAGCTCCTCAAAACACTATAATGGCACCTAAATAAATGTTTAAGGCCCACAAACAGCCAACCTCATTTTACACTTCCAGACTTTTCTCCATAATACTGCTTTTCACCTAACATGTCAAAATTATACAGTGTCTTCCTTCCACTATGCCTTTGCTCTTTCTGCTACTTCTATATAGTCTTCCTTTCTTCTCTACCTCACCTCACCAGCTAACATATTAGTCATGCTTTAAAATCCAACATAAATCTTTGAAAGATTATCTGGTCTAAAGTTAGAAATAATTTTGCCTTCCTCTGAGCTGCCATACCACATTGAATTCCTCTTTGCAGATTCAACTATTCATTAGAGTTATTTATACACACACCTATATTTTCCAATTATATATAGATATGCTCCTCAAAGTCAAGATCTGCCCATTGGGAGATAATTCTTCATGAATATTATGCTTATGCATATCTTCCAAGCAGAGACTATGGCTGCATTTGTTTCAGACTTTATTTCCAAGGATGTTTGAAGAGTGAACAGTCTTGGAAGATAGAGATAGTGTCCTCTGAATCTTTAAGAAAAGATTCAGGACTTCCTAAGCTAAGAGTTCCTCTCCTGTAACACTCCACTGTACATATAGGTATCATCTGGCCCACGTAAGTTGTCCTTTGGGAACTGAGGCTCAGGGTACTGGCACAAATATATTCTGGCTACTACGATTACTGTAGAAAAGAAAGTCTTCTGTCTTTGACCCAGGAGTCTCGTGTCTTCTGCCAGCACCCATGAAACTGGCAGACTCCAACACATAGATTCTAAAGTGGTTCCCATGATCACCATTTTTTCATATCAATGCCCTGTGATGTTCTCTCCCATTGAGTGAGGCTAAGAGCTGTGACTGGCTCTTAACCCATAGAATATAGCAAGATGACAGGGTTATGTCATTGTACACACATGATTATGGTACATATGTTTCTAATATCTGTCTTACAAGGAGACCCTCTCTCCTGCTAGTCTTGAGGAAGCAAATGGCCATCATTAGAAGATCCATGTAGCAAGAAAGTGAAGTTCTCCAGCTGAGAACTGGTAAGAAATGGGACACTCAGTCCACAGCCTGCAAGAAACTGAATGCAGCCAATAACAATGTGAGCTTGGAAGCAGATTCGTTTAAACTTGAGCTTCAGATAAGAACCCAGTCCTGGCTAATATTTTGATGATAGCCTTGCCAAGAACTCTGCTAAGCTGTGTCTAAACTTGGGACCCATAGCATCTGTGAAATAATAGTTGTTTTTTTTGTTTTGTTTTAAGCTACTAATTTTTTGATACTATTGTTACCGAGCAATTGATAATTAATGCACAGGCTAACTTGGTATATTAGAAATAGGGTGAAATCTCAGACCCTTCATAGTCCGTGACTGTTTTGGCAACAAGGATTGAATGCTGATAAACATATGGCTTTTGAGAAGTGAAAGGAAGAGGGCCTTGTGTAATAACTAATGGGAACTGAGGGAAGTTCATGGAAACTGCCAGTAAACATGTCAACCAAATAATGTGGTTAACCAGGCAATAAATGATACTCTACTTCATTACCTGTTAATGACAAGGATTTTTCCCCAATCTCCCAACTTAATGGTTATAGGTCCAGTTCTAAAAATCAAATTCAAAGATGGACAACTGAACAGTGCCCTGGTTATTGCTAACTATCCTCTGGGAAGGGGAACTTTCTCAATAATCTGTCAGTCAGCCTCAGGTCTGCCCCACTGGTAATAACTACTACTAAGATCCCGAAAGTGACAGATAGTGCTGAATGCTTTCAGACAACAATTACATAGACACTCATTTATACTGTGAATAAAAAGAGGGAAATTTGCAACTACACTAGGCAAAAATCCATAACATCATGGTCGTACCTGGAAAATGGCAGCTATCTCTTTGGGATAAACTTTATTCCTCATTCCGTTGTCTGAAACAAAGCTTATGCTCAATGGAACCCTTGGACATGGACCTGATTCATGGATAATTGAGCTAAATTGAAGCCCACTTGATACCACATGGATGAACCTCCAAAACGTTATGCTAAGTGAAAGAAGCCAGTCACAAGAGACAATATGTCGTATGATTTTATTTATATAAAATGTTCAAAATATGTAAACTTGTAAGACAGAAAGTAATTAATGGTTGCTCAGGACTAGAAGTTGGGGAGGATGGGGTCAGTTGGGGAGAGAATAGTTAAAAGATACAGGATTTGTGACTGAGGTGATAGAAATGTTCTAAAATTGATGGCAGTAGTGGTTGCATATATCTGTGAATATACTAAAAAACATTGAACTGTATGTCTTAAATGGGTGAATTGTGTAGTATGTGAATCACATCTCAATAAAGCTCTTTATAAACTTATAAGTAAATAATATGTCTGATCCAACTTCTACAAACCTTGGTAAGGTAGTTTAGTCCCTAAATTTGGCTGATTCCAGAAAAAAGATTATTTTTTTTAGATGCTTCTTGGGCAATGAACAGATCTATTTTGAAAATTCAGATTCCACTCCAGCAATTCCTGGGCATGAATGCTTTTTTTTTTTTTTCTTTCCCTTAATGGCAACCTTATTCAGGCTGGCCTACCTGGTTCAGCCTCTGGGTGGCAGACCAGAAAAAAATGGGGATAAAGGACTCAAAGTTAATTCCAGTTCAGCCACGTAGATTCTATTATTGGATTCACATAGTCTTAGAATAAAAGCATAATGTTCACTTGCTAGTGAAGATCCTCTCAATTGGTCCACATGGGTTAAAGTGAAGACTACTAGGTCCCTTCACATTTTATAAAAATGTCCTTGTCTATCTATACCTGAACTTTCCAGACAAATGTATGGGTCGAATAGGAGAAGAGTGGAGTAAAAGTAAAATCATATCTTCTGGAATGGGACACATTTTGTGGAGGTGTAACAATCTTGTGGAGGTATAAGTTGATCAACAACCCCAATACCTTGGAAAGGAACAACTTAGACTTTGGAAGGTCTGAAGGAGGGAGGGATATTAATGATCTTTATCTTGCAGTACTACCCCTGGAATCTTATTTTTTGAGAAAGACCACCCTGGTATAGCTCTCCCAAACTGTTGTAAACACCCTAAATTTAACTGATGCTGGGTATGGCGCTCTCCACCTCCATAATATAGTCACCATTTCCCTTGCTTTGCTGAGAATTCTACCAGAAACATCAAGGTATTGGTGTAGCTCCCTGCACCTCCCACACAAAACATCTGGTACCACCTCCAGATGCCTTTACAACTTCCATTCCTATAGTCATTGAACAATTGATCATTCCAAGAGACAGACAAATGACACGTGGCTTTGGTATGGACAAAAAGGACAAGTTGAACTCATTGTCCATGGATAGTCACTCCAAAAATAATAGTAAACTCAATTATCTGAACCAAACTGGGAATCTAAGGCCAATCAGTCGACTGGAAGACCACAATGGAGGTGCTGTCCATCTGTGCCCTCAAACGAATAGAATTTCAATGTGGGGGGGGTCCCAAAAATTATAAACAACACTTATTTCCAGGGACACCATATGTGGAAGCCAGCATTAACTTAACTCCCTCCTGAAATATGGTGATTTGTACCATAGCTGTGGGGGTTGCGGTAGGAGAAACCATAAGGAACCTTCAGATGTCTAAGCAAAAGCTACCAGTAGGTCATGCAGCTACAGGTGACTGTGAAAATCTCTCCTAATGAGCCTCCTGGGGATTACTCAGAAGAACAATCCAAGAGGGGGTACTGACCTGTTATTTGTGCTCACTCTGTAGACAGTTATCCCTATGATAGGGGTCATCCAATTAGAAAAGGTGATACAAACCTTGACCCTGACATTAAAGTGCTCACAACTGAAACCTTGGCCCTGGAAGGCATTCAAGTCAACACAACTCACTGGCTGGTGTTGCTATGGATAATTATAATTGCTGTAAGCTACCTACTTGCAGGCCATGGCATGCAATCACTAATACTTCCTGTTGTACCTGGATTAAAATCTTGGTCTGAGAAGGAAACAAAATGGAAACTAAAGAAGAAAGCTACCTGGTTTTTTTAAGGTAGATCTTCATAATTTTTAAGGTTTGTTCAATTAATTGAGCCTAGGACCACTGAGGTCATGGTAAATCAATACTACAAGTTGGCCTCATCCTGCTGCCAGGAAATCCTGTTGAAAGAGTAGAGTCCTGTTGCTAATAGTTGCAATTGAAATGCTGTATAAGATAAATCAAATGGATTTGGTCCTAGTTCTGTTGCTCAGATTAATCAGAGTTGTAAATGGAATGGCACGCTCATGGGTAAATTTATCAGAAGCCAACATGGTGTAGTAACAAGAGATGGATATTGTTAGAAAACAATTTTTTATGACTCTTTTGTTTCTGCACTTGACCATTTTTGTTCCAAGATGTTCGTATAGTGAACAGCTTTGGAAGATAGGGATAGTGTCTCCCTTTAGTGCAAGGGGTAAGTTTGCTTATAACCCAGTATAGTAAAGATGAAGTCTCCCTTCAGGAAAAAAAATCAGTTTCCTTTAGCTCAAGGTTCTTCTTTTATAATGCAACCCACTATACATGCAGGTATTACCTGGCCCTCTTCATGTTGCCCTGTGAGAATCAGAGTTCAAGAAACCAGTGCAAACTCTAACTACTGCTATGGCTGTGACTAATCAAACCCAAGAGTTTCATGCTTTCTGCCAACATATATGAAACTGTGGCAGGCTAAACTTTCATAATTAAGAGTTTTTTATAGACCCTTTACAGTTCTTGACCATATCTGTGGCCACTTATTTTTGTATGCTTCATTTCATCTCTACTGGGTGAATAAATGGAGTCATTTGTATTTGAAACCCATATATGGACACCTCAAAATATGCACCCTGTCAACAGGTCAAATCCAGACTTTTTAGATCTTCACTAAGGTACAACATAGGGTATTAAATATATGATTGAATATGATCTGTGGGAGAACAAAATATTACTTCCAAAATATATTTACAAAAACAAAATCCTCAACATAGCAGGTCTATTCATTTCAGCTCTCATGAAAATTTCCCTAATCCTTACAGCCAAATTAATTGTGGCTTAATCCTTAACAGTCTCTAATAATACTGAAATTGATGTATTAATATCTAGTATAGTTCATCTTCTGCAATCAAAACTTCTCATTCTCTCTTTATCTCTCTTCTACTCCCCTAATGTCTTTATAGTCTTAGAATTTTCTGCATACTAAGAAAAAATAACATTGATAATGTTCAAATCCTGAGTTAAAAACTTATCAGAGTGTCTCTAATAATAACTTTATTAAACATACATACAAAAAAGACATTAATAATAAAAACAGATTTATTTATCTTATATAAATATTTGTCTCCTAAGGTAAAATGCTTGCCTACTTCCACACCTTATAGAAGAATTAGAAAGGCAATATATTGTCTACTTTTGAGTAGTCTTTTTAAAGCTTTCATTTAAAAAACAATTATCAGTTGACCAAAATAAATTTAGAAATATAATTTATCTCCATTCAGCATCAGTCACAGTCCCCAAAGCTATGATCCATTGTGCAGTGGCTTGGGATAGATAGGGTTAGGTTGGGGCCACAGTCAACTGGGAAATTGAAAGAAAGCATGGACAGCACAGCAGAAAAGCATGTAGTGTGGACAACTCAGCAATGAGTTTTTTCCTTCCCCTTTACTTCTATACTGAGTGTCAGCTTCATTCTGGTGACCGTGCTACTAGTAGCTATGCTTGATTCCATCTGTTCATAATAAAATAAAGTAGGACCAACATCCTCCCCCTTGCTCATTGATAACCTTCTTGGGCCTTGGGGTGAGAGGAGAGATGTCACCACAGTCAAATCACATCTCTCAAAAGGAAGCAGCCCACATTCCCTTCAAGAATTATGAGAGATGGCCATCTCTTCCCATTGGTCCCCCTCCTTTTGCCCCCTGTCTTACTATGTCAAGTCCCTGAGAACTGTTCAGAAGAGAGAGAAAGAAAGGGAAAAGTTCTTGCATTCCATCCAGAAGTGATGAAATTACCCCCTCATCTGTACCACTGGGCATTGTGAGGCTTCCTTAATGAATACTTCTCAGACTCTTTGAAACCCTCAGATGAAAGGTGCTAGGAAATGCCAGGTGGTAATTACTGTAGCTTATCTTACTCTCTTTGGTTTGAATTAGGCTTATGATTTTCACAGGGTCCAAGCTTCTAATGAAACTTGGAGTACCAAGCAATTCTCCTTAAAAATATCTGGTCCTGTCTTCAGTTATTTCCAATTCTAGGGTCTATTGGAAGCACAAATAATGAAAAGTCTAAGGTGAAAGTGTACTCAGTATTCAAATTTTGTAATAATGATATCATCTGCATATTGCAAAACAAAATTCCAAATTAAGCCCTGAAAATCCTTCCCATCTTTCTCTCTGTTACTTCATTTCTATTTAAACTATTTCCATTCCATGAATAATAATAGTTGATAAAAAAAATACACTTTGATTCTGCTTTTTGATTACACCTTTAGGACAGGTGTGTGACTATCTTGTTCTTATTGTCATTCGTATCAGTGAGGGTGCTTTTCTTGCACTTGTTGATTTTACTAATGTGTGTTAGGACACCTGTGAAATCATCATTTTATCACCAACTATTGGCTGACAAAAAACTACTAATTAACTCAGTAAGTGGAATCACCGAGCCCCAGAGCCTGCCTCATTCTGTTGTAATAAGGATCTCATCTCACTTCCTTCTGGAGCTTGGTTACAACAAGCAAGGATTCAAAAAGTTCTGTGGCTTCAAGGTCACCCTGAAAGTCAAGCTTGGCTGTTAACTTGGAGAATGGGAGAAGAGATGGAAGTTTGAGGTTCTCCTGACTTGCAGGAGTCTGTGCAAACCAGTCTGACAGTGCTGAGAAAAGAAAAAGCTTTTGAGTCCTCTGACTCCTGCCTGGAAGTTCTCAGATGCTCTAGTTAAGACCAAAGAATGGTCTTAGGCCAATCTAATCCTGACCAAAATTGATTTTCCATCTAGAAAAAACGTAGAGCCTTAGGTCCGCTCAGGCCCTGTCTCACAAAGCACCTTTGCTAAACACCATACCACAACCCATGAGGACCTTTGTAAAAGTTTCCCCAAGAGTGACTTTTTATTCCTTTCCTATCTTCCCCAGAGGTGTTTGTTTGTTTGAAACTGTAACCCCATTTTTGGAAATCCAATGAATAAAAAACCATGAATATTTATTTTAGAAAGCATTCAGGTTATAGAAGTAGCCACATTTTTTATTTCTTAAATAAAGCTGAAGTTTTCCCTCTGTTACTGTATGGTAAACCCTAGAGCTCAATTCAGATAAGTATGCTGTGTTTCATTGCCAAAGAAAGCATCCGTTTTTCCTATAGTCACCATAAACCAACCACCCTAGAAAAACCTGCTCTGTTGTCCTGAAGGAGCTATTGTTCAGAAGATTTTCCAAGTAAGTAAAATCTGGAATTGTTCTTTCTTTGTTTTTTAATTTCTCATTGGGAACTTTCACTTTTATTTATTCTTCCACTTTTAGCACCTGAGTACTTATGGGATCTGAAAAGTACATATTGAAATATGCAAATAGTATGTAGTGAGTGTCAGATGCATGAAAATTAAATCAAATATGGGGGAAGGGGAGAAACAGAGTGCTTTAAAGCTAACTTTATGGCCCCAAGCTGTAGATAAATTGTGGTCTCTGGTAGTTAAACGACAGCTGTTTGAATTTAAAATAAAACTATGATAAGGATCCCCAGAAGATAACAATTCTTGAGGTAACAGCATTTACCTAAATGTGTCTGTTAGCAACCAGAACTGACAAGAGTATTTATATGAAAGTTTATCCCCATTTGTTTGCCTATGTTCTATCATTCACATATCCAGTGGATGGCAATTCATACTGAGTGAAATTTATGTTTAGGTCCTAGTATAACATTTTCTTCCATGTGTAGGCAGGTTAATTTCTGCTTCAGCTGGTTGTGGTCCATCATGGCAAGGGAATGTCATCAAGGAGACAGCACAGTGCTACAGTGTAAGGAGGAAAACAGCAGGGCTAATACTCTTTTAGCAGGGGTCCATTCATTCAAACTCTCTCATTCCGAGACTCTTGGTGAGCAACAGTTCTTTAAGAGCTTTACACCCAATAAAATCTAAACTTTTATATATTTCTCTTCATTTATTGTGCAAGAGTTTTATTGCAGGCACATAGGAAACCACCCAGATGGAATTTCTGAGAATGGCGATTATCATTTCCCTCGACACTTTGAACCTGTCTGTGTTCAATTTCATTTTCAATCCAATCTACCCTCTCTCCTCCTCCTCCTCCTCCTCCTCCTCCTCCTCCTCCTCCTCCTCCTCCTCCTCCTCCTCCTCTTCCTCCTCCTTCTCCTCCTCCTCCTCCTCTCTCCCCCCTCTTTTCTCCACTTCTCTCCCCTCCCCTCCCCTCTTCTCCTCTCCCTTCTCTTCTCTCCCCTTCTCCTTTCTCTCTCTCTAACTTGCTCCATCTAACTTGCTCTCTCTTTCCTTCCATCACTCTCACCACCATTATAAACACCAAAGTGTATGCCCATAGCAGATAGACTACATGCCTAAAAATAAATCTCTACACACACACACACACACACACACACACACACACACACACATATATATTACTAATATATATATTACTAATATATATATACACATATATATATATTAGTAAAGGGAATGCATAAATTCTTTAAATAATTTATACTCCATTTGAAACACAATATTAATTGATATATTTCAAGAATATTCAAGAAATCAATTTTTAACTGAAAACTTTCAAACAAAGCTATATGTATATAGAGAGATAAAATCTGCATGGAGAAGCAGCCTCTTTGCATGTTCTGTTGCCAAGAAAAATCTTAATGGACAGTTTCAAACACCAATTGACTTTTGAAACACTGCATTTTTTAAATGAAATTTAAAAAGTGAATTAATAAGGATGGATTATTGATATTAAAATAATAGTAAACTTTTTAAAATGAAATTAACTTTGTGAAATCTGTCAGTGAATTAAAATATTTCAGTGTGAGTTGTTTTATAATTTAACTTTTTAATAATAAAATAAATTATTAATAACCTTATTGCTTGCTCCTTAAAATAAATAAATTTTTCTCCTGAGCCAAAAAGTCTATCTGACAATTGTAGATTGGATAACTTAATTGAAAACTGGACTCTTCAAGAAAGCTAGGAAGATATACATCTCTTTTTATTTAGCTAAATGGCTAAAGAAAACAAGGTGGATTAAATATGCAACTGGATTTAATACAAAGTAAGAATGCTACCACTTAACATATATTCATTAATAATGATGAACCTGTTTAAAATACAAATGTGAAGTGTAATGTATTTTTTTCCCACTCTTTAATCCCACCCCCCCCCCAAACACACACACATACACATTTCAACCCCTGACTTATGGATGTTGCATCTCTTCTTAAGAACCGGATCTCTGAAGGTGGGACTTTCCTCCCACATTCTCATGGCTCGTACCTGGGGCCTGGCACCCCCAGCACACTTGAGGGGCCTGGCGCACCAGGGGCGCAAACCCAGGACTTTCTGCCTGTAAAGCAGACGTGCTAACCACTACACTATGCAGCCATCCCAAAGTGTAATGTATTTTAGATGCAAATGAACCCTCAGTATTACTCACATATAAGCTAAAAAATGAACAAATAAATATTGACATTATGTAGAAAAATCAAGTGTACCTGGTCACTGCTAGAAACATAAAGTATTTAATTCACGAAAGAAATGTAATTTTCCTTTGAGACAAGACTATTAAAAAAATATTACAGTTTATAGTAAACATATAAATGTAATCTTTACAAACACTGTTTTATGGATAAATTAGACTTTCTACAGTTGTTAGCTAGCATTTACAATAATCTAAATATTAAGACAACCAACACAAAAACTAGTCTGTTTTAGAGGCAGCTGCCGATTTGTATATTAGAAAATAAAAACTGTCCAAGTGAAGAAAATGGCTTTGCTCAGAGTTTAAAGCACCCTACTGGATAGCTTGCATAAGTAGCATTAAGAAAACAAAAGTTCTTTGCATCAAAAAACAAGTAAAAAGAGAAATCACAAGCCAGGATGCAGGTACATATAATCCAGAGAGCTCCCTCAGCCCTTCTGACATGTGAGGACACAATAAGAAGATGGCTGTGCTTGAATCAGAAAGAGGGCTCTCATCAGACACCAAATGTGCCAGCTCCTTAATCTTGGACTTTCTAGACTTCAGAGCTTTGAAGAATAAATTTCTGTTGTTTATAAGCCACTTAGTCTATGTTATTCTGTTATAACTGCCTGAAAGGACTGACACTCTACAAATCAATTTTAAAAAGACAAACAACCCAATATAAAAATGGACAAAGTTTATTGTGGTAACAGAAAGAAATCTAACTATGGGAAGTGAAAACACTGTGAAAATATATATGTATATATTTATATGTGTTCACCTCCCATAGTTAGATTTCTTAGATATATATGCCTTACTGTTAAGGTGTACAGCTGAAACAGTGGATTTCATTAACCAAAGTCACCATAAAATTTTTTTTTAAATGGACAAAGTTTATAAACAGAGAATTCATGGAAGAGAAAATTCAAATTGTCAAAAATATGAAAAAATGCTGTCTCAAGAACAACTACAATGAAAACCCATCAAATTGACAAAAATTTTCTAATTGTGATAACACATTGCATTGGCAAGTACATAAAATGATAGGAGCTCTCATGCACAGTTGATGGGAGTATAAATTGATACACATAATTCGGAGAAAATTCTGGGCTATCTGTAGCAAATTTGAAACTACTCATAACCTGTGACTCAATAACTCCAAATCTGAAAAAACTCTAATCCATGAGACCAATGAGACATCAAGGATTTTCACAGCAGCTTTGCTAAATAATTAAAAATTAAAATGTTTTAAACTCTATCAAGGATAAAATCTATTAAAAGTTATGTATTCATGAAAAATTTAAAAATAGCGGATAAAACATTCTGTCTCCTATCTCTATCATCTATCATCTATCTATCTCTATCTATCTCTATCTATATCTATCTATCTATCTATCTATCTATCTATCTATCTATCATCCATCTATCTATCTAACTACCTATCTTATATTAGTATGAATAAGCCCTGAGAACACAAAGTTGAAGGGCAAAGGAAGTTGGAAGAACAAAAATAGTTCACTAATAGTTATATAAAGTTCAAAAATACAGCAGCTCCTCAAATAATATCACTTGATTCAATGTTGTTTCATTATAGCATTGATGAGATGCCATAAGAACTTAACTCTTGTTTATATCAATTAGCTTATGGTAAATTGGTTTTGTTATACATCGTTTTGCTTAAAGTTGCAGAAACTATCAATGATATTAAATGAAGAATTACTGTACATACAAAAGAGCACTGTGAATTATAAATACAAACATATATTATAAAATATAATGATATGTATAAAGGTGGTAGACAGTCACATTCTGAGCTAGTAGAATTTAGGGCTTCAACATATAAATTTTGAGGATACATAATTTAGCCCATAACAATGTTGAAATCTAAGACCAATAGACAATTAATTGATTCCTAGAATCTAGAAGAAAATAACAATTATTATAAGAATAATGAAATGGCTTGAGAATAAACAATCAATAGGTTGCCCATGTTTCAGCTCAAGAATAAGAGCAGCCCTGCCCAATTCCCAGCTCTCAATGATGCTGGGAAGATGGTTCATTTCCCACTGCATATTCTTACCGGATAACCAAGATCCGGCCATAATGTATTATATTTATTGAGAATGTCAAGCCATTTTATAAAGTTTTCTTTTGTTGCCTGAAATTTTATTTCTCTGAAGCTTCAAGGTGCTGATCTTTTCCCCTAATTCTACAATATTTTTTAACAGCCTCTTGGTATTTTGATGTTTTCTCATTTTCATGAAAAGACAAATCTTGTCAGAGAATCTTGCTTTATCTCCACCCCCTCACTACCCCCAAAGTATCATTTATCCTGAGCCCATGAAGTATATGAAAAAATCCATTTTCCAAAATGTACTATTAGGACTATAGATGTCCCAGTATGCAAGGTACCTCTACTGGTCTTCCCAACTGCCTGTACCCTTTTTGTTTTGTTTTGCTTTTTAGTTACATTCTCTAGATGAATGTACAAAGTGTAAAGGCAGAAATATCATCTGCAATGGGATAAAAATCAGGCTTTATTCAGATTTCTTTCTTTCAGCCCTAAATGCCAGAATACAGTGGAACATTGTTTACAGAATTTTGAAAAAGAAAAAAAAAAAAACCTTATGACCCTTGAATTTATACCCAGCCAAGTTTCATTTAATAAGCAAAAAGAACCTCTATTACAGGACAGTTTATTGGTCTTTACTAATTACATAAAACCATAATTTAGCTTTTTCTATAAACATTTTAAAGACTCAGAAAAAAAAATCATTGCCCAAAAATGTTGTTTTCAAATTCTGCAGCTGAGGAACAGTTTATCCGTGCAGTGCTTCACCCAACTGTACTTTTTCTGCTTCTGATGCTATAATTTCTTGGCATCAGAAATGTTTCTTGAGCCACATCTTCACCCACTGTTGTTAAGTTCTTGACTTCTTTGATGACCACTTAAAACCAGAAATAATGCCATTCTATGCCAGCATTTACCAACAATGACCAAATTTTTCACACAGCTGATGCAAAAATTGCTCTTTTTTCCCTGCACAAAAGCAGAATCACAAAGATCAACATAAAGGCCATTTTCTTTGCCAAGTTTCTTGTACCTTGATATATTTTTTGTATCTTTAAAATGTATACAATCATGTGCCGCATAAAGACATTTCAGTCATCTATGGGCTGCATATAATGGAGCTGAAAAATTCTTATTGCCTAGTGACATCATAGCCATCTTAATATGGTAGCATAAGGCATTATACACGTGTTTGTAGTGATACCAGTAAACATACCTACTGCTCTGCCAGTATAAAAGTATAGCACATACAATTATGTACATTACATAATATTTGATAACAAACAACTATGTTACTGGTTCATTATTTACTATACTATACTTTTTATAATTATGTTAGACTGTATTCTTTTCACTTATAAAAAAAATGTTTTCTGTAAAACAGTATGCCATGTTTTGCCAGCAGCAGCCTCATACATCTTGTGTTTTTGTGTTTACCATGTATCTTGACTGCACCATTTTCTTTTATGCTTGATTTAATCTTGTGTTGTTTTGTTCATCATGGACCCTAAGTGTACAAAATCCACTCTAATGCTGTCAGTAAGAGACCACGTTGAGTGATTGACCTGGAGACAAAACTAAAAGTGATTAAGAACTACAAAAGTGGAAAATCAGTGATTATTATTGCTCTCCAGTCAGGCATGTCCCATTTCACCATAGTTACAATCTTGAAGAACAAAAACAAAATGATAAAAGCTGTTAAAGAATCTATTTCTTTGAAGGCAATGAGCCTAACAAACTTTAAGAAGGGCTTATATCAGACATGGAGAAACTTCTAATGACCTGGATTGAAGACCAGACACAAAAAGAGTATCCCTATCAGCACCATGATAATCATGGCCAAAGCAAAAGTTTGTTTGTGATGTTGAAAGAAAAGCCTAGATCCAACTACAATATTGAATTTACTGTTAGCTCTGGCTGGTTCAAGGGATTTAAAAACCATTGTTCATTACATAATGTAAAAGTGAGCAGTGAGTCTTTGAGTACTAATGTAAAGGCAGCTGAAGAATTTTTGGAAACTCTAGAAAAACTGATTGTGGAAGGAAATTACTTGACATAGTATATATTCAATATGATGAAACCCCCCTATTCTGAAAACATATGTACAAAAAACTTTCATCCATAAGGAGGCCAAGTCAATGCCAAGTTCAAGGATTTTAAGGACAGAATAATAGTCTTGCTTTCATGCAATGTTGCAGGCTATAATTGAAAACCCTTGGCGATCTGGCACAGTGAAAATTCCCAGGGCTCTCAAGCATATCAATAAGCACATGATACCAGTGTACTACATGATCAAAAGAAGTCATGGATAACCCAGCTCTTCTTCCAACATGCTTTCCTGAATTGCTATGCCAGCATACTGAAGAAGTACTGTTCGGAGAATAACATACCTTCAAGATTTTGCTTATGTTGATAATGCTTTATAAAGGACATGCTCCTTTTATTGGTGATATTCATCCCAATATCAAAAGTTTTGGAGGTGGTGTTTCTGCCTCCAAATGCAACCTCTTTTTTCAACCAATAGATCAAAGATTATAGCACTTTAAGGTCTAATACTTGAAGAGGCCTTTGCCCAGGTTATGCTGCAACTGAGGAAGACACTGAGTAGACATCAATGCAATTCTGGAAGGATTACACATCTATGACCACATTGAGAACCTTGCTTGGGCTTGGAGTGACATCACCAAGGAGTGTATGAAAGGAATCTGGAAGAAACACTCAAGAAGTCATCCATAACTTCAAAGGATTTGCTAAGAATGAGGAGATTATAAAGCTACGACCATGCCACCCTGAACGCGCCAATCTTGTCAGATCTCAGAAGCTAAGCAGGGTCGGGCCTGGTTAGTACTTGGATGGTAGACCACCTAGGAATACCAGGTGCTGTAGGCTTAAAAAATAAAAAATAAAAATAAAAATAAATAAAAAATAATGAGGAGGTTGCAAAAATCAACAAGGCTGTGGCTAAGGATGGCAAACAACTTTAACCTGGGTGTGGATGAGGACAATATTGAGGAGCTTCTAGAGGTGGCTCCTGAGAAACCAACTAATGAGATGTCGCTGGAACTGGAACAGGAACACATAGCTGAAAACGAGGCAAAAAAAAAAGAAATTACAGGAGAAGAAAAAGAATCTTTAAGAAAATTCTCAGTGAAGGGTTCAGAGGAAGATTTTGCAGACCTCAACAACTCTTTAAAAAGTTTAAAAACATGGAAGATTTTCATTAATAGAAAGAAATGATCGAAGTACATTATCTGCTTACAAGCTAATCTATGATGACAAAAAGAAACAAACCAAGCAAACCACCATTGACATATTTCTGAAAAGAGTGACACTCCCTGAAGAAGAGCCTCAGGCAGGTCGTTGAGGAGGTATTCCAGAAGAAGGAATCGTTATCATAGAAGATGACAGGTCATGTGTGTTATTGTCCCTGAACTTCCAGTAGGACAAGATAAGGAGGTGGAAGACAGTGATACTGATGATCCTAACTCTGTGTGGGCTAATGTGTGTGTGTCTTAGTTTTTAACAACAACAACAAAAAAAAATGTTTAAAAAGCAAAAAAAAAAATTAAGAATAGAAAAGTTCTAATAGAATAAGGATATTTAAAAAATATTTTGTACCATTGTACAATATGTTCATGTTTTAAGCTAAATGTTATTCTGAAAGAGTAAAAAAGATTTAAAATTTTTTTAAGTTTATGAAGGAAAAATGTTATATTAAGCTAAGGTTAATTTATTATTGATGAAAGAAAAAAATTATTTTATGAATTTAGTGTCACCTAAGTGTACAGTGTTTATAAAGTCTATAGCATGTACAGTAACATCCTGGCCTTCACATCCTCTCAGCACTCACTCACTGACTCACCCAGGGCAACTTCCAGTCCTGTAAGCTCCATTCATGGTAAGTGCCCTATACAAGTGTACCATTTTTATCTTTTATATTATGTTTTTACTATACCTTTTGTGTGTGTTTAGATATACAAAACATAATATTGTGTTACAACTGCCTACAGTATTCAGTACAGCAACATGTGGTATAGGTTTGTAGCCTAGGAGCAATAGGCTATACCATATAGCCAGGTGTGCAGTAAGCTATACCATCTAGGTTTCTGTAAGAGCAGTATCTGATGTTCACACAATGACAAAATTGCCTAAGCACACATTTCTCAAGACATATCTCCATCATTAAGCAATGCATGAATGTATTGAGAAACTAAGTATGGTTTTATATATAAAGAGTAAAGACCAATAAACTGGCCTATGATATATTTTATCTGACACAAATCCTTATTATCATCTATCTTTTCAGACTTAAGGATATTTCTACTTAATTATGATTGTAAAATTATATTGGATGGTATTGTCAGATTTCAGTTACAAAGGACAAAATTCACTCTACTAGTTTAGCAGAAGCAGGCTTATTACAAGTTTTAAGCAGGTTACTAGATTGTTGGAAAGGCTGAAGAACAGGTCTCTAAGTTAGGTTTCAGGAATGATTCCCAAAGTTACAACACTCAGTGACAAAAAGAGCCTCTTCTGTAACAAAGAAGCCTCCTGCCAATGAGGAAGCAGCCGCCTTCTAAACTTTGTCTCTATTACCTTAGCCAAAAAATCAACTAAGATCTCTATCAGAAAAATGAGCCCCGCTCTCTGCTTATCCCCCGACTTTGTAGTTCAACAAATATTAAGAATCCTACTGATGCTGTAGCAAAAAAATAATAATCCCCCACTCCTCCATGCTTGCTAGGAAAATCAATCAACAGAAGTATAGCCTTTCCTGTCCCACTTTCACCTTCTAAATCTTAGCTGAGTGCATCTAATTAATTTACTTTTTGGACCATAAATTATACTCAGAACCTTAATACAGGGATTCTGAGAAATGTATAAGAATGCATACTAGAAAAAGGTTGGAAAGGATATTGAGCACTAATCTATCACATTCACGATAATACAATCCTAATCATATTCTGAAATATGTAAGAAAAAAGACTAAAGGCACACTATGATCCTAATAGTACATTCAAATCACCTGGGAAGCTTGTTGTAACTACAGATAAGGGTTACAATAATAAAGGTATTAAAATAACATTAATTGCTAACATTTGATTTCATGCTATGTGCCAACCAATATTCTGTGCGCTTTATGGACATTATGCCATTTAATCCTCATAACAGCTCTCTAAGGTATGTACCCTTTTTATCCTTAATTTATAAATGAGAGAACTGCAGCTTAAAGAGGTAAAATAATACGCTGAAGGCCATATACTGTTAAGTGATAGAACCAAGACTCTAACCTGGACAGTCCTGCCCCAGAGACTGCCTCTGCTGTATATTTTATTCAGTAATTCTGAGATGGGATCCAGGAGACTATGCTTTTAATAAGCTCTCCAGGGTGATTCTTATGAACAACAAAATTTTAATAGTCTTCAGTATCTTCCAGGTTTAGATAATCATCAAGCATTCATTTTATAGTCAGAAACATGCTCTAAAAATTACAACATATATAATTCGACATTTGCCATATGATCATTGCCATGTAAATAATCTACATACTGCAAAAGGGCTTGAAAGAAAATACATAAAAGTGTTTCTAGGGTTATCTTTCTTATAATAGGACAATGAATGATGTTTGCTATTTTCTACTTTTTTATTTTCCAGGTTTTCTACAGTAAGTCTTATTTTTATTTTATCTTTACATTGGTCAAGTTTCATCTACCAGTTCACAGACCATTCATATTAGCATCCATGTGATTAAAATGTAATCTCTTTTTGCTTTTTACTTCTTTTTTTACCTCCCTTCCCAATAAAATTTTATATTATAAAATTCAAAACTGGAATAGTAACATAAAATTTCCTAGTCTTTTGATCATATTAAGGCAAGAAAAACAAAATCTTTATCATGTAAACGGATATTTTATTTTATGCATTAGAGAACGTAAAAAATGATTTAAGATGCCAGTTCTGAACATGCCATGGGACCTGTTGATCAAACTTTATCTTTTTCTGTTTCCTCTTTCTCCTGTCTACCTACATTTTTTCTTGTCTGTAAGTCTAAAGGAAACCTCACCATGCTATGTGAGTGTCGTGATCTTCTCAGGAGCACAGCTTACCAGGAAATTGCCAGCCAGCACTGTCCACTTGGCCAGGCCAGCTGCTGCACAGGCATGAGCTCACCGTACACCAGCATCCATTGCTGCATCGAGCCTTGCTCAGCAACCCTAATATATCATCCAAGCAAACATTAATATTTTACCTCAGTTATCAAGTGTGCCCGTTCAAACTTTTATCTAAAACATTCTTTATCATCTTTTCATTAAGTTCTCAAGAGCTAATGGTTTCTGAGCTCCCCGGGTAAGGATGATGTTCTGAATAATGAAAGCTCATTATTTCTCCACAGAATGCTTGTTAATTCAAATGATGATATTAAAACTATAGTAGCCTTTAGCGCTGGGGTGATTTCTAGCATACTTTATCATGTATCAATATATACTCTGTTTGTCAAAACTGCCCAGGGCTGGGGCTGACATTCTCTCTGGAGGAGTCTAGTGCTTCAAAAGGCACTGAATACACCAAGGTGACAACTTGCAGAGTTTGCGCCTCTAGGAAATGGAAAGATGAAACTTGAAGTGCCACTGTCTCCCTTGATTTCCTTATTAGTATTCATAAAGAGACGGCGCCCTCCTCTTTCTACTCCTCATGGGTTTCCCTTTTGAATGGAATAAAAGGAAATCAATATTTTGAAAAGGAAGAACACGTAAGGGGTTCTACACATGAGACATTATTTATTTCCATTTAACTTATCCCAAAATAACCTGCACACGAAAAAATTCTGGTTTAGTTATTGCTAAGACACACACGTGCATACGCACAGCGTGCATGCAACTCAGTGTTTAAGATTGTTGATTATATTTTTGGGCAAGAAGTAGTGGTTCTCTGGGTAATTTATTTTTACAGGGGTTTATTTTGTTCATTGGGTGTTCGGTTTACTTTGTTCATTGAGTGTTGGGATTATGTGAACACCTCTTACTTTATCTCAATCCTAGTTTCTATGACCAAGCAAATTCTCATAGTTGTCACATTGCTGTAATTCTCTTGAATGGGTCCTCTCTTGCCCACTGTCAACAGCAGGATATTTCTAACTGCTATCAAACCACACTCCTTTCCTTCTTAACCTTTTGGTTCAGAATTATATATGATTGAGAAGCGTACTGCCAAAAGGACCCCTGAAAGAGTCAGCCATGCTGTTAATACCTGTATGAGCTACACTATTCTGAATCAGTGGACTTCCCACTTCATTTCACCCACTCTCCACCTTTGTGAAGCTTTGCACAAAGTAGAAAATTGCTTCTTTCTGGCAGGTTTTCAGATTCTTCTGTATGGCCTGCATTTTTTAAGCATCTGAAATTCATCCTAGCAGGTATCCAAGGAGAGAGCAGCTTTCCCAAAACTGGATATTTACCTCCCTGAAATGGTGTAAAATCTGAAGAATTTATCCGTGCCTCCATCTAGAACCTGGGAGGAATTGTAATTTTGAAAACTAAGCCATTCTCTAAGTTGCTCGGAGCTCCAAGGTCAACACACGGGAGCACTCATGTGTGCTATAACATGCATTTCTGTACCATTGTCTCTTAATTATCTCTCCTGTGGAAGACTTTCTGGGCGTCTGCCCACAGGCACTATCATACCAACATGGTGAACTTTCTGCATTGTAGTTGCACTTTTACAACAGTAACTATCCAAAAGAAAAGGATCTCTATGCACTATTATAATTATATTAATTATACCATTCAATATTTTTTTGCATTTTACATTAATCATGTTAGGCAATAGAATGATGCTTATTTAAAATAAATGAAAGTCACTCTGCTAATCCAATATATTAATGGTAAGGAGCATCTGAGCTAATTTATTGTAGAGGAGCAAATGCATTCCCAGAATATTTCAGTTATTGGGTCAATTTAAGAAAAATGTGGTTTGAGAAAAATATGTAGGTCATTTCCCATTGCATTCTTGGTTTTAAATATTCTGAGCCAATATCAGATATACACCTAAACATCTTCAGGGCAATTCCAATTTTTGGTTCAGAAAATATGGTCACCATATATGCAGGGAGTTGCTTGAACCTCTTCCCAAAGTACTAAAGGAGTTTCGGTCCTAATACAGAGAAAAATGAAGTAGACATAAATGAACGATATATAGTTAATTGATCATTCTATTCGGTCTAGAAGCCTGTTAAGTATCCTCTTTTATACCAGATTCCCAGAGCAAATGTTATATCAATCTTTCTCACTATTTCAGACCTCATTTTCACCCACACGATCTTTTAAAAGCTTAGGTTTTATTGAGAATGGGTAACTTTAGGACAAATTAAACAGGAAACATTTAGGAAATTGACCTTTTGACATCTGAAAATAGCAAATTATTTTTCAAGAGGGAATAATGCTCAGTAAAATTGAAAAAAATGAAGGTAGGAAACTAAAGTAAGGGACTATTCTAAGTAGATTCCACTTTCAATCAATTTCAATTTCAGTAAGGATTTTATTCAAAGTATATTTGTAAAAGGGTAAAGTCAATTATAAATATTTGTATACTACCTACACGGGCTTTATTTTAAAAATTCATGAACAGCAACAGTGAAAACATAGAGATAAAATTAATTTCATCACCCCATCCCCAAAAAAGTAAACATAACTGAATGCTGTACATATGAGAATATATAATTTCAAGGGTTCGGTTTATTTCTTCTTTTTAATGCATAAATACAAAACTCTTTCAATGAATCACAAGTTAGACTCCACATATTATCCTCAACTATTCAGAATATATTATATTAATTATCGTGAATAAATCTACTTGGATGTAAGCATGGCCAGTTGAAATTTTAGAGGTTTTCCTGCTCAGCTGAATATTTTTTGCTGATCTCTACCTAATATACAAATATTTCTTCATGATCTGTAGAATATTTCTATAAAAGGAAATTTATTCCTCTTTTTACACTTCTTAGCTGTATGTGTTGCTATCTATAGTGTAGAGCACAAATTAGCAAAGTATTTTTATGAAGGGCCAAAGAGTAAATATGAGGACCATGTGGTCACTGTTGCAACTACTCAACCCTGCCAAAGTGCAAAAGTAGCTGAAGACAATACCTAAGTGAATGAACATGGCCCTGTTCCAGCTGAACTTGATTCATAAAAAACAGGCAACAGGCAAGATTGGTCTGCAGAATATAGTTTGCTGATCTTTATTAAGGAAGACCTATCTTTAAAGTACTTGCTTTACACATAGTGCTATTGTCATTATTTGAAAGCACTCACTAAAGCTATCATTAAAAACAAATTATATTGCTTAATCATTTGTGATGAAGTCACTTAGAGTTTGATTCACATGAGGTCTATTCTTCCAGGATATAAATGACTCACTAGACAAATAACTTTATTTATAAACACCCACATAAGTCAACCCAATAGCTGATGATCAATTGGACTCTTGATTTTTGTAAGACCCAATCTTCACATTAAAACATTTGAAAGATTATATGAGAAAGGAAAAATTTAGTATGAATAAATTTTTAAAACCAACCACTTATGCTACCTCTCAGTTGTTGCAGTTGTATAAGGAAAGCGACAGCTGGGGTTTTATATAGTGAGAATGGTGTCTTGAGTGACCTGCTTGCAAATTGTATTAGAAGAACTTATGAAGATCTGAGACTTTCTTCTAGGGTGATATATCTTCCATGAAAGTTCTGCTTCAGTCTTCCACTTTAAGTAGGTTAGACACCCCCCTCACAAATTATGAAAGAAACTGAGGAATGAAGGACATGGTTTATCCAAATCATGGAATGCATTGATAGAATATCAACCAACTCAGAATTTTTAGGTTGGAAGGGGGCTCAGAGATTATGTAGACTGTTAACTGTTAACTATTAACTATTAACTATTAACTTTGGGCCTACAATTGAACTTCAGTTGAATTCCAAAAATTGCCTGTTATCATAGGCAAAATTTTAATACAAGTTAAGACATTTTAATAAAAGTTAAAATATCTATTTAACTTTTTAATTTTGTGAAAATCTATTGCATCCATCAATTTTCAAAGTGGCCATTATGCCTCGTAGTGGTTAAATAGCAACTCTCATAAAAATATGTTTGGTTCTAACCCTGTGAATGTGACCTTCTTTAAAAATAGGGTTTTGCAGATTTAATTAAGTATCTGAATATGAGATCAACCTGGACTTAGCAAGTATCCTTATAAGAGGCAAAAGTGCAAATCTAAGACACAATGAAGAAGACCATGTGAAGACAGAGGCAGAGATTGAAATTTCATTCCCATAAGCCAAGGAACACCTGGAGCCATCAAAAGCTGGAAGATGCAAGGAAGAATCTTATCCTAGAGCCTTGAAAGGGATATTAGCCTACATTGTAGATTTGAGACTCCTAGCCTCCAGAACTATGAGAGAATAAATTGCTGCTGTTTAAGTCACCTAGTTTGTGGTAATTTGTTATGGCAGCCCTAGGACACTGATAGACCCCTCAAAAAGTTAACACCCAAAGTCACTTCTAAAGCTCATCAAGTGTTACAGAAGTATCCTAAGGTAACTCAACAGCTCAGAAATGAAACAATGGCCTAGAAATTGGGTCTCTTGATTCCAAGTCAAGTGCTCATTCCTTGACTATAGCATAATATCATATGCTTACATCTGTCCTAGACTCTGCATAGAAAAGCAAGAGAGTGTAAGTTATAAACCTGCCCTCAGAGACTTTATAATCTAGTCACGAATAAAATATACAAATTTGTTCATTATTCAACAATAAGTGTGGCAGTTACAAGCACAGATCGTAAATCTTGACTTCCTGGGTTCGAACACCAATCCTGCCCCTTACACACCAGTAAAACTTGGGCGAGTTACAGTTGCCTCATCTGCAAATTTGGTGAATGATGGTACTATCTCATAGTTGGGTTGCTGAGTGTGCTGATGCATGGAAAGGGCTGATAACAGTAACTGACCCAGAGTATTGTTGCTATCCATAAGGCTCTGTGCTTAGTGCTGAGGATACGACAGTGAAAAATATACAGTCCTTGACTTCAAAGAGCTTACATGGTTATGAAAAATGCCATTTTTCCAACAAGTAACTGATGTGCCTGAAAAATCAGGCAATTTAAATATAATATTTGAGAAGTAATATAATAGGTGTAACAGCTTTAATCTTCGGAGCCAGCAAGGGTTTCCTAAAGAAGTAGGTAGGTACTATTCCCAAAGTTGGGATAGTAGTTAGCTACTACCTTTTCTGTGAAGGACCAAAGAGTACATATTTTAGGGTTTTAGGCCACACTTTTTCTGTCACAATGCAACTACTCACCTCCACCATTGTAACATAGAGCAGGCATAGACAATATGTGAATGAATAGGGTGACTGCGTTCCAATAACTTGACTTATGACATTAAAATTTGAATTTCATGTAAGCTTCTTTGATTTTTTTAACCATCTAAAAATGAGAAGACCATTTTTTATAAAATGATTACATACAAAAACAGATAGTCAACCAGATTCAGCCCCAGAACTGTCCTTTGCCAACCCCGTACTATTTGATAACAGATTTAATGGTCCCCCAACCTGAGCTTTCCCCTTCTCTAAACTGCACATCTCTCATATCTTCATCTACTTCTTGTAAGACGTGGTAATATATTTTCATTGTTGTTGCCAAAAGTTGCATTTTCCTTCATTTTGTCTTTTTCTCTCTGTGTGGCCATTACATGTATTGAACTATTTTTTGACCATATTCTAATCTAATTGAAATTCATTATCTTTTTTAACCCTCAAGCCAATTCTTAAAAAACATTATTAATTCATTTCTTACCTTGTTCAAGAAACTAATATTATTCCTATTTTATAGATGAAGCAACTAAAGCTCACAGAATACAAATGACTTGTCTCAAGTCATGTGGTTAGAAAATTACAAGAAGGATTTGAAGGTGGACAGACCCCTAACTCCTAGTTCGGGCTGCTTTCCATAACACCATGCCCACTGTAGCTAGAGGTCTTATAACCCAATGGAAGGAGAATAAAGTTGATCCAACACAACTCATGCTTGGTGAGGTCTCTAAAGAGTATCACTTCTCTTTCTATACTTTTGAACCATCTTTTTAGTAGACATATCTAGCATCTTACCCAGAATTAGAATCAAAGTCATAAGTTAGTAGGTTTCAGAATCATCCTCTTACATCTTTTGAGAGCTCAAAAACTCTTGAAGAAAGGGATGGCCAAGCTAAGTCAGGATTTAGAGAGAAAAAGAAAGGTGGAAGAAGGGATGAGATTCACAAAGCAATTTGTCTGCAATATGCCAAACCATATACTTGCAAACTAGCAAATGATTGATTTCTGGCAGTGACATCAAGCATCATCATTTTAGTGAAAAAAAAAAAAAAGAAATTAATCTGTTTAGTCAACATTCTAGGTCTTGTTCCTCCAGCTCAAATTTAGAAACAGAAATTGATTCCACCAATATTCTAAAAGTAAGACCAAACAGGTAGACAAAGGAATAGGTTAGCACCAAAACCCCAGTAGGTCCAGAAAACAGTGGACTAACCCCCACTTACTGGCATGATCTTGGTACCAATAAGGTATAATTCTAAACTTTAGAAAGTGGATTATTTTTCTTACATGACTAAGAAGCTGCCTTTGGAAGGAATTACAAGAGAGATTTTTCAGAAATGTTTTGTATAACTGCACCTTTGAAGGAATGAGAGTATATCCTTCTCACAAAGTGACAAACATGTAGAAAACACCACCATTTGGAAGCTTACATACTGAGGGACCAGTATAAAAAATAGTCATGCTACTTTAGAGTCTTTGAAATATCTTGTCAAGAGTTCTTTCTTTCCCCTTTTTAACCAGATTTCAATTTTAACCAGAAATTTTAAGGGGAATTAGTGTCTTGATGTCCGCATGAGTTTCAAAACATTATCTTGGCCCTTTTCAGTTTTAAAGTTGTTTTAACATTGTTGGCATTTCCTTTCAGGAGTTAAAATACCACCTTTCAATGTGGAATTCAAGTACTATTCAAAAATACTTTTGAGTTCAATAGAGTCTACCAATAACTCTGCTACTCCTAGAACATGCAGTTAACAGGCAAAAGATACTTCATGATTTAGAGATGGTTGCCTTCATTGACGTTCATGTTCCAACAAGAAAAAGCTCTCTCTAATGAGACCTGATCAAGGAGCATTAGTTTATATCCACTGGCTTGGTATGCATAAATATCAATCCATTTTTATAGAGCATATGCAGAGCCTGGTGTCAGACTGGTCCTAGCTCTATTTTATAAATACCCAAGTCTGACCACCCAAATCCTGGCAAATAATGTTCTGGCTCTCAGCTTTCATGACTTGATTTCTCTCAACCCAGTTGTTAAGAAGTTAAAAAACAAAAACTTTATTGGACTTAATTTATGTTACACTATAACATAATCAATTTTTAAAATAATTTTTTTCTTTTTAAATTATAATTGACACACAATATTACATTAGTTTTAGGCATATAGCATAGTGGTTAGACAAATGTAATATAATGTAATATTGTGTGTCAACTGTAATTTAAAAAGAAAAAATATTTTAAAAATTGATTATGTTACAGTGTAACATTATAATAGAAGGAACAGAGTCTTCATAAGATTAACAGAAGACATTCAAAGGATTTAGGTCATTATTGTGATATTTAAAGTTTGCAATATTTCATATTCTGATAAAGCCTTGTTAATAGAACATACTGATTCTTTCTATAACAAATAAGTAAATTAAGACCATCAAAGTTTTTGTTGTTTAGATTCCACGTATAAGTGAAATCAAATGATATTTGTCTTTCCCTGTCTGACTTACTCCACTCAGCACAATAACCTCTAGGTACATCAATGTTGTTTCAGATGACAAGATTTCATTCTTTTTATGGCTGAGTAATATTCCAATTGTATTTATATAACACTACTTCTTTATCCATTCACCTATGGATGAACGCTTAGGCTGCTTCCATATCTTAGTTATTGTAAATAATGCTGCAAAGAACATATGGATGCATATGTCTTTCCAAATTAGTGTTTTCTGTTTCTTCCAATAAATACCCAGAAATGGGATTACCGGGTTCTTCTTTGTCTCTTGTTAAAGCCTTTGTTTTAAAGCCTATTTTATCTGGCGTTAAGTATTGTTATCCCAGACTTTTTTTCCACTTGCATAAAATATCTTTTTCCATCTCTTTACTTAATCTGTGTGTATCTTTTGATCTAAAGTGAGTCTCTTGCAGGGAGCATATGTAAGGGCCATGTTTTCTTATCTATTCAACCACTCTATCATTTGGTAGATATGTAGTTATTGCCATTTTATTATTCATATTTTTTATCTTTTCTTCTCTTCTTCTTCTTCTTCTTCTTCTTCTTCTTCTTCTTCTTCTTCTTCTTCTTCTTCTTCTTCTTCTTCTTCTTCTTCTTCTTTCTTCTTCTTCTTCTTCTTCTTCGTCCATTTGACATCTATTGTAATACTGGTTTGGTGGTGGTGAATTCCTTTAGCTTTTTTTTAATCTGGGAAGCTCATCTGTCTTGTGATTCAAAATGATAGCTTTGCTGGGTAGAGTAATCTTGGTTGTAGGTTCTTGCTTTCCATCACTTTGAGTATTTCACGCCAGTCCCTTTTGGTCTGCAAAGTTTCTGTTGAGAAATTAGCTGACAGTCTTATAAGAGTTCCCTTGTAGGTAACTAACTGCTTCTTTCTTGCTGCTTTTAAGATTCTCTGTCTTTAACCTTTGGCATTTTAATGATGATGTGTCTTGGTGTGGGCTTCTTTGTATTCATTTTGTTTGTTCCATCTCCCTGGGCTTATATATCTTTCCTTCACCAGGTTAGTGAAGTTTCCTATCATTATTTCTTCAGATAGGTTTTAAATTCCTTGGTGTCTCTCTTCTCTTTCTGGTACCCCTATGATGTAAGTATGTTACGCTTGATATTGTCCCAGAAGCCCCTTAAACTATCCTATTTTTTTTTTAGGTTTGTTTTTCTTTTTGCCATTCTGATTGGTTGTTTTCTGCTATCTTATCTTCAAAATCACTGATTCAACCTCTGCTTCATCTAATGTACTAATGATTCTCTCTAATGTATTCTTCATTTCAGTTATCTTATTTCTTACTGTTCTTTTTTATGTTTTCTATTTCCATTTTTATGTTTCTTATCTCTTTGTTGAAGTTCCTACAAGATCATTGAGCACTCTTATAACCAGTGTTTTGGATTCTGCATCTGGTCAATTGTGTTTTTATTCTGTTCAGTTCTTTTTCTGGAGCTCTGTTCTGTTCTTTCATTTAGAACATGTTTCTTTGTCTCTTCATTTTGGCCATCTCCCTGTGTTTGTTTTTATGTATTTGGTATAGCTGCTATGTCTCCTGATCTTGGTAGAGTGGCCTTATGTAGCAGGTGTCCTGTGGGACCCAGTGGTGCAGTCTCCCTGGTCACCTAAACTGGGCGTTCCAGGTGTGTCCCTTGTGTGGGAAGCTCATCTGTATGTGCCGTCCTGTTATAATTGAGCCTAGATTTCTGTTGGCATGTCAATGGAAGGGGTTGATCTTCAGGCTGATTGGTTGTGAGGACTGGCTTTGACTACAGTGGAGAAGCCATTATAAAGAGAGTGACCCTACAGAGCAGGATTTGCTTCAGCAGCACTCTGATGCCTTCCAGATCTGCCCTTTGGGTGTGTCATTTGTAAAGGCAGTTGGGCGGTGCTCTTGTGTGACCTGGTGTGTTGGTGTCCCTCATCTAGAGTGAAAGCCATCAGATGTGTTGGTCTAGGGCCCATTGAGAAGGACTGGTGCAGGCCAAGGTCAGCCACTGCTTGTCTCCTATGCAGGGCCACTTGGTATGGGCTACGAAGTGAACTGCAGATGGTTGCCACTTATGCTGGGCTTGGAGGTGCCTGGAAGAGGTTATGTTATGAACTGAGTTCAATTGCCACTAGTGCCAGGCTTGGGGATACTTAGCAAGAGTTACGAGGCATACTAAAGCCAGTTGCTGCTTGTTTAGGGTTTGTGAACCTTTGAGAAAATTTATGAAAGTCCACAGCATGAGCCATTTGTATGGAAAAGCCACCAGAAGTGGGTTGGGAGGGTCCACAACTTGGGTGTGGCAGGGTCTCAGGGTATCAACAAGGTGGAACAAACAGTGTTAGCCAGGTTGACTGCAGACTCAGACATGGCACCTGCCTATATCTATACCCTATGTGGAGGGAGAGCTCAACAATGGAAAATGGCTTCCACCAACACTTCTGTCTGGGAGAAAACTGCCCTTACCACACTTTCCCTGAAGCCAGACAATTCAGTTCTTCCTCATATGTTCCTGGCCCCCTTCAAGTTGCTGTCCCAGTACTGGAGCTTAGAGTGAATGAGTTTGTCAGTGAGCAAGTCCATGTTCGGATCTCTTAAGAGAAACACGTGGTACTCCAGCAGCCCTCCATCTCACTCAGCCACAATCTCTGCTGGTTTTCATAGCCAGAAGTTATGGGGACTTCTCTTTCCAGCACCAGAAGCCTGGACTGGGGAGCCTGATTTGGGTCTGAGAGCCCTTGCTCTTCAGGGGAGACCTTAGTAGCTGAGATATCACTCTTGATTTTTAACCAAGTGGAACAAGCCCTCTCAGAGTTTCCACACATTCTACCAGTCTACATTGCTTCTTCTGTATAACCATACTTACAGCACTTTCCTTTAGCTAGATTTCAGGCAATTCTCAATGATGGTTGCTCCGTGTTTTAGTTGTAATTTTGATGTGGTCATAGGAGGAGATGGGCACAATGTCTACCTACTCCACCATCTTGACCAGAGCCTCCCTGCCCCCATAATCAACTTTTTACATACTTCTTTTATTTATTACTGGTGTCCCTCATCTAGAGTAAAAGGTACCTGAAACGGTCTGGAACACATAGGCACTTGATATATATTTTTAATGCATAGAAAAAAGGATTGATGGATGGAGGGATGGATGGACAGAATCATATTCCCTGTTAGATTATGAACATCTAATGTTATAACTATGACAAGGTAATACATGCACAACATTCAATAGAATTCAAACAAACAACCTATAAAAAGATATGACACAAATTAGGGAAATTTGGACACTAGATATTTTATATTAATAAATTGTTGAGGGGTTTTTTAGTTGTAGAATGAATTATAGTTTACATATTAAAATATATAAAAATAAAATAATGCTTGTCATTTGTCTCAAAATAATCTTGGGGCAGAGGGAGGACAGTTGGTGGAGATATAGATAAAACAAGATTGGCCATGAGCTGATCATTATTTTGGAGTAAAGAATACATGGAAGCGTATTATACTCTTGTCTTTCATTTGCATATATTTAAATTTTTCATAATAAAATGTTAAATTTTCTAGCCATACAAAATGACAATGAACTAAAAGTAAGACTCACTCCAATCTCTGAACTCTAAGCTCATTCACTTAAAAGGAAAATAAAAACTTATTAAGCATCTAAAATATACCAAGCACTATTCCAGTTACTGGAGATACACTGTTAGGAAGCAGTTTCTTGCTAGTGGGAGAAAAAGACAATAAATAAGTTAAATAAATACATGAGACAACTTAAAAGGGTGATATGTGCTATAAAAAAAAAAAAACCAGTTCTTCTTCCCAATGCAATCAATGTTACCAGAAATTCTAAGCATTTACCAGCACACATGTACGTGTATATGTGCATGTACATGCATTATACACTCTTTTATTGTACACAGCCTCTTCTACTCAGGAGTATCTCTAGTGTTTTGTATTTTGCTTTTTTCAATACATCCTAAAAGTCAGTCTATGTCCAGACTGGGACCTCGTGAGAGCAAGGACCCTGTAGTATTTACTTTGAATCTCCAGAATTTGGCATGATGCCTGGCACCTGTCAGACCCTCAGCAAATGTTTGATGAATTGAATACCTTATCACCTGGCACACCAGCTTCTCTTCCTCTCTGTACCTTTGCCTCTCTTAATCCACAGGTGGCATCTAAGAGAGGGTTGCAGAGCTGCATGGAGTCTGGCACATGGAGATCCTTCAACAAATGTTTGCTAGAGGAATTAGGAATGAGATGAGAATTACAAGGCAAAGCCTGTCAGACAAACTTCTCATTAATAATAGCTGAGCACCTGGTATACTGAGCCAGGAAGTAAATGTATGCTGAGTTCCTGGTGTGCACAGGTCTTCTCGATGCTGGGAAACTAAGCTAAAACTGCTAAAGCTATGTTTACTACACATGCCACAAGACCTGGGTTGCTTTGGGTTTGGAGGGTTTTGTTTGGGGTTGTTGGGTTTTTTTTGTATTGTTATTTGTTTGTTTGTTTGACCTGCTCAAGCTACTTCAAACACTACTGCCAAGAATTGCCTTTATTCTCAGCAGACCTCATATTGCTGCTCATGAAATCTCTGAGAAATCACTTACATTACTGTATTTTCCCTGAAAGACTTGTATCTTGTAGGATCCAATATGTTTGTGTTAATTTTGAAGAATGTATTATTAGTAGTCATATTAATTCTGCTGTTATTTGGTTGTATAGCATTAACAGTAGAAAAGCTATATGAGTCAAGTGGCCACCAGATAATTTGGGCCTCAAAGTTTGCTTAATCTTGAATCACTGGAAAGAGATTAGAGGTATTTTAAAATGTCTTTAAAAAAAAATAACTGTAACTGAGTGAATTTTAAAAATGGAATGAAAGGAGCTACTATAAATTATAATTTATATATTTCCTAACATTGCTCATATTTTAAGCAATGCCCTATTTGCACACACAGCTGTAGAATGTGAAAATATTCTTACCACTAATGTATCAAAGTCAATATATTGTGCTTCCTTTGCAGATCACATTATTTGAGAGATGAAAGGACTATTTCAACAAGTAGATTCCTTTTTCACAGTCTTGGATTTCATTGAACTCTCTCTCTTTAAAATGTGACTAAAAAGACTCATTTGAACTAATATTAGGGTTTGGATTGTGTAGGAGCTCAGATATTTCCATGAATGGTATGTGTTTTGAAGGAGTTATATAGTTTTGTGTGAAGACAAGGAAATGAGTATAAGCACACAAGAGCAAAAGAGGCTAGAGAATACACACAAGTTTGAAATCAAAAAGGAAGATACTAAATAAATGTAATTTTTAGTTATCCACCAAAATCATCATATAAACAAGAACTGGCTAAATACTTCAAGCCTGCACAGGCAGCACGCTTTTGTCTATAACAAAATATGACTGGCAGCTTAAATAATGGACATTTATTTCCTTATAGTTCTGAAGGCTAAAAGTCTGAGATCAGGGTGCCAGCATGGTCAGGTTCTGGCAAGAGCTCTCTTCTGACTGACTGGTAGACAGTCACCTTCTCAGTATATTTTCACATGGCTTTTTCTCTGTATATGTGGAGAGAGAGAGATTTGTATTCTTTTAAGGACACTAATCCCACCATGAAGGCCCCACCCTCATGACCTCATCAAACTTAACCACCTCCAAAGGCTCCTCCTCCAAATACCATCATATTGCAGCTTCAATATGTGAATTTTGGAAACATAAACATTCTGTCCTCAACCATACTGAAAGCAATTTTAGCATTTTGTATTTCATTTAGCTATTCTGAAAATCTATGTGTTTATAGAAGCCCTTTTACATGATTGTTTTGGGATGATCACTCATTTGACATTCATGAACTATTTATTATTATTTACTCTGTGCCAGGTACAGACATGAGTGTTGGGAAATACAGACAAAATAAAAATAGATGTGGTGCCCCGTCCTCAAAGCATTCACAGTTTAATGAGAGATGGAGAAAGATCATGAACATGTTAAGAATGAATAAATAAATAAATAAAAATAAATTGCCACTTGTAATACTGCTTGGAAGGACAAAAACAGAGTACATTCCTAGAGAAAAAAGTAAGAAACAAGGGATCTACTTTAGATGGACTGCTTATAGAAAACCTCTTTACAAGGTGACATTTAAACTGACACTTGAAGGATTAGAAAGAGTGTTCCAGCAGATGAAATGGCAAATGTGAAGACCTCCAGGAAGAATAGAGTTTGGCTCATTCTAGGAACCAAACAAGGTCCACGTGTCTGAAATACAGTATGTGAGGGGGAGAGTGGCAGCATGAGGTTGGGGAGGCTGGCAGGGTAAGACTACACTGGGCCTTGCAGGCCAAGGTAAGCCGTTATTTTATTCTAAGAACGATGGAAGCTGTTATTGAGCTTTAGGTGGAAAAAGAGCAGTGGTCTGCTTTGTGTTCCTGTGAAACTGTCTGTCAGTAGATGGAGATAAAGAATGCAAGAAGAGACATGGATAGAGTTTTGGATGATGGTGACAGGAGCAACTTAAATATCTTGAGTCCACAAGGGTTCTTTCAGCCTCAATGATCTTAGAAAACCATTTGCAGACCTAGTGGTGCTTGAAAATCACTTTCCAGGAGATTGAGGGAATTGTGCATTCAGCAAGCATTTGTTGAATGTTTAGCCGAGCAGGCCAGATAGTAGGGTACAAAGATGGAAAAAAGATAAAAACTCTGCCCACCAAGAGCTCTCTTTCCAGCTAATCAAGGACACTGACAAGTACACACAAGATGTTTAGGGAACCTAATAAGAACTCTGAGAGGTATCATCATGGAGTAGGAGAACACAGAAGATTGAACCCTACTGGTAAGGCACATAGCAGGGAAAGTCCTGTTCACAAAAGAGATGGTGCTTGAACAGTCCTCTGAGGAAAGGGGAGGACATTCCCCAGGATCTGGGTGTGGAAAGGCAAAATGGGTGGGAAATATGTGTTAGCAGGGTATGTGTGGGCCACTATACTGGTGAGTGTGCCCAGAGTTCTGGGTCCCCAAAGGGAGCGGCAGTGAAGGGTCTGTGTGTCAATTAGAAGAGGGGAAGAAGACTACGATGAAGGTCTTTAGAAAGAAGTGTGAAGAACAGTTTGCAAAGAGAATAAAAACAGAAGTAGAGTCTGATGCAATAACCCAGGCAACAATAGATAAGTCAAATCTGAGGAAAGATTATGAGATTCATAAAGGTAAGTCTTCATCAGTTTTTTATTGTATGTCCTAGAATACCAGGTACAACACTGAACATGATATGAAAAAAGTATTGTTAAATTGCATTGAGTAAATAAAATTTTGTAATTTACAAAATGTCTGGTTCTAGATTCAGTATAAGGTATTATACTACCATGGAGAAACAAAGAGTTAGGTGCTCTTTTTACATATTTATAAGGCCTACACAGGTTAATGTATATTTTTGACATCACAGATTTATTTCTATGTTAATTTACTTTCAGAAAGCATGTATAACCATAATATACATGGTGAGAAAGTAATTTTATTCATATGTTTGTACATAAAAAATATCATTATGCAGTCTAATAATCCCAGTTGACAGTCAGAATCATTTAAAAAAAAAAAAAGCAGATACATTAAGAAAGAATTCAAGAAAAGCAACAACCAAGCTCTGATCTGTCTCCTCTGTTTTGCCAGGTGGCACTGATTTATACCAACAAATGCAGTCATTTGCAAGTCCATTTCATGATCAATGCTTAGCTGAGTTTTCCTTTATATATTATGAAAGTTGTCTCAACATTTGCATTTGTGCAAGAAGGCCTGCTAAAGAGCTCTGACTCCCTGTACTATGCAGGCAACTGAGAAAGCAGTTTATCTTTTTTTCTTTCCTTTTTTTGTTTTCACCCTATGATGACAATACAGGTAGTGGTTCCTGGAGAGATACAAAAGTACTACTATATACCATTAATATCCAAATGTAGTTATTTTAGATGTTGATTCAGGTCTTTTCCAAAATAGGAAAGGAATTTTTACTTCATTTGGATACTTTTGAGATTTTTCTGAAGACATTTACCCTATAAAGAAATTAAGTCAGTCAGGGAAAGCTGGTTTCTACTATCTCTGTCAAGGGCTTATCTGGTCCCAAACCCAGTCCAGCCTCTGTCCAGCCAGCGAGTCAATCTTGAGTCCTCATGCTTCCCTCTACCCCCAATGAATGGAAAATGGTTTCACCATTTGAAACCAAGATGATTGAGAGAACTAAATGTTCCTTTTCTTTCTTCTTTCGTCCTCATTTCTCTTCACACCTGAAGTTTAAACAACTGATACATCTCTGGCTCTCTTCGCAGCTCCCCTCACAAGCCCTTCCTTTTGGATAAGCCTCAGCTTCTGGCCTGGCATGCCGGAGAAACTGGTTCTCCACACCCAAGGGAAAAATGACAGCTTTTCACAGCAAGCTGCTGGGCTCATAAACAGTGAGGGGAAGCGTCCACACACGTCTGAACCTGCCTCTTCCAAAATGTCAGTGCAGCCAGCACAGGGAAATCTTCAGGGAACATTAGCAACTCTTTACATAACTTTCTGGAAAGTAGCTTAATAATGTCTACAACCTAAACAGATCACAGGTGACAGCTCTTCCATGCTGATGCTCTCAAGCGAATGACCAGCTCACCCCACTACTGACGGCTGGGAGGTTCTTTCTGAGTGGCCCTAAAAGGCAGAGAAAGGGAGGGAAGACCCAAGCGAAATGGGAGGGAAGTTAGCTTAGTAAAGAATAGGTGTCCAGAAACCTGGCAAAAGGCCTATTTTTTTTATGCCTTGAGGTAAGAAAGTCAACTGCTTTTCCTGGAACTTTCTCTAAATTTCACACCCCTTTTTGCAAACGTCTGCTATACGGTGAGCTGTGTGAGCTCCTGGACAAGAGTGACAAAGTTAGTACACAGTAGATAAAATTTACTTATGAAAGCATGAGCTCTGAAAAAAGGTAAATTTATTCAAGGTTTTTATAGCTGTTGTGTTGTTCATAGAGAGTGCATAGTAGCATACCAGCAAAGCACCCGCAAATGCACATTTAAGTTCTCTTAAGGCCATACTTAAACTCAGAAGACACAAATGAGTTTCCAACTTAACCACTTCATAATCTGGGCTTTTAAAGCCAATATTATGTTATTTCCATGTGAGATGATAAGAGAAATCAATATTTTAATATTAAAATTAAAGTATAGTGTACTTTTAGATTAAAGACTACCAGGGAAAACAGGACATTTCATGCTACGTTTAGAAAAAGAAAGGAAAGGGAGAAAAATAGATTGTCATTTTCACATTACAATTTCATTTCACTTTAATAAAATTTTGAGTTTGGTTTGTTTTGCGTGTCCAATAGTATAGCAATAGAGACTAAAGATCTTTGGGTTTGCCACTGCATGAGAAGACTCATTAAAGGTTAAATCTGTTTCATGTATTATTTTTAACACACATTTCACAGTATTTACTGCAGAAAGCTCTTCAGGGAAATTAGCAATGGAACAATTTCTATATTTAAGAACCACAAGCTCCCATGTATGTTGAATTAACTTATTGTATAACCATAATACTAGGTATAAGAAAGAAATTTTCATTAAAACTAAGTTGTTGTGCCTCTTTATTTTTCTCTACACCACTCAGTATATAGTTTTGGAAAACTCTGCCATGGCCTTAACTTTACCTTTAAGACATAAAGTGATTAGGCATTTTTACTATATTATGTTTTTATTTTTGTTAATAAATAGCTATCCTTTAAGGAATGATCAATGGCAGTCAGAAATTAGTTAATTGTAAACAAATTATATTTTATTATTTTTATATAAAAAACAAACATGAATATGAAGACATTTAAAAATACAGAAATAGTAAGTTATATCTTTCATGTGTCAATATAAAAAAAATAGCTAGTATGCAAATTTTTAAAAATTTTATTAGGTTAAAACCCTAAATCCTCCAGCAAATGTATAATTCCATATTTTGAATAATATTAATATTTTGTTGTCAGCCATTAATATTATTGTGGTGATTTGTGTGTACAATAGAGTCAGATGGAGAATAAAATATCATTCTTATTTGTACAATAGTGAAAAACAAAACAGAATAAATTTGGAATTACATCTGGCCTTTAAAACAACTCAAATATAATCTTAAAACATTTCTTCACATACTGCAAGTATTTATAAGCTACATAATGTCTAACTCTCACACAAATTGAGCTTTTTGTAAAGATTAATACTTCAGTGTTACTTTCTAGGTACTCTGTTAACTCACAGGTTGACTTTAAATTCATTTTTCCTCCATGGATTAATATCCATAAGATTTATGGAAAAGAACATCTGCCTTCCCAGAAAGTAAATAAAGCTAAATCAGAAATAAAGAAGAAATAAATATGACAGTCCAATAGGAAAAGTATAGAAACTATCATAGTCAAACACTTTGGCTTCAAATGAAAAGGTAAGTAAATTAATACCCCCTAGGAAAATCCATGCCACTTCTTACACAAAACTTAAACTACTGCTAGGACTTTGAGTTAGTTCAGTATAGACAGTCTGCCAGACATAATGTATTTGATAAAGCTTCTGGCTTTTTATCTTCACACTGGTTTGCTATATTAATTCAAGAGTCTCAGGAATATGAGAAACAATGGCAATAATTCAAAATTTTTCATTATCTGTTCTTGGATGTGTCTTCATTTTTCATAACTGTTGGGCTAAAATAAAGAAGCTGCTACTGTCTTTTCATATAATTTGAAGTTTATTCTTTTTTTGGTACGAGTTTCAGACCTAGGCTATGCTGGCTCCTTCTTCCTCAGGAAGCCTCATGTTGATGTATATATTATGCCCTATGCTGCCTTTGTCTCTGATTTTTCTAGCCTTAGTAACCCTCTTCTCAATTCAACCAGAATCATATCATTAGTGAAAGGATAAGGGAGACCCAGATTTTCCAAATTGAAAGTGATCACAAGTTCATAAAAATCCAAGGGCCAGGATAAAAACCATGGTTTATAGTGGAAATTATACCTGTGGAAGGAACAGATAGCCTGTAGTAAGTTAACAACAGAATTTCTTATAAATATTTATGATCATGAACCTTATAACATTTCAGTCTATGATAGACCACATATATAATGGTAGTCCCACAAGATTATACTGGAGCTGAAAAATTCCTATCACCTAGTGACATTGTAGCCAGTATCATAGCATAACACATTACTCACATTTTTGTGGTGATGCTGGTGTAAATAAACCTACCGTGCTGCCTGTTGTATAAAAGCATATCACACACAATTACAGTAGTAGGCTATGCCATCTAGGTTTGTATAAGTGCACTCTGATGGTGACACAATAAGAAATCACCTAATAATGCATTTCTCAGAACGAATCCCCATCATTAAAAAATGCATGATTGTATTTTCAGAAGTGTGTTTCTCCTTCCTTTACCTTTTTTTTTTTTTTTTGGTAGATATTTATCCATCTTCTTACTAAAATCAGGGGACATACCAATTAGGTAAAAAGAAAAAGACCACAGTCTTATCAGTCTTGCTAAGGCTTGGTTAACATAATAATGTACCAGAGTTTTAATATAAGATCTGGTCAAAATTAGCAAGGGCTTTTTGCCTTGAAGATGTTTCACTCAAAGAAACATGAATAGTCACTCCCCTACTCCCTATCCAGGGAGAAACCAGAATGGATTTATTAATGGTGAGTTTGAGCCCTGGAATAATGACCTGGAGTAAAAAGACGAAATGGGCCTTAGAGAATAAAAGAGACAGAGATCAGAGAGGTGACTCCTTAATGCCCATGAGAGCTGGCATCTAAATGGACAGGTAAGTTGTTGGGCAAAAGTCCCTTGGGTTTTTGTATTGGTTGGTTTCTCTCCCTGGAACCCTCATCTCTCTGATACCCCAATGGAAAACTCACTTCCTTCAAAGCTTCGCTAAAATGGCACCATTTCAATGAGGTCTACACCACCCATGCATTTAAAATTGCAAACTATGTCCAATTTTCTCTTGAAGATCATATAGAATTAAAGACCACATTTCTAAAATTTTACCCCTGTGAACAGAGAACCCATTTGAACTGCTCTGGTTCCCATAATTCTGTGTTTGTTTATAAATATAACTGAAAGACTATTCAGTTCTTCACCAAACACAGGTGAAGGAAAGGAATGAGGACACTTCTTCCTTAGGGAATCAAAGCAAAGGATGATGAACTAGAGCTAATGTAAACTAAGATGAAGAAGGAAGAAATGTCATTTGCTCATTCAGCACCTATTTAATAATTATTAGCTTCCATATTTATAACTGTAAGATTGTAGACACAGGGCTAGAGGGATAATGCAGAAAATATTAGTCCTTCCGGTTAAGGCTCAGAAAAATGCTTTGAACAGTATTCAGATAATGAATGAATGAATGAATGAATGAATGAGTGAGTGAATGAATTCATGAGTCCATGAGTGACACAACATACAAAACAGAAAATCAAATAAAATCGAGAACTCTTTGAGTAAATGTCAAATATCAAGCACCTTATAGTCTTCCTTGTAAATTAAGGGACAGGAAAGGTGACTTAAAGGAAGTAGGACTTACATGGATATTTAAAAGAGTGATATGTATTTATCACATTTATAGCAATATTTATAGTAATGGAAAAGAATAAAAACCACAAAAGGATATTATTTAACCAAATTATGGTACTTCATACAATAGTCTTTAAAAATCATGTAAAGAAATTTTTAACAGCATTAAAGAAAATCTTTTCTAATATATGATTAAGTGAAAAAAATGTTTGTAAATGAATATAATGAAGCCGTTTATTAACTTAAAAATACATAAATGCACAAATGTAATAGTTGTTAGCCGTGTCTGTTATTATTAATTTATTCTACTAATAAATTTTGCAATGAATATGTATTATAATTGTTTTAATAAGGAAAAATATATGTATTTTAAGTTAGCGAAGTGATGGGTAGAACAATGGTTCCCCAGAGACACTTATGTCCTAATTCCTGGAACCTGTAACTACGTTGTGTTACACAGCAAAAGCTAATTAAAACTGTGGATGAAGTTGGGGCTGTTAACCAGCTGACCTCAAATTAGAGAGATTATCCTAGATTGTATGGGTGAGCCCAATCACATGAGTGCTTAAAAATGGAAGAGGCATCAGAGGAGAGGGTCAGAAAGGTGTGCCCTGAGAAGGAGTCCACCTGCCATTACTGGCTTTGAAGATAGAAAAAAGGGGCCACGAGGCAAGAAATGCAGTAGCCTCTAAACAGTGGGAATGATCCTCAGTTTCAGTTAGCAGAGAAATAGGGGCCTCAGTCCTGCAACCACAAGGAACTGAATTCTGCCAGTAACTCAAATGAGCAGAAAAGAAATTCTCCCAACAGCCTCCAGAAAGGAGTATAGCAGGCAACACCTTGATTTTGCTTCAATGATACCCAAATCAGACTTCTGACCTACAGAATTGTGAGAGAATAAATGTGTGTGTTTTAAACCACTAAGTCTATGGTAATTTGTTATGGCAGCAACAGACAATTAACCCAGCTGGGAAGAATTTAGAAATGCACATGATATTTTAGGAGACCCAATAGGAGCAAAGGTTAACAGAGAGAAGAGTGAGAGGCAGAGTTAAGAGATTCAGGTTAGAGAAGGCCAAATCAGCTGTCCTGTCTCTGGTGCACCAGATGGAGGTTACTTTCTGAAAGAGAAGATTGTGGGGTGGGAGGGAGGGAAAGACTTCCCCAGCACTAAGTACCTGAGGAAAATGATGGAGATTTTTTAAAGGATTGAAAACCCCATCATGGAGACTGGTAGTCTAGGAATCGAAGGGAAAATGACCAAAAAGGCAATCAGCCAGCAGCCAAGTACCAGCTGAAGTGATCTGTCCCAGGCAGGGCGGGCAGCCACTAAGTGGCCCAGGAGCCGACTGAGGGGATGCTCCTCATCAATTGATGGGGATTAGCAAAGAGCCATGGTTAAAACTGCATGTAATCATGATCCCAGGGGAAAAATGATAAGCTAGTCCTAAAGCTCTTCCTTCCTCAGCCCTCTAATTGTTCCAGGTTAGGGTTAAGCAGTGAGGTATGGCTAAAACTGTTTAATCGTTCCTTCAGAATGAGAGAGCCTGTGTTGTTCAAATTTACTCAGCCATACACAAGCAATATTTGTGTAAACAGTAGTTTATTGGCCTTGCATTTCACCAAATCTAAAGAAAGTGAATGACTGTATTGAATTCTATTTTTCCCCTTGTTTGTTGCTTCATTACATGAAGTTTGGATCAAAGCCTACATTAATATAAATAAAAGTTGATCTGCTAAAATATTATGAAAAAGATCGTTAAATCCCAGAAAAGTAGCCATTTCTAAAACCTGAAATTTTCCGTTTTTTTGATAGACTGCCAACAGCACTTTGTTTGGATTAGAATTAAGTGTCTGCCAGATTGGAAACGGTAAATTCAATCTCAAAAGATTTTTTAAATAAATTTAATATGAGATTTTAAGCAGCTCTTCTCAAATACTCACTCTAGCAACGAGTATTTTCGACATTAAAAATATGGTGACTTTATATGCCAGTTACTTCCCACAAAGTTTAGGAGGAGGAGGAAAGAGGCAGGCCTAAACCTTATTTTCCTGATACAACTTCAGAAATTCAGAGTTCTAGAATAAGGTACCGGGGGGGGGGGTGAAAATAAGAGGTGACAGGTTTACCAGGATCTAGTGCAGAGTATAACAATCAGCCCAGAACACTCAATGCACCTTAAGTCAGAATGAAGCAGGATGAACTATCACAGCCCTCCCCAGCATGGTGATCCAGGAGATTATCATCATCATGATTTTCACTTCTTGAGAGCGGCCATGTGCCAGGCTTTTGCTAAACACCTTCTCAGATATTAATTAACTGTCAAAAGCCATGGGAGACACAGGTCATAGCATCGCCTTTCTACAGACTAGGAAACAAGAGCAGAGTGGACAGGGCTTATTTCTCCCTAGCCACCCAGTGTATGTAGACCCCTAGTTATTCTCGGCTCCATTGTTCTGTTCTATTTTTCCTTTATTACATCTATCTCTATATGGAATTACTTAGTTTCTTTGCTTCTGGGTTCCCAGATGATGCTTGATAAATATGTATCAAGTAAATGAAAGAACTTGCCCAAGGCTCCACAGCTGTTGGTGCTGAAGCTAGAATTTGAACTCTGCTCTATCCAAATCCAAAGAAAACTACATATTCAAAGATTTTTTATTTAAAAAGAACTACATAGCTACTTACTAATGAAATGATAAGATATCTGGAATATGCTTTAAAATAACACAGGAGATCGGGGTTGTGTATAAATGAAACAAAATTGACCACGGGTTAATAATTGTTGAAGTTGGTAATAAATAGATGCAGGTTTATTGCAATATTCCCTCTACTTTCATATATACTTAAAAATTCCATAATAAAAACTTTAATTTAAAAAACAAAGAAAACTTCAACACTCATTTTTTTCTGTTCTCTTTTCCCATTACAATCTTTGTTATTGCCAGTTTAAATTTCACTCTCCTCACCCTATGCTACCTGAACAATTTCTATTTCCCCTATTAGTTTTTCATCCCCATTTCTTTGACTTATGTTCAGCAGACAGAAATCTGTATTTTTCCCTGAACACTTCTATATATAAAATACTGTCATTTTCTCAGTTATGTCTATTAACAAAAAAGCAGGAATTTCATTCCAAAACTGTACATTTGCAAATTAGTGAGTTTATATACAGGTTTAATATATTTAATGGTTTAAGTAAAATTTAAAATTCATGTATGCAAGAGAATTGCAACACAGGACACATCTGACTCATTATTTAAACTATTAAATATAACATATCATTATTCACTAAATGTTCTCCTGAGATAAGCAAGCAAGCAGTAACACCTACTCAAGGCAATTATAAGAAATAAGACTGGCTTCACACACAAAATAGAAGAAAAATGTATTGATTCTGCTTTCATTTTTGTGATTCCCATCATCTTTCTATCATTGTGGCAAACATTACTGGTTTCTCAACCTGTCCCCATTCTCTGATGCTTCTTGTCACCTGAATCCAAATGTTGTTGGCGCAGCAAATGTGTCCAGCCTCAGGTGAGATGGTCACTCTCTCACATATCAAAATAACCCTGTAAAACCTTCTGGTCAATAAGATATATATGAAAGTCCATTCATGCTGTAGGAAAATTTTAGCATTTGTTCATGAAAGGAGGCAGGGCAGTTGGCATGTCCTTCTTCTCCCTGGCGTGCATGTACACACACACACACACACACACACACTCACTTATTCCCAAATTGAATGTAGATGTTATGACTGGAGCAATAGAAACAACCTTGCAACCATGAGGATGGAATCCAACAAACATAGGGTGATAGACTGGAAGGAAGAAATCTATGCACTTAATGGCATAACAGAGCGCTTACTTGAGCAACCATCTACAGATACTTTTTTGTATTCTTTAAGTCAGATCTTTCAATAGTTTTATACAAATACTTTTCTAACTGATATAGTCATTTTTGCTGAAAATTTTTAACTGCAAATTAATATTGATAAATTTCATACAGAAAATGAGATTTGAAAATGAGGAAGGTGCTAAAGTAATTGCGCCTTACAGACATACAAGATCATGGTTTTGCTGAGGTCATAGGGTTTACTCAGTAGCCTCGTATACACTTCAGCCTTGTGACTCTGTGGATGTTTAAAAATATACAAGCCTCCATTCATTCAAAAGACTATTTCATTTGACACCCAGTTTAGGGTTCTAATCTAAACAGTGAATGAGACGAGGTACTATATACTTTACCATAAATAAAATAACATGCTGTAAAATAAAATGTGTATGCAATATTTCCACTATCTATTTCTTGTTGTATTATTTATAAATTTCATGATCATCAAAAACGAACAATTCCAGGATAATATTTTCAACTCTGTCAGTCACCATTCTTTTTCTGAGCTTGTCTTCTATCTTTTCACACTGATTCTCACCCACTAATACTTTATCTCCAATTCCCCCCAGAAATAATTGCTGAACTTTATGCCCATCTTATATCAGTTATTAGACCCTTTCCTTTGCTAAACAAACATTCATTGAACACCTACCGTGTGCCATGTGCAACGTGAGGTGCTGGCATATACTGGTGGGTACACATGTCTGGTGAATCTAGCAGTCTCTCTTAAATGTCATCTCAGTGTAACCAGTCATGAAGTGCAACTTATCTTTCTGTGGATGAAATTGTATGAAGAAAGCAGTTTTTAAAATATTTTAAAGCTTGATATCCCAGACTTACTATTGTGAGTGAATAATTTGCTTGTGCTTTAGTAGGGTGACAAACTTACCTGGACAAAAATTTAAATGGTTCTGTATGTTTTAATATATACCAAAAAGAAAAAGGTATGTTCTTAAGAAGGTATCAGTAACTTAGGAAAATTGCCAAGTCTAAGCAATACACACACCTGCATTTTTTATATGTTAAAAAATATATACAATGTTAGACTTAAAGCGGTCTTAGAGATTAAAGTCCATTTCTATCCTTTGACATATTGAGGAACTTGGTCCCAAAAAGGTTTAGTAACTTCGTTAAAATTATACACTAGTAGATGCCAAAGACCCAATTATTTCACTCAGAGAGGAGGTTTTTACAGCAGAGGTTAATTAAATTAGATAGTAGAACAAGAATCATCAAATCATGGCTAAAACTTACTCTGACTCTCTGTTGAAAAAGGCAATTAAAGAGAAAGGAAATAGAACTCAATCTGCTATTAAGGATAGGGGGCAGTCCAGTAGTCGGTTTGAACCATGAGAAGAATGGAAGTGAACGGAACCACTGCAAGTTATTGACTCCATGGTTAAAGCATTTAAGGAAGTAATTGTAATACTTTTCTGATAATAGAAAGTGCCTTGTTTTAAAATTCTGCTTAGGATAGGGGAAACGAAATTCTGCCACAAATGTGGCTGGAATTGTTTTTGAATCTAGGAAGCAAGTCCAGCTGATTTGAAACCCTAGGGTAAGACTATATCAAAAGCTTGGTGGGAAAAGAGAGTTTTAAGAGTTGAGACTAAAGACGGGTTATCAATTTGTTCCTAGGTGGCTTTTTTAAAATCATTCTCCATATGATTGTCACCGCTTTGCAATGTAAGCATGACTTCTGAAAGGGACCATCCACAGAGGTTCTCAAGATGGCATTCATGGATCTTTAAGAATTTATGTATGTATCATATTTCAAAGTGTATTTTGAGAAGATTGTCTATCTTTCCATCAGATTCTCAAAGAACTCTCTGACTCTAAAAAGGCTAAGGATTCTATTAATAGACTTTGTGACTCCAAACTTACTTCATGGGTAGAAACATGGTCAGTGCACAAATAAGGCCAGTGTACATGTGGGCTTCTCCAGCTTCTGTCTTTCAAGGTGACCAGTAATCTATGCCAAGCAGTAGAAAAGAAATGCAAATTTCAATGATTGTACTACCTTTTCCTAAGGGTAGGGTAAAAAGGTGGAAAAAAAAATAAGTTGTCAACAGATACAATTTTGTACTTAACTTGTAAGAGTGTTAAAGTATAGACAAAATGTAGTGTAGAAAGTATAGATAAAATCACTATTTTATCCAGTACCAGCAGCTTCCTCAGTAGCATTTCTCGGCCTGCCCACAGTTGCCTAGGGTAATGTGAGAAAGCATGTGGAAACCATGATTAATGGTTCTTACTTATCTCCTATTAAAATGCCTAGCGGCTTTTGAATATAGGTACCTGAACATTATAAATTTATTAATTTATTTTTATTAGAATCAGTGTATCCTGACACTAAATTGCTTTAGCACTTTGCAAAAATTCTATAAAACTAATTTATAAAGTAAGTTTTCTGGCTATGCATAGCCTGGACATTTTTCTATAAAAGATTCAACTTTTCTTTTTTTAAAACTCAGAGCTTTTGTTTTTTCATGTATATGAATTCTTTCCCTAACTGGCAATTTTCTTCTACCTCCCTCATTTAAATAGTGTGCTTTCTAAATGTGCATAGGATTGCTTAGCATTATGCTGCCAGCAGTTCACAGGGGGAAAAAAAAGAGTATATTTGATTCTAAAAGGGAAGAAAATTACATGTGTCTTACCTTTGTTTAATTTGGGAGAAGGCAAATGCATTAATACAATGAACACTAAATAAAATTGATTAATTCAACATTTATGGTTTACATACAAGATACCAGGAACTATGGATTATAATAATAGTGAGAAAAGCAAGTGTTTATTGGTGGGTGCTCTATGACAGATTCTGCAATGCGTACTTTATATCAATTTGGATGCAATCCTCACCACAACCTTCTGAGAGAGATATTACTTTTAAGCCTCATTTCACAGGTGGGAAAACTGAGGCAGAAAAGGTTAAATCTATTGTCCTAAATCTTACAGCTAATAACTGATGGAGCTGGGACTTGGGATCAGGCAACTCAATCTAGAATCTGCATGCTTAACACCTGACTTTCACTCTCTTATTCTGGAGATAGCACAGAAAACAAGAGTGGGGAAAAAGCATGATTATTTTTTGTTTTCTAGAGAGTATCCCAGTATTACAGAGAATTTTAAAGTATATTTACTTTATGGCTTATATTTTTTAAATAATGTGACATATAAAGAAAGAAAATGATGAGCTTTCTATATATTCTGCTTCATGTTACATTCAACTCCACGCTTATTAAATTTTCAGAATAATATCTGGAATTTTATGAATCACTCACATAAATTCCTATGCAGAGGTATCCATACTCTATGTACCCTTGTAATAGTGAAAAGACAAGAAATGTAGGTAATGTATGCCTACTACCAAATTACATTGAGGGCAGAAAAGAATTGAGAATATAAAAATCCATGGTGGAGATCTTGAAGAAAGAAGTTCAACCACTAGAGAAAAAAGTATATATGTGTTTCTTCCTCACACATTTTGTGGTTTTCACATAAGATGGTGGTGGCAGGGAAAGTGAGCACAGGGGGTACATGCATCTCTCTGAGGTCTGTGCATGGTGGCAATGGTGACATTTATGCCCCTCTCCACTTCTGAACCCTGGCAGAGCGCCACGTGGAAATGCCAGGATGCCTCACCAAGAGGTTTGGCTAGGTGTTCGGACCAATAAGAGGAGAGTAAATACCATTCATTTCAAAAGGAAATGTGTTGTGACAGGGTTTTTGGCCTATGTTCACTAAAGAATAATGTATAAAGGGCCAAAAAAAAATTGCATGAATTTTTATTTCCCTTGGATTTTCCAAATGTGTCCTTTCAGATTCAGCTACCACACGTGCTGACAGGAGCCCACCATGTGTCCAGAAGGACAAGGTGATGTTCAGGCAGAAGAGGCTGTCAGTTCACAGACACCTTCCCCTCTGCCACCATCTAGGAACTTCATATTCTTGAAATACTTTTTGTTCCCTAGAGCTTTGTATCTTTGGGGTTCTTTGGCTTACATTCAAATATTTCCTAAGGCATAGTGAGCCCTAGAATATAGTCATGAAATTTGTTTATCCAAGTCAATACTAGAGGGAATTACAAAATTGTTTACACAGAAGTTTTGTTAATGATGACTCAAATCATTAATCATGACATCATAATAATTTTTAAAGCATTTGCTGTAAATGTGAGGCATGGCATGAAATTACCTGTTTGGCTACAAATTACAGTCGGTGGTATCACTTCAGACTAAGCCAGACCAACACAGACACTGTAGCATGGATTGTAACACACATGTCATAACTTAATCCTCAGGGGTTTCATCTGGTAAAAATCTCATACAGTTCATGGAATAAAGAGGAACCACTAAAGAGACATTTGAAAAGGAAAATGTAGCAAGAGTAAGAAGGTAACGTCGATGGACATTTTCACAATAGCTACTGCATCATTTTTATGTATCTTTTGGGATCTTTTTACATCTCAAAATGTCTTAGGCAAAAAAAAGGGGGGATGGGAATGTGTTGGCATACATAACTGAGAAGTCTGAGGGTGGAAATGTCAGGAATGACCAAATCGAGACACTCAAAGATATTATCAGGAGCCTGGCTCTCTTCATTACCCTCAGCTTGTTTGCGCTTCTTTGGCTCTGCTGTCAGGCTTCCTCTCTAAGCATGGGTGAAGATGGCTTCCACCCAGCCTCCCATCAGCTTAACAATGACTATGACAAGAGGATGCCTTTCTTTACTGTTGTAAGAAAATAGCAGCAGGATCTCATTGGCCTATTTTGGCCAATCACCCAGCTATTGTGAGGCTTTGTTCTCATCGACCAGGTCTGGGTACCCTGCGAACCCAAGCCATGAGGCTGGCCTCACTTTAACTTATGTATTAATTTTCTAGGGCTGTCATAACAAAGTACCGCAGATTGGGTGGCTTACACAACAGAAATTTCCTTCTCACAGGAAATTTCTGCAAGGTTGGTTTCTTTTGGGACCTCTTTCCTTGGCTTGTAGCTATCTCTTTGCAGTGTCTTTATAAAATCTTCTCTCTGTATGTATCTACGTCCTAATCTTTTCATATAAGGACACCAGTCATATAAGGGCCCACTCATGTGACCTCATTTTATCTTACTCACCTTTTTAAAGACCTTATTTCCAAACACAGTCACATACTGAAGTACAGAGAATTAAGATTTCAGCGTATGAATTTGAGGGGGACACAATTCGGCCTTATAAATTTAATTGTCTAGAATTAGTAGGCTGTTATAAGAAGAAGAACAAATAAACGCTGAGCACGTAAAAACAACAAGGTCTGTCAAACTCCTCCAACTTCTGCAGGCTGTCTCAGAAAATCCTGCAACAACTTTGCTATAAGCTTAGTTGAAACAGTAAGATTTCCAGTCCATCGGGAATGCTCCCACTTAGAAGGGTATCACCTTAGTACCAGAGGGTAATTTTAATGCTTTTGAACTGTATTCCCTAAGTGCATTCCAATAAACATAAGCTTCATTTGGGATTTAAATAGATGTTATTGGGGGGGGGGTGGAAAGTATATGGTAAAAGAAAGATTCTCGTTTTGTTTTTTTGAAAATGTACCACTCAAATTAGACAAATTTCTAGACCACAGGACTTTTCAGATCCTTTTAATATGTCAATACTTATTGTGAAGCTCCAAGAATGAGTGTTTAGTCTGCAACACTTATCATTCCTCCAAACACACATTAGGGAATGCTTCCTGATAAAATTGTCACCCACATAATGGGACTTAAAATTAGGCTCTGATTGAGAGCAGAGGCAAAGCAAGGGAGTGTCTGTACATCAAGACTGCTGAAAAACAGCTTTTGCTAATTCTAGAGAGTTTTTGGCCTAATCTAGTATACTAACCAGCTCAACGTCAGCTAACAGGCAGCAGGAGGTTGAAAACTAAAAGAAGGACAACTGAGTCTGGCTGCAGACTAAGGAAAAGGAATCAAGATAGAAGAGAAAAGGAGGAAAGGCTGTAGTCCAAATCAGCAAATTCATGAGATATAGCAAAATCTAGCATGAACTGGGGTGGATTAATCTGTAAGGGGTCTATCTATCTTATCAAGGCTTGGGTAGAGGGGTGTATAGTGAGATTTCCTTAACACCTTTTGAGTGTCTGGGTCATGAATCCAGAAGATGCATCTTAGCTAATGGGATGGATGTTAGAACCTGGGATAGGGAGAACAACCTACTCGCCTAAGCAAGGGATGCAGATCTTAGTTCCAATTTTAGAACTGGAGTGGGATCTGAGCAGAAAGCAGTGAGACAACCTGACTGTGATCAGTAGAAGTCTAACCTGTGGTAACAAAAGACTAATTTTCACATAGTTTTCAAGATTCCATATCCATTTCCAGATCCATCAGGTGGAGAGCAGCAGATTTTAGACCACGTTTATTAGTGGGACAGGGACAGCCATCATACAAGTAGGCTGATTGCTCCCTCTTACTTTCTCAGCTTTATCTGTTGCAACTCCCCCTTGCTCATCATGCTCCATCAAAAGACCTCTTATTCCATGCTTCACAATTGCAAGCCTCTTGCTTTCTCTCTTTCATGTTTTACCTGGGTGACTCCAGATGATCTTTTAAGATCTAGATCAGGCAAGACTTCCTCTGGAAAGATATCCTTGCCCTCCATCTACTCCTTCTCTTCTCCTAGACTGAGTTAGGGGCACTTCCTTCATACTTCTATGGAACCCCAGTTCTAGGCCATGCTGGACCAAGAGCTATATGCATGTCTCTCTCCACTGGGATATTGTAGGAGTGAAATAAATGTCTGTTGAACTCCACTGACCTATGGCAACAAGGTACACACAGTAAATTGACCACCACAGAAAGTCAGAGTTAAGCTCAACACATTACATTTACTTTCTACTTGTAAATGTTGAACAGCTACCCTTTCACATACAATTCCCTTGCCATTTGACCTCTAAAATAAAATTGAGCACACAGTGTCATGGGAGCTAAAGCATCTTTCTGACACATGGTAATTACCCTTAAAAGTATACCTCCCAACGAATCTCCTAAAAAACACAGCTCAAACAGTGTTCATAAATCATCTGGCCTCTCAGAAGTTTAGGAAGTTAGCAAGGACATTTGACAGAATTACTGCTTTTATTAATGCCATGGGCTTGGATTATTTATTTAAGATTACTAGGATCTGAAAACATGCACTTCAATTAAGACTTCACCTAAATCACAAAAAAAAAAAAAAAAAAGCAACTAATAGCAACTTCTTGCTATTTTCTGCTGCTGGGGAAAAAGCTCTCTAAAGCATATAAGGAACTGGTTAAACTCCAGGAAGCAGAGGATGATTAAAAGTATCTTTTCTGTTCCAAGCACTATAAATGTCAAACACATGTTTTGCAGTTCAATTGTTTTAAAATATTTTCCAACATGACCTTTATAAACATTTGTATGTCCCTCCCACTCCAAGTAGTAAATGATGGCTCAGTGGAGGCCCCTGGGGAGATCTAATGAGGAAGTGCTTCCAGTGCGTGAACTATGCCCTGAGAGTAAGGCAGACCCTGTGAGGAAGTATGTTACCTCTTCCAGGTCACAAGGCTTCCAATTAGGCTCTAATTACTAGAACGCTAAGTTGTTCAACGTGACCTGAAAAGAAAAGAAAGTTCCCTAAAGATGGAGAGGCAGACAGAACCTCAAAGCGGGAAAGGGCTTATGAAATCATCTAGGTCAAAATCTTTCCTTTCCAGTTGAAGGAAATGAGGGATAGAGCTGAAGAGAGCAGTCCAGTTTCATGAAACACACCTCCATCTCCAGTAGGTTCAGTTGCTGTTGACTATGTCTTTAAAGACTCTACAAGTTTGGTTGGTTTTCCTTTTGCCTCACCTCTCTGTCTCCCTCCTCACCTAACTTTGTTCTCTTCCTCTTTCATACTGAACTGGCATATTCCACTGTCTCCATTTCCTTTCTCTCCCCTTCCTCAACAATCAAACCATTTCAACTCCTCCAACTCAGAGCGAAATTTCAATCTGTACACTTGGATGTGTTTTTCTTCTGCCTGCAATGCTCTTCCTTCTCTGAGAAGCCTGTCAAACTTCAGTTCATCCTTTAAGACCCAGCTACAGAGGAATGACATTGAAGGATGACTTACAAAGAGAAGAGAAAATTGTTTAACCTTGACTATGATTGGTTATTACAATGAGATTTTCCTGAAAGCAGAGATGGGTTAAAAGCAATTATCTCAAAACATTTTAGAAAGATGACTAAGTTTCTTTTATGATATACAAGAACTAACCTAAGTTTTGCTTGTGTTCACAAAATAAGCTAGATTTGGTTGCTTAAATGGCTTAAGTGGTTTTGTCTCCTACAAAACACCTTGTTTATAGCTATACTTTAATATGATTCCATTTTCTCCTGCACTCTTTGTGAGGAAGAGTGTGGTAGAAAAGAGGGGACAACATCATCAGGACAGAAATTCTGCGTCCCCCACAGTGCCCACCATTTGTACATATTTGGCAGACAGTTGGCACTTGCTACATGTGCTTCAAATTGAGTTTAATTATATAGGAAACAAAAGTCTAAATAACTACCAAATTCACAGATTCTAAGATTCACAGTTTTCCACATCTATCATTTCTGAAATTAGAACACAACTTGCAATCAATGATATCTCAATAATTAATTAGCAATCTTTTTCTTAGTGAAATATAAAATAGCAGTATCTTTTTGCAATGCCTTAGATTCAAGAAAATAGGGTAATATAGAGTAGACCCATATTAGGTTCACTTTGTGAAAAAGCCCCACTGAGAATGCAACTGCCAACTGTTCTGTGGAAAACATAATTCCTACTACCATAAGACAAAAAGAATAGACCCATTACTTATTAATCAGCCAAAGGAAATCTATCCTTCCCTCCCCAGTCGTTCTTATTCAACTATACTGTACAATATTCTTCATGATCCAATTGTAGCCAAATCTCAATAGATGCTTGAGAGACAAGACTGTATCCAACTCTTTTGATGTAATCAACACAGCACTTTATGTATAGTATTCAATTAATATTTATTTATTAATTCATCTTTAATATTAATCTGTTCAAATAATTAGACAACTGGAGGCTACAGTGCTGGCCCAAAGCAGAATTAAGCTTGAGACATTAAGGAAAAAAATTGTGAAACTTCTCATTCTAAACTCTATATTAATTATCCATATAACCACTCTGTAGATTATGACCTTATCAATATCATAATCAGCATTATTCTCACTAACACTTATTGAGCAGTTACTCTAGCCAGGCAATATTTTTCTATTCACTTTACCTTAATTATTGAATTCAATCTTCAAAAACATAGTTGTAAAAGAGTCTGACACCATTTCTTTATTTATATTTTTCAATTAGAGTTAACACTCAATATTATTTTATATTAGTTTCGGATGTACGGCATAGTCATTAGACACATAGAATTTACAAAGTTATCCCCCCAATTAGTCTAGTACCCACCTGGCATTCTACATAGTTATTACAATTTATAGACTATATTCCTTAGGCTGTATTTCACATCTCCATTGCAATTTTATAACTACCAATTTGTGCTTCTTAATCCCTTCACCTTTTTAACCCATTTTCCCAACCCTCCTCCCATCTGACAATCACCAGCTTATTCTCTGTATCTGTGAATCTGTTTTCATTTTGTTTATTTTGTTTTTTAGATTCCAGATACAAGTGAAATCATATGGTATTTGTCTTTCTCTGACTTATTTCACGCAGTATAATAGCCTCTGGGTCCATTGATGTCATTGCAAATGGTAAGATTTTATTCTTTTTATGGCTGAGTAATATTCCATTGTATATATGTACCAAAACCTCTTTATTCAATTGTCTGTTGATGGGCACTTAGGTTGCTTCCATATCTTGGCTATTATAAAGAGCACTGCAGTGAACATAGGGATACATATATCTTTTCAAACTACTGTTTTGATTTTCTTTGAATAAATACCCAGAAGTGGAATTGCTAGATCAAAAAGTAGTTTTAATCTTTTGAGGAAATCCCAAACTGTTTTCCACATTGGTTGTAGTAATTTGCAATCCCACCAGCAGTACATAGATGGGCTCCCTTTTCTCCACATCCTCACCATTTGTTTTTTGATTTATTAATGATAGTCATTCTGACAGGTGTGAGATGTTATTCATTGTGATTTTAATTTGCATTTCTCCTATGATTAGTGATGGTGGGCATCTTTTTGTATGTCTATTGATCATCTGTATGTCCTCATTGGAGAAATGTCTATTCAGTTCTCCTGCCCATTTTTTAATTAAATTGTTTGTCTTTTTAATGTTGAGTTGTATGTTTTTTATAAATTTTGGATATTAACACTTTATCAATTGTATCATTGGCAAATATCTTCTCTCATTCAGTAGGTCATCATTTTGTTTTGTTGATGGTTTCCTTTGCTGTGCAAAAACTTTTTAGTTTGATGTAGTCCCATTTGTTTATTTTCTCTTTTGTTTTCCTTGCCTGAGGCAATATAACAGTAAAAATATTACTAAGAGCAATGTCAGAGAGTTTATTGCCTATGTTTTCTTTTAGGAGTTTTATGGTTTCGGGCCTTACATTTAAGTCTTTAATTATATTGAGTTTATTCTTATATATTTTGTAAGAAAGTGGTCCAGTTTCATTTCTTTACATGTGTCTGACCAGTTTTCTCAACAGTATTTATTGAATAGACTGTTTTTACGCTATTGTATATTGTTGCCTCTTTTATCATAAATTAAATGACTGTACAGACATAGATTTATTTCTGGGCTCTCTATTCTGTTTCATCGATCTATGTGTCTATTTTTACTGACTCCATTTTTTTATGTTTGACAGATAACAGCTTTTAAGCCTCACTCCTCCCTCTTCCTCATCTGTCCCACATTTGGGCAAGTTGATAAGAAAGCCCGGATGTTTCCTTTATTGTCATTCATTGGCAATTCAAACCACATAAACCTCTGTCCACATGCAGGAGCCCTTTCCTCATCTACGCTTCCTAACCACAAAGCTAATCTTTCCCTGTCCTCTCAAGCTACTTTCAAATCTGCTTGGGAAGTCTGCCCTGCTCTCTTCATAAACCTCATTTTGTAAGTAAGAAATATTTTATATCCTCTTGCTGTGTATATAACATCCAAACCAAATTTTGGGTGGGGATCCATCCTGACGCTGAAGGATAGTCAAAACTAAGATGGGTTCTGTTCTTACTTCCTCTATCCCTTTAACCTCTGGAGAAACTGAGGTTTGTAATTTTTCCCAAGTTCACATAGGTAGTAAGTGGCAATGCTGACTCCCAAGCCTGTTCTCTGAACCTTGCACTTCATTTTCTCCTACATGGATTACTAGTAAGAGCCTTCCACTAGTCTCCTTGCCTTTAATTTCTCCATCCTGTCATTCTTTCTAATACCTGAGGAGACCATTTTCCTTCCACCCATGGATTTTCTTTGCTATGTAGAAGATTATACTGGCCCAATCTACATTTCTAGACTAAATTTAAACACCAGTTGCCCTGTGAAGTTCTCCACAGATTTTTAAGCAGTCTGTTCTCTGCTCTATACTTTTACAGAATATTCTCCATACATTGTATTATAATAACTACTTGCTGTGATATAATAATTTATTCAAACATCAATCTAAATTTTATGCTTTTGGCACAGTGCTTAAAACAAAAAGAAAAAAAAGTCTGATGAATAAAAGAGAGCAACATAATGGTGTCATAGGTGCCTGATGACAAGATACATTTTGCTCCAAAAATTTCAGTAGCAACACTCACCCAAGAACATTACACTGCATTTTGCCCAGTGCTCACAAACTAATATTATATATTTCTCTTAAATTTAAATTGAGTTTTCCCAAAGTTGTTGGATTCTCATTTGTATAGCTAAATTTCAAAGGTGTAATAACTTTCCAACTAGTCTCCTTGCCTTTCATTTCCCCTTCCAATACAAGCTATCAGTTTTCACATAAAGGAAATCACTGTCCCTAGTCACTTACCTGTTATCCATTTGAAGACAGAAGAGAGTGAGTAATTTTAGCCTTCTGTCTACGCCATGATTTAATTCAATAGATTTATTCTTCCCATCAAACTACCAAATGAGGTGGTTTTCTGTATAAGTGGCACTACAAGAAACATACAAATGATGAATCTCCCAATATAAATCTTACAACCTAACAGGTTATCCAGAAAGTAAAAAGATGTGTCTTCCTTGAATATTTTGGACATCATTGTCTCACATATGCTTACAGTTCTGCTACTCCTTATAGAGCATTGGATGAAGAAGAAATTGAGTGGTTTAGAAAGCGTCCAGCTCTCTCTCTTAGAAATAAAAGGACTCCCCAGTTGGAAGAGTGAACCTTCTTATTGCCTTTAAAGCCTTACTAGATTTGTTCCTAATCTATTGTAGATACTCCATTCCCCCTCTAATATGCCATATTTTTCAGCAGGAAGAGAGAAAGACATGGCCCCTGGTCTTCCTTCCTCAGTCCTTCACTCAGAAGGTCCACTCATCAGTCTCACCGCACTGAAGTAAAAGCTTCAATATGTGAGAAATGTCACATACAACATCAAGATATTTCCAAAAGAGGTAGAGAACCTCAAATTAGTCCACTGAAAAATACTATGGCTTTTCTCTGAAATTAGGAAATTCATATTATTGGCTAAATTAATTAGACATATAATCATGTAAGTCCATCAAATAGCTATTTAAACCACTAAATTCACTCATTGAAATTGGCTGATTATTTTAGCATTATATGAATAAAAACTATCTTCAGTGCTGAAGATAACAGAATGATAATGATAAAAAATAGATAAATTTTTTTTGATAACATCTATGAATGTATGAAATCAAGAATTTGTCATTAAAAACAAGCCTTTCAGTTTATAGATGATAATAAAACTATTACCATAGGTCAGGCTTTTTCGTACAGTCACAAAGTTATTTTTTGCAAAACTGATATAATTAGTTCCTTGATCTATCACCTGTACAAGTAATTTAACTTTAAAAGAAGTTCCTTGTATGAATCTTTAGTTACTCTAAAACATTGCATTGAGCTACAACTCACAAAATTGTTTAAATAATGATGGTATTAAGGCTGCTCTTAAAGGATTTCCAGTTAAACAGTCTGGTAACTAGATTGGAGAGAATATTGGGGGGCCAAGTCCTAGTAGTTTGAAGATGGATGCTGGAAGCATGACTCAAAGGTCTATATACATGGAGAAACTCAAGTAGAAAATTGGATGGTGCTAAACTCCATTGGCTAAGTTAGACACAGAGGACCAAGCTTTTTAAGTTAAGACTGTTGTTTTTAGCATAAATGTGGTTTCCCAAGGATCTAGGACCAGAAAAGCATGCAAATTCTCCATTTGTGGTTTTACAGGTATTATTTAATTTGCACATGCAAATGTAGGTTTGGGAGTGTATAGAAACAATCAAACAAAAAGAAACATGGAGAACTGATATTAAAACTTCCACGTTAATGTCCATCTACTTTGTTTGGGTTTCTAAATGGGTAAATGAAAATAATATTGTCTAATCACACCTAAGAAAATCTACCTGGAAAATTGTTGTGTGAAAGAAACAAAATTAAGTATGGTATAAAATTCAGAAGGTTGATAGTCTGCTGTAGATCAAAACAAAAGGCTAAGGGTCATGTGGTTCTTCTTAAGGTGACCCTCCAAAAAAATAGAAAAGCTAAAAATGATTTCTAGAGGATAAGATTTTAGATTTGGTCAAACTTCTAGACTTAACTAATGTTCCTATTCATAGTGTTTCTCTCTCTGTGCCTGGAGTGTGTATTATGCCTGCATTCTTACTTAAAATCTAAATTTAAAGGCAATCACCCAAGAACATACCAGATTAAAAGTCATCTAAAGGATTTATCATAAAGACACTGAGGCATATCTACAACCCTGGTGGCAAAATGATGCAGAAGTTTGATCTAAAAACACCTAAAAAAAAGTGCACAATAATTGTTAAGCCAGGAAAATATGTTATAACAACATAATGGTGAAAGAATTGTTGAAATTTATTAATAAGGATAGTTATGCATATACATGTTTATTGGGACTCAATCCAGACCCTTTATTTTATTACCTCATACATGCAGAGCACTGTACAAATTCAGGTCCCATAGAGATATGTAAATAATTTTCATTTTCCCATTTATTTCTTTATTCAAAAATATGGTTCAGGTAAGAACTTTTTTATGTAGTATTTTTGTATTTTATGTATGTATGTATGTATGTATGTATGTATGTATGTATTTTTATGATTTTTTTTTTTGGTGAGATTGATTAACAAAATCCAGTAAGTTTCAGTAGTACAATTTAACAGTAAGATGTATATATATTGCGTCATATGTTCCCCTCCCATAGTTAGATTTCTTTCTGTCACCACATATTTGACCCCTTCGAAAAGGGGTAAAAAAAAAAAAAAAAAAAAAACTTTTAAAATGTATTAGAATTTCTATTGAGAGTTTTTTCAAAGCACACTGTCATCAGTTAGTGTTATTAATTTTAAAAGAATGTGAAAAAAACAATGTTTTCTTGGCATCATGTGTTTATGAGTGGAGAATATGGCCTTTGCTTCCTTTTCTCAAGTCTTTACAGAGTTCAAGCTTCAGTCCTAATAAAGCAGTTGTACAAAGTGAATCTCTTACTGTAACTGTGAATAACCAGAGGTCCATAAGACCCCCAAAGCAACTGCTGCTACTTTAAATCATACAAGTTAATTTCGATTTTAAGAGTGTATGACTTATTAAAGTTCCTATGAATAGAAGACCTTTCAGTCAATCAGGAATCCTGAAGAGTAACCTTGTCCCTACATCATAACTAGAAGGACAAGTGACCCATTCTGTCCAAGCATCCTCAGAAGCTCCAAAAATCTAAATAAAAATTAACAGATACCATAACAATTGTTGAGTCCAGTCTTTTATAGATGTGTGAATTCCCTGGACAACATTTCCAACCAGATGGTCTGGAATCTGCTTCAGCATTTCCAATAATTTAACAAAAAAAAAAAAAAAAAGATTTTTTAATTTTCAGAAGGAGAAATATGATGCCTTTCTTTTCTAATATACTTTCTAAAAATCTTCTCAAAGTGTTATCTATGGATGCCAAAGGATCTTAGCGTTCAAAACTATTTTCATAAGGAAAGATGTTATTTGCCTTTTTCACTGTGTTGACATTTGCACTGATGATACAAAAGCAACAGGTAAAACTGTTGGCCCTTAGCACAGATCAAGAAATAGCACCAAACTGAACACAAACAGTCTTTGTATTCTTCCCTATCACCAGGTCACAGTGGGGGAACTGCGGAGGGCAGTAAAAGCTTTGCCCCCTGAGGGAGCGGGGTACGAGAAAACTTCTGCCTTGTTTTTCATTAACCATCTCATTATATGGCTATCCCATAACCACTTTCAAGAACTCAGGGCGCAGAAACTTCCCAACCATCTTCAGAACGGTTTTCCCCTAGGGATTTGTCATTCTGCACCATGAACATTAAACTTAATTCCAACATTGGATTCAATGAGCAAGAAATAAGGTTAAAGATCATAAGAAAGAAATAGTTCTAATCAAATTAATAATATATAATAATAATAATAATGAGGAGGAGGAAGAAGAGGAAGAAGGAGGAGGAGGAGGAAGAGGAGAAAAAGAGAAAGAAGAAGAGAAAGAGGAAGAAGCAGCATATATATATATATATATATATATATATTATATATATATATATATAGCAGGTTTTGTTTTATTCATGTTATTTTGTTTTGTATGTGTTTGTTTTGGTTTGTTTTAAGATTCTGGCTACTAAGGGAAAAAAATTAAAAATTACATGAAACACAGAAAAGTTTAGAGGTTCCTCATGAACAGAGGCTTAACAGTAACTAATGAGGAAACTGAAGACAATTTAATAATAACCCAAGAGTCTAGGTCACCACCATTCTACAGAAATATCATGCAAGCCACAGATGTATTTTTAAATTTTCTAGTAGTCATTTTTTTACAAAGTAAAATGAAATAGTTAAAATTAATTTTAATAATATATTTTATTTAACCTAATACATCTAAGCTATAATATTTTCAACATGTAATCAATATAAAATATAAACCAGATAGTTTACATTATTTTTTCATATTATGTATTTGTCTGCTCAGGCTGTTATAACAAAATACCATAGTGGGAGTGGCTTAAACTGCAGAAATTTATTTTCTCACAGTTCTGGAGGCTGGAAGTCCAAGATCAGAGTACCGGCATGGTGGGGTTCTGGTGAGAGCCCTCTTCCTGGCATGTAGATGGCCACCTTCTTGTTATGTCCTCTCAAGGTAGAGAAAGAAAGCAAGCTTCCTATCAGAATCCCACATTTTTATATCATTTAAACTTAATTACTTCCTCACTCCAAATATAATCGCATTTGATGTTAGGACTTCAACATATGAATTGGAGAGAGGGCACAAATCAGTCCACATAGCACACTAAGTCCTCAAAATCTGATGTGTACTTTTTATACTTGCAACGCATCTCATCCAACTCACCACATTTCAAGTGCTCAATAGCCACACATGGATACTGGTTACTGTATTAAACAGTAAACAATAGAAGCCAGAGCAACTCTGAAATTGGTAACTCCAGAGCTAAAGCCGAGGGCCTGATTTTTAGGTGAAAGGCAGTTGCCTTAGGAAGAAGCCTGGCCAGTGGCCAACACAGCCACAGCCAGAAACCAAGATTCACCTGAGGGCAGGAAGGAAAACTGACTTCACACAGCTTAGGAAAATTCTTAGTCTTGAAAACACAACTCTCAGTGTCTGCAATTTGGTGACAAAATTGAGGGTTCCTCATCCAGCCAGAGCCTAATAGAATCTTTTTCTCAGCTAGAAAAACAGTGGCAAAATTCCTGGAGGTGGCTCTCATACAAGGTGTGCCTGTGCTTGCCTACTGCCCTGCTCAGTCTGCTGGAAGCTCCCCTAGGACTCCATGTCATGGGCTTGGGGGCCGGAGAGGTTTCTCTGGTGGCATGCCTCTATGGGGAAACTGGTATGCATGTAATTCCTCCTCCTTGGCCATCATAAACAATATAGGAAGCACACCACATCCAGCCACATCACATTCTATGAAAACTGCAGGCAAACTAAAAACAAACAAGCAGAAAAAAAGATGATGAAATAAGAAAACAATTGCTTAAGAAACAAAATTCCCTTGATTTCTGCAGGGTAGTAGCTAACAATGAAACAATTAAATAAATAAATAAATAAATAACCTTCAAGAGTAAAAATTTATGTCCTTTTTAATATAAAACTATGTGCGCTGCAAGAATAGCATAATCATACATATAACTGGCCAATACCAAAAATTCAGACATAATCAAGAAAAGGTTTTTAATTAATTAAGAAAATTGTTGCAGCTCATTGAGCAGCTGATACATTCTGTAGAGTGTTCTCCATTTGCTTGGTAATTTAGAATTCTACTTGCTGACTTTTATGGCATTCTTTTTCCATGTTTACAGTAACTCTCAGAGACTTGCCAGAGTTTTAACTAGTCTGAGGCATAATACTTCCGTCTGCCTTGGGGAGCTCTGCCTTTTCCTTCCTGATACTCCAGTTCCCCTCCCTCACTTCTTTACCAGGTTTCCAGTGCTTTTCAGGCTCGTAGATGCCACCATCCTAGAAGGACAATCTGTTAGGCACTCAAATGTTGGTAGCTGCAGTGAAATGTGTTATTTTACTCTCCTTTATCCATCTCCTTTCCTCCAATAACAGTTCTGCTTTTCTCTAATGAACCATTTCTTTCTCACTCTCTGCCTCTGATTGAGATGGAGTAGAGACCCCCAGAATCCAGAATTGACGTATGACTTGGCCCGGCCCCACCTGCAGCAGCATAGTCTGTCCATGGACCACGGATGAGGAATGGACACGTGGCCAAGTCAGCCAGAGCAGCATGTCTTCCAGGATTTTATACAAGGACCACAAGGAAAGCACTGCTCTTCTTCTATTGGTGCTGCTGAGAGGATCATCTTGCCGTCATTTGGGGAAAAGAATGCCTAAATTGAAAGGGGCATAGGGAAAAACAGGTTCAAGAGCTGGAGAGATGTGTCCTCTTGACATTATTTTAACACCTGATTCCAACGGTCCAAATTTTTTATTAAGACAGTTGGAACTGAATTTTCTGTCACTTGCAACCAAGAATCTTAACAAATAGAGTATTACATTATCATAATCTTTTAGGAATTGACTTACTACCACCACCGGAAGAGGACAGTGACTAAAGCAAAGGAAGAGAATACCAATGAATAAATTTCAGGCACCTATGGCAAATAATGGAAGTTAATACTTACAAGCAAGAAATTTTTCCAGCATCCATACAGATTTTTAAAATATCACATAAATAACAGTCTACACGGTCTCTGGGTAAAGAAAACAAAGCCAAGTCTGGATTCTCGCATCTATGATGAAACAGCCATACCTACTTTGATTAAGGAATGAGAAAATAACATTTTATGTTAAAGAGAATTGCATTTTATGTTGAATCTCTTCCCATGTGTCATAGCAGCTGTCAATAAAGCTGACACAAAGAATGTAATTGTTAATCTACCCTCACTATTACCACCATTCGTAAGTGATGCTGAGACTTACTAGGACAACCACTAACACCATAACTAAAGATAATATGACGCACTGTCTTCTCTGGTTCCTCCATGTTAGCCAAAAATTCTCTCTATACTCTCAACTCTTAGGCATCTATTATAATGGAAATGAGATTTTTTTCTAGAATATTTGAAAGTGGCCGAAGCTGGGTTCTACTTTAGCTCATTTTGAAAGAGTGTAAACTCAGAGATGGACTACAGAATTTAAGATTTATATTGTGTTTTCATTGAAAGTGAGGATATCTTTCGCTCAACAGACATTAATTGAGTACCTGCTGTATGTTAGATATTAAAATGAAATAAAGTGCTCAGCCCCTACCCATAACATCTTTTAACAATCCCATCTCTATCAACCCTTCATCATATGTATACAATTGTCTTTCTTTGGGAATTCAAAGAATTCTGTACCTGAAAAGAATTCCAGAGACATTAGAGAGTTGAAGCTCTTCCAGCAACATGTATGAAGTATTCACCAAATGCAAGGACACTTTGTGTCCTAATTCTAAGTAAACCAGTTCCTTAGTAATTCTTACTTATTCCCAGAATTCCAAGATTGGGAAAATGCCATCTCCAAATGTAAAGAGAATCCTTTTCCTTACACTTAGTTTCTTCTCTTCTTTCTCTCATGAGAGTACAAATAGTCAAGCCTGTCACTCCACAGTGTTGAGGTAGGTGTAGGAGTACAGGAGTTTCAACAATAAAGGAGTCCCATGATCTCTTGGTTAATTTTAAAGAGCTTAGCATGACATATATTCTTGATGGATAATGACAAGATAATGGATTTTAAAAACCTGTGATAAACCTTATTTTAAAAATAACATAAATGGAGCCATTTTAAAACATGCTGCTGTCCCAGATGAACTGCCTTGCAGGTCTTACACCTCAAACCTTTGAAATGTTAAGACAGGGCAAAATAATAAGCTTAAGCAGCATTATGTCCCAAACGACTGTTTGCAAAGATAAGAAGAAAGCAGATATTAGGACTGATAACTATCAGATGGAAAATTAAAAACATTCTTTAGAATCAGCATCATTGTGCTAGCTTACCTGTACCTATAGAAATTCCTTCCTTTTATTAATGTAATTGTTCCCCTTACTTTTCTCATAAATAATCATTGCCTTTCCTCTTAATCGGAACAGTAGGTTTCTGCCTGAATCAGTGTTTCCGGAATTTGTTGAATCTCAAATAAATGTTTGTTGCCTCTCACTTTGGCTTTTTATTTTTAGGTTAACAACTTATTTGTACAGTGCCTAAAAATACCCTTGTTCAGTTTGCCTTAATTTTAGCAGATTTTTCCTTTATCATTATTATTATTATTTAAAATGTGTTACGTGTAACAAAAATTGAGGGAGGGTATTTTGTTATTTTTTTAATAAAAATATACAGTGATTCAAATAAATAAATATGTAAATGCTGTGTACCCATAAGCAGTTAGTGATCACATTGTCATTTTCCATTGAAGGCATCTGCCCTCTCTTTTGCTCTGTTTTTGTATGGGGCCCTATCCTCACCCAACATTTCAGTCACGCCTCTAGATAGATGACTCTTCAATCTTCCAAATTCCAGTACTACATTTTCAGCTGCCAACTAGGAAGCTATACTTAGGTGTCCTGCCCATACCTCAAACTTCCTATAGCAAAAAAGAAAGTTATTATCTTCCCATGTAAACTGTATCCTGCCCCTCATATCCCTCACTCAGTTAATATCAATGTATATCACATTACCTGAGCTAAAAGTGACTTTAACTTCTAAATCCCTTCAATCTCCCACTGCATTGAACCAGCCATCAAGTTGAGCAGGTTCTACCTTTGAAGTCAATCTTGGGTCTACTCTCTCCGTTTTTTGTCCTATTTCAAGACTGCTCCCCCCATATCCCTCCTTTACAACCAAATTTCCTCCCAACTATTTAAACAAACCTCATTCATTACAGCCTCCCCTTCATTCGATTGTCCTTAGACCAAGTCAACTTTCTGTGACATCTATCTATTCATTTAACTTTCCTGATCAAAATCCTTTCATGGAATCAGAATATTTAAAGTCCTTAGCATTGTCCTCTCTTCTGGGAAGCCTTCCTAGATAGTCCTTTCCTCTCAGCACAGATCCACCTTTGGTGGGTCCAATATTTCATGTTATTTTTCAATAATAGCTATTTGCGCCTATATCCTTTCCACCTTGGAATGGGGGAATTTGTCTTATGCATCTTTGAATCCGAAATGCCTGTCAGAGAAAGACAAAAGCACTAAAATCTCTGCATAGACAGAATCCCTTAGCATCCATATAGTGCCACCAACCTGACTTTCCACCACTCTGCATACCCTCCATGTATCTCTGTTTCAACCACATAAGACAGTTTAGTCAAGCTCTTTGAAGAGCTTACTCAGACCAACACATATAATTGAGTTTTAGGGTATGAATGTGTGATGTAACAAGAAAGAAAAATATCCCATGGAAATCAAAAAATAAGAACCATGGCTAATCAAGCCACGCAGACTGGATCTAGAAAGTATCTGGACTTCAGCATCAGTCACAGGGAAGATTAACTTTAGTTTTCTGCAAATGATGTAGCACAGCTTTATACTGCATTTCTGTTGCTAGTACTATCTATCTGACTTTTTCTCATTCTATTATTTACATTTTTTTCCTTCACTACAGTTTTTGTTTCTTTGTAATTTCAACTTCTTTATAACATCACTCATTCATAACACCCTTCTCTACTTCATCATTTCTCCTGCTACACACTTTCTCTCAGCCTTACTTCCTAAACCTACCTGGCAGATTCTCTCTTTATTTCACAATATAATTTCCCAAGATCAAGACCCTAATCAACCCAGCTCTTCCCTGTTTATACAAGGATTTTCAGGTCAGGACATAGGCCAGGTATGAGTTGGCTGCCTTCAGATCAGCCGTCACTCTCTGGTCTGACCAGCCTGTCCAGTAGGGGCAGGCACACATGACACAACACACATCAGTCTCAGGCCACTCATCATTATGAGTGAGGCAGTCAGCCTTACCCAAGGCCAGAGTTACAACAGGCACCCTCTAATTGTCTGAAATGGTAAACAACATCATGAACCTCAAACACTATACATACCCCCTGCCCTTGTTAAATTGCTCCATCAGTCAGTAATGCCCTTCTACCCATCTTCATTATTGAAACCTCATCTTTAGTAAGATCCAGTTCAAAATACTATCTACCCTATAAAAGCTTTCCCTAATTTCCTAATTGACATCAAACTCTCTTCTTTCTATAATCCACAATATTCAGTGCTTTTATTTTACTATTTGTTACACTCTCTCTTAGATGTTAAATTTTCACATATGTTTTATTAGTCTGCCTGGATTGTAGATTTTTTAAAGGGCGGACACATGGCATTCATATTTGTTTCCCACATTACACCTAAGACAGTGTTTTGAAAATAGTAAAAACACAATGAAATGTGCCAAATTGAATTTTAATGAGTGTTCAATTCAAAGACAATTTTAGAGATCACAGCTACCTGTAATATAATCAGCTACTGTCCCTGAATTCTTTTTACTGAGTGCAAATTGTCCCTAAAATATATCTTATTTTTATTACACTGTGTGTTGTGTTATGGATTTCAAGCACTTTGCTTCCTCCACGCCTCAGTCAATTTCTTCACGAATCCCTTTGGCTACTTTATCCCAAGACCTAGGTATAGAGGTCTCATTTTCTGAGCCTCAGTTTCAACTGGAACAACACTCTGTCAAGATCCTCAGGGCCTTGAGATCAGCTCAGAGCTGCAGCCTCCATAAGACGTCCTTTTGCATCAAACCCCACAAAGACTTAACTTTCTACATTTGAAGTTTGGACTGTTCAGAATCCCAAAAAATTATAAATGAGATTTGCCACAGATGCAAACTTGAAAATCAAATGGATTTTTGCCTTTTCACAATAATGTGAAAGGGGCTTAACTTAGTTTGAAGCTAATAAATAGTTTCTGCTTTTTATGTGATGAGTAATATTCAGCACTTTGCATGACTAATTAAACAATCTGGGATTTGCTTTGAAGACTAAGCCATTCTTAACAATTTTAAATTACTGACTGTCTAAGCTGGAAATAATACTCCCAATTGTTAAAAAAATTTTAAAAGGGCTTCTACTATTAGATAGAGCTTTCATAAAACGGTTTAAGCATCTGCCAGTTTTTCTAGATCTAGAAATACCCACAATTCTTGATTATTCAAGAAACTATTATCTAATTTGTGGATTTCTTGGTCTTTAGCTTCCTATTCTTTTTGGGGACTTCCTTTCACTTTCTGTGACCCCCTTAGCAAAAGCTGAGTAGAATAAAAAGAGGAGGTGAAATGTTAAAAACAATTTTTAAACACACTGGTATTTCAGTCATCTGTTTCACCATGGACATTAAGTCTTCCTTAGCTCTTTTTTATTGAAAAAGTGTATTTCAAATCAAATTCCTGTAGTGATCATATTGTTCCACTGGACACATGTTGTTTTCAGCCTACTTGGCCAAGTTCATTTCTCAGTAACTTCATTCCCAAAGTGTAAATCAAGCATTTGATCTTTTTTTAAAAGTTGGGTGGGAAAGTGGTTTGAACCCTATGGCTAATAAAAGGTTATCAAGAATTCATGTGCTTGTTTAAAAGTTGCTAAGAAAGTAGATCTTTAAAAAAACAAAACAAAAAGAAATTGTAACTGTGTATGGTGATAGATGTTAACTAGACTGATTGCAGTGATCATTTCACAAGACGTGCAAATATCAAATCATTATCTTGTACATCTAAAACTAATATAATGTTATATGTCAATTATACTTCAATTTTTTAAAAAAATAACTCATGCTCTAGTTTTTCAGGTTATAGTTACCTTGGAAAATAAACCCATTCATTTTTAAAAGACAAAGTCCAATTGTTTGCAAAGCAAAGTTGCTGGAAGAGAACCCAAGGATAAGGTCACATATCTGGAGACTTCTACCTGAGGATTACTTCTTCAGACCTGCAACCTGTATATGCGGCAGTTCTCAAACATTTTGGTCTTGGTATGTCTTCACACTCTTAAAATTTATTTAGGATCCCAATAAATTTAAAGTGCTTGTTTTTACAGACATAGAACCTGATGATTTTTCAGACTCTAATGCTTATGTTGATATACCTTGCCCTCTTTCCAATTTTCTAGCAAATCCCCTAACAATTTCTCTTTCAAACGATGATAATTTCTTGAGTGAAATGCATCCTCTTAGCCTCACTTGTAGCAAGGATGCATTTAGAAAATTCTGATGCACAGAAGGAAATTTTGAACCTTGTAATCTACCAAGAGAAAATATCCTATCACATTTTGGCTAAGCTATTCACAGAGGGCCAGGATCAACTAATGCAGGGAATTGCCACTTTACATTTTCAACTGAAACTATTCTGCTTGGTTCTCAGCTTTCGGCACATTCTCCGGAAATAAAGAAGAAAGAAGCTCCTTGTGAACATCTCCCAGTTTTGCCTGGTGTGGGCAGCCTACGTTCTCAACACAAACCTGGTTTATAGAAAGAGAAGTAGAATTAATCATTGCAATAGGGAATTGGGCCACAGGGATCAATCAAGACTGAGATGGGCATTGCGTCTGAATTATCTGACTTGACTATCTCTACGAATCACACTCACCAAATAATTGTCAGTGTCCTTTTTTCCTCTTGTGTTATGCTTTATCAGGCCTCCACACCTGAAGAAAAAGCCAATACTCTCTCTTCGCCCCGCCATACCATCCTTCTGTCAACTGTGGGAAGATTCAGGTTGTATAGGTGCTGGAGTTTATACCATTTGGAGTCCCTCTTTCAGAATACAAAATTAAAAACAAAATATTGAATGGCCTGTACAAGGAAGAAGCACTGAAGCTTAAATGTCATTAACTTCATGGGAAATCCACCACTGCACCTAGTATAGAAGAGGAAGGATCACAAGGCATACGGTACCTCACACAGGTACTTAATAAATGCCTTTATTACAAAGAAATTGAGATTTTTCTACCTTCCTATATGTTTTTTTTTTTGCTTTATCTTGATTTTTTCATGGAAGAAAGGGAGATGATTCCACTTCTCTTAGAAACCAACAATTAGGATGGAGATACACACACACACACACACACACACACATATCTATATTTTTTTATTAGTGCTTATGTGATCTGCATTTTGAACTATAAGTACTACAAGAAATATTTTACATCCTAAACTACAACCTTGCCAATCAGTGTGTCATTTTCTTTTTTCACAGATGAAGACATGCAAGGGTCAATATGTTTAAGTAACTGATACACACACACACACACACACACGTATATATAATGAAATATTACTCAGCAATAACAAAAAATGAAATCTTGCCTTTTGCAATAACATGGATGGGCCTAGAGGGTATTATGCTAAGTAAAATAAATCAGACATAGAAAGACAAATACTGTATGATTTTACTTATATGTGGAACCTAAAAACACAAAAGAAATGAACAAAAAAAAAAAAAAAACAGAAACAAACTTATATAGAGAATAAAATCGATGATTGCCAGAGGGGAGAGGGTGGGGGGATAGGTGAAAAAGGTGAAGGCGAATAAGAAGCACATTTCCAGTTATAAAAAAGTCACGAGGCTGTAATGTATAGTACACGGAATATAGTCAATAATATCATAATAACTTTGTACAGTAACAAATAGTTGCTAGACTTATCATGGTGACTACATTGTAAGATATATAAATGTTGAATCAGTATTTTATACACCTGAAACTAACATAATATTGTGTGTCAACTATACTTTAATAAAAAATAAATGCAAACCAGGCAAATGGATCCTCTCAAGGTCCCACTGAAGAGAAGCATAGAGGTACAAAAAGGAATCCACTGTAAAAGTGAGTAGGAAGACAGTGACCAACAAGGGAGAGATTTCAACCAATTTCAACAAAATCCTGGAATATGGAAAGTGTATAAGAGCAGGCAGACAAAACTAAGAGGTGCAGGTAGCTACCTTCTTTAAGGAAAAAGAAAAAGACTAGGATGTAGTCTGCCTCACAGGGTGCCAAGCCCCAAACAGGGCTCTGGGCTCAGAGTCAACAGATTCTACTGAAGTGAGAGTGAGAAGCGAAAGATTAGTAAGACATATCTAAACTACATAGACACAACAGCCCAAATTCTCAACCTCCTCCCCTCCTCCTCCCACACTATCCTTAAAGCGAAACAGCTTGAACACTCTGAGGAGCCACTGTACAATTTTCCCGACGTACAAATTCAGGTGTACAAATTACAACTAGCTGGAGCCCTGACTGAGATCCTTTCTGAAAAGTGAAATACGCCAATTTCCCAATGGGAAGCCTACACACACACACACACACACACACACACACACACACACACTACATGCACACGCACATGCACATGCACACGCACACACACACAAGTGGAGAAAATCCGAGCCAACCACCGAAAGACTTTTTTCTTAAATGCCAATGCACAACCAAGGGCCACCAAGTTTAGAAAGAGTACACAGCAGCACAAAAGAAAAAAACCAAAATAGATGAGCAAAATAACTCAAAAGAAACAGAAAATTCTAAAGCAGAACAGACATTATTTTTAAATCCGGTTATAATAAAAAGAGATCTAAGAAGCTATTACATCTAGAAAAAAACAATAAACTGTAAAAAAAGAACAATAGAGAATAAAAAACAGATTTGGGAGGTTAAAAGTATAATTGAGTAAGTTAAAAAGAAATTTAAGGCTTCCAAAATAATGTTGAAGTACTCTCACAGAATATACAAATGATAAAACAAATAAGATAAGAGACTAGAAAAGTAATCCAGGAGCTCTAACTAAGAAAACTCTCAAAAACTATCAGATACAATTTAGACTGCTACCATATAAACATTTTACTATGATACTAGAATACAGTATATTCCTAGTAAAAGAGAGACCTTATGTTATTTGTACATTTCCACTAAGGCTATACATCAGGAGGACCACAAGGTCTTTGGGAGGATTTGGCATTACCATAATCTTTATCAGCTTTCCAAGCCTCTCCCAAGTAAACTTACATAAGTTCTCACTTAACATCATCATAGGTTCTGCAACTTTAAGCAAAATGATGTACAACAAAACCAATTTCACTGCAAGCTAACTGATGGAAACAAGATTTAAGTTCCTACAGCATCTCATCAACATTATAAGGAAACAACATTGAACAGAACGTTACTTGAGGACCTGCTATACATATCTATGTAAAAGCAATTCCAAGACATACCCTCAATTTCATTCTCCCTTTTCTAATTAGATAGTCATCTTATTCATCTCACGTAGAAATTCTGTAGTCATCTGTGTGGGGATCTCCCCTTGATCCAGTTTTTTAAGGGGTACGTATTAGCCAGTCCCACTCTCCACTCAAATGCAACCATCTAAAACAGTTTATCTAAACTCCTTTCAACTTCTCTCAGTCCATACAAAGCCTGTAGACAAATCTTCCTTAATAACAACCTACCTCCCTCTATCAAGGACTTAATTATAACAGTTACCTCTTTTAAGGCTCATTTTATGCTAGGCATTTTATATGTTTTTCTCTAATCACTGCAGCCCTGCAGATAGATATTATTATCCCCAATTTAAAAATGATAAAACTGAGGCTTAAGAGAGTTAAATAATTTGCCCAAGAGCAAAAAATTAGTAAGTGGAGGAGCAAGAATTTTTGCTCAAGGTTGTCTGACTTCAAAGTCTATGCTTTTTACATTCACCACAATGCTACCCTCATTACTTATATTTGTATTATATTTTATAAGTACATTTAAAAACTATCCCAGTTTTATTGTTCTGATGATCTTATTATACAAGTCATTATACCCATTTTACAGGTGAAAATACCAAGGCCATAGAAGTTAATGATTTTCTCCTGATCACATCATGTGCTCAGCATTCACAGACTCTTGTTACCACACGCACCTGTTTATATGCCACTTTTCTGCTCAAATTTCATCATTCAACTAACATTGTAGCCTAATGAAATATCAAGTTTCACTACAACTGTGACTTTTTTGTTATTGTTGTCAATTGCTTCATTGCCAAACCCTTCATTTATCACTCAACATTATCCTTAATCTGGCCATAACACACACCCTTCACCCCTACCATGCAGGTTTCCTGACCATGCACTCAAATTGCCGTTTATCCCCACCTTCAAAATTTTGCTTAGCATCTCCACTTTCTGAGACACCCTGATTCTTCTATCTGCCCAAATGGTGCCCATGATGTCAATACTTATTTCAGGTGACAGGTACATTTATATCTTCTATCCCTGATAGCCCATAATTTATTCACTCCTCCATATGTTTGGAATTACGTATTTAACTGGAAACTTCTTTATGTTTTCATATCCCCTGTGAAGTCTTCATGTTTTCAAACCTTTATAAGCTCTTTGAAGACAAATATGGAAATTGAACCTGCACCTAGCACTTTGGACCTAGAAGCTGCACAGCTCTAGTAAATGCTCAGCAAACACTTGAGGAACTGAATTTACCGCTCTGGAGTTGTTTGTCCCCAAGTCAAGCATCTCTCCTTCCCAATTATTCGACCTCTCTCGAAAGCTTGCCAGGTCTCATGACTTTTGTTTGAGTCGTTTGCTTTTCTCCCCCACATTTTCCAGGCTTAATTTTCCACTGACCTGATGTTCTGATGTGCCCCATGCATACTCCTCATTTGTCTTTACTTTCTGCTCTTTCACAAAGCAAAATGTGAAATGATCCATGCTTTCATTGGCACAGTTCAGTCTTGGGTTTTTTCCCCCCTAACTAAACCATTCATGTGGAGGAAGCTTTTGATCCAGGATTCAGATATTCAGTCACGTTTTACATAACCAGAAACCATGCTAGGTGGTTATGTAAACTCTGGTTTTGACTTGAATAGCCAGACAACAGTCTTTACAATTTAGGTTAAAGCATGTTGTCAGCTCCCATTCATTTCCGATGATCTGAATGTCAAAGTTATCCCACAATAGTGCCATCAAAGAGATTCATGAGTATGTCAGGAGAATACTTGAAGAGAAAAAAAATATTTTTTTAGACTTTTTTTTGGCGGAGGAGTGGTAATATGTTGTTATTATCACAGGCACTAAAATGCCTAAGAAGAGATCAAGTTTACTCACACAGTTTAGTAAACAACTGCTAGAAAAGAAATAACAAATGAAGCACCCCATTAGAAAGCAAAGCACAGAATCAACATTCAGTGAAAGTGTCTTTATTTATATTAAAATGTCCTAGTGAGTGGCCACTTCTTTAGACAATGAAGAAGCCAGTGATTTTTTTGCTGTTGTAGACGACCTTGTATTTGACACAGACTGCTTTCTATGCACACATTCGCTATCACTTAGAGAAAATTCTGAACATTTCTGGAAGGATGTGACAAGCAGAGGAAGAAGCATGGAGACAACAAATGGAGAAACTGAGAAAACAAAATACAAACTGACCTAAGCTCACACAAAAATATCAGTGGCCACTTTGAGTTTAAACCCAAATCTCCTGTATTTAGTTTCAGAGTTGTTCAGCTAGTTCTATCATGAGGACTTTGCGGTCCAGTACCACACTTTTGGCTTCTCTAAAAATCTCGATCCACATATAGGTTCACTTGACCTGTTGTCAATAGGCTTCTACCTGAAACTGTTGACCCATCCATTTTTTATAGGACCATGGAAGAGTCACATGCAACAGAATTGTGCTATTTGGTCAAGCCACCATGAAGGAGATATGCCAGTGGTTTCTATCCTAATTTGGCAATGTATACATCAATGTGGCCTAAATTGGTTTCCCTATCCTGGGGACATTTGCCTAGTGATTAGGAAGAGGAACCTGTGCTTTTTGTACTTTGAAGGGGATGACAAAACAGACTGCCATCCTAGAGATTCTACCTGGTGATCTGGAAATTTGAAAAATCTTATAGCCTAACTAGTGGAGTGAGCTCACTAGTGCCTCCTGGTCAGTAGAAGTTATCTTTTAAAGTAAAAAAAAAAGTGTCATTTCCTATAGAAATCATTAAAAAGCTTTTTAGGACTAACAATACAGAATTATATCAAAAATATGAAGTTCTCAATTTAAAAGCAATGACAAAATTTGCAAAGCAAAAGACGAATTTTATGATACAATCTTTAAACTTTTTACATCAAACCAAAAAATAGTAATAAATCAACAAATGGGGAAATTATTCAAATCTACTATGTTAGAAAGACAATTAACATTTCTACCATATAAAGAGCTCATACAAGTCAATAAGAAAAATAGAAAGATATCAATAAGTAAGTAGGTCAAGAAGAAACTTTACAAAAGAAAAAGATTAGCAATCATAAGCATAAAAATTATCAACCTCACAAATTATTAAAGAAATTTAAATTAAAAACTATAAGCCATTTTATTTTTTAAAAAAAGACACAGCCTTTTTAAAAAATACTCATTAATAATACTCATTAAGAATTGCTAAAGCCAGTAATGCCATGTATTTCTGGCTTGAAAATGTCTTATAATAGCTTTAGAAAGAATTTCAGCAGAAATTATCAAGGACCTAGTATAATTATGTCATTTCTGAGAACTTATTTAAGGAAATAACTTAGAATGGGGGAGGGAAAAGCGCTATATGCATACATGACTACCATAGCATTATTTGAGGAAGGGGCAGATTATATAATCTAAAGTACTTTTCTGATTATTAAAAAATTGAGAATAATTAACATCTTTTTAGTACTTATTCTGTACCTTAAACTGCCCTAAAAGTTTATGTGATTAAATCACTTACCTTCATAAAAAATACTACTGGATAGATGCACTATTATCTCATTTTACAGGTGAGTAAACGAAGGCACAGAGGGGTTCAATAACTTGCCCAAGGTTAAACAGTATGTGGTGGGGCCAGGACTGGCACCAGGAAGTCATTTCTCAACTGGTAACCTACATTTTCTCTCTCATAGCATAATATTCTCATTGTAAAAAAACTTGGAAAATATAGGTAAAACAAAAAAAAAAATTAAATTACCCATAATAGTCAGAGATAGCCAGTAGTTCCCTTCAGTCGTTTTGATGTGAACATTTAAAATTCTATTATGTAACTCCATCTCTTGATGTTTTATTCAATATTATAGTGTGAGAATTGTTCTATTCTCTTTCACAAATTATGTTCTGCCTGATATTATAACATATAAACACATATGGTCATTTAGTTAACCTGTGTTTTTAATTACTTTATTCATTGACACATTAAAATCTTTATACGTAAATATCTGTCTGAGCTTCTATTCTATGAAAACAGAACTTTCTGTTCTTTGGTACACATACCGTTAAAAGTATACAATTTCAAGTTTTTTATTTTTTCAAAGCATTTTCCAGAAAATGTTTTACCAATTTATTTTCTTGTTAAGGATATCTGACAACTCTCATAGTACTACACTTTACCAGTATCATTTTCTAAAACCTTTGCTAATTTAACAGGTAAAAAATGGTATCTTGTTTCCATTTTACCTCTTTTTTGTAGTTGTTCATTTATAGATATAAGCATTTGTCTTATATCTGTGGTCATTTATATTTCTTTCTTTGTTAAATTGTTCATTCATGCCCTTTGCTCTTTTTTTAAAATTGGTGGTTTACTTTCAATTATATAAGTTCTTTATATAGTAAGGATATTATTCCATTTATACTTCCTTTTCATTATATATATGAAACTATTGTTTGTCTCACTAAGCATTACTTATAAACAAAAAATTAGAACATGCTAACTATAATAAGAAAATATTAAATATATTATACTACATTTATCTGATGCAATATCATTTATTGAATAAAATGTTTCTGAAAAGTTTTCAATAACATAAGAAAATGTTTATTTCACAGTATTACAGGAAGAGACAAAAAGTTGGATGTTTAATATCATAATAAATAAAAACAAATAATGTGCATACAAATTGGAAGAAAATCAATTGTTAACAGTGATGTTTTTTAGTATTGGGGCTTTGGTTGATTTTGGGGGGTGGGGAGGGGATGGGTAAGGGGTTGTATTTTCCAAATTTTCCATGGTTAGAATTCACTATTTTTTGCAAGGATAAAAGTAATAACTGTGGAGGGGAAGGAGAAGAGAAGACACTCTTAAAAAACTAAAAAAAAAAAAAGGAAAATAAAAACTAATTTCTCCCACATACATTTCACATTGCTATGAGCTCTATGAGAGCCTCTCTAGCAAACTGCTTCTCAAACTTGAATGTCTTGCTCCAGAATGAGCAATTGTGGCTGACTGCCGGGGCACACAAAAATTGGGCTTCCCTGAGCCTTTCTGGTCCTGACCAAGAACAAGCTGGACCCCATATTCCCACAGATCAGAGGGGCCACTGTGACCTCAGAGCACAGTAAGGGTGGGGTTTTGTTCCAGGACTCAGGGATTCTCAACTAATTTCTAACTGAGCCAAGTTGGGCCAGCACTGAAGATCAAAGCTTTGTGCCTTACCTCCCAGGCCTGAGGGGTGTGGGAGAACAGCTGATTCATGCAGAACCACACCTTCACCAGGCTGTTATTCAGCCATTTGTGAAAAGGAAAGATCTAGGAAGCTGGTAACTGACTGCACAAGGAGGACCACTTACATTCCTTTGAGTTAGTTTCCCAGTTCTCTTTTCAACAGATTATGTTTTACCTTATCAGGTTATTATATCCCCTTTGTGACAGAAGTACTACAGACATTTTTAGTTACAGCCACAATCATCCTTTTTTTTTTTTTTTTTTTTTTGTACTGAACTCAAAGCATTCCTCCAAAAATCATGATGTTCCTCAAGAACAAAAAAGGGAATTAAGACCAGGAATTTTAATCCTTGCATCACAGGTAAAGGCACTGGTTCTCAGCCCTGGCTGCAAATTGGAATCACCTGATGAACTCTACAAACACCTGACACATCAAGGATTTAAAAGCACCACAGGTGATTTTAATTGCAACCAAGGTGGAGAATCTCTAGGTCAAAGTGATGAGTTAAAGCAATATAGGTGAAGACAGCTAAACCTACATGAGGTGTTTGAGGAACAGACTGGTACCTCTCACAAACCTAGAAGGAACATTTGCAGTTGTATAATTCTATTCACTTATTTTACAGGTGAAGAAACATGAGTGAGAGGTAGAGTAGGCAGAGCTCTGCAATGTGCCCAAGGCTACGCAGCCAGAAAATCCCACAGCTAATCTCAGCTCTCCAGGGTTGACACAGTACCCTTTCTACCACTTCAGGCTGCATCTCTATTTAGAATTATCTCCTCTATTTTCAGACAGTAAAGAGAGGGTTAAAATATCTTACCCAAATATGCCCTCACTAATACAGGATGAGGCACAGATAGATTGAATAATATAATGGGAGCCTAAGGCCACAAGCCACAGCCCTAACATCCTTGCTATTAATAGAACACTGTTTACATTCAAGTGAAAGAGCTTTTTAATGAAATTGGTGTATGTGCAGAATAGTGTTCAATCAGTAGAAGATTGAGAAAAATATTAGGGAGAAATTTGCTGCTATTCTCATTATTAATTTGTAATGGGTCTTTAATATAACAACAAAGGAAAACATCTTTGACTACCTGTTAAGCCAATAGACATAATGAGAGAAAATCAGTGTACTAAACAGCATTTTAGAGACAATTACTAGAGATGGATTTAGTAGTGAAAATTCTATCAGCAACAAACTTAAACAAAAACTCTATCTTTAACAAAGTATATGACCTAATGTTAAAAATATTATTAGAAAAATAACAATTTGTTTATTAATAATAAAATAATAATAAAGTTATAATGATATAAATTAAATATGTGTTTATCAGTTAATAATAGAAAACAATTAGTTCAGTGATTTCAAGTTTAATTGATCATTTATTTACAATTTTATAAATTGTAAAGAGAAAAGAATCAATAAGAAACATTGCATGAAAAGAAACAAGAATGGAGAATTTGGTGATTTAGATGCATATTGCACGGGAAAATGTCTCAGATCCTCTGGGATGATAAAATGTCTGTTGAAAGAAACATAAAGGAAAATGATAGGAAATTTAATACATCCAAATTATGGAATGTGTTTCTTTCTATAGCACAATTTGCTTGTGGTCATATACAATAGATAAAGAAAGATAAAGAAATGCAATAGAAAAGAAGAAAAAATTTAATCTTCTTGCTGAAAAATATGTTGTCAACAGGCAGTAACATTTATTTGTAAATGGTTGTTCTCCTTTGCATGCATACATTCATATTCTGTTAACCTAAAAGACCAGATATGTAAAGCTGAGGAAACAAGCAGATATAATTAGAATGGGAACTGGAATTGGGGGTAGGTGGGCAAGGAAAGAATGTGGGTTTGGGGCGCGTTCAATTTTCTGTTCACAGACCTATGGTTAAGTGACAGGTTCAGAGAACAAAAGTCTTGTTCTGCAGCTGGAGACAAGTTCAGCAGGTTTCTGGACCAAAGAGGGAACTCACGGAAATGCCAATCTATCCACAGTCAACTATTAGTAAAGTAGTATAGATGACAGATCTGGAAGGACCCAGTGAAAGCCCAGCTGAAATATTTAGTTGCGAAAGAACACCAACAGAAAAATACATCTGGGAGGGGAGAAGGGGATGAACTCTGGTCAATCCCCAGAACGGCCGAGAGCAGACGTCAGAAATGATCCTGATCTAAACCAAGGGCACGTGCTGATTGGCCGATGGGGTCTTCCTCCCCTGCCATGTTTGCCGCAAAATAGAGCCTTCCCACAGCTGTTTGGACCAGCTTGTGGCACATTGTTGTGTCTGCTAAATATAATTAAGAACTGCTTGCTCTAGGGAAATGAAGGATTTGATTAAGGGGAGTGTTTCTTCTTCCTTTCTTCTTTCTTGTTTTTGTTCTGACCTTATCCAAATTATTTTAACTGTTTTTTAAATCATGTCACGTTCTAGGGCAATTTTCGCTTTTGTTTAGATGACCAAATGCCAAAGGTACATATTTATGGCGTGTGAGGTGTGTGTGTGTGTGTGTGTGTGTGTGTTCATTCTGAGAAGAATAAAGGGGGCTTAAAAGGGGGATCTCATCCCAAACGGTTTATTTTGGAACCCCCCTCCAAGGGAAAAAAAAAAAAACTCATAACACCAAAGCTGATTGAAGCAGTTATGAAGAACTCCAGGCAAATGCCAAGTGGCATGTTCCCCAGGCTCTGAACAGCACTTGCGCTCTGCAGTTATAATTTCTTTGTTAACAAGTCAACCCTCTCAGTCTTCTCTGTGGCTTCTGATGTGTCACTGTTATACAACTATGGAACAACCGCTGAGGGTGGGCTAGGGAAGGAGGATACATGACACCAGCCATCAATCTTTTACAAACCACAGTTCTAAAAGAACACAGGATTTATGAGCAAACATGTCCGGAGAGCCCCCGCCAGGGAGTACAAAGATCGAGAGTTTGGGGTGACTGTGAGCACATCAGAACAAAAGAACAAGGCAGGAAAGATAACATAACAAAATAGGTCCTGCTTGCAGACTAATAATTATGACTGTCCAAGTTGATTTTAAGAGCATTTTTTAGCATTTTTTCCTTTAAAAAAAAAATCAAATAAATATGGTGTGTCAATAAATGTGACCAATACCTGAAGTATGCTTATATAATATAGTTAGCTAATAACTCCATTCTTGGTGGGGTTCAGTGTGTATTTACTGCATCTGTTTTGTGGTATGTGCAGGATCTTGAATATAGTCGCTATTCAATAAATATGAGGGTATCAAATTGGTGGCACTCTACATGACTGGGTTTTTTCTTTAAACCATCCCTTCCTTCTTCTCTTGTCCTATCAATTATCAAATGCCCTTGGTACATTTGTTTTTACAACCCTTCAAATGTTTTTAAATCAATCTTTTCTTTCCCATTCCCAGAATTACACCTATTTTCAACAATTACCTTGTGATGGCTCAAATATCGCAATACCTACCTAGCCAGTCTTCCAGCTTCCAGTTATCAGATTACTTTTCACAAGCATTCCCAAGCTCAAAAAGCTTTCAGTCACTTTTGAGTGCCTCTGGGATAAAGCACGAATCCCTCCACTGATTTTTCTGGATACATCACAACTCAGTCTCACCATGCCTCTCCAAATATTCAACAAACCTCAAAAGGAAGACTGCATGCAGCAAGCCAAAGTCCTCACTAGTATTTGTAACAACCTGTGCACTTCTACTACTGTATTTCACTTTTGTATTCACCCACTCTGCCCACCTAGAGAATGGGTTTCATACTCTCTCCATGCATCCTTCCATCCTCCTATGCTTCAGGGTCAAGTCCCATCTTTCCCATGGATCTCTTTCTCCTGAGGTAAACTCTAGGAATTTCAGTTGTTAATTACTGTCTGTTTTATTATCATCACCCATCGCAGGCCATTAGTATGATCTTCTCTCTCAAGTATTGCCAAGCCTTCTTGAGCTGCTCTCCATCGATTCATCAATCCCTGCTTTCGTTCAATGGTCATTGATTGGCAAGGCTACCTGTGCCTTGCCAGGCACCATGCAAGTTCCCATGTATAGAAACACAGAATGAATCTGTTTTCAAGGCTCTCTTAATCAAAGGGAAGGAAATTATAGTGCACTATGCTTAGTTCAGTGGAGCATATTTACATGCACGTGCATATGATCTTTCTGATTGTTAGGCTCATAAATTCCTGAAGCTAGAGCCTGTACACCATGGAGTACTTTTATGACCCTGCTAACCTTATTGAGCATATATCTAGGCTTTGAAACATACTTGCTGAGTGTTATTGAATGTTTCAATAACAGATTAGGGCTCAAAATTATCTAGATAATTGTCTCAGCATCTCTTCATTATGCCAAGAAGAAAAGTCTAGTCTAAAATGAGACTTAAATATACAGAATATCTCTTAAAGGATCTATAAGTAAAATTGCCTCAGGAAAGGAGAAGTAGTTAGCTAAAGAGTCAAGTAAGAAGGATATTTGTCCATGGACATGTTTTTATGCTTTGAGTTTTAAACCATGTGAGTAATTTTTTGAAAATTAAATTATGATACATTCTATTCAATAGAGTTTCAATAAATTAATAGGGACAAAACTCAAGATGCCAAATTTTTCTGTTTCTACTGTTTTCTTGAGAATCATTGGTAAAATAACTTAGAAAATCTTTAATATAGACACAGATGAAAAATTATGAGAAGAATGCAGATGAAAGCATAATGCACAAAGGCATTTCAAAAATAATTCCTAACTCTTCTTCCTGATGGACTTGCTTTTCTTTCTTCCTGCATTTGCTCCTAGCCTGGACCTAAGTTTGAACTAGAAAAACAGAAAAAGAAAAACACCTCAGGCTTGGCATCAGCTTTCTCTGCTTCTACAGGCCCTGAAGCTTTCTTGCCCACTCTGACAATGACGAACATTAGAATCTGTGAGGTGATCTGAAAGCGTTCCTGCCCTGGCTGGCCATGGCTGTAATGGAGCTGGGTACAGTGAAGGCCTAGACTGTCAACTGAGCTCCTCTCAATGCCACTTCACTCTTGTATATCACTATGGATATTTTCACCTTTTTATTTTATGAAGAAGGGGTTGCTTTTAAGGTGCCGGGCATTATATTAAGAGAGTCAGCTGACAAGTGTTTAGTTAAATGATATAATGCTGATAACATCCTTTTCTACATGTCTACCAAACAGCTGGTAATGTTACTTTGTCAAGAAACAAAAAACATTTTCAAATGAGAATTCTTTGTGTAACAAATATTATACTATGAAAAGTTTTTACAGGACACCCTTTTTAAAAAACCACCATGTGCCTGGATTATATCGAGCTCAGCATCATACTCTCAGAGTTGTTAACGAAAAATTAAGAACTCTCCAAACTCTATTGAACATCTATTAGCTGTCTGTTTCTTTTTTTCCTTTGTAAAAATCACAGTCAACCCACTTGTGATCACGTTCCCACTGGCATGCCTGGAAACTATTAAAAACAGATGTCTGGACCAAGCTCCAGACATCTGGGGATGGAGCAACTCTAGTTGCATCATAAACATGTCTCTGTGCATGAGGATAAGCTCCTTTCAGGTGTCTTTTTGGTTTTCTTATAATACCAAATATATAACCTCCAAATAATAAACTAAAGACAGCTTGTATTTGTATTTGCTTTGGCATCATTTTTGTTTTGTAATTTGCTTTAACCGGTTTTGAAATATGAACTCTTATCTTGAGCTGTTGAGTCCTTCATAAAGATTGCAGTGAGACCACACATTTCTATACTGACACTAGAGATTTGTCTAGTGTACGTTATCTACCCTGGAAATGCTGGATTTTACTTTTTGCATCCAATAAATACTCTATTATTAGAGAAAGAAAGAGGAGAAGAAAGGTAACTATAATTAAAGCAAGTTATATTTGCCTTTTATTGTGAATTGGGTGTTTGGTTACTGATTTTTCATTGTCGTTGTTGTTTTAATTTGGTTACTGTTTCTCTAGTATTTGCAGTTTCTGAAATTATTTGAACCAAAACAATGATTGTCCCAACTTTTCCTGGTAATAAGAAAAGTATCTCTGATTTTATTCAAACTATCAGAACCAAAGAGTAGGCTTTGGGCATGAATAAAGGGAAATGACTGGAGATTCCCAAGGAATTGACTTGTCTAAGAAATATTTTAAATTGGGGAAAATATGGCACTATTTACTCCTGAATTATTGAATTTTGAGAACTGTTGCCATGTGATACTTTGTTTCTCAACTATAGTGTTGGGGAAGGATTCTAACTCATCTCACTTTGGAAGAATGGGTTTAAATTGGCAAGTGTCGAGATCTCCAGAGCAAGTACATAAATGAAAGATGAAATAAATGCCTTTCTTTTCTTCTTTTTCCTTCCTCCACCCGCCCCCACCCAGACCCTCACTTCCAGGAAGCCACATGCTATGAATGCTTCTGTCTGTTCCTCTCCAGCAGAAGATCTGGGAAGGAGGGAGTTAGAAGAATCCCATAATAAAGAAGAGTTTCAAGCCCCAGACTGTGTGCCGGGTTTACTGGGAACCACAGCTTTGCTCAGAGCTCACGTCTTACCAGGCAATACTTAAGTTCTTACCCAACAGATCGTTTGATGTCACCAGAAGGCTTGACTTATGCCTGTCTTCAGGGGGTTAACTTCATAGTAACTCTCTAGGCTGCCACTAGAGATCCAGAGCACAGTATAGAAAAGGGCCCAGGAAGCTACATATTTAGTAGTTTCATGACACTTAAGCAGAAAATCAGCTTGTCAGCTCCAAAAGAAATAGAAATGTATATATATAATGTTTATCAGTGTTGTTATTTTTCTGCTTTCAAGAGATCCATTAAAGTTTAGAAAAATCTTTGTCAGTTTTTTAAATATACAGATAAGTACTGATTGTGGTCTTCATATCCTTATGATAGTTTCAGATTTTTTTTTTAATAAGATTGAGACAATCTTCAAACACCCTTGATATAAAGAATAAGAAATAAATAAGAAAAACTTTCTTTGGTTATTTCATAAGCTAAAAAAAGTAAACAAATAATAATCATTACAAATAAACAAACATTTGAGACTATACAAAGAGGGATATTAGCTAAAGAAATAAATTGCCTCTCAAATGGCAGAATAAGAATGTAAAATATTTTTATGAGAATTTGTTTTAAATAAAGCTGTTTGGAGTCTTATAGATACATATTTTAAGCCACCATAATTCATGGAGGATCTTTTCGACGCGCACTTCTTTTCCACTATTGCCTTGTGTGCTTTCTTACCCTCAGTCCCAAATACCCATTAAATTAGAATCATCCATTGGTTCCTGGGATATTAAGATTAGATCAAAATGGAAAGAGAAAAAAACAATCACACTTAGCTTTGAGTTTCCAAATTGACCTATGAGACTTATAACATAGAAAATAGTCATGCACATCAAAGGTTTTGATTTTAAGAGCTGGGTTTTTGAGTTTCAATAAACTAAGCCTATTGAATCACATAAAGTTTATGGCATAAACAATAGCTGAAAATTAAATTACAGCTTCATTGACTAAGGTAGGAAATTAGGAAAGGAGAGCAATAAAGTCAGATGATAATACAGGTATGCAAGAAAGTTCTCTAAATTCTACCCTAGGACCACCCCCAAGGCAAACTCTGAAGGAAGAAGAACTGATGGAAATTCCAGATGGGGATCTCAGAGCAGGGAAGACTGAAATTCTTATGAGAAGTCTGGGAAGTTGAGAAATCTCAAGGACAAGTCACCTTTGTCAGGACGGTGTGGCAGCTAAAGAGGTGAAATGCTAGTAGGTATGAGACAACTTGAGCCTCAGCCCCAGAAAGGAGACAAAGAGCAACTAAAAACTTTTCCATGCCCTCCTACCTCCAAAATGAGAGCAGAGAGCTGAGAAAGCTAGGGTATCAAAAGGAGCTTCAAAATTAGAGTGAGTTTAACTTCAGAGTATGTAAATCAACAACCAGAGACAATGGCGTGAATGCTTCAATGACTAGACAAGGAACACTGACAACCTGATGCCCCACCCCTCCAATTCACTAACAATATGTAGCCCACCTCAACATTTCAAATGCAGCTGCAGGGAGAATCTACCCCCAGTTGACTAGGTTTTAGTGCCTGTCATTAGATAGAATACAGATTCAATTTTGGTATTTAGGGGATTTTTTTTGTAAGTTATATTTTTTTCACACTTAAGTTTGTGGATAGTGAAAATTACATAGTTGCTCCACTATTCTAAAAGGGAAATACTAATAATACATAATGGCCAGATAATAAAGAATGTTTAAAAATCTTAATACCCTGATGAACCAGGATGGGTCATCCCTGGTAGGTCAGTCTCAGAGTTCCATAAGAAATAAGCTTGATAAATTTTAAGTAAGTATGTAGACATTTGAAAATAATTATTATCTTATTCTTTTTTTGTAATGATTAGATTTTTGTTAATATGAAATGATTCTTGTCTGAGCACCACAAATGGAAAAAAAAAATCAGAAACACATAAAGTCGGAGAAATTAAAAGCATTTAATATGGTGCAGTCAAGGGGAAAAAAAGTAAGAGATACTTATCCATAGTTTCAACATCATGAAGAATGAATGTCTCCACAATGATCTTGAGGACCTGATACAGAGTAAGCACTTGATAAATGTTTTTTTTTTTAATAAGTAGCTATGTTTTTTAGGATCCAAAATCACTAGTTATTTTCTCTTTTTCTCTTTCTTTCATGAAAACAAAGAAACATTTGAGCCTTTTTAGTTATTGTGTTCTATTTTCTCAATTTTCATATCTTTAACCATAGGCTAATTATTTTGTTTTTCATACATCTACTTAATAAGTATATATTGAAGGCCTGGTAAGTGCCCACACACTGTTCTAGGTTCTGAGAATACATCAATTAACAAAACAGACAAAATTTCCTGCCTGAGGAAGCTTACATTCTAATAGGAGTACCAGACGTTAAACAAAATAAATACATTAGGTAATGAGTGCTATAGAGAACAATAAAGTAGGGAGGAGAATTGGAAGTGTTGGAGAGAGAAGCAACTACCTTAAATGCAGTGCCCTGAAAATATCTCAATGAAATGGCGAAATTTGAGTAGACACCTGAAGGAGGTGAGAAAGTAAGCTGTGTAGTGATTTTGGGAAGCATTCCTGGTAGAATAAACATTAAGTGTAAAGGCCTTAAAGAGGAAGCCTGCCTGGTATGTTCATGGAATGGTAAGGACACCAGTGTGGCTGGGACAGAGAGAATGTTAGGGATAGTTGTAGGAAATGAGGTCAGAGAAGTAATGGGAACCAGATTGTAAGGCCTTTTGACCACTGCAAAGACTTTGGCTTTTACTCTGGAGGACTGTAAGCAGAGGGATGACATGATCCAAATTACATTTTAACAGGACCACCCTGGCTGCTGGGTTGAGAATAGACTAAAGGGCAACAATGAAAGAGACAGGGAGAGCATTTAGGACTATTGAGATAGTTCAGGCAAGAGATTATAGTAGCATGGATTAGACTGATAGCCATGGGGCTTATAAGAAATTATCGGATTCTAGACATATTTTGAAGATAAAATTGGCAATATTTATTTATGGACTAAATGTGGGCAAGGGAAAAAAGGAGTCAAGGATGACTCTGATTTAGAAGAACTAGAAGGCTGCAGTTGCTATTAATTAAAAGTAATAAAACTGAAGAAGAAACCAATTTAGGGGCAATGATCAAACACTGTTCAGATCTATTAGACATCCAAGTGGAAAAGTCAAGTAGGCAGTTGGATATAGACTTAGGCTGGAAATATTAATGGAGCCTGATCAGCATATAATGGATTTAGACCTATAAGTCTAGATGAGCTCATCAAGAGCATAAGTACGGATAGAAAAGAATTTTAAGACCTGAGCCTTAGAACTCCAAAGATACTAGGCAAAGAAAATAACAGTGAATAAGTATTATGACTTCTTTTGAGGTAGTTACTCCTCAAAAGTAAAAGGGGATAATCTTGAAAACACCAGAAGGAAACTAATCACTCAGAGAATAACACTGATATTGACTACTGGATGCCTTTTGCTCTTTAGTGATATGAGGAGGAGGCAAGAGATAAAATACAGGATCTGACTAAGCAGTGAAGCTGACAGGAGACCTCTGCATAAAAATGGTGGTCCAAAAAAAAAAAAAATCCACAAGCCAAGAATTTATTTCAAAGGCTCACAGATTGATAATGACCCCAGATTCCTGACAGAAACAAATTCCTCTCTGAAGGAATGCTATTTCATCCAGGTTGCAAAATATTTCCATAGATAAAATTCCACTGAACATGATCTCATATTCAAAAAATCATTGAGTACATGAGAAAAAACAAGAAACCTTGAGCAAAAGTCGATAGAAATGACCAATGGACCTAGAAATCCTTCAGTTGTTGATATATTTTGAAAATATACACTTTTTAAAAAAATGTTTCATGATTTTCAAATGTTTTACTATATATTTAAAGAAATGAAAAGGAGTATTAAAAATTAAAAGTAAGAGAAAACTAAAATGACTAAGCACTTTTGAAAAGTACCAAATAAAATTTATAGAAATGAAAATGATAATAATTAAAATTTTTACGACACAGTAGATTAATTAAATAAAAGATTAGACACATCTGAAAAGCAGATTCAAGATAGAGTTAAATTTATTACCTGGATGCAACACAGAAAGACAGCTAGCTAGAGGAGAGAAAAAAATAAAAAGGGATAGGGGGCTGAAGAACATCTAATGTACATCTGATCAGAGTTCCAGGAAAGTATAAGAGAGAGAGGGGAAGCAGTATTTGGAGACCAAATGACTGAAATTTTTTCAGATCTGATAGACAACAAGACTCAAAGTCAAGATTTAAAGTGAATTCTAAGTAGAATAACTAAAAAGAAATCTGCACCTAGACCATTATAGTAAAACCGCAAAAGAACAAAGCAAAAGAGAAGATTTTAGAAGAAGCCAGAGTGAGAAAATAATATACGCATTAAAAAGACTAGTTATTATACAGACAGGATACAAGGGAAGCCAGAAAACAGTAGACTAGTGTCTTCAAAGTGCTAGGGAAAAAAAAAATGACGGCCAATCTAGAATTGTATAGTCTGTATAAATTATGTTTAGAGCAAAACCAAATTAAGACATTTTTAGACAAACAAAAAAATTAGAAAATTTACAATAACAGGTCCTTATTAAAGGAAGTAATCGATACACTACAGAAGAACTTTAGAAAGAAAAATGGAAACTGAAAAATAAAGATGAGACACAAAGTCATGTTGAGCAAAGAAAGTGGTTAACATTTAACAAAATCTAAACAAGCATTAACTTTGTGAGACAAAAAGAATGAAATATCTAATTGGTGATATTAAAAATAATGAAAGACTTAAAATAGTATATGAGAAGAAAGAGGTCGATCAGATTGAGCTATTTTGTGAAGAGAGTAAAAAAACCTGATTAACGTATTAAGTAGGCTAAAATTTTAATTTATATTTTCAAACTGGTAGAGAGAAAACAATACAGTGACAAAAACAAATCAATCCAAAAAGAAGGCAAGCAGTAGAAAAAGAAATGTGGGAAAGCATGGCAAACAGAAAACGCAAAATAGAGATAAATCCAAACACATCTAAAGTATGACAGCCAAGATAAAAATATCCAGCCTGAATAAAAATGTAAACCTAACTATTAGCTGTTCCTAAGACACATGCTTAAATACTTAAAACATGAGAATACAGAAAGGTTGAAAGTAAAAAATGGGAAATACACCCAGAGAATACTAGCCAAAACATAGAATAGCTAACTATATTAATATAGAACCACAACAATAAAAATGCTTTAAGAAAAAAGTATTCCTAAAGATATCAGGTCATTTAATAAACACTTCAATTCACAAAAAAATAATAATTCTAAACTTTACATACCAGATGACAAATCTAAAAATATAGTTAACATTAAAGGAGAAAGAATATTAACTAAACTATACAAACTTAAAAATCAACTATCTTTGTAGAACATTTTAACACAACCCTATTGATAATTGTGGGATGAAGCAAACATAAACAACAAAAAATAAAGACATAAGATTTAGCTTAATTAACACATTTTATGTATTACCCCAAAATTAAAGAATATATATTATTTTAAGATACTCAGAATATATTTTGAATGAACCATGTACTAGACCATAAAGTCTTAACACATTTCAAAGAATTGGTGGTGTATAAACACTTCTTTCACAACAATAAAATTAGTTTAAAACCAAATTACAAAAAGAAAACTAAACCAAAAAAAAATCCATTTGGAAATTTAAATCATGCTTCCAAACAACTTATGAGTAAAAACTAATTATAATCGAAACTAGAAAAAAAGTTAAAATAGAAAGATAATAAAAATATACACACTGAAACACAGAATCCAACTGAAATGTTACCTAGAGAAACTAGAGAAAAAGTTTTAGCTGTAAGTGCTTTATATTTTTTTAAAAGCTGAAAATTCACAAAGCATCCATCTTAACAAGTTAGGTTAAAAAACAAGAAAACAAGCTAAAGAAAGCAGGAGGGAGGCAAAAATCAAAGAACAGAAATCAGTAAGATAGAAAACAACATACAGTAGAGATCAATAAAGCTAAAAGCTGGTTCTTGGAAAAGACTAATTAAATCAACAACTTCTTATAAAGTTAATCAAGAGTAAAGAGAGAAGATATAACAAAACACTATTAAGTGTGAATGTAGGGGCATAACTACAGATACTACAAAGATCTAAAAAGATAAGATATTATGAACAACAAGTCAATAAATTTCCAAAAATAAGATGAACTGGAAAAATTCACAGAAATAAATTTAACTTATGAAAACTAACTTGGAAAGAACCAGAAAATCAAATTAGTTCTTTGACTCTTAATGTAATCAAAATTCTCTCACAAAGACAACTTGTTTTATGGCAAATTCAGCAAACTTTTAAAGAACTTATTCCAATTCTATCCAAACTGCCAGAAAAGAGAAAAAGTAGGAACATTGTGCAATACATTTTATAATACTTAATACATGACAAAAAAAATGTATAACAAAGGAATTTTACAGGCAAATCTTGTACATAAACATAGATGCAAAACCTAAGCAAGATGTTAGCAAAACAAATCTAATGATATATTTTAAAGAGCAAATTGGGTTTAGCCCTGGAATGTAGAAATGGTTTATTGTTAGAAAATTTATTAATTTAATTCGCCACCTTTATATATTGAAAGAGAAAAAAAGTACTTAAAAAAATTTAGCAAACTGAAAGTTGAGAATAACATCCTTAACCTCATAAAGAGAATTTAACTAAACTAATAAAAATATGATACTTAATAGTGAAATATTAAAAACATTGACTTTAAAATTTAAAAAAAAGACATAATTTCTTTTATTCACCACTATACTTCAGGGCTTAAAAAATATAGTAAGAGGAAAACAAGAAAAGATTCAACAGAAATATGGATTGGAAAAAATATCACTATTTTTTCTTCATGATAAATCCCATAAATTTATGGCATAAATGTTCAGCAAAGTTGCCAAATATGAAATAACTTTTAAAAAGCAGCAAATAATTAGAAAATATAATTTTAAAATGATATCATTTACCATAGCAAAAACAGTGGGGAAACAAATAAGTAGAGTGAGGCACTGAATATTTCACAGAAGACAAGACGTTCAAGACAGTTATAACGATTATAAGTTATGGTCAAGGAGGATGTCTGAATATAAGATTTCAGAGTTGAAGCCATTCCAGGTGCTGACAAGGGCTAAGGTATGGTGGGAAAGCATGGCTGAGCTATAGCTGAAGGAAGTAAAGGCATCAACAACTTAATCATTTCCTCACAAGAAATGATTAAATAAGAACTTAAATGGCAGAATCAGGTTGTAAGAGAAGTGGAGAGGAGTCCAGAAGACTTGTCAAAAGTTGATTTTTGCATGTTTTGATTTAGATCAATAAATGTAACAAGATACTTTTCTTCCCATTTTACTACAACAAATTAAAAAATGGCTTATTTGCATTTATTGTATTATAGTGTGCAAGGGAGCGTGGCAGATGGAGTGTGTGTGGAAGGTTTAACCACCACCTCTTACAGACAACTCTTAGATACAGACACCAAGGGGATATCACTGGGAAAAAAAATCAGGAAATATTTACTTTCAAAATCCACAATTTTTATAACAAATAAATATATCAACTACAAACATGTGCTCATGTTTTTGTGTATACATTTTGGTGAAACAGTTTGGCTCAGAGTATAAAATTGCCATTTTTGTGGTCAATGAGTTAATGTCAGCAATTTCATGTGACAGAACCTAATATTTTCTGGGTTTGCTATATGAAAATCACTGACCACGTTGAAAAGAATAGTTTTAGAGATAAAGAGGATGGAATGTTACAGACTACTTTATGCTTTACAGAGAAAATGAAAACAAGCACAGCTCTTTAAGTATCAATTATATTTTGTTATTATTGCTGAGATGATTCTATTAACAATGTTTGTTAAGAAGCGATAAAGTAAAATATTTTGCTGGTTACTCGTTTAGTCAGCTTGGATAGATATTATCTCTTGACGAATGAGTAAGAGTTAATTTGCTTATAAAATGCAGGAGTATATTAATGTGGTTTAGATGCACTTCATATGCTCTACAATATCTAACTGGCATGGATGCTAATTCCGACGTTTTTATGTAGGCCTTGCTTCTCTATTAAAATTGAAAGTGTTAATTTGCCAGTAATCACTCCACTTTCTCCTATCGTCTCACTAAAAGGACAGGCCCTTACTGCATGGATAAAATGTAGTAATGCATTTAGTGCTAGGCCATGATTTTAGACCTCCAGCTGTTTTACTGGTTGTGTAACTAAAAATAAGATAATGTTATGCTGGGTAACCACGGCTTTTGTAGGCATTCACATTTTACAAATCACTGCACAGTATGCAAACCATTATATTTTTTAAATGCTTAAATTTCAGCCTCAGAGTCAAACACTTCCATTATTAAAGGAGAGCTTGATAGACTATGAAGTGAGATGAATCCTGGGCAGGGAAACGGCAGGGCTGAGTTTATACGTCAGAGTAATTCCTTCCTAATCCCCATCTCTGCAGCTCAGTTGGGAACAAGCATTCCTCACCATCAATGATGTAGAGCAGGCTTTTAAAGGGTCGGTGGGTTATTTTTGTTTTTACATTTTGATTTGATCTGTAAACCTCCTACTTATTCAAATAATGCAAACGAAGAACAGTATATTATACAAGTACAGTGGAGAGAAAAAGTATGCTTCCTAAACAGGCTTATATTAAAAATAAAGGGTCAGAGGAAAGAACTTTGCTGGTTCACATCATGCAAACGCATAAAAGCCCTGTGATGTTTATACTTCTGTGATCTAATCAGAAGCTGAGAGCATGCTCTCTTTAACTGAATATTTGTTTTGCATGAAAGCGCTGATAAATAAATGAAGCTATCCAAAGCTGCATTTTTACAATAACCTGCTTTCAGAAATACCGGTCATTCAGAACAAATGCTATTGGACCATATTATTCCATGTTGACACAAATACTGGCAAGGACTTGGTTGAGATTTCCACAATACCTGAAATTGCTTTCAAGGTTGTATGGCTATTTACATTTTAAAAAGTTTGAGATGGTCTGTCATTTCCCCAAATACCACATCCCATGTAGGACCCCAGTTTTACATAAAGGCATCTAATGCTCATAGAAATGTGGCTGCATGTAGGACAGGATTTTGCTAAGTTCTCCAGTAGACTAAATGATTCTGGGCACAGTCAATCAAGACAGTCCAAATAAAAAGCAAAATATCTGTAATTAGAAATGTGTAAATGTCCCACCAATGTGAACTGATTTAGATCCAGATTTTAACTAATTCACTTCTAATAACAAAGTGAGCAGTGGGGAGGCTGATCGTAGAGGTGGGTAAGAGGAAATAAACTGAAGTCTGTGGTTTCAAATGTTGACCAAGGGGCCAGGGAAGGAGGAAAGGGAGTTGGCAGTATGGATTTGAAAACCAAACTTAGGAAACGAAATTAGAAAAACTCCATCTGTGAGTTTTTAGGACTGGATTTCTGTATGGGATTGATAGAAGGAGGTTAAGATTATGAATTTCGTGAGAAAAAGTGAAGCCTCAGAGAAGATCAGTGAAAAACTCAGTGTTCCTGGGAATTCAGAAAAGAATTAAAATGTATAAAGCTCAGTTTTTCCTAATAAGTACCTCATGTTTTCCAAGAGAGAAGACTGGGACACCTGTCTTTCCCCAGTCACTCCTTCCTGCACAGACAGTGGTAGTTACTTTTACAGACGCAAAACCGGCTCTTTCACTGAGGCAGGAATGGGCAGGCCGGTATCTCCTGTTGGTTTTAGATCAGGATCTTTGGAACTGGAGGGAACTTAGAACACACCTGGTCCAACTTTTAATTTATTTGCAGGGGTCTGGGACACAGAGAAGTTAAATGTCTTGCCTAAGGTCACACAGCTAATTAACCAGAATTCAACCAAGTCTTTTTGAGCCTAAATGTGTCCAAGCTGCTACACCAGACCATTGTGCTTCCTAGTCTTACCTCTTGTGTAGGACAATTAAGAATAAATAAAACTAATTCTTTTAAATCATATATCTCTCTCACACAATGAATAAAGTTAAATGTCAGAAGCAAAACAAGCACAAACTCTTAGAGCCTGAGTGGACAAAAGGTTGTGGCACAGGCGTGGCCAGTAATGAGTAGGCCGTCGGCAGAGGCTTTGGCTCAGAGTGCCAGACAGCCAAGCACAAACTCTTCCCTCGCAGTCACTGGATCACTGAGTCACACCTTTCCTTTCTAGCTGACTCCAGCTTCATCTGAAGGGTGTGGTGAATACTCCCAGCTCTAAACTGGAGACTTAGCTACTCTTTTTTCTAGAGAAAGTAGAAGACCCAAGGATTTGGTTATTAGGATTTGTTATTCGTTCAAAGCTTTACAAAATTTATATCTTAGACCAAACTTAACAATATTATACTACATATAATAAAGTTAATTTTTGCTTTCATTTTTATTTTGTAATGTCCTAAGGAAGCCCTAACACCTTTACAAGTATTTTCAAACAATGCCAATCTCTTAAGATTATCTTCTAAGCCCTATATGTTTTAGGTCACTTCACTCATGCTGTCTTAATACTTAAGAACTTGACTTTCACTTTATAAAAATTAGACAACAGACATTATATGAAGTCATCTAGGTGTATTGAGGCAATGTCTTCGCCTCTCTACCAGGACCCTAGATATGGCCCCTTCATTAACGGCTAATATGGGTCGTAGAGTTCAGTGTTCTGAAATGTGAGATGTTTCCAGGCTCACTGAAAGCGGGGCTGTGTCTGCTCTCGGCCCCAAAGCCAGCTTCCCGGATGTTCCATGTCTCAGCCTAATAACAACATTAACTTATTTATTTTGTTCCTTTTTACTGTTGCTGGAAAAATATCTCACAGAGTAGATAACATATTGAAGAAAGCACAAAGCACCTTCTTTTTCTCCAGCTTAGTGACAAGTAGAAGTCACATAGCCCTTATGCAATCTGGTTCTCCTCTCCGGAAAATGCCTAGATGCTCTGAAGCCCTTTCATACATATTTCCTTAACTATATCAGGCATTCTGGGAACACGAAACACCAAAACGACTTCTCATTCCTCTCCCACATCCCCAAAAATCTTATTTTCTTTGGAGAAAGAAGCCTTTGACAAAGAAAGTCTTCAATAAACAAATAAAGCAGCTCCCCTCCCCCACTTTTTAACTCTCAACTCATTAAGAAGCAGATATCACATTCAAAAGGTAATGAGAATTAGGCTTTTCTCCCACAGTCACTCTACCAAAAGCTGTTAGTAGTCGCAAACCGATTAGGCTTGTCTCATCACATTTTCTGTACCACGATCTAGGAAATGTAAAGTTGCAGAGGTAGAGAGGAAGGGCAGATGTGCCATTGGAGAGGATCCATGCCTCCTTAGCTAGTGGGATCTTTCTACTGAAAAGGGGACAATTCAGTAGAGTTCTTGGAAGGGTGACAAACCCTAGGGTTTTGCATCAAACCTGTTTGTGTGTATAACTAACACCCCCACTTTTGCTAATTACATAAATCTATTAGCTGCTTGTTTCTTGACCATTTTTTAGCCAGCATCTCCCATTTCATATGTCAAACACAACCAAACAAATAACTGAATAAAGTTGTGTTCATCCCCCATTGTGGCTATGTTGTTTTTCTGTCTACTTTCTCTAAAGATAATGTGGAGAACAGCCTATTAATAATGGCTTTTATAGCTATAGAGAAACTTTCACTGGTCTCCAGAGCATTTCTACTACTTCAACATTTTAATATTTTATTATTGTTTATACAAAAATTTCTTAAATTGTAAATCCTTAAACATGATTCATCATTTGCTGAATCCACAAGAAATAGGTGGTTTTTTTTTTTAATTTCTGCTTCAGAGACAAGAACATGTTATGTGGCAAGCAGAATTAATATTCCTTATGAATCTTATTTCCCAGTTCTTAAAAGGCAGCACAGAGAAGCACAGGCTTCTCTTTTTGGAAGCAGGTGCTCCCAGGTCCCAGTACAGTTTTGCTCAGCTTTTCATTAGCTGTGCGACCTTAGGCAAGTTACCGAACTCCTCTGAGCCTCCATTACTTTTACAGTCAATGTACTTACTTTGTGAAAAGTCAATGGAATAAACTGTGGAAAGAATCAGCATAATAGTAATAGATGGTAGCAATTTTATTAATAACACTCAAGGAGGCAGAGCTTCTATGAATGTCTGTTTCAGGCACTATGTTGGAATTGGCTAGGCCTTCCATGCTATGTGACATGAAAAGCTGGGGTCTCAACCAACCACTTTTAGTTCAAGCATTTAGAGAGATAATTTTGACCCGAATCCAAGGCACTTCTCATTATCCTCTATTAAAGTAGAGAAATAGAAAGCAACACATCCAGAACACGTTTTATTTGTATAGTAGAATTAAATTTATCACTTTTATAATGGACATTGTTGGTTTCCTTCAAAGTGTCTATTTTCACCTCATTCCAATTTCAGTCATGAAAATCGAGTATCACCCTAACTCCATCTCCAGGGTGGATTTTGGTTGCCCTGTGCCAGTCAGTTTAATTATTGGTTCAGGGATGAGTATGTAACCCAAGCTAAATTAATCATAGGGATGTCTGGGATTTTATTAAATGGTTGCAGGAGGAGAAATTTTATCTTCCTCTGGGAAGCTGTGCCTTGCCCATGGAAAGCCAGGAGCTGCTGCAGCCATTCCTGCTCTGAGAAAATCCAAACTGAGGGTGAAGCCAACCACCAGAGCAAGGCAAAGCCACAGTAATCTCAGAGAAGCAGAGTTGGGAGTTAATCAAAGCACTCCTGAAACTTACTAGACTGTTGGGCTTTTCAACTTCTTGAGTCAATAAATGACTTTAAGTCCATTTAGAATTGGCTTATATAATAATGTGTGGCCCAACATATCTCAACCATTATGGCTTCATCGTGATCCACTATTTTACCACCACCCTCTCTACCAAGGGTCAATGTGTAAAATGCCATTGATAATAAAATGCCATTGTATATGTGTCTGTGACTTCTGAAAAAAACAGTCTTGAAGCCATTATGATACTATTGTTCTTTAAACCTGAATTCACATGATGGAATTATCCTTTGAATGTAATCTTAGAGAGGAATAACTCTCACTTTTAGAGACTCTACATGAACATTATTTTTCAAACTATTATCTGTACACCAATATAATTTCCTTTTTGCATCAACTATCCAGAAGAGGAGAGATACATAATGTTGGTAGATTTGTTCATAAGAACTGCAGAGACCAGGGCAATGTGTGAAAATGGTAAGATAGAGGAAACTAAGGGCCCCCAACCACCTGGGCATCAAGGGGCAGCATGAGTCCTGGACCTCCTAGGGAGGACAAAAGGATGAGATGGGGAATAAGTATGCTCAGAGGTTTAGAACAGCTTGGACAGGATCAGGCACATAGCGGCCCTGCATAAATAGCAGTTCCCTCCAAGGGCAGCATTTCTAAAATGGAATTTATATTCCATTAAAATGGAATATAATGAAGAAGAGAATCACCTGCATCAGACCAACCTGTGGAATATGGGAGAGTGGTTGAGAATGCTAATTCCTGGGCATCAACCTAGACCTATTAAATCTGATTTGGGGTGGCCTTGGAAAATCTATATATCCAATGAACTCCTTAACTGAATCTCATGTGTCCTAAGTTTCCTAAACTTGCCTTCCTGTAAGACTGACCCAGAGTACTTTTTAGTATACAGACCATAGTACCCCCATCCCAGGACTCATGAATCAGAATCTCCAGAAGGGTCTGGGAATACTCATATTTAACAAGCATCTCAGGAAATTCTTATGACCAAGTTCATTTAGAAAAAGTTTCCCTGGAGGATACTAGAAATTCAATGGCTGTAGAGGCCCAGGGCTCTCCCAACTGTCTGCTGGGCAGTAGAGAAGTCCATGGGTATCAGATGGTATTAGAAGATATGCTAGGTAATCAGATCCAAAGTCCCTCAAGGTGGTGAATATCCATACACTTCCTACCCCTGCCAAGTACAGTCGTGGGCCTGCTGATAGTACCGAACATCATAGTTAGCTGCTCAAAGCTGGGCAAACCAAAGCCAGGTGATATGAGGCATTTGCCTGCAGTCACCCCCAGACTCAAGTCTCCTCACTCTCTCTTATCACTACATCTCGCAATAGAAGGGGCAGGAGAAATTGGTATTATTTATTACACCCTTCATCCCCTATCTTTTTTTATTAAATTTATTGAGGTAACATTGGTTAATAACACTATCTAAGTTCCATGTGTACAATTCTATAATACATCATCTGTATGATGTACTCACATACTGCATTGTGTACTCACAACTAAAGTCTAGTCTCCTTCCCTCACTATATGTTTGACCTCCTTTGCCCTCTTTGTCCGCACCCCCCCTCCCATACCACCACCATTCTCCCCTTGTGGTAACCACCACACTGTTTCTCTTTCTGTGTGTCTACGGATTTGTTTGTTTGTTTGTTTGTTTGTTTGTTTTGTTTGTTGCTCTGTTTTATATCCCACCATCCTGGTGATTCTCATGTGCAGCCATGGCTGGGAAGCACTGCACATGGTTATCATTCTCTTCTTATCTTTACTATCAATGGTCCTTCCTCAGAAGTGTTATTTAAAAAGAACCTCTTTAACAGTTGTTACAAATGGGTGTGAGAACACATTAAAACAGTTTAATTGACTTGTTAATTCAATCTACCAATGAGTTTATTTTCAAAATATCCAACATATAGCTGAGTAGGCTTTTGTTAAATTCTTCCATAATAATGGAATATAAATCATAAGGAATCCTGGATCCAGAATTACGAATGTATTTATCTCTTTACTATTTAGTATTTAGTATTTGTTGCTCCTAGAGGCTTGGAAACCAAATTTACATAAACACTGAGAGATGGATCCTTAACCTTACACTTAATGATTGCCTTTACCTTCCACAGATTTTGGTCACATTCATGAGGCCACACTTTCTCAGGAAGTGTTCCAGACACCTTAGACTGTACAAGAGGGCAGTGCACTGGAGAGAGTATGGAATCACCATTTCCCCCACAATAAAGTATGTTTTTTAATGGAAACAATGAGCAAAGAACTCTATAGGCAAAAGTTTCTCACTACATGTGGATCCTTAGGAGTAAAACTCAAGATCATTAACTTTGAAATAACACTGAAGAGAAATTCAGTGCTTCAAAAGCATCTCCCTAAGACCCTTACTAATGGAACATACTCAATATGAGCCTACTCCTCACCAGCTGGCTACTCAGCCCCACCACACAGCAGTCAAAATACTGAAGGATCAGTGAAGGATTATGGAAAATTTTGGTGGGGAAAAATTAATAAAACCAAACCAACTACATCGGGAAAAAATGAACTCTTGGGAAGTAGAGCAGAAAATCATCTAGATGACCATGTACTTTACAAATTGTTTATAGACATGAGCCTAGATGCAGTGGTTAAAACATTAGAATTAGAGACCAGAGCCCTACGACCCAGTCCCAGCCATAACATGTACTGCCTATGTGACCTCAGGCAAGCCTCTGAATCTGTTTCCTCACCTGAAAAGGGGGATGATTGTACCTAGCTCACTAGATTGCAATGTAAATCAAAAGAAATAACACATTAAAAAAGTCCTTTGAAAATTATCTTTGCTTTACAAATGTAGGATGTTACTATGATTCCATGGCATAACAGTGAATTTTAAAAGAAAGCACCCTGTGTGCATAAATTACAATAGGGCATCTAGAAATTATACAGTTATATTCCATGCTGTGAAAACTTTTAGCTGAGAACTTTGAGCAATTAGGCGCTCCATAGCAAATTGAAGGACATGAAGACCTTGGAGAAGGTTCAGAAAAGAGCCACAGAGATGATTAAAGAGATGGAAAATCAAAACCATCCTCAGGAAAGGTTGAAAGAACCAAGTTCATTCTGCTTGTAGAAGACAAGTCTACAGGGTAATTTAATAATTGTTTACAAGCACATGCAGCCTGGTGTCCAGCTGTTCTTTCCAATGGACAGAAAATAAATATCATAGACCCTTGGCAGATTTGACATGTGAGGTTTCAAATAATTGTGCATGGCTCTGACAGTTCATGGAATGTAATAATTTGTAATTTTTCTAAACCACAAATTCTAACCACAGGTGTGCGAATGAAACCCATTATCTTGTCAGTGACTAAGCTTATCCAACCATCCAACATAGACATCTCAATGAGAATGTGTTGTTCTCCACTAATTGTCATTTATACAGTAGTTTTCAGACATAATAATAATAATAATAAATAATAATAATAATAATAATAGCTACCTTTGAGTATCTACTATGTACCAAGCAGTTTGTTCTAAGAGTTTAATGAGAAGTATTTCATTTAATAGAAAAGAAAAATGAGGCATGGATAAGTCAAGAAGTCTGAACCCTGTCTCAATTAAAGTTGGATTCTGATCATCTTCCTGTAAATATTTGTCTAGGATGCTCTCTCCTTTTTCTGCAATAGTCTGTGCTTGCTGTCTACACCACAAAATTAAGTCAACATTATACATGATCCTGCTCCTTCCCATATTTTCATTAGTTTACATATGCTAGAATGCAAATTTTGAAACCACAGACCAAGTTCATGTATGTGCCTTGAAAGTACTAACCTCGTGACTTGTTCATGTACGCATCCTCTCATTGGTAAAATAGAAATAAGACTACCACATAGGGTTGCTGTGAGGAGGAGCCAACATTACATATTATAGGCAATCAAGTTATAATCAAATTGTGGTAGTGGTTGGCTCCTTGTCTGCACCTGGACTGAAATTTTGGGCAGGACTATGGCCAAACAACCAGATGAGAAACACTAGACCAGTGAGGTAATGCAATCCAAGCAGGTAGTTGGAGTCCTCCTTTGCTATCAGGGGAAGCTCAGATGTGCAGAGTCTTTCTGGAGCAAGCAAAGTTTTCTGTAGGGCTAATATTTTATATTGGTGGTCTACAAACAGCAGAAAGGTTCTGCAAAGAAATAGGTGTAGAGCATGAAAAGTGCTTCAGAAAAATCTTACAGGCCACAATGAGGTTATGAGATTTTATGTGCTTTTCCTGGCAGAAAACGCTTAAGAATCAAGTGAATGTTGCAGATGCACGTAACTGTTTATTTTATAAATAAGTTAAAATAAAACTATTAATATTCCATATTTAGAATATCTATTTTATTTCCTAATAAGTTGAATTAATTTGTTCAAATATCTATGTGCTATGAAGTCATTCTTGACCCTAGAAAGAATTTAAGAATACATCTCCTATCAATTACATGAAAATCCAGAAAAAGAGCCTAAGCAAGACCCCATTGCTATTACTGACCCTCTCTTTTATCCACTTAGATTTCCCCTTCCTTCCCCAAATTTCTAGGTTATTTCCTGCCATCATGAGTTTATGTACCATTGAGAAATACTAACATCATTTAACAGATTTAATAAAACCTAATTAAGAAGTTTTTTTCTAAAAATAATAAGTGCTATCTTCCAAACTAAATTGAAATCACTGTTTATTGCCTATTTTTCTGCTGACTCTCTCCCACCAGTATGTATAATTTAGAGCCCAGCAGAATTCACCTGCATTTTAAATAGGTGAAAACTGTTCTTAAATTTTCCTCTATCATCTCTACCCAGCAGGCCCAAAACATTGCCCTTCTCCCTTAATTAGTTCACACTTTCAAACACCATATTCAAACAAACACAAACCCTCTGGCACACAGCGCCTTGCAAGGACTAGAGGTTTCATAAATTATCTTCAAATGGCTGTTGATTGAGGGATACCTTGGATCCCTATGCCTCTCTTGTCTCATCTTTTTCCTTTCTTCCCCTCACTCATTCCCTTTCAGCCACATTGACCTCCTGTTCTTCAAACACACTAACATTTCCACTTCAGGCCTTTGCACTTTCTGTTCCCTTTGGCTCAAAAGCCTTCCCAAAATATCCATATGGCTCATTCTCTAAACTCCTTTAGGGCTCTTGGTATCTTACAATTTAATGACGACACCTCCTCCATCCACTAGATTCAATAAGGTGCCACCCCTCACCCCAACTAGTCCACACCTTTGCAGCTACCTAACTTCCTTCCCTGCTTTTTTTTCTGCATGGCATTTATCAATAACTGACATTTACATATCTTATTTCTTTACATGTTTATTGTCAGACTCTTCCATGTAAGCTCCACGAAGGCAAGCGTTTTGCATATTTCTTCACTGTGATATCCACAGTCCTTAGGATAATTCATGGTATATAGGGGACACTCAAGAAATATCTGAGTGAATGAATTGAATGTGTGAAGGAGAAAAAAATGCAGTGTCAGAGTGAACTGAACAAGAAGTTACTAACATCTTAGCTATAGTTTCTTGGAGGAGATTCCTTCCTTCCTAGGATCTGCCATGTGCATGTGCACACAGCTAAGTAAATGACGTTGTGAAATTAGACTTGCTTTCTTAGTTCATCAGGCTCTCCCATAAAGTATTTGAAACCTTAGGCCTTTAGTGATAAAGAATGTTGATATGACTTGATTATAATATGGCACTTTGATTTAGGCACCAGTGATACACTTGAAATGTAAATATATGGTCAGTTTTTAAAGGAATAGTTGGTGATATGTGAAAAAACTGGTTGCTCCTGATATGAAAAGTCAACCAACCCCTGTGATCTAGCTTCTGATAAGAAGGAGGATTCCATTCAGTTGATTCCATTAGGGAGCCCTCTGGCTGTCTCTTTACAAGAGGCTACTGGTCCTGTCTTCATCCAAGTTATAATAGAAACTATAACCTTTAAGTTCCCTAGAGATCCCTGATATCTCCCTACTCTTTACCCATAAGTCTCAAAAGACAGATGTGTTTTATTCTGAGAGTTTATGTCTCTATACAAAGATCTGTTCTCCCATAAGAAAATTTGCTTCAGGTCTGCTTCAGAATTAGAAAATCAGTCCTTGGTCAAACTAATATACAAAGGGATATAATTGTCATGACCTCAAAATAACATCAGCAAATATTTACCGAATGTAATACACTGGGTCGGCTGCCATGAAGGAAGAAAGGTGAGATCTGAGCACTTTTTCCAAAGATCTTAAAAGACATAGACCCCCTATCTGTAGCAAAGCCAAGTCTAGCCCATTCTTCATGCCCACCTGATAAAAGTAGAAATCCCAGGATAGTTTCTGAGAGATTCCTGAATTCCTGGCTGAAATTCCTGACTTTAAAACTGATGGGCAGATAAATCCAAAGAAATCCAAATAAAACTTTATAACCAAAAAATGAGAGATAAATCCTACTCTGGCCCCAAGGGAAAGTGGAGACAGAAAGATAGAAAGTCTGAAGACATAGACCTTTCCCTCTGTGAGGACACATGTTTGTGTTTGGTGGAATGCCAAGTAGTTCCACTTAAATTAAGCCCCACCTTCTGGTACTTTCTAAACCTCTCACCTTTATTTTTCATTCTCTAACCCTGATAGGGAACATGCCATATTGTAAAGATATTAAAGTTATGAAAATTCATTAATATAATCATGAGGTTTGTCTTACATGCACACCATTCTGAAAATCTGGGAGGTTTGATCTGGTGCGCAAATACTGCTGTAGTCCTGGATGGACAAAGGTTAATCTATGGGGTTACCACCAGAATGGAGCTAAGACCCTGGGGTTAGAAAATGATTGAAACAAGAGAAGAAGATAGCGGGGGGGGGGGGAGGGGGAGTGGGGGGGACTCCAATTTTTTTATGAAGCAACTTTATGGGAAAAGTAATAAATGCTTTCACATCATCCTCAGGTATATGCTAGGTCAGGAGTCAGCAAAGTAGAGCTCACCACCATTTCTTGTAAATAAAGTTTTATTAGAATACAGCCAAGATCAGCATGTTATGAATTATCCATGACTGTTTTTGTATTACAGGAATAGAGCTGAAGAGTTGTGATGGAGATCATGTGGCCCACAAAGCCAAATATATTTGCTATTTGGCCCTTTACAGAGAAAGTTTGCTAACCTCTGGTTTCAAACATGAAAGAGAATTCTGCCAACACACTCTTGTACCTTTTGTTGGAAAAGTAAGTTTACTCAAGGATTTCCATCTTTTTCTTTATTGCCTCTTCCCCCTTTTTGAAATTGCTTGTATTTCCCCTAGCTCCTCTCTTCATTCCATCAGGCTTAGGGATGAAAGGCTACGTGCATGCGGAACTGCACCCATCTGTGGGGATGGGCGATGTGAAGGAGAGATTTGCCCTGTTCTTTAGAAATGAAAGGGAATGTGAACACAATTTAAGAAAAGTAGTCCCCTATATTCTTCTGTAAACACTGAGAGTTTATCTTTTCTTCCAATGTCCTGTGTTCATCAGTAATCATAATTATCTTCATAATATTATGTCTTTGATTTTTTTATTCAAATAAAAATAGCTAACATATATTGAGTCTTTGTAGGATGCCAGTTGCCATTCTAAGAGCTGTATGTGAACTATCCCATTGGATCCTCATAACAGCCCTGAGGACATGTACCAACCATCACCATTTACAGGTGAGCGAACTGAGGAACAGAGTAAACTGAGTAACTTGCTCCAGGTCAGAAACACAATAAATATCAGAGCCGGGGTTCAAGTCACTCTTGAGCTATGCTCTTGACCACTATATTATACTATTTACATCAAGAAAATCTAAGCAAAAAGTAAATTTTTATCAGACATTCAATGTGTAACCATCTATCAAATGCTAATACCAAAAACTAACTTGAAAGAACAATATTAATTTTTTTATCTATACCAATCAGTCTATGATTTTTTTAAATAAGTATGTTCAATGAGACTTCTTAAAAAGTGTAAACTTTTAGTAATTTTTATTCACTTCTGGGCTTTTATTAAACTTTGATTTCTTTATGGGGTTGGGGAGCATTATATCTGAAGTACAAACAGTGAAGGAAAGCAAAGCAAATGTAGCTTTTTCCCACCTTTAACTTAACTGGATTTGTTAAAATATTTGAAAAAACTTTGGACCTCCCAGGAACAGCATCTCAGCATCAGCAAGTTTTCAATCCTTGTTCTTCAAATTCTGCTGATTCATAGGGGGATTTTGAGTCTCAAATCTTCCTTCGTTCATGGACACAAAATAAAATGGCTAAAAATATACCTCATTCATGATATTTAGATTAATGACTTTGAAAGAAAAGTTTTTTTAATTAGAACCAAACTCCTAGAAGGTCAGGGAATTGGCTCTGCTTCTGCCTCAAATTCTCCTCCAGAGAATCTGACCCTGAAGTTTCCAGTGATCCCACCAGAGAATTTCCCCCCAATTTTAATCAATATCAGAGGGTAGAGATACTATATGGTGGAGACTTTTATATCTATATTTGGTTTTACAATAAATTTTGTTTGAAAAAGATTTTGAAAAAACATAAACTCTGGATTCTGGTCTGGCATCTAAGGAACTTGAAAGTCTTCACTCTGTCCTAACAATAGGTAAAAAGCTGAATGAACTGCAAAAAAATATATATGCTTAGACACACCATGAAATGAAGACACAGGACTAACAGCTACCCTCAAAATTAGAGAGACAGGTAAATACAGAGAAATACAACTTACCTTAAAGAAAAACTGCCATGGGAACCAGTGTCAGAGTAGGAAAACCAGAACTGTAATTGAGAAATTCTAATTTAGAATTTCAAGTAGAAAATCCTGAGAGATAAAAACTTTATAGAGACCCAGTCATAGAAAGAAGGGCATATTTTTGCGAATTTTACTTCCGGGAGCTTGACTAGGTCCTCACAGTAATATTGGAGAAAAAGACTCTTTTGCTTCCAGCAGAAGAAGGGAAAAACAAACTATTTTGAGAGATTGCCCAAACATCCAGTATAAATAAAGCCTACCCTGGGAAGAGGTTATTTTACCAGAATCTAACCTGCTGGGGTTTTATCAGAGCCTAACCTACTTAGGGGAAGAGAAATACCAATTCCAATCAGTTTTAGTCTTCTATGTCAGAGGAAGGAAAATGCACAAGTCCAGCCCCCTCCAGCCATCATACCTTATCTAAAGGAAAAACAACAACAACAACAACAACAACAAAAACAAAAAACTGAGATGTACCAGTGAAGTTCACATTCCAGTGACACAGGCTCTCAAAAGATCAACACTTAATCACAGAACTATAGAATTCTTCCTGCCTGTCTCCACATCTGAACTCTACATCACTAAAGGCCTATTATCACAGTTCTTTTTACCCAGGACATTGTGTATACCTTTCAACAAAAAACTACAAATCATGCTAAAAGGCAAACACACACACACACACAATTGAAAGAGACTGAATGAGTATCAGAACCAGAATCAGATATAGCAAGAATATTGGAATTATCAGACCAGTTTAACAAAATCATAGTTTATCATATTAAACTATGATTAATATGTTAAGAGCTTAAATAGAAAAAGTAGACAACATGTAAGAACAAATGGATAATGTAACCAAAGAGATGGAAATTCTAAAAAATAATCAAAAAGCAAGGCTAGAGATCAAAAACACTGTAATAGAAATGAAAAATTCATTTGAAAAGCTCATTGTTTGGCTGAATACAGCTGAGGAAAGAATCTCTGAGCTTAAGAATATGACAATAGAAACTTCCAAAATTGAAAAAGTAAAGAGAAAAATGACTGAAAAAAAAAGAGAACAGAATATCAAAGAACTGTAGAAGAACTACAAAGATATAATATATGTAGAATGGGAATACCAGAAGGAGCAGAATGAGAGGAAAAGAAGCAATATTTGAAGAAATAACAACTGAAAATTTTCCCAATTAGTGTCAGACACCAAACCACAGATCCAGGAAGCTCAAAGAACACCAAGCAGGATGAATTAATTAATTAATTAATGAGAAAAAATCTTGAAAGAATCCAGAGGGGAAAAAAATCTTACTTAAAGAGGATCAGGGGGAAAAAAAAGAGAAAGAATTACATCCAACTTCTCCTAAGAAACATATAGGCAAGAAAAGCATGAAATGGAACATTTTAAATGCAAAGAAAAAAGAAGAAAACCACCAACCTAGAATTCTGTAACCTACAAAATTACCCTTCAAAGTGAAAGAAAACTAAAGATTTTTTTCAGGCAAAATTTTAAGGAATTTGTTGCCAGTAGACCTGCCTTACAATAAATGTTAAAAGAAGTTCTTCAGATTGAAGGAAAATGATGTTGGTCAAAAACTCAGATCTACATAAAGAAAGAAAAATCATCAGAGAATGAAAAGTAAACATAAAATAAAAACTTTTATTTTTCTTATCCTTAGTTGATATAACAAATAAAGTTGTTCAAAATAATAATAATGATTATTTAATTATGCATGATTATGTGTATGTATACACATATATATACCTAAGTATATGCTTATGTATATATATACTTACGTATATATATACCTATGTATATATATGCCTATATATATACTTATGTATATCTATGTCTATGTGTAAGTATATGCTTATGTATATATGTTAAATATATACCTGTATACTTCTGTATAAGTGCAATGAATGACAGTAATGACAAAAAGAGGGAGAAATGAGTACTATTTTGCTATTATAAAGTACTTACACTATCCATGAAGTAATGTAGTGTTATTTGAAAGAGAACTTGGATTAGTTGTAAACGTATATTGCAAACTCCAGGGAAACCACTGAAAAAAGTAAAAAGAAAAATATGATTGATATGCTAATGAAAAAGAGAAAATAAAATCATATGAAGTGCTCAATTAAAATGATAAGCGGAATAAAAAGAGTGGAAGACAAAAATAGGAACAGAGAACAAGGGCAACACATAGAAAACAGTAACGGTTTTGGTATATGTGAATCTATGTCAGTATATCAACTATATCAACAATTACTTTAAACATCAGTTATCCAAATACATCAATAAAAAGATGAGATATTGTCAGAGTGAATCAAAAAACAAGACCCAGACTATACAATGTCTACAAAAACTCGCCTTAATTACAAAGACACTTAGAACAGAAATGTAGAACGATGGAGAAAGCTATATCATGGTAACACTAATTAAGAGAAAGTGAGAGTAGCTATATGAATTTCAGAGAGAGCTATATAACTTTCAGAGCAAAAAAGTTATTAGGTATAAAGAGGGGCATTACATAATGATAAAAGGATCAATACTCCAAGTAGACTAATAATCCTTAATATGTAAACACCTAACAACAGAGTATTAAAATAGCATAGACAAAAACTGATAGAACTTTAAGGAGAAATAGAGGAATCCACTATTATATTTTGGTAATTTACCACCACTTTTTGCATAAAGCAAAGCTTCTGTGATACAAGCTGCAATTTGGATGAAATAAGAAAACTCTACAAATATTATATTGATCACTAATATTCATTAAGCCCTTGCTACAACATTTTATGGAATTTAAGATTCTATCAATCATAAAACTCACCATTGTTTTATCAAACACCAAGAAAGAAAGAAAATGCTACCAATTAAATCAAGGCATCATTGATTGTCAGACATGTTAGAGGTGTCAAAGGGTGAAAAAGAGTGAGTCTCAGAATCAATGAAAAATAGCATGTATGAAAGACTCTATGTACCTGATCTCTTTTAATTCTCAAAATAAACTTCTGAGGTTGGTACTAGTACTCAGCCCATGTTCCAGATGAAGAAATAGGCTCGAGTTTCTCATAAGTGAGAAATCCATGCCCGCCTATCTCCAGGGTCTGAGCCTGTGCCACTAGACTTCTCTGAGAGTTTACAGTACCTTGGAAAAGAACAGAAAAGGAACCACAGCGCAAGATCCAAGTAGCTCTCTAATAGATCAGCTCTTACTTTTTACACCTAGAGTTTTTAATCCAACAACAAATGCAATTATCTCTTCTCCTCAACATATGTGATAAGCAAGAATGCACATCCCTTTTCTTGTGCCCTATATCTACTGGCAGTTCCCAGAGTACAGAACTCAATTAAATCAACCTGCTGCCTTTCTCTTAAAAAGAAAATAATATTCTGAGAAGTAGTCAAGTTTTCTGGAATTTAGAGGGTCATCATTTTATTGTCTCTGCTTTTCTGTGTTTAGAATTTTTAATAATGAAAAAGTTATTTTTAATCTCTTAGAATACAATATTGTAATGACAATAGTCAGCATGTATTAAACTTTACTATTTGCTATTTACATAGCAATCTTCTTAAGATCACATACCTAATAAATAGCAGAGCTGAGCTCAGTCCTAAAATATATCTCCAGGACATTGTGCATCTACAGAGGAGAAAACAGCTTACTCTTTCTGAGGCTTCAGAGTAGAAAACGTTTAATCAAAGTCTCAAAGAGCAATTCGTGCTCAGTGTTGGAATGTGATGAGAGGAGAACTGCATGGACCAAGACAAAATGGACTGAAGAGTATTTTCAGGAAAACACTGGGAACCCACACGTGGCAATTCCTAAGCAATACTCCACACATACTCTACTCATGACAAATGGCCAGTGTTTCTCTGAGTACTCTGCCTTTCTAACCCATAAACTCAGTATGCCTAATAGATATTTTCAAGCAGCTCTTTTAAGACAATTGACTCCTCTGTATGCACTTAGAGAGTGAGTGCCTTATCCTGCGCACGTTTTCAGTGGTTAGAAATCTTGTGTGTGTGTATGCTCCACACACGCTCTCAGAAAACAAATTAAACATGCAGTTCCTCTTCTCAACAGTCAGGGAGAACATGGGGTTCAGCATGTTCGCAAAAAAAAACAAAACAAAGATTTGGGGGTTTAACATTTGCATAAAAGGCTAATTTTTTTAACTAATTTGCCAAGAAAGAAAAAAGAAGAAAAAGGGATGGAAGGAAGGAAGGAAGGAAGGAAGGAAGGAAGGAAGGAAGGAAGGAAGGAAGGAAGGAAGGAAGGAAGGAAGGACAATAGAAAGAAAAAAGAGAAAAAAGAGAAAAAGGAAAAATAAAGAAAAAAAAGCTTGATTATTGCTGAAGCAGCAGAATCTTGAAATTTCCATAGCAATAAGGCTAATTCTGCTGAGCCCCCATTCAGCTGTCCCACTGCTGAGGCCTGTGGGAGCCTCTCAGGTGGCTGACCCAAGAATGGCAGCAGAAGGGGCAGCTGAATGGGCAACAGAGGAGATAGGGGACAGAATGGGGATGGGGAGTAAAAGACAAAGGAGAATGAGTACAGTGAAAGTGACTTGGGAAAGAGAAAATATTCACTGAAAAGTTAATATATTAGCGGTCCCTTGTGGAGTTGGAGCTTTAAAGAACAATGTTGCCGAAAGATTAATGCTAAATTCTGAAAATGAAGCTCAGTCCATGGTACCTTGAGTACACTGGTCTCCCAAAAAATACTTGTAAGTAATAAATTGAAATTTTCTTGAGTTAATTGTGTATTTTCAGGACTTTTGGCTTTATTTCATACACATTCATAATTTTTTAATCTTTCAAATCACTTTTTTCCCCGTGTGAGAAATATACATCAATAGGAATGTATTAAAGTTACCAGCCTAAACTCTCTCTTGTTTTTTCATTTGGCATATGGATTAGATACCTGGGAATATTTAACATTGGAATATCACTTATTCATCTGTTTTGATTACCCCAGTGATAGCCGGGCAGTCAATAGATACATCTAAAATATAAAGCTGATGAGAAGAGTAAATAAAAAGTAATTAAACTTGTTAGTCAAAAGCAGAGAAAAGGAAAACCAAGCAAACAGTTCAGTAGAATAGAAAAGGTTTTTCTTAATAGGAGGACATTATTAAACTGACTTAAAAAGTGGAATTTTTATATAATGAAAGTTAATATCCCTGACTACGGAACACCAATACAAAAGTTGCTTTCAAACCTTTGATCATGTCACAATATATAGTATCCTGGATCTTTTCAGTAAATCCTTTTATTATCTGTTCACACTTGGTTTGTGCATGTCCTCACCATTCTCAACCCCTGATGAGTATCTATGAACTATGCAGTATAGGGACAACTTTTTTCCTCTGGACTGATAGCTTATAAGTGTTTTGGAGACACATTTAGTCAGATTTAGAGACTAAATTTTAATTCCAGTTTTGAGGAATTTATGTTCCTTTAAGAATTAATTTTGCCACTTCACCTACTCAGCTCCTGGATAGGCGAAGAAAACACCTCTGATGAGCAGATATTTCTCATGCAGTCTGGTTAGTTTATTTCCTTTGTTCACTCAGCTCTCCTAAGACCATTGTCCCAGGATCCTTACTGCAAAAAAACTGCCTAGTCAGAAGAGTTAAGTCATAAAAAGTTGGGTGCTTGTGTTTTCTGATCTTATTGGTATGTTTGTTTTATTTGCTGACATGCAGCATTAACACCAGTTTAGCTGTGTGACATTCATCTGATCACCACCCCAAGTCGCGAACCTCAGACTTGTCCAGCTCTTCTCCTAGAACCAGACTTGTTTTCCTAGGCACTTCTAAATAAGGAGACTGAGATAGGAAGAGGGAAAGAGTAGGGGGAAAAAGAGAGAGGAAGAGAGGGAAGAAAGAAAGGAGGGAAGGAGGGGAGGAGAGAGAGAGAATATGCATCGCAGGGACACAAATACAAAGTCCTGCTTCCATTGAGGATTGCAGCCTGCTGCACAGTGGGAACCAAGAGATACAAGGCTGCCCATGTAACAGATGCAAGTTTCCAGTGCTTCAGTTCAGCTGGGAACACAGGCTGTAAAGCAGAAATAAATCACATGGAACTTGCTGTCATCTCTCTACCTTCCTGCTAAACCCTCCAACACTGCTGCTTGACTGGCTGGAGTCGCTGTAGTTTTTCAATGAAGGCTGGAGACTGGCATTGGCAGCACTGCCTAATTTTTAGCTAATACCTTTGTGGGTTCTGCGTTCGCATCTGGCCAGTGCCATCATGCTGGGTATGATTATAATAGGCTGCTGCTCTTTCCCAAGCAGGAAGCTGGAGTCCTGTTACCAACAGCCTAAACAGAGGCTTGTTCCAAACACAACAGCACATCACAGCCAGGGAAGGGTCTGCGGTGCGGGACTTCTCCCAAGGCATAAAAAAAAGAGAGAGAGAGAGAAATGTGTTAACTGTGCTAACAGTGCCAAGTAATATGCTTCGTTAAAAATTTAATCACCTACAAGTGCAAAACAAGTGCAAAGCAATCATGTTGTAATTAGCACAGCAATTAACACCTCCCTTTTCGATAGCACATGCATCCTAGGAAGTGCAGGATTGCAAGTGTTTATACTGCTGACAGGCTCGGTTCCTATAGAGAGGGAAAAAATTGCTTAAATAGAATTTTTTGGTTTTTGGCATTCAGATTGTTATGTGTTCATGAAATCACAAAACCAGCTGCCATTTTGGTTTTGTGCGAAAGTTATTCTGTGTAGTGTCTCTAACCAACTTTCCCACTTCATGTGTTCTCTGAACATTCTTTTTAGCATCACCTTCCCCTTCTCTAAAATTAAAATATGAATAAACCTGTATAGGGACCAAATTTGCATGTTAAATGGTGCTCTCTGCCCTCCCCCCAAAATTGTATTCCTCAATCTGTTCTCAGAAACAAAATACCCAAGATAAATGGCTATTAGAAATAATAGTATTCACTCTATCACTTCAGAAAACTTAGATCTCCTCTATGCCACCAATCCCAGTCACTGATGCAAAGATCTTCTTCAGGGCTAAGAGCCAGTTCTTTAAAGAATTGGGATAGGGAAGGAAGTTAGATACTCTCTCCTTATGTACCACCCCATACCAAGCTCACGTCTAATAACTGGCCAAGAACATGACCTATCTGGCATTGCCTGGGAAAGATCCATTCTGGAATATATTGCCTGCTAACCTGATTTACAGGTATTGCAGCGTTCATCTCACTACATAGAGATTTATGGGTAAAAAGGGTGAGACGATAGAGCGAGCAGTCTGTCTCATGTTCATACTCCCAACAGATGAATGTGTGGCAGAGCATGCAGTCTGAGATGTCGCTTATTGGAAATTTACCCCAGACTCCAAAGTCCTTGGCACAGTTTAGATGTTATTATGAGAATGAGACTTAACTGATGACGCTAAAACTTTAAATGTGTTTGAAAGGAGTTTTATAAGGACATTTTTTAAAAACTAATGAAACATCTAGAGGTTTAAGAGTTTAATGAACAGCATGAGGGAAAAGCAAATTAAATATTTAAAATAAATTTGTTTTATTCTTGTTGCCCACTAATAATGGAATGCATGTGTTTTAAGGAGTAGAGGAAATATTTGGAGTGTGATGTTTGTGGAATACAAAAGCAATTGCCTAAGACTCACTTTTCTTTTGTTGACTTTGTAACAGCATTGCTAAAATATGAGGAGTGAAAAGAGAGAGGCAGTAAGATCTGGCTAACATTCTGATATTCTGCAACTCTCTAGAAAGTTCAGGCATTCACAGAGGCTTTTCACTTTCCTGATTTGCTATTTCCTTTCCCCAGCAATCCTTTTGTTTCAGCTCCAAAGCCAATCCCAGAGAGCTGAGAAAAGAAACCTCAGTGAGATAGAAGACACACTTTATAAGAGGAGCACTCTGCAACAGAAAATTCACCCTGGAAAGCTCAGTAGGAAGTAAAATGAAACCCCTGTTTCAAATACAAAGAGGATAATTATGTTAAGAAGCCTCAAATTAAATATGGAGAGCTAGTTGGAATAGACAGTTTCCTTAGTCATAGTTTTAATTCATTCTTAACAAAAATAACATCTTTTGAGACTGATGTTCTTTAAATATTGCTATCATTTGTAAAACTGGTTGAAAACATCTGCCATATCTTAGCCTTAATCCAAAGACTCAGATGATATACTCTTACATTTACATTTATTTCTAATAAATATTTTATCTCTGCTACTCAATTTTTGCTACTCTTCTATCAGAAAGGGTTAAATGCCAGAAAGTATAAAAATAAAGTCATTGTGTAACTTTTATAATCTTATCTTACATACTTGCTAGTTCATTCATTCATTTAGTAAGGACTACTTCCTAGGTATACTAGGCATTGACCTAGGACTAGGTACTCTTTACAGTATAAAAACAAACTAACCATAGCAAAGAATAAGGACCCTGAGGCTGTAAACAACATGAGGTACTTATTTCACTGCCATATCCCCAGTGCTTCGCACAGAGCCTTGCATGCCTTAGAAATCTGTTGAATGAATCAATGAATGACTCAATCAATGATCAACCAACCTCACCCTCAGCTGACAGTCCAGTAGAAGTAAAATCAGTATATAAATATCTCTAACACAACTTCCAAATTGATAAGTACTGTAAGAGAAATGTGAAGCACAGGGGAAGGATGAATAGAATACCTCCATTTTAAATGCTGGAGGGGAGAAGACAGTTAGGATGACAGAACAATAGACATTTCAGTTTTGCAAGAGCCCAGTTTCTCTCCATAGGAATAATTTGGAATAATGCTGGAAAGGTAGATGGAGGCCAGAACACAGAAGCCTTGAATGCCTGCCAAAGAAAATTAAGTTCAGAAAGAGAAGCCAATAAAGGGAGATTAATCTGGCCACAGTGTATAAAACTGATTAGACTGGAAAGTGACTGGCAGCAGGGAGACCAATTAGGAAGGTACTAGAACAGTCCAGACAAACGTTAAAATTTACCTTAACTGGCTAAGGACAGTGTGGATGAAAAATAAGTAAAGCAAGAAACTGGTGAATTTCTAGCAGAGCTCTCAGGTGAGAGCTGGGCCATGTCAAACACCACGCTGAAGTCTCAATACTTGTTGGCAGGGAAGGTTCTGGTTCCATCCACAGAAATTGGAAACACAGAAACAGGAGCATTTGGGGGAAAAAAGATGAAAGTTCAGGTTTTAGAAAAGTTTTAAGAGTTGGTGGTGGCAAATGAAAGGTACTTTAACATGTCAAATTGAAGCCCCCAAAAAGTCAAAACTGGAGGTAAAAAAAAAATTAAAATCCTTTGCATATTGTTTTAGAATCAGCCATGAGGCTGAAGGCATGGAATCAAATACAAGAAAAAAGAAAAGTGAGGACAGAACCTCCAAATACAAGAGAAAAGAAAAGCAAGGATAGAACCTTGAACATAAGATATGTGTGGGGAAGGAGAGAAGCGAGGGAGAAAAGAGGATAATTCAAAGCCATGAAGTCCAAGGAGAGAAGAATTTCCAAATGCCTGTGGAGCCAAATGCTACAGAGAGATGAAAATAGATATAACTGAAGAAAGGCCATTGGATTCGACTATCAAGAATTGATTGGTGACCTTTGAGAATACAATTTCAATAGACTGATGAGGTCAGTAAACAGATTGCAGGGATTAAGTGTGGAGAGACTGGCAAATAACTGGCAAGCAGCAAATAGAGATGATGCTTTCAAACAGACTGACATTTAAGAGAGAGAAAAAAAGAAGACTATCTGGGGAAAGGACAAGTCAAAGGTCAGTTTCTTTAAGACAAGTGTGCCTCAAACTGAAAGAGGGTATTTATCAAATAAGACTCAAGATACAAGCAGGAAGAGATAATTGGTGAGGCAAGTTTCAGAGCTGACAAAAAGAAATTTGATGGCCTGGGAGCCATAAGAGAATACTATAACCCCAGAGAACTAGTAGAATTTCTTCCTCTGCAGCAGAAGGAAATAAGGAAAGACTTAATGAGAAGAAATATTAAAGTGGAGAAATAACAATTTTGATGGACTCAACATTCTTCTTAAAACAGGAGAAGTCAATTAGGACTTCCACTCTGGAAAGATGATGAAGTAGATGTATTTTTCCCTATTCTTTCTGTTAAATACAACTAAAGACCCTGGGCATTATCTATAAAAGAAACAAGAAGACTCTACAGGGTGGAGAGAAGAAAGTAGGTCAGCTAGGGACCTCAGGGCCCAAAGAATGATATAGTGATGAGTTCTGTGAATTTTCCTTTTCTCTCATATATCCAAGATTTGGAGGTAAGAAATCAACCTGAAAATGCCAACGAACACAGGCAAAAACAAACATACCCCAAGCACCAGAAAAGGGGCAGCCTAGCAAGACAGAAAAACTCTCAGATAATAACTGTTCTATGCTAGGAAAACACTACAAAAAACTGTGGCCCCACCCACACTCATACCAGCAAAGGCTCAGTGGAGAGTCTAGACTTCCACCTACACAAGGCTGTAACAAGTGCACAAACACACCCACAGGATGGGTAGGCCTCAAAGAAGGCCAAACAGGAGTTGAAACTTTCATCCTCAACAGAGGATAGCGTCAGTGGAGGCCACAAGAGGAGCAGTTAATAGGGCACTCCATTCCCAGGCCACATAGCTATCAGTAGAGGCTTAGTGAAGAGCTGAAAGTCCTATCTCCTTTCAGCACGAATGAGGATCCCCCTACCTGCCAGTAATGAGGTGTACCACCCCTCTTCTACTGTTATAAAGCATCAAAGAAACCAATTAAAACAGGTTTAAATAAGATCCAGAATCTTATATCATAATACCACAAATGTTCAAATTGCAACTAAAACTCACTCATCAGACCAAGAACCAGAGAGATCTCAAATTGAATTTTAAAAATACAATTAATAGATACAACACTGAGCTGACAAAATGTTAAATTATCTGACAAAGATTTTAAAGATACAATCATTAAAATGCTCTAAAAAAGCAATTACAAACATACTTACAACAAAAGAAAACAAAGAAAATATCAGATAAAAAATAGAAATTCTCAGCAAACAAACAGAAGATATAAAGAAACCCAAATGGAAATTTTAGAGCAGAAATATACAATAACAAAAACAGAAATCATTGTCCAGGCTCAATAACAGAATGAAGGAGACAAAGACAAGAATCGGTGAACTGAGACAGAACAAGTCAAACTGACCAACAGGGAGAAAACAAACTGGGGGAAAAAATGAACAGAGCCTCAGAGACCTGTGGAACTGTAACCAAAGATTTACAGTTTGTGTCATTGGAGTCCTAGAAAGAAAGGAGAAAGAAATAAAGCCTTAAATTTTCCGAAATTTGCCAAAGATATACAGGTTTAAAAAATACAGCAAATCCTCCAAATAGGATAAACTCAAAGAAATTCACACAAGACACATAAATCAAACTGCAGAAAACTAAAGGCAAATAAAATATCTGAAAGCAGCAAGAGAGAAATAACACCTTACCTGCAGGGAAATAAACAATTCGAACTACAACAGATTTTCCATCAGAAATTATGGAGCCCAAAAAGAAGTGGCACAACATTTTACAATGCTGAAAGAAAAGAAAAATCGATCAGAACCTCATACCTAGCAAAACTACTTTCAGATGAAGAAATAAAGAAATCTCAGTTAAGGAAAACTAAGAGAATTTGTCACCAGCTCTTAAAAACCTACTCTTAAAAAAATGAGTAAAGGAAGTTTCTAAGTCGAAAGGAAAAAAGAACACAGTAAGTAATACTATGGGTAAATACAATAGACTTTCCTTCCCCTCTTGAGTCTTCTAAATTATGTTGGCGGTGAAGCAAACACTGTGTGATGTGCTACTAAATGATTACAGAGGATATATTTAAGATATTATAATATAAAGGGAAGTGTAGAATGTAAAGGGAGTCAAGTTTTCTATATTTTACTCAAACAGTGAAATGACATCATCAGTAGGATGCAATGTGTGTATGTGTAATTCAATACCTAGAGTAACTACTAAAATACAAAGAGATACAGTCAAAAACATTATAAATCGACCAAAATAGAATTCCAAAAAATGTTCGAGTAACCCAAAGAAGACAGAAAAGAAAACAGAGAAATGTAAAATAGAGCAAACTGAACAAAAAAAAAAAAGACAGACTTAAGCTTTAACATCAATAATTACAGAGTTTACATTAAATTATTATTATATATTAAATTTATTTTTGTGCCATGCAAACTAATCAAAGAAATCAGGAGTGGCTATAGTGATAACAGATAAAGAAGACTTGAGAGCAACAAAATTATCAAAGTAAAATAGGACATTATAAATGACAAGAGAGTCAGTTCTCCAAGAAGAATAGCAATTCCTAAGGCATATACGCCAAACAGCTAAATATATGTCAAACAAATCAATAAAATGAAAGAGAAATAGTTCCCATTGTAATTAATATTTCAACATCCTTTCTCAACATTATAGAGCAACTGACAAAAATCAAACTCTTATAACAGTTTGGAACACCACACCCAATGACATTTTTTTCACGTGCCATGAAATATACCAAAACGGACCATATCCTGGGCCATAAAATACATCTTAACAGATTTGATCAGAATAGTGCACATTCAAAACACCACTCTAATATTCATGAATTAAGAGGATGTCTCAAGAAAAAATGTTTTAATCGAACTGAATAAAAATAAATATATCAAAATTTATATAACACTAACGAGTAACAAGAAATTTATAGCAGAATGAATACATTAGAAAAAGAGGAAGCCAATTGAATTTATAAAACTCTTACCTCAAAATTCAGAAACAGAGCAAAACACACCAATGCAAAAGGAAATAATTGAAGAGCAGAAATCAGTGAAATTGAAAACAGAAAACAGTAGAGAAAATTGATAAAACAGAGAGCCGATTTTAAAAACAAGCAATAAAACTGACAACTAAAAGACTGATAAGAAATAAAGGAAGAAGATACAAATTACAATATAGGAATGAAACAGGGGTATCACTATACCACAGATATCAAAAGTTAAGAAAACAATACTACTGCATTACACACATAAATTGACAAATAGGTGACAAGGACCAACTCTTAAAATATGAACTACTGGGAAGGCAGGTATGGAAGGGGGCACACCTCTGCCATAAGAGGGAAGCATTTCAGCTGCCAGTATCCATTTAATACAATGGAACTAGTTTCTTTCATAAAGAAAAATTCTATTTTCATCTTTGTAGACAAGTTTCTTATAGCTGTTGTATCAGTAATATTTATACAAAATTTTAGTACTGTAGCCAGCCCTGGAGGGGAAATGAATAGTTTCAGAGAAATAGATAAGAACAAATGTCCATGTGCCACAAAAGGATTCCTTGGGATAGAATACTGGTACTGGAGGGAGTATGAATGGCAAAAGACTCATTCAACAGATTTATTGAGCATCTACTATGTGGTAGGCACTATTCTATATTCCAAACAGAACAGTAATAAATTAGATAAAAATCAATGCTCTCATGGAACTTCCATCTATAGGAAAGAGATAGATTTTAAAAACATAATAAAAAGTAGATTATACACTATGTAGAAGCTGCAAAGTGTCATGTGGAAAAGAGAACAAAGTAAGAAGATTATGAGTGGGGAGGGGAGTGTATGCAATTATCAAGGTACCAGGGCAGCATCATGGAGGAGGTGCCATCTGAGCCAAAGACTTGAAGAAGATGGGAAAGTGAGGCGTGGATCTCTGAGTAACAGTGTTTCAGGCAGAGGAGGAACAGCCAGCAAAAAAGCCACAGGCAGAACTTGTTTGACACACTTAGAAACAAGAGGAAGGTCATTTTGCTGGAGCAGAGTGACAAGGGCCAGAGCAATAGGAGATGAATTAAAGCCACAGGGATAGAGACCAGATTGAGAAGTGCTTGAAAACGGCACATGGGAGGTTTGAGGGCAGAGAGTGGTTCATCTGTTGTAAAAGCAAACCCTCTGGCCTCAGTGCAGAGAATATATCATAAAGGGGAGGACAGGACTGGGAAGGCTGGAGAGGAGGCCATTGCAGCAGTACAAGCAGGAAGAGAGTGGCTGGACCAGGGTGAGCTGTGGAGGTAGTGAGAGGGTTCAATCTGGATAGATTATGAAGATTGAACAACAGGAGTTGGGGATTGGATATAGAGGATGAGAGAAAGAGAGCAGTCAAAGTTTTTGTTCTGAGCTACTAGAAGAAAAGAATTGTCATTTACTGAATTGCAAAAGACTGAGGGTAGATATGTTTAGGAGGTAAAAATATAAAAAGTTCAATTTGAGTTTGTTAAATTTGTGATGTTCATTAGACATTCAGTGCAAAAAAACTGTGTGGCTGGTGACATACAAACAACAGGAGACACCACAAAGACACACACACACAAGCACCTAATCTGGAGCTCAAAGAGGAAAAAAAACTGTTGTATAAATTGGGTTCGTATAAAGACTTCCCTCTGTAATAATAACAATAACAACTCCTTATTTACGATCACCAGCTCACCCCCACTATTAGTAATTTCTATGTGCCAGCATTGTGCTCACAATATTCACATTACTTCTCAAATGACCCACAAAATAACCACTATAGTCTTCATTCTGCAGATGATAAATCTTAGGCTTAGAGAACTTGTCTATTGCTATTCACATCGCTATAAAGAACTGCATTCTGCAGGTAGTAAGGAGCCATTAAAAAAATTAAGAATAAATTGTCATATTTATTTTGGATAAGTTGCTCTAGAAAAAAAATTTTAAAGTAAAAATAAAAATGAAAGTGCAAACTACTACATCACCTAATATGAAAAGATCATCTAAGCAGCCTTATAACCATTTTAAAAATTTGAATTGCAATGTAAAAGCCTCAAAAAAGAAATATCCTGTCACTAATGATTTTCCTAGTGAATTCTATTAGATGTTTAAAGAAGAATTAATGCCATTTCTACAATCACTTCAAAAAATAGAAGAGGGAATATTTTAATTCTTTTTATGGAGCTATATTATCCTAATTCCAAAATCATACAAAGGCTATTAAAAAGAAAAAAGAAAAAAACCTATAGAATAGCCTTGTTGAATATAGACATAAAAATTGTTAACAAAATATTAGCAAATAAAATTCAGCAATATAGAAAAAGAATTATATATATCATGACCAAGTGAATTTCACTCCAGAGATGTGAGGCTAGTTCAATATTAAAATCAAATTAATTTACCATATTAACAAGCTAAGGAAAAAAATGCATTAAAATATAAATTAATGCATAAAAATCCTTTGAAAAAAATTAAACTCCCATTCATAATAAAAACTCTCAGAAATATAGAAATAGAGAAGTATTTCCTCAAACTAACAAATGACATATACAAAAAACCTACAGTTAACATTTACTTTGTGGTAAAAGACAATGTTTTCCTCCTAAAAACTGGAACAAAAGCGAGGATGTCTACTCTCATCATTTTTATTCAACATAGTGCTGGAAGTTCTAGACAGTATAATAGGGCAAGGCAAGAAAATAAAGGCATATATATCAAAAGGAAAAAATGAAACTGCAGAATAAAACTTGCAGAAAACATGATTGTCTATGTTGAAAATCCTAAGACATCTACAAAGATCTCAGAGTTAATAAATGAGTTGAGCAAGGTCACATATTAGAAGATAAAGCAATTGTATTTCTACATACTAGCAATGAACACAAGGATTTCAAAATTAACAATTATAAAGACCACCTATACTTGCTCAAAAATAAAATAAATACATAGGAGTAAATCTAACACAACATATACAGGGCTTGTATGCTGAAAACTACAAAATGTTGATGAAAGAAATTTTAAAAAGGCATAAATAAATAGACATATGGTGTTCATAGATTGGAAATTTCAACATAATAAAGATGTCAATTCTCCCCAAACTGATATATAAGTTTGTGTTAGTTTCCTAAGGCTGCTGTAACAAATTACTATAAACTGAGTGGTTTACAACAAAAGAAATGCGTTCTCTCACAGTTCTGGAGGCTAGCAGTCCAAAATAAAGGAGTTGACATGGTTGATTTTTTCTGGGGTCCCTGAGGTAGGTCTGTTACATGCTCCTCTCTTAACTTCTAGTGGTTGCCAGCAATCCTTGGCATTCCTTAGCTTGTAATAACATAATTTCACTATCTCCTCCATCATCACATGGTCTTCTTCCCTGTGTACCTGCGTCTCTATATGTTCTCTCCTCTTCTTACAAGGACACCAGTCATTGGATTTAGAGCCCACCTTAATCCAGTATGACTTCGTCTTAACTAATTACATCTACGAAGACCTCATTTTCAAATAAAATGCCATTGTGATGTTCTGAGTAGGCATGAATTTTGGAAGAACACTATTCAACCCACTTCAAAGTTTAATTCAATTCCTATTAAAATCCCAACAAGATTTTTTTTTGTTGTTGTAGATACAGACAAGATTATGCTAAAATTTATGTGGAAAAGCAAAGGAACTAAAATAGTTTAAATAAATTTGAAAAACAACAATAAAGTCTGAGGGATCATTCTACCTGATTTCAAGACATGTTGTACAGCTGCAATAATCAACACTGTGTAGTATTGGTAAAGGTACAGACGTATAAATCAATGGAACAGAACAGAGAAACCAGAAATAGATTCATGCATATATGCTCAAGTGATTTTTGACAAGGGCGTAAAAGCAACTCTGTGGAGGAAATACAGCCTTTCAACAAATAATGCTGGAGTAAATGGATATCCATCCAAAAGGGGGGGGGGGAAATGAACCTGACCAAATTCTCACATTTTATATCAAAATTAACTCAAAATCAATCACAGGCTTAAATGTAAAACATCAAGCTATTGATCTTTTAGAAAAATAAATAGACATTTTTTAGGAGCTAAGGTTAGGCAAAAACTTCTTAGACTTGACACCATAAGCACAACCCATAAAAGGAAAAAGTAAATTGGACTTCATCAAAATTTAAAACTTTTGCTCTGTGAAAGACCTTGTTAAGAGAATGAAAAGACAAGCTACAGATTGGGAGAAAATATTTGTAAATCTCATATCTGACAAAAGCCTAGTATTTAGAATAATAATAAAAAAAAAACTTCCAAAACTCAACATTAAGAAAACTAGCAATCCAATCAGAAAATGGGTAAAACACATACAGAAACACTCCACCAAAGAGAATTTGCAGACAACAAGCGCATAAAAAGATGTTCACCGTCAGTGCTCATTAGGGAAATGCAATTTAAAATCATAATGAGATACCACTACAAACCTACTAGAAAGGCTAAACTGAAAAACAGTGACAACAGCAAATGCCAGCCAGGATGTAGAGACACTGGATCACTCGTACATTGTGGGCGGAAATCATATAGCCACTCTGGAAAGCCAATTTGGCAGTTTCTTAAAAAACTAAAATGTGCAAATACCATACAACCTAGCAACTGAACTCTGGACATTTAACCTAGAGAAATAAAGAGAAAAAACTATGCACAAATGTTTATAACAGTGTCATTCATAACAGGCAAAAAATTGAAAAACTGAGATGTCCTTCAACAGATGAATGATTAAATAAATTGTGTAAATTCACATCATGAACCACCACCATGCATATGCATATATGTAAATATGAGTATATACGTCAATATACACATCAACCTCCAAAAAATTATGCTGAGTGGGAAAAAATCCCAAAAGGTTACCTACTGTACAATCTGATTTATTACAATTTTGTCAGAATTATACAACTTGATAATAGTGAATGCCAATGGTTACCGAAGAAGAGACATGGGAGGGGACATGGGTCTGGCTGCAAAAGGGCAAATGGAAGATGCTTTGAGAGAGAGAAAAGTTCTGCATCTTGACTCTATCCCTATCGATATCCAGGCTGGGAGTATGTATGACAGTTATGCAAGATGGTTTCATTGAAAGAAACTGAGTAAAGGATACATGAGATAGCTGTACCCTTTCTTACAACTACATGTTAATTTACAGTGATCTTAAAATAAAAGGTTTAACAAAAAAAATAGAATTGTGTCTGATACATAAGCGGTATATATGAGAATTAATTAAGCAAAAGTAATTATTAAGCTAAAAAATAAAATCAGAGAAGTACCAAAAGGAGATGGGAATAGAAAATCTTTAAATAGGTACTGTATTTTTTATAGGAAGTCAGAGATTACTTAGAATTTATTCTTCCTCCATTTTCATATCAACCATAAAAATGCATCGAAACATCAAAATGTGCACACACATACACACACACAAATATCTCTATGTCTCAAAAGCAAAATAGAATGTCAAAAAGGACTAAAAAGAAAAAAATACGCACTTCAGTGAAGTAGCAGTGGAAGAAGTAATGGAAGTACTGCTGACCGTTTACTGAATACACAATAGCCAACTGTAAGTGCTTTATATGCTTTATCTCATTTGGTTATTTTCAGGTAGATTCCTTCAATATCCCAGTTGTACAAATAAAGAAACTGAGGCTTGCAAAAATTAAAGTCACCTCACTGGGAAATATAGCTAAGTGAGATAACAAAGCCTGATTTGAGAGCTGGTGGTTCCCGTCCCCATCCCCACCTTCACTGTTCACCTGCTCCCGAGAACAGAAAATGACCCTGTGAGAGGTAGTTTGGCATTGGCCTTGAGATTCCTCATCCCTCAAAAACTGAGTAAGGGAGAGTAACTTGGGGATAACAAGGTAGGAGTTCAGTCTCCTTTGGGATGTTCCAAATTTGAACATCTACCAGAGCATGAAAAACTTGGGCCAGATTCTAACAATCTTGATTTCCAATGTTTTCCTCCTGAGGTTTCCAAAATCCATTTGTAATCTGGTGCTACTTATGAAAGGACAGAATTGAAATGAGAATCCCCTTAAAGTGTTAATTTGTTAGGCTTTGTTATGACTGTTAGTGTTGGCAATTATTTAAATGATACTGGTTAATTTGTTTTATTATTTCACGTACTTTGATTTAGCTGCTATTTATCGGTTCACTTATGTAATGAGTAGGAGTAGATTAATAGATTTTAGAATGAAAATTTATTTCCACTAATGTTTATGAGCTACATTTGTAGATTGGTTTAAATAAAAACACAACCAGGAATCAGGATTACAGTACGTTTTTGAAGTAATAAAGTAAGGATTCAAACATGTTCCAGAAATAAATAAGATATGCAGATTTACAAAGAAAACTGCCTACTTGAGATGAAAGGCATAGCCAAATTCTGTCACAGAGGAAATACGCCTCATTTTCTTTCTGCCCATCCCCCAAATGAAAATTCTTCTGTACTATGTCTCACTGAGAAAGCCTTCCGCACTGTCTGTCCTGCTCTGCACTGTAATTTGTGGTATCCTGGCGTCTGAGGCAGGCACTGTGGGGTAGCCTCTGCCATCTTATGCTCTTCCAGATCTAACTGCTGACCCTATTGAACACCATGCATGAATGAGAGTGAAAGTAGCAAGGGAGGTTTCCCTTCAAAACCCTTTGCATGCTCAGAACTAAGCAAGCTACTCATGCTGATCTTCTAAGTAGATCACTGGAAACAAGTCACTCCCTGATTTGCAAAGGATGGACTTTTTCTAAGCACCAGGGTATTGCTAAGTACACTAGAAGAATCCATTGATTAAGTGGGACCTCGGTGCCCAGGGAAGAATCAATTCAACTCACTCAGAAGAGCTGCAGAAATATCTGTTTACTGACCAGAGAAGCAGCCAAAACAGCGATGAGGTATCTGTAATGGCCTGAACTAACCAACCAGGTTTTTAAGGAGTCCAAATATCCCAGATAAACAGTTTGCTCTGCATAAAGCAACAGCATTGGCTACAGGGGGTGGAAGAATAGCAAGTATAAATAGCTTAATTTTTCCAGGCAAGAGAAACTGTTACAAGCTGAATCATGCACCCTTCCCCGCTCAGTTCATATGTTTAAGTCCTGACTCCTGGTCCTCCAAATGTGATTGTTTTTGAAGGTACGGTCTTCAAAGAGCTAATTAAGTTAAAACAAGTCATTAGTGTGGACCCTAATCCAATAGAACTGGAGTCCTTTTAAGAAGAGGAGATTAGCCACAGACATGACCTGAAGGAAGACCATGTGAGGACACAGCTAGAAAGCAACATCTGTAAGTTAGGAAGAGAGGCCTCAGAAGAAACCAACCCTGTTGACACCTTGATCTCTGCCTTCTAGCTTCCAGGATAGTGAGAAGGTTAGTTAGGTTCTGTTGTGTAAGTCACCCAGTGTGGTACTTTGTTATGGCAGCCCTAGCAGGCTAATAGTGACCCAGTCCTACCATGAAAGGGGATGCTCAGAGCTCCCTTGTGATAGCAATACAATGATAGGACCAGAGGCTAAGCTTTTCTTTTTAACTTATAAACTAGAAGAGATCCTGAGTTATGCCTATTATAATGTCACTCTTTTTGATATGACTTGAATGAAGAGAAAGGGATAAAATTACTGCTAGCAAACTAATTGTGCATAATGCTGTTTATTGGTCTGTATCTCCACTATCACCTACACATCATGAATGGTTTTGGAAATTTCAAATTATTGATGCACTGTAATTCTTAATTCTGTAATTCTTAATCCCCATGATTGTAGTGGTAATTCTGTTTTCTTTGAAATTTATTTTAAATTATAAATGTCTCTTCAATTTCTTCCACAAATAAATGTTTAATAAGGAAATGGCAAGAAAAGATGAAGAAACTCTTCCATACATGAAAAATTAAGGGTCAGTAATCATCAAAATCTGAGTTTGACCCTAGGGATGTATATGAGTACCATTCACTGATTTAAAAAATAAGCTATTTATAGGTTTTGAACTAAATAATCTTAATTGTCCAAATTAATTAGTTTGAGATATAGGAGGAGGCAAATGAGTAAATATGTGAACTTATATTAAGGACCTTATATTAAGCCTTATATAAGCCTTATATTAAGGACCTAAAAACTTAGGAGTCAGTTTTTGATGAGTGTTAGGAGCATAGGTTGTAGGACCAATAGACCTGCATCATAGGCTGGGCTCTGGATTAGCCACTCTGTCATTCTACTTGTTCATCCTTAAAATGGGAATAGAAGTAATACTTCAGGATGCAAACTTTCAGTCATGATGGAACAATAGAAGCTAGATTTACCCTCTTGCCTTAAACAACTAAGAGAAATGACAAAATATATGAAAAACATATGAAACAATAGATCTCAAATATTGGATCCCTAAGTGAAGGGAAATAAATAGGTGAGCCCTGTAGTTGCCTAGCAGTCTACCCAGAGAAACTCCCAGGCTACAGTGTAGGCCAGGGGCATCCAGAAGTTGCTCAGCAATCTCCCTGAGTTGAGAGCTGTGAGTTCAGGTAGGCCAACAAAGCTAGAGTTCACAGAGAGAGAGAGAGAGTTCTGGGGCTCTGCAGTGGGTCCACATCAAGTCTCCAGCTAAGTATTAATCACAGCATGCCAATTAGAAAACTACCAAAGGTCAGGACAGAACCACCCAGAAGGACCAGGCAGAACCATCCTTGGACCTCAAAAAGTACCTGAAATAGTTCAAGTTCCCACCTGACAGAGTGAAGAAATCTCCTAACACAGAAGCATTGAGTAGCGGTACTCAGAAAGGTATTGTTTCAGATGTAAGGAGAAACCAGCCTCAGACCAAAGACTGTTCTGGTCCCACCTGCAAAGATTAAAAGTGAGCCTCAAAAGAATCAAACTGTTTCTAAGCATCTGAACTGTAAATTTCAAGAACACTTATATAATAAAAAAATATTCATTCAGTGCCTGACAAGGTAGAATTCACAATGTCAGGGATCCAATCAAACTGACCCAGAAATGATAGAGTATAAAATTAGTTGACAAGGATATTAAAATAGTTGTTAAAACTATATTCTATATGTTCAAGAAGGTAGAGGAAAACAAAAGCATGCCAAAGAGTGATACATATAATATTTAAAAGACCCAAATCAAACTTCTAGAGATGAAAAAAATATCTGAAATAAAAACATATTGGGTGAGATTAAAAATGATGCTTTATAATATTGTTGTAAGAATTAAGGTAATGAAATTTAAAATACTTAGCACCATGCCTGGCACTGCATTTGTATCAATAATCGATAACACTAACATTATAGGTTCTATTCTAAATTCAGATGGGTATAATAATCATGGCTAACATTTATTTAGCACCTACTTAGTTCTACACTGTGCTTAAGACTTCAGTTTAAATATCTCTAAGATACAGGTAAATTTTAGGTATCAATAAATATGAGGGAGTCTGTTATTACGATGGTTTGATTTCCAAACTTACTTTTGGCACTCTGATTTCTCTCTATATATCTCTTTTTATGACTACCTCATAAAGAAACTCTATTTCTAAAGAATATATTCATTAAGGGAAATGCAATCTAGGAAAGACAGTGGAAAAATCATCTTTACTCAGAAAGAAAACCAAATATCAACTAAAAATAAACTGACCAAAATAATTATTAAGATATTCAGGATGCATGTTAACTACAGTGTAAATATATTCACTATAATACTGTCTTTCAGGTCCGTGCCACCAAATAACATTGTGAGGTAGTGATATAGAAAAGATCTTCAAGTACGTCTAGAAATGCCTTCTTCTCTTGGAAAATGCCCAAGATAGGTTCATCTTATATCAAGTTCTTTTGAACTTCAAGATGTGTTATAGTTCTACACATCAGAATCCATTATTCCACACTTGATGTCTGTTATCTTGAAGTAAGGCCCAAAGCCAAGGCTGTATTCTATTTCTACCAAGTCTCAGACCCACCTGGTAGGACGCACCGTGCTTTGGGTGAGTGCTATGTATCTAAAGGCAACACCAAATGCAAAAATACTAGAATTCCATATGAAGAAATCTAGAATCATGAATAGTGAGAACAGAATCATGTTATATTTAATTGGTGGTGGTGGAAATGGGGAAGAACCTGGAAAAAAGAGAAAAGTAGATGAAATAGTTCCCTTCCACCCCTAATATTTAATAATTTCTTCCACAGACTATATCTTCTCAAGATTATTTTCAGAAGAACTTGGTCCATTTTTTATTTATCCCAAGCGTTTGCTGAGCTCAAATCTACTCAGGTACTTCTTAATAAAATTACCAATTCCCCCTGACTATGGTTGTACAGACTGCATGAGCGTGACTAGTTTGCTCCATGTTAACTGAGATCATGTTAACTGAAGTCATGGGAGAGGATCTGACCTAATGAGCATGTTTAGAGTCAAGTACTGAAAGCACTTGGAACAAATCTTTCAGACTGTTGCAGATGTCCTCAGAGGAATCATGTTTGTATGATAATTGTGTAAAATAGTCAACTGATGGAGCATTGAATTGGAAAGAACAGTTCAATGACTTTACTTTGCAGTTAAAAACAGTATTGAGCTATGTGAAAAGTTTAGATCCTTGCCATGGCATATGTAACGGAGATGTCCAAAGGACTATTCCACTACAGAATGTTTAAATTTCTTAAGGCACACACACACACACACACCACCACACACACACACACACACACACACACACACAATCACATTCAGAAATATTTTATATAATTCCATCCCTACCCTAATCTTAAGTACACTTATAGAGCACTTTTCATTCTACCTTTTATTATATACATACTTTAATTTCTTATAATGAGGTCATTAGAATTATCATTATCCACATTTAACAGATGGAAAACTGAGGCATAGAAATATTAATTAAATAGCTCAACTTTACATAAGTATTGAGCATGAAGTGGGATTCAAATTTGGGCCTCCTGTCAACTTTGAGCTAAAACCACTAGTTACACCATTTAACTTCTCAAAGTCCAGCTAGGTCCCACTTTTACACAGGCCATTTTCCACAAGGGCAGGAAAAACCAGACCCTATAAGAATCTTTTAACTATTCGGCATTTTCATGAAACTTAGACTGACGTATTTGTTTACATTGCCTTGCTCATTCCGCAGATTGCCAAGTTTCAAGTCCCAGCTCTTCAACTTAATAGCTGCATGACCAAAGGCAAGTCACTTAATTTCTAAACTCCTGTTTCCCAATTTATAAAATGAAGATAAACAAAGATTTATTTCAAAGATCTTTTAAGTTAACATCTTTTCAGCAGTTTGAATTATGCCTACCTTATGGTAAATGTTCTAAGTGTTAGCTGGATAGATGTCCCACGCCTGAGAACATAATGGATTTCAGTAAATATAGTGAAACAATTAATAAGCAAGCAAGTTTTTGTGAAGTTTTTAAGCTAGGCCTTCTATGATGACTGAAATCTGGAGGAAAAAAAAACTGATAGAAGAGAGAAGGGCATTTTAGGTGCAGGTATTGAATGTAGGAGCTGGAGCAGGAAAAGCCAGAGTAGGCTAGTAGGACTGTAGGAAACAAGCTTAGCCAGAGTAGAGGATCTAGCTGGAAAGTAGTGGGAAATAACAAGGAAAATCAGGGTGGGATCAAAAAATGGAATCTTTGAATAGTCAGGTTACCCCAAGTCTATACAACTCTCAAGTCTGTGCTTTTCTATGTGGTTAAGAATCTTGGTAGATGCATTGCTTTACCTCTCTATATATTTATATTGTAAAGTAGTGGTTTTTAACAAAACAAAAAAATAGAACAATAACAGTATCTCACTGTTATATGGTACTTTAAATTTTTTGTGACATTGATATATGTAATCTCATAATAGATACAAGATACATAAGAAAATATTATTATATAATATATAATAGATATAATATTTCATTTTCTGAGCATTCTTTCAAACTTAAATCAGCACTAAGGACTAAAAAGTACCTCATAAGTCAGTCTTATACCTTACAGTGAAGAAAACCAATTAGTAAGGATTAACTGGTTGGTTTATTTATAGGTCGTGATGGTTAATTTTATGTGTCAACATAACTATGCTAAGGGATACTCAGAGAGCTGGCAAAACATTATTTCTGGGTGTGTCTGTGAGGATGTCTCCAAAAGAAAATAGCATTTCAATCAGTAGACTAAGGAAAGTTTACTACCTTCCCCAATGCAGGTAGACATTATCCCATCCACTAAAGGCCTGAATAGAACAAAACCTGGAGGAAGGGAGAATTTGCTCTCTGATTGAACTAAGAAATCCATCTCCTGCCCTCAGACATCACTGTTTCTTGTTCTTGGGTCTTTGCACTTGGGCTGTAACTTACATCATCATCTCCCTTGGTTCTCAAGCCTTTGAATTCAAACTGAATTACTACACCTGCTTTCCTGATTCTCCAGCTTGCAGACAGCAGACCATAAGACTTCTTGGCCTCCATAAGCCCTTGAGCCAATCTTTATTGCTTCTGTTTCTCTGGCGAAACCTAATACACAGGTCCTCTCTATTTTCAGTCCATTTCCTAACATTCGATACATAGAAATTGGTCCTGGGCAGAATCACTGGATTTGGCTATTTCAACTTGTGACAGGAATTTTCAGTTAGGGATATGCCAACAAGGAATTTCTAGGTACTTTGTGTTAAAAACTAATCACTCTGTTTGAGAGCACAAGAGAACGCACTCATACACACACACACACACACACACACACACACACACACACTTCCAGGCTAAACTGACTGGTTCCTGAAAGTGCAATGGAATCGTTTGTGGCCCAACCACAGTGCTGGCTCCTTCAGTCCCAGGCAAGCCCCCAGGGAGGGAGAAGGGCACAGGGCAAAGGCTGACTCTTGCCGGGACCTACTCAGCATTACTACAAGCAGGGTGAGATATTGCAATTGATGTGATTTCCCCATATTCCTATTTCATTAACTTTCTTGATGGGTAGGATGGCAGTTGTACAGGGAAAGACTTCAGGAGCCCATCATACTATGACACTTTTAGAAGAATGATTTCAGAGACTTTTGGTTCCAAAGATCACTCAGAAATATCCACTTCACGGATGAACCAACTGCACTTGGGCTCTCACCCTGGCAGTGGAAAAGGACCCTGTCACCCAGGGTCTAGTCACATGCATCTTGAAAAATTATTGTAGGTAATCCCTGAGTCAGATGGAAGTGGCAAACATGTGTCCTTTTTTCTCGCAGAGCGGCAATGTATTTTATTTGTATCTGTTCAAGGTGCTTTTCAAAGTAAAAGATGCAATTATTCTGAATTATACCATTTCAGGGTCCACCCTGATGTGTAATCAGGATTCCGTGTGTAATCCGGGTCTGGTCAGTGTAGCAGAACCAAGCATACAGCACCCGAGCCCCTGGACTATCTTCTCGGTGGGAGTATGCATATGTCCTTACTGCATACTGTTTACTGCCAACTATTTCTACTCTGCCATATCACTGGTAATAAAGAATCTATTTCCAGGCAATTTTTCATTGCATATTCTTGATGAAAAGTGGCTCTCCACAAATACACATCCACAAATACTGCCCACAAATTCACATCCTGCCATGTTACTGCCACTTCATTGATTTAGGATTGGCATTCACTAGAGTTCTTCTTCAAGATCCTGCAAACTGGGCACTGTTTCCCTCAACCATTGTCTTACCAGGGCTGGTCATTTCCAGCTATCATTTTCCCCGTTGAGTTGGCATGAGAAGAATAAGCAAAGCAGGAAGTGATGCTCTCTGTTATTTTGTTTTTATTGCCTTCCACATATACAGAGGTGTCCCTGGTGTCCCTTTCCATATCTAGGTTCAATATTTTGGGCACAGAACTCAAATTCAGTAACATGCAGTTATAGAATAAACAAGGAAATGAATCACGACAGCTTGGATAAAGACAGAGCTCTGGAGCCAAGTAACCCACAGAGTGCCCACGTGTATCTGCATGGTCGATGTTACTGCTGATTTTATTTAAAGCTGGGGAATGCTGGACTCAAGCTACAACAGGGAAAGGCAAATGCATGTTTTGCAACTTAAACTGGTGCTGTTTGTAAGCCTGGGGTTGGTGAGCCTTGTGTAAAAAAATGCATACTTTCCAACCAGGTTCATAACTCCTAACAAGATTAGATCCCCAGCCAGGGATACTTGCAGGAGTTTTATGGCTTCCCCAGCTTATCAGCATTGCTACAGACCTCCAGAATGCCAGAGCTGATGGAGAAAGAGAAAGGCAACCTGGGAGGAATCATTTCCTCCTCCTCCCAACTATGCTTAATATTCCCCTGCATTTTGGGAAATATTACCCTGCTTCATATTTTCAGGACACCAGCATGCTTCTTTATCAATGAAATGTCCCGGATAGCCAATCACTCTGCATTGTCACGACAGGGCATCTGCCACATAAAACACCAGTTCATCGTTGCCTCTTCCTCATTCTGTCATTACATTGGCAGAAGTGTCATTAACTTTGCAGTGACAATTATTCGAGGACCAAGTAAACTGTGGAAATTCGTAAACTCTTCCACAACTAAATTAAATGCTATTTTAACTAACAGTTAATAGTGTTTACTGCTGTGTAATAGTAATTTTCATTTTTTACTGTATCTAATGACATTCTGATGACTGGAATTCTCTGTAGGGATACCAAATCATTATATTAAGGATGAGTGATTTTAGTATGCAATGACTGATAAGTATAATAATATGTAGACTAATGTTTGAGCTAGTAAATTAAATTATTTGCACCACAGTGTTTGTCAACTAGGATAAGGATTCTATTATGCTATTAAATTATAATGTAGAGCCTACTTAAAGTAAAATAACAAATGAGCATCTTAGATTGGTGACACATTAATAGGATACTTTCTTAAGAGGTATGGAAAAGAGAGAAAGTCCTAATCAGATAAAACAGCTCATCAATTCCTTATACCAAGTGACCATTGAACTGAATTATAGAGGAAGGCTTGTAGACACTTCAAAGTGTTAATATTGGAGCAGATTTGCTTGTTGGAGGGAGAGAAAGGAAATAAGACCTTAGGGAAGATTTGGATAATCAACCATTTAAAGAATGGGGATTTTGTTAACATGTGAGTTATAATGAAAATACAATTAAAAGGAGGAAGAAGTAATTCTCTTCCATCCTGGTGACTGGTCACACCTGGAAGCATGATCAAAGCATAACGACCACTTGGGTTAGACTCCTGCTTCCAGGCCACAACCAGGGATGCTCCTCCCTGGCCTGACAGCCATTAAGGCTTCCCAAACTCTCAGGCAAGCTAGACTGCAGTTTGCAAACCTGAACTCCTTTAAATCAGTCTTCCCAAAAGCTAAAGCAAGTGTTATATCGAAGATTTGAGATCAATCAAACTTGAAAGACTATAACACTCAAAAAAATAATTACCTAAGTTTTTAGACTTCCTTAGATCTCAGTGACTCTCAATCATCAGATCAGGTATTTGGAAGTGGCATTAAGGAGAGCTATGGAGAATAGAATTGATAGGGTAAATGCAGGAAGGAGGAAAGAAGGAATAGTATCCTCTTTTTCCCAAAATAGAGGTTTGAGGGTGGAGTGAAAAGGGAAGTAAAAACTTCACTCAAAAAAACTTCAGTGTCTTTTGGAGAGGAACCTTTAGAAAAAAGGTCCACTCTATTCACTTCCATTTAAAATTATTTTGAGCAGCCTTTATGAGTCAGGCATGATGAGAGGTCCTGGGTTTATAGAAATGGGTACTCTGAGTCGCTGTCTTCTAAAAGCCGACAATAGAGTGAGTGAGACAAACATGGAAACCAAGAATTATCACAGTCACATTATGTTCTAATGTAGGGAAGCACAAACTCTAAAAGCACCAAAAGAGATGCCCCAACTCTGTAGATAGAGTAAAAATGGTTCCCCAAGACTGCACCTCTTACGTCAAGTAGGAATTAGACAAATGGAAAAAAGAGAGGGCTTGCCATCATATCAAAAGGCTTAGAGGTTTAAGAAAATGTGTGGTATTAACCAAAATTTAGGAGTGTAGCAGGAATAGCCCTTGAATGTCAGGAAGGAGTTAAATCATGAAGAACTTCTTGTATAGCACAAGCTAGGGCTAAAATTTCATCTTGAAGACAATGGAGTCACTGAAGATTTAAGTCAGAGTGATATGACCAGTGATCAGATTTGTATTCTGGAAAGATCATTCTGGTGGCAATGTAGAGATGGTTTAAAGTAAGGTTAAGGTTCAAACTGAGATACCAGTAAGAAAGTTATGATGGTAATTATAACAACAGATGATAAAGGCATGTGAATGCTAGCAAGAATAGAAATGCAGAAACATATATTTAGAAAGAAAATTGATATGGGATTGACATAGAATAAGGTGACTAAGTAAATTAGAATTAGGCATGATACAAGGAGTCTATTCATTGGTTGCATTTATTCACTATTAAACTGTACACTTAGAAGACCTCCCTCTGGTAAACACAAACACTGTTTATATTAGATTATTATGCATTTTAGTTTTCTTCCCAGGGCATCCAAAGAGAAAATTCTATTGTAACATTATTAGGTATTTTCTTACAAATTAAGTCACTTTACCCAAGATGCAATCCAGAGCAAAGCATTGCTCTGATGGTATTCAGTGTGTGTATTCTCTGCTAGGGTTTATGACATGTGCCCTGGACAGGGCTAATTAGTTTAAGAATGGGCTCCTGACTCTTAAGCTCTAACAAGCTGCTCTGAACACAACTTTTACCAACAGGTGAATAGCCAAATCCACCATATTCTCTTTTAAGGAGTGAAAACAAAAGACAGAGAGATAGAATTGCTAAGTCCATGATGACAGGAGAGAAAAAGCAGAGGGAAAGAAAACAGCTGGGTACACCAAGTGGAAATTTGCCCAAGCAAAGAGGAAGACATGCCTGCTGCCGAGAGGAAAACAAACTTGGCAGTTTTACTGGAGCTTCGTAGTGTTCTGAAAGATGAAATGTGCAGGCTGGGCACTACACAAGAGCCTCTGGTTGAGGAGAAAAGCAGGAATGGAAACACAGCTTGCCCTCCACCCACCAAGCCAAGCACACTGGCTCAGGGCAGCAACCACCCAGAGGAGTGCTGCCTTTTCTAATTGGCACAAAGGTTCAGTAGAAGGCAATCTAGCTTTCTGTGATGCCTGCAATGTAGAGTTGAGACTTTCTCCTTTTATTCTCCTTCACATTCTGCTTTTGTTCCCAGGCATCTCTATAGTGAAATGCCATTAAACAGCCATCAGGAACATGTAGCTTGACCCTGTACAGCCACAGATGTGCTTTGGTTTAACACAGCATTTTATGTTTCATTGTGCATGTTTTTAGGTAGAGGGGCATTACTACAGACACACCCCTCTCCAAGTCTTACCCAAGTCATTTGTACATTTCTGTCAACTGCTTTGACTGAAAGAAGTTGAAGTTTCCTCCCTCCACTCAAAGTAGCTGAGTGACTTTTTTCCTTGCCACCTAAAAGGCCCTAATAAGCACAAGGAAGAAAAATGTGAACAAGAGGAGAAAACCTAGATGTACCAAGGCAAAATAATAGCAATACATAGACTAGAGAACAACCTATCTTAAATTACCTGATATGATTTAATATTTAGGCACTCACTATTCCCAGAGAGCCATTTTATTAGGCTCAGAGGCTGCAACAATGAACAATAATAACCTTTAGTCTAGTCTCGACACTGCAGCCAGAGGACTCTTAAAAATGTAAATTAGATCCTTAAATTCTACTATGCATACGTTGTGAAGTGAATGTCGAAGTCTTTACAGTAGTTCACAAGGCCCTATATCATCTGGCTTCATTAATTCTTAGACTTCATCTTCTACAGCACTCTTCTTTGCTCATCCACCTCTAATTATGGATCGGAATGTGTTGACACAGAAGAAGGCTGTGGCTTGCCATTCCCCAAACATCAGGCATTAGACTTTCACATTGCCTGCTACCCCTGCTTAGAACAATCTTACCAGATATCCATATAGTCAAATCCCTCATCTCTGTCATTTCTTTGCCTAGACATCACCCCCTCTATAAGGCCTTCCACCATCATCCTATTTAAAAATTACAGCATGCACCCACATACTCCAGCCCTCTACATTCCCCTTAACCTACTCTACATATTTTCCCCATTACTCTTATCACCTATTAACAACTTCATATTATGTTCACATTCATGGTTAGTTTCTCCCACTGGAATGTTAGTTCCACAAGGGCAGGACTCTTCATCTATGTCAGTCACTACGTGTCCCAAGTGCTCCAAATATTGCCTAATATTTAGTAGACTTTAATAAAGATTTATTGAATAAATAAATCAAGTGCTGACTCTGACCAGATGATGAAATTTGAGCTCTACTTAAAACTTTACATATATTAGCAAGATTTACTAATCTTGTGAAGTAGGAGCAATTATTATGCCCATTTTACAGGTGAAAGAACTGAGGCAAAATTAAAACATGCATCCTTTCAGTCACTGGTTCATCTGGAAGTCTGTCAGTGGAGACTACCCAACAGCTTTTCTGGAATGTTTCACCCTAATCAAAAACAGAAGAAATAGAAGTGGGGACAGATAAGTGGAAAAGGAAGTAAGCTATTAAAAGCATTGGGAGGAAGGGCAGATAATATGAAATACAGTTTACTCCCTTTCCTTCCTCCCCACCCCCAAAAAAAGAAAAACACAAAGAAAAACAATTGAGTACCTGCTTAAGTATCTTGAAAGTAAGTGTAGACTATTCTTTAATTCATAGCTTCAATATGTATCAGATAAAAGTAGGGTTTTTAATTTCTTTTACTGTTACTTTCATAGGAAGTTCAACGTCAGTTCATCAAAGAAGTACCCATGATTTGGTTGCCATTTTTGTTCTCCTAAGAAGTTACTGCTCTATTCTGCTGGATGAGAAAGTATTGACAAATGGAGGATAAAACAAGCAAATTAATGATGAATAGTTGAAGTTTTAAAAATCTGTCCACATACGTATTGCTATATGGTGATGATAATCAATACACATTGACTTGGATGTTAAATAATATCTTTTTCAAATACTACCCTGTGAAAACAGAAAGTTTCATAAATACAGAGAACAAATTGATGTTCACCAGGTAGGAGGGGAGTTTGGGGGCTGGGTGAAAAGGCGAAGGCATTAACATGTATGAATTGCCAGTTATAAAAATAGTCATGGGGATGTGAAGTACAGAATAGAGAATATAGTCAATAATATTGTAATAACCATGTATGGTGTCAGTTGGTACTAGACTTATTAGGGTGAACACTTCATAAGATATTACAAATGTCTAGTCACTATGCTGTGCACCTGAAACCGATATAATATTGTACGTCAACCGTAACTGAAAAATAAAATAAAAATTATAAAATTTCATTTAAAAAAGGTTTATGTTTGTTTCTATTTCATGCACTTAGATGATATTTCAAGACATCAAGAAAAGGCTCTCCTTTAAAAAAACTTCAGGTACGTTTTTACCATAAAGATATATATTGCCTTAAAAAACATCTCTTTGATAAATGCAAAATTGCCAAGTGCAGAATAATGTTTTATTGAAACATTCAAATTTGATTGGGATTTTATATAAATTTAGTTCTGTTTCAATTAGTATTGTGATCTTTCTAAATATAAATTTGGTTTTCTCAAAGTTGATTCAAAACATTTTCTTTACATCTCTGATTCTATTGGCTAAAATGTTATAAACATCTCTCTAGGTTTCTTGTGCTCTTGAAAATAATTAAATAACTACATTTTCTCAGCTGTGAACTGTTTCCTGCTAATGACATCACAGTTTTAACATATGCCCTAACTTTAACAGGCAAATGAGGCCTTGACTAGACTATCTTAAGTAAATATGTATAAAGAGACTATCTAGCATTGCACTTTATTTTCACCCTTAATACATGGACCTAACTTTTTAAAAGAATCAACAATCTCACCATTTACCTTAAATAAAAGCCTTTTGCTGCATGCCACCCTTGCATAATGGGTCGAAGATAATCAGATTTGATTTTGGAAAGGAAGAAGTGACACTATGGAAAGAATTTTTGAAACTCGAACTGAGATATTTTAAAATTCAGAGTATTTTCAGAGATATCTGATCACTTGATGCAATTATTAAAATACATAATTTTTAAAAATTGAATTTAATACCTCTATAGTGAACCAGAAACTGTAGATTTCAAATAGGCACTGTCTGGACGCTTAGAATGCTAATATCAGATAAGATAAAGAGAGTATTTCCTTTGCCCCCTTTTCACAAATTTGTGTTACTGGGTGATCAGAAATCCTTATTTAAGGGATTAGCCACTGTTCTACTGTTTTATTCCAGTATTCTAAGAATTCCTTTGGAGATTAAAAACAAATCCTTGGAAAAAGGATCCAATTTTTTTTTTAGTCCAAAATTACTTCTTAGGACGACACCAGTGCAAAACATCAGAAATGAGCTAATCCCTTAAGAAAGGGATATTTGATAACTCAATAGCACAAATTAATTGTGAGAATGCTCAGGGAATCCAAATGCATTATAATTAATTTAATTCTTAAGAAATACATTGAATAATGTAGTTAATCCCCATAAATGTAACCTAGTGGAGGGAAGGTGGGAGTTGGCGTTCTTGCCTTTCTCTGATTTTATAAGCCAATAATCAGCCTGAAGTTTGAGAAGCAAATTTACCTTTGTAGCACTATAGCCTTCATATTTATATGTAAAAGACTGTACAAGCATGTAAACTATATTGCAAAGAGACAAATATTATTTCCAGTGTAGAAATAGTTGGAAATAGGTATGGACTGATAACTCCTAGTCCCCAATTTAACAACCTCTCCTGCAGTAGACTGATTATGTTCTTCTGATAAAGGAAAAAAGTCACATCAGTGAGAAAAAAAGCCTGTTTAGTGAACACATTTAAAGCTGAATGCATATATTGTCTTTCTTGGACTTAATGACTCATTTTATTTTTTCCCCAAGAGGTCCAGAGTTACAAAAGCATTATATTTTCAGTTGCAAATTTCTCATTACAGAAATGTTTTATGTACTGCTGCATTCAGATTAAGCTTCTCTGGTGATATCAAAAAAAAAAATCAGTTATCATCTCTAGTTTATGGCCTACTTGGCATGCTTCAGTGAGAGACATTTAGCAAATAACATTGGTAGTTTGTCAGCTATCTTAAATAACATCTTAGCTACTTATGCTGTGCAGCTTCTTGTCAAAACAAAGACTGTCAGTGTTCTCAAGTCTTTTTTAGTAAAACCATTAGCAGTCTGAAGTTGTGTTAAACAGTCCAGAAAGGGACTGTAGGTGAGATATTGCTCCTCTACTAAAATTAAATACAGACAACCAAACCATAAAATCAAATACTCATCTGGTCAACAGCTGAGTATTCCAGATAAGTAACTTCAGAGGATACAGCCAACTCATGGCTTTTCCATCTATCGGTAACCTCAAAAGGAACATGGAGCACCATTGCATATGGCACAATCTGTACACCAGGTCTCTTGCTTCTTCTGGGCCATGACAACCTAGTGCTAATTGAGAAAGGCAAAGCCCTATTCTCCCATCTTATTTCCACCTCTGTGTGACATCAGGTGACTAAGTTGAGGTTGTTGTCCTTTCATTTATCCCCAATGAATAACCATTATTCTTAGTACAAATGTTCTCAAGGTTCCCCTGTTACACAAATATGTAACTGGTCCTGTCCCAACTCCAGAGGAAGTGGCTATCAAGTTGAGGGAGCAGTAGTGAATCACAAGAGGTTAAAAAATAACCACGAATGGCAACTACAACTGACAACAAAGCAACAGATGACCAAATGACCATGAGTGGGTTAGACAAGAGCTTTTATGGAGGAGGTGACTTGGAGGTAGGCAGGCCTGGGGCAGGCAGAAAAGAGAAAGAACTATTATTATACTTTCAAATTTGTGTGCCAACATACCACTCACATGCAAAAAGAAGGTGATGTATTAAGCATTCTTGTCCTCTCCCATATCTCCTTTTCTCTTTTTCCAAAAAGGAAGGGAGAAGATAAAGGTGGTGTGATCAGAGCCTGCAACAGAAAGTAGATCAGCAAGACTACAGACCAGCATAGAACTGTGTAAAAGGATCAAGCCTGAGGCTGATTCCTACTGGAAGCAGCAAGGGAACTAGAGCAAGGGTGAGTGTAGGTTCAGAAAGCTGCCCCTCCCTTTGCTCATCACCACTGCCCAAAAACATCCCCCCACAGGCAAGGGGTAGATCTGCAGACCAGCAACCCATGCCACCAGGAAAAAGGAGACCAGAATAGGGAGACTTAAGGAAGTGGGTTTGGAGAAACCCAGAACAGTCTACTGTGTTTTTGCCTCTACCATGTTTTAGGCTAATTCATTCTTGATTTTTCTCCAACTAATAGGAAGAGCCTATTATGTGACAGGCACAGGATATTTTTCATTTTGTCTTAGCTCTCATAAAAGAGACCATGGCTCAGAGTAGAACAGGACTCAAGATGACAGATGTAGCAACTTCAGAGCCACAATAAGGGTCCTGCCTTGCTTTCTATGTTTTAGGTGTTGATTGATTTCACTAATATATACCTTCTTTATTTGTCAAGTGGGGAAAGTGATTCATGCTTCACAACCTTTCTGAGGTATTTTAAAGATGAATTAGCTAATTCCAAAAGGTCTTGGGGTTCTTGAGAGAAACATGCTTTAGATTAGGAGTACAATTCTACTGTGCACTTAAATCCTCAGGTTGTCTGTCTCTGACATTCATAAAAAACATACCATTAATTACTATAAAAATGTCTAATCTCAGGATACATTTAGTATATCAAACAGGGGAGTCAAAGCATATGCAATATGCAAATGCAAAATTCCACAAATGAACACATTTAAGATAAGTACCCCATGCTTATGAGGTTAAGCTACTGAAGACACAACACTCTCTAACATTCTTTCCTCCCTCTGTTACTCATGGCTTTGGTGGGAGAAGACTTTCTCTTCTGAAATTAGTTCTTTTATATCCTTCCAAATAAACAAGTCAAAAGCAACAACAATACCTATTAGGAAGGAGACATTTAAACCAGAGGGTTAAAAATATTCTCAGTGCTCTCTTATTAAATGAACAAACAGGTTATAAAACAGAACTCACAGCATTAAAAAGGAAAAAATTCTGTCACATGAAAAAACATGTAAGAACCTCAAGGACATTATGTTAAGGGAAATAAGCCAGTGACCAAAGAACCTAGTAAGATTCTACACACTGTGAGGTACCTAGACTAGTCAAATTCAAAGAAATAGAAAGTAGAAAAGTGGTTGCCAGGGGCTGGGGAGGGAAATGCGGGAGTTAGTGCTTAATGGGTAGAGTTTCAGTTTGGGAAGATGAAAAATTCCTCTGACTGGATGGTAGTGATGGTTACACAATAACGTGAATGACTTAATTCCACTTTAAAATGATTAAAATGGTAAATTGTATGTTATGTATGTTTTATAATTTAAAAAAGAAAAAGAATGTAATAGAAATGTGTAGAATGAGATAGTATGATATCTGGCATTTGCCTCAAAATAGTAAGGAGGTGGAGGAGTAAGTTAGGTATAGATAAAATAAAGTTGGCCATCAGTCACTAACTGGGAAAGCTGTGCAATGAGTACATGGAAGTTGATTATACACTCTTTGTCATATTTTGCATATGCTTGAAATGTTCCACTGTGAAAAAGTATACAAAAGAAAAGAGAAATGAAAAGAAACAATGTAGAGCATAATCACAATTTTGTTTTATTTTCTTTGAAGAATTATCTGCATATATGTGCATAGAACAGTAGTGCATGATCTTACCATTGTTTTGGGGGAAGGGGGGCAGGAAATGTAATGTATTTTAAAAGAAAGAGTTAAACAAATAATGAAGTAACACCTGATTGCACAGAATTCTGGCACCTTCAGACAGAGCAGCCTGGGCTCCATCTCTAGTCCTGAACTGAAGTGTGAAGACATGACTCTGGAGTTCTGGGGGAGCAGTCCCTGAACCCTGGAATTCATCCCGCCACTGCTAGGGCTCTGCCCTCATGGGCTTCCAGAGAGCTACACACACACACACACACACTCTCTCTCTCTCTCTCTCTCTCTCTCTCTCTCTCTCTCTCTCTCTCTCTCTCTCTCTCTCTCTCTTTCTCTCTTTTAGTTCCCTTTCCCCAGGTTAGATTGATGAGTGGACGCTGCCAAATCCTGGGTCAAGCCCTGGGAGCGAGGCCAGTGAGAACAATCAGCAGGGCTCTGCCCAGGCAATCTCTCAGCAAAGAGCCCAGACGCTCAGGCGGGGAAGAACCTCCACCTACCCCAGGCCAGGCCCCTTAAAAGGAGATCAAGAAGAGGCTTCCATTGTGGCTCTTTGCATTATAATCGGCCCAAAGCAAAGAGCATGAAATGGTCTTGATGTGTAAATTTCACATTTAACAATGAATATTGCACACTAATGTATACACATGCATAATTTTAGGTCTTCTGCCCTAGTATTTATTTCATGGTCTCCCACAAAATAACAATGTGTTGGTCACCCAAAAAGAATCCTAGGTTTTTATAAATCTATATGTATACCGTACATAGGAACTATTTCTGTCAATACTTACGTAGTTATCTCCGAAGCAGAATAAGACTGGGAGGGTGATGTAAAGCCATTATTTAATGAAGGCGGGTAAATTTACATGGCATGTCTTCTGACAAGGAGGAAAATAAGACTATACCATAAATTTTTTGGAAGCCCCAAATAAGAAATATCACGAAGGCTGGGAAACATCCACAGCAGTCCTGAGGATCACAGGTGTCAATCTTTGGTTTCCAGTTCCCGGTGAGTGATCCTGCTTAGACAGGGACAGAATGACCAGAGAGTGAAGTTAACTATGTAGATATTTTCCCCAAATATTGAAAGGCATTGCATGTCTTCAGTTTTACATGTAGACTCACTTTTTGCTCTTCAAAGAAAGAAGGCATGATGGACTTGTTCCATGAGTGTTGCTCTGAGTGGGTCCTGATCCAAGAATAGGACAATCAAACTTACACATCTTTTCCAGGTGGGAAACTGAGCACAGGTGCACCAAAAGACTTTTTGACGACGGCTCCTAGTGCCTGTAATAGCCTCCACATCTGCTGTCTCTTAAGAATCTAAGAATATCTTGAGGAGTGGATGAGATGAAAGTGTGACCTCTGAGAAATACTAGAGAAAATAGTGCTCAAGAGCAAATTCTTGTGGCCCTGAATCTGGCCTATACTGAAAATCTGACATAACCCTAAAATTCCTGGGAAAGCTTTGCAAAAAGAAAAGAAGAGAAGGAAGGGAAGGGAAGGGAAGGAGGGAAGGGAAGGGAAGGGAAGGGAAGGGAAGGGAAGGGGGAAGGGAAGGGAAGAAAAATACTTTTAACATCTATAACAGATTTTTTCCCCCTTGTTCTGGTCATATTGTAATACTTTGATTATGAGACCTGCTTTAAGTAATCCTGTTATCTATTTTATGTATGAGGCTAATAGGAAATTTCCCAATCACTGACTACATTTTTATGATTCTGAGATAAATTCCAATGGATACCACCTTATAGCACAGTAAGGAGCTGGTTTGGGTCTCACCTTCATTCAGACCTCTACCAACCTGAGAGGTAGTATTAGCCTAATCATTTCACCCTTCTCGGCTGAAAATTTCAATTTGTAAACTGAAGGCATTAGTAATTTCCAAGTCATTTTCAACTCTAACACTCTATGATTCCATAAATAAATATCAAATGACAACTTTCCTATGAAGAGGAAATCTGACCAACAATTTAGCCTACCTGAGCACATAATCATTCTTTGAAATGAGAAATATGCAAAACCACAGGGGAAGACAAAACAAAGCCCTTGACAGCATGAAGCTAAATTGAACCTTTCTTTTTTCCACTCTTCCTTCTGTCCAGCACCCTCCTCTAGGTTCTTTCTCTAAGACCTTTGTTTTTCTCTCCCAGCTGATACGTCCACCTTCCAAATACCCAGAAATGAAACACATATTATTCACATGACTGTGAAACATGTGTCATGTTGCTAGACTTTTGTTTTTTAATAAGCTGTCTTATCATTAAATCTCTTTTCATTTTAACTTTTTGCATCCTTCCAACAACTGTATAATGAGGATGCAGTAAAACTGAAGCACATAATAAGAGCCAATGGCTCCTTTTAAAAGCTGACCTGAAGTCCTAGTTTTCTAAACCAAAATGACTGGAGTTGGGCATATTAGTGCTTTAACCTTTTTATTACGTATATACATGAAAACAATTAAAGCTGGGATTGTTGCCAGCGTATTATCATTTTCTCTTCCCCCTGGCCTTTTTCCGTCACATTTCAAAGAATGTATATAACATCAACTGCAGAGTCTCTCCTGCTTCCATTCTCTTTCCTCCTTTCTTTCCTCTTAACAACTGTCATCCTTCTAAGGATAGCCAACCACAGGCTATTATTATACACACCAGCGGTGGCAAGGTTGGGACAACCAGCCACAAACAAGAAGTAAAAAAGAAAGACAAAAAGGAAAAAAAAAGTTGAGAGGGGAGGCATTTAAAGCTCCTCATAAAATTAAATCTTAGATTTCAATTCTCCCTCATATTTTATTGTCTTTTCTTTTCTTTTTCCTGTGGTAAATGGTAATTAGAGTCAATAATCTTTTGCTGAGAGAGCACCTTGTCTTCACAGTGTTTATATCATCATCATCAAAGATCTGCCTTAAGGCCCTGGCGTGTTAATAATTTAAGGTGTGCACAGCCTAGTTATAGCAGGAAGCCTAGTTATTGAGTTTGTAAACCAGCCGATGATTTATGGGAACACCTTGCATGAGTCATGCTCATTAAATAAAATACTTCAGTTTAATAAGGAACATGGGGTAAGCAGTTCTTTCCCGTTACAGGGTGAGTGTGCAATTGGAAATTGTTGAGTTTTGTCACCAGGTTCACCAACACTATTTTGTCTTAATTGTGTTGGTAGGGCGAGGAAGAGAGAGCTGCAAGTCCGCGTGTGTCTGTATATGTACACACAGAGTGTTGACCCTCTCCCTCTCGACCGGGACTGCAAGTCTAGAAGTTTTTCTTCGCTGAGAAGCAGTATCACAGAAGCCCAATCCTCTGATAGAGAGAATGTTAAATCTCTCTCTAAAAGGCTACTAATTAAGGAACCAGAAATGCTCATGGAAATAAAATTACAAGAAAAAATCAATATACGGTTGTTAAATGTAGCCTGCATTTAAGAGCCATAACCATATTTTACTGTTAAACACTATGGTTTGCCATTAGGAATTCTTAAGCAGACTGAGACAGCAAAAGCTAAACATGGCATTCTGGCCTGTGTAAAAGAAAATGTGTACACAGGGTATGTTTTTTCTTTTTAATGTCTCATATCTGAAGTTTTGCAAAAAAAAAAAAAAAAAAAAAATTGGATATTGGTGTGTGGTTTCCTAACACCCAATCCGGTGACTGCTGGTGTTTCTTTTCTACCAAAGTAATCGACATGAGAATGAAGTTGGCACTGACAAAGATGAGCAGGTAAGCTTGTTCAGTTTCACAGATTTCTATATAAAGTGAACTTTGATATTTGGTTGTACTGATCGTTGGGTGCTTTATAAACCTCTTTCAAAAAAAGAAAAAAGAAAGAGGGAGGAGAGGCACACTGAACTTGTAAATGTTTCAAGTGTTTACAAAAACTCCTCTTACCTCTATAACCAGTTTGTTAATGTTCGGGGCATTTCTAAGCAGAACTTAAAAATGTTTTATAAGCAAAATCACCAAAAGAAAATCAATCGCATTCATTTAATACACTAAATATAATCCATGATATTTATCAGCTTTCTTAAGAAAATAAACGTATCCTGAAAAAGAGATGCCACTGTGAGGCCGTCTGATGAGTGAGTAGGTATGTTTTGTGGTATGTTTTACCACAGAGAAAATGGTTAATCTGAGTTTCACATTACAGTGCTTCCCTCCCAGGAATCCTACCTGTTTTAGTCTGATGCTTGGTTTGCAATCACTATCTACACTGGGGATCAGGCTTCAGAACTCAGAAACCACTGCATGTGGCTTTTAACTTCTTCTAAATGGAAAAGTGCCTAATAGCCTTCCACTTAAGTATCGCCTGTTCGGACTGAAATCCAGTTTTACACTTTGCTTTTATAGTATGTAATACTATATTCCCTTATGATAAAAGAGAAATTAGGGAATAATACAAAAATCATGCACAATGAACACTGCTATGGGGAATTTCTGAACAAGAATCTCAAAACCATAGAGGTATGTCAATGCATTTTTAGTTACACTCCATATCATAAATGACCCAGTTTCCCAAATATAGTCAATTTTATCCAACCACAAAATATTAACAAGTACTGCCTTACTCATTTCTCTTCTAAGACCTATTTTTTACCTTTCCTCTCTGTACAGAGAAATCTTCTATAGAAAAGTAGTTTCAAGTAGAAACACTTTATTCAAAACATTTTAAATTCCAAGTAGCCTAATGGGCATTTTAATAAGTAACAGTAATTGTACAAATCAGACTGTAAGCTTCCAGCAGACCAAAAATAGGTATTTGTATTATTTTCCACATTATATTTAGCAGTGTCATGTAATTAAGTTCCTACTAAATGATGGCGTTAACAGAACACACACTAGGATCTCAAGCCTCCTAGGTTTGCTAGTGTTTTTTTTTTTTCCTCTAATGGCATACAAATCTAGTTTACACATAAGTTTTATGAATTCTGCTTTGATTTCAAAAATGTATTTTTTAAGAATTAAATTAAATAGCTATGAGTTCGTTTTTTTTTTTTTAATTTCCCTGTGTGAAAGGAAGAGAGAGTCCAAGAGAGAGCTCATAAACTCACTTTAAGACAAGAAGATTGAAGCCATTTAGATGTTAATGAATATATCAAAGGTCATGTTATTATTATTTTGATTCTTCTGAGAGTGAATATGTAACTATCATTTTTGGTGTACCTATAGTATTTTCCCTCCTTTCAGGATCTCAAAGCTCTTTTCCATTTTGCTTCTACCTGCTTACTCTCAGCCTCCTTGGAGAGATAGACCCCTCAGAGTGGAGCACTATATCCACGTTGCCTATGATAACTCGCAAAGGGCACAGTCCCTAAACCCCATTCCTAAACCGCATTCAGAGGAGAGCTCACAGAACAAAGCCACCTCTTAAATAACTGATCCTCTTAGACTCCAAGATCAGTCTCTGTTACCACCAACTTCACTGTAAAATGAATAATGTCTGGCTTCCTGGAAATATCTCCAGATTTTCCGTTCTTGCAGTTCCACCAAAAAGTATCCCCAAATAAGGGCAAATCATGAGCATTCTGGAAAACATTTGTTTCCCAACCTGACTGCCACATTTTCCACTAAACCATTTGACATGAGGCCTGAGCCCACACAATCCACGCAGGCCACCTGCCTTTGACGTCAGTGGGAGCTTGGCCTTCTTGAAGATGGAGACAAAGATAATATTTGCAAAGTCAACTTTGCAAAATTTAGTTTTTCTCCTCTCTGTCACAGATAGATAAAATGATAAGCCCGAGACCTGCAGAGCCAACGCTTTCACAGGAGAGTCTCTGTGCTGGACTCTCCTACCAAATCTGCATGAATCAGTCTTTAAGAAAACCAGCTACTCATTATGGTCTTGTCCACCACACCTGTCTGATAGCATCTCAGCTACTCCCTTCAAAGACAACACAGGGCAACCATTTTTTTTAAATGCCTCTGTTCCCATATGGTATCTTTTCCCCAGAGTGCCAAAATGCAAGCACAATTGAAAACAGATTGTATATCCGTACCCAAAGAGGAATATTTACTAGCCAGCATATAGAAATCCTATCAGAGTTAATGAGTCCAAAAGCAATCTTCTAACAGAGAGACCTACTTATTAAGGGTGCATCCTCAGTGTTTTCTGACCCCATTCACTTTGCAAGGAGACACTTGGGGACACTGGTTGAAAAGAATCCACCTTTTCATGAGCTAAATAGTAGTAACTGCTATGCCAGGAATCTTTTCTATCATTCCTGAAGCCTAAACAGCTTTTCTCTCTAGAAATAAAATCAGAGCTAGTCCAGGGGAAAACAGTAGTGAGGAGTTAAAAATCTTGAAAATGGTGTATCAGGAGTTCTCTTTTCTCTCTACTTTGCGTGTGGACAGTGACTGCTGAGGTCTCAGCCACCCCGAATGTATAGCTGCCCTTTTGTGCCTAAGGGGCAGAGGCGATTTCTTTACTGGAGATGCAATCAGCTCTAACCAATCAGTAAGAAGGGTTAATCAGCTGATCGATTGGTCCCCAAGCAGCCAGGACCTGGCTCCTCTCTGACTGGCTCTAGCCTGGCCTTGGGGCAAGAGGCTGGGAACTTTTAATTATCCACAGCAGCTACTGCACTGATTGAATGGTCAATGGGTTTACTACTGAGGTGGCACTGCTTGAATAATAATAGAAAACAATGTGAATGCTGGCGAGTGCAAACAGAGGGCCAGCAAAGGCACTTGGATGTGAAGAATGCACGTTAAGATGAGTTAATTGCCTGGCAGAAACCAAATTTCAAAGGTCTAGAAGATGTTTTATCAAAGTGTGGTAGGCGCTGGGGGGAGAGCAGCGAAGTGGCATTTTCTTGTGCTACACTGTTGCCTCAGGACAAAAGAAAAGTTGCTTGCCCTGGTTTAAAAAAAAAAAAAAAAAAAAAGATCACTGGAGGAAATTTGTATTTTGACATTTGCAGGCACTGTCAGGGTTTAATTATTTTTCGTTGTGAACTTCCTCTAAAGAAATATTCTTTCCTAGTTCTGCTATGTAGGATGTACTCGTTCTGTGAGAGGGAGTAAAAAATAATCATGCCAAAAAATATAGTGTTCACATGAGGCTTTCTAAAGCCATACTCAACTTTGTGGTGTGGAGACCCTTCCACTTTACATTCCCCAAACAGAATAAATCATTAATCCAATAACTCGCTGCAATATTCTTATCTCTTCTTTCTCTGATAAAATAGTTCATTCATGGTGGTTCATCTTTCCCTTCAAGATAAAACCAACAAGTGCCTTAGAATAAAAATGATATCTGTGCTCAAATCCTCTGAGAGTGTAACAGCCCCAGAAGGGCAATGCAACCAGCCAACAACTCTAGGTGCTGGCAGGGGGGTTAGCAAAAGATGTGAGCAATTTCACAGAGCTGCTGAAAAGGATATGTTTGGGGTCAATCTAAAAAAAAAATCAATTTGTCTCAGAGACCCAGTATTTGGAGGGGTGTCAAATAAAAGTCAACCAGAATCCCTTTTGAAGGTGTCGACTGGAATCTTGACCAAGACCCTCAAATTGTCAAAGATCAGAAATCGTCCTATCAAGGCAGAGTCCATGCTAAAAATTTGCCTTTCTCCAGTGATCTCACATAAACGTGGACTGTTCATCAGGCTCTACCAGAGTCATTACTATTTATACTTCCATACCCTGGCTGTGTGCAGTCAATTCATAATTGTCCAGTTTTTCTAATTAATCACAAAAGATTTTTGTTTTGCCTGCAGCTAGTTCTGGGGTGACTCACGATGGCAAGCCAAAGCTCATACATCAAACACAGGCCCTTTCTCACTCCGGCCTTCTGCTGGGGAATGCTGCTCAGTGCTTCTAGACCAAAGAAGCTCACACTGGGCATGTGCAGCCCCGGGCGGGGGAGAAGCCAGAGATCTGTCCTCTACTGTGTGACTTGTTATTTTTATCTGATGCTTGCATTCTCCAGCCAAATCAGATCCAGATAGCAAGGCCAGGTTTCTAAATTCAGAGCACTGCTGCCGTCACTTCTTTCTTTCCCGGTGTGTGTGTGTGTGTGTGTGTGTGTGTGTGTGTGTGTGTGTGTGTCCCTCTCTTCTGTCTTTCCCCTCTTCTTCTTTTATCACATTTTTCTAGACTTTAGCATTTCCAAGAGAGAGATCTGGATACCATTTTTCATATTCTTCAGGCCTTTCAATGGTGCCCTTTTATGGAGGCTACAACAACAATAGAATGTCACCAGGAGAAAAAAAACACAGTTTCTATATTTTATCCTACTCGATCCTTGCAATGACAAGGCAGCAGGAAATATCTGTTTAATTTGCAGTTTAGCTTATTGAAAGGCACCTGGGGATATTTCAACAGGTGACCTGTTGGAAAGGTGTCGGATGAAATGACCTCCAGGATTGCTAGGAAGGGGACCAGCGCCACAGCTGGCCTGAGTCAGGATAGCCAGTATACCTTACACAGTGATTGGAGAGCCTACTAGGGAGGAGGCAGACCAAGACTGTCCTGTGTAACCTGCACTGCATGTGAAGAATTTCAAGGTGAGATTAGTTTCATTGCAAGATCTCCTGTGATCATATTCTGTCTGCACTGGTGTGGCATCAGCACGGTGACAGGAGAAAAGCATGCTGCACCCTCAGGACTCTTATCAGATGCTTTGGAGATGTTGGACAACTCCTAAACACAGATTTTATTTGCTGATTAATTTTGCTGGTATCACGTATTCATGAATGCTGTGAGTGTATTATCATAGCAGATACAGTCCAGCACCAGATATGCATATTTTCTTATGTAAGATCGTGTTCTCAAGGCCCCAGCACTCCCATCTGCCTGTCTCACCAAACCCACTTGTTCTTTAGGTCTAACTAGCTATCACTTCCTCTGGGAAGTCTTCTCTAGCTACTTTCGCCCACCCCACACACCTATCCCTGCTAGACTGTTAGATGTCTTGTCTGTAATACCATAAGAGCTTATCTATCCTAGTACACATCATGCAATAATGCAATTTCCTGTGTACCTGCCTGATTCCCCCACGTCACTGTGAGCGCTGTGGAGGAAGACTCAGCATGTTTATGCTCAGCTCCAGTGCTCATCTCCATGAGCAGCTCCCTAGGAACAGAATAGATTTCTCATCAGATGGAAAGGTCGTAGTGATTGTGAAGGATGACAATGACTAAAAATGCCCTTCTACATTTATTTCCCAAGACATTTACCTTTCCAAGGTTCTGCTAACCTACCCACCCCCTCACTGGGGACCTATTGTGTTCAGAGAATAGTCTCCTCTGCCAGTCCCACATTCTTTACATGCCAGAATCAACACTGATATTCTGTTCGTTTTGAATCATAATAACAATAAAAATAAAGAATGCTGTTATTATCTCCTAATTAGGGAAAGCCAAACAAACCTGGATTTGTGTTTCCCCTTTTGGCTTTCTCTCATTCTAAAATCGATTTGCATATATAGGGGGGGACATCAAAGGGACAGCTGCTAGTTAGATCTAATTAGTCTTTTTCTCATTCTTTATTATGAAAACATGGGGGAAGAAGAATTCCAGATCATCCTTGGATCTCTGTGAAGTAAATTTGTTTTTCAGATGGAAGGACTAGATCTTTCACATAAATTTAGGATGCCAAATTTACAAAGAACCTGAGGTCACTAGGCCTTTGAATGACACATTCATAAAGTTTTAGTGAGCATGGGTGTTTGAAATGGACAGAACAGGTGTGGCCCCTGTCCTCATTCACAAGCAACTAGTACCAAAGGTACCGGTTTTCTGGGTAGGCAAACCTACACAGGCTGTTACAAGGTTGATCACAAGGGCCATGGAAACTTACAACTGAAAGAATTGTCATGGTCTGGGGTAAGGGTATCCCACAAGACTGACTGGACAGTTTCCTTTAAGCCAAGTCAAGAAGGATGACTAGAAGTTCTCAAGCAAGAGAAAACCAAAAGCTGTACTCCTTTCTTGAGGATTTGGAAGTATATCCATAACTGGGACCTGAAAGTGAGTGGAAGACCAGTCCCCAGAGGCCGGAAAGTCACTGGGATCATTACTTGGAGGACCTTGGAAACCATGGTGAAGGTTTTATTTTATTTATTTGTTTGTTTTAATATACCAAAGTGAAGAATTTAAAAATTTTGTCCTGAGGACAGTGGAGAAACTTGAAAGAAGCGTTTTAAACAGGTGTGTTAAAGACTAGCATATATTGTCTACAGGGCACTCCGACTGCAGTGGTGAAGAATGGGTGAGATGCCGATTGAAAAATGGGGGAGTGATTAGAAAACCCCTGCCAAGGTCCAGGTGAGAAATGATGCCAGCTGGGACTGGAGCTGTGACTATGGGACAAAGGGAAGTAAATGGATTTTAGAGATATTGAAGAGTTAGGAGAAAACAAAGGAAAAATGAAGAGTCAGATTTCCCTGAAGAACAACTAAGATTAGTTTCTTCTGCTTTTTAGCATTCAACTCTGCTTTATCTAGTGTTCCTAAAACCACAAATCTGAAACTTAAAATAAGTTAGAGGTAAAACTGAGGTGCTCCATTATCACCGACTAGAACATAAAGCCTTAGCTAAGAACATTTTCTTACTTAACTAACTGCTCTCGGTACTATGAAATTATAGCTAACCTTAAACAGTGGGTTTAAACAGTGGATTGGGGTGCCCACTTTTACAATGTCACAAAAATCCCCAATATTAACTTTTGACTCACCAAAACCCACTTAACTACTAAGAGCCTACTGTTGACCAGAAAAGCCTTACCAATCACAGTTAATAGTCGATTAACACATATTTTGTATATTATATGTATTACATACTGTATTCTTATAATAAACTAGAGAAAATAAAATTTTATTAAGAAAATAATAAGGGAAATGCATTTACAGTACTGTATGTATTTATTTTTTTTAAAATCCATGTATAAGTGGACCCATGCAGTTCAAACTCATGTTGTTTAAGGGTCAACTGTATACATTCACATACATTCGGAGTCAAAAGAGGCTGTATGCAGCAATCTGGATTTCTTCCATAATCCTGACCCACCCCCACTCTTCCTCCCACCCAAATGTGGGATTGTCTACTCCACTTTGCTATTCATTTAGGTTCAGCAAATAACTGAATGACCTTGCAAAACTCCAGTCTCTTCTCCAGACTTAAAGTTTCTACCTTGTTAAAATGGAGAGAAGTGGAAATGATATCTATTCAGTCCTCTACAAGCAGCAATGAGAAATGCTGTGGGAATAGGATAAACCAAATTGAATCCACAGAAGACCATGCACTCTAACCACAGAAAATTCTTATCAGAAAGGAGGTCTGTGTTCTATTCTCCCCCATGCTTATCTTTAGAGACTGCAGCAATAAACATTTAAACTGAGAAATTACTGATGACAGGGAATTCTTGATTGCAGATAGCCCTCAGAATATAGTCACACAGAAAGGGAATTTGGAATCTATTTGAAAATTCTAGAACCAAAAATTATATTATCTGAGACTAAAAGTAAGTTAGAAATTAAGAATATCAACAGAAAAAAATCACATATATAACCAAATTAATTCTAGATACAGTTAGGTATTATATCAGGTCTCTGATTGCCTTTTTTTTTCTTTTAACTTATTTATAATATCCTAGACAGCCAATTTCTCCTTCCCTAGGAAAGGATTCTGGATTCTGAATATGAGCCTTTTTTTCCTAATGAAGAATAGCTAGCTACACATGTGGCTTTTTCTCTAATGCTCATATAATTGAGATCTTGATGCTAACGACAGGTAGCTGGATAAAAGAAATACTCCCCTTTGTACTCTTCTGAAGTTTCTAAAAATAAAAGAATAGCTTTTCTTAAGAAAATATCATGTGTGATGAAAAAAGAAATCTCTCTGCAATAAAAGATTCCTAGACCAAACCCATCCCTTCCTTCATTTAACTGAGGTAGTGTGTATGGAACAACAAAGATCTGAACCAACAAAGAATTTTCACAGAAATTGAAAAAAGGTTTGAACTCTGAGGTGAATATAAGCAGCCACTTTGGAGGCGGGGTGAGGAGATGATGGAGGAGAACCTCCTTAGCTTCACTACTGGGGAGCAGACCAAAAATTTAAAAACCATTTAGAATTTGATTAGAGAAAAGTTTTTGTAGGAGCTAAGGAGTGCCTCTTTTCCAATCACTAAAAGGTTTCCTTATTTTCCTTCTAACTCCAGCCCCTATTCTACCTACTCGAGTAGGATCTGCTTCCAGCTTCATTCCCATGGGTGGGAACCTGCCCTGGGTAGAGACTGCTTCAGAAATTTCACTTATCCTGTTGGCAAAGGCACTGGAAAGTTTCAAGCAAAGTTTCTGGTCTTGTCTCAATACCTGAATGCACACCTATCATATCAGGCTGTGCATTTATTCAGGTATTGAGCTCTGGGCTCTGGATTATAGTTCTAGATCTGATACTAAAAGTAGACTTCCAGAACAAGCCAGCCATTCTTCTCAAGCTTCCCTCAATTAACTGGAAACTAGGTCTCCTTCCCTTAGACTGATGGACCAGGACAGCAGAGTGAGAGCTCTGAGAGGACCTCTCACTGACTTCACTGAGCTATTCACGATGTCCATGGACACATGGCCCACTTTGGAACAGAAATTGCTGTGCACGCTGGGGTCACATTTTTCTCTGTGTCTTTCAGTAAGGACAAGCACAAGTTTCTAAGAGAGCTGTGATAATTAAACAACACCATTAAGCTAAAGGACAGGAAGGTGCAGTTTTTCTAACCTCCCTCCTCCTTCCCCTTTGTTGCCATTTTCTGTTTTCATTATTACTTCCAGGTCTTTAGTCAAAGAGAAGATACATTCATGGATTCAAGTACTTGCCTATTTGTAAATAACCTCAGAATAAAAATCTAAACCAAAAACAACTTCAAAAACTTGCTCTTTGAATGAGCCTTTCCCCGGAAAAAGTGAAAATTAAGAGGGGAACCCAAATCAAAAACCAGCATTTATTTAAAATTCCACCTCTCCTGCAATTCTGGAAGAGTTACAAATGAGTCAGGATAAGGCAGAAACCTGAAAATTCAAGTCACCTCAGTTCAGACCCTGTGATTTTTCATCCTTTGGCTAAAGCTACAATTACAGAGACGGCTCTCAATCACCGGTGTTCTGGAAGTGAGTCGCCAGATGAACTGTGAATGGAGCTATTACTGAGCCTCTGCTCTTCAGAGACTGAGAGAAGTGGATTGAGGTGGAGTTTTTGCTGATTTATAAGCATTAAATCAGATGAGGATAATGGACAATATGCCTATCTTTCTTATAACACCATATGAACAGCGATCATTCTCCAATACCTAGAGGAGTATCTCACAACACGCAGGTAATATAAGCAGCAGGAAAGGAGGTTGAAAGTGACTTTCTGTCATCCCCGCATTAGTGGAACGGTAAGATGAATGTTACGTCTTGAAATGCCTAGCATTTTTTTGCCTGCTATTATTAACCTTGCATGCTTCTAAGCAGCACGGGGTCCTGGAGAAAAAGGTTATAACAAGTGGATATTTGAGAGCAGAGATTGCTATCCAAGGAAGGCTGAATTGTATGTGCTTCCTTTAACCTTCCTTTGTGCTTGAAATCCACTATTTTGATGCAGCTGCTCCTTCCCAGTTATAAAAACTTCACAAACGCAGCAGCTAAACATAGCTGGGTTCAGCACACTGTTGGATTCAAATAAAGTGCTTAAATGATTAAACTGATGCTCCTCCAAGATGGTTGGGAAGTTTTTATCTAGGGAAGTGCTAATTGCCATGTCCCCAGTGCCGACTCCAATATTATAAGGGGCTTCGTGTTTTATAGCATCTTTTCTCTCTTGGTATGGGCCCTATACTCCGATTTTCTTTTTTTATCAGGCTAAGGAGGATATATTTTATCATAATGGCTTTATATCCAATGTGTACAGGCCAACACAAATAGGGTATTAGAAGTTAAAGAACTGTACCTCAGGCACCATTTTATTAGAACGAGTGTTTACATCAAACAATACATCCTAAGTACTTTATATTAAGCGTGGACAAATCATTTGCCTGAGGATTAGGTGTTGTGCCATTGAAATGTAATCCTTCTGTTGATTTTTTTTAACTGCCAAACCAAACATGGTCAAAGAAGTAACTATAAAAATGGAAACAGAAGCAATCTTATCCTACATTTCAAGCATAAAATAAAAACCAAAGCCAAAATGAGTGTAATACAGCAACATACATTAAAGCATTTCATTCAAGCTCATACCTATATTTTTGTGGTATCTAATATTTGTCCCTAAGGTTGTTTTCATTACTGGAGTGCATCAATTAAATTGCATACTCAAAGCATGTAAGGGTGAAAAAAGAAAGAAGTGCCCAGTAGAAGCCGACCAAGAGCTCCCAAATTACTCCCAGCCTGGCATGCTTCAGAGTCATCCACTTGACTCTTCTCAGCTAATCCAATCCCTAAAAGGCTGGGAAAAGTCCTGATGTGCAAGACCACTGTGGCTGTTGATTTTACTCTCTCAAGCCAGAACCGTATATTTTCGAATGTTGTTAAAAATAATTCATAAATAGGCATCAGGGATATTTTTAAACTAGAGATTTGTTTAACAATCTCTGAGATATGGGGTTTGTCTTACAGGCAAGGACACCTTGTAAGAAAAAAAAAAACTAAATGAATCATCCTATTGAAGTAAATCCTTGCCTTATTTCAAATTCTATAAATAAAGATTTACCAAGTAAAACACAAAAATTAAAACAATATGATGGTTAAAAGTGGTTAACAATGGAGTCAAACCTTCTGGGTAAGGTCTCTGTTCTCTGTCTTCAGCTCTTTCTGTGCTTCTCAGACTGTTTTTTCATCAGAGCAGAAATAGGCTGCACGAAGGAGAACCCTGATCAGGAGAGGCAATACTTGAGCTGGCAGGAGCTTTTGTTAACTGGTTACCTTAAATTCCCAACATACTAACTTCTTTTCTAGCCTAATTGTAATGCAGATGCTTCTCTCTGGATCCATCTGCTTTATAACCAGGCCACCTTCACAGGTGTGCTAAGCGGAAACATGGGATTGCCAACATCAGCAACCCCTCTGCAAAACTGAACTATAGAAAGAGCATGACAATTATTTTTCAAATACTATTTTCTTAACTGAGCAAAGATAGCTATCCTAGTAGATAATTTTGAAGAATCACAAATAATCACACAGAGTACTTAGGTAAGTTACCACCAAATGCTTTCACAGATTAATTCAACAGAAACCCCTACTGATTGACTAATACATAGCAGGCATTGTACTTGGTGCTGGAGTTGCAAAGCTTGAGAAAGCATATCAGTAAATCCACTTTTCATTCATGCATGCATTCATGCATGCATGCATGCACAAATTCATTCAGTTTACTAGCTCTCATGTGCCAATCATTGTGCCAGACTCTGGGGATACACCAGTACATGGGACAGATGTAGTTCCTACAAATCTTCAGTCTATGGGTTTCTTAAAATGACCAACATTAATATTCATTGAATACTCATTGCTTGAGAAATTACAGGAAGCCTCTGAATCAGCAATATCCAGTTCTTATTTTTGCTGTAGGGCTTTAATCCTACCAAGTCACAAACCAGAGTAAATACATTCAGAACATGGTCCCCTTCTCAGTCTGCAGCTGACAGACCCAATTCTCAGGTCTAGTTTGCAATATCTGATTAAAAATATGAAGGGGAGGGACCCTCATTTCAGAGATTCTGGAAGCACTCAAAACAATCAGTGAAGGAGCTGAACTATAGTTTCCATGGGCCTAGTTTTCCTGACTATATCTCTGTTTCTGAAAAGAAAAGGAATTATGTGAACAACTGTTTTTTTTGTCCCACAGAATTGCCTAGAAAGATTAAAAGCCAGATTCCTTCATCTGTATATTTTCCTGCACAAAGTGTAGTAAAATCAGATGGTCTAAATGGTGTAAGGGAGGTGTAAATGGTGAGGGATCATCTCCCCTCTAAAGGTTAATGTGGGAGTGTTCTGAAGTTCTCATACCCTTTTATGCTTGATAATTGCCTTGTTTTTGATTCCAGGTGAATCACTTCTTCTTGTGCCCCATTTCAGCCTGGGGAAAATTTAAGAGACTACTTCTCACCAGCTTCATGTCATTTGGAACAGAAGAACTTAAACACACTTTTATGGACCATAATGGGTTGTACTGGTCTTTAAGAACGCTTCAGTTTATTTAAAAGAAGGAATAACTATTTCTAAGCTAAGAGACAGCAGCCCTCATATTCTTATTTTTCCCTTAGATTTATACATTTATTTCTAAACATAGAACTAATTCCTTCCACACTCAGTACTTAACATCTTTTAGAGTAGCAGTTTCATAGTAAAAGCATTTATTCAAAGAATATTCCAATCATTAATAAATGAATTCCTCTACTTTGAACTCTAAGAGTCAGAAAGTCTCTGAATATTTAAAACTTTATTAGCTAAATAAAAATTAGAAATATTACAGAGTTCTTTCCAAATGTGAATCTTGCCTACCACTTTTTATACAATCTTGAGTCTGTTGGTAGATGATATCCTCAGTACAGCTCTTAATGTTTCAATATACAGAACATCTGTTGTTCTCAACCTTTGATTTCTCCAACTATTCTCTACAAGATAAAGATTATGATAATTAATGTTATATACTTGTTTCTTCTACATAGATAAGACAGTTCTCTAGTATTAAGCTCCCACAGAGGTCTCCTAAATGTCACAAATCATTTAAGAAACAGGAAGTAGATTTGTATAGGAAGCTCTCACATATACACCTCGTTATGCAGAAATCTGATACACTGAAATTCACTCTTATAGAATTTAGAAACTAGAAAACTCAATACACATAATCCCAAAGCTGACTTTACATATTTTCAAGTCTGTTCAGTCATATATTCCAACAAGCATGTGCCAACCCTTACTTCATTTGCAGAAACAATTAGCCTCAACTTCTACAGTATTTCTGCATTCTCTCCAATCTAGAGGAGCCTACTCATTCTCGTGCAGCCGCCTCCTTATTGTTCAGTGAAACAAGCTCTGAGTAAATCAAAAGGAGTTGCACATTTGCTCTCAATGGAAAATAATGAAGTGTCAATTTGTTAGAAACAAATGACTCTTCAATCCAACATGACTATTCAGTTAAGAATTTTTTTAGTTTGCTAAGAAAGGTAATTTAATGGTTTGAAATATCAAATGTGATTTTAATGTACATACATTCTGTTTTATAATGAAACCATATAGGCTTTGATACATACAAATTCATGTTAGAAAAAAGTTTAAGAGTCCATCTGTTCTAAAAAAAAAAAAAAAAAAACATGCACCTGCAATCCATCAGACACTGCAGACTTTGAAGTTTTATTCTAGTACAACTTTCAAGTTAATCACCTCCTCCTCTGCACTACTTTGGTATTTGTATAAATTTCAGTTTATGATTTTGCTGCTGTGTTTGTTTTCTTGCCTGTCTCCTCTGATGGACTGTGAGCTACCTGAGGGAAGGTCTCCTGGCTCTTTTATCTATGTCCTCTAGAGTCTGGCATTGAACACACATCGAACTCTTAACTGTGAGCCAGTTCCTATTCTGGGTCCCACCCTCATGAAACTTACACATATCCATTGCTCAATAAAACATTTCGAGTAAGCCAAATTGCATTTATTCCTGTCCTTGATGCCGTCATTTCATCATTCTTTTCAACTTTATTTTTACCAGCTCATGTCTGAGTTCATCAGTGCATTTAGCAAGTTTCATCCCTTTGCAGGGATACCCAGGTGACCTGGATACCCATTGCCAGAGTTATGAAAAAGAGGCAAAGAAGCCACATTGGATACAGGGAAAAGAGTGCCCAGCTGCTGATGGCCTGTGGGCCGTGTTGGAGGAGAGTTTTGAAAGACTTTAATCTACTGATTCTCATAACCTTCTTAGATAGACCCAAAATAATATCCTGAGGTAGAGCATTCTCCCATCTGAGGACTAGCCTACGTGTTCATAGTCCAGCACTTTCCTTCCTAACCTCTGACTCACCCTCTAAGGCTGAGCAAGTCATCAGCCTTATGCTTCCTGTTTCTTCATCTGTAGAATGGGAATGATGATTAACTCATCAATGGGACCGACAATAGCCACGACCAACAATAACTATTGAAATAGTTAATAGGAAACTAGATGAAGGCAATTTTGTTAAGTATTTAGTGCCAATAAGAGCAATTTTTAAAGAGGACAAAGTGAAAGAGAAGATATAGTAAATCCTTTCTTCCAAGAGAAAACTTCAAGAAAATCCTTATCTCTGTTTCTGCCACTCCTTTGTTTTAAGGCTCAGCTATACACATCCTTTTTGAGAACATTCCCTTTTGAGAATGCCAGAGAACGTTCAGGAGTGCAATTATCCCCACTGTGTGAAAGCAGCATAACAGAATGACAGATGGAGGAAGATTTTAGAGCTTGCCTTGATTTTACATATGAATCAACTGAGAGTGATCAAGGTTATAAGGTTTACAGAAGATCACATGACTAATTAGTGACCACATGACTAATTAGTGCTGAGCTAGGAGGAATGATACCATTCTTCTTTAATTATTTACAGGAACTTTTCCCATACTCCTGCTAGGATAATAAAGTGAGATAATCTTTCTGAAAAGTAATTTAGGCAACCTTTTTCAATAGCTCTAAATATAAGCATATAAACTGGCCCAGAAATTCCACTTCTAAAAATTTGCTATAAGAAAGTAACTAGAGAGCCTACAAGAGATTCACTTCAAACTGAAAAAAAAAAAAAACACACACACACAGACTGAAAGTAAAGGGATGGAAAAAGATATTTCATGAAAGTGGAAGCAAACAAAAAAAACCAGGGTACTATACTTATACCAGACAAAATAGACTTTAAAACTCCATAACAAGAGACAAAGAAGGACCCAGTAATTCCACTTCTGGGTGTTTATCCAAAGAAATCCAAAACACTAATTCAAAAAGACATAGGCACTCCTACGTTTATAGCAGTATTATTTAAAATAGCCAAGATATGAAAGCAACCTAAGTGTCCATCAAAAGATGAATGGGTAAAGAAAAAGTGGTACAAATATATGTGAAATATTACTCAGCCATAAAAAAGAATAAAATCTTGCCAGCTGCAAGATCAGTGGACCTAGAGGGTTTTGTGCTGTGTGAAGTCAAAGTCAAAAATTATATGATTTCACTTATATCTGGAATCTAAAAAACAAGTAAACAAACAAAACAGAAACAAACTCATACATATAGAGAACATTTTGATGTTTGCCAAATTGGGGGGGGGGTGGATTGGGGGATGGGTGAAAAAAGGAAAAGGATTAAAAAGTACAAATTGGTAGTTACAAAATAGTTATGGAAATGTAAAGTATAGCATAAGGAATATAGTCAATAATAATGTAATACCTATGTAAGGTGTCAGATGGGTACTAGATTTATCGGGTGATCAATTCAAAAGTTATATAACTGTCTAATCACTATGTCATACATCTAAAATTAACATAATATTGTATGCCAACTGTAATTGAAAAAAATTAAAGTATTAAAAATAAAAAAATAAAGTAACCAGAGAAATGCACAATGATTTGGCCACAAAGATATTCACAGCAGGTTAATTTATAGTAAGAAAAAAATGGACAGCAACATAAACTTACAATAATAATGGGTCAATTAAATTTTCAAATGCAAGATATATACAGGAAAAACTACACAAGTACTAAAAACTACATTATAAAATACTGTTATTAGCTACTAGATGAAAAAGGGCATAATGTGTGCTTAAGATTCAAATTACATAAAATATCTGAAGAGATGTGAAGAATTGTGCAGATGATATTGAGACAGGGTCAGGGATGCTAAACTAGATGCTGCTATAAATATATCCTCTTTCCTTTACACCTGCATGGTCTATGTTTTTAAGGATTCTACAAAGCTGTAACTTGGCATACACTAGTTTTTTAGATGTTAAGACTGGAAAGTCACCAACTGGAAGAAGATATTATAACAATGATGGGAAAAAGGGATAAATTAGAGATTAGGAATGAGAATTGGTGGAAAAAGGGGGAGTGGTGAGAAGGGTGCAGCTCAAAATGAGAATCCAGATAGAGATAAGAGTGGAATTGGGTGGAGTTCTGAAGATGAATAAGAGATGCCTGATAAACTCTGACCCAGCCGATTTCATGATGAGACATCTAAGAGATAACAAGGGCAGGTGGAGATGCAGAGCTAAAATATGGGAGTTAAAAGTTCAAGGATGATAAAGTATATCCAGTATTTAACAAAAGAGGTGAAAGTGAAGAGATTATCAAGAGGAGTCATTGAAAATTTGATTGATGAGAAAAAAGGCATTCTTTTCAGGGATTCTGAATATCACAGTGTGGTGTTAACAATTATAGCAATTGTGTATCTCTATGGCAGCATAATTAATAAGATGCATAATACTTAACCAATGTATGATGTCTCAACAGGTATAGTATATATGTCATTGTTCACCTTTCTTCTTTTCTTATCCAGCATGATGTCATTAAATGAAATCTACAGATCCAGATTTAGATTCTAACTAGTTTTTCTGAGATTCAGTTTCCTATCTGCTAAATGAAGATACTAGTAACTTTCCACAGAAGACGATCCAAAGAATGAAGTGAGTTAGGATATGTAAAGTGCCTTGCTTTTTCTTATCCACCTTTCTGTACCATTAGCTGGCAATAGTGGGAAAAGAAAATAGAGCCTAGCAAAGAAAGGAAATAAGGCCACCAAGTATATCCTATCTCTTGCAGGGTTTTATGGTCACTCTGGTTTTGAGCCAGATGTAATTCAGTCTTGACAGATTTCTTTCCTCCTAGCTGCCTAGCATCTCACACTGTACACAATTTGCTCTCCAAAAGGATTTGTTGATTTTACCTGAGGTCTTGCCTTTTAGAGAGAAATCAAGGGATTAGTTGTGTATATAGGTAGTATTCATGATTTCCTGACACTCCCACTTACTGATTCTAGCAAATATGCATTTCACATTAGTGATTATAACCCAATGATCACTTCCCACTCCCAATTTTTCACCATTCTATTTACCCACTACTCATTCACCCCACAATATCCCTGAGTGACTCCAAGACTTAACCAAACTCTCCAAATCAATACCAGCTATGCCAAGAACTACCTATGTTTTTAGCATGAGTGTAACAAGGCCACTTTACCCTGTATTTCCAATTAGTTTATTTGAAACACTAGCTAGTATTAGAAACATAGATTCACAGATTTCCAGTTTAGCAGAAGACTGTGTCACAAGATTCTGTTAGGAAAGTATTTCATTCTATTTTCTGTATTCTGACTGCTAGAAAGTTTTTTTCTAATGAATTGAAATCTATTCACCCATAACTTGCATTGAATCATGTAAAACAAGCTTAAAATTTCTTTTCCTCATATGCTCCATAGTCAATAATAGATTCATGATCAGTAGATTACTCATTCTCGGAAGTGTATTCTACAAGCAAAATAGAATTCAATAATAAAATGGCTATTACTTATAAGATTAGAAAACTTCTGCATCCAAAATCCCCAGGATGATTTCCAGAAAGCAAATCAAATTGGGAAAAGAATAATGGCCAAAATCAAGAACAAGATAAAGATAGGGATAAGGAATTTCATTACCACTTTTTTCTCCTTATTTGGACATATTTTCACTTAAGAAATTTTCTTATCGGACAGATAAATGGTAGTCAAGACTGCCATTATTCAATAGTGAATACTGATTCTTCGTGTAGAAAGAGACAGCAGCCAGACCCTTTCCAAGTAGTAGGGTAATTTTGGCAGAAAGAGCTTTGCCCACAGAATGTACTATAGAGACAAATATTTTATAATTTTATTAGTATATTACTAATATTAATATTTTGCATGTATAGTAGTTTATATTTTCAACTCGCTTTCATCATTATAAAAAGAAGTTACAGCAAGTATTATTAACACCATATTTCAGATTAGACCCCTGAGGCCTAGAGAAATTGGGTAACAGACCTAAAATTAGAGTTTAGAAAATTCTCTGTACCTCTTCATAGAATCAATGTGAGGGTTTCCCCCCACCCCCCGCCAGTTTTATTAAAATATGATTAACATTCAGCACTATGTAAGGGTACAGCGTACAGCATAATGACTTGACTTACCTTATATCGTGAAATGAGAACCACAGTAAGTGTTCATGTCCATCATTCGTATAGATCACATAGATACAAAAAAATAAAAAAGAAAAAGAAAAAAAATTTTTTTCTTGTGATGAGGACTCATGATCTATTCTCTTAACAACTTTTTATATCATACAGTAGTATTATAGTCATCATATTGGACATTACATCCCCAGTACTTATGTATCATATAACTGGAAGTTTTTACCTTTAACTACCTTCATCCAATTCCCCGTCCTTCTCTCCTTTGCCTCTGGTAACCACAGATCTGATCTCTTTTTCTATGACTTCTTGTTTTTGTTTTTGTTTTTTAGATTCCACATATAAGTGATATCATACAGTATTTGTCCCTCTGACTTAATTCACTTATTATAATGCCCTCAGGGTCCATCCACATTGTCAAAAATGACAGAATTACTTCATTTTTATGGCTGAATAATTCTCTATTTTATATATATAACAACTCTTTTATCTGTTTATCTACCAATGGGCACTTACATTGCTTCCATTTCTTGACTATTGTAAACAATGCTGCTGTGAATACAGAGGTGCAGATATCTCTTTGACATAGTGTTTTCATTTTCTTTGGGTATTTTTGCAGAAATAGAATTGCTGGATCACTATGTGGTTATATTTTAGAGCCTAAATTAGTGGATCTCTTTAAGAAGTGCACCAGATCCAAAATTCTATAGGTATTATGAGCTGAGTTATGTCCTCCAAAATTCATATGCTGAAGTCCTAATCACCAGTACCTCAAATGTGACTGAATTTGGAGACAGGGTCTTGAAAGAGATACGTAAGGTTGAATTAGGTCATTGGGGTGGACCCTAAACCAATCTGACTGCTGTCCTTATAAGAAGAAATTAGAACATAACCACAGACAGACCACGTGAGAACACAACGAGAAGGTGGCATCTATTAAAGAGAGATGCCTCAGATGAAACAAATCCTCCCAGCACATTTATCACTGACTTCCAGCATCCACAACTGTGAGAAAATTAAATTCTGTCATTTAAGCCACTCAATCTGCAGTACTTTGTTACGGCAGCCTGAACAAACTAATACACCAATTACAATTGATTCCAAGCTCTCTATGGATGTAAAGATTCTCATTGTCATCATCTTATCTTGTAAATTATAGCATCACCAGCCAGTGCCCTTAAGCTTGTGCATTTTTGTGTTGTGATCTGGGGGATCAGTGAGATAGAAAGTCTTCAACTCTTGTCTGTTTTCCGTGCTCTCCACAGCAGTCAATTTTGAGTGTGGGCACATTCATGACTTCTAACTTCACCCCATCTTCCTGAAATGTATGCTTCACCTACAAGCTGAAAAGCTAAGTAGGTCTCGTGAAGACACTAGGATGGTTTCTTATAGAAAACCCCAACCTTGAAAACAAGTCCATAAGTGCAACTCTATGTAATGGGGAGTAGTGACAGAAAAGATGAGTGGAACATCTATTACTTTCTAGATAGAACAATCATACACCAAACTGGAATCTACAGCAACAGAATCAAGCCTTTAGGATCCACCAAATCACATGATTTAAGATGATCATCCTGCATCCTAGCAGTCAGGCACATCACAGCATCTGAACTAACGGTTCATTTCCAAAACCAAATAGCAGACACAGATGTTCTGTTTGAACAAAAAAAAAAAAAAAGAATACTAGATATTACAGACCAGTTGTACCTGGGGCAAAGGAATAAGAGAATTCTGAGTCCTTCGACTTGGCATCCACCATATTTCTTTACTTCTTAACCTCATAACTAAAAACCGGGCTTACATTCAAACTTTCCACATTGAATTGTGTCCCTAAATGCATCTTAATCATTGACAGAATTACATAATATTATGTAAAACAATTAGGACATTATGTAAAACAATGAATCCATCTGGCTAGTTTATCTGTAAATGATTATAAATGTGTATTGTAAACGTGGGCTGTCCTTGAGGAGAGAACACATGTGCTGTTCTAAGCCTTCTTTGAATAATTAGCACAAAGTCCCTGATAAATGTGTACATCTGGTGAAGAGAAAGCTGTGTTGATTTGAACACATGGTTATGACCTAGTAACTAACTATCCAAACCTTTAAGCATCAAACCTTCCAACAATTCAGAGTGACCACAATTTTGAGATTAGTGTATTTCCTCCTACTTAGATCTGACTGTCACACTTATAGGTTAATCTTTCCAGATAATTAATTTAAATGTGAAAAGGACATGCAGGACATAGATGGTGGGTTACCAGAAAGGTATGGTCCCAACAAATCCTGGGACAAACACAGGGATTATTATGTCAAAGAAACAGCCAGGATTTCTTGACATTATTATTCCATAATCGTTCCAGGTTTTTCCAAACTTGATGAATACAATACATTCAAATTTCTGTCCTCCAGGAAAACTTTTCCTAGTGCCTTCTTTTCTTCACAGCTTTTCCTTAAGACTTTTGGTGAAAATGTCTTCAAGGTGAAGGGAACGTCAATTCTTCAAGGAATCAATAAGAGTTTATTGAGCCCCTGCTGTTGGTGAGGCACCAACTCCTGCCTCTTAGAGGCTTACAATCTAATTGTAAAGAAATACTCATCACACCTGAAAGTTTTCAGAATTTTTTACTCTTGCGCAACGCAATTTACTTGTAATGTGTAGCTTGTGTCAATCTATAACAGACCATTTATCCATGAGGGCTCAGGTACACATCTGCATTTGCTCACACTTATGTTCCCAATACTTATAACAATGAATTTCACTTGGTGGTTACTCATAATACATTTGAATAAAATATATGTAATAAGATGTAACAGGAGTCTAGGAGAAAGAGACATCAATTAAGAGCAGAGTTACGGGGATAATTTCATGGAGGAGATGATCTGGGTCTCAGAAATTCAGAAGTCCTTTCAAGTGGAGGTATGAACAAAGAAAAAGATAGACAAAACATAAGAGGAAAAAGTCCACAATTCTTAGACCCACATTGACCCCCAACTCTACTTACCCCACCAATTTTTTTCCATTGTCCATCCCCCATAAGGTGTGCATTTTCCTACTCGCTGTACTTAAAGACTATGATCTAACCAGATTTCTCCCCCTTGCACACAACTTCAACTCCTCTCTCTCTCTCTCCCTTCCTCCAATCTAGGATCATTTGGCGAAATTCCCAAGCCTGGTTAAACCCAAGCCTCCATCTGCTCAGCATCTGTCCTCCAGCTGAACATGACCAGAAGAAAGGACACAACTATATGAACGGGTTTCATTTTTAATTTAGATTTTATTTTAAATTTATGAACAAAAATCTCAAGTAACTTTTCAAAACTTCCTAACAATACGAGATATTCAGTCAACTCAGTTTTCTTCCTCCAAAACAAGTATTTAGCACCTTTTCCTCTCTTCCCCAAATGCTCAAAGACCCCCACCCAACTCTCTCTCTCTCTCTCTCTCTCTCTCTCTCTCTCTCTCTCTCTCTCTCTTTGATGACACTGCTTTATTTCTCAGAGAAAATAGAATATGAAAAGATGAATATTGCTTTCCCATAACCCAATTCTACCAATCTACCTGCAACTCTAACTCTTTTTCTTATTTCCTACCTTCTAAGGCCAATTGCTCTCTTGTTCTCTGGAGTCCAAGGCTTTTGCCTAATTACGGGTTTAGCAATTTTTATCTTCTTTCTCTTCTGATCACCTATTTTTCCCTTTCTTCTATACCACTTCCTTCTACATAAAAAATGTTTGAATAGGTCTCCTCTTTAAAAAATCTACTATGACCCCACATCCCCATATTTTTCTCCTTTTTGCGATAAAGCTTGAAAGAATTATCTATACGTGGTGTCTCCACTCCTTTACCTCCCTTAAACCATTTGATTCAGAATTTCATCTCCACCATTCAACTGTAGCTGCTCTTGTTAAGTCATCATGTCAAATCTGATAGTCAAATTTCAGTCTTCATGTTACTGCACTTTGCAACAGGATTTGGCACAGTCGACTACCTATTCCTTTTTGAAACATTATTGTTTTGGGAACACCATATCCATCCGGGTTTCTTCTTATTTCATGGTTTTTCTTTCTCAGTCTCCTTTAATGACTCTCCATCCTCACACTGTCCATTAAATATTTGTGTGCCACTGAGCTCAATCCTAGCCTCAAGGTGAGCACTTCCCTCCCCAGTTGATCTTTTCTCAACACATGAATTTAAATACTAGCTACAGACTAGTGCTCCCAAAGTGTGTCTCCAGCTCTGAGCTTTTCTTTTAAATTCCACATTGCTATATCTGTCTAGCTAATACTCAATGTCTTTACTTAAAATTTTTGAAATAGAGCTCTTAATTTCCCAGTCTAAATCACTTCCTCCCTTAATTTCTCTGTCTCAAAAAGTGACCCCACAAATCACTCAACTGCTTAAACCACAAACCTAGGAATTATCCTTGACTCCTCTCTTTCTCTCTTACTATACATTCAATCCATTCTGAAGTCCTTTGTCAATCCTTAAAACATGTACTGAGCCCTACCACCTTTTAATGCTTTCACTGCATACTTCAGGCCACCATCAGATTTCACTTGTACTCTACAATAGCCAAGCAGCTGGTGTTCCTATCCCTCTTTCTCCTGAACAGAATATTTTCCATAGAACAGCCAGAGTAATTTTTTTAAACTATAAATCAGATCACCTTGTTTCCCTACTCAATTCCCTCCAAAGGCTTCCCACTGCACTTAGAATAAAATTCAAGTTCCTTATAGCCTCAACTCCCCAATGATCTAGCTACTGACTACCTCTCCTCATCCCACCCTTCTCCCCCTTGATCACTCCTCTCCAGCTACACAAACCTGTGCACTGGCACACTTCAATTTCTGGTTCAAAGCTTTTACTGTGTGATCCCCAAACTTAGAGCATTTGCTAGTGTCTGTTTCTCAGCCTGACCCTCAACCTTCTCAGTCACTTCTCTAAGAAGTTCCTCCTTGCCACCATCCCCACCCACCCTTTAGACAGTGTGCCTTCTTCATGATTCTCTGCAGAAAATATACTTGTTCTTGCTTCAGACTTCTCCTTCTTTGTCTCAGTTCAAAAGCCTACCCATTGTGAGGGTTTTAATTTTTTTTCATTAATTTCTCTAATGATTATTTTTTATAATTATAATCTGTTTATAATTTTAAACAACTGCTTCCCCTCCAGTGAGTCTAGTATCTCCTCTTTCTACTCAGGACTGAATTAACCTCACCCATCTTCAGCTTCCCGCAATGCCTGTTGTCTGTACCAATCACTTCATATGTAACCATAGTCAACCTTGCATGAGTGCCAACACCGTTCCCACATATGTTGATCTTCTAGTGCATCTCTGAGCAACTGAAGAATGATCACCGTGTCTCCCAGAAATTTGGGTGAGGTGTCCCCCAAAAAACCACACTTAGATTTTCTACAAATCTTTTAGTTGACTCATTTACTTCACAAAACAGAAATTTAAAGCGTCATTGCAATGACTGCCAGTCCTTATTATTGATAAAAGTTTTACTTAGGCTTCGTATAACCAAACATTTACAATTTTAGAAGAGATAGCATTGATTGTGTGGTCTACATCTATCTACCTATAGCTAATGCTAATCAAATGAAAATCACCATTTAGAAATTGATCTGAGTGAGACAAATCATCTTCCAAATAGCAACATATTTCTGCAAACATATACACAGAACTTTCACTCTAGGCTTATTCACAACCTTATAAATTTATTGTATCAATTTGATTCTGCCTATACCTGCTCACACTTTCAACAAACTGGATTGAATGTTTTCAGAATAACGAGGGCAGGAGGGGAACACCAGCTGCTGAGCACAGAGAAGTGACTAAATGGCCTGGCAAAGTTGAGAATAGCTTCATAGAAGGCAGGATTCTTGAGCTAAATTTTGAAGAATGGATAAGCATCTGTCAGGATGAGAATTGAGAGAAAGGGGACTTCAGCAGAGATTGTGAGGGGTGATAGCATGGAAAAGGGTAAGAAGTATGACTTGTCTGGAGTATGGGCACCTGTTCCAGAATTCTCATAAACAGAGCTGCCAAAGTCTGTCAGAGTGAGACTGTGAGGGAAATATGATAACTCTGTGGGCCATATTAAGAATTTAAGAAGTTCGGACTTTACTTTAAAGAGTATCAAAGAACCCATAGAGTTTTTAAGGATTTAAAATTTAAATAAATTAGTTGACAACAGATCAGAGAATAGAATAAAAGGTGAGAGGTTGGTGGAAGGGAGAGACCAGCTGGACAGGTTCAGACAAAAGGTGAGGAGCTGACCAGAGACAGGCAAGGGGAGGAGGAATAAGAATTCAAATTTGAAAAACATGTCTAAGAGGAAACAATAAGTGTGTGTTGTGAATTATCTTTCAGTAAAATCTTTTGTGACTCATTAGACATGGAGGCTGAGGGAGGGAATGAATAAGGATGACGCTGAGTGTTCTGGTCAGAGAGACTGCCTGGGCGCTGACAGCATTATCCAAAATGGAAGAGGGGGCAGGAGCAAGGCAAGCTAGTCGGGGAAAGAACAAAGCACTTCATTTGGGACACATTAAATTGGGAGTGCCATGAAACTTCAGGGAGAAACCACAACTGGAGACATAGATGTTGGTCAAAGCCATGGAAACTAATGAAATCATCCAAGAAAAGCACACAGGGCAAGAAGAGAAAAGGTGTCCTCTTTCACAAAATTTAGCAACATGGAAGATAGAGAGACAGAGTAGTACCTGGAAATAGGTTGGTGGGGTGGGGTTGGAAGATTATTTTAGGTTTAAAGAGACATGAACACTTCCGTTGGTTAAGTGGGAATAGTTAAAGGAGAGGAAACAATAGCATATTCAGAGAAAAAGGGCTATAACTATAAACACAAGAAGAGAGTGAAGGTAGCAGATGAGACAGGTAAGATGGAAATGTAATGCCCAATTATCTCAGAATTTGCCTCAGAGATGAGGGGACACACTATTCCTCAGAGACAAAGGAGAGACAAATTAACAAGCATAGCATGGGAAGGCTAGGTTGAAAGTACGGGCCTGAAATAATTATCCTGATAGTCTTCTGTGTCCTCTGTAAGAGGGTGGTGATAGAATCTGTGAAGAGGTGATGGGCGGTGTGTGGGGGGTGGGGAGGTGAGGAGGAGGGTAACAGATTTGAGGGAACTGGAAAGATTTTGAAATTATAGCCCTGGAGTAAGTGAAAGGAAGCCAATTGGGAAGTGGAGATAAAGGAAGCGCCAGCACAGAGGGAACCAGCGGTTATTAAGCACCTTCTGTGTACAGGCAGTGTTCTAACTGATCTAGAAGAGTTGCCCACATCCAAACAAAGTTGGAGATCTTAATGAGCTTGAAGACGTTTGTTATAACTTCTTGGCTGTTTTATTGCTTCATCACTAATAATCTTTGAGCTTCTTGGGAAAAGGGCCATAAGACAATGATAACAGCGATGATAATGATTGAAGGTGTCCCTGCCTATTTACCATCTCCTTGTTTCCACATTTGCTGGCACAAACAAGAATGATGATTGCAGCTGTGACTTGTACTGTGTAGGAGGATAGAGCTAATTTTTTCATTATTTCCTGCTATCACATCACATCTTTACTTCCTCCTTCCACTCTTCTGCTCCACCCAGTTCCCATCAGTGTGGGATGTGATTATCAGGAGAAATGGCTAAAAGTGCCCCACCAATTATCAGGAGGAAGAGGAGGACTCAGAGTAGCTTGGGGGAGGGGGCATTGAACAATTAATAATAATAGCTAACATTTATCCATCACAAACCCTGGGCCAAGTAGTGTTCTACATACTTTGCATGTATTAACTCACTTCTTATAAAAACCCCATGAGATGAAGCAGTATAGCTCCTATGAAATAGTTACTGCTTTTATCATACCTATTTTATAGATAGGAAAACAAGTACAGAATTTTGCCCTCTTATACAGCACAGATTGTAACAGAATTCAAATCCAGAAAGCCTGGCTTCGGCCTATGCTTTTTATCAACGCAAAACATTGCCTTCCTTTAAGATAGCTAAATGTCAGAAAACCTTAGACTTACTTTTAAAGAAGACCTTAGAAATCATCTATTCCAGTCTCCCACATTTAGAAGGAAAACTTCTGCAGCTTGGACAATTCCAGATTAGACAAGCTGCCTGTTCTAGGGCTGCAAGATCTAAGTGGAACAAAACCTGCCATAATCCTGTTATTAGACTTCTCTCCTTTGGGAAGCCCAGAGACAATGTTATAAAAGTAGTGAGCCTCATGAGCCTCCTGACATGTGCAAGTTAGTACCATCTCTGGCCAAGCAAGAGAAGGGTCATTTCCTAAGCTGAATAAAAAAGGAATCCAGTTTGAACCTACACTATGGGATTTTATACGTGGTCTCGGAGGGGAATCAGGAGAGGGGCACTGTGGCACTTAGTTAGGCTGAACGCTTTATCCCAGTTGCCTGCCTTAAACCACCCAAAGGGAGGACACTATACCTAACCCTGGGGGCATTCCAATGTTAAATCAGAAAATGTCTGTTGATCAACATTTGTTTAGATTCAACAATTGACATAAAAATAGACTTTACTCTCTAAACCCCGACTCTTCAGCCAATAATTTAGCTCCTAAAAGTGAAGAGTAACTTTGAAAACTGCTTCCTTGTCCCCTGTTAATTAAGGTAGATCTCTAATTCCTGGGTTTTCCTTTGAGCTAATAGATTGACTCACTGTGCCCTTCAAAGCTTGGCCTTTTGTCAGCTCCCTCTAGGCCCCTTTAGAAGCTCAGTGGGTCTGTTCCCATTTCACTCTCTCACCATATGGGCTGCGCTCACCTGAGGAGAGAGAAGGCATTTGGTCAGCCAGACAGCAACAGAGTATCTCTGGAGTAAAGGCCGAGGCTGCAGGCTAAGCAGTCCCCGCCTGCTGTCCTGGGGACAGCAGCCTGGGTCAACAGTTCTGAAACCACAGAGCTCTTTCAAGAACTCATGTATTGAAGTGACACCTATCAGCACATTGCCATTTCACACTCCTAGTGTGGGTGGGGGCTATGTATGGGAAAGAGAACCAACAAGTAGAGACAGGACTGAAAATTCAGGAAACGATAAATAAAAAAGAAAGCTTGAGCCAAATTTTTTCACACTAAAGCAAATAAACATATGGAATAAGTTATTGGAACAAAAGCTAGAGCAAAGGGCATAAGTGAGTTCAACAGATATCTGCTTTGTTTACTTGAAGAAAAAATCCAAAGAGAAATTGGATAAGAAAAGAGTAAATATGAGTGTTTTTCTTTCCTATAATTCTTTAATTCAACAAAAATTTTGTTGAGCACCTATTAAAACCAGACACTGTGCTATGTCCCAAGGATAAAAAGATGAATAAAATGTGGTCACTGCTCTTAAATTTCTCACAGACTAGTGTTTTGATTGCCTAAAATTTTCCTGGATTTAGAGTCCTTTAAAATTTTATCAAAATAAGTGTTCCAGGTATCTTAAGATAGGTAGAACTTTGGTAATAAAACTGATTTCTATCTCCTTCATGCTTTGAAGCATCATTTTCAGACCAAGACCACATCTACTCTAGGATGGGAGAAACCAGAAAAGCTAAGAGTAGTGGGAGTTCTTTAGTTGGTCAAATGTGGTGAGATTTAGCCCAAGCTTTACAGCCAGAAATAATTCAGACTGAGCCATTTTTTGGCCATTAGACCTTAGTCAAAGTATAATTTCCAAAATTTAAAAATTTGACTATTGGGAGACAATTTTCCACGGATTTCTTGAGCTTCTGCACATCTTACAAGCAAGTCACAAATGCCCTTTGTTCCAGACTATCTTTGCAAGGACACTTCCAAAGCAAACAGCCTTTGAAGGTAGAAATAATGTCTCCTTCTGGAGAAAAAGGAAGGCAAGACTTACTGAACATTATAAAAGGTTCAGTTCCCCTATGTTTAGTGTAATGCATGTTACTTCTGTGGGACTTGGAGATAGGGGTTACTGGCACCAACTACTGATACATGCTACTTGCTATACTATAATCATAAAGTCCATTTTTTCTGACCCAAGAATCTTGTGTCTCCTGCCAGCATTCATGAAACTGTGGCAGGCTAATTTGTTAGTTTGCAAATTGAATAAAATCTTAGGCCTTTCATAGGTTCTGCATTGACTCTCACATAAACATATAATAAGCACATGTCAAAGACTGATTGAACTCACTAATGAAGAAACCAATAAAAAGTAAAGGTATCTTAAAGCATTTACAAATAATCATTTATTTACCACTTCAGGAAAGAAATGCTACAAAAAGTTAAATAAAAAACTGGGTAGTGTCCTATTGGTCAATAAAATCTTTGAGATTATCTTTCACAATAAAAAATTTCATTTGCATATCTACTGAACAAAAAATGTTTTAATTATTTCAGTTATATGTGGAATCTAAAAAACAAAACAAACAAAACAAAACAACAGAACTCATAGATATAAGAAACAAACTGATATGGGAAGGGGTTTGGGAGTAGGTAAAAGGGATTAAGAGGTGCAAACTTTCAGTTATAAAATAAGTTAGTCGTTGGGATATAATATACAGCATAGGAAATATAGTCATTAATATTGTAATAACTTTATGTGGTAACAGATGGTAACTAGATTTATAATGAGGACCACTTTGCAATGTATATACATATCAATTTATTATGATGTACACTGAAACTAACAGTATATTGTGTGTCAACTATACATCAACTAAAACAAAAGTTGTAATTTATCGATCCACAAATTAAAAAATTAGGCTCTGTAAATTCACAGAGTCGGGCCTTAATCTTAAGAAATAGCCAATCGAAGTCAATCAAGGTATTTCTCTCTAGAGAATTAAATAATCTTTGGGTGGACCTGTTAGGCAATGCTTCCAATGATACTGAAAAGACATGTAGGCCTTCGTTCTTTTGCTTATTTACGAGTTTCAGATTATTTTTCTCATCACTTTCAACAAGTATCTAGGCACCCTGGAGTTCAGTCAGTGTCTTCATCTGTAAAATAGGAATAATAATACCCACCTATAAAAGCAGTTGTATGGAGGAGGAATAATACATATAAAGTGTCTGGAACAGAGTGGGTGTTAAATTAAAAGTAGCCATTAGGAGTGTTAACTATAAACAATTAGATTTCCCTAAATCTTTCTTCCTCAACCTGCCACCTGTGTTCTCAGGCAAAAAAAAAAAAAAAAAAAAAAAAATTGAGTGTATAACTTTGAAAGCTTTTTGAGAGTAAAGGGTTAGTGAGAAGTAGCAAATTCATTTATATAAAGACGTCATCTTCACCTCCCAGATTTACATTTGCCATCTCTCCCACCCAGCAGCCTACTGCAATCCAGACTTTCACCCAGGTGGTAGCACAAGAAGACCTTATAACTCTGACAGTTCTCAGCAGAAAATCCCCACCCACTGGGAAAGCCAACCTCTGCTAGGAACCTAGTATTATTCCTTGTCTGGTGAGAAATGTTTGTTTTTCTATTATAGTAACATGCATAGTTCCCATGGGTACTAATGGAACTTCCCACAGACCCATGAAAGAGAATAGCACCTTGAATTTAGACAGATAGGACCTTCTACTGAATTCAGACATTATCTCATTAACTGCCTTTATCCATATGAAGTGACTAGGGAAAGTATTATAATGTTCAGTGTCCAGATAAAGAAATTGAGAAACACATCATTATGTAGGACTTAAAAATAGACATTTTACAAAGGGAACTGAGTTGAAATCTCCTGCACTCCAATAATTTAGAGCAGTGTTGTCCAATATGGCAGTCACTGGCCACATGTGGCCAAACGAGATGTGCTGTAAGTGTAAAATGCACATTGGATTTTGAATACTTAGTATAAAAAAGTAAAATATCTTATTAATAATTTTATATCAATTCCATGTTGAAATGTAATGGTTTAAATAAAATAGATTATTAAAATTAATTTTATCCCTTTTTACTTTTTCATGTAGCTGCTAAAAAGTGGCACATCTGTAGCTTGCAGAGCTAACTCGAAATCCAGTGAACCTCTTTTTGACATGTATAAATAGTCCTTGATTACACAGAAAAAAAAATGTAACAAAGGGCCCTGAGCTCTAGTCTTGCCTCTATCACTAACTAGCAAGCTATGTGAACTTGGTTAAACCACTCTACTCATTTCTTTGATCTCTTCTTGATAAAATTAAAGTTTTGAACAATTGATTCCAAGGATCCCTTGCAAATCTAATAACTAATAACTTTAAAATTACTCTATCTTTTCACTTTTAGATTCTTACCAAATTCCAGGAAAGTCCTCAAATATTTACTTCTAGAACAAGATGAAGAGGTCTGCTCTTGTTCAAGGGTCTGCATCTGTACTATTCTGAGTAAGCGCCAGATGAGAAGACTGCTGGACATTTTTAGGGAGTATATTAGAACTTTCAGGGATGCAAACACACCTGGGAAACACAAGGAAATTGGTTACATGACATTCTATGATTATCATAGATTATTGATCTATCATTCTCTATGATCAGTCTTCTGTATCGATCAAGACAGATTGTGTTATGCTGCATAACAAACAACCCTAAAATCTCTATGTATGGCTCAAAAATAGATTTATTCCTTGATCATGATATATGTTCATTTCTGGTCATCAGGAGGGTTCTTTTTATATTAATCACTCAGGAAATCAGACTAATGGAGAAGTCACCATCTCAAATAGTGCAAGTTGCTATTCCAGAGGAAAGGCAAACACCAGAGGATCTCACATTGATAATTATATGGTCCAGCTCAGAAGTGATTCAGGTCATTTCCACCCCCATCTTATTGGCCAGAATTGGTCAAATGGCCTCACACAACTGCAAGAGGGCCAAGAAGTGAAAACCTACTATGTGTTTGGAAGGAGAAGAGCTGGAAACGTTTGATGCACAGACCTCTGATCACCACCTGTTCCAAGATTAATCCTAAACTTGCCCATACTCCATAATTATGACCCAGATGATATGCGGCCCCCAGGTTCATAGAGACTGGAAGGAACCCCTTGAACCACAATCAGATGCTTAAGCAGTATCAGGCCAGCCTTTAGGCCAAAAGGAGGTAGAAAGCTGGAAAATAAAGCAAACATTTAGTCACCTTATTTCACCTTTTTTCATCAAATAAGAATTTCCCACTAACCATTGTTCATTTTCTTATTTTCTGAACATTTATGCTCTTTAAAGTATCTGGGAAACAGAGCAAGTGACTTGTGTCTGTGCTTCTCATTTTTGCCAAGTCAATCCCTATTACATAAAACCATCCTCCAAAAACTGAAAACTGTCGTTTCATCCGTTCCTTTCCCAGGGATCAACAGCCTCACTAAAATGTATTTGAGCAACCTTAAACAAATATCAACACCATCAAAAACAACCAACAAGCTCTTCCAGGATTATGCTAATCACCCAGCACATATTTAGAGGCAACACTGAACTGCCTCCTTAGATGTCTTCTCTGAAGAAGGCTCCATTCCAACCAAATCACCGTACTCTGTACAAATGCATACCTGGGGACTGCCCCGAGGGGCACAGATCTCCCCAGTGGCCTCCACCAGGAATGGCACAGCACTGGATATTATAGGCTGGATACTGGGCTTTTTCATTCAGCTAATTTACACCATACAGACCCCTCTGTACACTCCAGGCACATACACAAACAAATGCAGCAAGATTAACAACTAAAAATGCTGAATGGTTCAACACAGCACCTAACATTAAATGGGTACCTCTCTCTGTAAAGTAGTTCCTTTTTGCCAAGGAACCACCAGTGGCGAGTAATGTATTCTGAGCTCGATGTTGTTTAGGGTGCCTCATCTTGCTTCCTGGGGTACATAGTGTTTTGATTCAAACAGAACCCCATTGTGTATCCTGAGTCCTGGATCACTGCAGTGATCTGTCTGGGGTTGTTGCTCTCTAGTGACCAGTGCCTGTCCAGGCTGTCCTTCCCGGAATCACTTCCTTAGCCCATCTGGGGATGACCCACTTTGCTGGTTAAGTAGCAGCTGCAGAACAATCCTGTGACTGTTCATATGGCTGATGAAAAGTGCTGGGTCAAAGTTACTTCTAAAAAAAACATGATGATTTCCCTCCAGAACAACTCAGGTTATCATGATGCACAATTTTGTCTTAACTCCATGCCTCAAACAAATTAAGTTGAAGCAAAAAATGTTTAACTAAAATATTATAGGGGTTAACATTTCTGAGCCCTTAACTCATGCTAGGCACTTCACTAAGTGCTTTAAATGCACTCACTCATTTAATCCTCTCAACAACCTTATGAAAGAATTACTATTATCTCATTTTGCATGTGAAGAAATTAATATGTTGGCAAGTCAAGTAATTTGTCTAAAGTCACATAGCTATGAAGTGTGGGAATCAGGGTTCAGAGTCAGGTTTCAAACACAGGCCTCAACCCTGGATCAGCCAGGGTTCTCCAGAGAAACAGGACCAATAAGATTCTATAGATGATAGATGATAGATAGATAGATAGATAGATAGATAGATAGATAGATAGATAGATATGAAAAGATTTATTTTAATGAATTATGGGAGCTGACAAGTCTGAAATCTGGCAGGCAGACTGGAAACTCAGGCAGGAATTGATGCTTCAGTCTTGAGCCATAATTTCTTCTTCCCTGGGACACCTGTTTTTGCTTTTAAGGCCTTCAACTGATTGGACGTAACCCACCCACATTGCCAAGGTTAATCTCCTTTACTTAGAGTCAATTCATTGTAGATGTTAACCACATTTATGAAACACCTTCACACAGCACCAAGACTAGTGTTTGATTACAAAACTGAGTAATATGACCTACCCAAGTTTATGAAACTAACCATCACAATTGGTCATTAGATTAATAAACTCCATTCTTAATCCTTGTACTATGCTGCCTGGCAATGGTATTGGTCTTCAAGCTGGTAAAATTTACTGTCATTTCTGCATCTAGAAAAAACGCTAAAGATTGGTTGCTCCATACAAATTGGATATATTAATCAGTCTCCTATCACTGGCAAACTACCTCTAAACTTTCAAAACCCAATTCACAATATCACCTCCTCCTTTACTAGTCCCAGGTTCAAAAAGAGAATCCAGAAATTGTTAAGGAAAGATGTTCTTTCTTTAGCCGTGTCAATGCTTTACTAAAACTCCTATTGAAGCATTGCAATTACCCACCTCCCAAACCAGACGTGCTTCAAGGAAAAGGACTGTCATGGTTCTTGTCTCTCCATGATGCTTAAAGTAGCAGGTAATCGATAAATGTGTGACACATCATTGAAAAGTGAATAAAAACTTAAAAGTAGAAGCATTACTGGCACAAAGTAAAGGACAGACTCTCCAAATCAAGGATTTTTAGCCTTTGGTCCCTCCTTCTACTCAAACCAGATCCCTGGATTGGCTTTAGGTGGTCTCCATGATGTCTTAAAACTTATACGCACAATTTTATGAGGATGTGTGTATGTGAGTTGCTACTTAGAGAAAGTTCAGAACTTTCAAAATCATACTTTCTGGAACAGTCCCAGTTTGCTCGTATTGTAGTACAATACATTTTTTTAAAAAAACTGTTTTTAGTAAATCCTTTCACTCTCAAAAATGACTCTGGTTTGTACAAGATTAAAACCATTGTTAAAGCTTTATCTGCCTGTCTACCTTCACAGTCAGGTGAATTCTAGAGTCCTGAAGCAAGAATAAAAGCTTTCCTGGCCTATTCCTGCATTGCCTTGTGCAGTCAGCATCTCTGCTTTGCACAGAGGCTGCTGCAAATTAGATCAAAGTTACAACTGACTAGTAGGGGCCTCAATTAGTTTCTAGTTTCTCACCAAACTTCAGACCCCAGACTCTGACAGCACCCTTGACACTCGTGGGCCATTGATCATAAATGAAACCAGATCAGCAAAAGAACCAACAACATTCCTGAGAACAACTGAAAATACATGTCTTGCTGACAGGCATCAGTAAAAACCAATGCAGTAGCACATTCTTTTAAGGGAGGTGACCTCAGGCTTTTCTTGATGGAAACTTACCTTGATAGATGATGATGAGAATGTAATTTGCTGACTAGGAGAGAGGGACCAGTGTGAACCACTGTGCTTGCTTCTCCCATGGGAGGAGGGTATTGGCTGTTACAACTGACTTGGGAATTGTTCAGTGATCAAGCCTTCGATAAAGATTGATATATTGGAGAAATTGCTATAATGAGGTACCATGATCATATTTTCTGAATCAAAAACTAGGATTCATGTGCTAAGAAGTTTTCATGGGAGAAAATTGGTACTGTCTCAGATCATCAAAAACCTAGAATTTCCAGGAATGACATATAGAAAAATCAAACATGTATTAATTTATTCTTTTATACTTTGTAAAAGGCACTAAAAGGAAAACATAAATAAATTAAAAGCAAAAATAAATTAAAACATAGTCTCTACTACTAGATACTGTTGGCATACTGGCAGGGGAAGATGAGCCACAGAGAGAGAGAGAGACAATAAAACAGATAAATAGCTGAGCTGAGGGGTACTATGAGAATTAAAGACCGAACTACAGAAAGATCAGTGGATATTGAAATATTCAGGGAAGAGATTATGGAATTGAGGGTATCCGTAGAAATGAGCACAATTTGCACAGGCAAAGAGAAAAGGAAAAGGCACACCAAGAGGGCAAGGAGATTTCATCTTAGCATTCTTCATATATAGCAGGCATATAACCGCCCCCAACATTATACAAACAACTACAGTTGCTGTAGGTGCACCTAAGAGGAGGAGAGACATTTTCCCATTGTCAGCACAAGCTGAAACAACCCAATTGCCCTCTGCCCACGACAGGGAAATTGGGCTCATCGTCTATCTATGTTTCCCAAGGCCCTGAGTAGTTCTTCCATCTAAACCCCTCCAACAGGTCTTGGAACATGTGACTCATGTCATTTCTGATTCACCCAGAGATGACATCTATCGTTTCCATTGCTCCTGTGGTATTTAAGCCCCATAACAACACACTTGAAAAGCTTTTTTCTTTAGAATCTAGAAGAGAGTGACACATTCCACCAGTGAAGATTCAAGTACAGAATAAATTTCTTCTTCAATCGCTGTAATCTGTCATTTCAGGCAGGAGGTTACTTCATGGCTTATTGTTTAGAAGTTCAGTGTTTCGCTTTATCTTTCTGCATGTTAAAGACTTTACATCCTTTATAACTTAAAGGCATGATGCCAGAAATGTCTGCTATTGCAGTAGCTCATATCCACACTAAAAGAATCTGGTCCATTTTTACTGGCTCCTTGATCTCATCTTTCTGGAGATTTTTAGATCAAAGCTGTTGACCCTAAAAATAATGATTTATTGAAAGATCTCGAAACCTTCTTATCTAATGGTTTTCCAAAGTAGTTACTGCTGTCATACCCTAGAGAGTAACATTTGTGATCAAAAGTGTTCTTCATAAGGAAAACATTGAGGAGATCTGTTTTGTAGTATGCAGCAAAGAAATTAAACTTCATGGGTTGAAACAATAAGGCAATAAATTTCCATGAGAAGGTCAGAGGCAGCCTTCAAAGACTGTTGGAAATCAGATGAGATTCTGGACAATCAGATCAAAATATAGCTTGGGTTTTTATATAAGGTGATATGCTGAAATTTTTAGACCAGTGAATCTGATGTCTTTTACTGGCAAATTCTAGAAAACTAAACACAGAGAAGAGAGAGAAATGTGAACAGAGGAAAAGTAAGATCACAGCAAATCAGTAAGGGCATATTAAGAACACCAAAGATGTTCATTTCCTTTTCATGTAAGATTACCAGCCTGAATAATATTTTCAACAGCAACATCTCAACTTTTTAAAAATTTTTGATAAAATCTCATTTACCCCATAGTGTTAATGGAGAAATGTAAGCTGGATGATAATATATTCTAGTGAATCAAACTTAGTTGAACAATTTTACCCAAGAACACTTACTTCCTGTGGGTGAGTTCTCTTTAGATGCACATGAGGCTGGGGGCTGCTGCCCGCCCTCAATTTCTTCTGGGTTCAATATTATTGTCCAAAAGGAAGCTTCTTAGTCAAGTCTTGTCCGGATTGTCTCTCTGCCCCATTCATAGATCCTCTCACCTCATGAGATAAACTTGACATAAAAATTTCTCTGTTACCTTAAGCTTTAAGACCTAAAGTGTTGATAAGTATGACCGCGTAATGGGGCTGAGCATATTGCATTGACAGCATGAAATGCCGATTAATATAGAAGTATGCTTGTTTTAACAATATATTATATAAGCATATTGTATTTCTCAAAGATGTCAGTAGTTTGTTCCTCTACAGCTATCATTTTTGAGATGCTTAGCACACGCAAGCAATGGTTGAATGAAAAGACAAATGTTGGTGTGTGCGTGTACTACAGTTCTTTCCCTGAGTTGATTTTTCCAAATATTGGAATTAAAAGACTCTGACCCTGAAAGAGATCCACAAAAAACTTTGTATAAAGATTTTTCAGGGTTTGAACTCCAGTGACATTTAGCTTTACTGGGGATTGTGCATTGAAACTCTAAGTGATGCTTTTGAAAATCTCTAAGGGTACACACTGTGAATTCAGAAGCTCCCCAGTCACTTGGCTGTGTTATAAAAGGCAACATTTTTATAAACTTATGAAATGCTACATTACTAATTATAGGCAATAAGGAAGTTTACAACAATCTGAACAAAGAATAAATATAAAGATAATCACTGCAATTGCCAAAGCTGTCAGTGGATGTGCGTACAAAATGGACTGGAGGTGATGGCCCAATGTGGGACATCAAAGATCAAGTGATCCTGCATAATGTAGATGTCATGATTATAAAAATAACCAACAATCATGACAGAAAATAATTGGTACTTATTTGCATGTAATTTCTTATATGTTTTATAAGTTAATTGAGGTCAAAATGAACACAAATTCCCCTTGGCCTGTGTATTTTCATCATATGCATCCCTAGTTCCCTCCAGCTTCTGCTGGAGGTGAGGCTAACCCATTCAGATTTAAACACCACACACACACACACACACACACACACACACACACATGCACGCACGCACACACACACACACACCTCTCCTTAGCCCAGCCTAAGCCAGTCCTCTCTCAGCTTGCATCCTACAACATTGCTAAGTGTCTCACTACAAGTATTCTGGCCTCACCATCGTCTCCTCATCACCATCTTGACATTAAAATTGTCAGATAGGATTAATGCTCAAGCCAATTAACTCCTTTACTCCTCATAATAATCCTCATTTCACAGATGATGAATCTGAAATACAGAGACATTTAGTAACTAGGCCAAGTCACCCAGCTGGCAACAGGAATTCAAATCTAAGGACCTGATTCCAAAGTCAATGCTTTTAACCAATCCCCATGCTTTACTGTCCCATTTCTGCTCAAATCAAAAATCTAAAACCCACCATAATTGGATGTCAGAAATGAGGACGCCTGGCTCTCTCTGAGCATCCACCTGACCATGAAGACTCTCAGGAGACATTAGGGACACAAAAAGCCAAGTCATTCATGCTCACCCATTTATTACCCCCAACCACAAAAGGCTACTTCAAGCCTAGAAGTTTGAGTCTCAGGCAACCCTGATTTCCCTGAACCTATTACTGCCAATATGAGGAGCAGTGCTTTAGGCATTTCAGCTTTGACTGGAATTTTTGACTGAAATATTTCTTCCGCAACTTATGGGCCCTTACGTGCAAACACTAGAAAGTCAGCCGAAGTTCTGATGCTGTGACAGAAGGTGACCCTATCAAAGCCCATGCTTTCTTTCTCCTTAACCATGAAGCAGTGATGATAATCATCAGTTTCTATGCTAGAGAACTACTGATAGGAAAATGATCGAAAAGTACTTACCTATCAGAAAAAAAGACAAGGTGAAGAACAATTATATAATAGATTCCTATTATGTAAATGGAAAAAAATATAATACAAATGTGTATAAATTAACTAATAGCATGAATGAGCATGGTAAAGAGACAAGGTTGGGTACAATTAGAAATGGGTATTGAAGAATGGAATAAGAGAGAGTTTTTTTGACTGTATAACTTTTTGTGTATGTTTTGACAACAAGAATGTACTATCTATTAAAAAATCAAATACATTGATTTTTAAATTAAAATCAAGTATTACCATCAGATGTGTTAACATTCATTACCTCTGGACAGAGAAACTAAAAGGTGGAAAGATGGCTAGTTTCCTAAGGCTGTCATAACAAAATATCACAAACTGAATGGCTTAAAATAATAAAAATTTATTCTCTTAAAATAATAGAAATGTATTCTTCTAGTGTCAGCAGGGAGGGCTATGCCCCCTCTGAAATTCTAGGTAGAGCTTCCTTGCTCCTTCCTAACTTCTAGTGGGAGCTGCAGTCCTTGGCAATCCTTGGTTTGCAGCTGCATCACTCCAGTCTCTGCCTCTGTCATCACATGACACTTCCTTCTTCTCTGTGCCTGTGTCCAAATGTCCTTTCTCCTATGAGAACACCAATCATATTACATTAAGGACCCAACCTACTCCAGTATGACCTTGATTTAACTAATCACATCTGCAATGACCCTATTCCCAAATAAGATTACATTCTGAAGTCCTGGGATTAGGATTTCAACATATCTTTGGGTGGGGACACTATATAACCTATAATAGGTGGGATAAGAAAAAATCTTTATAGTGTCTCTTTTCACACTGTTTTATTTTTTCATGTGCAAAATAGAAATGCATAACATTAAAAATTTTGAAAACTGCCATTACAAATAAACCGGTGCACTACTGGAAAGGGGTGTTCGTTTGGGCTGCATTCTGAAACCTCACTGTACGAGATTGCTGCCTGCACTTGTGCTAGCTTGGGGGTTGGTTTGCTTGGGGCTCTTTATTTTTTTTCAGCATGCTAAAAGGAAAGTAAAAACTACATGTCAAGAAAGTATGTGTGTATTTATACAAGCCCTCAGAAGCCCCTATCTTATTATTGCCTTGGTGCAATCGTAGTGGGAAACCTCTGGCCCAAAGTCACTTTAGTATAACTGGCCCAAAGCATCTTTCATTTTTGGTTTACGTTCCTTTCTGTAAATACAGGAAGAAGCAAATATGTATCACCAGGATCCCCCTCCCCACCATTTATTAATTACCCAATAAAATCGCATCTTTTCTTCATTAATTCAAATGACACCCATTCACCTGGAAAGCCATAGGAAATTTTAGCAGCAAAAAGGCCATGGGCCATGCAGCAGCTGATATTTCAACTGTGATATCCTGGAGGAGTTTGTTTGTCAAAATGAAAAAGCAGTTATATTGTTTGCTGGCAACAATCCAGAGTTGTAGGAGGTTTCAGGGAGATGAGAAGGCTAACAATGAGTACTCTGCTTCCCAAAAACCCCACATGGAAACTAAGACCAGTCTTCACTTACAAAAAAAGTCAACACAGAGATCTTCAAAAAGATTTCCTATTAAAATCAAAAATCAGAGCCAATTTTTACATGCAAAGAAATCCAATTTAGTCATATATTTTCAGGAACACATCTTCCCTCTAGGTATACCATTTACAAATCATGTTCAATTATTGTTCTTTGTTTAACATTTTTCACACCAAAAGGTCTAAAACTTTATAAGATGTACCTTCTTAACATTTTTTGTTTTTATATATGCAAGGCTCTTTGCCGATCACTATAAAGAACACAGATATAAGCAAAGTATAAACCCTGACCTCACTAATTTGTCATCTGGTGAAGGAAATAGACATAAACAGCCAACCAAACACAAAGTAGAATGAGGATATTCCTCATGCTTTAGTAAACAGGATCTCATTGTACCTCAAGCATGCACAGCATTATATTAACTTTACTATGAAGATATAGAAGTTCGATAAATAATGATGATTAGCATAGGTGCTCAGCATGGGAGTTTAAATGGAATTAAAGCGGTTTAAGTTACAAGAATTATGCTCTAAGAAATCAGGAGGAGAGACCATTGTTTCTGACTAGGGAGATTATAGATGCTTTATGAGATGAATTTGTAAGCTGGGATTTAAAGGATAAGGTTTTTTGTTTTTGTTTTTGTTTTTTCCTGAGTGGAAGAAATGGCATTCTAGGCTAAGCAAAGGCCAAGAGGAGTCCTGTAAATCCTTGATATATTTAAGAAAAGGCTATAAGACTGGAGCAGCCAAAGGACATGTGTTTGGAAGCACTTAATGAACAAAAAGTCTGGAAAAACTGTTTGGGGTTGGGTAAGGAAGACCTTACCTGCCAGGCTAAGAGTTTTAAAAGTTAACTTTATCAAAAGGAAAGTGTTGCAGTTTTATGGAGAGGAGATTGATATAATTAGACCTACACTTAAGAATATAAATCTAGGCTACAATAAAATACTTAGTGTTAACCCAGTGTGGCAGATGAACAGGGTGAAGAAAAACTGTGTATGAGGATCTTTGAGGGGAAGTCTTGGTGTTAGCTCATACCCAGCATAATTATAAAGCCGCCTTACATTTTCAAAGCACTCTGCAGTTTTACAGTACCCATTATTTTATCTAATCCATCCAACATTACTATGAAATACATATTACTATGCCCATTTTATAGATTAGGAAATGAAAGCTCATCCGTAGTAAGTGGTAAAAACTCTCAGTTCCCTGCCTCCAAATCCACTCCTCTTTCCACTAAAACAGCAACTAACTCCAAATATGTCCACCTTTATTTTACAGTAAATATTATTTTCTTAAAAGTACCTAGTGTTGCAATTAAAAATGAACATATTTGGGGATTTAAAAACTATTTTCTGTTAAACAAAATTGCCTCTTCTATCATCTTTGTGTGTGACCGAAAACTTTAACACCAAGATTTAAAGTGAAGCAAATGTTAGTAGTCAACTTTTAAACTTTTGAAAATGGTGTCATTAAAGGAATAACAGCCACAATAACAAGGCTACAATAAAACAGTCAATACTAATATGGTGTGAATGAGAAGAATTGTTTGTTACATTCCCTTAGGAATGTGGGTCAACCTTCTCATGCCTCCCCTTCAGCTTGTTTGAAACATTAACAAATGGCTTTTGTGTCCCTGTCTGTGTGACTATGGTATGTGACTGGACAAGCAGCTACTTCACACGAGAAGGGTTTATATATAAAGGTTTATATCTACAGTAGCCCCTTCTGACCCAAATGGATTGAAATGCTGTTCCAGAAGCACTGTGTAGTCCCATCCCCCTCCCCACTTGGCCTTGTTTAGAGAAGTCACTAACTCCAGCTGACTCACTCTGTCCTTTTTTGGCAATGAATCTTAAACCAGGTTTTATGCAGCACCCTTTAATGTGTTCAGTGACTCCTTAGGACTACCCAGGATGTCTTTGTGGGTGGTAGGGCTTTCTACTTTTTAAACTTTGGTGGGAGAGAGAACAAAAAGTTCTGTTCTTTTTCAATGAGGCTGGTTCATGTAAAGTTATTTTTGTGACCATCTTCATCTCCCTTTTCTCTTTGGGCATCTTTTTCCCTCTGTTTCTCTCAAGTTGCTCAGTAATTGTCATCATTTCTTCTTTCTTGATTGTTAGAGTCCAACTATTAGTACATTTTCTAACTTGTCATATGTTCTACTACTTAAATGTCTTTATAGAGAGAAAAATTTCTTCCAAAGCTCTCTCCAAGAATTACAGATGTTGGGTTCAGCAATTTCTTAGATTAAACTTTCGCAAGATATAGAAGTGGTAATTGCAGTTAACCAAAGGATAAAAATTGCAAACCAAAAGAATAACTGATTTACAGTACAACCTTGCAAAAGGATTTTATTGCTTTCTCTGTATATTAAAATTTGATATCTTAACCTCTGCATGAACAAGAGGAAACATGTTTACAAATTCAACAATTATCTATTTCTCATTAATAATATAAAATATCATCTTTCTAAAACCTCTTCCTTCTAGAGATGTCAACATTTTATCTGGTAGCTTCATTTTGCAGTAGGGAAACTGAGGCCAAAAGTTGGTTTTCATGCTTCTCCAGAGTTAACTAATTTCTGACATAACTGAAAGAGTATTTGAGAATTCACTTTCTTATTTTATGAGGCTGGGGGGGGGGCTCACCTCTCTATATCAAGCCATGAATCAGGAGGATTTTTATCAGTAAAATAATGACAAGTCTTTGGATAAATCGGTCGAATCAATTGCTGCTGTTTAACTCACTGAACACAGCAGCCACAATAGCCAGCCTCGTAGACTGAGAGAGACAAGCTGACTTAGTGAGGCAAATTCATCTACGTAGCCCAGTGGTTCACAGTCTTTTTTTTCTTCTCCTTTTTCTTCTTTATTATTTCCTCTAAGGAGAAAAATAAATTTAATTTAAAGTCTAGCTAACAAGAGATATCCAAGGTGTTTTTGCCCCTCAAGAACAAATGTTTGCCACTTTGAGGGCAATATCACCCCAATTGAGATTGTGTGCTCTGACCTAATTTTATATATCAAAATGATTAACTGATCTAGCACCATTTTATGTATAAATCCCTATTAGAACTTTATCTCACTGTTCTGTAATTACATTTTTACTCATCGCCTTCCTGCAAGCCTGGAACCTTCTCAAGGAAATCTTTGAATTCCTAGAAAAGAGCTCAAAAGTGTTGAATAAATGAACAAACCTGAATGAATGAAATATGAAGACTGATTCCTACGACTATTAAGAACCCAGTGTGCCCTTAATAGATAGCTCTGCCCCTTTATTCCTTGACTAACTGACCGGAGTTCCAAACGTTAAAGAGATTTCCAGGTGTTGCTCCAGACAAACGACTAGTGTGAAAAGTACTAAAGGTTTTCAAACACTCACAAGATTTTGCCCACTTTTGGAAGGATGACAGGTGCAGTAGGTGCTGACAGAGACTTGATGCTTGTTTGATGTCTTTATGACCACTTCTCTACCAGACACAATAAGGTATGGGAAGTAGTAATTATGTTGTCTCAAAGCAACAATGCAAATTTACTCACAAAAATTAACACTTAACCTTTCTCACCATTGTGCCTTTGTGCCATGACTGGCTGCTAAGAGCAATGGCCAACAGCAGGGCTAATGGCCCAGGAAAGGCAGAGTGGAGCACACTGCAATTAAGAGGGAGGATATCCCTAAGGAAGATTGTGGAGGATGGGGCAGGAGCCTCAGACATCCACTCTTGGCAGACCCTGAGGTCTCACAGAATGTAGGGACACTCATCAGAAAGAGCCAAATCATCTCCAATGGTGTTTCCTTCATTCGACTGGCAGTCTCTCTATCTCATGCTCACTGGATACATCACTACCGACATCCCACAGCAATCATTCACCTAAAGTTCAATCCATTTCCGTGATTATTGCTATAGAGTAGGTTATTGGAGGTACTAGCCATTATAGATTTTTTAAAAAACTATATAATAATAATAATAATAATAATAATAATAACAACAACAACAAAAACTCCCATATATTCATTCAACATTTTAACATTTACAATGTATTTTCATAAATGGATCAAATTTTATCTTCACCGCACTGTGAACAACATAGACTAGGCAGGTATTAGCTGCATTTTATAGATAAGAAAGCTAAGGGTAATGGCTTGTCCTTGCTTACAATGGCTGAAAGTCCTAGGACAGTGCATTCTCAATTCTAGTGTCCTGGTTTCCAGATAGGGCAGTGCCAGTTACTCACCAGTGGTCTAAGCTATATTACTTACCTTCTCTCAGCTTTGTTTCCTCATTTAAAAAATAAAGATACACACAATAGCACCAATTCCAAAGGGCTGCTGAGAGTTTGAACAAAATAAAGTCCATAAGGCACTGAACGCAGTAAATGGCCAAAGGTAAGGGCTTAAAAACTATAGTTAATAGTATTAATGCTCATATTTCAATGACATGAAACATTATACAATGTGTACAAAGCTAAAATGACTTGGTTTTAGCAGCTCTTAAGAGAATAAGACAATATTCTCCTTTAGAAAAAAGTAATAAGACAAAATTATACCATTAAGGAACTATAAAACATCTTTCTTCAAAACATATTCCAATGAAATACTATTCAGCCTTAAAAAAGAAGGAAATCTTGCCGCTACAACAACCTGGGTGAAACTGGAGGACATTACACTGAGTGAAATAAGCCAGACAAATACTGCATGAGCTCACTTATACATGCATTCCAATGTAGTTGAATTTATAGTAGCAGAAAGTAGAATAGTGATTGCCAAAGGCTGGGAGAAAAAGGAAATGAGGAAATGTTAGTCAAAGACAACAAAATTTCAGTTATGCAAGATAAATGAGTTCTTAAAAAGAAAGATAAATAAGTTCTTGAGCTCTGCTGTACAGCATGGTGACTACAGTTAACAATATTGTATTGTATACTTAAATTTGCTAAGAAGGTAGATTTTTAGTATTGCAACAAAAAACAAAACAAAACAATTTAAGGTAACCATGTGAGGTGATAGATATGTTAATTGGCTCAAGTGCAGTAATCATTTCACAATATGTGTGTGTATAAACATCAAGTTGTACACCTTAAATATATATAATTATTTGTAAATTATATATCAATAAACTGGAATTTTAAAAAGCATATACAATGACTTTCACCAGTACACCTCACATCTCTTCTCCTAAACTCCACTTAATAAAGAGGAATCTGGAAGGTAAAAAATTAAAGCATTTTTCCAAAGTTTGATAGAAATCCATTTGCCACGCCATGTAAAACTGTACATCTACCAAAATGTCTCAAATCGAAAGGTCAGTTTCATGAGGGGAGGTATTTTTTGTCTGTTTGATTTGCTTGCTGTATCCTCATTGCTAATAATAGTTCCTCTGCATAGTAAGTTACCAAGAAACATTTCTTGGATAATGAAAATATTGAATACTGGAGAATTTCAGTCCATCTTCAGATGTTAGCAAGCAGATTGTCCATTGAGTTATTTAACTTTCTGTTATTAGTCCATTCAATCATTCACTTATTCAGCACACACCTACTGAGCACCTACTATGTGCCAAACAATGGCTGGGTGCTGAGGATAAAAATGATGCTTGAAACAAAATAAGATCTCTTGCTCTAGGAGCTTACAGTTTAATGCACAGAGAGGAAGGGAAAAGCAATCATGTCCTGCAGGTTGTGGAAGACAATGAATTTGCTGTCTCCCTTTTTTCGAGGCAATGCCATTAAGCTCCTTTTTACACATGAATTCTGAGGACGTTTGAGTCAATAGCAAGCATTCTGTTGTAAAAGAAAAGAAACAGAGGAGCATTCATCTTGTTTTTATTTTCATTCTGATCCACAAGTTTCTGCACCTTTACATTATTGGTTGTGTTGTTGCTGCCAGGGCTACGCTGTAGTTACTCTCTCCGGTGATACAACCAGTGGTCAACCCAGATCACATATAACGGTGCGACGCTGGACTGGGCTTCCAACCACATTAGCCATAGGCCGCATTGTTGCTGCCGCTGCTGTTATTTTAATTATGATTGTACGTTAACCACCACCTTCCTTCCTCTGCTTCCCTTCAGCTGCAATGATGTATGTTACTTTTTGGTAACTGGATTTCATTAACATTTATGAACTCTCATAAAGTAGTAGAAAAAGCAATTTGTGTGGAAGAATTTTCCACCTCATTAAACAGTGTTCTTTTGGGGGTCAAGCTGATATTTTTTTGTTGTTGTTGGATTTTTTTTATAGGTCCTTTGTCCTTCTCTGAGTCCTGGGGGATGAAAGGAGAGCGGTCCGCACGCGGCGGGCTTGTGAGCCCTATAGAGGGCGCTAGACCCAGAACGGGCTTCTCCCTCGCTTTTAACCCACCGGCTTTTCAGACTCTCCAAGTCCCAGGTACCCACTCTGGGCGGTACCGCCTGTTCCTTCCTTGGCCACGTCTGACTCCTTTGCCGCCTGTGGATGGTCTCTCACTGGCTAAGGAGACCGTACGGCAGGTCCCCGGGCCTGAATACAGCTCACACCTGAGACCTAAAGGGATGTTCCGGGCTTTCGCCGGGCGAGGATGCAGGGCATCCCTGCGCCAAGCATAGACAGTCCTTAGATCGGCTCTTGCTCTTTCACGCCCTCCTTGGCACAAGAGCCCTGGCACCCCGCACCCGAGCCCCTCGCCTTTGAGCCCGGCTCCCAACCGGGGAAAAAACACCTGGGGGAAGTGGGCGGAGATACCCAAATAGAGACCCCGGCTCAGCCATAAAGCCCTTCCCTGTGTTTCAAGCTTAGTTGCATCTTCTAGCCACGGTCTCCTGGCCCAACCAAGTCGGGTTCTTTTTCACACAGCCGGAGCCGGCCTAGACAGGCAATGAATGGGAGCCGGGAGTCGGGCACATCTGGATCCAGCCTCCGGCGACGCTTCTACTTCTCAGCCGCCCTCCCAAATCCTGCATCCGCCCTCTGGGACTCCACCCTGGGATGAACCAGAAGACGCGCTGGAGCCACTGAAGACGTCAAAGGGGAGCAGTGCTCGAAGAGGATCCTCCTTCAGGGCTGGTCCAAGGGAACTGGGGAATATGGCAGCGATTGCAATGGGCCTTGGTTAGAGACGCGCTCTGTCCCAAGCTAGGCCAAATATCTCGCCTCCAGGTCCCGGGAAATAAGTAAAAAGGGCTCGGTGGACCTGACACTTGAGGGAGTGAAGTGGAAACCCGAGGACGCCCTGGCCTGAGGGTGCTATGAAATAACCAAGGACCCAGGTGACAGGTGCTGGGGGAAACTAACATATAAAAACCACCTTACTCTATTCTCAATATAAAACTGGAAAACAGTAGTTCGAACCCAAGAATCTGTGTCTACCTTGACTAAAAAACTAAACTCAGCTCTCCCCAAAACTGCTTATTTGATCCTCATGATATGTTTTCTGCCAGACACTCTCAAAACAATTTTATGAAAGGAGGCCTGTGAGACCTATCAGCAGGTGCTCATCTGCCGTCCAGCCTCAGAAGAGGTTGTTCGAATGCACGGGTGTTGACGCGGTCCCGGGGTTTTCCGATTTGCTGAGTCAGCTGTGGGGTCCGCGGGCTTTGCTGTTTCCAACCCAGGCAACTGTATTTCTCTGACTGGTGTATGTCGACTTGGTGATGTAATTATTGTTTTGTTTTCTAATATGTAATTACTCTTTGTCGTCGCTATTATGAATCTGCCGAGCCTGACTGGAGCAGCAAGATGTATTCTAGGGTTAGAATTCGATGCGTGGGAAATACTGACTTCTTCTCCCGCTGAGACAAGGGACCCAAGTCTCTCTCCCCTCCAGCCCAACAACAAGGAGGGCGCCTGGGGTTTCCTCGATGACCACAGGCCGTTCAGACTGATCCCCATAGGGCAGATGCACTCCCTAGGAGCAGGAATTGCTATGGCCGAGGCTCGTTTTTCTATTTAGCATATTTAGAAAGAGAGTGAGAGAGGGTGAAAGAGGGTGAAAGGAAGAGAGGAAAGGAAGATAGAGAAACAGGGAGAGATGGGCTGGAGACTTGAGGACAAGAGAAAAACGGGGCGGGGAGGTGAGGGAGGGAGTGAAGAGAGAGAAAAGATAAACAGAGTTGCTTGCTTATTTTCATTTTTTCCTTACTAAATTTAAAATGAAATACTGAAAATTTCCTTCCATTTCCCACTTATTCGACCATGGCCTGCTTTAGCAAACCCCTCCACCCCCATCCCAAGTGGTCTCCCAGTCCCAACACTAGCTCCCCACATCTCGCCTCCTGCTCAAAGTTGTGCGGGCACAGTCGGAGCCCACCCCCCACCACCACCACCGACAGAGTGACTCATAGTGCCTCTTTAGAGGTGCCTCTTTTGGAGGCCCTGAAAGGGCCAAAACAAAGAATTGACGCTGCCAGTGCCTCCCCCCAGTGGCGAGCTCGCGGGCCCCGTCAGCACAGTCCCACACCTAAGCTGAGCTCCGCCGCGAAACCCCCCAAAACCCTTGGAGAGCAGAAGTTCACGGTTGGGCTGGGCGCCGCGGAACACGCCCGGCTGCATTGCCGCCCGGGCCCTGCCCGCCGCCGTCTGCGGCCTGCATGGCACGCGCAGCGGTCAGCCTTGCTGAGGGACCCACTGCCTACGGCGGGAAAGTGAAGTCCCTGACGGAGGAAAGCGATCCATTTTCTCTAACCATTTGCCCGAGAGCTGTCAGGTTAGCGCTGCCTCCTCGGCCGCCGAGAGAAGAATGTGTTAAAATTCTTTGCACGAAAGTCTCTCCAGACCCAAATATACCACCCTGTGGCATTCTCAGAGCGGACTACCGATCCCTAACCTTGGCCACCTTCTTCCGTTGAAATATGCACATCGCTCTTCAATAATTTAGACACCTGGGAGACTGGACAAGTATAATTTTTTTTCCAAACACACGACCATCCGGGTTGCCATCAATCATGCTTTTGTTTTATGTGAGATGGGCTTTGTGTGTTTAGCTGCCCGGCTCCATCCTATTTGCATGCGGCTATTTAATGGACATTTATTTTACCTTTGAAGATCTGCTTAAAAATCTAAACCCAGAAAAGGGGGGAGTGGCGCCCCCCTTGTGGTTCGGGTGGGTTTGCCTCCGGGCTCCTTCCTTTGAGGAGATGGGCCCTGCGGGTCTCGATTACAGATAAATTTTGATTCCGCGGTAAGACACGTAATGGAACAGAAGATACGTTCTTTTTCCTAAATCTCAGGGTTTCTTTCTAGCAAACAATGCTCTAGTCAGTATTTGTGTATGAGACAAGTAATTGTGCTCCAAATGCTTAAATAAATCATTGATGGGTGAAATTACACATGCTCACTTAAAGTATAATGTGATTAAGAGATTATGAGATTGAAGCTAATATCTTGTCTCCCAGCTCCTGGCCCCAAATCTTGACACCAGAAATTTATCAACTACAACTGTCCTGAAATTTACAGATACAATAGGTTTCTGTTGACGATGAATCAAAGACGACCTCTAAAAAATAAAAATGTTTGTGTTTGTGTCGATATTTATTGGTCGTGGTTTTATTATTAAAAGGACAAAAAAGAAGAGAAAAAGACTGACATGGTGGAGAGAGGTTGTTTGCTTGTTTTATCTTTTATTTTTTTAAAAAAGTCAGTGGTGGGGGGCGGGGGACCATAGCGGGTCCTACGTCTGCGAGCTGATTACGCCTCGTCTGCAAGCCGCTCCATTTCCCGCACCGTGGGTAAGTCCTTTATCGGGGGAAGCCCCGGCCTCGCCCGCAGCCATCCTTAGCCTCGAGGCGCGCGCTGGGCCGGGGCGCGGGAGCCGCTCCGCGACTCCGTAATGACCCGGGTTAGCCGCAGCTGCGCCCTGACCCTTTGTGATGGCGCCGATAGCGCTCGGATGAAATTATGTCCTTCTCCGGGTGTGAAATTACCATGTTTATTAATTGAGCCAGACATTAGCTTTACCTTTTCTTTTTAAGCCGTGAAAATTTGTGATTCAGGGCAAATGATTCTCCGACAGACGCTGCGCTCTGCATCCCCCCACCCCCACCCCTCCCGGCCGGCGCCGGCTCTTACCCCCCACCCCCACCCTCCACCCCGCGCTCCCCTTCCCCCACGTCCCGGGCAGCTCAAGAAAGCTTTCTAGGTTTCCGTGCTGGAGAGCCCAAGGAGAAAAAGCAAACGGGCTTCTGAGTGTGCGAGCGCATGTGTGTGCCAGTGCGCACGCGGGGTTTTTCTTCCTTGGGAAGTGTTATCAAACAGGAATAACAACCCCCGACTCTGAATTACTGCATTTCCCCCAGAATTCTTGATCAGTAAAACCCAAATCGTTTTTAAGACAAAGAAGCATCGGTCAGCGACAACGACAGGTTTAACGTATTAAATCTTTATTAAAGTGAAGTCATTCTTATTGAAATGATGTATTGGGTGTGCAGAAAGATTGGAATTTTATTATTATGTTTTTATTTTATTTTATTTTTTTACAATGCTGAGGATGGAGTGGTGGAGAACAAGCGCTGCGTCTTGCCCTTATTGTTCTGGGCGGGGGTTGGGTTTCTGGGGCTCTGCCCAGGGTCCCGCGTCGTGAACATTGCCTTGGACTGCCAAGAGAAGCTGAACCCCTTCCTCTTACCGGCCCCCACTTTGATTTCCCGAAAAACAAGTGTCGCAGGCCTCCTCAGAAACTTCCCACCTTGGTCGCCTCAGGAGGGAAACCGATGTGAAGGCATAGCTGTGCATAATAAATTCACGAAGTCAGAGACTCAGGAGGCCTAGATAGGAGAAGGAACGCCCAGTGTGTCCTCTGGTTTTCAGGAACAAGACTCAGTTCTCCCGAAAGCCTAAAGAAAGTCCTTGCGCCCCGGGTCTGAAAGGAAAGGAAAGCGTGTGTTCGCTCCCAGCGGGCTCTTAAGCATTCTCCACAATCCTGCCTTCCTCCAGGCAAGATTGCAGGCGAGACCTGACTGCCTTCCCGCTTGGGATGGACTCCCAATTAAATTGGCCCTTCAGACCTCGGGTCCTGTCAACGTCCGGGAAACCAAGACCAGGAATTCAGAGAGGAGTGCTCTCTCCCGGGGACCTGCTGTCCAGGGTTTTCTGCGTTGCATCTTAAATGGCTCAAATTCTTATCTCCCTGGCAAGGGAGTGGGTGGTCTAAAACGGTAGGCTGCTCCTAAGAATGGCAGCCAACAACTTCAACAAAATGTATTTGTGTCTCCACCTTCAGAGACACAGATATCCACACCGACTGAAAATGAACTGTTGGAATCAATTTCCTTGGAATACCCAACTTTTTTTCTATCATATTTCAGCAATGGCTGAACACTATAGCTAGTTGATTCAATTTAGTATTTGCATAACCAGGAGAAGAAGGTGGCTTTACAGACTCAATGAATAGGTCTCTTGTTTGTTCTGTGCATGTTATAAGGTTGGATTTTTAAATATATATAGAGGAGAGCAATAGGAAGGCATCTCTAGGTCTGTGTTGCTGCCCCAGAAGTCAGAGAAGTAGCTGCTGAGATGATGAAAACTATTGTTCCCTTGTCTCCCCAGGTTCTCTTACTCTTTTCTCATATCCACCCATAGAATCCTTTACCTTCCAATATTCACTAATTGGATCTTTCTTTCATTTGTTCCAGGAAGTCTTGCTTTTAAATATAAATTCATTTGGTAAACTGTTTGAAATAATTCAGTGGCAGGAAGAGATGGCAATGCTGTTTTACACTCTGCACATAGGAAAGGAACACGCTGATTTTCAGGGCAGTCTTCAGAAATAGAGCATTTTAATAGAATCCCAACCAGTGCACTAATTAAATATTTCACAGTTCCCAAAGTTAATGTGCTAACATTGGGATTTTTTCCCACCAAATAATACAAATTGGCCTTCTGTAACACCATCCCCCACCTCAAGTACCCCCTCCCATAACCTACCCACACACATACACAAACTCCTACCGACCATTTTCTGAATGGCATTACAAAGAATTTTGTTAAAGAAAAGTCAGACTAATTGCTGCCAGAAGACCCGTCTCTCAGAGAAGTCTGGTTTTCATAAGCTAGATTCAGTAAGGGTTGTGGTTAAATCTAAGCCTAGTAGAAGGCTCTTAAGGTTTTTCTTAGCAAAGGAGGGAAATACAAAGAAACACTAGGTTCAGTCAAAATACTCAGTGGGGAAAGAAAGGAAGGAGATGGAGTGGGAGGGAAATTCAAAAGGATTCTCTGAACTCTTGTTTCCCTCTTGATTCGTTTCCTTAGAAGAGCTTTCTCCAAACTTATTGACACCCATTAAAATCGTTTTCTCAAGCAGCCCTAGCTTCGCAGAGTCACAAACCAGTGACTTGATTCTCTTGATGTATTACTACTTTCCAAGGACTGGGAGTTATACTAGAGGGTATAGCAAGGAATTTTCAGCTCCAACATTCTCTGAGGCACCTCCCCGCCCCTCAGACTTCCTTACTGAGGTAGTAGCAAAAGCCCCCTTCAGAAACACACAGGTGGCTTCTCCTCTTTCTAAGCCATGTCACTGAGGAACACAAGGCTTTCCTAGAATTTGAAGGGGTAATGCCAGTCCATATTTCTCAGCCTTGTAACAGTTAGATATTAGTGGTGTCAGTGAAATTTGGAGAGGTCCATATTTCTTTGAGTGTTTAAAAAAAAACAAAGAATGGTATCGTTATTAATACGCCAGTTTAATTTTAGGTTTTCCTCTTTAGAACTTTCCTCTATTCTATTGTTCCCAGAGCTTTTGTAGGTACAGTCTCAAGGGTGTTAAGAAGCCCCATAGATTTCATTATCTCCTCAAAATGGGTCTCCCCACCCCCACCTTGTTTCAGGCATCTCAAGAAACTGGAGCCACCTGCTTCTGTCTCATGATACAAGATGAGAAACTCATTCAGTTCCCAGCCTCCGAACTTCATGACCATTTTGGCTTGGAGAAAAATCCCCAACCTTAGGACTTATCACCTAAACCTAGTGAGGTTTAGGGTTTGGAGGATGTTATGCATCCTTTACCGTTTCATAACCATAACAAAGTAATTTCTTGTACTCAGGATATGAAACATATGTGTCTCATTGTCCAGTTTCCAGGATAAGTCTGGAGAGCCTTCTCCCCAACGTCTTATCACTTCCAATCCCACAGCCTGAACATTTTAGAAGACTTAGCCCATTTCCAATCACCTATTAGAACTGTGGTCGTGGAGGGTGCCACTTAAAATAAATACTCGGACCTCAACATTAACAGCAAACTTGGCTCATCCACTTGGTTAATCTAAGAGACCTCAACGATTTCACCTGGCTCTAGAAGTGGTCCAAGGATAATGCGATTGGCATTAAAAGGCCCATGTGAGTGAGAAGACCTTATCACTTTTAAGCACTTCATAATCCTTCTTAGCCTCGTCATGTGAGGAATAAGGGGGAAGCACCAAAAGCCCCATGGAGTTTCATACCATAAAGCCTTGCTGTATTCTAAAGCTATAGAACAAGTGCCTTGTCCATTTATGTTGACTTCTCCTCCTTGATCATCATGGAAAATATTGTTGCAACAGGAAAACTACCTAAGTGCTTAAAATCAGTCTCCATATGAGGTAATCTGAGATTTGAAGAAAACTCTTCATTACTCTGACGTTCTCATTTTATAAACAAGCAGCAAAGCTGTGTTCCTATAATAGAAGTACATTCTCTTCTGTTTGTGTGTATTTACATAATAATTGCTACACAAAATCAAACCTCATGCTTCATCTTTTGCATTTGGCTTCATTACTTTTTTCTACAGCATCAAAATACATTTTATATCAGCTTCTAAGGTCTTCTCCAAAATTATTCTTTCACCCTTGTCATCCCCCTATCATTTTTCCTCCTAATCAATAAAAGTTTTTTCTCCTGAAGCTAAGAATCCGGTGAAAATATTAAATCAGAAGTAAGACTTCCATATTTACCAAGAGAACATTATCATAAGGCAGAGATTTCCAGATTCAACTTTTACTTATGCTTGTCAAAGGCCATAAATGAAAAATTGGATATGTATATGGGAATCAGTGTTTGGGGTTGTGTTGTCAGAGCTTTTTGTGAAAGAGACTACCAGTGATAACTTTTCGGCAGAGTCCTTCCCTGTTCTCTGCCCATTTCGCTGAGCTTGTTTCTGCCTGTCTTTTTATCCCACTGGACTGACCAAACACTCCACAGAGGCAGTCAATTCTGTAATTTCAAAGAAAAAAAAATAACTGAGATGAAACATGTTTTCTCTTTAAGAGTGACCTTTGACCTATCCTTTCCATACACCTGACATCTAGAGGTCTAGAAAAAGACTTGTTTGGATCGGAGTTGCTGATAGTGCTTTTTTGTTGCTCACGCTCGTACTCGCTCTGGCTCTCCCCGCCCCCGCCCCCGCCCCGCCCCCGCCCGGCTCCCCTTCTCAGACGCCGAACTCAATGAAAAGTTGTTGCAATAATCGCAGCTCCCTGCTCCGCCAAGGCTGAGAGAGGCGGGCGGAACGCGCAGGGTGTTTTGTTAAATGCTCCCGTCGTTCGCAGGGGCTGGGACTTGATAAAAGGAGACAGTTTTCTGAAAAGATTTGATTGAAATGGCGTGTGCCAGGGCTGATGGGAGCCAGCGAGGGACAAAGCGCCGCGAATCCATGGACACTCGAGCAATTATGCCTCCACGCTGAAGGTGGATTAGCGCGCTGGAAAGAAGCATATGTTTGGCCCGGGGCGACACTTCCCCCCGGCTGAGCTTAGAGAATGGGAGCGCAGAGAGCGGCTGGACCCGGAATATCAACTATCCGCGAGGCCCCCCTCCACAGCCCAGCCCAGCCCAGCCCTGCCAGTCTCCCGCCTCCGCCCCGAAAAGTCGGAACGCATTTTTGCAAAGGGAGGAGGGGAGAAGAGGAGGGAGCGGGGAGGAAGGGGGAGAGAAAGCCCAGAGGTGCGAATGTTCCTGGGATTGGCCGGGAGCGCCACCCAAGGCTTTCATCTCGGGTCATCCTAATGGGAGATCCCTGCCTGGGTCGCATAAATGCTCCCCCATAGAATTTCCCACTGCTGAGGTAGTTCGGTGCTGGATGTTTAGTCAAATGGGTATTGGAAGGTCAACCAAATTGTTGCAATAAAACAAGGTGTTAATGACTTTTCAAAGACTCAAGTGGCTAATGGTCAATGTTGTGCTGGGCAGGCGGAGCTGGGCGGCTGCGCAGGTTCCTAGCCTCGCCTCGGGTCTAGGCAAAGGGAAGGCCTCTCCTCGGAAGAAGTGGTACGCAGTTAGAACGTTTGGTATCATGTGCTTGGAGGGTAAAGCTCGGGGAGGTCTGGTGGGAGAGAAAGAGTGCGGGTGCTGGGAGGGATGCCCCACGCAGCTCTATCTGCTTAAACACCTGGGCCGGGGATGCTGAAAGTTCGTGCTGCCTTGGGAGTCGTGGAGCCAGAAAGTTTCCCCGGTCCTGCCCCCAGTCATTAATTAAAGCGCTGTTTCTGTGAAAAAGGCCCTTAAAACTCTGACCTGGAGCCTCCCGTCTCCCGCTCACTGCACCCGCAAGCGCGCGAAGGGAGGCGGGAGCGCAGACATATCTCAAACCTCTTCTTCAGGGTTTTACGGCAGTTTAACTGGATCTAACCTGGACTCTAGCACCTTTGGCCGCTGCCCTGGCCGCCCACATCCCCTTCCCAGCTGTCCTCTAGGCCCCTGCACCTCACCCACCACCACCTCTGTCCAACCCTAGGCTCGAATGTCCTGTCCCTCATTCCACCTTCACCGCGCCCGCCTCCCACCTCCAACACCAGGCCATCAAAATCAAGTCGAGAATTGCTTCTAATCCAAAGGGGCACGTAGGAGATTTGGGGAGAAATTTTAGCTAGCCGGCAGGCGGGTCCAGGGTGGGCCGGACCGGACTCAGTGAGGGGTTCGGATCGCGCCGCCTCCTCCCGGGCGGGGATCCTGGCTCCCGGCGCTGAGATCAGGCGCTGGGACTGACTCCATGCTGTGGACAAAGGCGCATCCCAGACTTGGGGGCTCCAAAAAAGACAAGGGGATACTGAAATAGGATTTGGTAGCTGACAAAGCAAAAGGAAATTTGATCCTAGCATTAACTCAGTGCCTCAGGAAGAGAAATCTTTTAAGCTATATTAACTAAATTTAGTTTGACCAAACACTTGAAATATAAATATAAATAAATATCTATACATATATGTGTGTATACTTCCCAAGAAGAGGCTGGATTTTAAAAAAGTAATGAGCAGGAACGACTCAAGAGAGATCAGAGAGATGTGTGCCCAGACAAAAGGGGCCTGGCTTTTTCACTTGTAAAAGTTGAGAGCTGTTCAACAACCGAACAGCGGGCCAAGATCGCACAGAGGCTAGACAATGAGGCTCCACCTTCGGTTTTGCGTTTAGGGTCGTTATTGGAGTTTGGTGAATATAATATTTATTTCCATTGATCAAGCGCAGCAAAAGCATAGCATGGAATTGGGCCACATAAAAGAAAACAATTCCCCGCCTTACTGTTGAAAATATTACCACCTCTAGATGGAAGGAAGGAAGGAAGAAGAAGGAAGGAAGGAAGGAAGGAAGGAAGGAAGGAAGGAAGGAAGAAGAAAGAGGTGGGGGAAGAAGAGGAGGGGGAGAAAGAGGGGAGAGAGGGAAGAGGGAAGGAAGAAAAGAAAGAAGAGAAATTTCTGATCTAAGAATCCTTAGTATACCTAAGTATAGGAATCCCCTATAGAAAGGTCATCAACCTGAGCTTCCTTCTTATCTAACAAAGATTTCTCCAGCACTTTGCTAACTGTTGCAGAAATAAATCTCTGCAAAATCATTTGTTGCTGCGCTTTTTCAGGCATCAAAGATGAATAAGAAATACAGTTTTACATGTGAGTAATACTTATAGTTGTAAGGCCCCAGGTTCAGCCTAAAACCTCTTTTATTCCCTCCGGCTCTCTTTTCAATCATGATCCTAAGGAACAGATTTTATTTTTTTAAGCACAAGAACTGTCAATATGCATGCATTACATGATTTTCCATCCCAACATTATTCTCTCTTCCCACTCTGATGGCTACCTTGCTGCCCTGGATGGGAAACACCAGTTACTTCCTTGGGTGGAGACTTAACTTATGTTCATGATTTGATTAAGAAAGTTTCTAATCTATGTCCACATGGGCAAACATGAGTTTGGGCTACTGCTTTCATAGAAAGAAATCAGTGTCTTGTTCAATCATACAACTGCTCTCTGTTTATAAGTACTCCACCTCAGACTAATTCATCCCTGCCTTCAGAGAAGCAGTTGAGTAAATTCTGATCTTACTGGGTTCTTTAGTTCTAACTCACGGTTAACTTAACAGACTACGTTTTTAAAGACAAGCTGCTAAGAGGAACCCCAAATAGGTCAAACTTTTTCAGTTTCTCCTCCACAGTGTGCCACGGAAGGACAGTATCATTAAGAATAGTAACAACAATAGGAAGCTTAGATGGCATACCTGTGCAATAACCAAATTTAATATAAAAAAGAATTGTTCATTGAAATTCACAAGGAAAAATATCCCAAAGCATCCTAAGAGGAGATGCAGAGGCGTGAGAACTGCTATTACCTGCTGTGTGTGAAGTTTCATTCTTCTGAGATAGGTGATTGGATGATGTTAGGAGTTAACTTGTGTTTGTCTATGTGTGGGTTTTTGCTTCTTTTTTCTGTCCTTGAACTTTAGATTTCTTTATACCATATAGCACTAAGTGACAGGAAAATATGGATGTGTTTCTTTAAATGCCCAACTTGGATAACCAAGGAAATTAAAGAACAAATTTAGTACTCCTCAAGGACCGACGGGTTATCTGCCATTCTCAAATCTCTGCACCTGTAACTCAGAGAATGAAAACTCTGGTTATTTATGTTGTACTTTCCACTTCTAGGATATCCACTTCTAGTGAGTTGACCTGATTTTTATAGCCTTTTTACCCAAGCAGTGAGGATTCTTCCCCTTCACTTCACCTCCCCCTTGCCCCAGAACTGAGTGGCTTAAGAAGAAATCTGTAACTGGGATGAAGCAGCTGTTGGCTTCATGCCGTTCTTTAACTTGATTATTCTTTGGACACGTTAGGCAAGCATTAGTGATTGATAATGACGCTAATTAACCCCTTTCCTTTCCAAACAGTAAACTGCTGCCAGCAGGATGCTACAAACAATAAATATAAAACGCTGCATACATCAATATCTGTTTAAAGTACAACTTCATTTAGGCACATTTAACCATACTGCTTTCAGTTAACAATTCGCTATTTATTCAAGCAGTTCTCCAAAAGCTAGAGGAGGAGATGGGGTTAAAAAAAAGTGGGCCTGTGGCTTTAAGACCACAAAATGCTGTCATACCTGTCAGCTGCAGCAAACTTAAGCTCTAATGGAAACCATGCGTAATTCTTTTTTTTAATTTCAGGTCAATACTTTTTAAAAATTTAATTAATCCAGTTCTGTTCTTAACCTATTTAAACTTAACGCAAGGCTGATGACCACATATAATCTTTTTCTTTGTGAGGGAAAACAGCTCTCCTGCCTGACATGGAATTATTATAAATCTACTTTTGATTGAGAAAGGAATGGGTAGACATTGTTTCATAAAGAGTGGTGAAATTTAGATTTTAAGCAGGATTTGGGGAAAACCAGGGCATATTTGATCTGATTGTGTAGTCTAACATAACCTGAGTTGTAAAGAAATGTACATTAAATTTGGAATTTTGATAAATGAATATTCCTAGCAAGTGAATAAAATGTATTCAATTAACTAAAACCCTGTGCACTTCTGAACTGAAGTGGAATCGACTGTAATTGATTTATTTGAAACCAGAGGTTAAGGACTGAATTAGCTAAGTACAACTGGGTATTTCAAGCCACTGACTTCTCAAATGTCAAATCCCTTCTATTTTAAATATTATTTCAGCTGCGGGGCATTGCAGTCCTGATGGTAGTTCCATCAAGAACTCAAATTATATTAATATTCGATTTTGGGGAGGAATGGATTAGATTGTGATTTTTAAAGGGTGTGAGAGAAAGAATGGGTAATGAAGGAGCACTACGTTTCCACAAAAATTGGGTGTGGTAATTAACACAGCCTAGCAACCAGTCTTATAATTCAACTATGTATCATAATTTGAGTTAATCCAAGGAGAATCACTGATGTTAGTGTAGAAACATGTGACTTGTCCAGTAGTTACCATGTGTTTTAGAAAATACACATCGGTCATAACAGAGAAAGCCAAAATCCATACAGCCTTTGGTTAGTCCCATAAAAATTATTTTTAATAATAACCCCTCTAATCCTTCTACTCCTTAAAATATATATCACTTATTTTAAAGAAGTGGCAATATCATGATCCTCAGAATGTCCAACTACAGAAAAAAATAACTAATTCTGTGCCTTTGGAAACCATTGTTTACTATGACCTTGTAATATTCTAACCCACTATTTCCTTTCTGTCTTTCTCAGGATGCAAGGATTATATCGGGTTCAGGTTTTCCAACATAACAAGCATCTGTAAATCCAGATATGAATGAATGGTATTTAATAAGATTGTTTTCGTTTTAAAATGAGTATTTATGTGTCGTTGGAGAAACAGCAGCAATGTATGGCTGTTTATGAATGCTATTGTGCCTGAGGTTAGGATCCCCCCACACAATCTGAGATGCAGCCAAGAAAAACAGCCCTGATAGACAATGCTTCACTTCACCTGCTACGATGCTGTGTGCATTTCATTTCTGTCAAGAGTATGTACAGTTAGGGTTCATTCGCCTCATTATTTTGTTACATCTACGTTACAGTTAACCAGTCTCTCTAGGAAATAATAAATAATGGCTTTAAAAAACAATTGCTGCGTTGCGTTCTGAGGATACACTCTCCATTTGATTTTTTTTTTTAACCACCATTGTTATGAATTCTCTGGCTTTGGAAAATAGAATTTAGACTCCACCAACTCTCGTTCGTCTGTCTGGATTGATTTTACACTGCCTTCCATAAGAAGATTAGAAAGCAAAAGGCTGCAAATGGACACTGCCTAATGCTTTACTGCCTTAGTTCCTCGGAATGTCAAACCAAATGAAGAAATGTTAAAGCTCCTCCAGTGTTTCGGAGATTATACCTATACCTAGACAGTTTTTCTATGACCTTTCCTATACAGCTTCCAGTTAACCACCTCTATTTTCTTCTGAAAAATCATCAGAAATCTTCCTCATTTCCAAAGCAAAAACTTTCTAAATCAGCTTACAACAGCTCTGAATTCGACATTTTTTTTTATGTGCAGGAAGTCCTTCCTTCTGTAATTGCTAAGCCCATAGTCCTATTATTACAGAAGACAGATAGGAGAGGTCTGCAGAGGCCCTCCCATATTCTCTCCACCCTACCTCAGAGAATGTTTTATATTTCTAAAAGGTCCTAGGAGGAGCCCTGTGGTGATAGAAAGGGGTAAGTAGGCACTTACAGGGCAGACACAAACGATTCTGGGAATCAGTATCATTTCCCACTCCCCTCTTCTACCACAAGATCTAGTAGAATAGTACAGTAGTGAATTCATCTCTAAATAAAATATTAAAATAAATAGGAGATAATTTGCCTTCTCTCTACCCATGTACATTTCTGCCATCATTTATTTTCTCTTTCAAAAACAAACAAAAACCAAAACAAACAAACAAAAAAAACTAGAGCTAGTTTGAGCTCATTTACATGTCTTAGCCACTGAGAAGCCTGAGCAACTGAAGGTTGAAGTGGGTATTTCCTTTGTGCTAATGAACTAACAATTTAAATTTCAGTTATTCTCTGAGGCAGATTCCACAGCAGTTAAGGGGAGGGGGTGTCTTCAGTTCTCCATCTTCCTTGTCATACTTAATGTTTGGTTCTGAAGGTTTTATAATTTGGTTTCCAAAACACAAATGAAAACCTAAAGGATCAACATAAATAAAATAAAACTTTATTTTTAATAATAAAATTAATGTTTCTAGTAAGGAAAAGATAATATGTCATTCCTTTAGCAGTACAAACAATCTTTTATCAAAAGAATACATTGGGTTTTATTGTGTCATTTGTCTGAATACAGACTCAGTGGAATATCTAAATGATACCCTGCTCTGAACTCCAAGTTGAAAGTAAGTTTTTATTATACTTGAGGGAAACAATGGGTTCAGCTGCTTATTGCAAGGAGCAATTGCCAAGGGAGAGTTAAACTCAATTACTGTAACCATACTGAATAAAAAATACTGCCAAGAACAAAAATACGCCTGGGTAAAGACAGCCACTGAATAAAAAAAAATCGACATAAAGCGTATCAAATATTTATTTATCTGGGCAACAAAGGACTATGATACATTGACAGGCATGGAAACTACTGCCAGCACAACTCAATACAATACAACTAGAATTGCTTCCAAAATGGCCAGTGAAAATACAGAATACCAGGTGGTCCCAAGTGTTTGAAGTTCTTTGAACAAAAAGAAAGAGAAAAAAATCCCTAACCCTTGGTTTAAAGACAATACTCATTTATTGCTCAGTAATGCTTTTAAGGGAGGACAGTGGAATAAAATTAACTTTTTTTTCTCCCTACATTACATAGAAGGGTTATCAAACCACTCAAGTTTAAAAATCTTTCCAAGGTCCAATATCATTTTTTCTTCCAGTTCAATGAAAAGCTAAATGTAATACTAATTGTATGTAAAATTTTTATTTTACTTGTTTATTTGTTCAGCTGTTTCATTGTCATCTTTAACATGCTACAACAGGGCTAAATTAATGTATCCCAGAGAAAAAAAAATCCCCCAAACCTTGAATTTCTAAATAAGTACCATGAACCACATGAAGAACTAATAGGGAAGATTTAAAACCCACTAAACAAGAGGTAAACAAGATCACCAGATAAATAAAAAAAAAAAAGGTTTAAAACAGACTCACCATATTTACAATTCCCATTAAATTACACATAAATAAATATATACAGAGACATGAACACTGATTCCCTTATATAACTGAATCGTGTTGCCAGAGAAAGTTCAAGTTGGTCGCTTTACCTTGAAGAGGAAAAACTTCTACAACTGAAGACATGACATGGAACTTCGTGTATTTGTGTTCAAGTTTATTCACAATACTGATAAAAATGTCATTATCCTTTTTGCCTTTTTTTTTTTTTAAATATGGCTACAATCTGAACTGAAGTATGTAAGGGAAGATGGTGATTCAGTCCCATGAAGCTCACACCATTTTTTTAAATTTTTTACATTCTTTTTTTTAGAAAAAAAGTTTTAATTTTTTTGTTGTTGTTGCTGTTGTTGATTTGTGGGATTTTTTTTTTTTAAAGGTTCACAAACTAGGACAGAACTTTTCTTTGCTGGCATCACGGCCTGTTCTGTTCTCTTAGGCTCCACATGAGGGCAAATGGAAGTTGGTGCTGATGGGGAAAGTTGAGGCAGGGGCCTGAGTCAGCAGGAGCTGCCCCTACTGACAGTGGAGAGCAGTCCCCAAGACTCCCAGACTGGAAGATGAAGGCGGTGGCAGCAGCAGCAATAGCAGCAGCAGTAGCAGCAGTGGGGGTTTGCTGATCCCAGAGCTGTCACCTGCCGGTGATGGTTGGTGGGTGGAATCTGAGTGGGTGGGCAAAGGAGGGAGGGTGCAGAGGGGGTGGAGGGGAGGGACCTGGTGAGGCATGAAAGGGCGCAGGGCCAGAGGAGAGTCTCACTTTCTGTGTTTCTCCTCTTTGTCACTGCTTTTGGCGCTGTTGTCCGTGTGGCTGTTGGGTTGTTGCTGAGGTACATTTTGTCCATGGCCTTAAGGGCCTCAGTGAGATAGTTCTGCAGGGCTGTGACCGCGGCGCACACCGCCGGGCTGCCGAAGCCGTGGGAGATGAGGTTGAAGTGGGTCAAGCAGCTCTGGATGCCGGGCTCCAGGATGGGGTTAGGCCGCGAGTTCCCCAGGGGAGATCGGTCCTGAGCCAGCAGGTCAGTGAACTCTTTGCATATCTGTCTACAGCACAAGTGAAGCAGAGAGAGAGAGAGATAAAGAGAGAGAGAGAGAGAGACATGAGGCTCCCCTGCCGGCAGCACCAGCAGCAAAAAGAACCTTTCTCCCTGCAGTTACCTCTGCCTGAATCCAACAGACACTGACCTGACCCAAGGCCCCAGAGACAGACTTGCAGTGGCCACATGCTGGGAGATCCAGTGTTCACTAAAACATCTCCTTCCTTAAATCCTTCCACATATACTGCTTCTCTCTTTTTCCCTCTCCCTCTCCCTCTCTCTCACCCTCTCCCTCTCTCCTCCAAGTTACCCCACTCTTCTAATCCTCTTCTCTCTCACTACACCAACATTCTAGACACAGGAAAACATTTCACACATGAAAATACAAACAAAGGAGAGTAATGGGGACAAGGAGTCGGAAACACAAGCCTCTCTTCAGTAGCCAATAGCACACAGCCATCAGCCGTCCTGTTGAAAATATTATAGAGAACCTCTTCTCTGATCTTCTAGAGAAACCTTAGTAACAGTCTGTGGGATGAAGTCTCCACTCATTCACCCTCAAATCAATGGGATACGAACACAAAGGCAAAACTTTTCTTGGGATTATTTGGCTTTTAAAGAAAGGCATGAAAAACTTGTTACTTGGGGTTAATTCAAAGTAGTTTTGGGAAGAAGCAACAGACGTTTTAATTTCCCATTCCAAGTTTTTCCCACACGTGAAAATAAATTAAAATTCTCTAAGGAAATCGTGACTATAGATGTGCTTAGTAAGCTAAAGGAAGAGAAAAAGTTGAAATACAGGCAGATGAGGCCTACACACTGGAAGCTCTGTCTCCGAATCTGGGAAACAAGAACTAGCTCGGGCATTCCTGTAGGGGAGGAGGTTACGGAGCAGGGAGAATGGGGAGCACTGGCAGGCTGCCTTCTCCAAGGCCTGCTGATGTCTCCAGGCCAGAAACTGTCCCACCAGAGGCCTCAGCTTCTGCTCTCTGGTTTCATGCTCTCCTGTGGCATGGACTTCGATAATTAAGGGCTTCCAAACAAGCCTTTTAATTTCCAGAAAACATATCAAAACAATCATTTTCTTTTCACACACCACCTGGAGAAGCCTATTCAGCCCAGGTACCCATGGGAATATAACTTGGGCCATTTTGAAACCTACTTGACATCCCGCCTGTGGGCTAAAACTTCTGGGCCGTGTGTGTGTGTGTGTGTGTGTGTGTGTGTGTGTGTGTGTGTGTGTGCGCGCGCGCGCGCGCGCATGTGTGACTTTTGAGGAGGGAAGAAAAAGGAAGGCAAGAAATGGGATAAGGGATTAGGGTTGAAATTAGGACAGCTTCTGGCTTGCACATTTTGCAGGCCACTGCTTAATCCTTGCACTTGGAGAACATTGACAGAAGACAACAACTGATCTAGGCAAGCCAGTTACTCCTTTAAGGACTTGATTCTGGTCTTTCTCAAATGACATAGTCACAAATCCACACTCAGCCTCGACCAAATCCCTACTATCTCCACCCCCACACACATTAATTTTTTTTTTTTTTTCCAAATGAGAAGGTAGGGCAGAAGAGAGGGAAAAGACTGGAAACACATAAATAATCCTACTTATATTTCCCCTTTAAAATAGATTATGGTTTATAAAATTGTGTTGTGACATCAATATTTACAATAAAGCTGATTAACACAAAAGGAAAAGAGGAGAAATATGAGAGCAAAAACAATTTTGATTTTTGTTTCTCTTCACAATGAGATATAGAGACCCTGAAGAGGTAAACGCCTTACTTTGTAGCCAGGAGCATGTTTTTTCTTGTCACTTGCTCATTGGGATCGGAATGTTGTCGGTTGAGAAATTCAGCTACTGCTTTGGCAGGAAATTCGGTTTCGCACACGTACCCAAAGTCCCTGGCAAGGTGGACAGCTTCTCCTGGCAGGAGGTGAGAGGGAGGCGAGTGCAAGAGAATGAAGAATTGGGATCAAAACTTCTTCCCAACTCCCTTATTTTCTAAGATGTTGAAGGAAACACATTTCCGGCATTTTATTTCCCTCTTGTATGATCTGGTGGATGTTATCAGGAAAAATGGCCACATATCCTAGAAGGCCAAGATGATTTGAAAATATAAATCCCATCCACTACCCTCCAGTCTCATCCCTCACCACCCAAATAACACTTTTCCAACTTCTCTTTTAAAACGTTTCTTGCATTCCCACCTCACACCTATCAACACATTCATAAATGATATTCATAATTACTCGTTGAGCTTTTCTGCAAGGGAACAGCTAAGGGTTTACATTTTAACTTGATCGCATATAATTATCTGTTCATCCAAACCGATTAACCAAGAGGATTTGAGGGTCACTCCACTGAGTCTGTCTGTGTTGTTGATTTTCGAATCTTTGGTTTTAATTTCCTGAACCAGTTGGTTTTTACTGCAGGGCTTCCTGCCATTAGCTCCAGCTCCGGAAGAACGCATGCGCCAATTAGAGCATCAAAGCCCTCTCCGCAGAGCTTGTTTCCATAAAATGGAGCGGATCACAAACAATAACAGTTCTCCAGAAACTGCCTCCCTGCTACAGGACTCAACCCCCAAACCCATACACACTCTTACACTACCTCCAAAACCACTACTGACATTTTCTTTGCATATAGTTCTTTCGGGATATGGATAGAGGGTTCTCTATGCACTCATGTTATTTTCAATAAAATAAATACAACACTATTGTAGATGAGTTTCTGGCACTAAACAATTGCTTATTATTTGTTATATTTTCATCTTTGACACCATGGTTTGACATCATCTTTAACAAATGGTTCATAGGATTCCTCCTTAAATTTATGGCTTTAAACATTTTTTTATTTATTTACAAAACTAGAACTTAAATTCAACTGTAATATATTATATCTCCTCAAATGATGTAAATAAGATAAAATGCCTTCTTTAAATACAAATGAAAGTTTTCAAATCTTCCTGATAACTTAAGTGCTTTTATTCCTATTGGCATAAGACATTTCCAAAGGAACACAAAAGAAAATACAAGAAAGCTATACTTTTTATACCAACACACTCAAACTTCAGCCAATTTAGAATCCGAAAAACTTAACAGGAATCTAGAGGAAGCAAGAATGTGAGTGGATTCTGGTGATAACATATCTTGAGCAGGGAGTCAGGACCGAGTTAGCTTTTTTTTTGAGGGGTTTGGAATCATGTATGCGCATGTTGTCTGTGTGTATATGCATGTATGGGTGCATGCATATGTTTTGAAAACTGCCATGAGAAAGTTTTTGCAATGCTTTTATATTTTTCTTTTCCTATCCAAACAATTCAAAGTTTAAAATTGCTCACTTTTCTTCCTCTCCAGTAGTTAAAGGAGAGATAAGGAAGCATATGTTTGGAAAACAAAAACCTAAAAGGGCATATAACCCTTAGCTTTCAGGACGGTCTTAAATCAGGATGCAGGTCAAAGATTCCCAAATTAATTCAGGAAGTAATGGTCACGCATTTCTCAAACGCAGATGTCAGAATACCTTAAGTGATTTACTGCTGAGCTCTATAAAGGAGACAGGAACTTGGAGAATATGCAGTTCTTAAATTTTCACAATTGTTTAGGTCAGAATTGGGCTGGAAAGGTAAAATTTTGTGGCAGAAGGGAAGAGGAAAGAAGGATAGAAGTAAATGCAAATTGGTTTTTGACATGCAAGAATTCCATTCATTTCCTGCTTTGTTCTCTGGAAAAAAAAAATGAAAATGCCCAATTGACACAAAATACAATCCAACATCTGGCCACTGAGTATCATCCATTTTCCCAGAAGAAAGTTCCCTTCTTGTTGGCAAGTAGACTCGCTTACCCTCCACTAGTGATGTGAGCAGGGTGACGTTGGCAGCTTTACGTCTCCCTGCTGGCAGATTTAATCCTATTTTGTCCAGTTTTTCTCTTAAAGATCTTCCTCCATTTTTAGACTTCGCCCTGTTTCACAATATATGCGAGAAAGGGATTTAGAAAACATTGGGTTGCTACGCCTCACATTATAGTCATTTTGACAACTTCATAAAATGTGCTTCTAAAAATTAAGAATCATGGCCCTGAGATATTTAAGGGAGGGAAATCTAGGAAAGAATGGTGCAGAAAGAGCATAGGAGATAAATACTTGTTAAACTGTAAAGCACCCCCAGTGTTCAGTTATCACTGCATCTATTGTGGCAGGTTGGAAGGTTTTGATTTCTCAACTCTCTAAAGAAGAACCACAAACAAAAACAACTCTCACCTCTAGGGGTTGAGCTATTTTTCAGTTTAACTGATTACTGTACATTTTCCCTGTTGTTACAATCACACAAATCCCAGTGGGGTCTTTAAATTGTCTTTGTAAGATCTGTTAGGTTGTTCAGAGTAACCAAAGTTATCATCACTCCCACATTTCTTGCTCTGGCTTTAGCCCCAATGGGAAATTTGTTTCACCAACTGTTTACATGCCATGTCACCAGCCTAACTGGAAATGTCAAAAGTTGATATCAGCCTTTAAAAATTTCACTGATTTCAGAGACAATGGAAGCAGTTCTAAATAGATGTCTAAATAGACTCCCATAATCAGAAAGTGGTTAAGATAAATTGTTTAAATAAAACAGCAAATTAATTAATTTCAGATTTTATTCCCTACTCAAGAGCTCTTTAATTGTGTGGATTAGATTATACTCCCCTAGGTAAACAGTCTCCAATATTGGGGATGGGGGAAGGGGAGGAAAAGGCAGACGATGGATTCAGATCTGTGACAGTGAAAGATTACAAAGGGAAAGCAAAATGACTCTGAAGAAGGAAGATTAGAGTAGCTGTTAAAATCTTCCAAAAAACGGTTTTGTAAGCTTTGTATGAGATATACCCCATCAGAGCAGAACTAAGAGTCCATAGATAGATAGATGAATAAATGTCAAAAGGATGAAGTGTTTGGTGTACATTATTTTTTTAAAAATAAGGAAAAATATGTAAATATTATCTGGGAAATGTTCAACACAAGACCCACCACTCACTACTTCACCTAGGAGGATGAAGCCTTTAGGAGGAAGAAACTCACCCTGAGGAAAGATGCTTCATTCACCTCGCTTACCCTTATAAAATCTTACCTACCAAATGAATCATTCCGACCTCATGGGGGTGGGATGAGAGTCCCTGGCTACCTATGTAGCATGCATTCGTCGGTAATACACTTAAACGTGCCTTGCACGCTGCCTGGCACACATAGCGGCCACCGTACGTATCGACCATTAACGCGAGTGCCCTGGGCATGGGGATTCGCTGTCTGGCAATAACTGCGGAGTTGTAGCGTGCGGACTCAAGAGAAAGCCACTTTTGTGTACTTAAACACCCTATTCAAGGGACGGCGGGTTACATTTTCGGAGATCCTATACGTTGATATGGTAAAGTGAGGAGCCCAAGAGGAAGCTTTCCATGGCCTGCCAGGTGTGCGCGACGAGGATAAAGGTGGCTGCAAAGCGCCCCGCGGCTGCAGCAGCTGGGACTGAGCCCACTGCGGAGGGAGCAGCGCGTGCGCGCAGAAAGGGGCGGGAGGGACCGGAGGACCCGGTGAGCGCGCGGCGGCGGCCGATCCAGGCGCGCCCCAGAAGCCCAGCGCGCGCGGGAAAGCGGCGGAGGGCGCAAGCGCGTGCTGCCTCGCCCCGCCTCTATCCCCCACCCACCCAGTTTCACGCTCTTCTCCCCGCCCCTTTCTTTTTTCGCGAAGGGAGGGCTGTGGCGCGAGGCCCGTTTGCGTCGCCACCCCAACGCAGGCGCAGTGTTTCCCCTGGCGGCGGGGCGGGGCGCGGGCGCGGCGGGGCGCGGCGGGCTGCGTCAGGCCTCACCTCCGCAGCACTCCGCCCAGCAGCGAAGCGTTGAGACACTCCGGCGGTGAGAGGCGCCGCTGTACTTCCGCCACCGTGACCTTGTACTTCGAGGTGGAGCTGAGGAGCGAGAGACGACCCGGAACTGAACAGAAGACTTCGTTGGGGTTCACGACGCCACCGAAGAGGTTGTCCTTGTTAATGGGGATGGCGGATACGGCGTTGCTGTTAGACTTGGACAGGGACACGGGGCCTGTGGAGACAGACCAGGAGGCCGCGTGTGGGCGTCGAGGATCCCACCCGAGTTCTGCCAGACCTCGGCCGGGCCGGCGTCCAGGCTTGCGCCACAAACCCCACTTTTCTTCCATCCCTGAAAATTCCATGGCTCTTTACCCATCTCCTTCCCTGTTCCCTGCTCTGTTCCGTCCTGGGGATCGAGCCTCTGCCACTCGGCGCGCCTCACCCCACCTCACCCTACCCAGCCCTGCCAGCCAGGCCTGTGCGCCTTCCTGGACCCTTTCCTTTTAACCGCAAAAGTACTGTGTAGAGATGGTGGTGAAATTGTGACCCTCTCGGCTCTCAGCATCTGAAGGGAGTGGGCCCTAGACGAGGTGCTGGAGCACGGGTTTGGGGTGCAAGGGAGGAAGTTACGTTTGCAAACGGAGAGCGAGCTCTGTGTACTTTGAAGTTTTGTGGAGTGAGGGGTTTAGTGTTGGGAAGAAACTGCTTCAAAGACCTGTAATTAAAATCAGCCCACAGTTTAGATGGCTAAATCAGCCTGTAAATGAGCATTCCAGTTAAGGCACCAGTCTGGGAAGTGGAGTTATTCTGTTGTTAGACACCACACATGCCCCATCCTTTTGATAAATAGGCCCTTTCCTGTGTTTAGTTTTGAGAGACTCAAGTTTGGAAATCCATTCCAAGTCCCATTTTGAACTGAGAGTAAGAATAAACAGGCCTACCATAGAATACTAGCAGTGTGTCCTTTTGTTGAGCAAATAGTTAATCGTCCTCCACTTAAGTGTCTTCATTGGGAATGTAGGGAGGATATATTACTAGTTAAAATTATAAGCTCTTCATTGTTGAACCCACCATAGTTAGAAAAAAAATTCAAGACCAACAAAGTGTACTAATGTTACATTTCTCAACACTAATGTAATTAGATGCATTCACAACCATTTTAGTACAGTATGCATTTGTAATTTAAAATTCCACATGTAGAGGTATATAATATACATCCATTCTCATCACAGTATTCCTCCCTCTTTAATGGGGATATTCTAGACGTATGGGGAGGTGGGGGGGCGGCTCTAGTTTTGGATAGATCACTTGTGACATTAATAGCTCTGGGGAGGCTAATAGAGACAATAGGAGTTAAACGAACTCTTGAGAGATTACTAATAAAAGAGCCAATTATCATGTCGACTTGGAAAGAGCATCTCTTAAGATTTATCCCTTGCACATCTAATTTGACGTGACAAAGACTTCACAGATGCAAAAATGAAACTTTAAACTAGCTAACAATATACTGATTGGGGTTAGAAATGAGAACAGTTTTATATAGCATCGTCCTCTGGTGGTGCATAGAATCCTGAAATGTAACATTGCCACCATAACAAAAAAAAAAAAAAAAAAAGCTGCTGTGAATAGCATTTAGTCCGATAAACTTTATTTCTACTCACTAAATACAATACAGATTACAAATTCATCCAAATTACTTGACACTTTTTGAAACAATTTTTGCTCTGAACAATTAATACTAACAATCCTGACATTTTCAAGATGCTAATTTTAACCAAAAGCCAAATTTTTGTTAACCTAATTCACAAAGTTTAAAACCCTCAAACAGCTAATGAGAAATTAAATTGAAGAACATGGAAGGTTTTTTTCCTCTGGTAAGGAATGCTACATCTTTATCATCTGCCCTTATATATTAATATTAAATTATTTGCACTTTTAGACTAACACTTCTTAACACTCAGCCATTCACAATAGATTAACTAAACTATTAAAACGTTTCAAAATTGAAATGCCACTTTCAAATCAGTTCAACTATTACACATTTCATGTGTTTGTCTCGATATCATTAAACTAAATTAAATGGTCAAATTATGAATCAGAACAAAGCTAGCCTGTTGCCACTACTAACACTGAAAGATGATCATTTAAACATTGCTGTTCTATGCCTATTTGCTAATTCTGAGCTTTTAGGAAAATCCTATTTGAAAAAAATAAATACAGCTCTGCAAGATCTTTTAAATAGCACTATGCCTGTAAGGACATGCTTGGAATGCAGAAGGAAATGGCTTACCTTTCTTAATTACAGTTTGATCTGGGATGTTAATACCCGGGTCTTCTACATGCTGCAACAAAAGGATACACATGGATGTAAGTGTATAATCAAAACAAAAGGAAATGAATATTCTGTGCAAGATGGGGGGGAAGGGAAGGTGTAGGATCTAAATTCCCCCCACCCCCCATATAGCGACATTTATATATAAACATCTCCTCTTGGCTTATTGGATGGAATTTGGGGCTTTGCAACTCAAGAGGTTTCACTGCATACCCATGGCCAATTTCTCCTCCCTCTGCAAATAATCCATGTTTGAAAGGTGGAGGTGGGGAATAAAACTTTCCTTGGAAATTAAATCAAGTTTTGGAGCACCTAATCTTTCTCACAATCAGTTCAACCTTTTTAAATGCATCCAGCATTAGTTTGGTGCCTCATCAGCTTCGGACTTTTAGCGATTCCAGTGCTCAGGCAGCAAAAAATAGAGAAACACAATAGAAACGACAGAGGCGAGAGTAACAGAGGAGTGTTGGGAATATTAGGTACTGCGATGAACAAATGTATACACTTTCATATGGAAAAATGAAAAAAAATTTAAAAGGACTACTGCCTAAACTGGGTATCAGATAGGAATTTGAAAATGATTTTAAAAAAGGAAGAAGGAAAAAAAAGCCTTTGAGGTTTTCCTGTTGTCCAGCAGCACATTGCTGGTGTGGGATTTTTTTTCTTTTTTCTGTTTTCCTTTCTTTTTTACAGACGGATGGATATACGTGTGTGCCAGAGTCAAAACGTGATTAGAAAGTAAAACGAAATCATGTTTTCTAATGCAGAAACTGACAGGCAATATAATGTCTGGCTGTGTTTACAAATTAGCACCAAGGCTGCTGAGATAGAAGATTTCGCAATTGTTACCAAACACAGGCATTGCCATTTAAAAAACTATTACTTCCTTCTCTAGTCTTTGTCCAACAATAATACTGATTCGAACCTTTTCCATTCTGTCTTGGATTTATGCTCCTGTTAATTGTGCCTGATCGCAATGATTCCGGGTGGATGGTACTAAGTTGCTTTATTACAGGTTTTATTATACTCAATGCTCTCATTTGTAACTTGCCTAAAGTGCTTCTGGATTTAAGTATAATTAAATTGAGAAATGTTCAGAAATGACTACTGCTGCAGTTCTTGTGTTTTAACTATATGGGGAAATATGATCCCTTTATGCATGCACCCTAAACCCATAAAGTAAATGTAGTGTGGCATAATACTTTTATTTGTGTTATTTCTAGACCTTGTCCATACAGGGAAGACTGTTAAGTTTAAAACCCCACTGAGATATTAATGATTAAATAATTTTCACCATCGATTTGATTTTCTTAAATATTTAGCAGTCATTCTTATTAAAGGTTAACTGTTGCAGCAATAGGAAAATTGAAAACAACCCTTTTCCTGACCCAAATTCCTTTGAAAGATTTTTTTTTTTCTTAAAAGGTGGAGGAGGGAGGGGAAAGAGCAGCAACTGGGTTTCCTTGTTTTTATTTGATCATTTGGTTAATTTTTCCTACTGACCAATTTCACCACAAAGAGTGACTATACAGGTGTTAAGAATTCACACCAGCCACTTTGGAATTTTTGCAAAGTAGAGCGATTCTAATTCACAGTAGTTCCAAAAGCTTGCCATGTTATTTTGCAATTCAAATATTTCTAAAGAGGAGGCTAGGAAAAGGATTCACAGACTCTGAGAAGGGGAACTAAAACGATCACAACTTCCAGGTTTGTTTTTTAATTGCTTTTTTCCTCAACTATTGCTCCTCTCATTTTTCTTCCCAAGAAATGCACTATAGCAATTTCTAAAAACATGTTTGAACACACATACATAACAACGCTTACTAAAACCCACATTGGATCAAATGCATGCTTTCCTTGTTTCCATGAAAGGCTACTAAACAAAACCAACAAATTTCAGTGATTAACTGGGCTAAATGAGAGATGTAATAAATTTTCTATTTTCCTATGAAACTTAAATAATGTTTTAAATTCACCATGCAAGCAGGTAAGTTCATCTGACCATTTTCTTTGCAATCTAATGCAGTAATCATTAAACTGTCAACGGACATATTGCTGCAATATTTGATGCAGTAATTTGAAATAGCATTTTAGCAAAAATCACATCCAGATACATTTCCTCTCCAAAGAAAAGCAGCATTAACAGAGCCTTTACAGCTTTAATAAAATTATTGGCTTGTTCTAATTCCATTTCAAGAAGGTTGTGAGGAAACCATAAATATGTAGAATTGAAGCAGAGATGCTGGTTTAAATTTAATTTCAGAAAGTATTTTCAAATTATCAATAGCCTGGTTTACATTGTAAATGGTAAATGCGCTAATACCATGCTTATTAAGAAATCATTTTAAACGGCATTTATTGATAACTGAATTAGAACTCAAATAATGTATTGCCCAATAGTCTCAAAACATTTAATTTAATATGGGGTGTAGCAGGTTCTGATAGGCGTTGGGATCCCAGCTAATGATTTATGAGGTCAGCACTTAGCACCCCTAGGAAGAGAAGAAGGCTGCATTGTAATGTCCCTCTGCCCAGGTTTGCTACTTAACTATTCTTTAATCAGGGTGAAGTATATATATAACTTTTAGATATCACTAGTGCTTATAAAATCCGATAAGATAATTTTATTAGTATGTCTTTTACACTTTCTTTTAAATTGCTAGGACATTTAACGAGCTTTTGCAGTGGAATTTAACATCTTTTTCAGGACAGGGAGAAATCCCCATGCCAAACTCAGCGGGAGAATTAGATCCTCTCCCAATCGAAACAGTTTACTGTCATGGAGAGGGGTGATATTGCTAATGGTGACATTCGTCTGATCTTTTTGTGCTGGAAATGGTAATGCAGGCTTTGTTTGAAGGAGCTCCAGGAATCACTGTTCTAGGGGCAGAACTCAACTTCTTTTTAATTCGGTTGTCTACGTTTGGCTCTTCAAAGTGACCGCCCAAAAAATAAAATGGAAATTTGAAAAGTAAACAGCACTGAGGGAAACCCGGGGCCACCAGCTGTATGTTCCCGGTATCTTCTCTGGGGGTGAGTAGGTAGGGACTTCACTCCCTCTCCCGCCCATCCGCGCGGCCTCTTACCGGGACGTCCTCGATGGCATGAGGTAACGAGTGTATTGGGAGGTCTCCGAGTCCCGAACCAAGCCCGTGTGGGCCGTGCAGGAGGTCCTCGTGTCGCCGATAGTCCCTTCGAGGATCCAGGCCCGACAGCTGGTGAGGCAGCCCCCGGTGTGTGTGCAGGAGCCCAGACTCCTGGCTCTGCCTCTGGCCCGGCCAGCCCGGGTGCTGCGGCTGCGGCTGGGCGTGCAAGGGGTTCAGGCTGTAGGGGTCGTTGACGTGGGAGTAAGGATCTTGCGACTGAGGGTAGATAGGCTGGTAGGGTGGGGGGAAGTAAGGGGGCTGGAAGTCGGCATTGGGGGTGTGGGACAGCGGCGGGGCGCTCGTGTAGGGAGATTGACCTACAGTGCCCAGCTGGGGCAACCGTGCCGTCCCGTTGCTGGTGCCGTCGTGACGGTCCTAGAAGAGAGCAAGAGGAAGGGGAAACAACAAGAAATCAGACGTCGAGTTAGAGCCCTCCACACTAAATCCACCCTCGGGGCTGAGTGGGAAACTGCCCTTTCCTGTCGGCAGGCCGCAGAAAGAAATGAACTCTAAATTGTTCATTTTGGAAAATACCCCAGAAGTGAAATGGGCCCTCCCCAAAACGCAAAGAATTAGACTGTGCAAATGTGGGGACATAAGAAACTCTCCTTAGCCTTTTCTTTCAAAGGGGGAAAAGACAGAAAAGGGCCTCCCGGTGTACAGCCTGTTAAGCTGCAGCGTGAAACCTCCCTTAAGCAAAATTAAAATTCCTACTAAATATTAAACAGTAGAAGCGGCCCTTTCTTTTCCTTGGGATTCGAACCTGCCTGCCAGTGCGTTATTGTTTACCCTGTTCTATTTATTTGGAGGGGAAAAAATCATACATGCTCAAAGACTATTGGCATTTCATGACTTTTTAAAATAGAAACATATTTCCTAGAGAGGCTGTAACGAAAGCACACGTTCAAATTACCAGCTTAAAGAAGGTTTTAACTGCAGGTTGGGGGTCTGTCTTTTCCGTTTCCTCAGTTAGGAGCCTTTTTCTCCACAGGGTCGATTTATGATATGGATGGGGAGAAGGGGACTTCAAGTCAAGGTTTAAAATAGAAAGAGTCGGCCCTATTTGGTTTAAAAGAGAGGGGGTGCACCCCGGAACGGAGGCCCCCGCCCCTTACATCCCAGCCCCAAAGGGCAGAAGAAACGCCTGACTTTATGTTCCTCTATTGCAATTCGCTTGCAAAACAAGCGAACAGAGTTGGTTACAGGAAACGCGAACCCTTGGAGATTTAGCCCCGGCCGGTAGAGTAGGGGACACACCGGGTTGCGTTTTTCCTGCAAACGGATTAAGCATCAAATGTTGAGCGTATCTTGGGAACAAGTGAAGACACTAGGAAATAAGGATGAACGTGGCGAGAAACACGCCTGGCAAGTAGCGGTGAGGTAGGTCTGCGTGCGGGAGAGGTCGAGCGGGGACGCGGGGTAAAGCATTCTATGTAAATGGAAAAGAGAGAGAGAAGGAAAGAGGGAAATGCAATGGAAAGGGATACCCTGTTGGAAACCTGGGCGTGAAACCCGAGGTCTCCGGCAGCTCCACAGCACCAGGTTTCCAGAACAGAATTCCTAAGGAAACAGGGATGGGGGTGGGGATGGGACTCACCATAGCTGAAAAACTGTGAACTAACATCTGCGAAGAGTCTGGGGTAACGAGTCAGGGTGGAAAAAAAAAAAAAAAAAAAAAGCAAGCCTGGAGAGCCCGGCTGCCCCGCCGCCCGAGTACGCCCCACACAAAAGGCGCCGGGAGCCTAGCGCCACCCAGGACTCCAGTCACCGCGCCGACGCTCCCCCGAGCGCTGGAGCCCGGCTCTGGTCCATCCGAACTTGAACCACCGATTCTAGAGGCGCTTCAGTTGGTCGAACCCACGGTCTCTATCCTGCCGTGATCGGTTATGATTCAAAGTTCCTTAGAAAATGAAAAGCGCCAAAAAAGGGAAAAGAAAAAGTGTGTGTGTCTCTCTCTCTGTGTGTGCGTGTTCCTTAATCCGTGTCTCCCCCTCTTTTCTTAGCGGCGGCTTCGCTTGAGCTTCTAATAACCGCGCTGGGCAGCGTTCCTGGAGCCTCCTAATAGCAGATATTCATGACTATTAATATTACACGAATACTTAATAAGGGAAGAATGCCTGGAAATCGAGCGTGAAGCGGAGAGGCAACTCGCGCCGGAGCCGGCTCTCAATGCAGTCCATTGACGGGAGCCTCAGTGTAGCAAATCGGAGGTGGGGAGCCGGAGCGCGAGAGACAAAAAGCGGGCGAGAGAGGGAGCGGGCGAGCGCGCGGGGGGCCGCCGCGCGGCGTCTGGCGAATCACAGGGAAGGGGCAACATTTTAAAAGGTTGCAGGGCATGCAAAAGTGAAAGAGAAAGAGGGAGAGAGGGAGACGGAGGGAGAGCGCAGAGAGGGAGAATGTGTCTGCTTGCGTGTGTGAGAAAGAAAGTGTGGGCGAGGGAGAGGAACCCGGGGTGGGAAGAGGGGAGGGAGGGAGGGAAGGAGGGAGAACCCGGGAGGAGGGAGGAAAGGAGGAGGGAGGGAGGAGGGGGCCGAGTAGGAGCGCACGGAGGGGGAGGCCGCGGGGGAGGAGGAGGGGGAGAGGAAGCGAGAGAGGACAATCGGACCTAAAAGGCTGGGGCAGACCTCGGGATACCGTAGGGGCCGTGCGTTGCGGACAGGAGCTGCCGGGGACCGAGTCCAGGCGTTCATCGGGCTCTCGGCACCGGAGGTGCTTCCGCGCCCTCTCCGGCCGCGGGCTCCTCCACTCCTCAGCCGGGCCTGAGACCTGGGATTCGGCTGCCCGCTGCCTCTCCGGTCCTCCATGGCCCGGCGCCCCGCTCCAGACGGGCCCTCGCCACTGCCTCGGCGCGAGCTTCCCTCGGACACCCGGGGCTGTGAGCTCTGCAGCGGTTGCCGCCCCGCCCTCGGCTCTCCAGGGCAGGGGCTAGGAGACGGGAGCCGGGACGCGGCCCGCTGAGCGCAGAGACGCGAGGCGGCCCAGCCCGGGCGCCGTTGGCACGGGCTCCCGGCTCCCGGCTCAAACCCGTCCGACTGGCTGGGCCACTCCCGCCCGACGCCCCCCCGGATGACACGGCTCGCTCTCTCCCAGCGCGGCAAGGCTGCCAGTCTGCCCGTCGGGTTGTCAGAACAAGAGGCACCTCGCCTCCTGCGTGTCCCTGCAGAGCCCCGACATAATTAGACAGCCCCAAGCCGGCTCGGAAACCCGAAATCCCTGCCCCGGCACTCTGCCACCGCACTCAAAGTTGACGAAACAGCCTTCACTCTATTCTCTTACTCGTCTTGTTTCTGCTCTTTTCTTTTTCTTTTCTCTTTCTTTTTTCTTTTTTGCCTCACACGCACACATTCACACGCGCCCCCACAGAGTCCCTCTCTCGAGGTCCGAGGTCACTGCCTCCTGCCCAGGTCCCATAGGTACCTAGCGCCGCGCGGAAGTTCGGACTCGGCTCTCGGAGCTGGGTTTCGGCCTCCGGGGAAAGTGAATGCCTGAGCCTCCGGCCGCAGCACAGACCCGGACAATAAACCCTGGCAGACTTCGGGACTGAGTTTCACCTCGACTAGCTCGCAAAGGGCCCCCCGCCCTGAAAACAAAGCAGCCGATCTGACGTGGTGTGTTTGCGCCGCGCACCACACACGACAGGAGCCCCCAGAGAAGTGCTTTACACGGCGGGATGTCACCCCGTGCTCCACAGAGACAGGACGAAAAGGGAGGGCCCGGGAAAGATTTAAAATACAGGAAGAATTGGGGAGGGAACAGTGACACACGTTCACATAAACCCAGGTTCTGATTTTAAGTGGAGACCAAACCCCTGCCGTTGCGCCCTCACAGCCTTCCATGCCTGACATCCCAGCTCCAAATGCCAAAAGGAAAGAAAAGAAAACAAGCAAAAGCTGAGACAGCCATCTATTTAGTTAGGTAATCTCCAACCGTGGGCCTCCTCCACCTTCCCCTCCCGTGACTCATCGACTCATTTCAGCGGGGGTTGTGACGGAGGTTGGGGCAGCGGCCACCAGGCCGGGTCCCAGCGCGCGGACGGGTGGTGCTGGGGCTTCCCCGGCTGCCGAGTTCTGGGGACCCTGGGTTTTCAGATGGGCTCCCTTGCGGCGCGCTCTATCGGCCCGGTAGGCTCCCGGCACCGGAGGTCGCGGGCAGCCCCGCCAGGATTCCCACGGTCACACAGTCAAGTGCCGGGCGGCTACAGGGGCGAATGCTTGGAAACCAGGCAGACGGCAGGCTCTGTGTGACACAGTCCTCCACCCCCACCGCAGAGATGCGCCGACCAAGCAGCTTAGAGAGAGAAGCGGCTTAGAACTTCTTGAATAGCATAGAGTACCTGGAGCGGGCCCGATAGCGATTTGGGAGATGAGTGCTCTCAGATTGAACCCGCTGACTGGGAGATGCAATCCAGCTCAGAGCCAAGTTTGCGGGCCCCTTCTCCAAACAGAAATGAGCCTTTTAAGAATGGGGGGAGGGGCAGGGAGGTCGATAGGAAGTAAGGAAAAATAAATAAATAAAAGAAGGAATATTACGATTCAGAGAGGAAGTTAAAGAAGGAAAGGGTTTTTTTTCTTCCCTTCTCTTCCTGGTGACTTGGGCCCTCAGAATCTCTCCGGTGAGACGCGCAGAGTGCACAGGCGCGTGCCCAATGGCCAGCAGTTGCTTCAAAAACCCATGCTTGTCGCTTCTCTCTACTCTTAGGCACAGCCAATATTGGTCAGAAAAAAAGGGGGGGAAAGTGAGACACAGGGTTCGAAGGAGGGAAATGAAAAAGGGAGCGTCCACATCCTCCCTCTCCAGCCTCTCCCCTGCGTTCATCCGGCAAATCCGAGAGGCGGGCGCTGCGCTGGGGAAAGTTTGTCCCACCCGCGTTTCTCAGCTGGCTACGAGCAGAGGAAGTGCGAGAAGGTAGAGCTCTGAGCCTGAGGCCGCAAGAATAACTGAGCCAGCGCCGCGCTTACCTCGCAGTCCTCGTACTTGATATTATCCGTCAGTTTCCAAAGCATTTTCATGGATCGGCGTGAACGGATTTGCCCCCTCTCCGCCTTGCACCCAAGTGGAGCTACTCTCTGGGTAAGCGCAAAGTGCCGGCTGCGACGGTGAGCGGAGGAGGAGGAGGAGGGAGAGGAGGAGGAGGAGGGCAAAAAGGAGGAGGAGGAGGGTGAGGAGGAGGCGAGAAGGAAAAGAGCTCCCGTGTGCGCTCGGAGATCTCCCTCTAATGGTAGAAACTTTTCCCTTTTTCCAGCTCTTTACCAACCGCCTAATCGCCTCATTAGCATATCAACAATAGTCCAATTACTCGCCAGCATCACAATCCGCCGCCGGCCGCTCCGACCCAGGTATAAAGGCCTCTCCGAGCTGCGAACTTGCTCCTAGAGCGCGCGCCTGCCTGAGAGCCGAGTGAAATCTTCCCTGAGTCCCGCCGCACGCCCCCTCCCCTGTTCCTCCCCACTGCCCTTCCTCTCCGTCCCCTCGCGGGAGATGCCCTGAGCAAAGGCCGGACACTGCTCAGGGGCCGAGCAGCCGCGCCTGGGGCCTGGGGCTCAGCACCTACCCTCCACCCCTGCTGCCACTCACGGCGCTGTCCTTTCGGCCCTGTCCAATTTTATTGAAATTATTATCCCTTTCGCAATTAAATACAACCACCAAACCAAGACCGGCGAAGTCACTCCAGGATTTTTGCCCAACGAGAGATCGCCTCTGTTCCGGAGAGCCACCACTTCGGGCCGCAGGGACTTTGGAGTTTTATTGGCTTTGAGCTTTCCCCCAGGTTGGAGATTTTGCCAAAGCCTCCAGTCGCTCGGCTGGGGCTGCGATCCTTTAATTGCCGCGTGTAAAGTAAAAAATTGAACCCTGAAAAGGTTACTTAACAGCCCCAGGGGTTAAATGATTTTCCTCTCCTTCGTATGAAGCTAGGGCCGAGTGATAAATCAATGTGGTGTTTGGGCTAAGGGTTTCCTAGGTGCGATGACAAGAATACAGAACTCCTATGGAGGCTCACAGTCGCTTCTGGAGTTGAGCCGAAATACCGACATGTGTGCTCCGCGTCATGCAAGCATCAAAATAAATCGCTGGGAACCAACTCTTCACTGTGCTAATCTGCTCCAGTTTTCCCAAGATCCCCCTTTTTAATTAAAGCAGGGAGAGTTCCTTCATGATTTGGTGATGTTACTAACGCGGGCGCGCTCGCGGCGCAGTGCTCGGCTGACGCGGAACCCGGAGGCCGGGCCGCCATCCTCTCATCTAAGTTGGCCAGTCTATATTCTATATTCTCCCGTTCTACAGAGGGGCCTGCTTGCCCCATCGGAGTTTCCCCCCCCTTCTGTTTTAACGATATATATATATATATATATATATATATATATATATATATATATATGAAGAAAGAAAATACAAAGACATTAACTCAAAATACAGAGTAATTTCTCTGGCCGAACTTCCTAATTTGTCCTCTAAAAAAAGTTTCTGTCTCCCACTTGAATACTTCAAACTCCCCAACAGCAGTGGATCTCGCCTCAGAGCTGCTCTGCTAACAACCTCTGATTCCATCTGGGCCTGTTTCTTGAAAATCTCCAGTTCTCCCAAGTTTCCACAGCGCAGCCTCGAAGTGGGGTTGAGGCTGTTGAAAATTAGGGCATTCTGTAACAGGTGGAAAGAAGGCAAGAGGAAGAGAAGACCTGTTCCCCCAAGCCTTTAGAAAGGCAATTCTCCAGGGAGACTGCAGCAAATTTCCCAAACCAGGAAGAGTAGGCCAGAGGTCCCCCCAAAGTTAGGAAAACTAGCGCTAGAATGGAAGTGTTTACAGCCAGAGGGACTCCCCCCGCCCTCCACACGCCGCAAACCCTGGGCGCTGCTGGCCTGAACTCCTCTCCAAGAGCGCCCCCCCCCCCAACAACTAACACAGTCTTAGGGCTAAACCTAGCTCTCGGCTCCCCAATGCACTCCACCCTGGAAAGGGTCAGCTCTAGTGCTAGCACCACGCATTCTGAGGGGATGCTCCGGGGCCCACTGCAGCGGCTTGTAGTCGCGGAACGGGCCGCAGTTGGGACTAACACCTTCGCAGTGGCGGCCGCAGCTGCAGGAGCGTGATCTGTAGGCCAAATACTAGGCCTAGGAGCATGGGTTTTCCACCCCGAGACGTTGCCACAGCTTAAGGGAACTTTTTCTTTCTTTTTTCCTTCCTTCCTTCCTTCCTTCCTTCCTTCCTTCCTTCCTTCCTTCCTTCCTTCCTTCCTTCCTTCCTTTCTTTTTCTTTCTCTTTCTTTCTTTTTCTTTTTCTCTTTCTTTCTCTTTCTTTCTTTCTTTTTCTTTTCTTTCTTTCTCTCTTTCTTTTTTCCTTTTCTTTCTTTCTTTCTCTTTCCCTCCCTCTCTCTTCTCTCTTTCTCTCTCTCTCTCTCTCTTTCTTTCTTTCTTTCTTTCTTTCTTTCTTTCGTGGGCTGAGGAAGGCATTGATTATTCATCTTCTCCACCCTCCTCCCACTTTGCTGTCCCCGCGCCCCGCAGTTCTCCCGGCTCCGCACCCGCAGGGGCTGCTAACTGTTGTTCTATTCCCGCGGAGGGAACCTTTGAGGTGCAGATTGGGGCCTGAGGGCTCAGCGCCGCCGCCAGTGTTATGGGCACTGAAGAAAGGCCAGGGCAAGCACCCGGTCTCCTCTGGAGCCAGCCTTGCCGCGTTAGTGTGAGCGTCATTACCACGACAAGTCGCTTGATTGCATGTCAATGCTCCGGCCTAGCCGGGACCCCAGGACAGCAGCGCCAGGCTTGGGGTTAGGTGTCGGGGTCTAGGCTCGCTTTGAGGGCTTGGAGAAGGTGGGGGAGGGGTCAAGAGCAAGTATCTATATGAGAGACAGAGAGAAAAGGACGGCGAGGGTCTAGAATGGCTATTTCTACTGTTGTCACCACCCAGCGTGACCCAGAAGCCCAATTCGCCAAACCTGGAGCATCTCGTCTCTCCCCGTCTCAAATCCACAGTGCCTCTACCCAGATCCAGACTTTTAACCTCTTGCTAAACTGTGAGCCCGCAGGAGCCTGGCCCAGGGTTCACTCCTTTTCCCTTCAGGCAGTAATCTCCTTGCTTCCGAACCTTAGTCCGGGCCACTGGAGGCCCAGACCCAGGCCTTGCCTGCGCTCTAAGCGCCTTCTCACCACCGAGGAATTTGGCAGCAAAGTTTTTCCAGCTTGGGAAGGAAACCCCAAAAACCTCCGCCAAAGAACTCCCCCAATCTTTACCCTCCAGAGAAGAAAATGAAGGGCCCTGAGGCCTACAGGGAAGGAGAGAAAGGTGTGCATTCCCAGGACTTGTGTTTGGTGTGGGATTTGTACCTTAAACCACAAAGTTAGTCCAACTTTGTGGATGAAGTTTCGTTTAATGAGGTTTAACTCAGGGGATAGATATAAAAGAGCTCATGATTGGTTTAAAAAGATAAATACAAGGAAAGAAATATTATAAGGTGACTTCCTTTCCCCAGCTGCAGGGAATGTACTGAAGACGAGACGTCTCTGAAATTTACTTCTAAAGGCCTAAATCTGAAACAAGACCTGAAAAAAACTCGCCCCAGAAGTAGAAGGGTCTCCACTTTTCTTTGGAAAGATTGGGGCGTTTGGTTCGAATCGCCCCGCAAACTTTTAGACCCACAGAACCTCGCCCTAATCAGGCCTCCATTTGCTGGGGCGGAAAGAGGGCCCCGGGGTTCCCATTATGAAATCGGAGACAGGGGAGAGGCTGCTACCCTCCCCAACCTGGCTAGAACCGCCCTAGTTCCCATAAGAGATACGTCTGGAGGTTCGAATGAGCGCTAGACGAATGCTCCCGTGGTCGGGTCGGGGTTCGTGGCTCAGGGCGCGCAGGAATCGCTGCCTAGTTGGCCTTGAAGTGCCTGCGGCCTAGCAAGGCCAAGTTTGGCAGTCGTTGGTTTCGGGACATTTTAGACCTTCTGCTTCATGATCCTCTATTCAACGCCTCCATCCAGTCATCCCCTGTTCGTAGCCCCCCCCCCAAAAAAAAAACTGTCTCCAGGAAGAAGACTGAGTGATCATCTAAACTTTGCGCAAACTCTCTTAAGTATTTCACAAAGAACATGCTCACCGTGTGACCTTTCCATCCGGGCCCCTTTCCATTCTCCACACCATCTAGGTCCCCCAAACTTTGAGACACAAAGAGAGACAGGTGCACCAGAACCCCACCTCACACACAGCCCTGGAGTCTGGGGCAAGATCGAAGGAAGGGCGATCAGGGAACCCTCATCACCGCACACCGCAGCCCCCGCCCTGCGCTCTCCCTCCCTCCTGAATTAGTCATCCTTCCCTGTTTCTACTTGGGGTACAGTGACGGCTGTAGTGTAAACCACAAGTGACCCTTGGGGCCACCTGTGGAGCGTGCTCCGGACTTTCCCAAGAGCCGGGACCGCGGGCAGCGCCCGTTGCCCCAAGCACAGCGGCCGCCGACTGCGTGCGTTTTTCCTATCCATTTTCTCTCCTGGGAACACTCTTGGGCGCTGCCAGGCGCGCCTCACTTACGACTCTCCAGCCCTGGGCCAAGTCTCTTGCTCTCCCCCTCCCCCTCCCCTTCCCCGCTCCACCCCCGCCCACCTCGGCCCCAGCCCAGGCAAACCCCCGTACCTGCCAGTCCCCCATTTTGGCAAGTATGGACATCGCGGCTCGGCGCTCCTGGCGACCGGTCCCCGCCGGGCATGGGCTGTAGGGCTCGACCGGGCCCGCTCCTTGGAATCGCTTAGGCAAATCCTCCTTTTTTACCTGCTCGCTAACATCTCACCTGGTCATAAAGAGTTGGGTTGCTACCTGCCGACGCATGCGCGCTAGCCCAGGAATTCACTCCGCCAGCCCTAGCCCCAGCGCCTCGCGGAGCTGACCTGGGAAGTGATGGATTTATAGCCGCGGCAATCTCGCCATCAGCTCCAGCTTTTCCCAACAGCCCCAACTCGCTTTCCCGGTCAGTCCCTGATCAGGGAACCGAGGCGGACTGCATGCCGCAGTGTGCTGGGCGCGATGCGAATGTGAGTGGCTGCGTTTTCGCACTCAAGCAATGGGGACATCTACACTCTCTTTCAAGGCTCTCCACCTCTTTGAAACTTTGGTGCTTAGAGAGTCTCTCCTCATCCCCCGGCAGATGGGGGGTGGGGGGGGGTGGAGGAAGGACAAGGCTCGGAGATGAGGACAGTCGGGACAGGTCCCGCGCACCTGGATGAGTGCAGTGAGGCCAGAGCCCAGTCGCACCTCCCCACGGACCCATGAGGTCCAGAACAGTCCCAGGCCTCGCGGATCCGAATCCGCAACCCCCAGGGCTGCTTCAGCACCGGATCCCAGGTCAAAAATGTTTCTTAGTAGGTGAAGAGGTTCACGATTCTGTTTCATTTCTGGCTTCTAGGTTTTGACTCCTCCCACCGCAGAGGGCCAAACACACACACACACGCGCACACACACATACACACGCATACTTGCACACTCATATACTTATCCTTTTACTTAAGGTCCACCTCTCTTTCTACTTTCATAATTCCCTGCCCCTCCGCCACTCCCCTATGGCTTCCCAGCTCTTTATTTTTTCCACTTAAACTTTTGAAAGGGAGAATGGGGGCGTTTGGTGGTTCTGGATGGGCAACTGAAGTTTGGTCTCTGGTTTGCTTTCCCATGGCAGATAAAATCACTGAAGTGATTTCACCGCTGCTTCTAATTAGAAGGGAGCTTTAAAAGAAGCCACAGATTTGGGGCTCCCGAGGAGCTCACCTCCCAGGCAGGAACCACACCTGGCTGGGAGGGAGACAAGGGTGAGGAGCTTAGCCTCAGGCCACGCTGGCCGCGCAACCGTGCTAGCTGCGTCTCAGCCACGAGATCTGGCTGTCCAGGGCTTGGGCTTGGGACAGCTGAAAAAGGCCCAGTTACCCTCCTGGGCTGCCATTGCAGAGACTTAGGGATGAATAAATAACAGTTTCAAATCGTCTCTGACATGTCAGGCAAATGTTTGTAAAAGGGTCAGTTCAGCGCTGAGTGATTTGTCCCACACCAAGACCTCCCCTTTCTAACCCTATGTTCCTGCCTCCATCTCTGTGGCCCGCCCAGATGGCCTTACTCCCTCCTGGCGTTTCCAAGGATGGTGTGATGGTGTCTCTCTAAGGAGTCGCGTGTCGCCTAAGCATTTTAATTGTCCCTGGGCTGAGGCTCGGTGCGGATTCTCCTGTTGATTTGAAACTTTCTCGGACCTGCATTAGAACTTTCCTCAACAAGTTTAGCTTTTGTTTGTGTGTATGGTTTTTTACTTGCTAGAATTTTAAATAAATAAAATCACGGCGTTTTTAATTCATAAGTGTCTACACTTCACTTCCCCGCTTTTTCCAGACCGTTGAAATAGGTTTGTGAAATCCCAGTTCTCCAAAGTTCGAGACTTTCACAGAGTATACTCCTGTAGTATACTTGAGGTTCCGGCTGGGGGCGCTGTGTTCTCCTAAAAATAAGCACTTTTTCAGGCCCAGGCAGCCTGACTTCTGCGCACTTGGTGGAACAAAAGTTGGAGAGATCCGGAACCCGGATGCCTGGGCCAGGCCATGAGGAAGAACGCGCGGGCGTGTGCAAGGGCCGGGTGGGACGCGAAGAGCGCCATCTCCAACTTCGGTACTTTCTTTTTTTTTTTTTTTTGATAGTGCGTAGTATGCGGGGAAAGAAGAGGCAAAGCTGCCAGTGTGATTAAGCGTGAAACTAAGTCGCCTCTCAGGCTTGAATGGAAGTGCACAGGAAGATTTGAAAGCGAAGCAGCCCAAGCCTTGGGCATGAGGGCCCTCGGTGTCTGCTTAGATTCTAGCAGCAGGGGCCATGTGGGAACTGGGGGAGGGGAAAGAAGGGAGGTTAGACTCCAGAAATCCGAAAGCAGCCACGAGCTAGGATTGAGCTTTCGAGTATGACCACTTAGGGTCCAAACTTGGCTGTCATTTATATTTATGGGCTGAGTGGTCGAGGGTTAGTTACTGGACTTGTATGAACCTTCATCTGCTCATTTGTAAAATGAGTGATTTGTTGTGAGAATTCACTAGGAGAATGTGGGCAAAGTGCTTAGCACAGCACCTGGCCCACCTTGTGCTGTCAAGAAAGGCTGCCTGATCAAGGACGTCTATCTACTCTGCCCATCCCACACTCCCACCCTAGACTGGTTCAATTGCAGATAATGTCAACTCTACCACGGCTGGGCATTGGGTCAACTGCACCTCTCACTACTCCCTCCTCAGAACCCTTATCTTTACAGGTGTGAGCCCTTCCCTGTGCTCCCCAGACACACACTTCACCCCTCAGGGCCCTTCCCCACCTTGACCTCCTCCCTAGTTCCACCAGCCCCACACTGCCTTCTCCAGGAGGAGGCTATGTGAAAGGGGATAGGTAAAGGGGCTGATGCTTCCCAGTTTCATCCTGTGTCCAGGTGACAGTCAGCCACCCTAGCAAGCCAGCTGTGTCCAGTGTCAGGGCAGGCCCAAGGCCACTGACTGCTTTTGGCACCTGCTTCAGCACCCAAACAGTCTCCAGAACTGCGGCATTTAACCAGGTGAGTAGAGGGAAAGCAAGCAGGAGTTCTCCACACAACAGACAAAACACAAAGCAGGTTGCACAGCTAACTGGTCTTGGGATTCTTGACCCAGTAGCAAATTTTTCTGCGCACTGCTTGGTGCACACAACTTGAGCTGCAAGAAGGAGCTGGATGACTTGGTGTCAGATTGCGAGGCGCTCCCAGCTTCAGGTAATGCCTAGCTCAGGCTCTCTGAGGCCCCTAGTCTCCATACGTGGATGGAATATACTCCTACCCAGTAACCTCCCCTCCTAGCTTCATCAGTCCCCAAGTTGTGGTGGGGAAAAGTCTTTCCCTTAGGGTAAAGCTCTGCTGAAATCACATTCACCCCAACTCAGAATCTCCAAAATTCTTCCTCCACCTTTTCATTCATGAGCAAGTGCCAAACTCCCAGACTCACACTTCGAAATCTATACCTGAGCCTGAGCAATGGGTTAATTTGGAAGTTCACTCCTGTGGTGGCCTGGGCTTTGCTTTTTCCCTTTGAGGAGTCAGGGTGATTAAGATAGGTTGAGTGACAGCTTCTCACTCAACCCAGCCTCTTCCCCTGCAGAGGGTCATCTTCCTTGCCGTGGGGCCCCGAAAGAGACTAAGTAAACTGACCCCCAGGCTCGCAGCAGGAAGGGAGAAGGTTGGATCACTCAGGGGAAAAGATGAAGGTTGTTGAGAAATGTCTTGCCAGCCAGGACCTGAAGCCTTCACCTGGAGTGATCCCACAAGCACACAAAAGCCCCCTGATTCTCTAACTGGATTAGGGCAAAGGAATAGAGTTACAACAGCCTCAGAAGAAAGAAGCCAAACCTCTTACCAAAGGTGCTCAGGGAAAGTGCAGAAGGGAAGCCCCGCACCCCTGACGTGTGTCCACCGGCGCCTCTCAGGCATGCTCTTTCAACTGGGAGTTCTTGGAGCACCGAGTACTAGAAGGCCCGAGGTGTGTAGCAAGCTGGGAGGCCCAGGGGCTGAAAACCTAGAGGTGCGCTGGAGGCCGGAGAACCGCGACCCAGCTGGGTGCGCCCCCTCCACGCGTGGCCCGGGTCCCTCACGGCCTCAGGCGACAGGTGCAGCCGCAGCCTCCGCCGCCCGCTGTGCCAGGGCGGCCGCCGCGCACTGGTGCGGAACCACTATCGGAACGAGTTTGCGCTTCTGTTTACAAAGCAATCCTGCCATCAAAAGAGGAGCAAAATCACCACTTATCACACCCTGTCATAAAGTAATCTGCCCCGGAGGAAAACCCTAGCTAAGAACCGCGCGGAGTTGTTGGTGGGGTAGGGTAGGGGGGAAGGGGAACTCTCCCAACTCTCTTTCAGAGTAAATCGCTTGAACACGACGTGCCCCTCTATCCCGGGGAAAGACAAGGTAGCCGGAGCGCTGGCGCCCGCCCGGGTATAACCGGGGGCCCAGACTAGGACTGGGCCCCGCAAAGCGCCGAATTGCTCTCGGCTTTATGAGATCTGCTCATCTGCAGCTCGCGACTCCGCGATGTCTTCTTTTCTAATGTCTTCGAAGACGCTCCCACCCCTCCCTGTCCCCACCTCCCCCCCCAAAAAAATTGATGCGCAGAGGAGAAAAGTGAGTTCTTGGAAAATGAAAGGTCTCTTTTGATTTCTTTCTCCGCAGGAGCACTGCAGGGCTCAAAGGACAATCTTCAGAAATTCCTAACCAGTGGAGGAAGGTTTCCCCACGCACTTGTCCCTGGAGAGGGAGATGTTAAGGACTAGCGGGGCAGTACCTGCCAAATGGCTAAGAAATGGAGGGAAAGCAGAAGTCCTAGGAAGTTACAAGCAATCTCTGTGAACCCCCAGCCCCCTTCTGGTTATCTCTGTCTTTGTCTTGGCTTGTCCAGAGGTGAGAAATCTTTAAGGCAGAGGAAGCCATGCACAACCAGGTACTTCTGGGAAGCTCCTCTGGGGTGCAGGTGCCTTTGTTGTCCTTGGGAAGAAGGAAGAGAACATGCTTTCCCGCCTTCACCTCTCTCATCCCCCTCCTCAATTTCCCTTCGAATGTCTGCTGTGAAGAACTTTCTAGTCTTGGTATCAGTAGTTCACCAGTTAATATAACCGGAGTTATATTTTGTGCATGAGCCAACATGGACATCCAATACTGTTCCCTCCCACCACTACCCCCACTCTTCTAGCCAAGGGCAAATTTCCCCTGCAGCTGATGTGAATGCAGCAGATCAGCATTTAATGAATTTATATGCAAGTGCTTGAGATCCAGCCTCACTGAGGACTCTTGGTCTCCAGAACTCCACCCTGAGAAAGTTTGCAATCACTAATCCTGAGAGATCACTAATGGGATAGCCTGAGCTGTGATGGTCAAAGAGGCTTCCCATACAGGGCAGGCAAAATCATCAATGTTTTTATTATTATTATTATTATTATTATTATTATTTACATTTTTTAAGCCTTGGGAGGAAATGTTTCAGCCTTTATAATTCTTGTATGATTGATGAAAGCAGAGTGTCAACATCATGCCTGTATCATTGTGTAGAACATCTGTGAGAGTTTTTCTTTTCCAAAGACTGGGGAGCCAGATCCAAAGCCAGCAGAATCGCCAAAAGCAGAATGGGAGAAGGTTTTTATCCCCTCACCTCACAAAAATTGTCTTAGGGCAATGGATGGCTTGGGGCAGTGGCATTCAAACTTTGCTGTATATTAGACGCATCTAAAGAGTTTTAAAATCTCAATGCGCAAGTGGACCCAAACATAAATATTTCAAAAAATATCCCAGGTAACAATGTGCACCCAAATTTGAGAACCAATGGTTAGGGCAGCATTTCTCAAAGTGTGGTCCAAATACCAGAAAGATCAACATTACTTAGAAATTTATTAGAAATACAAATTCTCAGGAACCCCATTAGCTCTACTGAAAACTCTGAGGGTGAGGCTCAGCGATCAGTATTTTAACCAGCCGTCCTAGCAAGGCTACTTTGCACTCAAATTTGAGAACCACTGACATGGGGAAATGTGTGCCTCTGAGGCAGACTTTGGGGTCGGCTTTCTAATCTGCAGCTATTCTTCATCTTTGGACTTGTGAAAAACTTGAGACCTCAGCTTACTTGTTCATCCTTTGGGAAATAGGACGTGTCTCAGTCCTAGGTAAATCTCTCAAGCAAATTGCCCTGCACTAGAACTAACCGATTTAACAAGTTCAACATCACCGCTAAACAACAGCCTACAAATAGCGTTTCCTCTTCTCTCTCTGTGGCGTTGGCGGTTTTCACCGAATACAGGGTTAGAACCACACCTGGGTTTCACCTGGGTTCTTGGGACCAGATGTAACTTGTACTCAGCTCTGGGCTTCTTTTTCTTCCCGGGTCCTCCCTCTCTCTCCCTTCACAACTCTTTGAACCCTAACTGGCCTCTCAGTCTCACCTGCTCAGGCCAGGTCCTTGGAACGTGTCCTCTGAATCTAAAGTCCGACAACAGCGAATCCTCCAGTCGCCGGCTTCTTCCTGCCTTAGAGGAGTGAAATCCCCGCCCTCTGCTCCATCCTACCCCCCAAACACGTTGTGTTAAGTGTGCCGATCAGGAGCTCACCCAGTCGCAGTGCCCTCTCTGACACCCTACTCCTCCGGCATAGGGCAAATCTGCCACATTTGTCCAGAAAGGGCGCTGGGTTGGCTGGATGGTGCAGCTCAGAGGCCTTTTCCGGGAGCGTGCGGGCGGCCGGGAGGCGGCAGTCCTGGCTACAGTTTCGCACCGCGGGCGAGCGCGCCTCGCCTTCGGGCTGCACATTCAGCGGCCCCTGCGGCCGCAGCCGTGTACTCTTCAGGAGGGTGTGTGCCCCGGGTGGAGCCTGGTCGCCATTCAGGCTACAAGTGTCTTTCTTTGGAAATGGCGCTATCTGGGCAAACAGGTGGGCGTCGCTTCCAGGCGCCGCAAAACGGTCGTGCGGCGTCCCTGGGGAGCAGCGTGCTCTGACTCGCCGCCGCCACTTTGCGCTCCGGACCAGGTCCGCTTTGGGTTGCGGCGGGAGGAGGGGAGTCCGGCTAAGTGCAGTACAGTCCAGCTGCGCAAGAACCACTGTCGCGAGGGAGTCGGGCGCCAAGCCCGGCGGGCCAGGGGGCGGAGATCGGATCCGGCTCATTCAGAATTTAGTGGCTCTTGGAGACGGAATCTCCTAAATTGGTGCAAGTCTCCCGAAAGTCTGGGAGGAAGCTTCAAACTTTCTTCATTGCAAAGCCCGGGCTGTCGCTAGGGCTCGGTCTTGGTTCCCTTTGCGCAGGCCCTTAAATGTTTGCTCCATTTCTCGCTGTCAGGAGGGGTCCAGAGTCGTGGATCTACTTTGACCAGGCTTCGTTTACTTTTAGTTTGTCTTGGTTGACTAGTGGAGGAACAGGCCGTAATGCGTACTGAGATTTTCTCAAGGATTTGTCGTTTTGATTTAGAAATGAAAGGTAAGGCCTTATTTAACAACATGGAGATCGCTCGCTTTGACTTTCCTGCCTTGCTCAGGAAAGCTCCTAGTGATGTATGTGCTCAACAGCACTGTCCGATTCCAGATTCCACTGCTTTTCCACGCGACCACAGACTTTAAAAGAACAAATCCGTGAGACTTCCATGTTTTAATCTCTTGTAATTTCTCAATAATGGAGCCTTACTGCTTTTGCACGTGCTGTTGAAAGGCTGGCTCTACAGTGAAGGTGCTCTGCTGTGCATATTTTGAGGCCATACAAAATTATTTTAGCAAAGATCTCGAAATGACAGGTCAGCTACCTCTGGATTTCCAATTACATAATCAAAAATTTAAAAAAGTGCTTGTCATCTTGCTTCTCAAGTCTAGAGAAGTTTTTTTGGTTTTTTGGTCACTTTTTTCCCCAAATAAAACAATACTTAACATGGCTCTAAAACTTTGGGGAGGCATTGTTCAAATGGCGTGTTTTTCTGTATTTATTTCAATATAAGTTGCATTCAAAATTTAAATTAACAATTTAACAAGGACAGATCAAGTATATGAGGTTTTTAAAAAAACTGACATGGCACACATCACTTCATCTGTTTCCAACCTCAAATGTATTCTTTCTGACTCTTACAATGTAAATTGTACAACCTTTTAAATTAGAAATTTTCAGCTCTAATACTGTGGATATAAGAATTACACAATTTTCCTTCAAAAAGTGGTGCTGAGAAGAAAGAAAAGAAAGGTTCCCCCCTCTCCCTGCCTCCTTGGGAAGTGATTAAAAACAAACACCAGAATCTGACAATTTATACCACATAATTTCCTTTCTGACTTGACTCTCCCCTTTGAAAATTACTATTCAAAATACCAAAGTTACAAGATAGTAGGTTAACTGTGGTCTTCAGTTTAAATATTTTATTTATAATTTTGAAAAACATGTTTTTATTTGTCTCAGGAACTTTTAAAGGCAAAATCATCTAATACACTTAATTGATCAATGACTCGTTCAATAGCATTTGACTGCCTTCAATTTCCAGCTATCTTGAAATTTTTTAATTTTAAAATTACCACTTGAATGAACCTCTCAAGTGTACTGAGTAAAGGATAAATACCTAAAAAATGTTTAAATACATATTTTCTCCTTTCATTTTTGGAACATTCAACCATTATATAAAACCATTAGCAACCATTATTGAAAATTCAGGTTAAGTAAAACACGTGAAAAATATACACCCAGTTTACATATTCTTATAGCCTTCAAATATTAACACAACTACCAGTTCCAACATATTGACAAGATTTTTAACCTTCTTCTTTTTTCTTATTTTTACTACTAGCAAGAGACACTAACAACCAAAACTTCTTCAAACAATAGAATTTCCTCGGCCTTGACAGTTCTCCTGTGTCCCAATGCCAACACTAGACAGGAAAAATCTTACTTGTTATGTTCAACAGCAGCCTGGCTCAAACCTCTCAAAGAGAGGGAAATTGGTGTGCTTTCCACAGTTTTATCTTGAGGAATAAACAATAGGAATCACAGACTTTTAGAGCCTTAGCACTCTCATCATGATGCACTCACCACACGTGTGTTTTCCCCATCCAGCTCTACTCAGTTTGTAAGTGCCCAGGCTGGTGGCCTTCCGCTCGCTACACCTGTGCTGCGCAGAGTGAATCCACAATACCAGACACTGTTCTGTGTTCTGGATTGTGCTTGGGATTAAAAGTCCTATTAAAATAACTTTTGACTAAATGTTTGTAAACCTAAAGCATCCAATGTGCCATAAAGGAGTTGTAATTAAATATGACCTGTGTATCCATTTTTAATTGCAGATAGGAAATGTCCAGTGTTAATAGAAATGACTTTCAAAGCCTGGATTCTGGGTGATGCTTGAGAAATGGTTCTTAGGTTTAATGTTGCTATTTCATTGGTGACTGTTTCCCATGAAAGAATTCAACTGCCACTAAAAGCTACAAGAAAGCCAGAAAAGTCAAACTAGTCTGAATATGCCTGCAGATACCTGCCTCTTTAATATGTCTTCAACATTGTCTGGACACATGCCTGATATTTTATAGCACGAAATTCCAGTGCAAGAATTTCACTTTTAGTAACAATTGATAGAAGGAAAGTAGGAATAATCCTTCAGGAATCACTATTTGGGAGTTACTAGCAAAAAATAAAAAAAACTGACAATAAGAGAACATTAAATGAGTGTGGAAATAAAAAATAAAAAATAAAAGCAACTACCAAAAAAATGTTTTATTTATCAGTAAGTATACCAGTGAAAATGGGATATAATAACTGCTAAAGAAAATCTTCAGCAATAAGTTTGCCTTTACTTATTTCAGTCCATGTTACACAAAAATCTCATTAACTTCTACAAGGGTGATGTGGCTCAGTATTAACAAACATTTTGAAGACACACTTCCTGTTTATAAGGAGTGCTTTTTATAATCTCTTAATAGTGGAACATTTGGAAGCAAAATTGAATCACAGTGACTACCACTTTCTCTGAAATCTCGAATACCTTTTTGAAGCATGTGAATCATAAGCAATCACAGTACCGTCAAATAAACAAACCAAAAAAAAAAAAACCTCAAATACCCCCTTTTCAAGCATTTCCAAATGTGTCTATATAGTCTGCACAAGTAGAACTGGAACTTTTTCTTAAACATTTGCTGCCCCCACGTGTCCCTTTAGAAAACAATGTTAAAGCTAAAACATGTTTATTTAGCAGCTCTTATACTGCATTTACAGTTTAGATGCACAGAACTACAATTAGAGAAACACTCTAATTATTGTAAGAAAGACAGGGCAGGAGAAAGGTGGAGAGAGGTCTACTTTTGCCACAGATTCCTGATGTAATCTCCAGTAGTTGCATAACTTCTCTGTGCCTTGGTCTCTTCAAATATTAAAATGGGTGGCAGGTTGGCAGGAAGGGGAGAGTGTGGAGCCAGATTTTCTTTAAGGTGCCATCTAATATTTGGTCCCACCTAGTCTAATATTTGGTCATTCTAATTGAGGATAATAAAACAGAAATAGGAGAATCTTTTTATCCCATTTCTGGCTAAGTTAACTTGGAGGTGCACCAAAAACATATGAATGAATTTCCTGTTTCGCCATTGGAATCTTCTGTCATCTTGACAAACCTGCTTCTCAATGTCTAAGTAGCTCTGAGCCTATGGAGACAAGAAGGAATTCGTTTCTTTTAAAGACCAACAATTACGCAGTAGACTGCTTGTGACTTTAAAAATGAAAAGCGTCTTCAGTGTTTATAATATGTATCAGTAACAGATGCTTCTACACCTTTGACTAGTTCTTAAATCTCCTCTGTAATGCCATGAAGGACCTAGAAAAGACATTCTCTTCTTACTTCCCTGATAACAGAATTCCAATTTTGTTGTTATCAGGCAATGGCCTGTTTCAATAAAGGCCGGGTCTCTCTCTTACCTAAGGAGATGAATCTTGATTCATCTATGAATTAGAGCATTCACCTGTTCTCATCCCTCACTATTTTTTATTCAAAAGTTTTTGTTTTATTGTTATTATTCCTTAATTATCGAGGTATAATTGGCATATAACGTATTAGTTTCAGATGTACAACATAATAATTGGATATTTGTATATATTATGAAATAATCACAATAAATGTAGCTAACATCCATCTCCATAAATAAAAATTTTTTCCTGTGATGAGAACTTTTAAGATATACTCTCTTAGCAACTTCCAAATATGCAATACAGTATTATTAGCTATAGTTGCCATGCTGTACATCCCATCTCCATAACTTATTTTATGACTACAAGTTTGTACCTTTTGACTGCCTTTGCCCACCCACTCCATTCCTTGCCTCTGTCAACCACCAATCTGTTGTCTATATCCATAAGCTTGGTTTTTGGTTTTGCTCTTTTAGATTCCACATATAAGTGAAACTGTATGGTATTTGTCTTTCTCTGTCTGACTTATTTCATTCAGCATAATGTCCTGTGTTCATCCTTGTTGTCACAGATGGTAAGATTGCCTTCCTTTTTATAGCTGAATAATATTCTATTGTTTGTATGTGTGTGTATCATATATTTTTTAATCCACTGATTTATGGACATTTAGGTGGTTTCCATATCTCAGCTATTGGAAATAATGCTGTAATGAATAAGGTGGTGCATAGATCTCTTTGAGTTAGTATATTTTTTTTCCCTGGATCATATGGTAGTTCTAATTTTAATTTTTTGAAGAACCTCCATATAGTTTTCTATAGTGGCCGCACCAATTTACATTTCCACCAATGGTGCACAAAGTTTCCCTTTTCTCCGCATCCTTTCCAACACTCGTTAGCCTGTCTTTTTCATAATAGCCATTCTAACACTTCACTGTTAATTGAAATCTTCCGGGGAGCTCTATAAAAATACTGATGCCCAGGCTCTCCTCCAGATTCTAGTTAATTGTTCAAAAGTAGGCACACATATTTTAAATTGGGTTTCTCCAACCCTGTTAATGCAACTGCTGGGATCCCATGGGATTTTGCTAGTATTCTATAAAAACACTGTTTAAATAAGATTTTGTATGGGTATGTATTGTTTACATAGTAAAATGTGCGAGGATATGATTTCAGAATATTATTTTTTTTACTTCTGTCTTCAAAGTAAAGCAGCTTATTCATTTGCAAATATAAAACAAGGACTGAAGCAGGGGCGACCTACAAGTGGAAAATTTATTATTTGACCTGATAAGATTAAACCTAAAAAGTAAACCTTACAATTCATATTAACTTAATCCCTAAACTGTCATAACACGTACAACTGTTATTTTTTACTACTATCATTTTTGTGTGATTATTACTGATATAAACTTTATCACCACTTGCCTTTAATATGTTAATCACTAAAATTTTACCATCATATTAAGGTTTTCTGATTGTTTCTTAACTGTTGTTTAGCTTAAGTGACAAATGTTCGAAAACCGTATTCAAGTCTGTCACTACTTGATGTACTGTGAAACCCTTTAACTTTTTTCCTTTGAGTCCTATTCTTTGCAAGTGTGAAATGTTAACATAACAGTATGCACCTAATGCACAGGATTCTAAGTCATACTTAGATTTATGAACCCTACTTTAAATATTATATATTAGTGCTAGAATTTTCATTTGTTAGCTTACTATGCTTGGCAAAATAATATGGTAAGTGATTGTACCATTTGTTGCTTGGAGAAACTGGATTCTAGTCTAGCATTTTTGTATTTTCTGAGAATATCTGCATGTTACTAAAACATGCTATTATGTGAATTATATGCATATGTACTCTCACTTAAATGTGCATATGTATAAGAGAAGCACTACTTTTAGCCTGATCACCATCTATTACAACATAAAATTTAGAAATTCAAAGCCCTAAAGGCAAGAAATGCAGTGTTTCAGGTTAACTTAGGTGAATTTTCAAACATTTTCTTCATTACCAGATGGCCTAATATATAACTGAATAGAAAACAGACTTACAATGTAGAAAATATTAACGTGTCCTTATCTAAATAAAGATTCTTTTTTTCAACTTATTTCTCTGTACAAGAAACCCATGAATATAGATATTACTACCTACTATAACCAGAACTATCTGATAAGAGCCATAGATGTGATAAATGTCATTAAAACCAAGTATTGACTGACAGGCATGAAATCACTTTTAGAGCCACAGTTCAGTTTGGCAGAGGAGCAAATTGCCAGACCTAATGGCAGTCCACTCTTCATTACCAGGGTTTTGTCATTGCTGCAGTGATTTTCAAATGCCAGTTCCTATTCCCATGCTGTGTCCATTCTTTCCAAAGTCATATGCTCTGTTTAAGTACTATACTTCTAAAACCTGCTGCTGTCACAGGCAGGGCGATGCTCAACTTAGAATGTTTTGGAAGGTTCATAGCTTTTCTGAGTAGCATGAGATAAAGGAAAAAGATCCAGACTGGAATTGGAAGAACAGGATTCTAATGTCAGCCTTGCCACAAGCTACCTGTATGTCATTGGGCAAGTTGCTTCATGTCTTCAGGTCCCATTTCCTGACTTGTAAAGCAAGAGTGTCAGTCCTGATGGCCTCTGAGGACCCTTCTAGCTCTAAAAGCCCCTTGAGTCAGATTTATATATCTTTCTGTCAGCTGAGTTCCAAAACAACAGCCTAGAAGCAATGATTCTAGAAATGAAATACACAACTAAGAAATCACAAGTCACAAGACATTGTAATGTATTTCGCCACCTTCAGATGGAACTTAAGTAAATGATTAGATACATATGAGAGTCAATCCCGATTTTAGGTTTATCATTATTAGGCAAAGCATTTTCACTCACTCTCTTCCCTAACTTATACAATCTAGATAAGTTCTGCTTGATGTGGAGATAATATTCCATTTAATCAAATTATTGACTTCATTGAAGGGAGAGATATAAACACATGCCAATAATTTTCAGAGATATCATAAAAATTGTGACATTTCCTTAAGGGAACTGATTCATACAACCCTATGAATGGATTATATACAATAATCTTTATAGGCAAGTCTGCTGTTGTATTTTTTAAAAACAGGATTAGTCTTACAATGCTCTTCCTTGTCTACAAAATTCTGTAAGCATGTAAGAATACTGCATTCGGATACGTAAATGCACAAAAGTCAGATAAAAAAATACATGTATTTTAGTTTTAGATACCTGGGCCTGGAAAGCCACAAGAAGCCAGCCAATCCTTCCTTTTGCCTTTACACCTAACCATGGCAAATATCACCAACAAATTTAGAAACTGTCCTATTTTCTAATGTCTCCAGATATTTGGTGGTGGTTCTTTATAAATTATTGCAATACTCAAGAATTTTCAATGTCTGCTTTTTTAAAAAAATTCAATCTAATCCTTTACATAGTGGTTTACATCTAATTTTTCTTGTTTTCTCTGTGTGAGATATATAGAACCGTTGAGAATTCTTTTGTGCACAATAACTTTCTCATTCTTAGTCATTATCTCTACATGAGGCAACATGGTATGGTCCTTTCAATTATTCAGCATATACTCATTGAGCATCTTCCATGTGCCATGTACTGTTCTAGCTTTGGGAACCAGAACAGTGAAAATAAAGGACAAACATTCCTGCGCTTATGGATTTTATATTCTAGAGTGGAGGAAATCGGCAATAAACAAGATAATGAAGTAGAATATTTAGTATATTACATAACCATGAATTGATGGAAAGGAAAATATAAATGGAGAAAGGGAGTTAGGAAGGACTGGAAGAGTATGTGATTGGCCATTTACATAGGGATGCCCCCAAGGGTAAGATGACACCTGTATCACTGGGGAAATACTCCTGGCAAAGAAATCAGCAAGTGAAAAGGCCCTGAAGCAGAAACATGACTGGCTTAGGTGGTTGGAGTAAGCGAGCAAAGGAAAGAGTAGTAACAGATCAGGCTAGAGAGAAACTGAGGAATAGTGAAGGGCTGGGGGCTAGAGGTGCTTGTGGTACAGGGCCTCGTGAGCCATTTTAAAGACCTTAGCTTTTCTTCCGAAGCAGAGAAGAGCCTTTGGAGGGGGTTGAGCCAAAGAATGACATGATCTGATTCATACTTTAACAAAGATGCCTTAGCTGCTGTGTCACTGTAGAGGGATAGTGGATGCAGGAAAACCAGTTTGGAGGCTGTAGCAATTACCATAAGACTGGTTGAGATCACCCAGGGAGTGTGTGTAGATAAACAGGGAAAGAGGCCCAAGACTGAGCCCTGGGGTTGAGTCAAAGAGATTCAGCGACACCAACAAAGCCCACAGGAGAGGAATAGCTAAAGAAGTAAGAAGAAAACCATTGAGCATGGACTCTGGAAGCCAAATTTTCAGAAGAGGACTGAATGCCTCAGTCAAATGCTGCTGATCGGTTGAGCATAATAAAGACAGAAAATAGACCCTCGACTGTAGCCCCATAGTCTGTGGTGGAACCAGCGAGGACATTGCGTCAGGGAGCCCTACAGTTATAACCATTCACTGGATACTATTAAGCAATTTATCCCTTTGACTCTCAGTGTTCTTCTTGGTAAAATAGGTATAATAATTCCTACCTCAAGGTGGTAAGAACTTAAAGATATAATGTTAGGGAAGCCTATATTAGTGGCCTTGACCTGCCATACAGAATATCACAGATTGGGTGGCTTAAATAACAGGATTTTTTCCCTCTCACACTTATTGGAGGCTAATGGTCCAAGATCAAGGTGCCATTGTGATTGGCTTCTGATGAGGACTCTGCTCCTGGCTTGTAGACTTCCACTTTATCGCTGTGTCCTCATGTGGCCTTTCTTCTGTGTGCCCACGGCAGGGGGGGGGGGGGCGGGGGGAGGGAGAGTAGAGAGAGAGAGCTCTTCTTTTTCTTATATAGAAACCAGTCCTAGTGGATTACAGCCCTATGCTTATGACCTCATTAACCTTAATTATTTTCCTAAAGGCCCTATCTATGAATGCAGCTCCACTGGGGGTAAGGGCCTCAACATTTGAATTTTGGGTAATCCGCAACAAAGCACTTGTTAGTGCTCAGTAATGTTAATCATACAATTACCCTATTGTTTATGTTACCACTTGAATGTTTTTCTTATTTTTACAATTTAGAGCATAAAATAAAAAAAAAATCATCAATTCTTATTTAGAAATTTTTAAAAACATATCTAACTTTCCCAACAAAGTTTAATAGCTTAAACTTTAAGTAAAAAGTTGACGAATACTGCCATCTACTGGAATTTTGTTCACAGCTCATTTGTTGGACAATATTCATCCTTTGTCAATACCATATGTGTTGCCATGCTTATTTTTCTCTTTCTACTGTGTAAAATTGGATGACTTTTTCATCTTAACCCCTCTAAGAGTATTCTAAGAAACATACAAATGTTCTAACATGATAAATTTGATCTTTTCCTATTTCCAGGACCCATTCTGAATTTGATGAAGGTAAGTTGTGTACAGGAAGGTATAGATGGAAAACCTCTGCTTCTGGAGACAACTAAACGTTTCATTCATATTAAATTTATTTTTATTCTCAATTATAACATTGGGTGTTCTGGCCTACTTAATCCACGAACAAAGAGAGCTAATCTCAGGAGCCTGGTAGTGGATAAGGAGGTTTCAGGTCTTAAACTGACACGTGTTCACCTGGCTGCTTCTAAGGATCAAGTTCTCATAGTGCATAGTTGGTTTAAAAAGTTGTGTGGCAGGGGCAAGGATGCTCAGCCTCATAAGCGAAATGCCACTTGCATGGTAATGTGGTACCTTGATAATGCTGTTGTTGAGGGTGATCATAAATCAGCATTCTCTGCCTTCACTAAGAAGAATGTAAGATGGTATGGCCTCTATGTGAATTTTATCCAAACAAATATGTGGATACCCTTTAACTTAGTGTCCTACTGGTAGGAGTTTTCCCTACAGATGTAGTTGCAAGTGTGTCAAATGATGGACAGATATAGGGTAGCATTTTTTCTTAGAGCAAAGATTGGAAACATTCTAAATGTTATCAATAAGACACTTTAAATAAATTATGTTACAGTCATATAAAGGAATACCACATTGAAAAGAATGAGGCAATTCTCTATGCACTGAAATGGATGAATTTCTGAGATATATTCTTAAGGAAAGAAGCACGGTACTGAGCACTATACAGGGTATAGACTTTTGTTAAGAATTGTGTTTCTTGCAGATAATAGTAATCTCATAACAGTGGCTTTAGCTGGTCCTCTTGCCTATAAAAGGAAAGTCAGATATGGGAAGGTCATGGCTTGTAAGGGGACTCCATGATCTACAAGACCCAGCTTTCTTTATCTTGTTCTGCCATCTCAAGTGAGTTTTTTCATGGTTCAAGAAGGCTGATCAAACTCTAGTAGGCAATCCAGCCAGCAGAAAGGAGGAAGATTTTTAAGAAGTGTCATATATACTTTGGCTTTCATTGAGGATCCAAAAATTAGTTACATAGCCAATATAATTAGCTAAAAGAAAGGCCACAAAATTCTTTTTTTTTAGCTAAACAGCAATGAGCAACCACTAGTAAATTTGGGGTGCTCTTTTAAGAAGAGTGGAGAAGGGCTGTTGGTACAGGCAATTTGCAGTTTCTGCCATTGTATGCTAACATTCATGTAGTGGGGAGGGGACATAAATTATATATACATATGTGTGTATGTATACACACACACATATATACATATACATATAGACATATATATACATATATATGCATATATATACATATACACATATACATATATATGTGTGTATATATATATGTATTTGTTTATATATATATATATATATATATATATATATATATATATATGTATGTATATGTATTTTGTTTTGGAAAAGCTTGAAATACCTAGAAATAAACAAGTACCTGGTAGCAATATTGTTTTTGCAAGGAACTGGATGACTGAGAGAAACACAAAAAAAGAGACCACTTTTACAACTTAACATTTTGTATCTTTTGGATTTTATAATATGCCCATGTATTTTCTAGAGAAAAAAAATTAATGCAAAAAGGTGTTAACTGGCTATTGTAGTAATTGCATTGCAATACATAAATGTATAAAACTAATGCATTGTACACCTCAAACTTACACAATGTTACATGTCAATTATATCTCAATAAAAAGGGAAACTTGCCACTGAGATTATATACCTGAACCTATTTTGCTAGCTAAAAGTTTCTAGAAGGAATAAAATGGAGGGGAGAAGTGAAATCTCTTTAGTGGAGGAAAAGACCTGGAGAAATATGAGTTGTGTTTTCATTATGTCCACTGGGAGAAAAGAGCTAAAATCTGATTTCAAGTTGATTCACATGGCTATGGTTAGAGCATGTGTTTCTTAGCTAAGATGAGAGGTGACAAGAGTTTGCAAGAATAGAGAGAAAATAAAAACTCAGTGGGCGAAAATAAAATATTTGTTCTTCAGTATTATTAGCTTTTTCTTTGCTATGTCTGCACTGTGACACCTATACCAACAAATTTACAAATGAAAAACACATATTCGAACATTGGAATCAGGCACCCTGGACAAAAATGCTCAAATCCTTTGAACACATTAGCATGCTTAAATCTTCTTTCCTCAAGGAGGAAGTTCTGGGAAGCTTGAGATGCATGCCCAGTGAATCAGCTCAGTAAGAGGAAGTAAGTAAGAGGAAGGTCTTCTTCAACCAAGGGGGCCCTGTAGGTGAGTGGATCATGTGAGTGAATGGCAGCCTAATGCACTGTGCCTGGACTGGCCTGTTACTCCACCTGCTTGTCAATGCCTGAAATTCCTTTTAACTCAAGATAAAACCTCTCATTCCTCAATTTAGAGATAAACCTTAAAATCTGAGCCAAAATGGCAAGCTGCAGAATACCAGAGAGGCTGACATGAGGCAGTCAAGTGTGCTACTGTCGCCACCAAGAGGAAAAAGGAGCATGGAGTATGAGGAGCACAACATAGAATATTGTCACAGAGCGGGAGTGTTTCTGGAGTGATGAGGAAGACAGTCAGCCCGAGGCCCTGAATTAAATATACTCTTTTTAAAAGGAAACTTCTAAAACCTAGGGCCGAGAGGCATTTGGGGGAAAGGTGGCTGTGCTAAGGAAAGATAGAGCTACATTCCATTTCTAGAGGAATATCCATTGCCATTGGGTGCAAGTTTAGAAATCTATGTGGTCAAAAGGTACAAAATTTCAGTTATAAAATAAATAAGTCATGGGGATGTAATGTACAACATGGTGACTATTGTTAATGATACTGTATTGGAAAGTTTCCAAGAGAATAGATCTTAAAAATAAGATCTCATCTCAAGAAAAAAATATTTGTAACTATGTGTGGTGATGGATGACATTAACTAGACTTACTGTGGTGATCATTTCACAATGTATACAAATATTAAATCATTACTTTGTATACCTGAAACTAATATAACTTTATACATCAATTATGTCTTTTAAAAAGTGACTTAGAATTAGTGAAAAAAAAATGCCTACTAGCAGTGGACAGTGGCTTAGAGAGCTTCCATTAGCCTCTTTAATTCTTTTCTCTTTACTGCTTAATGTAAATAAATATTCACCTATGTATACACATACACACACACACAAACACACACACACACATGAAGTTCTAGAACAAGCAAAGCTAATAATAATGGTTGCCTCTGGGAGGAATGGACTGTAAAGGGAGTCTGCAGAAACTTCCTTAAGTTATCTTAATGTATTGTATCTTAACAGGGATTCTCGTTGCAAAGATATATGGCATTCCTTGTAATTCACTGAGTTGACACACTCAAGAACTGTGTATATTATTGTATGCAAATTTTATCTCAAATTAAAAAACAGTAAATGAAAACTGAATTCTGACAAATGATATGCATGTTGGAGTATTTGGAAAGTATATTGCTGCTTGAGACTTACTTTGAAATGCATTTAAAAAAAAGATGGATTGGAAGGCAGCTAAAAGGATGGATATATGAGTAAGTAAGTAATAAAGGAAGCATAGTAGAATATGAATTGTTGAATCTAGTTGATGAACATATGGGTGTTCAATGTAAAATTCCTTTAACTTTTTGGAATGTTTAAGAGATTTTACAATAAAATATTGACAAATTAACCTTGAATTAGAAGTCCTAGTAAAGAGCTTGGACTATATCTTACGTATAAGTAGGAGGCATTTTTGTAAAATTGGGCTTAGTGGGGCAGGCTGCAAGGAGACCTGTCAGCAACCATGAACCTTTCAATTGTGCTTCAATTATGTGCTAAAGCTAGCATATAACAGAGTCTCAATAAAAGCTTTATAAGTGAATGAAAGGAATGAATGAATCAAACATTCCTAAACCAGTTACTGTGAACATCAAAAAAAAGATGACCCTAAATGAATATTACAGAAAACCCCGTGAGGGAATATACTTAGACCAAATAATAAATAAATGTCTGAAATTATGAGGTATTTTTTAAAATTTATTTTTCAATTACAGTTGACATATATTAGTTTCAGGAGTACAGCATAGTGATTAAACATTTATATAACTTTGGAAGTGATTACTCTAATAATTCTAGTACCCATATGACACCATACATAGTTGTTACAATATTCTTGACTATATTCCTTATGCTGTACTTTATATCTCCATGACTATTTTTATAACTGGCAATTTTTACATCTTAATTCCTTCACCTTTTCCGCCCAGCCCCCTAACCTCATTCCCATCTGGCAGTTACCAGTTTGTTCTCTGTACCCATGAGTTTGTTTCTGTTTTGTTTGTTTATTCTGTTTTTTTATATTCCACATGTAAGGAAAACCAAATGGTGTTTGTCTCTCTCTATTGAACTTATTTCACTTACCATAATACCCCTAGGTCCATTCGTGTTGTTACAAATGACAAGATTTTATTTTTTATGGCTGAGTAATATTACATTATTGATAGGTATGCAGTTATTGATTTGATTGTTTTCTGATTGTTTTTGTATTTCTCTATTTCTTTCCTATTCTCTTGTTTTTGTCTTTTGTATGTTGATGATTTTTTATAGTGTTTTGTTTGGTTTCCTTTCTCTTTATTTCCTATAAATCTCTTAAAGATTTTTGGTTTGTGGTTACCATGAGCTTTATATATATCAAGCTATGTTTATAGCAGTCTATTTTAAGTTGATGGTCACTTTAAGTTTGAACACATTCTAAAATCACTACAATTTTTACTCACTCCCTATATGTTTATGTTTTTGTCATTGTTTTTTACCTTTTGTGTGTGTGTATGTTTGTGTATATCCCTTAATTTATTATTGTAATTACACATCATCTTTCTATTTTTGTCTTTTATCTTTTGTATTAGCTTTATAGTTGGTTGATCCACTGCTTTTACTGAGTGTTTGCCTTTGTCAGTGAGTATTTTTTTCTTTCCTATATTTTCGTATTTGTATTTTTGATCTTTTCTTTTCTTCTTAAAGTAGTCCCTTAAAGTAGTATTTCTTGTAATACCGGTTTAGCAGTAATGAACTCATTTAGCTTTTTCTTGTCTGCAAAACTCTTTATCTCTCCTTTAATTTTAAATAATAGCCTTGCTGGGTAGAGTAATCTTGATTGTAGGTCTCTGACTTTCCTCACTTTGACTATTTCATTCCAATCCCTATGACCTGTAAAGTTTCTGTTGTGAAATAAGCTGACAGTCTTATGGAAGCTCTCTTATATGTAACTAACTGCTTCTCTCTTGGTGCTTTTAGGATTCTCTTTGTCTTTAACCTTTGGCATTTAAATGTGATGTATCTTGGTGTGGGCCTCTTTGGGTTCATCTTGTTTGAGACTCTGCATTGAATGGTCCTGTATGTCTATTTCCTTCATCGGATTAGGGAAGTTTTCCATCAGTATTTCTTCAAATTGGTTTTCAATCTCTTTTCTTCTCTCTTTTCTTTCTAGTATCCCTGTGATGTGAATGTTGATATACTTAATATTGTCCCAGACATTCCTTAAACCATTCTTATTTTTATTTATTTATTTTTTTACTTTTTCTGTTTGGGTGTTTTCTGTTACCTTGCCCTCCAGATTGCTGATTTAATCCTCTGCTTCATCTAATCTATTGTTGATTCCCTCTAGTGTATTCTTCATTTCAGTTATTGTATTCTTCAATTCTGATTGGTTCCTTTTTATGTTGTCTATTTCTTTGTTAAAGTTCTCATTGAGTTCATCTACTCTTCCCCAAGTTCATTGAGCATCCTTATAACCTGTGTTGTGAACTCTTCATCTGGTAGATTGCTTGTCTCCATTTCATTTAGTTCTTTTTCTGGAGTTTTGTCCTATTTTTTTCATTTGGGATGTGTTTCTCTGTCTCTTCATTTTGGCTGCCTCCCTGTGTTTGTTTCTATGTATTAGGTTGATTTGCTACATCTGCCGGTCTTGATGGAGTGGCCTTATGTAGAACATGTCCCATGGGGTCAAGAGCATAGTTTTCCTGGTCACTTGAGCCGGGTGCTCCATGAATGTCCCTTGTGTGGGTTGTGTTTGCCTTCCTGTAGTAGTTGGGCCTTGATTGCTTTTGGCAAATCAGCGGGTGGGGTAGACCCTCAGGCTAACAGGCTATAAAGATTGGTTGTGGCTATGACAGATGAGCTGTTGTGCAGGGGCTGACCCCACAGAGTGGAAGTCACTTTGGTGGGGCTCTGGTGCCAGCCGAGTCCACCCTTTGAGCGTGCCATTTGTGAACTGATTGGGTGATGCTCTGGTGTGGTCTGAAGCTGGCCACTGGGTATGTTGAGACTAGAGCCTCTTGGGAGGAGCTCTGGTGCAGGCCAAGTTAAGCTGCGGCTTACGCTAGGCTTGGGGCCATTTAATAGGAGCTACAAAGTGATCTGTGGTTAGTTGCCACTAGTGCTGGGTTTGGGATCCTTTGGTGGGGACCACGATGTGAACTGAGGCCAGCTGCCACTTGTGCTGGGTTCGTAGTTGTTTAATTGAAGCTATGTTCCAAGATGAGACTGGCTGCTGCTTATCCCAGGCTCGGGGCCACCTGATGGGATTTACACTGCAAATTGAGAACAGTAGCCACTTTTGTCGGGCTTGGGGCCACTTAGAGCTACAAAATAGACTGAGACCAGCCACTGCTTGTTTGGCATTTGTGGACCTTTGAGAGATTTTGGGAAAGTCTGCAGTGTGAGCCAAAGCAGGCTGCTTGTGTGGAGGAGCTACTAGAGGAAGCTTGCACAAAGAGAGCAAGATGGGCGGAGCAGGGTTTCAGGGAATCACCATGGTGGGACGAATAGTATTAGCCAGGTTAATGGAGAGCACAGATTTGGTTCCTAACTTTGCTGGGTGGGCTGCTGTTGGGTGGGCTCAACAAGGAAGTAATGGTGCCTTCCAGCATGTCCATCCCTGGACAAAGTTGCCCTGACTTCTGCCCCTCCAGACCTTACCCTGAAGTTAGTTCAGTCCCTCCTGTGTGTCTCTGGCACTTTTGAGCTACTGCCCCTGCACTGGAGCTTCGAGTGAGTCTTTGCACTGCTCCTTTAAGAGCAGTGTGCCTGGGTTTCCTGCAGCCCTTTGTGTCTCTCTGATGCAATCCCCTCTGGTTTTCACAGCCAGATATTGGGGGCTCTTTATGGCACTGGTGCTCTGGGCTGAGGAGGCTGGTGTGGGGCTAGGATCCCACACTCCTCAGTGGGTACCTCCACAGCTGAGATAGTCCTCTCGATTTTCAGCTGCCACATGTGGGTGTGGGACCTGCCTGATCTACATCTCTGCTGTTTTACCATATAATTCAATTGTGATTTTGATGTGATTGTGGGAGGAGTCAAGCACAGAGCTTAACTACTCTGCCGATTGACCATAAGTCCTCTGAACTTGTCAGGTCGTAATACTTATTCCAACAAATGTCGTGAAGGAGGTAAAGGACCAGAAAGGAAAATTTGAAGTTATATCTAAGACTAGCTTTTTGCCTTAACAACTTGGGCTTTTCTTTATTCATAAGACACAAATTAAAAATCTAAAGAAAGTACATTTCATCAGAGGCTTCGAGCATGGTAATGATGGTTCTACTAAAAACTGGTATATTCTACTTTAAAAACCCCTCAAAATACATGTAGTTTGGCAGGAAGGAACAATTTATAATAGGCCCTACTTTGAGAGCTGTCGTTCCAGAATTTGTTTGGGGCTTAGGTAGTCCTGAGAATTTGAAAATAGAAGGGGACTGAGTGTGTTCATCAGTGGGCTGGGGTGACTCAGAAAGTCAAGGTGAGATTTTTTTTTCCCCTCCAGGAGTCTCAGTTTTATCTTTATTTTACTGATTTCTGGTTCAAATTTGACATTCCACAAGCTAAATCATGCTGTTAGGAATTCTTTCCTTCCTTCCTTCCTTCCTTCCTTCCTTCCTTCCTTCCTTCCTTCCTTCCTTCCTTCCTTCCTTCCTTCCTCCCTCCCTCCCTCCCTCCCTCCTCCCTCCCTCCTCTCCTTCCTTCCTTCCTTCCTTCCTTCCTTCCTTCCTTCCTTCCTTCCTTCCTTCCTTCTCTCTCTCTCTCTTTCCTTCTTACAAAAAAAGAAACTTAAGTGTAAAAATTATTTATTAGCACTGTGTATCAAGCACTTGTGATAGATACATCAGGAAACAAGACAGACAACCTTTTCTTCTCTGTCCTCACATCCAGTCAAGGCTATGTCTTTCTCCCCAAGCTTTCTAAAAAAGTAAAATCAAGCAAGCACAAAAGCTGGAAAAATCGTACATAAACACCCAATACCCCTCACTTGGACTTAACAATTGTTATTATTTTATGATTTTTATTTATATCTCGATATCTAGATAGATAGATAGGTAGATGATAATCAAGATAGATACATAGTGATAGTGATATATGAGAGAGAGTGACAAGAGAGAGAAAGAGGGAGAGGAGAGAAAAAGAAGAGAGAAAGAGGAGAGAAAAAGAGAGGAAGAGAGAGGAGAGAGGGAGGAAGAGAGAGAAGACAGGAAAACATTTTTGTATAATTCATTTTAAAGTAAATTATAGACATCATGATATATCACCTAATACACAGTGGTCCCCCAATGACCCCCAGTAGATGCCTGAAACTGCAGATAGTATTGAACCTTATATATATTATGTTTTTTCCTATATGTATATCCCTATGATAAAATTTAATTTACAAATTAGGGACAGTAAGAGACAGTACGAATAATAAAATAAGAATAATTATAACAATATACTGTAATAAAAGTTATGTTAATACAATTTTTCTTTTTCAAAATATTGTGTTATACTTACCTTTCCACTTAAAGGAAGCATTTTATGGCTTCTCTTCGACATGTCTAAATTGCTAGTTTCACTACTCTTGTGCTTTGAAGCCATTATTAAGTAAAATAAAGGTTATCTGAACACAAGCACCACAATACCGAGGCAGTTGATGGTTACTAACTGAGTAACAGGTCGAGAGCATATACAGTGTGGAGACACTTAACAAAGGGTGATTCACATTCTGGTAAGACAGTGCAGATTTCATCACATTACTCAAAACATAGCACAGTTTAGAACTTATGAATTCTTCATTTCTGGAATTTTCCATTTAATATTTCAGGCTGTGGTTGACCACGGGTAACTGAAGCCACAGAAAGCGAAACCTTAGATAAGGGAGCACTACTGTACTTCAGAATGCCTCTCCTCGAGGTAATGTATCGCGGCTGGTCATGCAGTTTTTAGCTATTCTGGGTCATTGAGGGAGACTGTGTTCTGGGCATAGAATTAAGGAAAAGGCAGGTTGGAATTCAGGTAGCCATGGAGTCTGCAGTTTTGACCTGGACTTGGATTTTATAAATAGAGAAACAAAATGACACTCATTCCCAAAGCCCGGAAGTATCATTTAGCTCATTTCTGGGTGAGGCATGTTCAGGCTTCCGAGTTTCTCATGAAGCTAAATTTGGTGAATAAAATAAATATGTCTACTTAGCTGTACCTATGTAGCTTATACCCCTCCCCCCCCCTTTAAATTCTTATGCTGAATCAAGAATAATTTTGCACACCAGACAACTGGCTGAGCACGTGCTATGTACTTGATCCATTTGAGTATCTAAAATACTATATTGAAACATTGTTACAATACAAAGAAAATTTTCTCTTCCTTTTCCTTCTCGTGGCCCACCATCCTATCTTTGGGTAGCAATAGGAATTAACAGTATACTTATAAGCATTCTGTTTGATGTAGTTCATTTCAGAGCATTAATTTGATACAAATTATAATCTTGTCCTCAGTTCAATACATTGGTTTCTGGCGCAGCTTTACTGTAATTTTATCATCTATTTGATCAAATATTGTCAATATTTGATAAGTGTACTGTTTAGATTTGAATATTGGTTCCGGCTTTAGTCCAACCTTTGTTAGAATGTATTTTTCTATCTAAAAATTGATTCATAAAAATATTTTGAGATAAAAGAAGCTCATAGTTACACTAACATAGATTTTAATCACATTTATACTCTCTAATGTTCAATGTATATATCCACTACATTAGAAACTCAAGGAACAGATTAAATTATTTTACTGCCAAAATAAGCAATATGAAACATTTCAAATAATATGTATTCATAAACAAAAGCCAAGATGGTATGGCACTATAAAATTAAGGACATTACAACTGGCCTGTATAGGAAGAGCCTCACTGATTTCTTCCAAGTAATGCATTTTCATCAAAGCTCATACATATTCAGTGAAACAAAGAGTATGCCAATAAATTCAATGAACTGCTACTGAAGCCAAAACATCGATTTCCTAGCATCTGTTTGTGGGAATTATGTAAAATACTTAATGCAATGTGTTTTCACTACAGTCCTATTTTTGTTTCCCAACCAGTGAATTTTCATTTAAACCAATATGTTTACCTGAGACCCATGTGCATGCATTTATTGGAACTGAAATATAGTTACAGATACAGGCAATGTATCAGAGGCCAAACCAATGAATTTTGATGTAATTCAGCCAATTTTCCACCACATATATTCTGATGCTCTGGGAATATGAAGCCTCTTTAATGGTAAATGCATGTGATTGTGAGAGAAGGCAGGAGAAGCTGATGTCCTACGTGGTAGGCAAATACCACAAGAGCAGCAGATCTCTTAAAGCCTTGTTACTGAAACTACACTCCATGGACGAGCTGCATTAGCACCCACTTGGAGCTTGTGAGAAAGGCAGAGCTTCAGGCCCCACCCCAGACCTACTGCTTCAGAATGTTCATCTTACCAAAATCTTCAGATAATCTGAACAGTAAAATTGAGAAGCACTGTTTTAAAACAAACTCTGTCTTTAAGGTGGTCATCAAAATTTTCTGAGACAAGCACTTTTCCCAGTGAATGTACAGCTAGCTTGGTAAAAACAAAGTTGGAAACCAGCTTGCTTTCTTTTTATTGCACATATGGTACGTGACTACATTTTTTCCCCTTCAATTTAAAAGTCAACAGAGCAGTTTCTTCTTTAACCAGAGTGAATCACCATCACTACTTTCACCTCCTTTTAGTTTTTTCTATAAGTTATATAGATGTTTAAATGTAAACACATTTAAAACCTAAATGAGACATGCATATGTTATATATTGTACATACTGTTTTCATTTATCTACACATTTATAATATCTTTCCCTGTCCATATATGTTGACAATCTCAATCTTTTTAACAACTCTCTGCTTCTCCATAGTAGAGATACAACATAATTTGTACAACTAGTTCCCTATTTTTAGACATTTGGGTTGTTTCAGTTTTTTTTCTATTACAAACAATGTCATATGAACATCTTTGAATATCTATCTTTGTGACTATTTTTGAGAATTTGTTTAGCTTAGATTCCTAGAAATGGAATTTTAGGGTCAAGAAAACAAAATAGAAAGAACCTAAAAGCATATGGTAATATGTTTGCTCTCAGAATTAATCAAACATATGCAAATTAAATGACAGTAGAACTCTTTCCCCTTTCTCCTTTTTCAAAAATTTTAAAGGACTGGTACATTTTTGATAGAAGTACCAATTGGTGCAGGCTTTGAGGAAGTCAGCTCAGTTTTGAGAAACATCAAACAAAAGTTTTGATATTGACGAAGGTCATGTTCAGGCTGCATGTTCAGGTGGGGTTATCCTCAGATGGAAGCACTTGCAAGGCCTGAGTTCTGTGTCTTATGGCTCTTAAACATCTTTCATTCGGTGAATGGCTTACTTTCCCTTATGCAGGCAAGCCTCAGGGGGATCAGAAGAATTTGCTTCCATGTCAGTAAACCCATGGGACCCACACTTCCACTGCCTTTTACAGCACTCTTCTTGCCTCCAGGGATAGCTTATGGTCCTGTGTCTCTTGCCTATTGGCGTAGTTTTGTTTTGGTCATCCTTCCTAAAATCTGGGCCTTAATTGAGGCTGCTCTAGGCCCTCTTGCCAGAGAGCCTGAAACTGACTTTTAGGGAACAGGGGTTGAGTGACTGAGCCCTATCCTCCCAAAAGGCCCTGGTCTCCTTTTGTGCATGGCCCACCTCCCCTCTAAGACCTATTCCATATGCCAAGCACTGAGACAGCTTTTACTTATCTATTCTCCAGGACAATATGTATCTACTTTGCCTATATTTTCATAAATAACAGAGAAGTTCACTCAGGTAACCTTTCACCAAGTAAAAGCGATTAACCTTAAAAAAAAAGTCTTGCACTCTACTGTGCCGAGATTCATGAGAAACAACCAGGAGGAGTCACCTGTGATCCCAGCCCCACCGGGGCAAATCCTGGACATGGATGCCCTGGATGGCAAGGCCTGCCACATTCCAAGAAACATTTCTTCTCAAAACCAGGTTAAACATGAGTCAAGTGGTGTGCTGTCTCCCATACCCCTCACATCATATTTCTCGGAATGCACAGAACTTGCTGTTATGCTCTCTTCCCTGCCTTTTTAAAAGGCATTTGTTCTAAATGGCAGAAGGGGGCATCGAAGGGGCTCTCCTGAATTAAGAGAGTAGCCATAGATCATAGTTTCTGCCATGCTATGGATGGTTCTGGTGAGGAGCGGGGTCCTTTCAGACTCGCACATCAGGGACATTCAAAAGCAATTGTTATAGGAGTAGCAGCACTGTCTGGGTTCTTGAGTGGGATGGAGAGACAAGAGTTGACACCGTCTTCTCCTGGATAGATGATTATGTGAAGCCAGACATGAGATCAGTATGAGAAAGTTTCGCCACCTGTAAAATGTTTGGTGTGCTTTGTCTGTGTCATTAATAGCATATTATTGTGAAACAGACTTACATGTTTCAGAAATGCCCTCATGCCCTGTTCAGCTAACCCTGTCAGTAATCCAATGACTTATTTGCGATTTGAAATTCAGAGTCCAAAACTTTAGGTAAGACAAAAATTTGAAAGATAAAAGATGTCAACTCTGTTGTAAGAGAGGATAAAATGTCTCTGCTATTGGTGCTGAGACAGATAATAGGCCACAGACAGGGATGACGCATGACAGGTGGAGCTCATGACCTAGTTAATCAGCTTCTCTCCTCCAGGATTTTGGTCCAGGTGACATCAGATGAAACTGAGTACTAAGGGCAATCCTAAAAGCCCAAAGTAACCTCCAACAGACAGGTATAAACATGGTGTGTATGGAAGCAGGGATCAACAGACATTTGCTTTGTATTAACGGCAGTGTATGTATGAGTGTTAGTGTATGTACATGTGTGCTGATGATTTTCAAGGCAAACAGAAAGTCTTCTTTGCTGCTAATCAATATTTTCTTCTCCATTGTCCATGCCCTTTTGTACTTCCCAGTCAAAGAAAGAATAATAGGAGATGAACAGGAAAAGGATAAGTTGGCCTGGGTGTGGCTCTGAGGTTATTGTTTTTGTTTGTTGTTTGTTTGTGTGTATTGGTCTTGTCATTGTTTCATCTGCCAAATCCACCTCGTGGACCATGTGAAATCTAAACTCAGGAGGAGAGAAAATTGTTTCATCTCAGGAGTCACTTCCCACTGCCTCTCAGAATTAGTTTTGGCTCCAGTGAAAAATAGATGGGCAAAATGAAACTATGTTTAAAAATGAAGTTCATAAGTTAGGACCTTTTAGGTTGCAAGAACCAGAATCTCTAATCTTCTTAGGTGGTGGTATACGTTATTAGGATGTACGAAAAAGTAAGGAGTACAAGAACAGCAGTGCAGACAGCCTGATGAAGGAACAGGGCCGGAGGTCTTTCTGAATACAGCTCTAAGGTGGTCAACTTTTTATTTCCTCACAACAGGCTCTCTTTGTGGTGACTCAAGTAGGCTTTCTGCTTCTGGGTTGGGTTGGGTTGGGTTGTTTTGATCAATCACTTTCTGTCTGGCAGACTTAATTTTCAAATTCAGCTATGAGGACCATCTTGAGAAACCTTGAAAAAATTCAGAATAGAAGTTCTTTGGATCTGAGGACCCATTACATAAACTTTTATTTGAACGTATGACTTAGATCCTTTTAATGGTAACCAAAGCAAGGAATTATTAAATGTTATTAACCTTGGTATTGATCAATTAAAATTAATTTACTGAGAATTCTGAAGCAGTATTTTAGCAAGAAGTCTTGGTTGCAACTTTGCAATTCTGCTATGCACATGTCCACATGGATATTTTGAATTCTAGCAATGGGAAAGGATACTTTTGAACAAATGGCATGCCAGAATTATCTCGAATTCTTGTGGTTCTCAATGACTGTTAATTTTTGTTTATATTTTGGTCAAAATTGTTTATTAAAGTAAGACAGTTTTGTATCTATTGGTTTGTTCTAGTTGGTCAGGCAACAGTCTTAAACATGGTATGATACATGTACACCTATAATTTTTTTAATTGGGTGAGGTAAAAGCCTAGCATTGATATTTTATTTAGGCTTGTAAATGTAGTTTATTCCTGAAACTAATGTCTCTTCAGATGGAAGGGATTTTTTTCTTTATGTGAGTTGTAAGTAATTTTCAGTACTTGAGAATGTTCTCTATAAAACACATAACAAAATGCATAGCAGTAATGGTTCAACTGAAAAATAGTTATCTTAAGATAAGATTTAATTTGCAATTCTAAATGCCCTATGACTTGGATATCAAAATTTACTATAAGATTTGGTCAAATATAACTTGTTATGTGACTTGTATGCAGTACATGTTTCATTAATTACATCTACCCATATTTATATTATTCAAAACACTCTTAGTTTTATTTAAAAAATAACCCTCCAAGGAAACAAAAGGAAATTATTTTATAGTAACTATAAATAACAGAGAGGTGTTAATGACGATGATGGAGCCATGATCCAGTGGATGGGGGTTGTGATCCAGTGGGTTATTTGTTGCTGTTCATTTTCTGCCTTTTCCTGGGGGCGATTTATATCTTGTGCTTTGCTGCTTACTGCTTTTCTTCAACCTTTGCAGAGTCAAGAATTCAAAAGCAAAGATTTGTGTTTATAGTAGCTACATCTTTTATGTATCACTGCCCTTGTTTTAGAAAGACTTCTAGGAACATTGATTTCACCACTGTGAAGTCTCAATTGCTATGTATTTTAATGTATGTAAAGTTCCTCCAGCCATTTTCCTTATGTTGTAGGCAACCAAGTAGTTAGTATCAAGATGACTAACAGTTCTTAACTCTTCTTGTGAAATGAACTAACTTTAGAACTTTGGTTGGGTCTTGGTTGCTATCTGGAGATATAATCCCTGAGGGACCCACATTTTTCCCACTCCATGAAGACAATTTTTAACTCTTATGCATGCTTCATCTTGGGAAGTGGTCAGATATCTGGGCCAGAGAAAGGCCCAGTAAACTGACTGCTCTTCCTTTTGCTTCCTTCCCTTCTCCCTTCCAGAAGATGTAATCCAGAAATCAAACTTGCCTCAAAGAGGACATTTGGTTACCTGTGTGTGTGACCTCCTTAGGCATTTTTATGTCATATCTACTGCCAAAGGTAAGGTTGTTCAAAGCTGGCATTGATTTTTAATTATGTGATGATTTTTGTTTTCTCTGTCCTTTACCTGTTGAGTTTCTAGTGTGTTGCTTCAATGTGTAGCAAAGCATCTTTGCAAATTCTGATTTATACCTTTTAATAACTAGACTAGAAGACATGTTGTATATATTGCTGCTTAAATAAGAATAATACATGTCCCTATTGCTAAAGCAACTATATATCAAATGTTCAAATTGCGCTAAGACAAGGACCTTCATGGCTGATGTGCTGCTTACACTCACGTGTTATCTATTTTCAACGTGATATCAGAGTGAGTATTATAAAGTTATTTTTAAAGTGTACTGGGCATTGTTTTATATTATAACATAAAAAATATTTTGTGTGTTCACTATGCCCTGTTGTAAATCTTTTGTCATTTTAGAGTACTTTTCTATCAAAAAGTAGGTGGCGAGGCTGGATGGGCCGAGGAGTATTTTGGTTGGTTAAGTGAACTGTTGTACAAAAGTTCAAGAGCCATTCGGTATAGAGCACACTTACTGGGCTAGTTTTCAGGCCAGACCATCTCCTAGGCATCTAGGGTGTAGATTGGTGGCTTTTGAGTAAATCCAGAAGATGGGCACATGACAAAAGAGTCACCTGACAGGCAGCATATGGAACTGCCCAAAGTCGTACAAATGGCAGTCACTGCATCTCCTATACAATAATTCTACTGATCATCAAACAGGCATTTCTTGAGCATTCTCAGGCATTGTTTTATAATATTTATAAAATGTGTTTATAAATGAAACAATATATGTAAGCTGAAATTTTATTTTCTAAAGTAATTAATAAGTAGTTCATTATAGTCTGCTTCAAATCTTTTTTATTATATATATAACTGAAGTGCCCTCTACCTTCAAAAAACTCATAAAAATCTACCAGGGAATAAGCATGTAACCATTCAACTTTAATAAAGACATATTAGAAGAAAAATCATAAATATAAAATAGAGAGATATTTTAGAGCAGGAACTCTGAAGCTAGATTACCTGAGTCCAAGTCTTGATTCTGACACTTTCTAGCATTTAGCGACTTACTAGTTGTGTGATCTTGGGTAAGTTACTTAACCACTCTGCTCATTTTCTCATCTACAGAACAAGAATTTCATAAAGATTAATATTTGTGAAGCACTTAGGAAAGTACTTTTGCTCATTAATTGTAAAATATTAAGTGTTTGCTAAATAAAGTTAATGTTAGAATAGATGGGTCTACGGCCGTGCTACCCTGAACACGCCCCATCCCGACTGATTTTGGAAGCTAAGCAGGGTCAGGCCTTGTTAATACTTAAATGGGAAACCACCTAGGAAGACCCGGTGCTGTAGGCATAAAAAAATAATAAAAATAAAAAAAAATTTTTTAAAGAATATATGGGACAAAGATTAGCAGAAGATGGTAAGATTTCTCTATATAGATGTGGAGAATTTACCTCTTCCCTCTCTCAACTAAGTAGTTTAAATAGGATCAAGCTATACTCTTAGCTCCAAGGGCGGGCCCTAATTGGCTCAGATCTCTCGGTAAATCCCATTGCTGACATCATAGTGATTAGTTTAGGAATGGACAAGCAACCCAACGTGGACCAGTGAGGGAAAGATGGGCTCCCAGGAATTGTAAGAGACAGACCAGGATAGTCTTTTTTCTTCTTGAGATGATGTAGAGGGAGAATGAGAAGTCTGGAACTACTGAAGCCATTTTGCAACCACATAAGGAAAGCTTGTATTGTGGGAGTGGGGTGGTGCTGCACTAGGTGTAGCCAGATAATGAAGCCAACACCGTGAAAGACAGAGTGAGGAACATGTAGAAATTATTTCCTCGATCACATTGCTTGATCTTCTGGATCAAACCTTACCTGTAGGTTGCCCTACCTATGGATTTCAGAATTATAGGAATCACTAAATCCTCCCCCTCACCTCCCCTTTTTTAAAGGCCTACAGCATCTAGTATTCCTAGGTGATCTCCCATCCAAGTACTAACCAGGCCTGACCCTGCTTAGCTTCCGAAATCAGACAAGATTTGAGATCGGGCACATTCAGGGTGGCATAGCTGTAAACAATCCTCCCTATTTTTTTAAAGCAAATTCGAGTTAGCATTCTATCACCTGAAGCTGGAAGAATGCTCTCTGGTTAAAAATATTGACCATGTTGAGTAAAGGAAAGTATTGGTTAAACCTATAATATTAAAGTGAGTGACAAGGCTCCATTGATAAACAGAATTCTTTACAAATAAAGTTATTTTTTTAAGTGAGTTTTAAATGTCTATAAGCCATCTATAGGTATTGAATTTCCTGAAAGCAATGATTCTCGAAGTGCGATCTTCAGATCACTAGCTCTGAGAGATGGGCCATGGAAAAGTTCTCATCAGGTAAATTTTGGAAATGCTATCTATTATAAACTTTCTCTTTTTTGTAATTTAATGGCACTATTATTTTATTAAAGGAGAAGTCCTCAGTAAAATGATAACTAAATAACCTCTTCCATGTTGTTTATCCTACTAGTTCCAGAATTTACCTTTCCATATAACTCTTTCATTCACAAAATTCTCATTAGTGCTCCAGGAAAGGCTGACTTAAAGACTGTATACTCAGAGAATATATTGCCTTGGAGAAAGCCCCAAGACTAAAATGGCCCAAAGTTAAATGCTCAGTGTGAGCCTGGGGCATGCACTGTTCTTGTGATGAGGGCTAACCATGTGCATAAACCACATGAGATATTATAGCCACTCCATGTTCTGTGTAAGGACTGAAGAGCTAGTGGCCAGATTTCTACATCCTTAGCAGGAGCTTAGAGCAGCTAAAACAGCCTGGATCTTGGAGTTCAATTCCTGAGCTGGCAGTTGTTTCAGAGGAACTTAATTACACTTCTGAGCCTTGCTCCTCTCTTAATGTTAAATAGAGATAATTTTATCCTTACTTTAAGCATTGTTGTGAGAATACTGAAATAAAGCACTGGATAGATGGTAGCTGTTATTAATATAACAATGTTTTATAATGGAAAAACTATAAGGTATTTTGTAAATGTACCTCAAGCCTAAATTAGAGCCAGTTAATTCTCCTTCCCTTGCTTGTTGTTCTCTATAACATTTACTACTATCTGGCATGCTACATATTTAACACTTATTAGTTCATCATCTGTGTCCCTACTAGAATGTAGGCTCCTTAAAAGTAGCAATATTGAACATAGCAAGCACTAAATATATATTTGCTGAATTAAATAATTAGTGCTAAAAGCTCGCAAGAGTGTCTACTATGTGCCAAGCCTTTTACTAGATATTTAACAAACACATTTATATTTTGTCGTTTAATATTTATATTAACCCTGAGATGGCTATTATTCTCATTTTGCAAAAATGAGAACTGAGGGTGAAATCAAATTACTTGCCCCAAATTACATTTCTAGAAAGTGATAGAATCAAAATTCAATGCCAAATCTCAATTTACATTTTTTTTAAATTAATTAATTAATTTTCTTATGGTGACATTGGTTAACTAAATCCAGTTACTTTTCAGCTATACATTTTAACAGTAAGGCATATATATATTTACATTGTATGTTCACCTCCCATAGTTAGATTTCTTTCTGTCACCACATATTTGACACCTTTTATCCCATCTACCTCTTCCTTGCCTCCTCCTCCCTCTCCTCTGGTAACCACTAGTTTATAGTCCATGTTTATGAGTCTCTGTTTGTTTGTCCTGTTCATTTGTTGCTTTTAGGTTTATATACTGCACATAAGTGATATCATGTGATTTTCAAGTTTTTATGTCCGGCTTATTTCGCTTAGCATGATCTTGAAGTCCATCCATCTCGCAAATGGCAGTATTTCATCTCTTCTTATGGCTGAGTAAGATTCCATTGTATATACTCAATGTACATTTCAAATTATCCACTTACTGTATTAGTTTCCTAGTGTTTTTGTAACAAATCACCACTAAATTGGTGGCTTAATATAACAATTTATTTTCTCACAGTTCTAGAGACCAGAAGTCTAAAATCCATATCCCTGGGCTGATATTAAGCTATTGGCATGGCAATGCTTTCTCCAGAGGATCCAGGGGAGAATCTATTCCTGCTTCTTCCAGCTTCTGGTGGCTATCAGCATTCCTTGGCTTGCGGCTACTGCATCTAATTTCTGCCTGTGTGGTCACGTTACTTCTTCATCTTGTCAGTGTAAAATCTGCCTCTTACAAGGACATTGTAATTGCATTTTAGGGTCCATCTGGATAATATAAAATAATCTACCCATCTCAAAATCCTTAATCACACATGCGAACTTCTTTTGTGCCACATAAGGTCCTATTCGCAGGTTTGAGAGATTAGGATAGGACACCTTTTGAGAAGCCATCATTCAGCATACCATTCTTACACCTTAAGAAAAGAATTTGCACTGAGGTCCCCAGATCCAAGACAAAGACTGCAACCTAGGACAGGAATGCCAGTTACAACAGTCAGGCAACGTTAGGATGTTGGCGTAAGACCTGCAGCAAAGAGCCCAAGAGGTAAGGGGAAACTTTATAGGATGTAGTCGTTTTTGCCCCTGGTCTAGAGGAATATACTCTAGGCCCAAGTGCAGGAAAAACCCGAAAGGTCAGATGCCAGGAAGGTAAAAAGATAAATGCTCATTTGTCACATAAGCAGTCATTAGTGTCTGTGGATTACCTGAAAATAGAAGAAAGAGAGGGGAAGGAAACAGATATTTCATTAATATGAAAAGAACTTGAGTACTCACTTTAATCAGGTGATCAAGATTAGACTCAACAATAGTAGGAAAACCTAATATTATGTACCTTCTGATGTGATGCAATAAGGGATACTTCACATTATCTATGCAGTATTCTTAACAAAGAGAAAAAATTAAATCATGTAGAAACCATCAGACAAATCCAGAATGTGAGACAGTATCCTAAACTCTTTGAAATATTTTAATGCCATGAAAAAAAATCTGAGAGACTATTCTAGATTAAAAGACAGCAAAATGTAACATTTGACCCTTAACTAAATCCTAATTTTTTTTTAAACTCAATTATTAAAGGCATTTTTGGAACTATCAGGGAAATATAAACATAGACCATCTTATCATATGACATAAAATTGACATTAATTTTCTTAGATGTGATCATTCTTTTACGTCAGAAAATACTTTTAATCTTGGAAGATATATGCTGAAATATTTATGAAGTATCCTGGTGCTTGCAACTGACATTTAGTAAATTTAAGTGACGGGCATGTGAGTATTAATTGCACTATTTCTCCAACTTTCCTGTAGATTTTGAAATTTTTTCCAAGTCAAAATAAAAAAATTAAAACACAAAATTATTTGTTGGTTACTTGGTAAATTGGTAGTGCTCATTATCAACAATGGGATGTGAGTACTACACAGATTTGCACAGAGAGCGAAATGAACTTGTAATTGCCATACTCTGGACTGTTCTCTTTTCAGTAGCAACCGGGAAACTGGAACTGTGGAGACTCGCTGGGAGCTCCTTGCACTGCCATCCTTACTACAGGGTTCTTCAAAATTGCAGCCATTTACTTTTTTAGGTATATAAATGTCGAATAACTAGGTGTACACCTGAAAATAATACTATATAGTATGTTAGCTACTTTTGAATAAAAATCTTAAAAAAAATTTTTTTAAAACCTATTTAAGTAAAAAAGACAAAACTGCAGCCAAGATGTTGACTAATACATGAGAGGCCATAAAACTGAGAGGCCAGGGTGTTGGAAGGGTTATGGAAGTGCATAGTGAAATTACAAAATTTAAGACAGATTTTGTATTAGACAGAGTGGCGGAGTGCCTCTACAAGGAATGAGAGTATGAGCCCCGAAGTCAGTGGGTGACTGTCAACAAAGAGGTGGAGTAGTTCGATAATGACATGAAATTTATAGCTGGGTGTATCTGTGAAGAAGAAAGAGAAAAATGGCTTGGAAGTGGCCACGAGGAATAAGGAAGTGTTACTCTACCCCCAGGCTCAGTGGCACAAAGGTTATAGGAGAGAAAACAGCCATTCGAGAAGCTCATGGAAGGTGGGGTCCTCGGGGAGGAAACAGGTTTCAGTTCCAGAAAGGTGAAAGGGTTGGACACGGATGAGTTTGGGTGAAGGCGTGCTCTCTCAGAATCCCAGCTTGATGACAGCCAGCAGGGGTTGCTCTTTTGCAACAATTCAGCTGAATTAGCAAACACATTAATTTAACCAGCAAGGGTAATTTGGTTTTTGTTTTTCTTGCAAACTCCTTTTTTTTTTTTGTTGGTAATCAATATAGAAAAAGCAAATTGCTGTTAACAGAGAATGAATGTTGAACAGGTAGTAACTGGAAAGCTCTATAAATGTGCATTATTATTATTATTTGAGAAAGACAACAGTTCTCTACCCCTGGGCAAAACTGCCTTACTTAATGGCTTTCCATTGTGATTTCAGAATTTATTATCCCTGAATAAGGCCTTCTTTATCAGCAAGTCTTTCTCTGATCCCTTTTTTATGACAGCACTTCTCTCCACGATTCTCATACCTTTATTCTGCTTAATTCTCTTCATGGCACTTATCACCACCTAACATGTATTTGTTTCTTACCTTTATCATTACATAGTGAAAGCAACGACTTTGTTTTTGTTCACAGCTTTATCTCAGTAGAGCTAGATGAGCCTATAGCTCAATAGAAACTGAATGAATGAATGAGCAAATGAATAAATGAACACAATGTCTCTATCCCACAACAGATGATTAGATATACATAGAGTAGAGGAAAGAGTACAGTATTTGGAGCAAAAATCATAAAGTCTAAAGCCTACTTCCATGGTCTCTGAGTCTCAGTTTCCTCATTTATAAAATAGAGATCATAAAACTTCCCATAATTGTTTTGAAAGTTAATGAGGAATCACATGTATGGTAAACATATTGTGAGGTGTCTTCCAAGCTCATAATGACTCTATAATTGAGTTCAGCTGCTTGGACACTTGTTCCAAATAAAGCCAATATGAAGCTCTCCTATAGAAACGAGATAGCAGGATTGAGATTTCGGTTCTATTTGAGCACTCTTTTGGATGGTAGAGGGTAAACTCAAGAGCTCAAGAGTGGCCGTATTTTTTCCAGCTGCAGAAAGAGAAAGTTGATTCAAAAAAAAGAAAAGAATGACTTAGTTATACAGAGCTGTCTCATTTGGACTCGTGACTACTTTTTAGTTTTTTGTTCTAGTACTTTTCAAGGCTGATATTTTAGCTTTGAACTCTCATGAAACGTATCTGTGGCCTTATCACAAAATTCCTCTATTGCTCAAGCTGATTCTCGAGGTTTTATTAGTTGCAAACGAAGAGTCGTGACTATAGAATGTAGTAGCTCTGGTATATAGTAATTGATTTAGAAATAGCAGCTACTGTTTCTAGCACTTGGAATGCTTTTTTTCTTTTTTTTTTTTTTTTTCTTTTTTTTTCAGTTAATTGACTGGCATTGAAAACCAGTAAGGTGGGTTAAGGAAAAGGTCAGAAAAGTGACCTTCTATTGAGTAAACTTAGGCAGAGCTTTGAATCGGGAGGCCAGAGTGATTTGAAGGCCCTGCGTGTTTGAAGGTGTGTGGGGGACAGTGGAAAGAAGCGCCCAAAGACTGTGTTTTCCTGCTCCATCGCTCCACCTGTTGGGAACCATCCTTGCAGGATCAAGATGCAAAACCAAGGAGAAAAGATTTAATAAATAAACGCGGCAGCCAATGCTTCTAGTATTAAATATTTAAAGGGCAAACACTTTAGAATTTTGTGTGTGTGTGAACCCTCTTTAAACCAAGAAAAGGCCTGCCAACGCAAAAGCAGCTTTTAATGTAGTATTGCCTTTTTGAAAGTATAGATTTACCTTCAGAAAGTATAGATTCAATATTTTTCCTACTCAGAGCAAGTTTTGTTGAATAAACTTTCTTTCAGACACTTCTTGAACCCCCTTTTCTCCAGTTGTGGAGGCAGAATATTTGTGTAATCGGCATTGCTCATCCGTCCAGCACTCTCTTAACTCGCACCCGGCAACTGCGACTCCTTATACACAAACACAAACGTACCTTGTGCGTGTCCTTTACCTATCACTTGTCAGCATCAAATCATTTCCTGTTGCTCTGTGATGCTGGGCCTGGGAACTTCACAAGCTACAGTTCTCCTTTGACAGATGGTTTTGGCTTATATTCTGCTCATAAGAGGCAATGGGGGAAAGATTTGAAGGCAGGAGGAGGAGGAGGGTAGGACAGTCTTTTCCTTGTTCCTGTGCTGTCCTAGCAATGGCACTTCACCTGGACAGCAGCAGCTGGTTCCAGCCTCCCTTTTCTTTCGGCACTAGGAGAAAAAGCCTCATTGCTCCCCCTAAAATATACCAGCAGGCAGGCAGGACCATTTTCCTTCCGAAGCCTCTAGGGGAAAATCCTTCCTTGCCTTCTCCCAGCTTTTGGTGTTGTAGGAAATCCTTGGCTTGTACCTTTATCACTCTAATTTCTGCTTCTGCCTTTACATGGTGTTCTTTTTGGAGTGTCTTGTGCCTTCATGTGGCAACTTCTCATACGAACATCAGTCATTAGATTTATGGCCCGCTTTAATTCAGTTAGACTTTCTCTTAACCTGCTTACATCTGCAAAGATCCTATTTCCAAATAAGGTCACATTCATAGATTCCAGGTGGATGTGAGTTTGGGGAGGTTCACTATTCAACTTACTACAGTCTCCGCCATCGAACTCCTAGTTTCTGACAACTCCAGACTCTTCTATTTGCTTTCTCCACCCTTGGGGGAAGGAGTTACATTAGTGTGGGATTTCTGTTGTTGTTCTTTCAGCCCTTTGATGCCTTTGCTACCAGTTTCTTATTTGAATTTCCTCTGTTGAAATACATTATGTTATTTCCTTTTTTGTGACTTGACCCTGACTGACACAGTACTTTTTTGCCAGGAGTGGTTCCAGGAAAGGGACCATCAGAAATGAGATTCTGGGTTAGCTTGGAAGTATCCCAGGCCTTGAACACAGTGCCATGCTGTGGCCTCATGACTAATTACATTATCACCTCTTGTGATTGCATGCTACACTTAATGAAGCAAGCATTGGGAACCAAGTAGCTGCTGCACTCAATGGTTTGTTAGTCATGATCTCTAAAAGGGTTGCAGGCTGGTATATTAGTTTTCTTTTGCTAAGAAACAAAGTGCCAGACACTTAGCAGCTTAAAACAACACTCAATTATTAGTGCAGGATTCTGTAGGTTAGAAGTTCAGACATGGCATAGCTGGGATCTCTGCTCACAGTCTCACAGGCTTAAATCAACGTGTGGACTAGGACCCATCTTTAGCTCATATAGTCCACACACATTTCTTGCCGTGGGACCCCTTCCGTCTTCAAGTCAGCAATGCAAAATTTCCTTTACATCAAATCTCTCTCAGGCTTCAAACCTCTGACTCCTCTTTCTCTTCTGGCCTTTAGTCCCAGATTTAGAGGGCTGGTGTAATTGGGTCAAGATCACCTGGATAATGTCCCTTTTGATAAGCTCAAAATCAACTGATTAGTATCCTTAATTACATCTGTAAAATTCTTTTGGCATGTAATATAACACAATTATGATACTGCTAGCCCATCATATTCACAGGTTCCACCCACATTCAAGGAAAAAAAATTGTATAAGCTATGTATACAGCAGGGGTGGGAATCTTGGGGGCCATCATAGAATTCTGCCTACCACAGATGGAGTGACTACTTCTGAATACACTGGAGAGCTTCCAAGGGATAAAATAAGACAGATTGAGACCTCTGAACACTCAGTTCAAGTCAGAATCAGAGAACCAGAGTGTATCTATGGCAACCCTAAAAAAATCTCTTGTTTTTTTGTAGCTGCAGGCTGACCTCACTGAAAATAAAATTCTAATTGTGCAGGTTGCAGAATTATAATGTAAGTCGACTTCGCAGACTTGCCGGTTTTCTATATGAAAGAGCATTGATTGAGAAGGAATGGGACGTCTGGGTGAGCTTAGCTAAAGCTTAGAACTTTGAATCCCCAAGTCTTTTTTTTTTTTTTTTTTTTTTTTTTTTTTTTTGCCAGCAGAAGCAGTAATTCTTCATATGTGTGAGATTAGCTTTCCCTTGCTTGGAAACCTTGTAATAACCTTACCTAAGGCAGTTACCTTGCAAGAAGATGCTTATTCTCCCCAATATCTGGCTCTTTACTCCTTTTTACTTTTAAACCTCTCATTGGAGTCAGAGCTCAGCATGTTTCCAGGAAAAAGCCCAAAAGTTATCCTAGGAAGAGAGAGCTTAAACACCAAAAAATTTGCAAGGTTTCACTAGTACATATTGGTAGAAACCTGGAAAATATGTTTGGAACTGGATTCTAAGAATGTTAGTGTAAGGCCAGTGCTCCCGGAAAAGGCCCCAAGGACGTCAGGTCCCCGCCCCTAGCTCCCGACTGCTAGCCCATGGACCAATCGCAGGTGCCAGGACTATACTCCCGGCGCCAAACCGCTGCACCAATGAAAGAGCCCCACGCTATATAATTTTTTTTTTTTTTTTGCCTTTTTTGGTCACCTGCTTCCCCTTCCTGGACGCCACCCTTAAAACCCTGCCCCGACCGCCCGGGCGCAACTTCTCTGGCCAAGGTACTTGACCTGAGAACCTTGACCAGTACACTTGCCTTTCAGTAAAGGACGCCTGTTATTCCTGAGTCAGACTCTGTTGAGCGGCTGAACCTTGCAGTTAGAATAAACCATGGCATTGTCTGAGGTCAGTTTATGAAATGGGTGCACTTACTGGGGTTTCTGGATTTTGTGTGTTAGCTTGAGCATCTTGGGTGTGGCTTTAACAATTTAATTGGTTAGCTGGGTAAAATTTGGATTCAATGGTAGTTTACATTCAATAAAATTCCTGGTATAATATAGAGGAAGGAATCTAAAGGCCAAGGGAGAAAGGAATGTTGGAATGGACAGGAAGGTTAATCGTGTGTCACCACATCTCTTCCCAAACACACACCCTGAGAGGGCCCAGAGGACACTTCCTTTGTGATATGTCTTATTACGAACTGTGGAAGGTCTCAGATGTAACTCCACTTGCACAGTTATGTATTTTATGTTTGTGGATACGGCAGGAACACATGGCGTGGAGGTCAGGGAAAACAGCTTTTTATTGATACAACCAGATGAGCAGCCAGAGTAACATTGTAGCACGGTCCCCACACCTTAGTCCTGCAGGTGATATGATACAAAGAAAGCTGATGGAAACTTTCTTTGTGAGTGACAAGTTATACCCAAAGAGTGGAGAACAATGGATTTTCTCTTTGTAGATATTGCGAGAGACAGCCATTCTTCTCCCCTCCCAAAAGGAGAAAAAAATTTTTTTTGTTTTACTCCTTTGAGACTGGACAAAAAGGGTCCTTGGGTTCTCACCCTAACTTTTGGAATGTAAATGTGCCTTTCCAAGGATGAAATAGATCTATCTATCTAGGTGAATCTCACTGTTACAACCCAGGGATGGCTCCAAATTCTAGGCTTATCCCTTTTGACATGCAAATTCCTAGGGAGGCAGTTCCTCAGTTTTGCTAGCACCCTGGGGGCTTAGCCAAAGGACAGAGTCTGGGCTGTAATCATTTGGTCCTGTTGGGGAGATAAGAGTTTTATTATCCTTTCAGATCAGAGCAGATAACTGGACAAATGGCTACAGATCCAATGCTCATGGTATGTGAAGAGTAAAATATTTCTGAAGGAAGTGAAAAAACTTTATATTGTAGTTTTCTAGGTCTCAGTAGGTTAAGGCCTTTTGGAAAATCACGAAGAAATCCAAGGGCATTTTATTGCCCACAATATGGCATTGAGAAATGTAGGTGGGAATAGAGGCATTGTTGAAAAGCTGGAGAAACACAGTGGGAGATGTTGCCATTGAAACTGGCTTCCTGATTTCAATGGGATACCTCCGGAAATGAGATCCAGCATTCCTGTTAGAGTCAGAGTGGGTACAAATATTATAGACAACAGGAACAAAGTGTTAATCAGACTATTTTGACCCACAGGGATCTTTGGAAGATGGCTAGTTGTTCACATTTTTCCTAGGAACAACAATAACAAAAATGATGGCTTACTTAAATATTATTTAAACTATATTAAAATGAAACAAAACAAAAAACACTGTAGGTCTGGTATCCAGAAACCTGACTCCAGTTCCCACAGTGGGGTGACACAGTTTCTCACCCAGTTATTGGACCTGGAGCCCTTGATGAAGATGAGGCTGGGTCATTTTGAGAAAGACCTAGAAACACTGCCATAGTAAAGCTGTATTTCTTCCTCCAAACCTTCCCTAAACAGACCTGTTATCATCCCTAAGGGTATTATGCATAGAGAAAGAGAAATGTCCAGCTCTATTACCTGGATCTTTTATAGATTGCTAGATAGACACTGATTCTGACTTGTTGCTAATCCTAGGAGATCTAATGTACCACTGTGCTCTACAGTTAGAAGTGGCCTTATAGTGGTAAACGGAGTGTGTGACCAGGTCCACCTCACTGTAGGCACTGTGGGTCATGCACCAATCTTGTTGTTATTACTCTAGTTCTTGAATGTTTAATTCAGGGGTTGGCAAACCTGTAAATTCTCAGAGAGTAAATGTTTTAGGCTTTGCAGGCTATATGGTTTCTGTGGCAACTATTCCATTTTGTTGTTGTATTATGAAAGCAGCCATAGACAGTATGTAAGTGAATAAGCTTGGCTATGTTCCAAAAAACCCCTACATCTGCAGAAGCAGAGAGTTGGCCAGATTTGAATTACAACCACAGTTTGCAAGCCCCTAGTTTAATTGATATAGACTTTATCTGCATCTGAAAAAATTTCTACTTTATCTCTGATCCATTAAATGAAGGCTGTTAGGATAGGAAGAACCAAGAGGAAGACCCTGGAATTTTTTCTTTCTGCTAGAATGATAAATAGAAAAATTGTAAACTACTTCATCCTTGGGGAATGATGGAGATTAATGCCAACATCAAAGACTCAAAAGATGCAGGGTCGATGACTGCTAACCCACTACCATTTAACTTGCCCAGCTGATCCATATGGAAGGCAGATAGACCTGGGAGAATGATTGTTTTTCATTAGAAACATAATCAGGTGGTGACTCCTGATTACTGGAGTAATTCAACACTGAATATGCAGCTATTGTCTAGAAAATACTATTTTCTCATTACCAGAAAATCACAAGGACCTCCAGAAACAGTTTGCTTTCACTTAGCAGGCATGATAGTATATTTCCACATTTTGTTATACCAAGGTCATGTCAATTCTCTCCTATGCTCCATAATCTAAGCTGCAGAGATCTTGACAGTCTTGATCTCTCAAAACATCACACCTTCCACTATCTTAATAAAACATGCCAATTGAACCTGATGAGCATAAGTGACAAGAATCTTGGAAGCCTTAGAGACCTAAGTGCCATACAGCGGGAGGCAAACCCTATAAAATACAGTGCCAAACACCTTGAAGTTTCCGGAGGATCAAGATTTTTTGGCGTATTAAAATATCTCCTCCAAAATGAATGATACCTACCACTGAAAAAGAGGCATCACTTGGTGACATTATCAGCATAAGTATTAAGGAGGCTGCAGTGATTTGTCCTCATGAGAAGAGATGTGCATTTTGTTATATAAATTTGCCTTTCATATTTACAATACTTCTTATAGCATTGCTCTCCTTGACTTAAAAATGGTTTACTTACCATCATAGTATTCTTTATAGTTTTGCCTCTGATCAATAAATTAATAGCAAAAAAAAAAAAAAAAAGCAGCAATAGATTCATACCTATGGAATTCACTGCTTTACCATCACAAGCCTGATCAAATGGTGTAATGACCTACTAAGAACACAGTTATGATGACTGTTGGAGACACACACGAAATATAGTAATGGATTCATGCACATGGAATTCACTGCTTTTATCTCAGAAGATGAGCCCAATGAAATGGTGGAATGGCCTACTGAAGACCTAGTTATGATGCCAGTTGGGAGACAATACATCAAAAAGATAGGGTTCTCTCTTACAGGATATAGTTTATGCTTTAAATTAACAGCCAATTCATGTGCTGTTTCTTCCATAGTCGTTTAGTTATAAAGAAATGGAAGAGAGGGCTACATTATCTGTGATACCTAATAACCCACTGACAGAAATTTTGCTTTCCACTTCTACAACTTTAGACTCTGCTGATTTGGAGGTCTTAGCTCCCAAGGAAGGAAGTCTTCCACCATGGGACAGACAAAGCTCCATCTGGTCATTTGGGGCTCCTCATACTGTTAAACCATCATAGAAAATAGGAGGTTATTGTACTAGCTGGAATTATTTATCCTGATCACCAAAAAGAAATTGGATACTCTCACATAATAGTGGCAGGGAGAAAGTCCTGGTTATCTCCATCTGCACTCAAATTACCTCCTAATTCGTGGAATAAGACAATCATTTACTTTGCTCACAGGTCTGTGGGTCAGGAATTCAGAGAGGCAGAATAGAGATGGTTCATCTCTGTTCTATAATGTGTGGGGCCTCTGATGAGAAGTCTTGAATGGCTAAGGATGACTTGAATGACTGGGCTGGGAGTCATCTGTAAGCTTCTTCACTCTGTGTCTGTTAACTGAGCTGGAATACTCAAAGGCTGAGCTCAGATGGGATGGTCAACCAGAGCTCTTATACGTGTTTACAGTATAGCTTGGGTTTCTTACAGAACAGTGGCAAGTGTCAAAGGGAGTGTCCAAGAAACTAAGGCAGATTGTAAGAATAAATAAATAAATATCCTAATGAATATCTTGCTTTTAGCCTAATCACAGAAAGTCACATAGAATTACTTCTGCCTATTTTATTGATTACAAGTGAGTCATTAAGCCCAGCCCAGATAAAGGGGAGGGACATTAGACTTCCCCTCTGGTAGAGGAGTGACAAGGCCACACCAAAGAAAAGAATGTAAGATAGCAGATGTTGTAGCCATGTTTGGAAAATACAATCTGCCACAGAGGACTGTGTCTAGAACCCAGGAAACTCTCTAGGGTGCCTTTGCATAATTCCACGTCCAAAAGAAAAAATTCATAAAGAACTACAGCAACCAAAAAAGGCTAGACCATCAAAGGTTCGGGAATAAATGTTTAGGTCACCCCGCTAGGTAAATAACCTTTATCAACTGAGGTGATGACTGAAGGCAAAGAAGATATTGAATGATTATAGAAAAAAGGAGATTAAAACTATCAGCTACAACCTCATTACCAGTTATGGGCGCTGTAGCTACGTGTTTTGAAGCAGACACTGAGAGAGTTTGTCAACCAGGATATTCATTAGGATATTTATTTTCTCAGGGAAGGATGGGAAGGAAGTGGGATTGTGCAGAAGAAGAAGTCAAAGTACATTGCAGGTCTGAAAAAGCCTCGCCCAATCCTATGGGGAAATCTGATTCTTATATTACCTTTCAGAGTTGTCCAACATTTGGCCAAAGTGGTTGGGTTTTTCTGCCCAGGTAGTCAACAGCCCCTGGAAGTGATGCATCATGCAGGGTGTGACCTTGGTCAAGGCAGCTTTCTTCAGGAAAACCCTGAAGGAGCTGTTGGTTGTAGGCTGTTTGCTCACGCATTCCTGGCAGCTGGGGCAACAGGTCATTTCTTGAAGGGAATCTTCATGTTCACCTCCACCACTGTGCTGCTCAAATTCACTTCTTTGTCTGCTTTTGGGGAGCAGCTATTTCAGTGCACCTCTCTTCCTGGGGAAAATTTTAAAAAGAAGGTTTAGAAACATGAACTACAATCTCTGTGGCTGCAGGTGTCTCAGAATCACAAAAGATACTCATCATTTTCCTCCTCCACCATTTGTTCCACTCTCTCCTTCTCACCTCTGTAGGCCTATGTGGCTTACCTAGTGGTGTGACCCTGATCCTCATTCTTGTGGAATCTAAACTCTGGTCACCATGTCCTTTTTAGAAGGGTTGCTGCACTTGTCCGTGTATCATCACAACTGAGCAAGAGAGTGCCACAAATTGCCCAAGTGGATCACAGGTGCCACACATTTCTTTTTCCTGCCCTCATAGTGTAACTGCAATCTTTCTTCTTCTTATGATCAGCATCAATTACCCCTGTGAGATGATGACTCCTCTTTCATTGCTGGTCCCTGGTTACAAGAAGCTCTAAGTGCCCAGCTATCATAGCTTGTAATTCAGTGGGATTCTTGCTGTGTCCCCTGACACAAGTTTGTTTCCTTTAGGAACCAGAATCTCTAGCACTGCAGAAATTACAGTTTAAGGGACAAGAAGCACAAAGTTCTCCAGTGGGTTATTGGGAGTGGTAGTAAGTAGAATACACTGGCTCCATTCCTTGGTTCACAGATAAATATATTCTTCCTATTGGGGAGATAGCTCCATTTAAAGGTCTTTGATTCAATATAAATTCTGCATCCAGGAGGATGGTGACCCATTCTCACAGGGTACTGCCTCTAAGTTGGTCCTTTAAGTGTGCCTTCTGAAAGCTATCTCAATGTCCTACTAGGCTGAATCTTCTGGGTGGTACAATATATAACACAGTCAATTGACATCATTTTCATGGGGCCCACTGGTCTGACACAGTGCTGTGTGGAATCCCATACTAGTGAATCAAACATTCCTTTAGCTTCAGTTAGTGGTTCTGGAGGAGGCTCTGTGGGCAAGAGAAGCAAAGTCATACTTGGAACATGGGTCTATTCTTGTTAGAACAAGTTTCTGTCCTTCCAGAATGGAAGCCAATATAGTTAACTCTCCATCACATCACCACTTAGTCTTCTTGAGGAATGATGGCATATCAAAAAATCTGCACAGGTCTTCATTGCTGGAAGTTTTGACATTCCACAGAAGCAGTAGCTAAATCAGCATGGGGAGTAGTGTTTGCTCACTCATGTGGCTGCTTTCAGTGAGGAGCTCAGCTGGAGCACCTTGGTGCCCCACCTGAATTCTTTTTTCACAGGGTGCCTCATCCCCCAGGGCCACTACATGGCTTCTCTCTCCAGAATAGCTTTACAGCGTAACAGGTAGGTTTGAAAAGAACAAGAGCAATGTGCAAACAAACACTAATCAAGCCACTGCTCAAATAATAATCCTAGTGTCCTCTTAGACAAAGCATGTCACATGAATAAGAACAAGCTTTTCCTCAAAGTATGAGATACTAAGCAGACAAAGACATTACAAAAAAAGAAGAAAAAAGTATGAGATACTGAGTTGGCGGCACAAACAACTGAAATATGCTAGACACTCTCTCTCTCTCTCTCTCTCTCTCTCTCTCTCTCTCTCTCTCTCTCTCTTTTTCTCTCAGAAGTCTTTCTATTTATTTATCTGTCAAAACATCAACACATATAAAATTTTTTTACATTGTGATTTCAGTACATTTTACTTTATTATAAAATTATGAGTAATTCATTGTGTATCATGCAATGGAGCATGGAAGGGGATGTTTTAGGAAATTAAGATTACAATTCCATGTACAATATCATCAGAAAGAATATAATATGTAGGAATAAACTTAAGAAAACAAAAGACTCATATACAAAAAACTATAAAGTGTTGCTGAAAGAAATTAAAGAAGACATAAATAATTGGAAAGACATCTCATGTGCATGGATTGGAAGACTTAATATAGTTAATATTACCCAAAGTCACCTACAATTTAGTGCAATTTCTATTAAAATCCCAATAGTATTTTTTGCAGAAATAGAAAAATTTATCCTAAAATTCTTATGGGCTGCCAAGGGAACACAAATAGCCATAACAAACATGAGAAAGAACAAAGTTGGAGATCTCACGCTTCATGATTTCAAAATTTCTTTTCTTTTTTAAAAATAATTTTTCATTTTTCAATTATAGTTGGCATACAATACTACATTAGTTTCAGGTGTACAACATGGTGATTAGATATTTATATATCTTATGAAGTGATCACCCTGATAAGTCTAGTACCCAACTGACACCGCACATGGTTATTACAATGTTATTGACCATATTCCTTATGCTATACTTTATATTCCCATGACTATTTTGTAACTACCAATTTGTACTTTTTAATCCCTTTTTCCTTTCACCCACTCCCTCAATCCCCGCTCCCATCTGGCAACAATCAGTTTGTTCTCTGTATCTATGAGTTTGTTTCTGTTTTGTTTATTTTGTTCTTTAGATTCACATGTAAGTGAAGTCATGTGGCATTTGTATTTGTCTGACTTACTCCGCTCAACACAATACCTTTAGATTCATCCATGTTGCTGCACATGACAAGATTTCATTATTTTTTATGGCTGAGTAATATTTCATTGTATATAATGCTGCAATGAACATATGGATTCACATATCCCTTTGAAGCAATGTTTTGGGTTTGTTTGGATACTCAAAAGTGTAATCACTGGGTCCTTCTTTGTCTCTTGTTATAACACTTTGTTTTAAAGTCTATTTTGTCTGGTGTAAATACTGCTACTATAGTTTTTGTTTCTTTATTACATTTTCATAAAATATATTTTTCCATACCTTTACTTTTATTCTGTGTCTTTCAGTCTGAAGTGAGTTCTTGTAGGCAGCATATGTAAGGGTTTTTCCACCCTATCTTTTGACAGGAGCATTTAATTCATTTACATTTAAAGTAATTATTGATAAATATGTAGTTATTGCCATTTTACTATTCATATTTTTTATCTTTTTCTTTTCTTTTTAAAGAAGGCTCTCTAACATTTCTTGTAATAGTGGTTTGATGTTAATGGACTTTTTAAGTTATTTCTTGTCTGGGAAAGTCTTTATCTTTCTTTCCATTTCTAAGTGATAGCTTTGCTGGGTAGAGTTATCTCAGTTTTACGCCCTTGCTTTTTATCACTTTGAATATTTCATGCCTATCTCTTCTGGCCTGCAAAGTTTCTGTTGAGAAATCAGCTTACAGTCTTATGGAAACTCCCTTGTAAGTAACTAGATGCTTTCCTCTCGCTTTTTTAAGATTCTCTCTGTCTTTAACCTTTGACATTTTAATTACAATATGTCTTTGTGTGAGCCTCTTTAGGTTTATTTTGTTTGGGACTCTCTGAGCTTCCTGGGCTTTCATGTCTATTTCCTCTACCAAGTTAAGGAAGTTTTCCATCATTATTTCTTCATATAAGCTTTCAATCCCCTTTTTTCTCTATTTTCCTCTGTTACCCCTATGAAACAAATGTTGGTATGCTTGATGTTGTCTCAGAAGCCCATTAAAGTATCCTCATTTTTTTGGATTCTTTTTTCTTGTTGCTGTTTCTGATTGAGTGTTTTCTGCTACCTTATCTTTAAAGTTGCTGAGTCATTCCTCTGTTTTCTAATTTACTATTGATTTCCTCTACGGTATTCTTTATTTCAATTATTATATTCTTCATTTCTGACTGGTTCTTTTTTGTTTTCTATCTCCATTTTTATGTTTTCTATCTCTTTGTTAAAGTTATCACTGAGTTCATCTATGCTTCTAAGTTCACCGAGCATCCTTATAACCATTGTTTTGAAATCTGCATCTGGAGATTGTTTTCTTCTTTTTTTTTTTTTTTTTTTTTTTAGTTCTTTTCCTGGAGCTTTGTTCTGTTCTCTTATTTGGGACATTTTTCTTTGTCTCCTCATTTTTGCTGCCTCCCTGTGTTTGTTTCTATGTATTAGGTAGGGCTCTTAAGTCTCCTGGTCTTAGTAGAATAGCTTTATGTAGTAGGTGAACTATGGGAGCCCAGTGGCATAGTCTTTCCTTGTCACCTGACCCGGGTGCTCCAGGTATGTCCCTTGTATGGGTTGTGTGTGCCCTCCTGTTATAGTTGAGTGTTGGTTGTTCTTTGCTCATTAATGGGAAGGACTGACTTTGGGACAGATTCATTGTGAGGACTGGCCAGTGAGGGGTTGACCCTATAGAGCAGGATCGGCTTTAGTAGGTTTCTGGTGCCTGCCCAGTTTACCTTTGGTGTATTGTCCTCAGATGCTGCTCTAGGTGGTGCTCTGGCTTGGTCCGAAGCCAGCCACCAAGCATGCTGGCCCTGAACTTAGCCCTGCCACAGGCTATGTTCAGTTGCAGCCTACACCCTTCCCAGGGCCACCTGGCAAGAGTCTCTAAACAATTCCCAGATGGTTGCCAACTATACTGGGCTTAGAAGTGCCTAGAGAGGCCAAGCTGCAAACTGAGGCCAGCTGCCACTAATGCCGGCCTTGGAGATACTTCGCAAGAGGTACGGGGCATGCCAAGACCAGATACCGCTTGTTTCGGGTTTGCGAACCTTTTATAGATTTTAGGAAAGTCTGAAGGGAAGACAGTCTATTTGTATGGAAAAACCACTGGAAGTGCCTGGATGGGCCCGCAAGGTGGGAAGGGCAAGATCTCAGGAAATCACCTGGGCTGGATGACCAGTGTTAGCCAGGTTGATGGACACTCAGATATGGTGGCCACCTGTGTCTGCATGCCGGAGCAGGGAGAGCTTAACAAAGAAACAATGACTTTTGCCAGGACTTTTGTCTGGGAGAAAGCTGCCCCTCCAGCCTTTACCCTGAAGCCAGACAATTCAGTTTACCCCCGTGTCCCTGCCTTTCAAGCTGCTGCCCTAGTGCTGGAGCTCAGAGCCAGTGAGTCTGTCAGTGAGTAAGTTTGTGCTTGACCCTTTAAGAGGAACTCCTGCACCTCCAGCCACCCTCAGTCTCACTCAGCCACACTCTCCACTGCTTTTCACTACCAGAATTTGTGGGCATTTCTCTTCCTGGTGCTGTAACCCTTGGCTGGGGAGCCCACTGTGGGACAGAGAGCCCTCATTTCTCTGGGGGGTACTTCCCTCCCTTTTCTCAATCACTGTATATGGGTGTGAGACTAGCCTGTTCTGCATCTCCACCCCTCCTACCAGTCTCAAGATGGCCTCTTCTGTGTGTCCTTGGTTGTAGGACTTCTGTCCAGCTAGACTTCAAGTGACTTCCAATGATGGCTGTTCTGTAGTTTAGTTATAATTTTGATGTGGTTGTGAAAGGAAGCAAGCACATTTTTTGCCTACTCCACCATCTTCCAAAAGCTTGCACATTCCAAAATTTCTTACAAAGTTATAGCAATCAAAAACAATGTGGTACTGACATAAAGATAAATATATAGACAAATAGGGTAGAATGGAGAATCTAGAAATAAAACCTTGTGAATATAGTCAAATGATATCCGACAAGGGTATCAAGTCCATTAAATAGAGAAAGGACAGTCTCTTCAACAAAAAGTGTTGGGAAAACTGGATATCTTTATCTTACACCATATACAAAAATTAACATAAACTGGACCAATTACCTAAAAATAATAGCTAAACTACAAAACTCCTTGAAGAAAGTATAGTGGGAAACCTTCATGTGATTGAATTTGGCAATGATTTCTTGGATGTTGCACCGAAAGCACAGGCAAAAAAAAAAAAATAGATAAATTAGGCTACATCAAAATTGAAAATTTCTGTGCTTCAAAAGACACAATCAATATAATAATGAGGTAATTCATGGAATGGAAGAAAATATTTGCAAATCATATATCTGATAAGGGGTTAATATCTAGAATATATTTTAAAAACTCTTATAACTCAATAACAACAATAAGCCCAATTTTAAAATGTGTAAAAGACCTGAATAGACATTTCTCCAAAGAAGATATACAAATGGCCAATGAACACATGAAAAAATGTCCAACATTACCAATTATGAGGAAAATGCACATTAAAATCACAATGAGATATACCTCACACCCATTAGGATGCTACTATAAAAAAAAAAAACTGAACAATTTAACATCAAAAAAACCTCTAACAATTCAAATAAAAAACAGGCAGAGGACTTGAATAGACATTTTTTCAAAGAGGACATACAGATGTCCAATAAATATATGAAAAGATGCTTAAGGTTTTAATGTAAATTAAAACCACAATGAGATACTACTTCACATCTGTCAGAATGGCCATCATCAATAAATCAATAACAAGAAGTGTTAACGAGGATGTAGAGAAAAGGGAACACTTGTACACTGTTATTGATGGGATTACAAATTGGTACAGCTGCTCTGAAAACAATATGGAGGTTTCTCAAAAAATTAAAACTATAACTGGTTTATGAGCCAGCAATTCCACTACTGCATATTTATTCAAACAAATCCAAAACACAAATTCGAAAAGATATGTGCACCCTTATGTTCATTGCAGCAGTATTTACAATAGCCAAAATATGAAGCAATTTAAGTGCCCATCAATAGACTAGTGCATGAAGATAAAAGATGGTACATGTTTACAATGGAATATTACTCAACCATAAGAAAGAATGAACTACATGAATGGACCTGGAAGATATTATGCTAAGTGAAATAAGTCAAACAGAGAAAGACAAATATTATACGATCTCACTTATATGAGGAATCTAAAAAACAAATGAACAAACAAAACAGAAATAAACTCATAGATACAGAAAACATACGGATGTTTGCTGGATAGAAAGGTGGTTAGAGGTAGGGTGAAAAAGGTATGAGGATGTAAAGTATAGCATAGGGAATTTAGTCAATTATACTGTCATAACTATGTATAGTTCCGGTGGATACTCAACTAATTGAGAGGATCACTTCAAAATGATATAAAGTCTAATTACTATGCTGTATACTTGAAACTAATATAAATAATATTGAATGTCAGCTCTAATCGTAAATAAATTTAAAAAAAACTGAAAAGAGTTGTTATGTACAGCATAGTGACTATAGTTAATAAAACTGTTGCATAGCTTAAAGTTGCTTAAAGTCCTCATCACAAGAAGAAAATATTTTTTGTAAGTACATATGGTGATAGATGTTAACTAGACTTAATGTAGTGATCATTTTGCAATCTATACAAATATTGAATCATGATGTACACTTGAAACTAATATAATGTTATATGCCAATTATACCAAAACAAAACAAAACAAACAAACAGAAAATAACAAATGTTGGTGAAGATGCATAAAAATTGGAATACTTATGCACTGCTGGTGAGAATGTAAAGTGGTACAGCCATTATAGAAAATAATATGGTGGCTTCTCAAAAAATTAAACACTGAAGCACTTTATGATTCAGTAATTCCACTTCTGGGTGTATACTCAAAAGACTTGAAAGCAAGGTCTGAAAAGATATTTGTACCCAAAGTTCATAGCAGTATTATTCCCAATAGGAATAATATGTCTAATTACTAGACATATGTCTAATAATTAGACATATTCCAAAAGGTGGAAGCAACCCAATCATCCATCGACGAAGAATGAATAAACAATGTAGTGTATACATACAATGGAATATCACTCAGCCTCAAGAAGGACAGAAATTTTAACATATGCTACAACGTGGATGAAACTTGAAAGCATTATGCTTAATGCAATAAACCATTTATACAAATACTACTTATATGAGGTAACTAGATCATCAAATTCATTGAAACAGAAAGAAGAATGATGGTTGCCAGGGACTTGGGGAGAGGAGATTGAGAAGTTGTTGTTTAATGAATACATAGTTTTGGTTTTGCAAGATGAAAAAAGTTCTGGAGGTTGGTTACACCGCAAAGTGAATGTACTTAACACTACTGAACTGTACACTTAAAAATGGTTAAGATGGTAAATTTTATGTCATGCTTATTTTGCCACGATTTTTAAAAAGACAAAAACTTATTTTAATTCTGTATACCAGAAGTATAGAGCCTACCTTTCTAAGTTTGTCATTTATAAGGGTTACCAGTTATTTTCATCCTATTCCCTCTCTTCCAGAAGAAAATGACAAAATACACCCTGGTCAGTTTAGTGGGTAAACATGGAAAATAGAAACCAAACAGTCCACTTGAGATCTCATCAAATTAAAAACCTAGATAAGTTATGTCACATTAAACAAATCTAGTTTTAATAAATAGTGGACAGTCTGGATTTGGCCATTAGGGCCAAGTAGATCCTGAAGCATAGCTACCCAAATTATGGATTTGATAGAAAAGTTTAGGGAAACACACCTTCCCCAGCCAAATAAACAAAAATCTAAACTTTGAAGATCCCTTCTTTCTCACATTTTCTTTTGTTTGTTTGTTTTTCTTTTCTTTCTCATCTTTATTCCATTTTGTTTTATTTTGTTTTGTTTTGTTTTCTCCTTAGACTGCACCTTAACTGGTTCCTGGTAATACTCTCTTCCAAAGCACAACTAATTTAATGTTTGAAGCCTAGAAAGAAATACAAGTAGATGAAGAAACTTTAAAGGTTTGGTATCCAAGAAATAACTGGAAATATGAACAGAGTTGCAAAAGATTTTGGTAGCTACATCGTGTCCCTGGGCCTACCTTTGATTTCAGCTGCAACTGTGACAGATGGTTCCATGACAGCTCAGATTCTTACTGACAGCAGGCTACCTGAAGAAAGTGTACTGGTCAGAAGAACTGCACTATCTAGTATCATTCATTAGACATTTAAAAAGCATGGGAGAGATCTCACACCCATTAGAATGGCTAGTGTAGAAAACAGAAACGGAAAATAACAAGTGCTGACAAAGGAATGGAAACATTGGTGAGAATGCAAAATCGAACGACTGCTATGAAAAACAGAATGGTGGACCCTGAAGAAACTAAAAATAGAATTACCATGCACTCCAGCATTTCTGCTTCTGGGTATATATCCACGAAAATTGAAAACAGGGCCTTGAAGAGATATTTACACACCCATGTGTCTAACATTATTTATAGTAGCTAAAATGTGGAAGTAACCCGTGTCCATCGACAGACGAATAAAGAACAAAAAATGGTAAATACATACAATGGAATATTATTCAGCCTTGAAAAGGACATATGCTACAGCATAGGCGAACTTTGAGGATATTATGCAGTCAAATAAGCCCATCAGAAAAAGGTACATATTGTATGATTCCACTACATGAGCTATCTAGAATTACCAAGTTCACATGACAAAAAATATGGCAATTAAGAAAGGTGGGAATGGAGAATTGTTTAATAGATATAGAATTTCTGTTTTACAAATGAAATGCTCTAGAGATCTGTTGTACAACATTATGAATATTTTAATACCCCTGAATTATACATGTAAAGGTGGTTAATACGATAAATCTTATGTGTATTTTACCACATTTTTTTAGAAGCATGGGAAAAATAACTATAAAGACAGTGGGATAGAATGGAATAATTAAGCTTCTTTTGCTCTAGAAAATGATAAAATTATAACAAAAGGCTGAAAGCAATTACCAAATTGAGATCTAAGTGTGAAAGCCAGAGAGCCTAACAGAGAAAGTCTTCTGCATTAGAGGCCAGAGAAAGCTGAGGACCCAACCCAGGAATAAATCATCTGAGCCAAAAAAAAAAAAAAAAAAGATTAAACTCCCAACCAAGGCAGAATGACTGTGCTAAGGTCAAAGCCTTGGTTGGGAAAGCATGACACTTTGACATATGGAACAGGATATCTATGTTAATGTCCCCTCCCCCATCTTGAATTACTAGTATCCTCTGAACCCTCCAAGCCCACACAAAAAAGCTATCCCTCTATATTAAGAGCCAACACTCCCCTTCCTTGCTTGAAGCTAAGGCAGAGACCCCTTTCTTTTGAGACAAATTGTGTCCCCCACTCCAGGATATGCCCACCTTCCCTCTTGGACCCCAAGTATAGGATTAGATTTAAGCTACAGCATAACTTTGCCAAGATTGTGTTGGGCTTAGAAGGAGGAAAAGTGTTTCAACTTCCCCAAACTGTACAACCAACCAGCATGTACCAGCAGTGCCAGGGCAGTAGGTGAAAGATCGGATTCTGAGAGTGCTTGATCGGATTCTGAGAGTGCAGAACATAAATGTGGAAAAGGGAGAGTTTATTGACTTGAGACTTCTGCTCAGAGATATAGGATTTAACCACTTGTTAAAGATACCAAGAGATGGTGTAAACTCATGACTAGAATGAGGTAGTGGATTAATTGGTGACCCCCAAGCATACATCTATGTCTTAATCCCCAGGATCTGTGAATGTGATCTTATTTGAAAAAGGGCCTTTGCAGAAGTAATTTAGTTAAAGACTTCAAGATGAGATCACCCTGGATTCTATAGGCAAGCCATAAATTTAATGACCAATATCCTTATCAGAGACACCTAGAGAAGAGAGGAAGACCATGTGAAGACCAAGACAGAGATTACAATGATGCTACCACAGTGAAGAAATGCCCGGAGCACCAGAAGGTGGAAGAGGCAAGGAACAGATTCTTCCCTAGAGCTTCTGCAGGGAATGTGGCCCTGTTGACACCCTATCTTCAGAATCTGACCCCCAGAACTGTGAGAGAACAATTTTTGTTGTTTTTAAGTGACCCAGTTTGTGGTAATTTGTTATAGCAGCCACAGAATATAGATGGCTTCCAGACCACGAAAAAAGGGATGCCCAAGCTAAGCAATGTCAAAATGCCAGCATTGCCACCCCAGACAGTGGACTAAGGGATTAAAAGACGGAAGTGTACATATTTGAGGGATTACATGTATACTATTTAAGGCCAGAAAACTGACCAGATCTTTATGGTCCACAGGAACGCTCAGAGAAAATCTCATTCACTGAGGCTACAGAGCTATATCACCAGGAAGCCCATGGTGGCTCTCCTATGCAGACAGTAGGAGAGGTTTCAACAGAACTGGGCTCACTGATAGCAAAAGGGATAATGGGGCTCTGGAACAAGAGTGGCTAGGTGGTGACACAACTTTCAGGAGTCAGGGGAGTGCAATGATCATAATCAGTGAAAAGCTCAGAGTGGCAGCTAAGGAAGGCTGGACCACAAAGAGCTATTGAGATGGTTAATAGAAGACCATGCCCCTAGAGGCAAAATACGTGTCAACAAAGTCATCAGGCAACTCATACTACCGGAAGAAATTCAGGACGCTGATGGCAAGATCGCTTGCCCAAAAGTCAGGATCACTTGCCCAATCTCCAAATGTGAGCCAGGGTTATAAAACCCTGAATGCCCTGACTGGGAGGGGGGCTGGGTCTCCGAGAGGAAGGACCTTGCAACGCCTGGAAAAATGGGCACAGCCATGATGCCCTGAGTCCTTCCACAAATGGACCTAGAAACTCAGAAACCTGTTCACCAGCGAAGGGAGACTTCTCAAGTATTTGGACAGCTGTTGGAACTGGCATTGATACATGAGACAGGAAGCATTGTCATTGCCTCCTCACTCTTTTGGTGAGGGACATATGGCAGCCAAGTAGTAAATGAACTCCTCTCCATGTTCTGGCAGTTCACAGTGGGTTCAATACATCTACAGATCCAATCAGTGGGCACTTCCTCGGTCTCCAAATGTATAATTGGGTAGATATTCCCAGAAGTTGACATAACCCTCATATTGGGTCTTTGTTCTGTCAGATGAGAGATTTCAATGGGGAAAAGCAAAGTGGAATTTTCTGAAACTGCCCCGTCCACCTAGTCAAGATAGTAGACCCTTAAGGATCTGAAAAATGGTAAATCGGTGTTCCCCATTCTATCTCCATTTAATTAACTTGTCTGGCTCCTGTAGAATACAGGTGGGTCCTGGAGGAGAGCAGTAGAATACTGCAACTCAGGTAAATAGCACACCTAAACTGGGCCAGATGTGTATGTACTAGAGCAGATTCACATAGCCTCAGGCACGTGGGATGCAGCTATGGGTTTGGCAAATGTGTCCTTTTCTATCCCTGTCAGAAAAGATCAGAAACAGATTGCATTTGCATAATACATTTCTTTGCAGTTAATGATACACATTCACATTTTTGCCCCAGGGCTATGTGAACTATGCCTGAAGAGATATGAACACTGTGGGATGTCATACAGAACTTCCCATTGAACCTCTACACCAATAACCTTTCCTAGGGATCACTGACAGGTTACTATCATACAATCCAGAGTAACAGCACCCTAGACCAAGAAACTCACTCAATAATGACCAAGGTGAGCACAAACATGGGATATCCTGGTCCATATGTCACCCAAAATCTACTGTCCTGACTGAAGGTTGAGAAGGATTCCTGGGACTCCAGCTGAGAATGAGATCCTGCAGGGGCTAGATATTGTCCTTCAACCTGTAGAATATACACTGGCCTTTCTAGTCTTACAAAGTTTCTCAAACATATTAAAGCAAAAACAAAAGGCTAGGATTTTTCCTCTAATATTTCCAATTTGTTAGCTTTTGATGGTAATCTGAAATGACAATCCAGTAGAAACACAAAAGCAAAAAACAAATTTAAAACAAATTGTAATTTACAGTTTAACCAGCAGATGGTGTCATATTACTGCTTTTTCACTGTTTGCCTTAGCTTTTTCTCATTTTGTTAAATATTGCCCTGACCACTGTGAATCTACATCCATCTGGTTATTATAAACTTGATGAAGCCACAGTCACTGATTCTCAAAACATTCGGAGTTGATTTTATATCAATACTGTCTGACATACAACCTTCCTTCAAAAAAAAAAATAGATGCTATTACTATGCTCTCACTAATAAAATTAAAACTGATGACAGAATGGTAGACTGTAATGGAATTTAGGGAGATTTTTGTCTAATTCTATCATCTTCAGATAAAAAATTTATTTTTCCCAAAATAATATATCCAGTAATTGTCAGAGCCAAGATTCTGCTTCTAACCTTTAGTCCCAAATTGAGTTAATCCTGTTATCCCATCACTGCCTTCTCATGGGTTAGGATAAATACTGTTTCAAGAATTTGAAAATGTCCTTACTGGAGATATTTTCAAAACCCAGGTTGGCAATAATTATTACCCTTGGATGGACAGTAGATTGTACAAACAACACACAGAAATGTCGCTTGATTACAGTCGCAGGTCTACAGACTCAGATGAAATATGGAATGACAAATTTAGGAGACCAGAGAGTATATATGACTAAGAATTTGGAAGGAGGATTATGGGATGTGTAAGGATGGAGGTGGTGGCATGATTCATGCATTTTTGCTTCCCAAAGAGTTGTACACATTTCTGGGAAAAATTACAGATACAATTAATCTCATCCATTGGCAGTGTGGACAATGAAATATGAAATGTGGTTTCAAGGCCACTGGGAAGTCTTCTTGAATCATTTGATCTTACATTAAATTTAAGTTTTTATGCCCATCATAATATTGTTAAGGCTTATCAACATGTAGGTTCTTGGGTACAAAGTGGGGACTAGTGAGATATGAATCTTAGGCACAGATTCTCATACTTTTTGTTTATAAGAACATTTATGCTCCTAAAAATTATTAAGCATGTTTATGTGGGTCATATTTATTTATATCAACCATATTAGACATTAAAACTGAGAAGTTTTTGAAATACAAGAACACACAAGTACAGAAACTAACATAAAATAATATCAACTATAACTGAAAAAGCAAAAAAGAACACACAAGTACATAACACCTTTGTTGTTGGTACGATGATATCATGTCCAGTAGCTTTGGAGAAATTCCATCATATATACATGAGAGAATAAGAATAATAGCAAATAAAGTCAAAGTATTATTATGAGAAAAGTTAGACCTCATGGTTCTCCTTAAGGATCTTACAGACCCCCTGGGTGTCAGAAATTTCTTGAATATTGCTTAAATTACCTGGTATGGAGCAAGCCTGACAGTCTAAGGGTGTTAGGTAGGCCTAAAAACATTTTAATTTTGTTTAAAATTATTATATTACAAACAGAAGAAAGCACCTTATAATGGATTGATTTGGGGAAGATATGACCAGTTAGTTCATGTGAAAAGAATATAAACATCCCTTGAACATATGAAAAAGATGCTCGGTATCACGCATCTTTAAGATAAGAGAAATGTAAATTAAAACGACATGATCTCTGCATCTATTGATATGATCATATAATTCTTATTTTTAAAATTTGTCTATGTGGTTTATCACATCGATTGATTTGTGTATGTTGAACCACCCCTGTGCCTCTAGGATGAAGCCCACTTGATCGTGGTGTCTAATCCTTTTAATATGCTGCTATATTTGGTTTGCTAGTATCTTATTTATGATTTTTGCATCTGTGTTTATGAGAGATATTGGTCTGTAGTTTTCTTGTTTTGTGTTATCTTTACCAGGTTTTGGTATCAAAGTAATATTGGCCTCATAGAATGAGTTGGGAAGTATTGCCTCCTCTTCGATTTTTTGGAAGAGTGAGGAGAATAGGTATTAAATCTTCTTTGAATGTTTGATAGAATTCACTGGTGAAGCCATCTGGTCCCGAACTTTTACTTTTTGGTAGGTTTTTTGATAATCATTTTATTTTCATACTGCTTATTTGTCTATATAGATTTTCTAGTTCTTCTTGATTGAGTCTAGGAAGGTTGTGTTTTTCTAGGTACTGGTCCATTTCTGCTAGGTTATTAAATTTGGTGTTAAATACTATTTCATAGTACTCTTGTATGATCCTTTGTATTTCTGCAGTGTTTCTCGTAATTTTTCTTCTTTCATCCCTGATTTTGTTTATTTGTGTCCTTTCTTTTTTTTCTTTAGTGAGTCTAGCCAGGATTTTGTCAATTTTATTAACCTTCTCAAAAAACCAGTACTTTGCTTCATTTATTTTTTTATTGTTTTTGTTGTTGTTGTTGTTGTTTTCAATTTTATTTATTTATGTAAGATACAGCATCCATTTATGGTCAAAACACTTAACAAAATCAGTATAAAAGGAAAGTAACTTAACATAATAAAGGTCGTATATGACTAACCCTCAGCCAACATTATACTTAATGGTGAAAAACTAGAAACCTTTCCTCTAAGATCTGGAACAAGGCAAGGCTGTCCACTATCACCACTGCTATTCAATATAACATTAAAGGTCCTAGCGAAAGCAATGAGGCAAGAGATATAAAAGATATAAAAGGCATCCAAATAGGAAATAAAAAGTCAAACTGTCACTATTTGTGGATGACATTATTCTCTATACAGCAAACCCTAAAGACTCCAGAAGACCACTACTAGAAACAATAAGCAAATGCAGTAAGTTTCCGGATACAAAATCAATGTTCAAAAACCCATAGCTGTCTATGGCCATGCCACCCTGAACAAGCCTGATCCCATCTGATCTCGGAAACTAAGCAGGGTCGAGCCTGGTTAGTGCTTCGATGGGAGACCACCTAGGAAGACCAGGTGCTGGAGGTGTAGAAAATAAAAATAATAAAAAAAATAAGGGATTGTAATCTGAGAAGGTCTTTGCAATCTGTGAGTTCAATCAAGGGTTGCCTAGTCTAAAAAATTAAAAAAAAAAAAAAAACAACACAGCCTTCCTACACTCTACTAATGAAGTGTCAGAAAAAGAAATGGAAAAAATAATTTCTTTTGGAATTGCAACAAAAAGAATAAAATACCTAGGTATAAATTTAACGAAACTTGTGAAGGACCTATATCATGAAAACTATAAAACCCTATTTAAAAAATCGAAGAAGATACAAAGAAATGGAAAGAGATTCCGTGTTCTTGCACTGGAAGAACCAATATGGTTAAAATGACCATATTACTTAAAGCATTATACAGATTTAATGCAATCTCCATCAAAATCCCACAGGCGTTTTTTAAAGAAATGGAACAAAAAATCATCAGATTTGTAGGAAGCACGAAACACCCCAAAGTGCCAAAGCCATCCTGAGAAAAAAGAACGAGGCTGCCTGACTTCAAATTATACTACGAAGCAACAGTAATCAAAACGGCCTGGTATTGGAGGCAAAACAGACACATGGGCCAGTGGAACAGAATCGAGAGTCCAGAAGTAAACCCATGTTTATATGGGCAAACAATTTTCAACAATGGAGAAAGGAAAGCCTCTTCAATAAACAGTGCTGGGAAAGCTGGAAAGCCACTTGCAAACAAATGAAACTAGACTGTTGTCTATCACCATACACCAAAATTAACTCAAAATGGATTAAGGATGGAATATAAGACCTGCAACAATAAAAGGCATAGAAGAAAACAGAGGAACTGAACTCATGGACCTTGGACTTGAAGAGGATTTTGTGAATTTGACCTCAAAGGCAAGGGCAGTAAAAGCTAAAATAAATGAATGGGACTCCGTCAAACTACAAAGCTTCTGCTCAGCAAAAGAAATCGTCAACAAGGTAAAGAGACAACCATCCAAATGGGAAAATACATCTGCAAGCAACTCTTCCGATAAAGGCCTAATGTCCAAAATATACAAAGAACTCATACGACTCAATAACAACAAAAAGACAAATGACCCAATCAAAAAATGGGCAGAGGACCTGAACAGACACTTCTCCCTAGAGGACATACAAATGGCCGGCAAATATTTGAAAAGATGCTCAACATTGCTAGCTATTGGGAAAATGCACATCTAAACCACAAAGAGCTACCATCTCACACCTGTTGGAATAGCTATAACCAACAAGACAAATAATAACAAATGTGGAGAGGATGTGGAAAAAGGAACCATCATACACTACTGGTGGGACTATAAATTGGTACAGCCATTATGGAAAAACAGTATGGAGGTTCCTCAAAAACTAAGAATTGATCCAACAGTCCCTTTACCAGGTATTTACCCCAGAGACTTGAAAACCCATACCCAAAAAGATATTTGCACACCGATGTTCATAGCAGCATTATTCGCAGTGGCCAGGACGTGGAAGCAACCAAGGTGTCTTACGATAGATGATTGGCTAAAGGAGCTGTGGCACATATATACAATGGAACATTACTCAGCCATAGGAAGAGATGAAATACTGCCAATTGTGACAACATGCACGGACCTCGAGATAATCATGTTAAACGAAATAAGTCAAACAGAAAACGTTGAAAATCACATGATATCACTTATATGTGGGATATAAACCTAAAAGCAACAAAAGAACAGGACAAAGAAACAGAGACTCATGGATATGGACTATAGACTAGAGGTTACCAGAGGTAGGGTGAGGGAGAAGGGGGAGGTAGATGGGGTAAAGGGGATGAAATATGTGGTGATAGAAAGAAATCTATCTATGAAAGGGGAACACGCAGTGTAAATATATATGCCTTACAGTCAAAGTGTATAGCTGAAATTATTGGATTTCGTTAACCAATGTCATCATAAATAAATAAATAAATAAATAAATAATAAACAAAGAAGAAAAAATAAGAAAAATGGTCTTTTAAATGACTCATAATTGGTTTATTATACATCATCTTATAAAAAGAAATGTTATAAACTTAAAGTAAGCATTGTATCCAAAGCCTAAGATGTTACTCATATATATTTTTTTACTTTATAGTTCAATATTATTTAATTACATGCACCTATATCACCTGAAATTATAGCATGTGTTAATGTGTCTTATATTTTGGCAAACCACTGCATTGGTCAAACAGATTTATTTGAAGAACCATCTTTACTGAACGTTATATTTTCTTTATGGGAAGGGAAATTGGTTACTGCAATTCTTTTTCTCATCTGTTCCAGAAAAGGAAATCTGATTTATTTGATGAGTAATTAGATATAATAATCTAAGTGTTCTTCGCTCAGCCTCTTTCTTTTTCCACTTGGAAGCAAATCTATTCTTAAAGAGCATTATTAGTTCTCTTCTGCTCCATGCCTTCAGGCTTCCCTGAGCAAACCCCTTGCCCTGGTCAGACATTGCTTGTTCTCTTAATTTAAGAATTCATTTAGCAGCCTCGTTTGGTTCTCACACAAAGCTAAATACTAGTAATAGATTTTTTTAAAGGTAAAATTATATAGATATAAAAATGAACACAAGTTAAAGATTTGATTTACTTTATTGAGGAACCTACTAAAGTTTGCAACCAAATTCAAAGGAAAATGAAAAAAAGAGACACATTTAGAGGTCAGGAATATTTCAATGAATGTGCAAATGGGGGTAAAACTGGTGTTCTACAAGGGGGCACTGGACAAAATTTATTTTCATGTCTATAGGCAAGAGCAATAATTATTCTATTATTTTGTCTATAGAAGGGACTGATTTTGCTTTGCTACTAGTTAACTACAACTTAATAGAAACTGTAAAATGGCTCCCATAAAATTCAGATTAGATAACTGGGAAGGAATTTTATCAATAAATAACCAGATCTGGCATTTTCATTAGACTCTTGTCCAGTTATTCAAATGGTTGATACTTCAGGTGAGAAAAAGAGAGTTATTTATTGGAACCTCCTTAAATTCTCAACAAGAGTTATTTGTTTCTCCCTCGTTAAAGCCCTTGGCCTTTACTTTTCTCATTCCTTTAATCCTTTACTTAAAAAATTATCTATTTTTTCCTGTTGGTAAAAATATACATTAATATTAAAATTTACATTTTAATCACTTTTTGGTATACAGTTTCAGTGGCACTAAGTACATTCACATTGTCATGCAACCATCACCACTATCCTTCTTCAGGATTTTTTCATCATTTCACCAGAACCTGTGTGCCCATTAAATTATAATTCCTCTTGCTTTGTCCTCTCCCCAGCCTCTGGCAATCAATTCTACTTTCTGCTCTATGATATTTTGAAGCCTTCGCTTTTAACATCTCCCTGTCACATCCATCCCACCTCCCCCTGCCTGGCATCACCTACCATTATTCCTGAAATTCAGTCCTGCCCTTCCTTTCTTGTCCATTTGAAGACCTACCTGCACCCTTACAACCTCCCCATCAACATGATCCCCGGAAACTCAGTGCTTCTTCAGCTTTTCCTAGTGACTTCTACCTTATGGGGTAGCTTTTCCTGGTTTTACTTCTGTTATTTATCTTTGTAAAAGAGATTCAATATCCTCAAGTAGAATTTGAAGCTTTTTTTTTTTTTTATCAAACAAAACTGATTTTATTTTAAGTGCAGCAGCCATGAATTATATCTATTAGCCTTCTCCATTGCTTTGGGAGAATAGAAACCATTGTTTTAACCTTTGAGAAAATGCCTGGTGATATTAAGAATGATAATGAGGACAGAGATGATAAAGACTGTATTACTGGTACACTGTCAAAAATGCTAAAGTGGAAAAGTTAATTAAGTATCCCTTGTGAAAAAGATACATTGGACCAGGGCAAACCAAACTTTCTTCTTGAGAGAATCCCATTGTTTTTAAGCAATCCAATGTTAATTAATTGGACGAAGGCCGTTAGACTGAGGTGGTTCTTGTACCTTAGCAGTCTGTGTAGCAACCCCAAACTTTACGCTTATAAATGCCTCAAGAAATTGAAACCTTGGGACAACCTATCACAATCTGCCAACTAGTCTTTTCCAAATAAGGTGAACTTTTAAGCTACAGCCAATCAAATAATTTTCTTGCTTTGCTTCTGCCTCTTCTCTATAATCACTTCTAGTTTGGCATTGCCAGATTCTATTGGTTTTGTTCAAAAAACTTAAAACATTTTATATGTCTGTTTATCTTTTAACACGAAGAATAAAATCAATATAAGCAGAAGAAACATTGCATCAATAATATGGCCATAGGATATCAATTTAGAGCTCTTAAAACTAACCAGGCACTTGTAAAAGGCATGGGGACTGAAGACATTGTCCAGAGAAAGGGCATGCATACAGTACAGGAGAAGGACATTTCAAAAAAGCAATCGGCAGTGCTTCTCCAAGCGCCAATTCAAAACTTTAACAGTATCAATCTTGTCCTTGAGTTTAAGGTTTTCAGATGACTCATAAAAAATTTGGATTACCCTGCCTCCTCTCCGCACTGCAACCACCATTCTGTGTCGTTTAAAAGACCTCTATTTCAAGGTAACCAGGTAGTTAACTTTTCTTATTTATCTGAGGAAAAGTGGGTTTTTTAGGATAAAAGCAATAGATGCATAAAGCACCTGGTTTGCTTTTATGGTGTAATGATTTAGAAACATGAAATTATTTTGTCCTTGTGGTATTTCAAAGTGTTGGTGTGTATAAAGTCCTTCTCTTGATTAGTGATAAAGGTTTGCCAGTATTTTACCACCCTCATGAAAAGGACAGTGATTGATTACATTTTATTTTCTAGACTTGGACAAAGTGAAAAGAAATTCTGAAGCTTGGGAGAAAGTTGGACAAGCTTTTCCTCCCCACTCTTTTACCTTTAAGAGAATGCAAAATGTGAATTATATGCTCATATCCATGACAATGATAACCCATCTGTTCACATTCAGAGCATTTATAAAAACTGGATCCATTTCAAGGGCAATTTTTTGGAAAGTTATGAACTAGAAAAATTATGAAATTATGAAATTTCATAAATTTCAAAAATTATGAAAACTGACTTTTGGGTTCCCTCATTCACTTGCACCCTTCAATTTTCTTTATTTTTGTACCATGCCATTTCTTTTATTAAAAATTTGCTCTCTCACACAAATGCATCAATCACATCAACACAACAGACTAGTCACACACACACACACACACACTACATACACGCCTGAACAAACTCACGTTTAGGAACAACTGGGTGATAATCCCCTATATTTTAATGAGGATCAAGTTATTCAAGCCTGTGTTTTTGTGAGATCTGGCTAAATGGAGAGACCATACCATGCTCCACAGAGAGCATTCAGCATTAATTCAGCATTCTTTCTGATTAAATTATAATATTCCAATGTAATTCTAAATTTTAAAAGACCTCACTTGAGATTTTTTAAGGACATGCAAGTTAATCACAAAGTTTATCTCAAAAAGCAAATGCATACTAAAGAAACCAGAAAAACTCAAAAAAGAATGAGGAAGAAAGATTTTTCTCTAGCAGATGTTAAAACATGCTACAAATTTACAACTCAAAAACATAAACAAAACATTATATTAGCTCAAGAATATGAAAAAGAACAGATGACAGAGCTTAAAGAACATATCCGTATCTATATGAGGTAATATAAGAAAGAATAAGCTGGTTAATAAAAGGTAGAAATACATATGTTTAATTGATTTGGAGGAAAAAATTAAGAAATGCTGTGGTTTTTACCCAGCATCTAGTTTCTCCCATTTTATGGTACTAGTAGGAAAAGAGTGGAACGTTAAGGTGTGTCCTTGTCGTTCCCTGATCCTCTCCTTAGGCCAAAGTTTGTTGATGAGATAATTTTCACCTGGGTCTGAGTCTTGAGCAAGGGAACGATTTAGCTGAGAGGTAGCGTCCCTCTTATTTCTGTCTTTTCAGCTCATTTCTTCTGCTTTCTTTTCATCTATATGAACTCCCTTCTATCCTTCCAATGTCTTCTTAAAATTGATCAAATTAAAAAAGAGTAAAGAACACTAACTAATACAGATTGCTACCTAGCATTATAAAAAACTGAGTTCTAGGTAGTGAAAGAGTTCAGAGCATGTTACCCAAACATGAGAGTTTGGCAACACTGAATACTTTGCATAAAAGGCACTTGAAAAACAACAAATAAAAGAGAAACACCGATTTTCCTTCTTTTTCTTAAAAGTAGGAGATGAAATTCCTATATGAAAGGTGTCTCTGTCCTGCCTATACCAGAAGGAAAGTCACATTCTTACCATCAAGGATGAGAAGTTGAGACAGAGAATTCTATAGAAACGGACCTTGTTAAAATAATTTTTATCTTTCTTTAGCATACCCACATAGTTGAGTCACTTTCACAATTGCCTTTCTTTGCTCAACCTGATATAAAAGCAACTAGGTTTTGTCATTTCTTTGTGTCTTTATTTTCTTATGAGGGCTTCTGTGTCACATAAAACTTATCTTAAATACATTTGTATTCTTTTCTTTTGTTAACCTTGTCAATTTAAATTTTAGACTCAGGGACCCTAAAAGGGTAGAGGAAAACTTTTTTCTCCTATGCGGTAGCTAAACATTTTCTTTTTTAAAGTATTGGAACACTTTTAAAATCTTGGTTTGGATTAGGTTTTCCTAAGTAGAAAAGACTCACAATGGCCATAGGAGATTAACTTGACTCTTATAAAATTCTATACAATGAAAGGGACAATAAATAGTTTTGAGAGACGAAGGACCGATAAGATAGAATATTTGTGACACATAAAACAAATGAAAGGTTAATACCCATAATCTAAAAAGACTCATACAAATCTGTAAGAAAATGACAACCCAATAGAAACACATACTTATAAGTAAGCTATTTATTGAAGAAATGTAAAATGTTGATAACACATAAACATGTGGAAAGATCCTCAAGTTCACTAGAACTAGGAAAATGCAAAAGTGACATAATACTAAAGTAAATATTTTGCAAATAAGATTAAGATTAGAAAGTTTGATGATATCTGGTTTGGTTGATTTTGGGGGAAATGTGCTCATATTCCATTGATGGGAATATAAATTAGTGTAACATTTTTGGAGCAGTATGGCAATTTCTATTAAAATATTACATGCTTATACTATTTGTCCATAAATCCACGTCTACAAATTTTTCCTATAGAAAATTTTCAGGTGCACAAACATATCCATGATCTAAACATTTCCCAAGTATATCACATTTATTAACTTACTGAATCCTGTTGTGGAAATAAGACCATGAAATTTTTTAAAATTCAACTTTTTACTAAAAAGTTTGTTAGCAGGAAGAAATGAGGCAAGTGCATATCAATTCATCTCAATTCCCACATGTAAAACAAAAGAATCTGAAAAATATTTTTTGTATTCTCTTTGTTTTATATAAATGAATCCAGATTGGGCCTTTGCTCCCACCTTGTAGAAATTGTTTTGGAATCCACAGTAGAGGAGCCTATGCACTTATAAATAAATAAATTTATAGGACACATTTTGTTCAGGGTTTCTAACGTTAAAAATTGTAGCTTTTTCCTATGGAGACATAATTGATAAATATTTACCAGAACACTAATGAATACATAAAAATATTTTGAATATAGGTGGGCTGATTTTATTCAGTCATTCTTACAACAACTCCATGAAAAAGATACTTTTTATTTTACCCATTTCACAGATGAGAAAACTAAGACTCAGAGAGTGACTTGGCCAAGGCCACACAACTAGCAGGTGATGGTATCATCATCACGATTTAGAAGTAGGCAGTCTCCTACAGCCATGCACCTGAACAAGCCTGATCCCATCTCATCTCAGAAGCTAAGCACAGTCGGGCCTGGTTAGTACTTTGGATGGGAGACTGCCTAGAATAACCAGGTGCTGTGGGCATAAAAAATAAAAAATAAGGACTGTAAGCTGACAAGGTTCTTGCAATCTGTGAGGTCAACCAAAGGTTGCCTCGTCTAAAAAAAAAAAAAAGAGGTGTAGGCAGTCTTGGCTCCAACACTGTAGGGCTAACCATAACACTGACATAGACAATCATTTGTAAAAGTAGAGATCAAACAAAACCACAAAAACCTAAGTGTTCATTGATAGGGCAAACATTAATAAGTTACGGCATTCCATTCTGTAGAAACCATGCAGCCAAATTAAAGAGAATGAGGTAGATTTATATATATTGACATAGAAGAGCTCAACAATATGTTATCGAGTGCAAAAAGCAAGTTCTGAAAATAACCTATGTCTAAACATCTATATTTGTTTATATTTATATGTTTTGTTTGTAAAAATCTCTTTTCTTTCTTTCCCCTTATGGTCAGTGTGTATGTGTTTGTGGCAGGAGGGGTGGGAGTTGGGGTGCTGGTATCTACATCATTAGTCTGGAATCATACCCGCCCAAACTACTCAGAGTAGTTCTCTATAACTTTATATGTTTTAATACTTGAGGGTTTTTTTTTTCAAAGTATATTAATTTTAAAATCATTTAAATTTTTTGTAGGTAATACATTCACATGTTTTTTAAAAAAACAAATGAAAAGATAACAGTGAAAAAATTTCCTTCCATCTCTACTTCTCATCTATTCAACTTCCTTCACCATAAACATAGGTATCCTTTCTAAATTAGATATAAGCAAATATTTTTATAGAAGTAGCATATTACACACAGAATTCTGTACCTTGCCTTTTCCACTAACACTATCTCTTAAAGATATTTCTATATCAGTATAAAGAAACATCTTTATTCTCATTTCAGACATAAGAATGAATCTATCACTGGATGTAGTAGACATCACAATACCAATGTACTAGATTGTTGATGTATGTTTCGATTTTTTCTAGTCTTTACCTAATGCACATAATGATAAAATAAACTGCTTTCTACACATATCATTTTCTAAGTGTACAGACAATTTGAGGGTGTACACATCTGTAATTTTGATAGCTGTGGCCTAATTACACCCCAACATGTATTTCCCCAGCAAGGTTGAAGAGTGGTGATTCCGAACAGGGTCACACAACAGACATTGCAATTTCATCAGAAGTCGTCATACTTTTGGATTTTTGTTCGTCTCATAGATAAGAAATGAGATCGTATAGTGTTTCAAAATCATTTATTTCTTTATTTATCTAGTTATTTATTTAATTTTTAGTTTTTATGATGACATTGGTTAACGAAATCTGGTTTCAGCTTATACACTTTCACTGTGAGGCATATATATATTTACACTGCGTGTTCCCCTTACATAGTTTGATTTCTTTCTATCACCACATATTTCATCCCCTTTACTCGCCTACTTCCTCTTTCCCGCTACCCCCTACTCTCTGGTAACCTCTAGTCTATAGTCCATATCCGTGAGTCTGTTTGTCCTGTTCTTTTGTTGCTTTTAGGTTTATATCCCACATGTAAGTGATATCATGTGATTTTCAACGTTTCTGTTTGACTTATTTCGTTTAACATGATTATCTCGAGGTCCGTGCATGTTGTCGCAAATGGCAGTATTTCATCTCTTCCTATGGCTGAGTAATGTTCCATTGTATATATGTGCCACAGCTCCTTTAGCCAATCATCTATAGTAAGACACCTCAGTTGCTTCCACGTCCTGGCCACTGCGAATAATGCTGCTATGAACATTGGTGTGCAAATATCTTTTTGGGTATGGGTTTTCAAGTCTCTGGGGTAAATACCTGGTAAAGGACTGTTGGATCAATTCTTAGTTTTTTGAGGAACCTCCATACTGTTTTCCATAATGGCTGTACCAATTTATAGTCCCACCAGTAGTGTATGATGGTTCCTTTATCTCCACATCCTCTCCACATTTGTTATTATTTGTCTTGTTGGTTATAGCTATTCTAACAGGTGTGAGATGGTAGCTCTTTGTGGTTTAGATGTGCATTTCCCAATAGCCAGCAATGTTGAGCATCTTTTCAAATATTTGCCGGCCATTTGTATGTCCTCTAGGGAGAAGTGTCTGTTCAGGTCCTCTGCCCATTTTTTGATTGGGTCATTTGTCTTTTTGTTGTTATTGAGTCGTATGAGTTCTTTGTATATTTTGGACATTAGGCCTTTATCGGAAGAGTTGCTTGCAGATGTATTTTCCCATTTGGATGGTTGTCTCTTTACCTTGTTGACGATTTCTTTTGCTGAGCAGAAGTTTTTAGTTTGACGGAGTCCCATTCATTTATTTTAGCTTTTACTGCCCTTGCCTTTGAGGTCAAATTCACAAAATCCTCTTCAAGTCCAAGGTCCTTGAGTTCAGTTTCCTCTGTTTTCTTCTATGCCTTTTATTGGCAGGTCTTATATTCCGATCCTTAATCCATTTTGAGTTAATTTTGGTGTGTGGTGATAGACAACAGTCTAGTTTCATTTGTTTGCAAGTGGCTTTCCAGCTTTCCCAGCACTGTTTATTGAAGAGGCTTTCCTTTCTCCATTGTTGAAAATTGTTTGCCCATATAAACATGGGTTTACTTCTGGACTCTCGATTCTGTTCCACTGGCCCATGTGTCTGTTTTGCCTCCAATACCAGGCCGTTTTGATTACTGTTGCTTCGTAGTATATTTGAAGTCAGGCAGCCTCGTTCTTTTTTCTCAGGATGGCTTTGGCACTTTGGGGTGTTTCGTGCTTCCATACAAATCTGATGATTTTTTCCATTTCTTTAAAAAAACGCCTGTGGGATTTTGATGGGGATTGCATTAAATCTGTATAAGCTTTAAGTAATATGGTCATTTTAACCATATTGGTTCTTCCAGTGCAAGAACACGGAATCTCTTTCCATTTCTTTGTATCTTCTTCGATTTTTTAAATAGGGTTTTATAGTTTTCATGATATAGGTCCTTCACAAGTTTCGTTTAATTTATACCTAGGTATTTTATTCTTTTTGTTGCAATTCCAAAAGAAATTATTTTTTCCATTTCTTTTTCTGACACTTCATTAGTAGAGTGTAGGAAGGCTGTGTGTTTTTTTTTTTTTAAATATTTTAGACTAGGCAACCCTTGATTGAACTCACAGATTGCAAAGACCTTCTCAGATTACAATCCCTTATTTTTTTATTATTTTTTATTTTCTACACCTCCAGCACCTGGTCTTCCTAGGTGGTCTCCCATCGAAGCACTAACCGGCTCGACCCTGCTTAGTTTCTGAGATCAGATGGGATCAGGCTTGTTCAGGGTGGCATGGCCATAGACAGCTATGGGTTTTTGAACATTGATTTTGTATCCGGAAACTTTACTGCATTTGCTTATTGTTTCTAGTAGTGTTTTCTGGAGTCTTTAGGGTTTGCTGTATAGAGAATAATGTCATCCACAAATAGTGACAGTTTGACTTTTTTATTTCCTATTTGGATGCCTTTTATATCTTTTATATCTCTTGCCTCATTGCTTTCGCTAGGACCTTTAATGTTATATTGAATAGCAGTGGTATAGAAGACAGCCTTGCCTTGTTCCTGATCTTAGAGGGAAGGTTTTTAGTTTTTCACCATTAAGTATAATGTTGGCTGAGGGTTAGTCATATAAGGCCTTTATTATGTTAAGTTACTTTCCTTCCATACTGATTTTGTTAAGTGTTTTGATCATAATGGATGCTGTACCTTGTCAAAGGCTTTTTCTACATCTATTGATATGATCATATGATTCTTATTTTTTAAATTTGTTTATGTGGTGCATCATATTAATTGATTTGTGTATGTTGAACCATCTCTGTGCCTGGGATGAAGCCCACTTGATCGTGGTGTCTAATCCTTTTAATATGCTGCTATATTTGGTTTGCTAGTATCTTATTTATGATTTTTGCATCTGTGTTTATGAGAGATATTGGTCTGTAGTTTTCTTGTTTTGTGTTATCTTTACCAGGTTTTTGGTATCAAAGTAATATTGGCCTCATAGAATGAGTTGGGAAGTATTGCTTCCTCTTCGATTTTTTGGAAGAGTGAGGAGAATAGATATTAAATCTTTGAATGTTTGATAGAATTCACTGGTAAAGACATCTGGTCCCAAACTTTTACTTTTTGGTCAGTTTTTGATAATTGTTTTAATTTCCATACTGCTGATTGGTCTATTTAGATTTTCTAGTTCTTCTTGATTGAGTCTAGGAAGGTTGTGTTTTTCTAAGTACTGGTCCATTTCTGCTAGGTTATTAAATTTGGTGTTAAATACTTTTTCATAGTACTCTTATATGATCCTTTGTATTTCTGCGGTGTTTGTCATAATTTCCCCTCTTTCATCCCTGATTTTGTTTATTTGTGCCCTTTCTTTTTTTCTTTAGTGAGTCTAGCTAGGGTTTTGTGAATTTTATTAACTTTCTCAAAGAACCATCTCTTTGTTGTATTTATTTTTTTCTATTTATTTTGTTTTCAATTTCATCTATTTCTGCTCTAATTTCGATTACGTCTTTCCTTCTGCTTACTTGAGGTTTCATTTGTTCTTTCTTTCTAGTTTTTAAGATGAAGCATTAGGTTGTTTATTTGGGCCCGTTCTTGTTTTTGGAGATAGGCCTGTAATGATATGAACTTTCCTCTTATGACCACTTTTTGACGTGTTCCAAAAGTTTTTGATATATTGTACTATCATTATCATTTATTTCTATGTATCTCTTGATCTCTCTTTTTATTTCTTCTGTGACCCAGTTATTCTTCAGTAGCATGTTTTTTAATGTCCATATTTGTGGTTCTTTGTGATTTCTTTTTGCAGTTGTCTCTAGTTTCGAAGCATCGTGATCAGAGATATGGTGGTATGATTTCAACCCTCTTGTATTTGTTGAGGCTATCTCTGTGTCACAGTATGTGGTCCATCCTTGAAAATGTTCCATGTGCACTAGAGAAGAAATGTATAATCAGCTGTTTTGGGATGGAAGTCTCTGTAAATGTCAATTATGTCCAGTTGGTCTAATGTCTCATTTAAGGATGTTATTTCCTTATTGATATTCTGTTTGGATGATCAATCTATATCAGACAGTGGGGTATTTAGGTCCCCTATTATGATAGTGTTTTGGTCTGTTTCCTCCTTTAGTTCTGTTAGTAAATATCTTTATATATTTCAAGGCTCTGTCATTGGGGAGCATAGATATTAAGAAGTGTTATGTCTCCTTGGTGCATGATTCATTCCCTTTATTGTTATGAAGTATCCGTCAATATTTTTCTTTACCTTTTTATTTTGAATTCTATTTTCATCTGATATTAACACCACTACTCCCGCTTTTCTCTGAATGCCATTTCTTTGAAAATATCATTTTCTACCCTTTCACTTTGAGTCTATATTTGTTTTTCAAGCTGAGATGTGTCTCCTGGAGGAAGCATATGGTTGGGTTTGTTTTTGATCCATTCTGCAACTCTGTGCCTTTTTATTGGTGAGTTCAGTCCATTAACATTTAGGGTGATTTAGTGAAATATGAGGTCCTCTTACAGCCATTTTATCTTTTGCTTTCTGGTAGCTAGGTGTTTCCATTGCTTCCTTGTTCTTGTGTTTCTGTTTTCTTAATTTTGATTGGCTTTTGTGGGTTTTCCCTCTGATCCTTCTTGTTTTATGTTATATACTTCAGTTCTGAATCTTTGGGTGTGTTATTATCTTTATGAATATGAAAAGGATAGTGTGTGCAGGTGTATGTATATGTGTGTGTATGTGTATGTGTGTGTGTATGTATATGTTTGCGTGTGTGTGTATACATTTTCTTCTGTGTGTGCCTTATCTCCTCTTTGCAAATTGGATCTTTGTATCCTCCCCTTTTCAGTCACTGTTGTCTTGATTTATCCCTATGTATGCCGAATGTTCATTACTATCTTGCTATAGCAATTCTCTCTTAATGTTTAAGCTTATATGCCTTGTTCTTAGTAAGGGTTGCACTCCTCTGCTTCTATTTGTCTGATAGTCACTTTACTCCTAATTTGTGGGTTTTTTAAATTTTGTCATTTTGTTTTAGGTGAGCTGATCCCTTTCAATATTTCCTGTAGTGCAGGCCTCATAGTGAGAATTCCCTCAATTTTTGTACGTCTGAAAGTTTTTAATTTCTACTTCATATCTAAAGGAGAGCTTAGCTGGATACATTATTCTAGGCCTGGTAATTTGTATATCTATGGTGGTAATTGTCTTCCTTTCACTTAATAGTTTTAATATTTGATTCCCCTCCTTTCTGGCTTGTGAGATTTGTGCTGTGAAGTCTGACAATCTAATGGTTCTCCTTTATAAGTTACCTTTTTCTTCTCCCTGACTGCCCTGAGAATTCTATCTTTGTCATTGATTTTTGATAACTTTAATACAATGTGTCTTGGTGAAGGCCTTTTTGGGTTGAGATAATTACCTGTTGTCTTCTTGAATTCCATGCTCCAGCTCATTCTTTAGATTTGGGAAATTCATCTACTTTTGTCTGAAAATGCTTTCTAGTCCCCGCTGTTCTCTTCCTCGCCTTCGGTAATGACCACTATTCTTATGTTTCCTCTCCTGATGGTGTCAGCTACTTCTTGTATTTCTCTCATTATTTTTCATTCTTCAATTTCTCTCTTCTTCTTCTGATTTACTTTTAGGTTTCTGTCTTCAATGTCACTGATCCTTTCCTCCATTTGGTTGACTCTATTTCCCAGAATTGCTATTTCATTTTTCAACTATTGCAGCATGTTTTTATCTCCAGAAGTTCTATTTGGTTCTTTTTGAGTGTTTCAGTCTCCTTGCTCTGCTCATCTAGTTGTTTTCAATTTTTGGAATTGTTGATATGACTCGTTTTGGAACTCACTGAGTTTTTTCAGAAGTACTATCCTGAATTCTCTGTCATTTAAGTCACATATTTCTATGTGTCTGTAAGCTTATTTTCTGAGATTTTTCTCTTTCTTTCTTGGTTGTTCATGATATTTAATGGACTATTTCTCCACCGGGGCATTAATGGAGTGTATTCAGCCTTTTTTCCAGAAAGTTGAGATACATGTGTGTGTGTATGTGTGTATATATATATTTGTGTGTGTGTGTATGTGCATGCGCACGCGCATACTATTTATTTATTTATTTATTTATTTTCCAAAAGAAGATCTCTTTTAGCCTGTTGCAAAGAAGGCGCTTTTTTTTTGGTTTCCAGTACATGGTTTCTAAGCCTCTTGGACCCCTTCTTTATATGAAGCCTTAATAGTGCCTTTTTTCTTTATAGATGGTTAAGCACACGCACTCTCTCAGTCTCAGTCCCTCTCAGTGTTAGCTAGTTTCGGTAGCATTTGCTTAGTTTCCCCTGGGGTTCTACAGAAGGTATGTGAGAAGGGCCCTTTGGGTTGGGAGTTGAGGGCTGTGGCTCAGCCTTGGTTTTGTTACTGCAGCTAGTAAAAATTAACTACTGTTTCTCTGCCGTCCCACTTCTCTGCCTCCTGCCCTGATCACTGGGCACTGCTGCTGGCCGCATGGAGCTCACAGCACTCCCAGGCAGGCTGTTCAAGGAACTCTCTGCAACTTCACCTTTCCCCCTTCCACTCCCCCTACATAGAGCTCTGGCGGCTAGAGAGGCAGCTTTGTTCTCCCAGTCCACCACCTGACACCCGGGTTCTGACCTGTGGTAGCTCTTAGGCGCAGATCCCTTGCTCAGACGTGCTGGGGTGCAGTTTGGATGGTTTTATTTATTTATTTATTTTGAGTTTTAGATGTTCAGCTAATTGTTATTTCAAGGGGAGATATCTGGGGATGTCTCTCACTCCATCATGTTTCTCCAAACTCCACAAGACATTTTTTTATTTATGAACTTATGGATTTTCTTTACAGATTTATTGAAAATATAATAGATAATTGGTTGCTCATTTATAGTGTACAATTCAATGAGATTTTTTTCCATTATAGTTGGCATACAATAATATGTTACTTTCGTTTGTACTGCATAGTGATTAGAGAGCTATATAACTCACAGTGATCACCACAATAAATGTAATACCCTTTTTCCTCCTTACATATTTTTAACAATATTATTGACTATATTCCTTACACTATACTTTATATCTCCATGACTAGTCATAACTACCCATTTGTACTTCCTAATCTCTTTGCCTTTTTTCACCTACTCCCTCACCTCCCTCCCATCTAGTAGCCCTGAAAATATTCTCTGTATATGAGTTTGTTTCCATTGTTGTTTGTTATTTTGTTCTTTAAATTCCATATGTATTTGAAATATTTTGGCATTTTTCTTTATCTTACTTACTCCACTAAGCAAAATACACTTTATGCCCATCATGGAATATCTTTTTCCATCCCTTTTTAGTCCGTATATGTCTTTAACTCTGTTATGAGTCTCTTTTAGGCAGCATGTGTAGGGGTCTTGTTTTCTCATACATTCAGCCACCCTCTCTTTTGGTTGGAGCACTTAATTCTTTTTTCATTTGAAGTACTTCGTTGATAGGTATGTAGTATTGCCATTCTTCATTCATATTTTTGATACACATTTTTTGATACACTTTTTTTCTTTTTCTTAAAGTCCCTTCAACATTTCCTGTAATTCTGGCTTGGTGGTGATGAACCTTTAGTTTTTTCTTGTCCGAGAAGCTCTTTATATGTCCTTTGACACTAAATGAGCTTTGCTGGATAAAGTAATTGTGGTTGTAGATCCTGGGTTTTCATCACTTCAAATATTTTGTGCCAAGCCCTTCTGTCCTACAGTTTCTTTTAGAAATCAGCTGCTAGTCTTATGGGTGCTCCTTGTTGGTAACTAACTGCTTTTCTCTTGTTGCTTTTAAGACTCTCTCTTTGTATTTAACCTTTGGCATTTTAAGTATAAAGAGGCCCCTGGTGTGGGCCTCTTTGGGTTCTCTTTTTAGGGGACTCTCTGAGCTTCCTGGGATTGTGTGTCTATTTCCTTCACCAGGTGAGGGAAGTTTTACATCATTATTTCTTCAGGTAGTTTTTCAACTTCTTGCTCCCTCTCTTCTTCTGGTACCCCTATGATGCGAATATTGTTATGCTTACTATCGCATAGGTTCCTTAGATTATCCTCATTTTGGGGAATTCTCTTTCTTGTTACTTTTTGATTGGGTGTCCTCCACTGCTCCATCCTCTATATCAGTGGTTTGATCCTCTGCTTCATCCACTCTGTTGATTACCTCTAATGTACTCTTCATCTCATATAACATGTTCTTCATTTCTGACTGGTTCCCTTTTATAATTTCCATCTCCATCTTTATGTTTTATCTCTTTGTTAAAGTTCTCACTGAGTTCATCTACACTTCCCCTGAGTTCATTGAGCATCCTTATAACCAGTATTTTGAACTCTGCATCTAGTAGATTGTTTGACTCCATTTTGTTGAATTTTTTTTCTGGAGCTTTGTTCTGTTCTTTCATGTAGGACATGCTTCTTTATCTCCCCATTTTGGGTGCCTTTCTGTGTCTGTTTCTGTGCACTAATCAAAGCTCCTAAGTCTCCTGGTCTTATTAGCATGGCTTTATGTAGTAGGTGTCCAATGGCACAGACCTGAGAGGAGTTCAGCTGCAGGCCAAGTTTAGCTCCAGCCTGTGCCCCTCTGGGGCCACCTGGTAAGATTCAGCAAGCAATCTAAAGATGGCTGACATCATGCTGTGCTAATAGTTGCCTCAAGAGGCCCGCCAGAAACCGATGTCAGCTGCCACCTGTGTGGAGGTTGGAGCTACTTGCTAAGGGAACGTGGCATGCCAAGGACACTAATGGATGTGGCTTGGGTAAGGCCACAGTTGAGAGGGGCAGAGTTTCAGGGAATCCCCTGGGGAGAGTGACCTCTGTTATCCAGGTTGTGATATCTCAGCTATGGTGCAGACTGCGACCACAAGCCAAGAGTGAGGAGGCCTCAAAAGAGGAACAATGGATACTGCCAACACTTCTGCCCTGGAGTAAACCTCACTTCTGGCCACACGCCAAAACCCAACAACTCAGTGTGCCCCCGTATGTCCCTGGTGCTCCTCGAGCAGTCCACTCGTCACTGGAGCTCAGAGTAAACAAACCTGGCACCTCAAAAGTCTGGTCACGGCCGTTATCCCTTTAAGAGGAGCATCTGCACCTGTGGCTGCAGCTGCTGTTGTCTCTGTCTCACTCAGCTGCATGGGATTGGACGGCCTTGCTTCTCCACCCCTCCAACCTTACGGAGGTGATTTCTTATTTCTCTCTCTAGTTGTAGACCCCAGGTGGCTCTTCATCCAGGCCCCAGGTGACTCTCCTTGCTATTTGCTCTGTGGTTTTGTCACAACTCTGTGTGTGGTCACAAGAAGAGATGTACAAAGCTTCTACCCTCTATGCCATCTTGCCCCAACCTGCTACACTGCTTTTAAGTCTTTTTATGTGAATTTCTTTTTTTTAACAAAGAGAAAGTTGGCCTCAGATTCAAAGCCTTTGGCAGGCAACCAAACCTAGCCTGAGTTGTAAAATATTTACTTTGTTTTTCTTGTATTTATTTTTCATTGTCTGCTCTACGTGAATTTTATTGATTTTTTATTGATTTTTTCATTTTAGTCATAAATATAAGGTTTCCTTTTGAATTCATTTACTTTAATATGTGAGTAAATATTTTAAAAGTTATACAGCCAAAAGCAGGTGGGACATAGCTATGGTGAGAAAATATGTGAAGGTGGCATGCAAATGGTAAGAACCATTGAACTGGAGCCCATGATTAGTGAGGGACAGTAATGGGGGATCCTCTCATCATCCAGATCTTGAGAACACAAATTATTGAGGACCATAAAAACCAAATAAAGAAGTTCATATTTTATCACAAGGTCATGAGGTGTTGTTGAAGATTTTCAAGCATGACCATGATATTGATGAATAATCTGGCTGCAGAACATAAGACAAGTCTTTATGCTGACAGTTCCTCTAGTAGGAATGCCCTTCCCCCATATTTGCATGGCTAGCTCACTTCTCTCTTTTGTGTCTTTGTTGAAATCTTGCCTTCTTTAGGAGGTCCACCTTGACCACCCTTTTAAAAGTGTAGCCTCATCCTTCTCCAGGGCTTCCTGCTCACATTTTTCTTATCCATAGCTTTTGGCATCCTCTAACATACTATAACTTATCTTGCTTATTATGTGTACTGCTTATGTTTTGTCTCCCTTCTCCTCACAAGGAAACTCTACAAAACAAGGATCTACTACTATGTGTCCTGCACATAGTAGTTTTTTTAATCAACATTTGTTGCATGAATAAGGAAACACATGACAAGAATAAACAGAAGATGAGGAGGATCCTTGTTTGGGAAGCAGCAGTGGAAAGGGACGATAAGAGATAAATGTGAGGTAGTTGTGAAGGAAATGTGCTTAGAACTTGGCGACTAACTACTAGAGAGGTTGTGGGTAGAACTATGGATGACTTCAAGGACTGGAGCCTCCAACAGCTGGTGAAAGATGCTATGAGTGAGAGCTTGAGCCAAGTCTGATGAGCAGCTGACCTGAGGCACGTTGCGGTTTTACTCCTATTAAGTTTGAAGGGTGCTGGCAAACCCAGTGTAAATATCCTGTGTTGGGAAAATTTAATTAAAAAACAAAATCTCCCAATCCAGAAAATGTTTTCACCAAGATAGTAGGAAAAGAAAACATTTTTATTACTGAATAAACAATAAGTCAGAATGTGATGTGCATGAAAGACAACCTACTAAGACGGGAGTCCTCAAAGCCCAGGCCATGGGCCAGTACCAGTCTGTTGCTTATTAGGACCAAGACTACACAGCAGGAGGTGAGTGGCAGGCCAGAGAGCGAAGCTTCATCCGTATTTGCAGTGGCTCCCAGTGTGAGCATCACTGCCTCAGCTCCATCTCAGATCATCAGGCAGTAAGTTCTCATAAAAGCACTGATCCCTAGCACCAAAAAGGTTGGAGACCGCTGCACTAAGAGATTACAAAGAATGAAAGAAATTTTACCCTTTTATTGTATATAGCCAAGCAAATACATGTTCTCAAGGTAAATAATATTTCTCTCCCCAGTTAGAGGATGGGACAGCACCATTTGTTACACATAGTTTATCCTAAATTCACCTGGTAGTAAGGGTGACCTTCTGTTAGTTAATTGGCATTATACAAAGAGAAAACAAAGTTCTTTTATCTTTATGACAGAAGGCAGTTTTGTAACTTGGAGCCAGGCATCCGCTGAAATTAGGCTCCTAACATCCCACAGAAACTAGGAGGTAAACAGTTAAAAAAAAAAAAAAAGTGAGTCAAGGTTGCTACACTCCAGCACCTCTCTGCTTAGTTATGCTTCATAGCTGAGTTACGTGACAGACTACTGTCATGGGAATTGGATACCACAGGCTCAAACTTTTCAATTAAGTCTCTACCATCTACTGCTAATTTGTATAGAGGAAGAAAATTGGGAGAAGCACATATACAATGGGGTTTAACTTCCCAACCCTCTTAGTATCTTGATGTTGCAAATATTCATTATTTAGCTTTATGAGGACTAGCTTAGTCACTTGAGCAGGCTCTTATGATAACTGTCTTTCTTGGATTAGCGATCTGTGTGTCCAAGAGCTTCTTGCTCTATTTTACTTAGTGGCCAGGAGTTTCTTGTGACACTAGAAAGCTGTATGTGGGTCAAGGTGGAAAGGTGTTTTGGAGGAAAAGGTCTCTGTGACATGAGTACTGATGGAGAGTATCAGGTAACACAGGGAAGATTTAGATGGGAATATCTTGTGACAGAGGCAAGCTGCAGAGACAGTTGGTAGGGACAGAAGTTGATAAAGCACAGCAAGCTGGATATCTTCCTAGAGTTCCAAACAGGATAGGGGCAAGATCCTTAGCCCTCGTTTACTGTTACTTATCATAGTAGCAGCCTAGTATCTAATGTACCTCTCACCCACTATGCCCAAGGCCAGAGAAGGGAAGTCTGGGATACCCGCCAATCTGATTTGCTCACCTCCCTCTCTCTCTTCTCTTTCCCATCATTCTGGAGCCAGAAGGGCAGGCTTCTGCCTGCATGAGGTCTTCCTTTTTCCTAATTCCAATGTCAAAGCTATTTTTGCTACACATTGAGAGTTTGTTACACTAAATGGGAACTAAAGGGATTTGGAAAAATCTTTCTCACGTAAAACCTGACTTTTAAGTTTATTGCTTTGCTGTAAAATCCCATTTCGCATGTCAGAAGCTGGCGAATACCTCCTCAATTCTTTTTCCAATTCTTCAGTAACAAATGTTAGTCTAATTCCAGAAAATGAGTGCCTTGGGTTGACAAGAGGAAATAATCTACATGAAAAGACAACAACAACAAAAAATATCCATTTATAATTTTCTAAAGAATGTAAAATTCTTGTTATAAGGATACAAGGTTTATTAAAACAACTGGTTTTTCAGTTTTTTTTTAAAGAGAAATTAGCATTAATCATGTTGACATAAGACCGTTCTGTCTTCCCTGCCTTTAATCTGGATTCTTTTTGCTATGTGGGGGTTGTGGGGAGGGTGGCAGGGAAAGTGTAATGCCTCATTTTAAAAAGTATGAGTGGACAACCAAGAATCACTAGACATTTGAGGAAAACCTCTAATGCAAAGACTAATATGAAAGTAAATAAACCAAGAGGATGAAGAGAAAAAAATTGGCAGCAGAATAATTAATATCCTTAGAGAATTGTGAAAAAAATAATGCATTCATGAAATAAGAATGAAGGGTCTAAAAACAGAATGCCCTGAGAACAAAAAAAGAGCTTTGGAAAATTAAAGCTAATAATTCAAGAATAAAAATCCAATAGGCTTTTAGAGGGTAAATTGAGAAAATGTCTCAGAAATTAGAAGAGCAAATCAAGAATAATAACCAAAACCCCAATGAAATGGAAAATAGAAGAGAAAAAAAGAGAATCTGAAGATAAGCAGAAAATAAGTATTCCAGAACGATAAAATAAAGAAAAAAGAGACAGAAAATTGTTAAAGAACTAACAGAAGAAATTTTCAGAACTGAATGATCTGAGCTTCTAGAATTAAAAAAAAAAAAAAAAGTCATATACCCAATACGTTGAATAAAATAAACAATCCCGGGTTGTATCATTATGAAATTTCAGAACCCTAAGAACAAAGAAAAGATCATAAAGTCTTCAAGAGAGAAATACAGCTCACTTACAAATACAGCCGATGTGATCCATCCTCAGGTGTCAGGCTCATTAGAGATTTTCTGACTTAATCTAAGTGCTCCCAGACTTTCAAAGTGCAGTTGAAATTATCCAACTCACAATACTTACACAGTCCCTGAATACCCCCTACTGTGATTGAATTGTTCCCCTCCCAAATTTATATGTTAAAGTCCTAAATCCCCATTTGACTATATTTGGAGACAAGACCTTTAAGAGGTAAAGGTTAAATGAGGTCATGTGGATGGGCCTTCAACCAGTAGAAGTGGCGGCCTTAAAAGAAAGAGAGTCCAAGATGATTACTCGGTACCAAGAACTCCTATTTCAGCGATTGACCTTGGGAGAGCTCTCGGAGAACCCCTTGTCCTTATTCTTTTTTCCAAAGATTTGTAGGACTGCTATCAATGCTTTATTTGTTGGATGCATTCTTACTGACACTAGAAGTCAGGACTGTGACTGATATCCTCACCAAGGCCCCTTCCAGGGAGTGTGCTTTAACCACTTACTTTGACAATTACTGCCTTCCCCTCCAAGGGTTGCCAGACATTTTTTTTTTTTTTTTAGTATAAGTATATCCCCCAGCAAGCACTGCTTGGAATATACTTATACTAAATGTTTTTAATTTAAAAACTAAAAATTAAAATTAAAAAAATTAGCTTTGTTTACTTGAAATATACTGGGGTCCTGTATTTTTATCTGCTAAATATGGCAACCATACCCTCTTTCCTACTTTGCCCAGCTTTAATAACTGAGAGACATTGGGAGGGTAAGCTCACTGTTCCTTCCAAAACTGGGAATGAAACTTTTTATTAGAGTAGCCTCAACTTAAATTTGATTGGTGTGATTTTTGTGTAGATTTCTATAACCTAATATCCTTCCAGCAACAGCTTTCTGCACTTGTGTTTTCAACATCAGCACAGGAGCACATTTTTTATGTCCCTGTCTTCTGGTAAGTATGTAGTTAATCAACTAGCTTTGCCCTTGAGCCCTCTACTATCTGGAAAAATAACATGACCAATGGAAGTAGTGAAGCTTTAAGGATGCTCAAACTTCAAGCAAGCAATCACGTGGTTGACTATGAGTCAAAAGCCACCTCACTAGTATTGAGTTTGTTATACTGCATCTCTTGAGAATACGCTTCACTGCTGACAAGTTTTCCCCAGTAATGTGAGAAATAATTTCTCAATGAGTTCATTTTAGTGATGAGATTTGCTCTTCAAGATATTTGACCCTGAGCATGGCTCCCAACTAAATTGGATTGATCAGCCATGATCAGGTCATCTTCAAGAAGGAAAAAGCCATTGTTTTTTTTTTAAATAGCTTCATTATAAATGAAGAATTTATAGATCACTTTTCAGGATACCTCCTCTTCCACTTCTGTGGTGCGGGAAACTACCTTGATGCAACAGCAGCCTTCAAGTACTCTATAAAGACAAGCTGTCCCAGAGGTCTCCACAGAAAGGCTCACAAACAAATTAATATCCTCAAATCATAGTATTTATTGTTAAATGTCACGTGCACGTTGGCATTCTCACTTGATTCTGTATAGAACCATCTTGTCCTTCTTGTATTCTCACACAAAATATTCAGATATTTCTTCCTCTTCTCAGAAGCTTATAGGGTCCAGGATGGCTGGATGTGGCTTGTTCACCAGTGATGAATCAGAGGACTTGGCTTGCACTGCATCCACTCAACTCTACCTCTTGGTTCTAGCACAGAAATTTTCTCCCTGTACCTGACTGCCCAGGTATTTCCTATTTCTTGTTTCTCTCGTTTATCCTTCTCCTTCAGGTTAAGTTTCTGTATGGCTTACTAGCCTCCCTCCTTTCTTCTCAACTCATTTAATAACTGGGAGAGGAAATGCTGGTGATAATGGAAAAAATAAAATAAAATGGAATAACCATTGCTGAGAGTCATTTAAAATAGAGTCAGGAGGCTGTTAAAGAAGTGGCCCTAAGTACATCTTGTGCCTCAGTGTTCAGAGCTATTAACTTGTTAAACCTCTTGCTAAACTCAACTCAAGGCCAAGCCTTAAACATCCTGGGCTATAAACATCCTGGAACGACTGCTGCATGGACATATATGGATTCCTCCTTTCCTTGTAGTTTTTGCCTCTCTTGTTCACGTGCTGGAACTAAGCAATCTCTGTTAATATAGCCAGCAATTCTTCAGTTATTCTTTCTTCTGATTGGTCAGGTTTGTTGTTGAAGCTTCTTATTGAATTCTTCAGTTCAGTCATTGTTTTCTTCAGCTCTAAAATATTTGGTTTTTTTAATGCTTTTTTTTACCTCTTTGCTGAACTTTTCATTTTTTTCCTGGATTGTTTCCTTGGTATTGTTAAATGGTTTATCTGTGTTTCTTTATACCTCCCTGAGCTTCTTCAGAATGACTATTCTGAATCTGTTTGTGAGGTAATTCCTGGATCTCCATTTCTTTGGAGTCAGCTAGAGGTTTACTGCATTCCTTTGTGGAGTCTTGTTTCTCTAATTCGTTATGATCCCTTTAGCTTTGCATAGGTGTCTGCATATTTGAAGAAACAGTCACCTCTTCCAGACTTTACAGATTGACTTCAGTAAGGACGACTTTCACTTGCAAGTGGTACACCTGCAGATGAAAATCTTGCTTGTTGTTATCCAAGATTAGTGTGTGCAAGAAGTCAAGAGCATTAGTGTGTGATGGGACTGGGTCCAGTGGGCATGATGTCTGTTTTAGCTCAGGTCACTGGGGTCCGCAGCATTGACAACTAGTGGTATTTATCAAGAGCTGTGGGGTAGGGGACATCCACAGTGGCTTCATTTGCTGTTGGGATCCTCAGTAGTCCATCCAGGTCCAGCAGCTAGGGACCAGGGTAGACAAAGATGGTAGCTGGAGCCAGTAATGTGACACACTCAGCTGCAGGGGCCAATTGCAAATGCTTTGTGTAGTGGGAGAAGCTGGTTTCAGACATACACACGGTGGTAGGCACCAGGGCAGGCAGAAAACAAGGGCTGATCAACTGCAGGTGCACTGGTAACTGTGGGGACCCTGGCTTTCAGCACATACTTATCGTGACTGCTGGGTCTTGCCACGGTTGCACAAAGGGGCCAGTGACAGAGGTTGAGTTGATCACATGCTTAGCTAGAGGGCCTAGATACATATGAGCACAGTGGCGCAGAAAAGAAATAGAAAACAGGGCCTGATTTGGGCCCACAAAAAGCTGCAGGGGCCCTGGCTGTCGGGCAGGCTCTCCTATAGCTGTACAGTCTTTCTTGAGGCAAGTGCATGCAGCTGCAATCAGTGACAAATGTGTTTGGTGCATGCAAATGCATAGCTGGGGGTGCTATCCCAGTGTGAGGGGTTCAGCTATGGACATCTAGGCTGGCATTTCACACTCACACAGCCACAGAGGCCTGAGCTGGCTGCTAGATGGGGTTCCCAGGATCCAGCACGTTGGGGAGGTAGTGTGGAGGGACTCAGGCAGCTGGCATCAGTGAATTTGAATCCTGCAGGGACGAGGATAAGTAAGCTGGTGAAATCTGCAAGAGGTCCACAGGCAGTCGTGCTGTCCTTTAGTTTCTTCTTCAGTGGTGAATGCTGCTGGGTTTGCCGGTATAACAGGTAATCATGACCTGCAATTGTTTCCACTTTGTGGCGGCAATGGTAGCCCCTGCTCCTCTTCTTTGTTTTCTAGCCATTTCTGTATATCTCAGTTTTGCCATTCTGAATGGGATGAAATTGAGCAGGACCTTCACGTGGCACACAAAAAGGCTGGAAAAGCTGTTTGCTATCCTGTTCTTCCTTCAGCAAGAACTCTGTTTGGCTGAGGAGTTCGGTCTTGGTGCTGAGCAGTGCCAGCGGTGTGGGTAGAATGATTCAGGCAAAATTAAGCTCTCTATCTATCTGTGTGGTTATTCTCAGTTTCGTTGTTGTTGTTCTACTCTGTTGCTGACATTTCTTAAGTGGACTTAAGTGGCCTCCAGAGCTCTCTGTTTGTGTTCATGGATAGCTGTCTCTGGCAGCTGGGCTTCTATGCTCCCATCTAGGTGATATCACTCTAAGGGACACATTAAATAAAACATGTCCATGGCTAAGCTCATAAGGCAATTAGAACCGAGTGGACCTTTTGAAATATTCTCTGAGGTAAGTACCTGGATCCATGAAATGAGTAGCCATGAGTTGTGCTGTGGCAATGCAGGGATGGACTGTATTTAGATATATTCCTCTTGTACCCTCTGAGTCACAAAATAACTACAAGAACTCTTCTGTCTGTCAACAAGGGAGACAGAGACCACAGATAGCTATGGGGAAAATTCCCCAGGTGGAAGGCCCTGCACATAGTTGGCAAGTGAATGACACTGGCCCAAAATCGGTAGTGGGGGCTGGGTTGCTGTAAATGGGTCCTAACAGGAATAGACACTTACTGTAGACTGGGCTTTGCATACTCAGTGGTAGATGCAAATGCTCAAAATACTATTAAAGGATTGGAACAAAAAATACCTACTAATTTGGGGCTGCCAAGTTACATTTCTTCAGACCAAGGGCTATACTTCACAGTCCATAATGTCCACCAGTGTTCATTGTCAAATGGAAAAATTATATTGCATATTTTCATTAGGGTAATGGTTTAATAGAGAAGTGGAACAGTCAACATGTTTACTGTCTAAGTGGGTACCAGACTTATGGGGGCATCACTTCGTTAGTTATAGAAATGTCTATTATGCTATACACCTAAAGCTATAACATATTGAATATCAACTGTAATTTAATTTTTTTAAATAATAAATAAAAATTTAAAGAGTTTTTTTTTTTTTAAAGAAACACTTACTTTCTATAATGGGAGGAGGTAAAGGCATGTGTGTTTTTTTTTATACTCAGTATAAAGAGGGCTAAGGAAGGGTCACCACTGGATAGACTCCTCTGCTTTTCTAGAGAATCTGGGAAAGAGGAACCGAAGGAGGTGCTGGTGCAACTATATAATTCTTCTTCCCCTTTCACTCAGCTTTCTTTTTTCCTTCCTGATTAAGTGGTCCCAGAACTAAGGATGCAACTATAGGTGCTGAAAGCAGGGATTATTCTTAAGCAAGAAACCATAACAATACCTTTAAATCTTTATATCCGAATTTCTAAGGACATGATAGGGTGGATTGTGCCTTTATTCCATCTGACAAAGTTGGGGCTGACGGTGAATGCTGCTGTGTTGCCTAGTGGTAGGGACAACCCATGATATGGCATCTGTATAACCCTACTCTATATCAGTGGGCTTGGACTGGGTTAGTATTGCTGCCAGCAATCTGGACCAACATGGTGGCCAAACCTAATGTCTCTTCCAAAGGTGGAAAAGTCTGGGCAAAAGTAAATGACAAATGGAGAGAAGGAGAAATAACAGATGAGTGTAAAAGAATGAGTAAGTGGATTATGCAAAGAGGGAAATACAACATTAATACCTCAAGAAAGGCTCAGAGTAAGAGAATAATATTACTTCTTAGCACAATTATAGCCGATGCCCAAAAAGATGAATTATGTTTGCCAAGGCCAGCCCTTTTCTGGAACCTGACAAGGTCTAATGAATACCTGAAACTTGAGTGGCATTACTCTGGGAGACACTCTGGTCATACGATATGAAAGACTGGACCAAATAGTTAAGACTAAATGAAACTACAGCAATGTGCCAGTATCTATTGACTCCTATTTTTCAGGCTACATTTACTACAAGGGATTTGGGAAGGAATTTGGGAGTACTGCTTCCTTCTGGGACATTAAACCATGTGGTATATGGTACTCAGCTGATTGATCACTTAGAAAGTTTCCTGGTTATAGTGGAAAGAATATAAGAGAAGCATGCCACAATGTACTATGCACAAACACATATCACCCTTGTTTTTGTAGATGGAAAACTATGAAGAAGAAAAGGGAAAAACAATAGGTCTCTGATGAGATTAAAACAGTGGGCATCACATGGTAGATCCAAGTTTCCCTTAAAAACAGCCCCACCCTGAGACCATGGGCCCACAAAACAGGAAAGGTAGTGGGAAGATAGGTGCCAATCTAGGTATTCTGGGTCAAGCAGAGTTTATTCATTTAATGAGGAGCGGCACTGAAAGGAAAAAGATTTATTAGCTAAGATAGGCCAAGTTCTCTCCAGGAGAAAGGCAAAAGATGAGAGTCAGCTTGGAAAGATAATGAAGTGAGGAAGGCAGACTCAATACATAATGCTGGATAATGCTAGAATGCAGCTTTAGGAAAGGTTTTGTACCCTGACCCAATAGGGCCTCTTGACTATTTTAAAACAAAGGGAGGCTGTAGTGACAATGACTGTTGAACTTAACTGCCGCAACACAAGAGGCACACCTGTGGGAATCCTACAGCCCTCCAAATTTATGGAAGTTGTCTGGAGCCACTCGTAGTTTACATTGACCTACTAGACTACCCTTACCCTCAGAACAGGTCAAAATAAAACATTTCTTTTTATACAGTTAGTAGGGATAGGAATTGTTCTAAATACTACTCATGTCTTCCCTATAAGAAGGAGGTGGACGCTGCTATATAACAACACACAATGGAAACCAGTCTCAGCACAAACCTGTGAGATGAGATGGGTGACTGACTGTGTCCCCAGTTAAGTTGGAACCGAGAAGTAACTGAATCATGGTCAATTGTAATGATACCTATTTTTTTAATAATATCTGGTATATGAGCCAGGATAGATTCTGCTGGGAAGCAAACACCTCTGTAACTCTTACTGATTTGTTCTGTACTGACACTGAATTATACCATGACCACACTGAAATCTCATGTAAATCTGTATTCTTGGTAAGCTTTAACTATCTTATGTAAATAAGTCTTATGATGGTACTGATATAGATGATCAAATGTATCCACTGCAAATGTTGCTCTTTTATAGTGCTATTCTAGCTTTATTCTTTAAAAAACATTTTTATAAAAATTAATTTGGGTAGGAAGAGAGGTGGGTACTTTTTTAAGACTTTATTTTCTTAGAGCAGTTTTAGGTTTACAATGCAACTGAGAGGAAGGTGCAGAGATTTCCCACATATCCCCCATTATCAACATCGCTCACCAAAGTGATACATTTTTTTCCCAAGGATGAATCTACTTTAACACATGATAATCACCAAAAGTTCATTATTTACCTTGGGGATTACTATTGGTATATATTCTGTGGATTTGGACAAATGTATAATGACATATACCTAACATTATAATATCATCGACAATATTTTCATTTCCTTAAAAAGGTTACTTATTCTTAGCCAAACACTTTCATCCAAACTTATGCATCACCTAATAGTGAACTACTCTTGGAATATGAATAATAGTATTCTATTTGTCAATGCTGCATTTAAATAAATAGATTTCATTCAGTAATATTTATAAATAACATCTTTATTATTTCTATATTTTTTGTAAAAATCCTAGAAATCTTATATCCGACCAACTGTTTTTTTAGCTCTCTAAGTGAAACATATTCATTAAAGAAATATTTTTCAAATGTTTCTACCTTTAACTATGTGCTTGACATTGTGCTAAAGATATAGCCCCTGAGGAAGTCACGTGATGTATGTTATCTTGATTGTTAGCATAACAATAATGTAAGAACGTGTCATATGTAGAATAATGGGGGTATAAAGTGCTTTTGGAAAGAGCGTTGAGCAACTGACCACAGGGGAATCGGGAAAAGTTCACAGAGGCGAAAACACATTCTGACCTTCAAAGGTATGTAGGAATAAAGATGAAGGGCCTTCTTGGAAGAAAGGGTAACTTGGGAGGAGCACAGAACAGGAGCCTGTTTGGCAAGTGACAAGAAAAAGACAGAACAGTTAGCCTGTTCATAGCTGTGGAACACCTCTGACAAACAGCTGCTCACATTCCTGCATACCTGCGGAAATTTAGGATTAATTTCCAGGTGGCTATTTCTGAGATTATCCAAAAGAGAAAAGAGCTAGGTGTCGCCCAAACTCAGGAGCCTCCACTTCTTGTTTACACATGAACTTTCCAATCTGCTGCCTACAGCTAATCCACAGGAGGAGATATTTCTTCCTTGTGGACTATGCGCCTATCCCAGAACTAGCCACCTTCACCTTCTCCCATCCCCTTTGTCTATAGCTAATGCAAATCCTTTCAGAACAACTCACATGTTTCTCCCCCTTATTTGATGTATAAAAATGCTTGCAAAACTCTGGGATGATGGACATGTTGTCTTTTCTACCTAGTCATGCTGCTGTTCATTTAGACCCCATACCCCAAGACTGGTCTTTCTCTTCCCCTCCTCCTTTCCTTTCCTTTCCTTTCTCCTCTTCTTCTCTTTCTTCTTCTTTTTTCCTTCTTTCCTTCTCTTCTCCTTCTCTCTCTCTCTCTCTCTCTCTCTCTCTCTCCTCTTTTTTTTTATTGCTGGCAATGACCTAATAAACTCTTTCTTTTAAAAAGATTTTCAACCATGGAAGTTAATTTTTTTTTTTTTAATTTAACAGCAGGTTGGGGAACAATAAGAAATTTCAATGTGTCTGAACTTGGTGGTTTAAGTGCAATGGGGAAAGGGGGGCAAGGAGTGATTTTTAGTGCATAGCTCCTTCCCTCAAAACTTGTGATCATTTTCTCATGTTTCTGGAACTTCCAATGGAGGAGGGAAAAGAATCATTAGCATCATGAGTGCCAGCCAGGCAGACTCCTCAGACCCCAGCCCCAGCCTTCTCTCCTTCTTGCCCCACAGGACTTCCAGTCCCGACACAAGGCCAGCTGAGTGTGCTACTCAGAAAAGGGTTGTCATAGTCCTACGCCAGTCTCCTGATTGTGGGAGTAACTATTTCATGATCGCTGGTGGTTGCAAAAACTGGTTTTTCAGCTAGAGCCTTTCCAGGCCTGAAGTGGTGTGAGGGTGAGTCAGGCACTGGAATTGTGTAATAAGGGATTGGGGGGTTGGTGAATTTCCCCAAGGTTTCTGGCTGACAAACCAGGGAGCCAGTCACTTCCTTCTGTAGGGCACTTAACTAAAAAACACTCTAACAAAATAGTGTGAAGTAATAGTCTAATGCTCACTTTAGAAATGAGGAAACTGAAACTCAGGTAGTAAATAACCCACTGAACACCTAAAAACCAGAAAGTGGTACCACCTTATGCAGTCAGGTCTTTCTGTGAATGAGGAGTGGAAGGGCAGCTCCAATAGGCACCTAACTGGACTATTAAATGGTACATTATCAGTCAATAGTTCTAAAGAAGGACAAGTTCTGTCCTCTATTAGACACTCTGAAAACATGGTTATCGATACCATGGGAGCTAAAAAAATGCATGCTTTCCCTCCCATCTTCTAAGTTATTCAAGTGGGGATAATAATCAAATTAACAGAGACAGATTAACAAGAGAAAATCAAGTTTTTAATATATGTGCATGAGGAATTCACAAAAGCATAAAAATTCTAAAGACAGTGAGGCAACATTGGGTGTATATGACACTTTTAGATAAAGGAGAAAGGGGGCAGGATAAGGTATTAGATTTCTGAAGCGAGAATGGGCAACTTACCAGTAGTTGAGGAAGAACCAACACACACACAACAGGCAAATTCTTGCTGGTAACTCAGAAACAATGGGACACAGAGTATCTGGCTAACAGGCTTGGTGTCTTCCTGACCAATGCTAGAGTGAAGATTCTTAAGGCGAATAAGCAAAGGCAATGGTCTGAAGGCAGGTTTTTCTGTCTGAATCTTTTGGGCAAGAAAGCAAGGAGGATCAACGGTTTTTTCTCAGTCTTTTTTTTCTTCCTCTTAATAAAAAGCTTAAAATTAATATCCCAAATGGAAGCTTAAGGGTGGCAAAATTTTGGTTTTCTTCATACTTGTGGTAAAGATTCAGTGAATTAAGTGGGAATCACCTATGGAGAGGCAATTCCTTTCCAAGCTTCTACAAAGTAGTTCCTTACTTCTATTTTGCCAAAAAGAAGGCTGAGGCTCAGAAAAGTTAAGGAACTTGTCTGAGGGCGCAGAGCTGGTAAGTGGTAGAGTCTGAATTTTAACCCAGGTCCGTGGGACTCCAAGCCTTGAGTGCATAACCACTCTACAGGAAAGCCAGCGTGGAAACTTGGTGCTCCAGCTACCACCTGGCCAGGCATAGCTCCTGATAAATCAGGAGGTGGGCAGAGTGTGTGTGTGTTTTTTGCCCTTCTACCTTCTATCAACCTTCATACCCGTATTTCATCCCCTGTTTCTGAGCACCCAGGACTCTTGTGTTACTCTTCAGCTGGCCCAAGAAGGAAGCCTTGTCCCTGACTGAGTATATCAAATAGCCTATGATGTTTTGAAAGGACCCTCTTCATCTGCCAATCAAAATTGCCAATCTCTGCTCTTGTACTCTACAACCAATTCACCATAAAATTCTCTTGTATCTTTTTTAAAAATGTATTCACCTTCATCTCTACCACTTTGGTACAAGCTGCCACCACCTCACACTTGGATTAATACAAGTGTCTCTAAATAGTCTCTCTGTTTCTTCTCTCACAATGTCCTTGGTCAATATTAGCAGCATTTCAAGTGCTCAATGGCCGTGTGTGGCTAGTGGCTTTCCTATTATCTATTATCGATACAGCAGACTGATTCTTGTAAAATCAAAATCAGATAACGTCTGCTCAAGTTTTCTCATGTCTTGTCTCAAAGTACAAGCAAAATTATTACAATGGCTTAAAAATTCCTGCCGGTCTGGCCTTGGCTACCTCTCCTCATTGCTCTTCCCTCTCCTTTTCATCTCCTCTCTTTTTCTTCTTCACTAACTGGCTCCAAGTTGCTGTGTGCTGTTGCTTTGCATGTGCTGTTGCCTCTTCTGCACTGCTTCTGTGCCACAGATCTTCAGGCTCACTTCTCCACCACATTTGACTCTTAGCTCAATGGTCACCTTAATTGAAAAGCCCCTCCGACCACTCAATTTAAATAGCACATGCCCTCCCGCTCCCCCGCCCCTCCATTGAGCCCTCACTCTTCCCATTCCTCTACTCTGCTTTGGTTTTCTCCATAGCAACCGAAGTGTTACATACGTGTTTGTTTATGTATGTATTTAGCACTATGAGTACATAAACTCTGTCTTAGATTCTGAAGTATCACCAGGACAAAGAACAGGCTGCATCCCCAGCATCTTGGCACGCACTAGGTGCTCAACAATATTTACTAAATGAATAATAAAGTAGTCAATAAAACTAAGGTATTAATGACCGTACTGTATTGCTAAAATATTTGCATTTTAGTTGAGACTTAGAAAGAGATACACTTGCATCTGAAGAAATGAATGATAAGTACTCAGAGAACTATCCTTGTAAATAAGGGAAATATTTTTGGTGGAGAAGTATCTCAAATTATAGCATTCTAGAGAAATCCCACCCTCGCTGCCTGCCAGCTGGTCTCTGGGGGTGGATTGAGGATAGCACCCTAGAGATAACGGCGCTGTCTGATAGAACTTTCTGCAGTGATGGGGATGTTTTATACTTGTAATTTTCAATAGGGATGTCAAAGCACTTGAAATGCTGCTAGTGTGGCCGAGAAAATGAATTTTCAATTTTATTTAATTTTGACAACTCAGGGGGAAGAGTCCAGATAGCTAGGAGTGAATCCTGAAGAGGAGAGCTTTGTGGCATCCCCCAACCCCACCCTGTTGGTACAGACCAAGTCAATAACGCTTCACTTTGCAGCTTCCACCAAGGTCTAAGAGGATCTGAGACAACGTGATTCCTTATCTGACTAGTTCCCTAATGTCCAAATCAATTTTTATACATTCAGTATATACTGCCCTAGAGTCCCATGACTCCATGAGATAGCATCCCTATTTCTTAATAAGAGGAAACTGATTCACAGCATGACTGTCATGAGCTGAAGGCTCAGCATGATTCATAAAAGATATAAAGCTAGACTCAGCTAGATACCAACCCTCACCCATTTCATAGGTGGGTGGGTCTGAAACTCACTGACAAAGCTATTAGAACCTGGGGGTGATAATAATAGCACTGATGGTGTGCCAGATACTATTCCAAATAGTTTACATGTTAGATACTGGCATTATCCTAGTTCACAATTTAAGAAACTGAGATATAGAAAGCTCGAGTTTGCCAAAGATTATACAAATTTTGTGAAGTACTAAATGTTTTAAGCTGCTACGTTTTGGAGAGGTTTGGTATGCAGCAAAAGCTAACTGATATCAAGATTTCTAGGAGAAGACTTTGGCATCCTGGGTACGGCAGGGCGGCACATTTGCCAAAGGAGACACAATAGGTAACTGGCAAAGTGAAGATTCAAACCTGACAGTCTGATGGTGGAGCCAGTGTGCCTAACCAGTGTGCTCTCCTTCATCTGATGTGGCATCGTCTGTGTGTACGTACGTGGTCTCCACTCCTCTGTCTTTTGCCTACCACACACTGTTTCAACCACATTCTCATTCTCATTCCCAGCCCCATTATGTGTCACACACACAAAGCCCATCCTATCTCCTTTCTCTGTTGTCAATACGTGCCCCTCTTCTTGTCATTAACTGACCAAGAAGAAAGAGGAATCACAGAATGTCTTAATGTGCCAGGGCCATGAAGATACAAAAAAAACCCAAAAACCAAAAACAAAAAAACAGCTCTGATTTTTCTCAATGGGAAAGTCTTCACTAGTCTCTAGACCAGGATGACAGGTATTGCAGGGAAGTTGGGAGCAGTAGAATCTGAAGGTCTATCAAGTGGCGACTAGATCATGAGGTCGGAGATCCTTTGAGGACCAAGACCCTAACCCTGGAGCCTATAACACAGGAGCTCCAGGCCAGGAACTTGCACGTGGGCTTTGGATATTCTGAAAAAAGCACCAGGAGGACCAGAGAAGCGGGACATGTCATTTATTATTCATGAGGCAGGGGAGCTCTGATGGCAGCTGGTCAGAGCTGAAAAAAAGGCTGCACCTGGCTAAGAACAAGCAATGTTTTACACACACAAGAGGAAGGAGGGTTATCTCATTGGGCGAGCAAGGCAGATGGGAGCTGCTGGGTTACAGGAGCAGATAATGTCCATGGGAACAGCAGGAAACATCCTTGGGAGCAGGCACTGCTGAGAGCTCTTTGTGCACTGCCTTCCTGAAAGCTGCAGGCCAGGCAGCCATCTGTCTTCCGGTACGTGGTCGGGCAATGTTCTGAGTTAACCCCACAAAGCCAAAGTGTTGGAAGAGAAGCAGGATGCTAAAGAGTCCCCCTAGAAGGCTCCTCATTAACCGCCCCAAACTTAGCAGCTTTGTTATTTCACACAAAATAAGCTTTGTTATTTCTGTGGGCTTACTGGGTGGTTCTTGTCTAGGCCTGCATGGACTAGCATGATCTCACTCACATGTCCGGGGCCTCAACTAGGACAGTTGGGAGCCTTTCTCCATGTGGCCTTACATCTTCAAGGAAGCTAGCCCAGACTCCTTCATATGACAACAGAAGGGTTCTCAGCAGCAAGAGAAGGTGAACCTCAGTGCACAAGCATTTTTTCAAACCTCTGCTTGGATCACGTGTGCTAATGTCCCATTGGCCAAATTAAGTCATGAGGCTAAGGCTAGATTCCACAGGTAGAGAAATAGACTCTGTCTCCTGATGGAAGGTCAGAGCTGCAAAGCCACTGTGCAAATGGGTGTACGATGTCCCCATAGGGAAGAATTTGCAGGTACCTTGCAACCTATCAACTTCTGAGCTACAAATAGTCATTTCCAAATACTACCCAGAACTTGTTGGCAACATTGTCATATTTTGATTTCTTAAGTGGAATCATTCTCATTTAAAGGACAAAGTAAAATCAAACCTCAAACCTGAAATACAGCAACTCTGGAATGATAGCTCAACTTGATGAGAGGTGGTTTTAGTGGAAGTAGAGAGGGAGGTGCTACACAGTAGCAGTCTTAGGAAAAATCCCAAAGAATTCCAAATTTAGTAAATATGGTAGTATAGCCAGAAGTGTCTACGAATTATAAAAGTTCAGTCTTCCATGTCAAAAGAGAACACGAAACCCCTGAGAGTGAGCCTACTAATTGAGTTATGATGAAACAGTTAATTTGCCTTAGAGGCCAAACTCCCTCATCTTATTTATCTTCTCCTGTAAGGAACAGCCCTGAGATATATGTGACCCTATCTACCTTTCCATAGCTGATTGGGTCATAAGTAGATGCCTGACACACATTCTGGTCCATATGCAGCTGAGCTGGACCAGAAGGAGTGACAAAGAATCTGAACCAAGACACACAAAAATTTTAGCAAATGACAGGGATCTGAATGAAGATGGTGAAGAGTTTTGTCAGCACCATAGCAAGGAAAACTATAGGCAGACTCAAATGCGTGGGACCAGAAACCACAAACGAGCATGGCATGTGGGTATTTAGAGAGGAAAATGCATGGATATGCTGTAACAAGTGTGTTTGTTTTCTGTTATGCCACATCTCCTAGCCATCTCCTCTTACCTTTACTTTGAACACGGTTTTAATAATTCTGGTTTCAGATCCCTAAGTCCCTCCAACTCCAGTTTCTGAGTTATTGATTTGGTGTCTCAATATTTCTGTTCCAAAATTTCAGAAGGCTTTGTTCCAGTTCATCTTTCAAGCCAGACCACACAACACATCCTTGTACAGCAAGTTGTGCCACCTCTCAGCTATGCTTGTGGGGGAGGCATGGCCCCGCCTCGGGGATAGTGGGACTGAACAGACAATGGCAGCCTTGTCTGGCATCTAACCAATTCATAATTTTATACTTGTTTATGTATTCACCCATATATTCATTTCTGTAATACACATTTATCGAAAGCCTCCTCCAGATCCTTCTATAAATTTCCAAGACCCCATAACTTCACAATCCACTTTAACTTTTGTATTACGAGGCATGAGTTATTTTCATGGAGGTAGTCTCCGTGAAAAGTCTCACTTTTCACAAGCAAAGCTAGAAGAGGGACATTAATGCTTCCCCAAATTCTTAGTAGCTCTCTCTGACATACTTCCCTTCTGCAGGCAGAAAATATGTTCTATAAGCTGCCTGCAGGTCTTGGTTTCCTCATTCTCCAAGTTATGGTGTCTTAGTTTATGTCGCAGGCTCCTACATTAACAACACTAGCACATGTGCCCATGTGTTGGGGTTACAGGGTCCCTTCCCTTTGGCAGGCAGCCCTTGGGAGAGAAGCTGCATCTGCCTTCTCTGAAGCTCATAAGGAGGACCCAGAGACTTCAGCTGGTATGATAAGTCTATCTTCATCCACACTATCAGCATCAGTGTTATTGTAATCATTTCGTGGGTGTCTGCTTCCTTTTGCTCATTAGTGTAACGATTTCCCTTACCAACTTCAGCAGTTAAAAGAAGTCGAGAGGGGAAATGAATTCTGTCTGGCTGGGATTGGAGTGCTGCACATCACACAATGTCACATTTTGTTACTCTGTTCTAAACATGCCCAGTCAACACAGCTTGGAGCTAAAGCTTCCTGAGCACTCTGCAGGAGGTAGAATAACAGTCCCCCTCAGAATGTCCTGGAACCTCTGAATATGCTACCTTACGTGGCAAAAGACTTTTTAGCTATGGTTAAGTTAAAGAACTTCAGATAGGGAGATTATGGTGGCCACTGTAATCACAAAGTTCCTTATAAGAGGGAGACAGGAGGGCCAGAGCCAGAGAAGAAATGTGATGATGGAAGCAGACGTTGCAGTGATGCTCTTACAATACAGAAGAAGCAGCCATGAGCCAAGAAATACAGGTACCATCTAGACGCTGGAAAAGGCAAGAAAATGAATCCTTCCTAGAGGCTCTGGAAGAAGCTGACACTGATTTTAACCTGTAAGACCCATTCCAGACATCTGACCTCCAGATAATAAATTGGTGTGGGTTTAAGTCATTAAGGTCGTGGTGATTGGTTACAGCAGCAACAGGAAATTAATTCAACATGATGTCTAGCCAAAGAATATATGTACAATCTTTTTCTGGTTGTGTCAGCTGAAGTTCTTGGTGGCCAGCAACAGAAAACAATACTTGAGAATATACACAGAGAAGGAATTAATTGGTGGACTACTGAGAAGCTCAGATTTGATGGGGAATCTGACGATCCAGGCTTAAAAATGGACAGAACCCCAGGGAGACTAGGCAGAAGAGGTCACAGCCAAGGCCACACCAGAGAGATGAGTAGGCAAGTGCTTTGGCTCAGGATGTTACTGCTGCTGCAGTGAATAATTCTAATTGTCATTGTACCTTTTCATTCCTCCCTCAGGAGTGATCTGTTCATTAATGATCATGTCTCCATGCCCAAGACAGGGTCTTCTTGTGTGTATGACCAACCCCCTTGCCAACAAGGTTTGTTCTCTCCCCTGCACTACTTTCTGAGTCTCAAATCTATCTTTTTGAACTCTACGTTTTCTGTTTTCCCTTGGGAGAATAGCTACAAGGTTTAGGATGTATCCAGGTGGCCCCTGTGTTTGTTCTAAGCCATCCCTTTCAGACAGACATTCTGTTCATCCTCACGTCATTTTCTTTTTATTACGGTAAAACTATGCCTGACACGTAGTTTAGCATTTTAACTATTTTCAGTGCACAGATCAGTCACATTAAGTGCATTTACACATCATTCTGGAAATACTGTGCTGTGCATCTCCAGATCCTATGTGACTGACCATTCTCTTTCAGCTAGAACATGACAGAAATGAATCTCTCCATAGATGGTAATACCACAGAGGGCTTCCTGCTTTTTTCCATAACCACTGATATTCCTGTAGAAACCTCCAGTGGGGATTCGAAGCAAAGCCAATGACCATGCCAAGAAAATATTTCCCAAGGGATGTAGCAGGAGTGTCTGCTCCTGTGATCCATAAGCTGCTGCTCAGAATCTAATTTGTTAGAAAGTCAAGAGCAAATCCGTCTGTCTCTTAGGAAATAGGCATTTGTCAAATTTCAGAGACAAATATGAGATCAGAACACCATTTACATACATAAATGAGAACTCTAAATGTTTCCTGGCCCGAGCATATAGTCCAATGGCACGCCACATGGAAAATAAAATGTAAGCAGAAATGGTTTGATGAGACCACAATCAGAACAAGAGGCGTTATTGCATCAGAATATCTGAATATCTGATGTCTGAGTCTGCCCCTCAGTCTCCTCACACTGACTCCAGCCCTTGGCCAGAGCACTGGCTTTCTGGAACAATTTTCAGATGGACACAACAATGCCTTTTCCAAGACTCACCACCCTCTTCTCTCTCCTTGGGTATGTTGCTATCAACACTCACAGTCAGGTCCTGTCTCTTGCCATTTATTCTGATTTGATTTCACAGTCGACCTCTCTCAGGGAAATATTTTATTTCCAAATTCTTGTGAGAAGACTCACAGAAACTAACACCACCCCTGTTACTCAATGGCTTTTTTCCTTCTCATGGTTTTTCCTTTCCGTTCCTGGGTCCATTAGAGCCTCTGCTGTGGCTTTCATTATTAATGTACGTTTGCTATGAATTGGATTTGCTGGGAGGTTGCACTTTCAGTATCACTCAACCTTTGCTCTTTTGTACTGAGGCTGCTTTTTAGAACTTTATAAATGTCTCTGCCTCCCACGCTAGTGTTTAGAACAGTCTTTGCCATAACCACTTATTCCTCAAGGCACTATGCTCATTATTCCATGTTTGATTTTCAAGTAGGATAACATTGTTCAAGTTTGAGTTCTGCTTCATGTTTTGTTTGACAGTGTTCTGCTGCCTCCTCCTTCACAGACTTAGCTCATGTCCTTCACCTGGTCCTCGGAGTTCTTTCTCCTAATATCCCAGCTCTCAGCTCTCATTGGCGAGGCAGCAGGTCCAAATACCCAGACTGCACCCAGACCAATTTGTTTAGACTTTCTAGGGTGGGCCCAGCATCTGTTCTTTGCAAAGTTTCCAGATGATTCCAGTGTGCAACCAAGGTTGAGAAACATGGTGAGTCAAGGGGCTTTCTCCTCCAGCTACCTCCAGCCTCACTCAAGCAGGGGTCCTTTTTTAAACAAGTTGAAATATATTTAACAGATAACACGGTGTATGTTTAAGGTATACAACACTATGATCTGATACATTTACATACTGCAATGTGATTGCCATTGTAGCGTTGGCCAGCACCTCTATACAGTCACATAATTATTCTTTTTCTTTCTTCTTTCTTCTTTCTTTCCTCTTCTTTCTTTCTTTCTTCTTTCTTTCTTTCTTTCTTTCTTTCTTTCTTTCTTTCTTTCTTTCTCTTCTCTCTCTCTTCTCTCTCTCTCTCTCTCTCTCTCTCTCTCTCTCTCTCTCTCTCTCTTTCTTTCTTTCTTTTTTTGTGGTGGGAATAAGGGATTCCTACCTGATTGTGGAAGGATAGACTATGATGGGTTTGTGAAACCCTAAATTTGTTACGGTTTGTATATTTTTCAAGAGAGGGCTTGTAGCTTTCACCTGATTCTTAAGGGGGTCTGTGTCTCAAAGAAAAGGAGGACTTTACACGCTACACTCTTTATTCCCAGACAAGATCTTACACCAGAGATTGTCATTTTTTCTACCACGGAAGCCCTTTTTTCTTTCCTTTAAGCATGGTAGATGGCAAGTGGCAGGGCCAGCGATAGCAAATGCTCTTCCTACGTGTACCCTTACTGCTTTTAATTCTTTAGAATTTGTCGTTAGTGATTTGTTTATCTCATGTTTGCTACTGAATGTCCCAGCATTTCTGAAGCCCTCACCGTAGTGTGTTTTTTGTTTATCTGATGGCCTGAACTTCCCCTTCAGTGTCAAAAGACTTTCTTAATTCTACCTGGATGGGTGGGATTTTTTAATTGTTACATTTTATATTTCTTATCTTTCTCTGTTTGGTCCTTTTCATTGTTTCTGACATGTGTTTTTATGGGTAATTTTTATAAGAGGCAATACCTTGAACTTTCTCAACAAAAGAGGAAATTCCTCGGTGCTTTTTTCTCTCTGTTGTCTCCAGAAGTAGAGGAAAGGAGGGTAAAGGAGGGTGCTTAGATGTGCCAGGAGCTGAGTTTCAACTACTTCCTTAAGTTTAATTCCTGAAACAACCCTCTGAGGCAGCCACTATTATTTATCAATGTGGAAGCTCCTGCTTTTAAAAATGTTTTCTTTATATTGATAAATTATTTTCAAGAGAGGGTAAACTCCATTCTCTCCTGTCCCCTAGCACACACAAGGACGTACAGACTTTTCACCTGCTCTTCTATCAGAAAGTGATGCTATCTGAGCTAAGGCTCTCAGCCCACAGTGTGTTGTTAGATTTTACCCTCTTTCTTATTCAGCCTTTTCCCTGTAGTATCTGGTACAGAGCCTGTATGTCATAGGTGCTCAACATTTGTTGAATGAATATTAACCTCCAAGTATTTGTTGGATGGATGCTAACCTCTAAGTATTTGTTGAATGAATGTTAACTTCCAAATAGTGCATCTTTAAAAACCAAAAAGATACTCTCATGGAACAAGAACTCTGGGCTTTCAAGAGTCCTGGAAAACCAGTGCTTTGCTAGCACTGTTGTTACAGCCTCCTCATCTCCTTGCTTTTTTCTTCTTGACTCAGTTTCTAAGGTTCTGGATCTTTCTTTTGCTCATCCTAGATTTGGCGACCTCTTTGCTTATCACCACTGCTTAATCTCAGAAAACCCCAGGGTTAGTTATCTTCTATAAAGAGATTATATCTCATAAAAACAAGAGTTCAACCAACACATCAGCTTAACACTTCTGAACCCTTTTTCCTCTTTTGTAAAATAAAGAAAATAGAATTTACCAGGATGAGTTACTTTTAGGATTTAAGATTATAATCCATGTGAGATATATATGTCATATATCATATCATATATACTTATATATCTCATATCTTCCTATATATTTATTTCCCCCAGAGCAATGAATGGTTCAGTATATACCTAATTCAGGGTTTGTGGAGACTTTATAGAAATAATACCTCAAAAAATGAGCATCTATTGAACCTAGGAGTGGGATGGGTGAGTCATATGGAAGGTGTATATTTAACATTATAAGAAACTACCAAACTATTTTCCAAAGTGGTTTATGGTTTTACATTTGCAACAGTATACAGAAGTTCCATTTGATTCACATTCTCACCTTTGTGTGGTCAGACTTCTTAATGTTAGCTATTTTAGCAGGAGAGTAATGCTATCTCATCATGATTTTAATTTGTATTAAGTTGCAATGAATAATGATTTTGAACATCTTTTCATGTAATATACCTTCTTTGGTAAATTGTTCAACTTTTTTGCCAGTTTTTAAATATCAGTCTGTTTAGAAGTTTATCAGTTTTATTGATCCTTTAAGAACATGTCTCTGACTTCACTGATTTTATTTTTTTATTTTCTGTTCTATCAATTTCTGCTCTTTATTTTGCATGTTTTGAATTTAATATGACTCTTTTTTTAGATTATTAAAGTTGAAGCTGAAGACATTGATTTGAGACCTTTCTTTATTTTTTTCAATGTTGTTGTTTTGTGCTACAAAATTTTCTCTAAGCACTTCTTTAGGTGAACACCATAAATTTGTATATGTGTTTTCATTTTCATTACGTTCAAAGTACTTTCTAATTTCCCATTTGATTTTTCTTTTAGACTATGCACTATTTAGAAATACGTTCTTAAATTCCAAATATTTTGATTTGTTTTCTTTCTTTCTTTTTTTTTTTTCTTCAGGGTCTCATACCTTCCTTGTGAATGCCAAAAGTTTTGGGATTTTCCAAATATCTTTCTGTTACTGATTTCTAACTTAATTTAGCATGATCAGAGAACATTTGTTGTGGGACTTAAATCTATTATATTTATTGAGATTTATTTATGCCCAGAACATGACCTATTTTGGTAAATGATCTTTGTGCAACATGAAAAGAATATCTTTCTGATCATGTTGAGTGAAGTGCTTTCTCAATGTCAGGTCAAGCGTTGTTCAAGTCTTACTTGAACAAACTTTACAAATCTCTACTAATTTTGCGGCAGTCTTTAGTTTAATGTTGCTGTACTAATGAGGAAACCCCTTTCTGAGTACTTTACATGGTGTGTCTTAATTGACAAAGTTCTATCTGGCTAGGAGAACTGTTGTTAGCCCAGTGTAAACTTTAATCTTTTAATCTTTTCAGGTCGTTCTTTTCCTGGCATTGGATAGTTGCCTGACCAGCATTCAGCTGAAGACTTGAGAGGAACCCTCTGCGTGTGTCCAGCGTTCTCCTTCTCTGTGCTCTCTCCTTTTCAGTACTGTCTTCTGTGAACCTCAGCTTCTTGGCCTCCTTACTCTCCCAAATCTCTCTGCTCAACTCAGGAACACAGCCAGGCTCTGCCTGGGTTCTCCCTCCCTCCCTGCTACGTGGTTGGGAAACTCTCCCCACTCAGTAAGCTGGAGGACTCGCTTCTGTATTTCTCCTCTCCCAAGGTTTGCTGCCCTGCACTATCTGATGGCCTAAGTTTGAAAATTGTCGCCAATAGTAAGATAAAGGGTAAATGTGTCCTGATCACTGAATTGCTATTAATTGAAATTATTTCTGATATAGTATAACTAGAATATTTCTTGATTCTGAACTTAGACATTTTAATAGTGTGAAAAGGGAAGTCTGCTGTGAATTGTAACCTCAGTAGAACTACATTGTGTGAGAGACAATAAAAAAACCAAAACCCTCCTCCAGGAGATATTGTAAATGACTCAATAGCTTCTTCCGAGCATAATGGGGTTTCATTTTTTTTGTATTTATTGAAATATAATAGACAATTAGTTACTTGTACAATTCAGTGAGGTGGGCTTTTTTTTTCACTTATAGTTGGGATACAATAATATACCAGTTAGTATAGCATAGTGATCAGAGATCCACATAACTCACAAAGTTATCACCCCACTAAACCTAGTATCCCTCTTCCACCTTACATACTTATTACATTATTAACCATCTTCCCCATGCTACACTCTACATCTCCATGTCTATTCTGCAATTATCCATTTGAACTTCTTAATCCCTTTGCCTTTTTGTTCCCCAACTCCCCTCCCAGCTAGTATCCCTCAAAATAGTCTCTGTATCTATGAATTATTTCTACTTTTGTTGTTGTTGTTGATAATTTTGTCCTTTAGATTCCACATGAGGGGAAATCATGCGATATTTGTCCTTCTCTATCCAACACATTTCATTCAGCGCAATATCCTCTAGGTTCATCAAGGCAATATCTCTTTCCATCCCTTCCTTTTAGTCTGTGTGTGTGTCTTTTCATCTGAAGTGAGTCTCTTGGAGGCAGCATATGCAGGGGTCTTCTTTTTTCTTTTTTTTTCTGTTTGTTTTCTTATCCATTCAACCACTCTATCTTTTGGTTGGAGCACTTAATTTTTTTCCATTTGAGTACTTGTTGATAGGAATATAGTTATTACCATTCTTTATTCCTGTTTTTGATACATGTTTTTTCTTCTTAAAGGAGTCCCTCCAACATTTCCTGTAATACTGGCTTGGTAGTAATATATTCCTTTAGCTTATTTTTTTCTGGGAAGCTCTTTATCTGTTCTTCAACTCTAAATGATAGCTTTGCTGGATATAGTATTCTTGATTGTATATCCTGGGTCTTCATCACATCAAAATATTCATGCCGAGCCCTTTTGTCCTGCATAGTTTCTTTTGAGAAATTAGCTGCCAGTTTTATGGATGCTCCCTTCTAGGCAACTGCTTTTCTTTTGCTGATTTTAAGATCCTCTCTTTGTATTTAATCTTTGGCATTTTAATTATAAGGTATCTTGGTGTGGGCCTCTTTGGATTACTGAATTTGGGGTTTCTATGAGCTTCCTGGGGTTATATGTCTATTTCCTTCACCAAGTTAGAGAAGTTTTCCCATCATTATTTCTTCAAATATATAGCCAACTTCTTGTTCTCCCTCTTCAGGTACCCCTATGACATGGATTTTTTTTACCTTTAATAGTGTTCCATAGGCTCCTTAAATTATTATTATAGTCTTGGCTTCTTTCTTCTTGCCATTCTGATTGAGTGTCCTTGGCTTTCCTATCCTCTATATAGTCGTTTGATCCTTTTCTTTATTCACTTTGTTTTTTCCATTTAATATACTTCTCATCTCAGATGCATTCTTCATTTCTGACTGCTTCCCTTTTATAACTTCCATTTCCATTTTTATGTTTTTTTTTTTATCTACACTTCCCAAAAGTCCATTGAATATCTTTATAACCAATGTTTTGAACTCTGCATCTGTTAGATTACTTGACTCCATTATATCGGATCTCTGTTCTGTTCTCTCATATGATTTCTGCTTCTTTGTCTTCCCATTTTGGCTGCCTTTCTGTGTCTGTTTCTATGTACTAAGCAAAGCTCTAAGTCTCCCAGTCTTAAATAGTGAGACTTTGTGTGGTGCAGGTATCCAGTGGCACAGTCCTGAGAGGGGTTCAGCTGCAGGCCAAACTTAGTCCAAGCCTCTACCCCTCTGGGGCCACCTGTTAAGATTCAGCAAGCAATCCACAGATGTTGTGCTTACAGTTGCCTCAAAAGGCCACACCAGAAACTGAGGTCAGTTGCCTCTAGTGTGTGTCTAGGTGCTGCTCTGCAAGGAGCATCTGACTCGCTGAAGACATACCTGAGTGTGGCTTGGGTGGAGCTGCGAGTTGGGGGAGGTGGGGTTTCAGGGAATCCTCTCGGCAGAGTGATCTCTGTTATCCAGTTTGATGACGTTAAAGCTATAGAAGTGCTGTGTCTGCACACTGGGAAGGGGGAGGGCTCAACAGGGAACAATGGACACTGCCGGTACTTCTGTACAGAGCAAATCTTGCCTGGGCTCTCACCCAACAGTGTCTCCCTATAAGTCCCTGGTGCCCTCTGCACACAGCCGAATGGGCGCTGATGCTCAGAGTGAGCAGGTCCATCACTGTCGAACTCTGCTCACATATGCGGCCCCTTTAAGAGGCTTCTGCTGCTGTAGTAGCTTCCGTCTCACTCAGCGCTGGGGACTCTGCAGCCCTGCATCCTTGCCCCATTCTACCTTCTGCCACAGGGTGCTTTCTTGGATTTCTCCCTAGTTGTATGGCTTGTTCATCTAGATCCCAGATGATTTTTCCTTGCTGCTGTTCCTTGTTTCTGCCACAACTTTGATTTGGTCGCCAGAGAGATGAACAGAGTCTCTATCATCTATGCCATTTTTTTTTTCCACCTTGGGTTTTCATTCTCTTATAGTCCACAGGCCTCTCCACCCACCTGAATTGTTTGAGCTCAGGATCCTCTGATTTATACACTTCACTTTCTAAGCCTGGCCCAACTATTAGCTCTATATATGTTCTCTAAAAGAGTAAGTTTCTTTAAATTTTGGGTACTATATCCATTCTCTGGATTTTAATTGAATCTGGAAAATAAGGAGATATTGTTTAATGGTACAGAATTTCTGTTTGGGATTATGACAAAATTCTGAAACAGATAGTGGTGATGAGTTCACAGCATTATGAGTGTGCTTAATGCCACTGAATTGTACATGAAAATGTGATGTATATTTTACAATAATAAAACAAAAATAAATACTAAAAAGATGTTCGGACAATGTTAAATAAAACTAACTGGGTTTCTTTACTGCATGGTATCTCAGAACCTTTAAGGGGATCGTTAGAATTGTAACTCTTTAAGGGATGAGAGATTAATATTTTTCAAGTCATTTTTTTGCAGAGTAAACCCATAATAAAAGTTGATCAATAACCAGTGGATGTTTAAATTTGAACTATAAGACAGTAAAATGAAACAAAACATAGATTGTGAGCACTGTTTTAGTTAATTCATGCACAGTTCCCCTTCATAAGCATCTGGTCCAGGATGGATGTTAAATGAGGTGGTGGCCTATGTGCCTCCTCACTCAGTAGCATAGAGACCAAAGTCATGGAGAGGGCAGACGGAGGAATTGGGAGGAAATGATTGTTCTTCCCCCTCCCCCTATTCTTTCCTGGCTCTGGAAAGGATATGTAGAAGAAAGATAGTGCTTAATTTCTTCCTAACTAATCTCTTAATTTCATTAAACTGAATCAAAATATCCAGGACACAGAAAATAATTTAATAAAAATACCAGATACTATTTTTTTTCCCATTAATATATGCTATGTAAAAGTCTCTGGGCATTTTTCTTAGAAATTTTAGGTCTACAGTAATTTGGAAACACTGTTCTTACCCAGGATACTCATGGAGCAGAGGTGGTTTCCATTGTGATATTTCTGGATTATAGCATTTAACTATTAAAAATAAGACTAAACAAAATATTTCCTCTGATTAGAAGCAATGTATACTCTGAAATGGAGTGAAAGTAACAAAGATAATCCATAATCCTACAACACAGATATAATCCTTTTTAACATTCAGTGTATGTTTTTCAGTCTATTTTTCTGTGTATGTATGACTGAGTTTGTGTATGTGTGTGTGTGTGTATGTCTGTGTCTGTATGATAAACAAGTCTGTTTCTCACCATTGTATCCCAAGCACTTAGCACATATCAAGCTCAATTCCTGGTATAGAGAAGGCATTCAATAAATAGGGCTAAATAATTATAAAATTTACATTAAAATTTATAAATTATTTTATTTGTATGAAACATACAGAATAGATAAAAAGTAGATTAATGGTTGCTAGGGTTTGAGGAATAATAAAAATATTAGGGAATTGGATAGTGGTGATGGTTGCATAATCTTGTGTATATAGTAAAACCACCAAACTGCACATTTCAAATGTGTGAATTGTATGGTATATGAATATCTCATTTGAAGATATTACAAAAAATTTATATCATAGTAACAATGACTTGCACTGTAATGAGTTTATACTTTCAAAGTACTGTCCTTTTATTGTATAATTTTAATCTCATTATAACGTTATAAAGTACATAGGGTGAGTTTATTTAATTCTCCTTACCAGCTGGTGAAACTGGGACCCAGAGAGACTGACTCAGTAATTTTGCCAATATCACACAGCAAATTAGAGGTAGAGCCAGATGTAGAATAAAAATATTATAATTCCCATCCAGTGAACCTCTATTGTCCAATGTAACATTAATGAGCCATAACCATTATCTAGCTAATCAATTTTATATCTTTTGAATAATATTATTATTAAATAATAAAATAACATTTATTTAAGTGCCAGCCATGTGCCAGGTAGCTTCGTACAATTTTTACTAGTCATTATACAATTATCATAAAGTATATATAGTTAGCTTCCTTTTACTGCTTTTAGAAGTTAGCTTATTGGTCCAAGGTTGCCCCATAGGAGACATTTGACAATGCCTGGAGACATTTTTGGTTGTCATAACTGGGGATGTACTACTGGTATCTAGTGCGGAGAGACCAGGGATGCTGCTAAACCCAATGATGCACAGGACAGCCCCCACAACCAAGCATTATCCAGTCCAAAATGTCAATAGTGCTAAAGTTGAGAAATCTGCTTTAAATGATCATGAAATAATAGATGTAAAAACACTCTACAAATTCAAACCGCTCTTTTTATTATGTTACAAATAGATTTCCTGGGAATGTTAGCTAATATGAGGCCCTCAGCTCACATTTCTTGGATAGATCAGTTCATGTCAAAAATGCTTCAGCAAATCTTATGTTAAGTGCAATAAGTCAGTCACAAAAGACAAATACTGCATGATTTCACTTAATACAAGGCACTGACAGTAGTCAAACTCATAGAAAGAAAACAGAATGTGGTTACCAGGGGCAGAGGTGGAGTGGGCAGGGGCCATATGGGCATTGTTGTTCAATGGGTATAAAGTTTTAGTTAGGAGAGATGAAAAAGTTCTAGAGCTCCATTGCACAGCAATATAAATATAGTTAACACCACTGTACTGTATACTTACTTGTACACTTAAAAATGGTTAAGGTGGTAAGTTTTATGTTATGTGTTTTTATACCACACACACACACACACACACACACACACACACACACACACACACACACACTGCTTTAGCAAGTCTTTGTTGCCAGTAGAATTTGAACTCTATCAGGTTTTAGATTTCTGTAGTAGGAACTAGAAAAAGATACTTTGACAAAATTTTCTGCGACGGTATACACACCTGAGTAAAAGCTACTCTTCCATTATAGCTAATTTGACAGAAATGCAAGAATATGTCAAATATGGAAGGACAGGGGTGAGGTAAACAAGAAGAAAGAGGGGTGAGGTGTCAGCAATGGGATCTCATACACTCAGTAGGTGCTTGGAAATAAGCTGATGTGTTGGGTGCACTCTTGTTTTTATGAGAAATAATCTCTTTATAGAAGATAACTAAGAATGTAGAGGACATTCATAAATATAAATGTTATTAGAATTAGGTACCTTTAACGGGAGTTTGAAAATACCTGTTGGCTTTAGTCACAAAGTTTTCAAAATCATGTTTGTTTTACTTCAGATATATTTACCTCATCCTGATAAGACCAGCCCAAATAAGTGTTATCATGCTGTGCTTCGAAGTGCAAATATTTTACCAGCCTCTTTTAAAAAGCACAAATATTATCTTTAGCTTAGGCTTCTGAGGGTAGAAAGTGATTAAGAACAAATCTCATGAAGTTATGATAATTTTATCCTTTGTTTAATTTGTCCTTCAGTTGAATAATGAGTTAGGCCTTGAGAAGCACTTACAAAATTTCATTTTCTGAAGTATTCTCTATTGGACAAAGGAAGAAAAGCTTTTTGGAAGTAACTTATTGTACTTATTGGACTGGCAATGACCAGCTGCCACTCCCAAGTCTGGTGCTTAATAGCCGTGCGACTTCAGGCAAGTCACTTTCCATTTTGCTTTCCTCTGTAAAATGACAGCATGGGACAAGATGACCTCTAATCTTCTTTCCAATCCTATCAGTGGACTGTTCTCTTATGTAGTCATTTAACTTTACTGGAAAAAAGTAGTTAGAATGTAAAATTTGATACTCAGTGAAATTACATGAAAAGGATTAAAATAAAACTTATTTTGATATCAGTATACCTAGGACATTGGGAAATTTTAGTTTTTAAGACTTGTGTCTAATACTAAAGATAAATAATGTTGGTGATGGTACATGGCTCTAGGTACCTTTATTGCCTTCATATTCTCTCCTGGCTGCCCTTCCTGCCAGCACATTCCAAAGGATCCCCAGTAACACCTCATACTACAGACTTTGCTTGCTTTTCTTCTATCTACCCTAATTGATCTCTTGCCCCATTTTTTCAGAACCTCTATTGAGTTTCATTGATTGCTAATGGCTTAATGAGATACTATCATCTTTCTTGAATGACTCACTTAAACAATTTGCCTCCTTATGAGACCTCTTCAATGTCATTATGGATACCTTGACTGACGGTGGGGATGAGACCTTGAGAGAGGCAAGCTTTTCAGTACCACACTGAGCACTCCTTATGTCTTCAAAGACATGTGTTTCTCTTCAAGTTGCTCCCAGTCTAGTGAGAAATAAAGGTTGTAATGCCATGAAAATTCTCTTTACCTCTCATCCACAAGATTTTCAACCACCTAATGGAAAGGAAGGACATGTCAAGCTGTGCTGTACAGGGCCACTATGTGGCAGCACTACATCTTGCCAAAGTTTAGGCCACAGTGAATTCAGGCAAAGTGCAGTGCTGAATTTCCAATTCATTAGTGGTGCAGGTAAGCTCTAAAAGTGACCGAGTGCAGATAGCAGTAATATTTAGCATTTAAGAGTATTTTCTATGTGCCAGAGTCTGCTCAAAGTGCATTCCACTTATTAACTCATTAACTCACAAAACAACCACTGGTATTATCTTTATTTTATGAATGTTGTAACTGAAACAGTAAGGTAAAGCAACTTGGCCAAGGTCATATAGCTAAACCAGGATCTACACTCACACAAGTTTGCTACTAAATATGATGTCATTCCAGTATTCATAAGGAAATCTAGAAAATAAAGCAAAAAGTTGTAAAATTGTACCAAGTCCACAGCAGTCATCTTGATGTAGCAAAAATATAGGGTTAGCAGAGGCATCAGGAATTACAGAACACCTTTTCTGTCAAGGGCCAGACAGTAAATATATTAGGCTTTGGTAGCCAGATGGTTTCTGTTGCCAATAGTCAATTCTGCCCTTGCTATGTGAGAGCAGCCATTAATAATTTATAAGCAAATGAATGTGGCTGTGTTCCAATAAAACTATATTTATAGACACTAAAATTGAATTTCATGTAATTTTCACATGTCACAAAATAATTTTTTCTTCGGATTTTTTTTAATCATTTAAAACCTTTCTTTTAATTAAATCAATTAAAACCTTTGCTTTTAATCATGTAAAACCTTTCTTAGCTCACAGGCTGTGCGAAAACACATGGCAGACCAGGTTGGTCACTCCGCCAACCCCTGCCCCCCACGATCCTCTCTTTCCCACTCCCTACCACAGTTTGTTGACTCCTGGTCTAGTGGAAAGAAGAGCGATGGGACTTAATCCAAAGATGGCTGCTTACTGTAAGCTACATGCTGACAATACAAAAATTTTCAGGAATACTCCTCCACGGCCTAGTGGTGAAGCAAACGAGCAAGACAGTAGAAGGGTAGAAGGTCCTATTAGGGCAGGCAGAAGCGCCCCTAACTCAGGTTTGGGAGGGAAGGTAAGGGATGCCAGGAAAGTAGTGCTACACAGGAATCTGATGGATGAGAGTAACACATCCAGAAAAGGTGGCGAGAGAGACTATGCCAGGTAGAAGGCCTGTGGAATCAGAAGACTTAGGTTTGAGATCCACTACTACCATTAACTCATGAATGACTCTCAGGCAAGTCTGCCTCCGTGATGAAGGCTTCAATTTCCTCAAGTACAAAATGGGTGTAATGCCAATGCTTACCTCACGGGTTGTCAATGGCATAATGGAGACAAGAGTGTGATAGACTATGAGTTATAGTTCATTTTCAGGGTTGTCTATTTGTGAATTGAATGAATTGGTCTGAATAATCTGCAAGATCCCTTCCAGCCCTGAAGTTCTATGTGGTCAATGTGACTGTCGATGGTGACCTGCCTTGTGACTGCCCAAGGTGAAGGAATATATTTCCTTTGCATTCAAAGATGATGTCTGTGATTGTGATGGCAACTCTCTCTGGTAAAAAAAGGGCTATAAGATGGACACACTTTCTATCTCACATTACATGAAAAGAGTTGGCAGTTGTGGCCGACTTGTCAGTGTCCTAACTTGAGGTTGACCTGAGGAAAGCACCCAACTGGGCTCAGCTCTTGCTTGTGTTGGCCCCAGTGGCTCATGTTCAATCCCTTCAGTGTAAGAGAACTGCAGGCTTGTGGTTGATTCCCTGTCCCTTAAATAAGTGGCAATATTTTTCTTGCTTAAAATAAGAAGTTGGGGTAGATTTCCCAATAGTCTGGGGACGAACTGACTTAAGCAATAGTATGGAGTCAGGCAAGTGACAAATAAAGAAGAGATGGTAGAAAAAATGAAGCTGAATCTGATATTCAGGTTTATTGTGGGGCTTACAGTTGTTTTTATAACTTTTGTTCCTGTATACCAACAATTTAGTCCTTCAAAAATACTGGCAGGTGGGGAATCTCTCAAACTCTTCAGTCTTCCCAGAAGTCTGTAACATGATCACAACAGGAAAGGCAATCTTTTTGGGTGAAAATATACTGATGACTCCATTAAGAAACATAATTTGCCAACAATATTTGATCCAAAATCAATACATAATAAAACCTTTGTCTAAAGATAAAGCTGAGTTCCCTTTAGTAAAGTCATGGTCATCCACAAAGATTTTGATACATTCGAAAGGCTCTTCAGACTACTCACATGTCTCAAAATGTCCACTGTATTCACGTGGTTGAGAAAGTCACCTCTGCTTTCAAAGATGCAATGGGAAGGCTACTTCACAAATGCTTTCTTAGTTTCCAAAAAGAAGCCTGTGGTCTACCCAGACATTCCCAGGCTTCAGGTGAGAAGAACTACCTGAGAGACCTCGTAGCTTCTGAAGTTCCATGAGAGCACACTATCAACACTTGTTGGCAAGATTTCCCCTGAAAATTAACAAGGAAATAGTTCAGTGTCTAAAAAGATTTAAAGGGAAAAATATAACTCCAGAGGTGCTGCCTCCTCCTCATTTTAGCAGAAGGACCAAATACAAGCACTTGAAGCAGGACTTCATTTGTTTTTGATTTTTTTTCATGCTGTGGACTTGGAAGAGAAACATTCCACATATCTGGAATCTTATTGCTTGTCATCCAGTAACATTCTTCAGGAGAGTAGGTGGGTGAACAACGTTCTCCTGAAGAATGTTGCTGGGTGACATGCAGTAAGATTCCAGATGTGTGGAACTTGATTTCACTCTACATAAAGTCTGGAAGCATGTACGTGTGCGTGTGTGCGTGTGTATTTTTAAAGACAACAAACGCTATTCATTAAACAAATTAAGAAGTAATTGTTGTAAATATATTTGCATTATTTATCGCTTTCTCCATGTATTACTTGATGGAGTTAGGCATTTTGATTTACAAAATTTTATATCCTGCCACTTTCACTAATAATAATAGAATAATTTCCTTATCATCCTGAAAATACAAAATAACTGCATTCTTTTTCATAGTATGAATGTAACATAATATGCTTACCAATTCCTCAACTGTTGAGCATTTGTTTCCACTTTACTGTATAAAATGCTATTATTATCAATACTGAATAACATCAAAAATAAGTAACAATTTTTCACAAAAACTTTGTCACATTTGAATGTTATTGTCTTTGGAATGAGAACAATAAATAGAGATATAGGAACAATTACGTTCTTGATGCTATTATAATATGTGTATGAAAAGAAAAAGAAAACTTTTTTCTTTATCTTCTTAAGGTCTTTGGCTAGGATCCTGGCAATTAAACTGAAAAGAGACAAATTAACAAGAGAAAAACAGCATTTATTAATACATACAGTATACATGCACGTTACTCAATGGTGAGTAATTCAAAGAGACAGCATGGGTCCCAGGCCTGGCTGGTCCCAGGTCTGGCTGTGATCCAGGCTCACAGCTAGGAATAGGACCCCGGATTTAAAATGTTACATTAGTGTAGTAGGGCGCCTGCACCTAAAAAATGTAAATATAATTCAGCTTATGTATCACGCATGCGTGGCTGAATGCCACTATTGTACTCTGATATGTGTGGAGATGCGGTCCCCTGGAGAGAAGAAGGGAGCATGAGAAGGGGAGCAGGAGAAGGTGCACAATACAGTGCCTCCCATTATAGACTGCACTTCCCCAGTAGAACTGGGCTCCACGCAGTAAAGTTGGCGCCTGCCATTTCATTCTCATGTTGGCCTCTTCTGCATTCTTCCAACTGAGCGTCTCGCCATCGAACCATCCCTTCTTGATCAGCTTGGCACTGACAGACAGTTAAAATTGGGGCTTTCACAGCATCTTAACAAAAACAATACATTTGTAGAGATGTGACAAGACAAAGGAAAAAGAGCCCAGGTTTTTAGGGGTGGCAATTATGGGAAGATAAAAATATGGTGGGAAATTAATGGAAGATAAGGTCTAGTTAGTAAGGTTTTTTAAATGTAGATTATTACCCTGGTGCTGTCCCAGAAGGATTTAGAGTTGTCTCAGGTGATTAAGAATCCTGCCCTTTCTGGTAGAGAGAGGAAGGGCAGAGAGGTTTTTTTTTTTATATATTGTCTTTAGTTCAAAAATAATTCTTATGTCAAAGTGGCATTTTTGGAGTAGCATACTCTGTACTCCTTCAATTGCTTTCCAAAATATATTCTAATTTTCAGTCAGTTCACCAGTGTATTAGAGGGCTTATTTTATCATGTCTCTGTTAACAGTGAATATGCTGATATACAGCAGGTTCTTGAATAATGTTATTTTGTTCAATGTTGTTTTGTTATAACGTTGATGAAATACCACAGGAACTTAACTCTTGTTTATATCAATCAGCCTATTGTAAAATCGGCTTCATTATAGGTTCTTTTGCCACGGTTCCAAGAACCTACTCACAACATTAAGTGAGAACTTACTATATTTCTTCTTAAAAGCTACTTAAAAAAATAATTGCATTATTGTTTTTATTTGTAATTCATTGAAGGTGAATATTTTTCAAGTGTAATGTAAAAAAATGTTAACCATTTTTATTTGTGTTTGTGGGTTGCCATTTTTCTCTGTGGTGGGTCTGGAATTTAAATGCTCTATTGTTACTTATGGAGAAGAGAACATTGGGTCATCAGTAGAAGAAAAGATTAGGGTATTTAGAGAAAAGAATGGAACCTGCCCAAAAGAAACAGAGAAAGGCTGAGGCAATTTGAATGAGGCAATTTGAATGGACTCTTTTGGTTAATGGGTACAGTGAAATAATTAGATAATTGACAAGGAATGGAAAATCAGCTCTTGCTGAGGTTAATTGGCTTGATTGGCTTTTCCAAATGAGAGGCCCAATCCTTAATCCTCAGAACAGTTGTTGCTTCTCCCCTACTCCATTTTCAAATTCTGGGAAGGGTTTGAAACACAGATGTATACGATATAGATACTTGATGATTTTATTCCCTTGCTGATAAAAGATGTAAAATCACATAAAGCATTTTAGTTACCTTTTTAGAAAAGTTCCTATAGGCTACTGTCTGTTTTTTATACTTTTGTAAACAGTAAAGAATGCCAAGCCATGAAGAAAATGAGGAAGTTGAATGTTAATGAGGAAGTCGAATTGTAGATCTAGGCCTAAACATGAAGCACAGCATAGGATGAGGGAAAAGACAACCATTCAAGGCCGCTGAAATTTTTCTTTTCCAATTAGAAGACTAATTTATAAGCATTTTAGAAAATATAGAAAAGAGGGAAAAGTATATGAAAGATATTAATTTTTCATAACCCCAACACTCAAAAGAAAACTTGTGGACAAAAAGGTGTTTCTGTAATAAAAAGCACAAGTCCAGTGACAGAAAGTAAATTCCTACCTGAGCAGATCATGGTGGGTAGTAACATCCCAGGCATGTAACTTCTTTAGTGAGAGGTTTTAAGTAAGCCCTGTCCATTGTTCCGTATATCTAGGTTAACACATCTTTGAAATGCCAGAGTAATCCTCTATTTCAGACCCTCAATGATAACCACCTTCAAGAGAGCACATAATCTTGTTAACTATCTTCTAATCCAGTTTTCACCTTGCATTCCCTCACCTTTATTTAATCTTTCTTACATTCCCTTTTTAATTTCAAATACATAAAAGAAATTGCAAACTGTCATTCTGTGAAGCATTTTTCTCAACTGTTGAGATCTTCCTCCAAGGTCTATCCTCTATTTGGCTCAAATAAACTCTAATAAAACTCATAAAGAGTTTTTGCATGTTTGGATGTTTTTACATCAAACACTGTTAAAAACAGTTGGGCTTCTTTCAGTCATTTTAGCAATAAGTAATTTTAAGAATTATTGATTTGCTGTTCTTTTGGCTTCTCTTAGCTCTACTTCTGCAAAAAAAAAATTTCAACCCCATTGAATTTTATAAGTTGCTTCTAACCATTTATGGAAAAGAGGAAATAGATAAATGTGTTGGAAAAGAAGAAATTTTCCTCTACCCTCTTTTGGCTGGTCTAATAATCAAATAGATATGAGATAAATTAGAAAAAAAAATAACCAAATTTAATACATACATGTATATGGGAACCCCACATACATGAGAGAGTTAGAAACTCCATATGTGCAAGAGGTTTAGAGTAAGAAAGGAACATAGATATATAAGACATTCTGAGAGAATGATGAGGTAAGCCACCCTGGGGGCTTCAAAGGGTCATTGCAGAATGATAAAAAGAGTAATGTTTAGTACATAGAAGTTTACTGGGCTCTATGTTGGTCAAAAAAAGTTATTGCTGATAATTTCTTATTATAGACAAGACCCCTAATTCAAATTCTTCTACGTAGTTAAAGGGAGGGAGACAAGTGTCTCTTGAGACTGAACCAAAAGTTGCCCTTAGCTCAAAACAATCCATATACCACAGAAGCACCTCTTGGGGTGACTAGCTCTGAACCCACATAAATGCATAATAGCACTTAGCTTGTTCCCTGGAACACGAATTAAAATACATTCTTGGAAGAGTATGTGAAGAGCATGTAGGCCTTCCTGTTTGTCTGGCCTAGGAGGAACTTGAGATTCAGGGAGTGTGGTGGCTGAAAAAATTGACTCTTACTGTAAATTACTGTTTGCCTATCGCTATGGACACGTAGGCCTTTGATTATAGGAACATAACATTCTAAACAAACTTGCTGCTTCTGTAACCCTGCTTACCCACCTGACCTATGAGTTGACAGGTAATGAATAGAAGAAAGATGGCCCTTTGTGTTTAGACAGAATGAAGAATGGGATTTTGTACCTGTACATTTCGGGGCTGCTTAATTTGGGGTCTGCATACCCCTGGCAGACCCAGCTGGCTAAATAAAAAGTGTTTCCTATAACTCACTGAGTTCTGGTGGTCCGTGTGTCTTGGGGGCTGACGCTACAACAGGAGAAGAAGTGACTTGCTCAAGGTATACAACCTATATGATAGAGACTAGAATCTAGCTTTCTAACTCCTAGCCCAGGGAGTTTCCTACTAACCTGGAATTTCCCTTCACTTGTGAGTGGATCTAAATCTGTTAAAGATCACTCTGGATCTAGGGCTATAGGACTTCCTATCTGGAAGTAAATTCAAAAGAGAACCTTAAGCACAAAGGGTCTGGGAAGGGAATCCAAATGTTCCTTCTCTGGTGAAAGCAATCCCTGTGTGAGTAAATTGGAGGGTAGTCTCAGAAAAATACCAGAGAATAATTATCATGAGCCCACCTATGTCAGAGTGTCCTAGTGAGCAATCCAGTTACATTAATGGCAGTTATTTCCTTGTGCAACTTTTTACAACATTTCTGGAGTTGGAAGCATTAGATTCAAAGCCCTCCTGGATTTTATAAGGAGGGATAAGCTGGTATTGGTGGCACTTAGACCCCAGTAACTTGAGACACCAGATAAAGTTCTCTGAAACTCTGAAGGCCAGGCTTTTGGGGAAATAAAGACTAAGAGAACTTGGCATTTCCACATTCCAGCTTTTGTTATTCCACTTCTAAACACTGCAATTAACTTGGTTAACCTGCCTGTACCTTAAAGAAAAGGAGGTATTCATCAAAGGAGGCTTCCTAACCCAACTTTATCCTCCTGGGAACCGTGGTAGAGGTAGGTAGGAGCCAACATAGAAGAAAGTTACTGGAGGGAAATTGGAGAGAGATGGTCTCTCTGCAACATTACCTCTATTTAATCCTCCATAGAAGTTTAAGATCTAGTAGGCTCATATTCGTTTTGGTTCATGTATGTTTTATATTTCCAGAATCTAGCACAAGTGCCTGGCATAAAATAAGTACACATACAAAAAAAGTTTGTTGAGTGACTGAATGAATCATTTGATAGTGACACATGAGATTTCTACTTCTAAAAGTTTTTCAAAGAATAGTGCATGTAAGTTTAATGTTTCATTTTGTGATGTACTTACTGGGACTATGGTTTTTCATTTGTCTTGTTAAATTATTGGCATCCATATAAATCTGAGTTACAACTTCTAACTCTTTATTAAAGGATCATGTTAATTTCTAACTTAATGTTTTGCATTATGTTTCTCCATTCCCTTTAGGCAAGGGGAAAATGTTTCCAGAATTTAACAAAGTACTTGGCACTGTCTGGTGTTTAAAACATGCTTTATTTAATTAGCCACTCCCTACAACATTCCTGTAAGGTATGAACTTTCTTTGATAACAGATAAAACTAAAAAATGAAGTCCTGGACTATCTCAAAAAGAAATAAAGTAGTTTTGCAATTCTAGTAAAATCCACCTTTCACAATCAAAGACAGATTTACTAAGTCAATTCAGATTTTTGCCAAATACAAAGCTGCTTTTCCATTTTCCTAATTTTTTCAACTTGGGTCTTTGATCTCTTGTGTTAGGGTGGACCCGTAATGCACTCTGTGAAAGAATTTACAAAGGGTCAAGAGTGAAGCGATAGGCAAACTTTTATTCACTTTCCAAGAGAGGAAAGGGCCGAATGCTAAAGAAGAGGCATTGGCATGGAGGAGTTGGGAAGTGGATCTTTTATTGGGTTTAAAGGAGAGTGAGATGGGGGCTGAGTAACGGCTTGTGTGATAACTGGCTTTGTTGAGCAGAGATGGCAGGAAACTTCGGTTTACCTTAAAACGCAAAGATGGGAGTGTTTGCAGGTATCCGGGATGGTGACAGCTTTACAGTAAGTGCAGATATTCAAGGTGCCATATATTTCCATCCTGTCCTATCAATACAAGCTTAGCAAAGAGATAGATGAGAGATCAGTAGGCTATAGAAAAGGGGTAGGGTAGAGTAGGCTTTTGTCCCTTTTATCTTTTAATGGTCTTTACCCATCCAGTGGTGGATTGGTCAAGTGGAGAGTATGCATCAATGGTTCCTTGTAGACCGTGGGCTTCCGGAAAAAATGGGGACACTACAGTTCCAGCACCCAGGACCTTAAAGATTAGGGGCTCCATTTGTTTGTACTCTGTTCTGATTGAGCAGCATATTGCATTTCAGTTAAAAGAAAGAAGGCTACGTGATTTTAGCACGTTATTCTCAGTGATCAGAAGCTCCTGGTCTCCCTTGTAGGAAGAACACTTGCTGCAGCAGTGACCTTATGTTCCAACAACTTCACAGTCAAATCAAGGACTTTTTGAGGAATAGAGTGGAGGAAGGAAAGAACAGAAATCTAAACTGGCAGTGGGTTTGGGCCTCTGGTCCACCTTCTCCCCAGGAAACTTAACCTCTAAAATCCAGCTAAAACTCTTAATATGAGAACTTTCTGAGCTGGAAGAGGACAGACTTAAAACATCTGAGATCCTTAGGCTCAGACTCCTCCTTTAGCCATTGGCATTTAAAACAGAGGGTTGCCAGGTATGCTTTCAGGAGCAAATGCAGTCAGAAAGTGCCTTTGGGGCCCAGATTGTACCTACTCTTGAGGTACTATTCACCTTTCAGGTCTTTGCCTCAGATTTGCTTTGCCCCAGTGATATTTAGTTTACTGCTTGGAAAGAATCAAATCTTTTTGTGCATTTTCCTACTGTCCCATTTCTAGTTATTTTATGTTAAACCATTGCAACCCTCCCCCATTTACTACCTGCACTCTTTACTTCCCCATGGCTTTCCCTCAAGGTCTGAAATTAGCTCTGAGGTCTCTGGCCAGCCCTGAGCTGGGTGCTTTGTGTATGCTACTTCTCCAATCCTCTCAGCTCTAACAGGAGATTGATATTGTCCTGATTTTGGAATTTAAAGGCCAAGACTCACAGGTGTGGGAGACCTGGCTAGGAAGGGTGCCACCACTGAGGTTTGGAGGTCCCTGAATAACTATAGAGGTTATTTCCTCAAATTTACCCAAGAGGAAACTGTAAGATGTGAGATCAAATGAGTTGTTCAAAGGCTCCAAGCTGTCAAGTGTGGCCTTGATACAACTGAAGACTTTCTGACACATAGTCTGGGACTCTATTTGCCTCACTTCTTGGCTATCCTAAGCCCTGTTGCTTTAGGCTATTTCCTGTGGTTACTTAAAAAAAAAAAATAAATTAATGAGGGTAAAACAGGATACTGAATTTAAAAAACAATAAATACATAAATAAATAGAGAAAGAAGAGGGAGAGGGAGGAGGGGAGGAGAGCCAGGGCAGAGAAACAGCTGGAATAGTGAAAAAGAACAAAACCTCAAGTGCACTTAAAACCAATTTAATCCAAGCTGCTCTTTCTCTACGAACTCACCAGGCTGTTGCAGCCTCTGAGAAAGTTTCCATTTGGCTTCTCTGGTTCCTAAGTTGGTCACAGAGGTGATGTAACGATTAAATAAATATGGGAAAAGTGCTTTGGGCATCACATGGCCCAATAATAAGACTTAGGAGGACGATGGGCAGTGGACCTACATCCATAGAAATGAAGCTCTTTTCTTCTGCTCCCCTTTCTACCAGTTGTTGAGACAAAAACCTTAAGTGCAGTTATTTTAGTGAAATAAAAGTTAGTTTATGTCTCGCAGCAAGAATGTGGGGTATACATTACTTGGAAAAAGTAAATATAGGTTGAACACTGGGACATAAATATACACCCTGCCATTTATTGAGTGACTAAGCCACAAATCTATACTGGTTCCCAATTTCTTTAGAACCCTATTCTACCTGATCACTGCCTCCAACTTAGTATTTGGGGTATAAATTTTGATTTGATGTTCAAGCTTGGATGAAAAATCACACTGTCCTTTTGGTCACTCATTACCATCCCCTTTTATTATTTTGCACAAAAGCAAGAGCAGAGAGCCCAGAATTTAGAGAACGATTAGGGGTATATTTTACAAAAAGGCCTTGGAAACAAGGAAGGTCGGGAAAACCAGTTTATCATGTGACCACCAAGATACTAAGCATCTGTTAGCCCTGGGTTGATGGAGAAAAAAAAAAAAGATGATGTTAATTTTTTTAAGATGTCTAGCATTGTCTAAGCATTGTCTAACTAATGTACTGTATACTTGTAATGAATTAAAATAAATGAATAAATAAATAAATTAGAAAATGTCTAGCATTGTCAAAGATACTGTTTAAATAATTGTGAATGTTTCTAGAACTCAAAATCAAAGAACTCTGTGGCACTCAGGTGAGGTAAAATTAAGAATGCGAGTGCAGCGAAGTACTAAATTGTAAACGTTCTTGACCCTGTAGCTGTAAATCCAGGGACCTATAAATTCAGAGAAGAGCAGGCAAATAATAGATGCTTTTATGCAAGTAATGTGCAAAGGGATGGCATTGTACCAAGAATGAAGTGATAGCTAAAATAAAGAGCTAATATAATTATCTGGATATATTAGGAGAAAAAGCTGTAAAAATCGTTTGACTTCAGATAATCATAATTTGTTATTAATGCCTTCATTTAATCATCTCTAGTCAATTTCATTTGATGTGGGCAATGGCTACCTAGAGGAATATTAGAAAGTAAAATAAAAATTAGAGAAATTTTAGTCAACATTTTTTAAAATAAAAAATTACAGTTGGCAGTTTCAGGTGAACAGCATAGTGGTTAGATAGTTATATACCTTACAAAATGATCCCCAATAAGCCTTGTACCCATCTGACACTACAGAGTTATTACAATATTATTGACTATGTTCCCTATGCTGTACTTTACATCTCCATGACTATTTTGTAACTGCCAATTTGTACTTCTTACTCCCTTCACCTTTTATTGTTCCTCAACTGCTCTCCCATTTGGTAACCATCAATTTGTTCTCTGTAACTATTTGTTTCTGTTTTGTTTGTTTTTTTAGATTACACATATAAGTGAAATCATATTGTATTTCTCTTTGTCTGACTTATTTCACTTAGCATAATACCCTCTAGGTCTATTCACATTGCAAATGGTAAGATTTCAAGTTTTTTTATGACTGAGTAATATTCCATTGTACATATGTACCACATCTTCTTTTCCAATGGATACTTTTTTATGATAGACACTTAGGTTGCTTCCATATCTTAGCTATTGTAAATAATACTGCAATAACATAGGGATGTATAATCTTTTCGAATTAGTGTTTTGATAAGCATAATTTCTGAAAAGATTGCTCTTATATGACTACAATATTGAAGAAAGATTCATTTACAAAAATTCTAGATAGATACATGAAAGGTAGTCATATAAATAGGATTTGGGTTGACTGAAATTCATTTTGGGTCAGATAGGTAAGACTGTGTGTATTTGAATCATGATGTAGATTCTATTTCCTAAAACAAGTGAAGACTAACCCACCTAGTTTTGGAGAATATCCCTGGGTTTTTCATATCATTTCCTATGCTCCTGATGTTTACAAAACAAAGCTGGCAAGCAACTCGTTAATGCATTAGCTTTCAGCTGGGGTGAAGAAGAAAACAACCTATAATAACTTTAGTCTTATGTTCTAAAGTAATGATTGTGAAGACAATGCCCAAAGACTGGGAAACACTATGAAATATGTTACTATGATATGAAGTACAAAACGTGGGATGCAAACTTGCATGTCTCCTGTGTTTTTGGTAAAATCAAAATGTGTATGTGTCTGAGCAAGAGCTAAATGAGAGTACAGGGCATGAAAACATTGTATTTACAAGCTCTCTGTAATATTATGTTGCCTTTATAATTAAGATATATTGGAAAAAAATAGGTAGTTGAATGTGCTAGTATCCATAGATATGAATATAGATTACAAATCATTAATACTTGGAACTTCACACCAATGTGATGAGGAAATGGAAATGAAACTTGAGCACTCGATCAATAAATATTTGATTGCCTAATAGGTACAGTCAATGATAGGAGCAAGAAACAGATGAGGAATGCATGAGTCCAGCACTAATGTGCCCCTTCTGTAGGCACACAAGTGCGCTTTCACACACCTGTACAGCTACCAAATAAAACAAAACTGATTAATGCTGTTTAGATGTGTAATCTCATTAGCAGCGTTCACAGAGGAAGAAAAGAGGAGTAAGATTTCAAAGGAGAGGTTGGTAATGTGTCATCTTCTTGACTTGCAATGTTGGGGGAGAAACTCTTGTTTTTAGTCTCACAGTCTCATTTATTACTGAGCATGACTACAAATTGTATACGTGATCTAATTTCTTTTTCTCCTGACTGATGCATGAAGGTGGTAAAAAGAAACTCCTTTGAAAGAGTTTATAAATCTGAATCTAAGACCTTTTTCTCCTGAAATTCTGGACAGTCCCAAACTGAGATGGGTCCTCTCTCCTACCTGTCCAGGCATCAGGCTACTTCCCCTTACCCTACTTGGGCTAGGGAGAAATAAATTGACATTCACTAACTTCAGCATTAACCTCACACAATTTTGGAGTAACCACAAACTGTTAATAGTTTTTGGCTTTTTAAAAGAATAGTCTTTATTCATCAGAGTGCTCCAGCCACTTTTGGAGTAAGTTAGGTGATAAGGTAAGCATGTTAATGTGTGTTGTAAAGGACCTTACCTAGCAGCAGAGAAAATTAAGCTCTGGAAAAAAAATTGCTCAATAGCCAGTCATATGCCTTGTTTTATAGCATATCCAGCCAATATGGAGAGGAGTGTGTATGTGGAAAAAGACAGGGTTAAGCGATTTATTTTTAGCACTAAATATTTATTGACAGAATGTCTCTCCAGGCAGTGTTCACATGCTTAAAACTGACGCTTTTAACTTGGCAGTGCTGTTTGAGCAAACAAAGTCAGTTGAGCGCAATGATTAACAGGAAGTTGGGGAGCTAACACAGTTGCCAACCTTTGGCCAGAAGAAGGCTGGGTTTGAAGTCTTAGAGCGATGACTTGCAGAATGGTCACCGTACCCCATAATAATTTTTACTGTCGAGATAGGTGGACACATTGGAATCACAACCTACCTAAGCCAACTTGTTTTTACTTAGTAACAGGTTGCAGATAAGCAGGAGACTGAGCAAAGTAAATCTGAAGGCATTACGTCAAAAATGTGTCAAAGAAAAGTGGAAATGCAACACAGCAGTGAATGAAGAGGGAAGGAAGAAAGAAAAAAAGACAAGAACAATCAACTGGAAGGGCATAAAATAGCCACCAGAACAGCATGTACCAAAAGGATGATTATCGATTCTGAAGAAAATGTAAGTTCAATATATCTCCTCTCTGATCAGATCTCAAGAGACATTTTACTAATTTCCTGATTTTGAATAATGGCTTCTTGGAAGCACTGTCTTTTTAGTGTATCTCTTATCACTGCTCTGATTTTTGTATTTGTTTATAATAAGAAGTTATGGGAGAAGAAACGTTTTCATAGGGCATTTCTTTCCAATGCTTCGCTGTTAGCAGAAGCCTGTCATCAGATTTTTAAGGGAAAGGTTTTTTACTCAACAGAGAATGCATTGAAAACTACCCTCAGTGAATCTACCTGTTATGAATACATAGTTAAAAGTCACTATGTAACAGAAACACTCTCTGAAGAAGAGGCAGGGTTCCCTTTGGCTTACACAATGACCATCCACAAAGACTTTGGCACTTTTGAGAGACTCTTTAGGGCAATTTACATGCCCCAAAAACATCTACTGCATTCATGTGGATGAAAAGGCAACAGATACATTTAAAGATCAGTGAAGCAGTTATTGAACTGCTTCCCAAACTCTTTTTCTGGCTTCCAGGATGGAGCAAGTTGTGTATGGTGGGATTTCCAGGCTCCAGGCTGACCTGAACTGCATCAGAGATCTTGTAGCCTCAGAGATCCCATGGAAGTATGCCATCAACACCTGTGGGCAAGATTTCCCCCTGAAAACCAACAAGGAAATAATTCAGTATCTGAAAGGATTTAAAGGGAAAAACATTACCCCAGGGGTGCTACCCCCAGCTCATCCATTGGACGGACTAAATATGTTCACCAAGAAATAGTTCACACAAAAAATTCCTATGTGCTTAAAACAACAAAACTGAAAACTTCACCTCCCACAATATGACCATTTACTTTGGCACTGCTTATGTGGCCCTCACAAGGGAATTTGCTAACTTTGTCCTCCAAGACCAGCGTGCGCTTGACTTACTGTCCTGGTCCAAGGACACCTACAGTCCTGATGAACTTTCTGGGTGACACTCAATAGAATTCCTAGTAAGTATGTCTCTTAACTTTTATTTTTATGAATAAATATTGAACGGTCAATATTGAATAATCTGCTTAATGTATAGTAAAATTAACATTTCAAAGATCTTTACAGTTTCAGATGTTAATCTAAAAAAGATTTTTAGTCTACAGCCATGCCACCTTGAACAAGCCCGATCCGTCTGATCTCAGAAGCTAAGCAGGGTCAGGCCTGGTTAGTACTTGGATGGGAGACCACCTTAGGAAGACCAGGTATTGTAGGCATAAAAAATAAAAAAATAATATAAGGGATTATAAACTGACAAGTTTCTTGCGATCTGTGAGGTCAACCAAGGGTTGCCTTGCTTAAAAAAAAAAAAATTATAGCCTGCTCACAGAGCAGGTAATATATATAACCCATCTCTACTTTACAGATAAAGAAACAAGTCATAGTGATTAGCAGGCAGAGGTAGAGCTTGACTGCCCAGTTTGATCTTGCTGATTTGATATACCATGCTGCCTTTCTGGGCCTATATACCCACTTCCAATACTGCTGCAGCCTTGAGACAGGGCAGGCTATGTAAATGAGATTAAAACCCAATTCTCCTTTAAGTGTGATGGCATTTACAATCAGGAATAAACATTATAAATTAAATTTGAATGGCAATGTGAACATTTTAATGTTTGCCCCAGTTGAAGCTCCTATGGCTAAATTCACATCCTTTTCAAAATAGGAGAAAGGTATAACTTAAAATTTTTCATTTGCAAGTTCTTTCCTGAAATTGAACCAGAATTTAGAGCACCTTAAAGATTTCTAAACCAGTCCTTTCATTTTATAGACAAAGAACTTCAGTGTGATTTTACGAGGTGCTCAAATTACTCAGCTAGTAAGTGAACATGCCAATTATAAACCAGGTCTCCTAAACCTAATGTTCTTTTTTAACTTGATTTTCAATTAGATCTCAGTTGTTACTCAATTAACTCCACTTTTCTTTGGTCCAAGTTCCAAATGATTTGAATGATCTCAAGTTGTTTACAGTGAACCAATTCAGTTCTGCTAGGTCAATTCAAAATAAAAATTCAGGGTCACAGTTCAAGGGAAAAGTAACTAGAATTAATATGGATCTGGTTCATGGGTTCTTGAGATTAATGGTTCAACCTGAATGTATACTCCAATCACCTGGAGCATTTAAAAATACCTAAATCCAGGCTCCATTTCCCAGGCAGCCTGACTTCCTGGGTAGATTAGCCTTCTGTATTTGTTCTATCTCCAGGTGATTCTCAGGAACAGCCCAGGGCTGTTAAGCATTCTTTGTAGCTGTTTGTTTAGATATTGGTATATAGAAAGCTTCATTAACTTAGAATGCATCCCTCCCCTCACTGCCACTCTAAACAACCCCTTTCTTTCTTCCCATCTCTTTCTTTCCTTCTTTCTTTTTCTTCCTTCCTTTCTTTTCTTTCTTTCTTTCTTTTCTTTCTTTCTTTCTTTCTTTCTTTCTTTCTTTCTTTCTTTCTTTTCTTTTTTCTCTTTTGCTTTCTTCTTAATTGAGATGTAATTCATATATAACATTATATTAGTTTTATGTGTACAACATCATGATTAGATATTTGTATATATTGCAAAATGATCATCACAATCAGTCTAGGTAACATCCATCACCACACATGGTTACAATTACAATTTTTTCTTCTTGTGTTAAGAACCTTTTAGAACTAGTCTTTTAGCAACATTCCAATATACAATATAATTGTTAACTATAGTTCCCACACTGTACATTAATCCTAGGACTTATTCACACATCAATGGACACATGGGTGGTTTCCATATCTTGGCTACTGTAATAATGCTGCAATGAATATGGGGTGAATATATCTTTTCAAGTTAGTGTTTTCATTTCCTTTTGATTCCATGGATATCCCAGAACTGGAAGGGTAATGTTATAGGAATGAAAGAAATCAGGGCTCAGGAAAAGTGAGGTGGGGAGGCATGACCATACAGTTGTTCATATGAAATTGTAGTGTGCAGAATAAGGCAGGTAAAAAGCCTCACTTCTCTCTTACGTGTTGCTTGGACCAAGTATGATATACACTGCTCTGGTCTGGGCACCAGATTTTAAAGGGAGACATTGACAAAGCAGGTTCCTAAAAGCAGCAAGAAGTATAAAAGGCCAAACCCCATTTTTTAAAAAAGGACTAAGACAAACAAAATGGATATTTAATCTGAAAAAAGACTTAAAAGAGGTATTACTGCCTTCACATAGAGATTTGCTCGTCAGAGAGAAAATTGAACCAATTCTGTAGTTTGGAAGAAGAATCTAAGGTTGGTGGTGGGAGGTATAAGAACCCATTGATCTGAGATTGGAATGCACAGCTCCCTCACTAGTGAACAAGCCTGAGGAATATGTGGAAGCAGAGGCTGGAGAAAGGCTATGAAGGAACCTCATTTATCAACTGTTGGATTAAATGTGTTATGAGTCTCTTCTCTGAGAGTCCATGAGTCTAAATCTAATCAGTTTATTGAACAGAAATTTAAGATTAACACTCTGGCTCTTCAACAACATGCTTTATCTATTGAAACTTGTTTTTTATACCTCTCTCTGCTTAGCAGTTATAGGTTTGCAAAGCAATGAAAAACAAATATACTGCTTTTATGTGTTTCAAAGACTTAGAAGAGTGAGCCTTGAAGTAGTCTCTGTGTTACATGTACAAAGGATCCTTGTTAGAGGCTGTGGCTCCCCACTAGTGCTGCCACCTCTTGTGGGATTTGGGGTGCACTGAGTGTAGGACTTAGCCATGAAGAGTGAGGAAACTGGAACCACAGGAGGCTGTCTTGTTTAACTGTTACTTCTGCTATGCAGGAAAGCTGGGCCATTCTGTTTTGAGGGCCCTTCTAGTTGGTTAATTAGTTGGTTAGTTGTTTGTTTGGGCCATTTTAAGATTGATATAGTTGACTGCGTGAATGGGGGCTTATTAGGATAATCAAAAAAGTAACAGGCGAAAAAAAATAAATAACCCTCAAAAATAAAATGACCCATGAAGAACTAGAACAATACCATCCAATAGAAATAGCATGTGAGCCACATATGTAATTTTGGATTTTCTAGTAGCCACATTAAAAGAAACAAAAATAAATAGGTGAAATTAACTTAAGTGATGTACTAGCTTTAACCCAATATAAATAACATTTATACATCTGGTAGGTGACTTCTGTAATAGACAGGGAAGGTAGGCCAAGCGTCCTCCTTGCTCTGGGTAGAATGATCAAACAATAGCCGTGCCGTCACAGCAGCATTGAGATGTCCGTGCTCATGTCTTAGCATCTCATCTCTGCTTCTTTTTGCTTTGCTTGCTTCTTCTTATCTAAAATTCTTAACTCTGATTCAGAGTTTCCACTTGCTATAGGGCATGGTCCTGTGGCTTCTACTTTCTACATCTTACCCTTGTGTTGACAGATTCTGTGCCGCTCTGTTGCCAATTCTTCTTTCTGTCTCCTTTAGATATACTCAGAGAGTTTGGCTTTGGGTCATGTAGTCACTGTGTGATGAGTATCCCTGTTCTCATTTCACACCACTTCATAGGCTAACCTCTCTGTAGATAGTTGCCCTTCATTTAGTCCCCAGCTGGGGCAGGGTGGCAGAGTCATGTGGTTTAAAGCACAAAACAAAATATTGTCACCTATCATAGTAAAGTCCCTTAAGCAGTGGCTTCTCAGAAGATAAAGAATTCCTGTATTTATGGTCTACTCCTGCAAAGATCCCCATGAGGGCAAAAGTGTTATAGAAAAGGAGTTCACATATGGCTTTAAAGAGCTGCCCAATGAATTTCATTAGCTGCTGCCTGTGATAGGATGGTCAATGGCTTTGTTTCATTTGTCTTGTGTTCCTTGGAATTAAAGGTTTAAAAACCGACCAATGATTTCTGCCTCACTTGCTAATGTGACTCTATGGGAGTTTTTTTCAAATTCGTATTAGATCTGAATGAGTGAGAAAAGAGCCTTTGTTGAGAGCAGGTTTCATTGTGCATGGGAGAGAAAAGAAATTCCAAGGTGCCTGAGGGGAAGGGCCAGAGAAAGGAAGAACGCTGGAGATCATAGACCTAGAAGACAGGCTCTACCTGCTTCTCATTTTTTTTCCCTCTGGAGCCAGCCTGGACCGGCCCTGTTGATATTCTGTGTCATACACAACCCTGTGCCTTGATAAGAGAGGCTTGATGCATTTTTCGTTTGCTGTGGAGTCCATATTGGCCTCATTGTCATTATTTGAGAACTGGCTAAACTTCTTTTAGTCCCTGTATGTGTGTAAAAATACAAAGTTGATGTGCCAAGTACTTGAAATCTTCAGAGAGTGACTATGGGAGGCAGGGAAGAGGAGATCTGAATCAAGATGGTCCTGGAACTCATGCGTCTGGTCTCCATGATTTGGTTGGGATCTTGATGTGTCCAGAGGGAATTTATGTACCTCGAACACCTGCTTGCAGAGCTTCCAAGATCACTGGGCTATGGGCAGACTTGCAGGAGTAGAAAATTTGGAGGATTAGCTTCACTATTAGCTTGAGCAATTTCCATTTCTGTATCTGCTAGAAATACCAATTTTTGTCAACTCAAATGAATATATTGTGATTTGGGACACCTGTGAGTTCTTTTTCAAGGAAATACGGTCTCTTGAGAAAGTGATAAATGGTGTGACAAACTTCACTTTTCATACACTGCCAAGGAAACAGTGGCATTAATTTTAGCTTGTCCAGAAGAAATGGAGGGTGAAGTTTTAACTTGTGGATCATCTTGTCTTTGCTATACTTTGTCCTCTTCGCTGGTCACTGGGTTTGTTCTTTTGGGCATTCTGGGCTCCATCCTTTGGACATTCTGGGCCCATACCCCATCCTACTTTACACTTTCTCCTTTCCCCAGCTAAGTTAGACTATTATTTCTGGTTCTTTTCTCTCAAGAGGATTGTCTTGGAAGTTAAATCCTAATGAGACTCAGGGCACTCAACATTAAGTATCTTTTTTGCTTTAAGTTATGGAATAATGGGCTTTAGTTGCTTAGTTATGACTCAGTAGAACAAGAGACCCCTGGAGATTTTTATTTTTGAGTTTTAAAAAAGGTTATATCTGTAATCAGAGTTTCCCTAAAATGTAGTTTAGTTGAATCAAGTGCATTTTTACATATCCACATATATTAGCATCAAAATGGTTTGCATAATAATGATGACGCATATAAATACATTTGCTTTATTAATTATATCATCTCCTGGGATTTCTGAAGAATAATCAGGGACGTGACCCTGTTTTAATATTAATCAAGTCAATTAAATTAAGATATCATTAATTAATCATTTAATTAATTTAATGAAATGATTATTAATGCTTAATATTCAGAAATAACATTTCTTCCTGTGGAGCTCTGTGTTAATTTATACTAAGGAAGCTAAAAGTAGATTGAAGTAAAAAAAAAAAGAAAAATTAATGGTTAGGCCGAATTGAACCAGAGTCAGTGGTCATTAATTAGAATGTATTTCAGGCTTATAAAAACTGTAGAGTGTGAAAAAAAAACTGTAGTGTGTGTTGAACAAATGATCTAAAGATATGTTTACTCTGTAGAGTAAAATGATTGCTCCCATTTGCTGGTGGGATTTAAAATCGTAGTCCTGGCCTGGCTACTTACAGTCTGTGCAAGTTTGGGCAACATGCCTAATTTCTCTGAGCCTGATTTTTCATCTATATCTTGAGAACAAATTATCTTTTCTGTCAGAGTGTTAGAAGTATTAGAGTACACAAGTCATACCTAGTATGTTGTAAAAACTCTTTAAATGTTCAAGGAGACGGAGAACAGACTAACTTCTTAGATGGCGATTTTTGAGGTTTTACTGTTAGTATTTTAAAACTTCTGTATGTAGGCAAAAAACCCTCATGAACATTTGACTTTAAAGGTGCAAAGATAATTTTTTGCTAGAATTCAAGTATGTGGCTTGCAGAGGCTACCCCTCAGCTGTATCTTTACTTACCAGTTGCACATGTGTGGAGTCTTAAGTAGTTGGTTTCTCTTTCCTTTAATTAGGAAGCAGAATTCTGTGACTGGTTGAAGGCCTTGCACTCTGGCATCTTCTGTCACTGTACATTGGTCTGAAAACAAACGGTATACTTGCTCGTGCTATCCCGTTGCTCGAGAATGCTATTTACTTTCCACCACTCATTCTAGTCATTTCTCAGGATGCGTTTCAAACGTGTCCTCAGAGAAGCCTCCCTGCTCCTTTCTTCCACAGAGGCAGCTGCCCCTCCCCGACCCGCTTTCCTCCTACTTGGGTAACAGCATCTCCTTCATTGCACCTTAACCACTTGTGTGGATCCCGGTGCCCCCTTACCCTGCATCTCTGCTCCCTTCCCACCACACATACCCCAAATGTGAGAAAGTGAACTGAATGACTGAAGGTAGGACCTAGACATTTGCCTAGCCTCGTCATTCTGTGGGGCTCCAATATAATGTTAAATGAAAAGCAAATGAATGGGAGAGAAGGTATTATTCTGCTTGTCTAATACAATATTTCCTATAAATGAAGAAAATTCACCTGCAGCTTTATAGGGAGTTTATTTTCTTCCTTGTCAGTTTTTGTTCAGACAGAGTCCGCAGGGCAGAAGTCCTGACCCCTACCTACTTTTCTAAAGGGCAAACATCCTTTGCCACGTATGCTAAAAACATTAGAAAAAACTTTGGGAGTGAGGTTGGCCTGTGAGAGCTTTTAGTCATCTGATTGCTAAGGTCAGTATAAATTAACCTCTTTATGCATTTTGAAGATTGAAATTGTACATTTTAGTTCAGGTCTAGAAAAGTAAAATCAATAGTTATGAGAATTTTCCAGAGTCATTTTAGCCCTGAGAGGCTTGTGATTGAAGATATCCAGAAAATGTAGTTAAAGCGGTTTATTTGGCTACGACTCGAATTCTCTCTATAATTACTAGGTTCCAAACAGACTTCAGCCTTTAAGCCAATTCTCTTCCCACCCCCCAACCCCAACCCTGGCCTTTTTTTTTTTTTACCTGAAGAAACCCTGATTATCTGTGAAGGCTCAGCTGAGTTGTAAGGTCCCTGCCCCCGGGCAGAATTGACCTTTGTCTTCTGTGCCACAGGTGCTCTGTTTTTACCTCACTGATAGCCTTTATCCTCTTGTTAGGGTTTGTAGTTTGGGCATCTGTGGGGACCGATGGAATGCAGAGTCCTGGAGGGTCCATGAGCTTTATATCTTCTCAAGCCTCCACCCGTACCCTGCTTGGTGTCAGATTGAATCGATTCACCTTATGTTGCTAGTATGAAATAAATATAGTGTTGCCTTCCTGCAAATCTAGAAGTTTTCCACAGTCCAAGTCACCGACAGCTTAGAATAGACTGAGTTACCAGCTGCTTTCTGTAGCCAGGCTTAGGGATGCAGACAAAGCCTTTCCACAAGGCACCTTAATCATCACCTCCACCAGTCTTTACAATATAAGGCACTGGATGAACTGTTTTTCTTTTTCTAAGTTAATAGCTTTATTGAGGTATAATTTACATACCACAGAATGTAGGTATATAATTCACATACCTTAATATTCACCAAATTTACACATTTCAAGTGTATGATTCAGTGATTTTTAGTATATTTACAGAGTTGTACGAACCTGACCCTAATCTAATTTAGAATATATTTCACCTCCAAAAGAAACCTCATTTACAGCCACTTTCCATTTCTGTATGGATCCGCCTTTTCTAGACATTTCATATAAATTGAATTATATATTTTTCCATGTCTGGCTCCTTCTATTTAGTGTAATATTTTTGAGGTTCATCCTTGTCATAGCATGAATCAGTACATTACTTCTCTATGTGGATGACTAATATTCCATTATATAAATATACCACATTTTGCTTATCCATTCATTTGGCCTTTATAAATAATGTTGCTATGAACATTCCTGAACAAATCTTTGTATAGACACGTGTTTTCATTTCTCCTGGGTAGATCCCAAGAGTGAAATTGCTGGTCTATATGGTAATTCTGTTTAAGATTTGGAGGAACTGCCAAGCTGGTTTCCAAAGCACGCGCTCCGTTTTGCGTTCCCGCCAGCAGTCTGTGAGGGAGGGTTCTAGTTACTTCACATCTTTGCCAACACGTGTTATTGCCTGTCTTTTTATTTAAGCCATTCTGGTGAGTATGAAATAATATTTCACTATAATTTTGATTTTCATTTCCCTAAAGGACAATGATGTTGAATATCTTTTCATGTGCTCGTTGGTCTTTGGTGTATCTGCTTAGGAGAAGACCAAGTGCCTTTTGTACTTATTTATTTGAATCTGGGTAGGTATTGTTGTGATACCTATTTTAAAGATGAAGAAACTTGCGGAATGGAGAATTTATGTTACTTGCCCAAAGACAACCAGCTTGTAAGTGCCAGATGGTTAAATTTATTTTGAAGATGGGGTGAATTAAGAGATGAAATTGTCCAACATTCAATTAAGGACACACTGTACGCCAAAATATTAATTTAGGTGTCTACCTCTTGAGTCCTCTGACTAAGCAATTAGATAAGCCTCATTCAAAAAGTAAATAAAGCAACCCATTTGATAGAGATGCTGTCCTAATATGTTGTATTGTAACTTGACCCCTTTTCTGTGGTTTTATGAAAACCTAATTCTTGCCTTCTATTAAGATTCAAATGGCTTCAATTCCCTCTTTTCTAATAAAACTATGTCAACTATCTTTAGTCTATATCCTGTCAATATAAGAAATGTCTAAACCTGTAGAGAATTTTTATAAGAGTTTATTTGAGTCAAACTGACAACAATTGCCAGGGAGCAAGATTTCAAACGTTTTGGAGAATGATAGTTTGCAGTTTCGATCATGCATCTGGAATTAAGGAGGGAACAGAAGAAGATTACATGAAGGTGGGAGAAAGCAAGGCAGGGGTTGGATTACAGCAGCAGTTGCCATCCTTTTTGGCACCAGGGACTGGTGCTCCTATGAGAATCTAATGCCTGGGGATCTGTGGTGGAGCTGAGGTGGTGATGCTCGCACTGGGAAGCAGCTGCAAAATACAGACGAAGCTTCATTTGCTTGCTTGCCGCTCACCTCCTGCTGTGCATCTGGGTTCCTAATAGGCCATGGACCAGTACTGGTCCATAGCCCAGTGGCTGGGGACCCTTGGATTACAAGGTAGTCAACGAGAGTATGTGCTCTTTCTCAGGTGGTAATGCTTCTGAGGGGTCTGAAAAAGAGACAATTCAAAGGTGTGTTAACCTAGGTACACCAAGACAATGGACAGGCTTGCTTAAGGCAAAGGTAACCTTTTGCTAAAGAAGTTATATGGATGGGGTGTGACTATCCACCATGACCTACCCAATTAAGGATTTCTGATCAGATCACCCCGTCAGGTTATTTTTGATGAGATGTTTTACAGAGCTCTTTTTGTCCGTAGTCCTTATCCTCCCAGCTCTTTAGCAGTGAGACAAAGTGTTTGTGCTGGAGTCCTAGTTAATGTTTTTGTGGCTTTTACGTTTTGATTTTTCCATTTCATAAGATTTTCCCCCTGGCTGTGGTCTCCATTTGTGTGTGTACATTGGTTTGTGCTAGCTATATTTGACCACCTAGAAACTTAGGTGGGGGTTTGTTTAAATCCACATTAGTTTATTATTTTAAATACCAATTCTTGTGTTACTGAGTTTGACAGATTTAGGCAGTATATGGCAGAGTTTCACAATCATTTGTTTTTACTTCAGAGGATTCATAGATGTGTCCAGTTTTCTCCTTATTAGGAATGAAGCGAACTTCAAATTCCTAATAATCTTTGGAATCCTAACTAACCTTTGTCTAGCCTTGGTGAAAAACCATAACATTTTTTATGGAGGGTAAATCAGCCACCCTGGTAGAATTTTCCATTCAAATGCTAAGCCATGCATAGATGCTTTTAGCTCCTCTTGAGATTTCACAGGGCTCAGTTCTGCTCTGTGAGACTCCAGTGCCTTCAGTCTCATGAATCAGGCAAAAGCTAGGCGAAGGATGGTGTTTAAGGCTCTCCTAGCTTTCCAAAGTTGAAGCTATAAAAAGAAAGGTTAAGATAGGAGGGAAAATGAAACCTGGGACAAGGTAGGATTGGGAATGAAGTTAATTGCAATGATAGGTCACTATTGACTAGATAAGTGGCCCAAGCATAGAAACCTGAGCTTTTCTGAAGGTTGAAGGGCCCAACATATCCTCATTCATAGTGCAACTAGAAATAGCTCGGTCTTTTCCCAAAGCGTGTGGAGTGCTTTTAGCTTGTTATCCAACTGTTTCCTGCAACAACAGTCTCTTTCCTGGTTTTAACTTTGTGTTCGTTGCTGATCTTCCCAGCTGCGGCTATGTATGCTGATGTGCTGGCAGTGGTTGTAGACTAGCTACATATTGATTCTGGCAGCACGTATGTCACACAAGGTCCAGGGCAGTCGAAGCCCCTTGGCCAGACATCTCAAATCATAGAATCCATTTTTTTACAGGTGCCAGACAAATAATTTTTTTCAGTATGTGTCATGGTGAGAAAACTGTGAAAAAGTACTTCCTTAATATACCATCCCAAATTAAAAACTAGATTTCAGAATCTCAGAGGGATAAAGTTTGCATTCGGCCATAAAAGGTAGGAAAATGCTGAATTTGGTAACAGGGCCTCAGTAATAGGGATAGAATCGTATTTTAATGAATGTCCTATGTTAATTGTAAAGAATGGGGCTATATCCACATCCCAGATGGCTCCAAAACTGGCACTGTTTTTTTGGTATGGGATTTCTTCTTTCTAAAAATGAAATCTTACAGCACAAATGTTTTCTCAAGGAGAGAGCAGACTCAACATTAATGCTTCATTTGATTAAGTTATTTAAACCTCGCAGAAATCCTCTGAGGAAGGTAGATATTATCATCTCCAATTTGCAGATAAGGAAACTGGGGCTCCAGAAGCTAGAATGACGTAATCTAGGTTTGCTTGACCTCTAGTTTATGATCAGTCTAATCCATCATGCTGCCTTTCAGAAGTTCCCATGGCTGAAACAATGTATTTAATAAAAATACTACTCTTTAAATATCTAGAAAATGTTTAAAGATCTTAATAAGTTTTCAATCTTTTATTTTAAACTAATTTCAAAATTGCTATACTTACAAGAAGAGTATAAAGAGCTATACACTATACACATTCCCCAGCCTAAAACAATTTACCATGTTTGTCTTCTCTCTCTCCCTCATTCCTACCCTCTCTCTCTCTCTCATATAGTTTTCCTAAACCATTTGCAAATTACCCTTTACTATTCACAGTATATTTCCTAAAGACAAAGATACTTTCTTACATGACCATTATACAATTATCAAATGATACAGCATTTCTTTTTAATCCACATACCCTATTCTGGTATCACTGGTTATAACAATAATATCCTTCATAAAATTAGTATCTGATTAAGGAACTCAAGCTACACTTAGCTATCACATCTCTTTAGTGTCCTCTAATTTGGAACAATTTCTCATTCTGTCTGTGTCTTACGAGGTCTCATCATCTTTGAAGAGTAAAGGTCTTATGTTTCCTTGTGATCAGTTTTAAGTTGTGCCTTTTAGGCAAAAATACCAGAGAAATAGAATCATGCCATGTTGATTTGTTCCGATACTAATGCTGTTAACGTTTGTCACTTGGTTAAGATGGTATCTGACAAATTTGTGTTTTGTATTTACTGCTGAGTAATAACTAAGTATTTTGTGGGGAGACAGTTTGGGATTATTTAGATCTCCTGCTCTTCATCAAATGTTCACTCTTCAGTTCTACCATCTGCTGATGGGTTTTGCCTGACTCAATTGATTACTGTGTAGTTGCTGAACTGTGATTTCTTTTTCTAACTCCATCCTCCTGTGTTTATTAGTTGACATTCACCTATAAGGTAGAGCCTTCCCTTCTTCTCACGTGTTTGATTGCTTATTCATTCATTCATTCATTCATTTATACCCCTATGGACATGGATTCCCATTTACTCAGTGGGCTACAATCCATTACTATTTTTATTTATTTTGCTGCTCAAATTGTTCCAGACCTGGCCAGTGGGGGCCCCTTCAAGCTGTCTCCTGTGTCTTTTCAATACATCTTTATTATGCTTTGAGTATCTTCAAAAGAGATGTTCCATTAACCTGTGCTTAAGCAGCAGCGTCTTAGAGTCAGCCATTGTCTTGATAAACCTTTGTTCCATTTAGTAAAGTATAGTATTCAGTAACCAAGATCTGAACACTCAAGGTGTTATTACTTCTATGCCATTTCAGGGGTCAGAGTTAGAAAAAATATACATGTATGCGTACATGTAAAGTCTGTATATACAGTGACACACACCCACACACGCTTATGTGCATTCTCAAACACATACTCCAACTCACACATTGTTGCAGCTCACACATTCACACATGCAAACCCATCTGTATTTTAAATTTTAAAATATACATTAAAAACCACACTTTCACATTGATATCTCAATTCCAATCCAACAACACAGGATTTATTCTTTCTGCTTCCTTCGCCAGCAGTGAGGAAACTGACTCCCATTAATGTCAGTTTATTTACTTATTTTCTTAGTTCCGCTTTCTGAACCTAGTCCTCCCCACAGTACTTAGCTGAAGTCCTAGACTCAGAATATGCTGATCTACCTCCCACAAAGCTGTAGCCTTGGTCTCTGGGAAGAAAAAATGAGCTCTGAATAAATTTTGATAACTTTATAAATCTATTTGTATTAGAAAGCTGTAAGGTATATAAATATATGAATTCAAAGTCCTGCTCCAATGCTGCCTGACTTCGTAATTCTGGTAATATGTTGGACCTCTCTAACCCTCACTTGCTCATCTGTAAAATGGAGGTAATAATTACACGTACTTCACAAGGTTGTTGTGAGCATTGAAAGGTATCTCTACATGAAATGTTAAGCAAATACCTGGTACCTGATAAGTACTATCTCAGTGTTATCTTTTATTATTGTATCAGCCAGGGCGCCCAGCGGGAAAACAGCACACTCAGATTAGGCTAATCAAGAAAAGCTTTCTAAAGGGACTGTTTTTGAAGATGTGGGCAGAGTAGAGGGAAACTATAAGTGATGTTTTAATATACAGCACCAGTAACTGTGAAACTGTTACAATGTCTACATGTGAATGGAGGAAGGGTTAGAAAAAGTGCTGTAGGCAAGGTCCCTCTGAGAATAACTGCAGTCAAAGGAGGCAGCCATCCTTCTGTGACTGGCAAGAAGAGAGCTGGCGAGTAAACTCCTTGATCCCTCTCTCTCCCCCTCACTGGCAAACCCAACCAGAGCCAGAGCGCACTGACACATTCCATATAAATCAGCTCTCCTGCATGTGGAGAGGAGAGGGGGAGGATCTAAAGGGCTAAATGGAAGCTATTTAGCTCAATTATTCAACTTTTTTGATGGTATGTTTTTGTAAAACTGGTAACTGATTCTGATGAAATTCTTGTAATAGTGTATCAGACACCTGTCAATATACGGGTTATCTGGATAGTCTGAGACCTAGTCTTCATAAAAAAAGAAAGCTTAAAAACAAACTTAGCAAAAGTGATTAAGAGAGCTGATATTCTGAGGATTGCAAAGTGCTGGAAGTCTAGGAATCATGAGGGCAAGATCTGAGCACCTGGAATTCCAAGTCAAATAAAGGAAGAAATACTTTGGGCTTGGTGAATTGTTCTCTGCAGGAAGAAAGAGATAGGGATGGTTCACAGGGGCTCTGTCCCTGAATATTATTATTAAGTGCCAAGTTAGTTCAAGGGCCAGGACTTGGGAACCCAGCTCTTCCTGGGGCCAAGCCTTCTGCTTGTGGCTGGTCAGGCCATGCAGAAATGTGATCACCTAAAGAGGAGACCAGAGAGATGGAATTTGGAAGTCAGCCATAAGATGAACCAGGAGTAAAAGATTTGTTCAAATAGTTTTCTGAACAATAATGAAGAGACATTGAAGGGGAAAGAAAAGAAATTTCAAAGTTTTTCAGGCTTAGGTGCATTCTCAACACATGTTGACTCATTGAATGGGAGAGAAAGAAAAGGAGTGCTGGAAAAAGGAATGCATGTGTCTTGCTGAAAGGGAACACAGCTCCCTTCTTTCTCTCGATTCCTTCATGAAGCAGATCTGGGTGCTAATGCCAAGACATCTCTGAGCCTGACTGAAAGGGCACAGGATGACACCATGATGACAGCAAGAGTTCTGAGCAAAGCTGCTCACATTCAAGTATTGGGTCAGCCCCTACAAGCCGAGTGACCCTGCACTGGGTGGTCCCTGGGAGACCAGTAACCTTCTGAGTCTCAGTTTCCTCACTGGGTGATTAGGGGTAGTAGCCCCTAATGTCAGCTGTCAGCTATGTCATTCATACTGCTTTGTACCCTGTTATAACATACATTCTGTTATCAGGGCAAGTGTCCTCTCCATCCCTATCTTATCTGGATTACAAGTGTCACAAGGGCTGGCACTCAGTTCTGTGTTGTTGAGCACAAAGTTTTTGAATTAAGTTTTAATGTCCTTTTCTATTTTCTCTTGGCTCCCCTTCTTTTGGACTTTGCTCAATGGTAGGAAGGAGAGGTGGTTGAGTCATGGCTGGTGTCAGGAACCAGAGTGGAAATGCCCTTAGCCATTAGTCTGCCTAAGGAAGAAGTGATATGGGCTCTAGTAATGTGGTACTGCAGAGTATCTGATCATAAGTAATGCCTATACATATTAGTTTTTCAAGAAGGATTCCTGATCCCCACTCATTTTAGACTCCCCTGAATGAATTTTTTGACAGAAGGACCATGACTCATTTCATTCTTCCATTCCTTCATTCATTCATTTTTGGTGAAGTATTGTATAACGTAAACAAATGCACATATCATTAGTATTCAGCTTGATGCAGTTTCATAAACTGAACAGACCCAAGTAACCAGCATCCCAGTAATTACCCTGATGTCTAACAACACAGATTGCTTTGACCTTTATATAAATAGAAGTACACAGCTGGTGTCCATGTTTTTTTTGTTTTTCATTTGTTTGGTTTTTGATTAATGTTATGTTTGTGAGATTCACTTTTTGTGGTGTTTTCACAGATAGTGGTATTAATTCATTCTCATTGCTGTGTAGAGAAGGAGGTGCGTGAGGTGGTGAGGGATGATTTTGCTCCCCAGGGAACATTTGGAGATAACTGGAGACATTTTTGGTTGTCACAACTTGGGGTGGCAGGCAGGCAAAGGGCACTATGACCCTTAGTGGTAGAGGCCAGAGATGTAACTCCCACAACAAGGTATATTCAGCTCCCAATGCCAATAGTGTCAGGTTGAGGAACCCTGCTATATAATAGCTGTCAGTGGGGGTTTGGTTCTGTTATGAATATGGCTGCATTGAATACTGAGCAAGATGTCCTTTCATAAACATGTATGCATTTCTGTCGAATAAGTACCTGACAATGGAATTTCTGGGTCATAGGGTATGCCTGTGCTCAGCTTTAGTAGATACTGTGCCAGTTTTCCGGAGTTGCACCAATTCACACTCCCAGAAGCAGTGCATGAGCTTTCAGGTTGCTCCACATCTGCACCAATATTTGAGCTTTTCTGCCTTTTTCTCATTTTTTTTTTTTTATTCTTCTCCTCTCATTCAGCTTATGGCACCCTAGATACTCAAAACATCAGTGTTTGTTAAGTAAATAAACCTATTCCACATTTTGCAAAAGACTGGGATCATACGCAGGTGTGCTTGTTGTGTGTATAGTAAATTAGAGACCACATTTGGGGAGGACGACTTGCAGCTAGGGTTTCTCTCATTTAAATAAGAGCACTAGCACCTTTCTCTATATCCATGTTCTTTTATTTTTCCTAGGGGCACCAATTGCTTTCCTTAGTAAATTTTACTCAAGGGATCAGATCATCTATCATTTGCATTCATGTTTATCAAGCATTTCCAAATTGTACAGTATAGTTTATCCCAAAACATTGGTTGTTTTTTTTTTTTTTTGTTTTACAGTAAGTTGCTTAGTCATAGGAAAATAGATTGGATGGGGCCATTGAGGGGGAAAAAAAATCTAAGAATTTTGGTCTCTGATCCATTGGTTTTTAAACTTTGGTCTCAATACCTTGTTAGAAAAGCAAATTATTAAGTTCCACCTGGAACTTACTGATGTCTTGGGATTGGGGACCTGTAACCTGTATTTTAACAACCTGTCCTGGTGATGAGATGTTAAATAGAAGTTTACAACCTTTTGATCTATACTATCCTTATCCTCAAGCCACAGACACACTAGTTTGGCTCAATACTTCTGAAGACAAATGTTTTGGTAAAACAATTGAGTCAATTAATCTTTTAAGATTAAGTAATTAACTCCCGTCTGTAAATTCAGTGGTAAATCATCTTCAAGTGTTACTTGGCTGTGACTTATTTCGGGTAGTTTATTTTTCATTTTCTAAGCCCTCAAATTTCAGGCTCTTCATATTTCTAATTGCTACATTTATGCTACCAGAAGATTGCCTCCTATCTGTGCATGCTTTGATATTTGCTTATATGAATCTGTATATACTGTCTTTTGCAAGTATTTGCTTAGCATCTTTTAGCATCCAGGAAGTGTTTCCATGATACCTTTGCTACACCAAAATCAGATGCAGCTCACTTCAGATGACACTACTGTGATATGGTCTAGCACATAGACCTGCCATGTAGGCCTTTAAAATTCTGTATATTAAACTTTGTCTCCCCCTCTGAGATAAGGGTTTGAAATAATGCTTTGAGTTCCATGATCTAGATAACATTTTTGTCTGTTGCTAATTAGATGAATGGTATAGAAAGTAAAATGATTAGGTCCCAGGAGAAGATGGGTTTTCCCCAGTGAACCCCACTAGAGGACTCTCAGTTATGGAAGAATTGTTATTTTAGTTAAAGATATGTTTGGAAATGTCTTCTTTCTTCTTCTCATTAACATCATGATTATTGCCATTAAAAAAAAAATCTTCATTTACAAACCATCTGGCTACTATGAACAGAAATACTGACTTTGCTCTCCAAAGTGAATTAGACTGTCACCATTCTCTACTTTCCAGTGAATTATTCTTAATTCAAAAGAAAAAAAATCCTAATATTTTATAATTAAAAATGAATACTTGAGTCACTTGACTTGCTACAATAACAAAATAAACCACATAGAAATGACCTTCCAAAGAACAGCCATCAGTGAACCCAAGAATTGATATAATCCCACTTTATTTACCTAACCTTTTTTACCAGCCTCTCAATATTACTTCAACAAACTTTATCAGAGCCATTCCTTTAAGTGCCCTTTTTGCTATTATTTAATATTATAAATCTAGTGTTTCTGCTTCAACCTGTGTCCCCTCATTTTCTTTCCCAACTAAAGAATAGCAATTAATTGAGAATGGAAAAACAAGTCCCAGAACAATTATGAAAGTATAATGAAGTTTGAATTAGTACATGCAATGAAACAGTGGTAAGATGCATGAGAAGGTGCGAATAGAATTCAGTGCTGATGTGGTGCATTTATAGTTAGGTCTCTGGGTAGGAATACAATGAAAGAGAAGAGAGGAAAAAGTACTACTTGTACAGTAAAATTATACCTCTGGAAACTAAGCAGGGTCGGGCCTGGTTACTACTTGGATGGGAGACCTCCTAGAAAGACCAGGTACTGTAGGTGTAAAAAATAAGGGATTGTAAGATGACAAGATCCTTGCAATCTGTGAGGTAAACCAAGACTTGCCTTTCCTCAAAAATAAAATAAAATAAAATAAAAAATAAAATAAAATAAAATAAAATAAAATATAAAAAAATTTTAAAAGTCACACCTCTGGAATTCAGCTTAAAGAAAAAAAATCATGGACATGGATTCTCTCCTAGCCCATGATATTCTAATATAAAAATTAAAACATTGGGTAAATGTTTCTATACTCCTTTTATCGTAGTTGAAAATTGCACTTTTCAAATGCCAAGATGATTCTGGACCCATTTGACAAGCATTGAATGCAGAGTGCCAGGCTCTGGTCGAGTTGCTGGGCTATAATAGAAAGAGGAGGCAAAAGTCCCCACTCTCCTGGAGTTCACCATCTAACCCTGACTGGTACTTTGAGATCATAGTTCACCGATTTGAAGGTTTTCATATGCTGTCATGACAGACACATCTTGCATTATTTATCTCAGAAATCTAATTAAAAGTTGATGTTGTTGTTGTTGTTGTCATTGTTGTTGTTTTATGCCATTTAATCTATTCAGTTAATCAATCTGGTCAGAATTTTTGTTTGTCAAAATAGAGGATACCAGTTGCTCTGTTCCCAATTCTAGTTAAGAGCTCATTTACCCATGGGGACCCGGAATCATGGGGGATGTGGACTCCATTTAATCATTCAACACATATAAACAGATACATAAATACTATATAAGGTACTGTACATAATTCTACATTACAAGGTTGAAAGGATACGAAAATAAGTCTAGACTTTCCACTAATTCCCAGTCCATAAATTTCTTAGTGACTCTAGGACTTTAAATCCTCTTATCTTCATTTTGTTATTTAAGAAAAACGTCTAACGATGCAGTATCTGATGTTCTGTGAGTATCTACAGGCCTAAAGCCTCGTGAGAGCCTGAGAATTATTTCTAGGAGACATTGTTAATTAAGGTGTAGCTAGCACTTTTACCTCATTGTTTAAGAGGCTTTATTTTCATCTAATATTGTTATTATTATTAATAAGCGCATAATGCACTTATGGGCTGACATGTACTTTTACACCATGATTTATTTTCCTCCTGTTCCTCCTCCAGTTAGCGCACGTTGCCTGGAAGTGCTCCTCTGCCTTTGGTCTTTGTCGGTGCTCCTTTGGTTTTCCAGCACAACATGCAGGGTCTTCAACGACTGCCTGTCACTTTCCTTACAGGTTTCACCTAGCCTGACCAGCAGCAAACTCTTGTGCAGCTCCCTTCACCTCCTTCATCTCTGGGTCTTGCAGTGTCAGGCAAGTGCTCCCTTGTCCTTCACATGAGAAGCCTAGAGGTGCTGAGGCATCAGAGGACATTCTTTCCCCTCTGATTATTTCTTTATTTCATTGATATTCTGAATTTCCATCATTTCAAAGAAAAGATACCCTCTTCATCTGGAGCTGTTTTCTAGATAGCTTCACAACAGGAAAAATTCGTAAATAATCTACAGAAAATAAAGACTTCAGAATGGAATGAAGATTAGGCTTTTAAGGTGGCCTTAGGGGAGGATGAATATGTCTAGCCAGAATAATGAGCTAGTTCGGGAATAATTGCTTACAAAGTGAGAGACAAGTCATGGTTGCTAGGCCTGCAGAAGTCAGCCTTATCCTTGCCTGCAGTCAAAGGCAGGTCGGGAAGGCTGAGCTGTTTAGTCTCAGTAGCAAAAAAATATATGGTCTGTTCTGGATAAGCAGGCTGTTTGCAAGGAAAAGGTAACAGCTTTCGTCTGTTGAGAGAAGTGGCTTTTCCAAAAGTTCTATTGAGATTTCTTAAAAATAAAACCTGAGAGTGGGGAGAGTTGGCTCAAGGACAGCCACAGGGCAGAGAGAAAAAAAAAACAGCTACATTTCCAGCACACAAACAATGCCATTTAAAGCAATGGATTGAATACAAAGTATTATGAAAATTTCTGATTTGGCTAGTGTTTGTGTTTCTTAATATAGGAACATTAGTAATGTCTGTTCCCTAAGCCCATGTAAATCTGAACCCCTGTGTTATTGGCCGTTTGGAAATAATAACGTAAACTGCCTCTGGGTTGGCCTAATTAACTTAGTATCTGTATAACTGAATACTTTGTCAAACTGCAAATATTTTAATATTCAGCCTAAGCCAAAAGGCTTTGTCAAACTAGATACTGAAAATACTCTATCATTTTGAAACAGAATATACAATAATCTAATATTTAAAGGCATTATTTGGAAAAAGAAGCTTGGATTGAATTTTCACTTACCATGAACCTTTGGTCATTTTCTTTGCTCTACTCCATAGAAACCCTAAGAAGGAGATTGGTCTTCTTTATCCACATAATAGCTGCATTTTCTTTTTCCACTTTGCCTACAAATCCAAAGGTGGTCTATATAGAGTTTATTTGTGATGTGTCTTAAAGAATTAGGAGAATTTAGTAAGGGAGAGAGGAAAAACATATTCAAGCTGAAAGAATGAACAATGAGAACAATGAAAATGAGAATGAAATATTATTGTCCTCGGGAAGTGGTGTGTCATTAGTTCGGAGTGGGTGCTGAATCACAGCTGGTAGTGCTGCTTTTCTTACCCATGCTGAAAGCAAGGAATTGGCGTACCTGCATTGTTCTATTCCATTAATAATAGAGTGGACACTTTTTAAGAAGGAGAGAAAGTGAATTAAAGGACATATTTCTTCGTGGAGTGGAGCCCGGTCTCCATTGTGAGTTAATGTTATGGGGTGGAGGCTCTGAGGTGTTAAATTCAGCTGAATAGTGAGAAGAAAGGGAAAGCATTTGGTAGTTGAATTGGCGTTCTGGAGTCATTTTAACTAAAACATATTAATCTATATTTAAAAATAGCTGGTGGAAAGGTGAAAGGTTGAAGAAGAGAATCTTCTAAGTGAAAGAGCTTGGTGCTCCTTAGCCAAAACACCGTTGTTTACAAGGAAAAACAACAGTCATTTCTTAGGTAGTCTATAAACTTAACCAGGTGGGTACAAAGCACTTCCCTGAATATAAGATGGTTTTCTTTGGGTGGTTAAAACCTGATGTTCCCTAGGTCTCCTAATTTGAATATCATTTGTGGCCAGGATTCCAGTTCTTTTCAATGTAGCTTTAAGGTCTCATCTAAATCTGGAGATGGGGCTCGGGACTTATTCTTTTGGCCTCAACATTCCGTGACAGACCCCACAGTGGATGCTGGAAAGGGGAGGGCTGTCACCTAATCACAAAATCGCAGAACGAGGATCTGCCATTTCAGATCTCCTGGGACTGGAACTCCTGTAATCTCTTGTTTTAGAACAGGGTAGGGCGGGGCAGGAAAGCTTCACAAAGGAGCCATGATGGATGAGGTTTATTTTACTTGTCGGTTCAGTCATTTTTTTCATTAAAACAGCATATTTGCGAGTGGAGCCTACATTATATCCCGTGGCTTGTACTGGGAGAGTGGAGGGACCAGGTCGTGGATCATTGCCATGAGCAACAAGACGGGGGTGAGTGCCGCAGCCTGTCGGATGACTTAGCAGGAAACACATGCCTGCCAGAACACATCATTTCAACTTTGGCTTTCACTGTACTAATTCCCTGAATGGCAATAACAAGAAGGGGAGTGGGGGAAACATGGGAAATGAGAGAAAAGAGATCTGAGAAACTGAATCTGCAGGGGAAAAGCAGTTACCAGAGTTTAAGTGAAACAGCTCACGGATGCAAGCAGGGAGGCAGAGGGAGGGGAAAAGGCTGGGCTTAAGCAACCTGCTACTGGGATTTAGACAAAGGCAGGTTGAGAGGCAGAGAACAAGGCGGGATCAGTTGCTAATATCAGCATGGGGACAGAGCCAGCAGCTGGACTCCCAGCATGAAACTGAATAAATTCACAGCGTCTCCTTCAGGGTAGAAATTACTGGAGTATGTACCAAAATAAGAACTCAGAGAAAAAAAGTAAGTTTGGGAAAGGACTTAACAGATTTTCACGGCCTTTGAAATCTCGCTCCTCTTGAGGCATGCCTTCATCGATGCGTTACCTCTTTATATTTTCTGTCTCTTGTGTAATCATTTTTATCGTGTTCTACGTGTTCAGTTTTGGGGGGAGCAAAGCTTCCAGAGGCTGAATAATTCAGAAACTTTGATGTTGACTCAAGTTTGCACATCCTTTATCAAAGGCAAAACACCTTTCCTGTGGAGAAACAAACTAACAATATATGAGAAGTCTTCTTGCAAAGAATACCTGACCCAAAGCCACTATATCACGAGCCCCTTATCTAAAGAAGAAGCTGAATTTCCTTTGGCATATATAATGGTCATCCATCACAATTTTGATACTTTTGCAAGGCTCTTCAGAGCTATTTACATGCCTCAGAACGTCTACTGCATTCATGTGGATGAAAAAGCGACAGTTGAATTTAAAGATGCAGTGGAGCAGTTATTGGACTGCTTCTCAAATGCTTTCCTGGCTTCCAAGATGGAGCCAGTTGTGTATGGTGGGATTTCCAGGCTCCAGGCTGACCTGAACTGCATCAGAGATCTTGTGGCCTCAGAGATCCCATGGAAGTACGCCATCAACACCTGTGGGCAAGATTTCCCCCTGAAAACCAACAAAGAAATAGTTCAGTATCTGAAAGGGTTTAAAGGAAAAAACATTACCCCAGGGGTGCTGCCCCCAGCTCATGCAATTGGACGGACTAAATACGTCCACCGAGAGCACCTGGGCAAAGAGCTTTCTTATGTGATAAGAACCACAGCTCTGAAGCCTCCTCCTCCCCATAATCTCACCATTTACTTTGGCTCTGCCTATGTTGCTCTATCAAGAGAGTTTACCACCTTTGTTCTCCATGACCCACGGGCTGTTGATTTGCTCCAGTGGTCCAAAGACACGTTCAGTCTGTCCTGATGAACATTTCTGGGTGACGCTCAATAGGATTCCAGGTATGTGAAATTCCATATTGCACGTGACAATGTTCCATAGTTGAAAGGGTTTTTGAGAGCCTACTCTTTTTTATTTGAAGTGGAAGATGAAAACTGAAATATCTAGTTCTCACCCTAATTCTTTCTAAGTGCAAAATGATGTGGTTTTTTTGTTTTTTGTTTGTTTTTGTTTTGCTTTTGTTTTTGTTTTGTTTTATGTGATAGTATGATATTCTAGCATGGCCAAATAATACCTTTCCGTGGTATTGCTTTGCAGTTCATCATGTTCTTTTGATTTTATCATCTTATTAAATCTTTCCCACGATAGACATTATTGTTCTCAATCCCTGCTAGAGATTCTTCTTTCTTCCAAATTTGTCAAACTTGCTCTTACCCCAGGACTTTTGCCTTGGCCATTCTCCTGCCTACCCCTAGACCTTCACAGCTCCTTCTATCAGCCAGATGTCATCTGAGCTGACTGACCACTCCACCATCTGGAATTATCATATTAACTTATTTGTATGCGTTTGTGCTTGGCCTCCTCTGTGTTAGCTCCATGAAGTTGAGCCATTTTCTCTCTTGTTAACTGTTGTATCCTCAATGCTTAGAACACTTAGTAAATGTCTAAGTATATTTTAGGTGAGTGATTGAATGATGAATGACAAATCGTGAGGCTTTACTATGTCACCACAGCTGTCTTCCTAAGACCCAGTGAGCTGAGAAATATTTGGACTCATGCATGTACCATATCATAGATGTAGAGTTTATATTATACACAGATGTATATTTTATCTATTTATATATAATATATTTAAATATGTTAAGTATCATATATTTACATTATATAAATATATTTTCTATATACATATTTATATATTTACTTCAGGTAAATAATGAGATGCTACTGGAGAAGTTCCTTTTTTTTCATCAAAACATTTCTACCTTTACTAATGGACTAGATCCATTATTTTTAAAACTATAAAAAAAAAACACGATAGGATTTCTTCTGAAGGAAATAGCATGCTGTGGACTCCGTGGAAAACACAAAGCAGATCTCTGACGAACCCGACAGCATTATTACAGCAGAGAAAAGCGATCATTGTTCTGGTGGTTGGGGGGCCGCCAGGTTGGAAACACTGGTAGGTGCTCTCGGGCTGCAGGGCAGGGCCTGCTGGGTGATAAACACGCCGGCATTCTCTGGAAAATACTGTGTTTGGGTTCTGAATCCCAGGGTGACCGGCCTGGGGAATAGGGCTGGCTCTTGCCCTGCGTAATTCTCTCTTTCCTGACCTCTCTCGCCCTATGGCTACCATGTTTTCACCTTTTATCTGTTGTTTCCATCATTAGTGCATAATTTGGGAGCATTAGGTACTTAGAGGCTGATTTTCATAACTATGTATAAAATGTATATTCTCTTTCTGTTTGCACTATTCCCTTAAAATTTATAAAAGTTTAGTTCTAGCCATGTGATCCCTTAGATATTATACTGAGATTAAGGCATTTCCTAACTTAGCAAAAGCCTGAATTTTTGGTTTGAAAAAAAAAAAAAAGAGAAACCTGGGTTTTGTTTAGTGTCTGTGGTTACTTTGATGGAAGGACGGTCAGTATAATCAACATCAAATCAGAGTAAGAAAATCAAGGAAAAAAAGAAAGTTTCATCTCCCCATTTTTCCTTTAGCCCCCTTCTCCTTTCTAGCCTTAGTCAAATAGACAATGTGGGAGACCTAGAACAATATCTAAATAGAGACAGGAGAAAAAAACTATTTTTACTATAAGCTCCTGGTGTGGCACACTGGCTTCTGCCCTGTCACAGCAACTGTATGACCCTATGTAAATCATGTAACCTCTTGGGACCTCAAATCTCCTAGCTAAAAAATGAGGGCACATGTAGAAAGACTCCCTTCATTCCTATACATGCTTTTGTTTGCAGAAGACACAATGCCCAGAATCACATAAACACCCATTACATGGTTATGGGAATTCATAGAAAGGTGGGAATGCTGGTGAGTCTGGACTCCGATTTGCTCTGGTGAATACATTCCATTTCCTTTGTAGAAAATTGGAGGTACAGGCTCTGCCAAGAAAGCATCTCTCTAGGGAGGCAAGTGAGCCATGTCAGGGGCTGTCAGGTCTGATTCTACAGGGCAAGGCTTTCAGGCTAACATGACATTTCCTGGGGCTTTGCCTCCTTCCTTTCTTTGACTCTGGATGGCATCCTGGTTCAGGGAGATAGCAAAAGTATATCCTCCTTGTAGGTTGGCCCTTCCTGAATTACAAATGATTTAAAGAAAATAATTCATCAAACACTATAGTCTCAGTGCTGGCTATCTCATCTTCAAAGGCAACATAAAATTTAATCACACGCTCAAGTAACTCCAGTGATTTTATCTTGGCATTCTTTGTGATTTAAGATTTGGTGTGTGAACCTGCTTCTTTATTACCAAACTGAAACCATATTAGTTCTTCTATTTTCAATGTCATGTTTTTAGGGGAAAAAGTTCTGCAGTTAATATAGCATAAACATATTTTTTTTTTTGCAAATGCGCAAGTCCAGAGGGTGGCATTCCTTCCCTTCCTCAAGGTTTCCTTCTGTCTTTCTCCTAAACATCCTCAAGCATTTTCCTTAGAAAGAACTTGCACAGGCATTTCAGTTTCCCCTAAATACTCACAAGAGTAATATGACTAAGAAAATGATTGGTACCTTATGATGAGATATCAGGGGAAAAAAGTGAAAATAGTTTAAAATTGGTGGGACTCAATAGAAAGGATATTCATAGAGGTAGCACTGAATCACATATCTTCACACTTTAATGTCTTTCTATTGAGAAAATGCCTTCACTCTTGGTTTTCAACCCTTAGGCTTTTTCCCATACTGCATTAGAAACAAAAATGATGGGGCCAGAAAAAGTCCCTTGGTGGCCTCAGTCTTCTGGGGAGGCCAGGCAGAGTGGCTGTCATTCTATTCTCTGTGACTCATGTACAGACAGATTGTCTAGACCTCTCCCTCTTGACATATTCTCAAAGGAAACTGTCCAGGAGCACAGATTTCTTTGACTTACACTACAGAACATCAGGCTCTGCTAGCAGTACTGCACCCCAAATTCTGGTGCACACTTATATTTCCTAATTTCTCAGATCTTTGTTATCATTTCTACTATATATATCACCTTAAGAAAAGCCCATTTTCTCTAGCTTTTCTGGTGTTTCCTTTACTATTTTCTTTTGCTTACCTGCCCCAAGGAGGAGTGCCAGAGGCCACTTAGATTTTTTGCTTTAAGTCTTATCAAATTGTTTAGCATCTGCAGAAGCTGCTGATGGTTTCGTTTTTTTCTCAGTCCATTCCTATGGCTATGTTATCCTCTTGTCCTGTTTCAGGGCAAGTCTATCTCGAACGAAAAGGCAAAGCTGCTACATGCTTCGGCTTCAACTACTTTTTTTCTCTCAGTGCATAAACTTGTTCTTTTGAATTTTTGCTCATGCATTACTCTGACCTTTCTCATGCCATGATGTTATTCTTCCATAAGAATGTTTTCATTTGTTTGCTTTGCTTCCTTTTTACATTTTGTATACATTTTTTCCAGAGCTCCTTTGTGAAATAAATGATCTCAACCTCAAAGTGACCACATGATCACATTTCTTCATTTTTCAATTCTAAAAATAGCATGTTTCCTACTACAATTTATTTTGCTTTTTTAACTCGAAGTTTCATTTATAGTGCACATTCTTTGAGAGTAAGTGACAGAAACAAAACCCAAAGTTGCTTAAATAGAAACCAGAACTTACCAAGTCATAGAATTAAGCTGTTCAAGGAACGGCTCCAAATAAAGCTGGATCAAGGGTTAGAGCAATATATTCAGGACTCTTGTCAGGTTTTCTCTCTGTGGGGAGACCTATCCTTGTTTGCCCAGGTCTGAGGGTGAGTCCTGGGAATGGACCTTTCGGTACTAAAACAAGGAATGTCCCAGGAAACAGACAAGTTGGTCACTCTTTCTCTCTGCCTCTGACTGTGTTGGCCTCATTGAGGCAGGTTCTCCCACATGGTATCAGAGATGGTCAGAAGTATCTCCTGGTGTTTGATTCTGACAGCTGGCACTCCTGAGGGGGAAGAAAGTCTTTTGCCTAATAGTTCCAGCAACAGTACAGGGGAATCTTCAGATTGGTTCTGCTTGGTCCAAATTGCTATCCCTAAACAAAGCTGGGGTAGGAGGAATACTGACTAGCCTTCCTTGGGACGCTTTCCCACAGTCGAGCTAGAGGTTAGGGGCAGGCTATGGTGGAGGATGGTTCCTTAGAGTGATACCAGGCAGACAAAAAAAGCACAGGCTCACTGCAAGATGGTTCCTTGTTTTGCAGACAGAGATTTTGACCATCTTCACATGATATCAGAGGGGCAAGATTTAACGCAATATAAAGCTTTAAGCACTTGAGCTATTTTAACTTGGAGAATACTAATTTAATTACCTCTGTGGAAGTATGATCTTATAAGCATACGCATTTCCCTCATAGAACTATTTTTAATAATGTTTCTTTATTGTATTTGGATAGTACTTAGTTTGCAAAATATTTCTTTCACATTTCTTTCACATTAGCTTTTTTAATCCTCATAAGAACCCTCTAAGTGGAAGACTATTGTTCCCATTTTGCAGGTGAGAAAACTTAAGATTAAAATATGTGACTTGTTCAAAGATAAATATTACATATATCTAGCAATAAATATCTAGGAAGAACAAAGATTTATGTTATACATTTAGATTAAGCCGAACCTAATTTTACAAACTCTTCATTTAATTATTGTAATACAACTGTTCAAAAGATGAAACTTAACTAATTTTAAGTCTTATTAAGCTTATAGAAGGATTATATAATTGAACCTACCCAAGAATGTTCTCTCTTGTTCCTTATGTTATCGCAATATTTAGCCTATTTCCTAGAACTTTTGTTTTTTTCATGTGAACAGAAGGTACAGGAAATACTAGGAAACGAATGTTTACTGAATATCTGCCTCAGGTCTGTATTACCTCAGTGTAACCTTCACAGGAATTTTGTCTGGTTGTACTTCAATCCACATTTTACAAATATGAAGATGGGATCGGGTTGAGTAATGTGCTCTACTCCAAAAACAGGAAGCACAGTAGAGGAGAAAGTGTGGTCAGCGGGCACCTCATATTCTGCACTTTCAAAACTCAGCTCATGTGCCCCTGAATTTAACACAATCCTCTGTTATCTCAGTTCTGCAAGCTGGCTTCTCTCTCTGCTTAATTTTCACCACCCTGATTTCTGTCAATTTTCCTATCCCTAGAGCTCGGGTTCCAGAGTTGGAGAGAAACAAGGTTGGAACCTTAGCTCCTCCATCACGAGCCATGTGTGGCCTGACATTTGTAAAGCTCTGTCTTAGAGTAGTCAATGTGGCATTGATGTTGAAAACATGGATCCTGGAGGCAGATTGCTTGAATTTGAATATCAATTCCACCATTTACAAGCTGTAGGAGCTTAGACAAGTTATCTAAATTTGGGGGCCTCAGTTTCCCATCTATGAAATGGAGAAAATAATAATATTTATATGAAATATGTAAGATTTAAGGGAGTTGGACCAATGCCTGGCACATATTTTAAGTGTTAGATTTTATCATTGTTGTTATTGTTATTATTATCATTCGATAAATATTTTTTAAGCAGTAGATGCTCTATTAGGTACTGGGATATAGTAATAAAAAGACAAATAAGGGCCCTTCAGTCATGGAGTAAATATTCTAGAAGCAGGAGACAGATAATAAAAAGTCGACAGATAAGGTCATTAGAATTATGACAAGCAAAAATGTAGGCTGGAAAAAAAGGAGAAAATGCAGGCTGATACAGGAAGGGACCTACTTTAAATGGAGGGAATTAAGGAAGGCTTCTTGGTGAAAGTAGCACAGGAACTGCATCTTCTATATGAGAACGAGTCAGCCATGCACTTGAGAAAGAGGGTTTAGATCTGACAACGTTCCTGAGGAGAGCAAGAGCTCCCTGTGTTCAGGAGCCATAAAGGCAGCCCTTGTGGCTGTGGCGAGTGAGCGAGGGTAAGGGATAGACCTTGCACTGAGGTGAGCAAGGCCCTTGTGTGAAGGCCACGGGGGTGACATGACCTGGCAGCACCGCCTTCATAAGGTTATTGGCAAAAGCAGCAAGACAACGCGTGCAAATGTTTGGCCTAGTGCTGGGTGCAGAGTAAACAGTCAATAAACTGGATCTGGCTACCAGCCTCCTCTCCATTTCTGGTCTGCCATTTATCTCTCTTCACCTTTCTCCTACAACAGTCTAATTTCCTTTTAACCACTTCCCCTGGCTCCATTCTCAGCCTGCTTAAACCCACTCTCTACGGTAACAAGAAGACCTTTATAAAAATGCACCTTGATTACATGATCACATCTCTCTCCTTCTTAGAAAACTTCTAGGGATTCCTATCACCTCCAGCACTACATCCAAACACTGGGCATAGGGAGCTCATTGTGATCGGGCGCCTTGGCCTTTCCAGCACCTTCTCTCACTATGAACTTCAGCTCTACTGTATGGCTTGTGGGTCCCAAATGTGCCCCTTCCATCCTCCCTTCCTCAATCCATGTCAGTCCTTCTGCCAAGATGCTCTGGAATGCTCTTCTTCCTTCCTTACTCACCTAGGTAGGTGATAATGTGCTTTGCTTTTAAGATTCAGACCAGAGTCACATTCTCTAAAAAGCTTTTCCTAAATTTTGCTCCTGTGGACTCACTCCTCCTGTATCACACTGTGCTATTCTTAGTCTTGCAGTGCCGTGTTTGGGTTCCCAGTGGCCTTCTAGACTGAGCTTCAAGGGTAGAACCTGTACCTGCTCATTTTTGTTTTTCTATTGCACAACCCCTGATACATGAACAATGCTCAGTACAATGGGGTCTTGTACACAAACTCCACTACACACACACACACACACACACACACACACACACACACACTGTGTGTAAGTTTAAAGGGTTTCAGCTGTCACGCCCTGCCCTCCATTCCATCCAGTGACTGTGGGGTCCGGAGTGAGCATGAAGTGGATTCTTCTCAATCCCATGCTGGGTCTTGGCTCCCATGGATCACTAATGTAAAGATACAGTATACATCTCATAACATAGCACCTCAGCTTGAGCTCACTATTTCATCTAGTGCTCATTTGAAGAAACCACCATCTGGACTAAGATTAAAGGGAAAAATCGGCCATCTTGGAAATTTGGAGACTCTTTATCATTTTAATGTGGCATATTCCCAAGGGATTTCTCCAGAGGAATTTTGACTGTATGTTGTTTTCTTTTACATACTGACTTTGCAATCTAACCTGTGTTGGACTTCTAGAACAGCCAGTAATTGGCAAAGTCCGTGCACAAATTCAGATTGTTTTACTTTTCTAATCCAGAGTTCTGTCCACATGCAATGTATAGAATTGCTCTTTTCTAAAAGTTGTTTTATTTAGACAGGCAGATAGGGTCAAAGTGCTACAAAGAGATAATTACCAAAGACTGAAGCCTTGGAACAACAGTCTGTCATAAAACTTTGACTCTGTCACAGGACTTTCAGCTGCGACTTCCAGCATTGTGAAAAGGCTATCCTGTTGCCAAATGTGCTAAAGGGCATTGCTTTTATAATCCCTCTTTGAGAAACTTGTAGTTAAATAGATAATTCTGTCCTTTTCATACTCTTGGTTACCAACTATTTAATTGAGACTTAGATAATAGCTGATTTTAGAGCCGCTATTCTCAGAGAAATTCAGAATGAGGTAAATTTAAGTTTCCAGTGAACATCTTTAGTTTGCTTTTGGGCCCTCACTGTTCTTCCTCCCTCTATGATCTCATTTACATCCACAGCTCAGCCCCATTTTTGTAGTTATAAATCACAACCCTCCATCATGCTCTTAGGCCCTCTCTCACATTTCTTCCTACCTTTTGGATATCTCTTCCTGAGGTTCCTCCTGGCACCTGCTGATATGCTCCCCCATCCACCTCCCTACTCCCCACTAACACCCTTCTTCAGAGCTTCCCTGACCTGACATTGCCATTCTCCAAGTTAGCCAACTTCTCCTAATTGGACCCCCATGTCTAATCAGCACATTCTGCGCATTCTGTGATAGGTTTTGATTGAGTGTCACTCTCCCTGTTCCTGTTGCTACTGTTCTAATTCCTGCCCATCGTGCTTCTCAAGTAGATTGTTAGACCCTTCCTTCTCAGTGGTCTTTCTGGCCCCAGTCTCTCTGTTCAACCCATTCTAAACACTCTCGACACACATTTCTTCTTAAGGCATAGCTCTAAGAATAACTTCTCTATCCCAAAGTTTCAACAGCTTATTGAGTTATTCAGTATAAATATCTCAATATGGCATATTGGATATCAACATATCCCTATTAGATATCACCTCAATATCACCCTACTATTGGTTCCCATTGCTGCTTTCCCTGAAAAACACCTTGTATTCTTGCTTTTGGTAATTTTCTGCATGTTGTTTTCTTTACTTGGGCCAATCTTCTACAACTCTCCCATTTATATAATGACATTAATGGGTCTGCATTCAATGGCTTGTTATTTAGGAAGATTTTCCTGATCTTTTTTTTTCTCAATTATACACCCTTGTAAACTTTTGTTGTAAATCCTTTATGCATTCTTTAATCTTCTTTGCATTATAATTATAAATGTAAATATCATATTACCCTGACTAGATTATAATTTCTTTGGGATCTTTTATATTTTTAGCGCTTAACAAAGTGAGCATCCAGTAGGATAAGAATATTTATTAAATTGAGTCAGATGGAAATAATATTTAATATGCCTGTCAGCACTGCTGCCCAGTCAGCTGCAAATCATCACCTCCTCCACCACCACCCCATCACCACACACACACACACACACACACACACACACAGCCTAGGTTACCATGCCAAATCCTGAAGGCTCAGCTTCAGCATCTTTCAGCCATGTTCAGTTTTTCCAGGACATTTCTTTAAGTTCTTTCTGCTTCTGGTCAATAGCAATGGGACTGTTCTCTCTCCCTCAGTTTTCCAAAGCATCTGGTTCATATCAGGAATGCCTCTCAAAGCCAAGCTTATTTTGGGGGTAGCATCAGCTTAAGCCAGACTGTGCTTCACTCTGAGGCCTACTATCCATGAGTTTACCAAATTGGTGTCTGACCCCACCCCAAAGAAGTAAAAAGAACAGCTTAACAGCAGAGGCCCCTGCTTTAAAAAACAATTTGGATTTTATGAGGCTGCTTCTTTGATGGAGTTAATCTATCATTTGGTGAAGCAAATGACCCTGCTGAGATTTTTGGTGAATTTTTTCCTGAGTCTCGGAGTGGATAATTTGCAATCTTTGAAAGTCAAGTACAAAGCTAAATCTAAAGCAGCAAGTAATATTAATTACTTCCTAACTAATCATTTCTTAATGTGGTTTCTCAATGCCAGCGCCACTTAACAAACCTCTCTTTCTCTCGTCTTCTGACCCATACAGTATGTGATGTTCTTTTTTTGAGATGGTTTTAAACAAAACCATGAGTGGCAGAAGGTTTTCCCCAAATATATTTACCCTATATCCATTGCAGGGCCACATTTTCAGAGAATGAATAGATGACATCCATTCCCCATAATCTTTCTCTTCAGCTAGATTGAAATATCAGAACATAACTATGAACATATCAAAGGATAAAACTGTCATCTTTACTAAGCAAGCTAGAGACAGTCAGATCACCCTAAAACAGTTAGCTTCCTGCCATGTCAGCCCCCTCTTCTAGTTATTTCCTCTTTAGCCACCCCCTTCTAAGCCCTAATCCTCAAATAATTTCTTTTTCATTGAAATTCTAGAACTACCTCTTCAGTTTAAGTCAGGGCTTCTTCTTTGAGTTTCTTGTGGTTCTACAGGATGAAGGCCCTCCTGCCTAGAACTCCAAGTGCCCACCTATGTCCCATGGGGAAACTGCCCATCCTGGACTCTGAGGTCCTGTCTAGGTGTTGAGTAGTCTCCTGGAGATGCTAAATACCTCCCCATCTGTTTTCTACTCTCTTGAGACTTCATTTGTCTGAGCTAACTGCCCTTCACTTCACTTTCAAGTCTTCTGGTTTATCTCTGATCAATAAGCCTACTACATTTTGGATTTTCCCCTGCACTTACTCAACCTAAACATAACTCTTTAGCGCAACTTTCCTAAAAAACAGCCTCCTTTTTATTCTGTGCAGAGGGCTATAGTAATTACAGCATTTAGAGCTGAAAGGAGCTTTAAAGAACATCTAGTTCCAATCCTAAAATCATATAAATTTGGAAATCAAGACTCAGAGAGATCAAACAGCTGGTTGATTATGCTGTTCTGTAAAATGAGTTAACATTTTCTGGCTTCATTGCCCATTTATTATAAATGTTAAAATAAGCACTTTCATTCATAAGACCCCATATTTTTCAATTAGTCCCCCATTTACAGAAAGAAGATGTGGTATTACATGTAGTGTTGGGGGTGGGGCACGGGGATTTTAGGTACAGTTAACATTGTAATAACACAGTAATTTTCCTTTTAGGTTCTCCTATCATTATATTGGTTGTTACTAAGGTATTCTTACATCCACTGGGGAACATCGGTGTAGTTAGTACAATTTAAGTGAATTCTTTTAGGTTTACTGTAGAGCTATCCCACAAATCAATCATTTTCTCCTCATGCCTCAGTGGTTTTGGGGAGGGTCATGTGGAGTTTTCATACACAATGGCTTGCAAACTTTTTGTGATCTGTATGCTCCCCCAACCCAGACTAATGTTTTAAACATTTCTTTTCCTTTCACATCAATCAGTTATTGAATCCCTTCTAGTCAGTCTATCTTTCAGCAATGAGTGGGTAGGACCGATGGTATCTAGGGTGACCAATTTGTCCTGGTTTGTCTAGGACTTTCCCAGTTTTAGCACTAAAAATCCCATGTCCTGGGGAATTCTTCAGTTCTTGGCAAACTGAAATAGTTGGTCACCCTAAGTCCTACAACCACATATTCTTGCCCAGAGAAGGATGGAGAAGTAGTACCCTAGATATGTATGTCCCACAGAACAGTACTGATCAATAAATTGTAAAAAAAAATAATAATAATAATCAAAACCACTCAATTATGTAAGTTACAACACACTGAAGATGCTTTGAAGGGTAGTGCTCAAAACTACACTATCAGCCATGAGGATGAGGGCCCTAACCAAAGCAGACCGGGACTGAATCTACTATATTTATAACAATGTTCCTATTGTTATTGCAGAGAAAGAATAGAGTTTAAGGATGTCATCTAAAAGGATGAATTGGTACATATAAAGCTTGAATCTAAAGCCACTTTAAGCAGTGGGAAAATCAAAGATTTTCTTCTACTAAGTACAAACACAGGACACAGCTCAGTGGCAATTTGTTCTAGCTTTAATTTTTAGCAAAGCAGAAGAAATGTTTGCTTTTGGGGATTTATCCAAGCACTCTGCCCTAACAAACTGTCTGAATTCAAGTAAATGACAGGTTTTTTGGGAAAGAAGCTAGTATGACAGTGGATTGAATAAACTGAAAGTGAGTTGAGAATTTAATAGGGCTATTAAAATTAGAAGTTGGAAGAAACCACTGCCTATCTCTATTTCAGGACTATTTTGTTTTCAATTATTTAACAATGTTCAAAAGACAAACGGTGTCTTCAAGATACACATCTCTGCCAGCAGCTGAATTATAAAATACCTTCTCTTAATGGAAATACCATACCATCATCACCTTGCAACGTTCAAAAATATAACATTCAAAAACATGGAAGTGGAGAAATTTGGAGGTATTTGGTATGAGAACGGTACCAGAAAAATATCCAATTTGAACAGACCTTGGACATGCAAGGTCCTTTCCTCATGAATTTGTAATTTACAAACAAAAGTTGCATAGACAAACAATTTTCCTAAAAACTTAATGGAGTACAGGCAAAGGTAAAATTTTTGTTTGTTTGTTTGTTTGGGGGCAATTAGAGTTAGAGTTGGGCAATTAACCACAGGAGGGAAAGAAATGTGCCACCTCTAGGAGGCTGCTAGGGAAGTGCCAAAAAGCAGAGTGACCCTGAGAGAATGGGATACGCTGGGGTGGCAGCAGGAGGAGTCAGAGAAGGAGAAGACTCAGAGGCTTCCTCATCGCATTTACTTTCCACTGCTTGGGTCACCTGGAAACTACTCCTTTTTAAAAATTGGGAAACTAAGGTTCAGTGATCCCAAGAAACTTTCTCAGGGTCACGTAGTAAACAGCACAACCATATTGGCTGGTTCTCCGAAGAGGTGACCACGTCAAGTGCGGTTTGAAAGAATGGGCTCAAGAGGCTGCAGTTGAGAATGAAGGGCAGTCCCTCGCTCTGGGGTGGGGAGAGGCAGGACAGGCTGACGCTGCCAATGAGAGGGATGGCCTGGAGGCCTCCTGCCTGGACTTTGAGATCTTTTCAGCACAGAATGACCCCCAAGCATGGCTGATTTATTTTATTTTATTTTATTTTTATTAAATTTATTGGGGTGACATTGGTCAATAAAATTATATAGGTTTCAAGTATACAATTCTATAATACATCACCTGTATATTGCATTGTGTGTGCACTGCCCAAAGTCAGATCTTCTTCCATCACCACATATTGATCCCCTTTACCCTTTTCTACCTGCCCTCCATGCCTCCCCTTCCCCCCACAGTAACCACCATACTGTGGTCTGTGTCTACGAATTTTTCTTTGTTTGTTTGTCTTCTTTATTCATTTGTTGCTTTCAGTTTTATATCCCAGATATGAGTGAAATCATATGGTTCTTGACTTTTTTCACCAAGCTTATTTTGCTTAGCATGATAATCTCAAGATCCATTTATGCAGTATTTCATTTTTCCTTATGGCTGAATAGTATTCCATTGTATATATGTACCACACCTTCTTTATCCAATCATCAAAGGACACTTTGGTTGTTTCCATGTCTTGGCCGCCATGAATAATGAAGCACTGCTGTTCTTCACTAAACCTATTTAAGAAGGTGGATGGGGTGTTTAGAGTCCTGGATAAGTTTGGCAACACAGAGAGATGCCTTAAGATTTATTGAATCTTTTCTACATACAAGGTATTGTTCTAACCTATTTAAATCTCTTAAGAGGTCAGTGTTCTTACGATCTCTGTTTCATAGAAGAAAAGACACCCACACATACAGTCTAGGGTTCTGCCCTATGACCCAAATGGTTATATAAGAATGATCGACATTATTATTTCCCCTCCCCTCATTTCACATATCTTCATCGGGAAAAATACAGAAATTATAGGTGATTGCAAAGATGCCAATATTGCAAAATTTAGGCCTAGAGGAACATGATTATAATCTAGAACAGAAATCAGCAAACTACATACAGCCTATGGGCTAAATCTGGCCTATTTTTGTACTACCTGAAAGCTAAGAATGATTTTACAATTTTAAATGGATGAAAAAAATTCAAAAGCGGACTATTTCATGACAAAAAAAAAATGATGTGACCATGATATATTAATGTCAATAAAGTTTTAGCAGGACATATTGTTATGGCTGCTTTCTTGCTACAGTATGAGAGTTGAATGGTTGCCTCAGAAACCAAATGACCCACAAGCCTAAAATATTTACTACCTGGCCCTTTTACTGAAGAAGTGCTAACTCCTGATGTAGAATCATGATAACACATATTTGTTACCATCTTTTAGGAAAGAACTTTTTGTCATAATTGTGCATTTTGTTTACAAAATGATTTATTTTTAAAAAAGCTATTTGAAATAAACATTTCAGAAATGCCTTTTTAAACAGAATATGCAGAATATATGTAGAAGGTATTTGTTCATACATTTCTATTTCTATTTCACTAAATATTAGGACTCTGCTTGTTTTCAGAGGTCTGGTTGGCTCAATGTTTGCACTGATGGTCAGTCTTCAAGCCCTTTCATAGACATTAACTTATTTGATAATTAAAAATACTAGAGGTATTGGTTAACAGTAATAAAATGGTTATTGAGCTGTACAAATGTCAGTTATCCTTTCGTTGAGTAATCTGGCCCTGATCTGCTTTTGGAGTTTTTCTTGAACCTACTTCATTCTCAGTACATCACCAATTGCTGACAACAGGGGATCAAATCTACCAGTTCTACCTCCCTCCTCTAATTTGTGATTTCTTACCTGCTTATGTATGAGAAAGTATGTTAAGAGTGTGTCTATACTAAGAGTTAGCAGGTGAAGCCTCAAGAGGTGTTTAACCCTTTGATGTTTAAAGCAAAGATGATAAACTGGTAACCTGAGGGATGGACTCGGGTCTTAAAAATTTGTTAATTACTTGATAACATTTAAAGAGTTTGGGAACTTTTTAAAAAATAAAACTTAGATTTCTCACTTCTCTTGAAATATACGAAGAGCCGACAGCATTGGTCCTTTAGTATGATCCAGTATGAATTAATCACTGGCATTGAGAGGGAGCTGCTTGCTTTTGGCAGGGCACAGATTCTTTACCCGCGTCCCCACCCTCCCTGCACATCCATGACATCTTGGCCTTGTGTTAGCTGCCACTTGTGAACTCACTAGCTCTGTTTTTCTTTCCTACAACCAGCTTCAAGCACTTATTTCACTTACCTGCCTGTACACATTTGAGTATGTGAACCCAGCCTGCAACGTGTGATCATTGTTTTGGTTGCTGAGAGATCTTTTCTCATTTACTTGTCTTGCTTGTGGCCAAAGTGTTTGAGTTTGCCAGGTGGCTGCAACCAAAGACTTAGATGGGGAGCAGAATGGTGTAAAGTTACTAAAGATGAGAGGACCCCTCAAAAGCATTGCCTTGATTCAGTAGCCAATAATTACGCCAAGAGAAGCAACCTGAGGTTAAGGAGAACTATGAGGACTTGGAAACAAGTCAGGCCAGGATTTAAACCCCACCTTTGCAAGAACCAGCATTTGCTTTTGCCTGTGCTGGCCCAGCTGGGGTGGAAGGACAGCTCAAGTAAGGTTAACAAGAACTAATGGACTGTGAGAGAAAAAGATTCCACTGTGTTCTCGGAAAGCCCCCAAATAGCCGAGCCCTTGGTTTTGATGTCAGTCTGAGCTTACTAAGTATTCTTAGCTGTTGTCCTTGTACTTTCTCCTTGTTTGTGATGATGAAGGTTATCCTGGAGCAGAGAGGAGCATGGAGTGAATACAAAATGTCCAGTTGATGACAGATTTCAATATGTTAAGCAACTAACGTGAATAGAGCAGATATAATGTCCTGCTTGGAAGTTAATAACTTAGACCATCCAATTATTTGCTGGAAGATAGTGCCTGTTCATTTATCACAGATACCAGGCAAAACAAACCTCATGTTGGGCCAATTGCTAAAAAGGTATCCCATTCTAATCTCAGGCTGTTCATCTAAACCATTGTAAATAAGGCAGGTAGAAGTGTTTTGTGTTGTTGTTATTGTTGTTTGGTTTTTTTTGGATACTGCTGTCCTGAACTGTAAGTCACAATATACCCAACTACAAACTGCTTTGACTAAATAATGTTTAAAGATTTGTTGAGTTTCCTTTGCATCGGCATTCCACCAGAGTTCCCTATTGTAGGATAAAGGCTCAAGGCAAAGAGAGGGTGAGAAACTCGACTGAAACTGCACTGTGCCTCCTATTCCCTCTCTCCCTTCCCCACGTCTGCTCTCCACAAGTCCTGCCAGCAAGGAATTTTGCAGAAAAGAGTATGGTTCCAGTAAGAATTAAGGGAAGTGAGGGCATCAATGCTTCCTTTTTTTATTCAGTGTTTTTACTCAGTGCTTCTCTTTTTATAGCCACATTCTTACTATTCTCCTCACCCCAAGAAGAAGAGGGATAGTGATGAGGAAGAAAAAGAGTAGAACTTAACCTTCACTGCTTTTTGAGTGGGAATAACCCATTTCAACCCATTTGAAAGCCTTAAAAAGGTAAATATTTTCTTCTCCATTACTAAAAACAGAAATAAAAATACCCATTTATTAAAAGAGTCAGAAATGTTGGATATTTTTCAAAAGAGAAACAACAAAAATTGCTAATGCCTATTGAATATGTATGAACAGATACATAAACCCTGAGCAAGAGTTATCTCATTTAACATTCTTAACCATGTGCAATAGTAACCATTGTTATTTTCTATCTTGTAGACAAAGAACCTGGTGCTTAGAGAGGCCAAGTAACCTTACTGGGGTCACACAGCTGGTCAGTGACCAGTTTGGATTGAAAGTCAATTAGACTGGCTCCAACATCTGGACTAGGGAACTACAGAATTAAGGCTCTGGCTTCTATCCAGTTGAATGACTTTGAAAAAAAAATATTTTTTTATTGGTTTTAGTTTCCTCATCTATAAAATAAAAGGTTGTGTTAGGTGATCTTCAAGATCCCTGGCAACTCTTTGGGTCTATCTCCAAATCAATATCCATCACATCTATTCTGCTGTTGCCATTCATTCGTCCAGGCAACTGTAGGAAGTTAAGGGGTGGCATGATATAAGAAAGGGAAGGAAATTTGCTGCATCATATACCAGATGTTTTCCTAACAGGCACAGCTGTTCCAGTTGCCACATCATGCCCAGACAAGTAGGAGAGCTGGGTGACTATGGGAATGAGATGGGAGCAGGCCACTTTCGGCAGAGGCACTGTGGCTGCCGTGGTTTATCTTTTAGTTGGACTGGTTACTTCCCCCCACCCCCGCCCTCCCCACAAGCATCCTTACCATCTACATCAATCTGCAAATGCTAAGAGGTCAAGGCACCTGGCACACCTGAGCTGTGAGAACCCCTGTCATGTGACCAGATCTGCTGGGCTTCTTTTTCCTGGCTCCTCTGAATTTCACTGACTGATACTTCCAGGAATTTTACTGCAGCCCAGAAGCCTTTGTTCTTTCTTCACACTAAGGAAGTGGGAGAGGGCATTGGGTGGAAACTAGAATCCTTTGAGTTCTCTGAAATGACCTCAATTCTAAAGCTGTCAGGCTTATCAAGAGGCCCAGTATCTAGTCACTCCACACATTGTAGATGATAACCATTTCAACAGCTCAAGTTATCTGAAGCTCTGTGTGAAACCGGAACCAATTTTTGCTCTCTGGGAACAATGACTATCACCTTTCTCTCTGGCGTGCAAACTAAGGCAAACTAGAGTGTCACCCGCAGTGTGTTTATTTCATTTATGTCATCTACACCAACCCTTTAATGCTAGGAGTCTCTTGCACCTCATCCCAGTCCCCCCAAGAGTGTACTTCTTATTTTCCATAGCCTGCACATACATATAGATGCTACGTAACACCAGCAGAAACATTTAATCCAGCAAATCCCTCACCACCAGACTTTTTTGCTGCTGGTAATCTTGGCAATTTAGACATGTTGCAAGTGCATTTTTCTTTATCTGTGTCTGTATGCACTCAGAGGGAGAGATAACACTGAAATGAAAAAGCGGTGGCAGAGAAACAGGAAGAAGCATAAAGAGCATTCGTCCTAAATGCTGGGGTTTCCAAGAACTGCTAGCAAATTGCTGGGCCCACCCGAAAAAGTAGAATCACTTATTCTAAAAGGGAAGGGGAAAGCGTGAGAATAGAAGGCAGATCAGATCGGAATAGATTGACTGGAAAGGGGGTGGGGTGAAGCAAGAGAAACAGCCCCAGTGAAAAGGACCCGTCATTCCATTCCAAAACGTAATTTGCTAAGATCCACCACTTGCGTTTCACATGCAAATGAGAAGGGCTTCCCGAAGGCTGGGCTGGGCTGAGCGATGAGCGCTGCGCTCTGAGCTCTGCGCTCTGCTGGCTGATGGGATTCTGCGCGCTTTAGAGAACCATGTCCTCTCTCGCTACCGCCAAGAAGGATGGACATGACACTGAAGCAGAAAAATAAATGAAAATTAAAGGACTCGGGGAAAGGAAGCCCGCGTCGAGAAGCTTTCGATATTCAAGACTGGCAAAGGAACTCCATTCAACCTCTTCACTCTTGTAGTTTCAGGGACTGATCATTTCTGAATCCCTGGAGAGAGATTCCTTCCCCAAGGAAGTGAAAATAATGAACTTTTGGAAGTATTCCTTTTTGCTTTTATTGTGCTCGGTGTGGTTATTTTTGTTGTACATTACAATAGCCAATTAAGCCTGCCAAAAAGGAAGCTGAATAGTTCCAGTGAAAGGTATTCTGGAATACATGCCTGTGAGGAACACATTAGGAGGTAAGTCAACTCTTTTGTGGGAGAAGACATTGACATCACCTTTGGGAGGTGTCCCTTGCAAGGACTACCTGATCCAGAATCACTACATACACAAGCCCCCTCTCAGAAGAAGAAGTGGCATTCCCCTTGGCATATGTCATGGTCATCCATAAGGACTTTGATACTTTTGAAAGGCTCTTCAGGGCTATCTACATGCCCCAAAATGTCTACTGTGTTCATGTGGATGAGAAAGCCACAGCTGAGTTTAAGAAATCTGTGTGGCAGTTACTGAGCTGCTTCCAAAATGCTTTTATTGCTTCAAAGATAGAGCCTGTGGTTTATGCAGGAATCTCCAGGCTCCAGGCTGACCTGAACTGCGCTGAAAGACCTGGTTAGCCTCAGAGATCCCATGGAAGTACGCCATCAACACCTGTGGGCAAGATTTCCCCCTGAAAAACCAACAGGGAAATAATTCAGTATCTGAAAGGATTTAAAGGGAAAAACATTTACCCCAGGGCGTGCTGCCCCCAGCTCATGCAATTGGACGGACTAAATACATCCACAGAGAGCACCTGGGCAAAGATGGCTCTTTTGTGGAAAATATAATATTTTGAAAACCTCACCTCCGCATCAGCTGACCATCTACTTTGGCACTGCCTATGTGGCCCCTTACCAGAGAGTTTGTCAACTATTGTCTTCCATGACAAAAGGCCATTGATTTACTAACACTGGTCAAAAAATACCTACAGTCCTGATGAACATTTCTGGGTGACACTTAATAGGATTCCAGGTAGGTACCATTTCCAGTACTATTTTTTCCCTGTTCAAAGATTGAGTTTGCTACCATTCAACTCCTTTAGAGAACGGACTCATTTGAAATTATTTTTTGAAAGTTTTTTAATGCTTGGAAAACTATTAGTCTGGTTGCTTTTTAGTGACAGTTTGATGCCAGCTCTGTTGTCTTATAACTGTGCAATACAGCGATCTAAGAAAAATTCTGACCTACAGGAGCTCTGAACTGCAAAACTACCTTGATCATATATCACATGGTTACTAACTTTCAGTTTAGTCTTTTGAATGAATGCTTTCTGTAGTTCTTAATAAGCATGGCTACAATTTAAGAGCTGAAATTGGTAGTATTTCATTCAGATGTTACACAGTATTACACTGATGCTCAGTTAATGCTCAAAGTTCATGGGGCTGCTTTTAGAATCCTTGAATTATCTTTGGATAATTCACAAATTACCACTCCAGTTTAAATGTCTCTAGTCTATGACCTGGAAAAATACTCAGGTCTCAACTGATTTGGTTGAGTAAATCTAGTCTGATGTTATGTTTTATTGCCTAGAAGAATGAGTAATGATAAAATGAAACATACAGAAAGAGATTCTAGCTGGAGTGGATCCAAAATAAATTCCCAATTTTAAAGTCACAGATATTTATTAGAAATTCCAATTTGTAGCTTCTTGGTTTATATGCTTCTCTATTGTTTATGATAATTTAGGAATTGGCCTAATGTATGTCAGGCAACTGAAGGCAATAAAATTAATAATAATAATAATAATAATAATATAATAATAATAAAAACAAGGACAACAATAGCAACAGCACCAAACTCCCTCTTTGATTCAGGACTGAGTTTCTTTTCAAATTCTGTTTCCCATATGTTGTCTGAGACTACCTGTGTAATCTGCACACCTCTTCCCAGTGATGTCACAGTATAGTAGTTCTCACTATTATACCAGCACTGTGGATGTCAGCCCTGTGTGAGTATGGCCCTAATCTGCCATTCTTGAAATAACTCCCTGCTCTTATGTGTAGTAAGTATTACTGTTAACACATCTGAGTGCTGTTTGAAATGCCCTTCGTATCTGAAAGTCATATTCACAGCAGTTATTAGGTGCCCAAGAACTCAGCATTCCTAAGAGCTAAGCTAGAGTGGTAGTCACAGAAATCTATTTAGAGAAAGAGGCAGAAAGAGGACTGGCGAGGTGACCGGGGATATGCTGCTATCCTGTGAGCAGTTTATTTTCAGACATACTAAATAGTCAGATTACAAACGTGTAGGAGGGGGAGTGAACCAATACTTATAGTGTAGTGAATGAATATTCATCCTTATTTTTTAGAAATAACTATTTAAAACATGTGAATATTCTACATGTGCCATCTGATTTTTTTTGTGGATATAGTCTGTGCCAGATATGTTATATTCTACATCATTTCTTTAATTATGAGAAATAATCATTGTTATCCTCATTCACAGATAAAGAAAAAAAAAGCCTTAGAGATATTTGAATATGCTCATCTTCCCACAGCTTGTTTAAGGCAAAGCTTGGATCTGATCCTAGATTTGTGTGGCCTGAGATTTGAACTTTTTCTCTTGCACCGGGAAAAGAAAGAATAATCATGTCTTCTTTCCTGTATGTCTAAAGCAAATTTCATGCAGAATCCCAGAAAAGAGAAAGGATAAAAAGCGGGGGAAAATGAGGAGGGCAGTGAAAGTAAGCTCCACCTTACCACTTTTAGCTGGAAATAAGGTTAGCAGTGTGTGTGTGTGTGTGTGTGTGTGTGTGTGTGTGTGTGTGTGTGTGTGTATGTGTGTGTTAGAAGACAGTGAGCACGCTGAGGCGTAGTGGGCCGCTGCACTAATTTGAGTCACAGGAAAGTGTCCTTGCTGGAACTGATCACCACACCCCACACGGGCTTCTGTGCCAGCTTCCTCAGTCACATCTGGAACAGGCGTTGGTCTGGCTCATGCAGTGTGTTGAGGACTTTGTCTTCACACAGTATAGAGAAAGTCTTCAGAAAAAAAAGAGAGACTATTTTGACATTTATATTTTCAGCAATCAACAAATATTACTATTTAGTGTGATACTAAGCACTGTTCTGTGTACTGAGGGTACCTCTGTAAGAAGACAGACATGATTCTTGAAATTTAAGTTTCAGGATTTGAATGGTTAAGTATGAAATTTAATGACTATTTAGTATATTGGGTAAACTTCAGTATAATTTTAGTATATTGGGCTAATTATCCCACATTCCAACCCCTCAAAAAAAATGTTTCTGCTCCCATATATCTGTTCCTATTTTTTTTTTAATTTTAAGTTAGCATTTTTTAAAAACAGGAAATACATTTATAAGGATCAAAATTTTTAAATTTTCACTCCATCAGTGACTAATATTATTGCTTTCTTATAAATCCTTCCAGAGATATTTGATTAAGTTTATAGACAATAAAACTAATTAATTGGAAATTAATTAACCAATTAATTAATTGTGTACTAATTGGAAAATAGTACACACACACACACACACATATATTTTTAAAGTTCACTACAAAAATACACAGAAAAAGACAAGTGGTCCTTATTTTAAACACTGTTGTCTGTAAGTGAGAAAAACATACCTCAAGATGTGTTATTTTATTTAAATAGATCATATGCAGACATTTAGGGAGTTAATTTTAAAAGCTCTACTTTTCTCTTATTTTGAAAATTTTTTTATTCTAGGCCCCAGGAATTTTGTGGGACAAAGGCACCAGGGAACTTTTGCTTCCTGGAGTCCAACAGCAGTGAACTAACTTTCAGATAGGTTGGGAGAACCTATCTCCCTTGCTTAAAGCTTAACAGTGATTTTCATTATCCTGAGGGTCAGGTTGAAGCTCTTAGTGTGGCATGGCCTCCTGTGACCTGACTCCCCCCCACTTCCCCACCCCATCTCTCTACCCTCATTTCTTTTTATGTGATACCTCATACTTAATGTTCCAACGACTCCTTGACTCTACAGGCTTCTGCAATTTTCACCTCATTTTTTTTCTGGTAGCTTTTTATGATGTCCTCTCTGGGATCCTTTCTTACCATCTCTATTTGCCTGGTTGTCACCTCCTCTAGAAGCCATCTCTGATAACCCACCTCCCAGGTGGTTGGTGCTCTAACCGTGGATTCTCCTATACCTGATGCACTGCTGCCAGCATTGAATTATAATTACCTGCTAAGTGAATATCTCCTCTGCTCTATCTCCTTAGTTTTAGATTTCTTAAGCGTCAGAAATGTGACATCCATCTATATCTTCCCCATCACTATCCCACACTACCACCTATCACTGTGCTTGTTAGGAGGGTATATAGACCGCTGGATGGTTGTGGGTTGGATCTGGGGAGTGGCTGAATAGCCATGAGGTCAGAGAAAAAAACAAAAGTTTCCTATACCTGGGTGAGTGGGTGGTAGTAATTTCTGATGAACAGTGGGTAAATTATTGCCTGGAAGCATAATTCAACAATGACTAGGCCAACAACTAATATCAGCTAAGAGAAAGATATCAGGAAGACCTTGTAGAATTAGTAAGCTCTAGAGTTCCAGTTGAAATGTTAACAGAGCAGTCTTTCCTTAGAAACTCTGGTTTCCAGGTAGTCAACCTGGGCCCATCATGTGGTCGCATCTGATGCCAAGAGAAAGCACTGGCATTCTATGTGGACACCTCCAGTTAGTTTTCTCCTTATTTGCCCATGATTTGAGTGCCTCCCACAACTTGGCATTCCTCCAACCCTGCCTGTCAGTACCATTCCTGGCTTACTTGCAGTTTATGCAGTGGGCTTCTTCTGTTTTAATTTAATCTAGACTGCTCCTCAGCTATTGGCAAAAACAAAACAAACAAAAAACCCCAACAAAAACAACAACAACAAAAAAACCCAAAACAAAAGCCCATGAAAGGTTAAAATATGACAACAATGGAAAGAAGCTTGAAACATTCTCCAGTTGTAGCTCTCAGCAAATGTAAACATTGAGCTATTTAGAAGGTATGTGTTCTCTACAAAGGTTACTAGGGCCTTAAATCTGGGTGTGGCTGGATCAGCCCCAGTCTTTTTCAAAGTACAGGCATGCTTCTCTTAACTACTTGGATATATTCTGAGAAATGCATCGTCAGGCAGTTTCGTCATTGTGCGAACATCATAGAGCTCACTTACACAAACCTGCATGGCACAGCCTACTGCACACCTGGGCTACATGATATGGCCCATTGCTCCTAGGTTGCAAACCCATACAACATGTTATTGTAAGGAATACGTAGGCAATTATAACACAATGAGAAGTATTTGTGTATTTAAACATATCTAAACAGAAAAGGTACAGTAAGAATAAGGTATAAAAGATTTAAAAAATGGCTCATCTGTATAGGGTGCTTAGCATGAATGGAGCTTGCAGGACTAGAAGTTGCTCTGGGTGCGTCAGTGAGTGATGAGGGAACGTGAAGGTTAGGACATTACTATACACTGCTGCAGACTTTATAAACGCTGTACACTTAGGCTACACTATATTTGAAACATTTTTCTTTCTTCAAATAATAAATTAACTTTAGCTTCCTGTAACTTTTGTACTTTATAAACTTTAAAATATTTGTAACTTTTTGCTCTTTTGTAATAACACTTATTTAAAACACAAACATATTGTACAGCTGTACAAAATATTTTCTTTATATCCTTATCTATAAGCTCTTTTCTATTTAAACATTTTTAAATTTTATTTTCATTTTTAAACTTTTTCGTTAAAAACTAAGACACATACACATTAGCTTAGCCCTTCGTGGGGTCAGGATCATCAGTATCACTGTCTTCCACCTCCACATTTGTCCCTCTGGGAGGTCTTCAGGGACAATAGCAAGCATGGAGCTGTCAGCTCCTGTGAGAACAATGCCTTCTTCTGGAATGCTTCCTGAAGGACCTGCCTAAGGCTCTTCTAAAGGAGGTGTCACTCTTTTTAGAAATATGTCCATGGTAGTTTGCACATTTTATTTATTTATTTATTTGTCATTATAGATTTGTTCATAAGCAGATAGTGCTTACAAACGTTTCTCTCAAGTAATGAAAACTTTTTGGTGTTGGGGTCCATTTTCAAATTTTTTAAGGAGCTTACTGAGGTCTGCAAAAGCTTATGTTAAACCCTTCACCGTGAATTTTCTTGGAGGTTTTTTCTTTTTCTCCTGCAGTTTCTTTTTCTCTTGCTTCTTGTTCAATTATGTGTTCCTGTTCCAAGTCCAACAAGTCCTCATTTGTTAGTTCCTCAGTAACCACTTCCAGGAGCTCCTCAGTGGCATCCTCAGCCACATCCAGATTAAGGATGTTGGTCATCTCAACACAGCCTTGTTAATTTTTACAACCTTTGTACTAGGATTTTAGGATGGCTACAAAGTCACTAGGTGTCAGTGACTGAAACATTGTGTGGCATATGACCATATGCATTGTGTTTTCTGTATCAGCCCAAATTTAGAATTTAGCTTGTAGAACCACAAAGGATATATTCATTCAATCATACTGATTGTACCAACAACCAAGAATGATAAACACTGATGGATTGTAGAATCAGGTCTTAATGAATGTCATTAGAACATTCAGGTCTACAATAAAGCTGTTTTTCTGTGGCCATCTGACAATCCACACTCGTACTTATTTTATCAACATGGAGATAAATTCTAGTTGAAGGAAAAATTACATGAAACAGATATTTTCATTTCTATTTAACAATTTTTAAATTTTTATACAGCCAGATAATATTAAATAGACATAATAAATTTGGACATGATTTTCAGAATATCGTATTAGTGATTTGGGACTGTTTGACTTGTTTTACCTCTTTGGTAATGGGCTCTAGGCACTTCTCGGGCCAGCAATTTGGGGAAGATTTATAATGCACAATTAACCTTAAACAGGTTAAGGGTTTTCATATAATTAAAATATACTGAAGCTATAGGCATTTGAAGGATCACTTATGATGCCTCCAGTCATTGACTGTGCTGTAATATTTGGATCATCTTCTTTATTGGGGAATCTATGCCCAGATTTGTTGCGCCCCATCCCTTCATAATGAAAATAATCTGGGAACCCCGCTCTTAACTAGCTTTTAATTCCTAATCTCTAGAACAACACTACACAAGATAAGAAAAATTAGATTAAAGTATATATGAATATATTAAGTATAAATACCATTACAATTGGTAAACATCCACTAAGCTGAATTAACATGAATTTAATTCTAGCAGAAAGGATTAAGTAGCTACCAGTTCAGAACTAGCAAGAACATTTCTCCAATTTTCATTCAACCTCCCAACATTCTACCAATTGCATAAGACAAATCTTTTCTAGAAGCAATAGTTTTAAAAAAAAAAAAAAAAAACCAAAACATAGATTGCATTCAATGACTCTTAAAAAAGTAAAATAAGTTATTAATTGCATATCAAAGCCTTAATAGATCTATAACCGATGTCTAAATAATCTCTTTAACATAAATATCTGTTTCTCTGAAGCACTAAAATAGCATCTCCTTCCATCTCACTTTGAGTCCCCATGATGCCAGGAAAAGGGTCCAGACAAGCATAGTTTTTAAGTCCTTGCCCCCATTTTCCTCGAATTATGTGATACTGGCTTTAGTCAATGCTGAGCCTGTGATGATGGGAATAATAAATAGTACTTAGTTCCCAGAGAAGTTATGAGTATTAAATAAGCTAATGTATATAGTGCTGTTTCTCAGACAGAGCATACCTCAGAATCTGCTGTAGGGCCTATTAAAACACAGATTGCTGGGCCCTCCCCTTCCCCCTGCCCCCAGGGTTTGCTAATTCAGCAGATTTAAAGCAGCCCCCAGGATTTGTGTTTCTAACAAGTTCCCAGGTGATACTGATGTTTCTATTTAGAAAGCACACTTTGAAAACTGCTGACATAGACCATCTTTTATAGAGAAGGGCATGTTTATAGAATTGTAGTCAATCTGTTCTGTTTATTTCCATCAGAGACTCTCCTTGACTGAGAGCAACAGGCAGCCACCAGTGAAAATGAAAGTGAGTTTGTATAAGGAAAAGCTTTATGGTGTTGATTGCATAAAGTGGATATCATGAAAGTGGTGTACAAATGACTGATGTTTTGGAAGTACTCATATTGAGGAAATACTCTGGATTTTGGAGTAAAACTAACCTGATGATGAGTTTTAGCTTTGCTCTCATTAGCTCTGTGACTTTATATCCCCTCAGACTTCAGACTCCTTATCTGTACAGTCACAATAACAATGGCTACTTAGTAAGGTTGTTTTGAGAATTAAACGAAAAAAAATATTGTAAAGTAAGGGGTTAAGTGTTATTAATATGAATATATATCAAGAAAACCTAAATGTGGCCAAGTATTCCTAAATTAATGAGATCCTAAAGGTGTTAAATCAAATTATGTTAAATCTCTTTTCGGTACAAAAGGATTCTACATCCTTTTGTGGCATCCCAACCATGTAAAACTAGCTGTAAATATACCCAAAGAGCAATAGGAGGCAATATAAGAAAATTTAATCAGTTTGACATGTTGGGACTTGTACTTATTCTTTATAATTTTGATTTTCCTTAATGTTATCATTGCAATTTTTGAAACTACTAAAAAGCCTCACTTGGTCCTCAGAATAATGCTGTGAAGTATGTATTATCCATAAAAAGAGTGTTTCCTTAAAAATGCAAAGGATATCAATAATGTCTTCAGGACTCAATTTTTGAGACCACATCACGTGAAAGGAACAGGAATTGGGATTAATAATTGTTTTATTTTTTAAAACCCTACCATGTAATAGAAAGGACATAAGGTGTCTGTTCAGAACATAGTATAATTTCCTGGAAAAGGAAATCAACCTAGCCAAGATTGGAAAGAAAGGCGAGAGCTTCTTCATAATCATTCCACACAAGTTTTTGCTGGCCCAGCCACATCCTTCCCATTTCAGGTGTTCAGTTTCTTCAACGTTGAAACAAATGTTCCTCCTAGCTAATGACACAGGGATAGTATTTAAACTCTCTTATGAAATTTACAAATATACAATAGTACTGAGAATAGTATAATAATCTCTTGTGCCCATCAGACAGTTTCAACAACCATCGACATACTAACCAAATTCGAAGCAAGAAAATTTAAAATTTATAACAAATCACTGAGTTGACTCTAATTTTTCAGAAATGAGTAGCTTTCCCTTTTCAAAGGAAATGTAAAATCCAATATTCCAGACAGGCTTTCTCCATATCCTATAATAATGATTTCCTGAAAAATGAAGATCTCTCTAAGCAGCTTAAATTTTTAGGATATATTTCTTTTTCCCTTTTTTTTTTTTTTATGGACAAGTAGAATCTATAAGCACAAGTTCGTCAAGCATTAGAAGCAAAAGTCACAACTCTGCTTGTTAAGATTTCTAGTTTCTCAGCCTTCCTTTTCCTATAGGGAGAATGGGAAGAGTACCTTATTAAGAGCAGTAAATTGATTAGTGGCATAAACTGTTCAATGTACAGTGTTTAGAGGTACTTTTTAATTTCTTCTCAGTGCTGAATATTCTTCTTCCTATAGCTTTTTTAAAAAGAGGACAACATGGCAGTTTTACTATTTTACGAGTCTCTGAGTTTGACTTTGTAATTGACATGAAGATATTTTTCCTTCAGCCAAATCCTAAAGTGTTTTCCATTACCAATGTTCTTACAGAGGTTTCTTTATTGGGTTCAATCATCTTGTTAATTTTTCACAAATGTAATTTAATCTGAGATTCCCCAGGTATCAAGCTCCAGCTTTGCATGAGGTTTCTCTGATCTCGCAGGGTGATGTGGAGGAAAGAATATGGACTTGGAAATCCCAGCCTTGTCACTTACCAGTTCTTCTGATATAGGACAAATTACTTAACCAAGCTGAGCCTCAGTTAATTTTGGTTTTAGGACATAGAGAGAGTTTGGAAGGTATTTAAGAATTTAATAAAAAACAAGAACTGTATATTAGGCAGTTTTGATTCCGCTTCACCCTCCCCAAAAAAAAATATATATATATATATCTGGAGAATAATGTGTCTCAGCAGTGACTATGATTTTGCTAATGTTTCTTTTCAAAGATGTTCGTAGAAGGACCAAAAGTATCTCTGTGTAGCTCTAAGGATGTGAATTTCAGATTATTCCAAAAGGTATTCAATGATTGGAATAGTAGTTTATCGACTTTGGTTTTTTTAAACACTTAATACATCCGAGCTAAGAACAGTAGAATATTAAGCAAATAGGCAATAAGTATTATGAGCCATGTGTGAAAGTTTTATCTTCTTTTTTATAAGTTCTTCAAACTCCAGCCATTGGATCACAGAAAAGGGGCCACTGACCTAGATATGCACACCACAAAATTATTTTCTAGGTTCTAGCCCATGACTTTCACTAGCTGTTTGACCTTGGGCATGTTGCTTAAACTCTGTGGGTCTTATTTCCTTCCTCTGTAAAAGGAAGAAATTGGGCTAGGCAATTTCAAAAGAGGTTTCTGAGTTATTTTGCGTCAACTCTGGTGTATATAATAAAAGGAACAAACATTTTAGAGACAGACAGACTTCGGTTACATTTACCTACTATGTAATCTTGAGCAATTAACTGCTCCTACTGTGAGTTTCAGTCTACCCATCTGTAAAGTAGAGACAATACCAACTTCATGAGATTGTTTTGAGAGTTACAATACAATGAAAGTACATATCTCCCAGTTCAGCTGTCGTTAATTCTATTACCATCTCCACTCCTCTCTGCTTTCCCCCTCTATGGTATATTAATATTATGACTTTCCTATTTATATTACACTGTGACCAGTAGGATGAATGGAGCAGTAGGATAAATGAATTTCTGGGCAATGAATTTCTCTTTGTCATTGTTACTATGTCCATGTCTGGATGCCAGCCTCCACTGCTGCCATGACTTCAAACTCAGGCCAGTCACCACAGGCAGTATGTGGGGTGATTTTTGTGCTCTAAAATTTTAACCAAAAAAGTAAATTGGGTGCTGAGTACTTACATACCCCATTTGTCTGATTGTTTTAATATAACACATTTGCCCTCATTTCTGGAGTGTATTTTGTCTATCGGTGCCAAGCTAGGCTAAAGCTATGTAGTATATTAACTGTGTGGGAGGGACGAGGTCTCACTGGAGCTGGACCACTTTGCTTCAAATCCAGCTTTGCAGATTTCTAGTGTATATGATTTGAAGCAAATTATGTAATCTCTCTGAATTTCAGTTTCTGTATTTGTAAAATGGGAATGGTAATAGTACCTACCACTGTAAACCAGTTATGTGTATTAATATATTTGAGTGCCTAGAATGGTTCATGGCACCTTGTAAATACTAATAACTGTTGTTTTTTTTCAACCCAGTTGCCTTCATTAAGGGACAACATGGGCTTGAAAAATGCAATCTCATAAAAACAGAGGCTTCTGAGATTACTATAAAGATCTGGAAGATTTCTAGAACCACCTTCCAATACTACTAGGACTCATCCTGCTGGGCATATGAAAGGAGCAGAGTAAATGAGAATATGACACTGGTTAGTGAGATAGATTGTCCCATGTGCACCAACTCATGTATTTAAATAGTAGGAAACGCAGGTGGCAAACAACAATCTTGTGTCAGTGTTGATATCTTGACTCTTGAGGATACCCGCAATTTCCAAATAACCTGAATCTCCTCTCTCTGCCCTAATTAAAAAAAAAAATTCATTGTTTTCACCAGAATGAAGAGGCACCTAAACCAGGTTGAAACAGGTGTCTCAGCGAGGGGCATTTTGCCCATTACCCTATCAGCTTTCATCCGTCATGTCCCAGCAGGGACATGCACAGTAAGAAGTGTGCCAAATGAAATAACATGGCCTCATTTACCTTCAGAGTCCTCCACGGTCCACGTTGTAGGATGAAGAGTGTGGGCCCTCGTCCCTCAGAGGATGGGAGGCTCAAATCATGGCTTCTTCTAGCTTACAATCTTGGGCAAGTTCCTTCAATTCTTCAAACTTAGTTTCCTCAGCCAAGGATTAACAATCTCTTGGTGGTGGGGGAAAGCAGGCACGTGCCATGAATAATGAATGAAGTAATAACTCCGTAACTATGATATAACTCTGAAACTAGTAATTTATAAATCTAGAACCATAACTCTGAAGCCAACTAGCACCACTCCTGACACACAGAAGATGCCCACTGAATGTGGTGACGGTTTTTTGTTTTTTGTTTTTGTTTTTTGTAGCATAAGATACTGGAAGGAATATAAACTTAGAATGGCTACTTCAAGAATCACAGAATAATTTTATGAAGTGGAATGGGCAACTTCGTACTGGACTTGGAAGGGATACTCTCATAATTTAAGATTAGACAAACTAAGCCTAAGAAGGTGAAGTGACTAGTTTGGTTACATGATTTAGCAGCTGAACTGGGTCACAAAGATAGGACTTCTGAGTCATGATACAATAGTCTTTATATATTTAGTGCTTCTCACAATTTCTCTCTGAAATACCCTAGATATTGGAGCAAAGGATAGTAATAATATTTTGATATGTATGTTATCTAATACTAAAAATGGGTTTTATGACAGATTTCTATAAAAAATGTTCAGAATTCATTTTTTAAAGAGTGAATATTAATTTTTCTCAAATGAAATATTTTATATGTATACTACAAGATAGGATTAAAATTTATTCATATATCATGAAGATTCATTCTGTTACATTTCTTGTTAAATTTGAAGCAGCTTCCCTTTTTATTTTTAAATTTATTTGCAGTAAAATGTATTCTCTTTGGTGTCTAGTCCCATGTGTTTTGACAATTGCATAGTCATGCATCCACCATCCACCATCAAGAACAATTCCTTCACCTCCAAAAATCCCTTCACACTGCTTCTTGTAGTCACACTGCTCACGCCTCCTTCAAACTCTTGGCAAATCTTGACCCGTTCTCCATCCTGATGGCTTTGCTTCTTCCAGAATGTCACAAAATGGAACCACAGTGTATGTAGCCTTTGAGGTCCAGAAAAGCACCTTCCTAGCATGTTCCAAGGTATATATGGTGGTTTCATATAGATCTTCTGACAGCTTTCATATCTGTTGAGTATTGGTTCCATTTGGCTCATTTTTCTTGCCCTTATTATTTATTTATTATTCTCCATAAATAATAAATCAGTTGGACGTCTTCTTATTTAAAAAAGTAGTGTCATTTTTAGTGATATTTATTTGCAGTAATAAACTAAAAGTAAATATAGAGTATAATCATATTGTTGGTAAGCATCATCTAGTATGCTTTTGTTGCCTTGGATTTGCCAGTATCTGTGATTCAGAATAAATAGTAGGAACATCACAAATTTAATTGAAAGAATAAGAATAATCAAAACTGTGTTCCACTTTTATTCTGGAAACACATGTAACAGAGTCACAAAACTTTCCGTCAGGAGTCTTTTCAATCAATCACTTTGTATGAGAGAATCATAATGAGCCTGCCACAAACCCCTAATATGATTTCTTATCAGAAGTCCTACAGAAGGGAATCTGTTTAGGTCTGTGGATGGCTCAAGGGTTTATCTTTTCCTATAAATTGAATATATTAGTCAGTGGTCTTCACCGAAAGATGCTCATAATTCAGAGTTTCTAAAGTATTAAAATAAATAATGCACAAAAGAAAATACCAGTGTTCAAGTGCTTGAAGGTCAAGCACTCAAAACTGGAAAACTGGATACTGAACACTGACACTGCAATCCCTAAAATGACCCTGGGAAAGGGGAAGGAAGTGAGAGCAAGGAACTGAAGGGGCCAGCATTTCTGTGAAGTCTCATGTTTTATTTTATAAATTTATGTAAGTATCACCATCCTGTCCACTCTATAGCCTTCTTAAATCTTTTATTGAAATACAAAATACATACAGAAAACTACACATACCAGAATTGAGGAGATCATTAAAATTTCAAACTGACCCTTACTTGAGTAAGCAGCACAAGAAATCATGTTACTGCTAGTACTACAGGAACCCCCTGTGCAACCTTCCAGTCACTTCCAAAAGTGACAACCACTTCAACCCCATAAATTAGTTTTGCCTGTTTTTTTTTTAAATTAAGTTTATTTGGGTAACATTGGTTAATACAATTATATAATTTTCAGATATACATTATAATTTGACATCTGTATATTCTATTGTGTATTTACTACCCAAAGTGCAGCTACCATATTTTTGATCCCCTTTACCCACTTCACCTTCCCTCTACCCTCCTATATTTGATCCCTTTTACCCCATTTACCTACCCCCCTCCTCCCCCACTCCCTACTCTCTGGTAACCACTAGTCTATAGTCCATGTCCATGAGTCTCTGTTTGTTTATCCTGTTCACTTGTTGCTTTTAGGTTTATATCCCAAATATAAGTGATATGTGATTTTCAACTTTTTTAGTCTGGCTTATTTCGCTTAGCATGATTATCTCGAGGTCCATCCATGTTGTTGCAAATGACAGTATTTCATCTCTTCTTATGGCTGAGTAACATTCCATTATATATATATATGCCACAGCTTCTTTAGCCAATCCTCTATCATAGGACACTTCAGTTGCTTCCATGTCTTGGCCACTGTGAATAATGCTGCTATGAATATCGGTGTGCAAATATCTTTTTGGATATGGGGTTTCAAGTCTTTGGGGTAAATACCCAGTAGTGAGATTGCTAGATCATATTGTAGATCAATTCTTCGTTTTTTGAGGAACCTCCATACTGTTTTCCATAACAACTATACCAATTAGTTTTGACTGTTTTTGTGTGGTTATATAATAAAATATTTTTTTCTTTTTCAATTATAATTGACATACAACAATTATATTAGTTTCTGGTGTATGCCTAGTAATTATTGTATAACTTATAAAATGATCACTCCAATAAATCTAATACCCACCTGACACCATACATAGTTAGTACAATATTATTGACTATATTCCCTATGCTATACTTTACATCCCTATAACTATTTTTTAACTGCCCATTTGTACTTAATCGCTTCACCTTTTTCACCTAGCCCATCAACTGCTCTCCCATCTGGCAACCATCAGTTCGTTCTCTGTATCTATGAGTTTGTTTCTGTTTTGTTTTGTTTACTTATTTTGTGTTTTTATGTTCCACATGTAAATGATATCATACAGTATTAGTCTTTTCTGTTCGACTTATTTCACTTAGCATAATATCTTCTGGGTCCATCCATGTTACCACAAATGGCAAGATTTCTTTTTTTTTATGGCTGAGTAATATTCCATTGTATATATGTACCACATCATCTTTATCCAGTTGTCTGTGGATGGACACTTAGTTTGCTTCCATATCTTAGCTGTTGTAAATAATGCTGCGATGAACATAGGGTACATATATCTTTTCAAATTGGTGTTTTGTTTGGAAAAACACCCAGAAGTGGAATCAATGGGTTGTATGGTAGTTTCATTTTTTTTTTTTTAAGGACCTCCATACTGTTTTCCACAGTGGCAACACCAATGTGCAATCCCATCAACAGTGCACAAGGGTTTACATTTTCTCCACATCCTCACCAACACTTATTGTTTGTTGATGTATTGATGCTAGCCATTCTGACAGGCATGAGATGATATCTCACTGTGCTTTAATTTGCATTTCCCTGATGATTATTGATATTGAGCATCTTTTCATATATCTATTGCCATTTATATGTCCCTTTTGGAGCAATGTCTATTCAAGTCCTCTGCCTATTTTTAAATTGGATTGTTTGGGTTTTTTGGTGTTAAGTTGTATGAGTTCCTTAAATATTTTGGATATTCACACCTTTTCGAATGTATTATGGAGAATATCTTTTCCCATTCAGTAGGTCTTTTCATTTTGTTAATGGTTTTCATTATATAATTTCTAATTGTAGTCCAGTTCTTTTCAACAAAATGTTCAGGTTAAATAAATGTTAAAGGAAGAAATGTTAGGCCTATCCTGTGGCTTCCTATATTTCTAAAACATACTGCAAACTCTGTGGGGTCAGAGATCACAGAGTCAGAACCCATGGGAGGGTATTTACATGGTCCAGGCATATCACAAGCCTCTTTATCTAATGTTTCTCTTCTTATTAAAGTTCATCTAGATGTTTCTCATATTTGCAGAAGACGAGTATAAACAGAAGAACTGCATCTGCTGTTCTGTGTAAAAAGATTAGTGTGCTATATATAATATAGGCACTTATTCTCCAGAATTAGCAACCTATATATACTCTGGCACATAAAGCAGCAAATGGAATTTACCACTGACCTTTACCTCCTTTGGACCTATCTTGTGTTGTAAACAAGTGTTAAAATTAGACAAGAGTCCTAAGCAAACACAATTTTTATTTGGCTGCTTTTATGTGGAATTAGAAGGAATGTTTTACAATTTGTGCATGAATTCTTGATTTATATCCAACTGGGTGCAGCTTCGTGCCTTGTTTTGAAGATGAGGAAGGCACTGTGTTCGAGACAAGATGAAAATTTGTCTAATGGTGTCATTAAGGATCTCCCCCCAGACAACAGGTAAAGCCATACAGGGCAATATGTTCTGTGGATTCTAATGTTCTGTGGATTCTAATAAGGAAGGATGAGCCATGAAATCCCTTCTCATGTATATAATGAGAAAGCAAATCGATATTGTAAATACTTTTATTTGAAACAGTCACATCAGATCTAGGAAATTCCACTTGAAATGCAAATACTTAATTCAAACTGTAAACAAACACATCTAAACAAGTAGATCACAAAGAGAACTTACCACTTGATATTCACGTACTGCAAATAACAGAATCTCCTCAGTTTCTGTAAGCTATTAAAACTTAAGTCCTAAGGAAACAGTTTTTTGAACTGATAATCCTGTCAAAGTGGTCAACATGTACATAGCAATGCCCAAATTCATTTAATTTAAGGAAACCTAACCCATATATATATGGTAAAGGCCATTTATAAATGGCTATTGACAATTTGTATTCAATATAGGTTAGCCAAGTAGTTAATACCTATGTTGTAGTCTTAAGGTAACAGAGAAGTATTTATTTGTAGGAAAAGATGCCTTATGAACTGTTTTCTTAATAATTGTTACTTGTAGGTGTAAAGTTTTGTAGAGTTTGGGCTTTTTAAGAAAACTTTCATTTTTGTTCTTTGTACTTTCATGCATTATTTGAATCTATTCCAATAACACTGTTCAACTTTTTACAAATTATAGATTATTTTTAAGAGAAAAAAATGTAAAGATTCACAAGGTAAATATGCTAAGTAAGATGCTTAACACCAGCTAATTTGGGGGAGTTGGAAAATAAACAATTGGTCCCTTCCTTGAACCTTTGTACTTTTAAAATCTCCAAAGCTTAAAAATAACATTGCTTTATTTGGTGAAAAAAAAATCTCTCCTTTCTGAAACGTAATACTTTGTGTTTTGGAAGCTAAAAGGCATTATTCTTATAAAGGGATGTTAAATAAAACATACTATAAAGAACAGGTGTTCTCAATCCCGGCTTCGTATCACCATTATGCAGAGCAGTTTAAAAAATACCAATTCCTGGGCCTCACCACTGACCCATTAATTCTGAGTAAGGGGAGATGGGGCAGAGTCATTTGTACTTTTTAAAAGTTCCACAGATGATTCTGCAGTGAAGCCAGAGTGGGGAACACTGATATAGGTGAAGGCTCAAGTTAGAGATAAAAACTGAAGAATGGAATTGATTATTTCGTTGACCTGCAGTCATTCCCTAGCATTTGCATCCCCCAAAAAATCAGTTAAGATTTTGCTGGGAGGAGAAAAACTTTCAAAACTTAGTAACCTGAAGAAAGTTTTTCCTGATTCTGTGAGTTCTTTGGACCGGAACCACGGCTCTGCCAGGGCTGGATGTGCTTGATGGCATCACTCGCCAGACCCAGGCTTCTCTCCATGTTGTCCCTGTTCCCTAGTGGGCTCGCCAGGGCTTCTTCACTAGGCTGTCTCAGGGTACTGCAAACCCTAATCAATGAATGGTGTTTATGTCTCTGCCTGTGTCACATTTGCTGATGTTCCATTGGTCAAAGCCAGTCACATGGCCAAAGCCAGATTCAAGGGGTGGAAAAACATTTTTTACACCATGATGGAAAAGTTTCAAAGTCATATTGAATGAAGGCATGCATAAAGCCGTGGAATGAATTCATTCATGAGCATTTTTTGCAGGCTACTGCAACAAATCAAAATATATTTTTTTTAGTGGAAACATTTGATGAAGTAAGATATTTATTGCAATCTTTTTTAAAACACATTTTTCTAGTTAATTTTGGGAATGCACATTTAACTTTCATTATAAAAAAAATTTAACAGTAGTGAAGCAGCTTTTAAAATAGCTAGTTACCCTGCAGTGGTCATAAAAGTAGCATTTAAAAAATAAGAAAAATACAGACTAAAATAAAAATCCTTAATAAACTCAATACTCAGAGATAATATTTTAGTGTATTTCAGTCTTTGTTTTTATATAAAAGCATATATAGTTAAATGTTCTTACTGTTATAATTGGCTCTCCTCATGTAACATAACAGTCTGTCATTATTTTTCCATGTCATGAAGAATTCTTCACTATAATTTATAATAGCTCTATAGCATACCATCATTTGAATACACTATAATTTATTTAGCAAAGCTTCAAATTATGGGCATTTATGAGGTCTTACTAGTAATAATAGTTAATTGTTTTATGAATAAAATTGGTAATTAATGATGACCAATACATTTACAACAACTTACTATGTACCAAGTACCATTCAGAATGTTTTAAGTATATGGTGCAATTCATAGCAACTTCACGAGGTACTGTTGTTACCCTCAAGGAAACTGAGCAACAGAGAGATTAGGCCACCTATCAGTGGTCTCATTGCTAGTAATTGCAGAGCAGGCACTTGAACCCAGGCAATTTAGTATCAGGGTCTCTCCTCTTAACTGCTTTGTTACACTGCCTCTCAAATAACAATTTACAAATAACTTCCTTAGGACAAATTCCAAAGCCTTGAACTGCTGAGTCAAAAGATATACATATATTTTAAGGGTTTTGAAACAGAGTGTCCTATTGTTCTTCGAAAAATTGTGCTCGTTTATACTCCCTCTGGCAGATCTGAGACCCACATTTTCCTATGCCTTCTCTACCGCTGGGTGTTATCATTTTCTAAACCTTCACCAGCTAAGTAGGTATTAAAAGCAGAGAGGGGCAGATACTATATGGGAAATCTCTGTACAAGTCTATTTTAAAACTTTTTTTTTAAGAGGAAAGGCTATCTTAGGATTTAAACTTTAGTGACTGTAGTTCCTAACAAGTTTGATCTTGTCTTTTTCTTTTTTTTTAAATCAAGATATAATTGACATATAACATTATACTAGTTTCAAGTGTACAATGTGATGACTGGATATTTGCATATATTGCAAAATGATCACCATAATAAGACTAGTTAACATCTAATACCACATATGGTTACAAATTTCTTTTTTCTTGAGATGAGAAATTTTAAAACTTACTCTCCTAGCAACTTCCAAATATACAATATAGTATTGTTAACTATAGTCACCATGTTTTACATTACAGCCCCAGGATTTACTTTGAGCTTGTCTTTTCATAGTAGACATTTGCATAAACCAAGGTATGGGGAACTAGGTGGAAACAAAAGGTCAATAATTCAGTAATTACCCAAAGGGTGATAGGACAGCTGGGTGTGTGCGGACAGTGATGAAAGATGAGGCGGGCAGTGCTGAAAGATGAGGCCTGGAAACCTAGTGTTGCAAACTACATGTCAATAGGGTCAGGCAGACAATAGGACTGAGTGAAGCATGGTGGGGACCAGAGCATCGGGAGAGCCCCTGGCTGCCTAAAGCCGCAGTGAATTGTTGTCAGGGGACACTAGCAATCCAGACTTTCATGGGAAATATGTTTTCCTGTGTGTTCCATGTCCCCCTTTACAGGGGTCAGACCAAACAGGCCTACCAATCAGATGTGGTTTATGGGCTGTTTGTACTCTGGGGACAAGATTGCAAAATATCCTTACGGGTATGATTAGCATTTTGGTGTCATCCTGGCTGGACTGTCATCTGTAGCAAACTGATGGACCCAGCCAGAATTATAATTCTGAGGAGATGGCTGGGGCTTGATTAATGACAATCCAAAGCAAAAGAAAAAAAAAAATGCCAGTTTAGAGTCAAGCTTTTGAAGGAGGAGATAGACATTAAGCTGGGTTTAGGGGGAGCAGAAGCAGCGATGTAAAACGAGAAATGGAGTAATGAGTTAGAATTCTAGTAAGAGGTGGTATGGGCACCAGCCAGAGAGGTCTGGGATAATATAAATCTGAATTTGCTTTCATATGTCATAGGCTGAGTGTTTGGTAGCCATCTTAAAGTGGCTCAAAGAAACAGACACCGAGTGGATGGTTCAAAGTCATCCACATCCCCCACATAGAAGAGCAACAGATTAACAAAGGTTATAGAAAGAGTATTGCCAATGTAGTGGGCAGACCAGAGTCAGACTGATTTGCAGGCAATTAAAACAGTGTTGGTGAGAGATGTGGAGCACCTGAGCTAGGGCAGTGCCAGCAAAGGAAAGCAACTCTCTAATAAGCCAGAGAAGGTTTGAAGCCAGTAGATTGGAAATTAGTTAAGGCTCAACTGAAAATCAGTTGTTATTAACTAGATGTTAACTAGACTTACTGTGGTGATCATTTCACAATATATACAACTATCAAATCACTGTTCTTCCCCTGAAACTAATGTTAAATGTTAAATCGCAATTAAAAAAAAAAAGGAGGAAAGATTTAAAAAGGAAAAAAAAGAAAGAGGAAACTCTGTGTATAGGACCCAGCAGTCTTTATTTTTAACTAGCCCTCCAGGAAGTTTTGCTAAATGCTAAAGTCTGAAAACATTACTTAAAAATTCTTTCTTTTCTTTTCTTCCTTTTTCCTTCCTTCCTTCCTTCCTTCCTTCCTTCCTTCTTCCTTCCTTCCTTCCTTCCTTCCTTCCTTCCTTCCTTCCTTCCTTCCTTCCTTCCTTCTTCCTTCCCTCCTTTCCTTTTGTTCAACAATTCACCAGAGTACTTGCTAATTATTTAGACACTTATATGAGGATGGCTCCATCTATATATCAAAAGACCGTGCTCTGTTGTTTGTTTAAACATTATGGTATTCCTGAAACACCTGAAAAAAGTCTTATGTGAGAGGACTTACCTCCTATTCATGCCAGAAATCAAGCTTGCCTGATGTGTTCCCCCAGAGTACTGCCACTCTGAGTGAATGGTTTGCCAACCAGTGGGCAGACACTATAATAATGTGCATTGTTTCCTCCAGGTGCTTGCATTAACATTTAAATAAAAGGCACACTCCTTTCAGTGGAGAGGCCATTCAATCTCAAACTTTCATGAAACAACATGATCATAATGAATTTGCTAATTATTCATAATTTACTCAACAAAAAAACTTCATACTTTCAGGAAAACAGAGTAACTTAAGGAAGGTTAACTAATAGCCATTGTTTGGCTGCTTGAGTTCTGTGATACCTGGTAGAGAACCCCTAACTAGTAGTGTTGCAGGAAGCAACAACCGATGGAGGAAATTGGATGCTCAGACAACTTTATTAGAGGAAAGAGAATTTAATGCTGGTGGAGAGCTGGGGCTTTCAACAGACACAAAGCATGATCTTCCCTTGGTTAGACTTCTTACAGTTTTATACCCTTGCAGTGTCCATGCGAGGGGCACGTGATTCCTTTGTCTGAGGTTTCATGTGTGCTTTATGACTCAGGAGGGAGAGGGGGAGTTTCATGTGAGGGGCTGCAAGCGGGGAGGAATTTCCAGACCTGGTCTTATAGGCCGTTTGTTTTGTAGAACTCGCAACCTTGGCGTTATCAGCACCATTATAGGATTCTTGAACAGAGAGACAGGACTCCTAGGCTATAAGCAGGGAGCAGCATTTATTGATGCTCAGCGGATTCCTATCCAAAGGCTGAGCTCTAATTGTAACAAGCAGTTTTACACAGACTTGTTATTCCTGAACAGCTACAGAGATAAGAACATTAGCAACCTATGAATCATCAGAGGTAAATAGATGTGGAGAGTCCTTGAGGTGGGGGAAGTAGCTGTGGGAAAATATGTTAGCTGGAGAGCACTGGGCAGAATGGGGGGACTGGGCAGTTTTAACTGGCTAAGTCGGTCATTTTGCAAGCCCTTTCCCCTGCACACTTTCAGATGCCTCCTCTCCTCTCTCAGTAGAAGGGGAGAATGAGAAATAATAACACAGAATGATACATATAAATATAACACAATTGCCCCTCATTTTAATATTTCTTTTCTACATTGAATTATCATAATTTTGCATTAAAGACAAGCAAATCAGATGAAAGAAAACATTTTGCTTTAATATACTAAAAACAAAAACTACCACATGTAATCATGCAGATCAAACTCTTCGAAAGAAAGTACAGAAAGAAGATACTGAAAGAATTATTATTTATCTAAATTTATTCGCAGAGAGCTGGAGTTCAGAAACACACTATGCCACTAGAAGAAACACTTTTTAGAAGGGAAATAGTTCTTTTCTTTAAAATTGTAATGACTTTTTAATTTTTCATTTACAGCTGGCATATAATATTTAGAAGGGAAATAGTTCTTAAAGGTTGACTATTTTCTTCTTTCATTCCTTATTAGCATAATTTTGGTGCAGCTCACTGGAAGCCAAATCCGGGTCTCTCCTCTCATATTCTAGAACCATTTCTACCCTCATCTAGACACTATAGTGTAGCTTTTGGCAGTTCTTTTAGCTAATCACATTCTACCCATCATTCGAGATCCACCTCAACTTCTACCCATCTACCTTTTGATGAAGGCTTTTCTAAAGCCTTGTTAAAACAAAGGGCTTGTTGAAATAAAGACTGCTTGCTGGGTCCTATGCCCAGAGTTTCTGATTCAGTCTGGAGTAGGACTCAATGATTAGGTTTCTATGCTTCACCACTTTAGACTGAAGTTTAAAAAGTAGATGTCTTTTAAATAGCTGTATAATTTTTTTTTTTTTTAAGCCAAGGAAGGCTTGAAGAACTGCTGGTAGATTGGAAATCAGTTGAGAGCCCCTGTCCTGGATGAAATTTCAACAGCCATAGCTGGAAGGGATTAACTAGTAGATTTGGGTTAATTGTGAAAGTGAACGATTTTGAAGAATGTCATGGTTTCGTGGAGGAAAGAAGGGAACGTTGTCAGACTACAAATCTGGAAGCAGTAAAATCAAAGGCCTTAACTGCTTCAAAGAAATTTGCCATAATTTAAGGGGTATATTACTAAGAGCTAAAGATGATAAACAGCTAAAGAGAAATGTAGGCAGAGGGCCAATGGATCAAGGTCATGACTGTAATGAAATCTGAACTATTCTGGGACAAGGACTGCCCACTTTTCTAAATACTCCACTAACATTTCACCAGAAGATTATCCAGGAAAGGCTTTTGAGTAGAGGTATCTAGGCTGCTAATAAAAATACCAACAAATATAAACCTTTCTGGATACACTAAGCTGACAGCTCCAAGAACATCTCATTCATGGCTTTAACCCCAGCAGCTCCTCTAGAACATGGAGGAAACCATTTGAATAAGTCAATAAATTATCTTGACACTAAATCAACTAGCTATTTAGCATGTCCACACTCCTGAGCAATCCGTTTAAATTTCCTAGGCTCTAGTTTACACAGATTGGGAATGAGGGAGGAACATACTAAAATATTAAAACATTAAAAATTCTAAAATCTCCTTAGGTCTACCTAAAACTCTGGGTTTTTCTTCCTTTCATCATTCTGACTATTCCTTCTACAACCAAGGAAGTGTCAATTTGTTGGCAGCAATCATCAGAGGTGAATAAAGAGCTGTCATTTTAAGGATGTTATGCCATTCACTATCTCAGTGGCTGCAGAACTGTAGAAAACATCCACATGAAAAAAAAAAAAACTATCTCTTTTAGTATGTTTCATGTATTAAAAATCCTAAGTGATTAATGAACCATTGGTAGGTGAAAATAATAATGTATCTTTTTATTTTTAAATATGACCCCAGTTAACAATGAGAAAAAGAGGCTGCAAGTTATTTAACACTGTGTCTTGCAGTTATTAGGTAATTTTCCATTTTTTTTATTGTTAAAGCTAATCTTCAATGAACTTTGTGTATTTTTATATTGTGTTGAATTTGCACAAGCACAATCACTAAATCAGTAAAGCAAGTATGACTCAGATGTATGTAAAAACTTTTTTTAATATAAAAGGAAGACAGTGACATTAAAGAAAGTTTTATAAATTTAAAACATTTTCCATTCCATATACAAATATTTGTACATGGTTTTATTAATAATGTATGATTTTATGTTCTCAACCAGGAGTGATTTTGCCCCCCAGGGGACATTTAGCAATATCTGGAAAAAGTTTTGATTATCACAATGAGGAGGAGGTTGTGGGAGACTGCATCTAACATCTAGTGGGTAAAAGCCAGCGATGTTGCTGCTAAACATCCTACAATACACAGGGCAATACCCGCAGCAAAGAATTATCAGCAAAGAATTATCCAGCCCAAATGTCAATAGCGTCGAGGTTAAGAAACTTGCTTTAGATTATAATAAAAAAAATAATGTCTTCTATAGCTACAAGTCCCCATAATTTTATTAGAAGGGTTATATTTTCAACCATGTATTGAGTAGTTACATATGCCAAGCTCTATGCTAAGCACAACACATAGATTATCTCATTTAACACTAACAAAATCTCGATAGGTCCTAAAGGTTAGTACATGATGTCTCAAAGAGGTTACATAAATATTCAAGGTCACACAGCCAGGAGTAGCAGAGATAGGGATGTGAAATGCCAACTATCTGATCCCAAAGCCTGTGCTATTAGTGATTATGTGTAAATGTCATAATGAACATTTTCATACACATATTTTCACGTTAAAAATTATTTCCTTAGATTATTTTGAAACTATTGGTTTAAAGGGGACAAGGGAATTGGCAATCATGGTGGCTTTCCCTACATGTTTCCAAGTCGATTTTCCTGAGTTGTACCAATTTACAGCACTGCCATAAATTGTGAGGAAGTCCCTTTCAATATACTGATGTCAACACTGACTTTTGACATTTAGAAATAAAATTCTTTATTTAATAAGTTAAAAAGTATATACCTGCACTTAAATAATATGCAATTGCTGGAATTTGTTACCAGATATAGGTCTCCCAAAATGAGGGCAACACCAGTGTAAGAACAATAAAAAGGTCAAGTCAATGTAAATAAAGCTTGTATTTCAAAGAATTGTATTTATTTACTCAACAAACACAGTTATTTGCCTAATAAAGGCTGAGCCCCAAGGAAAACATTCCTGGTTACTCTGTAAACTTTATCTTAAATCTTGTTTATATAAGCCTATAAAGAGAAATTGAGAGAATTGGAATTTATAGTTAAAAACATTTTCTCTGATAATATTTGTGTCTTCTTGCCACATCCTAGAAAGAATGGAAAACAGACACTTCCTAGGATACCTGTGAATTGAGGGTAGACTTATACCTGTATGCCTCATAACTACCCTCCTGGAATCCTGGCAATCTAATAATAGTCATAACAACAATCAAAATAATATAATAACCTAATCAGTGTTTTTAAAAATGGTAGTTGCATCCCATTAATGGATTCAGAAATCACTTTGGTAGGTTTTGGCTAGAATTTTTAACTTGAGACTAGACCAGAAAATAATATAAAATAAGCAAGTGCATTACATGTAATACGCCTAAGAGTTATTTTGTGAAACTTTTTTTTGTTCTCTGTGTGTGTGTGTGTGTGTGTGTGTGTGCGCGCGCGCGATGGTGTAAAATTGTTTTTCTGTGGATTGTAGTCTAAAAGGTTGAAAAACCACTGATCTAGTTCTCCTACTTCATTTGAAAGGTGAGTCTGAGAGATGTTAAATAATGCACTAGGATACTTGGCTAATTAATGGCGAAGCCGGGATGAAAAGTCAGTTCCACAATTCCTCAGCCAGTGTGTTTCATCTGGGCATTTGTCGGAAGTAAACCTCTGGGTGGGGGGCGGGGGGGAGGAAGAGGAAAGACTTGGGCTTAATAGATGCTTTTATGGAGTGAAAGGGGCAACTGGACATTGGCACCACTGATGGGATCAGTAGCTCTGGGCTCTCCATGTATCTTCTAACCCAAGCCAAATTAAATTACTTATTGAGCAGTGTGCACACCATACATTAGGCTATTCAATCTTTTGCTTGCCATTATCTCTCCAAAATAATGACCAAGTGATGCCTACATAGTATTCAAATTGAGCTGTCATCAGAAGTCTTGAGTGTTTATCTCCTCCCTAAGAAAGGTATACAGGCAGGACAGGTGTGGAGAATAAGATGATTTATGGCCAACTAGATTATTGCCATAAGGCATACTAATACAGGTTGGCCTTTACTATAAGGGTAGAAGCAACACATTTGATGCTGAGAAGTAGAACATTATTACACCTTAAATTATGGTGGTCTATTGGGAAAGCAAGGCAGCAGCCAAGCTTGTCTGATCCACACAAGAGCTAGGTGGTCTTATGGTCCAGCAGCACTAAAGGCTAAGTTGATGGGGCAACCGTTGTGTGCCACACTCGTTCATTTCTTTAGTACTGTGGGCTGTGACTTTAAGGGCACCGTGAGGACTGGCCCTCTGCTCAACAAGTCTTTCCTCACAACAGGTAGGCTGATTTGAGAGGTATTAAAATGCATATATATTCCTGTGGTTGGGGCAAGTTTGTTACATTAACCAAAGGATGTAAAGGTATACAGTACCAGGTTTCCTCATAAGAGCAGAATGTGAGAGAATAAGAGAGTGAGTCTAGCCCGGAAATTCAATGAAGGCTCATGGAAGGACTTCAAGGAGAAGAAGAAAGAAGCTGTGTCCTCTTCACGTGTTAATGATAGCTAGCCTAGAGCTTCTCAGACTTGATCCTGCCTAGAAATCCTCTGGGACCTTGTGAAGATGCTGACTCTGGTGCGGGAGGTCTGAGGGATGCCTGAGATACTGCATTTTTTACAAGCTCCCAGGCAGTGCTCCAAGTCTAAGAACCACAGTTGGACGGCAAGGCTTTCTGCCCATTTCGGCCAGATAGTTCTGTGCCCCAGTACTCTTTTCAAAAAGAGACAAAGTAGAATTAGACTTGTTTGTCTCTCCTCCTGCTTCTGCTTTTAAAGATGTCATTTTTATGTACGAACATGAATGATATCTAAACAGATATATTTGAGATTTGTCATCAAACAGGAAATATAGAGGTTGAAGCTTAAATTTTTATTTGCAGGAAGTCAATAGATGCTGCATGTTTATTTTAAAGACAACAGTAATTATAAATGTCATGATCTTATCTCTAGAATAATGGAATATGATTCTGAGAAAAATCAGTTTGTGATAATCAATGTTAATGAGAATGAAAGATATCTTGTTCTTTTAAACATGTAATCCTTTAAAGGAGGGAAAGAGACTTTTCCTCATGGCAATGTCTTATTCACACTTTTCTGCTGTAGTTATTTAATTGAAATATTAATCTAATCTTGCTGACATGAGTAAATATGCCAACTTACCTCTTTGCTTTACAGACGGCCCTCTTCCCCCAGCCCCAACTTAACCAGTCAAGTTTTATTCTGAATTTTTTAAACTATGTGGTGAGAACAAAATAAAGAAGCTTCTTTTTGGATAGGCAAGCACTAAAGTAAAATTTAAAGTATTAAATGCAAATTAAAGCATTGGGAAGGAATATAACTTAATAAATAATGTTTTAATGTTTCTATTCAATATCCAAGCTTTATAAGTGAAAGGTTTCAAGTTTGGCAGCAAGAAAAGAAGAATCTTGCTGTATATAGAGTCTTTAGACGTAGAGACTCGTGCCATTTATAGGAAAGCTGTGCAGATTTCTTTTCCAGCTTTATTGAAATATAATATGAGCAACAATTAGTTGCTCATAGTTACATTGTAAAGTTCAATTAGTTTTTTTTTCAATTATAGTTGGCATACAATAATATTAGTTTCAGTTGTACAGAATAGTGATTAGAGACCTATGTAACTCACAAAGTGATCACCCTACTAAATCTAGTGCCCCTCTTCCTTCTTACATATTTATTACAGCATCGTTAACTATTTTCCTTATGCTGCACTCTATATCTCCATGTCTATTTTGTAACTATCCATTTGCACCTCTTAATCTCTTTGCCATTTTTCACCATCCCTTCCAATTCCCCTCACATCTAGTAGCCCTCAAAATATTCTCTATCTACGAGTTTGTTTCTTTTTGTTGTTGTTGTTGTTTATTTTGTCCTTTAGATTCCACATGTACATGAAATCATGTGCTATTTGTCTTTTCTATCTGACTTCCTTCATTCAGTGCAATGCCCTCTAGGTCCATCAAGACAATATCTTTTTCCATCCCCTTCCTTTTAGTCTGTGTATGTGATTAATCTGAAGTGAGTATCTTGTAGGCAACATATGTAGGGGTCTTCTTTTCTTATCCATTCAGACACCCTATCTTTTGTTGGAGCACTTAATTCTTTTCCATTTGAAGTACTTGTTGATAGGAATGTAGTTATTACTATTTTTTATTCATGATTTTGATACATGTTTTTTCTTCTTAAAGTAGTCCCTTCAACATTTTCTGTAATACTGGCTTGGTATTGATAAATTTCTTTAGCTTATTTTTTAAAATTAGTTTCAAGTATACAACACATTGATTAGACATTTATATAGTTTATAAAATGATCTCACTAATAACTCCTCTCCTCTGGTTTTGCACCTAGCCAATATATTAATGCTAACTGTATTCCCTATGCCGTGCTCCCCATCCCCGTGACCAGCTACCAACTACTAATTTAAACTTCTTTAACCCTTTACCCCTTTCTCCCAGCCACCCAACTTCCTCCTCCCCTCTGTCTGTCACCAAATTGTCCTCTGTATTTGTGAGCCTGTTTTTGTTTAGTTTATTCTTTTTGTTCCTTAGATTCCACATATAAGTAGTATTTATCTTTCTCTGTCTTATTTCACTCAGCAAAATAACCTCTAGTTCCATCCATGTCATTGCAAATGGTAGGACTTCATTTTTTAATGGCTGAGTAATATTCCATTGTATATATGAACCATAACTTTTTTATCCAAACGTCTGTTGATGGGCATTTATGTTGCTTCCCTGTCTTGGGTACTGTAAATTGTTCTTTAGCTTATTTTTGTCTGGGAAGCTCTTTATCTGTCCTTTGACTCTAAATGATAGCTTTGTTGAATGATGTGATGTATCCTTGGTTGCAGATCCTGAGTTTTCATCACATTGACTATTTTGTGTCAAGCCCTTCTGTCCTGCATAGTTTCTGTTGAGTAATCAGCTGCCAGTATTATGCGTGCTCCCTTGTAGGTAGAAAGCTGTACAGATTTTAATTTTAGTTGGGAAATCTTGGTACAATTCTTGATTTGGATCATTAATAAGTATCAGAGCAAAAGAACAGAACTTTTTTCTTCTGATAATGCACATGTTTTTGTTATTTTTTTAATTTTTATTTTTCAATTAGAGTTGACATTCAATATTATTTTACATTAATTTCAGATATATAGCATAGAGGTTAGATATTTATGTTAATGTTTTTAAAGAGGAAAACTTTTTGTGGGTGATTTTTTCTCTTTAGAATGTATTGAATTTTCTTTTTGCCATCATAATAATTTACCACAAATTTAGCAGCTTAATGAACATCAATGTATTGTCTTACAGTTTCCACAGGTCAGATTCCGACATGGGTCTCACTCATCAGACTAAAATCAAGGTGTTGGAGGGCTACATTTCTTTCTGTAGGGTCTGGGCAGGATCTGTTTCCTTACCTTTTCCAGATTCTTGGGGCCACCTGCATTCCCTAGCCCTTTTCTTCTTTAAATGGCAAAGACAAGTCAAGTCCTTCTCACATCACACCACTCCAGTCAACTCTTCTGCCTCATTCTTCACTGTAAAAGATACTGTGATTACATTGGGCCTAGCTGGATAATTCAGGATACTTTCTCAATTTTCCTATTTTATTATCAGCTGATTAGCAACCTTAATTCTCCTTTGCCATGTAAAACATAACATATTCTCAGGTTCCAGGAATTAGGATATGGACTTCTTTGAGAGTATGTTGTTGGGGAGGGAGGGCTATTATCCTGCCTACTAAAGAATGTCATCAATATTTTAGATATAAGAAAGGACTGCAATTTAGGTACAGGTATCATTTTTGTCGTGCCATTACATCACAATTATGTTCGGATTGCATTTCTCACTGGCGAAAATTGCTGAGGCTCTTATGAAGTGAAATATTTTCCCCCTCAGTTGCATTTGCATTGATTCCTGTATATTCTTTTTCAGTAATGGAAATCTTGAGGTATAACTACTCTGTGGGATTAAATGGACTATTTGATCTCTGGGACCAATCCAAAATTTATTGAGATAAAGATGGTTATTTGAGATAGCTTAGCACAGTGTTTCTCAAACAGGGCAATTTGCTCCCTCAGGGGATATTTGGCAATGTCTCAAGACATTTTCGATTATCACAATTGGAGGGTATGTACTACTGGCATCCAGCGGGTGGAGGCCAGGGGTGCTATTCAACATCACACAATGCACAGGACAGGACCTACAACAAAGAATTATCTGACCCAAAGTGTCAATAATGCCAAGCTAGAGAAATCTTGGTTTAGCAAGATGACAACCTAAACCTTCCCTCTCCCTTTTTAAAGGCTAATTCTTTATGTTTCAAAGTTGAGTTAGATAATATACTGATTATATAATGGGTCAGCATTATCTAATGGATTGGTGTACACCAATCTTCTTATGAAAAACTCAAAGCTCAGGATGTACTGCTTGGAGTAAATGAGTCATCATCTTCATTGGGTGATCAGGAATCATGTCTGGTTTCCCTCTCTGCCTGTAGTTCCTAGCATAGTCCTTGTCAACACCAAATGCTCAGGAACTACTTTAACAAATAAAAAGTACAGTGTGATAAAGGATTTGTTTATGAGTTCCTTTTCTAGTGAATAAGATGTTTTCCTTCTGTATGCCTAATATTGCAACTTCATATAAGAGCAACCTTAAAATCGCTCTCACTAGTGCTAAGAACCCAGAGTAGCCTGTTTCCTAAGCTTTTAATAGAAATCATCTAGAGAGTCCTCAAAAAATTTTTATGTTAGAATTGAAAGTAAGTTTAATTAAATGCCATTGAGAGACCAAAAATCCCCAACTTTCTCCTCTGCATTATGGTTTTAACGATAGTCTATTTTTTCAGGCATGGTCACACACTATGAAAAAATAGATTTTGTTTTACTGGTGGCAAGGCGAGGTTCATAACCACCAGCTTCACACCATAAGCCTTTAGGGTCTTGTACCAATAATGAAAAATCTGGTGTGAAATATAATCTACTGGAACAAAATAAACATGACTTGGAAGGTTAATCAATGAAATTGATACCCTTCTCTCTTGGTTCTCATTTCTGCTTTTCTTCTTTATCAATATTTCAGGTGTCCCTGGCTCCATGCCAAATGCATCGTGGACTGGTAACCTCAGAGCTGTAAAGTGGATTGACATGGAAGATAAACATGGAGGCTGCCATGGTGAGGCATTCACTTCACACTTTGAGGTCACACTGCTTATTGCTGTTGGCATGAAGGTAGTTGTGGAACATAGGGTTCTCATGGAGAGAACTGCCAGTATATTTAGACCGATCTGTGAGTTACTAAGAGAATAGCTAGGGGCTTTAAGACACAGTCCTTGAAAAGTAAATTTAAGCATCTCACAGACATTTTCCAGCTCATAATTACCTGGGGAGATGCAGAGGTAGGTTCAAATTATAATGGTACTTTTTTCTTGCTAGTTTCTGTTTTCTTATTGTTTATTCCTCTTTCTGTTCCTTTTGGGAATGCAGCAGTTAGGAGGGGAAAGAGTCAGAGTGAAAATTGATTTCATATTTTCACCATAGAGCAAGCTGGACCCTATCCCCTCACGTCAGCCTCTGCTCCCTCCATAGACAGGCTTCCAGTTTGGAGGTGTTTGCTGCAACTCTCAATAATGGCAGGTGACACTAACAAGAGAGTTTTCTCCTCCAATGGACAAGAACTAGAATCCTATGTAGTTTTATTTCTGTAGAACCGTATGAAGAAGGATTTTTATCAGTCTTGGTATATATTTCATTCAAACTGTTGCCTGGTACATAGTGAGCAAGTGTATTTGTTTGCTAGGGCTAGCATAGCAAAGTAATGCTTATATGAAGGAAATTTATTTACTCACTGTCCTGGAGGCGGGAAGTTTGAGATCAAGGTATCAGCAGGTTTGGTTTCTCCTGAACCCTGTCTCCTTGGCTCATAGATGCTGTCTTCCTTCTGTGTCCTTACGTGGTCCTCCTGTGTGTATCTGTGTCCTAATCTCTTATAGGACACCAGTCATAGTGTATTAGGGCCTATCCATATTACCTCATTTTAACTTAATTAATTATCTGATAATTAACTTTATCTCTTTAAAGGCCCTATCTCAAATACAATCACAGTTTGAGGTACTGAGGGTTAGGACTTCAACATGTAAATTTGGGGAGGGACACAATTCAACCATAATAGCACACAAATAATTTATTCAGTGAGTGAGTGATTAAGTGACTGAATGAGTGAGTGAATATGGAAACTTGACCTTTTTTCCCACAGTAACAAGGCTTTGCCTCCTCCACTATTCTACTCATTCTAACTTTCTTATCAGTCCATCTTATCTACACCTAATGTTTATGACAACCTCCAGATTGCTTCTTTTCTGCAGCTCTCCATCACACAACCTCCTTCTCATGTGTTTCTCTTGAGAGTCCCCTCCCATGGTGGACAGCAACATCCTCACATTACTGTACAGAAATCTCATCTATTCTTAGCATATTCATATTTTTACCTTAATCAGCCCACATTTTCCCCAGGGGATAGCACATGCCATCTGTCTGCATCGTCATCATGGACCTGTCCTCCTACTAGAAGGAGGATGAAGAAGAACTTGCTTTGCTCTTTGATCTCCTGGGGCTTCTTTAAAAACTGCACCACCATCAATCAGGTCCCAATATTTGGGATATGTTATCTTCTCCACATCCTTCCATAACCCCTATCACCCACCCTCATCTGCTTCTCCACCTTCTCTCCAGCTGCAACACGTGAGGACTTCAACATCCACAGCAGGGACCCATGTGACATCATTCCTTTGCAGCTCCAGCCCCCCTCCACCACAGAAGCTCCCACTCCACTGTGCAGCAGCCCCCCCCCCACCCCACCCAAGGAGAGCCTTACCTCAGCTTCCTTGTCATCACTATCCATGCTCTATCCCAGGAGAGAAGGTAGAGGATAGTCAGGTTTGCATTTTTGTAGGAATCTTTGCTGATCACATGACAGGTGTGGGCCATGAGAGTAGCCCCTAACCAGGAACCTACATTGGGTACAAAGCTTGGGTAGCCCAATCCCCTCTAGACAAATGTCCCATTTTTCTTCTCTTGGTACCTGTTATGCCACTGAACATTGGAAAGCCTTATAAGATTCAGAGCATAAAAATTGTTTGTCCCCCAAACCACTACAGAGGAAAAAGAAAAAGAATAATCCAGAGGAGGTAGAACATTGCGCTCCAAACCAACAAGTCAGTAGTACAATCTGAACCTTTTCCCCTTGGCTGTAATAGGTTTTGTTCCAAATCCAGGTGTGGATACCTCCTTTATGAGCCCTCTCAGCATCACAGAGCACCATTCTAGCTCCATGGTCTTGAACTTAGAGCTCCTATCTCTGATTATAATCTCTTTGTCACCCTACTAATTTCCTTCACCAATTTATGTACTATATATGTTTACTGTCTTTCTCCCCAGAACAGAATAGAAGCTCCAAGGGGGCTAGGATTTTTGACAAATTGTTCATTGCTATATCCACACACCTAAAATATGTTGTTGTTGTTGTCATTGTTGTAGTTTTACATGTGTGTTTGTTTGTTTGTTTTAAGTTGGAGTTTCAAGAGGTTCAGCTTTTCTAGTTTCTTACTTTTACTGGTTTCCTTCCCAGGATTCCTTGTCCAGTCTGTGTACCCTAACAGCCATTCCACGATGTTTTAACTAACATTTTAGATTCCTTGTCATTTGACCCTACAAGGCCGATCTTTACGCTTAATCATTACCACCATCTGCTTTTTGCAATTTGTGTTTCCCAAGCAGAATAATGCTGGAGAGTGATTACAGACAAGTCCTAAAACCACCTGTTATAGGGACCTGCCATCTAATTTCAGCTAGATCCTCCTGGATGCCTATTTATTCTTTAATTTATCTCATTATTTTCCTGGTGCCCTTCCTAGCATATACCTTTTCCTGCTCACCTTTAAGCTATTAATCTTATGCTGAAACAGCCTTTGTACTCTCAAAAGTTGATGATTTCAAGCCTAGGAAGAACTTTCAAGACATTTGATCAAAATTTCCTTATCAATTCCTTTTTCATGTCATCCTTTCCTTCATCTTAGAGTATTTCGGATACATTTTCCATTGTTCCTTCCTATTTCAGAGGAAATGTTACCTATCCTACAACCAAGACTACCATCTGTGGTCTCAGTTATGTGTGGGTCCCCCTAAATTATCCCCTTATTCTCTTGCATTTTCAGTGTCTTCCCTTCTGCTGGTTCTTTTCCTTCTCTCTGCAAGGATGTATTTGTTACCTCTATCTCAAAAACAAAGTTGTCTGTGCAACCTCTGTTTGATCCAGATTAAAATATTCTCTCCTGATCACTTCCACTTTCTTAAAGATGGGCATGCTGCCTATGCATTCACCATCAAGTTAGTCTTAAAGTTTTCACCCAGTTATTCTTTAACTTCTCATAACTCTGGCTTCTTTCCCCAGTAATTTCACTCTTTATTGTACTTCCTCTCAGCTATGTTGAATTAATCATCCAATCCTGTCAGTCTTTCTGTACTCTGTCTCCAATATCCTTTCTTTCCCATTCATGGCAACCATTAATTTCGAACGAGCTCTCTGGTTTACATTACATTAGTACTGTAGTCTCTTTATTGATTTCTAATGTACCCTGCAAAGTTCTGCAACATTAATCTTGCTAAAATCAATTTTGTCATTTGATTCTTCTATTCAAAAATTTTCAAAGACACTCCTAATTATAGGATAAAAAGTCCCAACCCTTTAGTATGTTTTAAGTCAGTTATCCATAGTGGCTCTACTACATGCAAGCAATCTCTTAAAAAGAGTTCTAATTTCCTACCATTCTTGTTTCTAGCATATTTCTCAATAAAATTCACTATTCTGGCAGAAAATGCTCATTCCTGCTGTTTTTCTGGAGTCATTCTCCCCAACTGAAAGCAGCTAACTCTATTCATCCACTAACTCTTTATTTGTCTTTCTCCTCCTTTTATTCAACAATTATTCATTTAATACCTAATATTTACCAGGCACTATTCCAGATGCAGGGGACACAGAAGTGAACCATATGGTCTCAAAATTTAGCTCTTCTGGAGCTTAAATTCTAATCTGAGGAGAAAGACAATAAACAGTTTTCTGAAAAGAAAGGCAAAATATTTTCCTTTATGGCACTGATAAATATCAGGATACATACACATGCACACACATAAATTGGCAATAAAAGCAAAAAGAAAAATGAAGCAGGGAAGCAGGGAAGAAGGAAAGGAGGTCCAAGTAGGCCTCATTAAGAAGATGAGAGAGACCTGAGGTGGTTCGAGAGGGAGCCTTGAGGATGAAGGGTGGAAGAGGCCGGTACCGGGAAGGAAGAATGAACATGGATTCTCAAGTAGAACATTCCAGGTGTGCTTGGGACCAGCAAGGAAGGCAGCATGGATGAAATGAATGAAAAAGGGTCATTGAGGGTTATAAGTGAATGAGTATGTGGTGCGGTAAGTCCAGGTTACAAGGGGCCAGACTCTGAGGAGTCTTAAATGCCATTGCTAGGATTTGGGCTTTTACTTTACATGAGATGAGAAGCCATTAGAGGGTTCTGAGCAGGGGATACATGTTCTGCTTACATTTGAAACAATTACTCTGGCTGTTGTGCTGAGAATATAACTAACAGGCAAAGGTAGAGGCAGTGGAAACCAGTAATTATTGCATCAACTCAGACAGGGAGGTGGAGGGAGCTTGGACCAGGATGGTAGTAGTTGAGGTGGTGAAAAATGCTGAGCTTACACAATTGCTGACAGATTGGATGTGGTATGTAGAAAAGAGGAGAGAAGTGCCCAGGGCACCAAAAAGTAGAATTGCCGTTGATTATGAAGGGGAAGACTTGGAAAGGATTAAGGAGTTCAGTCCTAACATGTTATATTGGTTAGATTTATTACTCATCTAAGTGGAGTATAAAGTAGGCACTTGGATAGACTAGGCTGCAGCTCAGGGAAGAGGACTGACCAGTGCAAGGACCTCTCCCATTTGTACACTTCTAGAACTTCCCATCCATAACTCTCATTTGATACTACAGGAATTGCTTCATTGATGCCTACTGTGTTTTTGCTTTTTATTGTTTTACTCTCATTTTCTTCAAATGAATATTTGTACCCCTTGTCTTCCTCTAAAGAGTTTAACTTCCTTGTGGAATGGGCCTATACAATCGTATTTTATTAGAATCCCATAGCACTTGGCACAGTAGCTACTCAGTAATCAGGCCATAAACTCTACCACTGTGCAAGTTCACCCCTGACTTTTGAGAACAACATGTTTTGACTGCTTTTTGTTCTCTCCTTTGCAGGCCACTATGTACATGGCATTTGTATCTATGGAAATGGAGACTTAAAGTGGTTGATCAATTCACCAAGCCTTTTTGCTAACAAGTTTGAGCTTACTACATACCCCCTTACTGTGGAATGCCTAGAACTGAGACTTCGAGAAAGAACCCTAAATCAGAGTGAAACTGCAATTCAGCCCAGCTGGTATTTTGATCTATTGTGACTCATGACTGAAGGGAACCTGCAGTTGGGAAGCCGTGTCTTTCTTTGTGAGAGAACTTTGCCTTGGTTAAAGGTTTCACGACTGAGGTTACGGCTTTAGGACATGGCTACACTATTATATGTTAAAATATCCATTAGACACTGTGAAATACACTAACAGGATGGCTTCACAGAGCGATCCTAGCACTTTGGCCACTCTGGCCATTTCTTGATGTTCACCTCTATTTCGGTCTGTTGTTCTGATCAATGCCGTCAGATCTTTACACCAGATGCTCATGATATATAAATGTTCTAATGAAAAGGAGAATTTTAGATAATATGATTTAGGAAAATGAGAATGGTTTCTTTGAAAGAGGGAATCTTTTATAACAGATCTATAGCCATATATTAACGGACACTATTCTTATTTGCTCAACCGCACAACTCATCAAGCTTCTTTAAAACTTGAGCTACTGGAACTGAAAACTAGATATTGTTCCCAAGATTTAACACTAGCATTTTTAGTTTACTTGTCTGATGTTCTGTATAGAATATAAATTCATTAACAGGAGGCAAGATGTGAGCTAAGGCAACAGTCACTGCTTGATGCTTCAGTAAAAGGAATACCTGGATAACACAACATCTCTCAAATGTGTCAGAATGTGCTCTGGTCCCTTTTCCGTCAGTTTTTATTGCAAACACTGAAAAGTTCTTGCAGAATGAAGACATTCTTAAAAGAGAGGTGGTATTGCAGGGATCTAGTCTCACATCTCTAATACCTCAGAATGAATCACTTTCCTCTTTTGTTACCACCCTCACCAAAGTAAAAAACGGAGACCAAATTTTAACCTGTGAGGCTTTTAACAACTCTATAATGTTCTCTGAATGGTTTTATAATGCCTGGTGCTGATAAGAATGCCTAAATGTTTAAGAGCTTTCAATAAGTATCTCTGTCATTTATCCCTTCTCTGTTCACTCATGCAATTCATTCAGCATGCAGTCAATAAATATTTCTTGAGTACCTATTATATGCCAGACATGTTCTGAGATAAGCAGGAAAAGTAAGTCAGAAGGTCTTTCACTCTAAAATCTTGGTAATAATGTTAATGTTGGAGAGGCTGCTCTAGAGAACTTTAGAGGATGGTTGCATTTTAATATATTCATCTGCAGGATTGTAGATTGTGCTATGGGACCAAGGGTCTTCCAAATTACAAGTTGAGGTTTAAATCAGAGGTTATTCAAAAGAGAGAAGAGAAAGAGGAGACATAAACTAAAGCTGTCAAGGTATTCTGCTAGCTCATTGCATTCAAACCTCTCAACACTCCTTTGAGGTCCTCATTTGTTTTCCCTGTTTGTCTTGCAGGTGGAGTAAGTGAGGCTTGGAGAGGTTGTTACTAAGCAGCAGGAAACAAGTTCTTTGACAATTGGGATTTTCTTACTGGTCTTGGTTCATTTCCTGAGGTGAAATATTAGAGAAGGTGAAATAAGGCCATATTTAGTATGCCAGAGAAGGTAGATTTTAAGAATGGTCTCAGTGTTAATATTGAGAAAAAGTCCTGTCACCTCAGAAAAATATGAAGTCTACTTTTGTATTCATCTAATCTACTGAATTCCTTAATATTTATTTATTCTGATGAAAAACAATTACTACAACTAATGATACATTTAATTAACACAATTTTTTTTCTGTAATTTTACCTGTTGAATGTTAATCATATTTAAAGGGAATGACTATGAAATAAAGCTTTTTTTTTTTTCCTTTCCTGCTACTAAAAAAAGTGGAACTGTATTGGTTGGATGGTAAAGGGCTGAGGGATAGGAAACACACCAAGAGCTAATTGCAGAGTCTAAAAATCGTCATTTTTCAACTTATTTAAATGATGCTGCATGAGAAGAAGAAATGTTTTTACACTGGATCTTTTTCACTTAGAATGAGAAATCTTTTGGAATAGATGTTTACATGTCTGTTGCTGGTCATCTCTCCTATATCTTAAATATTTTAGTATTGGAAGAGAGTAGTGTTTGGGCTAGTGGGTTTCTGCTAGTCCATGGAATGCCCTGAAACTACTGAATCAGTCTTTGTTTTTGATGATGTTTCATGTTGTTTTCTTGAAAATAAATTAATATATGTTTTTCACCTTTGGGGCTGTTGTGTATATTTATTTGATGATTGGTTAATATCCACTAAAGAGCATGTTTAACAAGGTAATTCTAGCATTTAGAAAAATACAAATAAGCACGTTTATAGATATACATATAGCTATCTAACAAAATGTCCATCTACTGAAAAATAATTAAACTTTCACTTTTGGGGACATTGGGGAGAGTTTTTAGAATGATAGGGAAGAGGATATAATGAAAGATCGATTTCAGTTAAATTGAGTACAACTATTTTAAAGTTTCAGTTGAGAATGAGTTATTTTCTATTTGCTTGCTTTATTCATTTTTTAAAAATCAAGATAGAATTTAGAAAAAAGTCTCATGTTACTAGTATCATAATTACTTGATTAATTATCAAATATCAAGTTTTTGAGAAGCTATCAGTGCTGTTTTGCTAAAGAGATATTGCCTCTACTAGGCAAATGGAAACTGATAGAAATACTAAGGAAAATAACTCAAAGGACATCTTCTGCACCATTTTTTAAAATAAAAAATTTTTGAAACCAAAGTGAAACACATTTCAAAGTACAAAAATAAAAATAATCTATAGTCATAAAAATAAGAAAAAGAATATAGAGGAATATAGAATAAAAAGTGAATACAGAAGGGTATGAAATAAAAAAAAATGAATTCCTTTCTCCAGAGATAACCACTTATTTGGCATATATTTCTAAGTGTCTTTTCAAGCAGTGAAATATATACACACACACATACATATATTCTACTGCAGGGCTGTCCAATAGAATTTCTGCAATGTTGAAAATGTTCTATATCTGTGCTGTACAAAAATGGTAACCAGCTATTGAGCACTTGAACTATGATGGTATGACTGAAGAAATGTTATTTATTTTTAATTTAATTTAGCTTTAATTAATTTAAATTTAAATAGCCACATGCGACTAGTGGCTATTGTACAGCACAGTTATAGGTATACATCAGTTATGCGCATGTGCTTGGGTACACAGTAGAAATACAAAGACACTGGCATTTTTTTAAATGAGTTGATTATATAGACATATAATAGAAATTATGTCTTTTTGCAACTTGCTTTTTTGGGGATCTTTAAAATTAAACTTTTAATTTTAGAATAGTTTTACAGAAAAATTTCAGATAGTACCAAAAGTTCCCATATATCCCACACTCGGTTTCCCCTATAATTAACAGATTTATATTAGTATGATGTATATTTGTTAGTGGTCCAATATTGATACATTATTATTATTATTATTATTATTATTATCCAATATTCACACTTTATTTAGATTTCCTTAATTTTTATTTAATGTTTCACCCCCTCTTCCCCAGGATCCCATCCAGAATACCACATTACATTTAGTCATCATATCTCCACATATCTCTGGGCTGTGACTGTTGGACTTTCCTTGTTTTTGATGACTTGACAATTTTGAGGGGTACTGGTCAAGTATTTTGTGAAGTGCCCCTATTTGGTTTTGTCTGTTGTTTTCCTCAAGATTAGATTGAATTTGGGGTTTGGAGGAGAAAGACCACAGAGGTAAAGTGCCATTTTCATCATATCATATCAAGAGTACATACTGTCAATATGACTTACCACAGTTAATGCTGAACTTGATCCCCTGTCTTAAGTAGTATTTTTTAGGGTTCCCCACTGGAAAAGTTACTCTTTTATCTCCCTTCCTTTCAGTATTCTTTGGAAGGATTCACAGCCCACATCTAAAGAGTGAGGAATTATGCTACCCTTATTTAGAGGAGAGTTTCTACATAAATTACTTGGAATTCTTTTACATATTTGTCTCTTTTCCCCAATTTATTTATTTATTAAATCATTTATATCAAATGGATTCATGGATATTTATTTTATACTTTGGGTTATAATCCAATACTATTTTTTTCTCAATGTTCCAGGCCTTGGGTAGCTTTCAGTTGGCTCCTGAGTCCCTTTGACGTACTCTCATTACCCCCATCACTGTGGGGCTTTTCTCAAACATTTCTTACTTTTTCATGCTACAAGATGCTCTACTGGAGCATCTCTTGCTATTCAATTTTGAGGATAAATGACAAGTACAGTAGCCATGGCCTGAGAAGTACATGGTAATCTGAGGCTTAGACCCTCAGGTGAGGGTTTGGGTTACTTCATTAGCCATCTGCACTAGCAGAGGTGCTAATGAAGGACAAGAATCTGAAATGAAGAAGAGGAGACACTGAGTGCCAGTTATGGCTTCGAGACTATCTGCAATGATAGAAGATAACAGGTCATTTTACTAATCTTCCCTTCATAAGTTTTCCCCAAGAAAAATATTGGAGGAGCTGCTCCCTAAACTTACAGGAAGAAATTGATCCAAGCTTCTCAAATATGGATGCTGCACTGCACGAATGGGATCTCCCCAGGACTGAAGTCATCAGCTTTCTCTGAGAATTTACCCTCACTCTCACCCAAGGTCACATCTCATCTGGGGTCAACCTGCATACAATGCCTGGATGATTTAAGGCTATAAAGGACTTTGTCCAGAATTTATATTGATAAATTTTGGGGGTAATTAAATCTCAACAACATTGACCTGTTAATATGTCTATTTATTCAGGTCCTCTTTTATGTCCTTTACTAATACAGTTTTTCTTGTATAAGTCTTGCATGTGTCATGTTATGTTTATTATCATGTATACAGAGTTCTTTGTGCTGATTGGGAATGCAATTTTTAAAGATTATTTCTATTTTACTATTGATAATGTAAAGGAAAACAATTGATTTCGATACTGTATGTAGATTTTATTAAACTTTTTCATGATTTTTAACAGTTTCTCAATGTGTTACATTTCATATTTTCTGGTACTTATCTATAACAGTTTTGCCTTTTCCTTCTCAATATAAATCACCGGTCTTGTTTCTTTTTCTTGTCTTCTTACATGGGCATAAAGTTACACTACAATTTTATTTATTTATTTATTTATTTATTTATCTTTATTTATTTATTTATTTTTTATTAAATGCCTACAGCACCTAGTATTCCAAGGTGTTCTCTCATTCAATACTAACGAGGCCCGACCCTGCTTAGCTTCCGAGATCAGATGATATAGGGCATGTTCAGGATGGCATGGCCATAGACTACACTACAATTTAAAATGGTAGCAGTGATAGCAGTTATTTTTGAGTCCCCGACACTAAGGGGCATGTTTAACTCTTCGCATGGTCTTAGAAGTTTAATATAGGTGTCTTACCTTTTTCTGAGGTAAGAATCAGAATACCAGAAAATAAATATAAATCAAAATATATGATTTTTTAAAAAAATATTTGTTATCCTTTTTGTTGTTGCTTGATGAAATAATGGATGATTTGATTTGTAAATTTTTTCTTTATAACTGTTACTTCAGAAGGTGAAAGGAAAATGTCTCACTCCTAATCTTCTTAAACAGTAAGAATGTAGTAAAGCTGTCCATGTCAAGTTGGAAACTGGAGCACAGATGCATTTGAATAGACTAGGCAAACATTTGGGAGTTTGGGAAGACAAATACCTGAGCTGGAAGTTTTCTCTTGTAACTACTCCCTCTTCTGGTCAGGATAGCTTAGGGATTAAGTGGTCAAGCCAATGGGAAAGACACCAGAAGTCAACTCTTTCCCAGGGCTAAGTTTTGACCTTAGGAAGAAGACTAACAATGTCTCTGAGATGAGGAGGTTAAGGGCTGAAGCTGACCACGGTCACTTGTCTATGAGGAACACTTGCAACCTTTGAAAGTGGTGGGCATCTATGGTGGCTGTCTGGAAGATAAACCTCTAGTAGTCCTGTTGTGAGCCCAGGAAGCCTGACCTACATCTTGGGAAGGATCCTGGGGGCTGTATTAGATGGGGGACTGAATAATATAAAACTAAACAGTTCTTAAGAAAAGAAGATAAAATTCAAAAATTGAGAGCAAGCAGGAAGTGTCAAAATGTAGAAGGGAACCTCAGGTATGATGCAATCAGGACATGAGGATATTAGGCTGAAAAGTTAGTGCAAGTTTGATGTGAATTATTTATGAACTTCAGGCCATTATTTCAGCTAAAGTATATTATTAGTGAAATTTAGGCCACCAGCTGTACACGCCAAAAATGTAGAGTTCTAGAGGGCTTTCTAAAACAGTTCTATTTTGATGTAATTTTAGACTTAGGGAAAAGTTACAAAAACATTACAGAGTTCTTGTAGATCTTTGGCCAGCTTCTCCTAATGTTAACATTTTACACAATCAAAGTTCAGTTATCAAAAAACAGTTTTTTTGTTTGTTTTTTAATTCTGTGCTGACTGTGCATTGGAAGTTGGAATCAGCTGACTTCTACTTGTGCATGTGACAGACCATATGAGTAAGATAAGTGAGTGAGTCCCAATGACTTGTATGCCATCACATTAGACCAAACGACGCAAGGGACTGGTCTCAAGTGATACTTCCTGATTAAAAGTGTACTATGGAAAGGAAACGTCTGTAAATTCTCCATTTTACTCTGGAAATGGGATAAAAGAAAGGGATAAGAGAGAAGAGTAGATTCATAGTCATACCACTAAGAAAATTGTGGAGTAAAAGCAGGTGTGTGGCAGTTAAAATGTGTCCTGAATTTTACAGATCACTGGTTGAAAGATTCTAGTTTAGATTCATTTTCTCAGGATTTTACTAAGTAGATTTAATGGGTCATGAAGAGCTAGGAGGAAAAGCACTGAATTCTGCCACATCTACACATTTAAACTCTGGAGTTTTACACCTTTGGTGATCCCCTTCCACATACCTCTGAGCAGGTGAGGCATGATAACCCCATGATTAGCATTAGCATGGTGGCTTTCACAGAGGGCTCAACAGGAAGTACTTGAATTAGATTTTCTAATTGCACTGCTGCATCAGAGATGACCCGGGGAAAAAGAATGGTTTAAAGAGTAACCACAGTAATAGCTTGAGATTCTTTTGGGGTAACAGTTACAAAAAGCCACAGAATGATTTAAATACACTATAGGCTTGTAGAGAAACATATGAAAATGTAAAAATTTACTAAAACACTGATGTTGCAGTTATTACCATACAAGGAAATTTTCCTATCTGGATATGTGATCAAGAAACTTTTCTAAGGAATAGTGGGAATCTGGGCAGATGTCATTTAATAAACTTCCAAAACATAAAATGGGGTAAAGAAATGTTGTGTTTTCATACGTTTTATGAATGGAAAGATTCCATTTATTCATTTATATATTTAATGAATAAACTGTGCCAGGTTCAGGTTCTGGGTGTAGAGCTATACATTAAGACTGGTAGATCTTTAATATTCTAGTTGAAGGGATAAAAAAATTACAAAAAAAATGTACCAACAAACTAGATAATTTTAGATAGTGATTAAGTGTTGTGAAGCAAATAAAATATGGTGAGGTGTTAGAGGTCAATAACTGTGGAGACAGAGGGGCTTCTTTAGATTAGGCTGCAAGACAAAGACTCTCTGCAGAAGAGACATTCTGAAACCACAGTTTGCCAGCTGCAACTGATCACAAAGGCTGTAGCAGGATGTTAAGACTCATGTTTACCAATCCATTCCTGGATTTTGTTAAAAATTCAGCCAGTGAAGGGATCCTTGGAGAAAAAGCTGGTTCTAGAGCTTAGGAAGTCAAAGTATAATATAAGTCATACATGTATGAAGGAGAAGTTTTTCTTCTCTTTTGGTAAAAGTTAAACTGATAAATGTAAAAGGAATGATGGAGTCAGGAAATCGTTAAGGTTGCTAAAACTAGTGGGTGAAAGTTTGATGAGGAACAGAATATTTATGTAGTTTCAAATATTTCCCCACAGATTATTTATTATAAACATACAATTGTAACATTACAGTGAGCAAAACCTAGAGACATCTTTGTAATCAAGTGATCAAAGTTACATCACTAATGCTGAGACAAATTGACTCATGATATTGACTCAATTGGCTTAAATTGGCTCAAATTGACTAATGGGAGGCACTGAGAAGAACGTAACATCAGTTCTGTAGCATTCCTACCAAAACTGCATATACTGAATGTGTAGTTATGAGAAAACATCAAACAAACCAAAAGTGATCAAAAGAGTACCAAATAACTGCTCTGTATTCTTCAAAGATACCAAAATCAAGAAAGACTGGAGAATTATTCTAGATTAGAGATTAATGAGAAATGAAAATCAATGCATATGTGATCTGGTCTAGATCTTAAACTGGAGGTATAAAGAAAAGCCAAAAAGGACTTTACAGGAACAACAGGAAAAACAGTCTATAGACTATGGATTAAGTAACACTATTGTGTAAATGTTAAATTTCCTGATTATATTAAAAAATTTCTTTGTACTTAGGAAGGACCAGAGTGTTTAGAGTATAAGGTACCTTGATGTCTCCAAATGATTTAAAATACTCTCAAATGGTTCAAAACTTTTACACACACACATGCATGCTCATGCATGCACACATACACACACACAATAGGATGTATGCAAAGAATTGGTGGATCTGAGTAAATGGTATAAAGGAGTTCTTTGTACTTTATTTCAATTTTTCTGTAAATATGAAATTATATCAAAATGAAAATTTACCAAAAAACTAACCAACTTAATCAAACAAACATACTGTTTTTTAGAAAAACTTAACAAGAGTTAGAAATGTGCTTAAGTTGTCTAGAAAATTCACTAACGAGTAATAAATAATGATATATAAATCCACCTATAAATGCAATCACTTGAAAATGTATGACTATTCAAAATTATTAATATATGTTAGTAATATATCATAATGTTAAAACTTAGTCCTCAATCCTCCAAAATCCACAGCAGGTTATGGGGAGATTTAGCCATCCAAAGTTGGCAAGGACCCTTCAAAGCTAAATAAACAAGGAGAATGAGTTGACCCATTCAGTTTTTTATTAGAAGAATCTGCTGAACGCCCAAATGTGCTGGGTATTATGCTGAGCACTTTAGATAAAAACCCTTAAGACCTGGCTCTGCCTAATGGCGTACTCTAACTTGAAAGGGCAGAAACCTGGAAGGATCCTCTCACTTAAAGAGTTGGAAGTGATAAAGTAGATGAAAAATTGCTAGACTACATCTAGATGGGCATACTCAGGAGAAGTTAGCCAAAATGGAGGGAAGGTTATAGAAAAGTATGTAATTGGACACAATTATGACAAATTAGCTGATTCAGCAATAGAAAAAAGGGAATGAAAATTAACTCTCTGCTCTATCTCTTCCAGTTAGAGGCAGATAGGATAGACAGATAAGGTGTATGAAAACTTGGTAACTCAGCCTGTATGAAGATGCCTTGACCAGAAGAGATCAGAAAATGCACAGAGTAAGAAGTTAGAAATATCACAAAATGATACTCAATCAAGGAATGACTTGGAATCAAAACACAGGAGAGAAATAGGCAAATTGAAAATAGAAAAGTGAGTGCAACTGATAGAGGGGCCAAATTTAGAGACTTCTAGAGAAGTGAAATGTTTTAGGAGCTGATTTTTTTTTAACCCTTCAAGAAAAATTCCATCCCTCTACACCTACCCTAAGGTGTCAAAAACAAAAATTTTAGAGATGTTATATTTGTAGTCATTACTGCTCAAAGTATAATGATGGTCACAATACACTATATGGTATACTATACAAATATATCAACTAAATCATGATCAAAGGGAGGGTGTAGATGATGAAGATCAAGCTCTTTCTCTGCTACAAGCCTGTCATGCAACCCTAAATAGGAAGACAGTGCACATGTTGCTAAGTGCATTATCTGCAATATTTGGAATAGAGCCTTCTCCTTACTGTGTGATGCACAGCCACTATATTACAATTCCTTTGTCTAGAGAAGAAGCTGCTTTCCCTTAGATATATGTAATGATCATCAATCAAGATTTGGATATGTTTGAATGGCTCTTCCAAGCTACTTCCATGCCTCAAAATGTCTACAGTATTCACATAGATAAGAAGACCATGAATGAGTTTTAAATTGCCATGGGGCAATTTTTAAAATTTTATTTTTCGATTACAGTTGGCATACAATATTATTAGTCTCAGGTGCACAACATTAGACATTTGTATACCTCACAAAGTGATCACCCCGATAAGTCTAGTACCCATCTAATGCCAACCACGGGATGATTATTGAACTGTATCCCAAATATTTTTATATCCTCAAAGTCTGCATAAATTATTCATGGGGGAATATCCAGACTCCAAGCTGGCTTGACCTGCATAAGAGATATAGCTTTAGACATTCATTAGAGATATGTCATTAATGTGGGTGGTCATGATTTCCCCCTAAAAACAAATATGGAGATAGTGCAGTATTTGAAAACATTGAATGGGAAAAACATTACTTCTTAGTGTCCACTTTGAAAACTGCTGAAAGGAACACATGTACCCATAGAAACAGAGAACCAGAACACACATTTTTGTCCTCAAAAGACATAAAAATAAGAGCCCATTGCCAAATCAACTCAAAATCCACTTTGTTTTAGCTTCCTTTACCTTTACAAGGGAATTTGTCCATTTTGCTCTTTTTGAATAAAATAGCCACTGAGTTACTCTAGTGGTCCTAAAATATCTATAGTCCTGATAAACTTTTCTGGATTGCATTTAGGATTACAGGTAAATGTGGTTTCCTTTCTTTTATTATTAATTTGTATTTTTTAATAAGGCAATGTATTATTATGATTTCAAAATCAAATATTATAAAAAGGCTTATTATAATGAAGAATTGAGGACCACGTCTCTCCCCACATACAGTCCCTATTACCAAAGGCAACTGTTGACACATCTTAGCTGTTTCTCCCAATGTTTATTTCTACATAAACAACATCTATACTACCATTTATTGATATATCAAATTTTAATATTAAATGACAATATCCTCTTATAATTGTTAAGAATTAGGTTTCCATTTTTTACCTGCAAACTTTCCTTCACTCATCTTTTTAATACCATAATTTTAAATGAATAGTCAATTTTTATATCATAACTATGAAAATAGTAAATTTTTATATTATAACTACGAAGCTATAATACAGCTGAGAAGTACTCTATATAATTACATTTACTTTCTCTTAAACATTTATTTTTCCTAAGGTTAATTGCCTCAGGTTTTTTTTTTCAGTTACTTATTTTTATGTATATGTATCTCTACTAATATTTTTTAAATGCTTAATCTGTCAAATAAAGATTATTATTTTTCAAGTGTTAAATTCTTTACCATCTCCTTTTCTCTCCCAATCTAGATATTTCTCTCCTTAAGCCTGTCGTCAAACTCTTAGCCTAGGAATTCCCTTCCCCACTCCTAGGTTAGATCCTATATTTCATAGGATCTATGTTCTTATCTTTTAAAGATACATCCTAAAATATTTAAGAACTTTGAGTGGTGAACACACAATGCAATATACGTATATCATTGAATTGTACACTTGAAACCTAGTTGATTTTATTAACCAATGTCACCCAAATTATTTTAATATAAAAAAGGATTAAATATCATGACATCGCACATTTGTTTCAAAATAATCAGAGTAAGTGGGGAGTGAATCATGACTGGCCCCTTTTTTAATAATTATTGACCTTAGTTGATGGTTTCATGTGAGTTAATTTTTATGTATATTCTATGTATTTGAAATCTTCTAAAGTAAAAATATTTTAAACTTTAATCCCAGATATTGTACTGTTTCATAGTTACTATAAGTGAGACCACACCTTCAGTTGTGTTATTTATTTTATTTATGAAGTCTGTTAAATGTTGTATTTTTGAACCCAGCCAAGTTACTAAATTTTCTCATTTATTTTAACAATTTTAGTTGATTCTCTTGGATTTTTCATGTATTTGATTATAAGCTGCAAGTAAATGATAAATTTACCAAATTTCCAATTATAATGTTAATTTCTTTATCTTATCTAAATTGTTAACAAGTACCTCCAGGACAATATAAAATAATGATATCGATAATAGGCATTCCTATCATGTTCCTAGATTTAATAAGAAATGTTCTAGGTATATATTTGGTGACTCTATACTTGTTTGTTAGTGAAGAGGGTAGCTCTCTGTGTTTTCCATAGTAATATTTATTTAGACTTTGAATTCCTTCCAGAGTATATATGGCATCCTGTACTAGAGAACTCCATTCTTTTAAGGGTTTGTCTCCCAACAGCAGCTGAAACTGAGTATTCAGAAAGGCACGACAAATTTCAAGTAGGCCAGCCACTTCTACTTGAGGTATGTGGTGAGACCAGTTAATTCTAGGAACAATGAGCCAATTGCTGAATTTCCTTCGTTATGAATGAGTTTCTTCCATCGGAAGAATCAAAATGAATTCCTCTATCTTCATATGACATAATGATGGATAAACTATTCTGTGAGGCCATGGATTGTGATGCTGGCACAAGCATTATGGGCAGAGAAAGCAAATCCACATTCTACAATCAAATTATGTCTCTATTCCAGTGAGATCAGATATCTACTCCTTCAGCAATGAAAGAGGTCTAGCACCAGATGGCTGACTGGTCCCTTCGAGAAGAGTACCATCTCAGGGCTCAGTGTTATGCTTTGCTATTAGCAGATTAGGCATTCAGCAGTAACACTGGCCAAGTCAGCATTGGCAGTGGAAAGTCTTTATTGTTGAGCCCATGTGTAGCTTCTATCACAGCCACTTTGTTCCCATTAAGGAAGTACTGCAGTGACTGGGGAAAGTGGCTGCTGAAAGACACAGAATATATCATTTGCTTCACCTGTTAATTAAAAGCCTCCTCTATAGTAAATGCTTTTCGGTGAGCTTCTACATGGGACACAAATAATCTTCATAGCCTATGCCTATTCTGAGAGGTCCATCCACATACCTCTTTCCCAGACTTCCTTGTCACCAATCTTCCAATCCTACTTCTTCCAAGTCCCTAACATCCAGCCCAACTATACAACTGTTTACACAATGAATAGAGATCCATACTTTTGCCATCTGTCCCTCCAGACAAAGTGAACTCAAAGTGTACTCAAAGTTCTGCTTATTGGAAGACTTTCCTTCACTACTCTCCTTCAGGGTCACCCTTGATTGGTGCTATAAACCTGCATGTGTATACGTTAAGCGGTACAAGCATATCGTGTACACCAAGAACCCTGTCCTTAGACAGCATTCAAATTTGTACTTCTATCATTAGTTCTAACTCTCTCCTCAGATCCATATCCAGATATTTTTCTGGTGTAATTATTTTTAACATTTTAATATAAAAACTTCCAAACATACTTTAAAAAATAGAGTATGATGAACCCCCATAATCCTATAATCAGCTTTAACAATCATCCCTAAAATGCTATACTTGAGTCACTTACTGCCCTCCACATTTCCTTTAACTTCAATATTTAAAGCAAATCCTGAACCATATGTCTTTTTACTCCTAGAAACATCAGTATGCATCTGAAAGGAATACAAAGTTTTCTCACTCAACATGTGTTACCACATGTAACAAAAATTAGCAATAGTCCTTTAATATAATTAAATACTCAATTCAAATTCAGTTTTCTAATTATTTAAAAAAATTGATGCAGTTGGTTAGGTTGTTGAAATAAGGATGCGAACAAGTTGAATTTGTTTATTATGTTATTTAAATCTCTTTTAAGTTTCTTTTCTTCTAGAACAGCTCTTCTGTCATGTAGAAAATCCCACATTCCAGATTTGGCTAATTGCTTTTAGTTTTGTTTTTAACTTATGTCTCTATCCCACACATTTCTTGTAGACCAAAAATTAGACTTAAAAGTTTGATTAAGTTTCAGTTGGCCAGGAAGGCAAGATTCTCTTGCATGGACTCGGGATAATATGTCTGGTTGTCTCCGTTTTAGGGATACTAAAATGCATAAATGACATCAGACAGATCTACTTCTTTTAACTGTCCCTGAAAATATCCCCAGAAAAATCCACCCACACACTTCCAAACTGCCCTTCTTCCTTTATGCATCTTTACTCAAGACAGAATGTTCTGAGCCACTCTGAATTCTTCCCTTTCCATTGATTCCCATATTCAAATTAGTTTTTAAACAAGGAACAATTCTTATATCAGATCCTTCCTCTCTATTCGTACCATATAGTCTTAGCCAAAGAAGCTTCCATTATCAACATATTTGAGTAGGCTTTAAATATACATAAATATCTAAGGACACAGGTTCATTTCTCTGACCCTCCCAGGCAGAATAACCAATCCATCTCCCTACTCTCATATCACTTTTGTTATTTCTTTATGATTGAATTTCCTCACATTATATATTTAATATCTATTTCTCTTCATATCCAGGTGAAATCCTTTTAGAAGAGACTAAGTTTTATTCAATGTCTAAATTCCTTATATTTGGTTAAATTAAATACTATAATGAATGTTTTCCTTACAGCTAATACTAAAATTTTGAATAAACTATGAATAAGTATCTTTTGTTGCTCTTTATTAAATTATATTTAAATGTTTAAAATATTAAATTTAGTTTTGTGCTAATAACTTTAATCTGATGTGAGACATCATAAGAAAAATTTGCAATCCAATATTTCGCAGACTAGAGCAATGATGCCCAGGAGGCTTTGGAGCCATGTTTGTAGTAAGTGTTATTATTGTGTCAGTCCCAGCCTATTGGTACTGATGCTATGGGCTAGGAAAGCATGAGGGTACTCACTCAACTGGTTACTCGCAGGAGCCAATGTTGTGGCTGAACTGACCCTTGTGGTTCCTATTGTGATTGCAGCAGGCACTTCAGCAAAAAAATCCATCAGGGAACTTTGAGGAATAAGATTTATTACTCACAGGTCCTGGTAGAAGATACATGGAGATCCCAGAGCTACTGATTCCATCACTGGTGCCAATGTCCAGTTGCCCATTTTACTCCATAAAAGCATCTATTAAGCCCAAGTCTGTCCTGGGACTCTGTCTTTATCAGGCTCCAAAAGTGGTCTATAGTTTCATGGGTTCACTCTTTATCAACTAATTTAAAATGTAAGTGCAAAATTAGAGTGAAGGAAGGGAGAAGCAGGGTCACTCAAGAGGTCAGTTATCTAGTTTATCCAGGACTTTCTAAAAGAGAGAACTTCATGGGTGAGGGTGATCTGATTCTTTATTTGGTTGTTTTGCTAGTAGCTGTGCCACTTAACTGGAAATATGTTCATCAAGATGAATGTCTTCTGAAATAGATGCCTCAGCAATCAAAAGCTTAACTTCAGGCACTTAACACTATAATCAAAAAGTTTAATGTCTGGCTTTTACACTACAATTAACTACAAAGTCTGTATGACTCCAAAAAGTTCATAGTCATGTTTAGAGAGAAACTAGAGTTACTTAAGATCAAATTTTGGATATATACAGAAGAATCACTTGTGGGGCCCAAGATTGTTGCTAGATTAAAGAAACTAGAGATAATGCCTTGGAATGTACTAACATCAGGGAAACATCAATAATTAACATTTATTGAATTCTTAATATGTGCCAGGCACTGTGCTATGTTCTTTTTACAGACCATCTCATTTCAGCATCGGAACAATCTCATGCAATAGTGCCAATTATGATTTTCCTTTTATAGATGCAGACAGTGTCACACAGATAACAAGCAGTGGAATGAAGAATCAAACTAGATAATTTAGTATTGTGGGGGAAGAAGAAATTTTATTCCACCTTTCTAGATTCTTCCACCTGGTCCAATAATTAAATTGGCATGAGACAGATTAACAAGAGAAAATAACCAAATTTAAGTATATACATACAGGAACCCCCATACATGAGAGTCAGAAACCCCACATACATTCAGAAAGGGAAAGTGAGCTATATATAGTATTCTGAGCTAAGGATGAGGTTAGTTGCCTTGGAGCATCAGAGGGGAGAAAGTCATTCACAAGATGATAAGTGCAGATGTTTAGTAATTAGATGTTTGCCCTGCCCTATCAATGGTCATACAAAGTCATTTCTGGTAATAACTCATTATGAGCAAGGCCACTAATTTAAATTCTTTCAGAGAGAAGTAAAAGTTTCTCTTGAGCCTTCAGGGTCTTGACTGTGTGGGCAAGGAAGAAATTTTTCTCTAGCCTCCAGGTTCTTTCAGTTGGTTTCATAATCAAATAGACATGAGAGAGATTAACAAGAAAAAATAACCAAATTTCATTACACATGTACATAGGGGACCCCACATATATGAGAGAGTCAGACACTGCATATATATGAGAGGTTCAGAGACATATAGAGAAAATGTGGTATGTATGACATTATGAGGTAGGGATGAGGTAAGACACCTTGAAACTTCATAAAGTAATTGCAGGGAGAACGCGTGTTCAGTAATCAGTAGTTTGTCCTATCACAGAAATAGGTTACCTTTCATAATCTGTTATTATGGGCAAGGCCCTAATTCAAACTCTTCTAGGTAATTGGTGGTGGTTGGAGGGTAGAAATTTATCTTGAGCTCACAAGGTCTTGGTTGACTTTAGCTCAAAAACCCCATGTACCACAGAGGCATATCTTGGGGTGACTGATTCTGAAGCCCCACAACTGCCTTCAGCTTAAAATAACTCACATGTCAAAGTGAAACATCTTAGGGAGGCCTCTTTTCAACTCTTTCAGCATGCAGAAATATTATTTCCGGCCCAGCTCATGACAGCGTAGTAAAAATTTCCATTCTAAGACAACCTAACATTTCTTTTTGATTGTAAGGATGCTACCATATTAAGAGAAACTTTTAAAACTGTCCCTCAAATCTGTCCATTCTCCCAGTGCCTTGGAAGAACAGTGATTCAATCCAACTACTCTTCATCACCTTTCAGCTTGTCTAACCACTCCTACTACATTTGTTTTACACCTTTTTTTTCTCTTTTTATTTCCCCTTCTCTACTCATCTCTTTCTACCTTCATTTTCCTTTCCTAATAATTCATTTCAACCTGTCTTTCGCCAGCATTCTAAGTTTTTTAAACTCCTTTTCTTTTGGTTACTCTGGTCTAGAAAACCCTAATCCTGGGATGGACTCAGATATTCATCATCTTTATTCCTACACTTAGGCTGCTGAGTATTATTGTAGAAATTGTATATATAACCAGGTATAATGCTATCGCTGTATGTTTCCAGCCTATTTCTGTGAGATCTCAGTACCACTCAGGTTTTATTATGATTTATTATGTTTAACAGTCGCACATTTCCACTACCTGCAATGATGACTTCAAACTTTCTCCATTTCTCAAGCCTCCAGTCTTCCCAGAAAACACTCTCTGCAGATAACCTTGCCTACAAATTGACAGAGCAAATAAAGTCAATCAGATGGAAATTCCTTCAGCTTCCTATCTGAATTTATATACATTTTTTTTCCCTGCAACAATGGAGAAGAATGTTTTCCATCCAAGATCGTTTCCTTTATCTCTGCTCTGAATATCATCATTCATTCTGACAGCTATGGTCTAATGTAGATTGAGAATGGGTCATGTGAATCAAAAAAGGCCTTATTAAGGCAATGACAAAAAGAAATCTGAAGGACAAATGGGAGGTTGGGCCCAGAGAAACAAGGGTGAGGTGAGGGTTGGTTAAAAAAAAATTGTAGGCTGAGAGAAAAAAATGTGGATGTTTACATCTTAAGACAAGTAGTTATACATGTTCAAGGAAACTTCTTTCTCAGGAAACTTGCACCAGTAATGATTCTTTTGCTTCTAAATCTTCAACCTATCACATGTTAATGGCTTATTTTATTTTGCATTAAATATACTCAGGTTCTTCCACCTTAAGAAAAACAAAAATAAAGAAAATAAAAAATAAATAAGATCTTGCTTTAGCCTCTGTCTTCTAAGCATGGTGGCCCCTCTCCCCACATCCAGCCAAAGTTCTTGGAAGAGCTGTCAACAGTCACCATCTCCAATGCCTCTCATGCCACTCTCTCTTCAACTTACCTCATCCCAATTCTGCCACACCTCCTCTCTTCACTCTTTCTTTCTAATGGATCTCATAAGGACATCAATGATTAGTCCTGTGTTCATCCTTGAGTCAAGTGCTGTCACACTCCCTGTTCATCCTACCCTCTGGAAATGTCTTAGTTTGTTAGTTCACATTTAACAGAAAGTGACCTGAGGCCTCTCAATTCTAATTCTATCAACAGTGTCTAAGCCATAGGTCAGCAAAGTTTCTGTAAAGGACCATAGAGCAAATAATTTAGGTGTTGCAGGTGATACAATCCCTGGATCTCCATCACTACTAAACTCTGTCACCATACCTTGAAAGCTACCAAATGAGTGGTTGTGGCCATGTTTCAATAAAACTTTATTTACAGACATGTAATTTGAATTTCATATAATCTTCACATGTCAGAAAATATTATTCTTCTTTTGAACATATAAAAATTATTCTTCGCTGGTGGACTGTATAAAAACACATGGCTGGCCCAGGCTAACAGTTTATACTTTGTTCTCAGTGATCTCCTCCCTACTTGTGGCTTTAATCATCATCTATATACAAGGATTCCCAAATTTAGATCTGTAGCCAAAACATATTTTTGAAGATCCAAACATATACATCCAACTTTTTGTTCAACATCTTCTCTTGGATGTCTCAATGGTACCTTTAAATTAACACATCCAAGATGACCCTGATTCCTCTTCACTCTAAAAGTCCAATCAAACACAAGGTCCCATATCCTACTTTTTCTTGAAGTCATCCTTTTCTCACCATTCATTCTGCAATCATTCTAATACAAGCACCTATATCATTTGCTCTACTGCAACCACTTTCTAAATGGTCTCCCAATATCTCCTCCTGTCTCCCTGTAATCCATTTTGCAGCCAGGATAATATTTGAAAACACTAATCTGGTAAGTAAACTTTCCTGCTTCAAGCACTTTGCCACTTTGCCAAAAAGTCTTTCACTCAGGTTAAGGCCTGGAAGTTACAACAAGATATGCCCAAACCCTTTCCCTCTTTCCTCACCTGTGCCTCTTAACCTTCTCTCTTCCCTTACTCCAGCCATACCGATATTATACTGGTCTGTACATTTTAAGTCTCCTTTCAGAAATCTTTACTTACCTTAAGACCAAAAAGATATTCTATTAACAGTTCTGCTGTTTTCGATTTTCACAGTTACCACTTTAAGATATCTGGATATTACTGGGGAGGTATAATGAACAAATCTAACATTATCTTTACCTCTTTGGGTGGCCAGTGTGTCCAATACCATTTATTGCACGGTGTTGATTTCTAGTGCTATTTTCTTCCCAGTCTAAATTCCTTGGATCATTTCCTAAGCTAATTTTTTCCATTGGTCTAATTTTCTAATAGTAATACAATAATTTTTGTTATTACACTCAAAATTTTGTTAACTATTTTTGGTCCTTACACCTGCAAATTAGTACAAAGATTGGCTTATAAAGTTTTGATAAGAATCTCATTGTGATTTTTATTGGAAGATATCAATAAAACGTAACCTCATGTAGAGGATAATGTCCAAAGCCACAAGGAGAATGAGAATTAGAAACTCTAACTTCAATAAAACTAGAAGTTGAAACTAAACCAAAAAGAAAGTGGAAGGGCTTCTGAAGCAGTAAAAATAGAACAGTGGTGCATGTGGGAAGAAGTAGAGAGGGCATTTATATTTCTGCAAATCTCAGAAAGAGCAAAGTATATTTATCCAAGGTGAAAAGTAAAAATTCTCCCTTTTTCTATACCAATGATATCAGGGTGCCTACACTGGCAATAAGAATGCCAATTAACCTGGTTTGGTTCCAAAGAAGCAAAAGGAGAAGAGGCAACTGAGAAAACTCACAAATAAGGTGAATTTATAACAACCTATTGAAAACCTACTGCAACACATTCGTGGAATGTGGACTCTCAAAAGTATTTTCTTTAATAAGGATTACCATCATCACTCTTATTTTAAAGGAAATTGTAGCCAGCTGAATAATACAAGAAAAAGAAAAAAGGTATAAAAATTGGAAAAATCAATTAATTTGTCATTATTTTCAGATAGTGTTTGTCCAGATGGAAAATAAGCTGAGAGTCCACAGGAAAGCTACTAGAATCAATAAATGAAGTTAGCAGGTTGCTGAATGTAAAGTAAGATAGTTATATATAAGTGAATGGTGTCATATATATTGAATAATAGGTGTTCATATAGCGATGATAAAAAAAAAACACTGAGGATAAATCTAACAAATGATGTATAAGACCTTAACAGATAAATTTACCAATTTTACAAATTTTTTAAATGGAGTGCTATACCATTTCAAAATGGATCAAAAGATTCCATATTTTAAGGAGAGCAATTCTCCCAAATAAATTTATAAATTCAATGCAGTTCCAAAAAAAAAATCACAACAGGATTCTTAACAGTACTTTACAAGCTGATCCTAGTACAAATGTGTAAATATAAGGACCCCAAATGGAACACATCTCTATCGTTCTGTTTTAGTTGTTTTTGTTTATTAACTGTTTTCTTAGGTGTTAGTGCTTCTGTTTATTGAATTTGGGGTTTCTCTTTCAGGTTTTAGTTTTCTTCAATTGTCGTTATTTGTTGGTATGTCTGCTTCTTTATTTTTAAGATTTCTTCTCCTCCTGTCTGTGGCATTGCTTATATTCATCATAGCCTGTGATTTTGGGAAAAGGGCAGACTATGCTTTCAGCTAGAGGACATTGTGCCCTTCCAAATATATCTCTGCTCTCATTCCTCCTATGACTAGCCGTTCAGGTATTGCACAACTTTCTTTCCCAGCTATTTATATCAAGGGCTAGCAAACTTTCTATAAAGGGCCTGATAGTAAATATTTTAGACTTGGTAGGCCACATATAGTCTCTGTCATATATTCTTTGCTTTGCTTTTTTAATACTTTAAATGTAAAAATGTACGTGTAAAATGTAAAAACCATAGTTACCTTGCAGGCAATACAAAATAGGTCACAGGCTGATTTGGCCTGAGGACCATGGCTGCTGATCTCTGCTCTGCTCCCACACTCACTGTTCCAACCTGGGACAAATGCCTCTCTCTCCTTCCCGTTGCTCAATGTAAAGTGGGAGGATGAAAGAGAGACCGACTCACCAGGTTTCTCATAATTTCGTCTTCCAAAACAATACTCTGACATTTGCCCTAGGCTTCCATCTTTTTTTTTCTAAATTTTTCTTCTGTGTCTGAGCTTGAGGTTGCAATCCCAGAGATCCTAACCAGAACATACCCTTTCCATAAGCTATAAACTTTGACTTACTCTCTTAAAACCTGTTGCATCTGCTTTCTGTCTTCTGAAGAACCTTTTGATATCACTCTTTATTTTTTCCAGTGGTATCAATGGTTAATTATGTCTAAAACATATATCTTTTCTAAGACAGAGACTTTTTCTGTCATTGGTAGAAATTAGTGTTGTGACCAGAATAACCAGACTCAACCTGAGTGCTTTGATATTAGAGGCAGTTTAATAGCGGGTGGCTGTCCTTCCAAAGGAGCAGCCTCGACCCATTTCAGGTCCACAGTTTTATATCCAAAAATCCATTAATTACTATATCCCAATCACAATGGATCTATACATCATCTACTCATTACCCGTCACCAAATGGTGGTCTGATATGATGCGTAAGCGGGGGCACAGAAGCAGAAAGCGGAACGTTAAAAGGTCAGATTCCCATACCATGTTTCCCATAAATTCCTCCTACTCTTTCTTGTGGGAACAGAGTTAAACAATAGCCTACCGATGTAACCGCCAGGTATTCAATCAGGAAATGTGGCTGCTGTGGCAGTTGGCGATGTAACCGCCAGGTATTCAATCAGGAAATGTGGCTGCTGTGGCAGTTGGCGTAGAGGCTTCTAGTCTTAACCCCTTCTTTCATCTTTCTAGTGGCACATCATCACATTAGGGCAGGAGGGAGAAAATCTCTACCTCTACTTTTAAGGAAATTTTATTCACAGTTATCATGAGCCTCAAAAAATGTCATCAACAACTACTTAGACTTAACATTTAATTTATTTCTGTTTGCTATTTTTTCCTTATATTCCATTTCTCTCTTTCTTAGATTAATATTTTATTGAGTTGGAGTACATCCTTGCGTAATTATTTATAAATGTTCTGAAAGTGGTATAAACTATTTGAGTTCTTTCAGTTGATTTCACTTTTGAGTGATAGGTTAATTGGATATTATGGATTTAAAATAATTTCTTTTGGAACTTTGCTTTGTTCACTTTTAGTATCAAGTGTCACTAGTAAGGAATTTGTTCCAAGAACATTTTATTTTACAAGTAACCTATTCTCTCTCTTCCTCTATATAGAATTTTTTAGGATTTTATCTTTGACTTCAAAGATAAGAAATTTCATCAGGATGTAACTTAATTTTTTTCAGTGATATGAAGTAGGGGTCTGATTCATTCTTTTCCATGTAAACATTCTATTATTCTAGTATTATTTGTTGAAAGATTATTCTTTCATCCTTAACTTGTCATAGCAACTTTACTGAAAAATCAGTTGACTACCTCCACTCCTATCTCCCTCCCAGATATGCTCCAAGAAACAGCCTGAGTGATATTCTAAAGACATAAAACAGACCTTGTGAGGCCCCTCCTTAAAATCCTTTAGTTGCTTCCCAATACAATTTTGATAAAATTGAAATTTTTTATGGGGACCTAAAATCCCTGTCTGAATTTACTCATGACTAATACAGTAACCCATGCATTCTCAACAGGGAACAACATCACAACATCACCCCCCAAAGAGGTGAAAATTGGTTCTTGAAAGTGTAGAGAAATGAGAAAAATCTTACTCTTTTCAATGTATGAAGTATATATAATATTTATGGAATTAAAATTTCATGGGGGGAAGGGCATGGAATGATTAGGAAAAAATGCCTAAAAGGGCTCCTGAAGGGTGCTGTAATGAAAAACGGTTGAAAAACACTGCTCTAATCCCATGTCAGATCCCTCTTCCCCTTATCTACTAGACCGGTGTTACACAATAAAACTTTGTGCAATGACAGAAATGTTCTGTAATCTGCACTGCCTAATACAGTAACCCCTAGCCATCTGTGGCTATTGAACATTTAAAATTTGGCTACTGCAACAGAGGAAACAAATTTATAATTTTCACGAATTAAATAGCCACATAAGGCTACTGTATTAGAGCAGCTCTAGACACAGTGACCTATCTCCTTTTATTTCCTAATAAAAATGTGTAAAGGTCTGTACTTTCATTATTATTTTTTGAATTTTTTACATTGTACAGTTCAATGAGGTTTTTTTCCCAGTTACAGTTGGCATACAATAATATATTAATTTCAGTTGTACAGCATGATTAGAACTCGTGATCAGAGCTTGTGATCACCCCACTAAATCTAGTACCTCTCTTCCCCTTACATATCTTTTACAACATTGTTGACTATTTTCCTTATGCTACACTCTATATCTCCATGACTATTTTGTAACTATCCATCTGTACTTCTTAATCTTTTGCCCTTTTTTCACCATCCCCCAACCTCCCTCCTGTCTAGTAGCCCTCAAAATATTCTATGTATCTATGAGTCCGTTTCCATTTTTATTGTTGTTTATTTGTTTGTTAGATTCCACATGGATGTAAAATCACCCACTGTTTGTCTTTCTCCATCTGACTTACTTCATTCATTGCAACAGCCTATATACCCATCAAGACAATATCTTTTTTCTATCCTGTTCCTTTTAGTCTGTGTGCGTCTTTTAATAGGAATGAGTCTCTTGAAGGTAGCATATGTAGGGGTCTTGTTTTCTTATCCAGTCAGCCACTCTATCCTTTGGTTAGAGCACTTAATTCTTCCATTTGAAGTATTGTTGATAGATATGTAGTTGTTACATTTTTTAACCATAATTTTAATACATGATTTAATACATATTTTGCTTCTTAAAGAAGTCCCTCTTACATTTCCTGTAATACTTGCTAGTGGTGATGAATTCCTTTAATTTATTTTTTGTCTGAAATAAGCTGCCGGTCTTATGGGAGCTCCCTTGTAGGTAACAAGTTACTTTTATCTTGCTGCTTTTAAGATTTTCTCTTTGTATTTAATCTTTGGCATTTTAATTATGATGTGTCTTGGTGTGGGCCCTTTGGGTTCATCTTTCTTGGGACTCTCTGAGCTTTCTGAGGTTGTATATCTATTTCCTTCACCAGGTGAGAGAAGTTTTCCCAAATTCTTCTTTTTCTTTTTTTTTTAAAGTTTATTGAGATAACATTGGTTAATAACGATTATATAATTTCAGCTGTAAATTATAATTTGACATCTATAAATTCTATTGATTGATTACACCCAAAGTCATTTCCTTCAGCTACCATATATTTGATCCCCTTTACCCACTATGTTTACCCCTGACCCCCTATTATTGACTCCTGCTTACCCTCGTCTACCTCTCTCCTCCTCCCCCACCCCCTTCCCTTTGGTAACCACTAGTCTATAGTCCATGTCCATGAGTCTTTGTTTGTCCGTTCATTTGTTGCTTTTAGGTTTATATCCATAATGTATGATATCATGTGATTTTCACTTTTTCAGTCTGGCTTATTTCGCTTAGCATAATCATCTCGAGGTCCATCCATGTTGTCGCAAATGGCAGTATTTCATCTCTTCTTATGGCTGAGTAATATTCCATTGTATATATGTACCACAGCTTCTTTAGCCAATCATCTATCATAGGACACTTGGTTGCTTCCATGTCCTGGCCACTGTGAATAATGCTGCTATGAACATTGGTGTGCAAATATCTTTTTGGATATGGGTTTTCAAGTCTTTGGGGTAAATACCCAGTAGAGGGATTGCTGGATATATGGTAGATCAATTCTTAGTTTTTTGAGGAACCTCCATACTGTTTTCCATAGTGGCTGTACCAATTTGCAGTCCCCAGCAGTGTATGAGGGTTCCTTTTTCTCCATCCTCTCCAACATTTTTATTACTTGTCCTGTTGATTTAGCTATTCTAACAGGGTGAGATATATCTCATTGTGGTTTTGATTTGCATTTCCTAATAGCTAGCAATGTTGAGCATCTTTTTATATTGTTGGCCATTTGTATGTCCTCTAGGGAGAAGTGTCTGTTCAGGTCCTCTGCCCATTTTTTGATTGGATCATTTGTTTTTTTGTTGTTGTTGTATTGAGTCGTATGAGTTCTTTGTATATTTTGGATATTAGGCCTTATCAGAGAGTTGCTTGCAAATATATTTTCCCATTTGGATGGTTGTCTCTTTACCTTGTTGAAGATTTCTTTTGCTGAGCAGAAGCTTTTAGTTTGATGTAGTCCCATTCATTTATTTTAGCTTTTACTTCCCTTGCCTTTGAGGTCAAATTCATAAAATCCTCTTTAAGTCCAAGGTCCTTGAGTTTAGTTCCTATGTTTTTTCTATGCATTTTATTGTTTAGGTCTATATATTCAGGTCCTTAATCCATTTTGAGTTAATTTTGGTGGTGGTGATAGACAACAGTCTAGTTTCATTCTTTTGCAGGTGGCTTTCCAGTTTTCCCAGCACTTTATTGAAGAGGCTTTCCTTTCTCCACTGTATGTTTTTGGCTTTTTTGTCAAAAATTATTTGCCCATATAAATATGGGTTTACTTCTGACTTCTGATTCTGTTCCACTGGTCCGTGTCTGTTTTCTGCCAATACCATGCTGTTTTGATTACTGTCACTTTGTAGTATAATTTGAAGTTGGGCAGAGTGATGCCTCCAGCCTCGTTCTTTTTTCTCAGGATGGCTTTGGCAATTGGGGTCTTTTGTGCTTCCATACAAATTGATGATTTTTTGTTTATTTCTTTAAAAATGCCTGGGATTTTGATGGGGATTGCATTAAATCTGTATAATGCTTTAGGTAATATGGTCATTTTAACTATGTTGATTCTTCCAATCCAAGAACATGGAAATCTCTTTCCATTTCTTTGTATCTTCTTCATTTCTTTTAATAGGGTCTTGTATTTTCATTATATAGGTCCTTCACATGTTTCATTAAATTTATTCCTAGGTTATTCTTTTTTTGCAATTGCAAAAGGAATTATTTTTTCCTTCTTTTTCTGACACTTCATTATTAGAGTATAGGAATGCTATGGATTTTTGAATTTGATTTTGTATCCAGAGACTTTACTGTATTTGCTTATTGTTTCTAGTAGTGTTCTTGTGGAGTCTTTAGGGTTTTCTTATAGAGAATCATGTCATCCAAAAGAGAGACAGTTTGACTTCTCATTTCCTATTTGGATGCCTTTTATATCTTTCTCTTGCCTCATTGCTAGGACCTCCAATGTTATATTGAATAACAGTGGCGATAGTGGAGCCTTGCCTTTCCTGATCTTAGAGGGAAGGTTTTTAGTTTTTCACCATTAAGTATAATGTTGGCTGAGGGTTTGTCATAGATGGCCTTTATTATGTTAAGGTACTTTCCTTCTATACCATTTTGTTAAGTGTTTTGATCATAAATGGATGCTGTATCTTGTTGAAGGCTTTTTCTGCATCTATTGATATGATCATATGATTCTTATTTTTTAATTTGTTTATGTGGTGTATCACATTAATTGATTCATATGTTGAACCATCCCTGTGCCTGGGATGAAGCCCACTTGATTGTGGTATAATCTTTTTAATATGTTGCTGTATTCAGTTCGCTAGTATCTTATTTAGGATTTTTGCATCTGTGTTCATGAGAGATATTGGTCTGTAGTTTTCTTTTTTGTGTATCTTTACCAGGTTTTGGTATCAGAGTAATATTGGCCTCATAAAATGAGTTGGGAAGTATTGCCTCCTCTTTGATTTTTTGGAAAGTTTGATAGGTATTAAATCTTCTTTGAATGTTTGGTAGAATTCACTGGTGAAGCCATCTGGTCCTGGACTTTTACTTTTTGGTAGGTTTTTGATGATTGTTTCAATTTCCATACTGCTGATCAGTCTATTTAGATTTTCCAGTTCTTATTCAGTCTAGGAAGGTTGTATTTTTCTAAGTACTGGTCCATTTCTTCTAGGTTATTAAATTTGGTGTTATATACTTTTTCATAGTATTCTTGTATGATCCTTTGTATTTCTGATGTCAGTCATAATTTCCCCTCTTTCATCCTGATTTTGTTTATTTTGTCCTTTCTCTTTTTTCTTTAGTGAGTCTAGCCAGGGGTTTGTCAATTTTATTAACCTTCTCAAAGAACCAGCTCTTTGTTGTATTTATTTTTTCTATTTTTTTGTTTTCAATTTCATTTATTTCTGCTCTAATTTTGATTATTTCTTTCCTTCTGCTGACTTTAGGCTTCATTTGTTCTTCCTTTTCTAGTTTTTTAAGATGAAGTTAGGTTTTTATTTGGGCTCATTCTTGTTTTTGGAGATAGGCCTGTAATGATATGAACTTTCCTCTTATGACCTTTTGCCATGTCCCAAAAGTTTTGATATGTTGTACTATCATTATCATTCATTTCTATGTATCTCTTGATCTCTTTTTATTTCTTCTCTGACCCAGTTATTCTTCAGTAGCATGTTGTTTAATCTCCATGTATTTGTGGTTCTTCCTGATTTCTTTTTGCAGTTGATCTCTAGTTTCAAAGCATTATGATCAGAGAATATGGTTGGTATGATTTCAACCCTCTTATATTTGTTGAGGCTATTCTGTGTCCCAGTATGTGGTCATCTTGAGAATGTTCCATGTGCCACTGGAGAAGAATGTATAAGCAGCTGTTTTGGGATGGAAGGCTCTGTAATGTCAATTATGTCCAGTTGGTCTAATGTTCATTTAAGGATGTTATTTCCTTATTGATTTTCTGTTTGGATGATCTGTCCATATCGACAGGGGTATTTAGGTCCCTACTATATGTGTTTTGGTCTGTTTCTCCCTTTAGTTCTGTTAGTAATTGCTTTACATATTTGGGGCTCCCTGATTGGGAGCATAGATATTAATAAGTGTTATGTCTTCTTGGTGCATGATTCCCTTTATCATTATGAAGTGTCCCTCAGTATCTTTCTTTACCTTTTTATTTTGAAGTCTTTTTTCTGATATTAGTACTGCTACTCCGCTTTTCTCTGAATGCCATTTGCTTGAAAATTTTTCCACCCTTTCACTTTGAGTCTATATTGTCTTTGGAGCTGAGATGTGTCTCCTGGAGGCATATGGTTGGGTTTTGTTTTTTGATCCATTCTGCAACTCTGTGCCTTTTTATTGGTGAGTTCAGTCCATTTACATTTAGGGTGATTATTGAAATATGAGGTCTTCTTATAGCCATTTTATCTTTTGCTTTCTGGTAGCTGGTGTTTCCATTGCTTCCTTGTCCTTGTGTTCTGTTTTCTTTATTTTGGTTGGCTTTTGTGGGTTTTTTCGTTCTTCTTTTTTTATGTTATATACTTCAGTTCTGAATCTTGGTGTGTTACCATTACAAATATGAAAAGGATAGTTATATATATACACACACACACACACACACCACACAACACACACACACAGTCCCATTTTCTTCTGTGCGTGCCTTATCTCCTTTCCCCTTTGCAAATTTCTATCTTTGAATCCTCCCCTTTAGTCATTGTTATCTCAATTTGTTTCTATGTATGCTGAACATTCATTACTATCTTGCAATAGCAATTCTCTTCTTATTTAAGCTTATAATGCTGTATTCATAGTAAGGGTTGAACTCCTCTGTTTCTATTTGCCTGAAAGTCACCTTACTTCTAACATGTACGTTTTGCTATTGTTATTTTGTTTTAGGTGAGTTGACCCTTTCAGAATGTCCTGTAGTGCAGGCCTTGTAGTGGAGAATTCCCTCAATTTTTGTAGTCCACTATTTTCTGAAAATGCTTTCTAATTCCTTGGCTTCCCTGTCCTCTACATTGGGGTTCAATCCTCTTCTTTATCTGTTCTGTTGTTTCTCTCTAATATACTCTTCACCTCGGACAGTATATTCTTCATTTCTGACTGGTTGCCTTTTATAATTTCCATTTACATTTTTATGTTTCTTTTTAAAATCTCTTTGTTAAAGTTCTCACTGACTTTATCTACACTTCCCCTGAGTTCACTGAGCATCATCATAACCAGTGTTTTTGAACTCTGCTTCTGTTAGATTGTTTGACTGCATTTTTCCTGAATCTGTGTTCTGTTCAATCATATGGTTTATGCTTCTTTGTCTTCCCATTTTGGCTGCCTTTTCTGTGTCTCTTTTTATGTACTAAGCAAAGCTCCTAAGTCTCCAGTCTTATTTGCACAGCTTTGTGTAGTAGGTGTCCAGCATCACAGTCCTGAGAGGAGTTCAGCTGCAGGTCAAGTTTAGCCTCAGGCTGTGCCCCTCCAGAGCCACCTGCTAAGATTCAACAAGCAATCTATAGATGCTGTGTTTATAGTTCCCTAACAAGCCATGCCTGAAATTGCCACCAGTGTGGGTCTTGGAGTTGCTCAGTAAGTTGCACAGGACTCACCAAGGACACACCTAGATGTGGCTTGGGTAGAGCCACGTGTTAGGGGAGGTGGAATTTCAGAGAATTCTCTGGGAGAAGCAACCTCTGTTATCCAGTTTGACGACATCTAAGCTATGGCGGTACTGCATCCGCACACTGGAAGGGGAGGGTTCAACAGAGGAATAATGGATACCACTAGCACTTCTGCCTGGAGAAAGCCTCGCCTCTTGCCAAACCAACAATTCAGCATTCCACTGTGCCCCTGCCAACCCAGTGCTGGTGCTCAGAGTGAGCAAGTCTATCACCGGTAAAGTCTGACTGTGGTCACAGCCCCTTTAAGAGGAATATCGACAGCTGCCAGCTGAAGGTGCCAGAGCCTCTGTTCCACTCAGCTGTCAGCGGACCAGGCAGCCTGTGTCTTTGCCCACTCCTACCTCCTATTGTTGTAGGGTGGTTTATTTCTCTCCCTCGTTGTAGGGCTTCTGTTAATCCAGACCCAAGGCAACCCTGCTTGCTGGTTGCTCCATATCTCCATCACAAATTTGATGTGATCACAAAAGAGATGAACAAACCCTCTATAATCTATGCCATTTTGCCTGGTCTTCCATTATTCATATTGAAACATATTTCACCATTATTTATAACACAGTCAACCCCTGCAGCTCTAGTTCCTTCTAGAACTTTCTAGCCATTTGAAGTCCTTACACAAAGTGAAACCATGAGGCTCTGAAAAGATGTATAGGAATAACAGTTTTACTTGGTGCAAAAGAGTTATCTTGGCTTATCAGCTTTTGTTTTTTCTTTCTCTTAAGAGCTAGTTCCTATGCTCACTGGTAATTTTTTTTTCTTTCTCAACTCACATAGAACTTTTCTTTTTATCTCAGGAGTGCTACATATTTTAGAAAAGCCCTGACTGGTTTCCTTGTGATTCAAGGACACCAAGCTCTTTGCACATTCTAACTGTATCCGTTACAATGCTTTTGCTACAATAACAAAAATTTAGAGTGGATTAAAGATTAAGAAAATATATTATCGTACATAATAAGTCCAGATGTAGAGAGATTCCAGGGGTTGGCTAATTCAGCAACTCAGTGCCATTGTCATGAAACCTGGTTCTTTGCATCTTCCTTGTCATTCCAGAGGACTGGCACTGCCTTCAGGTTGTTTCCCTAATGGTCACAATATGGCTGCAACAATGCCAGACATCACAGCTAAACCTAATGTCCTGAGAAAGACAAGGCAGTCACATTTCCTTTGTTTCTGCTTTTTAAAGTTAGGAAAACTTCTCACATTTCATTAGCCAGAATTTTGTCATGTTTCTATATAAACCAATCACTAGCAAGAAGAATGGGACCACTACACGTAGATCAGATCATGCAAGAGCCATCCCCTGGGGCCAGACATGGTGCTGGTCCCTAAAACACATAGCTTTATGAGGAGAATGGATATCTAAATAGGTGAGTGCTCTGTAGGAAAGTAGGGAGTTGCGTACCTTGTGTTGGGATAGAGAACATGAAAGGAGAATCTCACGCTCTTTCCTAGTTAGAACTAAACTGAACCAGTTGGGAATTCCCCAATGTCAGCATCAGCATTCCCTAGGAACTTTTTAGAATTGAAATTCATCAGGTCCCACCCAGACCTACAGAATCAAACTCTGGGGGTAGTGCCCAGGAATCTGTTCTAACAAGTCTTCCAGGGAATTCTGATGCACCCAAAAGTTTGAGAACTATAGCCCTACTCCAGTGGTTCTCAAATGGGGTAATTTTGTACGGAGGGGACATTTGGCAACCTCTAGAGAAATTCTTGTTGTCACAACTCAAGTGTGGAGCACTACTGGCATGTAGTGTCAGGAGTCAGGACAATGCACAGACAGCCCCACGACGAAGAAGTATCCAGCCCAAAATGTCAACAGCGCCGAGGCTGAGAAACCCTGTCCTACGCTACGAGGCTGAGGAAGCTCCTTTACAGGAGCTGTAGCCCATCTGGCTCTCCATATTGGATTTGGCTCTTTATGCCTAGGTGGGACAAGGATTAATGTCTTAAAGACTCTCAAAGCAGAAGAGAGTCTGATTAACTCTTCGTAGCAACAAGTTTTCAGGCCTTCAAGTCACCTAGATAAGTCCCAAGGGTCTCACTTAAGTATTTATCCATGGCAAAGCAATATTTATCTTCAGGACAAACACACACACACACACACACACACACACACACATTTTATAATGGGCACAGTCAATATATTCATTGACATTTCAGAACTGGCTTTTATGGGGGCCTGATTCCTCTCTTAGAAGGCTGACATGAAAACTTCTTCCACGCTTAGTAATTTTTCTGTTCAATTGAGACAAATGAGCCTCCATTGTATTCTACTATCTAGCTCTCCCATGAGAGATCTAAGGATCAGAAAATGAAGATCAAACATCTAGTTCTAATCTACATTTCCTATACATACAAGATGTAGGTGAGAAACCATGCATCTCTGTGGATAGGATTTCTATGAGAGTTTAACATTAAAAGAAAGCAGAAAATTATATCAAAGTAGCTAAGGCCACAATCAGTTCAGGTCAGACCCATTTCCAAATGTCTTACAGTATAACTTGTTCTGTCATGACCTCCTCTGGCATTTATCTAATATAACACACTTCTGGAAATGGATGTGCTGGTAAAGTTTATTTACATTATTTTTTATCATACCAATCATATTTAAGCCTTGGAAATTTTACATTTCCATACAGAGCCCAGTAGTACACTCTGGGAAAATATATTTTAAAAAACCCAAAAAACAAAAAAAACCAAGATACAATTAAAATGATAATTGGGTAGCTCAATGAACATCTGGCTTCTGAAGGGTCTCGTCTGGGATTTTAGAGTGAACTGTATCCAGAGGCTGCCAGTGGCAATTCATGAGAGAGTCGTAGAGTTCCTCACTTTTCACCATAAACTCTTTGTTTAATTCCTCGATATTCAAATGAAGATTTGGATCTGCCAAAGCCAATAATGCACATGAAAAAAATATATAGTTTTACAGGACATATATTAGAAATGTCTCACAATTAAAAAAAAAACATTAGCAGGAAATATTGCAGACAATGTTACGAATTTTAATTTGTGTCTTCCCTTCCAATAAGACTTGAAAATAGAAATTGTAGCTAAAAAGAAGTAGTGCTACCAGACTCAATGAGTATCTGAATCGTGAATGATAAGGATAAAATGAACAAAATCAAGAGCAGTTCTATAGATGAATGGACAATATTTGGAGATGAAGTCAATTTGGGGTAAAGAGAAAGGGAGGGTTAAGGATGATTCCTGAGTTTCTGACATGAGTACCTGGGAGGCTGTGGTGCCAATCAGAGAACCAGGACCAAGTCTCTGATAGGGTTTGAAAACATAAGCATGCTGCTTCATCTGCTTAGTTAACAATTTAATATAAGTGAATAATTATATATAGCAACGAATTTGGAAACAGAGGGGAACCTGGACTTCCTTATCTAAAATGTGGAATCCTGTGATGAGGAAGTGGTGTTTGTTATCATCAGACCTTAGATATTTATTTCAAGTTGCCAGGTTTCCAAGGTAACTGACTTTTAAAACATAGTGTTTATTTTTCTCCTTGTACTGAAGCAACTGAAGAAGCCCTCTCTGTTTTCCTTTATAAGTTTTGCAAGCCTTAGTTCATTCAGGGCCATAATTTGCTTTCTAATACAAGTGTTCTTGCTATTTATTTGTATTTATATGCCTGTTATAGACTGTGCTCCCCACCCCCAATTCATATGCTGCAACTCTAATTTCCAATGTGATGGTATTTGGATATGGAGCCTTTGGGAGACAATTAGAGTGAGATGAGATCATGAGGGTGGGACTGTAGTCTGATGTGATTGTGCTCTTAAAAGGACACCAGAGCTTGAGATGTCTGTCTCCACATCACATGAGAATATGAAAAGGTGGTTATCTGCAAGCCAGGAAGAAAGCTCTCAACAGAAACCAAATCAGCTGGCACCTGATCTTGGACTTCCCAAGTGTCCAGAATGACAAGAAATAAATTTGTGATATTTATAGCAGCCTGAACTAATATAATCTCCTTCTGATTTTTTTAATTTTAGAACCAAGATCATTAAATAGCCCCTGCATATCATGTTTCATGAGCTACTTCTCATTTTTCTTCACTGGAACCAGACTGTGTTGTCTAATTCTTGTTCTTAAGACCAGCAGTCCCCAACCTTTTTTGGCACCAGGGACCAATGCTCCTATGAGAATCTAATGCCTGGCGATCTGAAGTGGAGCTGAGGTAGTGATGCTATACTGGGGAGCGGCTGCAAATACAGATGAAGCTTCACTCCCTGGCCCTCGCCTGCCATTCACCTCCTGCTGTACAGCATGGTTCCTAGAGTTGGGGACCCTTGCTTTAGAGCATCCCATCCCTTTTGAACCATCTTTCCTTTGAGGCTCTTTATAATATTAGACGTTTCTATTTTTTTCCTGAACTTTCTGAAATTTTCTTTCCTAAAGTCATGCCCCAGGGTCCTTTCCTTCACCTTCATCGACTGTTGTTTTACTAGAAGGCTCCTGACTCTGTGTGTTCCTGGTGGGGAGAGAGATGTCAAGACCACATGCTCGTGAGCACTCTTTCTCTTGTAACTTGTGGCCAAGAAAACGAATACAGTATGGTTACCTAGGAACCCCAGATTAATGACGTAGGCCCTTCCAGTGATGTTGGCCATAGGGGTAATAGAAGCCTATAAAACACAAATTAATTACATCTTCCCTAAACTTTTGGACTCTCTAGACCCATGCTGTCCAATATAGTAGCCAGTAGCCATGTGTGGCTATTGAGTACTTGAAATGTGGCTAATCCTAGTTCAGATGTGATATAAATATACATTTTGATAACCTGGTATTAAAATAATTTATCTCATTCAATTTTTTAAAAATAAATTTATTAGAGTGACACTGGTTAATAAAATTATATAGGTGTAAATACAATTCAGTGATACATCATCTGTATATTGCATTGCGTGTTCACCACCCAGTCAAATCTTCCATTACCATATATTCTACCCTCTTTAGTCTTATCTATAATTAAATTTTTATATTGATTACATGTTGAAATAATATTTTTGATATTTTAGGTTAAATTTAAAGTATTACAATTTCCTGTCTCTCTCTCTCTCTTTTTTTTTTTAATTTGGCTACTAGAAATTGAAAACTACCTATGTGGGTGGATTTGTGTTTCACATTATGTTTCTACTGTGGAGAGCTGCTCCAGATCTGTAAATAACTAATATTGGAGTGATTATTATGTGCCAGACCCTGTTAAAACACTTAAAAGCACTTAGGAGCTATTGTCCTCACACTTCCTGTAATGTAGATTTTAACTTCCCATTTTATAGGTGGGGACACCGATGCACTGGAGATTAACTTGTTTGGAATTACAGAGCTAGTAAGAGATCTGAACACAGGCAGTCTAGACCTATAAAACACATTCTTATTATATGTCTTCCTCTTGTTATTTTTATAGATTGTTTGAAGAACTGATGAAAGCAGGGAGAATACACTCACACTTAACTCAAATGAAATCTCCCTCAGAGCTAGAATGAGCATCTTTTATTCATATTTCAATCAAAGTACTAAAAAGTAGAACTGCCCCATAGTATTTCTATTTAAACACTGAACACCAACTAACATGAAGACTTTGTATTAGTCACAGGAACTATAAAGACAGATGCTCTCATCTTTGACAAAATCACAAGGCAGTGGGTGGTTTTGTCTTGTAGGGATGGGGTAAAGATAGGGAAAGAGACCAGATGGACATGTGATAAGAAGCACGCAAAAGTGTTCTCTGTATTTTTCTTCTATTTCTTTTTCCAAACATTTTCTTTCCTTCCTCAAATAAGACACATTAAGAAACAGGGTTCTTCTCTGGGCAGACACACTTTGTTGTTTTCAAAATAGACCAAAAACTATAGAAAGCACCACCAGACTCCGTAGAGGGAGCCTGATAGGTCCCCCAGGAACCAATAACTCTAAGGAAGCTAGGAAGCCAAATCCACAGTAACTGCCTCATGCTTTTCTTTTTAAAAATCAAAAGTAAAGCGTAAGTAATCCCAAATTACGGAGGAAATGTATCTCCACCCAGAGAGCAAGCTTAGCTAAAGCAATTTCCAAAAACTAGACAAATTGCTGAAGAGAATGGCTTAGGCAACCTACATTGGTATTTTCCAGTACAATCTCTCAGTTTCTAGCCTGTTAAGTAAATGAGGAAACTGGAAACTGAGTATGTTTCGTTTTCAACTACTGCAACACAAGGTTTCTGTTACCTTCTAGTGGGTCTTCATCTTGGTTTGCAGCCAGAGCTGTGGTTTCCTGTAATGAAAATCAGTATTTTAGGAAAAAATTATTTTACTTAAAGATTTACTATCAACACGTGCTTTCTTGGAAAAATCTAGCTCTCAAAAATAATATCTAAAACACTAAACTCCCTTTACATCAACTTTACTCTGAATTTTTATTAGAAGAATCTTTAAATGGTTTAATATTATAATTATTAAATGAGTGAACTGAGTCAACAGAAGAAAAGTGAGAAAAGAAGAGCAAGCTTGTCAAAGGCCTCTGGCCTCTCTGAAGTTTCTGAGAATTAACTGGGATCCTAGGTCCTGGGCTAGGAAACAGATCCAGGGGCCTTGGCATCCAGACTCCATAGTCCTTGTCCGAGATGCCCTGGAGCTCTGCCCTTCCTTCGAGGTGACAATCTGTGAAGTCTCCATGAGCATATCCCTTTAGAGCCCTTCTAATGACATCCCCCAACTCCATGGCTCAGCTAAGGACCAAGACAGTAGCTGCTTGAGGAAATGCAGAGGTTACAGAAAAGCAAACCAATCAACCATCTTCTTACATAACAACAGAAGTAAATTCCAGAAGCTCTTCCAAAATATATCTTGGATGGTTAATTCACATTCTGGCTCTATTGGGGCAGTGTAAGTTTTTATGACTCTTCTTTATAGGCAACTGCTGGGAACCTGTGTTTGTTAGGGATGTACAGCTGTTCCAAGGAACCACCCCATCCGGGAAGGACTGAGTTAGCTCCTGGCACCAACGACCTTATGTCAGCCTCCCTACTGATAAGAACAAGATTATATTGAAAGCCAAAGATTCATTATCTCTTCTTTTCAATCCATCTGAAAGTATGCCTCCCTTTCACTCTGAAATAGGTCCTGATCTGGAAAATAAATGATAAGGTTACCATAAACTTAATCACACAGTGTTTTGTTTTGTTTTTTGGTTTTTTTCCTATTTAGAAATGGCCAAAACAGCCAGAATCTGTGCTTTTAATACAACGTCCAAGTAACCTCACATTTCCTCCTTTTCAATGCATGCTCTGGTAAATGTGGATCCTAACTCACTAGGCTGTGGGAGCAGAAGTTGTCTGGAGACAAGATTCTCCCCGGCCTGAGGTTCACCTGGGAGTACATGCTGCCAGTAGTCCTTAAAGAAGGGCACATCTACAAATGGCTTTCCTCTGTTAGAGGCAGTTTGGGAAAGTTGTGCTGATGGACCCCAACGACCTGAAAATCATTTTGAAGACATCTACTCCCTCTAATATTAAGCAAGACACAATGTCAAAATGGAAAGGGCCCTTAGGAGGCTGACCCCTTCACTCAGGGAGATAAAGGCTATGGACATGTGTGTGCTATAGTGGAGGAAGTGAGCAATAAGCTATGACATCTCAGAGAGGACCTGATTTATTAGGGAAGACTCCAGAGAGGATGTGTGAGTGAAAAAGACACACCACAGAGCCTTACCATCTTGAATTTTTTCATTACTGGAAGTTCCCACCAGGAGAGCAGGCAGGTGGCACAAGCGTGGTAAGCAAAACCACTAAAGAGAATATATTTTTAATTCTTGAATGAAAAAGTACATGTTATAGTAATAATTTGAATAGAGAGTGAGATAAAAAACAGAATGTGTCAACAAAAATGGAGAGTAAAAGGAGGGAAGGAGTGGCAAAGAGATAAAAGGGTGTTAATTTCTTAGGGTTTTTTTTTTTTTTGTGAATAGAGAGGTAAAAAAAATACTTTCATTTCTGGAGTTGACAATACACACTCAAACCTATACTTCTCCATTTAAAGATATAAAAGTAACCACTACTAGAACCATCTCTCCTGCCCCTGCCAAAAAGAAGGGGAAAAAAAAAAAAAAAACAGACAATATAGCAAAACATTTTCTTTAAAAAGATGATGTAGTATCAAGGATCTGCTAAAAGGATAAAACTCAAATTGGGTTAAAAAAAAAAAAGCCAAGAAATCTAACAAGATATTTCTTTAATAGGCACACCTGAAACAGACTTGAAGAACAAAATGAAAGTCTGGGCAAAAAAATACCAAGCAAATGCAAGTTTTAAAAACTGAGGGTTTAGATGTTAAATTCGACTCTTGTGTTTCTTGTGTTAAAGACAAGGCGATCACACAGAGTGTCACTGTACACATTAGGAAATAAACTGGGGAGAAAAATCTGTAATGGCTGGACCACAAAGTGATAATTTCTCTAATACATGATGATTTTACACCGTCAAGAAAAAGGAGCATAACCCAACATAAAAAAGGTAGGCAGAAGATACCAACTAAGTCACAGCACACAGACAGATACCAACAAACCCTTGCACAGGTGTTTGCCATAAATAATAAACAAATTCTTTCCTTACCTGTCCATATTGGCTAATTGCACTCACAAAAACACAGAGAAGCAAGTGCACCTACAACAGCAGTGGAAAGTATAAGCTCAGGCAGGCTTTTTTGGTAAGTTGTTGTTTAAAATTTTAAGTGTTCTATCTTTTAATCCAGATCTTTCACTTCCAGAAATTTTTCTTAGCCAAAAAACACTCAAATGCTTGAAGATAGGTAAAAGGAAGTTTGTTAAAGCACAAAGAAGATTTAAAATGTCAATAAATAAGGGATGAACAAAAATCATAGCACAATAGAATGAGCAACTTTTATAGAAAGCTCTCCTGATGCAACCAGTAAGCAGACGCAATTAAGGAGCAAACCAGTATATACTGCAGAGTCCATTCCTGCCCAAGAAACCTCCAGCTTCTCAAACCAGAAAAAATCCCAAACACACTGATTTAGCTGGAGTACAAGGCAAAAATCTAGAGGACAATACTTGAACAGTATTTCTTCTAAGTGGGAACGATATAGGAGAAGTGAGGGGAATGGTGGAGGCTTTCCCTCACGCCAATAAAGGTTTTGTGTGGTTTCAAAAATAGATTACTTCAGTAATCGAAATATTAAAATATCTTTTTAAAGTGTGTTAATGTTCACTGCTATATCAAAACAATACAAAAAATAATAACTACCTCCTGTCCTAATTTGTGTTTAAGAATAAAATCTAGTAAAATATTGAAAGATAACCTAAAATTTAATAGCAAGAATTTAGACACATACTTCATCAGCCTATTTTTTTTTGGAAGACAAAAAGGACTTAAATTGTTTGCAAGTCAAAACTTCTTAGGTCATCAGTTTTTACTCTCTGGTATTGAAACAGGGAGCAAAAGCCATGGCTGTGGGAATTTGAATGACAGGATGTAGAGGTGTGAAGACAGGAAAAGATGTTTCCATGATGGGCACATGAATGACACAGGATTCGTTTTTTAAGGAGGGATACCTCAGGTGTAACTGAAGTTTCAGCAGGGCGTCCAGAGGTCCCACGTGCAGAAAGGTTGTGTTCACTTCCATCCAGTTTAAAACCACAGCTGTAGCCAGAAAGAGGACAACAGCCATACTGTTGCTCATACCAGTTGCCAAAGGGGTAACCCTGGCAGGGCTGGAACTCCTGCTTCACTCTAATAGCAGAGGGGAAACAACAGGAATGACATCACCAACCAAGGCAGAATCATTCAAAACCCTACGACTCTTTCCACTTTCCTGGAAGTTACAAGTAAGGATCATTTTCTGCTTTAACTGCTTAAGAATTTCTATTTTCAAAGCAGTAGTCTGTAAATTGCCAAAAATTATGTAATAGAACAGTGCCTTCATTTTCATTCAAAGTAGGAAAAACAGCTCACCTTTGCCAGTACCAGTAATAATTATTTTGTTGAGATGTGTCAAAACCTGCAAAACTCTCCTGTCCAGCCATTTATCCAGAAACTTGATAAAACGAGACAAGGAATCAACAATTATTATTCTGGCATCAAAAATCCCAGCTCCCAGCCTAAAAAACCTTTTGACCTGACAAATAACTCACAACTGCCTCAGAGAGTAACTACATTTAGTGGCAATTCCTGCTAGGCGATTAACTTCTCCACTTCTGACAATGGAGTTAAAGGGTGGGTGGGGGCAGGAGTGCATTGAGGTCACCTGGGTTCGGAAATTCTGCAAACTCTACAGCTGGCTTTGAATCGCCAGCCCCCTCCCAATGGTCAGGCCTGAGGAAACTTTCCCGTACCCAGTGGGGATGGAGGGAGTGTGTGTTGGGCAGCTGTGAAGGACAAAGAAGTATCCACTCTAACCTCCAATAATAATATTAAGAGTCACTTCAAATACCACAATTTGATATTTCCACCCTCAGTTTAGTTACCTACAAATAGTAATTATTAGAACCAGCATCCTAGCGGATTTTTAAAAAACTATCTCCTACAGGTTGAAATCATCCCAACCAGCTAGCTGGTAGGAAGAAGTGGTGCCTCTCTCTCTCTCTCTCTCTCTCTCTCTCTCTCTCTCTCTCTCTCTCTCTCTCTCTCTCTCTCTCTCTCTCTCTCTCTCTCTCTCTCTCGTCCTCTCCCCCCTCTCCCCTCTCTCATTCACTTTCTCACTCTCTTAATGGGAGAAAACAAAAAACAACAACAAAAAAAAACTAATATTTCAGTGGTTCGGTATTTTTTAAAAAGCACAATAAAGCTTCCCAAACTTCAATGCACATTCACATTACCTGGGCATGTTAAAATGTAGGTTCAATAAGTTTGGAGTAGGTCCTTGGATAATGCCTTTCTAGCCAGCTCTCGTGCACTTTAAGTAGCAAGGCTACATAAAATGTCAACATTTAAGAGAATTTAGGTTTGCCTATTTCCCTGAAGTTTGTTCATAAGTAACTATTTCACTATTCAAGTGCTTGATGTATTTTATACATACCTGTAATGTGAAAAATAACAGTCACAAGAAATTTAAATCATTCACCCATTATTAGTGAGTCCCTACTGTATACAAGCCAGGGTGAGTAATACTGGTGACATAATGGAGCTTAAACTCTAATGGATTTCCCTGTCTTCAAGGGAGATGTTATTGATTAGCAGCTATAGCAAACATTGGTAGGGGCCATCCAGTATTGTTTCCTTTTCTTCCTTAATAACAGAAACTTGATTTTATTTGGGGGCAGCAATAGGCCTTGCTAAAAGACATTCACTTCCTAGCTTCCCCCTTGCAGGGAGATGTGATCAGGTAGCTAATGTACAGCTGATAAGATGTAAGCACAACTATTACAAGGAGATTGAGGAAGGCTGTGCAGGCAAAGAGTGTTTCCTTAGCTGGAAGGCCTTTTTGTCCTCCATCTTTTCCCTAAGCCTAGTGCTAAGATTACAGATATGATGGCTGGAGCCACAATAACTACACCTAGCTTGGCCTATGGGGTGACATCAAGGAGTAAGTCATGTACTAAAATACAGGATCTGAAATAGAGAATGCATCTGGGTCCCCGGTGACTGAATTCCCTGTATCAGCACTCGACTGGTCTACTTTTGGATTTCTTATATGAAATGTCTTGTTTAAGCCAGTCATTTTAAGTGACATGATGTTAAACACAATTCTTAACTACTATAGAAGTTTAGACATCAAATAAAACATCAGTTAAGGATTCTCTTTTTGTAAAACTTTAATATCGGGTTTTCCCCTTATTTTAGAACTTTTTTTTTTGTAAAAAAAAATCAGAATTTTGGCTAATGAATGGTGAGATGAAGCTGTAGTTGGAAAAGAAAGTAGAAGTTGAACATTGAAAATGAGGTGGTAAGGAGGCTGAGGAAGGGAAAAGCCAGTGGAATAGGAAGACAGCAGAAGCTGGGCACAGAGGACTGTGAGCAAGGCTCCAGAGATGAGGACGGACATTCAGGGCTTTGTAGGTGACAGCAACAAGGAAGGGTTCTTAAATATTATTTTGTTAAAAACTTCAAATGAAAACTTCTCATATTTCACATAAATTATTCCCATGAAGCAGATGAAACAAATTTATATCCAGGCAGGCCACTGGCCAGGGTCCAGGGGAAGTAGCCCACTCTCTGCTTCCCTTAGCTCTATGTGCAAAGGAGATCCAAGTCCTCTGGGAATACAAACATATGCAACCTCTGTAGTCTCAAAGTTTGACTATCTACCTGTTACGTTAAGAAAAGAGGGTAATTGAGCAGGAGTATTAGACTCACATGGTATTTCTAACAGGACTGACTTTCTCCACTGTATCTTGCTTTTACCCCTGTAAATCCACTTCACCACCACCCCGCTCCCTAAAAAAAGAAAAATTGGGTGTTTTTTCTTTAGCAAATCAAAGCCACACACTCAAATATTTGTTGAATGAATAAATCAACACTGGCTCAATCATACAAAGCTTTCTATCAGTAATTTAGAAGCAAACCAAAAATCCTGTTTAGTGTTAATAAACTGAATAGCTGGTTGTTTCTTGGCAAATGAAGTTTTCACATTAGATTAAATGGCTTTTTACATCCTATGTTTGCAAACAGAACAGGAGGTTTTCAGGAAGTATGCTCAGTTTGAATCCAGTTGAACAGGTATATAATTTGTATTGTGTTTTTCTTTAGACAATGAAAGCCATTGTTCTTCTGTTAAAAAGAATGTTCAAGCCCAAGGAATAAAAAAAGCAGCAGCAGCACTGGGTCTACTGTTGCTTAGTTATGTGGTTTGAGAGTTCCTTTTCTGACCTATTTCAATATTTATAACTTTAGACTCCATTAGTGTATTTTAACCTTAATGTGGCCCTAATCTTTTTGAAATGTAATGAAATTTTATCAATTCTCCCTTCTAAAAATATACATATACAGTTTGACACATAATTTCAAGGGGTTCAAAGTCCCCAGAACTTATCCATGAACTCCCACAGATTAGGAACAAACCTGAACTAGAACTCTCTAAGGTCATCTAAGCTCTATCATTGGATCCACTAATTCTCAACAGTAAAAAGAAAATAAAAATAAATAAAAAGACTAAACCACTTTGTTATGTTTATGGTGCTTACACTATGACTCTCATTCTAGAACCAACTGTATCCTAAAAGATTCCTGATTGCAGCAAAATATTTTTCAAGCTATAAGGTTCTTCTCTAAAATGTGACAAATACTTAGCAGGTAAAAGTGTGACAGTCTGGTAATAGAAGCTGAATTAGCAATTATCCGTTATGGTGATATGTTAAAATTAATTTCAAAAAATATAGTACAATTCTTCACGAATGGGGTGACAGGCAGGTACCAGGGGCATTCCAAAAGCAACAGAATATATAAATCACATGATTGTGAAATATAGTTTTATTCAAAGTTTTTTTCTTTTTGGATAAGAAAATATTTCGCATTAAATAAAGAGAAATGTCATGGAGTAAAATGCAAATAGTCATATTTGCAAATAGTTATATCTTCATAAATATAAAATATGAGATCCCACTTGAGCAATTTACACTCTTTGACCTTAGTGGTTTCTCTGGTGGTAACACTTAAGAAGCAGTAAATAGGAAATAATTTAAATAGTAAAATAACTTATGACTCTTTGTAACATAATGAAGATAACTAGCACAAAGCAATTACTATAAAACAGTGAATGACTGACTATCCAAAGTGAAATCATTTCTACAAGATCTATCAATTAAAACAAACCTTAAACACGTACTGATAATTCAGAGCATCAGAGAACAAATGTTCTTGGAAACAAAAGAGTGTTTAAGTGCTACAGAATTGACACTAAATGGAGTTTGAAGAATCAGCATTGATGTATGCATCTATTTACTGCTTTCAAATCCACCTGCTGTGGCATTTGAGACAGATTATGCGTTCCAAGATTTATTCTACTTTTAAGTTTGTACGAAGTTGTCATTTCTAACACATTCCTGAATCTCCAAAACCTCATGAAAATCTCAAATGTAATTCAGGCCATCTAGCTTTTATTAATGTTTGACTTTGCACTTAAACTGGAAAGGTAGTAAACTTAAATACACCAGTCCCTCAATTTACGCGGTACTTTTTTCATGAGTTTTTTTATATGCAGTAAATATTCCGTTTACGTGACTTTTTATATGCGGTTTCCGTTTACACAACTTCCTTTCTCACGGTTCTTTCTTCTTCATTTCCATTATTGGCGATTACACTTTCTAAAAAAACAATAGCTTACTCAGCAACGTACAAAGAACTAATATAAGACTAACACACAATTATTAATGCATTAACTTCCCATTCATTAGATGGCAAAATAAAGGAAAGGTGACTACTGATGTTTTTTGGTATTGCGTTGTAGAAGTTGAAAATTACATGAAGGAAAATGTCTCCTTTTAAAATACGTTTTACTTTTAGATAATGCACCTGGTCACTCACACAATTTAGAACATCCAAATATAAAAGTTGTATACATTATTTGCCACCAAAATATAACTCCTTAATCTACCTTTAGATCAAGGCATTATTTCCTCCTATAACATTAATTATATTAAAACAGAGTTTTAATATTTTTAATAAACTTGAAGTTAATGACTCACAGTTACAGAAGCCTGGAATACGCCTTTAAGTTGTATCATGATAATTATCTTTGAGCGATATAAAGCCAGAAACTTTAAATGCTTGCTAGAAAGCAACATGGCCACAAGTGGCTGTACCAAGGATATGGTTCAACCACTGAAAATTAACTGGCTTTATTAATTTATTAAATAATTTCTGGTATATTAAATTAACTGGTATTATCTATTAAATTTCAAGAAGTTCTGATAATTTGAATGTAGAGATATTAACGAATTACTGATCACCAATAACTGATTATGAATTAATTCACTTCATATCCGAAGCCTGTCTGCCCATGAACAACAGCAGTGACCTTGAACTAGTTTTTCACTGCAGAAAATATTTACAAACCTCTGCAATTAGCCAAAAAAACTGAAAATTGCAATTCTATACTGACCCAAACTCTAATGAGCCTTAAATTTTGACGATTTTTAAAAAATGTTGTAGTGAATACTCAAAATTTATGAAAACTTGGCAAAAGATGGGGATGGAAAATGATCATCCAAAAACATAATAATGAAACCGAAGTAGTACTTTCAAATATTTTGAGCAATGACGATAACGACTTTGTGCCAATTAAAAAGAGGTTGATTGCTTTAGAGACACCGACAGCGAATACAACTTACTTTTGGTTTTTCTGAGTTTCATTAGCATTTTTGTGAAAATTTAATATTTTTATTACTTATATCGCTATTTAGTAGGATGGACTGTTTTATGCAGTTTTCTTCGCGTTAAAAAAAAAAAAAAGACGTGTGGAATGGACAATCCGCGTAAATAGAGGGCAGGTGCAAATGGAGTTTTCCTCTGAAACGCTCACCAAGAATTGATGAGCCTTTCTTTCTTCAAGTAGTCTTTATTCCCTTCAAGCAAGCGTCTCCTCCTCTACAAGATGTGTCACAACGCTGCCACTGGACCAGGCTTAGACAAGTGAACCAAACAGGAATTAAAGGTGTGCAGGCCGAATTACCTGGCTGGGCTCGCTGGGAACGCGGAAGTGAACTTTCAGGGCCTGGATTTCGCCGCCTGCTCTGGTAACGGCAACCCTAAATCCACTCTGTGTTTGCCTGCTACCCAGACAATGAGAAAGAGGAAGGTTCCGCCACTGCTTCGGCCCCTGAACGAAACCTAACTCCTACCACGCGTATCACAGCGCACAACACTAGCCCACACCAACAAAACCACACCGCCAACAGTCTAATCTCAGACCTAACTGCCCCCCCCTCCTTAACGTCACGGAAATGAGGGGCTTCCGCAAAGAATGTCCGCCCACTCCTTCAGACGCGCCGAGCTCACAGCTTCCTAGAATATGCCTGCTTACTCCATTTTTTTCTCACACGATGAAACCTCCTCATGTGGCATCCTTTTTCATTCTCTACTTAGTAATGTCGCGCGATCTTCGAGCGCCGAATCCGTTTCCACTGGTGCAGGCGCCTAAAAGGCAGCTTCCCATCGTGACGTCATTTGTGCGCCGACGGCGGAAGGGCCCTCTCCGTCTTACATCCGCTTTCGTCCCGCCCCCTATGCTGGACGCCGCACGCTGAACACGCACGTGTGCTGCTGAATGGAGCTGGTTGCTGTTGCTACGAGCAGGTCCTTTTTGGGTTCAGTGTACACACGGAGCCCAAGGCCAGCGGCGACCACGAGGTAAGAGCCGACCTGCCAAGGGACCGCCAGAGGTGTGGGCGGGGAAGGGCCGTCAACTCACATGACCCAGGTAAACACGTCACCGGTGGTCAACACACTGTCTGATCCTTTAGAGATTAATTGGCGAGTCAAACTCAGGAAACCTAAGGTAGCTTTTTAAATCATGGAGTAGGCATTCCATAAAACGAGATAATGTCTGTTATAGTAGGCATTTTTGACCACAGCGCACGAAGGAAGCTGGTATTTCTGCAAATTCGCAGCGTATGGATTTAAGGGTCGCGCCCATAAGTTGACAGCCAGTTTAAGTGTTCTGGATTTAAGAAAAGAACAGTTCGTTCTTTCACTGAGTTTCTGGCCTGGAGTTCTACAAAATGTTAGAGTTAGGTCAGGATAAATCCTTCATTGATAAAGTGACACCAATTCATTATTATTGGACCCTTACCATGGGATTATTGCTTGCAGTGAAGGTGCAGAGAAGCCAAAGGTATGATTCCTGCACAGGACATCTTCATAGCATAAGGGGGAGAGGATTGGGAGACAGATGCATGGAGAGAAATTACAACAAAATAGGAGTATTTTACTAGACTTCTGAATAAAAAGTAAATTGTCATTAGTCAAACAGGTAGTTAGGCCATAACAGGACTAGAATAAGATCTTTTAGTCCAGGACTATTTTTCCCCCTAAGCAATCCTAGGTATCTTAAAAACCTATTTCATTGAGTGCTTCTGTATGGAGAAGTCAAGATGTCAGTCTTGAATTAACTAGAAAATTGGAAGTATATGACTTAACTAATTGTTTTTGTTTATTTCATTTTCTAGTTATTAATCTGTCTTTGGCTGAAAGATAATGTTTTGAATATTGAAGAGTGGTGCTACTGATTGTGTTCTCTTTGTAATAGTGTTGCTTACCATGTTTCAAACACATGTAGTCCTCAACAATCTTGTGAGGCAGTTACAGTTATCCCCATTTCATAGATGAGGAAGCTGAAGTTGAGGTAGGTTAAGTGACATGCTCAAAGCCACACACAGTTCATATTTGGCAGACTTGGGATTCAAATCCCCAGGTGTCTCTTGACATTTGAATTCTTAACCATTACCCAATACTGCTGCTGATCCTAGACAGACAGTAGCCCAGGTAATCAACATTCCTTCTGTAATATGAACAAGCAAAGGTTATTCTTTGATTTATGGCCATAGCAGCCCTTCAGGAATATTGTGCCTTTACTCGGAAGAGGCGCCCTTGATTTTTATTGATGGAGGAACTGTCTGTTGCTGTAATTATTTAGGAATTAGTTTGCAATAACACATCTTAAGTGTGTTTAGACAGTTTTGGTGGTTTTTTCTACCTTGGTTTTTTCATTTTGCTAACACTTCCTGATGCGTCTCCTTCAGTTTGAGATATGCATGTGCATGTATTCTTGGCACTTAGCCAGTCATACTTATCCAATCCAAAAGTTACATGTCAGTTAAGTGTAGAGTTCTTGAGACCTCGTCATTGGTCATTCTCTAGGGCTTATATTGGCACTACTGGGAACCCTCTAAATCCTATTAATTTTTGCTTATGGTACTTGTCATTATACTTATCTCTGTGTGACATATTAATTTGTTTATTGTCTTTTTTTCCTGCAGCAATGGCAGCTGCATTAGAATAAGGACTTTTGTTTCTTGTATTCACTGCTGTATATCACTGCTTAAAGTGATGCCAGGCACATAGTAGTCATTCAGTATTTCAATGAATAAATTCAAATTCCGTTTGAACATTTGAATGAACAGTATTCAAGACTCACATATAAGTAAATATAATAAGGAGTTAAGAATTTGGGTGGGACCTTAAAGTTCCTGTTGTCCAGTATTCATAATTGTTTTGAAGGCATGATACAAAACATTGTAGTCTTATCTCTTTGCTTACCTTCCTTATTCAATTCTCAGTTCTTTGTTTATTTTACTTTACATATTATGTAATTTTTTTTTCTCCATTTGTGGATTCCATTGGTAGTTTTCAAGGATTGCGGAACCACTTATCTGTTTCTAGAGAACAATATGATATGATTGTGATATTGATTATATTTTACTCCTCAGCAGAAATGGACTCCTGTGGCTGATTTCACTCACCATGCCCACACTGCCTCCTTGACAGCAGTGGCTGTAAATAGTCGTTTTGTGGTCACTGGGAGCAAAGATGAAACAATTCACATTTATGACATGAAAAAAAAAGATAGACCATGGGGCTCTAGTGCATCACAATGGTAAGAAAATGATATCTTTTAAGATAAAACTGTTGAGGTGTTACTACCTTCCAATTTGTGAACTTCAGTTACCCAATTCATTAAGTAGATTCTGTGCCAGGAAATACAGAAATGAAAAAAAAAAATGTGATTCTTTGTCCTTAAGTTGTTCACAGTCTATATTGGGAGACAGAAGGCAAACACTCAAGTCACTCTGAGGAAGTGGGGAGGAAATGAATTTTCACTGAAAACTTCCTTAAAAATGACGTCTGAATTACCTTAAAAGAGAAATATGAGTAGTTACCCAGGTGAAGTTTGCAAAGAGGGAGAAGAGACACTCCAGGCAGAGCAAGCAGCATGAGGAGCATAACTAGCATCATCATATTGATAGCTAACTTTACTGAGAGAGTATCATGTACCCAGTAGTGTGCCAAAAATTATATCTTCAGTTCACAGAGGAGAAAAACCTTGGTTCAAAGATATTATATGACTTACCCAAGGTCGCAAAACAGTGTATCTAGAACTTGAACCTCGGTCTGAGGCCCATGGGTTTAACCACTAGTATGCACATGGAACTGTAAGCAGGTCAGTATTATAAGAAGGTTAAAATGAAGGTTAGGGTGGCTGGAGAAGTAGATGGGGCCAGATCCTGGTGATCCTTGAGTGGAGAATGTTAGTGGTTCAACAATGGGAGGGAGTGATGCAGGCTGAGAAAAGTGTTGGCAGTTTGGGTATGAGAATGATGTTGACTAAGAACAAGCAAAAAGACTGATGAGAGCCTGCCCAATTGAAGTTAGAGGCTATGGATTGAGAAACATCAGTTAGTAATAAGCTATAGACATTTCTGTAGAGAGTAAAGTTATTTGGCGTGTACAGTAGAAGGATTGATTTTGGGAGTAATTGAGGGTTTCAGTAAAAATTTAGTTTTTAGCCTAGAGAAAATGAGGTTTAAGGGTCTGCAGATCTCTGAAATAAAAAAGCAGTTGGAATGTGAGTGAAGGAAGGCATGGAAGAGCTGGAAAGGTGTGAGGTTGCAGTCAGACGATAGATTCTTCGAATTCAAGAGTTCTGATGTGGAGCAGCTCTAGGTGATAAGTGTCCTGGCTGTAAGTGTGAGTCCAAGGTACAGAGGAGGCAAATTATTCATTAAAGATCTTTGGCTTTTTCAGTACAAAGGGCAGTGTAAAGGATTGACTAGGAGGTGTGCAGATTCTTATTCTGTAGATGACAGAATAACAAATATTTAGGCTTTGTGGACATATGGTCCCTGTTACAAACTCTCACCTCTGTGCTCCAGTGAAACAATACAGAAGCAGGCCACTGGTCAGATTTGGCCTGCAGTGTTTGGCTGACCCCTGAGCTATAGAATAGGTAAGCTGCTGACACAAGCTTTAAAATTCAGAATTTTGAGAGTAAATGTATAATGGCATACGCTGCTTTGGGGAGCTAGAAGAATGCTGCGTTCTTCCATCACCTCACTTCTCTTCAGACATTTAATACTTGAGGACAGTGAACATATCTCCCTGTCTCAAGCTGTAGGGGAATTTCATGGGAGATCCAGGCTTCCTTTTGGGCATATGGGAGTGGAGTGTTTTGTGAAGAAATTGAAAAGATGTAGGAAATGTTGTTAATTCTGGGAAGGAGATTATGGAAGGCTTAGTGGAAGAGTGTAACTATTTAAATTCTTATGACAGTAAATGAGAACTGTGTAAAAGTCTAATCAAAACAGTTCTGGAACAATAATTATATTGTGGCTGATTGTGTAGCTAATTGACTTCTTACAATGGACTTTAAAGTTTATTTCAGGAACACTTACATTGGATGTTTACTTACTGTAACACAGCCTTCAAACCAGAAATGGAATTTGCATTAAAAATGAATATTAATTTTGCCTATTTTGTTTTTCCAAGGCACAATAACTTGCTTGGAATTCCATGGCAATAGGCATTTAATTAGTGGGGCAGAAGACGGACTCATTTGTGTCTGGGATGCAAAGAAATGGGAGTGCCTGAAGTCGATTAAAGCGCACAAGTGAGTCCTGCCCTTTCCTGTGGGCAGTCTCCAAGTGCCAGTTGAGTTGGGGGCTAACTGTTGGTTTCCTTTTAGAGGACATGTGACCTTTCTTTCTATTCACCCATCTGGCAAGTTGGCCCTGTCCGTGGGTACAGATAAAACATTAAGGTAAGTCATTAATGCCCAAGAGCATCTTTATTGAGTTGTGGTCTTTGTTCTCCAAGTACAACAGGAGTCCCTTGCCAGGGTATCATTTGCTACAATAATTAGATACTGTTTATGTATTGTCTCATAGCCCAGCCATTTAAATAAATATATCACAAAATAAAAATATTGTGATATAAACAAAGGTTGAAAGCTAGTGAACCTTTTCATAATAGTAGGAGAAAACGACAGGCTCAGTATTCAAACATGCACATTACATTTCAGTCATTGTAAGCTGTAAAGAGGAGTGTAGTCGTAAAAAGAAATACTTTAGGAGGTAAAACCTTTTGAAAGTATATTAATATGTTGAAGGGGTGTGGGAGTACCTCTTTAACAAGTTAATCTTGTTTAATAATAAATATTTCAGATGTTGTTATAAGAAAGATGGCAGTTCTGAATAGCCAGGTATTTAGTAAATTGTTATGAAGTAAACCTTCATTATGCTTACCTTTACACCTAGTAAAAGTTAATGATCATCCCATAAGTGAGCTTCTTGTTTTGCAGAACATGGAATCTTGTGGAAGGAAGATCGGCATTCATTAAAAATATAAAACAAAGTGAGTTATTTTTATTTGGAATTATTATCTTGATGGAATATGAACACACACACACGTGTACATGCATATACACATTTGTTTACCTGAATGATGGTAGTTATCTCTGAGAGTTTTAGCTTACAATTCCTGTTTTTAGATTGGGATTCTTGTGGCTTTGCCACCTACCAGCTCTGTGACCTTTAAGGATTCTTAGAACTCAGTTTATTGTCTAAAATTTAACTCAAAAAATAAGTCATAAGTTGTGAATATTCAGTAGGATAATGGATGTGAAAATTGTCATTTTTTAAAATATTTGCTATTTTCATTATTACTCTGATCATTTAACTTTTTATTTATGAACTTAAAAGGCTTTGTTCTTTTAATTTGCAGATGCTCACATAGTACAGTGGTCCCCAAGAGGAGAGAAATACATAGTTGTCATACTGAATAAAATAGACGTCTATCAGCTTGATACAGCATCAGTTAGTGGCACCATCACAAATGAAAGGAGAATATCTTCTGTTACATTTCTTTCAGTAAGTGATCAGAAATCAGTGATAGAAGTTTAGTGTCTGCATACTGGTTGGAACTGTTGACATTCTGATATTATTCTTTTTCTCCTAGGAGTCTGTCGTTGCAGTGGCTGGAGATGAAGAAGTTGTAAGGTTTTTTGACAGTGATTCGCTAACGTGCCTCTGTGAATTTAAAGCTCATGAAAACAGGTCTTTTTTTTTTTTTTTTTTTTAAAACAATCTCTCTGTATGTGTAGGGTCCCAAAAACGTTTTATATACAATAGTTTCATAAAGCAGGGTATATATCTTTTATGAACAACTGCAGAGGTGGACATATCTGCATATATATGATATCTGGAGTTAGGAGGATGGTAGAAATGTCTTCTTGCCCTTAGTAATGTAAAAATGAAGTTGTCATCAGGATTAGTCATTCGCGCAAGATAATTTCCCAATAATTTTGTTAGGGCCTGAAAGCAACCATATTTGAACAGCAAAAAAAAGTTAAAACAGTCTTGAGCTTTGCCCCAACCACTCTTAACTTTTTACTTTATTCCCCTTGTCCACTTTTTCCCCCTTTATACCTAATTTGTTTTTCTTGCAGGAGAAATAAATGACATTGTTGACTTCCGTTTTATGCCAGTCTCTGTTTCCTCTGACTGCTTATTGTATTTCTAAGAGTAGACACTGAGTCTCTCAGTAAATGAATAAGTGACTTGGCCAAGATTACCCCACCGTTCAGTGATGGAGCTGGGATCCAAACCCAGTTCTACCTTACTTTGCTCCTGCTTTTTCTACTATAATTTTGAAAAAGAAGATAATGTACAGTTATACTTTAATGTGTTTCACTTACATATTCTACATCTTAAGTCTTAGTTTTTATTTTATAATTATGAGTTTTAAGAAATCTCTCTTTGTAAATACTCAGTACTGCAATTAATATGCAGGTACTAGTTAAGATGATCAGAGAAGGGAGAGTGGACCTTAGGGTAAAAAAGGCACTATTTCTAAAAAGAGGAGAGAACTGTAGGCACACTGGCCCTAAGGGAGGAAAGAGCTGGGTGTATTTAGGAACAGATAAAAGACCTGTATTATTAGATCAGAGTGAGCCAAATGGTGCACAGCCCTGTAGGTTGTTGGCGAAGAGTTTAAATTTTATATTAAATGCCTTTGTAGATTTTATTGTGTTTCTTATTATGGGAAAAATTTAAAGACAGACCAGTTTAAGGAGGCAGCTACTATAGACCTGCCACCCAACTTCAGCAGTTATCAATTTATGCTCAGTCTTGCTTCATATATATTCCTAGCCACTTCCTTTCCCATGTTATTTTAATGCAGATCCTAGCTTTATAGGTTTCTAAGCATGGTAGTAACATAATTTGATTTACATTTTAAAAAATTGTTAGGGGGCAAAAGTGGAAGCAGAGAGGCCCATTAGGCCTCTTCATAATTCAGAAGAAAAATGGTAGTAGTTTAGACTAGGATTGGTGACACTGAAGACAAGAGGCATGGGTACATAGGAGTAAGCCTTGATTCATCTCTGTTGTTTTCTATCTATTGAACTTGTAGTTTCTTAAGGTGGGGGGATTTGTTTCAAATATCTTTCGTTCCTTTGTGGTAATCTGATTATAGTTATAATCATCTTTTCAACTTTTTCTTAATATATAGTTAACAGTCAATTTTGTCTTAGAATTTCAACCCTGAAGAATGACTCACAGGATGTGTAGCATAGTTATATTTTAGTTTCATTCATTAAACAGTTTGGAAGCACTTGAAACATTGAAAAATCAAGAGACTGTACATAGAAGCTTTATAACAGTATACTATTTGAAGAAAGGATCTTTTATGATGATAATATTTTTATCCTAGGATAAAAGACATATTCAGTTTTGAAACTCCAGAAAATCATGTTATTGTTACAGCATCGAGTGATGGTTTCATCAAAATGTGGAAGCTTAAACAAGATAAGGTCAGTGTCTTAGCACAATACAAAACACTTTAATGTAAGTCTTACTTATCAGTATTGCTTTGAGTTAGGTGACGTGGAATTTTTTCTAAGAGTTAAAGTCAGACATCTTTAAATCAGCTTTTTAAAAATTTGAATTAGTTTCAAGTATACAGTACATTGGTTAGATATCTATATAGTTCATAAAGTGATCCCAGTTGCTCCCTCCCTCCCCTGACCCTCCACTTAGCCAACATATTAATGCTAACTGCATACCCTGTGCTATGCTCCCCGTCCCCATGACTATCCATCAACTATTAATTTGTACTTCTTTAACCCTTCACCGTTCTCCCAGCCCCTCAACCTCCCCTCTCCTCTGTCCGTCACCAATTTGTCCACTATCTTTGTGAGTCTGTTTTAGATTAGTTTGTTCTTTTTGTACCTTAAGTTCCTCATATAAGTGAAATCATGTATTTCTCTTTCTCTGTCTGACTTAAATACCTTCTAGGTCCATCAAGGCAATATCTTTTTCCATCCTCTTCGTTTTAGTCTGTGTGTGTTTTTTAATCTGAAGTGAGTGTCTTGTAGGGAGCATGTAGGGGTCTTGTTTTCTTATCCATTCATCTACTCTTTTAGTTGGAGCACTTAATTCTCCTTTCGAGGTACTTATTGATAGGAATGTTACCATTTTTTATTCCTGTTTTTAATACATGTTTTTTCTTCTTAAAGAAATCCGTCCAACATTTCCTGTAATACTGGCTTGGTGGAGACAAATTCCTTTAGCTTATTTTTGTCTGAGAAGCTCTTTATCTGTCCTTGAACTCTAAATGATAGCTTTGCTGGATAAAATATTCTTGGTTGTAGATCCTGGGTCTTCATTCTGTGGAATATTTTTTTGCCAAGCTCTTCTGTCCTGCATAGTTTTTTTTTGAGAAATCAGCTGCCAATCTTATGGGTGCTCCCTTGTAGGTAGCTGCTTTTAAGATTCTCTTTTTGTATTTAACCTTTGGCATTTTAATTATGTGTCTTGGTGTGGGCCTCTTTGGATCCCTGGTTTTTGGGATTCTCTGAGCTTCCTGGGGTTCTGTGTCTATTTCCTTTACCAGGTTAGGGAAGTTTTCCATTATTATTTCTTCAAATAGCTCTTCAACATCTTGTTTTCCTTCCAGTATGCTGATGAGACAGATATTTTGACCTTTAATAATGTCCCATATGCTCCTTAAATTATTTTTATAGTCTTTGCTTCTTTTTCTTGCCATTCTGATTCAGTGTCGTTGGCTTTCCTGTCCTCCGATAGGTCATTTGATCCTTTTCTTTATTTACTTCATTTATTCCATTTAATATACTTTTCATCTCAGATAATATGTTCTTCATTTCATACATTTATAATTTCCATTTCCATTTTTATGTTTTTTTTATCTCTTTGCTGAATTTATCTACACTTCCCAAAAGTCCATTGAGCATCTTTATAATCAGTGTTTTGAACTCTTCATTTGTTATATTGCTTGACTCCATTATTTTTGGATCTCTGTTCTGTTCTCTCATGTGGTTTCTGCTTCTTTGTCTTCCCATTTTGTATGCTAAGCAAATCTCCTAAGTCTTCCTGTCTTCTTATTGTGGATTTGTGTAGTGGGTATCCAGTGGTACAGTCCTGGGAGGGGTTCAGCTGCAGACCAAATTTCCCTCAAGCCTGTGCTCCTCCGGAACCACCTGTTAAGATTCAGCTAGCAATTCATAGATGCTGTGCTTATAGTTGCTTCAAAAGGCCACACTAGAAACTGAGTCCAGTTGCCTCCAGTGTGAGTCTAGGTGCTGTTCAGCAAGGAGTACCTGACTCTCTGAGGATACACCCGGATGTAGCTTGGGTGGGGCCCGAGTTGGGGGAGGCGGAGTTTCAAGGAATCCTCTGGGCAGAGCAACTACTGTTACCCAGTTTGCTAACATCACGGCTATGGCAGTGCTATGTCTCTGCACTGGGAGTGGGGAGGGCTCAACACAGAAACAGTGGATACCTCTGGCACTTCTGTGCAGAGCAAGTGTCACCTCAGCCCTCATTCCAAAAATGTTTCCCTGTAAGTCACTGGTGCCCTTTGCACAGCCTAACTGGCACTAGTGCTCAGAGTGAGCAGGTCCGTCACTGCTAAAGTCTGATTGTGAACACGGCCCCTTTAAGAGGCGTCTGCTGCTGCCACTGCCATAGCCTCTGTCTCACTCAGCTGCTTGGGACCGGGCAGCCTCGTGTCCTTGCCCCATCCTCTCTTCTGCCATTGTAGGGTGATTTCTTGGATTTCTCCCTAGTTGTATGGCTTGTTCATCTATATCCTAGGCGATTTTTTCTTGCTTTGATTTGGTTGCCAGAGGGATGAACAGAGCCTCTGTCATCTACGCCATTTTTTTCCTCCCCTTAAATAAACTTTTAAAAATATCTTCCAGTCCTGATTGATATTCATGGTTTTAAAGTTAGGGTTCCACAGAGTTCCCTCAGGGTTTGCATTAGTAAGTCAGGGCTGGCAATATCTCAGCACACCTGCTTTTTCAATCACAGACATGCTGTTTCTTTTCCTTTTGTATATTGAGGTTCTCTGTAAAATTTTTTGTATTTATTTATGCCTGCATGCAGTTGGTCTTCCTAGGTGGTCTCCCATCCAAGTACTAACCAGGCCTGACCCTGCTTAGCTTCCAAGATCAGATATCAGGCTTGTTCAGGGTGGCATGGCCATAGACCATGGACTGTAGCTCCACTGGGCTGCGAACCCAGGACCTTTTGTGTGTAAAGCACATGTGCTAACTGCTACACTATGGAACCACGTCCTGTAAAATTTTGTTAGATAAAAATACTGCCATTATTACAAACAAACAAACGGAAACTCCTGATCAATTATAGAACTAACAATACTTTAAAACTAGGTAATTGGAAAAATTAAGTTCCATTGTCTCCCTCTCTTAGATTATCTTGGTTTATTCTTAGTTTTCTCATAAATACATTCTTTGAATATGATTTGTTAAGTGTCTACTTTGTGCAAGGCTCTTTGTTAAAACCTAGAAATGAATAAGACGTGGCCCCTTTCCTTAGTGAATTTTAATTTGCTGAGTACTTAGAAATTAGCTCTGTGTAGGATGTAGTCAAACCAATCATAAATCAGTAATTTCTTCTAAAATTTTTATTTTGGAAGCATATTTTATTCTCAAGAAAATATACTGTTTTAAATTAAGGACTTGGTTATAGAAAAAGAAAAGTAATTATTTAAAATTCCCTTAATATTTTTATGAATTTTTCTTTCTTGTTTTAGAAAGTACCCCCATCTTTACTCTCTGAAGTAAACACTAATGCCAGGCTGACATGCCTTGGAGTGTGGCTGGACAAAGTGACAGACAAGAAAAAAAGCCTTCCTCCAGCTGCAGAGCTTTTCCCCGGTAAATGAAATCGACCATTTAAAAAAACTGATAGTCTGCTATTGCTCGAATTGTCAAAGTGAAGGAGATCCAGATAACTTCACTTTATTGTCAGCCTATGTTTATTTCAAGGAGAAAAAACACTCTTTAACTGCATTCTCTCTTCTGTTTCAGTAAGTAAAGAACAGTCCAACAGCAACGAAAAGGATTCTGGCCATGTTGTGCAGGAAGAAGAAAGGCAGTCAAAACCTAACACAAAGAAGTGTGGTTTAACTGCTGTCAGTAATAATCCAACAAAAGGCAGTAGCCAGGTGTCGACAAAGAAGAGGAAAATGGTAGAAATGTTGGAAAAAAAGAAAAGAAAAAAGAATAAAATATGAATAATGTAGTGAATCCCAAATTTCTCCTAAGAAACACTTTTTAGATGAAATCATTCTTTTCAAATATACCTAATTTTTTCCCCCGAGTAAAAGCTAGGAATTTCTTCTTTAAATGTATACCTTTTAAAAAAAATCACTAAATCACTTTCAGGTTTTTTTGTTGTTTTTTATAAACAGTGGTAAAACTATTTTTGGTATGCAATATTTTGTTATGTATCATTGTGACATATGTTAATGTGAAATATATAATTTTTACTGTTGTGTAAAGCAAAGATCTTTTTCAAAATAATGTAGTTTAAAATAATATAAAATCTTGAACACATTCTTTACCAGAAGTTGATAAGAGTTGTTTTTCAACTCTTTTCCTAAATGGGGGAAGAATGAAAAAAAACTGCCTTACTTTAGCTTCTTCAAATGGTCCTAGTAATTTTAATGCAGATTTTGTTCACCTTGGTAATAAAAGGTATAAAAAAATTTTCATACCAGGGTGTTTGGACAAATTTAAAATTATAGACATATAAATAGAGCTATATACCTAAGAAGATTATTAGAGAGATTGCCAAACGTTGTTCAACAATTTTGTTTCCAAATAGTGGATTACATCATAACTTCAAGGCAGGAAATGACATTCTAGTTATTTTTTTTTTTTGGTCCATTTAGCTAATGTAACAAAAGTAATCTTAAAAAGTTCTTTGCATATTTAGGATAATAGTCTTTTATTAGATATGCCTTGTAAATATTTTCTGTCTGTGGCTTGTCTTCTCATTCTCTGATGTTATCTTGCAGAACAGAAATTTTTAACTTTAATGGAGTCCAGCTTATCAGTTATTTCTTTCATGGGTTATATCTTTGGTGTATCTGAAAAAGACTTCATCATACGCAAGGCCATCTAGGTTCTCTCCTGTTACCTTCTAGGAGTTTTATAGTTTTGCATTTTAAATTGAGATCTGCAATCCATTTTTAGTTAATTTTTGTGGAAGTTGTAAGGTCTGTGTATAAATACATTTGCACCATTTATCAAAGAGACTATCTTTGCTTCATTATGTTGGCTCTGTGCTTTTGTCAATGATTAATTAACCATATGGTATTCTATTTATCTGTTGTCTATTGAAGTATTTGTTCTTTTGCCAATACCACACTGTCTTGATTACTGTAGCTTTATAGTAAGTCTTGAAGTCAGGAAGCATCAGTTCTCCAACTTTGTTCAATATTGTGTTAGCTCTTCTGGGTCTTCTGCCTCTACATATAAACTTTACAATCAGATTGTCAATACCCATAAAGTAACTTAATGGAATTTTGATTGGGATTGCATTGAATCTATAGATCAACTTGGGAAGAACTGATATCTTGACAATATTTGAGTCTTCCTGTTCATGAATGCGGAATAGCTCACCACTTACTTAGTCTTTGCTTTTATTTATGAGTTTTGTGGTTTTTTTTCATTGACAAATTTTGTTAGGTTTATACCTAAGTATTTCATTTTCACGGGTGCTAATGTAATGATATTGTGTTTATAACTTTAAATTTCACTTATTCATTGTTGGTATATAGGAAAGCAGTTGACTTCTGCATATTAATCTTGTATCCTGCAGTCTTGCTGTAATTACTTAGTTCTGGTTTGTGTTGATTCTTTCAGATTTTATGCATAGGTGGTCCTGTCATCTGTGACCAAAGACAGTTTTATGTCTTCTTTCCCAGTGTGTATACCTTTTATTTACTTGCCTTTTCATGTTAGCAAGGACTTCTTGAAAATAAGTAGTAATTTTTTTTAATTCAACTTTTTGTTTTGAGATGATTGTAGATTCACATGCAGTTACAAGAAATAATACATGGAAATTTTATGTAACCTTTACCCAGTTTCCCCCAATGGTACCGTCTTGAAAGCTATAGTAAATTATTATATCTGGGATATAGAAAATGATACAATCAAGATACAGAACATTTCTATCACCACCAGGACCCCTCATGTTGGGAGACCTGTGTTTTACTCCTGAATCTATCACCAAACTACCTCCATAACCCTGAGGCCTTTATCCTTTCTGACCTCAGAACTTGACATGTATTCTGTGAAATTTTGTCTTGCTTGTTGCCAGCTATCCCAGTATATTAGCCTGTTCCATTGCATTTCCTACTACCATCTGTAAATTTGAGTCATTCAGTTTGACAAGTTGTTAATGAAACTAGTAGATAGCAATCTCGGTGCAGCATAATCTCTTTTTAGGTTGTTGATCCATGAACCTTCTTGTTAAATTTCTATTCCTGTAGAGTATACATTCATATTCTAGTTAAATAGCCTGTGTTTACTTGCTTCTTAATTTATATTTATATAGTCAGCTTAAGCTTTGAAATTTCACTTATCTTGCCAATGGCTGACCTTTAAAAACTTTTACAGTTTCAATTTTTTTTTTTTTATGGTGGGGGACGCAGGAATAATTTTAGGTTTACAGACAAATTGCAAAGTTCACACAGTCTCCATAGACCCCTCACCTGGCCCCGTCTACTGTTAACATCTTAACCATGGTACATTTGTAAAAGCTAAGATATTAATGTTGCTACAGTACTACTATAAACTACAGTGTATTCAGATTTCAACAGTTATTACATTAACAGCCTTTTCCTGTTCTGGGTCCAATCCAGGGTACTACATTGCATTAGTTGTCATGTTTCTTTAGTCTCTTCCTTCAGTCTGACATTTTTCTCAATATTCCCTTATTTTTCATGAACTTGACAATTTTTTATATTGTGGTTAAGTATATATAACATAAAATTTGCCATTTAAATCATTTTTAATAGTGCAATTCAGTGGCATTATCAGTGTTGTATAACCATCATTGATACATACAAACTTAGCACCCAAACAGAAACTCTGTACCAATTAAGCAATAATCCCCTGTTCCCTCTCTCCCCAACCCCTGGTAACTTCTTTTAGAAGCAACCCCTGGTAGCTTTCTGTTTCTATGGATTTGCCTATTCTGAATATTTTATATAAGTGGAACTATAATCATGTCCTTTTATGTTTGGTTCATTTCACTTAGCTTAATGTCTTCAAGATTCATCCTTGTGGTAGCATGTGTCAGAATTTCATCCCTTTCTTATGGCTAAATAGAATTGCATATGTTATTGCATATTTTGTTATCATCTATTGATGGACACATGGGTTTTCACCCTTTGCCTACTGTGAATAATGCTGCAGTGAACATTGGCATACAAGCCTCTGAGTCACTGTTTTCACTTTTGGGGGTACAAACCTAGTGTGGATTTGCTGGGTCACATGGTAATTGTATCTTTAAGGAACTGCCAAACTTTTCCACAGTGGCTTCACCATTTTACATTCCTATCAGTAAGGCACAAGGATTTCAATTTCTCCACATCCTTACCAGCACTTGTTTTCTTCTTGTATAGTCGACCTAGTAGGTGTAAAGTAGTATGTCATGCTTTTGATTTGCATTTTCCTAATGACTAATGATGTTAAGCATCTTTTTATGTGCTTATTGGCCATATGTGTATCATCTTTGGAGAATGTCTGTTTAAGTCCTTTGCTCATATTTTTCCCTGGTTGTTGTTTTGTTACTGAGTTTGTAGGAGTTCTTTATATATTCTGGAAATTAAACTCTCATATCATTTGCAAGTTTCTTTTTCCATTACATGTTTTAATGCCACTCACTTATAAGCCGTTTTGCTTCTTTTGACACTTTCCCATGATAGCCCCTGAATTGCCCCATTTGCCATTTCCTTCCCCTTATGCTTTTAGCAGTGTAGCTCATGGTTGGTCAAACAAAATCTGCACAGTAGTGGCATGGAGGGCAGACCAGGCTGCCCTCGCTGGGTAGAAGGTGTTGAGAGAAGAATTGTGCAAATTCCAATTACTAAATGTATTTGTTTTTCGCTTCTCCTTACTAGGAAATTCTATTTGGCTCTGAAAAAAGAGTTTTTGTTGGTCTAATTAAGAGGCTCAAGATGCACCATCTAACTTGGGCTATGGCAAAGACAGCAGGGTTTGTTTTTTGTTGTTGTTTTTAATGTGGCATTGAAAAAAACACCTGGAAGGGCATTTGCTTTTGAGAATATTTGATTCTATTAAAGATTAATGTGTAATAACAGGAAAGCTTTTAGTATGAAAGTATAGATAATTAGGTAGTAAACAGTTGTTAAACGTAGGCAGAATTCATAATGAGTCAAAATAAGTAGTAAATAGAGCATGTGTTAAACAAGGATCGAAAGGAACAGAAGGTCTGCGATACCAGGATTTTGATTTTGTTTCCTTTTTCCTCTTAGGAATGTGTAGTTTGCATACAGTCTCAATCATTTGGGTGTTGAGTTATCTACCTGATACTTATGTATGAACAGATTCTCATCACAAATTCACTCCTCAATATTTAGAATGCCCCATATGCCACATATATATTTCCCCTCCATTTGTGATTTAGTAGCCATCTATTGAGTTCACTGTGTGCCAGGAATTATCCCAGATTCTGGAAGCTGGAAGGAAAACATGATTCTTGTCCAAAGGACAAAAGCTCTGGTAAGTAATTTATTGCATGCAATGGCCTGGGATTGTTGGGGCACATGTACATGACTTTTGTAAAAAGATTGCGTTTTGGGACATGGGATACAAAGGCATTTCTGGCAGAAGAATAGAGTGTTATCTTGTTAGTTTAAAAAGACTGAGCTGCAAGAAACAAAAGCAACTCTGGCCATCCAGAGGGGTAAATTTATAAGAAAGACACAGGTGTCTGACAGAAGTCAAGGCAGGTAGATAACCAGAACCAGAAAGGGGCAGGGTGCAGCCATGGCAATCTCCCTCTTGCCTCCGCCTGCATGTTTTCTTCATTCTTTCTGCAGACCAGCCTCACTTCTCACTCTACATCTGCTCATCCATTTAGCATGCTTATTGAGCACCCATTATGTGCCAGCATTGTTCTAACTGCTGCATTAAAATCCGAACTCATGGAAATTGCATGCTAGATGAGAGGTGACTATAGCACTAGGAAGTTACATAGCATGTTAGGAGTAGGTGGCATGGAGAAAAATAAGCTATGGAGGGAAATGTGGATGAGTTGCAGTTTTAAAGAGATAATCCAGGAAGTCTGGCTGACTTGATATTTGAATAAAGACTTAAAGGTGATGGGGTAGGGGTAGTATCTAGGGAGAGGGTTCCTGGCAGATGAAGCAGCACGTTGAGTTCTAGAGGTAGGACCAAGGAGGCTGGAGCATCATGAGCAAAAGGAACGGAATAGAGACTAAGGGTTGTGAGGTGTATAGGACTTTTCAGGCCATTGCAGGAGATAAGGGAGCCATTGTAGGGTTTTGAGCTGAGGAATAACAATTGGACTTGTAGCAGGAGTTCTTCTGGTCACCATATTGAGAAGACAAGGAGTTAGGTCATCTCTGCCATGTACTATGAGACCTTATACTGGTTGATAACCTCTTTCTCCCTTAATTCCTTCTACATTTAAAAGCAAGAGATAATAGTCTTTGCTGATTGGATTGGTATGAGGATTAAATGAGTTCGTCTATGTAAAGCACTTTGAACAGTGTCTGGCATATAATCACACTATGGTTTTGCTAATATTACTATGACTCCAACGCATGAGGTCCTAGAAGTATGTGGCATTATAGGATAGTTAGAAAAAGATGGCATTTTTTTTCATAATCTAATTTCTTAGAGAAATGTTTATTGAATGGATGATATCTCTCTAAACAAAGCTATAACCATAAAAACCTAGAAATTGGAAATAGAACTCATTTCCTCACACAATCTTGCTCACAACCCTTTGGCACATTTGTGGTTCAGGGTTCTAGTAATTTCAATGGGCTTCTAATTAAGAGCTTAGATCACACTAAAATAGTTTTACACAATGAAGGAATCCAACAAAATGAAAATACTGAGTGGAAGATGTTCGCAAATGATATATCCAATAAGGAGTTAATATCCAAAATATATAAGAAACTGTTATAACACCAAAAACGAAACTAAACCCAAAATTCAATTAAAAACTGGGTGGAGGAAATGAATAGACACTTCTCCAAAGAGGACATAGAGATGGCCAACAGACATATGAAAGGATGCATAACATCACTAACATCAGAGAAATGCAAATCAAAACAATGAGATACCACGTCATATATGTTGGAATGACCATAAAAAAAGAATGCTGAGGAGGTTGTGGAGAAAAGGGAACCCTTGTGCACTGTTTTGAGATTGTAAATTGGTACAGCCACTATGGAACATGGTATGGAGATTGCTCAAAAATGTAAAAATTGAGCTGCCGTGTGACCCAGCAATGCCACTTCTGGGAAGTTATCTGAAGGAAACAAAAACTAATTCAGTAAGAAATGTGCACCCCTATTTCATTAAAGCATTATTTACAATATGGCAGCAAACTAGGTGTCCATGGATGAATGCATAAACAGTACACACACAACACACACAGTAATAAAAGGAATGAAATCTTGGTATTTGGAACAACATGGATGGACCTAAAGGATATTGTGCTAAGTGAAATAGGAAAAGACTTACCATATGATTTGACTTGTATGTGAAATCTAAAAACATGTAAACAGACCCATAGAAACAGCAAGCAAAAGGGAAAGTTGGGGATGGGTGAGGGAAAAAAGTTGAACTAAAATATGTTAATGCAACTAGAAAAATTACTAAACACAAATCATTGTGTAGAACTAATTGAAATAGAGCAGAAACCAGCTCCTTTCATGATTTTTTTTTTTAATTGTACTGGGTGAGATTTGGAATAAGCAATGTGACAAGGCAGTCCATAGGGGAGAATAAATGTGATTCGTCTAAATTGGACAGAATGAAAAAGTCTTGGGAAATGTACCAAGTCCTTTTGGTTGCAATTCAGAGACCCTATTTTATGATATTTTATGATGAACTGCACACACAAAAGAGCTATGTGTTTTGGTTGAGGAATGGCACTATATAAGAGGCAGAATAATGTAGATTTAAGGGTATGGGACAGGCCTTATTTCAAATGCAGCTTTACCAAGGACTAGAATAGTAGGAATTTTAATTTTCTGTGGTTCAATTTCTTTAAAGGGCGGAAGGAGGATCATTGGGGATATAACTTAAGGTTTGCAGTTTGCACCTGTAGAGAGGAAGGAATCGTCAAGTCCATCCCAGAGGTTAAAACAAGACTTTGGTTTTCCAGGAGAGTCTTCTATTAAGTTGAGGATCTGGCAATTCCAGTAGGAATGCTCAGAGTTCTTAGTCATCAACTTTGGTGGTTTAGAATCAGCTATGGTAAACACTAATATCTAAAATTAACTGCTGCAAGTAAAAAGATTTTCTTTTATAGTATATATGTGTTGCAATTTCCTTTCTACTCAAGATTGTATTTATAAGATTTATCTATATTGATACTTGTAGAGGATGACACCCAAATTTTGGTGTACAGCAACGGAGTGAATGGGGCAAGAAAGGCAGGAAAGAGAAGCAGATCTGCAGTGGGAGTGGAGATAATGTGTGGGGACTAGGACAATGCAGAGAACGTAGGATATATTTAATTTACCCTCTCTCTCCCTTTAAGATGCTTTTAGAGGAGCCTCAATCCTAAGACAAATGCTCAAGTGAGACAATTGTCTAACCTGTGGCCACCATATTCCCTGCAGGTAGAAAGTAGTCCGTTCCGTTGCAGGGAAACATGATGGGGAGAGGAGGTAGGTTGGGTGACAATCCCAGATGGCTTGCATCTAGCTTACACCTAGTAATGTGTCCTTCCATTAACAGGGTCCTTCAAACTCCATCAGATGTCCTCCTCCTGCTTGGGTGGCCTCCACCACTGGCCTGGCCCAACTCATATTTGGCCGCTTGCAAGCCCCGACTCAAACTCTGGGTTTCTGGCACTTGGCCAGGAAGCCTTGGAGCTGGAACTAGCCTTGGTGGGACCTGTTCGCGCCCTGCCGGCGACCTGTCCATGCGCTGCCAGGGAATTCAGCGCTCGCACTAGGATTCTCTGCTCCAAGCCCCGCCCCATATCCCGCCCTTTCCTACGCCCGCCCCGCTTCCGGACACCGAGCGCGCGGCGTGCGACTCCACGCCTCAAGCCCCGCCTCCAAGCCCCGCCCCGCCCCACGACCCTCCCGTCCCAGGGACGAGGACCTCTCGTTGCGACATTTCTGGCGACATTTTCAGCGCCAGGACTCTGCCTGACGGTTTGCACAGGACTCTGCCTGACGGTTTGCACGCCTTCGTCCACCGCCGCAGACCTCCGGGAAAGCGGTTCGGGTACTTGGAAATTGTTATATATACCAGTTTTGACTTTCGGGAATTATATAAGAGGTTTGCTGCCTCCTGCTCTTCGTCCCCTTGCTTCAGGCCGGGGCTTCGTTGTTGCTTTTCTAATCGCGCATTTTCTGCTTTCCTCAAAATAGGTTGTGAAGCTTGTGGAAACCTTGAGCTCTTGAGGCATATATGCTTACCAATATAGCGTAGTGCTGCTTGGTTTGCTGGAGGTTTTATTGCTTTATCGCCTTAAAAATCTCGGTATCTCAATGCCGCTTTGAATTAATGATTCCAGGCCTCCTCTTTTTATATAGACACTTAGTTTAAACAAAAAAATGGGGTGTGTGTTGCTTTCAATCTTAGCGTCAGTGGATAGCAAATGCATTTATACAAGAAATAAGGAGTTGTTTTGCCAAGTATGTATTGTCATAATCATGCCTTGAATTTTCCTGTGTTTCATCCTCCCTCCTCCCCCACCCCCCACTCTAACTAAAGAACTGAGTTGAATGCAAAAGTGAATAACTGTTTAAAAGCCTTACAAATGTTAAGTATTGAAACAATTTGATTCTTTGGACTGGAACGAAAAGCAGCACTTTCCCTCCCCCACCCTATCCCCCCCAAAAAGGAAAATTAAAATAGTTGAATTAAGGGCACAGGAGATACCTGCTTTCCGATTTAGTAACATATAACTTGTTTAACTGTTGAACAGGTTAACTGATTACCTATACAGAACCAGTCAGTGAATTTTGCTCATTTTCTTGTGGACCTGTGTTACATGAATTGAGGTTATTACAAAAATGGTATTTATTCAATATTTACTTTGTGCTAAGCACTTTTACATGTTACCCCACTTAATGCGTACAGCAGCCCCAGGAAATTTGTACCATTGTTTTCATCTTGGTACAGTGAAGGAAACAAGCTTAGAGAGGTTGAGTAGCTTGCCCATTACTTCTTAGTTGCTAAGGAGTGGAGCTAGAACTTGGACCCACTTCTTTCTCACTGCTGGAGAGCTGTGTTGTTAACCACGATCTGATCCAGCCCCTCCTCTGCAGGTGCAGGCCTGGTGTAGTCTCCTGTCTGGACAGAGCGAAAGGGAACAATGCAGAAGGACTCCGGCCCACTGTAAGTGTACAGTGAATGGGAGTGTAATAGCCAGAGCTTCTGGAAACCAGAGTTCTGTTTTCCTATCTGAAAAGGGCCCTAAGAGTAGGCTGCCTGGGCGTTATGGGGAATAGGAGGATGGACATGTAGGCCAGGGTTTGAGTCCCAGCTCTGCCACAGACTAATTGTATAGTTAGGCAAGTCATCTAACCTTTGGGCTTTATTTTCATTTGTACAGAGATAGGATTGTTCTGGAATGATAATCTTTTAGTTCTATCTTATGATTGGATTTGTTTTTGTTTTTTAAACATGGTTGGCGCTGATTTCTTACTCCTGTTTTCAGAGTGCCTTTACATTGGATTGGCTTTGGCTATGCAGCACTGGTTGCTTCTGGTGGGATCATTGGCTATGCAAAAGCAGGTATGATTTGTGGTTATTTAACCTCTTAAGATCTTCATATTGTTCCTCATGAAGAGAGGTAGTCCCCAGAGTCCCCAAAGTGCAATCTTGAGTGAATTTTGCTTTAGTCCCATTAGCTTAAATGAAGGTTTATTGTCAGTCCCGTAGCTCTTCCTACAGTAGCTCCTGTTGCACTTGCCTTTCAGTCATCTGGCTGAGCTAAGCCGGGCTTCTTATCAAATTACTTATTTTTGACTGTCTATCTAAAGATGCTGGGCAGGGATGGTAGTAGATTATTATTATCATCAACTGCCATACATCAGCCTTGACCCCAGAGCGCCATCTCTGTGGTCTTTAAGTAGCAGGAGTCTTCACGTACCCCTTTTTTGAAGTCTCCTTGTTAAACTAGGCAGGGGTGTGGTCAGACAATGTGCTCGTTTCTGTTCCCTTCCATATCTCCACCCAGCACATGCATGCAGATGCGTTCATGCACCACACACACACCCCAGAATTCTTATTCTCCAAATCATTTTTTAAGTTGCTGACCCTTTTTCCCTCTCCTTTTGGGATTTGCCTGAGGTCCTGCCCATGGACAGTTCTAGTCCTTGATGGCTTAATCAGGCCTGCTTAGGGCCCGTCTTCTCAGGTGGAAGTACCTGCTAGAGGAAAGAGGGATGGTATAGTCTGACCCTGTCTTTGGTAATTTTACCAGGGCTATTTAGCAAACTCCTGAAAACATTTTGTGCCTGAAACTTGGTTGTGAATGGTGTTGAAAGTTCTCTTTGTTAGTTTCCTCTGTAGGGCAGGGAAGTCTGGTGGATTCTGTTAATGAAATAAGTGTCGGATATTACAATGCAGGTGTGTGTTTACTTTCCTCCAGGTAGTGTCCCATCCCTGGCCGCTGGGCTCCTCTTCGGTGGTTTAGCAGGCCTGGGCGCCTATCAACTTTCTCAGGATCCAAGGAACATTTGGGTTTTCCTAGGTATGTCAGCTTCTCCCCAGTGTAAATATGTATCCAGAATGCTCTATCAGAGATGCCGGTTAGGTGGGATGTTGCAGGTTCTTCACATTAAGACAGTTTCACTGCTTCTGCCAAGTCTTAGAGAAGTTTTAAAATGGAGGGTGGGCACTTGTGCTGGTTTCTGCTCATCTTTTATGTACAAAATATGGAAAGGTTTTTATACATCATGAATTTAGATTTACCCAGTGAAATTAGTATTAAACTCATATAAGGCAAGTATATACTTTTAATCGTTGTGATTGCTCACTGAAGACTGCTTGAGCATCACTAAAAGGTCGCGTGTCTCGGTTAAGTTTTCATCAATATTAAGTTTTTCCCATTTTAAAATCATTAGCCCTTTAGCAGTAAGCTAAATGCAAAAGACAGGCCTTGCCTTCAAGGAACCTGTACTTTAATTGGGGACATAAAAAGTGACTCTGCAGAGCTGCCAAGTGCCTTGTGAGTAGCATAGATAGTGAGGAGTACAGAGAAGGAAAGATTACTGCTTGCCAGGGTAGCTTTTGAAGTGTTTTTATTGAGCTCACCTATGTCGCAGACACTGCTAAGAGTGTGGGATCCTCACTTCCTCCACAAGCTTACAATATGAGAAAACGTGCAGTTCTGGCCATTATCAGTGTGGTGGGGAGAATAAACTTGTTAACTGGGTGGTTTATACAAGTCAGCATAGGCTGGGAGGGGAATCAGCGACTGCTGATTTGGGGCATGCAGCTCTCAGCTCTGCCTACTAGCGCCCTCACTCAAGCTGTGGAATGATTTTCAGACCTCTTTTCTTTATTTGTGATCTTCTCCAGTCTAACAAATGACCTTCACTGTCTACTCAAAGAAAAAACAGCTGCCATCACTTAGAGACTCCATGCCATTTACCTCCAAGCCTTCCCTTGTTCTGTTTCTCCTCCAAGGCCAGTCAGCCCCTCCCCACCAGCTTTGGGTCTCTTCTTCAACACCTTAGAGCTTAACAATGTCAGTGGTGTCATCTCTTATTTGTATTCTACATTTCAGATGGGTCCCTCTTACTGACGTTCAAATGCAGTCATTTCACCCATTTAAAAATAAAAGGACCCCACCTCCTTTTCAAGTTGCTTTTGTTCCCCTTCTGAACTTCTCTAAAAAAATTTATTATGCTATCTTCATTTCCTCACCTTTCAGACATTCTCCCTTTCTTTCCCCTGTCCTGGGAAATACATAGCTCTCCCTGAGGTGGCCACTGACCTGTTTTTTTCAAAATCCAGTTTGTATTTATTAGTCCTCATTTAATTTGGCTGGTTAGCTGTTCTCAGCTGTACACACCAATCCATTATTCACTATCCTGGTTTTCTTTTTTATTTTGTCATTCTCTTTTGTTTGCCCATCATCTTTTTTGGTCACTAAATATTAAAGTTCTTAAGGTCTTATTCTTTTTCTTTTTATACTTTCTCACTTGATAATGTCATCAAAGCCCAGACTTTAAATTACTACTGATACACAAATGGCTCACAAGTTTTTCTCTCTCCAAGCCTTTCTCTTACATATGCAATTGTCTACTTGAAATCTTTTAGATGTTTCCAGGCTGACTTCATGTCCTCACACACATCGGGTCTTTGGTGTTCTCCATCTATTCAGGTCTTGATTATACTCTTTCCCTTCATCTTTATGTCCAATTCATCAGTGCCGTCAGCACTACTTTCAGCACATAACCTAAATTGTCTCCTTCTCTATCTCCATGGCCACTATCCTCATCCTAGTCATCCTTCTCTCTTCTCTGCATTCCTGAGGAAATTTCTTAACATGTCCAGTTTCCTTGCAGTTTGTTCTCCACATACAAGATGAATTATATTTTCAGAATGCAATTTGCCCTAATGTCTTTTAATGGCTTTTCATTGCTCTTAAGATGAAGACCACAATTCCTAATACGGCCTTCAAGGCTCCGTATCGTCTGGCCCGTCTTCCTTGCTAGCCAAGTCTTGATTTCTGGATTACTGGCCTTTCGCCACAGGGCTCCGTGTATATTATTTCGTCTGCTGGAATGTGCTTTCCCTCCCCTTTAGCTCATTAACCGCTCTTTAGATCTTAGCTCAGTCTGTACTTCCTCAGCAAATCCTTTCATGGTCTTTCTGAATAGGCTAGGTCCCCCATTTATTATGTTATAATATATATGTTATTGTATTGCATTAATTATACCTGTAGCACACATTATACTTTTTAAAAAGTTTTTATTTATGATTCTTTAAAGTCTTTCCCTTTAAACTGGAAACACTCTTAGGGCAGAGATCTTTTCGATGACAGTTCTTTTCAATATCTAGTACAATAGGTATTTTAACAGATGTTGAGTGGGAACAGCATACAGGGTAAATAGAATTGGCAAGGAACAGGAAAAATCTTATAGCAGTTTTGGAGGAAATGAAGAAATTTATGTCTGAAGAGTGTTAGGAGATTAGGCTAGAAAAGCCGACTGGACCCAGTCTGCGGGGGCCTTATATTCCAGTTTTTGTACTTAGTCCCTTAACGATGTTGGCAGCCAATAAAGTTCCCCAAATTGAGAGGTAAGAGATGGGGTATGGTCCTTGAAAGATGGGTGGGATTTTGATCACTTTTAATTCTCTCAAATATAAGATTTAATAATCTTTGACTCTTTATTTTTCTCATCAGTTACATCTGGAACCTTGGCTGGTATTATGGGAATGAGATTCTATCACTCTGGAAAATTTATGCCTGCTGGCTTAATCGCAGGTGCCAGGTACTTTCTGTTTTATTGCTGTTCTTCACTAGAATGGAGTTTACTTGAATGCCCCAAATATTTTGTATGTCCATAAATTTACTTGCTTCAGTATATCTGATGCTGATTTAATGTCAAAGTAGCATAAGTATATTCATTCACTATGGAAATAGTTGCTCTCATATTTGCTCTCTGGTCCATCATGGCTCCTCCCTACAGTGGAAGAAGCAGCTTCAGTGCAAAGTCATGACTGCAGCTCTTCCGTGACTTTCAGTGCAGGTTCCATATTTTTTAGTTGTATGGATGCCCTTTATTATTGAAAATGATGCTAGAAGGGAATTTTGATTGATTCCTATTTTCTTATTAACTTTGATTATAAAATCCAAGTGATTATTTTTTTAAAAAATACAGTCCTTAAGCATACATAATAGACTCTGAAGATAAGGGAATTTTTAAAAACCTGTTTTGGGAAAAGATCACTTATCAGACTTTGATCATAGTTATAATGCTGTCAAGCAGAGTGTTTTGTAGTCAGTGTAGACCAAGGTCGAGAACAATAAACCGGAAGGCTGCTGACCTACCGTCCATTAGCTAGCTCTGTGACTGGGGAGGCCTTGGTCTCTCCAGCCCTCAGTTTTCTCATCTCTGAATTATTGGCAGTTAGATTAGGAACTCAGAGTCATGCGGTATACTGTTTTAAGGCCTCAGTACAATGTTGCCCCTTGGCATGGGTTTTCTTTGGTGCCTGTAGGGTTGGAAGTTCCATTCCTGTCTGCTCTGCCATGGTAGCTGCTCCCCATGCAGTGAGGGAACTGTGGAGTCCTAATCCCTTGATAGTCAAGTGCCTGTTCTGTCCTTTACCTGACATTTTTATTTATGTGTGTTTTCCTTTTAACAGTTTGCTGATGGTCGCCAAACTTGGAATTAGTGTATTCAGCAGACCCCATCAGTGACAGTCAGAGCCCAGCCTGGACTCATGATGAATTTTAAAACTTCCACTATGTTTAGTGTATTAAGAGAAATAAGTTCAGGATTTTCACATATTCTGACATTTTACTTAAAAACAAAACAAAAAAGGAAAAAATAATGCTGAACTTTGCAGAGGAAAAATTCAGTCCTTATTACAACCTTAAAGAGGTGGGTAGTATATAATACAAGAGCTTATTATTATCATATCCTCATATAGTTTAATTTTTACATGTTGATATCTCTTTCTGTATCTTTCCATAAAGTCTCAAGGGGTTAAATGTTAGCTGTCAACATTGTGAGCTCTGAAACCCCATACCCGACTTCAAGGAACAGTGAAAAAAAATCTCTTAGGAGATTTTGTTCATTTGTTCACCTGTCTGTTCTTTTGCTCACCTTAGAGCACAGACCTACTTTGAAATTATGTTAAATGAAATACCAATGAAAATAAAGTTTACTATAGTATGTTCTATGTTGTCTTCATTGCCAGAGCTGTTTAGAACATAAAATGGGATGTGGCTAGCAGGAAGATAATAGGAACATGAAAGCGTTTTATTCATATTTTATTTAAGAATTACCCATTTTGAGTAATTTAAAGACCGATAATGACAGTTATTATTTGATTACACATTGCATTGAACTTCCGTTAAAAATGATCTGTAGTGAGTATTTCTATTCTAAGATTAGGACTTTGTAACCAAAGGAAAAAATAAAATTTTGATTAGTTAATCTATAAATGTGAAAATAAAAGACCTCTCTGGGACTCAAATTACCTAGCTTGTTCTCTAATTTGGACACATTAACTGGATACTGATACATTTTCACTTTTTTTTTTTTGGCATTGAGAATTAACTCATTTTAACAGGAAGCAATATCTGCTACTTCCGCCCTAACTGGTATTGACTTTAGAGTATAATTTAGTCACCTGTTAATTTTATGTATTTGCTTAAGCCTCTTGAAAAGAATCCTAGTTTTCTCATCCCTGTTTTGTGCCAGGGTGCATTCTTAAAGCGTAATGCTTAGAGATCTAAACAAGGGGATGTGACCAGAACACAGTTATCTAAATCATGCATTTCTCTTAATTCAGCCAGTATCAAAATCAGAGTTTTGGACAGCTGCATCACAGCAAAGACTCATTAAGCTTTTGGTCTACGAGACGCCTACGTCTTTTTCTCACATCATGCTGTTAATAACTACTCATAGGTAGTGAAAGGGTTAGTGCTTGATGTCACATAGTTGCAAGTACTTAAAAAATTGTTTTGGTTCCTGGCATACTCAGTGATTGCCTTTTTATCATACAATTATGAAATTCATGGTTTAAAAACATTTAAAAACAGTTCATTGATAATGTGGTATGATTTCATGTCCTGGTGAATTGGATTATCATGATCTTCTAAACAGTCCTGTACAGTCTAAAAGAAAATGGACAAAGAAAATCAAGCAGAAATTTTCTTTAAACTGATTTTTATGGAAATGTAGGAGAAGAAAATGAGTTATAGCTAGTGCTGCACAGGTTAGAACACTTACAGGTGGCCTGGGTGTCCTCTTGAGCAATGAACAGCTGTCTGTGTATTATGTATTTTTACAGAGCTTACCTCATTATCATGCTTGTTTCCGCAAACCTCACTACTGTGTGAGTGCCAGGTAGAAGTGAATATCAGTTATGACTTGCAGACCCCCAAATGTTTGAATCTCATGAACTGTAAGAGCCAAGGCACAGGAGTAGTAATACTCTTATCAGAAAGTAATACTCTTATTACCAAAGACACATGTTGGGTTCTAAGCTAGCCCTTGGGGGTCGTCATGATAAATCGCTACTTAAAATATTATGGGTAAATGTATTTAATAATCCTTGTCCATATTTCCATCCTCTAAACCCAGCCACACATGCATGTATGTGACCTGCGTGCACTCTCACATACAAGTTAATACTTAGCTGTTGACAATTAAGGGCATTTATGTTGTGATAATACAGGCATCAGAAGGCCATAGACCATCAAAAGATACCATCCTTCTAGGCTTCCATAGATATGATTTTGAATCTTGATATGGGCCCTGGCTTTTCATCTGTCCGGAGTGTTTCCAAATGGCATCAGTTTGGGCCTGTAGTTTTAGGGGAGGGGTCCCAGCATCAGACTGACAAGGTTCCCTGAAGGTGGGAATTAATTTTGGTCTAAAGTAGATCACCAGGACGTGGTTCCATAGTGTCACGATTAGCACTTCTGCATTACACACAGAAGGTTCTGGGTTTGCACCCCAGTGGAGTCACAGCCATGGTCTACAGCCATGCTACCCTGAACAAGCCTGATGTCTGATCTTGGAAGCTAAGCAGGGTCAGGCCTGGTTAGTAATTGGATGGGAGACCACCTAGGAAGACTAGGTGCTATAGGCATAAATAATAATTAAAAGAATAAAAATGGGATCACCAGTGGTCAGCTCTTAAAGTTCTAAGGCTGCACATAGACTGAGGTGACTGTGGGGGAAGGGGTCTTTATTGCCAGGCAGCCCTGAGAGTGCCCTTACCTATTCCCTCCTTTCCCTCGCCCCTCCTCCCCCAGCTAAGTTCACCTGCGTACTAACCTAAGATTGTGCTGGGTCCTATAAGGAAAAGAACAAACCTTATCTTGCCCTCATGGAGTCTAGTGGAGAAGACTGGCATCAAAACAAAGGCAATATAGAAATACATAATAGAGGTATATATATATATCTCACTATATCACTTTAGGGGCACAAAAAAGGGAGTTGTCAATTTTGTTCAAGGAGTCTAGGAGAGCTTCATAGAGGAGGTGATTGAGGTGAGCCTTGAAGAATGAGGAAGTTGTAGACAAGGACTGACAGATGTTGCAGGTACAGAAGCAGTAATATGTGCAGTGCCTTAGAGGCACGACATGGATCTGGCACAATTGGATAATTACAAGTTGTTCGGTGTACCTAGCTTAGAGAATGTGAGGTTGGCTACAGCAGGAGATGAGACTGAAGGCCAACGTCAAATCTAGATGGCTTTGGCACACCACCCTATAGAGTTTGAACTTAAATTCATTTTCCTTATGTTTGTTGTTTCTTGTTGATTTGTGGACGCTTTTCATATATGATGGGTATCCTTTTTTATATATTGCATTCTCTCCCAGTCTATTGCATGTCTTTTTTATGGTGTCTATATTTTTGCATAGTCAGATCTATTACCTTGCTTTATAAAATTCTCACTCCAAAATTATAAAAATATTTATCTAGTTAACAAGGATGTTTAAAATTGGGAAAAAATATTCTTGTAATTAAGAATGCATGCAAGACAGAAGAGTGTACAGTAAAATTAAGTCTCCTCACCATTCCAGATCTTTAGTCTCTCAACTTAAGAGGTAACATTATTTACCTTATTTATAGGCTCAAAAATTTTATGAGAATATATAGCATATAAATGTATCCTTTTTTGGTTATTAACATCAATGAGGCACAAGATAAACACAGTTATGTACTTTGCTACACTGTGCTACATTTAACACCTTTATCTGGACATAGAGACCTACTTCATCATTTTAATGGCTTTTTAATTGTACGATTTTACTGTCTAGTTCACCATTCCCCTACTGATAGAAAAGTACTTTGTTTAAAGCTTTTTGCTATTACAAAGAATGCTATACCAAGGAACATCACTATCTAAATGCTGGCGCACATGTGCAAATGAATCTTAGGTTATATTCCTAAAAGCTGAGTCAAAGCAGACGAGCATTCAACATTTTAATTGTCCTCAAAAGTGTTGCACCAATTTACACTCAGCAATAGTAGTTGAGAGATTTTGTTTCCCTACTTTTGCTAACACTGTGATTATCAGACTTTTTATCTTTGACAAATTAAGCTAGGAGTTTGTGAACTTTTTCTATAAATGGCCAGATAGTAAACATTTTAGGGTTTAGAGACCATATGGTCTCAGACTCAGCGTCATAGAACAAGTCTCCATAGACAGTACATAAACAAGTGAGAGTGGCTATGTTCCAACAAATCTCTATTTATGGACCTGAAATTTGAATTTCAGGTCATTTTCACATATTACAAAATATTAATCTTATTTCGATTTTTTAAACCATGTTACTTTGATTAAAAAAGAAAATCTTAGTTTGCCAGCTGCACAAAAAAGGCAATGGACTGGATTTGGTTCACTGACCATACTTTCCCAACCTTGATCTAAGCCAAAAATATTATCTATCGTTTTAATTATTTAGTTATGACTTATTAAGCATCTCTTCATATACTTATTGACCAGTGATATGTATTTTTTTATCTGTGAACCTCCTGTTCATATTTTTTGTCCATGTTCTTGGTGGTTGTTTTTCTAATTGGTCTGTGACTATATAGTAGAAAAAAATTGTTGTTTTATACGTATATATAATATTTTGTCTTTCGATTTTGTTTATGAGTGTTTTTGTCATGCGGAAAATAAGATTTTGTATGGAATCAAATTTATTCTATTTATGGCTTTCAGATTTTGTGCTTTAGAAAAGAACACATTTCAACAGTGTAAAATTAAATTCTCTCATTTTTCATACTTTTGTAGGTTTTTTTTTAACTTTTCATTTTTATTGCCTTTAGAATTTATTTTTGTGTGATTGTGCAAATTAGGGATATGACTAAATTATTTTCTCCAAAAATAATAGCCATTACTCTCAGTATTTATTGAATGGTGTATCCTTTATTCATTGCTTTAAAATACCTCCTTTACCATGGCTATTATACCATGGATATGACAAATTATATTTATCACTGTAGACTTGTAATGTATTTTGATATTTGATAGGACAAATCTATCATTGTTACTTTTCTTTACATATTTACTCTTCTATATAAATCTAGACTTAGCCTTTAATTTTAAATTTTACTTGGGATTTTGATTATGATTGTATTGAATTGTAGGTAAAGAGGAATTTAGAACTTTAAAATATGTACTCTTCAGTCCAGGAAAATTAAATGTATCTTCATTTAATTTAGCTTTTTTCTTTAATGTCTTAAAGCAGTATTTTAGAGTTTTTTCCTTCCATTTAGTTCTTTGCATTTCTATTAAGGTTATTTTAGGATGTTTTTATAGTTTTGTTATTATGAATGGGAGCATTTTCATATATATTTTTTTAAATTAGGTATCAGCCTGAACAAAATGAATTTCTGGTATTAATGTAAAAGCTTCTATTGACTCACTTAAGCATATTACTTGTCTTAGGTTTTTGTTAGCTACCCTTTATCTAGTCCTATGGCTTTATGTTAAAGTTAGAAGTAATAATCTATTTATTGCTCTTGTTGACAAGATTCAGCATTGTTCTAGAGATACTAGACAAGCAAGAAAACGAGAAATAAATGAGGTATAAATTAATTGTGGGAAAGGAAAGAAACATTTAAAATATATATAGTTTATCTAGAAAACCCAAGACAAGTAACTAAAAACCTATTAGACTAATGAGAAAGTTCTATAAAGCAGTAAGACACAAGACCAAATACCTAATAGCTTTCTATCAACAACCATAACCATTTCTCCTCCTTACCATTGCTTATACTACCAAGTCCAAGTGTCATCTTTAATCTTCTAATTGGACTCCCAGTTTTCATGCTTTGACCCAAGAATTCACTCTCTACCCAGCTAACAGATGCATATTTCAAATATAATTAGACTCCTGAACTTAAAATCATTCAGTCATCTCTCACTATATTTATATCCCTCCTTTAGTCTCTCTTAAACACCCTGTACTTTTTCTTAATAGCACTCATCATAAATTGCAAATACAGTTGACACTTGAGTAACAGGTTTGAATTGCTTGAGTCCAGTTGTGCATGAGTTCCCCTCCCCTCCCAGTAATTATACGGTTGGCCTTCTGTAGCCCAGGTTTTATATCTGTAGATTCGACCCACCGGGGATCAAAAACAGTGTTTTCAGTCCATAGATGGAAGTCTGTAGATGCAGAGGGCCAACTGTATGCATTGTTGTATACCATTTTATATAAAGGACTTGAACATCTGTGGATTTTGGTATCTGGGGGGATAAAAGGGGAGGGTGCATCCTGGAACCAATGTCCCATGGATACTTAGGGACAACTATACAACTTTTTGTGTGTTTAATGTCTTCCTCCAGAATGTTCTGTGAGTTCAGGGAAAATGACCCCTTTGTTACCACGATATATACCACATTTAGTACATAGTAGACAGTAAATATTTGCTTAATAGAGAAATTGAGCAAATCTGCTTTTTAAAAATAGACTATGTTTTAGAACAGTTTTGAGAAAACAAGAGTTCCCACATACCCTACATGTAGTTTCTCTTATTGGTAGCATTTAATACCTTGATATCTTACATTAGTAACATGATACCTTGTTACAACTAATGAACCAACACTGATACATTATCATTAACTAAAGTCCACACTTTATTCAAATTTCTTTAGTTCTTTCTTATTTTTTTTTTTTTATGGTGACGTTGGTTAATGAAATCCAGTAAGTTTCATCTGTACATTTTAACAGTAAGGCATATTTACATTGTGTGTTCACTTCTTCCCATAGTTAGATTTCTTTCTGTCACCACATATTTGACCCCCTTTACCTCGTTTACCTCCCTCCTCCCCTCTGGTAACCACTAGTCAGTCTATATATAGTCCATGTCCATGAGTCTCTGTTCGTTTGTCCTGTTCATTTGTTGCTTTTAGGTTTATATCTAATTATCATTCTATTCCAGAAACTTGTCTGGGATACCACATTACATTTAGTTGCCATGTCTCCTTGGGTTCCTCTTGGCTGTGACTATTTCTTAGATTTTCCTTGTTTTTGATGACTGACAGTTTTGAGGAGTACTGAAGGTATTTTGTAGAATGTACTTCCGTTGGAATTTATCTAGTGTTTTTCTTATGGTAAGACTAGAGTTACAGGTTTTTAGGAGGAAAACCACGGAGGTAAAGTGCCATTTTCATCACATATTATAGTTACCTATATCAATGTTTTACTGTTGATGATGACCCTGATCATCTGGCTGAGGTAGTGTCCATCATGCTGTCTATGTGGAAGTCACTCCTTTTTTTCCCTCCCCATACTGTACTCTTTGAAAGGAAGACACTGTGCACACATTCCACACTTAAGGAATGAGGAGTTTTTCTCTACCTCCTGAAGGGCAGAGTAGCTACATAAATTATTTGGAATTCTGCATGAGAGATTTAGCTCTTCTTGGCCATTTATTTACTTATTTATATCAGTCAATTTTCTACTTTGGGTTATAATCCAAGACTTCTTTATTTTCTTGCTCAGATTGTTGCAGTTTTGGCCACTGTGAGCTCTCAGTTTGTCTCATGTGTTCCTTTGACATAGGCATCAATGTAGACGTTTTTTGTTTTTTGTAGAACTTCCTTACTTTTGTTTTTTGTAGAACGTCCTTTCTTCCTGGCATTATAACAGGCTCCAAGTTCATCTTGTATATTTCATGCCCCAGTACTAGAATCAGCCATTTCTCCAAGGAACTCAGAAACCAAGATGTGGGTGCTAGATAATGCTTGTTGTTCCTGGGGTGAAATCTTTTATCTTATACTTTTATCTTTAATTCCTTTTTACTTTTTAAGTTGTTGCTTTTTTTTTCTAGTTTTGTAAGCTAAATGCCCTAAATCAGCATATTTTCAGTGTTCCTTTTTCACAAATGGATCAAGTGTATAATTTCTTTTTTCGGGTCTATTTTAGCTGAACTTAACAAGTTTTAATACAGAAGTCTATTACTGTTCATTTCTAAAGGGTATTTTTCATTTTTGACTTTTCCTTTTGACGTTTAAATGTTTAGAAAACTTTTTAAAATTTTTAAGTGAATAGGTTCTGGGGCATTATTACATTTTAGTTTTATTACATTGTGAAAAGAAGTAGTGACACATTTTTTACATTTGAGAATTTGAAATTTCCTTTATGGCTTAATATAGTCAATTTCTTGTGCATGTCATGCATTTTTGAGAAGAGTGTATTTTGCCTTATTGGATGAGGTTCTGTGTGATATATACATTGAATAAACTTTGTTATTGTGTTATTCATATACTCATTTATTTTAGGCCTCAATCTGTTTTCTGAGAAAAACTTCCTATTCTATGGTTATATCAATTTCTTCTTATATTTATGATAAATCTTTTTTATGTATTTGTTTTTTAACATTTTATTTTGAAAAATTTCAAATCTACAGAAGTTTCAGTAATGCTCATGAGCATCCGTATACCCTTTACCTAGTTTCACCAATTCACCAATTGCTTAATATTTGTGCATATGTGCTTGCTCTCTACCTACACACACACACACACACACACACACACACACACACACACACGAAAAAATCCTCAACAAAATATTATCAAATCCAACAATGTATAAAAAGTATTACATATTATGACCAAGTGGGATTTATTCCAGGTATACAAAACTAGTTCTGCATTTAAAAAAGTTAATCTATCACATCAACAGGCTGAAGAACCAAAATCATATGATCATATCAATAGCTACAAAAAAGCATTTGACAAATCTAACACCTATTTATAATAAAAACTCAGAAAACTAAAAATAGGGAGGAACTTCCTCAAATTGATTTAAAAAAAAAGTCTACAAAAAGCCTGTAACTAACATCATACTCAATGGAGAGAAATTAGATGTTTCTGCTAAGATCAGGAACAGGGCAAGGATTTTCACTCTCACCACTTCTTTTTGAATTGTATTGGAAGTCCTAGCTAGTGCAATAAGACAAGAAAGGAAATAAAAGGTATACTTATTGGGAAAGGTGAAGTAGAACTTTCTGTTTGCAGATGACATGATTGTCTATGTAGAAAATATCAAGGAATCAACAAAGATGTGCCTAGATTTAATTGATTATAACAGCTATTAGGATACAAAGTTAATATGAAAAAGTCTTACATCCAAGCTATGAACAACTGAAATTTTAAATTAAAAATACAATATAATTTACATTATTAACATTAAAAAGGAACAAGTATAAATATGTGTTTAAGATTATATGAGAAAAATGACAAAACGTTGATGAAATAAGTAAAAGATGTAAATGGGGAGATAGCCTATGTACATGAATAGGAAGACTCGATATTGTCAAGATGTCAGTCTTCCCAGCTTGGTCTAGATTCAGTGCAATCCCAAGCAAAATCCCAGTAAGTTATTTTGTGGATATTGACAAACTGATTCTAGAGTTTATATGCAGTAGTAAAGGCCAAATAGCTAATAATATTGAAGAAGAGAAACAGGGTTGGAAGACTGACATTACCTGAGTTCAAAATGTCTATAAAGCTGTATCAATCAAGACAGTGTGGTATTGGCTAAAGAGTAGAAACATATATCAATGGAAGAGAATAAAGAGCCCAGAAATAGATCCATAGAAATATAGCCAACTGATCTTTGACAAAGTAGCAAAGCAGTTCAATGGAGAAAGGAGAATCTTTTCAACAAACAATGCTGGCACAACATCAACATAAAAAAAAATCTAGATCTTACATCTTTCACAAAAATTATTTCAAGATGGATCATAGATCTAAATGTAAAATGCAAAACTATAAAACTCATAGAAGATAACAGGAGAAAATAATAGGTGACCTTGGTTTTGGTCAAGATGAATTTTTAGATACAACACCGAAAGTATGATTTATGAAATAAAAATTGATAAGTTGGACTTCATTAAAATAGAAGACTTATGCTGTGAAAGACACTGTTAAAAGAATGAAAAGACAAGTCAGAATGGGAGGAAATATTTGCAAATGCCATCTGATAAAGGTCTGTTATCCAAAAATACAAAGAACTGTTAAAACTCAACAGTAGGAAAACAATCCAATTTAAAGATAGGCAAAAGGTCTGAATAGACAGTTCACCAAAGGAGTTTGACAGACGGCAAATAAGCATATAAAAAGATTTAAATGTCCCACACCATATGTCATTAGGGAATTGCAAATTAAAACAACACGGTATCACTACATATTTATTAAAAGAGCCATAATCTAAAACTGACAATGGCAGATGCTGGTGAGATGTGGAGCAACAGGAATTCTCATTGCTGGTGGGAATGCAAAATGGGACAGTCACTCTCTGAAAGACAGTTTGGCTCTTTCTTATGAATCTAAACATATTCTTACCATATGATCCAGCAATTATTCTCCTTGGAATTTATCCAAATGTAAAAACTGATGTCTGCACAAAAACATGCACATGTTTATAGCAGCTTTATTCATAATTGCCCAAACTCGGAAATAACCAAGATGTCCTTCAGTAGGTTGAATGAATAAATAAAATGTGGTACATATAGATACTGGAATATAATTTAATGATAAACAAATGAGAAAAGACATAGAGGAAACTTAAATGTATATTACTAAGTGAAAGAAGCCAATCCAAAATGGCTGGCTACGTAGTGCATGATTCCAACAGTATGACATTGTGGAAAAGGAGAAACTATGAAGACAAAGTGATCAGTGGTTGCCAGGGGTTTGGGGGAATGAGGGAGTGAATGGTTAGAGCAAGGGTTTTTAGGGCAGTGAACATACTCTGTATGATACTGTAATGGATACATCATACATTTTTTGACAACCCACAGAATAGACAAAACAAAGCTAAACCCTAATAATGTAAACTATGGGTTTTAGTTAATAATGTATCGATATTGGTTCATAATAAATGCCGCATACTAATAAATGCCCCATACTGATGCAAGATGTTAATTATAGGGAAAATTTGAGGAGGGGGAGATGAGGGAGTATATGAAAACTGTATTTTCCAATCAATTTTCTCATAAGCTTAAAACTGCTTAAAATAAGCTAAAACAACAGGCCTCAGAGTTACGTATAAAGTTTAAACATGTAAAGAAAACACAGTAGTTAACCATATTAATTTTAATATCTATTCCGAGTTTAAAAGTCCTGGCAACAAAATAATTTTTTAGCTTTGAGATAGTAATTAAAACTGTACAAACATATAACCATTACCACCAACAGAAATTACTCTTTAGATTGTAACATTCTTTGACAAGGCGAGCTAAATCCTTTGTACAAAAACACCATATTATTTTTATAATGTGCCTTTCCATAATGTTCACAAGATGATACCAATTACATTAGCATTTGTTACAAAGTCATAAAATACATAAAATATCCAAAGTATTCTTTAAAAAGAATATACAGTACTATGTCCAGTCCGTAAAATGGCAGGTTTAAATAGAGTAGTCACAAGTTCAAAATGTCTTATTTTAAATACCAATTTAGAAATAAAACTAAGAAAAAAAATTACTAAGTGAAATCACTGCTATAGCAGCTGAATGCATTTGCTCTTCAGAGCCACGTGAAGGTCAGAGCCAAGTCTGATCACAAAAGCAGCAAGAGTTTGCTTTGGGGAGCCAGCTAACACACCTCCTCTTTATGTCTGGTAAGAACGCGGAAACGAATGTGCTTTGAAAGTCCGATGAATGCATATCATAGTTTCAAGAACTCTCTTGATGTGAAAATGAGAGAACCTTGGCTTGGTTCATTTGGCAGTCACCAAGCTATTGGATTTTGTAGTTGCCATGAATTCACAGCAGTTGTATCAGTCAAATTAAACAACAGACTCTTTTTCTACAAAAATTGGGTGACATAATTTTGAAATTTAAAAATAAATTTATTTCTAAGAAAGACATCCTGCTCAAGATTGTCATTACTATTGCTTCCATAATTTTAGCCAAAGTAGAAAAACAAATGATAAATTACCATTTTTCTGCCATTGCCAAAGTGGTAGAGAGCCTCAGCTAAATACGAACTGTAACAGACAGCCCGCAACATCTGTGGTCTACCTAACTGCTATAAAAAAGCAAAGCGAACCTCTGAGGCTAAGTGGTAAATATTAAGTAGTTTAGGCAAATATACAACAAATGAAAACTAAAACATTCTAAACACCTATTGGAGCCATTTTTTTAAAGCTTCTCATTCCACTTACTATTTATTTGTATATCAAATACTTGATACTTTGGCAAATAGTTTATTCAATACTTTGTAAAGTCCTACCCATATATCAGCACTGTGGGCAATGATGCTAAGAAAATGTATTTCATTTCTAGGAAAGAAAATAAGAGATGATTTTTGCTCTTCAAAGTGCCCACTACGTAGACATTTCCCAGGGTCAGGGGACTCTATGGAGCATGCTAGGGGCTTCACTCTAGACTTCTACCGGTGGCCTCCATACTTGGCCACCCAGTCTGTCCTTGCACTGAGGGAACTGGCTGTGCACGATTCACAATATTTAGATTCTTGGCTGTAGGATTGTAAGTAGGTCCTGAAAACTGCCCCTGCCCAGTTTTTGTGTTCCAGGTATATTCTGAAAGAAATCAGAATCAGAAATTAGAATTTATTTACTTGATAATTCAACATAAAGCAATTCATCCTCTCATGGGGAAAATTAGAACTTATCTTTAAAAGATCAATTTCAGTGGTCTCTAAGGGTTTTTTTTTTTTTAATATTAAACTAAAAATACTAGTGTAGTATTTGTTGACACCAATTAGAATTTTCAGTAGCTTTAGAGCCATTATATCTGGTTTAAGTTCTCACACTGCTGCTCTTTCTTATTTGGGTTCACTGAACTGCCCATCACATTTAAATAGGCAACACCCAACTTGGATGACCAAGTTCAAGTTCAATGGCAATGTTATTGACTCTATAAAAGTACACTGTGGTTGCACCTAAATAATATTCAGACACAGTATAATAGAGAAAATGTACTTAGAATTGTGAATCCTATAAAGCTCTGGCTTCATGGAGCTACATAATAGATTTCTTTTTAAATATTAAAATATGGTTCTTAGAGTCAAGAAATTATTATTTTTTTAAATTGGGAAAAGGACAGATAACAGAATCTCTCTAAAAGGTGAACCATTTCTAGAATCCTAAACCTTTCATCACAAGGTTTGTTTTATTCATACATTTGGCTAATTAAAATTTTGTGAAATTTTCAACTGTTAAACATTGTTATCTGAACAATTTTTGTGAAAGTTGCTTGAACATCTCAAATAACAAAGCAGTAAATCATTTTACAGAGAACTTTAATATTTTCGGTCCCTCTTTCACCCCTCCTCACTTCAATCTGAGAGTTGGGCATCAGGTATTCTATCTGAGGAGGGATGTTTGATCTTTCCATTTGGGAGTTAAGGATCTTTTCTCACTGTGTGGTAGCTCTCATTCTTGGATTAAACCCTGAGTCAATTTTGAAATGAGTGTGACCATCTCATATGCCTAAGGTAAACAGCTATACTCTACTTGTGTGGTTTCCCTGGTTTTTCTTTATACTTCCACTGTAAAATTGGAAGTGTGGGAGGAAATTGAGAGTCCTGATGTGCTGCTAAGCTCAGCTTAAAGGCAACAGAGGAACCACCCTGGTGACAGTCGCCCTATCTGCTATGTAGTTTGGTTGAGACTGGAGGGCCAAGAGCTTTCCCCTTGGTGGTTTGACAGGCCATTTTATCCCACTCGGACTGGTTTTAAATTGTCAAAGGTAAAGCCAATAACAAGCTACCTGACAAAAGCAGGGACAAAGTGTCTAGACGGGCCAGTTAAGTGCACCATGCTTTTCAGGAACAGGCTTTTAGCTCTGGCCCACTGAACACAGACGAGCATCAATCTGTTCAATTAGCGATCTCACACATGAGGTCTGCAGGTCCAAATGGTACCATGGGCAGAGGGGAGAGCATGTGGGGATGGGAGTGGAGGGAGGAGGGAGAAAGAGCAGTAAGACTGAGTGGTTCGAGAAGGAAAAGGGAAAACATTCTTAAGCTAACAATGGGTGGGAAGTAAGGGGCTTGAGGAGCAAAAAACAGAGGAATGTTTTTCCAGGTCATGACATAGCCTGAGTTGAGTCCTAAGTGCATGTAAATAAACTGTCCAGGCCAAGATTTGTAAAACCTTTGAAGGAATCATTTTGCCAAGGAGGCAGTAATGCTTACATTTACAATTCCTTTCTGAGAAATTTTTTAGGACTCAAGCACCCTTGGCAAGAACTTAGTCACTGACAAAGGAGCCCAGACCTCATGGCAGGGCAAGAAATGCTTTTGTGCTTTAGCCGGACCATGCCCTACACCTGGCATTTAACTTCTTGTAGAAAATGTTTGCTAAAGGAAACCGTGTTTGCCTCTAGTAAAGAATTAGTGCCAATACTACATAATGGAGATCATAATAATACCTTCTGTAACAGAGTCAATGGGAGGATTAAGTGAGTTAACGTATGTAGAGCTCTTAGAACAGGGCCCCAAAAGGGCAGCTGCATGTGAAAGAAGACCTTCCTCAAAGTTCTCGTTACTGTCAAGGCAGGGTGACGAGGTATTAGGAGGTCTGGGATGAGATATACATGCAGAGGGAGGAAGAAATTAATTTGACTTTTCTTCTCAAAATTTGTGGGTGAAGAAGAAAAACGGTAGAGAGGGAGACTTACGAGAGAAGGGGAAATAGTTGAGTAAATACGGTAATGACCTGGTTTTATTTTCTTGTGGGAAACTGTCACACAAGTGGGAGGACTGGAAGACACATCTCTTACAGAACAGTGTTTTCCTAAGGATTTGCATTGACCACTTGAGAATGATTAATATTTACTTCTTTTTTTTACCTTTCCTCCTATCACCATCTGTAGGAAAATCTGATAAGCAGAGTAAATGAAGAGATAAAAAGTTATGAGAAAGCATTTACTTTAAAAATGAAAACAGGAATAGGCATGCTAATCTGACAGAATAACTAATATAAAAAGATCTTTGCTACATAAAAATATGTTTAAAAATACCCACTTTCACCTTCTAAGAGCTGGTACTCAGATAAAAAATAATTTGAAACATTATGATTTTCTGCTTTTATATTAAAAATTGCTACTAAGCATAATAACTAATAACTCAGACTTGCTTAAAATATTTGAGGCTTTATAAAAATTGCTGTATATAAAATATTTATATATTTTGTTTCAGCAGAGATAATGAAGCAGTTCTTTTCACTGATAAGGTAACTGAATACTGTTTAAGCAGGTCTACTGTGATAAGAAATAAACATAGACGTCTAGTATTTTTATCACTTTAGCTCCAGCAGTGCAAACTTTAAAGATGGGCAACTCTAATCAGGAGTTTTAATATGAGATCCCAGTTAGGGCAGGCTGTGAGAATACTTTTGGAGTCAACTTTGAAATTAAACTCCAACTAGGTATCTTAAACTTCTGATTATCTGCCTTAATGTCTATTTTAGGTGCTTTAATAAGAATATCTATTTTAGATTACAATAATTTAAAGAACGTTCACAGTCAAATCTGGTCAGCTCAGAATCATCCTCAATTTGAAGAGCACACCCCTCAACGTGGCTGTCATATTCCACACCACAGCAGAACAGGCAACCTGGTCAGTCATTACATTGGAAGGCAGAAGAATAAACCCTTCACCACTTAATACCGCCAAAGCAAAAGCCAGTGAGTTTTGCTACAGTTTAGTTCTATGCTGTAAAATGAAGCCATAGGAAAACTGTCTGTTAACTGATACATAACAGAGTTTCGACATTTATTAAGTTTTCACTCTGTGCCAGGTACAGGTTGGGAAGCTCTGGAAAATGCATCTTTTCACAACTCATGATGCAGCACATAGGCATTGTTTGAAATTAGACAAACTTGGTTTCTCTCCTGGCTCCACCATTTACTAGGTGTGTGACCTTAAGTAAATTACTTAATGTCAATTCCTTCATCTGTAAGAGATTTACCTCATCAGGTTGTTGTAAGGATTTAAATGGCACAATTCATGAATCTGGCAGAGAATAACCATTTAATTAGAGGTTGCTCTTACAATTATTGGACTCTCAAACCACATCTTTGGAAGAAAAACAGAACATTTTGCCAAAAACATTAGGACTGGTCTTAAGGTGAGGTTAATTTAAAGGTCTTCATTCAGGAAAAGTGACTGTAGAAACTTTAAAAAGCTCCTTTCTGATCAGAATTCTCAAAAAAAAACATATATTAAGTTGCTCTTACCTGAAGCTGTTGCACCAAGAGGTGCTAAGTGTATCCTCTGGCCAGCTGACCCCACTTCTTTTTTGAGAAAGGAAGGAATATATCCTGACTTTTTGTAAGTAGTATAATTCCCAAGATTTCCTAGTGATGTATCATAAAGTTTCATTGTCAGAAGATGAATATTTTAAAGCACCAGAGAGTAACTTGAATATACTATATACTAAATCTAAATTCTATTTTTGGAGTACTACTGTATTTCAGGTGCAACACTATGGTTTTACAGATATTCCTATTCAGTCCATATAAAACCCTCTTAGATATATTATTATCCATACCTTGTGACTCTTAGAACTTGCCTAAATTCTCACAGTTTGTAAGGGACTGAGCTAGAATCATAACCCAAGGCTGAGTTCACCCTGAACATCCCAGGTTTTTCTCACTCCAGTTCTTAACACGAGAGCAGACTTTCTGCCAGGAAGCCCCCATCCCTGCAGTGCTGTCTGTGCTCTTCATTTTGTAAAATCACCGCACTAATGGCGCCTATTTTCAAAGGGTTGTTGTAGGGACTGAATGAGATCTATGCAGAGCACTTAGCACAGAATCTGGTATTCAATGAATTTCAGCTGTCCTCATCATTCTCGCACTATTAGTGCATAATCGGTCTAGGGGCAACAGAGATGGGTTGAAGGGGAAAAATCTAAAGGCAGGAGACCGGTCAGGTGGTCACCGCTAGAGATGAAATGAGAGATTATACAGGTTTGAACTAAGGCAGCCACAGAGGGGGTGGAGAAGAGGGGAACCGAGTGGGTATATAGGGTGGGAGGGGTCGGGAAAGAGAGGAATATAATTCCTGAAGTTTGAGGCTTAGGTGACCAAGAACGGTAATACAGGAGGAGAATCAGTTTTGAGGGAAGATACGATGCCTGTGAGATATTCAAGTCATAGAGGTGGAGCAGGCCTGGAGACTGGGAGTTAGGGCATGGCAGTTACAGAGCATGGAGGCGTCATTTCAGAGGGATTGCAAGATGTGCAAAGACCCAGAGGAGAACCCCAGGGAACAGCAGCGCTAAGGAAAAGGAAAGTACCCAGTGGAGAATAGAATGGTAGATGATAGGAAGGGCAAGATCTGAAAATTTAAGAGCTACAGTGTGTGAAGAAATAGCAAATGAGCAGAGAGGTCTGGTGAGATAAGCGCTGCCCATTGGGTGTGGCCACCAGGATATTATCAGGACCTAGCAGGTGTTGTTTCCGCGGCCTGAACAAAACTACAGTGAGGAACAACCTGGAAATAATGAGGAAAAACGAACATAACTGTTCTTTCTAGGAGCCTGGCTATGCCAGAAAGGAGATGTTTGTCAGCGAGAAGGTGAGACAGTGCTCTGATCGCCTTGGTGGCTTCAAAGAACTGTTCACTTGGTAGCTACAATTGAAGCATTTTTTGCATGGTATTATTTGTTTGCAAGTTTAGACTCTGTGAACTTTCTGTATCCCAGATGTCTTTCACAGTGCTATGCATAGGAGGCTCTCAATAAGTGTTTGCTCTTGAACCAACAAATGTCAAACAGCAGTATTATTGATCAGACCCTAAAGGATTTTACACAGTAAACACGTTATCAGTTAACACAATTTTTAACATCACTGAATTTTGCATAAGCAGCTGCCTCACTTGACATTTCATTTACCTCCAGTATTCATTCTAAATCATGACTCTGCCCTTTACTTCACAAGATTTTTTGAGAGGAAGTTCAAGGCAGTTACCACATTCAGTAGCAACTTCAAAACATTGCTCTTGCTCTCTTCATCATCGTCAGAGCAAACACTTATTAAATGCTCATTGTGTAACAAAGATCCTAGGTACAGTTATATAATGATACCTAGGTAAATATTATTTCCTCCATTTTATAAACAGGGAAACTGACTTAGGGGGCCTAAGTAACTCGTCCAAAATTACAAGGCTAATGAGTGACAGAATGGGGTTATGTTGGACTCTCATAGCTGTATGCTAAATAGTTTTAGGCGTTTTCTACCTATTGGAGGGAGAAGTTGCCAAGAAAAAAATATGTAGAAAACGAAGTAGACTTAAATTTTTTTGGCGTATTATTTGAAGTGCCTTGTGAGCTACAAATTTTTAGGCTGGAGCCAATAGTCAACACTTTTTAAACCAGTAACACCAAACCTCTAGGAACTCCATCATCTCTATTAACCTGGCTAATTTTTTCTTTTAAACAGTTGTTAATGCTTAATAGTTTCAGAACTTTAAAAAAATTCCAGGAATATTGAATACAAAATTAGAAAGTATTCTTTTCAGTAGATTTACTTGACTTGTATAAACTGTCATAATTAAAGAAGACAAACATAGAGCTTTTTGAAACCAAATTAATTTGCTTAGAATCCCAACTACTGAAGAAAGATGTTCTTGATGACGTAGAATGTGTCTTTTTTTTCTCCTTGACCTGATCTACTCCTAAAAGCAGGTGACCCTGGCCTCCATAGTGGCCTTTTATGACAAGGGGTAAATGTTGAGAAGAAAATTGGACAAATGATTCAAAGAACAAGTGTATTCATCTATAATGCCCAGAAATTACCTTGTGGGTCCTCTAATTTTTCAGGAAAACTTTCATTGCATGATAGTTTTTCAATTGGTTTAATTATGCTTTCTTCTAAAGAGAAGGCAGATGGAAAGAAAGAATGATAAGGAGAATGTTTTAAGAAAGGCAGAGAAATAAAAGATTCGATGATTAATGAAAAGATCCAGAAAGAACCCTTAATATGAAAAAAATCTTCTCATGTGTTATCACAGCTTTTATTTTATGCCAGTCTTTTATTCCTCTGAGACTCCAAGTTGTAGTGCTGTCATTTAAACTGATTTGTATTTCACCGGTCGGTTCAGTGAACATTATTTTAAAATAACTGAGAAAAAATAAGTAAATTATAGTGCTGTTATGTCTGCATCTCAGCACTATTAAAGTGTCTGAAAGACATGTAAAATACCCAACGTGTGTTAATGTCACTTCAGAATACCTTAGTAGACTATTCAGTTGCTATACAATAATCCTCAAACTTTTTGGTCCAAAACCACTAACATTTTTTTTTTAAAGAACTCTACATAAGCTGATATTTAAAATTTTTCATCATAATTTTTACAGTTCCAAAAGATGTAATTTCTGGCATATTGTAATTACAGAATTTAAAAATAAAACTATTACATCTCTTCTTTTAATATAACCAATGGAATCTACATACCATAGTGAATTTATACCCACGAATATTGACTTCAGAAATACATGAACAGGGTTTATTTTTAACATTAGGAAATTTTTTGATAATCACTTTTCTAAAATTTTACATTTATTCATAAGTTAACTCCCAAATTTTATCCAAATAATAATTTCAGGCTTAAAAGTCTTTAAATTCATCATTCAAAATGTGTATAAATAAAAACCTTTAAAAAAATTCCTTGTAACATAAGTATATTAAAATAATCTTTTTTTTTTTGGATTAAGTTAATTGTAATTGCAATGATTCATTGTACATAATCAAAAAAGATGAGTATTTAAATTTTGATTACTAAACATAGCAAGTAATTTGGGGGAGAAATTCTTCTGTTAATAAGAAATATGTGACCTTTTTCAAGTCATTCATGTATCCACAAATGAATATTACTTATTACTAAAATCGGGCAGTGTTAATCATCAATTCAATCCCCTTCCTCCTTTTTTTTTTTTTTTCCATTTTTGGATATGGAAGCACTGAGGAACCTTGTTAATGTAAACCAGTAGTTAGGAAAGAATGGTCTCACAGCTTTGTCACTATAGTTTTTGAACTCTGTTAAATAAAGTTATAGACCAAAAACATACAGTGATCTCATAAAATTTGTTTTTAATTACCTGTCAGCTAATAACTCAATTAGGTTCTCCTGCAATTTTCTGAACATTAAGAACTGGAACCACTTAACTTAAGGATTTGTCCCCCAATCACTTTCTTAACACTAACACCGACATAGCAAACTTTTCCTTTCATTGCCACACCAGATATTTTTACATTTTGGGAAAACAGGAAACACACCATAGTAAACAGTGGGAAGTTTTTTGTTGTTGTTTGTTTGTTTTTTGTAAAGTAGGAGAATAGAGACAGTTGCTCGGCAGGTCCATTTTAGGAAAGAATCCATGTGTAAGTTGAGATCTGGCAAATGATTCCCTTAAAATGGTCTGTGTTCAATACCAGTGGGAAAATCTTTGTGTACCCTTCAGAGTATCTCTGTTTGAAGAAGGCAGCTGCAATATACTTAAAAGTAAAAGTCTGCAGAAGGAAAACAATGTAAATTTGTACTTAAAATGTATTCTTGCTTTACCTGCATTACTCCTTCTGAAGGCAAGTTCTGCCCCAATGGGTCCCAATGACTTAGGAAATAATTGATTACTCCAAGTATATGGACTTATATCCTTTCCACGGGCTATCAAGGATACATTCTTAGGATTTACACCTTAGAAGAACAAAACAGTCATTTCAAAGATTAGAGTATGATCACAAACTTGAAGGAAAAAAAATATTATACATTCAATCAAAGATTAGAAATAACTTGGGGAAGGAGGATGGAAATAAGCTTAGGTTACAGTGTAGCAAACACTGGGCTTTTGATGAACCCTTGCATGATCCTAAGCCCTAAGCACAATAACCTAGAATCCTCAGTGTATTTTATAAACATAAGATATTTTCTATAACAAGTAATAATTAAACATTGGACACTTCTTACTAAATCTTACTGATAAAAACTGAGGTGGTACAAAATTTTTTTCATAAAGATATTTCCAAATCATTCACTTATTTTGAGAAGGTTCTCCGCGCCATGCCACTGAGGAACATTTCGCATAGCTGGGAAAACAGACAAGTGACCAAGAATTCAGGGGAACCCGAGAAGTTTGGAAGTAGATGTATTAAAGATCTATCGTGAAGTTTATCTGTATCTTAGATGTAAAATGTAAATGGTTGAGTTGTTTTTTATTTTCTAATCTGTGAAACGTGGAGTCAACCTTGGACTTTGTTACTAGTAAAGGGTATCATTTTAATCTATTTAACCTAAGAGATTTGAAAATATCCTGACTTGCTTTTTTTTTTTTTTTTTTTTTTTTTTTTTACTGATAATTAAATTGGATTCAACTTATTAGGCACTAGAGACACCACACAGTCTAAGCCTTGGGGTCATACATGTAGAGTTTTCTGTAGCTACTATAGGATAATTCTCACTGATGACTACTATTAATGTAGGAAGTGAGCAATTGTCTCCAGGCAGTTGAACTTTTTACTCTTCACAAAGGAAACTCCTTAGCAAGGTGTCACATTGATGAGACATATAATAATATCCTTGTTTTGAAGCCAGAAACAAGCCTGGTTGTTCTGTATGGAGAACAACCTCAAGGTCACCCTGTCATTGTTCCCTAAGGAAACATTCCATCAGGTAAATAATTTCCCTTTCTTATAGGATAAAACTCCTTATGGATTTTGCTTTCTAACGGAACACCCACAATAGAACTATAATGGGCTATAATATGACAGTGAAGAAGATAGCGATTATATTAAAAGCATCTTTTTGATAATAAAAAAATAGTGAAAAATAATTTTAAAAAATTTACCCCAAAATAAAGTGCAAGGTCGGGGAAAAAACTGAAACTCTAACTGAACAAATTAAAATGGGCCCTGAATATTTAAATTGTTTTATTAATCCAGGTAGCCTTGAGTCATCCCTAGTTTTTTTTAAGTAAATATATACATTATTAAGATAATGGCTTTAATTTTTGTTTTTTAAAGATTCCTCCTTTTTTAAAAAACAAAACAACCTAGAATTTTAAATCATTTATGTATTAGTTTATAAGCTTACTATATACCAAACATTGTGTTAGAGAGAAGTAGAGATTAATAAACTATCATCTCTCACCTCAAAGGAGATCAATAAGTCAGTTAGCAAATATTTACTGAGCACCTACCACGTGCTAGGCAGTGTTGTGTGTGGCATTAGAGAAAAAGTGAACAAAATAGATAAGTTCTACCCTTTGGCTCTTAAAATCTACTCTATTGAGAAAAGGTACATTAATAGTTATAAATAATTAGGTAAATAGCAGTGTACAAATTGTTTAGAAGGATTGGTACTGAGAGGGCAAATAACAGAAACGAGCCAGTTTTTTTTTTTTTTTTTAAGTAATTTTCCGCTGAAATGTGAATCATTAGAACTTGGTAGAGGTTGGGGACTGTGTTCCTGGGAGAGGCAACAGTGCTGGCCGGGGACCTGAGGTGGAAAGAACTCAAGACATTCAGCATGTCTGGCGCAAAAAACAAGGGGTGGCAGAAAATGAGGCTGGGTGGGGGGGAGCAGGGGTCAGACCACATAGAAATCTGTATGTCATTGTTAAGAAATTTTAAATGCAGCAGGCGTGGCAAGTACAGAAATGATACAGGACACTGGATACACATGGTGGAAGGAAGGACATTAAGTAATAATTGGTACTTGAGAAGATCCACACACCAGGGTTTCAAAAGTGCTATGGAGTGATCTACTCTTCCTACCTGCCAACATGGTAGCGTCAATTCAAGCTAGAGAGTCCTGGTTGGAGAGATGTTAGCACTTCCACTGCATACTCTATTTGCAACTACCTTGTGATAATTAAATACCTAAGGCTTACAGAGTGAGCTGATGACTGCAGTCCCATTGTAAGTAACAGAAAACAGAATCTCAAAGTCTTGTTCCAGTACACAGCCGGTCAGTAGCAGATCAATAGCTATGACTCTTGCGTCTCTCTCCCTGAAGGCCAGTGTCACAGATATGCCAAATCTTGTAGTATAATGTCATGCTGCCCTGAAATAATATGGTACATTTCTAGAGCTCCCATGATCCTAAAGATTTATACTTTATAAGACCTGTTATACTTGATTTTATAATAAGAGGGCCCCAAAAGAAATTGTTCTTTTTTTATTCCTGAAGATATTCAATTATAATAATAACTTAGGATCACAAATGTCGAAATCACTTCTCATTTAGGTTTCTATCCTCTATAGTTGCTGGCTCATGATAGGTGCTCAATAAATCTTTGTCCAAGTGACTGCACTGAGCTCAATTCTATTTCCAAATCTCACCCAGCTCTAGAGAAGCCATCTTCAAGACAAAAATACCAACAGGGTTAACAGTAAGGCTCGAGTTACATTTCAAATAATTCTTTCTAATTTTGAGACATTCTTAAATCTCAGTTACAGCTACACTTTGACCCAAAGTAATTTTCAGAATTTGTTAGTTAGGTCTTTCTGATTAAAAAGGAAACAACTAGAAGGGTCTCAGATACCCTAAAGTGTATTCCTGAAAACCACATTAGAGAGCCAAACTATGAAAATGGGGGTGCTTTAGAGCCATTTATCCTCTGACAAAAATCCACAGTAGCCTTTCCTACAACCAGAGGGCTTACTTCTACAGGTATAAATACCGAGTTGCTACATTTCAATCAATGAAATGTACTTGATTTAAGAAACAACAGTAACAACAAAAAAACCGGAAAAGTGCCCCCCATGAATCTGTGTTCTATGAACTTTCTTATATCTGCTTTTGCAGACCAGAACTCCCTTATGGTTTCAATGTGAAAATTTACAAACCTACTGGTATCTAAATAGATTACAGCACAGGAATCTTTGCTCCTCTCAAAAGTACATGCCATCTTTTATGGTCCTAACTCCAACTCTTCTCAATTGGCTAAGCCTTTCAGTCTTTCATTCATTCTCTTCCTCTTCTGCATGATCTACTCTGGAAATGATCATTCCCATCCACATGCAAATCTGCTCCAAAAGTCCCAGACTCACCACTGTTGAGGTGCCCCTTTACCCCAAACCCTGCTCTAGTATGGCTGCATTTCTAACTGCCTCTTCACAGCCCAATACCACCAAAGAGTTGTCTACATTTACAGTGGCTGATTTCTTATCTCTCATCACTTTTTAACCTGCTCTAGATCTTCCTCCCCATCCCAGACTGAAACTGCTCATCAAGGTCATCAGGGACCTTTCCACTGCCCAATTTAATCAGACATTTCTATCCTCTTATCTAGCTGCTCAGCAGCAAACAACTCTTTCAGGTAAACTCTCTCCTCTCTGCCTCTGGAAACCACTTTTTTTGTGGTTTGTCCCTCATCTGTCTGGCTGCTTCCTTTCCCCTTTCTCAGCTCCTCCTCCTCTTCTGCTACTACTGTTCTACTTCTTCATAGGTGATCCCTAATAAGCCAGTGTCTTCCCCACCTCTGACTGAAACATCTTTTCTCAGATCTTTACATGACTGCCTCCTTCTCATCTTCTGAGCATCAACTAAATTTTAGAGAATCAAGGAGTGTGTTCCACACCCTACAGCAGTCACACTGGAGTTCATCTCCCTGTTTTCACAGCAGCACTTACCTCTACCTGCTGATTTTCTCTCTCTCTCTCTCTCTCCACTAGAACATAAGCTCCTAGAGAAGTCCTACCATGCTCTACCCAACAGCCCAAATAATCTTTCAAAATCAGAAATCAGATAATTTAGGAAACAATATAAAATTCTACATTTTATAAAAAGTTGTATGGGTATGGAATTGTTTTAATAAAATTTAGCATTTCCTAAAGGTATAGCTTTGGCAGGGAAGTATGGTATTTTTTGAAGCATATTCTTCATCTTGATTTTTGGCTGCTAGCCATTTCTTGAGCAGACTTCAGAGGCAGGAAAGTACTTGGTGACAAGTACTGACAAGATTGAGCCAGCAAAGAGTACTGTGATTATACTTTTTATTTCATAGGTGCCCTTTCAGCAGATTCTAAGATGCCTGAGCCTAACTTAGCTATATCCTAGTTAGCAGTAAATGTTTTGTTTTTTTCCTCTACTTACCTGGAAGGTATCTTGATTGTTTCAAGTAGTACTGTTTAGCTGGCGAAGCAGTTGACAGTTCAGGATCAGATTTTAGGGAAATGGCAGCAGGTAAGCTCTTGTTTTCCTCTGCTGGGCCTGACTGTACTGATTCTGGAAGTCTTGAAAGTCAACATAACATAAAATTCAGCATGAAAAATGAGAAGATGACAGCTACTATGTTCTCATCCACCCCCTGCACATCTTTTCAAACTGGTCAAGGTGACCTCACCTAAATGGTTTCCATCAGAGAAAACTAAAGAGCAACTTTCCTCTGCAATAAATATTTGACAATGCATAGAATCATTTCTAATACTAGACAATATGTGACAGAAAGCTTTATAACTGAGCAGCACATTGTCTGTGTATAATATGTTTCTATCCTACAACTGCTGCAGTTATGGGTTTATAATGTGGGAATAAAATCAGAGCCATTGTCACCTGGCTACCAACGTAATGTATAATCAGGGAGGTTGTTTGGGAGCCCCTTAGAGGCTGACACTGACTTAGCTGGCCCTTTGAACTGCTGGCTACCCCAGCCCACTTTGGGATGGCCCTAGACACAGCTCCACCCATTTCTGGCTTCTTTACCTTCTCCCCTGCCAAATGCTGAAATTCTACCCATCTTCAAAACTGCTTACTCTAAAAAGAATTTCCTCTCTCCTCAAAGTGGTCTGCGTATAAATGGAACTCTTAGAGCTCCCTGCAGCTCCTTTATTAGTGGCACTTAATACATACACTGTCTTATGTTACAGTAACTTGAAGGTCCTATTTCTGCTGCTATACATTTGATGGATAGAAGACAGACTATATCATGTTCATGCCTTTGCTTAATACCAAGTAGGTATTTAGTAAATGTCTATCGAGTAGGAATACAAGTATAAATATAAATAAGTATAAATGTCTTGCTTTTGTTCACTTACAAAAGACAACCGTTAAGTAAAGGTTTTACACTTTAGTATTTGGTGCTTTGTATTCTTTATGGGGAAGACCAGGCTGCCTGAGAAACTGATCAGAGAATAGCAGAGTCCATTCTGTTCACCGAGCGTTCGAGCTTCTGTTGCTCATCTGACGCTGGGCAACCTGTTTGTTTAACCTATCTGAGTCTGTGTCCTATTCTGCATATATTTTTACTGGAGTATAAAAATCATAAATAAAACTTAGATAGGTTCTTAATAAGTGATAGTATATTAATAATTATTATTATATGTCTAAAGTATATAAAGCCATTTAAAGATACCAAAACATAAAAATGGAAGAAATACCTACATTAAAAGTTCATTGTCAAATAGTTTTTCTTTTTCTAAAGAATTTTAAGAGAAAAGGAATAATCGATGTTTAGGAAATTTACCAATTGTTCCTTTGCCAGAATCAAGTATAAAGACTACAAACTTTATCTTAACTACAGGTTTAGATTCAATTCTCTTCTCCCCCTAAAAATTATCTATGATAAAATACAGCTGGAATTGAATGATATAGTTTTTAAAAAAGGGTTTCAAGTCATCTACATACTGCACCAACGGTCTTCAAACTCTTTTGCTCCCAGATGCAAAAAATAAAAATAAAAATAAATGCTTTTTAAATGACAATATAGTTTCCTACACTTATTCAAGTAGACATCTATATTTTTTCATAATAAATTAAATAAGTTTATTTCTAGTTTCTTGTTAATAGAAAGAAAACAGTAAATATTTTATAAGATGAAATATGAGTATTGACTGTAATTAGAGTATTTCATGGTACAACTTGATAAAATAAGTTTTAATTACCTTAGACTATAAAATCCTCTGAATGTTCAAAAAATTATGTATAATTATATCCATAGATTTTTAAAAATCAGTTTCACAGTACATCCTAGTGCATTTAAAAGAATAAGTATCACTAGGCTCTGGTGCTTCAGTGGTTCTGAATCTCCATGCTTTCCAACACAAGCTAAAATACCCTACTTCTAATGCAGGGTTGTATAGGGCTAGGAACTACAGAAAACTTTTTGAGTTGACGGTGGCAGTCTTCTAATTTCTCCCTTTGTTTAGCACCCCAGAGGCTGTTATACCTTCATGTCATGCAAGATTTGAAATGGCTGAGAGGTGTGATTTTCTAGCAAAGTGAGAGAAGAATTAAGCACATTTACTCTTAAGTATTTTAGAGAAGAATACCTATGGAACTTGAAGATCTGAATTGACTAAGAATGAATTGACTAAGAATTATCCAAGCATATGTCCCCCTTATGTGTCCTCAGAGGTATGTGTATCCCAAAGTAAAGACTTCTGCACTATACAACGCCAAATAGCTATTAAATTTCCCTGACTCATGCCATATCTTTTACTCCTATTTCCTTTCTGTTCAAAAGAGGAAAAAAGAAAATATTCTTCCAAAACATTAACCAAAATTCAACCCACCCTCACTTCAAAGTTGAATAATGCTCTAATAATGATTCAACTTATAAAAAGAAAAGGGACTGCTAGAGATATTAAAATTTCAGAAAAAGTTCAGGAAATGATAAAAAAAAGTTTAGAGTAGCAAGCAAACAAATAGTTGAATCTGGACACCATCTGAGGAAGCCATTACCATTGTAGATTGTGCTTTCTGCAAATAGGCATGTGAATTTCAAATAGGAATAATGGTGATCATAATTCAAAAGGGCAAATGAAAAATTTAACAAGAACCTCTTCCTCCACATACATGCAACATTCAGCCATGATACTGAGAATCATTACTGTGAGAAGTCAAGAGTCTTACCTTTTCAGAGGCAGGCACAGAATTTTAGGTTTTGTGGAAGAAAACGTTAAGCTACTTACTGTCTTTTACTGTCTACATTCATTTATACTTAATGAGTAAAATGAGGTTGATGCATGATAGAAATATACTTTCCGGAGGAATGTGAAATCTTACCGAAACGGAGAATCTTTCCTCCTCTTTTCTTTGAGAACACCCACGCTGGGCTTCTTGGAATGAGAAGCTCCGAAATCACAGTCCTCAAACTCTTCCCAGCTATCTCCAGACCTGAACACAGTCTGACCCCAACGCCTTCTACCACTTTTATGCCCCAGCGTGCCATTTGGCTTCTGTGGTGAAAAGTCAGGCATCATCATCATTAATCATTTGCTGAATGCTTTTTATACGCAAGCTATTATATTTGATACTAAGAATCCCCATTCTCAAGAAGCCTTACATATAGTTAAGGTCACAACATATATACATACTTAAAAGTATTAACAAAAATAAGCAGCACATGCTAAAAATATAATAGGATTTGAGAGGAAGGAGAAATTTTTTTAAACTTGGTTTGGCAGCAGACTTGAATACTTAGGATTATAATTAACGCTTAATTGATATATAATTTGGAAAACTACCATGTGTAGCTGTGTCTCTTTGGACAAGTGACTTGAATTCTCAAAGCCTTGGTTTCCTCTCCTGAAATGTGGATATACACTATTTATCTAGTAAAATACCAAAAGTCCTTAGGGTGGGTCCTAGCACATAGTAAGAGTTATTAGAGGTTAGGTATTATTAAAGTTGTTGTTACTGTTGTTATTATTATTATTCTAGTTTGGAAGAGGAAATGTATAGAGTATGGCTTTTTAATAAGGAAGTGCCAGAGTCTGTTCCAGGAAGAAAGAGTAGAGTGCATTTACTGAAGCAGATGATTTGTTCTGGAAGTACTGAAGGACAGGGTTGCAAAGACAGACTGATACCACACTATGAAGGACCTTCAATGTCTGCTTAAGAAACTGCAGCTATCCTGTGGGCAATGGAGAACACTTGATGCTTCTGAGCTGAAAAAAAGCGATGTGATAAAGGTAGCATTCTATAAATGTCGACTTTTTCAAATAAGAGGCCTCTGCAGTTCTGGTGGCATGCAGTGACAAGGATAACAGGGTCATAGTGGTTGGAATGTTCAGGAAAGAATATAGTCGCTATTAACAAGGAATAAAAGGTCTGGACTTTGTGTAGGTCTAAACAGAGGTCAAAGGAGAGTGTGGCAGATATTGCTGGTTGCCTACGCAATAGTCATTCTCCCTTTTTCCCTTCCTGATATTTTGTTCAGTGCAGCAATATGCCTCAGTTAAAAATATCTGAATTCCCAGCTTCCCTTGCAGCTACATAGCCAGGTGACATGATCTAGCCAGTGAGTTATAATTACAAGTCTATTGGGAAGTACTTCCAGGAGAGCCATTTTTAGTCTTTCACCCTTCCCCCTTCTAGAAGGCAGATACAACCACACAGGAGCAGCAGCCATCTTGTATCCATAAAAATGGAAGCTGCCTGCTAAGGGTGGTAGAACAGGAAGACAGAAGCAGTTTGGTTCCTTTTACAAGTAGCACTAGCCCTGTCTTGCCCATCACCCCACTTCTTGTTATGAGATAAAACGACCATTATTATGCCACAGTAGTCAGGTTTCTAAGTCACTAATGAACACAGAGAGACATACAAACTGAAAAATCCAAGACGCAATTGAAAATTAGGGAATGTGGAAGCCGGGTATGTCTAGGAGCAAGAAGATGCTTAAAGAAATGATGTGCTGTTGCTTGAAGCTCATGGTATTATAGTGATGATTGATGACAAAAACTGTTATTTGCCAACTTCTATTACACTATTGTTTTTGTTGTCAGGGAAAATGAACTCCAGACTAAGGAGCCCCACATGAGTAGAGTTAATCAAAGGTTATACTTAGTAGAATTCAAGAATCTCATTTCAGTCGAATTATATTTTAGGGAGCTGATGCTGTATGCTACTAAACAATGTAATATCAAGTACTCTTATATGTTTGAGAAAACTAGAGAGAGGCAAATATAAATTTTATAAAGTAGAAGGTGGATTTTCACAAACTCCATTTTAATAAGTTTGGCGTAGGATAAGGGCAAAGATTCTAAAATTAAAGGGAAAGTTTTTGAGCACTGAATAAAAGAAATGGTAGATCATATAGTCCACTATTTTTCATAAAAAGTGAATGATGAATATATGTAGTCTATATGGACTCCAGCAAAGTAGGTGACAGGGCCTTTCACTATATCAGTGAAATAAAGTAATGGTAGGATAACAAGGTGGATCAGTCCTGTCATGGACTGAATGTATATGTTGAAATTTATATGCCCCTCAAAATTTATGCCCCAACTAAAATGTGATGGTATTTGGAGATGGGGCCTTTGGCGGGTGGGGGAGTGGGTGGCGGGGAGGTATTTAGGGATTGACGATGTCATGAGAGTGAGCCCCTCATCATGAGATCAATGCCTTTTTAAGAAGAGACTTTAGAGAGCTTGCTTTGGCTCTCTGCCACGTAAGGGCAAAGCAAGAAGGAGCTATCTGCAAACCAGGAAGAGGGCCCTCACCAGGAATCTAATTGGCTGGCACCTTGAACTTGGACTTCCCAGCCTCCAGAACTATGAGAAAATAAATTTCTGTTGTTTAAGCCATCCTGTCTTTGGTATTTTGTTATGGCAACTCTAGCTGACTAAGTACATAATTCAATAATCAGACCAAGAGCACTAATTAATGGATCAGTGTGACTCTAGAGGAAGGTTCTAGTGGCCTGCTATTCTGTTCATCAGGAAGGTACAGGAGAAAAAAAAATGAACACTTAAACAAAGCCACAGCTGGCAACAAGCTGAACAGAATGGTTAAACTGAGAAGGCAAAATAAGGCTTCAAAATACTTGTTAAAAATTTGACAGGTAAAAGTAAGATCTTGCAATTTTTTGAATTTTAGAGATCAAATACACAAAGAAAGGTACAGAATATGTGTTTTAGCAGAATCATCTGTGAAAAATAGACAGGAATTTTAGCTGACAGAATGCTCATTCTGAACTCTGGAACTTATTAGCTATCTAAGAATTTAGATAGCTATGTTATTAGATACTTCAACTTGAAGAATGTATACAGGGGGCCTAGCTAGCATAGTGTATGGTGCTTAGTGGCTACTCAGAAAATATTAACTTCCTTCCCTCTCGGTATGAGTCAACATTTGATGTGCCTACCAAGAAAAAAACAAAAAAAAAACATAACCCTTGGTGGCACAAGTGAATATATGATTCTGGAATGTTGGAGGTGACTCATCCTGTTTTATGCTCCCCTCCCCACCTGCTGTCTGCTCTAGTTCTGGCATCCTCGTTCTAAGTGGGAAGCAGGACAGTGAGGAGACTCAAAGGTTCCTTCATACACAGGAACGAAGGGTTACTAAACCATTGGTGAATGATGTTATATGTGGACCACGTGAGGGATCCAGGATGTTTCTCCTAGAGAACAGGGCAGACAGAGGGCTATTTTCAAATATCTAAAAGGCTGCCTTTCTAGAAGAGTGATTAACTTTTGTTAAAAGCTACAGAAAACCAGAATTTAGCTCAGTACAAGGAAGAACTTTCTAATGGTCCGAATTGCCCCAAAGGTGATGTGGATTCCTCAGGATCCTGAATGTGGTTTAAGATAGTGTGGACAATTACTCATTCATTCACTCAACAGAAATTTGTTGAGAATTTACCATGTGCCAGGCCCTGTTCTGGGTTCTGTGTCTGTAATGATAAACAAAACAAACATCCCTGGCCTTATGGAGCGTACGTTCTAGTAAGAAGAGCCAGATAATAAACAATACATGTAAGAAAGAATTAATAGTATGTTAGAATGTGATTAGTGCTATTGGGGGCAGGGCTTACTTATATAAGGATGGCAGGACTGGTTAAGCAATTAGTGTTCTTCAAGATCTCTTTCAGTTCAAAAACACCCATAATGCAAATGCATTTGGGAGTATACATCTTGAGGAGACAGCTAAAATATATGGCACCTGATGCGCTCCCTGAACTGAACAGGAAGTGGGAAGAGGAAGTTTTACACTATGCCTGACACTTTAAAAACCCATTCTATTCATGTTCATTACCATTTAAAAACAGTATAAAATTACTGTTAAAATCCTTAAGTTTTAAGTTCATCTCTCTTTAGTTCCAGATCCTTTTCAATTCTTTGAGTCCTTAGCATCTAAGTAACTGTTAAAGTCTGTAGCATGCAAACTTTATTATGTTCATTCTGACGGTTAACTTAGAATTTTTGGTTATTGAAGCAGAGGCTATAATGTAGAATAATCTTTTATATCTTCCCCCACATTTTTAGGAATGTCTAGAAACAAAATCCTAATTGAGCCAGTCAAACTATTGTGTCTAAGGAATAATGGGCTACTTACAGTTGGCATGTTTTTGACAATACTTGGAAATAGTGTTTGCGGCTGTTTCTGTTGACTCTCCTGCTTTGGCGTTTGCTGCACAATTGTATTCTGTGATGCCTGGATGGGCTGCAGTGGCTGGTGGCTGTATTTAGGCTGGGGCTGTCCAGCAGGCTGATCATTTATGTCTGGCAGAGGCGTAGGTTCTAGATCAAGTATAGCTGGCTTTGATTCCAGGGGTTGCACTTGCTTATTTAAAGGCTGTTTGGATTCTAGATGATGTGAGGAAGGGCCTAATACTTGACCAACTTGAAAATATGGATGTTTCAATGCCTATGAAAGCATGGAAATAACAAATGGGAACAGTTTTACATAAATTTACTGCACATAAACTGTTGTTTGGTACTGGGCTAGGCATATATCACTAATCTAGATAAGCTTCCTAGATTTAGAGAGCATTTGGTTTCTCTCATGTGGTGACTTTAAAAAGATACCCAAGAAAAAATGGTAAATAAATTTCTCAAGAGAAATAAAGTACTAGTTAGTAGGAAGAATGTAAAACTCACGTGTAATTTTAATATCCCAGCAAAGCAACTGTTCTAGTTAAAATTTTGTATGAAAACAAAATCTAGCTTATAAGCAGTGGCTAAATTTGATGTGATTAAGACCAATTAAAACTCTAGATAGTGATAATGGTTTAGAGTCCATCCAATGGCATTAAGAAATGAGTTAAGAAAACCTTCTAGATAGTTTACTTAAAATGATTAACTATGACATCACATAAGATTAAAATTTAGGGCTACTCCTAGTCTAAGTATTATGCAGCATACCTACCATTGATAAAAATATTCTAAGAAGGAAGAATATAAATGCGTATCTGTTAAAGTGTATTTATCAACAGACTGGCAAAGAGAAGACATTTATGGGAAGATAATATAAAAATACTCATTAAAATGGTCATTGTTTGGGTTTCAACTAGATGGATCCATTCAATTTGCTTCTATTGCATGTGTCTGGATGACATAGTCTAGAGCAGTGGTTCTCAACTGGGGGTGATTTTGCCCTTCAGGAGATAATTGGCGATGTCTGGAGACATTTTTAATTGTTATAACTGGCGGGGTGGGGGGGAGTGAGGGTGGGAAATGCTACTGGCATTTGGCATGCTGCCAGGAATGCTGCTGAAGAGCACAGCCCCACAAAAAAGGATTATCTGGTGAAAACTGTCAGTAGTGCCAAGGTTGATGAAATTGGGTCTAGAGAATGCCTGAAGCCTCTGTGCAGCTCAGCTGTGGGTATTGATCCTCTTATCAGTATTAGATGCCTGTATGAAGTAGAGAAGTCCCCAGTTCAACTAAGTTTGTATCTGGGCAGAACCCTGACCCACAGTTAACTTCTTGGGTGTATAAGGGACAGAGACAACTCTCTACATGGTCCCTGTATCCCATAACTTAACCTCTTTCTAACTAGGTCTCTCTGTTTCCACTAAAAAGCAGGGCAATGAAATAGTGAACAAGAAAGAGGTTAAGGGCAGCGAAGTATATTTTGGCAGAGGTAAAAAGAATTTTTATTCTAAGACGTCCCCTACCACAACGGGTCTATATGTTAATCATTACACTGAACTGCTAAGTGGAACTCAACAAATATAAGCAATTTAACTACCTCAGTACGTGATGCACAGAAAGTCACATTAGTTAGTGTGTCAATACTCCTAAATTAATAATGCATATTTTGGAGCTAGAGCCTTTATGAATGTTTTGCACTTTCAAGGCTTCATCTCTTAACAACTGTTCCCCTTTAAGATTACAGCTACCATCCTTCAGGAAGAGAATCTTTTTTTAAAAATAGCATTTATCCCTGTGGATTAAAGGAATATTTGATCATTGCACAGAATAAGGAATGTATAGAAAGTTCTCAAGAAGGAATTAAAATCATCTCTAATCCAACACCAAGAGAAAACTACCACTCACATTTTGTTGTTTTTCTCTTCAGTACTTCTTTCTAGTTATACAACATACGTATATATTTTCTAATAAAATCATATGCATAATAGTAGGGCTTACTTTTATACTTAAGATTTGAACTTGAGAATTCTCTGAAACGGTCATTTTAAAATTTAATTTTAATGGTGGCATAATAATATTAAGGACATATATACTTTAAGTGTTCCCCTGCAAACATTTAGGCTTATATTTCCAATGGGCAATTTTTAATTAGCTTTGAACATCTCTAGGTATAAATCTTTACCCAACTTTCTCATTGTTTTTAAGTTCTTTACATACAGTGTAAAATTGTTTTCTGTTAGTACTTAGATAGTCTTTAAACTATTTTTATCTTTTGTTAATTAGTGGATAAGAAAACTAATACTTCATTTTTATTTGCATTTTATGATAGTGAACAAGAGTTGAACACTAAAAATTTTCTTTTAGTAATTTTAATTTCTTTCTCTGTGATTTTTTTAATGTCTCATGCCATTTCTTTTTTTTTAGGTAAATTTTAAAGCCTTTTATTATATTTTGATTACAAATGTAATAAATGTTTAGAAACACTAAAAAACACACTCTAGTGTTTGTTAAAAACAACTCAACTGTCTTTCAAGTTTAAGATTTTTATATAAGAAAAAAATTTTTATTTTTATGATCAACTCTTCTGAGTTTTCTCTTTGTGGTTTCTTCTATTTTATACCCATCTTTTTCTTACCCTGAGATAAAAAATTCTTTATACTTTCTTTAGTTCTAATAGTTTAGTTTACTTCCTAACTTCCCCTCTCCCCATTATTTAAACCTTCTGTGATTTATTTGTAGAGTATGGTAAAAAGAACCTAAACTTACTTTTCTCCTAAGAATTAACTAATTGTCCCAGTAACATTTACTGAACAATCCCCTCCCCCAATTTGTGATGCCATGTTACTTTACACTGACTTACAGTTTCTTCAACCCGGAGCTGTTTGTCAACTCTTATGCTAGTACCTTCACTGTTGTCATTATTACCACTTTACAGATTATTTTAATATTTTATAGCAAAAGCTGTCCACCCCTACCACCATCTTCCAATTACTTATTTTGAGGAAAACCAGTCTTGATTATTGTTTCCCATTTTTCCTTCCAGATGACCTTTAGAAAACATTTCCTCAAGTTTAATTTTTTAAAAGCCAAATAATTTTTTTGGTAATTTGAATACTGAACTTATATTTAAATAATAAGAATACAATAAATATTATTATGACTTTTTAATTTAAGCCCTTTTAAATTAAAGCCCGTATTTTCAATTTAAAACCATGGTGCCTTAAAGACCATGAGATTTGAGATACAACATAAGTTATCAAGCAGGAGTGCCACATGCTGCCCTCTTGTGGGAGCCTGAGAGTGAAGAAGAATCTACCTTGAACCACAAGGAAAGCTTCGCAGACTCTACTACATCCTATGATTGGAGAGATGCCTTTTACTAGCCATGACAAGTTTCCTCCTAACTAGCCTGTCACATGCCTGGATTTTTATCATCTTAAGATTTATTTCTCTCAGCTTCAATTTCATAGTTACTAATTTTAACCACAAAACACAGAAAATCACTGGAGTGCTATTTTTGCAATTTTCCCAAGGATCTTAGATGGCTAGAAATTAATTCATTACACATTCTGGTGCCTTGATGATGTAGGGCTTAATTCTCTTGATAAACCCTGGTTAAGAATAAGCTTATCTTTGCAAATGAAAATATTCCTGATATCATAAACATTCGAAATTAAAAAAAAAAAAGTATTCTAGGGAGATTCATTTTACCTGGCTTGCCGTGGGTCGTTTTTTTGGATCCCAATTCAACATTTCAGTCATAAGCTGAATAGCTTCATTACTGGCATTGGGTATAAGAGTTTTTAAATTTATAGGAACACATTGGGGAAACGGAAATTCATTGAGGATGCAAGGTGGTACCCTTCCGGCCAGTCACTCTGTTTAAGAAATATATATAATTTGGGGGAGGAGGCAGATAGGAGAGCAAAAAGAAAATTAGTAATCAATTTAAAACACAGTAATAATATAAAAATCACTCAAGTAAAATATTAATGTTGATTCATATCAATAAATGTGAGAATGAAATCCCAGACCACATATACAATTCAGTGTTGCAAACAGTATGGAAAGAACATTGAACCAAAAGTTAGGACAATGAGAAAGAATTTTTATAAATTTCAAATTATTAAACTGGTATTTGGATCATGAGGGTGATGATGATGATATCCAGGTGACTCTGAACAAATAACAACGTGTTTTGCAAAGGCTGATTATTTATTACAAAGACCCTGATTATATGTTATATGTTGTGTCCAATGTTAAAAATTGCACATAGCTGGGAAATGACAATTATGTTAAAGTTTTAATAACTACATTTGGTTATCTACTGTTAACTAGAAAGCACCTACTAATTTAATTAGGATGTAATTATATATACTTAAACTTATTAAGTACATCTCAGAAAGTAAGACTAGCCGAAAGCAATAGTTAATTGAAAAGTACTCGGTTCAAGAAATCAAATGCCTATGGCTGAGGTGTACAAAGGGAAATGAGAAAAGATTAAGAGAAAATAAGATCTAGAGCACCTGGGATTAAGGTGTCGCTGTCAAGAGATATTCACGGTGCAAGCAGGAAAGAGTCTAAGCAAGTTTGTCTATGTCAGCTGGTCATCAACCCAGAGCTAAATATGTAGAATTCTAAATATACAGCATTTTCTCTTAGGTTCTTAAAGAAAGGCAAGTACTTTTTTCTTTAGTCTAGGGGGATTATGGCTTCTTGTAATCCTTAGCCCACCCCCAAAAAAGAAAAATCAAGATTATAAGAAAATTAACCATTAAATTGTAAGCCTATTTAAAAGTAAAACTATCACATAGCTAGGCAGAAGTTATAATAATCAAAAGTTATAGTAAGTGAAGGACAAGAGTACTTACTTTTTTCGGAGTCCCTAAAACTTGGCAAATTTTAAAGATTTCATCGACCTCACTTGTCCCTGGGAAAAGTGGTCTTAATGTATATAGTTCACCCATTATACTCCCAACAGCCCACACATCAATGGGAGAGCTATAAACCGAAGATCTTAACAAAACTTCAGGAGCACGATACCTATGAAAATAGAAAACAAAACAAAACGGACTATTTTGACTGTAGTTTCAAAGATGGAGTGGCGATAGGATTTTATCCTGTTTGGTTGTGCATTTCAGTCAAGAACGGGTATTAAGTGCCATCTGTGCATAAGGCATTTGCACAATGTGCTGGGGTTAGATTGAACATAACACATTTTCCCTGACCACAAACAACTAGTGGGGGCTGGAGACTACTATAAATAAAATGTTCTAATAGCCTAAGATAGGAACACACATGAATAAATGTGGAAATACGTGCTAACTGATATCTTAAGGAAAAGGAAAGAAGCTCTGAATTGAAGCAGATAAATTCTGAATGGAAACAGTAGTATAATTTTACAAAGCATATATCGATGATATATTCATATGAAGAACATAAAACAAAAGACAAACAAAGATTATCCCTGAGTAGTGGGTTTTTACTTTCTTTTTGTTTATCAGTTTGAAAGTGCTGATATTCCCACAAATGACTCATTTCTTCATGCGACTATTTTAAATTGCAAAAACTACTCTAAAGCAAAGGTATCTGGTGGAGGATAGTCTCAGTTCTCTTTTTTCCACATTGAATTGTGTAAATATTTCAGCCCAGATGTTCTGAAGTATTGCATTTTTGTTACCATTCGGAGTAAAGCTTCACTGAGATCTAATTCACATAATATGCAATTCAACCGTTTAAGTGTATGATTCAATGGCTTTAACTATATTCATGCAGTCATGCATCAGCATCGCAATCAGTTTTAGAACATTTTCATTATCTCAAAAAGAAACCCCATACCTCTCCAATATCCCCTATGCTGCCAGCACTAATTTACTTTCCGTCTCTATAGATTTACCTATTATGGACATTGCATATCAGTGGAACTATATACTATCTAGTCCTTTGTGACCAGCTTCTTTCACTTAACATGTTTTCAGGGTTCATCCACATTGTAGTGAGTAGCAGTACTTCATCCATTTTATTGCCAAATACTAGGGCATTGTATGGACACAGCAACGTTTTGTTTATCCATTCATCAGCTGATAGATATTTGGGTTGTTTCCAGTTTTTGGCTACTATGAATAATGCTCTTATGAATACTCGTGTATGCGTTTTTGTGTGGATGACTATTTTCATTTCTCTTGGTTATATACTTAGATGTGGAATTGCTGGATCAATCACATGGTAACTATATGCTTAACTACTGAAGAACTGCCAGACTGTCTGTTTTATACTCCCCCCTGAAAATGTATGAAGTTAACAGTTTCACCACATCCTTTCAAAATCTGTTATTATCTGTCTTGGTAAAAATTGTTATAAGACAAAAATTATTTTGAATGTTTTGCCAAATTTAGATGTTGAAAATAAGTCTTCTCAATTGCATTCCATTTCAGTATAGCATCTATATTTACCCAAATGAAAATAGAAGCTCCTTCAAAAGATCCTTCCTGAAAGAACAGATTTTCTAAATCAGTTCCCCCTTTGCATTTGTAGGGATAAATATCATTGTCTTCCTGTTTGCAAACTTCATTTTCAATAATCACAATTTGTATAAGCTTCAAAAACTTTAGAGTTTTGGTATTCCATTTATCAAAAATTCTGATTGAAGATTTCTAAGTGACTTAGAACAAAATGCAACCGTAATATAAAGGACTTGTTCACAAAGAAGCTAGATACCACTGTAAGTCACCTAAATTGATTTATAAAGTAATTCTTCGAAGGATCAAACAATTCTAAAATTTGAGTGACAGCATGAGGAAAGCACATGCTGCCATGCTGAAGCATATCTGTAGTCAACATCATGCCACCACAAAAATTCTATAGTTAGCGACTATGCGTATATGTATAAATTATAAATTTGACAACTACAGCTGGCATTTTATTGGTAGAATACAAATTTAATTGCTTATTCAGATACAGTTACAAGGCAGGTAGGCATCTTAACCAATCCGAAATCATTTCTGCCTTTTTAATTTAGTAAGGACACTTTTTATGATGCTGTGTTCCACTAACATTTGTATTATCACTGCAAAAACTAATTTATCTTCAATGCTGAACTTTTTAACTGAAATTACAACAGCATTTGTAGTAATATCAGACTTTCACCTCTATCAGAATGAATTTCCAGAAATTTTACTTTTGATTCTATGATTACAATGAAAAAAAATCAAACTATTATTAGAAATGAGGGAATCAATTTTTCTCTTTAGATGTTCTTTTAAAATTGGCATTGTGAAGTTCTTCCTCTGCTAAAGGAGCCTACACATTCACAGGCAATACTTTATTTTCACACCTGCATAAGAAAACTTAGAATTAAAGGAGCGAAATTAATTTAAAATATTTATTTCATGTAAATGAAGAGCAGTGCCTCATAGAGTCATGTGAAAACTCATCTTCTAAAGCTGTATTGCTAGTGGCTGTCTTTGGCATAGTCTTCTTAAAATATCTACTAACTTTTTTAAATAGATGCTGGTGCTGCTTCAGCAGATTTGTGTGTTCTGGTTTTCACCAGGTCAGTGATTTATGGCCCCTATAGTGGATGGCAAATGCCAATGGGCATTTTATGTAAGTTCATCAGCAGCTTCTCTTGAGAAAGAGAAAAATACTTAATTTTTAACTAAATATGCACTTTTGATTTTTGAAGGAAGGTCATTCTTGATAAAAGAGTTCATTGCAGTATAAATTTTTTAAAACCATTACCACATATATTAGTTTCCTAGGGCTGCTGTAACAAAGTGTCACAAAATGGATGGTTTAAACCCAAAGAAACTTACTCTCTCAAAGTTTTGGAGACTGGAGCAAGGTGTTGATAGGGCCCCGTTCTCTCTGAAGGCTCTAGGGGAGAATCTGTCCTGTGCCCTTCTCCTACCTTCCTGTGTTATCAGCAATCACTGGCATTCCTTGGCTTGCAGACACATCGATCCAATTTCTGCCTCTATCATCATATGGCTTTCTCCCTGTGTGTCTTCACGTGTCTTCCCGCAGTGTGTGTCTGTCTCTGTGTCTCTTCTTTTCTTAATAAGGACACTAGTCATATTGGATTATGGCCCACCCTACTGACCACATCCTAACTTACTTACATCTACAAAGAAACTATTTCCAAGTCAGGTCTCAAGGACTAAGACTTCAATGTATCTTTTGAGGGGACACAATTCAAACCATAACACCAAACAACAAAATAGTTATAGATTTATACTATGTAATAATCACTATAAAATGAATATTTAGGCCACTGTCTATATGTCCTACAAGTATCCTATTGAGTGTTTATTTCCAATGTGCATTTCTTATACACCTAACCTATAACTTCCTGTGTTTCTCATGACTCCACCAACCTGCATCTCAAAGGTTATGGCAAGTGGTTTGTATGTCATGTGCCTGGCAGAGAAACAGTATCAAATATTACTTCTGTTCGTGTCCAAGATGAACATTGGCTGAGGACTGCTCTTGTCTAAGCACATTCTGTTACATTGCTTCAGGAAAGATTTGGATAATGAGACAGGAAATCTCCAAATTAGCCATATGTGAAGGCGTGAACTTGGTTCAGGATTCAGTGTTCACATATTTCTAGCATTACAAGGTAAGGCCATGGAGGAAGCAGGAAGCATACTGTGGCAGTGTCTCTCACCTATCCCTGAGCATTTTAATTAAACTATTGATAACAATCATTGGTGAAACTATCCTGGGCAAACGGGGGCATATGATCACTCTACACTCAGTCCTCAGACCTCTTCTCTTCTCCAACTATACATGCTCCCTTAGTGAGTCCATCCAATCGTGTGATTTTTTCACTGAGGTCTCCCAAGTTTACATCTTTAGCCCAGCCCTCTCCTCTGAATTCCAGATCACAGATCCAGCTGCCGACTTTGACATCTCCCCTTGGTTGTCTCATAGGCATTCACTTAACCCAAAACTGAACTGTGCTTCTCCCCCAGGAGCTCCGTAGCATTCTCCATCTCAATTAGTGCTGACTCCATCCTTCTAGTCACTCAGGGGAAAAACTCGTGAGTCCTGACTCCATTATCTGATTCATTAGGAACTCATGTTTTCTCTACTTTAAAAACATACCGAAGCATCCTATACCTCTCGCCACCTCCATGGCCACCAGATCCAAGTCATTATCATTTCTAGCCCAAATTATTGGAACAGCTTCCTACCTGGTCTCCCTGTTTCTGCCCTGGCTCCTCTAAAATCTATTTTTAATACAACATACAGAGTGATACTTTTAAAACGTGTCCAATCACATCGCGCCTCTTCTCAAAATTCTCCAGGGGGCCCTAGTTTGCTCAGATTAAAAAACTACCCTAGTCCTTTCAGTGACCTGTGAGATCTGGTCACCTCTAAACATTCTAACCTCATTTCCTACCACTGCCCTCTTAATTCATTCTGCAGTCTGCGGAGCCTACACGTGGTAATGCTGCGTCAAGGCCTTGGCCCTCGATATTTTCTCTGCCAGAAAAACTCCTGCTTGCCCCAGCAGGTCCTCCCAGATTTTTCTCAGTGACACTCTCTATTTAAGATAGCAACATTCCATTTTCTTCCCTTATTGATCCTAATTTGCTGTCCCTTTCCATATTTTATTTCTCTCATCTGACATACGAATATTCTTAACTTGTTTTTATTAGAGCATAATATACATACAGAAAAATGTACAGCCTGGTGAACTTTCACAACAGAGCACACCCATGGACCCAGCACCTCAATCCAGAAACTGTCTGTTATCAGCATCCCAGAAGGCCCCTCTCCTGCACTCATCCAGTTCCTACTACCCTCCAACCCACTATGTAACCGTTATCCTGACTTTTAACAGCAGAGATTAGTTTTCTCTATTTTTTCACTTTATATACATGGGATCACACAGTATATGCTCTTTGCCTATTTGGGCTCCTGCTCTCAACATTGTATTTGGGAGACTCATCCATATTGTTGCATGTAGTTATAGACTTTTTGTTTTCATTGCCATAGGCATTTTACGGGATGAATATATCATGCCACTGGTAGTGGACATGTGGTAAGTTTGCAGTTTAGTGCTATTACATGTTTTTAGATGAACATGTGTATGTCTTTCTGTTGGTAACTCGTGATATTTTCATATTGGTTGTCACGTAAGCAGAATGAGGCAGAGGTTTTTATTTTTCTGTTTAGTTCACTCCTGTATTCCCAGTGCCGAAGATAGTATCTGACACATAGTAGTTGCTCATTAAATATTTGTTAAATAAATGAATTGATGAAATCTTTTTCCTTCTTATTTTATAAATTAGTATAGTTTGAACCAATCCTTCTCTTTCTCCAAAGTATACAAAATTCACTTCTATACTTTGTTTTCAATATTTGCTATAGAATCTCCAGAAAGATATGTAACAACCCTTTGTAGGAAAACTTCAACACAGACATCTGCCTCTGGAGAGCTGCATAAGACAACTCACCATCTCGTAGATACATAATCAGTATATGGCGGCTGTGACCTTAATTCTCTTGCAAGTCCAAAATCAGCAATTTTCACAAGTTCTGGACCCATGCAAAGCAAGTTTTCTGGTTTCATATCCCTATGAAAAAAACCTGGTAATACAGAAAAGAAAAACAATAATAAATCATCATGTTTAAACATATTTGACTTATAGACAAAATATAACTGAGCTCTCTGTCACATAATTAAAAATGTGAACCTAGGGGGGAAAACATATTTATTGTCTAAAAAGTGATGGGAGGCGGTGACTCTGCTTTGCAAAATAATTTGACAAGAAAGTTCGCATAGCATATAAGGTCACATGTATGACCTTAAAATAACATGTATTTCTATTTATGAATCCAGTAAGTTCAGGCTCTGGGCTAGAAACTGCCACATTATAATTACCTCCCATTAATCTGCACAACACCTTAAGGAGGAATTACAATCACTATTGTGTCACAGATGAGGAGGCTGAGACCCAGAGAGAAGCAGCCTAATCAACAGTTGAGGAGGGCTGTGTCGTCAAGCCTCTGTCAGTGCAGGTCTCTTACTGCTGCTCTATCACACTGTAGCTTAACCGTGAGATCCTCTGACCACGACTGCTCATTTGAAAGGTCCGTTAGACGAAAAATGGAACTCCACACATTAACCAATTTATTCACTTACAATGATCACATTTAACAGCTTAGTTCTTCCCTGGTATCTGCTTTACTGAAACACTCAATAATTATAATGCTTATTTACCAATCAATATACAAAATAAATGGTTAGTTATGGAAGCTAAAAGGCAGCCCAATGAACATGAGGCAGAAAACCCAGGAAGAAGAAAATCATGAAAGCCCTCCTTGCAAATTTCTAAGAGAGATCTAAAACACACTACTTGTACAAAGATGGCTTGTATTCTAATGACCTTACAAGGTGGGAAATAAAGAAGGGGTCTGCTCATCATGAGAGGGTTTTCATGTAGCTTTGGGCTAGGAAGACTGTCTCAGCCTATAATTCCTTCAAAGCCATTGTGGGCTCTACATTTGTGACATCTATAACAGTTTTGAGCTCAGTTTATCTGATACTTCTTATACAAAATAGCTGTTAAGATCCATTTCATGAACTTTCAAGAGAAATACATTGTATTCTCATAATATGAAGACAGGAATGAGAATACCTGATGGTAAAGTGACATTAATCCATAAAATCTTAGAATTTAACCAATTACATATTTGTATAGTTGAGATTTTCCCCATCCTCCTAATATAAATATATTGGAAACTTGGTCCTATTCTAACTAAAATTATTAGTCTTATTTTTTGACAGCTTTTTAAAAAATATTTTCTCAAAATATTATATCTGAGATAATTATCAACTACAGCAAAAATAACTATGTTTTGCAAAAATGTCTATTGTTCTTATAGTCTTGTTTCCCAAGTCACTATGGAGTCAATTATGTAGCCAACTCTACATTATTTGTGTTATTTACTTTCAGTAGCAATTTTTAAATCTCAAGATAACTTTTTTCAATCCCTAGTGCTCTGAAGTTGCTGATAGTTGATATATTTCAAGAAACCTAAATCAATTTTATTACAAGCCTAAAAAAATATCAATAAGACACAAAGCTCTTTTCAAAAATCAGACAATTCATGAGCCGACTGATTTTCCACATCACACTTGCTTCCATAAATTAACTCAGGCAAATATCAGGAGTTATCATGCTGACCAGAGTTTAAATGGCATATTCATCCAGTTCTATATTTTGGGCTGAAGATCAGGAATCTATTATGAACAATTAAGATAGCATACATTTTTAATTTCCATTTAATTAATAAATGACTGACTTTTACCAATGGGTTGTAGTATGTTATCATGGGTTTTAGACTTTTAAAGACCTTAATAGTTAATATAAAGCAAAAAACTGGGAATTAAGAAATTTTCTTAAGTGCTTACATGGAATTCTGCATAGCATTTTCTGAAAATAAATTATTTCCTACAGCAGTTAGGGGAGAAAGGAGAAAAGAAAATATAAAATATAGGATGAAATATGAAAGGAGCCTAATGATGATGATTTTTCAATGCCTATAATCAGAATGCAGCAATAGTATAGCAGAAACTTTTCTAATTTAATATCTAAACATCTAGTGATTCTAAATAAATGTCACTAAAATTTTTCACAATAACTATATTAACTTTCTGGACTAATAATTTTGGTTTGATAGCTATACAAAAAAACTAAATTAAGAGTACATAAATAAGGAATTCATAAAAATAAGAACAAGCACTTGCTTTAATTTCACTCAAAGAATAGAAAAAGCTAAATGTAAATACTAAAAAAACAATAAAATATCACAGCATGGGTAATTTAAACTACCTAAATGTTAATAATTGGTCTTGGTAGATCAAAGCATTACAATCATTTATAAAAGGAGACTCTTATTTATTTATTTTTTTCATTTCCATGGTAAAATTTGAGAGAATAAAGTTGCAGGATGGGTTATGATGACTGAGGTTGAAGGCTGATACTCAAAAATTCTGCTATAGAGGAAGACAGTTACAGATTATAGAAATTTTATTTTATATAAAATGATAGAAGTTCTAATTTTTAAAAACAAAAATGTCAGAGTGTGTAGGAACTCCAAACTTGTAGTTATCCAAATATAATATGATTTAACAGTGTATCTACAATTCCTCTGCTTACTTTGATAATAATCTAAAGAGGGAGGAAAATGAAACTTAAACCTACCATGTTTATGGATAAAAAAAACTTAAACCTACCATGTTTATGGATAAATGCCAGCCCTTGCAATATTTGATACATAATATTTCTGATGACTGACTCAGGGAACAGCTTGTTTCTGTGAAGAAATGAACAAATAAACAGTCATGTAATTTTGCTAATCAACCAAAACCTAAACACATAAGAAGGTTCCTCCTTCCTTGGAGATGCTGTTGGCCTCATGATACTGGCTAACGGTATGATTTATAGTTTTATAGCATTAAAGGTCATAAATTTAAAGCATGAATATTAGAATTGTTTTTGTTTTGATGTGTGGTAAAAACTCAAATCCAGTATTGAATGCATTGTACAAATATTTAATAGCTAAATTCTAAACTGACCCAAAGGAGCAAAGTAAACTGGAAACTGATAACTCTCAGGTAAGCCAAGTGTGCAAACCTGTATTATATAGGCTTTAAGAGTTTTAAGGGCATAAGTGCTTCAGTTCTATAGGGTGCATTGGTACTGTCCAATATAAATATAATAAGAGCCACAAATGAGAACCACTTATGTGTTTAACAATGTGTTTTATTTAACCCAACATATACAAAATGTTATTTTAATGTGCAATCAATATAAAAATGCTAATGAACTTACATTATCTTGTACTAAGCTTTCAAAATCTAGTATGTGACTTATTTTATATTTATAGTACAGCTCAATCCAAAATAGCCACATGTGACTAGCAAGCTACTGCACTGAACAGTGCAACTTTATATGGTTTTTACATAAAGCCTAAAGTGAGATACAAATAAGGGCTAAATTAAGGCTGAAAAATATTAATCAATAGCACGCCACAAATTAATGTGATCAACATTAATTCTTTGACCCTGAATTAATTATTCTTTGACCCTGAAGCCAAGCTACGTTTTAGAAGAAATAATTTTAAGCTTTTCAACTTTATGATAATTTCAACATTTTCTAATATCATTATTTCAGCATGATTGATTGGATTAATTTAGAGTGTTTATTCAAATGTTCTCAACATATAGAAAATGGCCTCTTTAACATCATATTGTTAATTATATTATATTTTTATATAATATTCCAAAATGTCCCACTAAATGGGCTAGAAACATACAATAGGCAGAGAAAGATAACACTGGCCTTATATCAAATTTGAAAATAGTATTGACCAAATATTATTGAAATATTTAAAAAACTCACTCACTTTCATAAACTATACATTTTAAAAGAAACAAAATATCTTTATCCTTGCCAAAAATTTAACTTGGTAAAAAATGATACTCTATGCTGAAGCTTATAATACAAGAACAAAGGTTTATATATATATTGGTCTCCAAATGAAAAGGAAAAGTTTACTTGAATAAAAAGGGCTTTTAAATTAGTCTTGATTAATGTTTCATGAAGTTACGCTACCAAAAACAAAGTATAAAAAACTTCTTAACTTCAAATAGCCCTTTACCATTTACACTTGTTAATGGTTAAATTTATACCTATGCCATTGAATAATTTTCTAAATAATATCACTTTTATTTTCATTTAATTTAGAAATCCAGAATTGAATCATGAAATTCCAAAGTGGATTCTTTTTAGTGTTCACTTGCTATCACATTAACAACTTTCACTGACATATAGATATATAGTATATATGTGATATATATATATATTAAAATCAGATGAAAGTACATTTCATGTATTTCTATGTACTATATACTTATTTCTTTTCTTCAAAAACTACATCTCAGTATATCATGCATTTATCACTTCATACATTTTAAATGACATAATTATTAGAAAACAAAAAGTTAAGATTATCTCACCACCTGATTAAAAAACTATTTTGAGTTTTCAGTATTCTAATCCAGTCCTAATCCAAATGCATATATAAGTTTTACATTAGGTATAAATGTTACTTAAATATAATTTAGGTTTGCTTTTTATCCACTTACAGGCATTTTCATAATCTTTATAGTTATCACTTTAATGGCTATAAAATGATTCTATCAATATTATGCAGTGTAATTACCAACCTGTTCTCCCATTGATAGTTATTTTTTAAAATAGTTCAAAGTGCTAAGTGAAGTTTGGTATAGCCATTCAACAGAACCTATGGTAATTATGAAGATGAAGTATCAGCATAAAAATGCCTGTAAGTGAATGAATCAAATAAAAAATGTATCACCACTAAAATTACAACTATGCAAAAAGCATGCATGCCTGTGTATAAGAGCTAGAGACTCTATAAAAATAAACACTGACTTGAAAGGTATAAATCTTTACTTTTATTTTAACAGCTATCAATGTTATAATGATATAAGCCTGGAACATCACAGGCATTTAATAAGTATTTTTTGAAAGAAGGCAAAATATGACTGAAGAAAAACTCACTCACCGTCCTTAGGCCTTAAGTGTGTATGTGTGTGTATGAAAGAAATACAGAAGAAATCAACATCATTCTACTGGGAAATTAATTTTTAAAGTATATAAGGATCTTTTGCCGAACAACTCTGGCTTTAAAAGCAGGCAAAATTTTGGACATTAATCTCCCAGATGTGACCAGCAACTACCACCAAAATATTATCCTCTCCAAACTCACAGCAGATTACTAAAGGTCTCCTTCTTTAGGTTCTGTTCATAGGATTAAAAATTACAATATTTTCCTTAGGATGGGTAACACATTAGGTTTTACCATTCACGTAAGCGTTCTATGAATGAGTTTATTAGATCCTTTTCTGAAAGCTACATCATTCCTTCCTCAATCTTTCATTAACCTTACACAAGGTGCTTGGGAGATCAATGAAGTTAATTTTCTCAATTTTGCCCAAGGCCAGCTTTATTACTGAATATTAAATTATAGATAGAATTTTGTTTCAAAAAGTATAGATAGTATGTATGTTTGTGTGATATATTTATCTTGAAAAATGGTACCTATACTACAGCTAGTTCTTCAATGTTTGATAAAAATAAAAAGCTAATTAATTAAAATCCACTGCGTAGAGAGGTAAATCTGTATATTGTAAAATGTGATGTATTGAAGGGATCCAAGGAACTTATAGAGGAGATAATAGAAGAAAAACTACAGTTTTCATAAAATACAAACATACCTGTCTTTCATTAATTGATAGAGGTTTTCTTTCATATATTCAAATATAAAATAAAGATGGTCATTTTCTCTGATAACTTCTTTCAGTTTAATTACGTTGGCATGATTAAGTTTCTTCAGAGACTGCAACACAGCAAGTAAGCATTCAAATTATTACAGCAAAGTTATAGAAGTTGACAAAATCTCATCAATACTAGGTATGATAATTACTTTAAGTAATTTTCCATTTCTTCTGATTTCATTAATGAATTAAGTTTGAATATCTATAATATTTTACATATCAAAACCATCTGAGAACTATTTAAAGTAAGCAGTAATTGTTTTAAGTAATGAATGTAAGTGCAAAAGTAAACAAAGTCAACAATAACTACCAAACATTTCAATCTGTCACCTTTTTTCCCTTGATCTCTTATATAGGTCTTTTTCTGACTTCACATGTAAAATTTCATGCAAAAGTCTTCAAAATTTTATCTAAGTCATACAGCATGAAATACAAAGAAGTGTTATGTAGTAATTTAAAAAGTTGTCTTTCTTTTGATAATATGAATTAAAATGCTTTTAAAAATGAGAATGTACTGTCAAATATGAGGATATAGTTATTTTCTGTTCTCCACTGACATTCCAAAGAGAAATGAGAAATTACTTTAGGAAGATAAAGGAAAAAATGTAAGAAATATAATTATCTTTGGACCACTTTTCACAGAAAAAAAAGAATCATCTCCTTAGCAACCATTCTCAGATGTGAGGTAGAGTTAAGGCCTTCTCCAGTTCTTTTGCCTCTAGGATTTTACCTTAACTTCTCTCAAGTTCATACATTCATCCCAAGAATAGAACTTTCTCTTCATCCTGAAATAAAAAAAAAAGATAAGTTTAATGTACAGGAGATTGAGGATTTGAAAACCTAAATTCCACCACTGGCTTTCTTACTCTGTTACTAGCTAACTTTGGGCTAGCTATATCTCTTCCTTCTTCCTTAAAAGCAAATCATCTCGTTTCTATATATTGCAAGGCTACTTGGTACAAATTCACAATTATTCATAGCTGAAATTCTGCATCAACACAAAGGTGAAAGAATTACCATTAATCTTCCTTTCTGGGTGAGTTCCTATATTTCTCTAATTAGTTTAATTGTGCTTTTCTAAAAGGGCTCTTTCCAAATTTCCTTTCTTTCTAAAACTTAAAAGAATATGAAATACTATAATCAGGTGGAGTGGGGAAAAATTACAAATTTTGATACCAAATTTAGTACAATGATTTGATCTGACAACTTCTAAATTATTTCCTTAGCTTTAAACAAGAGGCCCACAAAGTGATTTAAATCAGCAAAAATTCAGAAGTAAACAAATTTTAGAAATAGCTTTCTTGAATTTTGTTCTTTACTTCCCCTTCCATCCCAATGTTGGTTATCATTGGAGATAAATATATCAAAAATGAATTTAGGTTAATAAAGTAATTCCACTATGTGTAGTATAGAGATTATATTATTTATATGAATGGATTTTAGTCACCATACAAAATGGGAGACAAGAAAAAACAAGAATTCATGTTCTTAAAATTGTTTCTTCAGGTATAGAAATTACAAGGCTGAATTATGAAAAATAAAAATCCTATATGTCCTACTGTTTTCATTTAGTATTATAATCTCCTATGGAGATGTTCTAGAAGATTCTCGGGAAGCTTAAAGTCATCCTTATTAATTAAATTAATTCCTATAGGAATTACTCTGAGCTTCTACAAGAGTGTAATACACAGGGGTAAGGAAATAAGTAAAGGAAAGGCAGCATAAAGAATTGTAATACACCCTGGCAATCAAGAATGTAGCTGTGGACTTGCACTGCTTAGATTCACATCCTTACTCAGCAGCTCACTGATTATATGGCCTTGGATGAATTACTTAATGACCTCTCTGTGCCTCAAATTCCTTAGCTATAAAATAGAAACTGCTGCATAAGAAAGCTTGTCGTAAACTGCTTAGTTCAGCACTCAACAAATACTAGATGTACCAAAATTTATGATCATCTACAGTAAGATATGAAGGGCATTACTGCTATTACTTCTAAAATATCCTTAGTAAATTAGAATTTCATTTATACTCAATCAATGAGTATAAATGTTGCAAATTTATGAAGGAGTTTGAAGAAATTGAGGGCTTAGTGGTTTACCAAAAGATACTTGTCGGTGTTATAGATTTATTTACAAATGTCTTGCTAAAACGATAAAGGTAAATCCAGGACAATAATCAATTTAAAATAAAACAGAAGTCAAATCCAACATAGCTATAAATTTTAATAAAGTGATCAAATCCATCCCTGGGATCATCAAACTCCAGATTTTCTGATTCTTAAAAAATAATTACACAATTTTTTAAATCCAATTTTTTTAGAGGTTAGATAATATATTCAAATTCATTTTTAGAATTTGGTACAAATTAAAACATTTTCATTCTACTTGAAAATCTGTACTAGCTGCATCCACATACACTTAATATGTTACTTTCTTTCCAGCAGTTAGTTCTCATCAATACTACTCTAAGGAAATACATATATCTTACTACCATTCCCTAGAATGAATCATATTATAGTTTTTTTAAATGGCATTAGATAACGCAAGATTTCTTACCAGTGATCTAAATTAAAATTTCCCAAAGGAAATTTTCAAAAAGATGCACTTTATTTTGTTCTGTACAGTGTTCTCCTGACTTCTAAGCACTTATCCTCCAACTCATCCTACTCAGTTTTGATTGCATTTTTAGACTGCTTAAAAGTTGCCCATTGCTTACTGAATTAAGAACAAACTTTCTATGTTCACATTCTCACATTATAACACCCTCTCCATCATCTACCCTCATTTTTTCTGGCCACCTCCTTGCCATGCTAGTGCTCAGCCTCTTCTCTACTTCAGTCCTCAACATCATTCTTAACTGAGAATATCTAATTCTAATAGCCGCTCACGAACCCAACACCCAACTCCTGGTTCTTCCGTTTAGAAAGCTTTCGGAATGAAAAATATCTTCTTCCAGATAATCATTTCCTTTCAAGGGGACATGTTTATTACTCACTTTGAAAATTAAGGATAGGCATGTTTATTACTCACTTTGAAAATTAAGGATAGGCAGCTCTGTTACACAAAATACATTCAAACTGGAATTTATTTTTAAATTTTAATCCAACATGGATAGATTTAAAATGTTATATAAAGTATTATACCCAGAATATTTATGGCCTAAATTTGCAGTGCCTAAAATTTTATATGACCAAGCATAAAATGATGGTTCTGATCAGATATTATGGAATATAGGTCTTGGTAAAAATAGGGATAAATTGAGAATGGAGACTATGGGATCTACTGTATGTAATTTTCAGGTAAAGTTTATTCCTTTGCCATAAGCCTTAAGAGAAATGGCAGAGGCTTCTGTATGAATCTTGTAGGCAATATAAGTCCAAAAACTATCCCTTAGATTGTCTTGTCCAGAACCTTAAGAAGTAATGGCTATAGTGAACATTCGTATCAATAATCATGCCAGCAGCCTGGCTTCACAGTTCCTTAACTCCAAAGAGATGTTCACCTCTATCCTTCCATAGTCACTCATAAACACCTTGTTGTCATGAGGAGTGGTTTTACTCTCTAAGATCTCAACCTTTAAAACTTCATACTCTGACCACGACCTCCTATCCTTTTACCATCACTATCATTGGATTGGCTATTTACATCCACTTGTTCCACACTTGATTTTGCTTGCCTCCTCATCCAGCATGGATCCCATAGTTCACCTTTCCACCACTATCCCCTCAAGAGCACATACATATTCTGAATGTCTCCCTCTCAGCTTCCCACAACTCCTATTTGCTATCCTCTGGTCTCTGCTCTCTGCACAGATTGGTGAAGACAGGAAAAAGAGTCATGTAAATGCCCCTACTAGGTCCACTTTAGTATTCATGCCATGTAATCTCAGATGGATTCTTACTGATACTTGGCAATCCTACAACTTTCTTAGCTACTCAGTAACCTGTCCTGCACAACTATTCACAGCTCAATGTTTCCACTACCCCATCTTTCATTACTCCTTACCCTACTGCAATCTGGTTTACCACCACAGCTATTGATTATGCTATGTTCTCCAAATCCAAGGAACACCATGGCAGATAATATTGTTTGGACACCAGAAGGCTATTTCTAGCCTCCTGGTATAGAAGCTGGAAGAGTAGATAACTCGCTTCTCAGCCTCCCTCGGACACAAGGGAGACCGTGTGATCCAGTTCTAGACAATAAGCTATAAGGGGAAGTCACTTGGGGGCTTCTGATAAAGAAATTTTACTTCCTGAAATTATTCGAGAGAAGAGTTTGCTGGTATTATTCTACATTCTTCCCACCTTGAACATGATAATGCCTAGAAGTAAAACAGTCATAATATGGCCATTAAGTGACACATTTAAAAACAAACAAATGCCAGCAGCTCAGAATGAAGAAGACGGAAAAGGCCTGGATTCAGTACAAGGTTGAGCCATTAAAAGAGCCCTGGAATCATCGAACTCCACATTTCCTGACATGTAAGAAAAACTCCTTATTTAAGCCATGGGTTCTGTCCCTTGCTATTAATTTATTTGTTACTTGCAGCAAGAAGCATCCCTAACTAACCCAGATGCTCTTCTAGTCATTAGATATTGTCTTCTAGTTGAGCACTTTTTCTTTTAGATCTTTCCCTTGGGTCCAGATATTTTCTACACTGCCCTGGTTTTCTCTCTACTTCTCACAATTCTAGGGCCCATCATCTATATGCTGGGGTTCATTAGTGCTCTATACGAAGACCTCTTTTCTTCTTATTTTGTATAGTTTATTATCACCTACACACTAACAATTTCTAAATCACCTCTGTTTTTGAATTTTGGATGGAAATACTCAATTGCCTATATGCAGCTCAAAGTCATTATATCCAAAACTTAACTCAGCTTTACCCCTCAGCCTGTGATTTCCCCCTCCCCATCACAGTGAATGGCACCACCACTACCTATTTAAGCCAAAATCCCAGGAGTTAGCCTGGACTCTTCCCCATTCTTTACTCCTTCCTATAGAGGCTGTCTCCTAAAGGTCCCTTGAATGCTTCCATTTATGCCTATACCCAATAATATTTCCTAAATCAGGCATCACCACCCATAACCAAGATGGCTCACCAATCTCCTAACTGGTCAACACATGTCTAGTCTTTACCTCTTTGATCAAGTCTCCATTCTTTGGCTAACGGAATTATTCCAAAACAAGATTTGATCACATCAACTCTCCTGCTTAAAATCTTCATCAACTTCTAGTCCTCAAAATGTACACATCCCTTAATCTGGCTTTATGAGTTCACCCTTTAGCCTCATATCCCTCCTGTGCCCCACTCACAGTCTACACTCCAGTCACCTACACTTCTTTCAGTTACTCAGCCCCAGTCAAGCATCTACACTCTCCCTCACCTCCAGACCTTCATCCATGTGCTCATAGCATAGAACATTGTTCCCTCTCCTTTTTTTCTTGATAACTTTTTTTTTCATTCTTGAGATCTCATTTTCTATGAGAAGCCTTCCAAGGTATTTCTCCAGCATCACTTCTTTATGCTCCCACAGGATCCAATAATCCCCCATTGTAGAATATAACATTTTATGTTGTAATTTGTCTTTTTTCATCTTCCTTACTACATTGTACCTCATCCATTTCATTCCCATTTGTCATGAACACCAATGTAGTAGGAGCTTAACAGTTATATGTTGAATGACTATTTCAATTTTCTTCAAGCCTTCCTGACTTCTCCTTTTCTCATTCATTTTTGCTCTGTTCTTACTTAAATTAGGAAGTCTGGCACAGAGTGGATTTTATTATCTAAAAGCCACTCTTCTCTTCCTTTTTACAAACATAGCTCAGCTTTTATACAGGGATACAATATGTCCAGCTAAATACTCAGTTTCCTGGTCTACCTCATAGCTAGGTGTGCCATATGACACACTCTGGCCAATGAGAAGTAACCAGAAGTCTTCTGTATAGGGATATGGCAATGTTTTTGTTTCCCCAATTAGAAAAGAGTGCAGTAATAAAGTGCCTCAGCTCTTCCCCATTTCTTCTTGCTTGGAACTCATACTCAATGTCTGAAGCTGCAGTAGTAATTTTTTGAAGACAGAAACTGAGATAAAGTACTAGCCTTGGGCTGCCTACTTCAAGACTTTTTATCATGTGAGAAAAATAAATCCATATTTAAGTTACTTTTGGTTAGCTCTTTTTTAAATCTCATATACCAAAGCATTCCTAAATTATATACTACTGATGGCCTAGCTCTCAGAAGGAACCAACCCTATTAAATCCTTGATTTTAGACTTCTAGCCTCCAGAATTGTACAGCAATAAGTTTCTGTTGTTTAAACCACTCAATCTGTGGCTTAAACTTTGTTGAAACAGTCTGTGATGGGCCAAATTGTATCTCCCCCCCACCACTCTAATTCATATGTTGAAGTCCTAACTCCTAGTACCTCAGTGTGTGAATGTATTTAAAGCTAGACCTTAAAGAGGTGATTAAGGTTAAATGAGGTCTTTAGGGTAGGTCCTAATCCAATATTACTGGTGTCCTTATAAGAGAAGGAAATTAGGACACAGACATACACAGAGAAAGATCATGTGAGGATCCATGGAGAAAACAAGTCAAGGAGAGAGACCTCACAAGAAACCAACCCTGCTGAAACCTTAATCAGACTGCTCCTCTCCAGAACTGTGAGGAAATCAATCCATTGTTTAAGCCCCCTGGTCTGTGGTGCTTTGTCAGAATAGCCCTAGCAGACTCATAGAACGGGCCACATTGGAAGTGGATCTTCCAGCCCCTGTCTAGCCTTCAGATGACTGCGATCTTGGCGGACATCAGACTGCCACTTCATGAGAGACCCAGAGCCAGAACCACCCAGCTAAGCTACTCCTAAATTCCTGATCCACAGAATCTGTGTGAATTAATAAATGTTTGCTCTTGTTTTAAATCACTAAGCTTTGGGATAATTTTTTTTTTACATGTAATAGATGATAAAGTAAATTAAAAATAAATAAATTAATAATAATTAATTCAATTTAATTATTAAGCTTAGGGAATACCATATGCCATTCTGAACTTAATTTGATATCACAAATACCATCTGATGTTTAGGCCTATTGTTTTAAAGAAATAATAAGCTCTACTATACACTAAACTTTAAATTCTAAAAACATTCCAGAAATTATTTTCAGTTTCAGTTCAAATTTATTATGCATAACAAGCAGAGTATTTATATTTTTTGATTTATCTGGGCAAACCAGAAAATTTAAATAATGTATGCGAGAATCAACATTATTCAACATTATTCAATTAATTACACATTAGCCAAAGAAATACGGGGTCTAAATTAGACCTCTCTCTGTGCTTGTATGTATTCTCAAGCAAGCAAAGGAAATGAAAACTCAGCAAAGGTAAACTTTGCAGTATTGCACACAGTACCTTTTGATGGCCACCAGCTCCCCAGATTCATTACTCTTGCCCATCAGCACACTTCCATAGGTGCCGTCTCCCAACTGTCTCATGGTTGTGTACCGGTTCATCTTGGAAAAATAATGTAACAGAAGTTGTGGATCGCAATGGCTTCTCTGTTGAATATAAATTTAAATGCTTCTTTTTTCAAATTTGTTTTTGCCCTTAGACTGTTACACTGGTGACAGGTTTGTCATCATTAACATAGGCTCTTCCACAAGATTATGAAGGTTCATGAGCTACAGCAATAAGTGATCTGGCAAGGAAATAGTGCTTCCATTCTTATGAACACCCTACAAAAAATAAGCATAAAATAAATTTTCATTAAAGAATCTCTTCAAAAATTCTACTGATAACCTACAGTACAGGGAAAAATAATAAATATTAGAAATACCAGTGTGTTGAATATTTGTCAGCAAATCATTTGTGCTATGTGGAATAAAGTTTACTTAGACTGAGAATACTTATTTGGAGAATGCTTCATTTACATGATACTGTGCAATTTATCCCATGAACATTCAATAAATATTGCCTTAATTATTTGTATGTTTCTTTTTTTATTGAATATAATCTATATTGTTCCAAATCAGATCTTGGAAAATCACACATCTATGCTCTATCCATTCTTTGAATCAGTTTCTGCATCGTATTTAATTTGGCCTACAGTCCAGTATGTGAAACTTCTGAGCCAGATTTGTCTGGAATCTAGGAATTTTCATATTTTAGATAATATGGTGCATATACCATATGTTAGGTAATATCTCCCATTAGTCTCTTAATGTACCTGCAGAAAAATGTCTGAAAAGTATGCTAAGTAAAACAAATGAAAATTATAAATGGCCTCATGTCATTCTTGTCATGTTTTGTTTCAAATGAGTTTGCACAAATATTTTTAAAGTGTCATCTTTCTGTGTTTCGTGGATTTCAAAACTATATGCAAGGGATTGTAAATCTGGATATATATGAAGGGTACAGGTTTCAATAGGTTCTGATTTTATTAGTACAATTAAAGAAAAACAAAGCACTAGCCTTAGGGTCTACTTCATTCCAACAACATTTGTGTTTCCTTCCATTGTTTTGTCATAGTTCCACACTTTAAGGAACTATTTCTCAATTCATACCTATTTATCGTTCTTGTTTTGCTTTTTAAAATCTCTATTATTCTGTTACAAGTCTTTATGCTTACTTGTAGATGGTAAAACATTTGGCATCATGAAACTACTTTATTTTATACTTTGGTACTTAATTCAAAGATTATTTCCTTTCATGCTAGCACTGTTTCACTTATGTAAAAGAAAATAAAATCATTGAAATTGCTTCTCTATTATATGCATAAATTTAGGACCTATAAGGATGTGATATAGTTGTTAAAAGCACCCAAGACTTCCAAAAAACAGGCTTTCTACAAGTGTAGAGAAGTACATTAAAATTATGTTGTTTCCTGTATGCAGAAATGTGTCCACAGGGAACTTTGGAAGAACCCAGTGGGGCTTTTCAATGATAGGGAGTGTGTATTAATTTATCATTTCTTTTACTTCACACAGATAATAACCCCTTCAAAGGCACACCTGAAATAATTTAGTCTAGGCTAACTCTGTGGCCAAGATCTTGAAAAAGAGATCATAATAGTAGATTTCAGTTCTTTTTAGAGGTTCCTTCAATTCTTCTCTCAGCTTAAGTATGAGCAAATAGTCTTATCAAATGTCAGCAAATGATTCTCCATTTGCCTGAAAATGCAAAGTTTTTTTGCAAGTGGCCTTTATACATGGATACAGATTTTAAATATTAAGGTAAATACAGATAAAGGCAACATCTGATTGCAGGGTTCCTGACCAAAACATGTATTTCCTTTTCTTAATTGTTTCTTTATCTGTAGAAAGAAATAAAATTTTGAAAGACTTTTTGGCTTGTTTGTTTTGTACTATGTGCTATGATTAAACAAACTATGGACTGAAATATGTTTCTTCTGATCATTTGGAATTTTATTAAATCAGTGTTTTGCAATTTACTATTAGCATGTTAACCCACTTGACATTCTTTTCTAGCTACTCTATTTAGGGTAATATACAACTAACTCTTTTAAGGAACAGGTCCTCTCTATAAGTTTACTGAATAAGTAACAATATAGAAAATACATTTGTCCAAAAGGCCATGATGTTTACCATAGCAGTAAAATTTAAAATAAAATACAGAAGGATTAAATGACCTATCTCTGACCAACCAGAAAATAAAAGATGGAGTCAGTCTAATACTTGCATTAGCTAAAAGCTGTGGTTGCTTTTTCTGTTTGTTTTTGTCTAGTTTTAGTATAGTCCCTAACTTCTTATTGGCTTTTACAATCACTGAAACAGCTAATTTTAAGGACCCATCCCTCTTTGCTCCCAAAACATGCAGAATCTAACTTACAATGAGAGCTACACCACCCCCTGAAGATTCCTACCCAATTCCTTATCCAAAAACACCAAGATGCTACTGACAAACTGGAAAGTGCAAATGGTGCGCTCTACCTGACAAAACCCTAAGGCTACCTACATCTGGCTTATCCTATACCTGAGGACAATACAAAAATAATAGGCCAGAAACAGTGAAGGGAAAGAAAATGTGAGTAAGGAGAAGGAGTCAGTCTACCTGGAGCTCCCATCATGAAAATTATTTTTCTAACCCACCCCCAAAATCATTTAATTAAGAAATTTAATGTGATAATAGCATCATCTTTCCTTTGCAAATATGTTGCTATGCAACAATTATTTTCCATTAACAAGCATTGCGGGTCTGAGAGGTAGAAAGTAATGCAGGCAATTCAGGAAAAGGACATACACTGCCTAATGAAAGAGGGAGCTGCCCAGGTGGAAACAGAAGGTTAGAGAGAAGAGGGTGCCAGAAACAGTAGTCAAAACTTTACCTTGCAGTGACTTTAAAACCTGCAAAAATGGAATTAATTGCATCTTTCTTGTCCACTATTAAGGCCGTTAACCATCAATCGCCATCACCAGTTCTGTTAGCACAACAGATCATTCAGTCACTGCTGACTTTCTGCATTTGGCCTCAAAGCCCAAACAGTTATAGAGTGGCTATTTGGAAATTTCATTCCAAGCCTAACCAACCAACTTTCAAATACATACTAGAAACAAAGTCTGTTTCAAGTGAGGATGCCTATAGCATAAGGAATATTTATATTCAGGAAAGAATAAACATGAAACATTACCATTTCCCAGTTTCTTCTGTTTGTGGGGTAGAGTGGTGAAGATTGTGGATATAGCACAGATTTTAAAAAGTCAGATTGGTGGCCCTGACAGCATCTGTCCAGTTTAAGCCCTACCCGACCATTAAGTAAAACAAATTTACATACTATATTCCTAAATAAAAACTTTGGAAAGGCCTCTTCTCAGTCATATTAATTACAAATTAAATAGCTCTCCAGGGTAAAGGCTGACCACTTCAGCTGTCTCTTTATCTCTCTGAAAATATAAGGCAATGGCCTAAAGAGGCATAGATATAAAGGTAAAGTTTTTTTTTAATCATTATTCCCATGTACCTACTCACTGATAACATATAAACAGCAGCTTTTATCTGTATAGTACAGTGAGTCCTAAACATAGACTACCTATTAGTCCCCAGTTCACACACAATATTTCTCTACAAGTTACATATGTTCTTTTCTGTTGACCTATAGAAAGCTACTTCTGCAAAATAGGCATTTATTAATATTTCCTATGTACATGAATATTTCCGTATATATTTTCTTGTGTGTGCAAATATATATGTGCAACAAGACAAAACACAAGTACATGCAATATAATTACAATCTTCAACTATTTTAATAGAACTTGGAATTTTCTACAGTCAAGCTATGATATTTACCTACTTTCCTATAGCTTAAACAAATCTTATATTCTGATTTAAAGAAAAAAAACATTTATTTAGAGTCTCAATTATAGACCTACATTAAATGAACACCCATATAATTTCTCTCTCATTCTAGTTTTCTTATTTTTACCTAAGTGCACAACTGCTGCTTATCCAAGTGCACAATTATTGTAAACTTGAGCTTTATTCTCTAGAGCTTCTGCCAGTTAAGAAGGGATTTAGATAGGATTAAAAAAGATTAACATAGAGGGCAAAGGGAAGGTAAAACTTGTGTCTGTCAATCACTGAACACATACTGTTTGGATGTCTTCCACTTGTCTTTGTAGGACCTACAGTAATGATACCACTTCAAGGTTGGCATTACGTTTTTTAAACAAGTAACGTCTTAAAAATCACGAAGTTGTTTAAAAAGCAAAACAGAAAAAAGATTTCAAACTAAGCAAGTCATATGTTTACAGAAATTAAAAGGGGAGCTTTTACAATGGGAAAACAAAAATTCCGTGTTAAAATATAAAAGCATTAGTGCTTTGTGCTAATATTCACAAATCATTTTAAAACTAAACAACAACAACAAAAAAATCCACCCCAACTAAGAGATCAAACATCCTTGCCGGACACCAACCTCACGTAGGCAGTAAGTGGCCGCCTTCAGAGGAAATATCTCCCTTCCCCATCACGCGACGGTGAACTGGAGGACGGCGGAGATAGAGGAAGGCTAAGACTGAAAGGTAACTTTTGCCTCCACCACTATTTTGATTCCATGGCTTGTTTTCGTTTAAAATAAGTCCGATAACTTTGACTCTACGAGAATTCCGTTTTTATTAGAACAAATGTCTGCTCATTTAAAAAGATTCTGGAAACATAATTACATAAATCTCTTTCGTTTTAGAACTAAGATTACAAACCACTAAAAACAAGTTTTATTGCTCCCCCCACCTTCCAACCCGTTTTATTTGCAGTAAAGAAACAGTTTTCGTTACACGGACGCTCTGACAGATTTTCTGCAACCGGGGCCTTTAAAAGACTTCTCCCTTTTTTTCTTTGTAGCTGTTCTGAACGCAATACACTGCTTTACCGAGACTTGCTCTGCCCCTCAGTCCTAAAAGTAGTTTCTCCTTCAGTCCAAGCAGTAGAGGGAGCGGCGAAGGTGTGTGTGTAGGGACGGGGTGGGAGAGAACCCAGGGAAGAAGTTCGGGGGCAGAAGTCCCTCAGATTGAGGATATCCTGCTGTCATCCTCCCACCCGGGACAGACACCCCTATCTAAAGAGCGCAGGACAGTGGTCGACGGGGCCTCGGACAGCACCCGCCGAAGTAGGCGCAGGCTGACCCCTCCCGCCAGCCTCGCTCCTCCCCGGATCTCCTCCCTCCCGTCCCTCCCCCTACCAGTGTCTAGGCCCCTTCTCTCCGCAGAGGTTGGTCCTAGTAGGACAGGACTCCGAGGGGACATGCCGGGCCAGCCTCGCAGGACAGGCTCGGGCTAGGTGGACGGAGGGTGGCGGCCCCGCAGCTGGCTCGGGATTACCTGCCTGCGCTGCGGCAGCTTTCCTCGTTCGCTCCCTTGTGAAGCTTCGGCGTCTTGTGTGTTTCATCTCCTAGGAAACGGCGGGGGCGCGCCAGCTCCTGCGCAGCCTGTCCATTTACACCCCGCCCACAGGGGCGTGGTCTAGCAATACAAGCCCCGCCCAATATTGCGTTTCCCGCTTCCCTGGGGCGCGGCTTCCTAGAACATCGGGGAGTGTATGGAACCCATTTAGATTTCTGCCGTTAGATTTTAGCAATTGAGCTTAAGGGCTTGGGAGAGTCTTGATTACCTTTTCAGTTCTTTATAGAAAGTTGGTTGGTTTGCCCTTTATTTTGTTCGGTTTTGCTCTGATTCATTCTACACTCTCTTTTTAAAAAATTTTTATAAGAGTGTATTTGAGTCAAAACTGATGATATATGCCAGGAAGCAGGATTTCAAGTACTACCCGTTGTACAAAGTCTTGATTTACTAGATCTGGTTCCCAGACTTGGGAAGGACAAGAGAAAAACATATGTTTTCCATATACTTATACACTGCTCTTGTGTTTCATTTCCTTATATTGGTCAGTTACTGGGGTATATATTATCTCTTAGGCCATACTTCTAAGGTTGTTTTCATTTATTCAGAGAACCTACTCAGTACCAGTGTTAGATGATGGTAATTACAAGATAAATGAATGTGTAAATAAATGAGCAAATAGTAACTAGAGTTGCAAGAGGAGGGTACACTTGTGTTACTGAAAAAAAAGTTCAGATTGGTTAGCAAAAAGAATCTATAAATCAGAAGCATGATACATGAGGCAATGATGTATCCATTTAGTAATTATCTATTAGGAATCTGGCTCTGGCCTTGGCACTGAGAATAATGCCAAGGTAGCAAGACAAATAGGCACATGGCCCTCTCAAAGCTTAAAGTGAAATAGGCAGGCAGAGTAAAAAGCATAAGTTAGATCATGAAGGTCTTACATGCACCATTACGAAGCCTAAGCCATTCCATGCGACAATAGAGGACCACTGAAGAATTTTCCAGAGGAGTGACATGTTCACATTTGCATTTTAGAAAGATTACAAGAGCAGCAGTACATAGATGGGTCTGAGCAGTGCATCTGGAGGCAAGAGAAAGAAAAAGAGGATACTGTAATTTATCAGGAAGAAACGATGAGGATCTCCCTATAGCAGTGATGATGGAAGTAGGACAGAAAGAGACAGATTTCAAGGGATATTTAGGTGTTAAAGTTGACAGGACCATATGGCTTAGATGAGAGGTAGTGGTATCCACAACCAAATTGGAAAATATTGGAAGAGGAACAGATTTGAGGAGAGAGGGTAGGAAATAATAGGCCCAGTTCTGAAAATTTTGTGTTTGAGAAAAATCCAAATGGAAGTCACAAGAAGGCAATTTGAGGTACCGATTTGTAACTTAGGGTTAGGTCAAAGTTGGAAATACAGATATATTATACTACTATAGATGAAGTCATGGGTGTGGATGAAATAAATTAAGAAGAAAAGAGGGCCAGATTCTGGAAAACTCCATCTTCTAAAAACTGGGGAGAAAAATATGGAGATGAAGGAGAAAGACTAACTAAGGCAATTTAGAGATGCAGTAGGATATCTCAAAAAATATTTCAGAGCAAGTTGAGAGTGGTAGGTTTTAAATTTAAAAAAAGAGAAAGAAACAAGGAGGAATACAAAAAGAAGAAACCATAATCAACTAGATCTTCTGAGGGGAGTCCTTCTGCTTCGAAGCAACTAGATTAATTGTAAAGCATAATTATTATTGCATTATTGCAATAGGAAGAATAGAAAATCTCTGAGCACTCCTAACTCCTTCTAAAAGGTACCTGATACTGGAGCAGGAGCAGTAAGCAAATGTGAAAGGCAAAGCTGGCCTAAAGGCAAATCCAACTTGAGCACAGCAACAAGAAGACTAAGCCTTGAACCAGTGGCAATAGGACTGACCTGAACCAGGGACTAGAATTTTAACCAAGGAACTGGAAAGGGGTCAAAGTGGTCCCAAGCCAGTAGAACCATTTGAATCCCAGAAGAAACAAGCACAAATCATCTCTGAAAGAGCCTCCTCAGTTTAGGCCTCTAGGCTTTTCACAAAATATGAGCTCATGATCACATGACAAAGGAACCCCCTTCAAGTGAGAATTAACAGAAAAAGAAACAATATACTTAGACTTTCAAGGTTTTCAGAAATTGGAAATATTAACTTGAATATAAAAGAACTACATGAAAAGCATACAGAAAAGCATACAGAATGACACAAATGAACCAGCTGACCAAGAATAGTAGAAAAATAATTAAATTGTTAAAAATGAATGTCATAATTATTAATATTCTTAAAAGAATGAATTAAATAGCATGTTAGAACCAAAGAAAGAATTAAGGAACTGCCACAAAATCTGCAGAAGTCACCAGAACATAACATAGATAAGAGGATAGAAAATATTAATGAGGGATTAAGCAGTATGATGGATAGAAAGAATAAGAAAGTTTAACAATGTCTAAATAGAGATTGGAGGAGAGGCAAGTTTTACAAAATTGTGGCTGAGTATTTTCTGCAACTAACTGAGGACATAAATCCACAGATAAAGGAAGTAGAAAGAATACCAAACTGGGCAAGTAAAAAGATATCCACATCTAGACACAAAGTTGTCAAACTGCAGAACACCAAAGACAAAGCAAGCCTAACATTAGAAAAGAGAAGGCCTACAAAGAAAGAGCAATTAGACTGACAGCGGAATTCTTAACAGTAAAACTGGAAGCCAGGAGATGAAATGGAAATTTCCCCTTAAGTAAAAATGAAAATAATGAAAAATTTCCCTCAAAGTACTGATAAGAAATAACTGTCAAACTAGAATTGTACCTAAGAAAACTATGTTTCAAGAGCAAGGGCAAATAGAGATATTTGCAGATTTAAAAAGCAAAACAAAACTAAGATATTTTACAACCAAAAGACCTACTCTAAAGGAACTTCTAAAGGCTTGATTTTACACAGAAGGAATGTAATCCTAGGAGGAAGATCTGAGGTGCAAAAAGAAAAGATCTGATAAGTGTGTATAAATACACAAATATTCTATGTAAAATAATAATAGTCTAATTTGTGGAGTTAAAAATATGAACCAAAATATTAGATGCATTAGCACATAAGTTGAAAGGTTTATCAGAGCTAAAGAATTATAAGGTCTCTGTAGTGTTTAGTAGTAGAAACTTTAGCCTTTTTCACATTCAATATACTCTCATGATAGTTAAGTGATCCTGTTAAAACACACGGCAGATTTTGTAACTCTGTTTAAAACCTTGAAATAGGCTCCCATCTCCCTTTATTATGTAGGTCTTTATTATGACCTACAAGCCTGTGAAGATCATCTGGTCACCTTTCTTCTATATGACCTCATCTCCTACTAGTCTCCTTCAGTCACTCTGCTTCAGCTACACTGGCCTTCTCACTTGCTTGAGAAGCTCCTGCCTCTGGGCCTTTGCTCTGGCTTTCTTGCCACTTGGTATTTTCTTCCCCCAGATATCTGTGTGGCTCAGTCAGTCCCTCATTCCTTTTTGGTCTTTATAAAAATAAAAAAAAAAATTGCTTTTTTGGCGAAGCCTTTCTAGCCACCCTAATCACCCTGCTTGCTAACACTTCATGCATACCCTGATGCTTTATCTTTTTCTTTTTAGTACCTATCCCCTTTTCATATCTCATATATTTTACTAATATGTGTTGCTTATTTTCTACCTCCCCCACTGGAATGGAAGCTCCCTGAAGACAGGGATTCATGTGTTTAGTTACCAATGAATGTATCTGTCCCTTAAATAGTACCTGGCACATATTAGATACTCAATAAATATTTGTTGGATAAATAAATGAATGTTTCTCTGGCTGCTTTCTGGAGAATGAATTGTAGAGGGCAAGCAGGTAGTAGGAAGACTATTAGGAGTCATTTGCAGCGACACAGTGCAGATATGACAGTGGAATCAAGAAGTGTGACAGCAGTGGAACTAGAGCGAAGCATTACGGTATCCAATCACAAATCAGTCCTTAGATTGATTCAGTTGATTGATTGAAACTTTAGAAAACTTCCAAATGCAAGTCTTTGATTGAACCTCCTATGACAGAAATCACTACCCCTCTACTTTCAATTTGGCATGGTTCTGATTATTTAAATTGCCCTTTCATTGAATTGTAACATATTACTTTGCAATTCCTGACCATAACTCTGATTTAACTTTGTATGATCTGTAACGTACCTCTTGTTTTGGTCTATTTGGCATTTACTCCTCCCTGTCAGGTATTCCCCTAAGTTTCCTTTGCAGAGACACTCCTGACCCATTTGTCTTTGTGGTTCAGCTTCAAGGATGGGCATGTGAGCCACTCAGAGTCTCAGTGGCTAGCTTACATAGATGGGCACATGATTCTGAAATACTGGGAAAAAGATATTCTTTCTCTTTCTGCTAGAGAAACTTAGTAAAATGAAGGCCCAGAGCATCTTTGCTGCAGTGCTGAGAATGAACACAAAATAATGTAGGGCTGAGAAGGAAGGAGCTTGTTTCCAGATGACAGCATTTGAGCACCTGCATTGAGCCATGTCTCAATCTACTCTTGGTCTTTTCAACTGCAAGAGCCAGAAAATTTTTCTTTTTGCTTTGTCATTTGACTTTCCTTTCTGCTTAAATTGAAAGTGTTCCTAATTTATACAGGACCATAAATAAGACATACTTTTTCCTCTCACATCTTACCACTTCCAGTATTTAAAGTTAGCTGTCCTGTCTCTCTGTGCCTTCCCCTCACACCTCAGAATTACAGTTAAACAGATTTTAACTGTAATAATTTTAAGAATGACCCTCTTCTTAGCACTTATCACCTTTAAATATACTATATAATTATCTGTTCATTTTGTTCATTGTTTGTTTCACCCTCTACTCCCACTAAATTATTATCTTCATAGGAGAGTGATTTCATTTGGTTTGGTCATTGTTGTTTCTACAACACACTAAAAACTAGCTGGCACATAGTAGGTGCTCAATAAACATTTGTTAAATGTATGATACAGATTCTGCCCTCTAGAAGCTCATGTTCTAGAACAGGAATTGCATTTTGCTAGAGGAATGTACAGTCCTGGTAGGGGCTATGTCTTTTAGGTTTGATTCACTTTCATTTTTATAAAGACATTCTCATCAAATTGTTTCTTGAATTCATTTTTCTGAGCAACTGCTTTGCATTAGAGACATTTAAATTTTGATTTTAAAAATAGAACATTTATTTTCAGTTTTTCAAATATAAATTAATTGGATAAAATCGGAAAGCACAGGCAAGTTTAAAAGGAGAAAATAAATATCATCTTCCCCTGTTTACTGTTTAATATTTTGCTATATTTTCTCACTTTATTTTAAACCAAAAAGTTTACTGTAAAATAAAAGATGGTATAACCTGAAGAAGCCAGTTCCCTAACAAAGTTTCCACTCTAAACAGAGAAAGCCCCTTTACACGACTATATAAATAGATTTTCCACAAAAGCGAGAGTATAAGTGGATGTGTTGGTTTTTACCAGTGTTCGTAGCTTGTAGCTTTTTCCCAGAGCCAGGATGTTGGTGTCGTTCAATGATACACAATAGCATCTTGGCTGAGTGCCATCCCAATACTGGGAGCCTCCACACCTACCTCAGAGAGGTCTTAGAGGTTGCAGGCAGAAGCCGAGGAGGGCCCATATCTAGGATATCCAAAGATATTAAACCCAAAACACTTGATCAGAATGTCAGGCACAAAATATCTTTACGGACAACTGCGACCATCTTGAAGGGATGGGAACCTGAGATCTGGCTTATCTGTCAAGAAGCAGCTACTTCACTCCATTATGTTTAAACAGACTATTCAGTTCACTTCATTCCTGTCACAAATAAGTCTGGAGCCTGTCCTGCTTAGGAGGAAGTAATAAATTATATCACCTCAAGTATGTTTGCTTCTGTCAAATGAATTTGTGGAACTGATCTTTATCAATATGTGTCTAGGTCCAGCAACTTTGTTTACATGTTTTATTCACTGACTTAGAAGATTTAACTGTAATATGATATATCATCAACTTCCTGCCCCAAAGAAACTCAACAGCTCTGAAATAAAATTTAAAAAATATTAGAGAGACATCATAAAGACAAGTGACTGTTGAAAATTTAATTTTCATTCCCAGTTTTTTTTGATTTTTTAAAATACATCCTTCTTGAATGGGGTCACAATGGAACATTTGGGAGTGGTCGTGTTAGAAAAACTCAAGATAGCTCTTTTAAGCACAAGAAGGACATGTAAGCTTCACATTTTTAAAACATCACACAAGTCTTTGGTAAGAGTAGTTTTTAATTGGCTTCATATGAAGGTTTTAGAGATATTTATTTAGATATGATTTTATTTAAATGTCAAAGTTTAAAGTTTTTATAGCAAAGATTTTGTTCTGTTAAATTTGTTCAGTTATAAATTAAAAATTACACATCACCCAATTCACTAGGTATTTTAACAACATCCATGCTCATTTTTGTTTTACTCATGAGCAGTCTCACACAGCCTAAATCTTGAGCAAATTAGAAAACATGAAGTATTTTTTCCTGAGGATAAACGCTCATCCTTTCAAAGGAAAAACATAACTGCAAAGACTAAACGGCAAAAGAGAAGGAAGCTGATTCACACTGCCCAACTCAGACGATGTTCAGCAATTGGATGTGTTGAGGGTATCAGAAAGTGGCTGGGGTGGGGCCAAAGAAAAGGAGATTGGCTGAAAGTCTGTAAAAGAAACCGTGAGACCCTCAGATTTCATCCTCTAGCCCACCTGGCCAGGGGCCTCTGCCCCTAACACACAGTCGAAGGCTGAATAAGGCACCAGCTGAAAATAGAAAGGTTAAGAAAGCTAGTGCATTTTGAACCATGAGACCCTAGGCCTCTTTCTCTGCTTCCAGGAAGATGACAATTGGCTTATGCCATAAGTTAAGATTAGAACATTACTCTCTGGAAAAGTAGATTGGAACAAGAAAAAAATCCTGAGGATACTGACATTTGAGTCCCCCAGTTGACAAGCCCCACCCAAACAAGGAATCTGAGGCATAGGAGGAAATTCTGTGACTCAAAGGAAACAAAGCCAAGGCAGGGAACGTTAAAAATGAAAAGGCAAAACAATCCTAAACTATAATTAATATTCTTCAAGACATAAAGAGAAAATATTGTACCCATGAAACAGGAAAAAGATTCTATAAAAGGAAGTAATATTCAGGGAACAATAAAGAACTCTTAGATAATAAAACTAGGATAGCAGAAATCTAAAATAAATTTACAGAATAGTTGAAGGTAAACTCCTGGGAATTTGAACAAAATGACATATGTTTAAAAAAAAAAAGTAGAAACAATTAGAAAATAAAAGAATCAAGTTTTTTGTCTAATTAGGAGGAAAAGAGGAAACTGAATCAAAAATCAAAAAATTAATGCAAAAATAATACAGAATTGAAGGATATTTGTTTTCACATTGAAAGAGCTCACCAAATGCTCATAAAAGAATAGGAAGGGGAAAACATGAAGACATATCTCAGTGAAATTTTAGAAAACTAGTGATCAGTAGAAAATTCTAAAAGCTTCCAAAAAAGGAAAAGAAACAATTTACACACATGCAATTAGGAATCGCAGTGCTAGCTGTTGCTTAAAACCAGGTAAATATCCAAGCAAATAAAAAACAGAGTAATACCTTCGGAATCTAAGGAAAAATAATTTTGACCTGAATTTGACACTCAAACTATTCCTCAAGTTTGAGATGTGCACTCTCCTTCCATGCACCCTTCCATGCATCCTTTCTTAGGATGTTTCTGAAAATGTGATCCATCAAAAGGAGAGATAAATCAAGAAAGAAGATGTAGGATCCTGGATAAAGAGGATCGAACCCAAGAGAGAGAGAAAAAAGTCCCAGGATAATGGTAGAAGGAAGAAATAGTCTAAACCTGTGGTTTGGAAATATGGAGGTAAATACCAGAAGAAATGCGTGGATGAAATAGTCTAAACCTGTGGTTTGGAAATATGGAGGTAAATACCAGAAGAAATGCGTGGATATGGAGGTAAATACCAGAAGAAATGCGTGGATGATTCTCACTTGCTCAGGCTAGTGAGAATCAGATTTAGGGAAGGGTAACCCATTATTAGTGTGTGTGTGTGTGTGTGTGTGTGTGTGTGTGTGTGTACACACAAAATAGGTAATTTTTGAAAAAAATATTAGCATGTATTGGTTCCCTCGTCATATGTATTGCCTACTGCAATGAAGAGTCTGTTATGTCAAATATGGATTGTAAGGAATTCTTCATGTTGTCTGGCTTTTTAGTGACTCATCTTCAAGACAACACAAATATGTTTATGATTTGAATATGGTAAATATTCACAGCTGAGATAAGTCACACCCAAACTGCTTCTGCTAGCAAAAGATTGATTATTATACAGTAAAGCAAAATGGTTCACAAAGAATTACTTATGAAAAATGACAGTTGTGAAAATTTATCACTTTTTATTAGTGATGAAGAGGCTAGAAAATTCAATTGCTTCCCCATTTCCCCCACCTCAAAAAACACAATTTTAGATTTTTAACTTTGGAGTAACCAAATTTTATCAACAATTGCCTCAATTTTCACATTAATTTTGTAAATATGGATTTAGCTTATGCTTGAAGCCAAATGACAAATGTTGAAGAAGGAATATCATTGGATTTGATCAGCAGGTTTCACTCTTTTACTAAGTCATTTTAGGAGAAAGTTGCAGCATCAAAATGTACAAGATCTTTACATATACTTCCCTGTTCTTTGTATTACCAAGATGACATGGGACACTGAGTGATCCACAATGTGTAATTCTAATTAATACTCTTCCATAAACCTCAGAAAAATTTTTAAGTGTCTTGTAACCCCAAAGTGGATATACATCTTCAAGATCATAGAGGTTTCTCACTAAAACATAGTGGGAATGAAGAACTTCTTTAGACTATTCTCCTTTCTCTGAAGTTATTTCATTTCTAGAGGATATTCACATAGAAGCTTCTATTTTAATCTGGGAAATGTTAGGAATTCACTTTTTTAAAATTTGAGGTAAAATTTATATACACTGGAATGCCAGATCTTAAGGGTTTTTATAAATGTACATAATCCTGTTATCACTACCTTGATTTAGACATGGAACATGCCTTTCATGCCAGAAAGCCCCCTCAGGTCCCTGACCAGCCAATTCGTACTCCTTCTTTATGGGCAATATTGATTTCTATTACTATAGATTAGTTTTGTCTGTTCTTGAATTTCATGTAAATAGAATCATAGATGGTATACTCTTTTGTGCCCTGCAGCTTCTGCTTAATATAATGTTTTGAAATTTACCTGTGTTGTTGTGTTTATCTGTAGTTTATTTTTGAAATTACAGAACAGCTCTCCATTGTATGAATTTACCATATTTGTTTATTCATATTTCCTGTTGATTGACACTTGGTTAGTGTAAATAAAGCTTCTGTGATAATTCTTGTACAAATCTTTTTTGTGTGTAGAGATATGTGTTCATTTCTTTTGGGTAAATACCTAGCAATGAAATTGCTGGATCATAAAAGAGGTGCATGTTAAACTTTAAAAGAAACTGCCAAACAGTTTTCCAAAGTAGTTGTGTTATTTAATGATTCTACTAGCAACATATGAGAATTCAAGTTTTCTCCACATTCTTGCTAACATTTGGTATTGTTCATTCAAAAAGAAAATTAGCCATTCCAATGGTTGCAAAATCTCTCATTTAGATTTAATTTACATTTCTCTGAAGACTAATAATATTGAGCATCTTTTCATGTATATATTAGCCATTCATACATTTTCTTTTGTGAAGTACCTGTTCAATTTTTTACTGAGTTGTTTGTCTTGTTACCAATTAGCTTGAGTTCTTCATATATTCTGCATAAGAGTTCTTTGTCAGGTGTGTGTTTTGCAAATATTTTCTCTTTGTGACTTGCTTTTTCTTTTTATTAGTGGTGTCATTTGATGAGCAAAAGTTTTACATTTTGATATTTATCATTTTTTTCTGTAACAGTTAGTGCTTTTTGTGTTCTCTTTAAGAAATCTTTGCCTACCACAAGGTAACAAAGATATTCTCCTATGTTTTCTTCTTGAACATTTATAGTTTTAGCTTTTATATTTAGGTCTATAATCTATCACAAATTAATTTTTGTGTGTACTGTGATGTAGTGGTTGAGGTTTATTTTCCCCCAGGTAGATATCTAGTGTTGTCTATTAACTTTTTAAATGTTAGATCAAACTTAACCTAGGACAAACCCTGCTTGAAAATGATATATTCTCTTTTTAATGTTTTGCTTGAATTTAATTTAATAATATTTGGGTAAGAATTTTTCAATTGTGTTCATGAGGTATATTGATCTGAAAATTTTTTTCTTATAGTGTTTTGTCAAATTATCATATTAGGGCTATGCTAGACTCTGGAAAACAGCTAGAAAGTATTCCTTGCCCATTTTATTCCCTGAAAGAATTGGGTAGATTGATATTATTTATTTAAATTTTTGGTAGAATTCAACATTAAAATAATCTAAGCCAAGAGTTTTCTTTGTAGGACAGTTTTTAATTACACATTATTTAATAATCATAGAGTTATTCATAATTTTTATTTCATTTTGTGTCCATTTTAGCAAGTTTTTTTAAGTTTCTCATTTCATCTCAGTTGTCTAATTTACTGACTTCCAGTTGTTCATAATATTTCCTTATTATTCTTTTGATACCTATATGATATGTTTTCATTGTGCCTTCATTTTTTTAAAACATTTCTGCTGAATATAGAATTCTGAGTTGACATGTTTTTTTTCACCCCAGAACTTTGAAGATGCTATTTGTCCTCTATTATTTCTTAATTTTATCTGAAGATTTAAAATTTTTTCTCTTTATTTTTGATTTTTCAGCTACCTGTCAATGATGAACCTAGGTGTGATTCTCTTTGTAATTCTCTTTATGAGATGCACTGAACATTTTGAATCTGTTTATTGATTTATTTTACCAGTTTTTGGAAATGTAAGAGTGTTGATTTTTGTTTTAAGTAGTCAGTTACCACCAACTAATCACCTGGAATTTATGGTTGCCTGGTATTACATTTTTATTTTAATGTTTTTTGTATTTTATTTTATATTTATTTTTTATTATGGCGACATTTGTTAATGAAAATCAGTACGTTTCAGGTGTACAATTTAGCAGTAAGACATATATTTATCTTCTATCGTGTGTTCCCCGTCCAAGTATTACATTTTTAAAGATGGGTTTGTTTTATTTTTGCATTAGTTTTAGGGTTAATTCTTTAAGACGTAAGATATAACCTTTACTCTCTATGGCCCTTTTAGGATTTTTATGGAAAGAACCATGGTGCTAAGCAAACCTTTACAAACTGAGCTCCAAATTTGGTCTCTCTTACAGCGGGCAGCAGAGGAGACTGTTCTGTTTTTGCAGCTTTCCAGCTGTTGCTTTACTTTGTTCTCCTTGGAGTCTTGTCTATGCAGAAAGAGTTCAAGGGAAAGGAAAGAATTTAAATTGAATTTATGTACAAACTTTGGGGTTTTCTCTGTGGCTCCCTTTTTTCTAAGATCCGCACCCGCCCCCCCCCCCCCCGGTCAATTTCCAACTGCTTTTTTTCTCCAGATTATCCTCTGACAAATCAACCACTGCAGCATCATGCTCCGTTCTAGCTGCTCCATGTCGTGTGGACGGGGTCATGCTCTCAGGGGACAAGGTATATGAACATGAGCTAAAGTCAGTGTGGTCCTCTTCTCTCAAGAGGCAAATCCCCTCCAATTTCTACCTCACTTTTAGTGATTATTTTTTTCAGGGCCTTCAAATGGTTAACCTTTATATTATCCAGAGTTTATAACTGTTACATGAAGGAGAGTTAGTCTAAAATAAGCCGTTCTACCATTTCCAGAAATAGAAATTCAAGAATTTACTTTTAAGTATTGATACCCCAAATGTTTCAGAACAATATTGTATTTTATGACTCCCAATATTTCTATTTGTATGTTTATGGATTGATATGTAGATACAGAACACAAAATGGCAAAATATATATTTTGATCTTCAGTATAACATCAACATATGCAGTGGTTTAATATAATCATTATTCTTGGGATTCTTCCCTATTCACTCTCATTCTTGTGTTTTCCACAAATGGTCTCATCCTCAAATAATCAATTTTTCAGTGGTTAATCTTATTAGAGGTTTCTTTCAATTCTCCTTACAGAATGGAGTGTTCAAAAGTGTATATATTTTTAAACTACCAGCATATTTCTTATCAAAGTTTGGCAGAATATCCTTCAGTACATGATTGCTATCAAGGCAATGGCTGACCTAGCAGCTTTATGCTTCTTTAAGACTGCACATTTCAAATTTGAGTTTTTCTGTTCTTAGGGAGATAAGCATTCTTGAAAAAGATGTCATTATGTGGCCTTCTTATAACTTCCAATTGATAATACTTCATAAGCCTATTTAAGGCTGCAAGAAAATAGTTGAGATGTAGAACAAGAATAATTTAACACTCACATTTGCCCTATTTTCAAAAAATTGTGTTTTTAAAAACTATCTTTTAAAAAGTACCTTTGATGTTCCAAACAGAGGGGTTTATCGGGCCATTGATTGCTGCTGTGTTATATACATGAGTAATTGCTAGGAAATAATATTTTATATTTAAGTAGTATTTTACAATCTACCAATGACAAGTATTATTATATGCTGATAATTCTCAAATTTGTATCTCCAAGTCTGTGCCTCCATCCTAAGCTCTAGATTTATATATCCAGCTGTTTATTCAATACTTTATTTAGAAATCTAATAGTTTGAACTTAACATGTTCGAAACTGAGCTCTAATACTCTCTCCTTCCTCTACTTTCCCCAGGTACTCCAGCTCTAGCCTTTCCCATCTCAGTTGATGGCAACTCCATGATTTCAGCTGTCAAATCAAATATGTGGTACATCAGTTTTGAATCTTCTTCCTCTTATTCTCCACATTAAGAAAACCCATAAGCTTTTCCTTTATAATGTATCCTGAACTTGACTATGTCTTGCCAACCCTGCTGCCCACAACCCTGGGTCAAGCCACCATCATCTCTCATGTGCATTATTGCAATAACGTTCTCACTAGCTTCCCTGCTTCCACACTTACCCCTCCTCAGTCCATTTCCAACACATCAGCCAGAGTGACTGTGTTAGAACACACAGCTCATATCAAAGCACTCTGCTCAAAACCCTCCAATGTTTTCCTACATTGCTCCTATAAAAGGCATTGTTTTTATTAGGGCTGAAAAGGCCCTACCTTTCGTCCACTGTTCTCCTTTTACTCATCCGGCTACAGCAAACTGTAGGTTCCAAACATGTTGAACGCTGGCTGTTCTCTCTGCCTGGAATGCTCTTACACCACATACCCACATGGCCAGCTCTCACATTTTCTTCAGATTGTTACCCGAAGGTCACACCCTTAGTGAGGCATTCTCTGGACTCTCTATGTAAATTTGTACACCTCTTCACAATATATACTTTCCAACTCCCCTTGTCTGCTTTATTTTCTTCCTTAGCCCTTACCACCATATGCCGTACTATATATTTTTTATTGAGATCTTGTGTATTGTCAATCTCCACCGCTAGAATATAATTTCAGTGAGAGGAGGGATTTGAGCTGGTTGTTCTCTGCTCTATTTCCAGTGCCTAGACAGCATCTAGAACACAGAGGAAGTTCTGAACATATTTATAGAATGAATAATACAAAGCACTTTTATACATATTGACATATCTGATCCTTCCTACAAGTCTATCTCCATTTTACTAATCAGTAAAGTACGTTCAGAGTGATAATATAACTTGACTAAGGCACATAGTCAATTTCAAAGACAAAAATCGTATATGAGATTTCTGATTGTGGAATTTCCGAGATACTTCCATGACACTACACTGTTCCACCGCAGTCAAAACCAGCATGGTTGATGAATCATCTGAACCCAAAGAGTAAATGCAGATGTTGTTTTTATAAACCAAGAAGTGAAGGATTTTTAGGTGTTGCTATTTCTATATTATTATAATACCTCTTCTGAACTAGTAATATAGATTTTTTTAAATTGAGATGTGATCTACATAATATAAATCTAACCATTTTAAAGTGAATAGTTCAGTAGCTTTGAATACATTTATATATTGTACAATCACTACCTCTCGTAATACAGAATTTTAATGATAGGGTTTCTTTCCTTCCTTCCTTCCTTCTTTCCTTGTTTCTGTCTTTCTTTTGTTTTCTTCAGATTGCACTATGACAAATACAGAGAACATAATCAGAAGAAAACTTAGAGAACTCACATTCCTTTATATGAATCAGTTCCTTCTTTTCAAAACACTGATATTTTTCTACCATGTTTATTGAACTATTGCTAGGCTTTAGTACTTTGGCAGTACACATAAGACTTTGGAAGAAAAATCTTAAAAATCTTATAAAAAGCACCATGATATATGCATTTTTTGATGTGCAGTTAGTTATTACTACTCAAAGTATATTCTTCGTATCTACTTATGTGAGAATTATCCATAAAATATAGTTCATATAATCTGTTCATATAAAGGTTCACCTTTGTCTGCAGGCTTTTTGTAAAACTGCAGTTTTACATTTACAAAGTCTATTTTTATTATTTTATTAATTATGTATTATATAACATATTAGTGTTTTATACAAATATCATTTATTCTTGTGAATTTGTCTCAGGACATACCATACTCTGTCCTGTCTCATAACTTGCTAGTGGTTCACTATTCCTGAACACCAATTCCATTCTCTATCTACCAAATTCTCCCCATACTCTCAGACTCAGGCCTGCCTTCTTCTGTGAGGTTCTCACCAGCGACTCAAACGTCACTGGATTTCTTCCCCCTCTGAATTTCTTTTACTGTTCATATTGTCTGTACCACATGATTGATCGCTCAACTACATTCTAGTCTATCTTGTTCATTATCATTTCATCACTTACTGTTCTGGGGCCCCATTGCATTTTCCATAAACTGAGCAGATGAGATTAGATGCCCTTAAAAATTTCTTCCAATTCTGAAAATTCTGATTAGCATAATAGTGTTTTCTTCTTGGACTATAAATTTCTTGAGACAGATGCTTAGTAAGTGACTACCCACTATAAACATGTGTGTTTATGTGTGTTTAGGAGTATGATACAACTTCTAAAAATGATAATGGCTTATTAAGTCAAATTAATAAACTTATAGTGTTCAGATTTGGAAGTGGCACTCTTGCTACTTGTGCTGGTCACAACACACCAAAGTAGTATGTTCCACTCTGGCAGGCTCATGTTAAGACCTTTTGATTGGAAACCATAATAATGAAGGTATTAAAGTCATTTAGTCTGGCTACAAGATGATTAATAGGAGACAAGAACACTATATTCAAGTATTTACAGATATAGAATGAGAAACAGAATTACAACAGATGGTCCAGAAGATAAATCTAGGACAAATGGATGGTTTTTCATGTAAGGGTGATTTCAACTTAGTGTAAGTAACAACATTTTCATAAATTTCTCATAATTTGAGCTATTTAACAATAGTATGAGCTACCTGCCTCATTGGGTCTATTAATTGTACAATCATTTATTAAGTGCCAACTATACATCAGACACTGTTTTTGACATGAACGAGTAATGACTGAGATCGTCATGGACCTATCATAATAGAACTTACATTCTAGTGGGGCAGAGAAACAATAGCTATATATGTATAATTTCCACAAAGAAAATAAAATTTCCATGAAGAAAATAGAGCAGAGCATTGTGATAGAGAGAAATGGGGTGGAAATGGTTGCTGGGCAAGTTTAGATAAAGCAGTCAAGGAAAGCCCCTGTGAAGATAACATTTGAGCTGATACTTAAATGACCATTTAATACCACGTAATACCTCAGGGAAACACATTCCAGGAAGTAGATATAGCAAGAATGGGTGTTGAGGGCACTCAGTCAATGAGCCTCAGAGAGTTCAAAATTATATGTCCACTGGGCTAGGCTCTGATGCCCAATTGTTTGGCCAAACACTAATCTGGATGTGCTGTAAAGGTATTTTATAGATATGATTAATATTTGTAATCCATTGGCTTTAAGTAAAAGAAATTATCTTTCATAAGGAAGGTGGGTCTCATCCAATCAGTTGAAAATCTTAAGAGCAAAAATTGAAGTTTTCTGGAAAAAAGGAATTTTGCTTCAAGACTGCAACATCAAATCCTGCTGTGTTTCCAGCCTGCCAGAAACACAGCAGATTTCAGACTCACCAGCCCCTACAATCATGTGAGGCAATCCCTTAAAATAAATCTCTTTATATATGTGTGTGTTTGTATATACACCATAGAGATATATACACAAATATATACATACACATATACATGTTATATGTATCTATGTGTACATGTACACACACATACACACGCACATGCATATCTCACATCATTCTGTGTCTCTTGAAAATTCTGACTGATACAGATTCCTTCCTGAGAATTTCTGCACTACCTAGCATGAAGTGTCTACGATTCCATAGCTGATTGAATAGGTGTGGAGAGTAAACTCTAATGGCCTATGATGCCAGAATTGTTTAGGGCCAAAAATGCTATGGGTTAGACTTTTAGGAAGTATTCCTCCTTCACAAATATTTCTGTTGTCTATTCAATCTTACAGTGTAGTGGGGTAGCCCACCATTGCAAATGTTTAATAAAAAACTGGAGAATTCACCCGTAACTCATTTCTACATTTTAAAATTGATTTTTTTGCTTAACAACTGTGGGAATTCAAATTAGATCTGTTCATTTTTAGCTAGATTATTTAAAGTAGACATAGTTATATTTTTGAGGACAACTTTTATATTTATGGTCAAGGGAACATGCTAGATTTTCAAAGTGGAATGCATGATGTTACTAGCCAACAGCCATTTTTGATTTATGATCTATTACAAATACCTGAGAAATCACCTTGAAGGTATTTTTCTGGCATTTGCACAACTGCTACAGGTCACTGATAACATTTGTTATTCTGTCATCACTTGCTACTCGTCAAATTCAGCAAATGCCTGGTATAACATTTCACAGACTCAGGACGACTTGTCCTCATCAGAGAATTGAATCTCCAGGGTCTCATGGCCATAGCTGACAATCATGGTTATATCTTCAATATTCTCTTTCAGTAGTGCAGAGTGTAGAAAAATGTCATTACCTATTTAATATCTAATATCAGAGTAAGAATTACAGATTATGATGGTAAATTTACCATGCTGATGAGTAGACAAAAAGCCTTACATAACACTTTGCATATTATTAGTTCTCTTTTCTTCTCCATTTAAAATGCATTTTACTTTTTAAATGCATAGTCTTGTCTAATCTTAAATTGTGTTAAATTTGGCCAAAATAAATCAAGCCTTCAAAGTATCATTATTCTAAACTGCATTTTATGAATAGGCAGTTTGTAAGTCTGACCTGAACTTTTGTCCTGAACAAATCAGGAAAGAATACAAAACAGGTGTGATGGAAATTGACATTTGAAAGGTTCGAGTGTTACCTTGTATCTCCTTCTAAAGATGTACCGAGTCCCATTTTCAGAAGACTTAGCTTGTTTCATGGATTCCAAGGTCCAGGGGAAAAGGTTCTATGATAACAAAATGCTTTAACTTAATTAGATGCATTTTCTCCAGGCTTTTTCTCTGGACCTTATATGGGTTGACTGTAAGCACATTTCTAGACTACATTCTATTTTCTGGCTCACCTTCACTCTTTATTTCAGGTCAAAAAGCACATATTTTCCATGTTCCCATGAAAGTTTCCCACGTAATGTAGAACCTCTATCCCTGAATTAAAGGGGGCAATTTTAGGTACCCTGAGACGAAGGAACTACAACCCTCAGATTATCCCTTAAAAGGAAATGCCTGCTCCACCTTCACAGTGCAAAAAAGTGCTGAGTCCAAATCCTTGCTCTAAGAGGCTATGTGGGCTCTGGCAAAATCTGTCCTTGTGCTTTCTATGTCCAGTTTTGTCTGAAGGCCGTACCCGTAAACTCCACACTATACTACTTAATCCCATGTCAGCACAAGATTACTGCAAGTATTTCTAGACTTCATCATGTCCCATCTGAGTCTTTTATTCTAGCTAAATGTCCCTGGTCTCTTTAATCCACCTTTATCAAATGCAATGGTTAATTTTATGAGGTAACTTGGCTAGGCTATGATGCCTAGCTGTTTGGTCAAGTATTATTCTAGATGGTTGTGAAGGTATTTGTAGATGGAATTAACATTTAAATCAGTAGACTTTGAGTACAGCAGACCCTTTATCATAGATGGACCTCATTCAAGAGGAAAATAGGTTGCTGGAAGGAAAAGTGATTTTGCCACAAGACTGCAACAAATAAACCAAATAAACCCTGCCTGAGTTTTCAGCCTGCTCCCCTAGGGAATTTGGACTCAAGACTGCAGTATCAACTTTTGCCAGAATTTCCAGCCTGTGGGCCTGCTTTACAGATTTTTGACTTAACAGACCCCACAATGTGTGAGCCAGTTCCTTAAAAATTCTCTCTCTCTACCCCCCTCCCCCGCCACCTCCACACACACACGCACACACACACCCTCATCTAGATCCTCATCTATATATCTCATTCCTCTGGAAACTTTGACTAATACATCTAACAACAAAAATTTTTTGTTTTCTCATCCTCCTTATTTTCTGAATATGTTCCAGATTACTTATCCCTCACCTAATATACTCAAGGTGTGATAAGTAGAAGGGCGAGAAATATTATTTCCATCATATCCTACCCCTAGTATAATTTCAGTGCTTAAGAACAAAGTCTTGTATAGAGAGAGCCAGATTTAAAGCCCCATGTTACAATTTCGCGACTTAAACAAGTTACTTAATTCAATCTGTTTCTTTAAACCTCTAGATGAAGATAACAATAGTAATTGTAACATAGTATTTTGTGCTGTGAGAATAAAAAGATACTCTACTCCAAAGAATCTTTTTTTTTTTTTTTGGCTTTAGCAACAAGTAATAGCCAGAACCAGTTTTAAACCCACCTAGAATGACCAATGACAGCTTGCCACAATAACCAGTAAGCTGATCTGTGACCAGTCACATCTAAAAACAGTCGATTAGCAACAGTCTCACTGAATGACCATACTTCTGAAAGGTTAGCCAATCAACAACTGTCTCACTCAAATAACTATGTTTCCACAGCAAAATATCAACCCATCTGTAATACCTCCACTTTTGAAAATGCACCAGTCCCTGAACTCCAAGTTTGCCCCAAACCTGAATAAGTGTAGCTCTCTGCTCGGAGACACTGTGGCTCATAAGCACAGCTCTCCCTTGTTTAGCAATAGTTTCAGCTTTTTCTTTCAGACCTTCAGTGGTGGCCACATATATTGACAGATAATAAAATTGGATCATATATGAAAAATATTTAGCATAATGCCTGGCAGAGATTAATCACTTAATAAATGTTAGTTATTATCTTATTATATGTTCTTTAAAGTTACTTTGGCTTTTTTTGATAGCAAAGACTGTCAGCCCAAAAATGAGGTTGAGGTGGACACACAAAATAGGCATATTTGGGACATGAAGCCAACATCGATCTAGGTGGGAGATGACTAGAGAGAGGACTGACTAACCAGGAGGATGATCAAGACAATAGTGATTTACTGAAGATGCCTGTGACCATGACTGCATCTTGCCTAGCTATGATCATGTCTGCTCCATGAGCTCCTGTTTGAGAGTAACCCCACTACCTTGTTATATCACAATGTCTGCTAAATGCCGGAGTTCTTTTCACAGGGGCTGCCGATGACCCATCCATCCTCAACTGCATTTGTTTCTTGGGCCCCAAACTAGCAGGATCAGACCTTTATTTCATTAAAGTTCATCTTGCTAAATTTGGTTCAGTGCAGCAATATGATTAAAATTCGATGAAAGAAAATGCCTTCAAACATATGTAGTAGCAAAATATAACACAGTTTTAGACACGTAGATAAGAACATTTTGTCTTTTTAGTGGAAGTCTCTGCTCTATCACTCATTCGTGCATGGGATTCTTCTGACAAAGATGGAACACAGGAAGGCTGAATATAGATTTTGTACTTTAAATAGAGTTTATTTTTTAGAACAGTTTTAGATTTACAAAATAATTAAGACTATAGTACAGAGTTCACTTATGTCCTGCACTCAGTTTCCCCTATTATTAACAACATCTTAATAATGTGTGGTACATTTGTTACAATTAATTGATATATTATTAATTAAAGTTCACATTTTATTCTGACCTCCTTAGTTTTTACCTAGTGTCCATTTTCTTTTCCAGGATTCCTTTGAGGATACCATGATACTTTTAGTTGTCCAGTAAGTCTCTTTATGGTCTTCTACACTGTGAGTATCTCAGGCTGTCCTTGTTTTGATGACCTTGACACTTTTGAGGAGTCCTGGTCAGGTATTTTGTAGACCATGCCTCAACTGAGATTTACCTGTTGTTTTTCTCATGATTAGATTGGGATTTTGTTTCAGCGGAGAGGAAAAACAGAGGTAAAGTGCCATTTTTATCACATGATATCAAGGGTACATACTATCAGCACAACTTATCATTGTTGACGTTGACCTTGATCACCTAGCTGATCAAGTTACTCTTTTTTCCCCTTCCATACAGAACTCTTTGGAAAAAAGTCACTATGCACAACTCACATTTAAGAAGTGAAGAATCATATTCCATCTTCTTGAGGGCAGAGTATCTATACCAATTACTTGGAATTATTCTGTACAGAACATTTGTCTATTCTTCCCATTTGATTTTTAATCATGTATTTACATCAGGATGAACTCATGGATTTTTCCCTATACCTTGGATCATAATCCAATACTATTTTTTTTCTTAAATTGTTCTAGCTTTGGCCACTGGGGGCTCTTTCAGATAACTTCTGTTTCCTTTTGACATGACTCCTATCTTTTAGCACTTGTTTGTTTAGCACTTCCTTACTTTTAGCGCTGCAAGATGCTCCAGGCTTATCTTGCTCACTTGGAAGTAGAGGAGAGCTGTTTTGCCAAAGCCGTTTAAGGCACTGCAGGCTGCAATCTCGTCTAGCTAAGTCCATCACAGGAAGCTCTCCTCTCTCTACATTCAGACTGAACGCCAGCAGCCTTTAGTGTTCTGCCCTTCCCCTTTTTGCAACACAAGGTCTCAGGTCTCTCAGCTTCAATAGGAGGTTGTGGTAACCAGGTGGCATGTGGTACCAAGTAGATGTCCAGTACAAAATGGTAAGGTGACGAGCAGTGCATTCCTTCATGAAGAACATTTACTGGCAGCCAATTTCCCAAACAGCCATTTCTCTGAGTTTATTTTTTTAAAAACAATTTATAAAGTTTGTAGCAGTTACTATTAGATAGAATGGGTTTTTTTTTTTTTTAAGTTTTGAGAACTTCTCCAAAATTTTGGTAGGCTAGTTTTCATTTTATGTTCATAAGAGCATCTTGAGGAATATTTAAGTTGTTTCTGCTTCTGTCTACTGCTGTGTTAGAGATTTGGACAAAAAGGAGACTTTTCGCTGGAGGAAATACAGTGAACACTGACCAGCAGAGATGGGGCAAATGAGGGCATTATATTTTCTTCTTTATCGAGAACATATTCTTTGCAAAGAATGAAAGCTCTGTAGGAGCAAAGACCAGCATCTAGAACAGTGCCCAGCATATTGTTGGTTCTCAAATATTTGTTTACATAAATAATCATGAATATGTTTATTCTGAATATTAACACATATAATATCTACCTTTAAACATAGATTCTTTAAAAATAGGAACAATGTCATATTCATTCTTTGAAATATATTCTTATGAATGCACTAAAATATTTGTAATCAAGTAGAATGTATTCATATTCATGAAGAATGCTTCTGTAAAGAACACTTCATGGGAAAATTATTTTTGAGTTAATTAGAAGAATAAGTACATGGAGAGTTTTGGAAGAAGAACATTTTACTAAGAAAATACTAATAAGGAAAGTATTTTAATAAGAAAGATGAATAATGAAGAAAATATTTGTGAGAGTATTGCTCATCTTCCTCCTCCCTGCCTCTGTGGTTGGCCTCTTCTGACTCCCCCACCTCTTCATCCTTTCTTTGGCACAAGTTTTCTCTGCCCAGTTCCTCCAGCTGCAGAGACAAATTCAACATTCACAGCTTTCATTTAAAAAAAAACTCTGAAAAGAAAGATTCATAGGAACACCTTTAAAAATATGTTATAATACATATGATAATGTAGCCTTACCTGCTGTTTAGTATGTTTTTGACATGTCTTATTTCTCTTACTATAAATTCTTTGAAGGAAGAGAACCATATTATGTTTTTCTGTAATTTCTATATTGAGCGCTTTGCATATAGTTGGTGAATGAATATATTCTGCTGAACATGTGATCATTTTTTCGATCATTTTTGCAGATATTTTCTGAGGTGAAATTAGATTTTGTTTTTAATTGACAAAACCAAAACACGAAGTTTTACAAGCTCCTGTTAGAGTTCTATTATGACTGTGATATTCTTGTAATAAGAAATTGATGGGCTTGCAGGTGCACTCAAGCCTGAAGATAGAGACTGGAATAAATGATTTCTTCACGTCCCTTTCTGGTGTTGCAATTCTAGGTGCACTTGACTTAATGGGCTTTAGTGCTACTCTTGGCAATAGGCAGAAAATGTCTTTAAAAGTATAGTGCTTAGGGTGTTTAAAAGAAGGAATTCAGGTGGTTTATGGAAACCTGAATCGATAATATAGTTTATTAAACAGGCCATCTCGCAGCAGAAGGCTTATTAAATTGGTGTTCTTTAAAACCTCACCCTTAGGAAGCATTAGAAAAGAGAATGTTTATTTTCCACAGGCAGAGGCCTTCATAAACAGCCAGGTGGCATTTTCACTCAGTAGTGCCCTTCTGGTACATTGGTCAGGGGAGCCACAGGTGGCTGAGGTCAGAGGGTGGCTTCTTCAACTTCATCTTTCCACACTCTAGCCCCAGAATGCCTCGCCTTTAAAAACTTGGCCAACTGCAAAACACAATGCGATGACGTAGGTAGCTCAGCTGTCTGGGAGAGTATCAGAAGACCAAGCTCTAATGGACTAATTAATGGAAAATCCATTATTGATATACAATATAAAGAACACTTTTGTTTTTACCAGGTAGTATAGAAATACGTATAAATAGGGTGACTATCAGCTGAAGAGCTTAGTGTTGGGAAATCTGGTTGACTGTTCAGTGTGGTTTGTAAGTAGAAATATTAAAGTGAATTTGGGCTATTAAAAATCTTTATTAAGTTTATCCATGATGTTTTATAAAGGATAAAAACATATTCTCTCCCATTAAGTAGACTACACAGTTAAATATTATTTCCTTGTAAAAGTTCAGCAACCAAATTGTTTATGTAAATATATTTTTAGCCACTTCGTTCAATTCGTTTATAATATTTCAAACAGAAATGAAATTAAATTGTAATATTTTGTTCAGTAGGAGTGCCAGATAAAATACAGGACACCGAGTTAAATTTGAATTTCAGATAAAAAAATGAATAAATTTTGTATGCCCATGTAAAAATTGGGATATACTTATACTGAAAAATTACTCATTATTGATTTAATTCTAATTTATCAAGGTATCCTGTATATTTATTTGCTAACTCTGGCAACCCCATCACCAAGGCAGATATCATCTCCCACCTGTTAGAATGGCTATTGTCAAAAAGACAAGAAATAACAAATGCTGGCAAGGATGTAGATGGAGAAAAGAAAACACTTGTGCGCTGTTGGTGGGAATGTAATGTAAATTGGTAAAATCACCATGGAAATAGTATTGAGGTTCCTCAAAAAATGGAACTACCACAAGATCCAGCAATTCCTGAAAAGATATATGCACCCCTGTGTTCACTGAAGCATTATTTATCTTAGCCAAAACATGGAAACAACCTAAGCTTTCACCAACAGATGAATGAAGAAAATGTAAAAAATAAATATTTTAGTCATATAAAAGAATGAAATCATTCCATTTGTGACAACATGGATGAGTCTTGGGGACATTATGCTAAGTGAACCAAGTCAGACAAGGACAAATACCATATGATCTCACTTATACGTACAATCTTAAAAACAAAAAATACAGAATTGAGCTCCTATATACAGAAAACAGATTGGTAGTGGCCAGAGGCAGGGGGTGGGTGGTGGGTGAAATGGGTAACAGGGATGTCAACCAGAATTAAAGTTAGAGGGTAATAGAGTATAAAAAGCATTTATTTGAGCAAAAAGAGCTGTAGCTTGGGAGATACAAATTCAGGTATCAACCTAAATTGTGCTCAGGAGAGAACAAAGAAAGGTAGGATTTATAAAGGCTAAAAAATCAGAAAATGTAATTCTTTCATGCAAATAGGTCACTGGCTAGGTTAAAAGGGATTGGTTAGTTCCAATATGCAAATGAGGGAGGCAAAAACTGCAGGGAGGAGGTAAAGTCCATAGGTCAATTCAGCAGTTGCTGTTCCAGGATGTTTATGCCTCAGCCTGAAGCTGAGTTTCGGGACATACTTAGCAACTTAGTAGCAGCTCTGAGAACTGAGGCAGAAGATGTGCAGAGGCCCCACTTCCCTAATAGCCTCTTGACTCTAATTTAAATGACTTTCTTAGCTATGCTTATTCCACTAATTTTCTCTTAACAGGGATCAAAAGGTACAAAAATATAATAAAATAAACTACAGAACTGTCAAATAAGGCACTATGTTTTAATCTATTATAACAACGGACATTTTTTCCTGTTTGTTTTGAAATAACATAAGCTACTTTAAAACTGTATTACATTTAATTGAATATTATCAATTACATTTATGGGAAGTAACAAAGGAACAGTAAAGCTATATTTGAATAAAATAGCTTGATTTTAATTTTGAAACCTAATCAGAAAAAAATATATTTTAGTACAATAATAATCCATTAAATACACATCATCATTGGTAGCTGTCTCTCTCATGAAAATATTCATCAGTGTTAAGAAAAGGTATTTGGTCAACACTGGAAAACAAAATTCTCTTAAGAACAACTGCATTTTATCATTGCAATATTGCAGGTTTTTAAAAAAGCTGTAGGTATATACTTTGGAGATAAAATGATCAAAATTACTTCCTGAAGCTATGTTAACAGGTTCTAAATGTTAAATAAAAATCTTATGAAATGACTCTGGAGATAAGATTGTAAAGATTTCTTTCTGAAGCATTTCTGACAACCTGTAAGGACCAAATAAAGATCTGTGAAATTCCCTAATATGGTCTGATAGGAAAAGGCTTAAAATGATAGCCATGATTCTTGATTTCTACTCTAGCTAATAAGCAAGGTGAACTTAGTTTATTAAATCTTCATGGTCTCAAGTTTGCTTATTTGTTCATTTGGGAGAGTCCAGACCTAGTTCTGTGCAGTGAAATGGGTTTCACTTTTATTTGTTTGTTTGTTTATTTATTTATAGACAACCCTTGGTGGACCTTACAGATTGCAAGTACCTTGTCATCTTACGATCCCTTATTTATTTGTTTATTTATTTGTTTTTACACCTATAGCATCTGGTCTTCCTAGGTGGTCTCCCATTCAAGTACTAACCAGGCTTGACCCTGCTTAGCTTCAGAGATCAGACGGGATTGGGCTTGTTCAGGGTGGCATGGCCGTAGATGAAATAGGTTTTAAAATGTTGTCCTACATAAATCTCCCAACTCAGCAAGAGATAGTTGCCATCTACTTGTTTCACTGCATGCATGGACACCAACATTATGTTGTGCCCAGCTTTGTTGTTTAAAAGTCCTCATTGCCATAGCTAAAGAATGGACTAACTCTATCTGAATAACTGATTGCAGACCCTAGTCCAGAGATACACACATCCCAGGTCTCTGCTCTGTCTGTCCTGGAGGGAGCTGACTCTTGAGAAAAAGCTGAAGTGGGTCTGATGGCCCTGCAATCTCCTTGGATTTTCAAAGGAAGTGACCCTGTTGGAGAGGCTGCCCTGGTGACTGTAGCTGGAAGGTCCAAGGCTTCTGGATAGTGGACATCGGCGTGTTTTCAGGAGCATAGTTACAGCCTGAAAGGTTCTTAGCTTCCCGCACATTGTCACAGTATTTCAGAGCAGAGGGCTGGTAGGCCTGGTAGGACACTTTGGTGGTGGTGGTGATCACGGTCTGTAGGGCTGGGGCACCAGGTGGGGGAGTCGTGAGGTATCTGCAGGGAAGCTCTGGGTTATGATAAGGGCTAGTGGCCATAGCCTGGAACTGTCCAGGGTCAGTCCTCTCCCCAAGGCCAGCTTTCCCAAGAGCTGGTTTCCAGCCATGTTGTTTACTGGTGAAGTCGCAGCTTCTCTCGAAGCTGCAGTATGAGTTGACGTTATATTGTAGTGCATTCAGATGAACCCAGTCTGCATCATTAGGTTTATTGCTGGAATCTTTATAAATGGTAGGATATGGGCTTGAATTTGTATAACCAGGACCGCCAAATCATAGCTGCAAGGTGGTCTAGGCAAATAGATTCTTGGATTTGCATATTTCTGAAAGGGTGGCATTATTTCTCCTTGAATGGTGGCTAGGTCACAGGCAGCTTTGTAAGCATCAGAGTTTGGGAGGGAAAAGCAAGGTTGCCCTGGAATAGGGAAGCCAGTGTCAGCAATTATATCAAACTCTTCTAGATTTTCCAGAGGAGGTATGTTGTTGAAATGTCCACTGTTGTCTTGATCTTCTCCTGCCTAAAAAGGATACACATTTTTATTTGTAAATCAAGTGGAAATAGCATGGACACTCTCACCTGTAACAGTAGCCAACCAATCAAATAAAAATAAACTTCCAGTTGGTGGGTTCTACCATTGTGAGCACTGTGCTGCTCAGGTACATGATCTGGGTACATGATCCAGGGGTTGCATAGCTTGAGCTTGCTCAGGCATGAATACAACACTGCTGAATGAGGCAGGGTAGGTCTGAGTGACAGATGGTCCTCCTTCCGGCCCCCATACTATATTCATAATAGTGGAAACTCTTGAGCCTGATATAGACCTGTTTCAAATTCTGACTCTGTGGCTCATTAATTGAACAAGTTACTTAACCTCGCTTAGCCTTCCTTCATTAATAAGGAAATGAATCATATATCTGTTCCTCTAAAGGAAGCTGGCAATGTCGGTCAAAAATTGTCTTTTCCAAATCCAAAACACTAATTTAAAAAGGTACATGCATCCCTATGTTGACTGCAGAATCAATTTTTAAAATGGGACTCAATAACAGTAACTTCCTCTCAAGGCTTTTGTGACTGCTTCATATGTGAAACTCTTAGACTGTATGTGTTTAGCACATAGGAAGTGCTCAAACAATGTCATTTTCTCCTATCCTCAGACTAATACTCTGCCTGCTTGGCATCTTTAGTTGAAAAGCCAAACTGGATTGAGTTTCCCAAAGAATTTCTATCTGTTTTATGTAAACAATGTAAAGGACCCTCTCAAGGATACATGCTAATTCATTGTTGGTATGCACATATTTCTATATTTACCATTAAACATAACTGCCCTTGTATGCAGCACAGGTGTGTCTAGCTAATAAAGTTATCATCCTTACCATTATCATTGACGAGTCGTGGAGATAGTTTGCTTTTTTGAAAAAGGAGGAAAATGAAATTAGAAACACTAATGTTGATTAAATGACTCTTTGTTAGAGATTTATAATTTTCATATATAATCAAATTTTTCTAATGAATGTGTGACATTGATATTTCAAATATCAGTATAATTATCAGTGTATTTTGTGATGAAAATAAACACAGACCAAAGTGTAATGTTAGTTCCCCATTACCTCTGGTTCTCGAATTCTCTTTTTCTGGGGTTGGTAAAAAGAGGCCATTTGTCGCTTGATGGCACTTCTTCTAGCTTCTGTCTCTGATTTACTCTCTGGTCTTGGGTGATCATGAACTCCTTTGGCCTGCATTAATAAGAAAATAAATCGTACATTTGTTCCTTTAAAGGAAGCTGGCAATGTCGGTCAAAAATTATGTCTTCTCCAAATCCAAAATATTAATTTTAAAAAATACATGCATCCCTATGTTCACTGCAGCATTATTATAATAGCCAATATATGGAAGCAATCTAAATCTCCATCAATAGATGACTGAACAAAGAAATGGTGTGTGTGTGTGTGTGTACAATAAAATATTACTTGGCCATGAAAAATAATGAAATTTTGCCATCTGCAACAACATGGATGGACCTAGGGGGTATATGCTCAGTGAAATAAGTCAGACAGAGAAAGACAAATACCATATGATTTCACTTTTATGTGGAACTTAAAAAAAATAAATGAACGAAACAGAAACAGATTCATAGATAAAGAGAACAAACTGAGGGTTTTCAGATGGGCTGGGGGCTGGGAGGCTGGGTGAAAAGGAGAAGGGAGTAAGAAGTACAATTGGTGGTCACAAAATAGTCAAAGGGATTAAAGCACAGCATAGGGAATATAATCAATAATACTGTAATAACTATGTATAGTGCCAGGTGGGTACTAGACTATTGGAGAGGGCTCAATACATAAATTATATAAATGTCTAACCACATGTTTGTACACCTGAAACAAATATAAAATAATAATGAATGTCAATTGTACTGAAAAAATTAAAATTGAAAAAATTATGTTTTACCCTAGATCTCGAGTTGTTGTTGTTGTTGTTTTTCCAAACTGAAAGGGAAAAAATTCTTGAACTGATAAAACAGCATCAATAATAGACATCACAAAAGGTTACCTAAGAGTGCTTTTACCACATTAAACCAACTATAACTACAACATATCTCTCTTTCACCCTTACAGAAAACACAGTAGGTGGGCTAATTCCTAAGAGCCAGGTAAGGTCCTGGAAGCCCTGGCACCTATTTCTGGCTATCAGAGCTGTATTTGGTTAGGTCCAGAGTTTCTAAGGCAGGTGGTTTGGTCCCAAAGGTATGATGAAAATGTCCATCACAAACGTGCTCCCCATCCCCACATACTAGGCTACCTGAAAAAATATGGCATTGCCGTCAAGTCGCCAGAAGTTGGTTACAGGGTATCCACTGTGCCCTCGACAGGGAATCAATTCCAAAGCCGAATGACAGTTGGGGCATGCTTTCTCTGCAAAGCCAGCGGGGAGAAATATTAATAACAGCTCCCACCTCAGACCCTTTTGAAGGAAGAAAGGGGAAATTAGCCGGGAAGAGGGAATTCATGACTGCAAGCAGCCCCCAGCCCAGGCCTGCGGCCTCACTCTGCTGCTTGAGCCGCGCCTTGTCGCAGATGGCGGGCCGCAGCTGCAGGCGGGAGCCATTGGGCAGGCGCAAGCCCGCGCACACACCACCACGCCCAGGCACGATTTCTTGAGGATGTGGCCATTGTGGTTGTTGGTGTTGCGCATGGCCCAGCCGCTCAGGTGGCGCTGCGCCTTTTTCTCGTCGCTGCGATAGATGAAGCGCACATAGCCATCGGGCCACTCGCAGAAGTGGTCGAAGTGGGCTGGCTCCTGGACAGATGCACAAAAGGAAGAGCAGCCAAGTTTATCAAGCACAAACCTGACACATCGTGCTTTTAAGTTTTCCCAAGCACATTAGAGTAAAAATTGTTTTTTGAGATCTAGAAATGTTGTAAAACTAAGAAATCGTGCTATCTCAGAATACTACTCATTCTGCCTGTGAAGCCTTTCTGATAATTGGCTAGTTGATGTGTATATTGTGCTCATCTTCCAAATGCTGTACATGTATATTCATCTATACTTCCTAAGACACACAGACAATAGGTAATATTATTATCCTGCATTTTACCGAATAAGAAATGGAGGCCAGAAAGGTTAATTGACTTGCCCAAGGTCACACAGCTAGTAAGAACTGGTTCTAAGATTTGAGCCCTAGCTGTTTGATTACAGAGCATGTTCTCTTTACCACCATATTATACCACGTCTTGTGGGTTTAAATGTTGAAAACATTTTCAAATTAAGTATCAAAGTGGGAGGGCAAAAAGTGATTGGAATGCTCTCTCACCATGCAATTGAGCCTGTAAATATATTTACTTCCACCCAGGGCTTTTTCTTTGAAAGTTCTTGGCTCTATCCCAAACGTGTCGGTTACTGCTGTCAGTGATACCCAGAGCAGCATGAGAGATGCAAAAACAGCTTTCCTTGCTCCTCGGAACTTAGTTCTTTAGGTTTACAAAGATATTGTGATGAAGACCATAACCATCAAGGTAAACCTCACCACTGAGAGAAGCCTCCTGAACACAGAACCTCTCCCCAGAGCAACATGAATTGTTATTCTCAACAAAGTGCCCTGAGGCTGTGATACTAAATAAAATACTGAGAATTGCTTTAATAATATTTCCTGTTTAGTGGTCTTTGTCCATATTATGCATAACTTATACCACAATGTCTTTCCTATATATAAGTTTAATATAAAATTACCCTTTAATTTGCACTTATTATTCACCAGGTACTCTTTAGGGCAGTAGTTGGTAAACTAGGGACTGTGGGCCAGAGCCAGCCTGCTACTTGTTTCAGCATGACCCGCAAGCTAAGAATAATTCTTATATTTTTAATGGTAGGGAAAAGTCAAAATAATTATATTCTGTGTCACATGAAAATTATATGAAATTCTAATTTCAGTATCTATAAAAAATTGTATTGGAACAGGGACAAGTCTATGGCTGTTTTCACACTACAATGCAAAATTGAGAATTTTGGGACAGAGGTAGTATGGCTCACAAAGCCACATTATGCAGTATCTATAATCCTCACAGCAACCTTGTATGGGTATCATTACTCTTATTGAATAGATAGCAAATTGAAGTTAGAAAGACAGCCTTCTACAGTGACACAGATCTTCTGGGATTGGAGCAGAAGATTTGTGGCAGCCAGATCCCACTGGCTTTACTGGTATGACAGACTCAGAAGAGTATTATTGAAGTAATAATTTGCATCTTCTCCCCTCCTGCCCCCCAGGAAAATTAGATAACAGCATTTGTAGAAAAAAGTATCCTCAACTGGACAATTCAGACTTGTGTACATTGTAGCATATTACATTCTAATAGGAACAGGTAAATGGGCAATTTTATTTCCAAAACCACAGGGATATTGTTGAAATCATTATTACTAATAGGCATTATTATCTTTTCTGAAAATATTAGAACTGACATAAATTAATGGATTGACCTAAGGTCAGTCACTAATGAAATATATAATGATGTACTAAGTTTATACTAAATGCATATCTTTGTTGTTAAAGTAAACATTTCAATTTAAGAAACTTAGCAACAAATGGACAATTTTCTGGAAGAGAGTAGTCTTTTAGCACTGCCCTATAAGAGTATAGACTAGATACCCATGTCTCACATCAGCTACCCAAATAGTGACACTGAAAATGAAGCCATAGAGACTGTATTTTAAAATCAAAACAAGAATGGAGGACTCCAGGATTGGGTTTCGTTTGCTCTAATGTGTTGGATGTATAAACACATGCACACTCATACACAGATGAGCATGCACATGTTGAGCATGACAATAGACAAGGTTGTTTGTTATCTAGTTCTGCCACTGGATAAGAGGTGAGTAGCCTGAGACTAAGGCAAATTCAGGAACTGTCTCAAGGCCATACAGCCAGTTTTGCTCTTCCTCTTTCAGTTAGCCAAAGCAGGGCTAGAAACCTAAGTCTTTCCAGTCTTTTTATAGCTGAGTGCACCTGTCTGTTTTGAGATATTGCACTCTCTGCTTAAGAATCAGTCTCCAAAAAAGAAAATAATCCACATTTATTTAGAGAGTCTAGAAAACGCTTGAGAGGGGAGCATCTTTCCATTATTTAGATCTCTTTTCTAAAACGCAATATTAGATTTTTTTCTATGAAGATTTATGTGGACTGAAGTCAGTGAGAATGAGATGCTCTTGCTGTACTGAGGCCCAGTTTTACAAAAAAATGGTAGTGTGACTTTAAAGTAGGCAGACATTAAAACAAACAAAAGAAACTCACTATGAATATGTATATCCAAAAAATCTCTGATCTCTTTGAGAGGATACACAATTTTATTAATGAATTGCTGTCCATCTGGACTCCCACATGGCACACAGATGCTGAATAAATGCAAGCCTCTTATTCCTGTGCCACAACATTGCTGGAAGTCCACTTTTGCAAATGCTTGGGAGGCCACTCCCACTGTCCCTCCATGTACACACACACAAGACTTCTAAGTCACTCCTCAGTTTTTCCTCCAAATCAGTGACCAAGCATAACTGCCAAGCTTATTCCCTGGACTTGGCTCCAAACCACTTTGTTCCATTAAAAAAAATCTACTTAGAAGGATGGTGATTTCCTTGTCATTAGAGAAATAAGTTCAGACGTTATTTCCAAAATCAGATTGCACAGGCTCCCTGGTCAGCATGTCTATGAAACTTCCTAAGAGCTGTGTTTTATCCAAGCAGCCTAGAGTGTCTAAACAAATTGCCCAGGTGGTGCTATTTGTTTCAGATTCAGGTCACCGCCATTTAGAGTACTATGTCACCGTTTTGCTGCGCTAAGATTCTCCCCTACATTTTTCATGGATTTCAAAGAACGGATAAGGAATCACCTGATTGCTACCTTGGTTAAAGAAATGTGAGGGATGAGGCGTCCTGCTCTTCCCCGAAGATCGGGAACTACTTTCGGTGTATTTTTAAACAAGTGTAAGGAAAGAACTGGGGGGACAAACATCTCTAAATCCAACTCTGCTCTTTGCAGAGTTTCTCTACAGCTGAGGACTCTTGGGGATGTGTGTGTGTGTGTGTGTGTGTGTGTGGTGTGTGTGTTGTGTGTGTGTGTGTGTTGGAGCGGGGATGGGGTTTGTCCACAGTCTTTGCAAGGACTTGAATGCCACCCCCTTTTCTTTGGATGGACAGCGCCACGCCAGGTATCACGCACCTGAGGCATCTGCGGATCGTTGATGTCCCAACTGAGCTTCATCCCGTAGGAGTGCACACAGTTCACCCTCTGCTGCGCTTCCGTTGGCATCTGCCCACCTTACTAGCAGTCTCCGGCAAGGATCCTGAAAGATAGAAGAAAACAAACCTAGAAGTGCGAAAAGTGACCTCCCCCAACCCTTTTTAGAAAGACAGTGTGTGGGGGAGGGGGGTGGGGGAGTGAGGGAGAGAGAGAGAGAGAGGTTTTGGAAATCCAGAAGTTAAGGACCCGGGGGGACCCCTGTTCCCGGCCACGGTGTTGAAAGGTCTCCCCTCGGCGGCGGCGTCAGCGCCTGGCAGCTGCCCGCGGGTTTATAAAGACACACCTCCCCCTGCTCCGCCTCTCCAGCTCTCACGCTCCAGGCACCGGCAAGGCCGGTCACCTCCTCCCCGACAGAACTAGGGGGAGGTTGACTTGAGTCTTCGGGTTACAAGAAACTGAGTTAAGATGTTAAGGGGCGCGGGTGGGTGTGTGGAAGTTGAAACGCCTCATTTAAGTTGAAATTCTCCCCCCAATTTCATCCCGCCTTTGGTTTCGGATTGGGTTTAGTTTTGAGACAGAGGGTTTCGAGCAAAATCTGGAGAGCCAATACTGAATTTAAAGGTAGCGCAGGAACCGGGGTGTGCAAAGCACCGCAGTTTCAGTAACTGCGCCCTCGCCCAGTTACTCAACGGGGTGGGACCGGCCGTCTTTGAGCTTCTACTCCTAGCTTTTGCTGTAGCTGTAGCTGTTCTGCGCGGCCAGAAGGTGTTTTTTTTGTTTGTTGTTCGTTTTTGTTTTTTTTGTTTTTGTTTTGTAGGCGGGCGGTGACGTCCGAGGGAGTGCCAACTGTCCCTGTGCACCCATGCTCCTAGGGGCTGCGGAGGGATCCCGCCCAGTGGGAAGAGAAGCCTAGAAAGGGAACCTGGACAAGGTGAGCGGGGAAGATCAGCTAGGCGTGGCTGAGGGTGAGGGAGGAGGTGAGCTCTCGCAGAACCCGCAGCTTGCTTTCCGGCTCGGGCTCCCTCTGATCCTTAGTTTCCTTATCTGCTTCCAAGAGGGATTAGGGCTCAATCATTTCTCAGTAGTCATCTATCTTCACACCACTCTTTAAAAAACCGTCTTTATTAGTAATACCACGACCAGTCGCATTTACCCTCATTCTATCTGGGGATACTTTCTGGAGACTGTGGTAGCCTGGTGAAGGGGCGTAAAGACACAGTGGACTCCCCAACGCTGAGACCGAGCCTTCTTCATTTGTTTATCTGTCTCATTGCAGTGATTCCAGTATCTGGAGGCGTCCAAAATAATCGATTGAAGTGATGAAATCGTTAATTAACTACGCCGGCGCGGCGGGAGGTGTTTCCGTAGTTTATTCCCTGCGCTTTTGTTCTGCAGGCGGCACGCTTAGGTTCCCAGCCCTAGTCGAAGAGCCGGCCCCTGGAGGCGGACCACTAGGGTACTCCAAATCTACATCCCTCCATACCCCAGGGCTGGAGCAACCTAGACCTTGGCACCGCGGAGCTGGCAAGGGGGCGCCGGACTGATGCCAAGTGGGTTAGGAGCCCAGGCCAGGGCCTCTTGCAGGATTAGTTTTTTCCTTTGGCGAAAGGCTTTGGAAAAAGCAGATGAGATTTAAAACCACAATCTGTGCTGAACAACCACCCACGCTGCGGCTCCTCTTACCTCCCTGGTCAGGCTTGTTAGAAAAGTTGCAGATGGGAGGAGGTTTGGGGGACTGGGTGAAAAAGGTGAAGGGATTAATAAGTACATATTGATAGTTACAAAATAGACACAGGGATGTAAAGTACAGGACAGGGAATACAGTTAATAATATTGTAATAACTGAGTATGGTGCTAGGTGGTTACTAGATTTATCAAGGTGATCACTTCATAAGGTATATATGTCTAACCACTATGACGTACACCTAAAACTAATATAAAATAATACTCAATGGCAGTGATAATTGAAAAATAAAATTAGCAGCTGATCAGCAGAGAACTCCACAGGGGAAATCGCAGCTTTGGGCAGTTCCCCTAATTTTCTTTTTTCTAGTTTCAAGCTGGGATCCTCCTCCCAAGCAGAGGGGAAACGTCCAAGTAGAAGAAAATGGCTTTTTCATCCCCAGCCTCCTTGCCCCAAATTTCTCGTCTCTTGAAAGGTCTTATAGGTCAGGGTTTCTGATTAAAATCACTCTCACATAATAGCAACAAAGATCCGGGAGTCAAGGAAGAAGAGTGAAGAAGAGTGTCCAGTCTTAATCCATAGATTTTCACTAACCGACTGCAGAAGGTTCCTGGAACTCCTGTCATTCGGTTGCTTTTTATGTTGTTTGTTTTGTCTTTTAAACGTAATTTTTAATAGATATTTCATTAATTGCGATAGTTTAACACACTATACTTTAAAATGTTTTTAATGTAACTTCAAAACGATTTAAAATCACCTCTGAGAATGCTTAGAAATTAATTTCGGTCTTGTAAACATTGTTAGAATATTTCTTGTCTCTATAATGTTCTTAGGGAGTATTTACCCTTCAAAAACATAAATACAATTTTCATGTTAAAACCAAATCAATTAATCATATAGTTTTCTCTAAATGGATGCTGGTGGCCAAAGAAATGTAATAGAGTTTACACCATATTTAGTTTGAGAAGAATTTAAAAATATACATATTCCGAATTGCCCTAAAAATTTTTCTGTGTAAAACATGTTAGCAAAAGAAACGAATCAAAGTGAAAATATAACAAAATAAAAATAAATAGTGGTGTTGTCTATTATTTTTAATTTCTCCTGAAAATGTCAATGCAGCAGCAACCATGGAGTTTGGAAGGACATATTTTCTCCCAAATGCCTGAAAATAATGAATGATAAAGTTTTAATCTCTAATATTAATAACTTAATTATATTACTATATTATATTGTTTATATTAGATTATTATATTCTCTAAAATAAAATACATTTAAACTATATTTTGTTTATTTCATAAATTGATATTATGTTAATTGTTCAATTACCCTTCAATTCTTTCCTGCAGTAACATTTGCACTGATTCAGAACACTTAGTTCTTCCTTGCTATTTTGAAATCGTAAAAGCCCATTAATTCAAAAGCAGGGAAGAAAGCTTTGAATTTGCTAGGTTGAGATTAAAATAGGTAAATTAATGTAAGTACATTTACATCACATGTGCCAGGAAATGGCTATTATGAGCTTTAAACTAAGTACCATTTTGAATGGACTGGAGCTGTGTGCATAGTCCCGGGCTGACTAGCTGAGATTCTGGTTATATTATGTTTTCTTGGATGTAAACAAATATCTTCTGTAAACGTCATGACGCGAAATACCCATAGCATCTAGTTATAATAAATTGATTTTTACACAAGCAATGTTTGGATTCTAGGGGCTAACTTTTTTTTTGAGAGAACCAGTTCCACTTACTTTTGCCACCGTGTTCACATAACAAACGACCTACTGTCCTAAACCTGGCTGTTTGTAAACATTCTCGTTGACTAGAGGAAATGGGTAGAAAACAAGCAAACTATTTGTTTGCTTTTTTGTTTGTTTGTTTTTGGTTTTGACTGAGTACACCAAAGTTAAAAAACACACCTTCTTCTGTGATATCAGGAATATACTCTCAGTTTCGGTTACAAATCTGGTTCCTGTGGGAAAAGTTCAGCTTTCGTCTAAATCAATATTAAAGTACCAAAAACAGCTCAACCAGCTGTTAAAGGTGGAGAAAAAACTGCCCGCTTCCGCAAAGGGAACGCCTATAAACGCAAAGGTTGCACGTAAAGAATATTTAAATGACGTCGTTCGTATTCTTTGAGTAATCTTAAAGTGTGTGTGTGCGTGTGCCCAGGTGGCCTGACCAAGATTGCTAGTTACTTGTAAGCACATGTAGCAGGTCAAATACTGGATTCTAGTAGATTTCAGGGGCGGGTTCATCAATTAGACTTCCTGGCAAAAACTGGAATCCAAGAGCCGCGGTTGATCCAGGACCTTCCGCGCAGTTGCGTGGCGCGCGCGGCGCGTGAGGGCGCAGTGTCCGGCCAGGGCCCTCAGGATGCAGGCGGTGAGTGACTTAGGGACGACCCAGGCTTTCGTTTCACCTGGGCCTTCTCTATACGCGGTTAAAGGGGTGTCACATCAACGGGCGCTAGGCGCAGAGCCTCTCGTGTTCGCCAGAGACCTGGCGCGGACTACCATGCCCCGCCGCCAGGGGACTAACCCTTCAGGGGCCTTTTGAGCTCTTCCACCGTTAGGTTTGCTTGGAGTTTACTGTCAGCCTTTAAGAGACAGAGGCAGGAGAGAAACCTCTGGTCCCTTGCTGATAAAGCTCTCTGGGAAGAAGAAACTGAGGAGTTAATGTTTGGAAGGCAATAAGTCGTTTTTTTCCAGGTTGCTTGGGATGTTAACCCATACCGTTTCCCCACTTGTTGCATATATATGCAGTGACATTCACCCATCCAGGCCACAGATCTGTGGTTCCAGTTGCCCCCTGCCAATGATAATTCTTAAAACACCGTGACCCAGGGTGCGGCGTGGATTGGCATGAATCCTCGTACTTTTCAGCGTTCATTTAATTGAATACACTGCTGGCGGAAAAAAAAAAAAAGTCTGGGTCTGGTTTTCTTTTTAATTCATCCTATTTTTCATATTATAAATAATGACAATAATATTGTAAAAGATGCATGCATTTAAGGATTTTGGTAAACTACATATAGAAGTAGGACTGTTAGCCCAAGCTAGATTTTAAAAAAACTTTATACAGCATAGTAATATAGTCAATAATATTATAATAACTGTATATGGTTTCAGGTGGTACTAGACTTACGGGAGTGTCATATAAATATCTAACCATTATGCTGTACACCTGAAACGAATAATATTGAATGTCAACTGTAATTGAAAAATAAAATAAAAAATAAAAACTTAGAAATTAAAGACTTTTTTGTGTATTATACTTTTCAATTAATTGATTAAAAATTGTTGGGGTGAAATGAGCAGATGAAATGCTGTTATTTAACAGAACAATGTGTTGTGGAAACTAGGATGGTAGACCCAGGGATCACTTCTTGAAGAAAATGTGTAAACATTTACTACTAAGTGTTTTGTAAATTCTCTTGTGGTAGTGATTGATATTTGATCCTTGAAGTTTCAGTATAAGTCTTAGAGTAACATTTAAAATTCATGTAAATCAGAAACATGAAGTTTAAACTCATGACTGGGCTTGAAATGCACTTTTAAAACTATTTTACAAGCTCTTGTTCTAAAAGCTTCATTAATTCAGAGCATTTCTTTTTATTTTGTAACTGTCACTTCAGAGTTTAAATTGACATTTTTCATGTGATTGTTTATAACAATGATGTTTGCTTTTGCTTCTTGTGGTAGAGAAGGTTGGATAAAGTTTTTAAAGTAATATCTTAGACTTACAATCAGGAGCATGAGGAAACAAAAAAATTTTGTTTAGAAAAAATATGAACCTTTATTTTGTTTTATTTTTAAAACTTGAAATGCATTTCTTTAAAGATTGTTAAATCTTTTTATTATACACAGGAAAAGGAAGGTCCTTTGCAGTCTGTTAAGAGGATGATGGGAGTGGAAAGACCCAGGATGCTTTCTATGTAAAAAAGTTAATTTTGTGTTCTTTGTGTGTGCTCGTTCTAGTTCTATGTTCCATGGGCTATCAGCACAATTGTTTCTTCAGTTGTTCAAGCAGAGGCAGGGAAACCTTCTTTGCCTCCTCTCCTTCCCTAATCTCCCACATCTGATTTATCATTATGTCTTGTCAGTTTTACCTTTGACTATTCTATCAGTATTCTAGTCTAATCTAGTCTAAGCTGTATTTATTTATTTATCTATCTATCCATCCATCTATTTATTTATTATCTATTTATTTATTTAATTAATTTATTAATTTTTTGTGCCAGGAACTATTCTATATAGGTAGACAGTATTGAACAAAACAATAGTGTGCCCTCATGGAGCTTATAGCCTGGCAGTGAGCCTAAAAAACAGGATACTAACTAAAGGAAAGTAGTAGGAAGAAAAGAAACTGGGTACTGTGATGGAGGATAATTGAGGGTGGAAGGAGGCACTTGGCTTGCTTCAACTAAGGTCCTAGAAGACCAACCTGGAAAGGTGATGCTGAAGCTGAGGACTGACGGATGACAAAGAACCAGTTGGAAAATGGTGGGGAGAAGTGGTCTAGGCATTGAAAAGCCCAGGTGCAGAGGTCCTGAGGCAAGGGCTTATTCTAGGACTCCTTAGCAGGAAAGACATGAAGAGGAAGTTGACAGATTAATCATGCAGAGCCCTACAGACCAAGGCAAAGGGTTTGGATTTATTCTGAGTGCAGAGAAACCAGGCAGAATGTCAAGCAGGCAGAAAGCTGAGCTGCTAAGTCAGAGAATCTGAATGTGAATCTTAGCTGGATGATCACATGCAGGTTCTTAACCTTACCCAGCTTGCTATCATTACCCCAGATAAAGATTCTAACCTGTCAGGGTGTTGGTGAGGGTTAAATGAGAACATCTGCAGAACACTTAACACATTTGGCATTATAAGTTTTGATATGTAGTAACTTAAAAAAGAAAATATTCTGTTTAAGTTTTAATTTCAAATGCTGTCTCATTTAAACCAGTACTAAGAATAAGTGAAATTTTGGGCTGTATACAATAAAATGCCTCCTTATTAAAATATTGTAATGTATATTGTAATGTAGTTTATAGGATTCCACTGGATTTTTAAAAATGAAAATCATATCTCGATAGTACAAATATTTAAGGAAGTGTTATTCATACTTAGAAGTATGTCTTGGCCAATGTTCAGGCAGAAGAGATCAGTTTCATTCGTTGTGGCAATTTGCGTATTTATCAGCTTCCATTATCTGTAGTTATTAGAGATGGATTTATTTTCTTCTTTTATGACCATCCACGTCGCTTAATGAATGATTATAGGTTGAATTTTTTAGTGTTTTAGAATTTCTAACATTGAGGATAAAGCCTCTTTACCCACAGACATCTGTAATTCATGTGTAGTTTCCCTTAAGTCAGTGGTTCTCAAACTTTAGCATGCATGATAACTACCTGAAGAAACCCACCCCCCAGGGTTGCTGATTCCTAACAAGCCCCAGGTGATGCTTATGCTGCTGATGGTTCAAGAACCACATTTTGCAAACTATAGGCTTAGCTGGTTTTAGTGTACTTCACTTTATTGCACTTCACAGATGTTGTGTTTTTTACAAACAAGGCAGTACCTTCAACTAGCAAAAAGAGTTGATTACAACTCACTTTATTGCGACACTTGCTTAACTGGTGGCCTGAAACTGAATCCACAGTATCACTGTGGTATGCCTGTACTGTCTGAAGCCAACAAACTCAGTCGTTGGCTATGTGATTATTTACTGTTCAGGATATAACTATCTATATTTATCCTTGATTATTTCCACACTGAATTATTATTGATAATGATAGAAATGTTACTATGAAATGTTTTTTTGGGAAAAAAAGTAATTTTCAAACTATCAACTTTCCAGCTTCAAGGACTTATTATTGATGCTTTTCATGGTAAAGGATTTCAGACAATAGAAGAATATTTTCAACAGAGAGTGAGCTACATTCCTCAAAAATATAATCATCTTGTATTATACCGTCTTGACAAATCAATAAATAAGGCAAGTAAGCTGTTTTTTTTCTGACCAGAATACCAATGTGTAATTATACTTTGTCAGGCTCCTTCCTTCAGTTATATTTTTATTGAGATATAATTGACACACAGCACTGTATAAGTTTAAGGTGTACTGCATAGTCATTTGACTTACATATGTTGCGAAATGATTGCCACAAGTTTAGTTGATATCCATCATTCATATAGATATAAAAGAAAATTTAAAAAAAATTTTTTTTGAGAACTGTTAGGATCTTAACAAATTTCATTGTAAGGCTTTTAACTTAGTGTGGTCTCATACCTAGGCACTGGATAAAAATGAATTTCCGTGTGTTTCACTGTTGCTGAAATGTATTCAGATATTCTTCATTGATGGCCTCAAAGAAGATGAGCCTTTGCTAATTCAGCAGGGATTGATCCCAAAGATAAGTGTCATGTTTGAATTTTGTATGGCTTTGGGTGACTTAAAGAACTTGGATAGATTCAGCTTTCTAGTTAAGTTTGGTATTTCTGTTCCTTTGAAAGCAAATTTGAGAGGTTGGTAACAGTGCTTCTTGCCCATATCCAATCAAAAATTGAGTTTAGCATGTTTCCTGATATATGTGCTAAACAGGACACTTTGATAGTGCATATTGAGTCAGATGCAACTCCCTTCTGCCCTTGACAAGCCAGTGCAGTAATCATGGTTTTATTAGAGAATTTGACTTAGGAATTTAGGATGAGGAAGTCCTCTGGAGGTGGTGGTAAGGGGATCTAAGGATTGTGTTTATACAAACCATATATTTAATTTTGCATTTAGTCCCACCCAATTCCTTGATACACACTTAACGCATGCAGATAACAGCAAGTAGAGAAGAGAAGATAAAATTTTGAAGGCTATGGAACGGGACATCTCCAGGGTAACTTGGAACCTTGAGCTGGTTTTTGGGGGGATGAGTTGGTATCTGCCTCAACCTGAATTTCCTATTTTGATTTAAGAATACCCTCCCTCAAATTTAAAGTCAGATCAAATCTCCCCTGGAGTTTTGAAATCATAAGAATTTTCATATTCCATGGGAATTCTAATTGGTGATGGAAATTTCATAGCCATAATTTAGACACATCCTAAAACATGTGCTGTTATTTCATGTAGATTTTAGCCAAGAATAGATTGATATTACCAAAGTGGATGGGATACTAGATTCTATACTTCTAAAACCAATTGTGGTTACAAGTCAACACAAACTGTTGGGATGTTATTCTCCATAGAATAAGAATTTCCTACAGAAAGGAATGTATTTAGTCCTACATTAAAATCTCTAGAAAGATTAAACAACTTGTCCTCTACCATATACATAATGAGTAGTAGCTATTGTACCTATAATTATTTTATCTGGCTTTTGGTAGACACAGCTGTGGGTGCAGCTGATGTATCTGATATGCCACGTGTGATCATGGCATATAAATGTGTTCAGGAGTGATTTCCTAGTCTGCAAGCTTTTATTTTTTTATTAGAGTTGACATTCAATATTACTTTATATTAGTTTCAGGTGTATAGCGTAGGAGTTAGACATAATTTACGAAGTGATCCCTCCAATTAGTCTGTTACCCACCTGGCACTATACATAGTTATTGCAATATTATTGACGATATTCCTTTTGTTATACTTCATATTCCTGGGACTATTTTTTAAGTACCAATTTGTAGTTCTTAATTCCTTCACCTTTTCACCCATCTCCCTAACTCCTTCCTATCTGGCAATCACCAGTTTGTTTTCTGTTGTCTATACGTCTGATTTTGTTTATTTTGTTCCTTAGACTCCACATATAAGTGAAATCATATGGTATTTGTCTTTCTCTGACCTATTTCACTTTGCATAATACCCTCTAGGTCTATCCATATTATTGCAAATAGTGAGATTTCCTTTTTTATGGCTGAGTAATATTCCATCACACACACACACCCACCCAGCTCTTCTTTATCCAATTATCTATTGATAGGCGCTTAGGTTGCTTTCATATTTTGGCTATTGTAAATAGCACTGCAGTGAAAATAGGATTGTATATATCTTTTGAATTAGTGTTTTGGATTTCTTCAGATAAATATCCAGAAGTAGAATTGCTGGGTAGTTCTATTTTTAATTTTTTGAAGAACTGCAAACTGTTTCCCACAGTGGCTATACCCTAGTCCTGAGTCTTGATCAAATAATGTGGTATTTTCTTTACTTCTATGTATATATACTCAACCAGGGATTTGGGGGAATAAATGGAATGGTGACAAATATATATTTTAAACAATAGAATTTTGTGTATAAATGGAGGGAGAAACTATTGTTTTATCACTGAGTCCTGCTGTATAGAGGACTTTTTTCCCTTGGGTTGTTGGAAAAGAGTTTGCTTCAGGAGGTGGATGATTCAGTTGAGCGCAAATATTTGTCTTATTTAAGATAAAAGAAACGTTACTTGGAACAGTAGTGGCTCTCAACCTGCTGTAAGTTAGAATCACCTGGAGAGCCTTAACAAGCACCACCTGGGTCTCATTACCAGAGGCTCTGGTTTACTGGGTCTACTATGGGCCCGAGGCAGCAGGGTGTTTCAGAACTCCTAGGTTTTCTTAAGGTGCAGCTAGGGGTGAGAGCTGATTAGTTTGTTCATGGTCTTCAGCTGGGGTACCTTGGGTTCTTGGCTCCAAATTGGACAGTTTCCAAGGCCCTGTTGCTATAGAGTTGTTCATCATAAACTTGTGTTACTGACTTCATGTTCAAGTGATGATTTCTAACTATGTGTGCAGGATTTTTTCTTTTTCTTTTTTTTTGTAAGAGTAACCAGTCTCAACAAAACTGGTCCGAAGATGGCCTTTGCTTTATTGAATGACTGTTATACAAGGGTTTATAGAAGTTTGTTTTAAATCATACCAATCCTAGCAACTTAATATAAACTTGGATATATGTTCCTATAGAAAAGAAAAATCTCCAATTTGCTGGAAGCTTTACTACATGTATTTCTGAGCACATTCCAAATTCTGCATCTCCTTTGACAGCTTGTCTTGTACAGCTGTCCAGAGCACAAGAACTTCTGTTTTGAGAGGCTCATTTATGTCTTAACTTTTCCTCACTAGCCCCTCCATATGGCTTTTTTTGCATTGCTCCTGGTCAGGGCTCCCATTCTTCTTATTTATTGCCAGAACTCTGTAGCAGTATGATTGATTCCACTCCAGAGTGTTCTAGGTGGAGGCCCCAGAATCATGCCTAATAGAAACAGGATGGAATGGGAAAAGGTCTCTAAAATTATTTTGCTCTGAAAGAATTATCTTGTGAAATTGTGTCAAATAGGGAGTAGTTATATAATCCTGGGGGTTCCATCAGTTTTTCTTCTCTTGTGTACATGGTTTCCTGGTTTGAAAGAACAATAGGATTTCTGACCAATGAAGATCTAGCCTCAGACACATCCCTGGTTAATGTTACAGAAGACTTCTTTGACACAGCGCTGGTAAGGATGGGGTGGATGCTTCATTGAACAGATACCATTGGTAATTTGCAGAAATCTTTGAGTTATTTCTAAAACTTGTGTTTTTCTATGATGTAGGTTTTACTAAAAAAACCCTCATATTTTATTACTAAAATATTATATGAAATAGAAACAAACATCAATATATATATCCAGTGTTACAGAAGAATGAGGTGATTTTCCTACATACCAATATAGTTCATTTGATTAAGGATGATATGCTGATTTTAATAAAATGATTGAAGGACTTCTCTACATTTTTTTTACTGTATTTAAAATCAAATCCTGCCTGTTAGAGAAATAGCAACATTAATGTATTAACATTATAGTTTATAATGCTTTCAGAATATAATATAAGCTTTACTTTTTTTTATTAGATTATTTCCAGGAGGAGTAGTAAAGGTAAGTGTATTATTTACCATTAATTGACTATATACTTTTCATTAATAGAATATTCTGGTATAGAGAAAATATTGTCAAATGACATGTAAAACTAAAGTGTGTTTAATTATTATATTTGGATATATGTGCTGTTGAAATGAATTTTGTTGTATTTCTCGATTTGCTTGAGGTACATCTTAATTTCATCGCTCCTGTCACCATTGGCTAATTTGCTCTATTGAGAGCCACTTTTGTCATTCATTCCAAACCAGCAGAAGTTTAACTATTATTGATTTAACTTGGAGTTATTCAGGTGATTTTCCCTTTCAAGAGTATAAAAGGCCAATTTTTAGAATATTTGGAAATTAGAGCAATGATTTTGTTCAACTTGTAAGTTAAAAGTAATTCAACATGATATCATGGAGTCAAAGACGCACTTAAACTACTTGACCATTTCAAAAATTGAGGCCATCTTAAAGTGGATATATCCTCTTCCTGTTGTCCATATTTTCATTTTTCTTTTGAAAAGCTGTTATTGACACTGCATTCTATAAGTATAGTATCTTGTAATTGAGGAAATTCAATACTAGAAGCTTAAGTATGTGTACTACTTAGTTGACTTTAAAAAGAGGTCCCCTAATCTAAGTTAGTGGATCAATTTTTTATAGCTTCATGAGTAATAGTTACTGTCTCTAAAATTGATTGATAAAATGCATAATGGTAAAACTACTTCGAAATTTGTAACATTAACAATAAAATTGTCTTTTATTAATTACAACAGCATATATCACTGCATATTTGAAAAAATACTTAGGGGACTTTTTAGTTTACAGTTGTTGCTTTACCACCTACAGATTTCCATCCTTACAGTAACTCCATTGCCCTGAGTGAAGGGAACACTGCTCTCGATGATTATATTAGTCATAACAGAACACTACAGGCTCAGTGGCTTAAACAACAGAAATTAATTTTCTTACAGTTTTGGAGGCTGGAACTCTGAGATCAGGGTGCCAGGACATTGAGTTCTAGTGAGAGCTCTCTTCTGGTTTGCAGATGACCACCTTCTTGCTGTGTCCCTACACGGTGGAGAGCAAGCCAACTCTCTGGTGTCTCTTCTTATAAAGACACTGATCTCATCATGAAGACCCCACCCTCTTGATCTCATCTAATCCTAATTACCTCTGCGAAGGAGCCCATCTCAAATACTGTCACATTACGGTTAGGGCTTCAACATATTAATTTTTTTGGGGGGGGCAGTTAAGTCTATAGCAATGACAGTTTGTGCTTAAGCCCACTCTGGCGACCAGGCAGCTGTCCTCTTTGCAGTGTCAGATTTTCACATGTGTAACCTCTGACAGTCATTCTGCATGGATATTGCTATGTCTGGGCTCTTGAATTGATGTCTAATCTCTTTCTCTGAAATACAAAAGATGTTTTCACTGACCTCATCTCCTCCTGCCATTGGTAGAATTATCCCTTCCTTTTTGTCCCAAGATTTATGTCATCTTACTGTATGTGTTCCATTTTTATGATTCCTTTGTTTTGTGCTTTGCTATGTGATTTATATTTGTTTCCACAATTTGCTCCTCTCTAGTGTTTGAATAGTTATGTCCAAGTTTTATTATACTGGTAATTTTAATTATCAACATCAAAATTATAGCACCTTAGTTCTCCTTTATACTTTATAACAAGGAATTCAACATGTTTTTTTCCCTCCATCTTCCACTTAGATTATTTAACTTAATCTGGGGTTTTAGGCTCTATTATATATATCTTTATAAATAGTATTTGTTCTTTGCCTTGTGTTGCGGTCTTATTTACAATAATTATTTGGGGGTCACTACCAACCTGTTTATAATACCATGATGTCCTCAGTCTTGAGTTTATCTCCATCTGGTATATTTCAAAGACTGTTATTAGGGTGTGTGGGTCGAATATGGTCAGAGCTTTTTATCATTTCAGAATGTCTTTGTGGCTTTTATATGATATGATGCTTGCTTTGCAGTTCTCAAAACTTTCATTGTCTTCTATTAAGTGTTGAGAGCATGTGCACATTCACATGCATGTTTGTTTTAGGTGGTCCTTGATGAGTTATTTTGAAATCAAATCTTGCTTTAACTTGGGAAAATTTATCTTTGATAATTTTATCTGTTGGAGCAGGGTTTCTCAGCTTTGACACTATTAACCTTTGGGGCCAGATAATTCTTTGTTTCGGGGGCTGTCCCGGGCTTTCCATACTAGATGCCAATAGCAACCTCTCCCTCTTCTCCACTTGTGACAAGCAAAAAAAGTCTCCAGAAATTGCTAAGAGTCCCTAAGGAGGGAAAAATCACCCAGTTGACAAGCACTGACTTAAAGTATTTTTAGTATATGTAACAGAACATCTGGTTCAAATAGGCTTGATGATAAAGATGACTTATCGACACAGGAGCTAAAAAGTCCTTGCTTGTGGTTATGTTCCATTCTAAGTAGTTCTTTTAGTTGTCTTCCTCAGAGTCTTGTATTTGCTCTCAAGTTGGTCTCCCTTGATGGTTGAAAGATGGCAGCCAGCAACCAGAGTTTTGTGCTTCCGGTTTACACTAGAGGGAGAAATGTTCACCTTCTCAGCCATCAAAAGAAAAGCTCTAGGTTTGCTCCAATTGAATGTCTCCCTCCCCCCCCCCCCCCCAGTGAACCACACTGTGAAAAGATGAATGGGATGTTCTAGCATAGCTTAAGCCAATCAGGATCCACACCTGAAGCAAGTCAGTCCCATTCAATAGCATGATGGCTACAGAACAGAGGAGGGGGAAAGGATGACAGGAAAGCACCAAGAAATCCATTATAGTTACTCTAGTCTAGTCTCTTTGTTAGATTATCTATTATTCATTCATTGTGTCATTTTTGTCTTCGTATGCATCATTTTCTCTCATTTTTTTCTGTGTTTTCAAGATCAGTTAAGTTTTTCTTGGAAGCTCTCACTTTAACTCATCTCGTTCTGCTCTCATTGCTTACAGTGCAGACTTCACCTGCTATCACACCTTTGCCTCCTTAAAACCTGTGGGTTGTGGTGATCTGCCTTTGCTTTTAGATCCGTTCCTCTCTCCATCCCTCTCCCTCACCCTGCCCCCCACACATACACACACACGCTCACTCACTCTGTATTGCAGAAAACTATTTTTTTTCTTTGTTTTCTTATCAACTGGCTGCCTGCTAGGTTTAGCCAATGGAAGTGAATTGGAAGTAGGAGGGAGAAAAGGCATTCTCCCCATCCCCCACCCTTGTACTGAGGTGCATGTCCAGGAGTGACTGCATAGTCCCTGTGGCTCTGGACCATTTGTAGTTATAGCTTTTACTAGGTGACTTTGATTCTTGGGATCTGGTAATGCCACTTCCTCTCTGTGACTTTGACTTTGGGCGAGGGTGTCACACCAGGAGAGGCATGGTAGTTACGTCATTGATGTTCATTTCTGGACCACCTCATTGCTTCCCATTTGGATGCCTAGGTTTTTATTCATTCATTCATTCATTCATTCATTTAATTGTCTTTGTAGCTAATTCCTTGTATTAAATTTCCTCAGGTTGAAATATATAGAGTGGCTTCAATTTTCATATTATATATTTCTCATTTACTTATGTGTAAATGACTGTCACCTTTTCTTGCAAGTCTCATTCTTTTATTTCATAGAACTTATGTTGTTTTGAGGTTTGAGGTTATAAATCAGATGTTTCCTAAATTTTTGTTTCCTGAATAAGCACTTTTTCAAGTAACTTTTCTGCTACCTCTGGATCTACGTTGCTCTTCTTTCCTTTTTCATGGGACTATAGTTTTTCTTTATTACTCTTTAAATGAAAAGTTCAAATGAAATCTGATATTTGCTAATTAACAGGGTGCAGACATATCTTTAGAATCCTCTGCTGTTCCTGGGCTCCGTTAGAACCTTCCTCTTAGGTTTTAAGCTGACGGGCAGATTTTTGGCCCCTAGCCTAATATCTGGTTTCCAGAGATTAGCGGTATTTATCTGGCTGGTTTTGTACTGAAGAGGGACCTTTTTTTATTTCTACTTTCTGGTTCAGTTCCTACAATGTCATGAGTTATATGGGGATTAAAAAGCATACTGTGTGTGATAAATTATTCATATATCAAAATTGCACATCTGAACCTATGATAATTACATTATGACCTTACCATAAGTTTTTTGCACTGTCTTTTTATCTTAATGTGCTTAAATAAATCTGTAATTAGTTTATTGTTTAATAAGCATAAAGTATTACCACATACCTCTTTTTAAATTATGTACTGACATATAAATGGCTGTTGAAGTTTAATTATGCTATTTAATAAAGGCTAACACTGTATTTACAAACTTCTCTTTCTGTTAGCATAAGACCTTATAAAATTTAAAATTTTATAGACTATCTAAATGTAAGAAGTACATAGAAACAGCAGGACAAAATGTGCAGGAGCTGCCCTTTGCACATTACTCAGTTAAACAAGTAGCTTTGCTTGAAATGTGATAATCACAACAGTCACACTTTGCATAGCTGCTTTTAGTTTCCTGTGTGAGTGTCTGTAGTGCAAGTGTGTTTGTTGTGAAATGGGGTTCCTAGAACTCGAAGCAGGCTGTAATTTGTCTCTTGCCCAGACTGAAATTTCTGAAATGTTTACTGCTCCATGGCTTTGTCAGTCTTCGCCTCTTCCTTCTGTGCAGGAAGTATCTCCTTATTCTTTTTAGCATCAATGTGATTTTTTAAAATTATGCTTTCAGGGAAAATTCAGATGTTGGGTTCCTTCATATATCCCTTAGGCTGTCTGGTGATAGAAGAAACGGTAAATCATTTGATTCAGCAGGAGGTGAGTTGCAAATAACAAAATGTAACAGTTGCCGTAGAAACCTGGGAGAAGGTTGTGCCTAGGCCCCTGTTTAGCTTCTTCCCCATGTAGACCTTCTCCAACTCCGAATAGGCTTTGAAGACTTTGAACGGCATTTTGGATTCTGTACCTTGGGAAGAGAAGAGACACTCTCCTTGTCAGAAGGCCTGTGTCATCTTATGTAAGTGACCTTGTACTTGATTATGTGGTGATGTAAGGGCAAAGTCTCTAATTGTACTACCTCAGTCTTTGTTTTCCTTAGGCATAATCACTTCATTCCTTCCTTCAATAAATACTTTGGGCACCTATTACAAATCATGCATTGTGCTAAGTAGTGAGGAAAGACTGAGGGACAATGCAGATCTTACTAGGGTCTTCTTCTTTAATATTATGTTTCTTTTTTGAGTTTTTTGTTAGTTTTGTTTTTCTTTTTGCATAGAGTTTGTGAGGTTAAAATGCTTTTTTGGGCTATAAAATATTTTTTTTCATTGTGATTGTGAACTAAATTAGTTATTGATGGGAAAACATTGAGTACATACCCTGCTGCTAAACTATTTGGCTTTAAATCTTGGTTTTACCACTTGGGTTCATTGCATTCTTAGAGCCATGGTCCCCAACCTTTTTGGCACCAGGGACCAGTGCTCCTATGAGAATCTAATAGCTGAAGATCTGAAGTGGAGCTGAGGTGGTGATGCTAGCACTGGGGAGCAGCTGCAAGTACAGATGAACCATCTCTCACTGGCTAGCTACTCACCTCCCACTGTGTGGCCCAGTTCCTAACAAGCCACAGACTGGTCAACTTGTTCATGGCCCAAAGATTGGGAACCCCTGATGTAGAGCACAGTCTTAACCTCACAGTACCTCAGTTTGCTTGCCTGTAAAATGGAGCCAACATTAATACCTGATTGATAGAGTTATTGTACAGGTTGAATCAGGCAAGCCATTGAAAGTGATTATTAGCACATTACCTGATAGAGAGCAAGTTCTCAAAGGTTATAAACTATTAGCTATACCAATGGAGCATGGACTTTGTATTACTTTTCGAGTGATAGATTTTTTGTTTTTGTTTTTGGTGCCCCAGTCACAATTATGTAGTTATCAGAACATTGAAATTTGGAGGTAAGGTTGTAATATGTGACCACAAAAAGAGCAAAACCAACACCCAGTTTTGAAATTTGAACCTACAATGATGACTATGTGTTAACCACAAACCAGCATCGATGATATCATTGTGGCACTCATTCTCATGACGTGTGGCTATGGCTGACGAGAGGGTGGGTGACTAAGTTTACTATAGTGTAGGTCTGAAGGAAGTGACTGGTGAGCAAAGAGCTCATTGCTGTCATGTTCGTCCATTTTACTAGTCTTGCAGGATACAGTGTTTCCACTGAATTTTTCCTAAAAAATATTTAGCGAGTACATAAGTGAAATCATATTCTTAGTGGTGTATTTAGACTTGGAGAGCAGCTGACCTGAGGCTTTCTCCTAAGTTTTAATCTAATCCTATGGTCCTACCTTATTGTTTGTGTGTTCTATAAACTCTGGAATGTTCTAGACTTCAAGTAAAATATGCAAGCATAAAATTAAGCAGAACTCTCAGTGATACTATTTTAAGACTTCTATTTAATAGTAATAAATCAATCATTTATTATGAGAAATACAACTACCACAAGATTTAACAAATCTTTAAAATGGGAGTTATTTCGAACATTAAAGAAGATCAACATCACATTTGTTAGCATTTAATTAAAATTGTTAAATAAATGCAGATGCTCCTCAGCTTGTGATGGGGTTATGTCTTGGTAAATACCATGGTAAATTGAAAATTGTAAGTTGAAAATGCATTGAATATCCTTAACTTAGCCTAGCCTACCTTAAACATGCTCAGAACACTTACATTAGCCTAAAGGGCATAATCATCTAACACAAAGCCTATTTTATAATAAAGTGCTGAATATTTCATATAGCTCATTAAGCATATTGCTTTTGCACCATTTTAAAATAAAAAAAATAAGTTGGGGGCAGTCTGCATATATATGGAAATCTGTTAGTTACAATAATGTAATAACTTAATCCCTTTATGCCTGTAACTTAATGTTTTAAAATAAGTTCAAAAAGTTCATTGGAAAGACCCACAGCACTTGTTAATAGATGCCAAACTATGTAAAAAAAAAAAAAAAAGGTACATATCCTCAGAAGACTGGTGAGGTGATTGTAAAATTCCAGAAACTTAGCACTTGATGAATCCTCAGAGATCCTCAAATTGAATTCACTTTGCAGAAGGAGAAATAGAACCTCAGAATGTAAAGTAGCTATAGCTTCCTTTCTTTTGAAAGTACATGTAAGTCATTAATATACAAACTTAAGAATTTTCCATTAAAAATCTCATCTTGACATTGAGAAAATGCTGAAGCAGAATTTGAAATGCTTTCAAAAATTTACATCTTGGTTTTAAATTTTAATGCCAATATGGTGAAGTTTTGCTATTTAAGTTTACTTCAGTAAAATACAGTTTATCTAAATGTTTCAGGAAAGACCTTGCAGGGACCATCTTGACTGTTGGTGGTAAGGAATGTTTAGTATTTTAAATATTGGAATATTAAATATTGGACATTGGGGCTTTATGAGCATATTGGAACTGTGGAGAATAAATTTTGACCAAATTGAAAATAGGGATTATGATTTTGTTTTTCATTTATTATGAAAGATTTTAGTATACTTGAAAACTGTAAAGAATAATGAACACTCATTTGTTCACCAACCAGCTTAGTCAGATTTTATCATTTTGCCACATTTGTTTCAAATCATTTTATAAATCAATCAGAGTTACAGGTAAAGCAGCCGGTCCATGTCCCTGAACCCATTCTCCTCTCCATTGTTAGAGGTAATCCTTGAATTGGATCGTTTTTCATTACCAAGTATATTTTTCCACTTTTTTGCTATGTAGTCATAAGCAACATACATTGTTTTGCAAATTTTAAAAGCATTTTATAAATCTCTCCTATTGTACACAAGCAGCTGCAACTTTCTTTTACCCTTAAAATATTTGGGATTTAAACATGTTGATATATGTAGTTTTTGTTTATTTACTGTGAAATACCACAGTTTGGGATTTAAGCTTTGTAGTAGAAATATTTTTAAAGGCTATTTGATGAACTGCTTTTGATGAATGTTTTAACATATATAAAGTGCAGAGATATTTATTTATAAAATCGTTATGTGCTGACCAATATTTAGATTTTCTCCTAATACTTCTTAAGTATTTAATTTAAATGATTATAATTACTTGATACATCTTGCTGCTTATAAGATACAATGCTAGTCTTCTAAAATGGAATTTTCTGAAAGCAAATGGTAATCTGTGGAATTTATATTTTTGCCTTGGCCCAGAATTATTCATTTTACTATGTGTCTGATCTCTAGATTATGACCAGCAGGTTGCACTTTCTGAAGCATTGTGTAGACTGACAACTAAAACATCAAGGGACGACCTTGTTCATCAGTGGTTTGAAGATGATGTCATTGCCGAAGCTTTCAAAAAAATTAAGGGTCGGCAATTTGAGACGGTGCGATTCCTGGTCATCAAAATTCCATTTACTCTAAACTTATTAAGCATTCTCTCAAGTCTCAGGGGAGGATTTTTTTTTTCCCTAAATGTGATTAGGGTGCCATTCTTACACTTTCTATTTCTCACTTATGTGAAATAATTTGAGGACAGTACAAACAAAATTTATGAGTCAAATATGGGGATACAGAGATAGGACTTCTTTATAGGTAACTTACAGGTTACATATATGTGAATTTGATGTGTCTAGTCAGAGAAAATTTTCAATGAACCTGAAGGGTAAGCAGAGTTGAAGAAGAAAGTGAACATCAGCCTTGCAGAGAGCAGCTGTGCAATGACGAGAGGTTTGATTGGCATGTATTCTCTAGTGGTAGAGGAGTATTATGGATGTTTTGTGTTGTGAGCCATTCAACCTCTACAGTTTGGAGGAATCATAATTTACAGTGTCTCCCATGCAACCTGAGTTCACTGTGATTGTGTTTTCAAGTAGCACAAAAATAGCTTATGGCTTTGTGTATACTCACTTTCATCCTAAAAGAGCTAAAATGTTTTTCCTTTTAAAAAAGTTTTTTAAATGAGGATTAAGCACTTTAACAGTGCTCATTTTGAATAAAGCTTTTCTGGTCCAAACTTCTGTGCAAAAAATTAGGATTCTATTAAATCCAAACCTTTAAATATATTAAATATATTTTTTGACTTTGAGCCTATTGCCAGATCTTCATTAGCCAGGATTTAGATTAATCTAAATGAAAAGACCATGAACCCTGAGTTGGAGTCTCACCTCTCTGACTTAAGGATGCACATTTTGGCACGGTAGTTAACTTATGAAGCCTGAGAGTTTTCATCTGTTAAATGGAAATGAAACTCACCTCAAAATCTGGAGAATTAAATGAGAGAAACTTAAAGTCCCTGTGATATTGGGGACACTTAGATATTAGTTTTCATCCTCCCTGTGTCAGTCCCTCATCTGCAGGGAAATGTGATGAAAAAGTACAAAAGTAATTATATTGTTTTTCAAGTCATATCTCCTCTCCACCCCAGAGCCATCAACCTCTTAACTGAACTGCTTTTATATGAAGACTTACATTACTTTTGTCTGTTTAGTGCTGAATATAGACACAGAGTGTAAAGACTGACTATAACAGCCAGTGCTTGCAACAAAAGGGACAAAAGCCTGGATCAGTGTCACAAATTTAGTTTCCTAATAGCTGTTGGATAGAACTCTAAAAATATTCTTTATTTTTAGAACAAATACCAGGAAAGAAAACCCAGGAAGGAGCAAGATAGAAAATTCTGGATAAAGAAAATTGGCTGTGGATAATATATCAAGATAAACCCAAAGTTGATGAGTTGAATGGGTTTGTAGTTGGCTTATGCTGGGCAGATATTAGGGAGATGGGCATCCAGTGGGTTAGTCAAATATTGTAATCTAGCTTATCAGTATGGTGTGTTTTTTTCTTTTTACTCTTTTAACCTATGAAATGTAACTGTGCATATAACTTTTGGAGACCTAAACCTTTCTCAATTAAAAATCTCCTGGGGATTCCTTCTAGGATGTGTCTGAAGCTGCCTCTTTGTTATACAAAGTACTGTTTTAGTTAAGGTATGATAATGAATAGTTGTAAAGTCTTGTGATGTTACTGAGTCCTGGAAATTTAGAAGCAAACACTGGCCTCTGCATGCTGGTTATGGTAGTACTATTTAACTAAGACATCTTGATTTTTTATTAAAAATTTTGCATTATTTACTTTGAAGGACAGTAGACTGTTTCTCAATTACCTAAACGACAGACTTGGTGACCAAAGAAGGTAAGATATTTCTCTGAACATTATTTTATTGACTAGTTGCATTCTGAAAATGTCTAATATTAAAAAAATCTAGGATCTGTTTTGTATTAGGAGAAAATATAGGATACATAATTTACTGAGTACTGCCGAGTTATTGAGTAGAAACCTCAGAAATTTAGACACATTCTGCCTAGTGATTCATTTCTGTGTTTAAAAATAATCTGTCATTCTTTTAGCATATTTATTTGTGATTTGGAATATTTTTAACATTGTGTCCTCTGGGAAGATTTTATAAAGAGTTATTTTTATAGACAAGGTCACTAGGGCTAGGTGTATTGTGGACAGTTAAGTACTTGATGAAAAGATAGTTGCTAAATTCAGTCCTTCATTGGGAAACTTGCCAAGCTAGTGGGTTAGATATAGTTTCGGTAAACCTGACTTGTAGATTTTCAGATGGGGATTTGAAATCGAGCCATAGCAAATCTCCATTTGCAGGTTTGAAATCCCCTTCCATACTTTGTACAAAGAGACTTAATGATATGTCCTAGTTATAAATGCTTGTTTGTAGGACATCTGTAGGTTGTGTTTGAGTTCCATCTATATTTTATTTTAATTTTTAATTGTGAGGTGTTTTGCAGGGTCTATTCATTTCCGTGTATTGCCGCTTTTGCTGATGGGAATGAGGTATGTTTGTCTCTCTTGGAGGCCATGAGGGTGGTGTGTAATGAAACCCAGAGTTAGGTTTACTTAGGTCAAGCTGCTCTTGCTACTCAAATGGGCTTTTTAAAAGATGAAGCTTACTTCTCCTAGAGGCCTCAACTCTGAAGCTTACTGTTCCTTTCCCCTGTCCTTTTTCATACCATAGGTTTAAGGACCCTACCGTTAATACTAAAGAAATTTTAGGGTTTATGTATTCATGAGGTCAATTACAGGAACCTAGCCTTAGTTTACACTATTAGCGGGTCACATTATTCATATCTGGATAAACGAGAAAAGGGCAGTATCTTGCTTTCCATGCAGTTGATGCTTTCCACTCAATCCCCAGCAATTAGGGCCACTCTTCTTTTTCTAGATCAGGGCTCCCCACCCCCAGGCCACAGACTGGTACTGATCTGTGGCTTGTTAGAAACTGAGTCACACAGCAGGAAGTGAGCAGTGGGTGAACAAGAGAAGCTTCATCTGTATTTGCAGCTGCTCCCCAGCGCTAGCATCACCGCTCAGCTCCACCTCCAATGACCAGGCATTAGATTCTCATAAGAGCACTGGTCCCGGTGCCAAAAAGGTTGGGGACGCTACTCTAGATCATTCTACTTTGTATAATTTATAGTCCAAAATTGAGCAGTCTCTTTTTACTCCCTTCTTTGGTTTCTAGAGAAGCGAGGTCTTTCATATAAGGGTACCCCAACCTACAGCATCTTAATTTTGGGGTAACATCTTCAAAGATTGCTGAATTATGATTCTGTTGGGGTTTCCTAGACCCTCTGTTTTCAGAATATCCTACGTAATAATTTCTTTGTTTTGGGTTCAGAACCCCTTCTTGGCCTCTGTGAGCTGAGCCTACAACTCATGACTAGACTACAAGTTCTTTATCTCTAGAACTGATTCTGGTAGCTTGATTCATTTATCTCAGTTCTGTTTGTTTTTCCTTCTAGTGGTCTGAGGAGTCTGATCTCAGCTTGGTTCTTCTATCTAGGAATTCTGAATTTCCATTAGCTACGATCAGGGTTCTTATGCTGGCTTCCAATAACATATGCTGTGGGTTAAAACTTTTATTCAACTCTATATAGCTATTAAAAAGTAGGCATGTATGATGGAAAGATGTCCAAGAAGTACTATTTATTGGAAAAGCAGGTGGTAGAATAGTAAATCTAGCATTTGCTCCATTCTTGAGGAATAAAAACTTTCTATATATTTCCTGACATATAACTGGAATACATCTGGGAGAAAATAAAGGCATTAATGATGGTGCCCATGGGAAGTTGGGAGCAGCGAAGATGTTTGCTCTTGTATAAACAGCACATTTTCCTTCCTCCTCCTTCCCTCCTTCCCTCCCTCCCTCCTTCCTTCCCTTCCTTTTACTTTTTTTTTTAACTATAAGCACATATTTATTTTATAATAATCAGTTTAAATAGGGGTAATTTAAAATCTTCAAGTCCTAGCTCCATTCTAATAGATGGCAGATAACTACTTACATTCACTGTACCTCCTTTGCTAGAAGTTTTCATCTGTATGCACTATGGATTGTTACTACTTCAACATAGAACTGCTTTCTCTATTAAATAGCTAAGGATAGTGTTTTTTTTTTTTTCCTAGAAATAGCTTCGTTATATAAAAATGAGACCTTCCTTTTGTAGAAATGAGCAATGCAATACAGAGACACGGTATAATATTAGGGTAGTGTTTTAGGAAAAGCAGAGGTTCTATTTTTATTGGAAAAATTTTCATCTGACCCTTTGACATATTTATGTGTGTAATTTATGCTGAAATTATATCTTGCAGATGAGAAAACCAGCAGATGAACAATTGGAGAAATTTTGGATTGATTTCAACCTAGGAAGTCAGAGTGTAACTTTTTATATAGAAAATACTGAGGTAATCACATTTGATTGCTGCTTAAACTTAAGGGCTTAGAGAGTGTTCATATGCAAGTACGTCTTATGTGCTCATGAATTTCACTTATTTTTTTCCCCAAGAGTGCTCTGTGGGACTCAGTAAGACTTTTGAAGGACACAGTGATTAATTACAGCGTGATAGGTAAGACAATAATTAAACTACCCCACATTTAGTTCAGAGTATTATTTTTGTTTGTAGTTGCAGCATATGTTTACTTCTAGAGCTGACTTTGTGCCTTGAGGTAGGAGGGAGGTGGTATAGTGTGGTGGGAGGAGCACGGCGCTCAGGGCCAGCATGCCCAGGTACAGGACTGTTGACTCTTTTGCTTTGTGACTTTGGGGTTCAGTTACTTGTCTGGTTTTCTCATTGTAAATATGGTTTAGTTTTTCAAAAAAATAAAAAATATAATTACTATATGATCTAGCAACTTCACTTCTGGGTATATATCCAGAAGAATTGAAAGCAGGACTTGGAGAGATATTTATACACCCATGTTCAATGTAACATTAATCGCAACAGCCAAGAGGTGGAAGCAACTTAAGTATCTATCAGTGGACGAATAGATAAACAAAATATGGTACATACACAGGAATATTATTTAGCTTTAAAATGAAAAGAAATTCTATCACATGTGACAACATAGATGAACCTTGGGGACATTTTGCTAAATGAAATAAGCCAGTCACAAAAAAACAAATACTGTATGATTCTACTTATATAAAGGATCTGAAGTACGCAAATTGATAGAGAAAGTAGAATGGTGGTTACCAGCATCTGTTGGGAGGGGAAAATAGGGAGTTGTTGTTTAATGGGTACAGAATTTCAGATTTGCAAAATGAAAAAGTTCTAGAGATCAGTTGTACAAAAATGTGAATATACTTAACACTACTGAACTGTATACCCAAAGATGGTTAACATTGTAAATGTTGTATTTTGTACCACAATTAAAAAAATAGTTATAGTACCTGCCCTGCCTCTACCCCAGATTTATAGTAATAATTAATGAGTTTATGTAGGTATGTACCACCTTTATCTGAATATTATCCCTCTGACTCTTCCCCTCTTAAACCTCTGTGTCTCACCTTTCTTGGATTGGTCAGTACAGTTGAAGGGCATGAAATTAGATGGGTACATGTAACTTGTTAGTCCAGTTCAGCATTTTAGCTATAATCATACTTGATCAGGATCCTTGAATAGGGTCTTAATAAAGGGATGTTTTTGAAAGTAATCAAATATATAACATTCTTTAAGTAATTGGGTTTATTGAAGATTTAAAAACAAAATATTATTTAATTATATGGGTATTTTACTTCTTTCCACAAAGGATTTAGGACAGCTCACATATTTATTCCAAAATAATATAAATGAAAATCGGAACCACATATAAGAATAAAAATGTCTGCTGTGAAGGCTAGTCTTAAATGGTCTCTTTGGAAATTCACATTTGCTGCTTAGCTTCCTGAAAGCCAGGATGAGAAGTGAGACATGGTCTGTGACATTATTCTCCTCATACAAGTGTTGACAAGAACAAATCCTTCTTAGCCTTGAACTCTAACTGAAGCTTCTTCCATAAAACCACTGAGGATAAAGTAATCCTTCCTTAACTCCAAGTTTCCCTTGCTGGGTTTCTTATATACATAAGTAAACTTCATTGATCCATTAAATGATAATTTTTGAAAAGGTGAATCATGACTTCGATATAAATATTACATAATTGTGAGTTGAAGATTTTATTTCATTTCATTAATTAATGAAGAAATCAGTAATGTAGTAACCAGTTCAAAAGAGAATTCAAAGAACTACATGTATATAAGCAATGTTGAAATTAATTTACAAATAGATTTAAGACTAGACAATTGCAATCCACAGACACGATTAACTTGAATTTCTAGGGACAAGAATCACTTTCATGACTATCAGCTCTCTACAATTTACAGATTTGTAAAATAGCTCAAAGACAATGAAAAGTACAGACTGTCTGGAAGGGATTCTGGACAGGCACCTGGTAACTCTTTGGCCCATTTCAAAATCTTTCACTATCTTCCACATGTAGTTGTTTCCGGTGCTTGTGGGAATTTGTTCTGATGTGAGGATACTTAATTTCTCCTGTTGGACATTAGTAGAAAAAGAGAAATTCGGAACAGGGATGACTAAGCAGTGAAGCAAAATGGCAAAGAGAAGGGGAGACTTTTGCAGTGAAGTACTTGGGAGAACAATGGGCAAGTTGAAGAGAAGTGAGCCTACATTTTGGAATTAAACTTGTTGACGTCTGACGAGGCTAGGAGTTGGAAGAACTGAGAGATGGTAGAAGAAAACTTGCCTTCACTCACAACACTTCTGACACAAAAGGTGTAGGTTTTTCTGTCACATTAAGCAATTCTGATGCTAACTGCCTAAAGCGAGTGTGGACCCAACAGGTTGAGGGCTCAGTTGTGTAGGACTGCCTCCACTGCAGGTGACCACCTGCACTTCTGACCAATTACAAGTGGGGGTTCCTACAACCTCCTCATCTAGTTTGATAATTTGCTATCATGGCCCGCAGAACTCAGGGAAACACTTAGTTACCAGTTTGTTATAAAAGCTATATTAAAGATACAGATGAACAGCCAGGGCAACATCCAGAGTGTCCTGAGTATAAGAACTTACGTCCCTGTGAAATTGGGGTTCATCACCCTCCTGGCACAAGGATATATGTTCACCAACCTGGCATCTCTCTGAACCTAGTTTAGAGATTTTTATGATGGCTTTATCATGTAGCCATGACCGATTATTAACTTAGTCTCTGGTCCTTTTCCCATCCCTGGGGTTTGAGGGATGGGGCTGAAAGTTCCAACCCTGTAATCATGCTTAGTCTTTCTGGGACAGCCCATCCTGATGCTGTGTAGAGGAGGGACCCCAGCCACCAGTCACCTCATTAGCATACAAAAGACACTCCTCAGGAGTTTCTAAGAGTCTTAGAAACTCTTATGTCAAGAACAGGGGTCAGAGGCCAAATATTAAAAGGAAAGCTCTGGATCAGGAATCCAAGACAGAGGCCAAATATATCTAATTGTGTCAGTAGTCACCGAACTGGAAAGACAGTGTGCATTAGTTGGGAGTACCTCCTATCTGTAGTAAAGGGAAGGGGCTTAAAACTATCTCCCTTGAAATATAAATAATTATAAAGAGTCACATAATTTATGTAGTCATTGCCTATTGCTATTTATTTAAAGTACATAAAATATTGTTGGCATTTACTCTAAGTCAGTAATTTAGAAGGACTTTCATGGTTTTTCTGACTGTTGCACCCCTAAGTTGCTTTTCATATTTTAGTGGCTGCTCTCCAGACCTTGTTACTCTAGTGATTTTCAGGAATCAACTTGCCAAAGTTAACATTCTGTACTTCATTAATAGGTCACATTTCTGTGAGACTTTATAATTTACAAAGTACTTCACAATATCTGGAGGAGATGTCACTTTTATATTTATAGCCAAGGAAACAAGATTGTCTAGCAATGCTACCAGCAATACATTAGTTTTGTTATGTATAGCTCTTCTTGCTGAGGAGTTAACAATGTTTTAGTAGTTTGTTGAGTGCTTGGTGTAGCCCTCAGGTAATTTATTTTGACTCTGGTATGTTTTCAATGTATTCTATAGCCCAACTAACTGTTCAGTATTTTGGGGGATTGCGAGATTTACTATAGGCTAACACTGTCCTACGGAAATATAATGTGAGGCATGTATTAAATTTAATATTAAATTTTCAAGTAGCCACATTAAAATGTTTTTTAAGTGGACTAATTTTAATAATACACATTTAACCCAATAGATTCCAAAATTTAACATTTTGCTTTCTCTTTTGTATTGTCTTCACAAGCTGATATATATTTTATGATTATGGCAAATCTCAATTTGTACTGGCCATATTGCAAGTACTCAGGAGCCACAGATCTAGACATTGGTGTGTCTTACTCCTTTTTCCTGTTTCCATTCTCATCAAGTTGTGACTTAATTTTGCCTGTGCTGCCATAGACTTTACTCTCTTTCCTGTCCTGCTGCTTCCGACTCAGCATGTACTGTGGATTATTCTTAGATTCTCCTGAATTTTGGTCTAAGGTAGTTTCTTTTTAAAACCAATTACTATTTGTCAGTAAAAGGCTGGTTTTCTGAAAGGGGGCCCTCAAGGAGACTGTTATCTGAGAAACAGCCCTCTCTCTAAGATGATTCTGTTTCTCTCTCTTTAAGTAGAGGCTATCGAAATAAAGGTAGATTATTCCATCTTGCATATTGCGAACAGTGACTTTTAATTTGGGTTTTAGAAATGAGTGGGATCTGAGAGAAAGAATGAGAATGTCGTGTTTAATATATTGGGAAGTAAAATACCTGTCGCATATGATAGTGTTATATTCACTGAAAAATGGGCAGAATTTTAAAAGACAAAACTGTTTCCATTTCTATGCTGCTAAGATGTTACTTTCTAATTTTAAGATTCTAATTCTAAGATTAACTACTTAATCATAGTGTATGTCTATAAACACACATGTGAATCTAATAAAAATAACTTCAAAGTAACTTTCTTTACAACTCCTTATTGCAGAAAAATTTGGACAGTTGACAGATACTATAGTGCAGTTATTTAAAGTTATAAAATTTTAAAATAAAAACTTGATCTGCATTGTTATATTTTATTTTTTGCTAGAAACTGAGGAGAAGAAGATGTTTATCATTTACTTGAAGCCTATTAATATCGGAAATAAAGAAGTGAGGAAAATAGAAATCCATTTTGATTTGCAATTCAACATATCACAAGCTTCCATTAAAGCTTTAGGAGAAGACAAACAGGTGGCAGGTTGAATTCTTTTTAATTATTTGACTGTGTCGTAGTATGTTTTCATGTCTCTTAAATTTCCATGTTGGGTTTTTAAAAATTAAAATGTAATTGACATATAACATTCAGTCATGTGTCACATAACATTTCCATTAACGGTGGACTGTATGTAAGATGGTGGTCCCATGAGATTGTAATGGAGCTGAAAAATTCCTATCGTCTAGTGACATCATAGCCCTCCAATGTAGTGCAAAACATTACTCATGTGTTTGGTGATGCCGGTGGAAGCAAACCTTCTGCACCACCAGTTAAATGAAAGTGCAGCACATATAATTATGTGCAGTACGTAATACTTGACAATGATAATACACAACTATATTATTGATTTATATATTAACTACACCACATTTTTTATCATTACTTTAGAGTGTACACTCTACTTACAAAAAAGTTTGCTATAAAACAGTATGCTGTGTTTTTCGATTACATCATTTTCTCATGTTTGTTTTAATCTCATGTTGTTTTGTACAGTAATATGCTGTACAGGCTTGTAGCCCAAGAGCAATATACTATACCATAGCCTAGGTGTGTAGTAGGCTATCCTATGTGGGTTCGTACAAGTGTGTTCTGTGATGTTCACTTAATGAAAAAATAGCCTAACTGCATTTCTCACAACATAGCCCTGTCATTGAGTGGTGCACGACTGTATTAGTTTCAAGTGTATAGCATAATAATTCAATATTTGTATATATCACAAAATAATCACCACAATAAGTCTAGTTAATAGCCATTGCCATAGTTAAGTTCTTTTATTCTTGTGATGAAAATTTTAAATTTATTCTCTTAGCAACTTTCAAACATGCAATTTCTGTCTATTTCTATTTCTCCCTTTAGGTCTTTAATATTTGCTTTATATGTGTAGATGCTCCTATGTTAGGTGCATAAATATTTACAAATATTATATCCTATTGTTTGGTTGAACCCTTTATCATTATGTAATGATCTTCTTTGTCTTTTATTATAGTCTTTGTCTTAAAGTCTGTTTTGTCCGATATAAGTATAGCTATGCCAACTTTCTTTTGGTTTCCATTTGCATGGAATATCTTTCCTATACTTTTACTTTCAGTCTATGTGTGTTTTTACATCAAAGTGAGTCTTTTAGGCAGCACATAGATGGTTCTTGTCTTTGTATCCATTCAGTCACTCTGTATCTTTTGATTGGAAAATTGAATTCATTTACATTTAAAATAATTATCAATTATTTTAAATGTAGATATACACTGATCTACATTTTATTAATTGTTTTGTGGCTGCTTTGTACTTCCTCTGTTCCTTTCTTCTTCTCTTGCTCTATTCCTGTATGATTCTAGGATTTTCTGTAGTGGTATGCTTTCTTTCTTCTTTCTTCTTTCTTTCTTCCTTCCTTTTCCTTTTCCTTTTCCTTTTCCTTTTCCTTTTCCTTTTCCTTTTCCTTTTCCTTTCCTTTCCCTTCCTTTCCTTTCCGTCTCTCCTTCCTTTCTCCTTTCTTTTCCCCTTCTTTTTCCTCCCTCCCTCCCCTCCCTCCCTCCTCCCTCCCTCTCCCTCTCCCTCCTCCCTCCCTCCCTCCCTCTCTCTCTCTCTCTTCTCTCTCTCCTCTCTTCTTTCTTTCTTTCTTTCTTTTCTTTCTTTCTTTCTTTCTTTCTCTTTCTTTCTTTCTTTCTTTCTTTCTTTCTTTGTATCTACTGTAGGTTTTTTGCTTTGTGGTTACCATGAGACTTACATAAAACAATAGTTTATTTTAAGTTGATAACAGTTTAAGTTTAATTATACTCTAAAGCTCCACATTTTTACTTTCTCTCCACTTTTTTTTGTTACAATTTACATCTTTTTATCTTGGGTATCTCTTAACAAAGTGTCATAGTTATAGTTCTTTTTACTACTTTTGTCTTCTAACCTCATACCAGCTTTATAAGTAATCTACCATTCTTACAATATCAGATTATTCCGAATTTTACTATATATTTACCTTTGCCAGTGAAATTTATAGTTTTATATATAATATTTATATATTAGCACCCTTTTATTTAAGCTTAAAGAAGTCCCTTTAACATTTCTCATAAGGATGGTCTAGTAGTGAAGAACTCTGTTAGCTTTTGCTTGTCTGGAACACTTTACCTGTCCAATTCTAAATGACAGCTATACTGAGTAGGGTATTCTTGGTTGGGAGTTTTTAAATTTAGTACTTTGAATATATTATGCCACACCCTTGACCTGCAAAGTTTCTTTTGAGAAAAACTGATAATCTTGGGGTGGGGTGGGTGGGTGAGGGTTCCTTTGTATGTAACAGATTTATCTTTTGCTACTTTTGAAATTCTTATCTTTTAACTTTTGATACTGTAATTATAATGTGCCTCAGGTGGGTCTCTTTGGGTTTCTTTTTTTTTTTTTTTCCTGAATCTATTTGGGCTTCCTAGATCTGGATGTCTGTTTTCTTCCCCAGGTTAGGGAAATTTTCAGCCATTATTTCTTCAAATGAACTTTTGTCCCTTTCTCTCTTCCTTCTGGGACTCCTGTAATGTGAATGTTTGTTTACTTGATGTTGTCCCATAGGTCCCTAACCCTATTCTCACCTTTTTCATTATTTTTTCTTTCAGTTGCTCTGAGTAGGTGAGTTTCCTTGGCCTGGGTATGTTTTAGAGGTCACTAATTCTTTTTGCATTTCATCTAGTGTGTTGAACCCCTCTAGTGTACTTTTTAGCTTAGTTATTATATATTCTTAAGTTCTGTGACTTCTGTTTGGTACTTTCCCTGTCATTGTCGAAGTTCTCACTGTGTTCATCCATTATTCTCCCAAGTTTGGTGAGCATTTTTATGACCATTATTTTAAACTGTTTATCAGGTAAATCACTTATCTCTTTTTTTATTAAGGTCTTTTTTTGAGGTTTATTTCGTTTTCATTTGGAACATATTCCTTTGTTTCTTCCTTTTTCCTTGACACTCTTTGTTGGTCAAGGTAGATAAGACGTTAGATAAAACAGCCATCTCTCCCAATCTGAAGGTGTAGCCTTGAAGAGATGAACCTCATGAAGAGATGAACCTTACTGCTCAACCTGTCCTAGCTCTTGGTTGTCTTAGAGTCCTTTGTGATTTTTCAAGCAGCCTCTTTTATTTTTAGTGGCTCCCAGTATTTGAGATTGTGCCAAGGGCTGTCAGTGTCCCAAATGGGGGGATCTCAGCATCTAGATTCAATCTTGGAAAACCAGACCATCAGGCAGCCACTTTTAAAGTATGCAAATATATACAGTCCTTTGGGTACTGCGTGCACAAGCCCCATTGTCTACTAGAGCCAGATAATCTAGAGGTGTCCCCCTGGGTGGCAGCCACAAAAATTGAGGGGCCAAATGATGGTACAGGCTCTTATCTAGGAGATACTGGTGAGCTGTAGTGAGGCAGAGGAGAGTGCAAAGGTGGCATCCACTAGTCTCTGTTTTTGAGAGGACCCCAGTAGCTTCTAGACAGGTGCCCAACTAGAAATCTGCCCCTCTGGTCAGAACTTCAGGACAAGCAAATAGGTCTTTTTTAAAAGAAAGACTGGAGTGTGTTTTAGTCTGCTGTGTGTGCTGTGCCCTGGGGTGGTAGAAGCCAAGAACTGTCTTTCCAGTTGTTGCAGAACTATGGGACACAAAATGGAAGCCCTGCTGGCCATCAGAACCAGGCAATCAAGGAGCATACCCTGGTGGCAGCCACCAAAACTGGGGTACCAGATGTAGGAATGGGCCATCAAATGCATTATGCGCTGCCCTCTGGGAGATTCTGTGCTCTGGAGCATGGAAGAGGGGGCATGCAAAGATAGAAACTGCCCTTCAAGGTCTCTGGAGGGGTTTATAGCCATCGCTAAGAATGCATATTTAATTTCGAAGCCTGCCTGCTCTCAGGAAGCAGCTGTGAAGAAAGCAAATAGGCCTCTTTCACAGAAAGCCTGGACATCTTATTCTGTTGTTCTCTCTGCTGTGTCTTGGGGATGGTAGCTGATTAAGAAACTCTTTCTTCATTGGTTACAGTTCTGAGGGACCCATAAGTTGAAAGCCCTGCTGGCCACCAGAGTCAGGCAATTTAGAGGTGTCCCCTTGGTGGCAGCTGCAAAATCAGCACTACATGAGGGTGCAGCTTCTTTTCCAGGAGATCGGCAAGTTAGAGCAAGGCAAAGGGAGAGTATAAAGATGGGGCTTTGTGGCCTCTGTCCCACCAGAGCATTTGGTAGGCCCCTAGGTGTGTGTTAAATTAGAATGCAGCCCTCAGACTGATGATTTAAGGTAAGCAAATAAGCTTCTTTCACAGAAAGTCCTGTGTGCCTTTTCAACTGGTGGCCTCCATGCTGGGCCCTAGGACAGGTGAGTCTGCATGTGTGAGCCCTTCAGAATTATTCTCAGTTTGTTAGAGCTTTGGAGGTCCCATGGACATAAGCCCTGTTGGCTTCGAAAGCTAGATATTTTTGAGATTTGTTTCTTAGGTGCAGGCTCTAAAAATTGAGGTACCAAAAGTAGTGTTCAAAACCTTTACTCCCAGGGAGAAGTTTGGAGTTCTGAGTTTCTACCTGATTGTGAGTTGTCATGCTGGTGGAGGAGTTTATGGTGAGATTATGTCTCAGCATCTCCTGTCTGCTTTGATGTGAATTTTTTCTTGGCCACCTGATGTCTGAATCATTCAGCTAGATTTTCTTTTTCCCCTGGAGGAAATTGTACTATATACAACTGAAGATTGATGTGTGCCTGTGGGAGGAGATCACTTCAGAATCTTTCCTACGTTGCCATCTTGAACCAGAATTCCTTGTTGGGTTTGATGTGAACATTTGCTCAAGCAGAAGGATTGATCTTTTGCATACCATGTAATAAGAGTTGAGAGTTCTGAGTTCTAATCCTAGTTCTTTCTTTTTATATATCATTGTCTTAACTATGTGTGATACAAAGCTTCTTTGTGCCTTGACATGTTTGTTTATTTTGAACAATTGAAAATTTTTCTAGGATAATATCACCTTCTCACCATGTTCTTCCAGAAGTTCTGACAACATTGCTGTGGACTTCTTTGGGACTTCCTTATTTTTTAGCTCTTGAGGATGAGGGGAACCACTAGGAATAGGGTCTCTTTGGAAGTTTTCAACAGTTCTGTCTACTAGTCTTATCTTGTGGAAATGATCTGAGCCTTGTGTAGACTGCTCTGTCTCCAGCAGTCTCCATCTCACTGAGAATATTTCCTATTTATATGCAAGAGCGAGAAGCCTTTCTCTACCACAGACAGTGGCAGGGTAAAGATATTTGTGACAAGGATAGGAGTTGAATAAGATGTCAGAGACCTGGAAAGGGTGTATTGGGCTGGTTTCCTCTTTGATTTTGAGTTGTGTATAAAAACATTTTATATATGTTAAAGTGTTCTGCAAATATAGTTTCCAAAGACTTACCCATGAGAAGACTATTTCATGGATGAGGATGAGAAATAAAAGTAGAATCGATTAATTAAAAACACTCGTCATATTACGAGTTGGCCTGACACTATAGGTTTGCCTTTTCTCATGAAAAACATCAGAATTATGTCCATTTCCACATTTCACAAAGTGGAAAAAATGTGTTTGGATAAAATTGGGCTTTACATGCTATTAAGCCACAGTCCTGGACCATGAGACCCTGTGAAGGAGTGGGGATGTGAGAGCCATTGGGAACTCACTGCAGACTCATCCTGAGAGGTTCAGTCTCTGAGCAAAGCAGGGTTAGAAGTTGCAAGGGGTCAGAGTTGGGAAAGAGGGGAAGGGCTGTGCAGCCTCTGGGATGGGAAGTGGTCAGCAAAAGTGATTCTAGAGGAAGGAGGTAAGTAAAGAAGCTGGAAACAGTGAAATGATCCTTCAAAAGAGGATAAAATAAAGACTAACTTCTAATTTCTCAATGTGCTGTTCTGAGCTTTAAGTTTTTCTTAAAATCTTTTAAAAGAATACTGGTTTTAAAAGTCACGTGGCTTTTGGTTTTCATTTCAGATATTGGCTGACCAGACAAAAATCTCCAAAGAACTTCTTGATAAGTATGAAAAAGAAGAAACTGAGATTCTCCTGTCAGCCACGAAGGAGAGACAGGTATATTGGGAAATAACAAAATTTCTTACTCTGAATTCTCTACAAAAATAATGATAAAACTTTACTTGGAAGAGGTCACTGAAAACTTGTGATCACATCAGAGTAATACATTTATCATTATACCTTTTCAGAAAGAAAAGCTGCTGATAGTCTTGAATCGTTTTCTTCATCTGATACAGTTTCTCTTGTGGGCCAATTGGAAATGATAAGGGACATGGGGGCATGGAGGGACCTGTCTGCCTACGAAGCTGGTCCTGCAAAGATCGTGAACCCCTTATAAGTTATACCCCACAGCCGTTTTCCAAAGTCCCATAGATTTCCAATTTGAGATTTGAGACCTGACCTATTTGCCAGTTTTAGCAAAAGATGGTGATGTACCTGCACTGTGGATCCCATGAAGAACAATGGGAGAGTGTGCCACTTGTGCATGGATATTGTTATCACTTTTAAATGATTTTTTTCTTAATTGTATAGACCAGGCAGAAGAATCCACTGAGCTGCCAGAATTAATGAGTGCTAAAGATGACTGCTGCCTGGTAACTCTCCCTCAAATGACCAGTCTGAGCTTCCCGTGAGTATGGGGAGCTGGAGGACAAGATTCTGAGCTGAGGTTATTTTTGCCTGCCATGTTTATGTGTTCTCTCCTTTCTCAACTTGGCTCTCCCATGGAATGCATGCCTTGGCTAGCTCTGCCTTTCTCTCTCTCTCGGGATCTGGAGACTGAGTTGTAGGGAAAGGGTTTTAATCTTCGGAGTCAGACCTGGTTTTTACTTAAAACCTGCAGGAACTTGTCAAATTACTTAACATTACTGAGCCTGAAGCTTCTCATCTATAAAGTGGAGGTAATAGCTGGTTTACTGGACCTCTGAGGATTAAAAACAGAATGTATGTATAGCATCTAACACAATACTAAGAATATATAGGTATTCTGCCCCTTTCTTTTTTTATATTTGATTACCTGGACACATTATATAGAAGTGTGATGATAGTGTAATGATTTTTTTTTAAAGCCAGTATACCAAAGGTTATTTTTCCAGATAGTTGGTCTCCTTAGGAAGTCTTATGCTTATCCGAACAATTCTGATGCATTGAAGACATTTTTGCAATTTTTCCTTTGTGTTTCCCTTAGTAACATTGGAATACTCTGACTGTCTTTGATAGTGGCAATTTTCTTCTGAGGGTGGATATTAATTTATTGGAACAGCCAACAGTCATTTGGAGCTGAGTCTAATAAAGAGCCTGGTATCTTAGTATTCAAATAAAATACTTTTTTTTTGGAGATGTAAAGTGGCTCCAGAAGAATTTCAAAAGAAGTGTTCAAAGGCACCATAATTAATACATACATACATACATACATACATATACATATATATATATATATATATATATATATTTTTTTTTTTTTTTTGCAGAAAACAAAAGCAGCTGATAGTTCACCTGCAAAATTGAAACTGGGTGATACACAACCAGGTTAGATTTTTAAATTTATCATAAATAAGACCTGAATGGTATATTTATTTAGTTGAGAAGCTTAACAATTTTTCTTTTTAATTTTTACCATTAGAAGTTACTTCAGAACATGAAAATTCATCAGATTTACCAGAACCATCAGTAACAATTCTGATTCCTAAATTAAATGACAAATCCAGGTAAATGATTTTAAAAAGTAATAAATCATGTAGATCACTATTAATGTGACTAGTTAATGTAAAAATCAGCTGTCTAGGTTTTCCCCCTTCGCTGCATCTGGCCGTGCCCCATACAAGGAGAGAGTATTGTGTGCAGTTCTCTGTAGAATGATTTGAGCAGTGCTGGAATGTTCTCCTGACCTATAGGTCTCTACTATTAGACTCCAGTGTTATCTTTGGTGGTGTATTTTTCTGGAGCAAAACACTAAATATCCCCAGCCAGAAAACATATATCATGGCATTAATTCGTTTGTCAGTTTTCCATGTAGGCCTCTGAAGAATAGGTCATAGGACAAGTGATTTTTTTTTTTTTACAGCTTTGAGATATAAATGAAATGAAATAAACTGTATATATTTAGACTGTATAGTTTAATGAGTTTTAACATATGTGTACACTCAGGAGTCACAAGCCACAAGCAAATAATGACCATATCTATCATCACCAAGAATTTTCTCTTGCCCCTTTGAAACCCTTCTTTTCTGACCACCTTCATCCTCCTCACCCCCACAACAATCACTGATCTGCTTTCTGCTATTATCGATGAATTTGCAGTTTAAAAAATCATATATGCACTCTTTTTTCTAGCTTTTTAAATTTAATGTAATTATTTTGAGATTATTCATGTATATACCAGCAGTTCATTCTTTTATATTGCCGAGTATTGTATGGATATACCACACTTGCTTATCCATGCATTCACCTGTTAACGGACATTTGAGCTCTTTCCAGTTTTTTGTTGTTGCAGGTAAAGTCTTTAGGATTCATGTATAAGTCTTTATATTGTTGCTTTCTTTTCTCTTGGATAAATACATAGTATGGAATGTCTGGATCGTTATGTGTATAATGTTTTTTTTAAAAAACCCATCAAACTTTTTCAAAGTGGTTGCTGCATTTTACGTTCCTAATGGCAGTCTTTGAGACTTACAGTTACTAGACATTCTTGCTAATACTTGGTAATGTTAGTTTTCTTAATCTTAACTATTGCAGTGAAAGTGTAGTGATATTTCAGTGGTTTTAATTTGCCTTTCCTAATGACTAATGGTGTTATGTTAAAAAATATTTTATAATATTTATTATAAAATATTATATGGAAAATAATATATTTATTTTCCATTCACATATCTTTTTTCTGTAAACTGTCTTCAGATCTTTTGCTCATTTAAAAAAATGGATTATTTGCTTTCTTACAATTGAATTATAGAGTTTTTTATATTTTCTACATATAATCCTTTAGCAGATATGTATTTTGCATGTACTTTCTCCCTGTCTGTGACTTACTCATTTTTATGACAGTGTCTTTTAAAGAGCAAAAGTTTAAAATTTTTATAAAGGCTAATTTACTGATTTCTTTTTCTTTTATACTTTTGTGCTTTTTTTGTGACATTTTAAGAAATCTTAGGCAAACACATGATCAGTGGTATTTTTTTATGTTTTCTTCTAGAATTTTTATAGTTGTAGAGCTTATTTCAGTTTATGAGTAATTTTATGTTAATTTTTTGTATATTGTGTGAGGTAAAGATTGAAGTCTGTCCTTCTTTCCTTTTTTTTCATTCCCTTCCTCTCTCCCATCCTCTTTTCTTTCTGTTCTTTCTTTATATGAATGTCCAATTGTTCCAGACATTTATTGAATAATTATTCTTTCCCCCATTGAAATTTATTTTGAAAACTTTGTTGAAAAAATCAGTTGATCATATATGTGTGATGTATTTCTGGATGTAAATCTATATTCTGTTCCATTGATCTGTTTGTATATATTTCATATTGTCTGAATTGCTGCTTTACTATCTTAACTGTTGTATCTCATTCTGAAATGAAGTAGCGTTAGTCTTCCAACTTTGTTGGTTTTTAAAAAAAAGTTTTGACTATATCAGGACCTTTGTATTTCCATATAAATTTTAGAATCAACTTTACAAAAATGTCTGCTGGGATTTTGACTGGGATTGTACTGAATTTGTAGATCAATTTTAGAAGAACCAATGTTATAACAAGGTTGTTTCTTTATCTCATAAATCTGATATATCTCTTTGTTTATTTAGGACTTTTTTTAGTATATTTTATAGTTTTCAATGTGTAAATCTTTCATATATTTTGCTAAACTTATCTCTAGGTATTTCCTATTCTTCGCTGTTATAATTTTAAAAATTCCATTTCTGATTGTTATATAGAAATGTGATTGATTTGTTTGCATTGATCTTATATCCTACAACTTGTTAAACCCACTTAATATTTTTTTCATACCCCATCAGATGGAATTTTAGTTGCATTGTACACTTTAAATACTTAACTTCCAGTAAAGTACAAGAAGTAAATAGCTTTTTTCTTCACTCTTATGGTACATCCCCAGAAACAGTTGTGAACATGACACGTTATATACTACATAACTGAACATTACTTTGACCTTCTCATTGTTTAACATTCATGAGGAGCCATTATATATTCTTTTTCTTTCAGGTTTATTGAGATATAATTGTTGTATAGCTCTATATAAGTTTAAAGTGAACTACATAATGAGCTGACATATGTATATTGAGAAATACTACAATAAGTTGATTCAACACCTCTGCTTTAATGTAGTTACAAAATAATTTTTTTTCTTTGATGAAAGCTTTTAGGATTTACTCTCTTAGCAATTTTCAAATACACCATCAGTAGTGTTAACTATAGTCATGTTGGACATCACATCTGCAGCACTTACTTATAACTTTAAGGAAGTTTGTACCTTTTGACCACTATCATCCAGTCCCCCATTCCCCACTCCCTACCTCTGATAACCACAAATCTGATCTCTTTTTTAATGAGTTTTGTGTGTGTGTTTAATACACAAAATACAAGTAAGATTATACAAAACAAGTAAGATTATATAATATTTGTCTTTCTCTGACTTATTTCACTTAGCATAATGCCCTCAAGGTCCATCTGTTGTCGAAAAATTACAGGATTTCTTTCTTTGTTATAGCCGAATGGACATCTTCTTTGTCCATTCATCTGTTGATGGACACTTAGATCACTTCCCTATCTTAGCTATTGTAAATAATGCTACACTGAACATGAGGGTGTGGATATCTCTTTGGGATAGTTAGTGATTTTGTTTCCTTCAGATGTATACCTAGAAATGCTGGATCATATGGTGGTTCTATTTTTAATTTTTAATATTTTGAATTTTTAACCTCCATTTTGGCTGTATAAAAATATATAACAAAATTTTAGTAAATCAAATATAATAATATAAAAATAGGAACTATCCCAGGATTTCAAGTTTAACTTAACAGTAAAAAAATCAGGTAATTAATTATCTTAACAAAAATAAAAATATGATCCTAGTCAACACAGAAAAAAGTATTTGAAAAAATTCAATATCTGTTCTTGATTAAAAATGCTCAGGTAGCTAGATATGAAAAGGAACTTCCTCAGTTTGTTAAATAAGGGCATCTGTGAAAAACGTACTGCTAATAACATTTAATAATGGAAGACTGAATGCTTTTCCCTAAAATCAGGTATGAGGCAAGAATATCTGTTTACTACTTCTATTTGACATTGTATTTGAGGGCCTAGCCAATGCGATTGACACAAAAAAGAAAAAAAGCATTCCTATCAGAAAGTGAGGACAAAACCTGTAGGTGATATGTCATCTAACTAGAAAATTCAGTAGAATCTACTGTACTAGAACTAATAGGTCAATTTTAAAATGTATAATTATATTTTAAAAATTGTGGTAAAAACAATAACATAAAATTTACCATCTTAACCATTAAAAATATTTTTTTATTTTCAGTTACAGTTGACATTCAATATTAGTTTCAGGTCTACAGTATATAATGGTTAGACATTTATATAACTTATGAAGTGATCTCCTTGATAGGTCTTGCACCCACCTGACACCATATATAATTATTACAATATTATTGACTATATTCCCTAAGCTGTACTTTATATCTCCATGACTGTTGTAATTGCCAATTTGTAGTTCTTAATCTTTTCACCTTTTTCACCTAGCTCTCCAACTTCCCTCCTATCTGACAACAATCAGTTCGTCCTCTATATCTATGAGTTTGTTTCTGTTTTGTCGTTTGTTTTTTAGATTCCACATATAAGTGAAATCATGGTATTTGTCTTTCTCTTGCCAACTTATTTCACTTAGCATAATACCCTTTACATCCATCCACGTTGTCACAAATGGAAAGATTTCATTTTTTTAATAGCCAAGTAATATTCCATTTTATGTGTGTACCACATCTCTTTTATCCAATTATCCATGAGCACTTAGGATGTTTCCATATCTTGGCTATTGTGAATAATGCTATAATGAACAGAGTGCATACATCTCTTTGCATTAGTGTTTTGGATTTCTTCTGTTAAATACCCAATAGTGAGATTGCTGGGTCATATGGTAGTTGTATTTTTAATTTTTTAAATAACTGCTTTCTATAGTTGCTATACCATTTCCCAGTCCCATGAACAGCATGTAAGGGCTCCAATTTCTCCACATTTCACCAACACTTAGTTTGTTGTTTTAATAATAGCAAACAATAAAAAGGGATTATTATTCAAAATATGTAAGGAACCTCTACCATTCAGTAGCAAAAAACAAAACAAAATAAAATAAAAAAACAAACAAACCCCCCCCCCAAAACCTCACCCGATTAAAAAAATGGGGAAAGGATCTGAATAGACATTTCTCTAAAGAGATCACCAGGGAATTTTTAGCACCCTGGTTGATGCTTAGGTAGAGCCCAACAAGAAGCACTGCTCTGCAGCTTTGTCACAGCTCGCTGCTTGCTTGCAGATCTCACCCTGCCTTCCTCTTCTTTGTATGCCTGACGGAAGAGTTCAGCAAAGGTTTGTTTTTGTTTTAAATAACAAGTTGTCAGGCTGAGGATCTTTGGAAATGGATTGTAAGATAAGTTTGTCGAGAGCAAGGGAAAAAAATGGTATAGATGACAGAGGCTTTGTTCATCCCTCTTGCGACCAAATCAAAGTTGTGAGAGAAACATGGAACAAACAGCAAAAAAATAAGTCACCTGGGATCTAGATGAACAATTCCTACAACTAGGGCGAGAAGAAATCATCCTGCAATGAGACAGGGCGAGGACGCGAGGCTGCCCGGTCCTGAGCAGCTGAATAAGACAGAGGCTGAGGCGGCGGCAGACGCCTCTTAAAGGGGCCGTTTCCATGAGCAGACTTTTGTGATGATGGACCTGCTCACTCTGAGTACCAGCGCCCGGTCGGCTGCACGGGGCACCAGGGACTTACAGGGGGGCACTCAGTTGTCGGAGTGAGGGCCAGAGGTGAGGATCTCTCCCAGAGTGCTGGCTGTATCCATTGTTCCTCTCTTGAGCCCGTTCCCTTCCCAGCATCCTGACGTAGCGCCACCATAGTGGAGATGTCATCGAACTGGATAATGGGTCCCTCCGCCCAGAGGATTTCCTGAAACTGCCTCCCCCACTCGCAGCCCCACCCAAGTCACATCCAGGTGTGCCCTCTGTGAGTCCTGTGCTCCTTGCTGAGCAGCACCAAGACTCACACTAGTGGCAGCTGGCCTCAGTTACTGGTGTTGTTTCTTGAGGTAACTATAAGCATAGTATCTGAATCTTAACAGGTGGCCACAGAAGGGCACAGGGTGGGGCTAAACTTGGCCTGTAGCTGAACCCCTCTCAGAACTGTGCCACTGGACACCTACACAAAGCCACACGAATAAGACCAGGATACTTAGGAGTTTTACTGCATACATAGAAACAGACATAGAAGGGTAGCTAAAATGGGAAGACAAAGAAGCAGAAATCATATGAGAAAACAACATAAATCCAGGAATAATGGAGTCAAGCAATCTAATAGATGCAGAGTTCAAAACACTACTTATAAAGATGCTCAATGAACTTAGGGGAAGTGGAGATGAATTCAGTGAGAACTTAGATTAAAAAAAAACAAAAAAAAATGGAAGTGGAAATTATAAAAGAGAACCAGTCAGAAATGAAGAACACATTATCTGAGATGAAGAGTGTATTAGAGGGAATCAACAGAATAGATAAAGGAGAAGATCAAATCACTGATACTGAGGATGGGGAAGCCAAGGACACTCAATTAGAATGGCAAGAAAAAGAAACCAAGACTATAATAATTTAAGGAGCCTATGAGATACTATTAAATGTAAAAATATCCATGTCATAGGAGTACGTGAAGGAAAACAAGGCGTTGAAGAGCTATTTGAAGAAATAATGGAAAACTTCCCTAACCTGGTGAAGGAAATAGACATACAACCCCAGGAAGCTCAGAGAGTCACAAGAGGAACCTAAAGAGGCTCACACCAAGACACGTCATAAAGTGCCAAAGGTTAAATGCAAAGAGAAAATTCTTAAAAGCAGCAAGAGAAAAGCAATTAGTTACCTAATAAGGGAGCATCCATAATACTGGCAGAAGATTTCTCAAAAGAAACTATGCAGGACAGAAAGACTTGGCACAAAATATTCGATGTGGTGAAAATCCAGGATCTACAACCAAGAATACCTTATCCTACAAAGCTATTGCTTAGAGTTGAAGGACAGATAAAGAGCTACCCAGACAAAAATTGGCTAAAGGAATTTATCACTACAAGCCAGTATTACAGGAAATGTTGAAGGGGCTTCTTTAAAAAGGAAAAAAAAAAACATGTATCAAAAACAGGAATAAAGAATGGTAATAACTATTTTCCTAGTCAGCAAGTACCACAAATGGAAAAGAATCAAGTGCTCCAACCAAAAGATAAAGTGGCTGAATGGATAAGAAAACAAGACCCCTGCATATGCTGCCTACAGGAGACTCACTTCAGATTGAAAGACACACAGACTGAAAGGAAGGGGATAGAAAAAGTATTGCCTTGATGGACCTAGAGGGTATTGTGCTGAATGAAATGGGTTGGATAGAAAAAGACAAATAAGATTTCACATTACATGTGGAATCAAAGGACAAAATCCACAACAACAACAAAAGCAGAAATAAACTCAGATACAGAAAATATTTTGAGGGCTACTAGATGGAAGGGGGTTGGGGGAATGAAATAAAAGGCAAAGGGATTAAGGTATACAAAAGGATAGTCGCAGAATAGACATGGAGATGTAAAGTGTAGCATGAGGAAGATGGTTAATAAAGTAAGATGTAAAGGGAAAGAGGGGTATTAGATTTAGTGGGGTGATCACTTTGTGAGTTATGTGGATCTCTGATCACTGCTATACAACTGAAACTGGTATATTGTATGTCAACTATAATTGGAAAAAATTCATTGAATTGCACAATGTAAATACAAGCAACAAATTGTTTATTATATTTTAATAAAGCTGGGTGAAAGTGTAAAAAAAAAAGTTCTTGTATGCTGGGCTTACATCGGACGAAGGGCACATGAAGGAAAAAGAGGGCTGAGAAGTGAGGGAAAGAGAAGGTGATGGTGGTACAGTTCCATTAATTTGATATTTTGTTTTAGGAAAGATTCTTCTTTCGAAGGTGGCAGAAAGCAAGAAACAAGGATGTCGGTAATGAAACTTACTTTCATTGTTTTGGGATAATACTTCCCAAATTTTAGTTATTTGCATACCGTCTTTGAAACTTGTCATCACTCTTTATCTCAATTTTTCTCAAACTTATTTTAAAAGGAATTGTTTCCTTTCAAATGGAAAATCAGCATTAGTTGTAACAAATAGTAGGTAAGCCCCCAAATAAATACAATGGAAAATAACAAAGTTATTATGTTGAACTGTGCTTTTAGGCTTTGAGGCTAAAGCCCAGTCTTGCTTTTTAAAAGATCAATGAGCAGAATGGAAGTTTAAGGACGTACTAGCACTTGAGATATATACTGAATGAAAGTGGAAGGGTAAATTAATTGAAAAATTTTTTACTCTCAGTCAGTGGCATGGTTTCGTTTCTGTGAGCTCCAACTTACATTTTTCCAGTTTGCCTGCCACTTTGGGAAGATCAGTGCCCTAAGTCATTGTATTTAAAAAGAAATCTCTGTAATGAACATTAAATGGAATTTCAAAAACTTTGAGATCATGAGCTTCAAACAAATGAGTTAAGGCTCCTTCTGGCTTGCTTTTACCAATGGTTCTTATTCTCCACTGCCTAGTCTTCTAATTGGGATCACCAGGAGTGTTGAAGAAACAACTGAAGCCTGGATCCCTTCCCCCAACAAATGTGACTTACTTGGTCCAGGGTAAACCCCAGGTATTGGGATTTTTTTTTAAGGCCCCCCTCCTGGTGATGCTAATATGGAGCCAAATTTAAAAACAACTGCCCTGGGTACTTGTGTTTTTGTAAATAATGTTGAACAACTTTTTATATAAAACCAAAGAAGCTGGGCAAGACTTGCTGTGTAATTTTTGAAAAATGTGTGCATTAAATGAAGTGATGAGGACCTCTGGAACAAATTTGGGGGTCACCCCCAACTTTTTTTATTTTTCTCATCAGAGTAAGGTGCAGATAGGCGTGGCTCAAAAAGTTCCTTTCACAAATAAGTTTCTCTAGAAAATATTGAACTGCTAAACATTTTAAATTGGGTCTTTAAAAGTAAATTCATTTGAAAAATAGGTATTTTACCATTACCTACCTTAAATTTATGGGTTGTGCTATCATTAATAAGGGTGACTCTGGTTTTCACTCTAAGCTGATTTTGCTCTTTGCCCTTCCAGGCACAGGGTCGATCTTCTAGCTGATATGTACCCGTTTGAGAAGAATTTGTGAAATATTGTTACCACTTAATACAGTTGGATTCATGAGAATCCTCCCTAGTTTGAAATGAGAATGAGCTGTCATGAGCTGAATGGTAGAATCCCTGTAGAAGCGTGGCAGAATAGGAGTGGGCCACCGGAGGGGACGGCAGATAGGGCTCTAATAGAGTATGCGTTTTGTTAAAATTGAAACAAATTCCATATTAAAATTGGGCATAAACATCTGTTTTTAAATGACATTCATAAAAGTGCATCCCAAAATAAAAAGATTTAAAATATAGATAAATATCAATGTACAGATGAATAATCCACCAGAATAGGTTAAATTTGCCCTAAAAAATCTAACCTTTGTAGTCCAGGTTCAATTTCAAAAGGATTTAAAGTTTAAATAGAAATAACTCTTTTTTTTTATTTTACTTCCTCTAAAATGTTGACAAACATGTCTTTGCAAAAATTAGTCTTATACTCTTTTTGTCGTTTAGGTTAGTATTTTGAAGTTGTAAGTGTTGACACGATATTAAAGTTCATCAGCTTTTGAACAGTTACCTATTTCTTTCATTAGAACATTTGTCATCCTTTGCAACAGCAGCTTGGTTGAGAATTGACTAAGGGAATAATCTGTTTCTTCTTTGTCTTCCCTTCCTTATTCTCCTGCCTTTTTATTATGTAAAAGACCCTGTCTTTTAGGAGGAGCTACTTCTCTTTTGTTTAACTTTGTAGTGATATGTTTAATTGTACATAAAGGGTATTAACACCCTTTAATAGTTCTCATTTATTATCTATGTTTGTAGAAGTCTTATTACAGGAAACACCTCTTCTCAGAGAGTAATCAAGATTCAAGTAGTAGTACCAGTGAACTATCTTGGACCAATAACCAAAAAAGGAAATACCTAAAACCATATCCTGGTAGAAAAAAGACAAGAACCAAAAGTAGCATAAAAAGTAAGTTTGGTGTATGTCTCCTTTCAAATCATTTTTCAAATAAATCAGATGTTTATTTTTCTGTATGTGATGAGAGAGGGTACCAAAGAAAAGTATGCTTACGTGATTCTCCTTTCCTGCTACAATTACATTGGAATGACAAAATGTACATACATGAAACAGTACCAAAGAATATGAAAATAGCCAATAACTGTTAAATATGAGCTATAGGTAAATGGAGTAGGAATAATGAGGAATCTTATATGAGCTGGAATCATCAGGAAAAGCTTCAAGGAAGAGGTGGGCAGGACTTGAGCTTTTTGTTGGAAAAAGAATAGCATTTGAAGAGGTGTGGTGAAGGGGGAGCATTCTAAGTAAGGTAGTTCTACAAGGACAAATTGAGGATGCCAGGGCAGCATTCAGGGACATGATCTAGAGCAGAGAATTCATGCTGGGTCCTGAGGAAAATGGTTAAATAATTAGAAAGGGATCTTAAGAGCCAGACATTTGAGCCAGTTGTAGGAAATGGGAATGGCTTCTAGCCTGGACATGTATTATTGGGAGAAGGATCAATGAGTTTTTGTATTTCTCATAAGTAAACTTATCCATTGTACACTTACTTTCATTTTAGTCTTGCCACCTTTCTCTCTCAGTCCTGTCAGTGACCATGAGAAAGACCAAGTAAGTAAATTTTATTGGGGCTGTTCTGTGGCATTAGCAAGACACAAAGTAGATCTGTTTAGGACAAACTGCATTTATTTCTGAAACAAACTCCTTTTAGGAATATGAGAATAACAAAGCAGTGGTTTACTGGTATAAATCACTGTGAATAGAAACTGCAAAGACTTCTAAACATTTAGTTTAAATCTTGGGTAAAGATTTAGGACCTTTTTTCCCATTGTTCCCAAATGTTACCGAAAGATGTTTATTATAACGGAACTTAAAATCTGGGCTTTTCTGATTTGCTACAAGTGTATGCTCTCTTGGATTTTTCAACATAAACTTCTTGGTTTAATTCTTCCACTAATGTTGTTTGTTGACATGTTACATCCAAAACTTTTAATAATTTAAACATTTAAATCTTTATTTTGCAAGTGGCTGAAATGCCTTCAGGCGTATATAAATATTGAGTAACCCTCAAAGTTTCTTAATTCCCTTCAATTATCCTTGTTTTATAGCAAAGTAGTTAGAGTGTGAATATGAGTCTCCTCCAGATCAATTCAAAGCCTAGTTTTCCCTTGTGGTGGCTGAATTAGCTCTCCTAGCAGTTGTCTTTGGTTTCTTGTTGAATGAGACCTGTCCTATCCAGATGCTGGTATTCTGAGGGAATGAATAACAATGTGGTTAGTGCTCCAATTATAGTTAGTTTCCCTGCCCCCCCCCCACATCTTCCCTCCTCCATCAGCCCAGGGATTGTTGCCCTCTGTGAATTTAAGTGCTTTTGGGTACTGTGGTGACAAAGGTAGTGTATAGGTTAAACCTGTGAGCCTGAGAAGTACCTAAATAGTTGTCGAAGAGTTCAAACTGAAATTAAGAGTTATTAGTTAGACCAAAAGAACTGTTTTTAGTAAATACATCATTTATTTTAAATGAGCACCAAATAAACATCATAAGCTTTGAGAATTCATAAATGTAAGCTGTGCAAGTGATAAGAAGTCCATGCCGCTTTTAGTGGGGGCATTGCTGACTTTATACAAATTTCCATACTTCTCTGTGTTGGAGTGTAAGAGAATAATTTAGAGCTGGGGTCTGCAGACTTCTGTAAAGGTTCATTGAGTAAATATGTCAGACTCTGTGGGCTATATGGTTTCTGTGGCAACTATTTAGTTGTGCCATTGTAGCATGAAAACAGCCATGGAAAACACCCTATCAAGTCAGTGTATTGTGCTCCAATAAAATTTTATTTACCAGAACAGACAGTGAGCTGTAGTTTGCTAACTTCTGATTTAGAGCAGTGGTTCTCAACTTTAGTGGTCATCAGAATGACCAGTAAGACTTGTGAAAACACAGGTTGCTGGGTCCTGTCCACATAGTCTCTGATTGAAAATCATAGGTGGAGCTTGAAAATTTGCATTTCCGTCAGGTTCCCAGGTAGTGCTGTTGCTGTGAGAATTTTACTTCGAGAATTTTACTGTAATTTTTGATTTAGAATTATCAATTGATATATGACCTAATGTGCTTCCAACTCTGGGTTTTTATAGTTTCAAATGAGCACATCCAATACTTAAACTTTTAAAAAGGATATTGAAAATATTGTGGCATTTTTTGATAACTTGAGTAGTTATGAATGTCAACACTTTTTAAAAAGTATTATATTTTAGGCTAAACTTCTAACACCATTATGGAAAGATACCTCCAGGAAAAATGACACATCTCCAAAAATTTCTGGAACAAAATTTCAGGGTAGTCCTGCCCTTTTAACTCCTGAAGTTTCTGCCCAGAAAACAGGTACCTGATTTCTGTTGATTTACATAGAAAAAAATTATATTTTGGAAAGGTAGTTTAAAGTAAATAAAACATTAAAAAAATACATTGAAAAAAGTATGAAGATGTGATTGCTCTATCTAGCAAAAGATAGAGGATGTTGTGTTTTAATTTTGCTTTAACATTGAGATCAGCTTGAGCATCAGAATTGCTGATTCTTTTAAACAAGCAAGAAACTCAGATGATGAGGGGTTGGTAAGCTTTTTTCTGTAAAGGACTGGATAGTAAGCAATTTTTGCTTTTTGGCCCCTATAGTTTCTGTTGCACCTATTTAACTCTGCAGCTGTAGCACAAAATCAGCCACAGACAAGATGCAAAGATGATGTAGGACATGGTGAAGCCCCCCCCTCCCCAGTGGGCTCAAGTCTTGTACCTAAAGAAGGAGGGTCCTTGACTGCGCATAGGAAAGAATTCAAGCGCATGCCAGATTAGAGAAGGAATAATGCTCCACAGACAGAGATGTGGTCACTTCTCAGAGATAGAGAATGAGAGGGACCCTGAGCATCCAATGAATTTGGTTTAAATTTGTATTCCTTTCCCGGTATGGGTATGCAGCGTTAAAGGCATGGGGAAATAGTTGTTGGTGATCCCAGCAGGAATCTTCCTGTAGGTACCCGTTGTCTGACTATGCTGAAACACCCATGTCTAGCAGTACATAGCAGGTTCTGAATATTTAGTTTCCATGCTTCTTCCCTATATCAAACAATGGGCATGGCTGTATTTCTAAAAAAACTTTATGAAACCTGGCATCAGAAGGGCCTAAGGGGCCAAAGAGGCCATAGTTTGCCAACCTTTGACCTATAAGGTTTATCTTAACCCCCACTGTATTTTCTTAAAACTATTTGCATCTTTTAAACTTGTGTTCACCTTTATCATCCTGCTGCAGATGCATTGCCAGGCACATAATGGCACTTAGTAAGCATGCGAATGACAACCCCTGAGCTTGGCTGCCACTGGTGGAAAAACAAGTAAAGAAAAAAGGAGAGAGGAAAATTAGCATTAGAGAGTAAAAGGAAATAAGGGAATGGTACTAAGAGAAGAAAGAAGGGATCACGAGGTTGAGGGGGCAGAATTCTTGCCCCTGTATTCAGGGTCAGATGGGCATCTATTCAAAGTAATGATCTCAAGTTGAGGAAACTGGCTATTTATTTTATCTGTAGATCTACAAACTAGAAAGATACAAAGTATTTATTTGTTTGTTTGTTTGTTTATTTATTTATTTATTTAGAAGCTGTGTCCCATATTTTTTTTGATGATGAGATTTAATATATAGAGGGATAGTAAAATGTTCTTGCCTGAAGTTGAGTCTTACTGTGCTTATTTCCTCAAAACTGTTCTTTCTAATACTCAGAACTTCAAAGTCCCCACCCACTGAGCGATCTCTCTTCATTGGAGCACTCAGAAGTTGAAGAAAATGTGTCTAAGGTATTATTTAATTGTGGGGTTTTAGTCTGGTTTTCCGGAATTAATATGTATTTGCATGATGTACTGGCTTGTTCCTTTTTAAGTGATAATGTAAACATGATTTTTTTTTTATGTTGACACAAGTACATATCTTTGTGGACTTTTATTTTATTTTTTCTTAAGACTGGAAATGGAGAGTCATTGATGAAAAGTACTGACTTCAAACATAAACTGGAAAACCTGGAAGACAGAGGTGAGGAAATACAAAAACTCTTTTTGCAGCATGAAGCAAAGTTAATCTGATTTTGGCAGTCCAGGCTATTATTCAAATCACAGCAGATAAAATCACTTTACAGAGTGACAGTTGCCAGGCCTTGGAGAGAGCATGTGATCTGCTTACCAGCTCCAAATGTGCATGAAGGTCAAGGGGTGGACGGACAGGGGCTTCATTCAAGAACAAGTATAGTACCTAGCCATTCTTTTGGTTTTTTATGAACAGTTTTTTTTTTCTTTACATTTTAAATTAAATGTCAGGAAAATTCAAATAGTTATAAGTTATGTGCAGGGTATTTAGTATATCAGCACAGTAAACATCTGTGAACTGCTATCCACTTTAAGAAACAGAACATGACTATTTCCAAATCCTGGTGTGCTCCACTGCCAACCCATCCCCATCCCTCCCTGTCTCACAGGGCCCATTAAGCTTAGTTTTGTATTTGATTCCACAGCTTTTATTTTTTGTCACTTTTACATTGGGAAGAATACCATACATTCAGAAGAGAATATAAAACGTGTATAGTTCAAAGAATAATTATAAGGAACATATATGTAACCACAACTCAGAGTGAGAACTAGACAGTTGCCATTGACTTAGAATATTTCCACACAGGGTCATATGCCCTGTTCGTCCCCTCCATCCCTCACAGAGATAATGATCCCTGACTTCTGAAAATCCTGTTGCTTTTCTTTATAATTTTATTTGCTTTGAGTGTGTCCCTAAATAATATGTAGTTTAGTAATATCTGATTTGAAATTTAAAAAATGGCATCATACTGTATATAGCTTGCATGACCTGCGTTTGCTCAAAATCATTTGTAAGGTCCATTTATGCTAGTGCATGTAGGTGAATAATAATAATTTTTGTCACAATATAAGATTCAATTACATGAATATACCATCATTTATTTATCCTTTCTAGTACTGTGGGGTCTTTGGTTGTTTGCAGTTTTGGTTGTCAGTAATAATGACACTACGAGGAATCATGTACATTTCTCCTGGTACACATGTAAAAATGTTCTCTGTGTATATTTTTAGGAATAGAATTGCTGGGCCATGGAGTGTATGTGTGGGAGTGTAGTGTATATATATATATGTGTATGTTGTATATATATGTGTATGTATATATATATATATGTATATATATGTATGTATCTTAACAGCTTTAAATATGCCAAACTGTGTTTCTAAAGTGGTTGTATCCATTTACTTTCTCACCAGCTATGTATGAGAGTTCTGTTGCTTCATATTCTTCCCAACACTTGGTATTTTAAAATTTTGTTATACATATTTGTATGTGTATGGACATTGAAGTTTTTAATTTTAATATCCCCAATAAAAGTTAAGCATCATTTATATTTATTAGCCCTTCGAATTTGCTCTTTTGTGTGTGTCTAAAATGTATTGCTGATTTGTCCATAGGATTCCTTTTTATATCAGTTCTTAGGAGTTCTTAATATATCCTGGACTTGCGTTATATGTCTTGTAAATATCTCCTTCTACTTTATGATTTGCACTTCTCTCTCTGTTGATGCTCTGTCTTTATGACTTTTTCGATAAATGAAAGTTTTTAATTTTAATGAATTCTTGTATACTAATCTTTTCTCTATGGTGAGTACTCTTAGTCTTGAGAAATTCTTCCCTACCAAAATCAAAGATAGTCTTATATATTATTTCCTATATTATATTCTTTTAATATTGTACATTTCTAAGTACTACAAAAGTAAATCACACATGTAATACGTTATTACTTATTTTTAAATATTCTCTATTTTTTCTTTGGGAAAAAAATTGATAATTTCCCGGTTATCAATGGTGTAGGACATTTTTTTTTTGTTATTGTTTTCCACCTTGATTGCACCATGGCTAGAGAATATAGTCTGTATCATTATATCCTTTGCTATTTTGAGATGTAGTTTATGGCCCAGTGTATGTCAAATTTTTATAACGGTTAATTTGTAGTTAAGAGTATAGTTCACAATCATTGGGTGCAGTGTCTCCATATGTGTATATCCATTAGTTCACTTTTCTTAACTATGTTCTTCAAATATTTTATATCCTTAACTTTTTTTCAGTCTATTTGTTTTACCAGTTGAGAGTAGTGTGTTAAAACCTCATGATTGTAGATGTGCTAATTTCTCTTTCTGGTGTGTTCAATTTGATTTACATAAAAATAAGAATGTCTTTAGGTGTTTATGAATGAAAAATAGTTTAGCCTTATAGGTATATTGAAACTTTTATCATTATGAAATGATCCCCTTTATCTTCAGTAATGTTTTTAAGTTCTGTTATTTCTTTTGTTTATAATTGGCATAGTATAATTTTCATTGTAGGCATTATTTTTTTGTATGTTGCTTGGTATGGATTTTGCAATATGATCTAATTCAAAGATATTTTTCTTGGAATAGGTGACTTAAACCCATTTTTATTGATATGACACATTCTTGTCTTAGTTTTGTGATTATTGTGTTGCCTTTTTAAGGTTTTACAAATTATTTCACCATATGGTCTGTTTCCCCGCCCCCTGCCCAAACATATTAGATTGTAACTTTTAATTTAGGCAACTCAACTGGGTATAAAACCCTGATGTCGTCATTTTTTGAGGACTTTGTAATGTTCCACTGTTTCCTAGGGTTGAATTTTTTTTCCAAGTGAATTGAACTTTTTGTTTGAGAGCAAAGGAAGCAAAGGATTTTTTGCTTCCTCTCTTTTGTTCTTATTCCACAGTGTAATACCTCTCTATCCAATTGGTAAACATCATAATGTGTTATTTATTTTGATATACATGGAGAAACTTTATTTTTATTTTATCTTATTTTTGGATTTTATTTTTTCCAGGTTTATTGAAATATAATTGACATTTAACATTGTGTTAAGTTTAAGATATACAATGTATTGATTTGATACACGTTGTATATTTCAAAATGATCACCACCATAGCATTATCTAATATCTCTATCACATCACATAATTACCATTTCTTTTTTGTGGTGAGAACATTTAAGATCTACACAGCTCAGCAACTTTCAAGTATGTAATACATTATTGTTAACTGTAATCACCATGCTGTAACTTAGATTCCCAGAACTTATTCATTTTATAACTAAAAGTTTGACCCTTTGACCAACATCTCTCCATTTCCCCCACTCTCCACCTCTGGTAACCACAATTTTGGTCTCAATTTCTAAGAGTTCAATGTTTTTAGATTCTGCATATAAGTGAGATCATACAGTATTTGTCTTTCTCTGTCTGATTTGTTTCACTTAGCATAATGCCCTCAAGGTCCATCCATGTTGTTGCAAACGGCAAGATTCTCTTCTTTTTTTATGGCTAAATAATATTCCGGTATATATAGGTACCACACTTTATTATCTATTTATCTGTTGATGGATGCTTAGGTTTTTTTCATGTCTTGGTTATTGTTAATAGTGATGCAGTGAACATGGGGTATAGGTATCTCTTCAAGATAGTGATTTTATTTCCTTTGGATATCCAGAAGTGAAATTGCTGGATCATATGGTAGTTCTATTTTTACTCTTTTGAGAAACCTCCATACTGTTTTCCACTGTGGCTATACCAGTTGCCTTTCCCACCAGCAGTATACAGGGTTTTCCTTTTCTTTACATCCTCATCAATATTTGTCATTTGTTGTCTTTTTGATAACAGCCATTCTAATAGGTGTGAGATGATACCTCATTTTGGTTTGGATTTGCATTTTCTTGATATTTAGTGATTATCACCTTTTCATTTATCTGCTGGTCATCTGTATGTCTTCTTTGGAAAAATGTCTTCAGATTCTCTGCTCATTTATTAGATTGTTTCTTGTTTTGCTATTGAGTGTATGAGTTCTTTCTATATCTTGGACATTAACCCCTTATCAGATAACTTATTTGCAGATATTTTTTTTCCCATCTTGTGGGTTGATTTTTCATTTTGTTGATGGTTTTCTTTGTTATACAGAAGTTTTTTAGTTTGATGTAGTCCATTTGTTTATTTTTGCTTTTGTTGCCTTTGCATTTGGTGTCAAATACAAAAAAATCATTGCCAAGACCAATGTCAAGGAGCTTAACTACTCATGTTTTTATCTAGTTTTATGGTTTCGAGTGTTAGGTTTAAGTCTTTAATCTATTTTGAGTTAATTTTCGTATATGGTGTAAGATAGTGGTCCAGCTTCACTCTTCTGTGTGAGATGGTCATGTATTTCCAATACCATTTATTGAAGAGACTGTCCTTTCTTCATTTTTGGCTTCTTTGACATATATTAATTGATCATATATGTGTGGGTTTAATTCTGGGCTCTCTATTCTGTTCCATTGATCTATGTATATGTTTTTATGGTAATACCATACTGTTTTGATTACTATAGCTTCGTTATAGTTTAGGAAACATGATGCTTCAAGCTTTGTTCTTCTTTCTCAATAATACTTTGGCTGTTCAGGTCTTTGTGGTCCCATTTAAATTTTAGCATCATTCATTGTTTCTGTGAATTGTTTCTGTTACCTGTTAGTGGTATGTTTTGTTTCTATTAATGGTATCACATAATTCACATAGACTTTCTTCATTCTTTTTCATTCTTTTTTGTTTTCTTCCGGATAATTTCAGATGATCTCATTGACATCACAGATTCTTTTTTCTGCTGGATTAGGTCTGCTGTTGATATTCACTATTGCATTTTTCATTTCATTTTTTGTATTTTTTAGCTCCAGAATTTCCATTTTGTTCTTCTTTATGATTTCTCTGTTAAACTTGTTTTGTTTGCATATTATTTTCTCGATTTTGTTGAATTATCTTTCTGTGTGTTCTTGTAGTTCCTGAGCTTCCTTAAAACACCTATTTTGAATTCTTTATTGGACAGTCACAGAGCTCCATTTCTTTGGGGGTCAAAATAATTTTTGTGGTTTTTTTGTGTGGTGGAATGTTTCTTGAGTTTTCATGTTCTTTGCAGTTTTGGATTGCTGTCTTCACTTTTGAAGAAGCAGTCACCTCCTTCAGTTTTTACTGACTGGCTTCTTCAGGAGAGAAATGCCTTTTTTCAGCTCTTCTGGAGATTCCAAAGCTCTCTCAGACCTTTTCTATGGATATGCCTGCTCCATACTTGTTCCCTTTGTGGGGGCCTCTTATGATTACATGTTTTTTCTTGATCTTACAGAGCCAGGCCAGGTGCTGACAACCTCCTGTTGCTTTCCTAGAGTAGTACTGAATGCTCAAGCTTGTGTGCTCACTCCCAATCCTGCAGAATTGGGCTGGCTTTCTGAAGATTCTCAAAGCCAGTGCTCTGGGGCTGGGGGAGTGTACAAAGTGAGTCAACCACAGAATTGTAGAGAGGTGTGAAGTTGAGGCTTGTGGGGTGTCTGTAGTGACCATATACCAGTTGTGGGGGTCAGTGGGTGAGACATCCCAGGGGCCCATGAGCATGCTTTTCATTGGAGTTCGTGAAGCGGTCAGTGAGACCTAAGACCTATGTTCTGCTGATGCTCTGCAAGATCCCTGTGTGCTGTTCTTCCAGCTCCTCCCCACACCTCATCCGTATAGCGTACCTCAGTATTGTGGATGGGGCAAGATCGAAGTGGTCCACTTTGTCAGTGTCCCACACAGCTGTGGAAAATAAGCACTTACTTGAACACTCTCATTTTCCCCCCATAGGAGAAATCATAGGCAACACAGGTCTTTCTTGGTGGCTTGGTTAAAATGAAACTGTTCTTGTTACTCTCTTCAGTATGTCCGATCTTAGATTTTTAAAAACTCCAACAATGTGCTAGAATTTCCCCCACTGAACTCTCAGACTTCCACAAAGGCACTTTTTTTTCAAAACATAGCTTATTTTCAAAGCAGGTGTTCTTTTGTTTGTATGTATGTGGGGAGGGAGACAATAGAAAACTTGTATTCTGCCATTTTGCTCATCAACTGACGTATTAATGTTTACCTTAGATCTTTTAATGTGCCATGCTCCTAGAACTGTAAGCTAACAGGATAATTTTTACTCATAATTGTTTTACTTTGGCCTCATCTGCCTTCTTGGAGATGCCTCCAAAATTGGAAAGGAGTCAGGAGAACAGAGTCTTTGTTCCAGTCAGTGCTATGAATGCCTAGTTCAGTGCTTGGCATATAGAGACAGTCAAGACATCTTTGCCAAGGGACCAGAATAAGAAACTTAGAAAACCCTAGCATTTAATGATGGACCTCTGTATAATTCCATATTTGAATGGCTTATACATAGTCACAAATAAGTATTTATCATCAGTTGACTTACAGATTTTAAAATGCATTAATCCACACACAAGGTATTTCAGTTGTCCCCATTGGACTATGCAATTCAACAATGAAAATTGTCTTTAAATTTTCATATTCTCAGCATAGTAAACATTGGCAGAATAAACAAAGGAGTTGGTATTGGGAAAGTGCCTCCACAGGAGGATATTTTGTTAAAGAGAACCGTATTCTTGCCCAGTGAAGGCTGTTGGCTTTATCATTCTAGGCCACAAGGTGTCACTTCAGAGTAAGATTTTAAAATGCCTTAATTTAGGAGAACTTGGCTATTAACCATTGAATTGGTTCTGTGTACACTGAAAAACTATTTTATTGGAAGTATGAATAAATAAATGCAATATGGATACTAAATTTTGTTCAGTAGAACCTGTGCCCAATAGGCCACCTGAAATAAGGAATTTAGAAACTCCTCAGATTGCAGGTCTTCAATTTTCATGCAAATGAAGAAAGCTGTGTTCAAAACAAAAGCACACTCCTTATGCCAGCTACCAACAAACAGATGTTGTTAGCAGTCATTTTAGATTACTTTCAACCAGGGTGTGTTTACTGTTTGTGTTTATTTTTGAGGTGCTTTATGTGTGTGGTTACAACCTCTTTAATATCAAAAAGTCCCACTTAAAAGAGGCACATAGTTGTCGTGGAAACAAAACTGAGCCAAATGCATGGCTTAGGGCATGCAGCCTTTATTGAATGGACTGATTTCTCTGGAAGAGCGTGTTCTCTGTGCAGAGCCATTCCTTTGTTACAGGTTAAACACTTTAAAGATTACCCCTCAGAAAGTGTTCTAAGTGCCACACTATTTCCATGTCCCTGAAGTGGTCTATCTGGATGATACCTTGTTAGCAAGTTTATAAACTCCAAGCAACTTACACAGTGTTCCTAGATGCCTCTCTCCCAGGAATATAACTATTGTCTGTGTCAGCAGACACCCGTCTTTACCACACGAGGTGCATGAACATGACAAATTGAAATTCAAGGTCATGATTCTAGCTGTTGCTACAAATATGTTGTCAGAAGAGAAAATATCCAGACTGGGCAGAACAGGCAGCAATGAAAGAAATGTAGTAGTTGTTTGCTGGAGCCTACTTGAGGCTAGCTAGAATCCTTTCTCTGGGTTCTGACTGGGGTGGGTGTAAAACAACGTGAGGTTCACACATGAATGCTCTTTGTTTTGAGGCTTGAAGAGGATGATGCTATACCTGGATGCTTTCCTTGATATTCAAAAATTACCCTTGAAACAGTGTACCCCCTAGAAAATATCCATCTATACTTTTCAAATGAATATGCCTAAATCTAAGAACAATGGGAAGAAAGGGAGAGTGGTTTCTGTAAGTAACCTCTCAAAATTGAGGGTATTTCTCATGCTTTTCACTTTATTTTTTTTCCAGAGAGGTTGGTTATAGGCTTTTTCTTTTCCAAGTTTTTCAGAGTGAGAATGTGATCTCTAGTGAAAACTTCATTAGTGAAGTTTTCAGTTTATGAAAATTCTATTATGGCACACCAACTAAGGTATCCCATGAAGTTGTCATTCATATGTGTCATTTCATTTATATATCTGGTATTAATTTAGTCCTTTCTGCTTTCATATCATTCTTTTCCTTCAATTAGGTTTTTATTACATCTCTTGTTTTACTTGATTTGCTATTTTCTTTTTTTTCTTTTAATACAAAATAATCTAATTTGACATTTAAACCTAGGTTATTCATTTTTTTTAAAAATGTATCTTTTATTTTACCATAAAACATGATTATTTTGATGTTTTGTTCTCTTTTGCATAATTTTAATGGCAAAATTTATTTTCTTTTCCTTCTGTCACCTTAAAGTTTATGACTGTGGTGCAATTTCTGAAAATTAGTATATTTAAAGTTCCTCCCAAAAGGTAGTTTTAGAAGATTTTAAAAAGCTAAACTTTATTAATTTGTACTTATTATTTATGTAGTAGATATTTGAGTTGCTAAAGTTTTTGATAATCCCCATCTCTAGCCTCCCTGTTAGTATTAGAATTAAAATAGATGTTATCTGTTTTACCAAGATCCTCTTTTAAGATGTATCTTATATCATATTTCATAGAAGTATGGGTATTCTGCAGTATTCAGTCATTCATTCATTCTACGAATGTCTATTATGTGCAAGGTACTTTCCTACGTGTTGTTAGATATTCTAGAGAACAAAACAGACAAAGGCCTGCACTCACTGGAGCTTCCCTTCTAGTGAGGAAGAAAAGTAAAACATATAACATGTTACAAAGTCTAAAACCAAATAGGGAAGGGGAAAAAGTTGGGAGGTGAATTGAAATTTGAAGTTGGATGGGCACAGGAACCTTAGTGCAGATGTGGCTGCGGGGTGGTGGGGAAGGGACTCAAGTCAGAGCAGCAGCAAATGCAAAGGGCTGTAGGTGAGAATATACCTGGGTGTCTGAGGAACTGCAAAGAGACCAGCATAGTGGAGCAGAGTGAAGGAGAAACTTGCCTCTTTGTTTCTCTACTCTCTGACCACCATATTGCACAACTTCTTGCACATAGTGACATTCAAATATTAGGTGAATTAATGAAATTAGATTCCAGAACCGTCAGAAAAATCAATAGTGATTAGTTGGATATGGGAGGCGTGAAGGGAAAAACCAGATGACTTCACTGAACGTGTGTGTAGGGACTAAGTGCATGGTGGGGGAACAAAGAGTGGTTTGGGGGTGGTAGAATGGGTTCAAGGGAGATGCTGAGTAGGCAAGTTTGCTACTAAGAGAGCTCAGGCAGGAGAGGCTTGGGTGATGATAGTTGAAGGTATGATATTGATGAGATCCTCCAGGGTCCTGGCGTGGGAATACAGATGTCGACAGGGCCCTGGCATGGGAATGCAGAAAGTGGTCTGGATAAATGCTACAGGTGTGACGTCACGCCTTGGTGATGGAAGGGAAATTAATGGTAAAGAAAAGCAGGAATCAGGCCAAATGCTAGTGCTGTATCGACAATGGTGGTGCCATTGGTTAAGATTAGGGCAGCCCGAAGGGAGTGAGGACATATTTGAGGTAAAGTAAATATCAGAATAGAAAATATTTAGTAAATGCTGAATTGAAAAGAGAATCCATATTTAAATCTCATAAGCTGAGGCGCTCAAAGTCACTTGACCTAGTGAGGAGCCAAAAAGATCTCATTAATAAAGTAGCCTAAAGCTCCAGTGTAACCAGCAGATGGCATACTCCGTGAAGTGATCTGAGGAACAGCTAAAGGCCCACAAGCCTGGAAACCACCCTACCTTGTCCGTTAGCCTGGAGCCCTGGAAGTGTCTTTGATGGCCAGCCATTACTGCTTTTCGTTTGAGTCAGCCTGTATTTTGCTGAGCAGAGTGTTCCTAAATATTACGGAGCTCATCAAAGGGAGGCTGTTGCTGTGAGTCTTCTTTTAGGCATCAGTAGACTTTAGTGCTTTGATACTTGTCCAACATGCCAAAGGTAAGTGATTAGTAACAGGCAGGGAACAAGTTTCACTTGCTGCTCACCCAGGTTAGATATTAACTGGCTAAAAGAGAACAAGGTAAACTTCGGACAAAAGAAATGTATGTGTGGTTATTAATGTGCTGTGCTTGCCTTTAGACATATCAGATGGTAGCTTTGCTAAGTGGAAACAGTCAAAATTGGAAGAAGGTGATGTTCCAGGACCCCTTTCCTCAGTCAGAGATGAAGCAGATTTGGCAGGTAACATGCACCCAGCCAGCCCGTCAAAGAAGAGTGTGATAAAAATGTAAGCACTGACTGTACCAACATGAATTACAAGGGAGTTGCAGTTTGAAGATCATAGCAGTTACAGAACCCTAAAAACTAAGCATTCTGTCCTTTCAGAGACCAATAAATTGTTGCACGAATGACAGATAAAAGCAAGCACATCTCCTTCTAGCCATTTGATTTCTGCCTCTTAACTCATCTTTATGGCAATTTTCAGGGCCTAAAGGTTCCTAAACTTATAGGTCTCTGCTTTAGTTGATAATTATTAACTGAATTTTTGTGTTGGAAATATCCAATGAAGGAGAATGATCTGAAATATGGGGTTGACCTTCTGATTGAGTGATGTTCCTATATTTTGAAGCAAAAGACTCCAAGAAATCAAATTTGGAAGCCCAAAGGTACTAGAGGGTGATGGTTAAGAGCCAGGCAGCCTGGGTTCCAATCCTGAAGCAGTTGGTGTGAGCTCAAACAAGCTATCTGATCTCTTTGTTAAATGTGGATAGTAACAGTGCCTACTTCACATAGTTTTTATGAAGATTAAATGAGTTAACACAGGCAAATCCCTTAGAACAGTGCCAGACCCCTTATGAGCCCTCATAAAACTTCTGGTATCCAGAAGCTGTTATGCCAGCTTTGCCCCATCACGTCCTCCTTAAAACCTCTTATAACACCTCAGCCTCCTCCTTAGACATAATATCAGTCACTCTGACTTAAAGGGCTGTGGAAGTATGGGTGCAATGGGCAGTTACCAGAGAGTGAGTTTGATGGGAAGCAGTATGAAGTGCCCGCTGTAAGGACGCTGGGCTTGAGTTGGCGCCACAACCAGAGTCGCACTGCTGCAGTCAGGGCTTCATGGGTGGGCTTTGTGCTTCTGTCTGACTGTCTGTGTCTGGGCAGCTGATGGACCTACCACATGTTTTTCAAGCACTTTGTTTTACTTAACATTCTATTTTTATTGTCCAGAAGGCACTTCTACTCCATCCCTGGCAGTTGTGCCAGAGAACTTGAATAGTTCTGCTGTTATCACAACCTTTGAAAACTTCACTAGAGAACTGAAAAGAAAATACGAGGTAATGGTGCACTAACAATGAAAAGCTAGCTCATTATGAGCTTAAAGTAACAAGTTGATATTATTCATTTATACTGTTGTTAACCTTTCATGTGTGAGGATATTCCTGAGTCTTTCAGAGAGGTAGATTTGTCTTAGCTGTAGTCACTGATTTTAGAGCCTTTGTGAATCGTGGTTTGTGTTTATAAGTCGCCTACAGTAGGGCCAGAAGGACCTAAATGGAAATCAGACTCATGGTTTGGTTTCGTTGATAGCACTCTCAGATAACTGAACTTCCAGGAAGCAGTGAAAGACAAAGAAGACGGGGGAAAAGGAAGCATGTAAATAAGAGAGGTATCTAGGGCAAAGATGGAGTTAGGCTGCGGGTGAGTGGTCAGCTAAGTGGCAAATCTTTGTGACACTACAAATATAGTCTGTCCTAAAACCTTATCTGCCAGATGAACTTAAAAACCATTTCTGCCCCTCCTCTTTTGTCCTATTTGTATATCTCTAGAGTTATTTATTAACATATTTGTGAGAAATATCTTACCCTAACATACATTCATTTAACTAACTTGGAAGATCTCTAAAGTCTTAGTCTATACAATACCAATGTTAATTTATAATGGAAATTTGTACATAATATTCAGTATGTATATCAATAGTATAAATATGAGTTATTTTTTTTCAATTTTAGCTTATTTTTTATTGGTACCTGCACTGAGGGAATAACATGGGAGGTGTGTAGTGCAGTGCCTTAATTCTTTAGCAGTAATATTTGCTATGAATATTATGTGCTGTCAACCAACATCTTTTTACTGTGAAACCTGCACTCAATTTATGTAGTTGTAGTTAACCCAAATGTGATCATTTTGTTATTGTTGTTATGGTTTAGCTTAGGTACAAAAGGAGTGCACTTCATTCAAAATATGCGAAGCAAGCACCAGATTGCCTAATAAAACTTTTAAACCAGATACATCAGTGCAGGTAAGTATTGGCTTTCAAAACAAGTTCATAAAAGTTTGATCTCTCATGTTTGTCTCATGACCATAGTTGTGGTGATGAAGAATTGAAGCCTGGGTAGATATGAGGTTTGATACATTGTTTAACCCTGCCAAGTGTCTGTTTTTCATTCATAAGGTGAGGAGTTGGATTAAAGGCCTCTTTATGGTCTACCATTAAATAATCCTAAAATACTATTCTTAAAAAATTCATAATCCAATAGTGAAAACAGGGCAAGCATGGATATATATGTAGAAAATGCTGGTTAAATGATATGTGATATATACATACAGTGGGATATTATTCAGCCTTATGAAAGAATAAAATTCTGATATTGGCTAAAACATAGATAAACTTTGAGGACAGTATGCTAAGTGAAATGGACAAAAGGACATGTATGATTCCACTTACACGAGGTGCCTAGAATAGGCAAATTCATAGAGATAGAAGGTAGTATAGAGGATAGTGGTGGTTGGGGGAGTGGAAAATGGGAAGTTATCGTTTAATCCATGCAGAGTTTCTGTTTGGGATGATGGAAGAATTCTGGAAATGGATAGTGGTGATGGTGGTGCAACATTGTGAATATACTTAATGCTACTGAATTGTATACTTAAAATGGTTAATGGATAAATTTTATATATATTTGCCACAATAAAAAATATTACACACTCATGCACACACATGCACATATGTGCACACACACATACCCCTATGACCATGTGGCAAGAAGTCCAAGGGCCAAGACTTTAGATGTGAAAGGCGAGAAGTGCGAGTGGAGAGATGGGTTTCTGTAGTGATTAGTGTTAATTCAGAGTGATTATAATGCAAGTGCTTCTAGAATGAGGTTTTAGAAACAAAGATTTGAATGGTATAGGGAAGATGAGAACAGAGATTTTTCCTGTTAGAGTGAATGGCCTATAAATGCAGGAGGGGAAGAAAGTGAAGGCAAGTTGTTTTTCTTCACTGAAGTAGAAAGTTTCTTAGAGAAGAATACATAAGATGAATAGAAATTTGTAATTTTTTCATACATTTATACATGCAATATCATTCAACTTTCAAAACAAGTCCATGAAAAACTTTGGACTTGTGGAACTTCCATTACCTTTTAGGTGACATAAATTGATCCATTTTTTCATTCAGAAAATGAACACTGAGCAGCCCTAGGTGCTAGGTCTTGTGCCACCTGCAGGGGTGCCATGAGAACAAGCTTTATAAGCATCTTGTCTTCATGGAACTTTTAGCATAATTGAGAAGACAGACAAAAAGCAAGTGAACAAATAAACACTTTACATGGTGGTTTGGCACAGTATAGTGACTGTTAGAAATTTCAGAGCTAAAACATAGAAGTGGGAAAAAAAATTAGCCACTTTTAGCTTTCAGAGCTAGCTTAAGGCAAGAGAAAGGTGAGGAGGGAAGGTAGAAGCAATGGGGAGCCATGGTAGGTGTATAGTGGCTTCCAGCCCAGGTCTGGCATTGGTCCTCTTTTTCCTCTAGTCATCTCTCCTTTGCTCTTCTGAGTATGATTTGAAATACTTGAAGCTTCTTTTGGGCTTCTGTTGGAAGGCTAAATCAAAGTTTGCATAGTTAAGTTTCAGGAGGTGAGGATGAACAGGCAGTGAGGGGAGGGATAGGAAGAGAGACATGTATTCTTAAAACAAGAAATGTCTGTATAGAAAATGCAAAGTATTTTTGCAATAAGAGGATTAAGAGTGTCTTTTGTCACGTCCAAGCAGTCCCAATGAAATTTGTTGTTTTTACATTTATCAGACTTAATAAACTAGAGCAGTTTAACAATTTTGTTCTTCAAGAGCTGAGCAATCTTGAGAAGAATATTCTGGCTCTGAAACACCTTGAGAGGGATGTTCTGGTAAGTTCCTTTTGTTTAGAATATTTTCTGTGACTTAAGAGACTCTGTTCTAGGGTAGAATAACTGCTTACTACTTAAACACACCTTTTGTTCAATTTTAGGAATTTTGGGAGAAACAATCTGATGATCTGGAATCATTCTGTGATCTGCAAGTGCTGAGGTATTTTTTTAAATAAATATTCTTTCTAGAAGTATCTTAGTTGAAAAATAAGGTACTGCTTTAGCTAGAGTGTGGGTGGTTGACATTCATAAAACCTCATGTTAGTAGCTAAATAGTTGCTTTTTTAAAAAAAACAGGCACTTCTTGGGCACTCCCTGAGCATTGAGTGTGGCTTAGGATAACAACCTAGAAGGATAAATTTTGAAAAGTATAAATAGGATTATCCAGATTTCAGTATTTTTGATCCAAATTGTTTTATTTTTAAGCAGTATTTTTAAAAATTAAAATGAGTAGATTTTGAGCAAAATGTTTAGATTTCTGAGTAAACAGTTGTTTTTCAGTTATGTACTGAATTGTGTTCTTGATAGACTATATTGTATGTGTGTATATATATATATATAAAACATGTATATATTTTAAATATATGAGTATATGTTAAACAACAGGTAGGGTTATCCTACCTCATATTCCTTTCACTGTGATTACTCAGTGTACATTCTGAGGCTGCTGCTTCAATCCACCTGGAATGTTGTTCCATTCTCTGGAGTGTAGGGAATAGAATAATGGAGAGGGGAGCCCTTAATTCCTCTGCTTCTGCCCTGGGAGAAATTCTAGTGTTTTCTTCCTGCTTGAACAATCAAAGGAATCCCTGTATAAATCTGCAGTGAGAATCTGCAGTTGAGAATCAGCTTCTATCACAGAAATCTAGTCACATGGTTTTAGGAAGGATATTATTCTGAGTATACCATCTATTTCAAAGGACAGCAACTTTTGATATTTTAGTTATCCTCTTATTCCATTTAACACAATAATAATGACAGTATGGACCATAGATTTTAAAAATTCTTTCATACGCACAGATGTATGATCTCCATGTACCATTATACATCATTAAAGGGGGATGCTTTTAAACCTCTTCACTGGATGTTCCAGATTATAAATGGTTCTCAAACTTCTTGGAATTAGAACCTCTTAACACTTAAAAAAATTATTGAAAGTCCCCAAATTTCTTTTTCTTTATGAGTTCTATCTGTAAAATATTTCCATATTAAAAATCGAAACTGAGATTTAGAACATGTGTTTATTTTAAAAAATAACACATAAATATGTACATATTGATATAAGTAACATATTTTTTACAAAATATAACCAGAGTTTTCAAAACAAGAAACATGTGAGAAGAGTAGAATTGTTTTGTTTTTGCAAATCTCTTTAATGTCTGGCTTCATAGACAGCTGCATTCTCATATCTGCTTCTGAATTCAATCTGTTGTGATATCACATGTCATGTAGCCTCTGAAAAACTCAACTGTGTATTTATGAGAAGGTAAGGACTTAAAAAGCAAATAACATCTTAGTATTGTTACCATTTACCAAAATAAATTTTGACCCCACAGAACCTTTGGAAACTTAGTTTCCTTAGGGGTCCCCAAAGAAAGGGATTCCAAAGACTCACACTTTGAGAACTGCTAATATGAAGCGACATTATAATAAGCCTCAGAGAACATTATACCCCCTAGTCTTCTGAAATCTGGAGACTTCACTTATTTTGACTGAACCCCAGATTTTAGACAACTGTCTCTTCAGTTCATACAGATTACATTGTAGGATATTAATTATCATTACATTCATCTTCTGTGCTAACAGGCCCCTGTGCATTTAGAATACCTCAAAGAACAAAAATTACTTCTAACTATACATCTCTCAGGGTTTTGCATTTGCTCTCCTCTCTTCTGAACACCTAAGGAAACTACCCTGTGGCTTGCTGATAAGAGGCGATGGTGATACTCTTAGCTCACACTGCATACTTACTGGGCACCAGGCTCTGGGCTAAGCACTTGAAGTTCCTATGAGACTTAATGAGGTTAATTAACTTGGTTGAGATCCAGTATCTGAATCTGGTCGGTATCCAGTGTTTGTCCTTTTGTCATATTTGCACATCATTTGGCTTTACATATTTTTCTAGGGAGGTGAGAAGGACATTGCTCAGCCTAGATTATTTCAGCCCCTATCATAGTGCTACAGAGAGAGGGGAATTCAACGATATGAATGGTGTTCATGAAATACTTCTGTATATGTTGTGACAATGCATAAAATGGAATCGAGTAAAACATTAATCTCTCATGTTGATATCTTGGACTGGCCATTGACCCTCCTTGACTAACGTCAGTAATGTAACAATCTATGAAATAACTCTATGGTATATGTATGTACATGTATGTGTATTTTTATTTTTAAATCGCCTAATGTGAATGTAATGAGATAGTCCAATTTCTTCTAGGCTTAATGAAATTCAGTCTTCATGAGGAAAGCCAACGCCCAGTTTTGTTGCTGCATTCTTGGGGTAGGTACAAAGGTTTACCTTGTTCGGTCAATGTGAATTGGAATGGAGGAAACAAGCACTAAAAGATAATCTAAGACTTTGTCCATATTACAGCTCTTCCACTGAACATCCTCCTCTTTCACACTGTCTCCCATCCTAGCAATTATCCTTTTGGATCTAGGTCATTCATTCAGTAAACATCTATTATTGAGTACTTGCTATGCATCAAGCACTATGCTAACCATGAAAGTACAATGGTTAACACACAGACATGTTCCCACCCCCATTAAAAATAAATTCCCTGAAAGAAAAAGAAAACAAGACAAGGAAAATAATTTAAGTTACTAAGTGCTTTGAGGGATACTAGCAAAATGCTTTGGCAGAGAGCAATGGTATGAAATATCAGTTTCAGATAGGAAGGCCATCAAAGTTTTCTCTAAACAAGTGACATTTAGGGTGGGGTTTCAAGAATAGGAAGGAGCTAGACTTGTGAACAATTTAAAGCAACTGATTGGGGTGGGAGAGAACTTGACATCTTTGAGGAACAGGAAGTCCTTAGATCACAGTGGTGTAAGGGGAATAGTTATTTGAAATGAAATTGGAAGCATGGCTGACTCTCTGTTGACCTTGTTGAGAAGAGTTTGGATTTTATACTAAGGGTGAAGGAAAATATGGATGGGTTTAGAGCAAAGGCATTAGGGGTTAGGGTAATATAATCTGATTATATTTGAAGAAAATCATTCCTTTTTCTGTGTTGAGAATTTATTGGAGAATAAAGAATAGAAGAGGAAAGCTCAGCTGGAGGGCTTTAGAGATGGTGATAAATGGAGAAATTCCAGTTCCATTTTGGAACTAGAATTAATAAATTACTGACAGATAGAAGCGCTAGGTAGGTAAAGAAGGAAGAAATAAGGATAGCTCTTAGGTTTCTGTCTTTTAGCAATTGGATGGATGATGTTGCCAATTAGAGAGTTAGGGAAGACTTGGAGTGGGAGAAATGTATGGGTCAAGCAGAATCTCGAGTTCATTTATTAACTATTTTAACTTTCAGATGTCTGTGCAATCCAAGTTTTGATGAGAACCTGCAATAATAGTTTTTCAGAATAATACAGTTTAACAAAGGAGACTCCCAAATATATGGGAAAACTTAGGCAAATATTCATAGAAGAAATAAAAATTGATACAGGATTCCTGTGCAATCGTGTATGGTCCAGATTGCAGCATGAGGAGGTCTGTGGAATACTTCAGTGCTGTTGACTAAATAGTACTAAACTTCAGTACTGTCTCAGCACATAGAGGAATAAAAATTCCCCAATTTTAAAATAAATCTTGAATACAATACAGAAATCCAACAAAAATTGCATAGGCAACCTTAGAACAATCTGTTAAAATAACTAAGCCAAAATTCTGAGCAAAATATTGGCAGACATAATTTAACAGCTTTTAAAGGAATAATGTCATGACCAAGTGAAATTTATTCCAGGAAAACAAAGGTGGTTTCATATTAGGGGATCAAGTAATACATCAATAACTAATAGATCTAGGGAGAAAAATTATTAGAATTCTCTCCATGTATTTCAAAAGGCATTTGAAAAATTCTACATCTGTTTGAATTTTTATAAAACTAAGTAAAATAGTAGAAACTAGATATTCTTTAGTATGATAAATCCCAGTCCAAAAACCACTGTCATGTTTAATGGAGAAGTCTAAATGCATTATTACTAAAATCAGGACCAATGGATGGAGAAACTAAGTAACAAAAAGATACCAATTTTATCATGGCAGAGAGCAGAGGAAGAAGCTCTCTCCTGACTCCTAGAAGGGCACCGATCCCACTCATGAGGGTGCTACTCTCATGACCTCGTTTACTATAATCACCTCCCAAAGGCTTTACTCCTAATACCGTCACATGTGGGGAAGGGGTTCAGCATATGAATTTAAGGGGGGGGAGCACAAATATTCAGTCCATAATATGGGGATAGTCTCAGTGGGATCAGAAGTTGTGACAGTGGAAGAAGGAGAGCAGACATCTTGGAAAGGCCAGAATGTGTGATCAGAAAGTGGAATATTGAGAATCAAGATTTCGGACAAGAGAAGTCTGTGAAGATGACAAAATCTGAGAATGTGGCTGTATTGAGATAGAAGAAAATGCTATAGGAGGTGAGATGTCAGAGAACTAAGAAGTCAGAGCATGAAGTTGGGGCCTTCGTGATGGTGTTGCAATTACTAGTAAGGCTGACAGGAACCAATTGAACAGAGGGGCCAGAATGATGAATGCATAAGTCAGCTGGACAGCATGACATCAGCGGTGAGGTTTCTGCAGGAGAAGGGAAAATGACCTGTGCGAGGCAGTGGGGAGCATGCACCTGGCCATGAAGTAATATGATAACAGAAAAAAAAGCTTTCGAGAGGGTATCAGGGGATATGGTACCCTCAGAAATCAGCCAGATTTTAGTTAAAAGAAGGAGGCAAAGAGATATTTTCTTCCAAGAGGAAACTAAAGATATTAAGGAGTTGTTGGCAGATCAAGTTGTAGGGGTTGTACAGAAAGACCTCGAGAGGGTAGGCAAAGGTAGTATATGGAGGCAGAGGAAGAGATGTACAAGCAACATCAGATAAGAATGTGGAGAATAATGGCTATCTTTTGGTAGTTATTAAGGCAAAGAGGAATTTGAGACTGAATAGGATTGACTGTGAGAGATTTTTAAAGGAGGAAGTTTATAGAATTATTGCTGTGAGCCTACTACTTCCCTGAACTGTCCAGCAGCTCCTGGGGCTACCACTTTGTGAACATTCTGTGGTGTTGTGAGGGCCACAGAGTCAAGAAATCTGAATGTGTGGAGCAACCACCAACTGTTCTGTGCTTGGATACAGTCACTTTAAGGACAACAACTCTCCCGCCCAGTTGGATTCTCGTGAATATTGTTTTGTTCACTCCCACAGCATTTAATAATGGGGCTTTTTAAACAGATACCAACTTGTGGTTTTCTTCAATTTAGATGTCTGAACTAGATTCCTTAATTAAGCCATATCCCAGTACATTTTTATAAGAGTGCAATTCCATTTCCTTTGAGTGTAGTAAGTATAAAAACAAATGTATTTTGTTTAATTTTATTTGAGAGTAAAGGAAGTGGGTGATTTTTAAAAACTCCTTCAGAAGTGCGATTTTTTTTTCACTTCTAGGAAATTAAAGATTCAGTTGGACTATACAGGGACATGTATTACATGTATATGATATGTGTTACAAACAGTTCTAATAGGGAGAGACTGGCAAGTGCCTAAATGCTCAGCTAGAGTTTGGGTAAGCAGATCATACATTCATATGATATGCCATACAGTTATTGAAAAGAAAGATTTAGATCAAATTAATTGACATGGGAAGACAGTTAACAGTGAGTAAAAAAAAATAAAGCTTGTTTTAAAGCAACATATATAACATCCCATTTGTTTTAAATGTTAGATGAGGATGTATATATTCATTCCTCAATAAATTGTTGAGTCTCTTAGGTGTGAGGAACTGTCTTAGTAGCTGGGGGTGAAACAATGCCTGAGAGGTCCTTGACCTCACAGATTGTATGCTTTAGTAGGATAGACAGATGGTAAGCAAGTAAATAAGAATTCACAATAGTGCTTAATGCTAAGAAGGAAAAAGTGTGAGAGACTCCTAGTGTGGAAGCAGAGTCAAGTTAAATCTCTCTAAGGAAGTGACATTTGGGCTAAAATTTGAAGGATGAGATAGAGCCAGGTGTGAAGATAGTGGGGGAAGACCATTTCGGAGTGAATGGCCAAGACAGCTCTCTGAGACCCTAAGCAGTTTGAAATGTTATAGGAATTCAGTGAGGACCAAACAAAAGTAAGGAGGACAGAGTAGTGTAAGCTGAGCTTGAGAGGTGAGGTGTGTGTGGTGGTGGGCGTCACCCAGGGCCTTACGGACCATGGTTAGGAAATTGGATTCTATTCCAGTCATAGTGAAAGGGATATTAGTAAAGAACTGTTCTCAAGGCCTTTGTGTGTTTGGGGTGGGGAATGGGACGATGTGGGCAAGTAGAGGTGGAGCTGGAAGGGTTGCTGATGGATTATATGTGGTGGGAGGGGAAAAGCCAGGATTAAGGACCATGTTCAGGTCTGGGGTGAGTATCTTGGTGGAAATTAGTGTCATTTAAAGAGATAGTGAAGATTAAGAAAGGTCCAGTTTTAAAGGTAGGGGCAGGGGGAAGATGTTGATAGATATTAAAAAGTTTGATTAGTGATGTCTATTCGTTTTAGTGTCTGAATGGAGTTGTCATGTAAGCAACTGGATTTTTGAGACAAAGTCATGGCAGAGAGCTGAGCATAATAAGACTGACTGAGTTGACTTAGGAACTAAGTATAGAGAGAAGTCCCAGGATAAAACCCAATGTGTTGAAGTTAGGTAAAGGAGGTAAAGCCAGCAAAAAAGGATGAGAAAGAGCTGACCAAGGAGATAAGGAGGGGGTAGTGTTACAGAAGATGAATTTTTGTATGTATATGTTTATGAATAATTGAGATTCTAGAAGATGTTCATCAAAATGTCAACTGTGGTTATTTCTATATGGTTAAATTTTAGGTGAATTTACTTTCTAAGGCTATTATATAATTTAATCCAAGATATGAATTGCTTTGTATAGTAGACTCAAACAGTGTAACATTCCATAAGTAAAGAGTTAAATTTTTCCCCTCTCCCTCTTATCTATGATCCAGGAATAACTGTCTCTTTACAGTTTGGTATTTATTCTTCCAGATATTTTGTCTGTATTTATAGAGGAATATATACAAATGTCTATATAAATATACACATGTATATTTTTAGGTAACATAAATGGTATACCAAATATTATTTATATTGTTCTTGCTTTGTTCTCTCAGAATAAAGGTAGGGCTTTATTCCAAGTCAAAAATATGAATCTAAAAAATAACTCCAAAATAGTTTATAACTTACACATTCAATTCTCTATTGATGAACATCAGGTGATTTTAAGTTATTACAAAAAAAAATTTGTAGTGAACGCCCTTGAATATATCTTTAAAGACTTTCATTATCAGGAAAAAAAAATATCATGTTCTTTTGGGGAAACAAATAACAACTCTTTAAATCAAAATAGTACTGAAAGAGGCTGTGGAAAAAAGACTAATCTGGGCTAAGAATATTAAACTAATTCCCAGCCCTACTGGAGAATTGGCTCAAATGTGAATTAACAATATGTTACAGTTGGTCACATGTAACAAATCAGATTCCAGCAGCTAAACCAAAGAGGGGTTTTTCCTTTCCCCAGTAAGCAGCAGCAGCCCAGGGGGAGGTCATCCAGGGCTGGTGTACAGTAGCTTTAAGCAGTCATTAGAGACCCAGGTTTTTTTTTAGTTTCCTGCTCTGCCATTCTTCCTAGGGCTTTGGGCTTTATAGTGAAGGAATGTCTGCTCTACCTCTAAGTATGCTCCCAGCAGGAAGAAAGGATGTGTGAAAGGTAAAAGATGTGTCAGCAGGATCTCCCCCTCCCATCTTTTTTAGGGAAACAGTTGTCAGGGAAGCCCAGTGGATAGATATTTGTCTCCATCTTACTAGCATGAACTGGGTCATAACGATCCTCTCTCATTGAAAGGGAATCTGGGGAGGTGAGAAGTTAATGGAACACGTTACTGCCTTCCCAAAACTGGGGTTTTGTAAATACGGAAGAAAGAGAGATTAGATGTTGGGTAGGTTACTAGTAATATGTCATACCTGAATTAAATTACATGTGCTGAGCATAGAAAAAAAAATGGAGAAATAACTTAAGTTGCACAGATGATTGTCTGCCATTCTCAATGAGAATACACCTTAGTGTTTGCATTAGGATGGGAAAACCTGGTCCCTCATTGATATCAGCTCCTACCTACCTCTTGTTTTATGAACATCAAATTGGGCTGAATACCAATATGGTTATTGACAATGTGCATTTTTCACACTGTGTTGCTCCAAAAGTCAGCCCAGCCACTTCACCTGGCATTCCATTCAAGAAATAGCTACCTTTTCTCGAACATTGGAGGAAAAAATAACTTGCTGTGTTATAGACTTTTGAGAGAGAGCATATTTAAGAGATTTCTGAGGTGATTTTGACTCTAGCTAGTTTTCACAGCTACACTGACTTTAGCTTCCAGTGGCCATGTAAGATGCAACTTCACTGAAAATCTGAGTTAGGGCTGTGACTAATAAAAAGAGGTGACATTCATATTGGCTCACTGATTTCTGAGAGTGGGGGATAGTTCAGGCTTGAATAACCCTCTTTTCTCTTTTTCCCTTTCCATCAGTCTGAGCTGCCTGAAGAAGAAAAAGGTGACTCGTCCACACAAGTGGTGCTTTAGTATCTGAGCTCATTCGTTTTACTCCACGCCAAACAGAATCCCTGAGAACTCCTGAGTTAGAATTAAATCGAATCGAATCGACTAGAATAGAATTATTGGTGGTTTGCAATTGTGTTATTGTCCATTTGTTCACAAAAGTTAAGCTTTTGTATTAACATTTGGCAAGAAAAAGGGAAGTTCAGGATGTTTAACAACGTGGAGTGTTGTTGCTTTTTTAAAACATGATTTTAAAAGTAAAATTGATTTTTATTTGAGAAGTGTCAAGCTTTGTGGGGGGAAAGTATTTATACATACTATTTAGTATATTCTTTGAGGAGAATTTAATTTGAATGTGATGAAAATATCTCAGATGAAAATGAAGTATTTTGAAATAGTTATTTCATTTAATCTATAAATATTCTAGTTTCTCCAGCACTTTAACAAAATGCCTTATTTAGCAGAGGAGAAATATTCATCATGTGGTAATTACTGAATGCTCTAATAACTTCTGAGTGCATGAAGTTGCATACACAGTTGAGTGTTTGAATTTATTTTAGGAAAATGAAACCTATCTAATATAAGGCCATCTACAAAGTAATTTTGTTCATGATTGGATAAATAAAGTCAACAACTGTACACTGAAAACAGCTTATTCATTATATAGTATGTAATAGAGGTTATTTGTAGTTTAATCTGCCAAAACAAATGTTTATAACCCCAATTGTCATCTTTTTTCTTTAGAATTTTTAAATGAGCTATATTGTAGTATATTTAAACTTTATAGAATATAAAAATACTTATATTTTAAGTCTAGAGGATCTAATTAACCTCATTTAGGTACATTCAGTTTAGGGCTCACAGTCTCTGGTGATTTGAAGTTTTATGGATTTCAGTGTCATTACATCAACTGTCTTCATGGAAGGACATCTAAAGAATATGTATGACTTCTGCTAACTAATGAACATATATTTCAGAACTGTTTCCTGTGAGGCTTTGAGGTAGCTCATATGGTAGATGTTAGATGTGATCTTAGCTGTTACCGAGCTTAGTCTAAAGACACCCAGGTAACTGCAAATCTCAAGACTGTACATGATAAGAGCCATAAATGAGGTGTAAAGTGAACGCTATCAGAGTTGTGAGGAGGGAGAGGCCATTTTTATTGAGATGATCAGAGATGGCTTCCTGGAGGAGAGGTCCCCTTTGAAATAGACCTTGAAGGTTGGAGGAAGAGTTTCCTCTGGTTAGTGGAGAGGGACTAACATGAACAATGGGACAGAGGCATAAAAATGCAGAATTTATGGAGTGTTAGTGGAAAGTAAATTTGTTTAGGCCCAAACTGAAGTGCCTTAACTGGCTTGATGAGAAAGACTTTATACTGTCAGTGAGAAAGAGCCATTGCAGACTTAATAGGGAATGGCATGCCGAACACAGTGGTTTAGAAAGATCGATATGAAGCATTTTACCAGGAGATTATAACTGTAGTGAAGGCCTCCACTGGAACAAAGAGCCTGGGATGAATAAGAAATGTGGAAAACAGCTGACAAGCGCTGTGCCAGGTTGTGTGTGAGAGGAGTGAGGTGGGTCGCAGGACACAGGGATGGATGTGTACACTTGTGGACACATGGTGGGAGGCTGGACTATAGGTGCTGTGACTGAGCTGATGATGTTCAGCCAGCAGGGGAGCAAGGACAGCAGCAGCCCCTCAATCAACCCCACCGACTTTGTCCCACGCTCTGGGCGCGTGCCAGCTGTGGATCATGCTCACCCCCTTTCTGACTCACTCCTATTGGGAACAGTCCTGCACCTGCCCCAGTCTGTGGCCGCAGCCTCCTTTGTCATTTCCAGTATCCTTCCGTGCTCTAACCTTTCATCTTCCACAGTGGCCCTTCCCTTTGTTTACTTCCATCTTCACGGTCCTTCCACAGCAGATCATCTCCTGGCTTTTGCACTTTTAAACACAATCCAGCAGCATGAACAACCCTCATTTTCTTCCCTCCTTCCTAGCCCCTTAACTCCTTCCCTACCCTTCCTGTGACAAGAAGTCAGGCGGATCCTCTCCAAGGTTCAGGGCCCCAGTGGGATGCTTTCAGTATGAGATTTGTTTGGGGCCCTAGATGATAATATGGTGATTCAGTACTGAAGTATCTGAAGTATATTCTGAGTCTTTCCTGTGGAAACAAAGGGACCCAAGGCCTCACTTCCTCTGTTGCGGGGAGGGGGTGGGGGTGGGGCTGGCTGCCAGATCTTCCATCTCAACCTGCAGATTCATTCAGACTTTCCCTTCAACTGTGCACACCACAAACATTCATTCTTTCCTGCTTGCTCACTCACCTTAGCTCTCTTTTAGCAACCGCTGTAACCATTCCTTCATATCCCCAGTTCTTAGACATTATTTTCATGTGGCTTGTTTGATTTTGTTTTTCTGACGTCTCATTCACTCTAAAGTCCCCTGCAATTTGCTAACTGCCTCCCCTTGACCAAACCTAATGCCTTTTTTTTTTTTAGTAGTTGCCCACCTGACCTTCCTGCAGCATTTTGATTCTGTTTAAATATTCTGGGACACTACTTTCTCTTCTTTCCCTGGCTGTTTCCTCAGCCTCAATTCTGGTTAGTTGTCTGGAAAGTGCTGGCCTTCTTGTCTCCTTGTCTTTTCTCAGGTGCAAATGGCTTCCTGGGCCTCCGTGCATTTGCACCTACCCACTAGACAAGCACCAACTGGGAATTGTGCACATGCTTCAGACTGAATGTGTCCACAACTAACTCATCCTCTGCTGCCTCTGCCGCATCTCAGTCCAGACCCTCCCCTGCTGAGCTCATGGCATCCCCATCCACTCCTGTCTCGAAGTTCAGAATCTTTGGTTTGACTCTTACCCTTTCAAAATTTTGTGGCATCTCCGAGTGAAGTCTCCTAGGTGCTGTAGTGTAGATTTCCCCCAACCTGTGCGGGAAATGCCACAACTGTGCTTCGCCCAGCTTCTCCTAGTTCTCCTTTCCCCAATAACTGCAGGGTTTCCATCCACAACACCCATCCAACTCACTGTTCCTCCCATTGAATACCATGATGGCTTCTTGTTAGCCTAGCACTCAAGGCTGTACATTATCAGCCTTCTACCCGTCACCCTATCCTGAAACCTCCTCTTTACTGATAGAAGTTTCTGGAATGTGCTATGACAGCTGTGTCATTGTGCTGCTCCCTAACTTTGTTGCTTCTGCTGCAAGCCGTCTTCACCCAGTTCTTCCTCTAGTGAGCCCCTAAATGTGCTTACAGGCCTGGCTCTGGTTCTGTTTTCTTAATATAAGGTCTTCCCCGCCTCCCAACCCAAGTCACTGTTGACCAGCCTTCCTGTTGGCTTGCTCATCTCTGAGGTCACACTTAGCTCATGAGGTGATCATGGTTGGTTTACAGGTCTGTGGCCTGGCCTGCTCCCTATATTCTCAAGCCTTGATCACCTTTGTGCCTTAGCAGAAATGGAAGATGACCTAATTTGCAATTGCAGGAGGAGACAGAGCAGAAGAACCTCTGGGCTCCTTCAGGGTCTCAGAAGCCAAAGAACAAGAGAATTTTGAGAATGAGGCTGTTAATCCTTTTATGTGGCAATGAAGTCAAGAAAAGTAGGAATAATTCCTACCTTGGGTCTTGGTCGTTTGCCAAGGAAACACATGATGCTAATTTTAAGTGTCAGCTTGGCTTGGCTATGGTGCCTAGTTGTTTGGTCCAACACTAGTCTAGATGTTTTGTGAAATATTTTGAAGATATGATTAATATTAAAATCAGTAGATTTCGAGTAAAGCAGGTTACTCTCCATTATGTGGGTGGGCCTCATCCAATCAGCTTAAAGCCTTAAGAGAAAAGACTGAGATTGTCCAAAGAAGAAGCAATACTGCCTCAAGATGACAACATAGAAACCCTGCCTTAGTTTCCAGCCTATTGGCCCACCCTGCAGATTTTAGACTCAAGGCTGCACTATCAACTCTTACCTGACTTCCCAGCCTGCTGGCATTCCCTATAGATTTCACATTTGCCAGCCCCACAATTGTGAGAGCAAATTGCTTAAAATATATGTCTCGCTCCATATCTATCATCCATCCATCTGTCTGTCTATCTATCTATCTATCTATCTATCTATCTATCTATCTATCTATCTATCTATCTATCTGTTTGTCATCTATCATTATCTACCAACCTATTGAGATATAGATATATCTTATTCTGTGTTTTTTTTTTTTTTTTCTAGAGAACTCTGGATAAGACAGGATGCCTCTAAGCCAGTGTAGCTTAGACTTCTCCCAGGAGACTATGAAATAAAGCATGGTGTTTGTATGATAGGAAAGTGGGTGGGTGGGTGGGGGTCAGGATGGTGGAAATATATGGGCAATAAGTGCCAATGAGTCCAGAATATTTATGCTTTTTAGAAACTTAGTATATGTAAGTAAAGCAGTAAATTTCCAAGGTGAAAAAAACTGCCTTCCCTGTGGGCTTCAAGCTTTGCATTAGGTCAAGAATAGCTGGAAAACTTGTTTCCAGATGGACTGAGATTCATTGAGTGAAAGGCCTAGATGTTCTTGGCCAATCTCTTAATTTTCTGTTCATTTAATAGTTTGATTCTTCTGTTTATAATATAGTCATTATTACTGAGCAGATAATGGAGAAACAGATGCTGACTGGATTCCAGAAGCCTGGTCACTACTGGCCAAAGCCCTTTTTATTGGGGACTCAGGTAAGCTACGAGCTTGCCTTTGTTTTTTCATTGGACCAGGTGTATGTGTAGCTCTGGGACACAGACCCTATATGTGTGTATTTCTGTAATACAGACCTTAGCTTATGTAGGACACTCTCATCACCAAGGTCAGAAGCTGACAGGTCTTAATCTGTCTTTGTGGACTCTAGCTCATGCTGTGGGTTCTTCTTTGCCTTGCTCTCCCCTACTCTACATCCATCTTCCCTTTCCAACTGCCTGCCCTGTGGACATCAACATCAGGCACAGTAACAACAGCCTTACGGAGGCTGCTTAATTACTCTCACAACTGTGTAAGGTCAGATCCCTTTATGGATATATGTGGATATCTCCTAAAAGTTCTACTTCTCATATTTTTGTTACCACAAGTAGAAAAAACTTAAAATATACCCCCAAAGTATAATAATTCATACTTAATGTCATTTCAACTGTCCTTGCCATTTTTTTAAGCCAGAAATAGTAGTGTTATGAGCTGAATCAGAAATAACTTAGTGGTCTCAGCATTCACATTCAGCATTCTCTATAGATTTCACACTTGCCAACCCTCACAGTTGTGTGAGCAAATTGCTTAAAATATATCTGTCTTGCTCCATATCTATCATCTATCTGTCTATCAATCATCTATCATCAACTACCAACCTGTTGAGTTATATCTTATTTTATTTTTTATTTTTTTTAGAGAACCCTGGATAATACAGGATGTCTCTAAGCCATGTAAATGATGTGTCAGTGAATCCTGACACGTTTAACAGATAACAAATAGCACATTCTTACAGTGTGATGACTGCCTGTTTCCCCAGTAGGTAGTGTCCACTAGACACAAACTCCTTAACAGCAGAGACCTTGTCTGTTTTCTTCACTGTTTTATTCTAAACTCTGGCAACGGCTGGCACATGGGAGGCACTCAAGAAATGCTTGTTGAAGGAATGAATGGTGACTCCCACGAATGGTGTAGGTGTTTACCTCTTAAATTTCCTTGAACAAAGTTCTAGCCTTGTCTATTTGGAGAATTTTTCAACCATCAAAAATAAGCTTGGGCATTGCCTCCTTTAAGAAAGTTTTCTTGGTAAGACATTTTCAGTTTTCTGTTATTTTATAACTAAATGTTTCACCATCTGCTTTAATGGACTATGGATTCTAAGGGAAGATACTTCTGGGTCACTTCTCTCTAGTGTAATACTCAGCACTGGGCAAGTTACGTTGTGGCGGCCAGCCCCCGAAAGACGCACAGACCACCGGAACTCAGTGAGTGAGTTATAGGAAACACTCTTTATTCAGCCAGCTGTTGTCTGCCAGGGGTACGCAGACCCCAAATTAAGCAGCCCTGAAATGTAGAGGTACAGAGTTTTTAAGCCCCAAATCCCATTCTTCATTTTGTCTAAACACAAAGGGCCATCTTTCTTCTATTCACTACCTGTCAACTCACAGGTCAGGTGTGTAAGCAGGGGTGCGTAAGCAGGGGTACAGAAGCAGAAAGCTTATTGTTAGAATGTTATGTTCCTATGGGTGACAGCCTGTGTTCTCATGGACATAGCCATGTTCCCATGGACACAGCCAAGCAGTAATTTTCCTGCAAGTAATAAATTTTTAGCAGTCATTTTTTCACCATTACAGTTAGAGTTGATGAATTTATCAATTGAACATTACTATTTCTAGAGTTTATCAAAGCTCATTAAACTAGCATTAAAAAAAATAAAGGGTAGTTCTCTCTGCACAAAGTATGTTAGGTAGTACTTAAGTCTTTCAGAGAAATTTGCAGCTTCTGATATTTGTTACTAGGGTCACAACCAACAGGAATGCTAAGTTCATTTCCCTCTTACTGTATGATATCAGCCTGGGCAAAACTGCAGTATTTTTCCTTTCGCTGTTCAATGTTCAGGAGTCACAGATTCAAATACCTTTAGGGGTCAGTTAGGTTAATAGGCTGAATGATAACTGTGGCAAATGTAAGAGGCCCTATCTCAAGGCTACAGACTGGTACACACACACAAAGCCATGTGCCAAGAGCTTGGAGGGCACTGAGCGTGGCTGGGCTCTGCCTGGGTGCAAACGCGATTTGGCCTCAGACACTGTCACAATGGGTTCCCACTGGGTTGCTCCTAAGAGCCATAATGACTGCATATACAGATTGCTCCATGAAGGTAAGCATGCCAGATAAACTTGTCCTCTTGGTGTCATTTCTATGTTCCTCAGTGCAGTTTTTTTAAGACAGAAAAATGACCTACAAGTCAAAAGCTTTTACTCCCCACCCTGACGACGGAAGTCATGTTTCACTGAAGGTCAAGGGATATTTTAGGTGACTGTAGTTAGTCTTATAAGAGTGATTACTTCTTTATGTGCCCTGGAGTGGAAATCCTCCTTAAATATGTGAATGTAATTTGATTTTGAAGAAAGCCTGCTATAATAAAAATACACACTGAATTTTCTTTATATGAAGAAACTAAGAAACTTATTTAAGTGAAAATTTATCATGTATAAGCAGCTTTTAATTTGCAACAACAGTTATTAGGCCTTACCAGAGACATAGGGTTTATCTTTAAGCACAAAGTTTTAATGATTTGTTTCCGCTCACTGTTTAAAATAATGAAATCCCGGTAGATGAAGAGGCAGCTCTTTAAAATGTCTGCTCTTCCCCTCCAACTCTAGCCTCCATTCAGATAATTAACATGAAGTTTTCTCCCTTCAGTGCCACCTTCTATTTCGTTTTCTTCCTCTTGCATTCCTTCCTCCCCTCCTGTCCTTCCTTAAAGTACCCTGCCCCGTCCCCATTACTATCCAGGAATTTCATAAGCAGACTTTGAGCACATCTTCTGTAGCTTTCTTTTGGACCTGTCTTATTCTCCTTAACACTGCATTCAAAACTCTACTCTTAACATTGAACACAACAGTCTGTGATCCTGCCCCAAGACCCCAACTTAAGTCTCCTGGGTTTGGCCATGGTCAACCCTCATCACTGATCTGTAGCCTCCTGTCTGCAAAGGGAGAGTCCTGGGTTTCAGAGCATCACACAGAGTTGTTTGTGCCTAACATGTCTCCTCAATCAATCCAGTGCTCCACCCAGGTTATCTATATGGCAGTTTGTTTATTATAACCTTTATATCCACTGCTTATCTAAGTGGTCTTAAATTTTTCTTGTGAATGACCACTTTCTGAAATAGTTTAACTTGGTATGTGAATATGATATAAAGGTAATAATGTTACCTAAAAGCTCATTGCTTGTTGAAATCAAGGAAGAATTAAACATCTGAAATCAATTGCTAAAATATCACTTTATTGTAAAAAAGATCCTCAAGTAATAAGTCATTTAGAATCCCATGCAGTCATACAACTTAATTTCTTTGAACCAGATAAGAAAAATCACAAATGCTTTACTTTAGTGTAAAAATCAATTTATTATACAACAATCATACAGAATGCTTTTTATTTATCTACAAAAGAAAAATGGCTTCTCCTGCCTCCCTGGCCACCCCTATCATGATACTATGTTCTCAAAATATAAGTACTTTCAAAAAGGTGATATCCTTATATTCCAAATAAGTCCCAGAAACATCATAAAACAATATAGAAATATTAGAACCAGAATGGTCTCTTACACACAAGTGCTGTTCTGCCCATCAAGTATATGCCATTTTGCCTTAAAAATACTTTTCCCATGAGGGACTTTATCCTCTGATATGCTTAAATAGTTCAATATATAATTTTGAAGGGTTGAAAAATCTATGTTTAATTCCATTAAGTAAATGTTCTATTTTGTTAATTTAAAAAAATGAATACCTATACTTAAGGTATTCATTTAAATGTTTTCATTCTTATGAGTAAGAGGAAATTTAGAAAAAAAATCTTCCATTTTTTTCTTTAACAGATTATAGATTTTTTAAATAATTTTGTTTTAGGAAAATAACATTAAAGGTAGACATTTCTTTTTTAAAAGCTGTAAACTTAATGACAGGTTAAAATATTTACCCGATTCAATTTTAGTGGGTAAAATTCATAGCTCTGTGTATTTTTACTGGCCCTTGAATGCTTTAAGGCTCTAAGTGTTTTATTAAGCTTCTCTAGAATTAAAGACCAATTGGAAATAAGCATCCTGAAACTTTTAAATTGAGCTTTCAGTGTAAACTACCCAAGTTTTCCTCTGATCTGACGTCAAGCTGCCCGATCCTTAGAGCTCCTTGGCTTTGTCATTCTGTTGAATGAAGGCTTCCCTCCCTTCTCTGTGGATATGAAGCCCATGAAAGCACCCAGAATGGCAGGTCTGATGCTGAGCAGCAAGACTTAAGGGTCTCAGTGACAAATAAGTGGAATACAATGAATATCTGTCTTCAGAGTCTCATTTTTACCGAAATGTACTTCAGGAACAGATTTTAGCTCGTATTTGAGACCTGAAACTGAACTAGAGTCCTGTTGCTCCAAAGGCTTTCTCCTTAGTCCAACTTGTGTTTATCACAGAGGAGCAGTAACAGTCATAGCTAGCCCTTGTTTTAAAATAAGGTTCTGGGAGAGAACAATGCTTATAATGTCATGGAAGTGGGGATTAAGGACCCTAGAGCAGGTCACTTTCAGAAAACTATTTAGAAAAATAAATCCTAAAATAAGTGGATCAATAGAAATGGTTTAACTGGTAGAGAAGGAGATGTTACAGGGCATAACACTTTCACTATTAAGACTAGTCTAAGATCAGACAATTAAAAAAAAGTGGGCAGAGTCCTGAGTGGATAGTTTACATGAAAGACAAGTTAGAAAAGTCCATACAATGTCAGTGTAAAATGTCAGTACAAAAGTCAGTGTTAAAAAACAAAACAGGAAAATAATTTAAAAGTTAGAACTGTGGGGGTGGGGGGCGGAGCAAAAGGACAGGGAGGCACTCCCAAACAGACTGGAATGTGTTGGGACAATGCTGGCAATGCCCTTCTGGCTCTTAAGCTTTGATGTCAACATTATGACCTAAAAACTTATTTTAAAAAGAAGGGATAGGGTATAAATGCTCTTATAGGGTATAAATCATCATCACATCTTCAGAAATATTCTGTTTCCATTCTCAGTGCAATGTAATAGTAACAGTCCCACACTTAGGAAGGAAATATTTATTAATGCCTTCCTCTGCTTTTTTGCTTGATTCTCCATAAGATAGCATTACCTGAGCAGAGAAAGGATGTGCTTAGTTTGCCAATTTGCACACTTTCGTGTGGCTTACTACCAGCTCACGGCTCAGTATTGACATCTTTCCAAGTCTTCTGAGTTTTTCTTCCTATTTTTAAAAACTTAACCTGCAAAGAGTGATAGCAGGTATTTGGGAATAATATTAACAACCAGGCTCACAAGAAATAGTTGACAAATTCAATGTCTATTTTGCACCCATTGCTTTGTTAATTCTGATTTATAAATGTTCCAGTAGCATATCATTCTAAAGATAAAGGCAGACTGGACTTGAGGCCTTGTTCAGAAAGAAATGGGCAGCCAGGTTTAGATCCTGCTTTAAATACTGAGAGTTGTGTCTGGCTATACCTAGGTCAACTTAACTTGAGAGGTAGACATGAATAATTAAGGAAACCAAATTAAAACTGAGAAAAAAAACTCCTATTCAAAGCCCCTGAGCTAAGGGTTTGGCAGATTTTTTTTTTCCTTCTTAGAAAAACTAATTTTCAAAATAAAAAAAAATACAAATTTTATTACCATATCACTAGTTGAGAATTAGAGTGGCTGTGGAAATTAGGCTCTAGTTAAGAGAGAAAAGTTTTGCTAGATTTTTCATTTATGATCCCATTTTAATATTTTTCTAGGGTGGATTCCTAAAGAAACAAAGGGACTAACTACTTTATGCACTGACAATTATTGCTTAATATAGATTAGAACATACCCTGTATTTAGAAGATAACATTTTCTTTTAAACATTTTAATATGAACAAAACTCAACTTTTATTTGAAGATATTCTGTGAAAAAACAATGCTCCATGTTTCCTGGCTTTGATGTGTATAAGGCATTATAAAGACAGTCTCTAGTGAGGGGTTAAGTCTGGGGGGTAGGGGGAAGGAGAGAGAAGTCGCACCAGTTCTGAGGTCTACAGAGTTCAGCCTCACCTCAGTGCTGACAGAAGCATTCAATTAACCAATTAACCTAATAGCAAGATATTAATACAAATGATTTATAAACTCAAAAGAAATTAATTTATGCTAAAACATATATAACTTTCAATTCAGTCTTTGCTTTAAAACAAGCGAATCTGTTAGGCTATTATATATGCTTAGTCTGTTATTCGCTGTTTATTGTGCTTTCTTGTTTATTACTACTCCGTTAGTTGCAGTGAAGTAGGCTTTGGAAAAACCATTCTTAACTTCTTTCCCTGCTGGTAACTCTTCCATCTCTTTCTTCATTGGCTTTTTTCGGTATGTCTGTGGATGTGTATATTTTGAAGAGAAAAAGAAAAAGGATTCTTTAATAAGACCTTGTCGCTAATGTAGCATACAGTCTAAAACAGTGCATGATTTTCTTGGGTACTGGACTTTTTAATAAGTATTCTTGTTTTTAATATGACAATTTTTAGCTTCTGGTTAAAAATAAAAATAGGGTAAAAACAGGATGTATCATGAATTCCCATAAAAGATTGTTTCTTTCACCTTATCTACATGAGGATAGTATTTACTATATATTATGGGATTAGCATTCATTTTATTTTGCATTAGTTGCTTACTTGGAAAGGATATATCTTTCGAGTTTTTTCAATTCAGGTATAACTGACATACATATTCGTTTCAGATGTACAATATAATGATTTACTATTTGTATATATTGTGAAATTATCACCACAAAAAGTCTAGTTAACATCCATCACCATATACAGTTAGACTTTTTTCTTGTGATGAGAACTTTTAAGATCTACTCTCTTAGCAATGTATGCAATATAGTATTATTAACTATAGTCACCATGCTGTACATAACATCCCCATGACTTAGGACAGTTTTTAAAAAGTACAATTCAAGTGAAAAAAAGTTCTGGTACCTGGGATTTTGGCTTGATTTGGGTTTTGGTGTATCTTTGCTATTCTGACAAAATACATGCTCTCACCTCATTTTTACCATTTTTTTTTTTAAAGCAGTGGTATTAAGGGTTAAGTTTAAAAGAATATACTCAACTTTAAAGGACTAAGATTCAACTGAACCAGAATGTAGGGTTAAAGCTTTGAGTGCCATTGCCGACCCTGCTGGGCTATTGGCTTCCCTTCAAGTTTTGATACCAAAATGACTCCCTTAGCTTTCCCTTTAACATTTAGCTTTTTCCTTCTTTTTGTGGATTTGGTTCTATCAATGGTTTCTTTAGAAATTTTGAAAGGAAACTTTTATCTCTTATGAAAGACAAAACCTAGCTAGTCCAATTTCAGAAACAAAAGTGCTGAAAAGCTGTCAAAAGTTCAGTTCCCACAGTTGTACTTTGTATAAAACCACTATGGGATGACTTTCAGCAATGCAAACTAAAAATTCAGAAAGCACTTGTTTGTCTGAAGAAGAAAATACAGTTGAATACAACTTCAGAAGTACTGTTTTGAAAAGAAATGTTCTCATTTTTTTCGTGAAGCTTTCTATTTCTCCAGCCCACAAGAAGTATAATTTACAATCTACAACCACCTGAGGCCTGTATTCTTACTGCTTTCATCAGTTCTTATATAATAGAGTTGCCCTGAAATTGCATTTTGAAGTTCTCTTGTATTTAAATTTAATTAAGAAGAAAATAACACTCAAGAAAAAGTCAGTGTGATCTTTCCACACTGATTTGCCTTAAAATATTTTTTTCCCCCTAATTAAACAGTAAGTCTACAACATCACAGTAGCTGATATGGAAACAATTGTTTAATATTCAATTTAGCCCATGTTTTTCTCTCTATATATTTCCTGGATCTGTCTTATATACAGTGTTTAACTTTTAGACTTCAGACTTGGATTGCATGATGCAAGTATATGATACAAATGCATAATAACTTTGATAAAACTTTACATGCATCCATTGAAAAACATTTAATAAAATGTCCACTAGACCACTAACTGGTTATCCTTCGAGGAGGACCTCCACCGTGGTGAGAGGAGTTAGGAATCCAAGTTTCAACTTTTTACTTTGTGCATCACCGTCATTAGAATTTATCAACAAGCATGAGCTACTATAATATTTAATGGATAAAATTAAACATAGTGCACAGTCTATTACGTTTTGCTACTGAATATTTACATTGAACCTACCTGGAAATAAAAATTTAAGAACAGGATGACTAGTGTAAGCATGTAAGAAGACTGGAAGATGAGACACCCGAAAGGGAAGCCACATGGTTTCACGACAGCACTCATGGTGTGGGTGATGGTGAGCACGAACTGCACCTGGAAGGGGGCAGAGAGAGCATCATGCGGACTGAACCAGCCGAGCCATGTAAAAACTGTGAAGTTTCACACATTTAGAAGTCAACTACTTCTACTCCTCAAAATTTGCAGTAATAAAACAAGAAAACATGAAAGCAGCTCACTATCCTATCCAGAAATTTTATTTAAAGTTACATAATTATAATTGCTCATTAACTCTCATGGGAAAGCAGCAGTTGAAATGAAAGATAAAAACATGAACATTAGTTTTAAAAGTATTCACCTATATTTCAAAACAAGGAATAAGCTAATTGTACACAGAAAGGACATTTTAATAAATAAGGTTTTATTCTTAAAAGGCCATTTTTAGAGAAAAATAGGCAGCCTCATCACACATGGAAAAGCCTCTGACTTCTAAGAAGACTGAGACTCCTATTTCCTTTTCCTGATCCATGAAAATATTTATGAGCTTCATATGAAGAAGAGCTGAAAGGAGGGAGAACATACCAGTTGCGCCTGTGTGAGATATTTCTTCCACCAAAGATACCTGTGCATCGATGGAAACACAGACAGTCCATAGTAGGAGTACATGAGAATGTGGATAAAACTGTTCAGAGTGGGTCCAAAGAAACCTACAAAAGTACCATATGAAAATTTATGCTCTTCTAGAAAGAAAGACTGTTCATTCTTTGTCCAGTGAGATCCTTCCTGTGCATCATAGACAAATAACAAATATGTCACTAACAATTCACACTGATAAACTCACCCTGTTTATTGTGACATTACTCCAGGACTCAAAAGCCGCCTAAATAGAAACTGGGATAGTGTTTTAGTCAGCGCGCCAATCAAACAGGTAATTCCTGATGTGCAAAGGTTTTACTGTACCTTTAACTCATTGCTATTCGCTAATTGGGGAGAAAAAGAAATGTTAGCTTAAAGCCGATGGCAGAATTTCTTTGAGAGAGAAGTGTCTTTGCTTTAGCTAAACCTTCGATGAGCCATGTTGATTACACAAAGAGAGCCTTCAGTACATGGCTGAAGAAGATGCTCTAGAGTCAAGGAAAATATGTTGCTTTTCATAATTAAATAAATGAAATCTACCTGAAAGAAACCTAGGAACCTGGAGAGGCTGGGGAGGATGAGAAAAGACTGGGACTGAGGAGAGACTGGCTGGTGAGACCTTCCCAGTAGCAGGGGCATCTCATGGACTTTTAGAACAAGGAATATCTAAAATCCAGTTTTAGGATATGTGCTGTGCTAAGCTGTGCTGAAGCATGCCCCCTATCCCCTGCCATCATCTTCATGAAATCTTCCTATAACGGCCATCAACACTGAGTGAATGCTGTTTCAGAACACCAAGGAGAAAGGACTAAGTTCTGTTGGGTCAACTAAGGGTTAAACAGATAGTAGCTACAAGAGGTAGGATGTGAGAGACAGAGTATTTGTTGGAAATAGGAAACTCACTGTTGTGAGGATTAAATCAACTAATATATGTAAAATGCTTATTAGCATTTGCTTTGTGTTGGGTCCTGTTCTGTGTGTTAACTTGGGATACAGATGGCTGGTCTAAGAGCTATCAATCCTGTGGCAGCGGAGACCACGGAGCTAGATGACACCCTCCATTAGCTCTGCCCCTTATGAATTTTGATTTCCTCACCTGGAAAATGGATATAATAATTACCTCTTAAGGTTGTGGTAGGATTAAATGAGATAATATAACATTATACAAACTAAAAGGCACTGTACATGTGCTGGTTAATTAATCAGTTTAAATTCTCTAGTCTGGTTTCCCAGTCCTGGATTAGAGATCTGAATAAATGCAAATCAGTGAATAAGAAACAAAAGGAATAACACCATGCATCTAGGAAGTCCTTAAGAAACACTGAATGGAATAACTTGTTAAGGCACTAGAATATATATGAAAACACAAATATAGTTTCAGAGTACCAGGTAGCACAATATTAGTGATTTTTTTACCCACCTGAGTTTTCATTGCCATCCATTAATGAAAAACTGATAGTTGTTGCTAATGATTTTTATAATATTCTAGACTGAATAGAAATTGTCACACAGTATTTTATTCATAAGAATTGTATTTACACAATGATTAATTGAGACTTTTCGATGCCTAGTGATTTGTAATGAACCTGTTGACAACCACGAAAATAGTTAATTTTGATAACTGTCTTTTGATGTTGATTATGGTCTATATATTGATCACAGTAGTCTGTTATAGTCTTAATAACTAAACTCAAGAAATTAGGTTGTCAGGCTAGGAGAGGTGCAAAAAGCATCTCTTTCTGCCCACTACACCTCCAGCAATTTCCTTCTTCAGAACCAGGCTAAATACTGTCTCATGAAATTTTTGTTTCATACAAATAATATTATATATTATAATTATATATATATATATATTATATATATATATATATATATATGAATGAGTGCACTGGGTTGTGATATAAAATATATTATTTCTTATTGTAGTTCTTAGTGGAAAAAAAAAAAGCCACTACTCTAGTGGGTCAGCAATAAGACTTTAATTTCTCAGAGTGGAAAAACAAGCCCTAAAAGTTGAAATGACTCAATCTATATCAGAGCCAAGTGGTTATTGTGGAAGGTGCCATATATATTTCTTCGGCCCTGGGTATTAGAGTAAAACTGCTCCGCTGAGGGTATGTGCTTCTGGCCATTGGATATTTGGTGCATGGAGAAGGAAATATTTTTAAAATTGAGGGTAATACTCATATTCTGCCAGTGTCAAAGACCACAATCTAAACGGCCATTGGCAAACACATGCTTCCCTGTGTGACAAAGCAGGCTATGTTGTGGCCTCCCTTCCCTCTGTCTTGGTCTGCATGCAGTACTCCACACAAGGACTCACTAGAGGTCTCACAAGATCCATTACATGGAACTGAAAAATTAACAGAATAACTTACTTTGTCCACAAGGTATCCAGTTCAAAACACACCACCAGATGTTAAACATAGAGGCATGATGGTATACATGAAGAAAAGTAATCTGACTGGTTTTTTTCCGCAAAACAAAGAAAATGGTGTCCAGGAACTCTATTAATTTGGAGAAGTAGTACCACCATAACACCTTGGCTACCTGTAGGAATTTTAAAACGGGAAAAGAAAAGGTGAGCAATGAGAACGGCCTCGTGCTGCCCTCCCTCTCAGCACTGTGTCCTGTGCTTTACTAGTGTGCATCTCTCTCTCACACCACTGAAAAGACACCTACCTGGTGTCTCTGACTCCAGTTTTTCTTTGTTCCCAGCAATCCACCTTACTCTAGTATTATCTTTCCAAAATACATATGTGATGAAGTTGCTCCTCTGCACCTACAGAACCCAGTCCACGGTTCCTTGATTTATATAGGATCTTTCCCTGGCTTGCATGGGCTGGTATTTCCACCATCCTCCTCTAAGTGCACCACCAAAAATCCCGTGTGCTTTTCAAGTGGCTTACTCTCCCTTGATCCCTGCTGCCCTCTGTACTCTCTACCTCTGAATACTCTTTTCCCTGCATCCAACACTCCTTTCCTACCTCATGTCTGGCAAATTCCACTCACCCTTTATTAATACTCCTCTTAAAGGCCACCTATTCTCTGGAACTCTACCTAACCCTCTCTTTTCTCAGGCTGAATCAGCCACTTCTTCATTTATATTCTCAAATTACTTTATGCCTCTATTTTAATAACTATAATACAGTTAGTATTATGAATTTACTTTTTCTAATAGACTGTAAATCACTTGAAGGCAAAAACAGTCTTGCCTTTGCCTAGCACTCAACAGATCACTACTGTTTGTTATACTAGATTTTAATTTTCTCTATTCCTCTAATGTACATGTTTTATCTCTTAAAATTATACTACCCAAGAGCAGTCTATGACTACTTTCATGTCTCTTCTTCGGAAGCCTTAAAATCAAGATGCTTTTCTTCCTGACTGCCAGTAGTAGGTCATGATTACCATTTCCTTCTCCTCCTGAGTCCCTGAGCACTAACATGTAAACATACGAGGAGACACTACATAATAGGAACTTTGGAATTAGAATATATGCTCTACTGTCTACTTCTCATGAAGATAAGGTGTGGTGGCATCCACCTTAATGTTTGAGGGAATATTAAACCTTCAAAAATATTAAACCATAAACAACAGTGACCTCTGGTGAACTGTACAGTATCCCAAAGTGCACTGGCCTGCAGTAATATACTAAAAATAAAATAGGTGTAGAGAAATCTACATTTTTTTTTGTATTACAGCTTTGAGCATGTTTTCAAAATGTTATCTTAAAGATTTTAATTAAAGGCTTAATTAAAAGGTTAATCATGTTATTATGGAAATTTTCAAATATTTACAAATGTAGGAAGAATAAGTATAATAAACTCCTTGGTATTTACCACTGAAACTCAAAATTTTCAATCTGATTCCAATTTGTTGAATCAGTTCTATTTCACATCACTCTGGAGGGGAGCATAGCATATAAAAAATCCAAAGTAACATTAACTAATAAAAAATCCACCATAACATTATCTAATAAAATGAATAACTCCTTATTATCTTTTATTATCCCAGTCCATGTTCAAATCTCCCTCGAAAATGTCTCTTTAGAAATCAGGACCCAGACAAGGTCCAGCTTGCATTTGTGATATCGTTCTTAAGTCTCTTCTAATCAATAACAGTCTTTCTCCTTGCTCCTCTCCTTTTTTCATGTCTTTTATTCTCATTAAATCTAGAACAGTTGTATAGAATTCCAATATTATTGATTTGGATGGCTGTTTCTTCCTAGTGTTGTTTCTCTATCCCCCACATTTTCTGTAACTAGCAATTAGATTGAGAGGATTGACTCGGCCAGGTCTAAGGCTTCTGGAAAGACTACTTTATAGGTGGTTCAGTGTCGTTCCTATCTCATCACATCAAGAGGGACATGATTGCTAATATTTATGAACAGCGAGTTCAGGTATTAATAGCCTAATCCAATCATGAAATTTCCATTCAATTTTTACCCACTAGGTCTATCATTTACAGTTCACTGTTGTCTAGATCCATTACTTCACAAGGAGTTACAAAATAGTGATTTTAATTCTCTTGTTACTTATGAATTTTTTCCTTTAGCGAGAATGTTTCCTTTTTATCAATCTGGAGAGTCACATATGAAAGGCAAGAAAACATTTGATTCTTTCCCTCTTTTCCTAGAATGAGTTGGTGTCCTTGCAACCTTCAAAGGGTAACAATGAGGTTTCTTTTAGTATCACTTTAAACTCCTGCTTTAAAAAATAAATTTAATATGTTTCAATCCACTCCTATTAGTATTCTTTTTGATAGTCAAACTGTCCCATATTTGGCAGTGGGAGGCCCTTTACGGTGGCTCCTACATCCTTCTGTCATGACTGCAGCAGTCTGATAGTTCTCTTGTTTTATGTCACAAGAGGTCCTAGGTTCTTCTTACATACATTTCCTACCCAGACCATGAATTGGCTAATTCCCTAAGAACTCTAGTCCCTTCTGTGGAAAATTACAGGATTTAGGGAACACAATCTGGGGATTCATTGCATATTGTACTGGTTGTCACAGATTGACTAGGCCTTTTCTGTCGAGAGCTAAAAAAACCATTTATTTTCGAAATCATAAAGTTCTGATATTTCCGACTTGAATCTATGATTACTGGGTTTCATTTAATTTTTATTGATATCATCTTCCTTCTATGTTTAAATATTACTTGTAATAATATTAACATTATTATATACTCTATCCTACATGTACCTATAACAGTATCAAAAAAGCAATACCAAATTTTTATTAATAGCAACCAAAAAATTACTGAATATTCTTAAGATAAATCTCACTAGGGATGTCTAGGCAAAACACTGATTTAATGTTACTTAAAATAATAATTCTTTGTGTGGTTATATCACCAACTTAATATATGAGTATATTCATTTACTTTAGCTAATTTCCAAGTTTTTTTTGGGGGGGGGATACCCTGCTTTCTTTTTAGATTTAATTTTGTTTTATAATTATGTAAAAAACTTAATAGTTTCCAAATCAAATGTAAGACAAAGTACATTCAGAGAAGTCTAGCTTCCATCCATGTCCCCTCTGCCCTGTTCCCTCCCACAAAAAGAAACCACCTTAACTACTGGTTTATTCTGCCATTGTTTCTTTCTAAAAACAAAAGCAGAGTAGTTCCACTCAAGATGGTGGAGTAGGTAAATGTTCTGCTTGCCTCCTCTCATATCACATTAAAATTACAACTAAATTACAAAACATCAACCTGGAGAACCATTGAAAGACTAGCTGAGCACAACTCATAACTAAAGATATAAAGAAGAGGCCACACTGAGACTGGTAGTAGGGACAGAGATGCAAAACAGACTAGCCTTGACCAGTGTGTGGCAGTTGAGCACAGCGAGGGAAATCTCACTGCGGAGGTCCACTTTAAGGAGTGAGGGGCCCAAGCCCCACACTGGGGATCCTCAGCCCAGGGTTCTAGTGCTGGGAAGAGGAGTCCCCATAAAATTTGGTGTAAAAATCAGCGGGGATTCTGACCATCTGGGTGAGATGGAAGATTGCTGGAAACCCAGATATCCTCTTAAGGGTTGCATGCACAGACTCCCTCGCAGGCATTCACTCACCCTAGTCTCTGGCAGAGGGATAGCAGATCTGGAGGCACCAAAGACATACAAGGAAAGATGGAGTCATGTGGCTTCAGGGAGAGGACTAGAGAGACAGCCACCTTTATCCTTGTGTTAAGCCCTCCTCCCACACAGCCAAAGCTGAATCCATGACCTTGTGAACTCTACTCACGCCACCCTGCTGACTCCTCGAGACCCTGACCTACCCAACTGGTGCACTGTCAGAGGCATTTTTGTGGCTAGGCAACCAACCCGCACTTAAGGGAAGAGGCTCTTTCAGCAGCAATTAGAAGGTAGCTCGCACGCTTCTTGAGACAATTTCGGAGGGTGGCAACAAGCCCTGGCCCAAGCAATAGAATATCTTGAACAAATCTGGGGGTCTGAGGCAGGCAGCAGCTGGCCTTGGTATGATCTGCAACTACTGTAAGTGGCCATAGGCTCATCACAGGGGCCAAATCTGAATCTACACTAACCGGGTGAACACCACTTGCCCCTGCTGACTTCCTGGGACCTTGCTCTACCCAACTCATATACTGTCTGAAGCTCTTTCAACTCCTGAGGTTTATGAACAGCTAGCAGACAGTCTCAGGGCTTGGGGCGCTCTTGGCCTTTCATTCAGATTTTGCAGGCCAGATACTGGTAGCAGCCAGCTTTGGTTTGCTGGGTAGCCTCTCATATGGTTTCAGGTACAGCACAGGCAGCAAACAATCATGGATCACTTTGTAACTTCTACCAGGCTAGTTGCAGGTAGCGGCTGACCTTGGCCTGCATGGGAGCCCCTCCAAGGGGCAGAACCAACACACATAGACAATGGAGTCAGACCACAACAGAGCACCACCTGATTAGATCCACAAGCAGCATACCCAATGGGTGATCTCAACAGGAACATGAGTCCTGTTAGGTCAGCCCCCACAGAGCAGCTAATATGTTGTGGGCATGGCCAATTCTCAGCCAGTCAGCCTGAGAGTTGATTTCACCCACTCATGTACCAACTGCAATTAAGACTCAACTGCAACAGGAAGGGATAAAACCACACAAGGGACAGTCCTGGGCACAGGTGACCAGGAAGACTGCACCACTGGGCCACAAAGATCACCTACTACATAAGACCACCTGGCCAAGACTAGGGGATATGGCAGATCTACCTAATATACAGAAAGGAACACAGAGAGGCAGCTAAAATGAAAAAACAAACATGTTTCAAGTGAAAGAACAGAATAAAGTTCCAAACAAAGAACTAAATAAAATGGAGGCAAGCAATCTACCAGATACATGGTTCAAAACACTGGTGGTAAGGATGCTCGAAGAACTTAGGGGATGAATAGATGATCACAGTGAGAACTTCAAAAAAGGGATAGTACTCATAAAAAAGGACATAGAAACCATACAAAAGAATTGGTCAGAAATGAAGAACACAAGACTTGAATTGAAGTATGCATCACAAACAATCTACTGTAGTTTAGATGAAGCAGAGGACCGAATCAGTGAGTTGGAAGACAAGGGAGGAGAAAACTCTCAATTAGAACAGAATTTAAAAAAATGAGGATAGTTAAAGGATTTCTAGACAGCATCAAGCACACCAACATCTACATTGTAGAGGTACCACTAAGAGAGGAGAGAGAGCAAGGATTGAGAACATGTATGAAGAAACAGTAACTGAAATTTACCTAATCTGGTTAAGGAAATCAACATACATGTCCTGGAAGTACAAAGAGTCCCAAACAAGATGAACTCAAACAGACTAACACCAAGACAGACCAAATGGAAATGGTGAAGATTAAAGGCCAAACAGAGAATCCTAAAAGCAGCAAAAGAAAAGCAGCTAGTTACTTACCAGGTAGCTCCCAAAGACCACCAGCTGATTTCTCAACAGAAACTTTGCAGGCAAGAGAGATTGGCAAGAAATATTCAAAGTAATGAAAAATGAACCTAGACCACTCTATAACCAAGACCACTCTATCCAGCAAGGCTATCAATTAAATTGAAGGTGAGATATAGAGCTTCCCAGACAGGAAAAAGCTAAAGGAGTTCATCACAGCCAAGCTAGTATTACAAAAAATGTGAAGAGATTCTGTAAAAGAAGGGGGAAAAATATAATATGAATGATAAAATGGCAATAACTATGTACCTATCAATAATCGCTTTAAATGTAAATGGATTAAATGCTTCAATCAAAAGCTGAATGGATACAATGAGATCCACACATATGCTGTCTAGAAGAGATTCATTTCAGATTGAAAGACACCAGACTAAAAGTAAAGGAATGGAAAATGACATTTTATGCAAATGGAATGGAAAAAAAAGCTGGGGTAGCAATACTCATATGGACAAAATAGTCTTTAAAACAAAGGCTGTAATAAGAGACAAAGAAGGGCCTTGCATAATAATAAACAGGTCAGTACAACGAGAGGATCCTAGTAAACATATGCACCCAACGTAGGAACACCTGAATGTATAAAGCAATTATTGACTGCCATAAAGGGAGAGATCGACAGTAATACAGTCACAGTAGGACACTTTAACACCCCATTGACACCAATGGACATGTCTTCCAGACAGAATATCCAAAAGGAAACAGTAGCCTTAGATGACACTCTAGACCAGATGGATTTAATTGATATTTTCAGAGTGTTTCACTTCAAACAGCAGAATATACATTCTTCTCAAGTGCACATGGAACATTTTTCCACGATAGACTGCATGTTAGGCCACAAAACAAGTCTCGGCAAATTTAAGAAGACCGAAATCATATCAACTGTCTTCTCTGACCACAGTGTTTAAAACTATAAATCAATTACAAGAAGAAAACTGAAAAAGACACAAACACCTGGAGACTAAATAAAATGCCACTAAACAATGAATGGGTTGACGAAGAGATCCAGGAAGAAATCAAGAGATACCTAGAGACAAATTAAAATGGACACACAATTGACCCAAGATTTGTGGAACACAGCAAAAGCAGTCCTGAAAGGGAAATTCATAGAAATACAGGCCTACCTCGAGAAACAAGAAAAATCTCAAACAACCTAACCTTACCCCTAAAGGAACCAGAAAAAGAACAACAAACAAAGCTCAAAGTGAGTGGAAAGAAGGAAATGATAAAGATCAGAGTGGAAATAAACAAAACGGTCTTAAAAAACAATACAAAAGATCAGTGAAACCAAGAGCTGGTTCTTTGAAGAGATAAACAAAATTGGTAAACCGTTAACCAGACTCACCAAGAAAAAAAAAAGAGGACCCAATAAATAAAAGCAGAAATGAAAGAGGAGAAGTGACAACAGACTCCACAGAAATACAAAGGATTATAAGAAAATGCTACGAGCAATTATATGCCTACAAATTGGACAATCTCAAAGAAATGGATCACTTCCTAGAAACATACAATCTTCCAAGACTGAGTCAAAAAGACAGAAAATCTGAACTTGCCGATGACTGCCGATTACTAGTGAAATCAAATCAGTTAATCAAAAAACTCCCAACAAACAAAAGTCCGGGACCAGATGGCTTCACAGGTGAACTTTAGCAAACATTCCAAGAAGAATTAACACTTATTCTTCTCAAAGTATTCCAAAATATTCAAGAGGACAGAAGGCTCCTAACCTCATTCTATGAGGCCACAATACTCTGATTCCAAAACCAGAGAAAGACATTACAGAAAAAGAGACTTATAGGCTGATATCCCTGGTGAACATGTAAAAATCCTAACATATTAGCAAACGAAATTCAGCAGGACCTCAAAAAGATCATTCACCATGAGCACGTTGGATTTATTCCTGGGATGCAAGGTTGATACGATATCCCCAAATCAATGTGATATACCACATTAACAAGTTGAGAGATAAAAGTCACATGATCCTATCAATAGATGCAGAAAAAGCATTCGACAAAATCCAGCATCCATTTACCTATGAAACTCTCAGCGAAGTGGGAAGAGAGAGAACATACCTCAACATGATAAAGGCCATATATGATCAACCCACAGCTAACATATTCAAAGGGGAAAAGCTAAAAGCATTTTCCATAAGAGCAGGAACAAGACAAGTCCGCTTTCACCATGTTGATTCGACAGTATTGGAAGTCCTAGCCACAGCCATCAGATAAGAAAGTGAAATAAAAGACATCCCCATTGGACAGGAAGAAGTAAAACGATCATTATTTGCAGATGACATGGTACTATAGAGGGAGAACCCTAAATATTCCATCAACAAAACTGTAGGTAATGATAAATGAATTCAGTGAAGTTGCAGGATACAAAATTAATATTCAGAAATTGGATGCATTTTTATACACCAATAATGAACTATCAGATAGAGAAATTAAGAAAACAATCTCATTTACAGTTGTGTCAAAAACATAAATACCTTGCAATCAACTCAACCGAGGAGGTTAAAAAAACTGTACTTGGAAAATTGTAAGTCATTGAAGAAAGCAATTGAAGACAATTCGAATAAATGGAATCATATACTGTGCTCATGGTAGGAAGAATTAATATCGTTAAAATGTTCATAGTACCCAAAGCAATCTATAGATTCAATGCAATCCCTACCAAAATTCCAATGGCATTTTTCACAGAACTAGAACAAATAATTCAAAAATTTATAAGGACCCTAAAAGACCCTGAATAGCCATAGCAATCTTGAGAAAGAAAGAGGAAGCTTGTAGATATCACACTACCTGATATCAAACTACACTACAAGACTATAGTAATCAAAAAGCATGTTTCTGACATAGATCAATAGAACAGAATGGAGCCTAGAAATAAATCCATACCTGTATGGTCATTTAATCTGTGACAAAAGAGGCAAGAATATACAATAGGGTAAAGACAGTCTCTTCAATAAATGGTGTTGGAAAAACTGGACAGATATGTGCAAAAAAAAAATGAATCTGGACCACCTTCTTACACCATATGGAAAAATAAACTCAACATAGATTAAAGATTTAAATGTAAGACCTGAAATCATAAAACTTGTAGAAGAGAACATAGGTGGTAAACTCTGATATTGCTATTAGTAATTTTTTTTTGATATATCTCCTCGAGCAAGGGAAACAAAAGGAAAAATGAACAAATGGGACTGTATCAAACTAAAATGTTTTTTCACAGAGGAAACTATGAACAAAATGAAAAGCCAAACTACTGAATAGGGTAAGATATTCCCTTATGATAAATCTGATAAGAGGTTAATATTCAAAATATATAAAGAACTCATACAACTCAACAACAACAACAAAAAATCCAATTAAAAATGGGCTGAAGACCTGAATAGAAGTTTCTCCAAAGAGGAAATGTAGATGGCTAATAGACAGATGAAAAGATGCTCAAGCTCAGTAATCATCAGAGAAATGCAGATTAAAACCACAATGAGATATAACCTAACACCTGTCAGAATGGCTATCAATAAATCAAAAACAACAACTGTTGGTGGGGACATGGAGAAAAGGGGGCCCTCATACATTGTTGGTGGGATTTCAAATTGGTACAGCCACAAAGAAAAAAGTTGGAGGTTCCTCAAAAAATTAAAACAGAAGTACATAATGACTGAGAAATTCTTCTGGGTACTTATCTGAAGAAATCCAAAACACTAATTTAAAAAGATATATGCACCTCTATGTTTACTTCAGTGCTTTTTATAATAGCCAAGATGTGGAAGCAACCTACATGTACATCAATAGATTAATGGATAAAAAAGATGTGGTACATAATACAATGGAATATTACTTAGGCATAGGAAAAAAAATCTTACTATTTGCAACAACATGAATTGACCTAGAAAGCATTATGCTAAGTGAAATAAATCAGAGAAAGACAAATACCATATGATCTCACTTATATCTGGAACCTAAAAAAAAAAAAACTATTATAACTGAAACCGACTCATAAATAAATTTGATGACTGCCATATTGGAGGTAGGTTAGGGGGCTGGGCAGAAAAGTTGAAACGATGATGAAGTACAAACTGGTAGTTATAAAATAGTCATGGGGATGTGAAGTACAGCATAGGGAATATAGTCAATAATACTGTCATAACTATGTACAGTTCCAGGTGAGTATTTATCCTGGAGATGACTCTATAATAGCACAAAGATCTTTCTCATTCCATTTTGAAAGGGATCCATTCAATGGATGTACCATGGTTTATTCAGTTTCCCATAGTTGGACATTTGGAAAACATTTTTGTTACCAAACATTTCTATTAGAATAGGAGTACTTCCTTATCTAATCCCAGCCCCTATTCTCATATCTAGAAGGAGAAAGTGATTTCTCCTTTTCAATGAGAAATATTTACATAAGGTTAATTTGCTTTCATGACTCACCCGGATGTCGGCTTTCCCTGCACTGGCAAGATTCTGACACTGTAAGTTGTAGCCTCCTTCCCAACTGGAGAGAATAAGCTGCCAAAGAATCAAGAAAGGAAGGTGGGGAATCAACACAAGAATTTGGACAAAACTGAATTTACCCTCCATATTTCTAATTGGCATCTATTCCGGGTTTGAGTAGAAACTTCCCAGGATTGAGTTTGACTCAATCCTGTCCTCAAATACTAATTATCAAATTATTTAACTCTTGCTATGAATTAATATCGATGGTTATATTTCTTAATGTAATTTACTTCTGACCTTTTAAAAAATTAAATCTAAAAGGATTTAGCTACCATTTGAATAACAAAATTATTCCTTAGCATAAGGAATTATCTTGTCATATGTTTCTATGAGTAAAATGTAGAATTAAAATGTAAAGAAATGTGAGGAAATGATACTAAAATTTTAATAATACCTTATACTGGCTTATATGTACATATTTATCTTATTTAATTATCTTAATTTTATGAAGCACATATTTATTATCATTTTACAAATACGTAAACTAGGACTCAGAAAGGTTCTTAAGCCATTTATTTATTTATGGTAACAAGATAATCAATCATTTATGTAACTGAAATTAGTTAATGTCTATATTCCCCATGTTCAAAAACCAAAAAGCCCCATAAAACGTTTCCATTTTTGCCTATCTCCGTATCTGCATTTCTTTGACCCATGCCTGGAATATAAAAAGTACTCAGTAGATACATAAGTAAATGATTTGCTTAAGTGGTAGAACAATGATTGGAATTCAGACCTTCTCATTCCTTATCTAGTGTTCTTTCCACATCAGCATAAGAAAATGAACTTTTTTATTCTTTGTGGAAAATGCTACAAAAATTTTCTCCCTTCCCATGATTACTGAAGAAACTTAAAACTCTAGAATATAAGGTATTTGGCTTTGATTTACATAAGTATATGTAAAACCTACTATTTTCTGTTGCTTATCAGAAATGGGTAAAGTTATAGAACTGTTAAAATATATATACAAAACAGGGAGGGATGGGATGATAATGAACTGAACATTAAAAAGAGATGAACCACTAAAAACATTTAGAATGTTTTATAACCCTTGTTTTCACTCCACTATCTTGATAATAATTTTAGCAGTAATTTCTGGGACTCAACAAACATTAGGCGAGGGTATACATAAGAAAATTAGCAAGATTAACTCAACCTATCACTTGACTGATGTCTATGGAACATACCCCAAAAGTGTCAAAGAAAAGACCTTATTTCTGCTCTGAAAATTTACAATCAGAGGCAGCTAGGATGCAAGTGACAGCAGCGATTTTTGAACCAAGAGATATAAAAGTGTGAGAAGAGAAACAGTGGATAAGCGGTGTATAAAATTCATAAAAGGGAATTTGCTCAGTGCAGATGTTCTCTCTAAAAGACAGAAACCATTTACTTGGTTGTTCAAACACTAAACTGTTGTTTTTGTTCCTGTTAATGGTGACTAATATTCCCTTTAAAATGTTCAAAGCCTTCCACACTTACTAACTCCTACTTATACTTTTCTGTAAGCATTTGAAGTACCAAAACTCTGTCTATCTCTGTATCCCTTGGGCTTCGTGCACTTCACAGCACCTCCTAAGTGCCCACTGCATGTTAGCTAAACAGAACTGATTAATCCTCACATCTAACTCATGAGTTCAGCTGGACAAATATCATGTCTCCATTTCAAAGATAAGTTGACTAAGGTTCAGAATAACTCCTAACTCCTAAGTAACTCCTCTAAAATTAGATAAAGTGACAAAGTTGACACATGAATTCAGATCTTCTGACTCTACTACACCAAAGTTTCTGGCAGGTATTGGAGCTTCCAATATAGTCAGACTGACAGGCTGGCCCTTATCATGCGGCTGCTACGTCTGACAACAATCCAATGAAGAGTATATAAAGAAATTAAGTCCATAAATTAATACCTCACAAACTCTCCTAGTGAACTAAAATTCACCTAGTAAAGAACCTAAAATAAAAATTCCCCTTTCAGAGTTAGGTAAATTAGTGAGCACCTATGTGTATAATTTTAGAGCTGTTGGCATGGCTTTCCTGACTCCAAATCCTACTTCCTGCACTCTGACTGATGCCTAAAATTCCATTATTGGAGTTTTATTGCAGTCATTTAAGGTAATGGTTGTTAATCATTATTAGAATGGTGGATTTTATTAGACAAATGAACAGATTAGACTATGGGTGAGATGGCCTATATTTTAGTCAAGGATTTATTTGTTTTAGAATTCAAGGACACCAAGAAAATAGCTATCTATACTTGTGCCATTAACAGCCATTTATAATTTATATGATTTTATCCTAATTTTTCCTTAAAAAGGTTTTATGTTTGTTTATTCATTCTCATTCTCCCTCTCCCTCTCTCTCTCTCTCCTCCCCACCTCCTTCTTTCCCTTTCTCCTTCCATTGTTCCCTCCCTCCTTCCTAGGCCTTTGGTTGTAAGGCAGGACAATTTCTTTTTTTTTCTTGTAAAATTACTTGGGTTTGACACTTTACAAAGAAATGGGGAGTACATGATGTAATGAGGGCAGCTAGAGTTGAGCTGGAATGTCAACTCAGGCCTCCAGAAGTCAGTCCTAAGAAACAGTTATGGCACTATCGCAGTAGCCCAAAGAGGCAGGGAGTATTCTTTAAGGGATACTACTTTTATATTTTAGTCAAACTAACTGCATTTGGCATTTAAAAAAATACTCTGTTACTCAACAGCTGTTTATTCTCAGGCAAATCATGTAACTTTTCTAAGCCTCAGTATCATAATCCGTAAAAGGAGAAAATTATAACATATAATCTTTAAAGGCCCGTTCAGATCTAAGTTGTTTTTAAATTACAGTGAGAGACTCAGGGCCCAAGAACGAGGCCTAAATTGGGATAAGACAATTCAAGTTAGAAACAAAGGCTTTTAGGGCTTTTGGAAGTAATAGTAATAATACAAAGGCTGGAACAAGTTCTCAAACTCTTAAAGAACAGTAGTGATAACCCTGGATAGTTCCAGTGTGCTAGCTTTAATTGCTTCTAAAAATCTCTCAACTACAGATTAAGCTACATAAACACTTACCTCTACCAGCATGTACATGGAGAGAAGTGTGATTCCAAGATTATACAAGGTGAGGATACCCCTAAGGGAAAGAGCAGGTCTGTTCTTCATATATTTGTTGCCCAGCCGTATTGAAAGTAGATATATGACAGTAAGAAAAAAGGTAGGAAGGTAAGAGTCCAACATGAACCATCCTCTGACTCGAGAATCTGAAAAGAAACACATACAGTGAGAATCCTGAGGAATAACACTTCTGTTTAGTTATAACATATTGGCACGTACATTTTATTTGCATATATCAGATACAACAGAGAACAAAATGACACAGCATAAAAGAAGCTGAATTTGGGTTATTGTTAAGAAGAAGAAACCAGCAGAATTTAAAGAAGGTTTCACAGAGCAAACAGGACTTAAGGGGAAAAGGTAATGAAGGTGGAAAGTAACAGTTCTTGAATGTCTACTTTTGAACAATTACTGTATTTATTTATTCTAACTCAGTAAAATATAAAGTATGTTATGCCATTTTGTGGGTGATAAGACAGCTCAGAAAGCTTTAGTAACTTGCAAAAAGCTATACAATAGTTGGCAGCAGAGTCAGGATTTAAATTCACATCTGACTTCTGGCGTGTCATACCTTGCTGCTGCCTCCTACGGAGAAGCTTCGAGGAGACAGGAAAGAAAGCATATTGATACTGTATCCTAATTCCTAAAACTCACACTCCCTGGAATTTGCCTAGGATTGTTGTGCAGCAAACCAGGAATGGGTTTAGAGTTCAGTTTATCCAAACAGAACACTGGGATGCAAGCAGGACAGCTGAAGACAGTGAAGGCAAAGCCTGAGGGCTGATGGTTCAGAACTGGGAGCAGAAAATAAAGCCAAGGACCCAAACCTGAGCATGCGCTAGAAGTACAAACAGCCAGGAGGCAAGGACCTAAACATATCAAGAATGTCTTCCTCTGGAGAGTGAAAATTTAAAAACCTAAACAAAACATACATAACAGATCTATAACTAGAAACACCTAAAAATAATTGTAGGTACAAAATGACTTTTGTTCTCTATTCTGCTTTTTTAAAATTGTTGTTTAAATAAAAATAATGATTTGGCGCAGAATTATAAAAATTGCAAGCTGTGTTTAATCTGTCAGTACAGTTGTAAGATGGTTTCTCCAAAAGATAATGCCCTTTTCTTAATATCTGTGGTTCTCCCAATCTCAGTCCCTCTTTCTAGTTCATCTATTCCAATAGGGTATTGCTCTACCCTATTCCATCTACCCCGGTCTCTCTTTAAAACACCCCACCCTACAGAGTGCCATTGCTATGGAAATTGTCTTCTCAAGCTCTACCCCTTACTTATTCTGTAAACTTCTTCCATTTGTGATAGAGATAAAAAAGGTAAGAAAGGAACATTCATGTGACTCACAGATATTACCTTTCATAGAATTACCTCATAATGATCTCTCATAAAAGTTTGTGCCACTTCCCAATGTTTTTCTCCATATCTAAGTCCTACTCATCTCTTTAATACCCAGATAAAGGTACTGCCTTCTGAAGGGAGCCATTTCCTACTGTTCTTTTTGTTAACTACAGCTTCTCATCAGCATGACAAAAAAATTTATCATTTTATGATCTGTTATTATGGCTATATACTGTTATTATAAATAACATTTGCTAAGCACTAATTCTGTGCTATACACTGTTCTCAAGCCTTTTACATGTATTAACTTATTTAACTCTCGAAGTAATATTATATGTTATTTTTAACAGCTTTATTGAGGTATACTTGATTATACAGAATCCTGCACATATATAATGTGTACAATTTGCTGAGTTTGGACATATGTAAATATCTGTGATGCCATCACCGCAGTTAAGGTAATAGACATATAGATGATATTATTATCCCCAGTTTACATTTGAGAAAAATTGAGCCATATGGGGTAAAAAAAGTTATGTATCTTGTACTAACCAGCTACCTCCTTTTATGGTGTAATGGATCGAACTGTGTTCCCTAAAAAGATGTTCCAGTCCTAACTTCTGTTATCTGTGATTATGGCCTTATTTAGAAATAGAGTCTCTGCAGATGTAATCAAGTTAAGATGAAATCATCCTGGATTATGTTGGGCCCTAACCAGGTGACTGGTATCCTTATAAGGGGAGATTTGGATTCAGGGACACAAAGAGAACACCATGTGAAGACAGAAGCAGAGATTGGAGTGATACATCTACAAACCAAAGGATGCCAAAGATTCCCGGAATCTAACAGAAGTTAGGAGAAAGGCATGGAACAGGTTCTTCCCTAGAACCTCAGAGGATACATGGCCATGCCAACATCTTGACTTCAAACTTGTAGCCTCCAGAACTGTAAGAGAATAAACTGCTGTTGTTTCAACCCATGCAGTTTGTGGCACTTTGTTACTGAAGCCCTAAGAAACTAATACACATGGTTTACTTCATGGCTTTCCAATTGTTTCAGATGTGCTAGTTTTACCCTCCCAACTACAGTATATGCTCTATGAGAGAGAGACTAGGTCTTATATTTCTACTCTGCTTCACTTATAACATATCCATTTAATGCTGATTTGAGAGGAAACTGTCATTGAAGATATATCAATTGGCACACTGAGTCAAGCACATATTGAAAAACTAACATAGCACCTGGAGTTTTTCATTTTCTTATTTCATGGTCCTATAAATATTTGCCACAACTGTTATGGAGGATCATAACTGTTCCAACCAAAGGATGGGAACAAATACTCGTGACAAGATTATTTTTGGGCTTGAGAAGTGTTAGCTCTGCATCTGTGTCAGATATTTGTCCAGAATTTCACTTGATGATATGGTGTAGGTAAAATCAGAAAAGACTGGGGACACCTAGAAGCTTACTAGGTGGCTTGCCAGTCAACTGAAGCTTGTGCCACTTTTAGGATGGGGATAAGGATTTGTGATGACCTGGATGCCAGGCTACTTGTCATTGTGGAGATCACCTAGTAGTCCACTGGTCAACTGTCGATCTTACGGTCTCTTTCTCTACAAAGGAAATGTCCATAAAAATGACCAAAGCTGAGTAAAGAACTGTAATCCAATCCTTAATTGATCCTATACCCACATAAGTCCAGATCATGAAGATCTTACTGACAGCAAAGTTCAGTGTGAAGCTGGCTCAGGGAGACTTTTACTTAACTCCTAGTGGAAGTGTCAAATACAAAGCCAATCACCAAAAAATCCTCCAAGACCAAGTTAAAGCATTATGCCCTCTACACTACCCACTAGAACTGTAAGGCAGAGATCATATTAAATAAAGTATGGTATGAGATACAGGTATCCCATCCTGCCTATCCCAATGGATCATCACAAGGATAAAATGGAAAAAATAAAACCAGACTATGTGAAAGCATTTTTTAAAAAAACCCTATACAATCACAGAATATCATTTTTTAAAAAGCTATATAAATAGTTATTCACTTAGAATGATTTAAAATAGTTTGGAGCCAGTACAGAAACTGGAGAGTGGGCTAAATAATCTTTAAGTGATTCTGTTTAAAGACTTTAGGAATAGGAAACATCATTTCCTCCCTCCCCCCACCCAATAGTGCCGAAGAAATACCTTGCAGATTTTTCACAGCTTTGTGAACCACCAAGGCTCAAGTTAAAGAAAACATATTGTTTAGAATTTATTCACTTATTTGCAAAATATATAGTACCTAATATGTTCCTGGAACTGTAATAAGTACTGGAGATTAACAGTCATGGTTCTTGCCCTCATGGGAGAAGGAGCTATTAATAACAATAATGTGTATGAAGGAAATAAACAGGTTGAAATAAAAAATAAGAAGGGGGCTCCTTTAGAAGGGCAAATTCCCTGATATCTTTGTTAGGGAAAGCCTACTCAAGAAGGTAACGTTTAAGCTGATACAAAGTATGAGAAGGGGCTCACTATATTGCGGGATGGAGTAGAAGATAGTGGGGAGGAATTCCAGGCTCAAAAAGCAGCATATGAAAGAATTTTATATATTTGAGGAAGTAAAAGATGTCAGATGTCAAAGTAAATGAGGAATGACGGTGCTTACTGTTGGAGAAGTAGCTGGGGCTAAATAATCCAAGGGTATGTAGTCCATGATACAAAATCTAAGGACACTGGAAGACGTTGATAAGTGTTAAACTAGAGTACCACACTGTTTTAGGCTTTTAGAGTATTATTCCAGCTAACAATAAATGATTGGAAAAAGGGAGACTAGTTAAGATACCTTATAATGACTTAGTGCTGAATGAGGAGAAAGAGTCATTAAATATACATCAATTGGCACACTGTAGTAGTCTAAGTGACTGGTAATGGAGGAATGACTGAGAGCTTAGAAACTCAACCTAATGGCCCTGGGCAGAAAAAGCTCACACATATGTAAAGAGAATCTGTCAAGACTTGTAAGGGAAGCAAGATATATATACATGACTATCCATGTGAGGAAGGTAGGGGTGAAATAGGCGGTAGAGACAGAAGTAGAATATATTCAGAAGGAAAGCTACAGCCTGCTTTGGTGGACAATTTTTAGTAACTTTGTTAGCTAAAGAGAGACACCAAAGGAAAGTATTACATTGCATTCTATTCCTGCTTCTCACTCCCAGAACTTTAATCCCAGGAGAGGCTGAGCAGGAGAAACGAAGACTTCTGTATATTCTAGGAGAAGGATATCAAAGGTGAGGGAAATTAAGTCTCTCAGTGTTAAATGCTGTTTGAAGACACCAGAAGTGATATATCTTCTGTAACTAAATACTGTGTTCCTTCCACATTAAGTTCTCAAGTAGCTCACTTACCTCGAGGTCCAAACATGTTATCCAAAAAAGCATTGATTTCATCATCAAAAGCCTTTAGGTGCTCCTAAAAAAAATTTAAAAAATGATTTAAGTGGGTTTTGGAAACTCTCAAAACAAACCACTATCAACAATATGCAGTTCACAGAATCTCCAAGGGTCCTAGTTTCAAGGACTTTTTACTGCAAAGACTCAAAAAATTAGTAAAAGTGACCCCACCTCTCACAAGCCTGCAAGGATTTGGAAGGAAACAATTCCTCTTTCATTTCCTTAGGCAAGAGGAGTCCTGAAAACAGGCTTTTTACATTTAAACATTGAAGAGTTATTGACTTTACTTCCATTTCCATCTAAAACGCTTAGGGTTATAAACACTCCCATAAGCAACTTCTATTGTTGCAGTTAATAGGAGTTGTATGTGACAGGGAAAATCTATTCCTGCAGGGCATGATGTAATTATTAAATAAAAATTCAGCTGAATTGTATCACAAAGCTGAATCTAAAGCTTTAAAGGGGGCTTGTTTTTCAATTAATGAAATTAAGAATTTTAGCCATTTTTTTTCCCATCACCTTTATATTTTATTTACAAAACTTTTTAATAATTAGCATCTATTTAATATTACAATAAATAGTGTCACTAGGGTACATCAAATTATTGCCACTTTAACTGAATTCAAATTGAGTTCAATGAAGAATTTTTGCTCAGATTCTTAAGGTTGATAAACTAGCTTTTGGCTCTTGATTTAGCTATTCATGCTGGTCTGCTGCCACACTGCTCAAAATACCTAAGGTGTTCCCTACCCCTCTACAAAGGTCTGCAGCACCCTTTCAAGCAAAGAGAAGATACAGAGCTTTCCCCAATGTTCCTGGGAAAGAGATCTTTGATAAGGATTTGGGGCCCATGGATTGGTCCCTGGCTATATATGAGAATGACAATTCCCAGAAGTTCACAGAAAATGTTCTCTATAATCAATAATGGGAGTGCGAGAATATCCCATTCTCAAAAAAAGCGCAAGTGCTAAAAAGGAGAATTAATTTACTGGCATCTGAAAAGAAGTACATGTTTGGTTACTGGCACACACCATTTGGACCTATTCCTTATTGGTGACTTTGATCCTGAAAATTTTTTCTTTTTTATGTGCTTTGGAATTTTTTATTGTTCAGTTATAGTTGACATACAACATTATATTAGTTTCAGGAATACGGCACAGGGATTAGGCATTTATATAATTTACGAAGTGATCACTTGATAAATCTAGCACCCATCTGATGCCATACATAGTTATTATAATACTACTATGCTCCTTATGCTATACTTTATACCCCCAATAAGTATTTTGTAACTACCAACTTGTACTTCTTAATCCCTTTCCTTTTTTTCACTCATTCCCCCAACCCCCTCCAATTTGGCAACATCTGAGTTTGTTTTTGTTTTCTTTGTTCATTTACCTTGTTTTTAAGATTCTGCATAAAAGTGAAATCATATGACATTTCTTTCTCTGACTTACTCCATTCAGCACAATACCTCTCGGTCCATCCATGTCGTTGGAGATGGCAAGATTTCATATTATGTATTTTTTTGGCTGAGTAATAGTCCATTGTATATATGTACCATATCATCTTTACCTAGTTATCCATTGATGGACACCCAGGCTGACTTCATATCTTGGCTATTGTAAATAATGCTGCAATAAATCTATAAATGCACATGTCCCTTTGAAGTAGTGTTTGGGGTTTCTTTGTCCTTTGGCAGAGCCTTTGTTTTAAAATCTATTTTGTCAGGTGTAAGTATTGCTACTCTAGCTTTGTTTTTCTCATTTTCGTTTTCATGAAATATCTTTTTTCCCTCTCTTTACTTTCAATCTGTGTATGTTTTTTTGATCTGAACTGAGTCTCTTATAGGCAGTATATGTAAGGGTCTTGTTCCTTATCCATTCGGCCACCCTATGTCTTTTGATTGGAACATTTAATCCATTTACACTAAAAGGAATTGTTGATATAGTTGCCATTTTATTATTTATATTTCTTCTCCTTCATCTTTTTAACACTTCCTTTAGCTTTTTCTTGTCTGGGAAGCTCTTTATCTGTCCTTTGATTCTAAATGATAGCTTTGCTGGGTAATCTTGGTTGTAGGTCCTTGCTTTTCCTCACTTTGAGTATCTCCTGCCAATGCCTTCTGGCCAGCTAAGTTTCTGTTGAGAAATCAGCTGACAGTCTTATGGAGCTCCCTTGTAGATAACTTAACGTTTTTCTTGCTGTTTTTTCTCTCTTTGTCTTTAATATTTGGCATTTTAAGTATAATACTTTGTGGGACTGTTTGAGTTCATCTTGTTTCAGACTCTCTGCCCTTCCTGGGCTTATATGTCTATTTCTTTCACCAGGGTTGTCTTTTCTCTAAATAGTTTTCCAATTTCTTGCTCTCTCTCTTCTTTTTCTGATATTCCTATGATGAGAATGTTCCTATACTTGATGTTATTCCAAAGGGCCCTTGAACTCTTCTCACTTTTTTGGATTATTTTATCTTCTTTCTGTTCTGATTGGGTGTTTTCTGCTACCTTATCTTCTAAACAGCTGCTTTAATCTTCTGCTTCATCTAATCTACTATTGGTTTATTCTAATGTATTCTCCATTTATTATATTTCATTTCTGTCTAGTTCTTATTTTTTATCTCCATTTTACACTTCTTGTCTCTTTGCTGAAGTTCTCACTGAGATCTTTGAGCATCCTTTAACCAGTATTTTATACGCTGGTAGACTCCTTGTCTCATTTTTAGTGCTTCTTCTGGACTTTGTTCTGTTCTTTCATTTGGTGCATGTTTGTCTCCCCATTTTGGCTGCTTCCTGTGTGTGTTTCTATGTATTATGTAGAATATATGTCCTGTGGGACCCAGTGGCACAGTCTCTCCGGTCACCTGAGCTGTGTGCTATAGGTATGCCCCTTGTTGGGGCTGTGTGTGCCCACCTACTATATTTGAGTCTTGGTTGCTATTGGTATATCAATGGGAGGGATTGACCTTTAGGCTGATTTGTTGTGAAGACGGTGATAACTACAGTGGAGAGCAGGGGCTGACCCTATGGAGTAAGATTTGCTTTAGCAGGGTTCTAGTGCCTGCCCAGTCTGTCCTTTAGGTGTGTCATTCGTAGAGGTTTTGGGTAGTGCTCTGATGTGGTTTGAAGCTAGCTACTGCATGTGTTGGTTCTGGGACTCTTGGGAGGCCTCTGGTGCAATACTAGGTCAGCTGTTGCCTGTGCCCTGCCTGGGGGCACTTAGTATGACTACAAAGTGATCTGCAGATGATTGCTACTTGTGCTGGGCTTGGAGTTGCTGGGAGAGGCTAAGCAATGAACCAAGGCCAGCTACTGCTAGTGTTGGGCTTGGGCTACTTAGCAAGAGGTACAGGCATACCCAGGCCAGATGCTGCTTGTTTGGGGTACATGAACCTTTGAGAGATTTTAGAAAAACCTAAAGCATGAGCTAAGACAGACCATTTGTATAGAATTGCCATTCAAAGTGGCTTGGGTGGGCCTGCAAGTTGGGTGGGGTAGAATCTCAGAGAACCATCAGGGAAGAGGGGTCAACGGTGTTATGTTAGCTAGGCTGAGGAGATTGATATATCACATCCATCTACATCTGCATGCTGGGTAGTGGGAGGGCTCAAAAAGGAACAATGGCTTCTGCTAGCACTTCTTCTGGGAGAAATCTGCCACTCTAGCCTTGCCCTGAAGCCAGATAATTCAGTTCTTCCCTATATTTCCTGGGGCCTTTCGAGCTGCTGCCCCAGTGCTGCAGCTCAGAGCAAGTGAGTCTGTTAGCAAGAAAGTCCATGAACAAGTTAAGTCCCTGCGCAGGCCCTTTAAGAGGAATTCCTGGGACTCTAGAAGCCTTCTGTCTCACTCAGTCACAATCTCCACTGGTTTTCACAGCCTAAAGTTTTGAGGACTTCTCTCCCTGGCACTGGAACCCTGGGCTGAGTCCCCTCATTCCTTACAGGGGAACCACCTCAGCTGAGATATTCTTCCCAAATTTTAACCACCACACCAGGGACACTGGACAATCCGAGAGAAATTTCAAGGAAACTTAGGTCTTTGGGAACTTTAGGGAGGAGGATGAGGAGTAGAGACTAACATTTACTAGTATCTACTACTGCTGGCCAGTGTATTAGAAATTTATTATTTCCTAATATCTCTAGAAAAAGTACCTGGGCTAAATAAAAGCTTGAAGTTTTTAAACAGTGTTATCTTTAGGTTCTATGAAGGATATTTCTGGAGACCTTGAGAAAGGCCATTACTTAACATCTCAGTGTGACAGAATGCAATTTTTGTTGCCATTAGAACAGGACAGATCTGTCTAGATCTCTTGTTCTTGAGCAAAATGTTAACTTTACTGGTGTACCCACCCTCATACAAATACCAGTGAAACCTTCCTTTCATGCCACATCCATCCTCAAATGTTTAAACTTTTTCAGTATATTTGCTAAGGTTCAAAATCCATTCTCAAACATCTGTAGATCATAGAATACTCTAATTAAAAGTCAGAAAGCTTGTATTACTTCTATAATCTTGCAGAAATGTAGTCACAGTGGAAGAGCCAAAAGAAAAGTGAGAGGGGATGATGTGAAGAGAGGACAGAGAAAGATGAATGAGAAGGGATTCCATTCTTTCAGTTTAATTTACTGATTCATTAACAAATTATCTGAACATTACTATGTGCAAGCACCATGTCAGATGGTGAAATACAAAATCAAATGAGACATGGTACTTATCTTCACATAGCATAATAGAGAAGTAAAGCGATAATTACCTAGTGTCTTAAATATGATGAGAGAATTTTACAGATATGTGTTTTAAGAACATAGAGGAAAGAAATATTCATCCATAAAAAAGAAAACATTGCCATTTTTGACAATATGGACAGACCTTGAAGGCATTATGCTAAATGAATAAATAAGTCAGAGAAATACTATATGATCATATATGGAGAAATCTAAAACTCAGATACAGAAAACAGACTGGTGGTTGCCAGAGGCAGAGGGTCTGTGTGTGGGAGGTGGACCAATGCGTGAAGGTGGCCGAAAGGCACAAACTTCCAGTTATAAAATAGTTAAGTCATGGACATGTACAGTTGGTGACTATAGTTAATATTTTACTGTATATTTGAAAGTTGCAAAGAGTAGATCTTAAAAGTTTTCATCACAAGAAAAAATATTTATAACTATGTAAAAGGTTTATTGTGATGGTCATTTTGCAATATATAAAAATATCAAATCATTACATTGTATATCTGAAACAAACACAAAGGACATAGAGGTAGAAATTTAATTTAGATCTCTTAAAAAGAGAAGCCTGCCAGGAAGAGCTGCTGTTGTCGCTGAGTTTTGAAAGACTCTAGGGCATCATCTAGATGAAGGAAAGAAAGAGCATTTGAAGGGAGGAGGGTCAGCATATACAAATACACTGACATATGACTTGTCTGGGAAATGGCAATGGCCAGGGTTTCTACTGACGTATTTGACAGAAATAAAGCCAATGCTTAGCAAATCTGAAACCTGAAACAATTACTTCTTTATTTCTGGGTTATTTAATACAGTTAGTAAGGAATGTAGTCTAAAGACAAGGATCAGATGAGATCAGAAGAACATATCAAAATTTACCCTGGATTAGTAAAACATAATTTTAAGTACAGAGTTTTGGTCATGTTAGTTAACAACTAAGGATGAATACTTAGCAAAGGATGGCAGAGCAGAGATTGGGCAATGAATAGCTAGCTGTATACTAGTTTCTATACGTGTAAATGCAAAAGCATGCTGGACAATTTTTCAAGACTAACATCATAACCTATGATCTAGGAAAAACTAGCACTTCATTCATTCAACCAGCATTTTGAATAGTGACTGAGTACATAGTACTTTGTTGGACATTTGAAGAAAAAAAGGGATAGAGTGGTTAACGCAAAAGTTTTCAGACAAATTGGGAAAGTGAAAAATACAAAGGCAAACAGAAAGCCACTGAGAGGGAGATACAGAGAACTGCCACAAGGATGGAAGATTTAGGAATGGGGATTTAAGATGGGGTTTTAAGATGGTTAAAATTTGGACAGATTAGGAGAGAGAGAGAGAAATAGTACTGCCCTTAGGCAAAAGGTGTGATCTCCTGAACTCAGTACGTTAGACAGCCTTTGGCCATACCCCTCCACACAGGGGGAAAAATCCTTTGAGACAAGTGAAATGCTTATCTATGGTCACAGCTTCCCCTCCTCCAGACAATGTTTCAAGTCCCCAGACAGAATTCTTTGCCAAAATTCTCTGAGCTCACGTCTAGGACAACTTCAGTGATTTCTCCTTGCCCACATAGTAAAGTCCATGTTCTATGACTTTGAATTCAATGTGTGGCTGTTTATAGCAATAGCTGAAGGATGGAAAGATTGGAAGCAAGTAGGGCCTTATTTAATTGTGTATTTCTGATTCTTACCACATCTGGCAATAATGTAAAAAAAAAAATAGTGTAAAAAAGTAATGTACAACCACATTGGAAAAACAGTTTAGTAGTTTAGTAAAAACATAAACATTCAGCTAGGATCCAACATGCTATTCCTGGGTGTTTAAAGAGAAAATAAAGCATATATCCATGTCATGACTTATACACAAATATTCATGGCAGCTTTACTTATAATCACTAAAAAATGAAAACCTCCTAATTACTCATCAACGGGTTAATGGATAAATTGTGGTATAGTCATACAATGAACTACAACTCAGCAATATAAAGGAGTGAACTACTGATGCACACACATATATGGATCTCCAAATTATGAAGCATTATTAAAGAGGCTAGACAAAAAGAGTACATACTATATATTTCCATTTACATGAAACTGTAGAAAATGTAAACTTTATATGACAGAGGGCAAATCATAGTTGCTTGGGGACTTCAGGGGGATGAGGGTGAAATAAGGATATTTTCATATACGCATAGGTGAGAGAACTTGTAGCTAGCTGACCTGCACTACAAAGTATGCTCAAGATGTTCTTCTTCCTGAAGAGAAATGATTGTATATGGAAAGTAGCATTTACAGAAAAGAATCAAGAACACCAGAAATGCATTTGACTAAAGACCGATAACTCAGAGGAAGCTGGCCTCCACTCATCTCATCGCATCCACTGTAACTGCCATAACCAACTCTCGCACCATGTTCATCCTTACCACCAGGAGCAGTGTTGCACAATACCACAGTGATCTGCACCTGCTCCTTCTACCTGGTCATGCAACATGCAACTCCCAAGACTGGTGGATTGGCCCACCATGCACTCCTGCCTCAGCTGTTTTCTGAGGATACTGGGAAATAGGAGAGCCATAAAGTGCACACCTAGGTTTTTGCCACCATGCTGCTGACTGGGATTCCCACTCAGCCCTAATTGCATTAGTTGGAGCTCAACATGAAGCGGGGCATCTCAAACAGAAAGCCATTTCCTGGTTTGTTCATGAACATACAAACTCTGTGATCGCTGTTGGTACAGCCTCATCCTGAACACCGTGAAAACTCAGATTTTCTTCAGCAAAAGCAGTCTTGCGATCAGAATTGTCAGCACCATGATTAAGGACTATTCTAAAAAAGCTAAAACAGGAAGCAAAGCAGAAATAAACCCTATCGCAAAAACTCGGTCTGTGGTTTCTCTGATCTCTAAGTGATAGAACTCCAGGTTGTTTTTAATTTCTTTCCTTCTTCCCTCTTTTCTCTCTTGCTACTTTCCTTGTTCCCTCTCTTATGCTCTTCTATTCCTTTCCTTCTTCCCTTTACAGCCTTCGTTCCACTTTTCCCTGCCTCCTTCCCTTCCCTGCTTCTTTCCTTTCCTCCCTCCTTCACACATTCCTCCTCTTTGGCATTCCTTCATGTTTAGGCATTTTATAGTTTTTGGTATAATGTTGTATAAAAATCCAGTGACTCAAAATCTTGGTGTTAGTCCTATTTTGTTGATATAGTTTTACAGAACATTTTTAATGACATTTATTTACTTGGAATAGTTATTTCCCACCACCAACTCCCTTCCTCGCTGCTTTTTAAAATGAGCCAAAGCCATCACGATAACAAAACTGACTGTTAAGTTTGGAAGAAGACATAGTATCCAAACCCTTACTCCAGTCTCTAATATATTTGAAGAATCAAAATGTGTTCACACTTGTGAACACACTTGTGAACGCAGGAAGTTTGGAGGATGGCTAAAAGACAAATTTAGCTTTCATACAGCTGACTTCACATGATAATATTTATGCTTATTTTACACTCATACCTCTAAACTGCCTTTGAGAGGCCAACTCACATAACATCTTAATCTCCAACTACTATACTCTGGAGGGAGCAATACACTAAGTTAGGCTGAGGGTAGGCAACAGGTATTTATTTATTCACGGTAACTCTAAAATGTTATTATGTGTGTTACAGAATAATTTTCATAAGATTGAAACTAAGGTATTGAAGAATCTGTGGAACATTTACACTTGGTTACATTTTATGACAGATATAAATTGAAGGACAGCAGAATATGCTACCCCCAAATATGCCACTTTTTAAATTGAAGTTGCTTAAGAAACAGCTAGTATAGGAAGGACACTGACTCCCCTTTTCCCCCTGAAATCAGGAAGTAAATCTCCATGTGAAAAGGGTAGAAGGCATCCTTATCACCAGACAGGGATTTTAGGGCAGAAGAAGGCTATATAAACAAGCCTTGTTACTTCATTAATTTGCTTTTCCAAGCCTAAACCCCTTTGTCTTATTGATTCTTCACAAAGTTATTGTTTCCTTGCCTTAAAGGTATAAAAGATGCCAGCTGTGGACACTTTCTCATATTCTTTATGGTGCCCCCAAACATATGAAATTAGTTTTTCTCCTGTTAATCTGTCTTATATCAATTTAATCAGGACAGTTAAAGTATCTAGAAAAAAGGAAAATGAACTAACTATAATGGTTGGTAATAATAGCTCCTGTCTATCTAACAATGTGTGCCAGACATTTGATATTTATTATATGATTTTTATGAAAGCTTTTCAATTTGGATTTCCCCCAGTTTACATGTGCAGAAATTGAGGCTGCAAGCTCCAGTGGTATTGTTGTGTGAAACTTGAACAAAGTTCAGTAACAATCAATTTTGTATACCTTCAGATTGAAAGGTTTCAGAGCTGGGATAGCAGAGAATGGGCTTTGGCAGAGCTCATGCTCATGTTCTTGTGCTGTAGTACATCTCAGGGCACGTGCTGATGAAGAAAATAGGGGCTGATTTTATTTGCATTCTTGGTAACATTCTAACACTGCAGGAAAGTCTCACTCAATTGATGACATGAATTTTTTAGGACATAAAATATTACTGCAGCTTTGTTATATTCACTTCCCCTACATCGCTACCTATCTCAAGTCCTTCAGTGTCTGGTCAAATAGCAACTCCTTACATGTTTCCCTGATCCATGCCTCATGGGCCTAATTACCTACTCTATTTCCTTGTAGCACTTAATCTACATACAAATTTCCACCAGTTGATTTTTATTGTCTGGGTCCTCTAATAAATACAAGCTCTAATAGTCCATTTTATCCTCAGTTCTAAGAACAATGCCTGGCACAAAATGGGCACTTCATATTTATTATATGGATTGATGAAACGCTTCTAAACCTTCATGGTAGTCACTTGATGTTTATATTTATTGCATCCTTAGCTATACTTTAATATATGTGATCTGGCTTCCTGATATATTTTGAAAGATCCTTAACTTAACAATCAGTATATCATCAGGGAATACTTAACCCGTTTTAGTTTTTTACTTTCTTTTTTTTTTTTTTTTGATGTCATTCTTCCAAAGAATAAAGAAAAAAATCTGTTTATGTATTTTAAAAATAGAAAAAACTTATTCTATCTTGTAGTTAATATATGAGTCCAGTGGACCCTTTTATAAATCTAAGATACACGAAGGGATCTTAGTAATCTTATTTTTCTATATCTTACAACATTTTGCTAACCAACCTAGGAATTATGTCATCATTTCAATCCATACTAAAAACATTTAAAAATATAAAAATGTAAGAATGATGGAATTGCCTGGAAGGACAATGTAACAGTCGAATAAGCCATCACTATTATACTGTCCTTCATTTTTCTTATTACTTACCCAAATTACTTCATCACGCTTTAAGAAGATATAGAAGGTTGGAGACATCGTTTATAGCTTTAGAAAGCTTTCATTGAATACACTTAAAGTTCAGAGTTTTTCATGTTCTTAAACTTTAATGATCAAGTCCCTGAGGACCTTGTTAAAATACAAACTTTCATTCCATTGGTCTAGGCGGGGCTCAAAGTTTGCATTTCTACCAAGCTCCCAAGCGATGTTAATATACTGGTCTACAGACCACATTTTGAGTAGCGATGATTTACACCAGGGTCTCCTGAAACCCAGATTATCAGTTAAGCTATTAGTTTTCTGATGTACTTTTACTATAAAACTACTACATTCTTGCTTACTTTTTACAAATCTACAAAGTATTGCTTTTCTTGTCTATAAAATTCAAATCTGTTTTATACTAATTATATCACTATTCGTTTCACAGGCATTTTAGTAATTGTCTATACAAACCCACTTACTGTCTACATTGCTCCAAACAGAAATAAAATCATAGGTTTGACTGTATTTTTTCTTACATTTGCTGTATCTGAATACAATTTCCTGAAAGTGGCTTACTCAAGGAGTACAGAAAGACTGGCAGCCTCTTTTGATCAAGCTATTATTCCATTAAAGTATAAGACTGCACTGGCACATTGCATCAGTTAGTCCTTGTCAACAAATATCATCTGGTACTTTTCATGTTCCTTGCTGTCAAATTCAAGCCCTACCAATCATATGACAGATTTTTTTTTAAACTTAAATACAATTTTAAACTTTTATCACTTTTGAATTTATCTTCATTTCAGCCCCGCCTTTGCACTCTGATAAGATTATCCAAATTTCTAAATATAAATTTGTTGTCTCTTTAGGTTTAGTATATTTTGAAAATTTGGTACTGTTATTCAAATTACTAATAAAAAATTGCATATTTATGAAGTGATCCTAATTAGTCTAGTACCCACCTGACACTAAATGCAGTTACTACATTATTGACTATATTCCCTATGCTGTCCTCTACATCGCTGTGACTGTTTTGTAACAACTAATTTGTACTTCATTCTTCACCTGTGGCACACAGCCCTCAATTCCCCCTCCCATTTGGCAATCACATTTGTTCTCTATAACTGTGAGTCATTTTCATTTAGTTTGTTTCTTTCTTTTGTTCCTTGGATTCAGCATATAAGTGAAATCATATGGTATTTGTCCTTCTCTGACTTATTTCACTCAGCATTATACCCTCTAGGTCCATCCTATCATTACAAATGGTAAAATTTTATTTACTTATGGCTGAGTAATACTCCATTGTTAATATGGGTCATAATTTCTTTATCTAAGCATCTATTGATGGACCATTAGGTTCCTTCCATATCATGGCTACCATAAATAGTGTTGCACTGAACACAGGGGTCCATAAATCTTCTGGAGTATTTTGGTTTTCTTTGGATAAATACCCAGAAGTGTGATTGTTGGGTCAAAAGGTAGTTCTAATTTTTTGAGGAACTTCCAAACTGTTTTTCATCGTGGCTATACCAACTTGCTATCCCAACAACAGTGGCCAAGGGTTCCCTTTTCTCCACCTCCTCGCCAACACTTGTTTGTTGACTTATTGATGATAACCATTCTGACAGGTGCAAGGTGGTAGCTCATTGTGGTTTTGATTTGCATTTCTTTGATGATTAGTGATGTCGAACATCTTTTCATATATCTACTGACTATATGTATGTACTTTTTGGAGAAATGTCTGTTTAGGTCCTCTGCCCATTTAAAAAAATTTTTTTTTTTGGTGTTGAGTTATAGTAGGTCTTTATAGATTATAGATAGTATCATAGGCAAATCCTCACCCTATTCAGTCCGGCTTTCCATTTTGTTGATGGTTCCTGTTGCTGTGCAGAAACTTTTTAGATTGATGTAGTCCCATTTGTTTATTTTTTTTTCTTTTTGTTTCCCTTGCTCAAGGAGATATATCAGAAAAAAATTACTAATAGAAATATCAGAGTTTACTGCCTATGTTTCTTCTAGAAGTTTTATGGTTTCAGGTCTTATATTTAAGTCTTTAATCTATGTTGAGTTTATTCTTGCATATGGTGTAAGAAGGTGGTCCAGATTCATTTTTTTGCATATATCTGTCCAGTTTTTCCAACACCATTTATTAAAGAGACTGTCTTTACCCTATTGTATATTCCTGCCTCGTTTGCCACAGATTAAATGACCATACAGGTATGGATTTATTTCTAGGCTCCGTTTTGTTCTATTGAGCTGTGTGTTTTCATGCCAGTACTATGCTGTTTTGATTACTATAGTCTTGTAGTATAGTATCAGGTAGTGTGATACCTCCAAGTTTCCTCTTTTTTTTCCTCAAGATCGCTATGGCTATTCAGGGTCTTTTAGGGTCCTTATAAATTTTGAATTATTTGTTCTAGTTCTGTGAAAAATGCCATTGGAATTTTGGTAGGGATTGCATTGAATCTATAGATTGCTTTGGGTACTATGAACATTTTAACGATTTAATTCTTCCTACCATGAGCACAGTATATGATTCCATTTATTCGAATTGTCTTCAATTGCTTTCTTCAATGACTTACAATTTTCCAAGTACAGTTTTTTTAACCTCCTCGGTTGAGTTGATTGCAAGGTATTTTATGTTTTTGACACAACTGTAAATGAGATTGTTTTCTTAATTTCTCTTCTGATAGTTCATTATTGGTTATAAAAATGCATCCAATTTCTGAATATTAATTTTGTATCCTGCAGCTTCACTGAATTCATTTATCATTACCTCCAGTTTTGTTGATGGAATATTTAGGGTTCTCTCTCTATAGTACCATGTCATCTGCAAATAATGACCGTTTTACTTCTTCCTTTCCAATGGGGATGTCTTTTATTTTACTTTCTTATCTGATGGCTGCGGCTAGGACTTCCAATACTGTCGAATCAACATGGTGAAAGCGGACTTGTCTTGTTCCTGCTCTCATGGAAAACGCTTTTAGCTTTTCCCCTTTGAATATGTTAGCTGTGGGTTGATCATATATGGCCTTATCATGTTGAGGTATGTTCTCTCTCTTCCCACTTCGCTGAGAGTTTTGTAGGTAAATGGATGCTGGATTTTGTCGAATGCTTTTTCTGCATCTATTGATAGGATCATATGACTGTTATCTCTCAATTTGTTAATGTGGTATATCACATTGATTTGGGGATATCGTATCAACCTTGCATCCCAGGAATAAATCCAACGTGCTCATGGTGAATGATCTTTTTGAGGTCCTGCTGAATTTCATTTGCTAATATGTTGAGGATTTTTACATGTTCACCAGGGATATCAGCCTATAAGTCTCTTTTTCTGTAATGTCTTTCTCTGGTTTTGGAATCAGAGTGATTATGGCCTCATAGAATGAGGTTAGGAGCCTTCTGTCCTCTTGAATATTTTGAATACTTTGAGAAGAATAAGTGTTAATTCTTCTTGGAATGTTTGCTAAAGTTCACCTGTGAAGCCATCTGGTCCCGGACTTTTGTTTGTTGGGAGTTTTTTGATCAACTTATTTGATTTCACTAGTAATCGGCAGTCATCGGCAAGTTCAGATTTTCTGTCTTTTTGACTCAGTCTTGGAAGATTGTATGTTTCTAGGAAGTGATCCATTTCTTCGAGATTGTCCAATTTGTAGGCATATAATTTATCATAGTATTTTCTTATAATCCTTGGTATTTCTGTGGAGTCTGTTGTCACTTCTCCTCTTTCATTTCTGCTTTTATTTATTGGGTCCTCTCTTTTTTTTCTTGGTGAGTCTGGTTAACGGTTTACCAATTTTGTTTCTCTCTTCAAAGAACCAGCTCTTGGTTTCACTGATCTTTTGTATTGTTTTTTAAGACCGTTTTGTTTATTTCCACTCTGATCTTTATCATTTCCTTCCTTCCACTCACTTTGAGCTTTGTTTGTTGTTCTTTTTCTGGTTCCTTTAGGGGTAAGGTTAGGTTGTTTGAGATTTTTCTTGTTTCTCGAGGTAGGCCTGTATTTCTATGAATTTCCCTTTCAGGACTGCTTTTGCTGTGTCCCACAAATCTTGGGTCAATTGTGTGTCCATTTTAATTTGTCTCTAGGTATCTCTTGATTTCTTCCTGGATCTCATCGTTAACCCATTCATTGTTTAGTGGCATTTTATTTAGCCTCCAGGTGTTTGTGTCTTTTTCAGTTTTCTTCTTGTAATTGATTTATAGTTTTAAACACTGTGGTCAGAGAAGACAGTTGATATGATTCGGTCTTCTTAAATTTGCCGAGACTTGTTTTGTGGCCTAACATGCGGTCTACCGTGGAAAAATGTTCCATGTGCACTTGAGAAGAATGTATATTCTGCTGTTTGAAGTGAAACACTCTGAAAATATCAATTAAATCCATCTGGTCTAGAGGGTCATCTAAGGCTTGTTTCCTTTTGGATATTCTGTCTGGAAGACATGTCCATTGGTGTCAATGGGGTGTTAAAGTGTCCTACTGTGACTGTATTACTGTCGATCTCTCCCTTTATGGCAGTCAATAATTGCTTTATACATTCAGATGTTCCTACGTTGGGTGCATATGTTTACTAGGATCCTCTCGTTGTACTGACCTGTTTACTATTATGCAAGGCCCTTCTTCGTCTCTTATTACAGCCTTTGTTTTAAAGACTATTTTGTCCGATATAAGTATTGCTACCCCAGCTTTTTTTCCCACCATTTGCATAAAATGTCATTTTCCATTCCTTTACTTTTAGTCTGGTGTCTTTCAATCTGAAATGAATCTCTTCTAGACAGCATATGTGTGGATCTTGTTGTATCCATTCAGCTTTTGATTGAAGCATTTAATCCATTTACATTTAAAGTGATTATTGATAGGTACATAGTTATTGCCATTTTATCATTCATATTTGTTTTTCCCTCTTTTTTACAGAGACCCCTTAACATTTTGTTTTCATAACTTGAATATTTCCTGCCTATTTTTTCTGGCCTGCAAAATTTCTGTTGACAAATCAGCTTGCAGTCTAATGGGAGCTCCCTGGTAACTTTTCTTTTGTTGCTTTTTGGATTCTCTGTTTGTCTTTAATCTTCACCATTTCCATTTGATCTTGGTGTGAGTCTCTTTGGATTCATCTTCTTTGGGACTCTTTGCAATTCCAGGACTTATATGTTGATTTCCTTCACCACATTAGGTAAGTTCTGTTATTATTTCTTCAAATACATTCAGAATCCTTGCTATCTCTCTCTCCCCTAGTGATACCCCTACAATGTGAATGTTGTTATGCTTGATGTTGTCCAGAGTTCCCTTAAACTATCCTTATTTTTAAAAATTAATTTTGCTGTTCCAATTGGGTGTTTTCTGCTTCCTTGTCTTCCAACTTGCTGATTCAATCCTCTACTTCATCTAACTACATAGATTCCTTCTAGTGTATACTTCAATCAGTTATTGTGTTCTTCATTTTCACTGGTTCTTTTGTATGGTTTCTATGTCTTCTCTATTCTCGCTATCCCTTTTCTGAAGTTCTCACTGAGATTATCTATTCATCTCCTAAATTCATGAAGCATCCATACAACCAGTGTTTTGAACTCTGTTTCTGGTAGGTTGCTTGCCTCCATTTCATTTAGGTTTTTTTCCCTAGAGTTTATTTATTGTTTCATTTGTGGTATGTTTTTTCTCTGTGTTTATTTCTATGTATTAGGATGACTTGTTATGTCTCCCAGCCCAGGCTAGATGGCTTTATGTAGTAGGAGTCTTATGTGGCTGAGTGGCACAGTCCTTGATTACCTGGGCTGGGTGCTCTGGGCATGTTTCTTGTTTGAGTTGCATGTGTTCTCCTGTTGTAGCTAAGCCTTGATTCCCATTAGCACACTGGTGTATGAGACTGACGCTCAGGATGACTGGCTGTGAGGACTGACCACAGGGTATGAGCTGCTGTGTGGGGGCTGACCCTTTGGAATGGGATTTGCCCCAGCAACCTCATGTTCCTGTTGAGACCGCCCTTTGGATATGCCACTTATGGAAATGGACTCTGACCCCAGCCTCCAGGTTGTTGATTCTGTGGCCTCTTAGAATGGGCTCCATGTAGGCCAAGGTCAGCTGCTACTTTTGATTTTTGGGGGCTACTTGGTGGAGCTACAAAGCAATCTGAGGATGATTGCTGCCTATACTGGATCTGGAGGCAAGCTGCAATGACCTCCCTGCAAGCCAAGGCTGGCTGACCCCATCCCGGGCCTGGGGCAGCTTATCAAAAGACCAGTGCACCTCAAGGCCTGAGGCTGCCTGTAAGGTCTGTTGGTAGTATATGAGTTGGGTGGGGTGCAGACTCAGGGAGTCATCACAGTAAAGCATGGAGATTTCACTTGGCCAGTGCGGATTCAGGTTTCATGCCAGTGCTGAATCTGTGGACTCCTGTAAAAGTCTTAAATTTCAGCAAGACCTGCTGCTGCCCACCTCAGGTCTACAGATTCCTGAAGTCTGTTCATGAAATCCTGTAGCTCAGGGCAGGGCTAGTGGCCTGCCATGAAAGTCTCTTCTGGGATCCACAGGCTGCACAAGCTGAGTGGTCGTTTGTTGTCGAATTATGGCCCAGGGAAAGTGAAGAGAAGAGGGAGCCTGGCTGCCTGCAACAGGCATTCCAGGGCAATTTGTGGGTTGGTTGGGGCTGGGTCTCAGGGAGACATGGGGTGGAGAGAGCCAAACTTGTCAGGCCAATGCAGATTCAGATTTGGTGCCTGTGCTGAATCTGAGACCTCCCAAAAGTTTCAGATCATAGTGAAGCCAGCCACCATCTTCCTTGGGCCTACAGACCCCACAATCTCTCCAAGAGATGTTGCAGCTCGAGCTGGCACCAGTCGCTTGCCACCAAAATTCTTTCTCAAAATGCATGGGCCCCATGAGCTGAGCGCTGTTGTTTGCTGTCCAACTCTCAGTAGAGGGAAGAAACAGGCTATGGGCTAGCAATGGGCTAGCCACAGATAATTTGTGGGCTGCATCACGGGGTGGAGTCTCAGGGAGACACAGGGTGGAGAGCCCAATCTCTCTGGGCCAATGCAGATTCAGAATTGGCTGTATGAGGGGAGGGTTCAACACAAGCAAGAAGGTGCATGTCTGTGGACTGCACAGGAGGGGGACCTGACAAAGGAATATTGGCTACTGTCCCTCTAGCTCTTGCCCTGATGCTATACAACTCTGTGTCTCCCCGTATGTCTCTTGCACTTCCCATGCTGCTGACCCTCCTCAAGAGCCCAGAATCAATGTCTGGAAGCAAGTGAATCTGTGCATGCGCACTTTAAGAGGACATCTGGTTTTTCAGATTCTTTCCATCTCACCAAGACAGTCAGAATCCAACTGATTTTTACAGTTCGATTTTGTGGCAACTCTTCTTCCTGGGACTGGAACCATGGGCTAGGGAGCCTCTATGTTGGACCAAGTCCCCTCGCTTCTTCAGTGGGGCCTCTGCAGCTGCTTTCTCCCTCCTGGTACTCAACCACCACACAGGTGCAGAGCCAGCCCATTTCATGTCTCTGCCCCTCCTACCAGGAGCTTTTTCTTTACGTTCTCAGATAAATGTGTTATGATCAGCTAGAGTTCAGGTGCTTTCCAAGTTGACTGTTATATAATCTTGTTGTAATTTTAATGTGGTAGACTGAATGTTTATGTCCCTAAAAATTCATATGCTGAAGCCCTAAGACCCAATATGATGGTATTCTGAAATGGGGCTTCATGAAGATATTTAGGTTTATATGAGGTCATGAGGTGGGGCCCTTATGATGGGATTAGTGTACTTATAAGAAGAGACACTAGAGTGCTCTAAGCATCATGATGGAATGAGAAGACCCTTTTATATCTCCCTTAAATTTATAAGTCAGACATCTATAATCATATGAAGTTTCCTCTGCTCAATACACAAAGAAACCTAAGAGAGCCACACATTAGTATGTCTCAAGGTGGAGTATTGGAATACATATGGGAGGCAGGACTGGGGAAAAATCAGGGATAGTGTCTGCGGATGGTGTTGGTGGCCACCACACCGCACATAATGTGGTGGTGGTGAAAGAGTCAGAGTGCAGCCCCCACACTACTGTCCGTGGAGTGTAAGAGGAGCAGAAGTTGTGTTGTCTGGGAAGCCAGCTCCCTTCCCTGCACTGAGACAGAACCCAGTGGCATCAGGGCAACACCACTAACAGCCCAACAGTGATGGTGGCCATTAAACTACAAGGAGACAGTGTTGCAGATTGCGAACCTGGTTCCTCACCCATCCCCCCACCCCATCCCCAAGCAAGACCACGGCAACCTAGACATAGTGGGGACCCCACCCACCACTCCTTGTTACCCAGGAGTCAATTTCCACAACAGCAACACCCCCCTCCACAGCAACCCTGGAGGCACAAGCAGTGCAAGCAAAACCAAACTGCTATAGCACCACCTACTGGAAAACAAAAGAAAGACCCCTAACTACCAACCTACTGCATTGTTAAAATCAAAATGGTATCTAAACAGAGTCCACTATCTCAATGCACAGGCAGAGGAACAATCCATTAACTACCATAAACAACCAAGATAACATGGTAACACAGAAAGAAAATAAATCTTCAGAAATCAATCTCAGAGTCATGGAAGACTGTGATTTACATGACAAGAGTTTAAGATTGCAGTCATGAAGAAACTCAACAGGATACAAGAAAACCCAGAAAGGCAGTTCAGTGATCTCAGGAATAAAATTAATGAACAGAAGTAGTACTTTATTAAAGAGATTTAAACTATAAAAAAAGAACCAAACAATCCTGGCATTGAAGAACTCAATACATGAAATGAAAAATGCATTGGAAATAGACCAGACAGAAGAGAGAATTAGCAAACTCTATGATAAAAATCTAGAAAAAATTCAGGTGGAGGAAGAGCAAGAACTAAGTTAAAAATAAAAACTATGGAATCCTATGAGAACTATTTCACTCTATTAAAAAGACAACATAAGAATGGTGGGTATTCTAGGAGAGTGAGGAAGAAGGGAACAGAGAGCCTATTGAAAGAAATAATGGATGAGAACTTCCTAAATCTGGGAAAGGAACTGGACATTCAAGTACAAGAAGCTAACGAAAACACCTAATATCTCAACACAAAAAAAGTCAATGATACAGAATTCTCAAGGTAGCCAGTAAAAAAAACAGTAACCCACAAAAGAAACCTCACCAGATTATTATCAGACTTTTTAGCAGAAATCCTACAGGCCAGGAGAGAGTGGAATGATATTCAAATATTGCAAACAAGAAACCACCAACCAGGAATAATATATCCAGCTAAGTTATCCTTTAGATATAAAAGAGAAATAAAGGCTTTCCAAGACAAACAGAAGCTGATAGAACATGTCACTACAAGACTGTGTTACAGAAATGTTGAAAGGAGCTCTTCTATCAGAAGCAAAAGACAAAAGTATGCAAAAACTTGAGTAAGGTGACAAACAAACAGAAGTAGGAACTTGCAACTCTATTTCAGCATAGGGTCTTAAACAATTATAAAGGTTAAAGGTGGGGAAAATATTAAAAATAATTATAGCAACTGCAATTCAGTAATCAATGTAAAACGTAAAAAGGGACAATTTGTGACAACAAACAAAAAGGGAGGCGGAAAAGGACTGAACTTGCATAGGTGAATGAAGATAAGATGCAATCAGAAGAAAAAGGACTTTTTTATCAATGAGATAAGACACTTTACGCAAACCTTATAGTAACCACAAAACAAAAATCCAAAGCTGAGACATGATACCTAAAAAAAAGGAAATGGAGAAAACCATCGAACTAAAACAGCAGACAGAAACATAAGGGTAAAGAAACTAGAGCAATACAGAAAAATCAGAAAATAAAAGATGAAATGACTGTAGTAATCATGTATCAAATCAATAATCACCCTAAGTGAAAATGGCTGGAACTCAATCAAAAGGCACAGAATAGCTAGATGGATTTTTAAAAATCCAACAACATGCTGCGTTCAGATGCATCTTACTTAGCTCCAAAGACAAACATAGGCTCAAAATGAAGGGATGAAAGACGACATTCCAAGTAAATGGTATCCAGAGAAAAGTGGTACAGCTATACTTATATCAGACAAAAGAGATTTCAAGACAAAAAAAAAAAAAACCGAAAAAACAAAAAAGGTAACAAGAGACAAAGATGGACATTTTATAATGACAAAGTAGACAATCCAACCTAAGAGAACCAAAATATGTCAAGCAATTAACAGACCTAAAGGGGAAAATTTATAGTAATATAAGAGTAGGAAACTTTAATACTCCTGTACACCAATGGATAAGTCATTCAGATGGAAAGTCAACAAGGAAAGATCAGCCTTTACTGACACTAGACTAGATGGCCTTAACAGATATTTATAGAATTTTCCATCCCAAAATGACAGAATATGCATTCTTATCACATGTATATGAAATATTCTCAAGGATGGATATGTTGGGACACAAGACAAGTCTCAATTAATTTAAAAAATTTAAAATCGCATGAAGCATCTTTTTCAACCACATGGTACATAGAAATGAACTACAAGAAAACTAGAACAACCATAAATATGTGGAGATTAAACAACATGCTACTGAACAACTATTGGGTCAAATAAGATTTAAAAAAATATATGACATATTTTGGGATGCTGCAAAGTGGTACTAAGAGGGACTTTCGTAGCAATATAGGCCTTGCTCAAGAAACAAAAAAAAATCTCAAACAACCTAACATTACACAGTAAGGAACTAGAAAAAGATGAACAAACAGCCCAGAGTCAGGAGAGGAAGGGAATAAAAATTAGAGCAGAAATAAATGTAATAAAGAATAAAAATAAAATATTAAAAAATTAATGAAACAAAGAGGTGGTTCTTTGAAAAGATAGGGAAAAAAATGACAAACCTCTAACAAAACTCATGAAGGAAAAAAGGCTAAAATAAAATCAGAAATGAAAGAAAAGTTAAAATGAATACCCTAGAAGTAAAGGGTTATGCAAGAATACTATAAAAGGCTATGTGGTACCAAATTGAACAACCTAGAAGAAATGGACAAATTCTTAGAAGCATAATATCTTCCTGGACTGAAACATAAAGAACTGGAAAAGCTGAATAGATCAAGAATTAGTATGGAAATTGAAATAGAAATCACTACCCCTGCCCCCTGCCAAAAAAAACAAACAAAAAAACAAAACAAAACAAAAACACAAAAGTCCAGGACCACATGGCTTCGCTGGTGAATTCTACAAAACAGTCAAAGAAGATTTAATACCTATCTTTCTCAAATCTTCAAAACAATGAAGAGGAGAGAATGCTTCCTAACTCATTTTATGAAGCCAAAACCAGGCAAAAACATCACAAAAAAAGAAAATTACAAGCCAATATTCTGATGAACATAGATGTCAAAATTCTCAACAAAATACTAGCAAATCAAATACAAAAATATTAAATGGCTCATACACCAAGATCAAGTGGAATTCATTCCACTGATGGAAGAACGATTTTACATCTGCAAATCAATGTGATGCCCCACATTAACAAAATAAAAGGTAAACATGATAATCTCAATAGGTGCAGAAAAAGCATTTGAAATAATATAAATCCATTTATTATTTTTAAAACTCTCGAAAATAGGTGTAGAAGGAAAATACTTCATCATACTCAACAGTGAAACATAAAAAGCTTTTCCTATAATATATGAAACAAGACAAGGATGCCCACCCTCAACCACTGTTATTCAGTATAGTACTGGAAGTCCTAACTAAAACAATTAAGCAAGACATAAATAACATCTAAATTGGAAAAGAAGGAATACTCCCACTATTTGCAGATGACTTAATTTAAATAAAGGAACCCCTAAAGACTCTACAAAACTACTAGAAACAATAGATGTATAAAGTTGTGGGATAAAAGAAATCAATATAAAAGTCTATTGCATTTCTATATAACGACAACAAAATCAGAAAGAGAAATGAAGAAAAAATCCAATTTACAGTCACAAAAAAGAATACCTCAGAATTAACACAGGAGATGAAGGACCTATACATTGAAAACCACAGGACATTGCTGAAAGAAACCGGAGCAGACACAAATGCAAAGATATTCCTTGTGAGCTGAAGAATTAATATGTTAAATGTCCATATTACCTAAAGCAATATAAAGATGCATTGAAATCTCTAAAAATTCAATATTTTGCACAGAAATAGAATAAAAATTCTTCACATTTGTATGGATCCACAAAATCCTAAACAGACAAAGCATCATGAGAAAAAGAACAGTGCTGGAGGTATCACACTTCCTGACTTTAAAATATACAAAGCTATAGAATTTAAAAAAAAACAAAAACAGGCTGGAATTGGCAGAAAACATACATACAGACTAGTGACCAAATTGAGACTCAGAAATAAATCCACACATATAGGGCGACTGATTTACAAGGAGAAAATATACAAAGGAATGGTGTGGGAAAATGGAAACCATATGCAAAAGAATAAAACTAGACTACTATCTTACACTAACACAGATATTAACTCAAAATGGATTAAAGATTTGAATATAAGACCTGAAACAATGAAACAAGAAAAATTTAGGCACTAAACTGAACATTGGTCTCAGAGGACTTTTTGTGAATTTGACTCCAAAGGCAAGGAGGGGGGGGAAATAAACAAATGGGATTGCAACAAACTGAAAAGCATCTGCATGCACAGCAAAAGAAATCAACAAAAAAAGGCAACCAACAATGGGAGAACGTATTTGCAGATACACTTCCAGTAAGGGATTAGTATCTAAATATATAAAGAACTCATAACCTTAACAACAAGAAATGCAGTTTAAAATGGGCAGAGGATCTGAACAGACATTTTTCCAAGAAGACTTACAGATGGTCATAGACATGTGAAAAATGTTCAATCTTACTAGTTTTTAGGAAAATCCTCAATCAAAACCACAATGAATATACAATCCCACCTGTAGAATGGTATTATTACAAAGACAAAATAATGTATGTTGGAAGACAATGTGGAAAATGGGGAACTCGAACCTGTTGGTAGGGATGAAACTGGTGCAGCACTAGGAACACTGCATGGTTTCTTTCAAAATTAAAATACTAACATACATATGATCCAGCAATTTCTCTTCTGGGTATTTACTGAAAATATGAAAACTAATTCATAAAGAGAAATGCACTCCTATGTTCATTTCATTGCAGCATTATTTACAATAGTCAAGGTATGGAAACAACTTACGTGCCCATCAACGGATGAATGGATAAAGAAGATATGGTATGTATATATACATACAATGGAATACTATTCAGCTATAAAAAATAAATAGCGCATTTTGGCAACATGGATGGATCCTGAGGGTATTATAAGTGAAATAAATCAGGCAGAAAGGATAAAAACCATATGATTTCACTCATAGTGGGATATAAAACAAAAAGCAACAAATGAACAAACAAAACAAACAAAAACAGACTCACAGGTACACAGAATGTGGTTACAATGGGAAGGTGTTGGAAGGGCAAATTGGGGGTCAAATATATGGTACAAAAAGAAATTAGACTGGGATGCAATGAATGTACAGATGTTGAATTATAATGTTGTACACCTGAAATTTAAATGTTATTAACAATACCACCTTGACAAATTTAATTTAAAAAAGAGAGAGAAAGAAAGTGTGCACATGCTCTTGCCCCCAGCCATTTGAAGCACGTGATAAGGTGGCTGTCTATAAGTCAGACGAGCCTCAACAGACCTGACCACATTAGCCCTTGATTTGAACTTCGGGATCAAAAAACTGTGAGAAAATAAAATTCAGTGTTTAAGCCAACCTAGTTATGATTTTGTTATAACAACTTGAGCTAAGACACTGGGTAAAAGAAAAAAATAGCCTTAAAGAGGTTTTTTTTTTAATTTTATTTTTTTTTAAACCGTGAAAATTGGTAACGAATCAAATAAGTTTCAGCTTACACTTCAACAGTAAGGCATAATATATTACATTGTGTGTTCACCTCGCCTAGTTAGATTTCTGTCACCAATATTTCACCCCTTTACTCCATCTATTTCCTCCTTCGCCTCTGGTAACCATAGTCTATTGTAGATGTCTATGAGTCTCTGTTTGTCCTGTTGCTGCTTTTAGGTTTATATTCTACATATAAATGTATCATGTGATTTTCAACTTTTTCGGTCTGGCTTATTTTGCTTAGCATGATTATCTCAAGGGCATCCATGTTGTCACAAATGGCAGTATTATCTCTTTCTATGCGAATAATATTCATTGTATATATGTACACAGCTTCTTAGCCAAATCTACTTAGGACACTTCGGTTGCTTCCATGTCTGGCCACTGCGAATAATGCTGCTATGAACATCAGTGTGCAAATGTCTTTTGGATATGGGTTTCAAGTCTTTGGGGGTAATACTCAGTAGAGGATTGCTGGATCATATAGTAGATCAATTCTTAGTTTCTGAGGATCCTCCATACTGTTTTTATAAGCCTTAAAGAATGACTTTCATAGGAAGGAAATCATGACTCAAAACATCCAAGTATAGTTTACTTTATCACATTTGGTTTAGATAATCAATTGTTTAACAAACCCCAACTATTTGCTTATGTATAAGAATCATATTTTATATGTACACATATGTGTGTGTGTATAAATATGAAAAATTTTGGAAGGGTGCATATCAAGCTGTTAATTATGATTATCTTTAGGGAATAAAGAAGAGTGGTGAATAGTAGGTAAACAGAGAATTAACTCTTACTGTGCATATGTCTTGTGTTTTCATTTTAATAACTGCTGTCAATATATTAATAGGTTAATTAAATATTACAACTAAAACTATGGAAATATTGTTAATAGAATGACTAATAGAGGGAAGTTGTGCAATTTCCTCTGAAAGTCTTAAAAAAACAATTTTTAATAAGTTGATTTTTCCTGTATATATAATAAGATGAGACAGATGATATGATATAAAATAACTAAAAAGCATAACCCTATTAAGAATACTAACTCAAAAGATAATGTGCACCCATATTCATTGCAGTATTATTTACAATAGCCAACTCTGGAAGAAATGTAAGCGTCCCTTGATGGGTGAATGGATAAAGAAAATGAGGGGTGAGGTTGGGTGTGTGTGTGTGTGTATGCGAGCATGTGCACATCTGTGTACGTATAAAATAAAAATGTTATTTAGCTAAAAAAGAAATTCTTGCCATTTGCAACAAAATGGATAGAACATTGAGGGCATTACTAAGTGAAAAAAGACAGAGAAAGACAAGTTCTGCATGATCTCACTGATATGTGAAATCTAAAAAACAAAACAAAAAAATGAACACAGAACACAGACACAAAGAACACATTGGTGGTTGCCAGAGGCAGGGAATGGGGAGTGAGCAAAATTAATGAAGGAGGTCAAAAGGTACAAACTTCCAGTTATAAAATAAAAAAATCTTGGAGATGTAATGTCCAGCATGGTGATTATAGTTAATATGCTATATTTTATATTTGAAAGTTGCTAAGAGAATAAATCTTAAAAGTTCTCATAGCAAAAAAACCTATGTAATTCTAGATGCTAACTAGATTTATTGTGGTTAGCATTTCACAATACATAAAAATACTGAATCATGTTCTATACCTTAATGTAATGTTATTTCAAAAAAAAACCTCAGCAAATTCTGAATAGAAGAAAACTTCTTTACATTAGTACAGTTAAGTACCAAAAATTGACAACAAACATTTTATTTAATGTAGAAACTTCAGATGTATTCTCTATAAAATTGGAAATAAAGCAAGGATGTGGACTTTAACTGCTATGTCTAATGTATACTGAAGATACTGGTCAATGCTATGAAGAATGAAAAACAAGATACAGAAATTTGAAGGAGAGAGATAGCCTATTACTATTTGCTAACGATAGAATCTACTTAAACCAAGAGAATCAACAAATAAACTGTTAGACCTATTAAGAATTCAGCAAGGTTACCAGACACAGGACTAAAACCCAATAGCACTCTCTATGTTAGCAAGAACTAATTAAAAACCAATAGTACTAAAACTGTAAAGATTTAGAAATTAACCAACAACATATAGCCCTTCATAGAGAAAACTTTAGAACTCTATAAAGGACATAGACAATGACAGAAAAAAATGGAGACATACTGTATTCTTGTTTAACATTTCAAAGAGTCATTTCTTCAAGTTAATAATATATTTAATGCAATCCTATCAAAGTAAGTGAACTCTTAATAACTTGATCACCTTATCTAAAATTTAATATGAATGATGCAGCAATTCACTTCTGAGTATACATTAAAAGGAATTAAATCTTGAGGAGATACTGTACTTCATATCATCGATTATCACACAACGCCAAGGCATGGATTATTAAATGTCACTGACAGATGAACGATAAATTACAGTAATCATACAGGAAAATTATTCAGCCATAAAAGGCAATTCTATTATTTATGACAAATTGAACGAACTTTGAAGGCATTATAAAAGTAAGAAATAATCGAGAAATACAAACATGTGGAATGAATGCCAAAGATAGAACAAGGAATAGAGTGGTGGTGACAATGGGCTGGGGAATGAGGAAATGGGACGATTGGTTAAAGATGAAAGTTATTTATCGGATTAATAAGTTTGGGGATCTAATACACAGTATTGTGAATATATTAAATACTGTATTATACACTGAAATTCCTAACAGAGTAGATCTTAATGTTCTTACCACACACAAAAACAGGTAATTATGTGAGGTAAGGAGGGTGCTACATTGTGGTGGTAATCATTTTTGCAATACATAAGCGTCAATCATTACATCATAATACTTAAACTATACAATGTATATGTCAATTATATCTCAATAAAGCTTGAAAAATATAATGTATCAATCTCAACAGCTGGCAGAAGTATTGGTTAAATCTTGACTCTCATGTACTTCTAAACTACAAATCCAGCTATCTTCAAAAGATTAGGAACGCCAGCAGCTCTCCACTCTAGTAATTCTCTATATGTCTTTCAGAGATGCTCACACAAGAATACAAGAAGGGTCAACTCTTTAATTATTCATTCTGCTTTATTACTAAAACACACCTGGTGATAAGGCTCTGGGTAAAACTGACCCATTTCCACACTAATAGGAAGATTTTTCTTCAATCGAAATAAATAAACCCACGTAGGGTTCCTAAGTGAGTTTGTAGTAGCCTTTCTCAGATTACTGGTCAGATTACCATTTTGTTAAAAAGAAAACGGTATTTTTTCCTTAGTAGGTTAAAATTATACAAAAATCAAAGCTCCCAAGCAAGTCTAGTCTAGTGACAATCTCATTATTTTTTTATTACAAGTGTTAGTTATTATTTTATATATGCAAATAACAGTATAGAGCTCAGAGGTAGAAAGTCTACCTTCTATCAGCAGACTGAGTACTAAGATAGTCCAGACATATACACTACACATTTTAACCTCAATTCCTGGGCATCCAACTGATGCTGCAGGAAGAATTTGCATTCTATTTGGCATAAAATCGAAAATTTTAAAAAGAAAATAAATTGTTAAGTTCCTTGGCTGACTGTGCAAAGTTCAAGCTCTTCTACATTGAGATGACTATGTGTATCCATGTGCCAGGTATACTTAGTTACCTAAGTACCTCAAATGTATCTGTCCCTTCTCCCCCTCCATCTGCCCCTCCATCTCTTCCCTTTCCCCTTCCCACCTCTGTCTCCACCACTGCAGGTGTTCTTCCTTTTGCTCAGTGACTCCTAATTGTTTCTCGGTTTTCCCTGACACTGTCCTTCTCCAAACTGGCAAGATCTTTGTACCTGGCACACACTATACATTCAATAAGCACTTGTGGAGTGCATTTAGTAAGAAGTTTGCCAAAATCATCCCAAGAATGGGGCAAACTTCAGGAGTCTACTTTTGACTTTTTTGACAACACTCTTCTTCGACAGGTTTAGAGAGTTAGAGAGTTATCAGGAATACACACACACACACACACACACAACACACAACGGCAAGTAAAGAGCGTTGAGGAGTAGGAAAAAGAGAACAGAGACACTGAAAAAAACTTTGATAAAGCATCATTGTATTTTAAAGTGGAGGGATATTAAGACAGCAGTAATTCCAAAATTGTAAAGAAACCCATTACTAAGCAGAAACTAACCAGTAGAATCTTATCTTTGTTTTAGATTTTTAAGGGATAAATACCAATGTTTAAAATTACTAATTTTAATAAGTATTTTAAATAGTTTTCTAGTACGCTAGAGGGAGTATACACATCAGTTGCCTGCTATATCTATACATCGTGAGGTGGTGCTGGCTCACCCCTTGGCTTCAGAATTCTCTGCAAACTGGTGGAGCAGTCCACGTCGCATGAGAGCCTAAGCAACATCTTGAGAGGGCCTGCACTCAGTAGATGCACTGTGGAGTAGTCAGATACTGACAAGGTTGTCTTGGTAACAAATCTTTGGACATGAGGGGAGTACTGTTAACTAGATAAAAAGTCTGTTTATTGGGGTTCCGTGCTCAGTTCCCTGTGGGTAGTGATGAAAAAGAACAGGATGTACTCACATTTATATAAAGATATTGGGGTTGCAAGATAGGAGTGCTTGTGATCTCCAACAAAGAACAGAAAAAAAGAGTCAGGCAGTTTCAAATTTGCACAGAGTATTGCATGGAATCTGGTACCTGCAGGCTCCTCTGCACCGCAGTGGCACCCAGCAGGGTTCAGGATATCTGATCTAAGCAACAGTGACCACTGCATGCAGCAGTACTCAGCAGGCAACAGATGTAGTGGTGGACATCTGGTGGATGTGGTGGCGCCAGCCTTACCCAGCAGAAGGGGATCTGTGCGAGAGGCTGATTGTCCCTACAGGTGTCATGAAATAACTGATCAGAACGATTCATGGACCACCGATGAGAACACCTGAAAAAATTATCTGGGTATGGGTGTATACCATGGGTAGAGGATAGTGCAGGGAATTTGTGAGGTGGGGGCGGGGGAGGAAGAACTGGTGAAACACAAACTGCGTGTACACAAAGAATTGTGTACAAAGTACTGGGTATTGCTCAGATATGGATCTCTGGAGCACAGAACAATCCCTGGTTAACAAAGATATGAGATAAGGACATCTGATTGGTAAAGTCTCAAAAATAGATTTTAAACACTTAAAAATATTCACCAGGCTTAAATGATTTGTGAATTCACTAGTTACATAGAAATTTACCAAGTTTAAGGAAAATGAAATTTAACTAAAAGCACATATTCTTATAACAAATATGTTAATTTCTTTCCAGTCATTTTGCAAGTTATGACCTTCTCTTCAAGAGTATGAAAATAAAATCCAAACACATATTTCTTTCATAACATTCTGGACTCATTAAAATATATTAAATAACTTGCCTTATGGTCAAGTAAATAAATATGAAATCTGCTGTACAAAAAAACAAAATGTGTCAATTTTACAGTTAGAAAAAGTCATTCAGTGATTCAGTAATAAATATTTAATACAAAAAATAGCTAAAGATGCTGCTAAGGTTGCAATTTAAGTTATCTGTAATGATTATTACAACTTCTACTTCCACGGGAAGTAGTGAACAAATTCAAAACTCCTTGGAGATTTAATCCAAAGCCAGATAGCCCCATTCAGGGTACCCTGGAACTATACCAGTTTCTGAATTTGGGGACATAGGGAAGAATAAAGCTCTTTCACAATTAACAACAGTGATGAAAGGAGATTTTGTTTGTATGTGCTCTGGTTATCAAGTACTGACCAGAGGGGAAGCAGGTTGGCTATTCTGCATGTATAAGTGGTATCCTTTTGAATAGGAAAACAAAGGAAAGCTTTTAATGATTTCTTGGAAAAAACATGGGCCTGGTTTTAGTTCTAACTTTTTAAGCAATAATTACACCTATCTATTTCTATATATTCTACTTTTATATATTCTAAAATGTCGACAGTATTTTCAGTATATTTATAGTAAAGTCAAAAGATGTATTATTTGACTGCTAACATGGAACAAGAGATGATATAATCTGTGGGTCATATAAACAGCCTATATTTTCCTTCTTTCAAGCTATAAAACCAACCAATATGGGGTTTTATTGAGCAATCCAGATTATTTCCCTGCTGAATAAAATCCTTATCATGTACTTTTTAGATTGGTAGTACATTATCACAAAGTGACTGCTGATCAACACTTCTTTGCATAAAGTGTTTTCTAAGAGGTAGAGAAAAATCATACCTTCCCTTAGCATTTTAATCAGATGTCAAATTAAATTGAGCATCATTGGTAGGTTCTAAGAGGAAAATCAATTATCAAATGGCAAAATGCAGGCTGAGCTGTACATGAATAAAATGGCCTTTTTGATGGCCACTTGACCTTTATCATGGTTAGAGAGTTTTAGAAACTAATTTATGATATTTGAATGTCATGTTATTTTGAGCATCTTCTGAGATATCACCTTAATTCATAATTAACTCAAGAGTCAATCAGCTCAATATAGTCTCCCAAAACACTGGGCTGATGGATGAAGACAACTTTATGGGGGGGGGGCGGGGGGGGGAGGGTGGAACAAGGGAAGGAGAGGAAAGAATGAGGTGACAAGTATTATTTATTTTACAGAGAAGAGGCTAAAGACAAAATGATTTATTATAATTACACAATATGTGTAACTAAGCCCACTGCCTTTGCCAAGATATTGTGTCAAAATAAAGAGAATTATATAAATGTAAGTTTCTGACCCTTTTAAATTAGCATTTGGTGTCATCATCTGATCTCCGAGTTCGTCTTGAGCTACTGTTTTCAATTCTGCTAAATGAGCATGTGTAGGAAATATTACTATCTTTTTTCATATTGATAAATCACTTCTATTTAATGGAGAATAGAAAGCATTTTGTTGTTTTGTCAATTTTCTTTAAAGTGCTAAATAATAGAAGCTTCAAGCCTTCCTCCCTAGTCCCCACCCTTTATCTGTTTCCAATTAGACTGTTCCAATCCTGCCTATATAAAAATTTTGAAGCTACTATTAGAAATATAAAACATAATAAATATAACTTGACATATTTTTAGCTTCATATATGATACCAATATCTCAAATATGTAGGACTAACATATTTGGAAACGAACTGGGCAGATAGAACTGAAATCAGTGAAACTGAAGTCTGCAGCTTTTTAAATTAACACCGAGTAATTTCTTTTTAGTAAGTCAGGTTATTTCAATGATTTCATTTATTTAATAATTTTTTAGTTCATCTACATGCAAACAAGGTCTTCTTTTGAATGCTTATCATCAGTGTAATTTTTTTAGTGTAACTTTTAATGGGGTAGAAAAAATATTAAAGTGAATGTCTACTGGAAACTATTATAAATGTACCATAAAAATTAAAATGGAATTAAAGAAGCACAACCATTTTAAGTCATACATAATTTAAAAGACTATTACCAAATTTTCTTTAAGAAGTATGTGTATCAATCTATTCTATTAGAAACTAGTTGACTTCTATAAAATAAAGAACCATATACAAAGTACACCAATTATTATTTTCATGATCTTATAATTGTAAAAATATTTTCTTGACAGATGTCTTAACCTAGTTTTAGCCTTTTAACAAAGATATTTGCTTTTTCTCTCAAATATAGCTTTTTTGAATTGTATCATTACAGAGAATGTTAACTACTATAGCTAATGTAGCTATAACAGTTTATAGTGTTTCTCTTCCAACCTCTTCAAAAGGGGTTCAGCAACACTAATGGGTAGTGACTCTGGGCAGAGGAAGGGGTGGGTGAGAAACTTCTAGATTTTCCTAAGAAGATACTTGATGCAGATATGATTTTAGGAAAAGAGAGTGGAAGTAGCAATTGCAACAGGTATGAGAGTGGCTTCCACTTTGCTAGTGATCTCACTTGATTAGTGGTTCTAGTTGTTTCTCAAATTGTGGCCAAAATTAGTCTCCAGAGAAGCAAAGCCTAAAAGTTTACTGGTCTGAGTGTTTGAAAATAAATGTGTTTTGGATTTAAATATATTAGAAGTTAAAGGAGATTTTAGACTATGTATTTTTGTTTTTTAAAGGAGAAAGTGGGGTCGATTCATCTGCATAACTTTAAAATAGCCCTACTCCTGAGGCCAGTAGCAAGCTGGGCAAAAAGGTCAGATAATGCTGTCTCTGGGCTGCCAAGATACAACTGGGCAGCATGTGGTAGGAAATCCTTTGTGATCCTTTTTGGCTGTAACAGGAGGAACAAGGCAACTCATACATTAATCCTGAACTTGGGGATGAAGTATTATATTACAGATCTCTGGGACAGCCACCAATAAACTAATTCTTAGACAGCCTCCTTTGTTTCACAAGACAAACTAGGAATTGTGGGAGGATAGAAGGTGTTTATCAGTATTTCTTTACATCCATTGTTTCATTAGTATAGAACTCTTAAGTCCACTAAGAGATTTATTAGATAGCAGCTGGTAACAATCAGAAGGAAATCCTTATAATGGTGTAAATATATAAATATATTTATATGTGTGTGTATATATTATATACACATATGTATGTGTGTGTATATATGTATATATATGTGTGTGTATGTGTGTGTATATGTATATATAGTATGTTGTGTATGTATGTGTGTGTATATGTGTGTGTATATGTGTGTGTATATATGTATATATTCATTTACTACTTTCTGTAACTCTTCCCTTTGAAGGACTGAAGTGAGTAGTCTGATTTTCATCTACTTGTTCATTTTAGCTTGTTATTCCTTCTGTCTCTAGAATACTCTAATATAAGAATCACTTAAATATATTCAGAGAAAAATATATAACTCAATGAATGACAGCTTAGGTTAAAATCTTTTAGAATAAAACATATTCATGTCAAACCCATAGGGCAGCTTACATGCACCTGGCTAGATGCCAGGATATAAGTTGAACTCAATGTTATATATCTTAAAAACCTTATTTAACCAATATGGGCTTTCCTAATTCCACGGAATCTCTTAAAGAGAATAAGCCATACATTTAGCCACTTAGTACAGATTACGGATTTACTATAAAGACAGTAATCATCATAATATAAGCACCAGAATATAAGTTAAAAGGCCCAGGTTCTTGTCTTGACTCTGGCACTAAGAAGTTCTGTGGCCTTGAACCTCATTTATATAATGTGGAGTGAGGTGGGGAGGGAACCTCTCTTCTGATGGCTGAATTAGCTAATAAGTACAATTTACCTAGAAACAAAGATTTTTTTAAGTATTCATGAAATATTGACAGCCTCAAGATGTCTAACTATGTTTTACAATCACTAGAATAAGAATACTCTTCTGCTGTTGTTATTCATGTGTAATTCCAACATGATCACTGGATTAATGACATGAAATTTTGTCTTTGTCCATGCTCTTAACTCATACAAAAGAGCCTCTAGCTTTTATACACATCCAGCATATGGAAAATTGAAGAAATAATGGGATTTATTGCCAGTTTATAAATTGTAGCCCTGTGGATGAAAAAGGGGCCACAGGCTAAACCAGACAAGCTCAGGGGGAGGCCCACAATGGTGGACCTAACAAACCCAGAAACAAAATTGACTACACAGGGTGGTCTGAACATAAAAATTCCTAACTAAAAAGTGGATCAAAGGTCAATCTTTAACTTTGGCATTGTCTATTATCTTTGTGCATCTAAGATAGCATACCTTTGAAATGTCAGAGTAATGTTTTCCAGACCTCTCAAAGGCACAACCACTAGCGCCAGAGCATGAGATCATAGTTGTCTTGTTGACCACATACCATTTCTGTGTGCTGTAAATGTTAACTATCCAGTAAACATTAATGTAAAAGTATGTTACATTGACAAATCCACATTATTTCCAATCTCAGCGATTTCTCAGCTTTGCTTTCTTTTGCCTCCTTAACCTATGATCGATGAATTTCGTGTGGCCCCGCCCCGCCTGAGGTCTCCTCCTTTGATCCTAATGTATAAAATAAGCTGCAAAACTGCCATTCTCCAGAACATTTTCTCAATCCATTGAGATTTTGCTTCCTGGCAACTGTCATCAGTTTGGCTCAAATAAATTCTTATTAGGCTGGACAGCTTTTGTCATCAGCCTGATTTCACATGAACTTTAACATAGCTATATGGAGTATTAATATTGTTTTAGCTAATAGTAACTATTGTTCTAAAGACTATCTTTTCTTAGAGAATTAATATCTTTAAGTAAAATAATATTTGAACATATTTAAACTTACCCTTCTGTTTTATGAAAAATGACTTAACATTAAGTAAAAATTAACATTTATGATTTCTTTCCCAACACATAGCACTATAAAGGCATAAGAATTAGTTCTGCATGGTTCAGAGTTTGTATTATGAATAGAAACACAAGAAAAACAGAGAATGACTTTTTAAAATCTCAGATAAATCAAGGAGCAGCTGCTGACTCTCAAAATGCCAGATAATCATAGACATCTAATTTACTATTCTACCCAAACCTGGAAATAATTGCTTTCTACAATAATTCTGATGGAAATTCACCTACCTTACTGGAAAAACTCCAGAGGAAGACTTCTCACTACCTTGCAAGGTAGCACATTCTATTTTTAAATATTTCTTGTTTTTAGAAAATCCTTCCTTATTCTGGGCTAAAAATTTTTCTCCATTCAATCACTATCCATCAACAGTTCTTCCTTTTGAAGTCATGCACAATATTATTTTTCTTCCATACGTGAGCTCTTCAGATATTTGATGCTAGACATCATTTCACTCTAAGCTTTCACCTTTTCTAAGCTAAAAGCCTTAGTAACTTCAGTTTCTCCCATTCTCCTTTCATCCCCTCCCTCTCTTCCTTACCATTCTTGCTGCCCCTTCTTCCTTCTCCAAGCATTAACTGAATATACTAGGTATTAACACATGTCCATATATACATGATATAAGCTCTAGATCCTCACCTTCTTCAGAATGCTTTTCTAGTCTGTTGACATCTTTTTTTTTAAAAAAAAAGAGCCATCAGAAGTGAACATATGCAGAATGTATAAGAACTATTATCTCTTTTACTTCGAAAACCCAATTTCTATTGATATAACCAATTCCTTTTCCCTGTGCCTAGCTAAAAACATTCCGCTGATCATCTTTTCCCAATGGTACTAATTTGGACTTTTTTGGGAAAGAAAAAAATCTATAGACACCATTTCTCTTCTGTCAACCATAGCGTTTCTTTATAACAATGAATAAGTTGCTTTAGTTACAGGTTGTATTTCCCTCTGTGGGGTTTGGTTTCACTTTGGATTGGATGTAGCAAAATAGATGCTTGTCCTAGAACATTGTGTACCTCCCTTGTTATGGCTGCCCTAATAGTTATCGCTTGATTTAACTTTCTATTTACCTAACTCTGGTTTAGTCACTTTTTATAAAGAGATTTTACTGTTACCCACGTGCAGGTGTGGACAAATAGGCTGATCAGTGATTGGATGGCTTTAGTACAGAGTAACTATCTCCATCAAAAGAGTAAATTACATCCAATTTGTAAAATGGTTGTAGGCTTTTTCTTTTTTGTTTGTTTTATTTAAAAAATCGAATTCTCCTTCATTAATTACCTGTAGCTGCCATGCAGCTTTTTTTTTTTTCATTTTAAATTTTAGGAGCTCCTAATTTCAGAATTACCACCAATGTCACTGATTTCTTCATTACAGAAACTACAGATGACAATAAAATAGAAATAATAAATGTGAATAATCAGAATGTTTACTAGGCCATTGTCTTATTGTGCACATTAAATACTATTATCTCACTTAATTCTCTCAACTACTCTATAAAATAGATATTTTCATCTCCCTTGATGGATCGGGAAAGTTAAACTTAGAATAAAGCAACTTGCCTAATTTCATAGAGCTAGTAAATGGCAAACCACCACTGCTTCAAAGAAGGCTGTTTCTTCCTGCCACTCACTCAGGTGGTGATTATTTTCAGCTGATCCTGTGTCCTGTTTGGGCGGGGGGGGGGGGGAGTAGTGAGGAGGTCACTTAAGGCTATGACTAAAACAGGTAGCATGTCATTCAGCGTGGTTCGTTGTTGCAAAGGAATGGGAATTTAACAAGGGATCTAGTCTTGGTTCTGACACTAAGTAGCTGCGTAACCTTGAGCAAAATATTGTCTCTGAGCAATATCTTCATAATCTATAAAATGAGAAAAATTATCCTAACTTCACAATGTCATAAAGATTAAATAATTTTATATTTGTAAAAGCATCTAAGACAGGCCTGTAATACTAGGTAGGAACTTAATAAACAATTATTCATTCAGTGTTCTGCATTTTCAAATCCCAATTCGGTGGCATATTGCCATATCTTCTTAGATCTCCCACTGCCATCGTACTTGGAAAATCTAAAGGGAGTGATATCATTATAGGAGAAACATCCCTTTTAAATTGGTGCTTGTCTCAACAGTGATATCTTTTAAAAAAAAAAAAAAAAAACGAAAGAAAATGCAGTGCTGTAAAGGGAAGTAACAAAATTCCAGTTTGCATATTTTTAACATGGAAAAGGATCCAAGGGATATTCAACATAAAAAATCCTCAAAGGCATATACTGGGTAAATTTAGGGGTAGATATTAGAGAAGAAAGAGTGAGAGGATACGACATGCAGGTGGGTTCATAAAGTGACTTTTGATTAGGAAACAAAAACATTTAGGTGTATAATTTGAGTAAAAAATGCTTCCTTATTTTATGCTTCTTTCTCCAATTTGCCTACAATTTGCAAAAAAGGAAAATGACAGTAAATTCATTGGGTTGCTATGAAGATGAGTGAAGAGTTTTTTACAAAAGATACCTGGGATGTAGTGAGAACTCAATAAATGTATTTATTAGTTGCTATTATTGTTAGTATTTTGCTATTCTCTTTTTGCACATGGGAAAATATCCTTGTTCCTTTAATTGATGTTGAGAATGACAAAATGCTCTTCTACATTATGTCCTTTAGTTCTTCTATAAAACTGCAGGGATGCTCAGTTCTGACCTTTTCAGGTGTTCAGTTAGATAAGGAGAAAGGATTAGGGTTTAAGAAAACAATAGAAGGCCCTCCTGCCATGTGGCACTTCTGTCCTATGTTTGTTATACCTAACAGATCTCTGACCTAAGACTGTAAGGCAGATCCCAAATCTAAATCTATTTTAACTTGGGAAAAAATGTAAAAGCATGCAAATGTAGACAATAGTAAAATACATATATCACATATGTTAAAATCATGTATTGTAATATGTTTCAAATCTTTTAAAATTAATTCAATAAATATTTATTGAATATACCAGGTGCTGAGAACTAAGAAATAAAATATAACTGATAAAGCTGTCATTCTTTGTGTATCTCCCTAATCCTGCATCTTTTGTTCCTTCCTCAGATATATTATAATAAATTTGATGTCAAGCCTTCTAGTCCAGGTTTTTATAAATTTATATACAGATATTCACAGCAAAAAGAGCATTTTTGTACATTTGTACATATGTATAAATTACATACTTAATTTCTGCAACTTGACCTATCATGTTGATACATGTGGATCTAGTTCACTGACTATAACTGCTATATGGTATTCCATTGTATGAATATTCTATATTTTTATTTCCTTTCTGATGGATTTTTAGGTTGTTTCCAATGTGGTTTTTTTTTTTTTTTTGCTATTATAAAAAACGTTGCTTTATGTTAATGTTCTTGTGTTCGTAAGCAAGAATTTCTCTGTGAATAAATCTATTGGAATTGCTATGTTGTTTGGGAAATACTTTTTTAATTTTAGCAAAAACTATCATATTGCTTTAAAAAATTCATAGGATTTGCTGCTGTTGATAGCATTTTAATTTTTGCCAAATTCATGGCTGTGGAACGGTTTCAACTTTCATTTCCTTATTACTGCTGCAGTTGTGAATGTCTTTAAGTGTTTATTGACTGTGACGATTTCCTCTGCAGTGAGCTGCCATTTAATAACCCTTATCCATGTTTCTAATGGGTTGTCTTCTGTTTATTGACTAATAAGGCGTTCATATATACAACAATCTACAGATCGCAAATACCTTCTCCTAGCCTGTTGCCATTTTTTGTTTGTTTGTTTTGTTTGTTTTTTTAAATCTCTGCCTATAGTATCTCCTGTCATCTCAAAATCTTTAATTTTGATATGGTCAAACCTGTCATTTTTAATGGTTTGTGTTTTTTCAGTCTTGCTGAAAATACCATGGATATTGGGAAAGCTAGTGGTATAATGAAATAAACAATGGGGTAGAAGACAAGACATAGGTATAAAGTGGGACTGAATCCCCAATCCAATATATTCTAATTGTGTGACTAAATAAAACAATCTCTGAGTTTGCTTCCTCACATGAGAAACCTACTTTACACATATGCCCATTTATCTTAGAGTGCCTATTCCATGCTGGCACCATTCTAGGGCTGAAATTCTAGTGGTAAACAAGACATACAGTGAAAGTGTTCTATAAATTAAGAAATATTATACAAACATATGGTATTATGATTACCATCATTAGGGACATTGTGAAAAGTTCCTCTAAAGTTGCTTACAAATTGAAGGTGTAACTATTTTAGTTTATGTGAATATGAACTGATAGGAAGTCGAACCATACAAGACAAAATGTCTACCAAGTAAAAGAGAGTTTTACATTGGAGGGCGTCAAGGACTTTTACTAGAAACCCAGACTTTGTTTGGTTCAAACCTTGCTTGGGGCAGTTAGTTATCCAGGCAGCAACTTCGAGGGAAGTCTACTCACTTCCCTCGACATGCCTGTCTTCCACTTTTCCCATCTGATCTCAGCCTCTTCTAACATTGTCCTCTCCTAGATCATGCAAAGTACGTTCTATATCACCACTTATTTTGGTGTTACCTCTACACGTAAATTTCCAATAAATTTTTACTATTTCCAAACTGAAGGGAAAAGTAGGAAAAGAAGTTATGTGTGTACATACATGTATTCTCTTTCCTCATTTTTTTCAATACAATATACAAATTAATAATCTGCTGTTTACAATTTTAGCAACTGAAACGATAACCCAGTGGGAATGTAGAGAATGGAGGATATATTCTCTTGTAGGGTAAAGTTTTAAGGGTTAAAGAATCAGATTAAGCACTATTAAGACGCTCAAGACATAGGCAGTTTGATGTAGGCAGTTGGGCAAACAACTCAGGTTTAATCTGATTATGTGAAGCTCTTGGGATTTTCTAAAACTGTGATTCAAATTCATGAAACAATTTTCAAAATATGTTGTTTTATAATATGAGTGCATCTATAGTTGAGAACTACTCAATAAGAAAAACTTTTAAAACATAGTCTAGGTTTTCATTTCTCATTAATTAACAGAACTCAAGTAGTTTAAAGAAAAAAAATCAGAATAAAATGTTACTTTTCATTCTCTCCAGAAAAAGTCCTGAATATTAAAACTAATATCCATTATCATGATTAAATATCCATTGAAAGAATTATTAGGATTTTAAAAATGTAAATATATGAAGATGGTCAAGTCAGTTTTTTTTTTAAAAAATCTCTATTCTAGGAATAGAGAAAAAAAGTTAAGGTTTTAAAGATGAAGATGATTAAACTTCTGTGGGTGATAGCCACCAGCTTTGAGTATCCACCATCAGCTAGCTTGTATATTGAGACTTTATACATATTATTTGACCCAATCTTTACTGTTACAGATATTTTATAGATGACAGAGAAGTGAACCCAGGAGTATGTGTTTAAAAAGTTTTCAAAAGTTGACAACATGAAAATAAGCCAGAACTGACATATCAATTCATTCCCTTTATAACCTCCATATCCAGGCTCTCCCAACCCCAGATATTATGGAATCAGATTAATCTTCCTAAATGAAGTTTAAATCATTTGACACTCCATATCAAAAATCTGGTTTATGAAATTTAGAAGAAACTTCTTAACCTCAAATTCAAGACTCTTCAAAATCTAACTGATCCATACCATAATCCTATAGGTCCAAAGACTTCACAAATTTAAAAAACATTTATTGAGCACCTAATCTACGCTAGGCTCTGTGAAAACATAGCTTTGTCTGTAAATTGCTCATAGTATAGTGTTTCTCAAATGCATATTATTGCTTTCTGGGCCTTTGCCTACTTATTTCCTTAAAGGAATGTTTTGCTCAATTCTACATTCCTCCCTTGTCCTAATATCAAAATCCAACCTATTGAATATTTAGCATTGATCCCACCTCCACGAAGCATACACTAAATTTTTGCTGGAAAGTATGCCTCTGTCCCGTAAGCCTCTTGAGCACTAGGTTCCAAATTTGTGTGAACTTGATTCCTGACCTGTAAATTCCAAGGCCCCTCACTTAGAGATTCTGAGTCAGTAGGTCTGGCCTCACCCAGTATGGGAATGTACATTTAAACATGTCTGTCAAATTCCTAAGTTCATGCTCCTTCTACCCATGCTACCCCTCTCACTGAATTGAATCATCTTCTGAGAACTCCAGGGTCACAAAGACATAATCTTGATCTCAGCTTTATCAATCTTGATGATTTTGGCTCTTCAATTACCAGATACCTCCTGTACCTGACCACATTCTTGGCATGATAAGTAAAATGATTTAGTTTTAGCGTTTCTCTCTCTCTCTCTTTTTTTTTTTTTTTTGGTAATAACTCATCACCTGATTAGACTAAGTCTTTTTTATTGGATAAAATGATACACACATGAAAGCACATTGACACACCTGAGTGACTTGAAGGCTCAGCTACTGACTTGTTAATATGTTTGCACTGGAAGACACAAAAGATTCTCCCACTGTACTACAGATTTCTTGAGGCAGAAACTGTCTTATATTTAAATTGACAGTGCCTAGCACACTGCCTGTTATTGAGCATGTTATAAATGAATGAATGAATCAATGAGTATATCTAACCAAAAATTTACTGAGGCAATATATTTTCATGTCTCCTTAGTGATATACAGGAGAGGCATGAGAACTACACAAATTAAACCGAGCTGCATTCAGAGCCTGCAGTGTGCTGCTGCCAGACTCCGGGAAATCTACAGAGCAATAGGTTCCTACAGAACAATTTACCCATACTATGAAAGGAAAACAGAAACTTTAAGTAGTAGTACCCTACACAAAATAAACCCAACCATTCATTCCCTACAACCAGATCATGGGAAACCTATAGAATAAAGGCTGAGACTGCTACCACTTCTTTCACCCTGTATACCCATATAATCAAAGGAAAATAGGGAAACAAAGTCTTTAAACTATAATTCATAGAAACTGAGAATCACCTTGAACACCTGGGGTTTCTCTCCTTCTCTGTCTCTGAGAGGAGACTACGCTCTGTCTACGGAGCATGATTCCTTCTTTAATGAACTTTCCTTTGTCTCTAATTCTAGTGTGCTTGAATTCTTTCCTGCATGCAGTCAAGGACCCACCTTCTCTTGGTGTAGGACTTTAATCCCCACTCAGGCGTATTTGCCCTGTCCTGCATTACTGGTATCAATTTTTAAAAATATGGTACTCAATGTAGAGAATATACCTCTTTCCTTAAAAAGAACTAATGCAAACTATCAAATCCAAAGTTCACACTAAGGACTTAAGACTATTACAGTTTTTCTATTTTATATGAAGCAAGCACTGATAAGATTAGTGTTCTTTTCAGAAATATATTACAACAGGGACGGGATGTTTCCACTTTTTAAACTGTGAAAAATGTTTATGATATAATAAACCTAATTTACAAGAGGGACATGGCAACATTTTAGTAGTAGTAGCAGGACCTTTAAGGGGTTGATGTAACAACCATACTATTGTTTAGTGGAGAAACGTGGCTTAAACAACAGTGAGACTAGTGTAATTGCTTTGTGCTGGTGAGTTTGAAACAGACTTCAGGCAGCTATTCGCAAAATGACTTGTGACATGCCATTTCTTTTTAGGAGTCTGAATAGAGAAAAGGCCAGGGAAAGGGAGTAATGCCTTCCTTGAAAATACAAAATAACAATTGCCAAGCCTATGGAGAAAAGGATGTGAAATAGCTTCTAAGTGCCATTTTGACCAGGTTGCCCCAAGGGAAAGTTCAGCTGAGTATTTTCTGACAGCCAAAGCACTTTCCTTCTTAAGCACAACCTCACCACTGACATTAATATAGTCATGAAATCTCCACTTCCAAAAAGGAAGGAAGCTTCCAGCTCCAAGAGAAGGACTTTTCCCTGTAACAATTTAGGGAAAGCCTCTAGAGTGGGGGCAGAGACGGTCTAAGTATATAGGCTTCCTCTTTCTTCCCATGTCTTGGAAGACACTGCACAGACTTCCAGAGGCAGAGAAGAAAATCTGCTGATCAGAAGTAATTATTTGGGAAACCTGAAAATGGCCTAATATTATTTTTACATTATAGACACCATATAATTTCTTCTTTAAAGACTTGAGTTAATTTTTAACCTAACTCCTTGATGTTAAGAGTCAATAAACTTTGACCCTGTCCCCCGCTCCGTAACCATATCTGTTGAACTCGGATTCTATTAACCAATTTATGTTTAACTATATAGAAAAATATAAACTTTCAATCTTTAAAGTTTTAAAAATAAACCCAAATGATAAACTCATTATGAAAGAAAAATTTGTGTGTAAAGCTACTGTTGGTCTCCCTGATCATTGCCTTAATACTGCAGTCATTCTACTAAAACATAGTGACAACTTTACTTCCCTTGCAAATTACTTGTCTACTTAGGTGTATTCTATTTATTATACTAGTAAGTAGATAAAGTATGATATGCACATATGTTGTTCAGGATCACTTCCACTTAAAATTACACTTTCCTTTGCATGCTCCATTTCCCGTATATTTAAAATGAGTCATCTGGTTTTATATATTTAATATGATTAAATGGATATATATTTATTATCTATTCACTATGTACTTTTAAAATTCATGGGAATGAAATTACATGTAGAAGTCATTCTAATTTTTCTGTTCTCATTGAAAATCATGGGAAAAACTGCTATTACTTTCCTCACATTTATATAAGAGAACATTTATACTGGCTCATAGATAAGGCTATATGGAATAGTAGGAAAGGTAATATTTTGGAATCAGAAGGTTTATATCTGATTTTGTTACCTCTAGTATGTGAGTTTGTATATCATTTACCTTCTTTGAAATTCAATTTTATCACCTATAAAATAGCCATATTGATATAGGACTTGACTCAAGTTTTTTTGTAAGATGTTAAGATATGTGTAATGGGTGAAAACTTAACTGATTAATAAACAATATTACTAAACTTGTAGTGTATTTAAGTGATATCTAAAAGCCAAAAACACACAGATATGTAAAATAAAAATAATTATTCAGTAAATTCATGAATCATAGCTTTGTTTATATTACAATTAATATATTCATTTTAAATTTCAGTAACAACTTAATACCATAATTATAGATTTCACTATATTAAAATAACATAACCTATCTACAAACTATATTATGAAATGCAAATATTATAAAAATATAAATATTTTAATTTCCCTAAGAATTTATGAAGAAATTATGGGTTTCATTATTTAAAAATAATGACATAGCCTTCCACAAATATGATTGTGAAGTGTAAATATAGTTGTAGGGATACATACACATTATCATTTACTAAAAGGTAACACAGCCATATATGCATCGACGAAGCAGCTGTATTACTGAAACATGCCGAAACTGAATTGTGATGAATTAAATAATTATAAATGCATCAAAGAAATATTGTTCTTTGAAGGAATTCCACTGTAGATATATATGTAAAGCAAATGTTCATTTCGATTCCTTCTTTACGAATGGTAAATGGGATGTGAAGAATCATCACTGGGAAACATTCTTTGCTTTTTCAACAATTGTTTAGCATTTATTGTAGGTCAGGCTTTAGATTAGAGATACGTCACTGAATAATGCAAACAAAAATCTCTGTCCTCATGAAGTTGGCATTCAGGTAAGAAGCAATAAATAAAAATCACATACCATGATGAGTAAATTATTAGAAAATTCCAAGTGCTTTGTCAATGAGCAATTAGGTTATAAGTGCTAAGAAAAAAGAGCAGTGTAAGGAGATGAGGTATGTATGAATATGGGAGGGCAGATTCCAGTTTTAAATAAAGTGGTCATGGTAGGTCTAATTAAGAGGGTATTAAGAAGACAGCCATACAGCACTCTGGGGGAAAGATCCCGTAAGAGGGAACAGCCAGTGTAAAGCTCCCACTGGATTCCAACAAATACCCCATTCTCCAAGTAAGTAAAGTGCCTCAGGGTGACTTGATTTAAGGGAACAGAGCTAGTCAATAATAAAGCCAGGACTATAAACCAGGTTGCTTGACTTTTGGTACAGTATCATTCTTTTGTGTCTTTGTTTACTAGACAGAGAAAGTACTCTGTTTCCCTTAAAGCACTGAGTGACTGTTAAGAAAGCATCATCACTGTTGCGGTTGTAATCACTACTATTATTATTAATCAGGTCTTCTGATATTTCCTGAAAGGTAGATAAAGCTCAAATAATAATTTCACTTTCCCTTCCCACGGTTTATTTTTCTTTCTTTATCTGTGCTTCTTCTCTTGGGTAGATAATTTTAGTATCTGATTATCAGTTAAAGTAATTATGTTTCTTTGGATATTTTGATAAAGCGAAGGTGTTTAGCATAGGAATAAGCCATAAAATAGAAAGCATTCATGACAATATGAAAAAGAGCTGAAGAAAGAATGGAGAGAACATGGAGCCCCATGTTAAGAGGGCTCAAGACAGGCAGAGAGGGAAGAAGGAAGGGAAAGGGGAGAATCTTTGAAACATACTTGGACTAAAGCCTCCAGCATGGTTACTATGTGAAAACGATGAATCTGGCCTTGAAGAAATAACAAACTTAAAGTAAAAATGTTAAAAACAAAGACCACAAAAGAGGGAAAACTGTAGAAAAGGCAAGAATAGTGGAAGGGAGGCTGGAGAGGAAAGGAGAAGAGATTTAAAGATATTTTCAAGAAAAAAAAAATGAGAATATTATACAATAAACAATATAAAAGAAAAAGAGTAAGAATCAGATTTCAGGCACAGTAGACTTGAGTGCTGGTGGAATTACTAACAGCAAAAGAGAACAGAGAGGAGAGTCTGAAAGATGAGCTTTCTTTTCGTAATGCTAGGTTTAAGGTGGCAGTGAGGTACTCACGAGTGGAAAGGGTCTAGTAGATAAGAGGTACATTTGGAAGATGTGTATCATTTAGAGCTATTTGGTTCAACGCAGTAGCCTCTGACCACATGTGGCTATTGAACACTTGAAATTGTGACTAGCCTGATCGAATGTGCTGTTAAGTATAAACTAAAGATTTTGAAGATTTCATATAAAAAAATATAAAATACTTCACTAATATTTTTCTACATTGATTACATGTTGAAATAATATTTGCATAGATTGGGTTAAATGAAATATATGAAAATTAATTTCATTTTTTTACTTTTTACTGTGACTATAAAAAATTAAAAATTATTTTGTGGCTTGCTTACTGGACATTGCTGATATAGAGCAATACTAGATATGTATTAGGATCACACAAGGGGAAGAGAATGAGATGAATCGCAGACATTCTGAAGTGCCTCTACAGAAAACACATATGGGAGAAAAACACATCATTGTTAAGTTAATATTTATTGAGCATTCTAAGCTTTATGCTAGACATATTAGTGCATCATCTTATTTGTTCCTCCAAACAACTTTAGGAAGTATTAGTCTTCTACAAAAGGCAAAAATGAGGCCTAAAGAAATTAATCTGCCCAGTCACCAAGTTAAATGTTGATATTGAGATTCAAACTCATGACTGACTCCGGATCTCAAGGTGTAAATTCCACATCATCAATTCCAGAACAATTCATACTCTGCAATTATTAAATTGTTATATTATTAAATGGTTATAGTAAACTAACAATTTATTAGAATGTTTCATTGTCTCAGTCAGTGATAGACCAGTGATGTCCTAATTTGATTAAAAATACAAATGTGTAAATTTGTAACTTTAGTATTATGATGAGCTGCTGATGTTGGCATATTTTCACCATACTGGGCCTAACTAAAAGTTTCCAGTGCAAACCCTTGTCCTTTATCAATGTCTACCCCTAAAATCCCAAAGCCATCAAAGTTAGATGGTAGAATGGAGATGATCCTGGGCAAAACCCGAAACAGCAGGGCTCTGTTTTCTGAATATAACGAGATATGACATTGATCCACTTAAAATTTTAAACACTCTCTTTCAAACTATAAAAGCACCTGAACCTCCTACTTGTGATTTAAATGTTTTGGAGAGAACTAAATCAAATTGTAACCTTTGTTGAAGAACTAAAAATTAAGCTAACCCAACTGGATACTTTAAAAATAGATTTTTGTAGACCTTGAAAATGCAACACTTTCAAGGAAGAGAAAGAAAAAAAAAAGGCTTGATATTTTGACTAGAGTCATAACATAGTAATATATCCTACAAATATAATTGGGATCAAAAGAATGAGGTGTTTTTCATGTATGTTTGGTTGGTTTTAATTTCAAATACAAACTTTTCTTTTTACCTTTAATTTCTACTATCAATGTAGACTAAACAGTAATTATAGGACCACTGAACTTGTACATTGTGGGCTACTACATAATTTTTGGAAACTTGTCCATATGAATTTTATCAAGCAGTTTGGCTTAAAATATATAAAAACATTTCCTCAGGCTTAAAACAAGGATCATCAACAATTTACAGTATGGAAATGGAAAAATGAAAGAGAATTTCAAGGCAAGATATTTTGTTTTGAAATAAGACTAGTTAGCAGACGCATCATTAGACTGCGCATGTTGGATATGGACCCAAAGGGTCTATCTGAACTGACCCACTAATGTACAAATTTGACCTCAACCATGTCTCAATTTTTTTTTGAAGTCAGATAACTTGGATTTGGATATATTCATAAAAATTGCTCCTCTTAAGACCCAAAGTTTCTGAGAAATGCTTATCTAAAGAGGAAGTATCAGAACTGCATAGGGAAGAAATTATAAGACTTTGCCCTTTATTTTGGCTCTTTTTGGTTAATTCCCATGACTCTTCTATGCAATCAAGGAGTTATTCTTGGACTTACTCCCTTACTCATTACAATTCATAATAATTTGGAAGAAAGGTTCAGGCCTGGAAGGAGAGACCAGTTAGCCCTAAAAATGCTTTGTCCGCCCACGTGCCAAGGTGTAAGGAGCATGAAGTGACAGACCCAGGCATAATAGATGGCTACTCAATACTATCATTGAGAGCCACCAAATTGACTCCCTTCTTTCCAAGAGTATCCCTCCTCTCAAACTTCACTTGAGATTCTTATCGTTAGAAAAGTCAATTGAATAATCTTTGTATTTGCATTGCCACTTCCCGTTTGTACGTTAGCATAAAGTATGCTGCTTTATTGGGTTTAATTTGGAAAAAAATATTAAGCACTATGTTCTAGGCACAGCTGTAGGTACTAGAAATACAGCAGTGGACAGAATGACAAAAATCTCAGCTCTCCTGAAACACATTCTGGTGGGGAACACATTCAATAAACAAGTTAAACAAAATCGATAGTATGTTAACTATTAGATGCTGGAGAGTAAGAAAATGAAGCAGACAAGGGGACTATGAACTGTGGTGGGTGGGTTGAGAAAGCCTGAAATGTTAGATCAAGTGGCCAGAAAAGCCTTCACATAATCAGATAAAAAGCCTTCATCTGAAAGGGTAAAGGGGGCAAAATCTAGGACTTGATTAGTCTAAGCTGGAGCGCAGAAAGACTAGGAGATTAGCATATTTTAAACGGCCCTGAGGTGGAGAGGAAACCATATGAGATGGAGAAGAGAAGCAAAGATCAAATATGGACCATCGAAGACAAACGTGGGCTTTACATTTTGCCTAGGACTGACTAGTCCTTTGAGCATGGCACAACACACTTTCTCATTTTAGTCAAAGAACCAGGGTCTCCTGCCAAAACCCTCAGGCAGACCATGAGACATGGACCCCGGCAGGGTCCCCCGCACCCCTTTCCCCAGGAATGGAGCTAATGCCGAGCAGAAAGCGGTATAAATTGAGAGTCGAGTACTGGCCTGGGAAACTGGAGGGGAGTAGTTGGAAAGAAGATACCAGAGGCCCCTTCATAAGACATACAAATGGAAACCTAACCCCCTGACCACCACCATGCAAACTCGGGAAGGCACAGGCAAGCGAACACACCCCCAGGATTGTAGGCACAGAGCGAGGAGCGAGGAGGCATGAATTCAACCGTTAGAGCCCAAAGCCCAGAATTTCCAAGGCAGGGTCGGTACCGCGCGAGGGAAACGCCGTTCCCCACGGTAGGAACGGGAGGGCGGAGGGTGGGAGCGTGTGCTGGGGAATGAGGCTGTGGGCGGCAAGCAGGCAAGGCCGCCGCAGGAGGAGGGGGCGGTTTCGTCCCGGGTCCCGGGTCCCCGGCGCCCGCCAGCCGCGTGCATGCAACAGGGAGCTGGACGCGAGCGGGCGCCCCGAGGGGCCGAGACGGGGCCGGGATCGGCTCCAGACCAAGTGCCCCAAACACGCGTGCCCCGCCCACGCGCCCCCAGCCCAAACGTCCACCGCCCCCTCCCCAGGCCCGCGAGGGCCCGGCCCGCCGACAGCGACAGGTTCCAGCAGTCGAACCCGCAGCTCCCGCGCCGCCGCCCGCTCGGCCCCTTCCCGCCCTGCGCGACGGTCGAGGGGAGATAGAAAGAGCCGGCGGATGGCGGCGCAGGGCCCCGCTCACCATGGTCGGCGGGCGGCGATGCGCTGTCCAGGGTAGCCAGCGTCCCTCTGTCCCGCGCTCGGCCGCGCCCGCTCTACTTACCCCCACCCACGCCCACGCCCAGCGCGCGCGCGCCGCCCGCCTGCGCCTCCCCGCCCCCTCGGGCTCGCGCCACTCCCGCCCGGCGCTCGGAGCCTCAGGGCCGTTTCGAGCGCCCGCCGCTCTCCGCCCCCTCCCCTGACCCTGGCCTCGCCGGCCGCGTCGCGAGGAGGGCGGCGGGGGGGGCGGGGCAGGCGAAGCGGCGGTCCCGTGCGGCCTCGCGCGCCCCTCCCGGGCGCCGGCTTCTCCCGCGCTGCCGCGGCGCCCCCTGCCGGGCGGGCCGTGATTTGCAGGCCCAGTTGGCGGCTGCCGCGCGCGGCCAACGTTCACAGTCTCCGCAAGGACCCACCTGCCATCGGCCTCGGTCCCCAGGCCCCGGAGGCTTCGATGGCTGCGCAAGGAGTGGGGAGGGTGGGGAGGTAGAGGGCTAGGGCACTGGTCCTGCTGTTAGTTGGGCTCCGTGGCTTTCGAGCATACCTTAAAGAGGGAATGGCTCTTGCTCATGCAGGTTTGTGTGGTGAGTGGTTTAGCTATACCAGGTCCCTTTAGGGATGAGCCAGGTTGAGGATCAGTCAGAGTTTAAGGTTCTTTTTACTCACGCGACAGTGCTCTCAGAAAGTGTGGGATCTTATCTCCTGGCCTTTATTTTTATTTTTATTTTTGTCGCCGAAGGTAAAAGACGACTTGTGTTACTTGACCTTTATTCATTTTTAGCATTAAGAATGTGTGCTATTATTATTATTATTATTATTATTATTATTATTATTATTATTATTATTCTTTGGCCCAGTTGGCGGCTGCAAGCTGAAATGCAAGCGAAATAAATACATTTTTTGGAGTTAGGAACGTTATACCTGGATTTGCTGAGGAAACTACCATGTAAACAGCATACCACCCTTGAAGTAATGCAGACATATTTGCAGTTTCGAAAAGTAGCAGAGTGAATAAACAAATGCCAGGTATAAGTCATAATTGTCATATAATCACCTAATTAGAGTTTCATATATTTGGAGTGCTCGATATCAGGTACATTTGTATTTGCTTACTTAGACCCAAAACAGGTATTTGTTAACCAAGTCTCATAAAATCTTATTATCAGTGGGCTCAGGAGTCAGTCTTGTCACATACTGTCTGTGTGGTATTGGATTAGTTACCTAACCATTCTATGTTCCCCTTTCCTGATAAAAATGGGAATAAAAATAACACAAAGCATATTGTTAGGATTAATGTTGTGGCAGCCTGGCCCTGCCTGGCCATTTCCTGATCCAAAAAGTTAGTTCCTGACTACCCCTCTCCCCGTTAACCAGGCAGCCAATCATTGTTCTTCCTTATATGGAATATCTGCAGCTGTGTAGAAATGCAGAGGTAGACGACTGTATAAAACTGCCCACTATGTTACAATTGGGGCTTAGCCTTTGGATGAGAATCTTCTGAGCTGTTGCTGGTATCAATAAACGCTGCTTCCTGCTTGTCACCTCGGTGTCCCATCTCTCTGTTCGAGAATCCCGCAACAATGTGAGTAAAACACTAGAAAAATGTCTGCTGCAAAAAAGTACTCGCTATTGATATTGTTATTGATGATGATGCCTGTGGGAATCGGAAAATGATAGTCAGTTTCATTCTGGCACATTTTTATAGAAAGTGTCTATATAGCCAAAACCAAATTCACAATTTAATGCCATTTCCTTTCATTTATTCACTTTGTTCATTCAACAATATTTGAATGTGTGCTATGTCAGGCATTGTGCTAGGAGCTGGGGATACGGTGATAGACCACACCACAGCACCTGCCATCAGTCTATGATCATATTATGACATCCAGACAAATATTCACCCAAATATTCACCAAATATTAAGTGTTTTCCCCTCAATAGCAGTATTTTGGAATGATTTTTTTCCTTTTTAAAATTTTCCCGATTTTTGAAACATTTTACGTTTTTAAAGCCATTAAAAATAGCTTCCACATTCTTTGAATATTGAACTATAAAAAATAGGATCTGAATTTCATTATATCATTAATCTGATGTAGTAGAATGTGAATTCTTAATCTAGTGATCCTCAGATGTTATTGTGTATAATTTGCACCTAAGGACTTAATCAACTGCAGACACCTGGGACCCATCCAAATGGCCTCAGGTGCAAACCAGGAATACAACTTTTTAACAAGCATCACAAATGATGGCTGCTTCAGGCAGATGGCCCATGAGCCATATTTTGAGAATACAAGTCCATCATCTACTTAGGGAAAACTATTTTTCTAACAACAATAAGAGGGGAAAATGTGACAACCAGCCTCTAAGCACACTGCTGTTTGCTTGCAGGAATTGTGACATTAATGTCATCTATACCTTGCAGAGTTTACCAGGTTAACATATGGAAGGAACTCTTAAGCTTTGAATTATTCCTATACTTCTCCCTACCATTTAGCTTGACAATCATCATTTTACATTTATCTAAAAAAAAATCAACACACAGTGCCAGAAGGTGGTCTAAAAAGCCATCTATACCTTATCTATTTCTTAAAATACTATTTTATGGTTTTCCTTCACTACAAAAAGGACAAAAGAGACAGCCAGAAAGTATTTTTTCTACCAATATTTATTAAGTAGAAAAAGGAAGTGGTTCTACTTTACAAACATAAAACTGGAATAGTACCTATCACTCTAACCACTTATGCATTCCCACTTATTTGGCAATAAAAATATTTTAATAGGCCATCAACATGATTTTATAGTATTTTCTTTATTTCTTTATTATTTCTTCTCTTGTGTGGCTTACATAAAAGCTGGAATCTGCTTGTGGTTCTTAGCTGTAGGGCAAGACTGCATTGAGCATGTGTACCAGTTAAAGTGCCATGATAACAAAATATAACCTAATCATGTTTTAGAAATAGAGATCAGACATCGTTCTTTTCTATGCATATATTTTATATTTTACGTGTAAAGAATGTCTATCTCAGAGAGGTTAGAAATGACCAACAACTCATAGGTCATAGTACTAAGCCTGATTTCCTGACCCCTTGTCCAGTGTTCCCATTGTCAGTACTGTCTTTCCAGCCCTCTAGAAACAGACTCTGAAGTCACATCCTTTTCTTGGCCATATAATCTGGCTTTGTGTAAAGAAAGCTCTGTACCTCTGAGTTTAAAATGAGAAATAATATAAAGAGTAAAGTCAGGCAAGCTCACAGTGGCACAACTAGGTGACCACCAACAAATTTAGTGCACCTTTTACTCCATATTATCAGGGGTAAGGATTTATGTTAAAGCCATATATGTATCTGCTTTTCATTTTATTGGAATAGAGTAACAAGTGGACAATCATTACCTTTTATCAATCAAGGTAAAAAGAGATTTCTGCTCATTTACTTAAAAATATTTACTGAGTACTGTGCTCCAGTACAATGTTCTAGAGCAGGGGTTGACAATTAAAGCCACAGGCCAAATCTGGCCAGCTGCCTGTTTTTGTAAATAAAGTTTTATTCAGAACACAACCATGCCCATTCATTTACATTTTGTCTATGGTGGCTTTGAGCTACAATGGCAGAGTTGAGTAGTTCTGAAAGAAATTTTATGTCTTATAAATCCTCAAATATCTACTGTTTGGTCCTTTATTAATCTAGAATCTAGATGTTATGAATAAGACCGTCAACAATATAGATAGATCCTTTTCTTTTGTGAAACTTACATTTTAATGAGAGGTGTCATGAAGAAATCATATAAAGATAACGACTTGGAGGGGTCACGTTAGATAAGATGGTCAGGAAGAGCCTCTCTAAGCAAATGATAGTTGACTTGAGATCTCAATGGCAGAACAAGCCAGCTATGAAGCCATGAGAACATCTAGGGGAAATCTTCTACATGGAGAAAAGAGCAAATGAAAATTCTCTGAGACAGAAAAACTAGGCTTTTTTGAGGAACAGGAAGGTGGCCAGTATCTGAATGTGTGAGTCAGGGGTTGCATTTGGAGGTAAGACCATATCCCCCTCACCTACTCTTGTAGATAGAATCTATGTATATCTTGACACCATGGCCATTATTGAGGCCCTATTTTTGAGGACCTCAGCCCTAGGGAACCTGACAGGACATTCTCAAGTGATGTCCATTGCTCAGCTCTCAGCTGTAGCCATCCCAGTCCAAGAAACACTAGTGGGGTCATTAGTTTGTGCTCTTACAGCCATACGACTTTCTCTTTTGTTGTTTTGTTATGCTCATTTTCCCAATCTTATTTATTTGAAGCATTCATTCACTTTATCATTTTGTCTTTCATATGTACAATTTTCATTAAATTGCATTTATTGATTTCCTTTTAATATATATTTTTTAAAAATATAAATGTCACATGGCACAGACATAGAACAGGTAGCCTATTTCACACAGCAGATGAGATGTCACAGTCCATCTGGACAACCTGCAAGCACTTTTCTACCCTACACAATGGAGCGGCTTTTCCTTTCTCAGTTGTACTTGGAGGTTAACCCAAGGCAGTAGTCCCCAGCCTATTTTTGTTGCAAAACTAGTCCACACCTAAACTGAGCCTAGAATCAATTGAAGAGAGAAATGGCTGATTAAAACCCAACATTCAGGGCTCAAGGAGGACACAGTGCATGGACTCCCCTTGCCCATTCCCCATTATAAGTGTGCATGTGTGTGTCAAGGGAAGAGGGATGTGTAGCCACATATCCTTTTCTGCCAGCAATACTCATGTTTAGAATGAGAGTGGTAGTGATTAATTAATCATTTTGAAGTTTATAATTTTCTGGCCTATTGTAAAACTTGGTTAGAAATAGCTAATCTACAACAAATTAGTTTTACAACATTATTGTAAGTTATTGAGATATTAACAATGTGAAAATCGGTAATGATAAAATTTGTATGAGCACATAAGATGTAATAAATTCCTCCCTGACTTTATCCTTAACTTTAGACTGACTTCTGCATATTCTTTCCATCATCATCCAGAAAAAAAGCCATTCAATATTAAAACAATATAGCCAACAAAAAACTCTACTCAAAATTTTTGTTGATTCTACCAAAATGAAAGTAAGGAATTTGAATTTTTCAAGATGACAGGCTAATAAAAAATAGCTAGAAGAGTATAGTTTTATTAAACATTAGCCAATATATTTGTTCTAATAGGTATTCAATGAGGGTAGTGAATAACAGTCCCCAAATAGTTAACATTTTATTTTACCAATATATTGGTGGACGAGACTTCCAGAGGAGATAGAGATGAGGAACCAAAATGAAGAGCCTTCTACTTGACATAGGTTTCAATCATGTGCTGTTGCAACCCAAGGAACTTCTTCAATATCTAGGAAACAGAAAAAAGGGATCCTAAGATTAATACAGAAGTCATAGCAGGCAGCCTCAGTTTATAGCCTCATCATTCTTTTAGCTCAGATGTGGTATTTGCGGGCAACTAAGCAGGTATATGATATAAATCATGCTAAATGATTTACAACAGTAGCTCATATAATCCTTCCAACAGTCCTGTGACTAATTTCATTGTATAGATGAGGAAACTGAGGCTCAAAGAGGTTAAGTAATATACTGTATAAATTTCCAAAGTTGTGTTTTTTTTAACATTGCAATTGGTTGATGCATCTTTTCAGTCTCTTTTAATCTCTACTTCCCCCTCCAACCTTTTTATTTTCTTCTTTGTTTTCTTGCAATGTATTGTTCTATATTATATAATTTTCCAGTCTGGATTTTGTTGAAGGTATCTCTAGTGTACAGGTTGACATGTAATTTTGACTACTGTGTTTTTGTAAAATTGTTACTGGTTTTAGAAGCTTGAGCAGATTCAGGTTAGAATTTGGTTGGCAAGAGTACTTCATAGGTAGTAGTGTGTATTTCCATCAGAGGGTACATAATATCTTATTGTCACTCTTTTTGTGATGTTTAGGCATCAGTTGATGTTCAGTGTCTACATCCAGTGATTCATTAGGGATAGCAAAATTGTGATATTCCAGCTCTATTATTCCTTCTTCATTTATTAGCTAGATGCTTTCAGAAACTTTCCTTTTTATACACTTTGGTTAACCATGGCATAGTTTGTATAGGAAAGACAGGGTAAATGACAGTTTTAAAATGAAGAGTTGGTTCAATAGCAATGTAAAAATCCAAACAGAGAGCTGAAAATTTAGATATGGAAATAAGAACAAATAGAACTTGGAATTACTCAGGCTAGCTGCCAATATCAACAAAGCCACATTAACTGTTGTTACCCAACTTGCTTTTTAACATCTATCATGTTCTATCTGAAAATAGTGTGACTTTGAAAGAGTTTTTAAAATTTATGTAAGTTTTGAAAAGGAAAAAAGTTTTAATAGAAGGCTTTATTTAATGTTATTTGTTCTTTTCAAGGGAATAGGCCAGAACTCAGGAGGAACATGAGTTATGAAGTTTTTGAGTAAAATATTAGTTGGATCTCTCATTAAACTATTTGGATAGAATAGTAATATGACAAACAATAGTGTTGATATAGTCTGCTACCATTCTATAACTAGTTCTTAAAGGTAATTTTAATTAATTTAGTTATGCAAATACTTTAGTTTACATCAGAATTTGACCTAAAATGTTAATTTCAACTGTCTCTGCAGTTTCCGCCATACAGTAGACATTCGATTTATATTTAAGACAGACCTACATTTTTTATTTATCCCATGCCACCTAAGGTTTCTGTGATATTCTAATGAGAACCTCATTAGATTCAAAAGTCTTCTAAAAGCATATTAATATTATTAACAGAGAAATGTAGTTCCTGAACAAATGCTAATTTAATGATATAATTTACATATACATTATCATGAAAAAAATGTCATCATTACTCTTTCAAGGCCTGCACTATGCTAGCACTGAGGGTTCACAAAAAAAATGGGAAATGTAGTTCTGGCTATTTTCCATTAATTATGGCTGCATTAGGAGTTTGTGTTTCATAGGTTAGGTTTCATCTCCACATTTTTGATAGGTAATAGCAGAGAAGAAACCTCACCGTGGGGCCTCTTGAATTCTAATACTTGTGGCAATTTAGGAAACTAGGAATTCACTTCTAGGAAACTTACCTATGTTAGAGCATGAGATGAGATTAGCTAGCAAGTGCAAGACCAAGTAACATTTCTGAATATGACTGAAAGAAGCAAAATTTACTTCCTTTGCGTTTTTCTCTATTTTTTTTTTTTTTGTCCACAAAAAGACACATGCTTCAATTTATATGTGCCTATTCTGATCATCCCCCGGCGTGAAACTAAGTGAAGTGTGGAGATGTTTCAGTTGAATTTGTGCTTGCCTGCTCTTTATGTTAAGGTCTGCAGCAGCTTTAAAAGGCAATACACCAATAGCTAGAATTCCTAGTGCAAAAGTTTATACCATTTCTAGTGAACTGAAGCCTCTAAATTCTTGAACTTTGATCTACAGTAGTCATTAAAGACCGCACATTTGGAGGATGGCCTCTTTTACCATGCAAACTGGACTCACCCTGCTTCCCCAACTGTCACCTCACCTCTGAACTTTTTAGCAAGTAGTACTTAGCTTTGGACCTTGCTAAATAAACTTCTGCTGACTGTACGTAATTTTATCCTACAGACTAAGCTATATTCAATAGCCAGACTTTAGCATGCTCTTTCATAATACTACTCAGAGCATACGAATAAATGCAAAGGCCTGATCACTTTTGGAATTCCTTAAACAAACAGTCTCAAACAAACCTATGTCCTTTGGAACTGCCTGAGGAACAGGTCAATGGCCTTTACTCCACTTCAGAAACAAGAAAGAGCAAGTAGGAAAAAAAAGTCATGTTTTAATGAGACTGATAAAGACTATTCTGCCAAAAGATGGGTTGCACTCCAAAATTTAAAAATGCAATAATAGAGTCCAAGGGAGAAGTATATAATTTCAGAGGCCTCTAAAGGTCATCTAATACAGTCTTCACAAAAAAGAAGGTAATAGCAACTTTTAATTCTTAACTGTTTTTTGCAAATGAGAAGAGCTGGGAAATAAACTGTTAACATTAAAACAAAGCAGAAACTCCTCTTACAGTCAAGTTGTGGTGGTGGGGCGGTCTTCTCAGACAGTGTCCTCATTAGAATCGTTAATGGATGTCCATCTGCACTCTATTTGTCTAGCAGTATATCTGGAACTCACTGATATTGAGTATCTATCAAAAGCCTAATTGAAAGAGGACTTTTTAATGGGAATTAGTCATTTTTGTGGTCTTATCTGACTAGTCTAAATGCATTCCCTATATTAAGCCAGCTCTTTAGAAAGCTAAAGACATGGACCAGATCAAATTGGTCCCCCACTAAATTGTTTGACTCATAACTTGGCACGATACCATCATTTTATATTAAGAGATACCATAACAAGCGACCCTATGATACTTTTTATCTTAATGTGCTAACTTTTAAAAAATCATTTGTCCTACTAGAAGGGACCTGAAATAGACATACTTTCAACTTGTTTTTAAATGGCTTTAGTATGTACGTTTGTACTAGAATAATATTCACTTGCTCTAGTTACTAGAAAAATCATCAAAATGGATTCTAAAGAGTTAATCAAATAGGAAATACCTTCGGGAAGACCAAACCTCATTCATTCATTTATTCACTTAGTCATTCATCTACTCAAGAGGTTTTCTGAGCACTTTTCATGTGTGTATTTTCCCCCAGCATGCCTTCTTCAGTAAAAAAATCTCTTCAAATCTTTTGCCCATTTTTAATTGGTTTTCTTTCTTTCTTTTTTTTTTTTAATTGAGTTTTAAGAGTTCTTCGTATATTCTGGATATAAGTTCTTTATCAAATATGCATGTGAGAATTTTTTCTTTAGTCTATGACTTTTTTTCTTAACAATGCCTTTCAAATTTTGATTTTGATTTTGACTTTCCAAACACAACTTTGGAAAATTTGACTTAATCAAATTTTGATTAAGTCCAAGTTTTCATTTTTTTAAATGAATTGTGTTTTTGATGTTTGTTGTGTATAAGAAATATTTGCCTTCCTGAGGTCACAAAGATTTTTCCCTCTGTTTTTTTCTAGAAAATTTGTAGTGTTTTGTTTTGTATTGGGTCTGTGTGGTTTATTTTCAATTAGTTTTTGTATTTGGTGCAAGGGCTGAGTAAAAAGTGTTTGTTTATTTGTTTCTTTTGGCATATGGAATTATTCTAACATCATTTGTTGAAAAGATTATCCTTTTACTTTTGAGTTGACTTTATCAAAAATCAATTGACCATGTATATGGTTCTATTTCTGGACTTTCTGTTCTGTTGCATTGATCTGTGTTTATCTTATAACTGCTACCAGGCTGTTTTGATTACTGTTTCTTTAGGATAAGTCTCAAAATCAAGTTTTGTAAGTTTTCTCTTTTTTTTTTTTTCTTCAAAATATCTTGGTTATTCCAACTGCTTTGCTTTTCATATAAATTTTAGAATCAGCTTGTCAACATTTCACAAAAAATTTTTGCAGAAAGTCCAATTGGGATTGTGTTGAATCTGTGGATCATTTTGGGGAGAATTGATATCTTAATATTGTTTTCTAATCCATGAATGAGTATTTCTTCCCATTTATTTAGATCTTCTTTGACATCTTTCATCACTGTGTTGTAGTTTGAAGCATTTCTTACATGTGTCTTGTTAGATTTATACCCAAGTATTTAATGTTTTTTTAAATAATTTAAAATTCTTTCAGTTTCTGGTTGTTTGTTGCAAGCTATATAGAATTATCATTGATTTTTGCACATTGGCATTCTATCTGTGGCTTTGCTAAACTTATTTATTAGTTCCAAAAGCTTTATTGTGCATTCTCTGAGATTTTCTACATATACGATCATGTCAGTGTCAGGGACAGTGTATTTCTTCCTTTTTCAATTGTATGCTTTCTCTTTTTTTAAATCCGAGAATATAAAAAACTTATATGTTCTGTGAAAGTGGTAGAAAAGAGAATGGATACCAAACTATTAATTGTTCTCTAATATGTGGAAATGTGACACCTGAAAATCCAATTAGAGGCTTTCAATGTCTTTTATCCCAAACAAAAAGCATGCTGCAACAAAATTGAGAAAAAGTTTTGTTTTGTTTTTTTTTTAACCCATACCCCACCTCTTCCCCTTTGGCAGCCATCAGCTTATTCTCTGTATTTATGGATTTATTTCTGTCTCGTGAAATCATTTGATATTTCTCTTTGTCTGACTTATTTCATTTAGCATAATGCCCTCTAGATTCATCCATGTTGTCACAAGTGGCAAGATTTCATTCTTTTTATAACTGAGTAATATTTCTTTATATATATGTATGTATGTATGTGTGTGTGTGTGTGTATGTATGTATGTACACACACACACATCTTTTTTATCCATTTGTCTATTGATAGACACTTAGGTTGCTTCCATATCTTGGCTATTATAAATAATGCTGCAATGACTATAATGAATTATAAATCTTTTCAAGTTAGTATTTTGGATTTTTTCAGATACTCAGAAGTGGAATTTCTGGGTCATGTGGTAGTTATATTTTTAATGTTCTGAGGAACCTGTTTTCCATAGTAGATAGCCATTCTGACAGGTGTGAGGTATCTTATTGTGGTTTTAATTTGCATTTCCCTGAGGATTAGTTGAACATCTTTTTAATAGTCTATTAGCCATCATATGCCCTCTTTGGAGAAATGTCTATACAGAACCAATGCCCATTTTTTAATTGGAACATTTGTTTCTTTTGGTGTTAAGTTTTATGAGTTTTTTTAAATATAAATTTTGGGTATTAATCCCTTATCAGATGTGTCATTGGTGTATATTTTTCCTGTTCAGTAGGCTGTCTTTCTGTTTTGTTGATGGTTTCCTTTACTGTGCAAAAACTCTCGTTTTATGTAGTCCCATTTGCTTTTTCCTTTTGTTGCCCTTGCCTGAGGAGATGTATACAAAAAGATGTTGCTAAGACTTATGTCCAAGGGTTTACTGCTTATGCTTTCTTCTAGGAGTTTTATAGTTTCAGGTTTTAAATTGGTCTTTAGTTCATTTTGAATTTATTTTTGTATATGGTGTGAGAAGGTGGTCCAAGTTCATTTTTTTTTTGCATGTATCTGTCCAGTTTTCCCAACACTGTTTATTGAAGACATCATTTACCCTTTCTGTGTATTTTCGCATTTTGTCATAGATTAAATGACCATATAGGCATGGATTTATTTGGGGGCTCTCTATTCTGTTCCATTGATCTATGTGTCTGTTTTTATGCCAGTACCAAACTGTTTTGATTATTGTAGCTTTGTAGTATAATTTTAAATCTGGGAGTGCCATACCTCCCACTTTGTTCTTTCTCAAGTTTTCTTTGGGTATTCTGTTTGTTTTTGTTTTTGTTTTGTTTGTTTTTGGTTCTATATAAATTTTAGGATGCATTGTTCTAGGTTTAAGAAGATCATTGGTATTACTGTTTTTTTTCTTGATTTATTATGCTGATTAGGACTTCCAATGTGATGTTGAATAGGAGTATGATAACTGACATCCATTCCTTGTTCCTAATATCAAGGGTAAAGCTTTTAGTCTTTCACTATTAAGTACGCTGACGATTATAAGTTTTTTGTAGATATCCTTTATCGAGTTGAGGGAATTCCCTCTTTTTCTAGTTTACCAAAAGTTTTTTTAAAAAATATTATAAATATTAAAATAAATATTATTAAAAATATTATAAGTGGATATTGAAATTGGCCAAATGCTTTTGCCATATTTGTTCAGGTAGTCATATGTTTTTTCTTCTTTAGTCTGCTGATGTGGTAAATTTCTTTAATTTTTGAACATTAAATTTTTTCCTTTCATGATGTATTATCATTCTTATATATCGCTGAATTCCATTTGCTAATATTTTGTTGAGAATTTTTTTGCATTTTGTTTTTGAGAGTTATTATTCTGTTTTGTTTTTGTTTTATAATTTTTTTCTCTGGTTTTGGAATCAGAATGAAGCTGGCCTCAATAAATGAGTTGGGAAGTCCTCCATCCTATTTTATTTTCTGATACTATTTCTTTTTAAAATGTTTGTAGCACATATCATTGAACTCAATTGAGCAAGAAGCTTCCTTTATCAGAAAAAATTTAAAAATACAAATTCATTTTCTTTATAGACAAAGACCACTCAGTCATATGTTCCTCTTGAGTGAGCTTTGATAATTTGTGTCTCTTCAACAGTTTATCTAAAACTGTTAAACCTGTGGGTGTAATGTTGTCATATTCTCTTATTGTCCTTTAAATGTATGCAAGGTCTGTAGTGATGGTTTTTCTTTCATTCCTAATATTAGTAATTTGAATTCTCTCTTATATCCATGATCTAGCTAGAGGTTTATCTTTCCAAAGAATCAGTTTTGCTTTCACTGTTTTCCTTAATGTTTTTCTGTTTTCAGTGTCCTTGGTTTCTGCTCTTCCTATGTTATGTCCCTCCTTCATTTGCTTTGAGTTAGTTTACTTTTCTTTTTCCAATTTCTTAATGTAGAAATTTAGATTATTGTTTTAAATTTCTTTGCTTTTCTGATGTAAGCATGTTTTGCTATAATTTTCCCTCTAAGCATTGCTTTAGCTACATCCCACACATTTTGTTTGATATATTCTGATTTAAATTTTATACAATTCCAAATATTTTTTATTTTCCCCGTGATTTCCTCTTTTACTCATGTGTTACTTAGTAATTTCTCATTTAGAAAGATTTTGTTTTTTCCAGATATCTGTTTGTTATGGATTTATAATTTAATTCTAGGTGGAAAATCAGAGGAGAGAAGAAGCAATTAGGGGGATTGTTTTATAAATGATATAAATGTCTAACCAATGTATTATATACTTAAAACTAATTTTAAAAAAAGAAACATACTTCATATGCTTTTAATTCTTTTAAATTTGTGGAAGCATTCTAAATATGGCCTATCTTGGTGAATGTTCCATGTATACTTGAAAAGAATGTGTATTTTGTTGTTGTTGGGTAGAATGTCGGTTTTACCCAATGTCAGCTAAGTCAACTTGGCTCATAGTATTAGGTTGCCCTAATCTTTAATTAATCACAGTCTACCTTCAAGTAATATTATACTGCCTCTCATATATTATAAGAATGTTATGACAGTGTACTTCCAATTCCCTGCTTCTATCTTTAGTGCTATTGTCAACAAACATTTTTCTTTTGTATATGCCATAATTCTATAATTCAACTTATTGCTACTGTTGTTGTTTTAGGTAATCAATTATCTTTTAGAGCAATTAAAAACAAAATATCTTTTAAATTTTACTTTCAGTTTAATCATTTCTGGATATCTTCATTGCTTTGTGTAGATCCAGCTTTCTGTCAAGCATCATATTCCTCTGCCTGTACAATTTACTTGATCTTTTCTTATATTATAGGTCTTTCAGTAATGAATTCTCTTAGTGTTTTGTTTGTCTCACATTTATGTGAGATTAAAAACATTTTACCTGTGGTAGCAGAGTGTCTAAAGATGAATGTTATCAGTTCCTCTTTTCCCATAAGTACATTAAGAGGTAAAATCTATTTTCCCTCCCCTTAAACCTGGGCTGATTATGTGACTTGCTGTGACCAATGAATATGGCCAAGTAATCATGTGCCAATTCTGAGTCTTGCCTATAAGAGGACTGGCAGCCCTGCATTTGCTTGAGGAAACCAGATACTTGGATATAAAGTAGCTCAAGCATACTGCTGAATTATGAGATACTATGTGAAGAGACAAGAAAAAGAAAAAAGAAAGACACATGGAAGAACACTAGCCACTACATTTGTAAGTGAAGCCCTCTTAGACTTTCTATCCTAGCCCAGTTATCTGTTAAATTGAGGTAAATGAGCAACATCGGCTGATTGTACACCAAGCAAATAGCTTTATTCTGCCCAGACTCCCAACCCCATCACAAAGTGATAATAGAAGTCAGACAGATATTTGGTCTATTTAAAAAATGTTTTCATGTTCTCAACATACACCTTGTTGTTTGCATCCAGATAGAATCACTCCCCTACCACTGATATGCCACTGAATAAGAATGAGAACTTAAATTTACATAGAGCTATTTCTTTTACTTTCTGGTAATCATGGTTATTAGTTCTACAATAGCTGATCATATGGACTAGTAGGAATAATTTTTCTATGTACATTCAACTAACAGAATTTTATTAAATATAGCTTAAACCTTCTTTTCAGTTATACTCACCAAGACTTCAATAGTCAGGATCTACTAATGTTTTTATTCAGTTGAAAAAAATCTTGCATATTTTCTTCATTCAAATTTTAAAGTGTATTGTGGCAGAAGGGAGGGAAGATTGCTTTATCCTTTGTTAAATTAGGTTGTCACTTTTCAGCCACAAGTCTACTAATTATGCCCACAGAGGGCCAGAGCCTTGTGTCTTGGCTTAGTGACACGAGACTCTCTTGTGAGATTCAGTCTGCCATTCAGTCTTAGAAAAAACAAAACTGGCTGTAATGTGTTAATTTATGTGACTATCTAGAGATTTTCAGTCTTTTTATTTACTTTCTATAGCTTTCTCTCAAGGATGCTGTCAACAGAAAGCTGCCATTATCAACTTGAAGAAGCATATAAGCATATGTTCCTCACTCACTCGTGTCATTCTCCAGAATGACAGAAATATCTTCCTCAAGCTAGTAACTGGTAGAGTCATGAAGAGAAAGATGAATTCCTGAAATACATATAAAAATAAAATACCTGCGATTAGAAAGTCTTTATTAAAGATATGAAATATTGAGTGATTGTACTTCAGATGGAATAAATAAGGTTTGTGGTTTTTTGTTCAATTGTTTTTGCTATTGACTGATATTTATCATTATTCATGTCTACTTACTCCCCCAATTGCTACGAGTGTTGGTTTCAGATAGCCAAGTGTGTTTCTGGACTTACTCTAAGCTGGAGAAAATTGCTGCCTTGCTCAAAGTGACACTTTCATTTTTTGCTCAGATTATGCCCATGTCCAGTGACTTGTCAAGTCACTGGATAGAAAGGCCCCATTCTATTGACCTAATTCAGGACCACTCTGAAGGGCCATTTCACCTCCAGAGCACCCCATAGGATCTAATGAGTCCTTCTCCCACTGTCTAATCATGTTTCCTTCACTCCCTCATAGATGGTGATCCCAAGAGCACTGCTCAGGAAATTTTCTCCATTTAGAGACTGTTTCCCAGGGGGAAACTGGCCCATGACTAATATATTCAGATAGCTGATATTTATGGAAAACTCTAAACTTTCAAATGAAACTGCCATTACTGAGCTTTAATAATTATAGACTAACAGCCAGGTTTTGTTTCATCTAAACTCTCACTTGCTTCCCCCAATTCTTTCTTAGCTTATTTTAAAGCAAATACGAGATATTGTAAATTTCAATCTATGACTGTATCAGGATGTAGCTCTCAAACATAAGAACTCTTCTTTTTTAAAACCACAACTGCTCTGCCATTATCACATCTTAAAAATTAATAATTTCTTAATACCAACATAGTCAGTGTTCAATTAGTTTCAGTTAGGATCTATATGAGGTCCCCCACATTGCACCTGATTGATATTTTAAATTCTCTTTTGGTCTATAGATGCTCGTTCTCTCATCAATTTTTAAACAGTATAATTTTGGACTTTTTATGATTATCATGCTTGCAGTCACAGGAGCTTGTGGAAATGTATGTGATTAACAGTAGCTCTCTTTCGAGGCTTTTTTATGAGCCAGGCACTGTGGCAAGTGCTTTGCACATGTTACCTCATTTAATCCTTATAATAACCCAGTGAGTTAGGTATTATTGACTCCATTTTGCAGGTATAAAGTTGAAGGTTAGGGAAATGAAATAATTTGCCTGGAAACACATAGTTAATAAGAAACAGAGCTGAGATTCAGAACCATGTCATTCTGATTCCAAAGTTCATGTCTTAACACCGAGGGTGCACTGTCTGGGGAAATGGGAAAAATTAATGCCATCCTGAGTGTGGGCTTTATTATTCTTGGTACTTTTATGGATGTTCGAGATATTTCTTAGGTTAACAAAGGAAATAGAATGCCATCATAAAATGTCCATGTAATCCATCTAAATCAACAGACATGTACTGAGCTCCTTCTGTGTACACAGAAATGGTTAAGAGCTGTGCAAAATCAACAGAAAGACTATTTTTGATCACTGCCTCCCAAATGCTCACAATCCAGAGGCTGGGATAGAGACAGACAGACAGAGATACACGATTAGATGCAATGAAAAGAGGACCGCAGTAAATGCTATCATAGAGCTACTGATTACAAGTGATGCAGAACAGAGAGAGAATTCTAATTTGGGAAGATTAGAAAAGGCTTTGGAGAACATGGGACCTGCAAGGCCCTTCAACGATGAGTAGGATGTTAGCAATCAAAAGTCATGCGGATGGGGAGTGAAGATGATAATATTAAAGTGTAACACCACATTCTAATGAAGTTTATGTAGGGCATCTGTTTTCCACTGTTAATTTTGTGGAAATGCGCAAAGCATTCCTTGCAGCTTTCTCTACAACTCAGCAACTTGCACCAGAGGCAGAGGAGAGCTAACTCCTTACCCACTCTCACACCTCTCCAGGCAGGATCCAGGTTGGGGCAGTAGTAAGGGCATACTGACCATCCATAATAACTGGCAATGATCTCATTGCTGGTCCCTTTTAAAAGGCCCAGGATTGTGTTTGGATTTCTAGTGGCCACAGTCCCTGTGAGCCCTACTACCATTTATCTCATCAGCCCACTCCTGACCTGAAGCTTCCTTCAGCTCTGTTGATGTCAGGCAGCTTGCCAGCTCCACCTTGGCAAGAGAGCCACGGTTCCCGAGATAACTAGTTTTCTGCCTCTTTGATTACAACCTGATTACAACCCCGGATTGTTCTTGGTGAGCCGTGAGGGCTATCACGGCAGGAGGCGGTCAAACCCCACGCTTAGCACTCAGTGGTGGATCCATCTGAGATTCCTTTTAAGTCTGTTACATTAAGAAAAAAAGCTCTTCTTAACAGTACTTAAAAGGCCTACTCCATTTTACATCTGAATTAGAGACATCTGTTTTTCTGGCTTTATGACATTAAGTGAAAAGAGAATGCTGAGTGGTAAATTTTTCATTTCTATTTTGTCAACCATCAGCAGCAAAAACTTAACCTCTGGCTGCCTGACACTTTTTCCCAAGACTAGTTGTTCCCTTCCCACCTCCTCACACATACAGCAGTTACTGTATGCTCAGAAAAGACAAATAGGTTTTAACATTAATCAAAGCAAAACCTAAGTAGAGAAGTAAATCTACTACTATTCATCCCTCCTCTCCAAATCATATGTAGCAATGAATGTAAAAGCAAAATATTTTAATTTCCATGTTAGCAGTTCTTACAACTAAGGAGGAAAGTTCAGTTAATAATACAACCTATAGACCATTGCTTGAAAGATATAATGATAACTTCTAAATCAATGTTGCTATATTATTTCCAATGACTTTTATTATTATTACATTTGTGTATAGTAGTTGCTAGGCTATCCATCAAATATATCCAATTTTCCTCCCAGATGCACAATAGTATTGTATTTCCAGAATTCTACAAGTGAAGTGTGGCCACGTAATTTGCTCTAGCTAAGAAACTGTGAGTGAAGGTAATGAATGCCACCTCCAGACAAGCTTTGAAAACCAATGAGTGATGGTCCACGATTTCTTTCCCTCTAGCATGGTGACCAGTGGCTTTCAAGGTGATGGCTCCTCCTTCAACCTAGTTCCTTTAGTGATAACAACACTGGGCAGAGCCCCCAGACAACTATATGATGGACGTGAAGCATGAGCTAGAAATAAACCTTTGCTGTTTAAGTTACTGAAACTGAGGTTGCTACCATGGTATTATCTTGCTTGACTGATACACAGGCTTTCTTAAAAGCTTCTGAAGATTAAACAAATGAGCCTCCAGATAACATTTTATATCTAAAATAACCTTTTCTACTTCAGAAAAGTTTTGGTGTGATGTGTGTGATAAAATACTTTCTACAAATTTAAGAAACTAATGATAAGTTTGCCAAACTTTCCAAAAAGGCTCATTTTCCAACTTTTCAGTAACTTATGTAATATAGAATATATATAATACAGCAGCACCTTTCAACAATTTTTCCCCCCAAGGACATTAGCTAAAAGTTTTATAAAGTGACAAGTCAACATCGAGGAAATTGCCCTTCTATTTAATATTTAATATTTAGAAATTCACATTTTTTAACTTTAGTTTTAAGACCCTCCTATGTCCCTATTCTACAAGACTAGCCCTTTTTAGATATATTGCTACAAGAACTTGACAATCAAGATTGAATAGGCAAATCTATTCCTTAACTAACAAATTTGCTAAGCTTCACTGTGCCAAATTTATATTTTAGCACCCTCTGCTGGGAGAAATCATGTGCACTTCTGATAAAAATGGGTAAAAATTGCCAATGTGATTTTTTGACATGCTTTTTTCAAACATAGGCTCTGGAGAGTGTTTAACTTAAAAAGAAGAGTTTCTCCTGTAAGCAAATGTCCTTCTGAAAAGCTGTTCATCTACCAGTGGTATTTGTCTCCTGCAGATCCTGTATAGTTTACACATTTGCAATATAAAAATATACTTAGTGAAAATTAAAAATGTGTAATACCCTGTCTTTCTCCCGCATGCTCACATATAGATAGGCTTATTAGCTTCCAATCTCTCTACAATACCTTCTGAGTTATGTGCCAAATCTCAGTACAAATTATTTAAGTCCTAGTCATTCATTCAACAAACTATGTGGCAGGCACAGTGCTAAGGACAGAAATCCATTTTGAGCTAAACATATGTTAAGTCTGTCTTCAGGGAGTTTATGACCTTATTGGGGAGCTGACTTTCACCAAATCAATAAGAGATCAATACGTTTTTAATTATGAGCTGTGAGATATGCTTTGAAAGGATACAGTTTTCTGTGAATACGTAACAGATCTAACTTAGTTCGGCTAAGTCAGAAAGCAGTCATTAAGCTGGGATGAACGGAAGTCGATGGACAGATGCTGACCGGCTGAAGAGCAGAGTGAGCGGGAAGAGAAAAAGCGCTGTAGGTACAGAAAGCTACAGGTCGAGAGGGCGCCAGGGTTGTTCCAGGAGTGAAAGACTGCAAGGTTCCAGAGAAGAGATCAGGGGAAAGAGCAAAAGGAGCAGAGGCAGGGCTAGACCTACGGCCTTTGCGAATCATGGGAGGGAGTTTTGCTCTTCTACTTGAGAAAGATGGGAGCTGGTGAAAAGGGAGACTGGGGCGGGGGAGGGTAGATGCCACTGACAGGACACCATCAGCTGTGTGTCGCCAAACAAAAATTACTGCTCTGGGATTTGGAGAAGGAATAACTGATGAGACAGAACTAGAGTGGTTTTCCCTTAGACTCTAGAATTGAACCTAATGCCTGAGCATAACCGTAGAATTCTTTCTGTAACTAGGCACTGTCTATTTTGCCAATCTCACTCTTCCATAGGTTCTATCAATGATTGTTTATTGTTCCCCGAGGACACCCACCATGCTCACTTGAAACGCCCTTTCTTTTTCTCCCAGGTAGGTTGGATGGCAAAAAGACCTGCTATGTCTTCCAGGAGGAATTTATATTATAGGTGCCAGTTGTTTGATTTTTCTCCCATCCTACAACTTAACTATATGTTTGATTCTTGGAATTTTATGGAGTATTTTCCCCTGAGTAATCACTCACCTCTCACTTAAGCAGGCAGAATTACAGAGTGGTTAAGAGCACAGACTAGAGCTGACTCTCTGGGTTGGCATCTTGGCTCTCCCATTTATTAGCTATGCTATTTTGGTCTAGTCACTAACCTTCTTGTGCCACAGCTTCCTCATCTAAAAAATGGAAATAATGGTAGTTCCTACCTAATAGAATTGAAATGACAATTAATTGAGCTAACGTAGTAGACAAGTAGTACTACTACCAGGATATTATAAGCTACTGTTGGCCAGACTTCAATTACGTTACAGTGCAAAGTTTGAGCTTAACATTACATTTCCTTAATAAGGTAGAAAAGCAGTCTGTTGATAAGTACTTTCTCAGCAGTGGCTTAAAAGTGGTGACTTGAGCTACAATTTTAAGTCTAATGAAAGAATTTCTGGTAATCCCCAAATGCAATTTTCCCCCAGGCCTGATTCAAATGGATCAGCAATGATTTAGTTACTCAGCTGACTAACTTTCTATATGTATACTGGGGGGAAAAGATTCTGCCAGAAATTAAAAATTTTATACTAGAAAATAAAAACCCAGTAAAGTATCACATTTCCTGGGAAATATAAGAATCAGGGCTTTATTGTTCAAATTGAGAGTTGCAGACATCATTCTGTATATAGCCAAAGAAAACATGACATGATTTAGGAGTTATTTTATTTTTGCTCAGTGCTATTCCCACGCCCCTTATATTTTTACCCAATTTTTTGGTAGGCAGAGGTGGTTATGGTACTTTAGAAATAAGATAAATTGACCTGCTAAAAGAAACATGGTATCTATTATGAATTGGATGTTTGTTCTTCCTCCCCAAATGAAAAAGGTTGAAATCCTAACACTCAATATGATGGCACTAAGAAGTGGGAACCATGGAAGTATTTAGGTTATCAGGGTGGAGACATCATCAATGGGATCAATGCCCTTGTAAAAGGGACCTCAAAGAACTCTTTTTTTCCTGCCATGTGAGGAAACAGTGGGAGGATGACCTCTGTGAACCAGGAAATGTTTCTCAGCAGACATTGAATCTGCTGGTTGCTTGATCTTGGACTTCCCAGCCTTCAGAACTATAAGAAATACATGTTTGCTGTTTAAGCCACCTGGTCTATGGTATTTTTGTTGTAGCAGTCTGAAAGGACAAAGACAATATCCACTATAAATATTCAAACTGTTAAATGGTGAAAATAATAATATCTTTTAAAGTTCTAAATAGTTTAGTTTTTCCTTAAAAAAAAAAACTAACAAATTAACCTAAGCAGTTACAATACTTTTATAAATCTGGTCTAAAACTGAATATCTACTGTCATGGGAATGATTAGACCAAGAAAGGAAATGAGTATCAGCCACGTGTGCCGTCTCGCTCACAACAGTTGTTAGATAGAAATCTATTACTGTGTAGATAGAAATCTATTACTATAGGAAGCTGTTTAAGTTGCCATAATGAAAATGGTGCGTGTGTTCAGTGCCAAACTATAACTTAACCAAACCACTTCCAAAACTTAAACCATATTTTTGTGGGTTTCCATTAGGTCAGAATGGGAGTAGGACTGTGTATTTGAAATGAAAATATTTTTCCAAATAAGTTCTAAAAGGAAAATTTGAACTCTTCCTTTTCCCTGGTTTCTCACTCCTGTTAGTCACAAAACTCACCCTTCTTAGTGATATCTCTTCAATCCATCCTTTCCATCCTTTTGCCCTCCCTATGCCCTTGTCTAGGACTTAGCAAGTGCATATCTGCATCCCTGCAGCCTCCTCTAGATCTCCTTGAGACTGTAGGTGAAGTACAATTTCTCCTCTACCCTCTTAGGTCTCTAGCTGGGCCTCAGAATTAAACCAACATGAGGCAGATTACCAAGAAAAAAGCATACACATTTTATTTAGTAATTTTTCATGTACACATGAACCTTCATGAGAAAAATGAAGACCCAAAGAAGCAATTAAGGTCCACCCTTATATTCTAGATGGACAAAAAGTCGTAGTAAATTGTGAAAACATGACAAGACAGAGGGCAGTTAATCATGTAGACATGGCTAGGAAGATAAGGGTTAGTTTAATAAGGTTGGTTTGTACCGATTTCTCTCAGCTTCAGCTCCCCGTCTCTGGTGATAAGATTGGCTTCCTTCTTCCTGGCAAAGGGAGGACACCTTTCAGGTCAGGGTTTTATCTCCTGCTTTCAGGAAGAAAAAGGAGGTCAGGGTGCCCTTCTTGCATATGCTGTTTTTCAAGTGCCTTTTACTCAAAATATCAATATGCCTAAATGGCATATTTCGAAGTAACATGCTCAGAACCCCTATAAAACCTAAGGTCTTGCCAACATATCCTCAACTCCACTGCTAGGCCTAGTCTTTTTGGTTGTTTGTTTTCAAGATACCTTTTTTATTTTTAAGGCCAATATTTTTAAAACACTACTTCGATCTTGTCCTCTCCTTATACTTTCATTACTCCTTTAGCTTTAACTCTCACAGCTGTGCAGATGTCTGCTCGAGTCCGGATGGCTCTCTTTAACAACCTCCTGACACCCGCTAAGATCTTCCTGATGGACTTCTTTATTCTGATGCCCCACGATCAAGATTCAAATCCAGCAGAGCAAATGTTACACCTTATTCCCCAGGTCAAAGATATCTGTTCAGGGTACTGACATTTAGGCTAATAATCTGGATGTTATCATTGGGTGTTTTCGTGTCCTTGGCAGTACAGACAACTAGTGGGTCTTGTCTTCATAGCCTTGCTCCCTCTGCCCTTCCTTTGCCACACTCTATATTTAATTCTTGTGACTTTTTGCCCAGATGAGTAGAATGTGCAATATAATACTTAAAGAATGTTGATCTTTAACAGATAAATATTAATCCAGCAAAACGGGTTTATTTGAGAACAAAGAATTGTGATTCAGTATACACCACCTAGTGGGGAATCTCTCAAAACTCCAGAGAAACAAAGGAGAGGACTGCTTTTTTTATGTTTACTTGTTGTAAACAGAGTTCATTGGAGGAAACTAAAAGTTTGAAGCATAGTGACTTTTCATTGGTTGAATTATGGTAGTTTTCCATTGGCTGAGCTGTTCTAGAATATGAGGGCTCTTTTCTTCTTCCAGCTGAGGTAGGAAAGGCCATTTCCCATAGGAGATGCAAGGTGTGTCTCTTCCTGTTGGGTCAGTAGTAGTGTGTGTTGAGTGACACGTGTCAGAATTCTCTCTTCTAAACTCCTGACTCCTTTTAAATGAAGGTTCTATTTATTGATTTTCATCAACATGAAAATTAAATATGAGCAAATCTATATTTATTTTAAAATGTAAGGGAATAAACATCCCTAATATTTAGTTTAAGGATTGAAACTGGGGCCCTCACTTGGCCCATATGTTATATGGTTACATGTGAAATAGAATAATAGGAAGTATCCTGAGGACGTGGGAAGAGTGCCACTTCTGGTGTATCTCTGTGCATTGCTGTTTCCTTGTTTTGAGTTCTTTTCAATAGGTTTAATCTTGTAAAACCAAGACTTTAAAATAATGTCATGACGAGACTGGCCAGGCAAGCCTTTTGTAACACATGGGAGTTTTCTGGTTTTCTCTTGGCAAAGTATGTAAAAATGAGTTGTGCTTTTTTTTTTTTTTTTTTTTTTTTCCTTTCCTCTCTCTCTCAAATGATAGCATGGCAGGTTGGATTCCTGGGAAGGAAATTCTGAGACACAGCCTGCAGGGTGATTAATGAAGTCATGCCCTTGGTTTCAACATGAGTAGAAGGGAGGAAAAGAAGGAAGCAGGACCGAGCAGAGGGAGAAGTCCAGCTGCATTGCAGGCCAAAGACTTTTTGGCTGACCCCAAAAGAACTCTGGAGCTAGAATGGCCCTTTTAAGTTGTCCTTAGTTAGGTTGAGATGGCCAGATCCTTATATTCATGAGTAGATCAGTCTCTGGATGTGGGCACCCCAGGAAGGGGTGTAAGCAGAGCAATTTCCAAAGTGCCAGTAGCATTCTCTACAGCTGGAGCCACAGTCTAACACTGAGGGGGATGTATTAAGGCGGTGGATACATTGTCCATGCCAGAGGAGAACTATACAAAGTTTGCTGGCCTTTTTTGCGATGAAATGATAGGGTGGCTCTCTAAGTATACTATATAGAAGACAGTTTTGGGGAGAAAACCCCAAAACATTTCATCTGTTTCCTCAAGATAAAGAGGATATCTTAACAATAAATGAGAAGGTAGTTGCTTTGAAAGAAATGTACCCTATGAAAAGAATATTTTGAAAACATGTCACCTGTTATATGACTTAATTGTCAAAAAGTACACAATTGTGTTTGTTTTCTATCTGCACACAAACTTGGTACCAGAATTTTTTCACTTGTTTAAATTTTTTCAAAGAGTTTCATGGATTTTTAACCTATTTATAAAAATAATAAAAATGCAACACCTTCTGATTAGTGTTCAAGAACAACTAACACAGGAGAGATGGAAATTTACTAGCTGCACAGCAAAAAAAAAAAATCTTTGTTCAGTAAGTGTGTGTGATTGAAAAAACTTGTATCACAATTCAGAAAGTCAGTCAGTGAAGCTTTGCTTTTATTTGGATCTCGGAATATTTTGAGGCTTTTTTTTTTTTTTTTTTTGCAATTATGACAAACATTAAAATTAAATATTAAGGTAAACCAAACTTAATCCACTGAGCTACTGAATCTCAAAATATTAATCATTTTCAAAATAGTTTTTTTTAAGTAATGGAGACTAATTGGTGATGGGTTGAATTGTGTTGCATGAATAGAAAAGTGGAAATCCTCACCTCTGGTGCCTCAAAAGGATTTCGTTTGGAAATAGGGTTGTTACAGATAGAGGGTATCTCTCGCTTTTTGAAAGTTTGTGTTCTCTGCCACTTTGCTTTTACAAAATACCTACGGTAGTATATGTTTTTCCTAACCATAAAAAATCTGAAGAGGTTTTTGCTCTTATAAACAAAAGGGAAAAGCGAAAGCAGTATTCAGTGTGTGTTTTGCAGTAAGTGCTCACAGAGGCAGCACACATCCCAAGCAGGAAGAGTGGCATCTCCAAGCTCCTTCCCTGGAAACGGCACTCAGCATCTCAGCATCAAGCCTCCAGAGGTTTGAACTGTATCCGTGAGCATCTATGCTTTATCTCACTTTATTTTGTGCTTCTGTTAGCAAGATGTGTCCTAAGGTATCAGAAAGCCTAAGAGAGCTCATAAAAGTGTTATGTTTAGTAACACAGTAAACCTGGACAAAATTAAGAGTATTCGATATAATTTGGTAGGTGATTTTTTGGGGGTCTGTAAACATTCAATTTCTTTTCTATATAAATTAATAGTAATTGCTTCTTTGCTTTATGCCATTTCAGCTTATGAAAGATTTCATAGGAACGTTCTACTTTCAGATAGTGGGGGAGACCTAGAATTAGTTTAATTAATGACTGGTAGAAAGAGGGATGGTAGCCATGCGTAGAGAAGCCAGAGATTGGATTTATGCTGCCACAACCCAAGGCATGCCTGGGGCTACCAGAAACTAAAAGAGGCAAGGAAGGACCTAGAGACCTTAGAAGGGGCATGGCCCTGCTGACACCTTGGTTTTGTATTACAAACCTCCAGAACAGTAAGAGGATACATTTCTGTCATTCTAAATTACCCAGTTTGTGGTGCTTTGTTATGGCAGCCCTAGCAAGTGAAAAAGTGATATTAAAATTGTTTCCTACCATTAAAAATAAAAACAAATACTGTATTTCATCTCTAGCTCATCTTTGTAAGCAAATAAACATGATTAAAGTATTTGCTCAAAAAAACTTTTTTAATAATGGCATGCAATTTAAAAATGTTTGTATAGGTGCTGGAATTATACTTGAAAGGTTATTTGTAGAAATAATTGGAGGCCTGGGATGTTCAGCTTCATCTGTTTCTGCCAGGCCTTGGAGCCGTAGTAATCCAGGATTCCCTTAATCCAATTTCAGGATTTGAACTTTTTTGGGTCAGCCAGATCAGGCAAAGCTGATCCAGCCTGCAGGTTTATTTTTGGTGCCCCCTTCCTCCTTTGGTATCTCAGTCCTATGTACCTGGTAGTCTCCTGGCACCCTGAGCCCAGGAGCAGCTTCACATTAGTCCTCAGAGCTGTGAAAACCACTGCTCAACATCCTCTTCGGGACCTTCCAAAGCTTCCCTGGGTAAAAGAGCCCTCAAATACCCAGCTCTCATTTCTGGATTTCCATTTCTGTCTGCTCCCCAATCTTGGCCCAGTTATTCCTCATTATTTCGTTAGTTCTTTTACACTTAGAAGATTCTTTTTAATTCAAGTTTTTAAGTTGTATTCAGCCAGAGAGTTGGCCCCACTTATCTAGTCTACCATTACCAAAAGCACAATAAAAAAAAGTTTAGAGACCACTATCCTAGACCATGTGAATTATCTCTTAATGGCTCCAATCTTTCCTCACCCTCAATCTCACTTCTACTCTACTGACAGATCAATGTTTATAAAACAACATTTCCATCAAGTCATTTCTCTGGTCAAAAAAAAAAAAAAATCCTCAGAGACTCTCACTGTGTGGTGGCTTTGTACTGTATCAACTTAGCTAAGCCAGAATTTCCCAGAATTTCCCTTCCTGTATGGGAAATTTCTGGACCTGTGTCAGTCAATAGAGACATTTTGGATGCTATTTGGGAGGTTGAAATGAAACAGCTTTATTTTTTTAAATATTTTAATCCCTGGTGGAAGTTGCCAGGCACATTATCTCTGATATTACAGCTAGCCCACTTATTGCCATGGGGAAGCACCCAACCGAGGTTTCTGTGTGTGGGACTGAATGATGTTGTCCCTTCTCTCCCCAAATTCCATCCACTTAGAATCTCAGAATGTGACCTTATTTGGAAATAGGGTCCTTGCAAATATAATTACTCACATCAAGATGAGGTCTTACTAGATCAGGGTGGGCCCTAAATCTAATGGCTAATATCCTTATAGAAAGGCCACTTGAAGACACAGAGAAAACGACACATGGGGAATGTCATGTGACAATGGAGGCAGAGATTGGAGTTATGCAGCTGCAAGCTAAGAAAGCTTAAGAATTGCCAGCCACCACCAGAAGCTAGGATTAAGGATTCTCACCTGGAGACTTCAGAGGGAGCATGGCCCTGCCTGCCAGCACCTTGATTTGACATTGTAGCCTCCAGAACTAGGAGAGAATGAATTTCTGTTGTTTGAAGCCACACACTTTGTGGTATTTTGTCATGTAAGCCCTGGGAAACTAATACACTCCAGCTTCTAGCACATCTCCTGTTTTCAACTCCTGGACTGAGTGTGTGTGTGCAGCTGCATGGTGAAAAGTTCCAGCTTCTCCTACACATCACCTTCGGCATTGAGGTTGGAGGTGAGGAAAGGCAGATCTGGGTTCTAGTTAGTCTTTGTAGGTAATAGTTGTCTCCATTGGTCCTAGTTGGCCCTTATCCTCATTCAGATTCAACCTTCCTTTCTAACTGCCAGTACAGCATTTGTAGGCTTCTAGTTAGACATGAGGCAACTGTCTGCATGGACTGCCCTGCCTTTATTCTTACAATAATTCTTATAATCATTGCCTTTAACTCTCATAATAATTGCTTTTAATTCACACAATTGCCTTTAATTCTTACAATAATTCCCTTATTAGCTTATTGCATGTGCCTGTGGTGGTTCTGCTTCTCTGATCGAACCCTAACAGACTGTTTTCCAAATTAAGTAAAAGTGAATTGAATGAAGCCAATACTACTACCCAATTCCTTCTATAATATATATTAGAATATATTAGGTTATTAAGATTAATAGCCAACATTTACTGAAGACTTAAGTGCAAGGCACTGTGCTAAGTAAGCTCTTTACGTCATCTCATTAAATTCTCAAAACAACCCTGTGAAGAAGGTACTATTATTATGCCTATTTTACAGATGTTCACAAATGTAACAGAGGCATATCTCTTAGAGAGATGAAGTAATTCAAATGAGTCAGAATTCATAGCCAGAGTCTAATTATAGAACAGGAGTTCTCAACCACCATATTATACATCTCTACTCCAAATTCATTAGAACTGAAAGAAAGTGTGTCTTTTCCATGTAATCTTAAATGCTAACACTTCTCCCACATACGCACACAAACTGTATTTTCATGACTACAAGACTTTGTTCATGCCTTTCCCCTTAATCTTCTCCTTTTCCCAAGAACTTTCCCAGTGTCACCCCCTTTCTTGTGGTATGACATAAATACCTACTACCAAATTTCTGAGATTCCCTTAGCCTCAATCTCATCTATAAAATCCCTGTTATATAGTTTTATATATATATATATATATAAAACCCCTGTAAAATAATATGTAATATTGTCACTTGTATACGTAACTGGCTCCCCTGCTAGACTATAAATCTTAAACTTTTAAAACCTAGAATCCACAGTAATATATTTTGCATTGCAACTCAATTCATGCACAAATACACACACAAATACATAGATAACTAAAACAAGTTTCATGAGAAGTACTTGCCTTTACTACTTGTAGTATACATTGATCCATTCCATTCCATTCCTTTAGTGGCTGGTCATGCCTTACTAAATTTATTTCATGTTGAAAAAATGCTGAGCCAGTTTGGGTTCTTTTATGTAAGGACGCATATTTGGTTTATTTTGTGTCGCCACTGGTAAGCTTAGCATCTGGCACAAAGTAGATATTTGGTAAATACTAGCATAGGACTGGGTTTCCTTGAGGACAAGAGTCTTAGTTTCTTTGTACCCATCCAACATTTAGCATAATTCTTACCACAATATTTAGAGGTCAAATGGCTAAAATTCAGCCCTCTTGCCAGGCTTTAAAGATCAAACATTTGGATCAATCAATACCTGACAAGCACCTACTATGTGACAGTATATAAATGCTGAATTCCTGGCTCTTTTTTCCTTAATTATCTTAAAAGCAGTGTGGGATCACTGAGGAGGAACAATAAACATTGCCCGATTGAGAAATTTTAAAAAATGACTAAGACATATGGAGGCCAAAATATCATCTTTACTAATAACAAAGTGTAAGTCAGAGGGCATACAATAATGTGAGAGCCGGTCAGGCCTGTTAATTAAACCCTAAGTTGAGGCAATGCTGAATTCGGGTGGCCCTCCCTATGCTAAAGGCCTGTGCAGATGAGGCACAAGGCAGCTCATACCCAAGAGGAATGTGGGAGGAGCGGAGCTCAGCAAACCCAGTTTATTTTTCCTAAATGAACCATTTAGATAAGTCACTCCTCCTTTGACCAGGGATCAGGGACAGAGGGGATAAAGTAGCATAAAAAGACCAGGTGTTACCAATTGAGCTTTCCCCCTTGTGGAAGGAAACAGCATGGAAGGGGTAAATGTTCCCCCTGAAGAATCAGATTTGGGAAATAAGATTTTATGTATGTGTTTATATATACATATATATATACACATACATACATACATACATATATACACACACACATATACACACATAAATATATGAAATACTAAGTAATATATGTATATGTCTAGATAAAATACTAAGTAATAGTATAAAACAATCCAAGGGCTATCACAAGATAGATACTCAATTAAATTTTAAATATAGTTAGTACTGGTGTTTCTCAAGTCTGACTGTTCATCAAATAAATGATAACAGACCTTTTATACGCCCCCTCCACCTTCAGTATGCCTGACGTGAAACCTATGATCTTCTTTTAAAGTTTCCTGGGTAATTCCAATGTACAGGTAAGGCTGAGAACCATTGCCTTAGAAGAGCTAGACACTGTAGGATAAGAAGGATTGAGGTAGTCAGAAAGGAGGGAGCAGAGCATTTTATTCAGGAATGAGAACAGTAAATAGGACTCCAGAAATAACTGTGGCTCAAGAGTTACCTCAAACTTTATTCTTAAAAACCCTTACAGAATTTATCTTTAGAAAAATGATCCATGCTAATATAGCAAATAAGACATCTGGCAGCATGGTTTAGTGGAAAAGATCTTGGACTTTTGAGAGTTAGGAGGCTTTAGTTCCTGACTCTGTGACTGTGTCCTAGTCACAACATCCTTCACCCAGATATTTAAGGGTCGTTTGTAAAGGTAGGAGTTCTTAAAGCATTCTGGGGGAGATGGTTGCATAGTCTTCTCCATTTCAGTAAATGGCACTGGCATTCACCTAGAAGCTCAGTATAAAAAACTAAGTCATTTTTTATTTCTTTTTCTCACCAGTTCCCACATCTAACCTCAGCTAATCCCAATAATTCTTATTTCAAAACAGATCCCTAGCCTGTCCAGTTTTCACTTTATTGATTAGTACCCCAGTCCAAGACACCTTTTACTTGGATAACCCCAGAGTTCTGTATTCAGTAGGTCTGGGTTAGGGCCTGAGAACTTGCATTTCTAACACATTCTCAGATGATGCCGATTCAGCTGGTCCATAGACAATTCCTTGAGAATCACTGCTTTAGATCAACGGCTCTGAACTATGGGTGCACAACAGAATCACCTGGGAGCTTTTAAAAAGTACTGTTCTTGCTCCTGACTTCCACAGATTCTGACTCATTAGCTATGGGAATGTGGTCTGGCTATTTGTAATTTTTAAATCTCTCTGAGTGATTTAAAATGTACATCCAGGGTTGAGAAATACTACCAAGGCTTAGAGGAATGGCTAAGTTTTGTTTGCTCCTCATGACTTTTGCACTAGCTACTCTCACCACTCTTCCTCTAGGTCCTTCCATGGATGGATCTATCTTGTCATTTAGATCTCAGATTAATGTCACTTTCTCAAGTAGGCCTTCCCTGATCCCGCAATCTAAAATACCACCTCTATCTTTATCACACTGCCTGCTTGTTTTCATTATAAGAATTAGCAGTTCCTGAGATTTCTCTATTTACACTATTGTCTGTATCTTCCAACTATAACAAGCATTTTGAGCATAAATACCTTCGCTTGTCTTATTCACTGCTGTATCCCTGGTATGTAGAACAGTGCTTGGCATCTATTAGGTATTCAATACATGTAAATGAGAGAGATAAAACATTTAAAATAAATCCTTCCAGTTATGCTGTGTTCTTTGCAACGATTCAATTATATTTTAATAAAATTTGTTTCATTTATGGAGTAGAATTGAACCATCTATGAAAAAAGCATCGAGTTTTTGTAAATACATCTTAATTGCACTGGGTTCATTCTCTCTCCATAGGAACTTTATATTAAATCTTCTGCTAAGTTATTATCCGTAATATTTTCACATGTAGTACATATTTGTTCATAATACTGCTGCTTAGGGAAAACACCCAGAGTAAGGCAGCTGGGTATGGCCAGATATATTTATTAAATCAAGGATTGCTGCATAGATTTGGTTTGCTTGTTTTTGGGCAGAGTACAGGGTAAATAGATTTGTAGAATGGAAAGGCAGAGAGCAACAGAGGCACACACACACACACAAAATGAAGGTTATATCTGGTTCCTCCTAAAAGTGGGCTATCCACACATTTATTCTCTCTTCTTTTGGGTGTATCTCTCTAATGAATGAATGTAATCTGGAGGAATTGAGGAGTTTTAATTTCAGGTAGAGATAGAGTACTTGAGATTATTAAAGTGTCTTGTTTCACACTGGTTTGTTCAAGCCAGAGCAGCAAAATCTTCAGCTGTGGGTCATTTGTTGCTTGGTCTCAAAGAAGTAGTGGATTAAATTGCCAACTCAGGTGAATTAAAGGCAAAGCAGGTGTCTTTAAATCCCTTGGTCCATTTTTGAAATACATTACCTATGAAAACATAGAACGACATCTGTTACAGGGTGGAAAGGGAGATTACGTGCCTCTGGCTGGTTTCTTTGGCAGGGATGTGAATACTTCCTCAAAAGTACAAAGTATACAACCTTCGCCCCCAACTATTGGGCTAGGTTCACTTGTAACCAGTTTTTCAGGGAGGTGCCACCCCTTTCCTACTCGCGGTTCGTCAGTCATAGTTTTAAACAAAAAGCTTTGTTTGTGGAGTAAATGGCTGAAATCCCTCTGGCGCTTGGCACAGCCAACCCCGGGGTCCAGAGAACACAAAACCCGCAGTGGGATAAAGGTTGTGACTTGAGGAAAACCAAAGGCAGAGAGGGCGAGAGGGAGGGAGAGGCAAAGCAGCTGAACAGGTGGTGCGTTCTGGGAGTTGTAGTCCCTGCGGGGCGGCCCCCCTCTAGCCTCCACCAGGCTCTGGACTCCATCTCCCAGCTGCCCCCGCGCCGTGGGAGGGGGCGGGCGGTGGAGGCTGTCGGTGATGAGCTGCGGCAGGGGTGGGGCCTAGGGCTGAGAAACAGCTGCAGCGGCTTCCAGGAGACATTACCTGCAGAGCGTGAGGGCAAAAGGCTACTCGGGCGGGCAGCGACGAAGGCCGTGTGGTCGCCGCGCGTTCCTGTGCTCGCCCTCTCTCTTGTCCACAGGCGCGTGGTGTCCGCCATGGAAGCGCATCCGGCTGCCGCCGTGGTCTCCGGGCGCCGCGTCCCCAGCTCCCGGAGCGATGAAGGGATAGGGGCGCCTCGCGGCCCGCCTCCGCCCGCGCTCCGTCGGCCGGGGTTAGAAGGAGGGTCGGTCCGCCGGGTCGGCCACGGTGCTGCCTCACGCCGTCCCGCCCCTGGGGGCGCTGCCGAGGGGCGACCGTAGTCCATGCCGCCCCAGCGCCCCGCCGCGCCCGGCGCCCGCCGCTGAAGCCCGGGACGCACCGCCTACTCGCCCGCCCGCGCCCACCGCCGCGTCGCTCTGAGGCAGCCGCCCCCCAACCTCCAAGATGTGGCACAACGTCGGGTTGACCCTGCTGGTGTTCGTGGCCACGCTGCTGATCGTCCTGCTGCTGATGGTGCGGTGAGTGGGCATCCGCCTTGGGCAATTGCACGCTGCGGTACAAACGCCAGTTCGACTCGTGTTGCTGACTTGCTGGTTTTGTCTGGTTAAAAAAATTAAGGCGTGGACAAGTGTCTTAAATCATCTTACCTCTTACCTGTCCACTGACCTCTCAGGAGTGAGCTCAGAGGAGATGTACCCTTGACCTATGACAGGCCCTTTGGCATCTTGCAGAGGAAGGGAACAGGATCCAAGACTGGGCATCTTGACTCGGGCTTACACCAGATATTGCTTCACCGGCCGCGCCTGCCCTTGATTGCCATTCTTACCACACTCTGTCCAGATTTTAACCTTGGCCTGTATTCGAAGGTGAAGTGATTGGTTACTCCTTTAACTTTTTAACAGATACTGACCCAATGGTAATGAGAGGTTTCATTGCCATCATTTACAAAAAGATAGGGTCAGAGTTGGGTTTGAGCACAAGTGAAATAGTTTACTTAGAGTTCAGGCTTAAACTAAATTCTAAAAAGAAATGTTAAGACTAGGCAGAACTTAAAAACATTGGCTATACTAAACTTCCAGGGTCAGGTAACCCAACGCTTAGTTCTATAATGATGGTGCTATTTTGTTTGCTGTGGGTTTTACCTTCTTGGAATGAGAGGACATAAAACTTTCTTAAGCTAATATTATCACAATTTTAGATCTTTTTGATTTCTTTATACACAGTAACTGATAACCACAAGTCCCTTGGAGTGGCTGAGTAATTGTGAAAATTTGGGAAGTATTTAGTATTTTTCATAATTGCAGTATTGAAGTATGGGTTCAGATTGATGAAATTATTGGTCAGAATTCAAAATAAATACTATAGGCTCTATGTAGTATAAGGTGTATTCATATATGATGTACTAAATGTACCACCTGTTTTCCTTTACCCCACCCTTCCCATCTCACATGTTACCAGTAACCAAGGACTTGGGTATCATACTTTGTTTTGCCCTTTGCTTCTCATCCATCTCCCCTTACAAATATCAACTCCATCTGAAAGTCCAATTTTATTTCTTTAAAAAATCTGGGATATGTTTTCTTCTTTTATGTATAACACCACCACCATCCTCTGTTTTGGGCTTGCCTCAGTTTTCTAACTATTGTTTTTCTATTTTCTCTTTTCTTTAGAATCTACTTTTCACATACTAGTCAGACTTTTTTATTCAGAAAATGCTTTCTCAAATGTTTTTAATAAAAGAAATAAAGTTTCAAAGCCAGTAGTACTAAAAGACTTATAAAAAAAGAAGTTCCCTTCAGTCCTCAGTATCACTGTTTTCCTTAGTTGTTTATTTCCATTTTCCTTAGTAATTTATTCATAGCTATTTCTTGATTTTGCAATTTTAACGTTATTTACTAATCATGGTAGAGTCCCCATTTCTTTTCCTGCATGCCATTACTAATGACAATTTTGGCTAACGCGATAGTTAAGATTTATATTTTGACAGTGTAAATAGTTCCTTTTATCAAATAGTGTAATATGACTATCTTTCTTGTATGGTTTCTCCATTTTTCTTGAAATTTTCATTCTCAGCCTATTCTTTCCTTTTCTCTGCTGGAAATTGTTTTCCAGATCTCATATGACCGTCTTTCTCATTTCACAGTCTTGTTTTGTTCAAGCATATATTTTAGTGGCTTTCTAAGAATACATGGAAAATAATTTTTTGAGCTAGTACCTGCCTGAAACTCTTTTATTTTTCTACCTGTATACTTGATAGATAATTTGAATAGATTTAAGGTTGCAGATATTTTCATCTGAATTTTAAAGTTATTACTCCATTGATTTCTGGCTTCCTAGGTCTAGTTTTAAGAAATTTAATGTCTTCTATTTTCTGGTCCTTATAAGTGACTTGGTTTCTCTTTCTAGATTCTTTCAGGATTTAAAAAATTTTTTTTTTAAATTACTGGTATTCTGAAATTTCAAAATGACATGCCTTGGTTATTTCATTTTTTTCTGGGCCCTTTTGATTCAGATTTTTTTCTGCATATCTGGGAAAATTTTTTATTAGACCTTTGATAATTTTCTTCCCTCCATTTTCTTCCTTCTTTCGAAACTTTGTTGGCTGGATGTTAGACCTCCTGTTTTCATTTTTAATAAAATTTTTTCTCTGCACTGCCTTTATTTCTTACATATATTTTCTTTTTGCTTGCTTGCTTTGGATTCTTTTTGTGATTGGAGGTTTTCTGCAAATGTCTAATGATCTATTCTCTTTATATTTAAGGGTGAGGTAGTAGAGATGGTGATAAATTCTTAGTGTCAGCTCTGGGCTCATTACAGGGTGATAGGGCTTCTTCTCCAGGAGAATCCCCCGTTGTCAGTATCTAGCGGTTCCGTTCTCTGTGGGTATTCCTTCTCTATAGAGATGAATCCTCTCATTTCCCTATTGGCTGTTGTAAACTTGGCTGCCTGAGTGACAGTCTGTAAATAGACTTTCAACCCATCTTATTTTCTTTTTTCTTATTTCTCTTCTCATCTTCTCATCCCCAGTCCCAATCTTTTCTGTGGTCTTGACTGAGTTTTGGCTCCAGTTGGTATACCCCTCTCCTGCCATCCAGTTTTTTGTTTCTTTTTGCTTTGTTAGATCAGTTCTACTCTTTTAAAAACGTCACTCCTTGTTTAAAACCTATCCTCCAATTGCTTACTATTTCCCTCTAAATACAACCCAGATTTCTTACTGTGCCCTACAAGAATCTGTGATGTAGCCACATCTTTCTCCACACATCTCCATTCTCCTTACTCTTCTCAACTTACTGCCAACAGGCAGACCTTATACACACGTCATTCTTCCTTTTGCTTTTCCATTCAGGTCTCACATCAGTTGTCTCTGAGAGAAGTACCTTGATCACCTACGGTAGTCTGTACAGTCACTCATTTAATATCAGCTTTCAGAGCACTTAGCATTCTCTGAAATAAGCTATTTTATGTGTCTGTTTCCCCAGTTAGAGTTTAGTTTAAGCTCCATGAAGGCATGGGGACCTTGTTTGGCATATTCATTGCTCTGTCTTTGGATCCTAGAGTAGTGCTTGATGTATAATAGGCCTTCATATATTTTAAGAAGGGATGAAGAAAAAGTCCCAATATAGATTATTAATCCCCATTACACATAAGTCTTAAGTGTGGTACAAACCAGTATTGTTTCAGAATGGATAACCCTTATATTAAGCACAGTACTAAATGAACTCTTATGTTCAGATACTGTGGTGGTGGTAAAGAGTGGCCACAAATTAATAAAGCATAATCCCTGCTCTTGAGGACGTTGCACTCCGGTAGGGGAGACACAGGGAAACTCTAGTAAAATCTGAGCTTCTGAATGCCATTTTCACATAGGCAATGTTTTTATAGAATCTTTCGCTAAAACAACTCGTGTTTTCACAAACCTTAGGTATTATTTTACCTTCCTCATTCATTCCCAGTCTTTGGGCCATATGACATACACCCATTCATCTCCCATTTGAGCATCTCTTGGAAGCATGGTTCTGAAATACGAAGAGAACTAAAATCAGGTTCTAAAATCTGGTTCTACCACTAAATAACAAATTCTGGAAAAGAATACAACATAGTCATTACTTTCAACAATAAATTGCAAGAATCCAAGAAAAGGTCTACTAATGGGGGTGCACTGTACTTTTACGTGAAATGCATCAGCTTAGGTGTGTATATTCATTCCCTGTTATCACTGTCCAAATAGAAACAAGGTTTTTAAAAATTTTTCAAAGTGTAGTTTATGCTTTCATTTAATTACAAAATTTTTTCAGTTATAATTGACATTCAATAATATATTAGTTTTAAGCTGAAGGAAACTGGACTTTGGGTGGTGAACACACAATAGAATATACAGATGTCAAATAATAATGTACACCTAAAAGTTATATAATTGTGTTAACCAATGTTACCACAATAACCTTAATTCAAAAAGAAAATATTAGTTTCCGGTGTACAACATCATAGTTAGACATGTATAACTTATGACATGGACTCCCAAAAAGTCTAGTACACCCAGCACTATATTCCCTCAGCTGTAATAGACAAGCTTTTTCTTTGCCCATGTCTCTGAGAACAGTCAGCAACTACTGAGTTCATCTCCATGGGATAATAAAAAATGTTTGGTCTTTTTGGCACAAATCTCCCCAAAACCTTGGAATTTTCTGAGTGATAGCACCTTTTGTAATTCATAGCAGGCTCTTTTGACCATACCTGAGTTTATGTTAATGAGGCGGCTCAGGGTGGGACCCATAGATAGCTTTCAGGATACAGCTGGTCACTAAAAATACCAAACATATCTTTAGAGGATGGGAAATTTCAGCTCCACCCCTGACCTCCAAGGGAGGATGGGCTGAAGATTGGGTTATAAAAACTCTTCAATGGTTAGTATAACAAGCATTTCCAATTTATCGCATATCTAAAACCACTTTCTTGATCTTGGTTTTCTTGCAGCCTTTACCATCTCATTAAATGGCAGCTTTGTCATTCTGGTTGTCGTTGAGGCCTCCCTAACCTCAGCTTCAAGCTTCCTTCTTGCCCTTTTCCACTTGCTCTGCTTTATTTTTTTCCTATATATCTTTGTTATCATTGGGCACAGGTATTGCAGTAAGGATGGTATTTGGAACATGGTAGGTGCTCTATGAATATTTGAATGAATGAAAAAATGAATTATCAGCCCTTGAAGAATTGGCTAGGATGAGGTATACTGATGAGGGCAGGAGGCATCCAGATCATGGTACTTTACATGCATCACCTGCAGAATGTATGCCAGTAGGTGACTTTGCAAGTAATAGAATCTGGGAATACTGAGGATGGAGTGTATTTCTGCTTATCTAGCTCACATTTAGGTACAGGTGAATAAATAAGAAATAATTGATGTGTGAAAAATGAATCTTCAAAGATTAAATTTGGTTTTAGAAAATTTAAACTATCCTTAGTTTTACTTAGGATAATGCACATTTCAGAATAATGGTAGAATAAGGTAAAATCTGTGAACAGAAATCCGAAGACTGATTTGATGTGCTTTAGAAAATTTTACACAGTAGTGTGACCACCACCACAATCAGGATACAGAACATTTTCATCACTTCAGAAAGTTCTCTCATGCCCTTTTGTAGTCAGTCTTCAAGCTCCTGGCAAACAACTGAACTGCTTTCCATAACCATAATTTTGCCTTTTCTAGAATTTTATTTTAAGTGGAATTATACAACGTGCTTTTTGTGTTTGACTTCTTTCACTTAGCATAATGCTTTTGAAATCCATCTGTTACTGTGTTTATAAGTGATTCATTCTTTTTATTGCTGGATAACATTCCATTGTATGGATATACCATAATTTGTTTACTTATTGATGGATGTTAAGATTGAGTTTGAGTTCAGGATTGGGATTCTTTTTCCTTACATAAGGATATCCAGCTGTTTTAGCATCATTTATTAAAAAGGCAGTTGTTGAAAATCAATTGACTATGATGGATTTATTTCTGGGAACTCTTCTGTTTCATTGACCTATATATGTCTATTCTTAGTCAACTGTGTAGGTTATGCAATGTTATTCTTTTCAGGGTTTTGGCTATTTTAGATCCTTTGCATTTCCTTATAAGCTTTAGAATCACCTTGTTAATATTGATCGATTGAATCTATAGTTGAAGAGAACTGACATCTTAATGTTGAGGTCCATGAACATATTATGTGTCTTCATCTTTTTTAAGACTTTAATTTCTCTTAGCAACATTTTGTGTATTTAAATATGTAATATAGTTCTTGCACTGATTTTGTCTAATTTAATTTAAAAGTTTCATATTTTTGATGCTATCAAAAGGGTATTCTTTTAATGTTTGCTGCTAATTATACAGAGAAGTGATTTTTGTGTGTTGACATTGTATTAGGCAAAGCTGCTAAATTCATTTGTTCACTTATCCATTCATTTATTTCCATATTGCCTTTATATCCTGTTACCTTGTCAAATTCATGATTCTTTGTGAGATTTAGGGGAGGAGATTCCTTTATTTTTTGTAAATTCCATAGGATTTTCTACCTAGAGGCTCATTGTTTTACCTATTCTTTACAATGTATGTGTCTTTTAGTTTTTGCCTCATTGTACCTCCAGTACAGTGTTGAAAGGGGTGAAAACAGACCTTCCTCCCTGATCTTTTGGAGAGAAATTTATAGTCTTTCACCAGTAAGTATAATGTTAGCTGTAGGTTGTTTGTAGATATTCTTTATTAGTTGAAGAAGAAAAGTTCCTTTCTATTACTACTTTGCTGAGTTTTTTTTTTTTTAATTAATGGATGTTATATTTTTTCAGTTGCTTTTTTTCTCTACCTACTGAGATGATCATGTGGTTTTCTTTGTCTTCTAGTGAATTATATCGATTTTGAATGTTAAAGCAAATCTGCATTCCTTAGATAAACCCCTTTGTTCATGATGTATTATTCTTTTTATATATTACAGGATTCGATTTAACATTTTTGAGATTTTTCTGTTTACATTCATGAGAAATATTTGTAGTTTTCTTAAACGAGTTTGTCTGGTTTTGTCCTAAGGGTCATGCAGACCTGGTCAAATGAATTGGGAAATGTTCCTTTCTCTTACTTTTTTGGAAGAATTGGTATATTAGTTTTCTTTTGCTGCATAACAAATTACTACAAACTGATCAGTTTAAAGCAACATGTAATTATTAGCTCACAGTTTTTTGGATCAGGAGTCTAGGTATAGCTTAGCTGGGTCCACTGCTCCCCATCTCACAAATCTGTAGTCAGGGTGTTGGCCTGGCTCATGTGGTGATTGGCAGAATTCAGTTCCTTGTGACTGTGGGACTCTTGGTCACTTGCTTCTTTAAACCAGCAGGAGAACAACTCTGATACCAGGGAAGGTGCCAGTCTTTCTTTTAAAGTCTTTCACTTAATCGAGTTAGGCCCACTTAGGATAATTTCCCTTTATAAGTAACTCAAAATCAACTGATAGAGACCTTTTATGTTACATCTGCAAAATCCCTTTTGCTTTGCCATATAACATAACCTAATAAAGGGAATTACTATCCCATTACCTATTGGTCACAGGTTCTGCCCAAACTCAAGGGGACAGGTCACACAAGGGTTACCCAAAGACTTGAGCCACTGTAAGTAATTAAAATGTCTGTTACAGTTTGCATGCTTTCTTAAATGTTTGGTAGAATTAATCTGGGCCAGGACTTTTCTTTTGGGGAAGGATTTTAACTACAAATTCAATTTTTTAAGTAGGAATTGGGCTATTCTGGTTAACTTTTTTCTTGAATGAGCTTCTGTAGTTTGTGTCTTTTAAGCACTATGCCTATTTAATATGAACTATACAGTTTGCAGGGATAAAGTTATAATATTCTCTCCTTTTAATATCTGTAGGATCTGTGTTGATGTCTTCTCTGATTTCTGATATTGTTACTTGTTCCCTTTCTGTTTTTTTCATGATTAGTTTGGCTAGAGGTTTTTAACTTTTATTTATCTTATCAGAGAATCAGCTTTGGTTTCATTGATTCCCGCCCCCCCTTCATTATTTGTCATATTCTATTTCATTGATTTTTGTTCTCCTTATTTTCTTCTACTTATTTTGAGTTTAATTAGTACTTCTTCTAGTTTCTTATGACAGAAGCTTGGATTATTGAGTCTAGATTTATTTAAAAAATCAACACTTAATAGATATTAATTTCTTTCCAGGTATTGCTTTTGATTAAAAAAAATTATTCAGTTCAAAATATTTTATAGTTTTACTTGTGATTTCTCCTTTGAACCAAGAGTTATTTAGAAGTGTTTTGTTTAAATTTCAAATATTTGATTTTCCCCATATATAATTTTGTTATCAATTTCTAATTTAATTTTTTTATTGTCAGAAAAATTTTATTATATGTTGTATAATGAAATTTGAGAGACCAATAAATTGATGATGAACTAATAGTCTGTCTTGGTGATTGTTTCATATATACTTAAAAAGAATGATTATTCTGCTATTATTGAGGGAATATTCTGTATATGTCAAGTGAGTGTGATAAGGTTGTTCATTATCTTTGTGAAAGGGCACCCAGCAGTTCTGTCCAATTATCAGCTATTATATTTTTCACTAGGTATCTTCGGAGCTCTGAAATGGGTAATTGGTGTATGTCATTGAAACCCACCCTTAACTTCATGACTAGTGAGCTTTGTGTGTGTATGTGAGTGTATGTATGAGTGTGTATGAGTGTATAATGGAGGTTGATTGATTTGTCTTGAGTATCTAATCTGTCCAGGTATTATTCCAAGACAGAGGACACAGTGGGAAATACTAGAAAACCATACTTTTCCCTTCTTAAAGAAACTTGTGTCTTGGGGGAATGATAGACATAATTACTACGATGAAGGCGTGATGGAAGTGAGCATGAACTGCTAAAGCAATCAACCACAAGAGCACTGTACTGGAGAGGTAATATAGTAGAAAGATATAAAAATTATGGATCAGTGATGTTTAAAATTTTCAGTAACAGTAGTAGTAGCCTCATGTCTGTGGATTTTGCCCTGGTAGGGAAGAGACTAGAACCTAGGAGAGGGTATCAATGGCTAACTTTTGATGAGTGTTTATTATGAATGAGGCATTTTTTAGTGTGTTATGTGTATTAATTTTTGTTTTTATTACCACACTGACTCTTTGACAGTGGATACTGTTATCTCCAGTTTATAGAAGAGGAAACAAACAGCTAGGGGCTAACTTGCCCAAGTTGCAAGTTAACTTGCCCAAGTTAGTTCCCATCTTTATTGAGTTAGGATTCATGACCAAGCAGTTTTGTTCCAACATACTTTTGAGATATAAGAGATTATAGTGACAATCTAGTTGACAGATAATAGGAATTTGATCTAGGGTAGAGAATGGCACTGAGAATGTAGAGAAGGAAACAGATGGGAAAGGTCTTATTAAGGTAGAATCTTTAGCACTGAGGTAAAGTAGGGGAGGGATAATGTGCTGAAAAGGAACTCTTTCCACCAAAGTGATGGGGAGAAGATACAGTACCCATTACAGAAATGCAAAATGAGAAGAAGGAGCTGTTGGGTATATATACTTTTTACACTTCAAGCCAACTATCAGGAGATTCTAGCAGTTCAAGAAAGGTAGAAGGTATAGATGAAAAATTTGGTCATCATTTATAATAGAAGTACTATTTGGATCCATGGAACTGTTGTGACCACTAAAGAAAGAAGAATATAGAAAGAAGATAGGTTTTAAAGGCAACTTTTAAAATGTCTTACAGTTAATGGATAAGTTTGAATGTGGAGGTATTATGGTTCAACATAGTGTTGATTCAGAATGTCCTATGGTTTTGCCCAGTGTGTCATTATGAAAGGGTTATGCAGTAGAGGGAGCATTGTGGTAGCAGCTGAAAGATCATGGCTCTATTTTTACTTAGCCTACATATTATCTTGGAAATAAGCCTTAGCTGCCTTCAGAGTAAAATGAAATAAGGTAATAGGATTGAAAATGGAAAAGAAAAGAACTTTATACAAATTGAGATTGATATTGAGTCAGTTAACCACTTAGATACCAGCATGATGGTTGGATTACGCAACTCCATTGGAATGATTCCACAAAGATAAGCATTTGTGGTTATACTGCATCTAGGCTTTTGACCTAAAAATCTTGGGTGGTGAAATGAAATTCTCATTTCCTAATTAGTGTTTCGTGTTTTATCACCATGAAGATTACTTTCACCATGAAAATCTGATACAATTTTTAAATTCATTGCTCTGTTTGGACTCAATGGCCTTCTTGAAACTTTATTTTCTTATCTAGAAGATGGGAATGATTATTTCGGAGGTTATTGGAAGCTTCAATGAGATGTTGAATATAAGAGTACTTCGTGACCTGAGAACTCTAATTACAACTCTTCCCTGGGTTTGTGGTGTGTTGATGGTGATGGTTCATCACTCAAACTCATCACTGCCCTTCTGCTGCCAGTATATCTTTGCATAGAAAAAAATGTACAGTGTGTTTCATGAAGTTCATTTTTTCAACTAACACTTAGTTATTGGTACTCACAAGTGAGTACACCTTTGCTTATCCCAGAACACACACTCTTTGTTGCCAGCCAGTTTTTTTGATGTTTAGTACTTACCAGTGTGAGACTGGAGCACAATACAGACTAGCCATTTAAACTATGAAAAACTGCAATACTAGTTTTAACTTCTTATTATAAATACATATAATTGTGATAGTTCTTTCTCCCCCATTGCTCCTTTATTCTCCCTTCCTCTTCCCCGTTTTTTTTTTTTCTTACTAAATCCCAGAACAAAATATAAGACTAACGCCCCATAGAATAGGGGTAGGTGAGGAATTTCTGGTGTCTGCATATCAAGTTTGTGTGGGAAGAATTTTATGAGCTGTACTTCCATAAAAGGTCCTGTCTGCTGTAAGCATGCAGGATACAATGGGAAAGTCCCTTTCAGTAAAAGGTAGCCTGGGTTTTAGTGGTTATTGTATCCTGCTCTCTCCCAAAGATACATATACACACCCGACAGAAGTTACTCACTAGAGTCCAGAGCCCAAATTAGGTTAGTCTATTCTTATGGTGAGAGTTGTAAATCTGAACTGTTGATTTTTCCCTTGTGTCTGTGGTGACTCTCCCCCTCCCAACACACATGATGATTCATATTCCTCTTATTTGATGCTCTCTTAAAACCAGTATCATGTACATAGAATGAGATGCTTTATATTATGTAACTTACCACTTGTTTTCTCTTAACATAGTATATAAGAGAATGCACTTTGCATACATGAATGTTATATTAAACTATTCTGTTAATCAGACAATACAATTCTACTTGGAGCAAAGATGTAATCATTCTTTATGACCAACTTCTGACCATCCATTGCGTAATTCATTGCACATCCATTGTCCTTCCTCAGCATTGCGCCACTCATCATCAGTGCCTGGGCAGTTTCTTTATAGCTCTTCCTTACATGCTTTGTCCAATTACTAAATACTAAAGTGGCTTTTGCTGCCTTTTTTCAAGTGGGATCTTCTCAGGTGATCTGGTCAGCTGTTGCATCTCTTTTCCACTGGTGCTCCATTGTTAATAATCCTTTCTTCCTTTTCCTCAGACAATCCATAATTGATCTGCAACAGCACTCGTTTCTTCTTTACTCCATTTCTCTTTTCCAAACCTGTGTGAGGATCAGAATCATCTAGGGAGCTTGAAAAACATGAGTAAGCATGGTCCCTGGTGATGAATTTGTGGTATCTGGGATGAATTGTTGGAAATCTGTAGTTTCTAAAAGCTCCCTAGCGGAATGTGATGAGTATCCAGTTTGAGCAATTCTTGTGAATGGCTGCAATGTGGTAATCACATATCTTTAACTTGGTTCTTCCCATTGGATATTAAGTGCTTTTGAACTTTTTTTACATTTACATGTGTTTGTTTCCCTAAAATGGAGATATGACTCTCAGCTTCATCTGATCCCCTTACCCCTACCCCACGTAGTTCCTCTGCTTAAGAAGTTGAGGATCTCTTGCAGTGTGGACATTCATCAAGGTGACATTGTCTAGAAGTTTTAAAGGAATTGAGGCAGATCCTAAGAAAATCAAAAATTTTGGTTAGACTTTATTTAACAAAAGAATTGCCTATGTATTGATGTATTTTGGGTTAATTCTTTTAGTGGAAACCATCTTCCAGGAGCCTATTGCTTAATAAAAGTAGAGGAGACATCTTAGACATCTTTACTGGACTTCTTTCTCTCGGACATCCTATCCAGTCCCCTTCAATCTCTAAAATCACTCTTGAACTCTCAGGGGTAGGCCTTACAGCCATGTTTACAATACCTGACCCAGGTAATACACATTGGTCTTGGGGCTCACACTGGACTCAAGTTGGGGCAGAGAATCTCGGCTGTTTTTTGAGGATATGAAGTCATAAAGCTGCAAAGAAGCAGCTACAAGAAAAGCCTGGAAGAAAGTGAAGCAAGCTTTCAGAGGGAAATAGATAATGCTGAGAGAATGACATCAGTTCACAAGAGCCTTCTAGTTTTACTCCCTAGTAGGAGTGCATCTTCCCATGTGTTCTGTGCGATACTCCTGGAAGCTAATAACAATTTTTTCATTTTTGGTTAAGCTAAGTCAGGGTTTCTGGTTCTTGAACTAAAAGCTGCTTTATTAAAATAACAGGGTATAGACTATGTATATGACTTTCTATTTGTATTTATCATAAGATCAGTATAAGTAAAATACTATCGATGAATAGGTCAGGGCCCTATTAGTTACAGGGAGAGTGACATACCAGAAGTATGTGAAGGGACAGTTTAGTTAAACTGAATTACAATTTGGCCATTAAATGATACCTGCAAAACACTTCCTTACAGTTACCTGTCCCAAAGTTAGCCATTGTTATTTTCAAGTCTAATTAACACAGCCAGTGAATATCTTATTAGCAGTTTTATCTGGCACTATAGTACCTCTCTTAGTTTTTTTGCTGGATCCTGCTTTTCCTGGTATATACCCAAGGGAGTTTTAATAGTGGTTTTCTTTTTCCCCCAAATAAATATGTAGTGTGCAGTTTTTCCATTCACAGTGCCTGGAATTTTTAGTGTCATCTGCCTCCCCCTTTCCCCTGCCCCACCCCGTGCCTCCACACTATTAACAATCTTTCGTAAACAGTCTGTTGTAGAAGCATCAGATCTTACTGATCCTGAGTACTGTGATATGGAAATCCTTCTCCCATCTCTGTCCCCGAAATTACAGCTATGTAAGAACTTAGTCATTTTCCTTGGATGTCAACTCCTTGAATTTCCCTCAATGTAGTGAATACTACTGCAGTTCTGCAGTTCTTATCAATACTACAATTTATGTCTTAACATTGCATTCTCGCCCTATCATTACAGTAGTCATTGTAAAAACCAAGCACAGTGGATATTTGCTCTTTTTGGCTGCTCAGCACGTGAACGCCATATCTGTACTAGGGGAATTCTCTACCTCAAGATTTTTTGTGGGAAACAGTGTCACTACCCATAACCCTCCCCCCCCCCACACCTCCACTACCCCCACCCTCTCACTTCCATAATCTGTATTTAGCTCAGCACCTTAGATAAATGAGTTCTTTTTTAACTTGTAGGTTGTGGTTCTTTTTTAACTTGTTAACAAGTTTTGTAGTTCTCAAAACTAACCTAAGAGTTAAGGGTTTCTCTTAGTATCTGTTGAAATGAACAGACCATATTAATTTAAGCCAATTAATGACATTGGGCTATTTAAAGCACATAAGTCTACAGAGCATTCAAGATTTACTTATCAGTTTCTGACAGATTTTCCTGGTTATCAAAACTGTGTATATCCATTGTGGAAAAAGTTGGTTAAGTGCAGAGATGTATTAAAAAACAAACAAACAAAAAACAACAAAACAGTGTAGGTCCCCACATTGATCTACAGATTCAGTGTAATTCTTATAAAAATTCTTGCTGTCTTTTTTGCAGAAATTGACAAGATAATTCTAAAATTCATATGGAAATGCAACAGACTCAGAATAGTCAAAAGAATCTTGAACAAAGTGGATGGGTTTTTAGTCTCAATTTCAAAACGTAAGACTAAGCTACTATAATCAAGATGGTATGCACGGGCATAAGGATAGGCATATAGATCAATAGAACAGAATTGAGAGTCCAGAAATAAACCATAACATTTATGGTCTTTTGATTTTTGACAAAGACTCCAATACAGTTTAATAGAGGAGGGTGGAGAACAGTCTTTTCAACAGATGGTTCTGGTACTACTTGATATCCACATGCAAAAGAATGAATTTGGACCTCTCACACCAGAATTAATTACAGTGGATCAAAGACCTAAATGTAAGAGCTTAAACTTTTATGAGAATACATAGATATTCATGACCTTGGATTAGTCAGTGAATCCCTAGATATGACACTAAAAGCATAAGCAACCAAAGGAAAATAGATAAGTTGGATTTTATCAAAGAAAAAATGATAAATTCAGCATTATAATTTAAAACTTTTGTACTTTAAAGGACATTATTAAAACAGTGAAAAGACTACTCTCACAGAATGGCAGAAAATAATTGCAGATCATCTGTATATTTGATAAGGGTCTAATATCAAGAGTATATAAAGAACTCAGACAGCTCAATAATAAAAGAAAACAATCTGATTAAAAAATGGGCAAGTGAATTGAATAGACATTTCTCCAAAGAAGATATACAAATGGCCAATAAACACATGAAAAGATGTTCACATCTTTGGCCATTAGGGAAATGCAAATAAAAGCTACAATGATATGCACTTAACACCTGCTAGGATGACTATAATAAAAAAGGTAGATAATAAGTCTTGAAGATATAGAGAAATTGGAATCTCAAACTTAACTGGCGGGCTTAAAGTTACCATATGATCCATTGATTATGCTCATAAACATATACCCAAAAGAAATGAAAACATTTCCATGTGAAAACTTGTATACAAAGGGTCATTGGAGCCAAAAAGTGGAAACTTTGTTTTTTGTAATAGCCAAAAAATAAAAACTAGCCAAGTGTCTATTAATTGGTGAATGGTTAAACAAAATGCGATTTATCCGTATAATGGAATATTATTCAGTAATAAAAAAGAATGACATGCAGCAACGTGGATGAAGAACCTTAAAGATAAATGTCGAACGAAAGAAGCCAGATACAAAAGACTACATTTTATGGTTCCATTTACAGGCATACATCAGAGATATTGTGGGTTCAGTTGCAGACCACTGCAGTAAAGTGAATATCACATTAAAATGAGTCACATGGGCTTTTGGTTTCCCAGTGCATGTAAAAGCTTCGTTTATGCTATCCTGTAGTCTATAATGTGTGCAATAGCATTATGTCTTAAAAAAGCAATGCATACCTTAATTTAAAAATGCTTTATTGCTAAGAAATGATAACCACCATCTGAGCCTTCAGTGAGTCATAATCTTTTTGTTGATGGAGCATCTTGTCATGATGTTGATGGCTGCTGACTGATCAGGCTAGTAGTGGTTGTTGAAGGTTGAGTGGCTGTAGCAGTTTCTTAAGATAATAATGAAGTTTGTTGCATCCGTTGACCCTTTGGTGAATGATTTCTCTGTAGCATGTGATACTGTTTGATAGCATTTTACCCATAACAGAATTTCATTCATAGTTGAAGTCAATCCTCTCAAACTCTGCCAGTGCTTTATCAACTAATTTTATGTGGTATTATAAATTCTTTGTTGTCATTTCAACAGTCTTCATAGCATCTTCACCAGGAGAGGTTTCAATCTCAAGAAAACATTTTCTTTGCTCATCCATAAAAAGCAACTCTTAATTCGTTAAAGTTTTATCATGAGATTGCAGCAATTCAGTCACATCTTTAGGTTCCACTACTAATTTAGGTCTCTTGCTATTTCTGTCACATCTGTAGTTACTTCTCCACTGAAGTCTTGAACTCCTTAAAGTCACCCATGAGGGTTGGAATCAACTTCCAAACTCCTGTTAATGCTTATATTGTGATGTCTTTGTATAAATTACAAATGTTCTTAATGAGATCTACAATGGTGAATCCTTTCCAGAGGTTTTCAATTTACTTTGCCTAGATCATCAGAGGAATCACTGTTTATGGCAGTTGTAGCCTTATGAAATGTATTTCTTAAATACTAGTACTTAAAAGTTGAAATTACTCCTTGATACATGGGAAGCAGAATGGATGTTGGGTAGCAGGCAAAACAATATTAATCTTGTACATCTCCATTAGAGCTCTTGGGTGACCAGGTGCATTGTCAATGAGCAGTGATATTTTTGAAAGGAATCTTTTTCTGAACAGTAGGTCTTAATAGTAGGCTTAAAATATTTAGTACACCATGTTGTAAACAGGTGTGTTGTCATCTGGGCTTTGTTGTTCCATACATGTTGGAAAATTGGTGCTGATACCCTTGCTTTTACGCAGGGTTGCCACAAACGTTCAATTCGGAAAAAACGCAGTATGTCAAAGCTCAATAAAGTAAGGTATGCCTGTATGTACGATGGTCAGAGTAGGCAAATCCATAGAGCTAGAAAAGTAGATCAGTGGTTGCCAGGGCCTGGGGGAAGGAGGAAATGTGGAGTAACAATTAATGGGTATGGGTTTTATAAAAATGTTCTGGAGTTAGGTAATGGTGATGGTTGCACAACCTTGTGAATGTGCTTAAAGACACTGAATTTTAAAGGGCAAATTTTATGGTATATGACTTGAATTTCAATTAAAAAAAGATAATTAAACAACAACAAAGTAGAAATCACCTCAGATTCCATTGCCCAGGGACAGCCACAGCATGTTGATCGAACATTTTACAAAATGCAAACTCAGTGCTAGGCACCGTAAGCCCTTTATCTACTGTCTGTTTTTCCTCACAATAGCTTTTGAATCTTGTCAGAACTAGGACTCCTGATGCCTTCTCCAGTGTTCTTTCCACTAATTCACTTTTACAAAGAATTTTGGGTGAAGAGAGAGCTTGCTAATCTGGAATATTATTAAAATTTTACAAGGTTAGGTGCTTTTCAAACACAATTGACAAAAATATATTTGTTATGTGGTTCACTCAGTACTCAAGTTTAAAGGAATGCAAAAAATTTTCTCAATGGGTTAAATCTCTGAAGTTAGTCTTTTAGTACCAGAGAGCTTATGTTAATCCTTTTTTCTCCTTAGAGTTTATAAGAAGAAAGTAAGTAAAATCAGAAATTTCCTTAAAGTTGGCCATTCACCCTGGCCAGGTATAATGCTGGAGTTACAAAAGCTGTTTGGATTTTGTTTTCAAAAAATGCTAGTTAACAGAATATGCTATAGTCTGTCTGTTGCTCTTCTTTGAAGCTAGAGAGTTTAAAGAAAACATACTCACATGAAAAACTTTGTTACAATGGTTAATTTTGTTTATTTATGTTCTTAACATTTCAGAGCAACCAATCATGGGTTCATAGGTTTTATCCTGTGCATTCCTTTTATTGATTGTTTTTCCTCATTAGTGGACTTCTAAAACTTAGTAAGCTTAAAATTCCTTGCGAAACTTGGTTAGTAATTTTTCGGGGGGAGAGTTATTCAGACTTTTTAATGACTTTGACATGAAAATACTATATTTTTAGAACCTTGAACTTAAGATACTGGTGCTCTGGCTTTATCTTTTATATGTAATTAAAAATTATTTTCTATAAAAATTTGTTATTTCTAGAAACTTATTAAATTTTGGTCCTGACTGGAAATTTTTCACTGTAGTGTAGTTGATTCCTGCCATTTAATGTCTTTTGCATTCTGTTTTGAAGAAGACTTGCTTTTAGTAAACATTATCATTGAGGTATGAATGTTTCAGTAAATAGCAAAGTTCATTCTTTCTTCCCCAGAAAAACACTCTCAGAAGTTTAATTTTAATATGATAAATGCTTAGGTATCATAATCTCGTAATTTTAATGTAGATCGACCAAGCTTGGATTCTAAATTCTATGAAGGCAGAAATTGTCTTAGCCATCCCTGTATCGTCCCAGAGTTTATCCTTATGCCTTCCTTGTCCACAGTAAATGCTTAGTAAGCATTTGTTACATGTATATATATTTGTAATCACGATGTATGTTATACATATTGTTTTGTAATATCCGCCCCTCCCCCCCCGCCCCACTGCACAATTATCAAGATGTTGTCATGGTAACATTGTGTGTAATAACTTTATGTTTTTGTCTCTCTTTAGGTTGGTATTTTGTTTGGCATCTTTTTTTATCAAAATTCAAGTTTCTGAGGGAACTGGTGGGAGACACTGGATCCCAGGAGGGAGATCATGAGCCTTCAGGGTCTGAAACAGAAGAGGATGCTTCATCGTCTCCACATAGGATCAGATCTGCTCGCCAGAGGAGGGCACCTGCTGATGAAGGCCACTGACCCTAGCGTCATCCTGTGTTAGTCAATGAAGAAAGGCAGTTGAGAGCCTCTTGTCTTTAATGACTTGGCTTTGCAATTTGCTAAAATATTGAAGAACATTTATACTTGGATGTTAAGTCCAATTCAAAAAAAGGGTTTACATGTAAGCCATATGAACATAAAGGGAATTGAAACCAAATTGGACCATTGCTAATGTCATCTTAAAGATAATCTTTTGCTTTACTAGCTTTTAATTATATACTTATTCCTTGGCTCTTGAGCTTATTCTCTTGCACTTGTGTGAATCTGTTAAACATTACAGGCTTGAAAAACTGTATTTTGTTGGTTTTATAATGTACTCCTCCCCCTGCCCCAATTTTAACTTGTCTGAAATTGGGATGCATCCCACGATTACTATCAACCAGGCAAATTTGATGTAATTTTCCTAGCCCGTGCGTGTTGGAACTTATAGCTTGTTATAGGGACATCACTATATTGTTGATTTCAAATGTGTCAAATTTAATTGGCATTTAAAAATGTCTTTTAAAAGATTACACTGATTCAGCACTGAAATGAAACGTTATTGTGTACGCAGAAAAGCTTGGAAACAGAGCAGCAGTGCGTACGTTTGATATTAGTGGAGCAAATATATGTCACTGAAGGAATGACCGCAATTCCTTATTTTCTTGTAAAGCAACAACAAAATGCTTTACAAGACCTAAGAAGGGAAGATATCCACAGGTAAATGAAGCCGTACTACATTTTGTCAGTGAGATACCTACAAAAGGATTGTCTATCACGTGCCAAAAGATGCAGTTGAAGGCTGGGAAAATTGCCAAAACCCTTGGAATAGATGAAACACAATTCAAAGCAATGGGAGGCTGGTGCGATCGATTCATGTGTTGTGCAGGACTGTCGTTAAGGTGTCAAACACTGCTGTGTCCAAAGTTCCTGCTGACATTAAACAAAAGACAGTGTAGGGCACCCTTTCAAGAAATGCTGCGTCACCAGTGCTCTTGATGATACCAGGGGTGCTGCTGTGTGGAAGAATGTAGATATTGATGACTGTGATTAAAGAGATGATTCAGAAGAGTTGGACTTGGAATATGAAGTTATAGTTATAACTTAACTAGTTTATATCATACACTTGCTTTATGTATGCACAAGATTGATGTGATAAAAATCTGTTTAAAAGTTCTGTTTTGATGAATATAAAATAAACATTTTACACGATGCAAAAGCATTGTCAGTTTAATTGCTTGTGTTTTTTCTCAGTGATACATGTGGTGCATCTTACAATTGATGGTATCTTAAGTAAAAAAAAATAGTTTGTAAAATTATTTTTTCCTAGAATAGCAATTATTTATTGGGGAAATTAATTCTGACTCTTACAATGTTGTTAAGATAGTTATCCTCTATGAGATACACTTTTATAGCAACCTATTCAAGACTTTAGTAATTTAGTAATCTAAGAACTGTCTTCTACTTTAGGAAGAGTAGGATTTAGGATTAGTTACTCCCTTTGTATAGGAGGACTTCATGCTCAAGGCATGTGTTGTGGAGAAAATATTTCTTCACAAACAGCAATTCAGTGACAAGTCCTCAGAGAAACTGGGTATTGAAAAAAATAGAGAGTAGGTGAAAATGCCTGCTTGAACTTTGGACTAAGTGTTTACTGGGGAAGAGAGATACAGATTAAAGAACCTTCCTGTTTAGTGTTTCCTGCTTTGTATAAGAGTAAATTGCAAAGCTAATTTATTAACCCAAGTTCTTTTTATGTTTTTAAACTTTGTTTCTAAAGTACTGGTCACAGAATATCACCTCTGTTTTATGGTGGTGTGTAATTATATTTGGTACCTCATACTTAATACTGATAGTTTTGCTTGATAATTAACAGTTCACATGCTCTGTTCCAAGTGATATTCCTGATGAACACCTCTGCTGTCATTGTAGCCTTTTGCATATACTAAAAGGGAATTTACAGAGCATAACTTTAGCTTTAAATATTTGCAATGGGAAGATCCCCAGCTGCTGAGAGTGGGGCATAATCTTTGTTTTCATTTCCTTAATGGATGCAGTTTTCTGTTTTTATGTAGGGATTTAAACAGTGACACAAGTTTCAAGCATTAATTTTAGTGTTTCGAACTAGTGAAATATCACATTAAAATGATCATCAGTTAGGGAAAAAATTGCCTAAAAACTTCTTGGTACTAAGAGGATATTTAAATTAGATTTTTCATAGTCTGATTTTTTAAGCTGTGTATTCTGTTATAGTGCATATCTTAGATTTAGATAATAATGTTTGCTGACAAACTAAGTATTGGAGAGTTTCCATGTTGTGTCAGTATTAAAGAATGATGGCTGATGTAAGCCCCCCAAACCTACAAGAGTCATCCACAAATTAATCCATGTAAAGGTGTACATGTTGATATTATTTATTAATATTTATGCATCAAGGATGTCTTTTTAAAAAGAATTTTAAGAAATGTTCTGCTTTACTTATTTGGGAAATAGATCCAAAAGCATATTAGCTAACACCCTTCTATGTTTTAACTTTTGGGAGAGTAAAAAGAATACCAGTATGAAAATTATACAAATGAATTCCTTTGAAACCATTTCTCCCCTTGTAGCCCTCCCCCCAATATTCTCACCTTATTACATATTTCTAAGGCCACTAAGAGAGGCAAGAGAAATAGTGTCAACACAGAATTATTTGTGTGGTATAGTGTCTCTCTTCTTTTTCCTATTTTAGAGCTTTTGTTTCTGAACTTATCAGAACCTCTTCTAAGGACATTTTCAGTTTCTCAGTAGGAGATGGAATAACCTGTGGTTAATTTTAAAGTTTAGATGGTTCTTCTGAGCATTAAAAACAAAAATATGAATTTTGTCTGAATACTCATTAATAATGATGTTAATCAAATATACTGTCTTTTGAGGAGTAATTCTAAAATTGAGGACTCTGGTAGGTGTTCATTTCCTTTCCAACCAACCATTCCCAAATCTTTCTCCTTGCCTCTGAAACTCTTGTGATAATTGCTGGTATCAAATGTATTGGTAGCACTGCTCTAACTTAAATGCCAAAAAACACTATTTGTATAGCACTGTTAAATGAGGTTTTTAATATTTACATCAAGTTAAAAATCATCCAGTAGATTTTGTAGTATTTTCATGGCGAAAACATCGATATGTTTTTATTTGGTGATAGTGAATTCACATGTTTGCTGACTCGTTTCTTTAGATATTAGGTTTAAAAACAGCTTCAAACTGTTATTTTGTTGAAAGTTGGGAATATATTAAGTAATGGTTTCACAAATATGGCATTTTAAACCAAAAAGTGTTGAAAGATTTGAAAGTAGTATATTTTTACTTTTAAGAGCAACATTTTTTGAAATTATTTTGTCAAAATGCAATATTTTTTGAAGTCAGTTTTTCTGAAAAGTTATGTTTTAAAGTAATACGTAACCAATGTAACTTTAGACTTTAACTGGTAAACTTTTATATTTGAAGGTGACTTTAAAAAGCCAGTGAGCGGTACTCAAATGTTATAGACTCTCAAGCAGCTAATGGAATAGTATTTTGTTATGAAGTCTGGAATTAAAGCACCTTGCATTATCTGCTTCTAAAATATCTTATAGCTTTTAACTTAAAGCATTAAATGGTAACATTTTAATACAAGTTATGTTGTCTATTTGTTATTGTACATGTGTTGCCTGTTTTATGACCAGTGTTTCACATTACCCTCCAAATCAGTTCTATGCATAACCACTCACTAAATACTGCTGCTGTGGTTTCTTAAAAGAAACATTCTGTGCTGTGCTATGATGCGTTGTCATCTTGCTGCTTGACAAATAGGTTTATAAGAATTAGAATTGTGTCTGTTAATAGTACTTTTGTATAATAAGTTGTAAAATTAGAGATGAGGAGTATGTGTAAGTGATCCTTTATTTTCGTTTTAAAACTGGTCAATACTATATCTAAAGCTTCTGTGGTTTGTTTATGTGATGTTTTAACTTTCACTTTAAACTGCACAGAATAAATTAAAATGAAAACAAACAAAAGTTGTGTATGTTTCATTGATAAAGTATAGTGTGAAGGGTACCTTGGATGTGAAGTGATTTGAAAGCATCCATCTTGCCCAGTCATCCACCCTTCACCTCATTTTTTAAACACCAAAAATCTAAGAATTAAGGCAAGATAGCAGCAGTATTCTGAGCACCATGGAAATAATTGACTTAGAGCCTGAAGGACATGTAACACTAGAGCTGAATTACATTTACCATATTTACCCTTTTTGTTTCTTATACTTTATCCAGTGTTGTTTTGATATTTTATACAATGTCAAAATACATCATCTGTATATTTGTCTTATATTTTTGTTGGTATTAACCACCAGGAAGACTGAGGAACCTGATCAAAGCCAAGAAAAGGTTGAGGAATGCCTTCAAAAACCAGTTTTGAGATAGGAAATCATTAGTTGCAGTGGCTAAGAGGCTAAATCCCCCACCCCCATTTAAAAAATGTTATTAAATTTATTGTGACATTGGTTAATAAAATTACATAAGTTTCAAGTGTGCAATTCAATAATACATCATCAATATTGCTTGTGTGCTCACCACCCAAAGTCAAATCTTCTGTCAGCATATGTTTGACGCTTTTTACCCTTTCCTACTTCCCCCACCACCCTTTCCCTCTAGTAACCACCATACTGTTGACTGTATGAGTGTTTGTCTTATTTGTTGATTTTGGTTTTATATCCCACATTTGAATACAATTATATGGTTCTTGACTTTTTCCATTGGACTTACTTCATTTAGCATGATATTCTCTAGGTCCATCCATGTTATTGCAAATGGCAGTATTTCATGTTTTATGGCTGAGATATCCAATTATCTATCAAAGGACACTTTGGTTGTTTCCATGTCTTGGCCACAGTGAATAATGCTGCAGTGAACATCGGGGGTGCTCACATCTTTATGAAAAAATGTTTTCAAATTTTTCAGAAGAGGAATTGTTGGGTCATATAGTAACTCATTTCTGAATTTTTTGAGGACCCTTCATACTGTTTTCCATTGTGGCTGTACCAATTTACATTCCCACCTGTAATGTATGAGGGTTCTTTTTCCTCCACAACCTCTCCAACACTTATTATTGTTGATAATAGCCATTCTAACAGGTGTAAGGTGATACTCATTGTGGTTTTGATTTGCATTTCTCTAATAGCTAGTAAAGTTGAGCATCTTTTCATAAGTCTGTTGTTTGTCTTCTTAGGAGAAGTCTCTGTTCAAGTCCTCTGCCCTTTTTCCAATGAATTATTTGTTGAATTGTATGAGTTCTTTATATATTTTGAATATTAACCCCTTATCAGAGTTGTTTTATAAATATCTTCTCCCATTTGGTTGGTTGCCTTTTTTTTTTTTCCATGTGCCCCAGGCATGAAATTGCTCTGGCCATCAACCCAGGCATCAAGGTAGGATGAACAAAGGACCGTATGTCTGCTTTGCCCCTGACTGATATCAGAGCAGCACCACAAGTCAGGTGTCTTTGTCCATAGCCAGGGGATGGTTGCGTTTTTGTTTTGTTGATAGTTTCTTTTGCTGTGCAGAAGCTTTTAAGTTTGCTATAGCCTCATTTTATGTTTCGCTTTTACTTCTCTTGCTTTTTAGGTCAAATTCATAAAATCCTCTTTAAGGTCAAGGTCTGCAAGTTTAGTTCCCGTTTTTGTCTATGTGTCATATTGTTTAAGGTCTTATATTTAGGTCTTTGATCCATTTTGTTAATTTTTGTATGTGGACTAATGACAGAGCCCAGATATAAACCCACATATGTGTGTGTGTGCGCGCAAATAATTTTCAACAAAGGAGGATCTTTGGAAACATGGCAGAGTGAGAGACATCCCCAAATCTCTCCCCTTGAAACAACAGTAAAGTGAATATTTAAAACTCAACAAAAAACACCCAAACTGCACACTGGCACTTCTGAGCATGGGATCTGCACATAAGAGCTACCACAGGTCATAACCCCGGGTGTCAGGTGGTGGACTGGGAGAAATAAAGAAACTGCCTCTCGCAGCTGCTGAAGCACCCTTGGAGAGAGGAGGGGGGGAGAAGGAGCAGTGATTTCATGCAGCAAGTTTCTTGAACAGCCCTTCCTGGGGAAGTTATGAGCTCCCCATGCTGGCTGGTGGCAGGGCCTAGTCATCAGGTCAGAAAGCAGAGAAGCAGCCAGCAAAGAACAGTTGATTTTTACGAACTGCTGTTGCAAAACCGAGGCTAAGACACAGCTCCCAACCCCCAATCCAGAGGGCCCATCCTCCCATACCCTCCAACACTGATCACCGCACAGCCCAAGGGGAATCTGAACAAATGTTACTGAAACTGTTGCTAACACTGATAGTGACTGAAACAGGGTAGCGAGCGTAATTAAATATCAGAAAATAAAAAGGCATTTTATAGTTTTATATAAAGCAAGGATCCAAGAGGCTTAGACGCCACATACTGGAAACCAAAAGAAAAACGCCTTCTTTGCAGCAGGCTAAAGAGAGACCTTTATATAATAAATCTTTCTGAAAAAAAAAAAGAAGCAGAATACATTTCCATTAATGCCCAGGCAGAGAAATAGTCCATTAAACACCATGAACAACCAAGGTGACAAGGCATCTCAGAAAGAGAAAAATCTCCAGAAAATAAGCTTACAGACATAGAAATATGCAACTTAAATGACAGAAATTCAGGATGGTACTTCTGAAAAAACTCAGTGAGTTCCAAAACGAGTCATATCAACAATTTCAGGAATTGAAAAAACAACTAGATGAGCAGAGCAAGGAGATTGAAACCTCAAAAAGAACCAAATAGAACTTCTGGAGATAAAAAAAACAAACACAACAACAACACTGCAAGAGTTGAAAAATGAAAAGCAAGCTTGGGAAATAGAGTCGACCAAATGGAGGAAAGGATCAGTGATATCGAAGACAGAAATCTAGAAATAAATCAGAAGAAGAAAGGAAACCAAAAATGAAAAAAATGAAAGAAAATTCAAGAACTAGCTGATACCATCAGGAGAGGAAACATAAGAAAATGGGCATTATAAAGGTGAGGAAAAGGAACAGGGATTAGAAAGCATTTTCAGACAAATAGTGGATGAGAATTTCCCAAATCTAAGGAATGAGCTGGAGCTTGGAATTCAAGAAGTCAACAGAACACCCAATTATCTCAACCAAAAGGCCTTCACCAAGACACATTGTATTAAAATGATCAAAAATCAATGACAAAAACAGAATTCTCAAGGCAGCTAGGGAAAAGAAAATGGTAACTTATAAATGTAAACACATTAGATTATCCTCAGACTTCTCAGTGCAAACCTTACGGACCAGAAAGGAATGGGATCAAATAGTTAAACTATTAAGTGAAAGTAACTACCGGCCTTGAATAATGGATCAAGCTAAGCTCTCCTTTAGATATGAAGGAGAACTTAAGACCTTTCCAGTCATACAAAAATTGACGGTTTCTCCACTATGAGGCCTACACTACAGGAAATATAAGAAAAAGGTCTGCTCACCTAAAACAAAATCACAACACACACAATACATAATCAGGAGTAAAGTGATTATCAGGCAATAGAAGCAGAGGAGTGCAACCCTTACTAAGAACAGGCATTATAAGTTAAATAATAAAGAAGAGAATTGCTATAGCAAGATGTAATAAACGTTCAGTATACATAGTGACAAATGGAAGATAACAATGACTGAAAAGGGGAGGATTCAGAGATCCAAATTCGCAAAGGGAAATGGAGATAAGGCACGCGCAGAAGAAAATAAATGATATACACACACACACACACACACACACACACAACTATCATTACAAGTTTATAATGGTAACACACACAGATGATTTGGAACTGAAGTATACTAACATAAAACAAGAAGAACCAGAGGCAAACCACCAAAAAAGCCAAAAAATAAAAGCAGAACACAGGAGACAAGGAAAGCAATGGAAACATGGAACTAACAGAAAGCAAAAGAAATTGCAAGAAGAAGACCTCATATTTCAGTAATCACCTAAATGTAAATGGACTGAACTCACCAATAAAAAGGCACAGACTTGCAGAATGGATCAAAAAACAAAACCCAACTGTATGCTGCCTCAGGAGACACATCTCAGCTCCAAAGACAAAATAAGACTCAAAGTGAAGAGGTGAAAATGGTATTTCAAGAAATGACATTCAGAGAAAAGTGAGAGTAATGGTACTAATAGCGAATGAAAAGACTTCAAAATAAAAAAGGTAAAGAAAGATACTGAGGGACACTTCATAATGATAAAGGGAATCGTGCCCCCAGAAGGCATAACACTTATTAATATCTATGCTCCCAATCAAAAGCCCCAAATATGTAAAGCAATTACTAACAGAACTAAAGGGAGAAACAGACCAAAACACTATCATAGTAGGGGACCTAAAACCCCACTGTGGACATGGACAGATCATCCAAACAGAAAATCTAATAAGGAAATCATCCTTAAATGACACATTAGACCAACTGGACATAATTGACATTTACAGAGCCTTTATCCCAAACAGTTGCTTCTCTAGTGCACATGGAACATTCTCAAGAATTACCATACTGGAACAGAATAGGCCCAACAAATATAAGAGGGTTAAAATCATACCAACCATATTCTCTGATCAATATGCTTTGAAACTAGAGATCAACTGCAAAAGAATCAGGAAGAAACAAAAATCATGGAGATAAACAACATGATACTGAAGAATGACTGGGTCACAGAAGAAATAAAAAAGAGATCAAGAGATACATAGAAAATGAATGAAATGATAGTACAACATATCAAAACTTGGGATGGCAAAAATGGTCATAAGAGGAAAGTTTATATCATTACAGGCCTATCTCCAAAAACAAGAACGAGCCCAAATAAACAACCTAACTCTTCATCTTAAAAACTAGAAAAGAGGAAGAACAAATGAAGCCTAAAGTCAGCAGAAGAAAGAAATAATCAAAATTAGAGCAGAAATAAATGAATTGAAAACAAAACAAAAAAAAAAAATAAATGCAAACAAGAGCTGCTTTGAGAAGGTTAATAAAATTGATAAACCCCTGGCTAGACTCACTAAAAAAAAAAGAAGAAAGAAAAGAAAGAAAGAAAGGAAAAGGACAAATAGAACAAAATCAAGGATGAAAGAGGGAAATTGACTGACATAGCAGAAATACAAAGGATCAAACAAGAATACTATGAAAAAGTATGTAACACCAAATTTAATAACCTAGAAGTAATGAAGTACTTAGAAAAATACAATCTTCCTAGACTGAATCAAGATATCTGAAAATCTAAATAGACTGATCAGCAAGTACGGAAATTGAAACAATCATCCAAACCTTACCAAAAAGTCAAAGTCCAGGACCAGATGGCTTCACTGTGAATTCTACCAAACATTCAAAGATGATTTACCTATTCTCCTCAAACTCTTCCAAGAAAATCGAAGAAGGAGTCAATACTTCCCAATTCATTTCAATGAGGCCAATATAACTCTGATAAAAAACATGAAAAAGATAACATAAGAAAAAGAAAACTGCAGACCAATTATCTCATATGAAACAGATGCAAAAATGCTTAAATAACATACTAGCAAACAAATACAGCAACATATTAAAAGGATTATAACCCATGATCAAATGGGTTTCATTCCAGAGGCACAGGGATGGTTCAACATAGGCAAATCGATTAATGTGATACAACACACAACAAATTAAAAAATAAGAATTCATATATCATTTAACAGATAAGAAAAAGCCTTCAAAAGATACAGCAAGCCCATTTATGTTCAAAAACTTAACAAAATCGGTATGAAAGAAAAGGTATGAAAAATCAGTATGAAAGACCTTAACATAATAAAGGCCATCTATGACAAATCTCAGTGAATATTACATTTAATAGAGAAAAACTACAAACCTTCCCCTATAAGCTCAGGAACAAGAAAAGGCTGTCCATGATTGCCACTGTTATTAATATAACAATGGAGGTCCTCACAAGTGCAGACGAAAAAGGTATAAAAGGCATCGAATAGAAAATGAAGAAGTCAAACTGTCCTATTTGCAGATGACATGATTCTCTCTAGAAAGAAACACTAAAGACGCCAGAAAGCACATACTAGAAAACAATAAGCAAAATACAGTAAAGTTTTGGATACAAAATCAATGTTCAAAATCCAGAACATTCCTATACTCAAATAATGATGTGTCAGAAAATGAAGTGGAAAAAATAATCCTTTTGCAATGCAACAAAAAGAATAAAAATACCTAGGAATAATTTAAGGAAACATGTGAAAGACCTAATATAATGAAAATTACGAGACTCTATTAAGAGAAATTGAAGAAGATACAAAGAAATGAAAGATTTTCTGTGCTGCTTGGATTGGAAGAATCAACATTGTTAAATGACTACATTACCTAAAGCATTATACAGATTTAATGCAATCCCATCAAATCCCTCTGCATTCATTAAAGAAACAGAACAAAAAATCATCAGATTTGTATGGAAGCACAAAAAAAACCAATTGCCAAAAGCCATCCTGAGGAAAAAGAATGAGACTGGAGGCATCACTCTGCCCAATTTCAAATTATACTACAAAGCAACAGACAAATCAACGGCATAGTATTGGCAGTAAAACAGACACATGGACCTTGTGGAAAAGAATCAAGAGTCCAGAAGTAAATTCATATTTTTATGGGCAAATAATTTCAACAAAAAGCCAAAAACATGCACTGGAGAAAGGAAAAGCCTCTTCAATAATGGTGTGGGAAACTGGAAGCCACCTGCAAAAGAATGAAACTAGACTGTTTCTATTACCAACACACCAAAATTAACTCAAAATGGATTAAGGACCTGAATAAAGACCTGAAACATAAAGTGCATAGAAGAAAAACATGGAACTAAATTCAAAAGGACTTGGACTTCAAAGAATTTTATGAATTAGACTCAAAAACAAGGGAAATAAAAGCAAAAATAAATGAATGGGACTACATCAAACTAAAAAGCTTCTGCTCAGCAAAAGAATTGCCAACAAGGTAAAGAGACAACCATCTCAATGGAAAATATATTTGCAAGCAACACTTCAGATAAGGGCCTAATATCCAAAATATACAAAGAATTCATATGACTCAATAACAGCAACACAAAGTGATCTCATAAAAAAATGGGCAGAGGACCTGAACAAAACTCTTTTCCCTAAGGACATACAAATGGCCAATAAATACTTGAAACGATATTCAACATTGCTGCCATTTGGAAATTGCAAATCAAACTCACATGAGATACCGCCTCACACCTATTAGAAAGCTAAATCAATAGGACAAAAGTAAGACAAATGTTGGAGAGGATACAAGAGAAAAGAGAACCCTCATACACTGCTGGTGGGACTGCAATTGATACAGTCACTATGGAAAACAATAAGGAAGGTTCTCAAAAAAAAACTAAGAATTGATCTGCCATAATGATCCAGCAATCCTCTACTGGGGATTTACCCCAAAGACTTGAAACCCATATCGAAAAAAATTTACACACCAATGTTTATGGTAGCATTATTCACAGTGCCAGGAACATGGAAACAACTGGAGTGTCCTATGATAGATGATTGGTCAAAGAAGCTGTGGCACATATATATAATGGAATATTACTCAGCCATAAGAAGAGATGAAATAATTCTATTTGCGAAAACATGGATGGACTGTTGTCAAGCATGGCACTAGTACATGATGGCTGGAGTTGGATGGAGAAGACTACCATGACCTGGGAACCAGGTCAGGTACTTGAGAGACTGATCTCAAGGTCAAGGATGTCAAGTGTGGCCCTTAAAAGGAGGAAGGAGTTTTTCCTGAAAATAAAAGAGGACTGTTCTTAGGGAACTCTGAGAATATTTTCACCCTGCCCCACTCCCCACCCCTCCCCCCCAGCAGCTCTTAGGCCAGTGTTGATGTTATACACAAATAAGTACTTCAGTTATAAAAAATGATGCTATTTATGGAAAAAATTTTGTTAGGGAAAGGAGAAAAGAGAGAAAGAAAAGCAAACAGCTTCTCTAAGAATCTTAAAGAGGAGTTTTCCTAGTAGAGGATGAAAGAGATTCCAGACAGCAGAAGAGCTTGTGAAAAGTCAGAGTCATGGGAAGGGGACTTGTTTGGAGAACCACAGGTAGTTGTTATTCTGGAATATAGGGTGATTATGGAGGCAATGATTTGAAGCTGGAGAAGTAGGAAAAATCTGGGTCACAAAAGACCTTGTATACCATGGCAAAGGCTTTGACATGCATGCCATTGATGACAGCAACTGAAGTATTTTAAATTGAGAACATTGATTCACTGTTTAGACATATATTCAGTGGCTACTCTTGCAGGTCCAGATAGCCTCAGAAAGCTCATCCTGATTTCAGTAAGGAGGATTGATTTGGAGGCTCACTGAAAATAGGGTGTCTCTCACTGTAGCTGAAGCAAGAAAAATTCTTAGAAAGCTATCGCAGGCTGGAAAGGGGTAACGACCACGGGAACGTTTGAAGACATGAAGAATCAGTCTGAGATTGGATTGTGAAGGCAAGTTGAAGGAGAAGGGTAGGTGAAGGATTTCAACATTTAAATTTAAAACTGATAACACTGAGGGATACATACAAAAGAATGGGTTCGAGGTTGGTCACAGGAAGATTCTAATTTGAGGGGCTTATAGGCTGTCAGGTGGACAGAATACTAACAGTTGTAAAATTATGAAGGGCAACGGTTGAAAAATTTCAGTGATTCAGTAATGTGAATGCAGTTGAAGCTATAGAGCTAAACTGGATCTGCCGAGGCTAGAATAAGAAGAGACCCAAGGAGTGGCTCCTAAGGAGCATCAATATTTAAGAGGCTGATAAAAGAAAAAGAGACCAATAAGGACATTGAGACAGACTCAAAAGAGAACCAGGAATGTACCTGGAAGAAGGCAATGTGTAGAACAAAACAAAGAAAGGACTTGAAGAAAGAGCAAGTTTTTCACTGATGTAATGCTGAAGAATGATGTTTGTCAGCTCTACTATTAAGAAATGTGGCAACAGGAAACTTGCAGTCCGTCCGTGCAAAAGATGATGTGAAATCTGTGCAAGGCAGTGGCAGTGTGGTAAACTGAATAAGTATTGACAGGAGTCAATTTGACAGGATTTGGTGATCAATTAGATATGAAGAGGTGAAGACAAGGATGTATCATTAATGGATGGCTGATGGAGGACATGGGTGGAACATGTTTGGGGATAAGTCCAGGTGCATGTAAGACTGGTGGGAAACGGCCAAGGTGAGAAAAATTGAATTCCTACCAAAGTGCCATAACTTGGTAGTTGGAATTTAACCTCTCAGTTCCCCTGGTCTGCTAAATGGGAATGACAATGCCTAAGGCTATTACATGGAGTAAATTTTTAAAATACCTGTTAAATAGCAATGTTCTTTAATATATAGTAGCAACCCATAATTTCATCTTTCTCTGTTCTATTCTTTTAATTCACCTTTGTAACCATAGAAGCCTTCTTATGACAACTGTGGTCCAGGAGTTGCCGAATTCATTGAAAATGTCAGCTGAAATAGGGAGTCATGAAAATATGTTCATCCTACAATGCCTGAAGTAAGGCATGGCTTTTTTTTTTTTTTTTCTAACATAGATCCACTAGAGTTCAATGTTATTTTATTTGTGAAAGTCAAACTTATAATTCTATGATTTCTGTTCTCTTAAAATTAAAATGAAATCTGCAGAGCAGATTTTAATGTATTTTCCCATCTTTTACCGTTGCCTCACTCTTCCTTAGATGGACAGGATCTTTAACAGCTTGCCTTTATCACATTTTCCCAAATCATTTAACTAAGTTTTATGGAAACAATCCTTTTTTTACATTCATATTTCATCATAATATTTTAATTATATAATTATAATAATCAGAGACAACTGATCGCAGGTTTGGGAACAATTTTGGTTAAACAAGTCATTTGTGAGGACAGAAATGTGTGAGCATATGAGATAGTAATCCTCTATCCTTATTATGCTCCCCCACCTAAGCATGTTAATTATTGCATGTTATATCACAGAGCAATGGGAGCCTCAGCCTGGAATCTACTTACCCTCTACACAACTGCCTTCCTGGTACCTTAGAGGACAGACACCTCTGTCTGTCTGAAACAAATGCCCCCATCCTGTTCTTTGGATCCTATTCTTCTACCTTTTTTAGCAAATTAACACCGTCAATTATTTCTTCTAAATATTGTCAGTCACTCTCTGTCAACTCCTTTCAACATTTAAAATATATTTCATTATGCATACTCTATCTTGAAAGAAAGAGAGGCCTCCTTCTATCCGCTCAGCTGCCAGCCACTCTTCCCTCTTCACATTCACACCAGACTCTCTAGGAATTCTCTCTATGACCCTGACACAAAATCTGAAGGACATTTTCCATTCCTCAAACTTCGCCTGAACCTCCCATCAGCACTTGTCCTGTTTGCTCATTCCTTTCTTGAAACATTCTTTTCCATTTGTATGTAATGATACTAACTTCTGGCTTTACTGGTTTTAATTCTGTCTGGCCACACCTTTAATTTGCAGGTTATCCTGCAATTAAATGTCAGTTTCCTGGGACTAGGTTGTGGCCCCCTGCTCTTTACTCTGTCTCCTCAGGCAATCCTATTTGTGACTTCAACTACCCTCTCTTCACTAGTGGGGCTTCATTCCTATCTCTGCAAGACAATGGTCTTCTCAATATCTCTTCTCGATTTTCTTAAACACTGGTCAAACTCAACAACTGCAAAGGAAGATTTATAACTCCTGAGCCTGGTGTTCTAGTGTCTCTGTATGGTCGTTAAAGTCTCATATTCAACACATTGTCTTGTTGGTTTTACTTCTGAAAAACTCTTGAAACCATCTACTTTTCTCCATTTTTTAAATTACTATTTGCAGGCCATGTATAGCGGTCATGAGAGTGGCCTCTGGAATTAAGATTTCAGTGTGCTTCATTTTTCATCTGTAAAATGGGTGTAATAATAGTAGTTTTTTGTAAGGGGTAATGAATGAACATACATAGAACATTTAGAGTAGTGCCCAGTATATTGTGTTCCATACCACTAACCTAAACTGGGCTATTGCAATGGTTGCTGTCTCAAATCTTTTACAGCCCTCTACAGTCTTTTCTCCTCATTGTCACCAGATTTTTTGGAAACTCAATATGACCCTGCCATCTCTTTTGCTTATAACATGTGAATGCTTTTCTATTGATAAGTAGAAAAAGGTAGAAAACCCCTAACATGCCAGTGACATGACCACCAGATTGCGTTTTCCAGCCTCTCCAGCATCACTCCCACCACAGCCCCGCTTTACACTTCCGGCAGCCAGCGTGAGCCATTCCCACAGCTGCAGAAACAGGCGATCCTCACCCATATTCCTCCATTACATGTTCTTTCCCCCGACCTCACTCGAACGCCCAACCTCCCTCCCCTATCCCCTGGTCATTCATTAGATTTCGGCTCACAAGTTACTTTCTCAAAGAAAGCTTTTTTCTGAACCCGCCCCCCTTCTCCAGGCAGTTCCTTTGTTAACACAAGACAGTCTTTTTTCCTTCAGTGATGTGATCCCAGACAAGAATTGAACATTTGCTGGTGGAATTTATTTGGTTAAACACCATCATCCCACTATGTTGAATTACTATTTCAATGTAAGGCAGGACTTATATCAAAATAACACCTTGACCCAACAAGCTGCAAATATTCAATCTTTTAGTTAGAATCTAAGATCAGAGACCTAATCCTGCCTTATGAGCATCTCATACAAATGGTTACCATTTTCCTTTAATTAGCAAAACAAAAGTGATTGTTAATGAGATACTTTTCAAGCTTCTAATTCTTTCTGTGTATTCTGTGTCCATTACTTCTCCCATCCCCTTCCAAAAAGGTCAAAAGATCCTTTTAGATCCTGCTGGAACAGCACCTCTTGACCACAAGATGGCGACAGATTTCAAGAGTTAGGTAAGTACGGTTTCTATTCCTGTCAGGAGAGCCTTTAAAAGAGTGTGGATGAGTTGGTAATTATATGGCACCATGTTTTATGGCATAGGTGTTTTAACTAATCTTATTTGCCTAAAGCAGCAAGGGTGAGCATCTAAATTGTTGAACGAACTGGCATACTTTGAGAGTGAAAGAGAGGTGGGTGGATTATTCATTATCGGGCCAGATATAAATCAGGGCTTCTGACTACACATGAATGTTGTTTCTTCTATGTAGCTGAGGTAAGCCAGATGACAATATCTGTAGTCCCTCTGATTCCTACTGATGAGGCTTAAAGTCAGAAAAGGGAGTGCTCACAAATAGCATTTGAACTTCACCTCCCAGTGTGATTCCAGACACTTAGATAATTTCAGAAAATGAGTGATGAAAGGATGATTGCTCCAAAGGCCTATATGTTTATTTGTAGGAGTCAGGAATCCCTGCATCTGGTGAGATAGCATGGAAATAATAAGGCATTGTGTCGAATAATGCCTTCAATTTGCAAAATCTTTTTCCATATATTGCCTTCCTTGAATCTCATAGCTTTGTGGGGTGTGAGGAAGCAGGGAAGATGTTGTCCTTGCTTCATAGGTAAAGGCACTGAGTTTCAAAAGAGGTAAATTGGCTGTGGACATAAGTTCCAAACCCTGAGCTTCTTCTGCCTTGTTGCTTAGAGATGGGAAAACACACTTCATTTTTACTTAAAGTATCCAAATCACCTTATTCTATTCAGCACATAGGAAAGTTAGTACATGTTCAAATACAAACATGAGATGAAACCCTAATTCATATGAGTATACACGTCAGGATAAACTAATTTAGGAAAGTCATGGTGTTTATTTTCTTTTGTTTCTTCCTCACTCCCCTAATAGAGCAGCTGGCCCTGTGCCCTGTGGTGCTGCTGGCTTTCCCTCACTCCAGGAGGGACTCAACAGGTTTGGGCTTGCTGGGGTTCTAAATCTGATTTTCCAACAGGGAGAAGGACTTTCAAAACATTGGCAGGGAAGGGACATTTAGGGACAACGACTCAGTGGCCTGAGGGGAATGCAGTTGGATTCTCAAGGATTAAAAACAGAAACTTGTGCCCTGCTCTCACGTAGCCCTGTGGGGTGGCAGATCCGATGGGGGTGGCCTGCAGATAATGGGGATCTGAACACTAAGCTCTCTTTGGAAACTTCAGCCAGGTTTTCGGTGACCACGTTGGTCCCAGGGAATGCTGTGTGAGTGGATCTCAGGGCAGCTGAATGATGGACATCTCAAAGGCAGCTCTGATAGACTAAAGAGCAAAGGGTTTTGCTAAGGTTTCTGGATGGTGTATGGCTCTTAAGGAGGGAGATATGTTTGCCAATAATGACTAATACTGAATATCTCACCAACCCTGCTGAATAGACTCACTGTCAGTTAATTTGATTTAGACACGAAACAATACAAAACAAAATGCATTAAGTCTTGCACTGAATGTCGTCAGGTTAATTCATACTCATTAATGATTACATGTAAAAACAAGTTCTTTGTGCTCCTCCCAGACAAAAGAAAGAAACGTAGAAAGAAACCCAAGGCCCTTGCCTCTCTTGCTTCTTCCACCATTCCCACACCTCGAGTTCTTTAAAGCAGTGTACCATGCTTTGCTGCTGCAAACCCCCATCACCTTGCCTGGTGACCTTTTACCTCTATTATCTCCCCCTCAGGAACCGCCTCTTCCCTGCAGCCTTCCCTGTTTCCCGTGATCCTGTGGCCTTGTGCTGATACCTCTAGTAGGACACTTCTCATTTATTGTCTTGCTAAATCAGTGTTCTAAGCATACAGAATCACCTGGATTCTTCCTAAATAAGATTTTGGCTTTTCCTTATTTCAGTAGACTGAATCAAAATCTCAGGGAGGTCATAATAAATATCCATGTTTTCTCTCAGGTGATTACTACCTTTTTTTTTTAACCCCCTGTGCTGGACTGAATGGTGTCCTTCCAAAATTATACCTGGAACCTGTAAATGAGGACTTATTTGGAAATAAGGGATGCAATTACATTAGAATGAGGTCATACTGGATTAGGTTGGGCACTAATCCAGTGACCGGTGTTCTGATAAGGAAGAGGAAACTTTAGATACACGGAGACATGGAGGCAACACCACGTGAAGGTGGAGGCAAGATTGGAGTGATGCATTTACAAGACGCATTCCAAGGATTGCCAGCAGAAGCTGTGAGATTCTCCCTCAGAGCATCCATAAAAGAATCAAGCTGCCATCACCTTGATCTTGGACTTCTAGCCGTCAGAGCAATGGGAAAATAATTTCTGTTATTTTAAGCCCTCAGTTTGTGGTACTTAGTTACCGCAGCACTAGGAAACTAACGCACCCCCCTTTTCCTTCCTTCTATTGTCTTAGGTTATCTTTATTTCCTTTCCCTCTACAGGAAGTTATACTTCCTATTCAAATTGTTTTAGTGTTACAGTACACATAGGTACATTTTTTAGTGGTCCAGTGGATGGTCCCTTCGGGGTTTTCCCTACATCTTATGTCTCTGGGAAGCTGATCCTGCCTCTCTTTGTAAAAATGCAAAAAACCCTCACTGCCTGCTGTGTAACTGTCCTGTGCTAGTATGTCACCTCAGCTGACAGCTCATGGCCCCACGGAGGTTACCCCAGGGAGCCGTTGTTCTGGCTCAGCAGTGGTAGCTGCCTTGCCTTGGCCTGCACCCCAGGTGGCTCTGGCAGGGGATCCGGGGTGACATGTCTGAGGCCATGGTGTAGGCAGTGTAAGCTACAAGGGCAGCAGCGTCCTCACCAAGCCAGCTCAGCAGCCTGGTTGCTGCGTTGTCCTGCCTGTGCTGCCCTTGAACTCTGGGCTAGCTCTTCCTGAGAGCCTGTGAGCTACTGAAGTTCTTTCAATAAATCTCTTTCCTGATGAAATCAGCACCAGTTAGTTTCTCTTGCCAGCAGCTAAAAAGCCGGATTGTTAATGATGAGCATTTTTTTTCTTTAAACAAAGATACTTGTTCAATGAAATCTAAAAGGCAGACAATAATGTTCCCTCCTTAGTGCCAGGACATTATGTTCCATTCTATCCATCTTTCATTTCATTAGGATAGAGAAGTTTTGATCCAATTTAATTTTAACTCGTCATTAATTACTTACTATCATCATTATCATAGTTTTAAGAGTTTATGCTTCTTTTAGTTATGCCAACATATTTACTGATTACTTTGCTCTCCATTGTTTCTTGGAATCCAGTTCTGCCCTTTGGCTTCAATTTCCTTTTTGCCAAAGTATCCTTTAGGAGTTCTTTTGGCAAACATTTTACATACTGCACTCTTCAATCTTTGAGCATGTCTTTCCTTTGCCCGCCTTCATAAGTTGAGCTGGATATAGGAATTTTAGATTGTATTTTTTTTTCTTAGCACTTGGAAGTTAGTATTCCTTTGACTACTGGTCTGTATTGTTGCTGATAAGAAATTAGGAAAATTATAAATTATTGTCCCTTTGTAAGCTATCTGTTCCTCTCTGCCCCTAGCAAACACATTGGTTACTTTGCTGTTCTACAGTTGTACCAGGGGTATTTCTGTTTTTATTTCTGTTTGGGAATTGTGGTGCTTCTTTAGGTCTTTCTTCCTCTGGAAACTTGTGTAGTTGTCTTGAAATTCATTTCTCCTTGATTCTCTCTAGTCTTTCCCAGGCCACTGAGTAGACTAATATTTGATCCTTCAAAATTTTTCAACTCTATATGCCTGTACTACTTTTTACTGGATTTGTTTATTTTACCTTTCAGTTTAATTCTCCCTTTACCTATGTCCAGTTGGTCTAACTTTTTGATTGAATTTCATTTTTCATTTCATAATCAGTTTATATGTATACACACAATTATATGTTTTATAAATACATGAATATGACCTTGTCAAACTGTGTAATTTTTTCTTTTCTTTTTTATCTTGGCCCTTTCTTCCATCTCTCCACTTAACATCATTCTTTCCCTATCCTAAGTAACTCAGGTTAACACAGTGAATATCCTCTCATATTTTTGCCTTGGTCATATAATCTTAACTAACTCTTTATATACAAATACATATGACATATGGTTTAAGCTATTATTGTTCTACAAAAGCAGAGAATTGTACATATTAAATATTAGTCAAAGATAATGCATAGAATTCCTTCCAAATAAAACTGGTGAAATGTTAATTCAATTGCTATTAATACTCACTATTCGTGGTATGGACGTATTATAATTTATTCAAACACATTAAACACAATGGACTATCATTTTGCTTGTCCCTACAAGCATGTTCCAAAAATGTTCTTGTACAAGTAGCTCTAAAGACTCAATGATTTATTTCCCATGGAATGGACTGGGGTCAGCAAACTTCCCTTAAAGGACCAGATAGTAAATATTTTAGGCTTGGTGGTCATGTGGTCTTTAGCTATCTCTGACCCCACTCAGCCATAGAGAATACATAAATGAGTGAGTATGGCTATGTTCAATAAAACTTAATTTGCAAAACCAGACAATGGACAGGATTTTGGCTGCAGGCCATAGTTTGCCATGTCCAGGTTAGATTATCAGAGGTGAGATATAATGTATATTTTTAAAACTTGCAAAGTAATTGCCAGATTGCTTTCAAAAAGCTATAATAATTCACATATTCCCCAGCAATGTCTGAAATTAACCTTTTCCCCAATCCCACAACAATAGGAATTAGGAATATTAGAATATTTTGCCACTCTGGTGGAAATGGAGTAAATAGCTCACCGTACATTTAATTTGCATTTCCTTCACTATTAGTAGGTTTGTCCATCTTCTTATATTTGTTGGCCATTTGAATTTTTATCACCTGTGAGTTATCACCATGTCATTTGTCCATTTTCTATTTTATGTTCTTTCTCGTCAGTTAATAAGAAATATTTGTATGTTGTAGATACAAACTTTTTCTCTATTCTCTTTTAACAATATTTTCCTGACTCCTTTTTGTCTATTATTTTGTTTACAGAATCTTATGCATTTTAAAAGATACCCATAGAGGTAAATATATCAATCTTTATTAAATAGCTTCTAGGTTTCCAGTCTTGGTTAAGAAGGTATCTTCCATCCTTACTCCAATGCATAGTTGTGTAAATTTTCTTACAAGGTTTAATTTTATTTTTATATTAGTCTTTTAGTCTATTTCAATTTTTTTATATGACATAAGATAGTGATTTGGGTTTATATTCTTTTATATTCACATATGGCAGATGCCTAAGGTTTTGATTTCCGAAGGATAATATTTTTTCCTCTACCTAAGATGCATAGATGACCAAATTTCTTGTCTTTTTCCTGGGCCAGTGTACAGAAATGTCTTTCATAAACAAGGCTCAATGATTCATGCCCAGGCTTGGTTCCAGTTCCTCTGCTCTTACAGTTTGGAGTCATGTCTCTGTCCATGTGGGGATCTTCATACTCTAGGCCATAGGGCCTTTGTCAGGGGCCCCATCCTTCATGGGCCCCAGCATGCCTTGGCTTCCTCTTACTACTCAAGTTTTAATTTCTGTCTTTGTTCCTGGCCCCTGGTCATCTCTCATTCTTTTTTTTTTCAGCTGGATTATGAAATACTACAATAAAAAAATTCTATTATATCCAAACTCTTCTATGTGTTTGTGGTAGAAAAGAAGGCCTGTGTGTTCACCTTATTCGTTGTGTATTGGAAGAGATCTCTAATAATGGATATTGTTTTTTGAATATTGGAAACCAAATCAGGGCCTGTGGGCCCTGCATGAAATGGGCCGACCTCTCCATCACTCCTGAGGTTCTCTATGTTGCTGCCTCAGGTGCTGTCTCAGCACTGCCAATTCCCATTAATCTCAGATTCTGTTCCAAATTATTAGCAACTCTTCCCAGAGGACTCACAATCTTCTAGGTTGTTGCTTTTAAACTGTAACAAAAGTAGTTGGTTCAAATTCTTAAGTACTGTTGTTAAACCTATGAGGCATGCTTTTGAGTGACCTTAATGTGCATGAAAGAAATTAGATTGTGAAACATGGGGATAGAGTCCCATAAAACTGTATGGTACACTCAAAAAAATCACATATATTGTGTTTGGTGGGATATAAAGGAGCACGAGCGTTTCTTCAAGTCAAAAATTAAATTGCCTATGCTTTTAAAATTTATTTGTTATTAAATTTTGTTATTTCTTTTGTTTGTTATTTATTTCTTTTTGCTTGTGTATGTGAGGAAAATGACTTCCCATGGAAAAAAATTGCTTTGGCAATCAATAAGAATCAAGGAATAGCTTAGCATTTTCTGAAGAGGGAATAACATACCATAAAGGTAAGCAAGCCTAGGAGAGTTTAGTGACATATAAATTGGCGTTAAATTTAAGGTGTGACTATAAAATTGTGCTACTTTGGGGTGCATGTTATGAAAATAAATTTTATTATTGTGTCTTATTTTTAGCCATAAAAATTTTATACGGCTATCTGTGGAGAAGCGCCTGTTTCTAAATGATAGTTCAGACATCTGGGAATCTTTCACACATTGAAAAATGTGACTTAAACAATCTGCTTCCTTTCTTTTTTCTCTTTATTGATTTTGAATTTATTTTTACCTGTTGTCACCGAATAGGAATCACTGCTTTTGTTTACGAGAACAAGGTGATTCAGACCGATCCTTTTGCTAAAATAAAGCTAAAGTAAGCCGGATAAAATATAAAATTCTGTTTAAAAAATAATTGAAGAATTAATAAGGAATGAGAACATTATGGTCAAGATCTGGGAGGAGACAAAAACCGAGAGTGAGCCTAGTATTAGGGGCTACTCTTATCCTGGGAAACATTTACAGATCTTGAAAGGAACTGAAAAACTGAGCTGCATTTTTAAAAACTTGTTGAGGCTAAGGAGAAAATCTATGGTCCAGGGCCTACCAAGGTGGGGCGGCTTGGATATACCCCAACTTGAGTACTGTAAACCTGAAGAGCTTCCCCCTAAAAGCGAGAGGGACTAGAGTAAATGAGCCTCATGTAAATTGTGGCCTCTTTCAAGACATTTAGAAAGGCCTAGAAATCTGAAACCCTAAAATTAGAGTAGGATTAGTCTGGATTGTTAGTAGTGGTCCTGTGATATGGCATAAGGAATATAAAATCCTCTCTGGAGCAAGATGTGTCACCTAGGCTTTAATTATTTTTACAAATTATATATATGTTTTCAAATACAAATGTATAACATGCCATGAAAAATGAGCATGGAAAATGCTTTTTTAAACTGATAAATTGTGCATGTGTTGTGCATCGTCCAAAAGCCAGCTTTTATTGATTGTTAAATATCAAACACTTAAGGGAGGCATACCCCTCAAGTCAGGAATATAGAACAAGGATGCCTGCCACCACTACAATTATTTAACATTGCATATAATGTTTGCTAAAGCAATTAAACAAGAAGAAAACAATTAGACTTGTAAGAATTAAAAAAGAAGATCCAAATTTTATTGATAATATAATATGTATATCTAGAAAAAAAAACAAAGGAATTGATGGAAAAGTGCTACAATCCATAAGATAATAAAGTAGTGAGACATAAAATTAGCATACTAAAATAATTTGCCTTCATATATTTAAACAATAAGCACTTTGAAGATATAGATGGAAGAAAGACCTGTATACAATAACAAAAATAAGTATCAACACATCAGCCTAAGAGAATATATGTAAAAATAAAAGAAAAAACTGTAAAACACTCTTGAAAGATATAAAATATCTTTGACCAAATTGAACAAAATATCATAGTCCTTTGAATAGGAAAACTCAGCATCATAAAATGCTATTTCTCCCAAAATTAGTTATAAATTTAATGCAACTTTAATAAAAATTTTTAGAAAATCTTTATTACATTAAGGCATATTAATACTTCGTGATACAAGTTGCAAAATTTTTCCCAATTTGTAATTATCTTGTGATTTTACTTATTTTGTTCTGCTATGTTGTTAAATTTCTTGTATTGAATTTAGATTTTTTTAGTCAGTTAGGAATTTCTTCTCTGGGTTATAAGATAAGATTCATCCATGTTTTCTCCTAGTAGTTGTATATTTTTCTGTTGTTTTCATTTAGTAGATCTTTAATACATTTGTAATTTTTTCCTGGAGTCAATATTATTATTATTTTTTAAAAAGTGCAGTAGGCACAAGGAAAATAGTCCCAGATGGAAATCTAGAAATGCAGGAATGGATGAAGAGCAATAGAAAAGATAAAAATATGGTTAATGTTGTGAATATTGACTGATTACTATTAGAGATTGCTAAGGCATCAACTATTACTTTGGAAATAATCAAACATTTTTCTGGCTTTTCCTTTAGATGTATTTCAGGGTAACCAAAATAGTCGATGAAGGAAAAGTGTTGTGGAGAATTACTACTAATAAAGACAGAAGGAAAGGTCAATTAGAAAATTACCAATTTGCAACCCTTACACAAATAATTTCAAATAAGGAACTAAAATTATATATTTCGGATTTTCAAGAAAACAACCTTGAAATTATAGAATCAAAAAGTAAAATACTAAAATTAAGAATTCAATATAGCAGTTTAGACACCAGCTGGAGATTTGCTATTGTTTAGCAAACTAAAAACAACAGGTCAAAAAATGAAGCACAGTGAGACAAAAAGATGAGAAATCCTACCAGGGGTAAGAGACAAACATGACCAAGTGGAAAGATCTTGACATACATTTAATTGGTTCCCTAGAAGACGGGAGAGAGGGAGAGAATGGAGCACAGCAATATTTTTAAAAGATAATGGCTGGAAGGTCATTTGGCTTAGGGGCATAGGCTGCCATTATGGGTAAGGATGTGACCATATGTAAGTAAATAAGTTAGTAGATTTTCTGAGAAGAAAGAATGATTCAGATTTTGGGATTGAGTTAAAATGGTGGAGTAAGTAAATGCTGTGCTTGCTCCTCTCATGACCACATCCAATTACAACTAAACTAGAGAAAACTATCATTTAGAATTGACTGAAGTCTAACTGAACACAAGTCTTCAACTAAGGACATACAAAGAAGCCATGTAGAGACTGGTAGGAGGAAAGGAGATGTGGAACAGGCTGGTTCCACACTCATATGTGGTGATTAAAAATTGGGAAGGATATCTGGGCTGTGAGATTCCCCTGAGACGAGGTATCCCAGCTTCAAACCAGTCCTCCCCAGCCCAGGGTTCCGGTGCTAGGGAGAGATGTTCTCACAACTTCTGGCTGTGAAAACCAGCAGAGGTTTGTGACAAGATAGAGGGTGGCTGGAACCTCAAGTGTTCCTTTTAAGAGCTTGCATGTGGACTTATTCATTGATGGACTCACTTGCTCTAAGATCCAGTGGTGAGGCAGCAGCCCAAAAGGCACTAGGGACATGTGAGGAGGAACTGAATTGTCTGGCTTCAGGGTAAGGGCTGAAGGGGCAGCTTTTCTCCCAGACAGAAATACTGGCAGAAGCCGTTGCTTCTTTGTTGAGCCTTCCCCCTTCTGGCATGCTGACTCAGGTGGTTGCCACATCTGAGTCTCCATAAAACTGGCTAACTCTGATCATCCATCCAGGTGATTCACTGAGACCCTGCCCAGCCAACTTGTGGGCCCCAAGGTCTTTTCCATAAAAATGGCTTGTCGTGGCTCATGCTGAGGAATTTCCTAATATTTCTCAAAGGTTTGCAAACCCAAAAAAGTAGCATGTGGCCTCAGCATGCCCCATACCTTTTTGCTTAGCAGCCCCAAGCCCAGCACTACTGGGAACAATTCTCAATTCACAGCTTGGCCTCTTGAGGTACATCCAAGACCAGTGTAGGTGTGGCCATGTGTGAATTGCTTGGTGGCTCATGCCAGAGGCCCTGGCTAGGACACAAGCTGTGGCTGAACTTGGTCTGGGTGGGGCCCCTTCCAGGAGGCCTGGGGCTGACACACCCAGTGGTCAGCTTCTACCAAGCTGGAGCACGACCTGAGGCCGTATCCAAGGATGACATGCTCAGAGGAAAGGCTGGGCAGGCACCAGAGCCCTGCTAAAGCAAACTCTACTCCATAGGGTCAGGCCTGATTAACAGCTCCTCCTCTGTAGTCACTTACCAGTTTTCTCAACCAATCAGCCTAAGGTCAATTTCTCACACTGATGTGCAAACAGCAACCCAGGCTCAACTACAACAGGAGGGCACACACAATCCCCAAAAGAGACATGCCTGGAGCACCCAGTTCAGGTGACCAGGGAGACTGTGCCAATGGGCCCCATAGGACACCTACTATATTAAGTCCATTTTACTAAAATTGGGAGAAATAGAAATTCTACCTAAGGCATAGAAACAAACACAAGGAGGCAAATAAAATGGGGAGACAAAGAAAAATGTTCCAAATAAAATAAAAAGAACCAAACTCTGGAAAAGAACTATACAAAATGGAGATAAGCGATCTACCGGATGCGGAGTTCAAAACTGGTTATAAGGATGCTCAATGAACTTAAGAGAAGAGTAGATGTACTCAGTGATAACTTTAACAAAGATATAGAAAGCATCAAAATGGAGATAGAAAACATGAAAATGAACCAGTCAGAAATGAAAATACAATAACTGAAATGAAAACTCCCTGGCTGTGGACTGGTACCCATTTGTGACCTGTTAGGAACTGGCTACACAGCAGGAGGTGAGCGGCGGGTGAGCAAGCAAAGCGTATTCTGTGTTTTCAGCCACTTCCCTGCACTAGCATCACTGCCTCAGCTCCACCTCAGATCATCAGGCATTAGATTCTCATAGGAGCACTGGTCCCTGGTGCAAAAGAGGTTGGTGACTGCTGTATGAAAAGGAATTAACAGTAAATTAAATGAGCAGAAGATTGAACCAGTGATTTAGAAGATAATATAGCAGAAAACCCCAATCAGAACAACAACAAGAGAAAAGAATTCAAGCAAATTAGGATAATTTAAAGGTTTCTGGAACAATGTCATGGGTACCAACATTCACATAGGGGTGACAGTAGGAGGAGAGAGCGAGTGAGCAAGGAATAGAAACCTATTTGAAGAAATAATGATGGAAAACATCTCTAACCTGGTGAAAGAAATCAACATACAAATCCTGGAAGTGCAGAGAGTTCCAAAAAGATGAACCCAAAGAGGCCCACGCCATGACACATCATAATCAAAATGCTAAAAATTGAAGACAGAGAGAGAAAATCTTAAAAGCAGCAAGAGAAAAGCAATTAGTTACCTACTAGGGAGCTCCCATAAGATTGTAAGCTGATTTCTTAACAGAAACTTTGCAGGCCAAAAGGGATTGGCTTGAAATATCTAAAATGATGAAAAGCAAGGATCTATAATGAAGATTACTTTACCCAGCAAAGCTAACATTTAGAATCAAAGAACAGATAAAGAGCTTCTCAGACAAGAAAAAGCTAGAATTCATCACCACCAAACCAATATTATAAGAAATTTTAAAGGGATTTTTAAAATGAAGAAAAAGAAGAGAAAAAATATGAATAATAAAATGGCAATAACTGCATGTCTATTAACAATTACTTTAAATGTAAATGGATTAAATGCTCTAATCAAAAGAAAAAAGGTGGCTGAATAGATAAGAAAACAAGACTGTGATATTTGCTGCCTACAAAAGACTCACTTCAGATCAAAAGACATATACAGAATGAAAGTAAAAAGATATAAAAAAGATATTTCATGAAATAAAAACAACAAAAAAGCTAGGGTAGCAATAGTTATACCAGACCAAAAAAGACTTTAAAATAAGTATGTAACAAGAGACAAAGAAGGACCCAGTAATCTCATTTCTACATATGTATCCAAAGAAACCCAAGACACTACTTCAAAGGGACATATGCATCCATATGTTTATTGCAACATTATTTACAAAGTCAGATATGAAAACAACCTAAGTGTCCAACAGTAGATGAATGGATAAAGAGAAGTGGTGCATATGTACAATAGAATATTACTTAGCCATAAAAAAAAGAATGAAATTTTGCCATCTGCAACAACATGAGTGGACCTAAAGGGTATTGTGGAGTGAAATAAGTCAGACAGAGAAAGAAAAATACCATATGATTTCACTTATATGTGGAATCTAAAGAACAAATAAACAAAGCAGATACAAACTCATAGAAACAGAGAACATTTTTGTTTGTTGCCAGATGGGAGAAGGTTAGGTAGATGGATGATAAAGGGGAAAGGATTAAGAAGTATAAATTGGTAGTTACAAAACAGTCATGGAGTTGTAAAGCATAGCATAGGGAATATAGTCAATCATATTTTAATAAATGTGTATGGTGTTAGATAGGTACTAGACTCATCAGGGTGATCACTTTGTTAATTATATAAATGTCTAATCACTATGTTGTACACCTGAATTAATATAATATTGTGTGTCAGCTGTAAAAAAAAAAACAGCAAAAAAATTGGAGATTGTACTTCTTACAGAGACAGAGACGGATACTGAAAGACCATGGCAAGTTGCCTTGTATCCTGGAGTTTTTTCAGGACCTACTTTCAGACCCTTATGACTTGAACCTGTATTTCCCTTTCTTTGGTTTTTTAAATCTTTGTAATAAATGCCCTTTCACTGAAGCTTTTTGTTTATTTAAAGTGATTTAAAATAAAAAAAAAACTAATTTCTCTTTATTGCTGTTTTAACACTGGTTAAGCAAGTCATCCTTCTCTTGTTTTAGACCTTTGTGGAAATAATAGTATTGTTTCATTAATATTTGTGCTGTTTGCTTTTGGTTTCAGATTATGGAAGTGTCTTTCTATTCTAGTATGCAAAGAACCTTTGTATATTAGGAATGGGTATGGAATTGTATTGGATATCTTTTTGATATATATAGAGATGGTCACATGGATTTTTTTTACTTAAACTTATTTTTGTGATGATTTACACTAACAGATTCACTACTGTTATACTAGCCTTACCTACCTGGTCTAAAGTTTACTCATTATTCTTTTAATGTACTGAGGGATATTATTCTTTTTAATTTACATAGCCACACACTTAATTAACTTATATTTAATTTACATATTTACTTTAATATCCTATTTTAGAATCTGTGCATCTGTTTTGGACTTCTGTGTATTCTTTTTTCCTTTGTTTTCATATCAAGATTATGCAGTCCTGGGGAATGACGTCAAAAGCATGAAGGCATGAGGGATCTCCTCTGATCTCTCCCCTTGAAATTACAATGAACTGAACAACTACATTCCAACAAATAACACAAAGCACATCCAAGAGATCTGTGCATCAGAGCATCTGAGGGTGGTCCGTTTGTGTGAGACGAGGAGGTAGAATACAAGAGAAAGAAAGAAAGTCAGGTGCTGTAGAATTCAGCCTGGAGCTCCCAGCAGGATGGGAGGGGAAGAATTATTCAGTGGTACTTGGCTCTTTGAAGCCCCAAGCAGTCCTGCCTAAGGCATAAGCATGTTCTAGCAGTGGAGCCTAGTGATCAGGGCAGAAAGTAGGGCAGAGACCAAGAGTGGAAGCATGACAGCTGTGTCTTAGCAACTGTCTTAGCAGCAAGCAGCAAGCTCCCTCCACCATCCCCAGTGCACCCTCCCCATCCTGTACCTTTCCAGAGCTAGCACGGAGCCATAGGGTTTTTTGCACAATCAGAACTGAAACATACACTGTACCTGGTCTTAATGATAGGGGCAGGGATATAGAAGCAAAGCAGCTGAAGCCTATGAGCCAGCACTACTGGAAGGAAAACGGCCACATGCAACACTGTCTCTCCCAGTTTACCTCACCGCCACCCAGTCAAGTTGATTTGGAAGGAAGAAGGAGAGCATTGTACCTGACTGTTGGGCAATACGAGATTTCAGGGCCTTTTCAGAGACTCAGGCCCTTATCGCCATTCACATTCTTTTACAGGGGTGGAGTTCTTGGTACCAAGGTGACCTGGTCACAGAGAAGATCCACAGCTCTCTAGAGAATAAAGGATATTCTTAATCTCAAAACAGAGATCCGGCAAACTTGGGCAATGCATAATGCTTGGGTGCCATCTATTGGAAATCAAAAGAAAAACCTCTTATCAACTGCTAAAGAGAGATCACTACATAATAAATTTTCTTTGAAAAAAGAAAAATGCAGATTGCATTCCTATTAATGTCTGGGTGGTGAAATAGCCCATTGAACATCATGAACAACCAAGGTGACAAGGCAACTCAGGAACAAAGAAAAACTTTCCAGAAAATAAGCTTAAAGATATAGAAATATGGTATTTAAATGACAGAGAAATTCAAGATTGCACTTTTGAAAAAAACTTAATGAGATGCAAGAAAATTTTGATCAACAGTTGAAAGAACTTAGAAACAAAATCAGCAAACAAGAGGAACACTTTACCAAGGAGATTGAAACTCTGCAAAAGAACCATATAGAACTTCTGAACATGAAGATCTCATTAAAAGAGATGAAGAATGAAATAGCAAGTGTAGGAAATTGAGTTAACTAGATGGAGGAAAGAATCAGTGCTATTGAAGACAGAAATCTGGAAATGATGCAGAAGGAAGAAGAGAGAGACTTGAGAGTGAAAAAAATGAAAGAACTCTACAAGAACTATCTGACAGCAACAGAAAAAACAACATAAGAATAATAAGTATATCAGAAGGAGAAGAGAGGGAAAAGGAACAGAGAGCATATTCAAACAAACAGTTGATGAGAATTTCCCAAACCTATGGAGAAAACTAGATCCTCGAATCCAAGAAGCGAACAGAACACCTAATTATTTCAACCCAAAAAGGCCTTTTCCAAGACACATATTAAAATTGTCAAAAATCGATGGCAGTGAAAGACTTCTCAAGGCAACCAGGGAAAAGAAGATAATATCTTATAAAAGAAAACCCATTATGACTGTCATCAGGCTTCTCAGCATAAACCTTATAAACCAGGAGAGAATGGAACCAAACATTCATTGAAAGAGAGAATTACCAGTCAAGAATAGAATATCCAGTAAATCTCTCCTTTAGAAGTGAAGAAGAATAAAGACTTTTGAAGACATACAAAAGCTAAGGGAATTTTCCACCACTAGGCCTGCATTACTTGAAATACTGAAGGGGGTCATTCTACCTGAAACAAAAGGACAAAGAAATACATAACTATGAGTAAGATGACTAACAGGCAGACAGAAGCAGGAAAGTGCAACCCTTTTTAAGAGCAGGGTATTATAACAAATATTTACAGAATGGTTAAAGGTTAAAAAAACACTTTAGAAAGATGACAACAGTTACTGCTACATGGAAATGAATGTACATCATAAATAGGGATAATGTAAGACAATAAAAATGGAAAAGCAGAGGGAGTAAAGATCTGAATCTGCAAAGGGAAATGGAGATAAGGTACATGCAGAAGTAAAAGGACTACTGTATAGCTTTCCATTACATAAACCACTCATAAAGAATCCAGAACTATGACATATAACATAAAACAAAAGGGAACAGAGGAAAAAATATATAGAACACCACCAAACTAAAATAACAGAAAGAAACACAAGGACAAAGAAACAATGGAGACATTAAGCTACCAGAAAACAAGTTAAGATGGCTATAGGAAAACTTTGTATTTCAACAATCACCCTAAATGTAAATGAACTGAACTCACCAATAAAAAGGCACAGAATAGCAGATTGGGTCAAAAAACCCAACCCAATCATATGCTCCTTTCAAGAGACATATCTCAGCTGTAAGAACAAACATAGACTCAAAATGAAAGGGTGGAAAACAATACTCCAAGCAAATGGCATCTAGAGAAAAGCAGGTGTAGCCATACTACTTCTGATGAAATAGACTTCAAGATAAAAAAGGTAATGAGAGACAATGGTGGACACTTCAAAATGATAAAGGGGACCACACATCTAGAAGACATAACACTTATTAATATCTAGGCTCCCAATCAGGGAGCACCAAAATTTATAAAGCAACTAGTAACAGAACTAAAGGGAGAAACTAATAAAACACAATTACAGTATGGGACCTAAAAACCCCACTATCACCTATGGGTAAATCATCCAAGCAGAAAATAAGGAAGTATCATCTTTAAATGACATATTAGGCCAATTGGACATAATCAACATTTATAGAGCCTTTCATGCCCAAATCTCAGAATATACATTTTTTTAGTGCACATGAAACATTTTCAAGGATAGACCATATGCAGGAACACAAAACTAGCCTCAACAAATTTAAGAAAATTGAAATCCTGCCAAGCATATTCTCTAACCATAATGCTTTGAAACTGGAGATCAACTATAAAAAGAATGTGGGAAGAACCACAAATACATGGAGATTAAACAATATGCTACTGAAGAATGACTGGGTCATAGAAGAAATAAAAGATAAAAGTACAACCTATCAAAACTTGGGACAAACCAAAAGCAGTAATAGAGGAAAGTTCATATCATTACAAGCCTATCTCAAGAAACAACAAAGATCCCAAATAAACAACCTAACATTACATCTTAAAAAATAGTAAAAGAAGAACAAATGATGCCTGAAGTCAGCTAAGGAAGGCAATAATAAAAATTAGGGCAGAATTACATAAAATTGAAAACAAAAAGACAATAGAAAAAATTAATGCTAAAAGAGTTGGTTATTTGAGAAGATTAATGAAATTGACAAACCTCTGGATAGACTCACTAAGGAAAAAAGAGAAAGGATACAAACAAAATCAGAAATGAAAAAGTTACTACAGATACCAACAAAATACAAAAGGTCATACAAGAATATGATGAAAAATTATACTACCAAATTTAATAACCTAGAAGAAATGGACAAGTTCTTAGAAATATATACCCTTCCTAGACTGAATCATAAAAAACTGGAAAATATGAATAGACTGATTAGCAGTATGGAAATTGAAACAATCATCAAAAACTTACCAAAAAGTAAAAGTCCAGGACAAGATGGCTTCACCAGTGAATTCTACTAAATATTCAAAGAAGATTTAATGCCTATTCTCCTCAAATGCTTCCAAAAAAACCAAAAAAACAAAAAACAAAAAATTAAAAAGGAGGTAACACTTCCTAACTCATTTTATGAAGCTAACATTACTCTGATACCAAAACCTGGTAAAGATAACATAAAAAAAGAAAAGTACAGACCAATATCTCTCATGAACACAGATGCAAAAATCCTAAATAAGATACTAGTGAATTGAATACAGCAACACATTGAACAGATTGTACACAATGATCAAGTGGGCTTCATCCCAAGGCAAAGGGATCATTTAACATACTCTGCATAAACAAAATAAGGAATAAGAATCATATGACATATCAATAGACATGAAAAAGCCTTTGACAAGACACAGCATTCATTCCTGATTAAAACGCTTAAAATATGGGCATAGAAGGAAAGTACCTCGACATAATAAAGGCCATATATGACAAACCCTCAGCTAACATCATACTTAATGGTAGAAAATTAAAAACCTTCCCTGTAAGATCAGGCACAAGACAAGGCTTCTGCTATCACGACTATTATTCAGTATAGTTTTGGAAGTTCTAGCTAGAGTAATTGGACAAGAGAAAGAAATAAAAGACATCCACATAGTCAATAAAGAAGTCACATTGTCACTTTTTGCAGAGGACATGATTTTCTACATAGAAAACCTTAAAGACTCCACTAAATAACTATTAGAATAATAAAGAAAGACAATAAATTTTAGAATACAAAATCGATGTACAAAAATCCATAGAGTTTTATACTCTAACAATGAATTTTCAGAAAGAGATGAAAAAAAGTTTCTTTTGTAATTACAATGAAAGGAACAAAATGCATAGAAATAAACCTAATGAAGCATGTGAAGGACCTATACACTGAAAACTATAAGACATTATTAAAAGAAATTGAAGAAGACACAAAGAAATGGAAAGACAATCCATGTTTATGGATTAGAAGAATTAAAATAGTGAAAATTATCTCATTACCTAAAGAATTATACAGATTTAATGTAATCCCCAACACAACCCAATAGCATTCTTTAAAGAAATAGAACAAAAACACTGTCAGATTTATATAGAAGCACACAAAACCCTGAATAGCCAAAGAAATCCTGAGGAAAAAGAACAAGGCCAGAAGTATCACTCTCCCTGACATCAGATTATACTTCAAAGTGTCAGTAATAAAAACAGCATGGTACTGACAGAAACACAGACACACAGAGCAATGGAATAGAATTGAGAGTCCAGAAATAAGCTGCCATATATAAGGCAAATAATTCTCTACAAAGGAGCCAAAAACATACAATGGAGAAAAAAAGCCTCTTCAATAAAGAAAATTGGAAATTGGAAAGCCACATGCAAAAAAATGAACTAGATTGTTATCTATCACCATACACCAAAATTAACTCAAAATGGATCAAAGACCTGAATATAAGACCTGAAACAATAAATTATATAGAAAAAAACATAGGTACTAAACTTATGGACCTTGGATTTAAAGAGGATTTTATGAATTTCACTTCAAAGGCAAAGGAAGTAAAAGCAAAAATAAATGGGACTACTGCAAACTAAAAAAGCATTTGCACAGCAAAAGAAACCATCAATAAGACAAAGAGGCAACCATCTGAATGGAAAAATATATTTGCAAACAATGCCTCTGATAAGGTCCTAATATCCAAAATATATAAAGAACTCACAGAACTCAACAATAAAAAACAAACGATCCAATTAAAAAATGGGCAGAGGACCTGAACAGAAACTTCTCCCAAGAAGACATACAAATAGCCAACAAACATGCGACAAGATGCTCATCTTCACTAGCTATTAGGGAAATGCAAATCAAAAGCACAATGAGATACCATCTCACACCTGTTAGAATGGCTATCATGAACAGAACAAGTCATAACAAATGTTAGAGAGGTTGTGGGGGAAAGGAAACCTCATATACTGCTGGGCGGGATATAAATTGATGCAGCCACTATGGAAAACAGTATGGAGGTTCCTTAAAACACTAAGAATAAAATTACCATATGTCCCAGTAATTCCTTTTTTGGAATTACTGAAAAATACTTGAAAATGTTTATACACAAAGATATATGCACCCAATATTCATAGCTGCATTATTCATGATGGCCAAGACATGCAAGCAACCAAAGTGGTCTTTGATAGATGATTAGATAAAGGAGATATGGTACATATACACAGTGGAATATTACTCAGACATAATAAAAGGTAAAATACTGCTATTTGCAACAATGTGGATGGATCTTAAAATTATCATGCTAAACAAAATAAATCAGAGGAAGTCGAGAACCATATGATTTCACTCACATGTGGGATATAAATCTAAAAGCAATAAACAAACATGACAAACAAACAGAGACTAGACTCATATACACTGAAAGTGGATTAATGGTTACCAGAGGGAAGGAGGGGAGTACGGATACAGGTAAAGGGGATCAAATATTTGGTGATGGAAGGAAATTTCACTTTGGGTGGCAAACACACAATGCAATACACATACGATGTGTTATTGAATTATATATGACTTTATTAACTAATGTCACTTCAATAATTTTTAATAATAAAAAAAGATTATGCAGCCCTTATAAGATAAATTAGAAACTGTTTATATATATATTCTGTGATAGTTTAACTCATGTAAGGATTATTTATCTTCCTCAGGGCTTTGATATGTAGGTCTTTTGGTGCAGTTCTTCGAAAATTTTTCAATTTTTTTCCCCTAGGGATTATTTCCATTTAAGTTTCTGTCTCTTCCTGATTTTGCTCTGATGATTTAAAATTTCCAAGAAGTGTACTATTCATCTAGATTTCAAACAATTAACATAGAGTCGTATGTTACTATGTACTCTCTCTATACTATAATTATATCTCCTTTCATTTTTAATGTCAGAGATTCATGCTCTTTTTTTCTCTGCACACTGTTGCCAGAAATTTGTCTTTTTTGTTGGACTCTTAAAAGCAAAGGTCTTAATTTTACTTATTCATTCTATTTTTTCTTTGTTTTTTAAATTCATTATTTTTGCTTTTATTATTACTATTCTTTTTATGTATTCATTTTAGTTTATTTTGTTTTTTAGCCTTATCTTTAAGTGAAAATTAGTTTAAATGAAAATTAGTTTATTTAGTTCCTTAGTTTTAGATTTTTTAAATTTAAACATGAATATGAAGATAGACACTTTCTCTAAAGAACTGAAATTATTTCCAAATTCCAGCTGTGACATTAATTATTATGTTATCTATTTAAGGAATCGATATGAGAGAATTCATGTGAAAATATGAAGTTAAATCTACATGAAAGAAGATTGTAGTTGTCTTGTAAATTAAAAAGATATCTTTCTATGAAAGCATTAAAAAATGTGAATTAGCACGTTTCTCTTTTGTTATTCTTACTTGAGCCTAGGATTATCCCAATTCCCATTTCCTACAACTGCTAATTCAATAAGAGTATATTCCTCCAAGGAATAGCTTTCCTTTAAAAACCTCACCCCACTTAACCAAAATTTTTATTATTAATTTTATTTGACAGTTCTCATTTTTTCTTTTGGCCAACCAGTTCTCCAACTTCAACCAACTTTGTTCAGAAACATTTTAATTTTTTTTACAATGGGGAAAAGTGATTCATTTTAATTGAAGAGAACTTGTTCAGAATTTCCAAAATGAAATTCGACCTTACACAAAGAAAGCCTCAGACAGAAGGGCTAATTTTTCATAAACTACTGAAAATGGGATGCAGAATGGATGTCTGTCTGTGACCTTAGCGTTTGTGGTTCCTGCTGTGGAACTGAGCGGCCATTCTTTATTGTTCTGTGACTCAGCCCTCGTGTATGAATACTTACATAAAACAGGCACACAAAGGAGCAATTCTTCACTAGTTTAAATTGTTTATAGTTTCTTTTGTACCTATAATTCATAATTTAAACATTCCTCTAAGTGCATTTGTTTATAAGTTACTGAAGTCTAACAGTGAGGCTTTTTAGAAATTCCAATGAAATGTCTACTTAGCATGGAAAAGAAGGTAGTGAGGGGATGGAGAATATGACCTTATGCCCTGAGAACATATTCAAGGAACCTAGAAGGTACTGTGGGAATCTGGGGAAAGAAATGATTCCTTCAAAAACTGAATGAAAAGTGAGAAACAGGTGCTCCAGTATTGGGAGGATGCACAGGAAGAAAGAGCCTGGGGTTAGGATTGGACAGAGGTGTAAGGTGATTCCTGAATGATGAAGAAGAGTCGAGCCAGTGAAGAATCATGGTAATTGTGTGCCAGGCAGGAGAAATACTGTGATCAAAGTTAAGCATGAAATGGCTGGCGTATATAAAGGGGCTTTGTGCATGGCTGAAGCAAGTGTGGGTAGGACAAGAAGCAGGGGATGTGTCTCTGGCCAAGGAGGGCCTTGTATGCCACACCAAGGAAGGCACAGGGGCACCCCTAAATGGTAGCAGAATCACACTGAGATTAGAGGAAGGTCACCTGAATTTAGGATGGAGAATGGGTGAGGCAGGGTGGGATGCATGGAGGAGGATCAGTTAGGAGGCCCTTGCAGTATTCTAGCTGTCAATGATGAAAACTGGCATTAAGGGAATAGCCATGGTAACAATGTAAAGTGGCCAGATTCTGTCATATTAAAGGCAAAATTCTATTCCTCTTGGTCACTGGTATGATATAGGGCCTGTAGGAATAGAATGATTTTGATATCTGGCTTCACCAACTGGGCAGATGGTAATACAATTCACTAAGATTGACCTCATCTGCAGAAGTCGTCTGCAAAGGGGAGCAGTGATGATGCTCACCAGAAGGTGTGAGGGAGGTGGAGAAGGCCTGAGGAGGCCCTGTGGAAAATGAATGAGAGAGCCAACCAGAGGCTTGTTAAGCAGTGCTTGGTCTAGCTGAAGGTGGGGACTGTGAATGGCACAGTTTGTACGGTTATATGATTTTGCTTCTGAGCTTGTGAGACAAGCAGATGTTGACTGATGCCTGGGCTTGGTCAGATGTCCCGTAGACCACAGCAGGGTGCATATACATTCAGAGGTATCCTATCCTACAATAGCCTAGAGGTGGGAGTAACCCAGCTGTCCATAACCAGGTGAAAGGATAAATAAAAAGTTGTATGTACATACAATGGAATATTACTCAGCCTTAGAAATTCAGGACATCCTTTCACATGCTACAACATAGATGAACCTTGAGGACATTACACTAAGTAAAATAAGCCAATAAGAAAAAGATAAATCCTGCATGATTCTACTCATCTGAGATATCTAATATGGTCAAATGAATAGAAACATAAAGTAGAGTGGTGGTTGCCAGGGTTTGGGACAAGGGGAAATAGGAATTGTTTAATAGGTACAGAGTTTCAGTATGGGAAGATGAAAAAGTTCTGGAGATTTATTACACAACAATGTGAATATATGTAACGTTACTGACCAGAGCACTTAAAAATAGTTGAAATGGTAAAGTTCACGTTATGTTTTTCTTTTTTAACCATAATTAAAAAAAAAAGGCATAGTGTAACCAATGGAGATACTTAACGTGATTTACAATTAAAAATTTAAAAAGCCGCCCCCTCTGATGTAGCTAAGCAGATTGTCCCACACTTTCTTCTCGCTCTGTTCACTTTTGCTAGTCCTGGAAACAGCTCAGCCTGGTGTCTGCTCTCCTGACACCTGGTAGCTGACTTTGGCCATGACCAAAGATTCACACTGGTCTCCTGAAGTGTATTTCCTTTTTCCTATTTCCCCTCCCACCCTCAACACCGATAGGGAGAGCATCAGGTTATCTCTCACCAACTCGTGGTTGGTGAATGACACAAGGCACCGATTTCTCTTGTTATCCATAGAACTCTGTTATGTAACATTTAGCAAAAACCACCTATATGATAAATTTATACACCACTACATTTTATTGAGGATTGGGAAGAGCTTAGCAGTGCATCCAGACCTTTATAATGTCGTTAAGATGAGCAAATCAGTGCAAGGGGAAAATAAGGAGAGAAACATAAGAAAAGATGTTACCTTCAAATGCATGTTATAAGGTCTGGTGCAAGGAGAAGTGAACTTTGCCTTTGACTCTGAAAGTACTGGGGATCATAGCTGTGTAAACACACTCATGATTCTAAAGTCTACCATGTCCAAAAGATTCACTTAATAAATACTTGGTGTATATCCTGTGGTATTCTAGGCACTATTTGGCTCTGAGAACAAAACACTGAACAAGACAGGAAGGGTTTCTTCTTCCATGGGATCACATTTTACATGGAAGTAGACAAAAAAAAAAAGCCAACAGAAAAACAAAACAAACAAAAAAACAAGGTAAAAACATTAAGAGCTAGGAATAAGGGTTCTAAGAAGATTAAGAAGAGTGCATGTGCTAGAAGATGAGAGGTGACATTGGATTGGGAGGTTAAAGCGGCTGACCTTTGAGTAACAGTAAAAAGCCTGATCTTGACCATCTGGGAAGGTGGCCTCAGGGTAGGGGGACAGCTGGTGCAAAGGAATGACTGGCTTATTTGAGGCTCCTGTGGTTGGAATGTGGGAGGTGAGGGTGAGCATGGTCTGAGCTGAGGTTAGAGGTCAGCACTGATTATGAAGGGCTTTAAAAGTCAAGGTTCCAGTGAAAGGGCATGGAGGACTGCAGGGCCCTGCATGAGAGGTATCAGGATGATTTATGTTTTTTAAAAGGTTGCCCTGGCTGCTGTGCAGAAATTGCATTATAAATGAGTCAGTGTTGAAACACAGAGGCCAGTTCCGGGGGCATTTGCCACTGTCTGGAAGAGAGAGAATTTAAGCTTGGATTAGGTCGATGGGACTGCTGTATAATCCCTTAGGGAGAAGAGAAGGGGGCACAGAACCAAGCTCTGGGGCCCTCCAACAACCAAAACAGTTGCTCAGGAAAGCTTGGCTTTTCAAGGTCTGAGACCGAAGAGAAATTTCTCAGGGAGTCTTAATGAAGGAACATTCATGCACAGCAGAATCTTCTCAAAAAGCCTCGCTACATTCTCCTTTCTCCCCCACTGACACCTCCTCTGCCCCTGCTGTGCAGCTGGTGTCTTGGGTGCAGACCTGGTGCCTTTTATATGACACAACATCTGAGGGGTATCCAGCACTCACCATAGGTGACACGAAACCCAGGGAAGCATCATGGCTGGGGAACAGCAAGCTGATTAATTTGAAGGAGGCAGGGCAGGTTGTTCTGTTGAACAGAAATCCAGAACTGGTGAATGAATACAAACCTCATGAGAATGACAGGGTTCGTCAGTGAGGCAGATCAAATTCCAATTTGATGGGCAGAGAATCAATGAAACAGATGTACCTTCATAGTTGGAAATGAAGGATGGAAATACACATGTGCTGCTTTACTCCACAACTCACAGACAAAAAACATTCTCAGAGAAGTAGAGTTTGATTCTGCCACATCCTGACTTGTACATAGTTTTCCCCACCCTGTCATTTCCCCTCTCCCTTTCCTTTGTTGCACATGAAGTAACTGACGTATGTGACCACGTTTGAGTTGTACTATCATTATTTTTTACCAAATGGTCATTGATATATCTGATTGACTTCAATGAAAAATGAAGAAAAAAACTGTTTCTGGAAAAAGACCCATTAGGAGTACACTCATTCAACTGTTATTTTTATACGTCATTAAGTTATTTTGCTCTCATTGTTTGATAAATGATAACAACAACAACTACAACAAAATTCTTTGCATACTTTATTTGATTGGAGAATTTCAACATATTTCATTTATCATTGTAAGATCAAGGACAATTTTATAATTTTATTATTTTTTTTAACCATTACATGTAGGCAATCTGTTTTTAAATTGGAATAAATTTCTCTGAAAGAAATCAATCCTAAATAGCTTTTCTTTCAAGTCAAGTGTCTTGTTATTTAAATTAACTTCTTGTTTAAAATAGCTATGTAAAAATCCATCACTGTATCAACAGAACAGTGAGGCTATTTCTTATAGCATGTCTGCCAGGACCAGGCTACAGTATCAAGTCAAAGAGTAATAGCTGTTCTGTGTGTTCTAGATGTACAACTCACTGATGGACTGATTTGATCAGGACGAAGTTTTGCACAGGTAGTGGTGTAAATAATGACCTGCATGTCTCTGGGGTAACCCAAAATGAGTATTTATTACCACCTCCAAGGTGCAGTTGTCTTGACCTGCTAGGCTGGAGGCACTGACACCTACCTGGATGCTATAGATGATAATTTTCCTAGAACCTTGGAGACCAACCAGATGGCTTCCTGAGGAGCCCTGTGGCTCTGGAATGGTTGGAGACAGCTCATCCAGGCCCTGCCTGGAAAGAATCTTTAGGAGCTTTGCAGAAGAGACTCTTAGGTACCCCCAACTCTGCTCTATTCCAGAAAAATTATAGAAGTGACCAAAAATAGGAATATTTTACCTTTCCTTCATCAGGTTTTTGATATAAGACACTTTCTCCTATGAAGTTTGAGCCATAGCTGTGAGAAGACTTTCTGATTTTCTAATTCTTTAGCATCCTAAAACGAAGCTGGGCCATCTAAGATATTATCATATTTTCCTCCTTTATTTCTTAGGAAGTCAATATAATATTCAAAGATGTGTTCAGAAGAGTAATGAGTATTTATTTTCTCTGTGTTCATTTTAATCAGTATCTGATTTATAATATATTTTCACTGCTTTTACAAAAGCAAAATTACAGTTAGCTTAAGCTCCTCCACATTTCTAACCCTGCTCAATGAACTGTACATCCAGTTGGTCACCCAACAATTAACACACAGTTTATGATAAATCTATGAAAACACTGACCTATCAGTTTAGTCAGTTAATGGATCCTAAGAGGGCATTTTCACATTTGGAAAAATTTTCTATATATTTTTTTTAATTTCAGGATTGTAGCAGTTATTTATCAAATAGTCGTATGATGCTAATTGCATGCCAAAACCTGTTGTAAATATCTTACAAGTATTAATTTGTAATTTAAAGCCTTGTAACAAGCCTATTATTATACTTATTCTATTGATGAGGAAATCAAAACTTGCAGAGAGTGAAATAGCTCAAGATCATACAGCTAAGAGGCAGAGATAAAATTTAAACTTAGGTTCTATTACTGAGGCCAGGCTCTTATAGGTAAGATTAATGTGTTGCTATCTTTAAAACTTTTCATTTAAAAATAATTCCAAATTTACAGAAATGTTGTAAGAATGAGAGTAGCATATTTTACTGAACTTCACTTGTTAACATATACAAAATTCTTTTTCTAAACACACATACCTACACTGTGGCCCTTTACCGTAGAATATTACAGTGCATATTTACTAGGAATATTCTCTTACAGAACCAGAGTACTCATCAATTTTAGCATTGATTAGATGCTTCTGTTTAATTTACTGTGTGTACTTCAATGTTGACAGTTGACCAAGTAATAATGTCCTTCATTATTTCTAGGATGAGATCCAGGCCAGGGGCAGGTAGTGTACCTAGTCGTCTTGCTTCTTTAACATTCCATAGTCTTCCTTTGTCTTGAATAACATTGATGCTTTTGTAGAAATGTTTTTCCCCCACCTTTGAAAAATAGAACAAGCATTCTTCATTTTGTGTTTGTCTGATGTTTTATCATGACTAGGTAAGGAAATTCAATATTATATAGGTGATACTGTGACCATCTCAGGATCTCACTTCTGAAGGTATATGATGTCCATCTGCTCTTCACTGGTGGTGCTGATTTTGATTACTCCACTCCATCAAGTGCTTGTCTGATTTCTACCATATAATTACGATTTTCTCCTTGTGACTAATAAGTAGTCTGTGGAAAGACTGAAGGATGTTCGTCTGCCACTTGGAAGCACCAGTCACAGGGAGAAGTGTACGTGTGTGAGGGTGGAAGGAAGTTCTTCTGATCCATGGACGTAGGAGGAGAGTGGGCTATGTGCCCCTTCCACCTGCAGCTGGAAAGTCTGCATATCTTTTAGTTTCACGGCTTATGGATGTCAAAGGACATTTGTTAGGGCTTAGACATTGCTCTCAGGTAGAGCATTTAGGATCTGGATGTTTCCAGGAACTGATGAGTCAAGCTTGCATCTATGAAATTATAAAAGTGGCCAAGATGCCTCCTGAAAGAAAAGGAATGGGAGCCTAACCCTTAATGCTATCTTTGAGGGTAAAAATATGTTAAACTTGTCCAAGACCAGATTTCAGGAAAGGGTGTTAATTCCCCGAGGGGAGACTGACAGGAGCAGAAATGGAACTCTGGACCATTCCATCTCCAAGCCTGGAAGAAGCTGCAAGGAAAGATTGATTAGGGTGTGAGAAATAGCCAGTAGAAGAACTTGTCTCACCCCAGCACCCTGGAGGTAGGCCTATACTATGGAAGAGAATAAACTATGAGTCCAATAGGGTTGGTACAGCCCATTCTACCAGGGAAAATTTTGACTCTGTAAAAGGAGAAGCAAAGGTCATACTTTTTAACACAGCCCATGAACATTTAAGCTCTTACATGCTCAAAATACTTCATATGAACACATGTGATAGTAGATAGTAGGCTAAAAAAGAGAAAACAGAGAATAATTGAGGTAGAAAGATTAGGTGAAGAGAAAAAGTTAGAAGCTAGATAGATTAAGCCCAGGTTGCTAAATACTAACATTGAGTATCAAATTTGCTTCTGATCTTCTTGGTAGTAAAAGCAAAAAGGAAAACATGATTAGCTTCCAAAATCTCACTTCCATGACAAAAAGCTTATGAGTTATGCAGGAGAAACAAAACATTTGATGCTTAAATATGAATATGTCTGCCTATGATTTGCTTACTGGTAATAAAGTGTTATTCCCATTAAACCTTTTGCCAATCTTCTCTGTAATTATTGTTTTAGTTGTAGGTGTCATAGTCCAAAGGTTTGTAAATGTTGTTGTAATGTGCTAACAATTTGAGTATCAAGACGGGTAAATAACAAGTGTGTTTGAATCGTGTGGAGAAAGCACATAGGGTGATGTAACATCGCAGTTATGCACAATTATGGATTCTTAATCTGGGGACAGAGGTTTTGTTCTAAGTATACCAACTGCAAGGGAGTGCACTAGGGCTGTGCCCACAGGGAGCTAACAAAACATGAACTTCAACCTCAGGAACTTGCAGGCAGAGAAATTAGTCATCCAACAACAACAAAAAAAGGCACTATAAAGTAAATCATGTAAAATTTCTTATGGAAAGCGAAAGACATAACAGTAGCTGTGGATATTTTAAATCCTGCCCTTTGGGGGAATTTCAGTTTTTATTTGTTATCTTTAAGGATCCTGCAAAATACTTTTGTTTTAAAGTGCTCTTCCAATGTGAGATTGGTAGGGAGTGGTTGGAGGGTGATGTCATTCATTTGTCAGTTAGCCAGTCAGTCAACAAACATAAATTGTGCCCTTGTGTGAACCAGGCTATGAGATGGAGAAGGCAAACTCAAGATGCCCTAAATCTGAAATGTATAATAGAAAAGGGAGATGAGTAGGCAAAGAAATAATAGTACAGTTACATGTTTGTAGAGCATTTAAGAATTATCTTAAAAGCTTATATTCACAACATTGAGCAAGGTCTTCATTAGCATCTGCATTTCACCAGCAGGCTGGTGGCAGGAATGGTTATAAAAACCAGATTGTACGCCTAGACCTTTTGTTTCCCCATCTGACCACACAGGAATGCTGTGTGAGACTACCCCAGGGCTACCAAGTGAACTCTGCTTTAGATCAGCAAAATACTGGACCCTAAATGAAAAGCTTTGAAATCACTGGAGGGGGTGTCCAAATAAAGACATTGTTACCTGGAGTGAATGGTTGCTGGCAATTTACCCTGGCAGGGAAACAAAAGACTTGGGTGGTGGTGGGGGCAGCCCTTCCCATGAGGGAAGCTGCCTGGGAAGTGTCAACACATACAAGTCCACTCCACTTTGCAATTAACAGGACACAATAACTTTTTTTCTAGAAAGCTTCCTTCCATGGGACAGGCCCCTACAAGACCTCTTCTTAATGTTCCTTGCAGACATTTTGTTCTCTTGCTCCTTGATTTTCCTTTTGCAAACAGGATTGAGGGACCCATTATGCAACTAAAACCTTCTTTTGTCAAATCTTAGGCCCTTTCTAGGGTTGATTGGTTGTCTAGACAGATAGGTAGAAATAATTGCCCAAGGGCAAGGACAATCTTAACTAAGTTGTCCATTTATGATTGTGCATCCTCCTGAAAATATACCCACATCAGTCCTTCGTCTTGCTATTTCAACATTGCGTAAGACTCTGGAGTATATTGCTTCTCTTACTGATGTTTAAATGCCCCATTCACAACTATTGTTCTTAGAGACTCCTACTTCTTTACTAGGGATTTAAGTCACAAAGGGCCCAGGCAATTCTGAAAAAACCTGTTAAGTTCCCTGGGTCATAAAAGAGACACATAAACCACTTTTGGATGGTAACTACTGGGGGGAGGATAGATGGTGTCTGGTGTCTGATGGTATCCTAACTGCTAGGCAGACCAGAGAAAATTAGGGGGAAGTTTTTATTAAACATCATTTCTTGCTGACTCCTGTCTTCCATTAGGAAACAAAATAAGGTGCCCTTTACTGTTAACTCAGTTTTTTTAATTGTTGGGAGATGGCTTAAATCACGTTGTGAGGTATGGGTGCCCCAGCTGCCTCCCCGTCCCCTGCCCCCACCAGGCTACAGAGGAATGTTAGAGCCTGGTAATAGTAAACTCTGAAATAAAAGTCAGCATGCTAAATTTTTTCTGTTGCCCTTTTGAGGCTTATCCCTGTGTATTGGCCTCTACTCATTAAAATCCTTTCAAGGTTTTTTTTCCCCGCTCTTTTTTTTCAACCACAATATAAGCATGTGTGCGTCTACACGTCAGGACCTGGAAGGAAGTAAGATAGGCCTCACGTAGCCTTGATCTGATACAATTTGGGGTTTCTCAGCCAGTGTTACTTCCTTCTTCTTGTTCTTTCTTAGCCTAGCCTAGTGTTCAGTGCCAGACAGGATTGAAGTTGGATTTCACAGGCTGGCTCCATGGAGATGTTGAGACCTTGGGTACATCTTAGCTCAAAATGGATCCACATCCATCCGGATGCCCAAGCCAGAAACCCTTAATCTAGCTGTCTCTTCATCAGAAACCATATCCAATTCCTCACCAATTCTGTTGATTTCCCTTTCTACATTAGTGGAACCTATCCTCTTATTTCTCTCTTTATTCCTCCTTTATAATCCAGGCTACCTTTGCCCTTTCTCCTAGAACTGATAAAAGAGCTTCCTAACTGAGCGTTCAGAATTCACAAGACTCCTCCTTAGAACCTGCCACACTACAGAGTGATATTTTCAGAATAAAGTTTGCATTTGTCTGTATCATTATTGCCACCTTTTCAAGAAGACTTGCTGTGTATTAAGCATCTCCTCTTAGATTAAATCCCTGGACAGGCCAATTAGTCTATCTCTGCCTATATTTATCTTTCCATCTATATGTATTTTCTTTTTCTTTCACTTTCTTGGTTCCCATTTGAAAAGTACTTTTATTTTAAAACTCTTCATATAAGATTGGCCTTCCCAAAGCATTTCTACAAAAAGAATCTTATCCAAAGGAACTTGGGAAAGTTCATCCAAATTAACCTTCTATTTGCTTTATTTTTATTGTAGGACATTCAGTTTATGAGAAATGGACTGAGGAAACAATAAAGTATGTTTATGTATTTCTGTAGGTGCCTTGTATAAATTCAGGGAGAGGATGGGTGCTAACGGTCAAAACAGGTGCTGCCTGTTGGCCTGTTGGTTCTAAAAAGCTGTTAAAGGTAGAGGTATTACCTTTGATAAATAAGGAGAGACCAATGATGATTCTGTGAGATGAGTCTCATTACCAGGCCTCATCCTTTTGTGGGGGTTGGGAAGCAAAGACAAACAATCTGAACATCCTAGACCAGGTTTTCATAAGTGTTAAGAGAGATAATAGATCTTAGGGTCAAAAAAGTTTTGGGAAACAGTGGATAAGACAGATTTCTTTATTGCCTTTAGAGCCCTTAATACTCTCGTGAGTATTATGTCTTTCCAAGAGAGCCATGTACTGTTTGGTATTTTCCAAAATGAGAACACAATAATACATCTACTAACAACTTGTTTCTCAAAATATCTTTAGAACCTAGAATATGAAACATTGCTTTAGAATCTACATCTCTTGACATCGTTATTTGTTTCACTCTTTTCTGATTCTTGTGTCAGGTGTCTTTCTCTCCCCTCTCCTCTTGCTGTCCCTTTCTCCCTTCCACTCTCCATTCTCTTCCTTTTATCCTTTCATAGTCTTCATTATCTGTCTTATTGCTTTTGTCTCACTTTGTGCCCCCTGAGGCCTGCTCTTTCTCCTTTCTCTTGTTCGAAATAATATGGTGTTTTGTTTACTGCTCAGTTTCATTAAGCTAACAAATATTTGATATGCCTATTCTGAGTTAAGCAATTCTCTGAAGGTGCAAAGTGCAAAGCCCCAGTCCCTGTGTGGTAATTTTTACCGAGCCCTCATCACTCCCTAGACCACCTCTGCTGTGCTCATTCTCGATTGCCAACCTTTGCCTGGCTTTCTTCTGACTTCTGTCCATCCATTTAGCCCTGACTTTGCCATCAGTCTCTTTAACCCCATCTTTTGCATGTGCCTGTTTCTAACCATCTTAGATCATTTTTATTTCTCACTCTCTGCACTCCTGAAGTCTTTGCCTGAATCTTTCAGTTGGTCATTTGCCTTAAATTGTATAAAAGGCCTATTTACTTTTGGTCTGAAACAAAGAACAGCAGAGAGCAGATCTTCCTTTCTTTCCTGTCCCTTTGGTGCCCAGCACGTTGCTGAGCAAGCAGAGACACTGGCTGGGAGGCTAGTAGGCTCTTTGGCTGGGACAGCCCATTGCCTTATTGATGATTTGCCTGCTTTCATTGGCCAGGCAGGAAATGTTCAATGAATAAATGAATCCTTGCTTTTCAGGTGAATGGCAACATTTTTTGTCATAATTCCTCAAAAGCTATGAAGAGTGTAGACATGGTTTATGGGGAAATATTGAAAGTCTAGATAGACTTTTACTGAGTAGGAGAGTAGAAACCCCATTTGTCTTCCTGGTGGATAACAAACTAGCTCAAGATTGACTCCTTAGAAAGTTGAACTTTCTGATTTGGAATTTTTCTGTGGGCCCTCCAGTATTTCTGTGAATTGATTGGTGATAATATTGATTTGGAAAAAATAAAAAGAAACATTAGAGTTAGTTGGGAAAGATGCTTTACCTCTTCTTAAAATCAACGTCATTGAAGTATGACTTACATATAATAAAATACACACATTTTAATTATATGTTATTATAATTTTGACAAATATATGCATTCACATAATTACCCTAAGAATCAAGATATAGAGACAGTACTGTCCAAAAGAGTGGCAGTAACCACCTGTGGCTACTTAAATTAAAATTAAATAAAATTTAAAATAGTTCCACAGTTGTACTAGTCACATTTCAAATTCCCAATAGCCGCATTTAACTGTTGTGTACTGTATTGGACAATGCAACTTATGAAACATTTCCATTGTGTACAGCACTGAAATAAAACATATTCATCACACCAAAAAATTTCTTCGTGCTCTTTTCCAGGTAATTTCGAACTCCCGCCCTTGACTTCAGGAAATCTCTGACTGATTTCTGTTACTATAAATTTGGTTTGTGTGATCTAGAGCTTCATATACACATACTCTTTATCTACCTGACTTTTTTCAGCATAATGTGTAATTAGTTCACTTCTTTTTATTGCTGGATAGTATTCCATTGCACGAATAGACCACAATTTATTTACCCACTCACCTGCTAATGTCATTTGGGTTGTTTCCATTTGAGACTACAATGAATAAAGCAGTTTTTTTTTAATGTGGATATATATTTTTTTTTTTTTGGATAAATACCTGTGATAGAAATTGCCGGGTTATATGGTAAGTATATGTTTAACTTTGTAAGAGATTGCCAAACTATTTTACAAAATGGTTGTACCATTTTATATTTCTATCAGCAATATAAGAAATTCCAGTTGCTCTATCCTTAACAATTATCACTATTTTTTTACTTGTTCTATTAATTGCTGAGAGAAATGTCTAAATTTCTAACTATAATTACAGATTTTCTGTTTCTCTTTCAGTTATATTAGTTTTTGCTTCACATATTTGCTAAAACTTTGTTTTCTTTATGAGTTGATCCTTTTATCATGAAAAGCTCCCTTTTGCCCTGTTCTGAATTCCACTTTGTCTGCTAATATAGCCACTCTAGCTTTTCTTTTCTTTTTTTCAGTTAGAATGTGCATGGTACATCTCTTTCTATCCCTTTGATTTTAACTTATCGATGTATTTTATTTAAAGTGGGTGTCTTTTAAATAACCTATAGGTTAGTCTTGCTTTTTAAAAAAAATCCAGTCTGAGAATCTCTGAGTTTTAATTGGAGTGTTTAGACCATTTGAAAGAATAATTGTATGTATTTCAAGTGTAATTGGCAAAGAATAAACAGTATGTTTTTCAAGTGTACAATCTGAGGAGTTTTGACATGCCTATACCTGTGAAACCATTACCACAATTAGCATCAATTTTTTTAAGAAACTGCCAATCAGCTTTCCAAAGTGTTTGCACCATTTTACATCCTCACCAGCAGTGTATGAGAGCTCCATTTGCTCATCTGTCTTGTCAATAGTTGGCATGTCTTGTCCTTTTAATTTTGGTGATTCTATTTTGTATATTTATGTTTACTTATTGTTCACTCATGTCCTCTTTTGTGAAGTTTCTGTATAAAATTTTTGCTTGGTTGAAAGAAATTTAGTTGCCTTCTTATCTTGATTCATGCCCTTGGCTAATGTCTATGATGTAAATACTTTCTTCCTGTTTGTGCCTTTTTGTTTTCTTAATGGTCTCCTTAGAAGGATAAAAGCTTTTAATTTTTATGAAGTCCTAATTACTTTTTCTTTTAGAAATATGGGTGTGTTTTTTGTTTCTTTTTTTTGTTTGTTTGTTTGTTTTTTGCATTCTAAAAACCTTTGTCTACCTAAGATTACAAAGATTTTTCTCTTGTTTTCTTCTAGAAGTATTAGAGAGTTAAGTTTTACATTTAGGTTTATAATCCATTTGAGTTAATATTTATGTAGGCCGTCAGCATTCATTTTTTTCCCATGGAGAGATCTAGTTGTTGCAGCATTACTTTTCCAAAGACTTTCCATTCCCCACTGAAGTGACTGACACTTTCGTTGAAAATCAATTAATCTTTATAGATGTGGGCAAGGAATACATGGTATATTCAAATACTATATCAATAAATTTCAATAAGATACCTGAGTGGGCCAAGCATTAAAAATAATTTATGTAATTATGACTCTCTTATTTTCATGAAATATAGTTGTCTTTTAATGATTTCTTTATGTCTATTCCAGAATGAACAATTGTCTTTGATTCTAAAACCACATGAATGGTAGCATTCACATTATAGCAGAAGTCATCCTACCCATCACTTAAATGTACAGGCTTTCTTATTCTAGGTATTTAGGTTTGGTAACACTCACAGAGTCTAGAATTTTCTTCAAATGCTTACACACTTTTTAAGTGAGGCAAAATGAAAAAATAAACTCAATTTTTCTAAAACAACCTACATTTATAGTACTGACAAATGACCTTCTATACTAGGAGTGCTAAAATAAACCTATATTTAATTCTGAGAGGAAATATGGAAAAGAAAACCCAGTGGCTATAAAAACACAGATCTAAAAAATTTAATGATTTAAAATAGCTCTATATACAAGATGCCAAAGAGAATAATACATATTGAACATTTTGGTCTTGAAAACATGAAATGTCACCACTTAGCTTAGAACAAGTCTGTCATCGCCTAAGAAATACACACTTATAATGAAATCTACAAGGACACACTTTTAAATATCTTCAAGTGTTATTGATTTCTAGCAAGCCCCTTTCTCCCCACACATTTACTTGTTGTATAACAATACAAATTTTAATTTTATTTTGGAAGAGCAGAGTTTTATTGTAGTTTTGAGAGCTACAATAGTGGTTGTTTTGAAAAGCACCTTCTATGATAAGTTTCACTGATGTTGTATCATACTAAGATCACACATTATTCTCTTTAAATCTTTTCCTGTTCCAATGATTTGGTTGTTTAAAACAAGCAAGCTTAATTCAGTCAAAGTATATATTGCAAATAAAAATGTTTTCAAATAGGCAGAATGAAACCATTAAATAAGAACTGGACTGAAAGACGCCAGATAACATGCTTCTTGACTTGGTAATATGTGAATACATTTTTTCACCATGTAGGAAGTATTTTATTTGTTCTATGATGAATCCGATGGCTTGTGGTGTGTCTGTGCTGTGCCAACACCAGGAGGGGCATGGTGACAGACTGTGGAATGGATGCTGTGATGAGCGGTAAGATGATAGTGAGCTGTATGTATATACAGGGTTGTTGGCCAGACAGAGTTGTAAAGATTAGATGGGATCTGTACAGGCTACTCTAAGTGTCAGGTTTGCCTATGTATGTTTTAAGGAGGGTGCAAGATCAAGCAATAACTTCTCCTGGAGTAGGATGTGGCCTGCTGGCTCTGAAGTTCAGGTGACTAAGGAACTGGCCAGTTTCTCTCAGGTAATGGGGATAGTAGCTTCTAAGTGAATACCGAGAGTCAGAAATGCTTCTACTTACAACTGACAGATGGAATCATGCTTCTTTGTGTGGATGATTATAGTCTGATGTGTCTTTATGAATTCCTACTGCAAATAATATGGTTTTAGCAAATCTAAAAACATCATTCGGAAAACCTCATGGCAAATCACTCAAAAATACACAGCATCAAATAGCCCCAGGGAAACACATGCTCTCCTTTATTGTGGTGTCCTCTCATTGTTGAAACAACCTTGTCCTGACTGGGGTGATGACTTCTAAAACCATGTGTCTCTCCTCTTTCTAGCACCTAAAATATCAGTGTGTGGATTAATGTACACTCTCTGAAACCTTTTCTCAAAGAGGGCTTTTTCAACCAGAAGTGAGACATTTTGCCATAATGTACCCAAGATAGTGGAAGGGGTTTCAAAACAAGGACAAGCCATACCATGCCTTGTTATTTGGGAGGTGAACGCTTGCAAATATACTAGGCTTCCCAGACTTGGAAATAAGGCTCAGAATAAATTGCCAGTATATGTAGAGCAATATTACAACTGCTGGGTATGTTGTTTAAAAAAAAAATGCAGCATTAGGAAGTGCTTACTAAGGTGCTTCTTAATTCATGATTTTTAATGGAATGTATCAGACAAACATCTACAAACAAACATGAATACACAAGCGCACACACTCATGTGGACAAGTTTCTGTACAGTTTGTTTTAGATGCTTATGTGTGTACATAAAAATCACACAGAAAAAAAAAATCTCCCTCTAGCTCCCTGAACTTCTGAATGTTGTCTAACTCACAAAGTGTTAAAATATTTCATTTTCATATAAAATATCTACAAAAATAGATAGTATTTACAAAAACCAGACAGTATTTCCAGTTTTCTTTAGTAACCCACTTAGTCCCCCTTTCTTCCTTTTCTTCTCAGAACGTTGCCATCTCCAGCAAAGAGCGCTTGAACAGCTGCGCGTTCCTGGACAGGTCTGTCACTTGGTGGACCATTTCTTGCAGGGCAGTAGTGCTGGGGTAATGGAGGGCGGCCGTCTTGGTCGCCATAACTATAGTCTTGAGCTGTTCACAGAGCTGGTTGCTGGAGTTCATCACTTTGTTGCGAATGTCCTGAGCAGCAACCTGCCTTGTCAGCGTGTCTCCAATGAACACCAGTTTGTGTGCGCTTAGAATGACAAACTTGCTGTGCGCCACGAAGATGCGCGGGGGCTGGGCTGAACTGACGCAGCTGAAGAGAGCGTCAATGGCGTTGAGAAGGGAAATGTAATGGGTCTCACACTGGTCGTAGTAGAAACAAAGCAACTGCCTATCCTGAGCACCCACGCTGCTGCTTGTGGTCGGGAGGCTCTGAGAGGGCTTCCACTTTGAGATGTCATTCTCCACGGGCTTTGTAATTTCTTGTTCCAACAGCTGGAACTGACTTAGCTGCAAGGAAGAAACAAAGCAGGTTTCATAAAGGTAAAGCAGTGTGCTGTAATGGAAATCAACAATGGTTTGAGGTTAAAAGACAGCAATTTTAATCAGTAATAAGTGTCAGGTATAGTAGATGTGAGGCCTTGGTCAAGTTGCCTTGTTTTCCTAAACTGTAAAATGTCGAGATTAAGAAACATGATGTCTAAGGAACCCTCCAGCTGACTTTCTATCACTGGAAGATTAGGCTCCTTCTCTGCCCTTGGACTGAAGGCAGGACAGGGTTTAAACTCAGCTCTGTTACCTACACCTTTATGAAAGTTAAATGAGTTAATATTTACAAAGTACTTGGAATGGTGTTTGGTATATTTTTGTCTCTGTGTAAATGTTTATTAAACGTTGAGTGTGGCAAGAGAAAACCAAATGAAGTGATCTCTTTGTCAAGTAAATTACTGAGTTTGCTCCTTCTGGAAGAAAACCTTGACTCTGTCCCTTCGAGACCCTTAAATAAATGACAGTCCGTGACCCTTTTCTATTTATCTTACTCTTTCTGTCCAGACTTATAAATGTTATTATCCAGCACTACAGGGAAGACTAACACATATACATATATGTGTACTATGGAAAAGAACATCTCTAAGGAAATCTGAATGCTAATTGTGCATATAACAGCTCCACCGGGTTGTTGAAAGAAAAGAACATTGTATAGTCAGAATCAATGAGTGTTGGCTTGCTTTCTTCTCTCCTTACTGCCCCAGCTGGATGTAGTATTAAATTGCAATGATAATAACTTTCAGCTATTCTACCAAGTCTCTGTAGAGACTCTCTTTTGCAGGTAAGGACTATCCGTGACCTGATTTAGGACTTAGTTAATCTTCCACCCTGAGGAAGGGGTGAGTTAGAGCAGGGGTAACCTCACTCAGCTTCTTCCTTAAGAAAAATACACAGAATCTTTTCTTGTTAGGAATTACTATGGTTTTAATAAGCTACCTAAAGCCTTGCAGTCTCGCTTGGCCAAATGCCAAACATAAACAGAGACAGGGTATTGCTTCAAGATATTTAGCTTATGCTTTTGTAAATATGTTCATAAATATATCATCTCATTAGATAAGAAGGTGAGGGATTTTTTCATTTTTCAGAGAACTGAAGTTCAGGGAGGTCAAGTGGCTTGCCTTAGGCTACATGGTTGGTTTGAAAGTAAGGATTAGAACTCTGGTTTCCTGAGTGCAGTGTGCCACTTCATGTCTCTGCATGCTGTTATATTTCACCTAAAAAAAGACTTATAAATCTCAATTTATGTTTCTTAATTTTTATGCCCTTATACTGGTGATATTCATCATTATCTGCTCCACTCAAGCCCCACTTTTCAATGAATCTGCCCTGCCCAAAGCCCTTAGTAAATAGACTTGAATATATTTCAGATCATGTCCTCTCACCCTTAGGTCGAATCAAGAACAGCCAAGTCATAGGCTTGTGTTATTGGGCATAGATAAATAGGTAGTTAGCTAAATAGGTAGATAGGTAGGTGGTAGGTAGATAGATAGGCAGACAGACAGACAGAAAGACAGACATCAGACAGCCCGACAGAGAGATAGATAGATGATAGATGATGATAAATAGATGATAGATAGATAGATAGATAGATAGATAGATAGATATGGCCCAATCAGACTCTTTTAAAGAAATTTGATGAACCATGAGGAGTTGACAATCAGCTGAGCAAGCTGAAGTGAAAAGCCATCTATAAACAGGGCTTTGAGTGGCCATTTATGGGTTCTGTAAAGTTATAGGGGAGCCAGATAAATGGATAAGCAGAGGAAGCTACCAGAAAATAAACAAGAAGGAAGGAGATTTAGAGAGAATCAAAGGAAATACAAGGAGAAAGAATTTACAGTCCTAGTTCTCATTAGACTTGGCTATCTCTTCATTTTCCATTCTTGAATTTCCCTCCTGTGGCCTCACTATATAATCTGTTCGCTTGGGTTAGTTTGAATGGGTCTTGCTCCTTGAGATCAACAAACTGAACTCAAATAGTCCTAATGTGTTAGATGTACAGGCTTAGCCTGGAAAAAATGCTGTTTGGATGCAATCCAGGTATACCAGCTGGATTACTAAAACCATAAACCTTCTCTTTGTTCTTACACCCTATTATATGCCTTAGAGCTTATTTATACCAAAGTGTGCTGGAAGGATCAAAATCATGATCTTTTGAAGTTATACCTTTCTTGTTAAGCAGGAAATCTTTCAATACCAAGTGGTTTTTGTTCTGATTGAACTTACCTGATGATGTTCCAGCTGCATCTTGTTCTGTTTGATGATATTTTCTTTTTCTAACAGCTCTTTCTGTTGCCTCTCAAACTCTTCTTTACCCTATTATTTTTCAACATAAAGAAAACATTACATCACCACTATGATTCACTTATGCTAACAATTTCATTGACAAATATATAAATAGTCTTTCATTTTCCACTGCCTTGGCAATTTTCCCGCATGCCCAATTAGGCCCTGTGAATCTCAGACAAGGGTGATGTGCTTCCCAGCCAGAATTCCAGAGTCACTATGTAGGTTGGGGTTGCAAACTAAAACCTTCTTCCATGGTGGGTGTCACACTCTCTGCTCCCCTTTGCTATTTTTGGAGAGCTATCCATAATCCCCTCAAACCTCCTAAACCAGTAATATTTCCCATGGTTCTTTTCTAATATGTGAACCCATAAACCTCCTAATGTAGGTAGGTCTAAATGTGGTCCACACTGCATTTCTAGTTTCTTCGAATCATCTACAACTCTACAACATATTACTATTTCCCAATGTGCAGAGTTGGACAACCAGTCAGGTGACTGTTTATAATGCCTTCACTGACTCTCTCCCCTACCTTTCCTTAGTACTGAGTGTGCCTCAATGTTCTCTCCCAGTCTCTTGAACTCAAGAAAATTGTAGTTAAGTAGTCTTTAGGATAATATGTGGCTCAGTCAAATGAAAACAATGGTAGAATAAGGCAGTAAGCCAAATTCTAACAAAACTTGGTAGAATGCTTTATCCCCAGAGTGAAAGGGCAAACTGTCAGGATCCTAGTTCAGCTTGGTGAAATTTCCACTTGTAGGAGGCACCCTGTGACCGCCCAATTTCCCATACGCAGGTTAAGTTCTAGGCTAATTGGCAAACACCCAGTGGTCTTCAAGGTAAGTCAGAGGTGGGGTTAAGTATTCCATAAGTAATTCTAGACGTGCGCACACATGCACACAGAGTAGAGCTTATGGTACCTTAGAAATTCTCTAGTACAGAGGCTTTCAAACTTTTTTTCTTAACAGTGAAACTCCCCCTCCTTTTTTTCAAATAAAATGTCATGTGGAACTCTATTATAAAATGCAAACAGAAGTTGAGCTGGTATGATTACCCAAGGGCCCACTATCCTTTTTGTGGAGTCTCTTACTGCTTGTTGGAGGCATATCAATGGGATCTAATACAACCCTGTGCTTCATTCATTTCGCAAAGGAAGAAATTAAGGCCCAGGGAGGTTACAAAAGTTAGTCACATAATTAGTGTCAGAGAAAGATCTCGTGCCAAGGACTCTGGTCTCTCAGGACAGTGTTCTTTCTCCTATACATTGCTTCTAATTAGTGAACCACTTGGATTAACATTAATCATGTTCTCTTTTCTGGCAGTGCAGCCTACCAGCCTTACAGGCCTTAGCCCCGGGCTCCCTGAATGTGAACATAGGTGCTTTATGAGTCTGGTTTCTTTACCTGTAGGTGGACGTAGTCATAATCATCCATCCAGCTCTTTTCAGAGCCATCACTGCTGCTACAGTCAGGGGGCTGGTCTTTGCCTAGGCTTGAGGGCAATGGCTTGTTGAGGGCCTGGGCCTTGTGGTCCCCAGGAAGCAGCAATTGCATCTGGGATCCAGCATGCGGGTACTCAGTGGAGTTCATGATGCTCTCAGGCCCATTCTTCACATGTGAGCTCCCAGGGCCTGGTCTGAAGAGGCCTCTGCATTGGTGTTGATGGTTGTGGTGAGCTGTTTCACATCATCAGGCACTGTCTTTGCCACCATCACAAACCGATCAAGATCATCACACTTGTTTTGGGGCTTATTGACCACCAGGATATTCAGGGACCAGCTGCTCTCATTTAAATCATGGCTGGTTTGGCTCAGAATCTGGTGGGAGTCTTCCACTCTTTGGAGCTCCCGTTTCATTTTGTTGTAGAGAATGACTTCCGGGAGGCAGGAAGCATTTGCTACAGCGCCCTTGGCAAAATGGAGGTAATCCCTCAGGAACAGCTCCACCTTGTCCACCGCGGTGCGTATCTCATTGATGTGTTGTTCCATGTATCCGTAACACCGCCAGTCTGTGGTGACCAGTGCCATTAGGCTGGAGACGCCCATCTCCAGGGTTTGCTGGAGCCGATGGAGTCTCTCGATGGCCGTGTCTGGATCCAGTAAGAGTCTCTTGTCCTGAGATGGGGAGGCTGACAGTGAAGAATCCTTTGAGGTGGTGGAAGACGTGGACATGTTACTCCTTGTGCTGCCGGTACTGGAGAAAGACAATCGGTTGATCCCATCTACCACATCCTGAGAGCCTTTGGCATCTGCTGGGTTGTGCAGAGGGACGTCGTAAACACCGTTTCTCTCTGCAGGGTTTGCTTTCTCACTGGTTTCTGCTGGCGGTTCCAGAAACTGAACCCCTCGAGGGACATCATATGCGTCATTCTGAGTGCCCACCGATGGTCCCAGCTGTGGGGGAGGGTGGTTCAGGGAAATGTTTTGATGTCTTCGTGTCACCAGTTCAGCAGCTCCTGGAGCATCACAGTTATATTTCATTTGAAGGTCCTTCCCCACAGGCTTGGTGCTAGTCGGGGGGATGTCATACACAGCCTCAGGCCTGATGTCTGGCCTTCCGGCTTGTCTCATTGAAGTGGGGAAATCATACTCTTTTTCCCTGAGCCCGGCTTCATCTCGGCAAGCAGAGGGTGGAATGGCATATACCTGAAAAGTAAGTACAAACCAAAGCTAGTGAACATGCAGAAACAACAGTCCATTATAATGAAGGCCTAGATTCTCAGTTTTGTTTGCTGGCACCTATTTCACTTGACACATGAATGGGAGGTATTTCCAAGGCTCTTCTCTGTTCCCACTTTCTTTGTCCTTAGACAAGTGCACCCTTCCCCTGACCTCAGGGCTGCCTGCTATGCGTGCCCTTCTGGCTGAGCTGTTCTGTCTGGGTCCCAGCCCTACATTTCTGACCACCTCCCAGGTATCCTTCCTCAGTGGATCCAGACTGAGAGGCAGGTAATGCATTAATGCACTGGACTAAGTGTCAGAAGACCTGAGGTCTCTCCCTGGATCTAACAGCTTGTGATGGTCAATAAGTCACTTGAATGTTCTGAGGAACACTTCCCTTATGTGTAAAACAAGGATACCTGTACTTCCTGTGTAGGCCTCCCCTGAGTAACAGAGTACATCAAGTGCATTAACCCATTTATATGGCCTAAGTAAGCTGTAACACCCTGTATACATGAGATATATTAGTTGCTTGCCAAACTGAATGTTTTACCATTATTGGCTTTCCTTATTGACTACACCATTTTTTTAGTGGGGACCCCTACATATGGAATCCCTAGAGTTATCTTTAGTTATTGCCTTTTTTTCCTCCCTCTTACCTTTCCTCCTATTTCTTTACTCCCTCACAAAGACTAGTTTTTCCCCTTTGGTTTATCCTGTCTTGTCTTATCCAATTAAACACACACACACACACACACACCACACCCTTTTTTACTGCTATGTAGGAGCTCACTTACCCCTTTGGTAGGAGGGATATCATAGACCCCTTGAGGATTTATCTCTCCCACTGGAACTGAAAACACAGGGCCTTTCACTGATGATGGAGGGATGTCATATACCTGAAGAGAAAGGCCAGAGTTACTCAAAATAGGAATGTCTTATACTTGTCATTTTTATACTACTAAGCTTTTAATTGAAAATTTATTTATCAACTTATGTATACCCTCTTTAACAGCATTCTATGTAATACAGGGTTAATGAAACTTTTCTTTTTAAATTTAGTATTCTTTGACTTAAATTAAATATAAAAATGATCTTAAGTGAGATATCTACACTGTCTGTACTTTAAACTTTAGTTAAAAATTATATACTTCCTGAATGATAAGTAACGAATCTTTGTCAGATAAAAACCTCGGATTTCTTGATAAGGCAAATCCAGAAAACAATTTAAATAACATTGGCTAAAATGGCTCCTAGATAGGCAACCTACATCAAGCTTCATATGAAATATACATAATTTGTAATTCTCCTTTCCTCTGTAGCCCTTAAGGTGTGCCACCCTGAAGTGCTCCTCTTCCCTGGTGACCACAGTCCTGGTACATACCCCTTGAGTGGTATGGGAAGGCGGGATATCGTAGATGTCCTTTTGATATCTGCATGGGTACTCGTACACATAGCCATGGCCTGTCCTTACTGGGGTTATCACCTGTGGGCAAGAAGACACAAAGGGGTAAAATTCCAAGCCTGAGTCCTAGCCTCCTCGTCGGAAACTCCTCCCTCATCTCTCTCCTATGAAAAGAAAGAAAGAAAAACCCAAAGAAATAGGGAAGAGAGAGAAGGAAGGAGACAAGGGGACACCAGGTCGGTAACCTTTTAAATCCCTCTTGAATCCCAACAAAGAACAAGTCCTTGAAATATCTCTATCCCCCTTCCTCATGGTAACAAAATTATCTCAAAGTTGGTCAGATAAATGCACTTTAAGGGAGAATGATTTTAAAATTATGAATGTCTTATATCATTTCTTCGGAGCATCAAAGGCACAGCATAATGAAAAAATTTTTTTTAAGGTTCTGGAACTATTTGTAAAGTGAATAATGCAAATAGAGTTCAGCCACTTAAAATTCCTCTCATACCATCTCCAGGACGCCTCTTCATCTGACATTATTATGATTTTAACTAAAATTCCATAGGTCACTAGAGTACTTTTATGAAGCTAATGCTCACACAGTGCTGTCCTTAGAAGCCCCCAGGAGCTTTCACTCTAACTTAGAAAACAAATAAAATACTGAGTCAGGTAGCCTCCAGGAACAGAGTTCAGGTCTCTAATCATATTCCCCTTTCCACCAGGGAAGCAAACACTCCAGACAGCATCCACATCCAAGGGATATCAGAAGTCAAATATACCCATCACAACTCTGATATCTGGAACGAATGGCAATGAAAGAAATCACACCCAACAGGCTCATGTTTTCATATCTATATACTTCATGTGTCTTAAGCTTGGGTAGAGAAATTGAACTTAAACTCATTTTGAAATATATTTAATCCTCCAAGGGTTTCTAAATTACCAGAGTCTTGTTTCTGCCTAACCTCTGGCCCCCAGTGACTAACAACACCGCCTGAGTTTTGCCCAGGACATTTTGCAAAATAGGAAGAGTTGGTTGTTCCCTAAAAGGCTGTCATCTTTTCCCCTTTCTCTAATGTGAAAACTCTGGCGTAGGGCTGCCTACAGAACTATGTGAAAAATGCTCCTGTCTGTCTTATGCTGAAATGAGTGGAACTCAGCCAAATGCACCACTGCCCTTCTCCCTGGGGGCAGGGGGCTCTTTAATGGCCAAGTTCAATTTGGTTTTAAATCCCTCCTGCTTGTGGCTGATTGTTTCTTGCAAAGAAGGCAAAAGAGATTAGTATGCAGCCACCATCCCATCAAATCTCTCCACTGCCTCCAGTTTAAAAAAAGAATCTATTGCTTTAAGGTTTGTTGGCACAGAGCACACCGAATTATTTTATCGAGGGGCCACTGTATCGTGCATGACAAACTTTCTTTTTTAAAGCCTTTGCTCAAGAAAAACATACTGTATTTCTAATGCCCTTATATAATATTTTCCTCACTATTGTCTAGGGGAGAAATGAAGTACCTTCTTTTAGTCTATCTCATCAGCTCCTCTATTTATAACTCTATTTTGGTTTTATAATAGAACCTGCTCACAACGCAGCTTTTGTTCATTCTAAAAGTTTCTAAGAGTAGATTTTATCCAAGGTTGCCAAGTTAGCAATAATGTTGATGGAAAACTAAGGCTGGTTATGCTGAAGGCCAGATGAATGGCTTTATCTTTAGTGTAGAAAGGGAGGGGGTTGGGTGGTGTTGGTATCTGAAAATAACCCTTGGTGAAATGTAAACATATAGCATGACCTCAGGAAGGCGGGGTCACGGACAAGGCCTTTTCCTGGCCTTTGTGGATCTTCCCTGGCAGAGAACATTAATGCTTCCCGGTATTTAACATCTTACTTCCTGACAAATGTCACAGAACCCCAACTTGCTCTCTCTTTCTCATTTAGAGGATGCCTGTGGTCATCTGGTTTTTAGAAACTTCGCATTCCAAACCAGTCATTTTCCTTGTTTATGCATTAAAAGAAACAGATGGTGAAAACCACACGGGGAAAAAGCCAACAAACTACAACCTCCCCCAATTCCAGCATTCCCAATGTTACCATCTAATTAACATTGGTCCACAAATGGCATTTAAATGGGACCGGCATTTTGCATCTGGTCAGACACATCCAGAGCACACAGCAATCCACTTTGCAATGCCTGAAAGAACACGGAGCTGGAAATCTACTTTTGGACGCTCTCCACTATCCTTTGCTTGGGTCACTTTTATGCCAACTGTGTGTTCTCTCCTCTGAGGAAAGTGCTGACTGTTCTGTACCTTACAGAGTATCCAGTTTTGTGGTTCATTGGGCCTTTTCTTCCTGCTTGACATAGTACACAAAAAAACCTTTCTACTATCCCAGAATTACTGAACCTCAGCCTGTGAAGAACACCATGGTCTAGCTAAGGAGACATAAATTTTGGAAGAATTCTGGGGGATTGCTCGGCAAGGCATTGATGGAATTGCTACACAAAGGGCATTTAAAAACTCATTTTATCAATGAAACCGAGTCAGATTTCTCATTTCCTTTTTCCTTCCCTCAGTTCGTTTGTTGTTCTTTTCTGCATTCCTTTCATTCTGTGTATTTATTTATAGTTGCAAGGCCTTAGCCTTAGGAATGACCAAACTGACCTCTTAGTTCATTAGTGTTGCCACAAAGGGGGCTAAATTGCAGGATTCCTGGGGCTCTATGACCTACGGACTGCTACTGCAACTGCTTTTCTGATTACCCTGGAAGAAGATCTACACTTTTCAAATGTGGGTTTTCTGTCCCGATGAGGACTCTGACTTTAGATGTTAGTACCATTCTTGTCAGTCAATGGAGGAGTCTGAAGGCTGGCACTTTGAGAAGAGCTATGAAGCAGAGAAGAAGGGCTGACCGTAGACATTTAGAACAAGAGTCTATTTAATAAATCTCCAAGCTGGGCCTTGGCAGAGTAGGATCAAAAGTCCAGAGACTGGGTTTATGTTAGCTCTCTAATTAATCGGCTTGCATAAAAACAGGCAAACAGACGGCCTGCCCCGCCCCACACTTTGATGTATTTGATTTACACCATTTTGAGCCTCAGATCCTAGGCAGCATGAGCTGTTTTTAGAGACACTTTAAATACTTTCATGTCTTATAATTTTTAGAGCTGTGCATGCTAAAATTTTAAAGAAGAGTCTGTGTTTGGGGTAGCAGCCAGGGCTAGGATACCCTGAAAACCAACCCATGTGGGAGTCAGCAAGCTGGAAGAGAGGCCCCTGGGGGGGTCTGTCATTCATGTTGTCTTCACTTTTGGTTTGACTGGGCTTGCCCCTGGTGCAGAGCAAGGGCCTGCTGCTTAGATACCTGTGGGGCTGAGCAGGTAGGGCGAAGGGAGAAGCAAGCTGGGGTTCTGTGTAGGGTAGACAGAACTCACGCCCTACTGAAAGGAGGCAGCCATTTGTCAGCTCCATCCAACTGCCATCCTGAGAAAACATACCCTGTGTTGCCAGATCTTTCAAAGTTTCAGGAGAAGCCAGAAATCTGGATTGTTACGTGAAATCTGATTTTTAAAATTGGCTCAAATATTTCAATAGCATCTTGGCCAAACTAAATATGTCTCTGGCCCCCAAGATGCTGGTCTTTGCCTTCATGTGTGTGTGTCTGCTCTCTTCCTTCAGTACCTTGAAAGCTACTGAGGGCAGGCCCCATGAGCTCTTCACTTGGCAAGACCGAACTACTCTGTTTTTAAATATATGATCTACCTTCATACCTCTGCACTTTCAAGCATGCTTTGTCTTTGTCTAAGACGCTCTTCTTTCTTTCCTCATATTCAAATTTTATTTGATTTTCAAGGCCAAGCCAAATGCTTCTCTCCCATGAAGCCTTTCCCAGAGAGATAGAATATCTCCCTAGTGGGCATTCCCCGAGGATGTTATCCATACATCTCTAATGGGACTTATCACTTGTGGTTTGACTATTTCAGTGCATCTCATCACTTAGCATTGTTGAGACAGAGATCATTTCTTCTTCATTTGTATATAGACAGCGGGGCCTAGCATAGTGCCTCAAATATTGTAAGTCTTAGATAAATGTATTGATTGAATATATTAACAAAACTAAAGAAAAAGTGAAGGCTTTTCTTAAGAAAAATAATGTGGAACCAGAGATGATACTAAACAAGGTCTGCCTGTGTAGGATAAGGTTGATTTCCAAGTAAGTTGCTCTAGGTTGAGTGGGACCCATGGGTTGGGGGCAGAACTGTGTTTTATCAGCCATGCATAGTAGCATTGAGCAAGGAGGTAGCCACAAAGACAAGTGACTGTCAGATAAAGCTGAGAAATCAAAACCCATGGAAGAATTATCACCTGCACCACTATTTGGTGGAAACCACTATTGGAGGCCATGTAGGACTGCTAGATGGTTTCCTTTTCCCCAATCTAGAGTCTTCATGTGACACGAACACCTGTGTTCTTCTCAGCCAGAACCAGAAACATATGGGGGAATTTTGCAAAAAGAAACCAAAACAAACTCTATTTTTTCCTTAACACCAAGGGGAAAATACGATAGAAAGGAACTAAAGAAGGCATGCTTCTTTAGTTCTGAGAAAATGTGACAGGCCCGTGTCATGGGAAGCTATTACCTGAAGCTATGGCCACACTGGATCTTTAGCTAATTGAAAAGATTAGGTCTGATGAGAGGAGTGGTTGAGAATATTAGCAGTACTCAGGCAGAGCTGGATCTAAATCCTAGTTCTACCGTGTACTAGCTGTGAGTACATGACCAAGGTATTTGTCCATACTAAGCCCGTTTCCTCATAAGTAAAATGACAATAATAATACTTATAGGATATTATGAGTACTAAATAAGATCAAGTACATAAAGCACTCAGTATAGTAAACCCTTAAGTCTTAGCTATTTTTATTATAATTGTTATCTAGGTTTGCTTATTTTACTTTTGTACTTAAATTGTGGGCTACATAATTCGAATCAACCATCCCACAGAAGACAGCTTAAGAAAATGAGGAAAAGATATTTAAAAATCTTTTTAAAGTCACTGAAGTGTTAAAAGACAGTAAAGAATAACCAGGTCAAAATTGGGAAGTGAAGAAGGAATTCATAAAGAGAAGCCCAAATTTTGAGGTTGCTTTTTCTCAGAGGCATTTGCTGATCTGAAATCAATGTCTAAGAGCCTACATTGTGTTTTTTTTTTATAGTTTTTTTGAGCAAGGAGGAACATTGGACTATAGATAGTGGCTCACCAAGGTAGGAACCCTGACAACTATGCCCCACTTCAGGTTGAGATCCTAAGGCCTATGTGCAAAAGTAAGGATTAGATGGAGGTGAACCCACCCTTGCACAGGCTGAGGCGAGGTTTTAAGTCATCGAGGTTGGAAAGAACGTCTCAACATCTGAAATTAGAATTATGTGTGCCCATGAGGCTGGCAGAAGGAAATAAAACTCTCTCTGTAAGTACAGAACACCTTTTTAGGATTTCTATAAATGATTTATACAAATATTTAAGAAATACAATGTCCAACACACAATCAAAGATAACCAGGAATGCAGGATACAAGACAACAGAAACAAGACAAACAATGATGTTTTCTTTCTAAAAAGATGAGGTCATTGTTTATATCTTAGAGATCACAGATCTCGAGGCTGTTTGCTTCAAAATGTTTCATGATTAAACCATGAGAGAAGACAAATTTTAATCATTCTTTGATTTAAGTCAGAAAGAAATTAATCTTCACAGATGCATAAAATGTTCCTAGTGAGATATACGAGGCAATGGGAATTTCAAATCAAAGCAATAATGACAAGAGACTTTGGCTCTTGATAACCATCAGTAGATTTACTTGGGTTACTGTTTTATTCTGGTCATATCAGTGTTGCCATTGTCACAGTTATCACCATAACGGCCCAAGACACTCCAGTGGAAAACCCCAGGAGAAAACATGCTTTATAAGGCTTAGAGATAAAGATATTTATTCAAGAAAAAGATGGTGAGGTCCCAAACCCAGTACATTTTATTGAATTTATTTTCAGACAAGGTGTTTCAAGTTGAAGATCACAAGCTGGGTTTGTCAAGAGGATCTCACCAAGAAGTAGGGCACATACCCATCTGGTGTGTCTAGAAGCAAAATACTTTCTTGAAAGACAACTTCTGCTCATGTGGCATCACTTGTGTCATGGTCTCAGCAAGTCCACTTTGGGGCTGCTTTCCTTGGGCATCCATTTCCCCTCCTTAAAGTGGAGCTGGTGGGCATCTGGGACTGGGGATATCACAGCAGCGGATGCCCTGAGATTAGAACTTCAGTTTCTTAACTGCATGTTGCCAGTTTGGGGCAGCAAGGAGGGAAGTGGGGAGGGAACAGGCTATGCCTTTCATGAAGGCAGATCCTCCTTGGTCCCTAAGAATTCAGCAAAAGGCGATTAATAGGGTCTCAGTTTCCACCCTGGCCTGCTGTGCTTTTTTCTGATGCCAGCTCTCCCACCCACATACTTATCACAACTTTTCATCTCTCTCCTCCAACACTCATTCCTGTTTTGACTCCTTCCCACCTTCCATGCTACCAGCAACCCCAAGGAAGAATGAGTACAGTAAAAAGGATGCAGAAACATTCTATTGTTTGACAGAAAGAATTGGGTATTGTGGATGAGAACCTGGGATGGAAGGGTGAGCATCACAGGTAATTTCATTAGTATGGTCCTATTCTAGAGTTGTTATTGTTGTTGTTATTATTATTATTATTATTATCCATAGTTCTATGAATGATATATATATATTTATAAAAAAATTACAGAATCATGAAAACATAATTTTTTATAATTCTAACAAAATTAAAAAAAATAGTAAGACATCTAACTTGGAAGAGTAAGGAGGAGCATTTTGTAACTGTTCTAGTTTCCGTGTTCCATGATTTAATACTCTGTGTCTAAGCCTCTATAATCCACAACAAGATTAGGAATGACCTGAAGTACACAGTCCTATGCTTCTGGTACCTAGATAATGCCTTGATGACCGATCAGTGGAGTTTACCCATGACTCTAGCAGAACAAGAATGTGTGTAACCAGCTCCTGGGGTTCTGCCCTGAGGCCTAGTCAAGAACTAGACAGCCCAGGTGATGCTCAGGAAATATAACTGATGAGCAATTGATAAGAGGTTAAAAAGTGTCACTGTGCCATAATGTTTACAGTACAGATTTATAACCTTGCCACTAACAGTACCTAAGAATGTCTAAATTCAAAAGTAGCCTTCACTGATTAGCTGTCATCTATTTGAATTTTTCTTGGCATATGTGGAACAAGTAAAATTAGATTGCTTCCTGTCTATCTCTACTCTCCCCAAACCCCTTGTTTGACTTATAATTTCATACTTTATGTATTTATTTTTATCTCTGGGTTTCATGCATTAACAAGAGTATTTAGACTTCTAAAACTGCCTTTTGGAAAGGACTTATTTCACTTAAATGCCTTTAAAAAGTATTAACAGAGCCACCACAGTATTTATTAGATCTTATAATAACCTCTTTGTCTTCAAGCTCATGAACTGAGTGACCCTTTCCTTTTAAAGAAAACCCTAGGAAAAGAAACATCACTATTATCACTGCCTGCCCATTAGAACTTGGATCCTATTTTCAGAAACTGCAGAATTATAGAAGTTTGTCTGTTTAAAATCCAAGATTACTTGTTGCTTTTCTCTGACCAGAGGAAAAGCCACATGTTGCCTACACTGGACTTATTAATTCTCTATAAATTCTCTCTGCCCAGCTTGGGTGTAGCAGTGAGCTCATTTATTTACTTGCATAGCAACAATATAATAAAAACTGGGTCTGGCCGTAAAAAGCCACCCTCATGGGCCACATCCATGGCTAACCCTCCCTAACGCTTCTCTTGTGCTCATCAAAATTTCTCCCCCTCTGTTTTTGGGAAGCCATTTACGTTCCTTCAAAGACATTCTGATGTCTGGTTTTACGGTAGAACTAAACCTTTTGCTAGTTACATCTAAATCATGTCCAGTCTCTTTTCCCAAATGAGGAAAAAGTCACAACTGAAAGCTCAAAAGTGGAGCGGGCTTTTGGGTCACTCTCATTTGCCACTGCATTTGGGCTGCAAACCACTCAATGGAAACAGTGCCCGATTGTTAAGGCCCAAGCACGCCTCCCCTGCTGTTTTCAGGAAGCTCTTTGTGTAGCGAGTGCTAAAGCAATATTTAGTTATGGAGTGACCAAGCGCCAAAGAGCAGCTAGAAGCATTTAATGTGAAAGAACATGATGGGAAATGACGTGGGTTCCTAAGTGGTTGAGGTCTTTCTCTGGGCACAACCTAATGACAGCTGCATAGAGCAAAGCCTTTTTTTTTTTTTTTTTTTTTAATATTCCACGGATGGACCAAAATGTTCTTTGAATAAAAACTATAAAAGTCACAAACATTTTGGTTCTTTTGATGTCTAAATAAATCCAATAGGACACTCAGTGCTAAATCTAGATTTTGAAATGAATTTTAGAGAGATGCTTAGAAACTGCCCTAAACTGACTATGGAAAAGAGGCAAGGGAAGAGAATTTCTGGACCTAAATGCCTATGGGGTATCGCTCCTTCCTTAAATAGGAGACCTGTCACCGGAAGAAAAGACACGATGACTTGTGGAGAAAACTGCTCACATGGCAATTCTGAAGGGGGCTGACCCGGGGCTGCGGCAGGGCCGTCACTTAAAGAGACACCAGACCCACCAAAGGCCTCTGCCAAGCCGCAAGGATTAAACAGAGGAAAATGGGCAGAAAATAGTAAGCTCCAGGGTGAAGTACTTTCTTAGCTCTGGTAACAAAGAAGGGATAAGAGTTCTCCTTGATACCCAGACCCAGAATGGGACCGGGTCTGCAAACTCTGGTTCTCCCTGGCCCAGCATACCCCGGCCCTCCCTCCTGTGCTCCTGCCTGCTCCTTGCTTTCTGTTGATGTGGTTTTATCTTCTACAGGAGGCTGTGGTTTCTAGATAGTAAGGTGGACTGGATCCTCAAGGGAGGGTAAGAAGGATTTGCCAAAACTAAAGGGTCAACTGAAATTCATATCAATTCCTAAGTATCTTTTCTTTAAGAATCTTGAGGCCACTCCATTTCATTAAACTTTTCAAGCGACTCTGGGAAAGCATCAGATAAGGATATCTGGATCATAAAATTTTAGCAAAGACCATTAGAGATAATCCAGCCCTACTCCCTATTTCACAGTTGAGGGAGCTAAAGTTCAGAGAGGTTATTCGGCTCGGTAATGCCGGAGATGAACAAAGCTTTGGTCAGCTGGGTCCAGCGGTTCCGCAGTACTTTCTTCCATGTCCTGTTGCCTACCCTAGAAGACACATTAAGCATTTACTACTTTTCTGATTTACAAATAAACACTCCTCAAGAAAGTTACTTCCTTATCGGAGAAGCAAAAAATAAGATTTGGGTATCTTATTGTTTTGGAGGTGCGGGGGGAATGCACATTTCACTGGCAAGCCCATTATGGGAGATTTAACTATATATCTGGTTAAATAAAGTTATCCATTTGAAGCGATTTGAAGTCATCCAAAACGTCCGTATTTACAGTGGCAGAGAAAGCCAACACAGCAATGTTCTCAGTAACTCCCCATGGTCTTGATGACCTGCTCAGGATTTCTGGATCAGCTTTCCATGAAACCGACCATTGCAGCAGGGTGGCAGGCATTTCCACATTCCTTAACTCAGATTCCCTCAGTGCTAAGACTGCTCCTAAAATCTGAGGTGGAGTCTTCTGGAGTGACTTTAATTCTTCCTGGCCAACAGGATGCTTTTTAGCACCCAGGATTCTGGTGAGCTGGATTCACTTATGAAATGTCTAAATATTCTCTCTTATTTTAGGACTTGGCAACACCAACCATTAGCTGGGATGTAAAAATCATTAGCTTCAGAGTCAGACAGACATAGGCTCAAATATCAATCCTGCCTCCTACCAGAGGTTTGTCCTTTAGCAAGTTAACTTACTTCTCAGACATCAGATCCCTCCCTTATAAAATGAAGGTTGTGAGGAAAACCTTATGAGGCTGTTGAGAGGATTAGATGAGATAATGTATATAATGTCCCTAACATGAAACCAAAGCTCGAAGTCACTTTAGGGTCACCCCTTTAGACATAAAAGTATCTTGAAAACTGAATGGGTAGCTAATAAAACATGCTCAAGACTACACGGTCAGTTGGTGGTAACTCTGAAAACAAATAACTATTCCGATAAACAACTGGGTTATATTATTATATAATATTATAAAAATTATTCAAATAAATAAGATGTGATTATGGCATTGCTAAAGGATTTTTTTGCTTCAAAAATGGATGTATTCTGGGGTCCTTTAAAGAGAGGACTTCTAGGTACTCTTTGAGTATTACTAGAGTTACAATTTTTAAGGAAGACATATTGTCCTAAGTGAGTCACACCTGTACTCCTTAAACAGAAGTAGCACAACCTGTCTTAAAAACTAGGTTTATGGCACAACTATTTAGAACCCAGGGCACTTCTGATGGTATCTACTCTGCATTTTGCGTAATATACTCAAACAAGTCCACTTTTAAAGATGTGCTCAACCAGTATTAAGTCTGAATTTTATCAGATCAAGTAAGTAAATGTATTCTTTTCTCTCTCCCCCAAAAGAATTAATCACTTAGCCAGAGATCATACCACACACAATATCTGACCTATTCACTCTGATAAGCACAGTCACTTAGCATGAAATCATTGAAAAAGGAAGGAAGATTACCTCTCTTTGCTTTGGTGTCAGTTTATAACAAGTTACTAATGCACTCTTAGAAATATTCATTATCTCTGAGCTTTATAATAACTTGCCACTGAGTTTGAAGGCCTTGGCATTGAGCAAAAGAAAAGGACCTTTGTTTATTTTTAAGGAGGTATTTCGGTTTGCTCATCCACTGGCATGGGTGACTCAATTGGGAAGAGATACTTCTCATTTTCAAAGTGAGCGCATAATGTCCTGCCCTCGAATTGCTCAAGGACCTCAAATTTTGTGTAAGATTTAAAATTCATCGGTACTGCTGAGTGTAGAAATTTAAGATGAAAGTTAATTCCTCTGCATAGCCCAAAAAACTATGTGTCGAGGAAATAAATGTATTTAAATTAGCATGGTTTTTACGTAGAAATGCACAATTCTGGACATGGTCATACTTTATTGAATTTATAAGTAAAGAAACTGAGGCAGCCTCTGCCCTGTCAAACTGTGATTTCTCCCTGACAGTTTTCAGGGTGTGTGTGTGTGTGTGTGTGTGTGTGTGTGTGTGTGTAGGAAGGGAACCAAAGAAAGTGAGGTGAAATCAGAGTTTATCTTTTCTGGGAACTTTCATTTCCTCTAAGTCTATTTTCACTTGTTGGTAGACAAATCATACAGCTAATATACAGCAGTTACTTGGCTGGTATCTGAGCGTTGATCTGGGCAACCAGATTTCACAATGCTTCAAATCCCAATAAGGGAAGTTCTCGGCTCTTAACCAATGACTATGGGTCTGTGCGTGTGTTTATGTGTGTGTAAAATTCACGATGACTAAGTGTCTAAGAAGGTACAAACTTTGTAATTAATCTATTTCTGGTTCTTATATTACCTTTTAGGAATGGGCCTAGAAGGCCTGGCTAATATCTTTGAATTATTTCCTGCTGACAAATAGCTGTCCCATTCTGGAAGGTAGCAAATGGTCTTTAAAGATGATGTGATGGAGTCTAGATAAGTCAATATTACTTGAGTTTTCTGAGTGTCACCCCTGAAGCAGTACTTGCCTTAGCCTCGCCCATCATACACACTAATGACAGACCATTACAGCTTTAATTAACCCATGAACTCCCTTGAAATTAAGTAAAATGTAGAACATATGTTGAGAGCATAGAGGAAAAAGAACTGCTGGGGTGCAGAAGGAAAGCTTCACAGAGGACATGAACTTTGAAATGGGTATTAAAGTGTGAATAGGAGTTCATTCTAGGTAAATAATAGCACACACGAAGGAAGCTCTGCTCCTTAGTAGAAAAAAAAGATGTATTTCTCCTTTTTGGGTAACTATAGAAGGGTTAAGTCATCTTGTCAACTAAACTGAGCAAAATGCATTAAAGTTAGGCCCTCAGACAAGCTGGACTTTACATCTAACATGCTTCAGATGCTCATTTGTTGTGTATAGATAGTTATGATTATAGAAAACAGATGTGACATTTCCAAGACCCTTCTTGGTGAAAACTACCATGTATAATCTGACATATGTCATAACCATACTGTAATGAGCTGGATGATGGGATTCGAACACTGTGTGACAGTGGATGGGTGATAAGATCAGGTCAACTCAAATGCTTCATTTCTTGCTTCTGCCTTGTTCATTTGCTCATTGGCTGTTATCTGTGTGCTGATACTTTACTGTGAGCTTGGCCTATAGCAGTAAAGAAGCAGCCGTGACCCCTGCCTGCCCTAATAGAGTTTATAATTTAGCTCATACTCATCTTCAGAAGGACCCAAAGGAAATCAAATTCCACCAGTGAGAATAAAAGCAACATGTCCAAGGAATAATCAGAGAAACACGTGTAATTCCTTGTGAAGATCAAGCATGAAATGGATGAACTCAGGTGGTAGTTTTACTGATCTCTGAAGCAAGGAAATGAGGCTGATTTTGACCTTAGTAGCTCTTAGGCTTTTGGATGTTCAGGGCTCTACTCTAAACTGTACTCCCACGTTAAGTAGAATTTTTGTTTTTAAAAAATCGAGAACATTTAAAAAATATAATTCGGCTTTTCAAATTATTGGACTATGAGTAACTATTTAATTTAGAATTGTCTGTGCGTTCTCGGCCATCATGGGCCATATTTAGAAATCTTTGCAAAGTGAGAAAAGTCTAACCTACAAATTGTTTTTAAATGTAATAAAATAGTTATGAGCCTTAAATGTTACAATTAATGAGGATGACACAATATTGTTTCCTATACATTTGTCTAAGTGTATATTAATTTCTATTTTGCAGTTTTTGTGTTTCATATTTTGGAACCAAATTTTTTTATTTAGCTTTCAAACATTCTCATAGGTCCTGGGCATTCTGCCCACAATGCCTAATGCATAAAATGGCCCTGCACACAACACCCAGAGTGAAAAAGACCAACGAAATTAAGTAAAGGTGTCAGTGTATATCATTTCCAGATAACTTTGAGAGTTCTTGTCCTCTCTGTTCAAAATTCTTGTAGATGCAAAGAGAGAGCCACTTGCTCAAAAGGAATAGTTAAGTACTAGCAATAAAGTATTTGCATATTTGGTGTATAGTGAGACACACAAACAGGGCTCATGCAGTTCACAATAAACTCTGAAAAAGGAAAGAAAAAGGGGCTTTAATATTTTTAAAGCCCCTACTGCATTAAGCAGTGTGCCAGGTCCTCTCTATGTATTGTTTCACTTCATTCACACAACACCCCTATGATTATTCCCATTGTACAGATGAAGAAGTAAAGCCTAAAGAAGTCCAGTAATTGGCCAAGGAATAAGAGCTATGAAGAAACAGAATCAGAAGTTGGCCTAACTCCAAAGCCCATGTTCTTCTCACAATACTCATGCTGTATTTTTGTTTCATGAAAGAGTGGGGACTATATGATTATCTTTCCCTAACTGCTTATTTAATGAGTGATGAATGTCTTTTAATGTGGATGGTAGGCAAGAAGGAGAGTAGAGGCTGGAGTTTTTTGGAGAGCAAATTTGAAGTATAGAAGGCAGAATGAACTGTCTTTATTTTTCCTTAGTGATTCATTAGTAGAAAAAACTATGGTAAATAAAAATTTTGAAGCCCACAGACTGTTAGCAACATCAAGAGAATCTTTAACTGTGGAAAGTCCCAAATCATAATCAGATTGGAACGTATCCAACTCCCTACTTGTCCTTTCACAGTGTTTCTCAAAGTGCAGTCCTGCTACCTCTCCCCGAACTGTCCAAGGAGTTTAATAAAATGCAGATTCCTGGGCCCAGGATTAGAATCTGGGAAAAGGCCTGCATTTCAACTCACCTTTTCCCTCCCCTCTCCAGGTGATTCCTATGTTCCTTAAAAATTTAAAACCATACTTTAGTGTTTCGGAACAAGATTCCACTGTTTCCTCTTTTTCTTCTTTAATAACTTTTAAGGACCACAGCTTAAACTACCAGGAATGTCTAGTTCTGGGCTCACCACCTTTTTATAGATGGGAAAGCCAAAGGGAACAATGGATATAAGGCTTATTTTAAAGCCAAAGGGAAAAACCCCACTGGCCCCCCCTCCACTGCTATTCCCCTCACCCTGATGCCCCCACTGCCTGCCTCCACTGTACTGGGATTAACTCTTGGGGCCTTGGTTTAAATCATTAGGATGATTCTCACCCACTGAGCATATCCTGAGTCCGAAACCTACGCTGAGGGAATGTCAGTTTTTAAAGTAGCTGCTATTACCTAGAAGGTTGAAATTACTTTTTAGCAGCCAAGCCATTTTCACTGGGGAAGGAAGGAAGGAAGGAAAGAGGAAGGAAGGAAGGAAGGAAGAAGGAAGGAAGGAAGGAAGGAAGGAAGGAAGGAAGGAAGGAAGGAAGGAAGGAAGGGGAAGGAAGGATAGGAAGGAAGGAAGGAAGGAAGGAAGGAAGGAAGGAAGGAAGGAAGGATGAAAGGAAGGAAGGAAGAAATGATGGAAGAAGAAAGGTATGAAGGAAGGAAGAAAGAGAAACAAAGGGGGAAAGAGAGAGATAGGGAGGGAGGAAAAGAGAGAGAACAAAAAAGAGGAAGAGAAGAGGAGGGGAGAGGAGGAAGGGAGAGAGAAAGGAGGAAGAAGAGAGGGAGAGGAAGAGGGCAAACTCACTTCCATGGGGGTGTAAGCCAATGGTTCAGTGGATAGGATGGAGACAGGCAGCCTAGAGAACCAGCGGCTCTAACATGACTTTTGAGGTGAGGTCAGGATATCCTACAGAACACGTAGCATTTGGCGGGGAAGAGCCACGACCATTCCCTTGCCCTTCCCATTCTTGCCATGTTACCACCTCAGACCCCCACTGCTTAAAGCAGCTCAGCCCTCCAGTCTTTATCTCTTCCTGAGCTCTGGTAAAGTCCCCAGGTCTGTCTGCATCCTCCGGAAGGGCTACCAGAGGTTTCGGAAATTGGCTCCTTCCTACAGGGATCATCCACCTTTCGCTAAACATAAAATGTTCCACTGATTTTAGAATTAAAAACACAAACATATTATTGAGTTCAAGTGCCCACAAGTAACCCTAATGCCCCAATACCAATCAAGGGATGGCGTGATTAGAGACTCTCTCCTCTAACAGGGTGGAGAGTCACGGAGCAAATCTGCAGTACAGTTATAGCAAATAAAATGGGAAGAAGTCTGAAGTTTTAGGCTTTTCAGACTTGGAACCAAAAAGGTTGAGTCTAAAAAGGAAAACATGTCACCTTCCTGCCAAAATAAACTGATGAAAATTTAGACCCCACCACCTTTCAGCCAAGCATTTCCTGTTCTGGCCGTGCCTTTCCGATCTGCCTTGCACTAGCTCAGATGAAGGGAAAGCTATTTTTAAGGTGCAAACAACCAGGACTAAGAATGAGAGAAGTTATTTATTTATAGTTACACCTTTCAACTGTTCTTGTCCCCCTCTAAAGTCAGAGGCCTACTTCGGCTTTTCCTTTGAATCCAAAATCCCTGGGGTAAGGACACTGAAAGGTCAGGGCACAGTCTATGGCCTGCAGACAGGGATCATTGTCTTGGGCAACTCACGTCAGAAAGCTGTTCACCACTTCTTGAGGAATTCCTCCCAATGTACACATACTCGGCTTAGGCAATAACTGTGCTCTTGAGAAGTGTTTTGTAAAACATACTTTATGTATTAAAGGTAATTTGGGTACATTTATGGTTTTGTTACTTAAGAAATCCAACAGTAAATTCCTCCTTTTTTTCCAAACAGGAGATTCCATTATCAGGCAAATAGATATTCCCTAATTTACATGGTTTTATAACTTCAGGTTCTGCATAAGATTTTCTTGAGAGGAGCACCTGCATATGAGGTGTTCTAAGAGTCAACAAGCTCTTTCTGGTGCTGAACTGGACCTTTCCTCTTGGAATTTCAGGGTCTTTTCTTATTCCCTTAAAATCTGTCCATTCTTAATACCAAACCTCACAGGATACTCTGTAGACTCTTGGAATTTGCCAGTAAACAAAAGAGAAAAGCTCTACCTTTTAAAGCTCACATCATTTCAGCTTTGGTTATTACCCCTATAAGCTCATTGACATTATTTTCCTCCCAGCATCTGACATTATAGTGTTTGCTTATGTCCCTGCATTATAGCAGAAGCATCACAAAGTTTTGTTCACTTTTTAATTCATCGCTGTATCACGAGCATCAAAAATATACTAGATGCTTGAAATTCATTCAATTAAAAATTTTTATTTATATCAAATTGTTATGTCATTTGGAATTACATAGAGTGCTGAAGAGTCCTTCCCTTTTTTAAACATGATGCCATCCTAAACATCCTAGCTCCTATATTTTACCCACTTAGCTCAGAACTTTTACTATAGGACTTACTTGAAGGATAAGAGAGTGGGTCCTTTCTAATACAAGTATCTATGTGTTTTAAATGGGCTAAACTGTAAGCTAGCAACTCTGCAGAACAAACTGGTTGGCATGACCCACTCCCAGCTTCCTTGCTTCCTCTAATTCTAGTGAGTTCTTTGTGCAGCCAGGCCAATGGGGTCGCGATTCAGCTTTTGGCTAAGGTAAGGTTTTGCAGCATCATTGTGCTTGTACAAAATTTGGTGTCTTGTACCACCCAAGGAAGAAATTGAAAAGATGAAACTGTTTGAGCACAGAAACTGGGTCTCAAAGCAGATCTATTAGAAGGACGCAAAGAAACAACTAAATGATCCAGCATGACCTAGGATAGCACAGGAACTTACGATGCTGTGCATCCACAGTTATTGGCACGTGGTAGGAATTCAAGAAAGTTTTGCTGACAAACGAATGGGTAAAAGATGTAAAAATACTGCCCAATCTAGGGTTTTTAGATATACTTACTTCTTGGAAATGTCAAGTACTTATTTTGGGGATACTTCTATTGCTCTTAGTACAATGGGAAAAAAATAAGTGGGAACAAAAATCTAGTCAGTAACTAACTCACCTTTTTACTTAAGTGAGGTCCATTAGCCCCGCCAATGCCTCTCTGCGCTGACGGTGGTACTTGATACACATCCTTTTCCTGGGTACCATGGCCAGTGGGTACTTGGTAAATTCCCTGATTTTGGTAGGAAGGTGGCACTTGGTAGACGGTGTCTCGAGGAGCACTCTGTGGGTTTGGCACTTGATAGAGCTTCTGTTGGCCAAAGGTTTGGTGTATCAGTCCAGAAGTAGGCTGGTCCTGACTGGAGGAGGTCTCCTGCATAGGGCCAATCAGAAGCTTCACCCGGTTGCCTGGAACAATGCCTTGCCGACCATGTAAGGAACAGAGCCACCATCCTTCAAGTCCTCCTGTGTTCTGCTCTATGACAGTCAGGATGTCTCCCTTGCGAAATGCCAGCTCCTCAGCGCACTCTGGGACATTGTCATATAAGGCTTTTGCCATAAGATTCTAAGAAGGAAAGAAAAGAGAGAAATCATGTTAGAATATTAGTGCAGTCCCTTTAACACCTAAAACCCATGCTCTTATGGAGAGGCATACCTCCTGGAAAGAAGAGAATAATAAATCTGAACAATAGCCTGTAAGGAGGAAAACAGATGGTGCAGACAAAAGACAGATACATACATACCGTGTCTGCCACCAATGACATCACACTGCCTCCTTGGAAAAGCTCAGAACACCACAAGAGTTCTTTCCTCTAGCAGTAGATGCTGTGCCAAGGAATTATGAGTTAAAGAGTCAGAGAATGGTTCACTACACAAAACATTTTTCTTCCTTTCTTAAAGCCAGCTTAAGGAGTAAAATATCTCAAGATATTCAGAAGTACTACTGACATTAATTTTTTTCATATATTGGAGATAAAAAAAGTCAAAGAACATCCCTAATAAAAAAAAAACAGTACAAATGGTATTTATATTTAGTGTTAAAATAGAAACAAAAGTACATTTATATATGTCTTGGCAGGGCTTAAAAATTCTCATTTTCAGTTCACAAGGTATTTGGATACAGGGAGAATCTCCAAGCAAGCATTTTTTTCCATGATAATCAAGCATAGAGCATAGTGTGACAGTAGTCTGTATCTCCAGATTTGATGGCAGGAAGCTACTAAGAATTTATCACATGTACGTAGACACCGTCTCTTTCTCTTCTGGTCTTTTATTGATACCTTTCCTGAAGGCCCCTCCTCACCCTGCCATGATTTCCTACTTCTTGAGTCGCCATTCACATCGTAAAGGCTGTGCCTTCCCCTTTCGGGGGCCTAAAACACTTTCTCTCTTTGTATGAAGGCCTGTCTGGCACATTCAGTACTAAGCAGACAGCCAAAGTAGGCATTCAGCAGAGAGTGGGCAGCCAGTGCATGCTGACATTCTTGGAAGCCTTTCAAAGGCCCCAAAGATTTCATTTCTTGGCGTTAGTAATGTTTCGCAGCATGATGGCAGCCATCACCACATGCCTGCTCCTTCCCAGCACACAGAGGAGCCAGGAAACATCGTAAATTCACCACAAGCACTCGGAAAACTAAAAGTGATCTTTCTAGTGCTTCACTAAATGTCTGGATGCACTAGGTGTTATTGCGATGATGATCATTTGTGAGAGAAAGAACGGCTGATTGGATGACGCATGTTTGTGACTTTACATAATTGTGGAATTTGGCCTGTTGTTGTTCAGACTTCTGTCCTCCCCTATTTTCTTCTTTAGAAATGTGGACTTGATCTTTTGGCCTCATACTTTAAATTCCTTTATAACTGACACACGTTAATCATCTCCCCCCTGTGCTGTAGTCCTTAACCACAGGTCTTGCTCTATGTGCTGGTTCTCTGCTGTAGAGCAGCCATGCCATGTTAAGCAATCTGCCCTTTGGTAAGTGGTTGGGAGGGAGTTTGACTTTTACTCTGCTAACCAAACCGCTTAACCTAAGGAAAGAAGGCAAAGCCATAGAGGTCAGTACCCAGGAGGCCTGGTAATGCTCTTTAAGAATAAGGTCGAAGTCTTTGTTCTTGAGAGTTTTGAGATCCAGGAAGTCTATGACGCAGACAGGGGAAGCCAAAAGGAAACTGAGTGGTTTGTGTTTCACGTGAAGGTTTACTTTGTATTTATATTCTAGGAAGCTCTGGGTTCCTTCTAACAAGTCCAAGTTCATGTACATAAAGATCAATCATGCAGCATTATATTCTGGTTTGAGGAACCATTTAAGGATATGTAAGATTCTAAAATGCCCTGTTTCTCTTCTATCTTTGGGGCATTCTGTAGTTTAAAAGAAAAGTCATAGATTACAGAAGATAGTATTCTGGTCCTTTATACCAAAGTCAGTAGAAGGAAATTACTCTATCAGTGTATTGAGATTATAGAGCAGGGGGAGAGCTGACCCCTCTGGTCTCTGTCCCTTTCCCCAGGCCCATTCAACAATTCAGAATGGCTGGTAAGGAAGCTCCAAGATGAAATCAGAAGTGATAAAGAGTAGGGGCCAGTTCTTTGGGAACTCAGGGCAGATAGCTATGCAAATATATTGGCTTCAAAGAAGGGAAAGAAGAAAAACAGAAAACAGTAGAAGGGCAAAGGACTATAGACCTAATCAGCATGGATAAATGTGAGGCTTTTGGAGTTGGGCCACTGCCATGGAACTTCGTGACGCACTGAAGTAGAGCACTGGACCATGCTTGATTAGAGGCAGATAGAAATCCTTTGTGTGAGAGTTGTTTTGGATGTCCTTTGTCTCCTGTCCCAGTGACCTCCTCACTACCTGGTAAGCAGTGTACTACTGTTTTTTAGACGTGCTTCAAGAGCTGCTTCTCAGGGAATACTTTCAGAGCTGTTTGTCCTTGCTAATGGACCCACCATGGATAAGTTCTCTTGACTAGTTAGTTGTTCATGATTTCTCAAAGTCCTCTATACTGCCTACAGAGATCAGGATTTAGAGAGAGAGAGCTTGGCTGTTAGTGGCAGGCACCCCAGTGCTAGCCTGATACCTCACACACTGATAGATATTCGCAGGCTTTGCCGAACAAGAGTGAGTTATTTAATATCTGTGAGCCAATGTTTACTTCTTGCCCCTCTCCCAAACAGAAGAGTCCAGCTCCAGAGACCTTTAGAGATACCTGGATCCAATCTTTCTATTTGACAGATGAGGAAACAGGCTGGGGGGTAGGAGGCAAGTTTATCTTTTGCCCAAGGCCACACCGTTGGTGTCAGAGATGGAAATAGAATTGTATTCTCTTGGTTTCATTTTCTTTCCAGAACTATAAGCCATCTTAGCTCTACTACACAATGTCCTCCTAACTGGTCTCAATTTCATTACATTCCATTCAGTTAAGTTCTAAAGATGACCAATTCTTCTTGTCATGTCTATAGAATAAATCGATTATTGGGGTTTGGTGTCCTAGCTTTGTGACGTGGGCAGATTATTTCTCTCCTCTGTGCCTTAACTTACTCATCCATAAAATGAGAATGTGGATAATAGCACCTATCTCATGAGGTTTGCTGTAAGGATTAAATGAGTTATTTCAAGTTAAGTACTTTAATATTGCTGGAGATTTATAAAGTTACTATGACTATTTATTTAATTTGTTGGATGGCATTTTGGCCTTAGGCTTCCTGCCCTGTTTGCCTCCTCTCAGCTCTCAAGGATTTGTCCTATTCTGATGATACTATTATCAACATATACATTCATATTTATACATATCTGACATTTCCCTTGCTCGCAATTACATTAAGGAGAAGTGTCTCTCAAAACAGTGTTTTCTTGAATTAATGAGTTTTAGGCATTGCAACCTCTTGTCAAGGATCTGCCTACAAACAGCAATGATGAAACTATTGGTTGCACTCAAGAGACCTTTTGAGACAAAATACCAACACTAATAATAATGATATTACTAGACAAATTATGGGTAAATCTCATTAGATTCCAGAAGAGAACAATCCATCAAAAAGTGGGGAAAAACATGGTTAAGGAGTTCGCTTTTGAAAATACTTGGAGTGTTGGGGCAGGAGTTCAGTAAGAAGATAACAGCAAGTTCAACTTCAGCTGGAATGCAAACTATCTCATTCAAAAGTGCACAGGCAAGTCATAAATAAACAAATTAAGAGTTAATTCCTCTGGCTAGGAGAAGGTGGAGGAGCCCTTTCCTTCAGTGTAAAGGTGAAATTCCCTGTGGCCACAAGTCAGAAGGTGATTTTCTGAATATCTTATAAAAACTCAGGAGAGGCAGATCTATTCTTTTTCCCCCCCCTCCCCAATATTTATCTCCATAGCAAGAAAGGTCAACACAGAAACACATCAAAGAGAGATAACAGAGCTATGTAATTCTATATCCAGTTGGATGGTTAGCCTCCAGAGACTGGCAGCTAGAAATACAGCTTGGGCTTGGCAAACCACCAGAACAGTTGGGCATAGAACTTGAAGCCAGAGGAACTTTAAACAATTATAGTCCAACTCTTTCACTTTACAAATAAGGAAAATGAGCCTCAAGAAGTTAATGATTTGCCAAAGTCACCTAGCAAGAAAGTCAGAACTAGGACAAGAATTCAGGCTTCCTATCTCCAGCTCCAGAATTAGGACAGTATTTAATCAAATCCATGTGCTACAAAAGTTGTGGTTCTAATCAGGAATGGAACTTGGCCTTTAGGGTCATAAATTCTATTTGAGGGAACCCTAATTGTAGCAGCCTCTAGCACTGATCCTCACCCCAATGTTTCTTGAAACTCTCCGCTGGCTTCCTGATACCACTTTCTGCTTCTCTCTCTTCTCTTTTTCTCATGACCACTCACCTTCCTTCTCTATTACAGACTAAAATTAAGTGATCATCTTCCAAAGGGATCTCTCTTTTGCACTTTTCTCTTCTCTATATGTTCACTCTCCATGGGAAATCACATCCATGCTGATGGTATCTAAACACAGAAAATACTCAGATCCATAGCTCCAGCTTAGATATTTCTCTGCACTCCAGTCCCACATTTCCAGTTGTCTAATAGGTAGCTTTATCTTGAAATCGACAAGTGCAAACACCCCTTTCTCCTGCTTTATCTTTCTTAGTTAACAGTATATCCAAGATAGCCTCAGAGGTTTCAGTGCCTCTTTACAACTCAAAACCCAATCACCTTGGACTCTGCTTTCTTCCTCAAGGCCTCTCCTACTTCAGGCCCTCAGCAACTTCTTGGGGGAGTATGACAATTGCTTCTCAACTAAGTTTCCTGCATTCAACCTCTTCCCACCTCAAAACCCATTAATCTTCCACATAATCAGAAGTTATTTTTCCAAAACCTATCTGATTATTTCTCTTCCCAGTTCTCTGTAATAGTATTCATTACAGTATGATTTGTATTATATCATTCAGGATTGAGAACTCCTTAAGTTCATAAATGTTGTCTTAGTCCTTGGCATTTCCAGAACTTGAGCCCAGTGTCTGAAACAAAATATATACTCATCAAATGTTTACTAACTTGAAATGGATTCTGGACTCTGGTTTCCTGGTTCTCTATAGAGAGGATGAAATTTTCTTCTAGAGAAATCAGTATGACATTTGGTCAACATTTTCAGATGGATGTGGGAAAATAAACTAATGGAACCAGAGAGATAAATGGCATGCCCGAATCACCCAAGCCTCACAGCCAAAGAATGTGGGAGACAGCAAGCAGGAAGGTGCCCGCCTCTCCGTATTAAAACAGGATAATGACGTAGATAGTGAGCCTGAGGCTCATGTCCACAACCACTGAGCAAACAGGAAGGTCAAGATGAACTGACCATCCCAGTCAGATTAAATACAGTGTTCTCTGTAAGCGCCTTTTTTCTCTTCAGTGTAACCCACATCAGGCGGCAGGTGACTGGGCACCATTCATACTTTGCCAGGACTAAAGTTTCTGCTGTTCCGGGTTCCCAAACTATGCCTGAGGAGCAGGTAGAAAATACCGTACAACTAGCCAGAACAGCAGGTACAAAAACTCTAGGCCACATGACAACTCCCACATTATTCCCCACTCTTCCCAGCCTTTTTTCCCCCACTGCTATCAAAATATCAGGAAAGCTTCTTAGTCTTACTGCCAAGGAAACTATCTGCTATTCCAAATATGGAGAGGTGTGACTTGTAATTTCCATGACCATTCATGCTGTTCTTTAAAGAGAAATGAGACACAATGGCTGCTGTGTCACCCAACTAAGACTGATAGCATCATCAATGGCCCAACTTCCTCTTATTATTTTTACTTTATTCTATATTTATCATGCAGGAGCTCCTGTCACAGCCTCAGGGCTGCCACATTCTCAGTATGAATTTCCTGTACCCAATCCCCAAATTTTAGCCTTGGGATCTGGCAGGGTATGTATGCATGCACTTACACACACACACACACACACACACACACACACACACACACACACACACACATACACAGCAGGACAGATTGTGAGAAACAGACACAGTATGGAAGGGAAAGGCCTTTGTCAAGGAAATCAGTCCTAAAGGAAGTGGCTGAAGGATAAGCATTATGAAGGTCAGTGTGAGGACACAGGGGGAAAAAAAGAAAGGCTCTATGCTTTTGTGACTGCTGACAAAAATCAGCTTCAGTTTGAGGGTCATCAGACCACTTTGGCTACCTCCCAAGATCACCTTTAGGATATAAGGAGATGTGGTATTTCCCAAAAGAAGATATCAGCTGTAGTAAGGAAAGATGTATATATGTGTGAGTCTGGATTTTGCTTCTTGAAATACTTGGTTTACACCTGAGTTCTTTCATTGGGTGATCTGGAATGTGAAATTTTCTAATAGTTGGATCTTCTCGAGATTATTAAGTAGTAGATACAAAGCTTTCACATTCAGGAGTTAGAAGATATGACACATAGCACATCCGAGTTCTTTCTCAGCAGTATTTATAATTGCAATCTGACTCACTCTTCATTATGTGATCTGAACTAGTCACAGAAAGGCAGCAGCAGAATTCTTGTAGGCCCCACTTGTCCTTGTCATACTGCTGATCACCAATGAGAAGTGTCCAGCTCGTGCCACCAAAGATTCCTCTGCACCTAGACCACATTTCAGCCAATACTTTTGTTTTCTGGAAAGCACTTCTAACTCCTCATGATGGTTACAAAGTTTATATGAGTATCTTGGCCCCTCTCTGAATTTTCATGTCAATTACCCTGCCACAATTCCTTAAGTTTTCTTAGATTTCCCAGCTTGTTGAACTTTAGCCATAGTGTTCTCTTTGAGCATTTCTGAGTGGGAGATACTTTAAGAAATGTGACATTAGACACTTGCCCTCAAAGTTACTCTTTGACATGCATCAGCCCTCACATACACCATTGGGGTGCACCCTGTGTATGGTGGCCCATAAGGCTCCCAGGTTTGGAAAGCTTAATGTCTGTTCATATCCTCATTTGATGAGGGATTGTTCAGGACCCAGTATTACTTCGGTGGTTCATATGCTGAAGTGACAATACTTCTGCTAACTAATGAGGAGATCTGATGTTCGTTGCAAATTTGGATATTTGGATCTCAGGAAGAAACTTCTTTTTAACCAGATTTGGTAACCTGATATGGACAGCATACCTGTTTGTTCAAATGCTGGGTTCCTTTCCTTTCCTGCACTAGAACTAAGTTGTCTATTCTCTCTTGATTTAAGGTTGACATAGAACAGAAACATTCACATGCAGGGATTTATTTACCATGAAACCAACAAAAGTCTAGAGCAAATTATTTGTTTTATATAAAAAAAAATTACAAGTGGTTGATAGATGGGAGTGCATGTATGCATGTATGAGTATATGTATGGGACTAGTCCACCAGTCCGCTTCAATTTTTCTTGGTCATTTGTGGAAGATGAGTTTGATTGCTGACAGTATTTGAGAAAAATAAATTAGCTTTTGCCTCACAAGTCTGATGGTTATAAATAATACATGTGTCTATAGGAGCTCAATTTTCTACTCTTCTGTCAACTCCTGAAGGTCTTAAAGAAAGTGGAGGGACACGTAGGTTTCTACGGGTATTAGACTCAGGAGTCACCCAAAGCGAGAACCATCTAGACTAGAATTTTAAACCAAGAAGGGATCTTAGAGATCATTTTAACCCAATCTTCTTGTTTTATAACCCAGAGAGTCTCCTATTAGATTAGCAGCAGAGCCAGCAATAGCATCTGATTCCTCTCTTAATCTAAGATTTTTTCCACTAGCCCAGAATATACTTCCTGAGAATCTTCTCCATCTTAAAATTTAGTGCTGTTGCTATTAAGCTTGGGAATTTATAAGCATTTGTCCCAGGTTGCCTGGTTTTGATAGATTTTACGTATAGTACATTGGCAAAGGATCAAAAACATGGGGCAGGCACAAACTCTTTTCAGGGTTCTGTCCCTAGATAAATCTGACAGGCATCACATAATGATGAAGGCCTGACACCCACTCACCTAAAATATAGGTTTTATTAACAATAAAACAACCATCTGGATTTCAGCCAACATTACGGTGTTGGCACCAGATCACATCTATCTGCCTGTCTAGACAAATCCCTCAATATCCAGGCACTGGATGTTGGGGAAGCGAAATGAGAATTGTTATAAAGGAATAGGAGACTCTAGTCCATTATATTACAGCGTATTTCCAAAAACAAAAATTTCTCAAAATTCAAAACACACAAGTTACATCTAACAAAGTATTTGAAAGAAAGGGAAGATCTTCCTATTTTTTACATTCTCATATAACTTCCTACACCAAGGTATGGAGCCCAAGGAATGAAGTTATATCTAAATACAATATAATACAATACCAATATCTCAATACAATACGTAAGCATCCTGGCAATTCTTGCTTTTCTCCCAGCCAGAACCCAGTTGACATAACTTGAATGCCAGCCCTCATGGGAACCCTTTTAGATGTCCCCTGACTTGGTTTGGTGCCTGATTGCTATTATTCCACTTAACTCGTGAGGTCCTCAAAGAGTACTAAGAAATGGATCTGTATACTTGGTTAAGAGGTGTATGCAATCATATTCTGTCATCACTACAATACAGAGTTGTCTGTAGATGCCATCGAAAGAAAGAACCTTTAGATGCTGCAGCTTCTCTGCTAGAGGAGAGGAAAGCTGGCAAGAGCAAATGGAATAGAAAAACCTTCAAAATAAAATTGTTCATTGGCTAGGTATATAGACAAGCTCCTACATGTACATGTTATACACAAGTTTATGAGAATAAAGCAGCTTTAAGGCCCGGTTCAAAATGCATGTCTATGTCTATGTACATGTACATGTGTGTGTGTGTGTGTGTGTGTGTGTGTGTGTGTGTGTGTGTGTGATACACACCAGACTGTCTCTATAGCAATCTTAATTCTCTGAAGTCTGTCTTCCTTTGGCCTGATGGTTTTACATGTCACCTGAGGAAGACCCCATGCTTCTTAATATTTTGTGGTATATGCTTGAACAAATTGGTGTTAAGCATGTAAGATTAAGTTTCTTTTTGGTTAGGACCTGTTATATTAAGCTCTACCTTGGTCATGATAAAATTATGGCAAACAATTCTGTGGTTGTATCTTTGTGCTTCTATCACATCAAACCAGTAAGGTAATTATATTTAAGCAGAAGGAAGTAGGGGAGATTAGGCCAGTAATTCTTAACTAGGGGCAATTTTGTCCTGCCAGGTGATATTTGGCAATGTTTGGAGACATTTTTGGTTATCAGTGTGTGCGTGTGTGTGTGTGTGTGTGTGTGTGTGTGTGTGTGTTACTGGTTGCTAGTGGGTAGATGCCAGGGATGCTGCTAAACATCTTGCAATCAACATGACAGTCCCCTACGACAAAGACTTATCCAGTCCTAAATGTCAATAGTGCTGATGTCATGAAACACTGGAAACTAAACGGAATTAACAGTCTAGTCTCACTCTTCATATGGGAAGTCTAATGACAATGAAATACACCGCCTGTCATGAATCTGTTTCCATATCTGCAAAATGGGGATAATGGACATGTTCTTTATAATATTATGAGGAGTCATGAAATTATGTATGCAAAATGCTCTGATTTCTTCAGAAGAAAGGGTCTCTAAAAAATTACAGCACAGTTATTACTGCATTATTATGAGCCCATGAAATTGTGTCTTAAGAACTGTACTCCTCTCCCTCAAAAATAATTCCTCCAGGAAAAGAAAACAAACCAGAAATGATCTCATCGTGATTACACCTGCCACACCAAAAAACAGACACAGTTCAGAGAAACTAAATTCTTTCCCTCTAGCAATGAAGTAAGCTGCGTCTGTAATTAAGATCTTAATAAGGGAGGCAGGAGGCTTGGGCAGACGCTGCAGGCTATGAGGCACAGAGCTACCAAGCCAGGTTTACAACAAGAACAACTGAAATACAATAGCCCTGCTGCTTAACCTCTCAGGTGTTCTCTCTGCTCAAGTCCATATTGCAAAATGGGCTTTCTGTCATTTCTAAAGATGCTTATTTCTGCAAGAAGAAGAAAAAGAAAGCGGACCACTCTATTATTTACAAGCAAATGTTATTTATAACTCCATGTGAAAAATTTGCCTGCATTCAATTAAAAAAAACTTCTTAGATAATTTCCGGTTAAGAGGCTGATGTAAGGGAAAAGGGATAATGCCTTCAAAGGTTGACTGATCTCTGTAGCAGCTCATATTGACTGTCTAGAGTGACCACATGTTCCTGAACTTTCCGAGACAGGCCTAGTTTCAAATATCCTTCCCATTGTCAGACCATATGTCCCATTTTGGGGTTTGTAAAATATGGATATATTTCCCTAAATTTCCTACGAGAATTACACATATTTTAAACTAAAAATAAAAGATAGGTGTACAAGTATATATCATGCAAATGGGCCTGCCTTGGTTGAATTTAGGGTTTGGGAGGAAAAAAGATAGGTTTGATAAGAGTCTTTGATTCAGTCAATGGACATGTTTTCTAAATGGCAAGGTGATCTTTATAAAGAAGTGAGATATATTCCAAAGGCATCTGGGCCTCTGTGAGACTGTCTAGAACTGCAGCTTCATAGTGAATGGGGTTATTAAGAGAGAGAATGCTGTTGAGTCAGCTGTATTTCTATTGTTCTCTATCTACCCTGACCATCATTTAAGCGTGTGCTCATCACACTTAGCTCTGAGTGAAAAAAGTTGGAAATCAGAGAATAACATGGAAGTTCTACCCCAGAGGAGCACTCAAGGGAAAAGAGGATTTCAAAATGTTGCTCTGCCAACTCTGTTGTGATAGTATTGAAATCTGCTGGTCCACTCAACCATTTTGCGCCAAACTCTGCCATACCGCAAATGATTAGTAACACACACACTCACCCCTCATTGACAGATTACTAACATGTACTATTAGATACTAAAGACTCTGAACTCTAAGAGGCATGAAGTGTTTGGAAGTCTAGTTCATCCCCTTCCCAGTGAGCTGATTTTGCTTATTATGGTTATTGAGAGTTGGGGCTGGGCAGCTTGGGTATCTCAGCCCATTCTTTCAGAAGAGTGCAGAGCCTGGTGATAGAGAAGCCTACACAAGACAGCCACATTTCCTGTGGGGTGAAGTGTTAAGTTAAGGGCAACAAACTACCATAAATGAATGAGATTAAAGCTAATTTGTATAAGAGATAGCATAAATTTCCACATAACTAAAAGAAATTAGGAAAAATATTAATGATACATCATCCTGTCTAAATATATATTGCTTTAATAAATAGAAAGATCTGGATCAAATTTTAACTTTATATATCTTTTGGTTGTTGCAACTTTCTATTGAGTTTCACAAATAATCCCCTCCCGCTGCCCACCCACCCCCCACACACACACAGTAAAAAGGAGCTATCAAACATTTTTTCTGCAATGCTTGCACTTCTACATATTCGTGGTTGCTCAATCTTCATTTCTAGTAAACATAGACATCAATATTCCACATAAGGAACATTTTGGTAACATCTTATAACTATTACCTTGACATAGTAGAGATATCAGCAGGAATTCTCATTTGCAGTGTAAACACCAAGATTTACAAAGAAATAAGACATCTCCAAATCAGTGAACCCAGCTTTGAATAAGGACCATGAACCACCTACTTAAACATTACTTAGTACCATTAATGGCTGGGAAGCACAAGATCATTTTAAAGAATAAAATGATATTTACTAGTCCATGATGAGGTCCAGGTATATATTGAGAACATTCTACTGGCAATTTTAATATCTCCATGATCAGCCGCCCACTCCCTATTTTAACCACGTAAAACCACTGTCATACACTATTACAACTCATATTTTCTGGAGTGTCTGTTCTATCTTCCTTAAAGCACATACCTCGATTCACCTGGATCACATTGTCTACTAACTTATAGTCTAAAAGAATTACTCTTTCTGTGGTGGGTGGAAAAGGCCACTGACAAGGCCATTTATCTTGAAATGAAGATTCCTTAGGAAGATAGTCTTTTGCAGCTAGGCTGTAATGTTCCCCAGGCATACAGAGTCCTCATTAACTGGTAAGAATTACCGCAGGAGATGACTGGAATGTTCAAAGTAAATAAAATGGAGGGGGGTGTTGTTGACAAAGTATAAACAGGTTTTTTTGGGGAAGAGGGTCCTCTTTCCATGCTCATAGTCTTTGCAATCATCCATTGCCTAGGAAACCAACAGCTATTCTCTGATATTTGAAGTTGGAAATATAGTATTTCTTTCCAGTGGCCTTGTTTTGTTTATCTTGGCAAGGAGGATTGATAATTAAGTCTATATGTTACTGCAGAGTGATGCCATGGTCTTGGTGGCTGGCATTTCAAACCAATTTGTTTAGGTTTCTTTCTAACCTTAAAGTGATCTAAAAATAGATAGAGCTCTTACTTTACATCTACATCACTCTAATTGACTACAACAGAATAAAGGACACAGTTTACACTGAACTTCTGTACCATCTTTGCATTTTACCTTGACTTTTTAAATTGATGAATTTTTCTTTTCCTCAACTAATATTTTTGTTTTGGGGAAACAATTCTAGTGAATGTTTCCTCTTAAATTTGTATCTATGTAATGCCTGTATATCCATGTATTTGTGTGTATATATACATTGTATATATATATAGCTTATAATGTGTCATCTAATAGCTGCTATTTTTAAATGCCTACTATGTACTAGAAGCTGTTGATTTTCATATCTTATAGCTTTACAACTGTATGATCTGGCAGGTATTTTAAAAATCCAATTTTTATAAATGAGGACATGAAGGCCTGAAGTAGCCTGCCTATTACACTGTAAGGAAGTAACCTAAGTAGGATTTGAAACAAAATCCATGTTCTTTCAACTTAATGCCATATTTATTAAGACTTTTTGAAATGGCGCTTTCTATAAGTATTTTATGTAACTTAACATTCAGTTCAACATTAGTTCAGTAGTTACTGTGAAGGTCCTATAATTTCAGGAATATCAAATCTTATTAGCAACAGTGAAGATACCAAGCCATTAATATATTAGCAAATGGGCAAATGGATATGCTGGTAATTCCCTATGTGTGGCATTTACATTTCTACAACACACATCCAGGTCCATGGGATACTCAATAATACTCAACCATCTTAAACTAGTAACTGGGATTTTGACATAACCTTGTCACCAAGTCTTGAGTCCACACTATCCTTTCAACATCTATTGAGCATTTACTGTACAAAGAGAGCTGGAGCTGACTGGCATTGTCTACTTGCCATATGTTGGGAGCCATGGTAGGTACTTACATTCATATATTATGTTTAGGCCTTAGAACAATAACGAGGCAGTTATTATTCCTGTTTCCAGATAAGAAAACTGAGGCTCAGAGAGCTTAACTTGACCAAAGTTACAGAGCATTAAATCACAAGAAATAATAATGCCTTCCTCTAAAGCCCATGCTGTATCTTGTCTATACTACAGGAACATACAAGACAAAGGCCCTGTCACCTGCCATAACAAATCCTAGATCATATTTTTATTCAATGACTTGTCTATCGATCTGCCTCTACATATAAATAAAGGCCACCCTTCACTTCTTTATTGCATTCAATGGAGCTTACCTAAAACTGGACAGACTCAGTGGGCAACCTGTATGAATTACAGGTATCATTTAGATTGTGATTTGATTGAAAGGGGTTAATAATGTAGGTAGTACTAACAGAGTAGGGCAGAGGTAAAAAGCCTATTGTAGGGAGTCATGGAGACACACAGTTTGGGCTTTTGATTGCTTCAGAGAGTGGATGAATGAGGAGAGTTACCCTGTGGGAAGTACAGACTAACCAAGTCATGTAGGTGCAAATAGACAGGAGAAAATAAGTGAGAGAGCAGCACAAGACTAAGATTTCCCATAGTAGAGTCAAAAGAGAGGAGAGAGGTGGGGTATGCTTTGAGGGTGTCACATCTGTGTGGGCTGGGAAGGTCAGCCCTACAGAAGTCTGGTATTATAGAAGGATAAGGAATGCTTGAATGAGAGACAACGAGGTCATAAGAGCACACACACAAAAAAGAAGAGAATTTGCAAAAGGGCTGAAAAAGTAGAGAGGAAGTTGTTTTAAGAAATCTTGGGGGCAGGGTGGCGCAGACAGGAAGCCACTGATGAATTCTGAGAAGAGGACGGATGTAGATCCCAGCAAGAAAAGGATGCTAAAGGCATCCTTGTTATGTCCACACTGTGCAACTTGCTAAATTTGGTATTATCAGAACATCTTCAGCTCTACAAAGACTTTCATCTCTGTGTAGGAAAGTCATTTAGCCATGAAAATGGGTTTGCTCAATAGATAAATAATATATAAACAAATAATTAAGATTTTTCAAAGCATCTTTTGGGGAGAGGCAGGAATTTCTAATTGGATTGAGTGTAACAAATCATCTAAAGAGAATAAAGAATTTAAAACCAAAATGTCAAAGCAAGGAAAGAACTGAGAATCATATAGGCATAAATGACCATATTAACTAAATAGAAGAAGCTCAATTATTTTTTCCTTAAGCTAGCTTGAGAAAATAAAAATATTTTCAAAGTTCCCCCAAAAGTTTTAAGTAGTATACACTTTCTTGTTCCCCAAACTTGCTCACATTCAAACAGAACAAAGAAATCTGAATTTCAGAATATAGTTTTCTGATTTGAATTTTAAGTTCCCTCTGTAATTTTTCTTCAGTCCAAGCATTTAAAAATGAATTTGTCGAATGGTAGATTAGATAAATTAGAATTTTAATGGCGGCACACAGAGTTCAGAAATTTGGCAAAGCCACAAAAGCTGCTCAGCTATTAGAGATCAGACAGGCAACGCCTGCTGAGCACTGGCCTGGCCTGAGCCAACATAAAGGGGTGGGGTTTCCCGCCTCTGCTCAAATACAGCTGTACATTGGCCCTTCAATCACCCTCCTGCAGAGAGCAACCAAAATCCCCTCCAGAACCCAGAAGGGAGCTTTGCTGAGGGAGCCACAGTCCCCTCTTCCCGTTTCAGAACATGCTCTGTATACTCAGAGTAGCTTGTAGAAAACTCTTAATAAATAAAGCTCCCATAATTTACTATCACAGAACCTCAGGCTGAATCTTTTTAAGAGAAATGTAATATTAAGTCACACATGAGAGTGACTACAGCCTTCCTATGAACAAATTAAAAAAAACAAATGAAATAAAAATGGACTAGATAGGTGCTAATCAAAAAAGTTTACCAAAGTAATCGCTCACATTCCACAGTTCTCAAGATTATTGTAAATACATAGCTGACTGACCTGCAGTAGAAGTGCAAAATGAGTGGAGGTTTGGTTGTTCTCCAGTTATGATCCCTGAAGTAGCCAAACCAGATAGTCTGGTTAAAAACAAAACACACAAACAAAAACCAAAAAAACTTATAGTGGCTGGATTATAAATTTCTCAGTGAACATTTTTAAGTCTGACTGCACTAAATTTACAGTGTATAGTACAATACAGTGTTTAAAAGATAATTCCTGACTCCAGGATTTTACAATCTAATAATTATCTGGCTTTCCTACCTAAGTGACTCAAATTAAACAAACAATGGTGAAATTTGCATTTTACTTTGTTTTGAGTTACTGCCTAAAAAAAAGACTCTATTCTGCAAGAATACTTGGGGTGATAGAGTCTTAAATTTCCTGGGAGAAGAAAACACCATTTATACAGCACATTTTAGGGAGGTCACAGATGGTTCTTTCTTTTTCTTTTTTAATAATGGTTTAAAGCCACAAGTTCTGCAACCATATCATCTTTGATTCAAATCCCAACTACACCACTTTTTTAGCTGTGTGGCTTTGGATAAATTACTTAGCCTCTCTGTGCCATAATGTCCATATTTGAAAATGAGTATAATCATACCCACCTCAGAGAATTATTGGGAGAATTAAATATGACAATCCTGTATTGTCATGGTAAGTCTTAAGAAATGTTATTGATCACTTCTTTACTTTTGAGTCATCTCCTCTACTTAAAATTACAAAATCTTCTCCTTAAATAAAGTTATCTATTATTAACAAGAGAAAATGGGCTTTATAAGAAAGGGGAAGTAGATTGCTTCGGCTATTGGTTCATTTTGTCGTCAACACAAGATGTCAATCTGTCTTTGGTCAGTTAAAGAATTCAGGACCTTTGCTGGTGAAGGAATCCACAAGCTAATAAAATCATGTATTTACCTCAGTTGGTAGGGTGTTCAACACTGGTAAGACCCAGCAGAGAGGCAGGTTTTCTTTGTGAGGGCCAGTCGAAATCATAAGAGTAAAACTAAACATGATGCAGTCACTGAATAAAAGTGACTTTAGACAGTCACGTTTGTCACTTTCTAGATTGCGACATTCAATGTTAATTTCAGCCCTTTGTACTTTCCAATAATAAATTTATGAACAAATTATCTTTATTTTCTTTTGCAAGCTGTTTTTATGAACTAAAGGCATTCCACAATAGGGAGAGGAGAGACAAAGACTCAATGCAGGCTAAATAACATATAAGTCCTATCACTACTCTAAATAAGGAAACTGTGGAAATTCAGATGAACTACTTCAAGGTGAACTATCCTGCCAGATAGAAGGATTTGTTTCTGGTTGCACCTTGAAGTCAAATATTAAGAATCTTCAAGATTATCCATTCCTCTGATCTTTTCTATTGAGGCAGATAGCAGAAAGCCGATAGGAGAGTGATAAACTGATACCTATATCTTCAGACAGCTTTAACCTTTTCAAGGAGAACTATAACTCATACCTTATAAACAAAGGCTTTCAACAGTTAGATTTAGGGCTTTGAATTAAGATTTATAACTTTCCAAGAAATGATTTATCACTGAGGTTAGCCAGTGGCTAATAGCCATAACCAAGTATTTACAACATCACATTTAAAAAGGATGGGCCAGTTAAAGTGTACAGATGAAACTTATTGGATTTCATTAACCAATGCCACCACAAAAACAAACAAACAAACAAACAAATAAATAAGTGAGTGAGTAAGTAAGTAAATAGATAGATAATTTGGAGAGAAAGTAAAGTAGCTCCCAGCTACCACAATCTAAAGGTCACAGAAGTAATACAAATTGTCAATCCAAAAGCATAGCCACCTTGCCAGAATTAATTTTAACACTTTTATTCAAAAGCACTAAGACTAGTGTCTATTCTAGAATAGAAGTATTCATCCTTTAAGGAAAATCCACTCCCAATTCATTGCAATCTGCTCTGTACAGTGTCCCTGGAAACTCCTTGCCTCCTCTCTGGGGGTGACTTAAAATGGTATATGCTGAGCAAGTTATAATCCTTTTGCCAAGAATAAACACACAAATGGTGCAAAATGGATGGGAAAATAATGCTGCCGAAGTGTCATGGCACTCTGTAAGCTTCAGGAGACAATAAATTCGCCTGAGCCTTCAGAACTTGAGTCCATTCAAGCGCCAATAAAAACGTTTTCAAGAAATGGCAAATACTCATTTGTTCTTACAACCAACGTCATTTAAGGATATAAAAATTCTCCATCATCAACCATATACCACCTGAGACTTTTAATTTCTACCACCAAAAGTACACATGGCAAACTGCTTCCCGGACGATACGCTTAAAGCAAAGACTGAAAACCGTTTTAAGAGCCAGTCTGAGAGACTCAGCAGTTCTGATTCCACTCTTAATACAGTTCCCCGGCTACCCCGGGACAGTGGAGGCCAGGCCCGGGGGAGCTGCGAAAACTTGAGCTAATGCTTGCTCCACTTTAAGTAAGTTAGACACCCTCTGATCTACAGTAGCCGCCACAGATCTGCTCTAAGACGAATTCCCCAAAACTTTCAGTGGAGATAGACCTCAGCGTGCTGTGAACTCCCAGAGTGGTTCTTAGCAACTGGTTCTCTGCCTGCCTGTTTGTATGCCAAATTCAGTGACTGAAACCCATCTCAGAATTCTCTGGGCATACAAGGCGTCCCTGCACAGGAGCTGTCACAATAGGACACACACACACACACACACACACACACACACTCTCTCTCTCTCTCTCTCTCTCTCTCTCTCTCTCTCTCTCTCTCTCTCTCTCTCTCTCTCTCTCTCTCTCCCCGAAACCTTATGTAAAAGGCTCTCTCTTACCTTATACTTCATCTCGGCAGCGGTGAACTGAGTCGTTTTCCTACACTAGTTAGACTGCATTAAGCACTGGCGTGCCCGCGCCTCCATCGAGGGTAGTGCTAAATGAAAGTGAGAACGTCCTGGGCTAAGGCTGGTTTTTCAGTCCTTTCGCGCGGAGCTGCGACACGGCTATGCTCCTAAGCCTCTGAGCTCACTGCTTTGATTGAGACGGGACCATCACGCACTGTATTTGCATACCCTCCCGTCATTGGCTAGTAGGCCAAGGTAATGCAATGCTCCGCCCAGCTCTTAACTTCTGAAAACCGACAAAGAACTTGTAATATGATCATTTATTTTACATTATCAGAAAGGTTGGAAAATAAAACAAAGTGGGGAACCGTTCCCAATTTTATCCTCCCCCCCCAAAAAAGGGGAAAAAGAGATAAATTTTTCTTTTAAAGATTAACCTATGTTTTAAAGAAATAGAATTCACATGCAGTCTGACAGTCGTGCTTCCTGTGACCTAGCAACTACTTCATAAACCCATTTCATTTCAAAGCCATTCACTTCTCAATCTTTACATGAAACGAATTCTGGGGAACAAAAGGTTTTCTGTCTCCCGGCCCTTTTTACTAACTACCCCTGCTGATATCTCTCTCTCTCCTTCTCTTTTCCCTCCCTCTCCTTTTTTGTGGCTGTTTGCTTTTTTTGTTCTTTTCAGTGTTCAAAGTACTTGCGACGTCAGTCTGCAAGGAGCCAGAATATAATTCTCCCTCAGTCAAAAGAAACTCCCTAGCCCAGGCACCAGGGTTCCCTGGCCAGCTTCTCACTAGGGCCTCACAGAATTGAGTGTCAGCCACATTCAAGGACCTTCTCTGGCTTTGCTGAGGATAATGGTTAGATGTGACCCCTCAGATGGGGCCGGCTAGTGCACACCCTATATATCATTACTGTCCACAGAATACTGTGTTCTTTGATGGCTGGCATTTCTAGCTCCAGCTTTGAATACTGCAGTTTTTCTTTCTGACCTCTCTCCTGAAGGTGACCCATTAACCCACCAACACTTATTATCCAGGGAACAAAAAGATGCCTACTGTTTGATGAGACTGGTTAAAAAGACTCATCTCTCCACAGTGAGGCACAGGACATTTGGTTCAGCTTCATGATTTCTGTAGAGAAAGACATCACCCAGGAGAGGACAGAAATGGTTACTTTTCGCAACTTTCCTCAAGGACAGAGAGGTGAGGGGGAAATTCCCTCTAACTGGGCCTCAGGATTCAGAAGTGGTGAGTGCAGACAATAGCTGTCCAGCTGTCCCTGAGTGGGATGGACTCCAACCAGACTACACAACTTAGATGGAAAAATCAGCCCTTATTTTTTTCCCTACCAAGTTGGACCAAAATCAGTTTGATTTGTCCCCCACCCTTCCCATTCTCAATGGATTAAAATTACTTTTAAGATCTAAGCAAAAAGATTAGGAGAACAGCTGCCTTACAAAAGTAGTTTCCAGATCCAGGGCTCACAGTTTAGTTCGCAATTTAATGTGGCACCTATTCCCTGGACATGACCCCCAGGCAGTCATAATGAGGCTGACACACCAGTTAGGGCACTCACTAGGTCTTGCTATTCCTCATTTAGCCTTAGAGTGAAAATGAGCCTGAATGATTCTGCAAGGTCTTTCTGAACTCAAGCTAAGCATGAAAAATACTGCACTGCAAAGATATTCCTAACAGTCCCACAGACTTATGGGAGAGCCTTTAGTTTGCAGGAAATTGTTTTTTGGTGTCTGCCTGAGTAAGTCAAAGGCCTTCCCATCTGTAAGATGAGTCTTGTGGCCTCCAGGAGATCTAGATAACATTCCTTTGGTTTCCTAAGCAGGAAAGCTGAATCCTCCTTTTGTTTTGTTTGATGAGTACCTTTGAGTAGTGAACACTATCTCACCCCATTTTAATGCTTTCGAAACAGTTTCCCGATACAGAAGCTAGAGCTTTTTGTCATTTCATTCTCTACTAGAAAGCTTAATTCATATCAAGTGGCTGTCCCACTTTCCTGTTTCTGTCCTGTACAGTAAGACAGTTAAAATCCACCTGAAATTCATTTCAAGGTAGTTTGGGTCATTGTATTGTTAGTTTTATAAAGAAAACCCCAAGGATGTTGAAGGCAGTTAAACCTGTGTTAGAAGCTCAACAAATTTCTTAACTTTCTAATTTTGGTGTCGTGAAGTATAAGATAGAAAAACTAATAATGTCTACCTGCCAAGATTATAATAAATATTATTTTAGATAATGTAGATAGTAGTAACAGTGCATGGCACATAGTAAGACCTTAATAAGTGGTTATTATTATTATTTTAATATTAAATTTATTATATATTACTTTTTACTATATTATATACTATTAATGTTAAATATCAAGTAAATAATATTAATATTTAATTATTTGATTAATTAGAACTATTGTCACTATTAGACTGTGAACGATGTTAAAAATGTGGTAGGAATTCAGAGAAAGGGGGAGGAGTCCCTTCATTTGTGTGCCATCCATTCACAAGGCAGCTTTCTAATTTAAGAAATATCATTTGAGCACCTACCATGTGCCAGGTACTGTTCTGGGTGGGAAGGATACAACAGCAGCCCAGGCAAGGTCTTACCCTCATGGAGCTTACAGTCGTGTGGGGGTAGGGGACAATAATTAAATGAATATATAGTATAAATTTGGAGTGATAAATGCCATAAAGAAAAATTAAGCAGAGAAAATTACTAGAAGAAAACAGGCCAGGATGTGGGGCGGGGGTGGTCTTATTTTAGAAAGAGTGGTCAGGTAAGACCCTCTAAGGAGGTAATGTTGAAGCAGAAGTCTGAGTAACGTGAGAGATACCCTTAAATATCTGGGAAAGAACATTCTCCATAGAGGATGTGGCCAATGGATAGGGCTTGAGGAATAATGAGCTTGGTATGTTTAAGAGCAGTGAGTAGTCCATACACCCCATGAGGGGGCACCCAGGGAAGGGGTGAAGAGGACAAGCTCTGAGAGATAGGTGGTAGCAGTTTGGGTTTTCTCTTGAATGTGTCAGGAAGTCACTGATGCATTTAGAGCAGGGAATGATGTGATCTGTTTCTCTTTTTTAACCTTTTGTTTAAACACTCAAGGACAGCAGGTTATTAGTTAAAATATTGAGCTCTGGTTTTAATGCAGTTTATATAATGCAGGTAGTAATTACATTATTAATATCATCCAGAATTTTTCCTTCAACATCTTTTGGGGAAACACAAATTCTCTCAATGAACAGTGAAACAAGCTTCTCCCGATCTATTACCTGAGATTTGGGATGTAAAAATACCTTTTAAACTGTGCCATATAAATGCTGCTGATTGATTTGTAGAGTTGTTCTAGTACTCCCACGGGCTAAAATGGGCTCCAACCCTACCCTATGCTCACCAGCACTCTCTTACCCTGTCAACCTTGCCACCTGCCTGTTTGTCTGCCAAGGGCTCTGTTTCCCCAGACACTCGCTCGAGCAGGCAGAAGCAAAGGAAATGGCATTGAATGTCATCCAACAATTTTCCAGCTGCCACTGGGCACTAGCATGGATACTGCAAAAAGTCAAGACGATGTTAGAATGAAGAGATTCACTCTTTTGCCCACAGCCATGTGGCTGCCATCTAAGAGTGAAGGGCAAACAGAGCATATGAGGACAGGAAGTGACCTTGGGAGTCTAGTTCAGCCCTTCATATAGAGGACAAAGACACTGTGCAGAGAGCGAATACCCTCACAGGCTCTCCCACCTCCCCTTCCCCTGGTTTAGATCAGAACAACACTCAGTACTTCAGGTCAGTCCTCCGTATCTCTTGTCTGGCTTAGTCCAGGCATTCTTCATAGTGTCCCTGCCTGAGATCTCTTCCTGCTCCCACATTGCTACTTGTTTAATTTCTAGAATACAGAGCCAATCACATTACTGCTATGTTTAAAAACCCCTAGGAGCACCTCAATGCCTTTAAAAACAAAATATGCACACTTTGGCATAGACTATATCTGAGCTCACCCTCTCTTTCTGGCCTCGTCTCCCATGATCTCCTCTCTCCACATCTTACACATTCCAGCTACAAGCAGGGTGTGTGTGGGAGGCGGTGGGAGGAGGTGGGGGAGAGGCAACTCACTAAATCCAAGACGCACTTATACCATTTTGACTTTGCACAGATGAGGTTGTCCTCCCTTCACTCCTCTGCTATACAAGCCTAGCCCCAATACTGACTTGTTTGTACTTAGCATGTCAAATACTCACTCCCTGCTTCACCTCACTCCTTCAGAACTAATTCTCTCCTTCTCTTTACTATGCCACTGTTGTACTTGGAACACAGGGTATTATTACCAAGCTCTTTCATGCTGTATCTTAATGATTTATTTACATCTGTTTCCCCAGCTTCAAGGTGAGCTCCAGGGGTATGGGGTACCATTTTGTTCAGCACTGTGTCCCCTGCAGGCTTATACGTTATAGGCGTTTAAATGCTTGCTGAATGAATGATTAAGAGGATAAATGCAACTTCAAAGAATGTGTGCTGTCTGGAGGTTCTGTCTGATACCCATGAAGGGAATGGGGGAGGACTTATATTTGAGGGCAGCAGTGCAGTTTACACTTATTAGAAGTGGAGCTAAGATGTACTTTTTCAGAATCAACTTGAATCCTGTTGTCATTTCTGGCTCTTGGACAGGGGTCAGTTCTTGGCTTGTGAGCACCTATTTGTACATGACCTACGAGCTAAGAGCTACCTTTTTAAATGGAAGAAATCAAAAGAAGAATATTATTTTATGACGTGAAAATTATGTGAAATTTAAATTTAAGTTTCTGTACATATTTGTTGGAACACAGGCACCCAATCATTTATGCATTGTCTTTTGAGCTGCAATGTCAGGCACGTGTAGGTTGCATCAGAAGTGGTAAAAAATGTATGCAAAGCTAAAAAAATGTATTACCTGGCCTTCCACAGAAGAAGTTTGCCGATCTATGCTCTAGAATAGTGCAAAATATATCCATCCCTGAGTTCAGACTAAAGCATCCACAGAGAAACAATTTGGAAATACCTATTACCGGGCCATGTTTTACATTTCTAATTTGATATCGTTTTTTAAAAAAAGGCTACATATACCAAAGTTATTTCAAAAAATAATCTGAGGCAGCAACTTCTCAATTCTACATGTCTCCAGAAACTTCTCAAAACAAAGATAAGCCATTGAGAGTTTTCTTTAATCTAACTGGCCCCTGGTTCATTTCGTCTCGATTGAAACCATCCCTGATGCCAGGTACTGTGTTAGATATTCACAACCCTTATTTCATTTAATATTCTTTTCATATAACAGCCCTGTGAGGTAGGTTGTAGTGTTCTAGTTTTACATGTAAGAAAACTGAGACTTGGAGAGATTCTACACCTGGTACAAAGTTATGGACAGGCGAGTGGCAGCTCTAATACTAAATGCAGGCTGTCTGGCTCCTGAGACTGCGGTGTGTTATACTACCCAAGGCTTCCTCTGGGTGCCTTTGTTGTCTGAGTCTCCATTTGTAAGATAGTGTCTAATACCCTAGTGGGACTAAGCCTAACAAAGTGTTCTTCTCAAGTTGTGACTAGGGATAAGAGTGTGCCTACAAACAAATACATCTCTTACTCACTTGTACTTTCAGGTCTATATATATGTTGTCCCTCTTGCCTAGACTGCCCTTCTTGCATCATTCTGCTTACTTATATCCTACCTTTCCCCCAGTTTGGACTCTATTTATTTCATTAAACCTTTTCTAGAAAATCTCTCCATTGTTCATATTCCCTGAAACACCCTCTGCGTCTCTCTCATCACCCATGGCCACAGTGCTCCCCAAATCTGACCTCCTTATAAAACAACCTTAAATGCTGAGACTTCTCCCATTCAAGCTGGATTTAGTGGGCCTGGTATGAGGCCTTGTAATTTACACATTCAAAAGATTCTATGATTCTGTATACAGTTTTATGTGTGTAGCATATCATTTAGTGCTTAGTTATTGCATTGTACTGTTTCACCTGTGAGAGCTTCTTCTCCACAATAAGATCTTAAATAACTTGTAGAAGGAGATCCTAGCTTTTCTTCAGCTGTATCCCCTCTGCACTTAAGCAGCTAACTGAATGTCATCTTACGTCTTCTCAAAGGCCTGTGTCTTGTCCATGCATCCTGCCTTTACTGACATCAACATGCAAAACATAAATCACTTTCAGCAGGCAGGGGAAAGAACATCTTTCATCTAGGCAATAGCCCTCTTTTATCTGTTGAGCAGGTCAAAATTTAGGAATGAATAAAAGTTTACTACTGGAGAAAAACTCTAAGAACAGTCTTTAATGCTTGCTTCTTAATGTGCTGTGGAATGGAGCTTTCATTCATTTTCCTCTGCTAATATTTTGGCACAAGAGACCTCATGAAGCCCATCCAACCCCAACCCCATGCCTTTTAACTACAGGGTAACCTTGTCCTAGGAATAAACTCTGTTTTCTGAAAGATTTGTTAAAGGCATTGTTTAAAAATATTTGTTGCTGCAGATGGAGGGTGGTGCTTATTAAAAAGGCTTATTGACTCATGATTTCTGAATTACTTCTAATTTTGTTCCTCCCTGACTTATTTCTTATTTTTACTCAATGATGAGCTACCTGCGGTGGGGTGTGGCACTAAGCAACAGAGATTAGAAATGATTCCTCTAGATCTCTGTTTCCTGCATGACATGGGGGATTCCCACATTGTGAAGACTTTACAAGGTCTCATTGACTCCTTCAATCAGCCAAATTTATAAGTGTGTTGTTATTACTATCCTTTTAAAAATCCACCACTCTCTTTTCCCAACCTCAGTACCACTGCTTTCTGCCTTTCATCTCACACTCTTTGAGGTGGCTTTAATCTTCCCAAAGGTAAAGTACTAAAAGTGAGTGCCTTAGGTCCCTCTCAGTCCTTGATTAACCATGAATGAATACATGTAATACCGTGCTACAAGAACCCAGTGAATCCCTGTAAACGAGATGATTGTGGGCAATACTTTGATTTGATTTTTGAAAAACTGTGCAATTGTGAAGTTTTTGATGCTATACATATACATATACATATACACGCACATACACATACATGTACATATACAATAGCGTTATTATAACTTGGGAATACTTAATTATTACTGTTTTTCCCCAAAGAACTAAACAATGTAACAGATTAAATTACACATTAAGCAAATTCACTCAACTCCAATGAAATACGACAAGCAATTGTGAGGCTCCATTTTGGCACTTAGTATTTTCTTCATATGAACAATTTGGGGGGGTTCATTTATGGGTGAAATTATATGAAAAATTAGAAACACATAATAAAGAATTAGGTTTATTTATCTTTATAAATGTGCAAAAGTTTAAATTTCTACTATTTATATGTATCCTGCTGGGCCCAGGAATGAAGTTCAGTGGAACAAAAGGAGTTTAATAGTAAACTTGCGCAGACTGCCTGGCAAAGGCTTTCTCCTGTTTTCTCTAGCCATGAGGTGTTCTGTTATTGAATGTTTTAGTTTGTCCAAATAAACAATTGTTATATGAAACTGTCATAGAAATCTCTTCTGCTGGTAGAAACTTCAGACTACAGATTTTTGCAAAGGTCAAGGTGATCTGTCAAGACCAAATACACAGGAATTCCATAACTGGAGGGAGAATGGTCTTCTACTCTTTCCAAAGACACTGCCCAACACAATAATAGTGCTACATAATATTTATTAAATAAGAAGGAACAAAGGCAGATGCTCTTTCTTGTTAACTTTTGTTCTTCCTTTATATATTCTTAAATTTGAAACATCTTCCTGACCCCTCTTCGCATATATGTTATCACTGTAGATATACTATGACATGGTAACATGACCTAATATGCTAGCACTTTGCAGCCCCCTTCCCATTCTCCACTTTTTGCTACTGTCTAAGTGGACTAAACAGAGAAGCTAATGGACTATGTGACCTAAATTCCTGCATGGGACTGAATGTTCTGTTTTCAATCTACTCCCAAGCTTTACCATTCTCCAGACACTCTGGCTGCTAAAGGTTACCTTCCACATCCAGCATCCTGTATAACTCTAGTGTGGAGGTGGGGTGGAAAAGAATAGGGGAGCATGAGAGTGGGTGTTTTAAATACCAAAATACCACTTTCCTGGAGACACTGGCTAAACCATTTCTTTGCATTTGGAGACATAGTCCCCTTCTGGGGAATATGAGCCTATAAGAGCCTAGCTGACCCAGTGTTCCAAGGAAGCCTGCCTCTGTTCCTCAGTGCTCTCCTCAGCTGAGGCTAGTGAGTTGTCCAGCAGGCCTCGTCCCAGGGCATCTGGCCTTTCTGGCTGGCCCAGGCAGCCGCCAGCTGGTACTGATGAGCGAGTAAAAGGAATCTGAGTAATGCAGGGCCTGGGGTTGGGTAGGGGGGTGGCAGGATGAGAGGAATGTGGTATGGGGACACAGCACACCCGGCATTGTTAGATACAAGCTTTTGAAGAGTTTGATTCATTTTAGAAAGCAAACAAAATGCTCCAGCTATCAGCAATCTTTTATTTTGTCTGCCAGAGGAATGCTTTTCCAGCGTGGGCCAGACACTGGGCACTTGCGGAGACACCAGCATCCACCCTTGACTTGCTGTGTGGAGAGTAGACGGCACATTCCATTCTGCCTACTGAAGCTGAGACATAAAGAGCGGCTCCCTTCTTTATAAGAAAAACCAAAGGGGAGCCCTGCTAATGAGCATGCCCCAGGACTTTAAGGCTTACTCACTCACAACCACTGAGGTTTACAGATGTTAAGTATAAATTCCCTTAATTTGCTTAGGTCCTGGCACCCTGTGATTTCAGACTAGACGGTGTAGACAAGGGTCGTTGCAAGGATTTTCTTGAGCTTCATTGCCTGCAGTTCTTATGACTCATGCTTTAATCAGCCTTTGGAGCTTCTGGTCTTTGGAAAGGTAGAGGGTTGGGAGAAGAAGCAAGGCTTATGCCCTTCCTTAGAAGATAGGGGCCACATGTTCTGCAGCTTTCAATTTTGCCATCTCAAAATATTGCTCTATATCTTCAAAAGCCATCTCTTGTACAGTTCTGGGAGCCGGGGGTATGTGCGGGGGGGGGAGGATTAAAAAGCACGGAGCTGTCTTTGCTTTTTAATCCCCACTCGCAAGTCTACTCTGGGACTCCGCTCTCCAACCCTCTCTTCTCTCATTCGCACCCCAATCTTTCACATCCTGCTCTCTACAAGTACATTCATGTCTTCCTTGTCCAAAATACAGATCCACAGTTCCTTGTTCAAAAACCTGGAGCCCAGACAAGTTGTGGAATTCAGACTATTTTAGATTTTAGAAACAGATTTAACATCCATACTACATACTGCAAAACCGGTGGTACCGGGCCAGCATCCCATACGCAAACTCGCTCATATTTCAGCAGTTGAATTACCAAGAGTCATACCAAGTGAAGTAAATAAAGAATATGTATCACTTCAGGCCAAGCCTGGTCAAGTTTTACTGCCAAATGAGTCTTGAAAGCACTATAGACTTTTATACTTTATAACAGCAGGTAAGCGTGGGCCACCATTACACCTTCTAGTCCTTCAGTACCTTTTCTTTGCCACCTCTGTTTCCCTCAACATCAGACCAAGTGCTCCCTCTCTTTCACTTGCCAAACCAGAGGGTGAACAGAGTCCTGGCCTCCCACTCAGACCTCCTCACTGCTGCTGCTGCCATCCACTCACCTGACCACCATGCAGGCCAGCGCTTCTCAAGCTCTGCACTGTAAATTACCAGTGTTTTCCATTCTCCATCCATCCTGAATCACTAGTTTTGTAAACTACGGTTTTCTCCACTATCCAAAAGCAGAACATTTCTATGGAATCTTTTGTAACCTGAAATGGTATAAAATTTAGAAGCGATAACCTTAGGACACATCTTGCTAACTGATGCACAAAATACATGGAGTGAAAGCCCAGATGCTCACAGACACAGTTCCAAGATCTGAGCATAGTCCTCAGGGAGAGTGTCCTCGCCTGTGTGTTATCTTGCTGCTGGGGGTGCTCACTACCTCTGTACCACTGTGGGAAAAACACACACTGAATGCCATTTTCACTTTCCCCTTTAATTCATAAAAGCGAAAACCTCTTCAGATTTCGTTCAGTTAGCGAAAATTGGTACTAACGTAGGTCTTTGTAAAAATGAAGTGGCAGAACATGAACTTTTGAAAAGCAGGGGATACCTGTACTTAAAACTAAAAAAATACAATAAAATAAAAAATACAGGCCTCGTTTATTGTTATTATTACTGGGTTTAACCAGTATAAAATGAGTCCTGTTTAATTGCTGTCAGAGTTGAGAAGTGCTCACTCTCAGTTTCGCCCTCACGGTGGCCTGGTGCAGGTCTGTGTATCCCGTTTTGAGGAGCACTGCTTCAGATCCTCCGCCTCCAATACAAAAGCAGTGGAGGCTTGCCTCGGTCTTTTGCACTCCCTGGCTCCTGGCATTCTCCACCTGTTTCGAAGTGGTCTCCTCCTTTGGCTTCCACAGCAATTGGCTCTTCTCGCTCTTCTACTTCTCCCATCAATACTTCTCAGTCTTCCTTTCAGACAGGCTTTCCCCAAGGTTCCATTGGCAGCCTTTTTCCTTCTGCATTTTCTTTTTTATCGATCTTATTCTCTCTAATGATTTCTACACTTATTTCTATGCTGATGACAATCACATCTCCTGATTGGTGTTTTGAATTCCAAACTCTCAGTTGCTACTTCACTGAAATATTCTAGAGGTTTCTCTCATAAACTCCTCATATTCAAATATTGTGATGTTCAATTTTATGTGTCAGCTTGACTACGCTACAATACTCAGATATTTGGTCAAATACTAGTCTAGTTGTTACTGTGAAGATTTTTTTTTTTTACCTGAGAACGTTTAAAATCAGTAGACTCTGAATAAAGTAGATGACCTTCTGCTATGTGGATGGGCCTCATCTAATCAGTTGAAGGATTTAAGAGAAAAAGACTGACATCCCCCCAGGAAGAGAGATTTCTGCTCTAGATGGCTTTTGGACTCGAGCTTCAACATCAGTTTTTCCCTAGGTCTCCAGCCTGCCAGGCTGCCCTGCAAATTCTGGACTTTTCAGCTTCCACAGTCATGTGAACACATCCTTTAAATCTCTCTCTCTCTCTCTCTCTCTCTCTCTCTCTCTCTCTCTCTCTCTCTCTGTTTTTGACTCTGTCTCTGTCTCTGTCTCTCTCGCTCTCACACACACACATACATACACATACCCTATTGGCCTATGGTTTCTGTTTTTCTGGAGAACACTTAATAATACACATAATAAACTTCCTAATGAAACAATGTCTACTTCTAGCTATTCTATTTCTATTGATGATGCCATTATTGTCCCAGGTGTCTAGAATCAAAAATTCAGATTTTTGTTTGTTTCTTTGTTTGTTTCTTTTTTCCTCTTACTTCCCATATCCAATCAGCCATGCCAATTTTATACCCTCAACATTTGTGCCATAAACATCCTCCTTTCCATTTTTCTCCTAATGGAGCATCCCAGCCACCATTCAGGCCTGATTGAATATATCCCCTGTCCGCAGTGATTGGACCAAGAAATTGGCATGTGACTCAGAGAGAATCAATCTGAGGTTTTCTTTGAGATTTTGTAAATGAAGCTTGGGATCATAAACTGTAAATGTATGTTTGGCATTGAATATATTTTCCTCATTGTAGAGAGTGCCTATAGCAGGAAATGTGAGTCTACATGCAAAAAAAGCAAAGATATTTGGAGTGGAGGAATAGAGACAACCCCAATCCTGTTGTCCGTGTCTCTGGATTTGGCCATGCCTGAAGTCTACTTATCCAACCTGATTCATAAGGCAATAAATATGCTTTTTTGACTAGCCTCGTTAGAATTGAGCTTCTTTCACTTGGAACTATGGTGTCCTGACTAACCCTCTGCCAGAAAGTATTCTCCTAAGAGGCAAAGACCATACCTTATTAATTTGTACCCCCTGTGGCACCACATTTAGGATCGTCTCTGTTGACATTTTGCACTGAATTTCCGGATTGTCCTTAAGTACCAGCTGCATTATAAAATTTGTGTGAGAGGAGAGGAAGAAATGACAGAAAGGAGCATTTTCTGTGGCTCTTATGACAGCAGAAATAGAACGGAGACATATACATTAGGAAAATTCCAGGGTGGTGGTAGTTGGGGGCATGGTAACTCAAATGAGAAGCAGATATAGCTTTTCCTTTCAAATTCATTGATTAAACACACACACTAACAATAAAAGGGATAGCAAGACATATTTTTACTATTATATGTGGGGTGGCAGTGTTGTGTCTACCTGTAGATCCACATAAATATTTATATTTCCTTGCCAATTAACTTGTACTTGTTAATCACTGCTGAGATTTCATCCATCTGTCCACCAATACTTACTAATTGCCCAACAGAATCCTAGGCACCGAGGGAGTTACAAAGATGAATAATACCCAGATGCTGCCCTCACTTCTTAAATACCTATTACGGTAGCAGCCAAGGAGAATTCATGAAGATAAACTTGTGTAGAAAAAAAAATCACACCGTAAAGTTATGTAAGTTTCTATTTTAAAATCATCTGGTTCTAATTTACTAAATTTAATGCTTTAGAGTCAATGCCAAAGTGCTACATTTGATTTATGGAAATACTTTAGCACATTTTTTCCATCGTGCTCTTGTACAATATATTTACCGCCCTTTTGTTATGGTTAGAAAGATTATGGACCTTAAAAAAGTCCTTTTTATGAGTTTGCTGATATTTTATTATAAAATGCCATAAGATGGAATAAGAAGTCTAGTAAACAATCATATTCACTTAGGAGCATTCCACATGGATTAACTGTGTGTGTGTGTGTGTGTGTGTGTGTATACACACATGCACATGTTTCATATATGTGTATATGTAGATATATATGTGTGTATATATTTATTTATACATTATATATATATATATATTTAACAGAGAGGTCCATCTGAAAAATGGATGTTTAAAAACTTTCACTTTATGCCAAACCACTTTTTTTTTAGGGCAGACAATTCTTTTGTGGGGGGGTCGTATTTAAATAGCAGTCATACCATGCTACACTGCTAACAAGATAATAATGTTAATACCAAAAGATAAAAGAATGCCATAGACCCAGACTTCCATCCACCCCCAAAGAGGGGTTACAAGATATTCCAGTAAAATGACCATGGACATAAGTTCCATTTGTGTCAGTGGCTCAGGGTTGGGGCACTTACCAGCAGGGCAGTGGCACAGTCTACCTCAGATTAAGGGACAAGAGATGCTGGACTGCTCTCACTTAGTCTATCCTCCCTGACATGCTCACCTACTGGTGTCCCAGTTCCACTGAAGAGACATACATAGATCAGCTCCAGGTCCCAAGAATGAACCACCTTTACATGGCCTTCTGGGCCATGGGTTCAACTGGCTTCCTTGGCATGGAAGTTTGGCAAATATCTGAGGCATTTTATAGAAATATCACTGAAGTCTCCCAGACATGTTGTGGTTTAGCCAATAAAACCTGCCCCCAATTTTCAAAGTGGTGTTTAAAGCCCACATGTGTATTCATTTTATTCTTTCTTCACCCTGGACTTGCTGGACTTATAGAAATGAGAGGTTTTTCACTTCACACCCACATGCAATGAGATGGCTGCCTAGGAATTGCTCCTCCATCTTGCAGCATGGTATTTCTTTAAAACAAAGAAACCTCATTTCCCTTAAACAGAGTTTAGATAACTCTCATAAATGGGAAATTGCAAAGGCCAGCCCAGTCCAAATGTTTTCTTTCCAACTGGCTACTTTTACATCAATTATATGACATAGGATACAGGTGTTCAAATACATCAGAATGAATGATAAGTGATTGTCTGTCATGGCTCAAGGGCCCGAATAATAATGTCATGCATCCTCCCACATCAAGATAAGGTCTAATCATCAAGACACTGTCTAGTATTGCTTTTCCCTGTCCAGCCATGATTTTCCTCCCACCTCCTCTGCCCTGGAGACCAGTCTTCTCATCTTTTCTTGAAAACACTATAATAAAAAATGAAATTAAAAAGTGAATGACAACAAAGTGAAGAGACCACTGTGATCGTTTCCTCCTGGATTCTTCTTTGGAATGTCTCCCATTTCACCTCTTTAAGTCATTTATTCCTCCCCAATCCTCAGCTCAAGTCTCACCTTCTCTTTGAAATATACTCCAGCTTCCACTGATAAGTTCTTTTCTAGAATTTGAGCTATGCTCACAGTCTGTTCCACCTACTCTAATATTGATTGACGTAATGGCTCCATTGTATATCATGGAGTTATAAATCCCCAATTTTGCCTCATGTTTGTATAACAGTTGACCTTAGAAGTAGGTAATCACCAATTAGACCCAGGAAATAGCAATTTGTTTTTATTGGCATATGGCTTACATACAATTCACCATTTTAAAGTTTCCTATTCAGTGGTTTTTAATATATCCACCGAGTTGTACCACCATCATCACTATATAATTCCAGAACATATTTATCACCCCTTCCCCAATATCAAAATCCCATACCCATTAGCAGTCACTCCCCATTCCTTCTCCCCCCACACCTATCCCCAAATCCCTGGCAACTACAACCACTAATCTCATTTTTATCTGGAAATAGCAAGTTATAATTGACTTCATATATTTTATTTCCAGCACAATTCCAAAGGCTGACACGAACATGAAACTGGCCATTAAAATTTTTGTATTTATTTAAAAGGATTACTTCGATTGTATGATGAACACATGTATATCTTTAATACTTGCTAGAGAATGTGGCATGATAATAACTAAAAAATGGTAATTAAATATAAAATTAGAAAGCAAAAATTGGGAGGAGTGTTCATGAGTGAAGGCTTTTGAAAGAGAGGAGATATAAGGTCTCGTTACATGTATTTACTATGTAGAAGTCTTATCATGTGCCAGATACAGCTAATCTCTGTAACAAACAGTTAGGTAGGAGTTAGGAGTCCTACTATAGATGAAGAACCTGATGTTCAGAGAGGTGAATGCCTTGCCCAGGATCACATAGCAAGGGTTTAATCAAGGCTTGTCTGGTTTCAAATTTCATACTTTTAATATCCTTGTTATTTCCATTGAACGGTGTGGTCCAATAGATTCTCAAACTGATCCCCATAAAGTACCCTAGTGAGGAAATTGCTCTTCTGTGGCTAACAGCCAGAGAACAGGGTCTGGTATTATAAACATTTTCCCGGCCTGGACATTAAAGGGCCTGGCTGCTCTGTTAGGCTGCTCAGGTTCCCAGTCACTATGGTTTCTATGGAAGCCCCTGGAGGCTCTAACCTCTCACATCCCCAAGGCCAGCCTCATCCAGGCACTTGAGACCAACTCTCTGGTTAGTAGTAAGCCTCTTGAAGGCCAGAGCTACTCTGAGCTTCTCCAGCAGTGGAACTTACTTGATGGGAGACATCTTGTCCCTGGGTGGCCCTGCTACCTGCATATGGTTCTAACTGGTAGGCCAGTCTATGAGGACTTGACCAAGTGTCTTTGCAGTGTCTTGCCAGATACGTGCTGTCTCCTACACCTGATCATTAAACAGTGATGCGCTTTAAAGCTCTGTCCTTCTCCTTTTGTTTTCTTTCCCTGGGCAATGCAACCCACTTGCAATGTTTCTACAGTCAATGATCCACATGCCAATGACTACCCGATTTTCATCTCTGTGGTGGTTACTTTTATATGTCAACTTGGTTGGGCCATCATGCCTGGATATTTTGTCAAATGTTAATCTGGGTATTTCTGAAAGGGTGTTTGGATGATATTTATATTTAAATGGATAGATTTGAAAAAAGCAGATTGCCCTCCATTTGTGGATGGGCCTCATCCATTCAGCTGAAGGCCTGAGTAGAGCAGAAGGCTGACCTTTCCTGAGCAAGCGGAAATTCTGAAGACTTCCTTTGGGCTTCATCTGAAACACTGGTTCTTTCTGGTTCATCACCAGATTGCCTTTGAACTTGAACTTGAACTTGAACTTCAATTCTTTCACAAATCTCCAGACTGCTGGCCTCCTCCATTGGATTTTGGCCTTGCTAATCCTCCACAAACATATGAACCAAATCCTTAAAATAAAAATTTCTCTTGATATACACACATTCTATTTGTTCTTTTTCTCTGGAGAATCCTGACTAGTACAATCTCTAAGATCTAAATCCCTATGTATACCTGGTTACTGAACATCTTCTCTGGGCTGATCATAGTCACTTCAATTATGACCTCTGCTGCCAGCCCTCAGGCCTCACTCATCCTCCAGATCTCCCCCACAAAAGTAGCTCCACTTCTAGCTATGGTAGCAAGGTGACATCTCCCTTATCCAGCTCACAATCAATCACTAGACCTTTTGGTTGTGTTCCCACATACTTTCAAATTATTCACATCCCTCTGTACTCATTTTCCCTGACCATACAGCTACCATCATTCCCTATATTGTCCAACAGCTTCCAATGCATTCTTTGCAGTGGGGCCAGAAAGACTTTTTAAAAAGGCAAATCTGATTGTGTTACTTTTATCCTTAAAGGATTTCATCCTAATTTTCTCAAGAAAAAGTAACAAAACAAAATACAGATTCTTAATGTGGCCTATAACAGTGCTGTTCCAACTCTCCTACGCACACCAATCTCCTGGGGCTCTTGTTAAAACAAGCTTTGTTTCCATAGTCTGGGTGGGCCTGAGAGCATGCATGTCGCACAAGCTCCTGGGAAATGATGGAGCTACTGGTCTATAGATGACTTGTAGAGTGTCAATGACTTAGAAGGCCCAGTGCGATTGGATTTTTGCCCCTATCTTTGGGTTTCCTCCTTGTGACTCCCCTTGAAGGAGTGCTGAGCCATTGGCCTTCTTTCAATTCTTCAAGTGGGACATGCTACCTCTCACCTCAGGGCTGACAGCACTTCACCTCTTGACCTGCTCTGTGTTTAGGATCATCTGAAATATCATTCTGCTTATCGTGTTGGAGCTCTTGGTTCTATATCATCATTGCACACCACCCTTCTCATAAAGTTTGTCACACTTATTAATTTTTGTTCAAGGTCAAGCTTTTTATAAGGTGCATGAGGGCAGGAATCTTATTTATTGCCTCAGTACTGGATATAGCTTAGTCGAAGTGCTGGGCGCCTAGAACCATATTCACTCGTATTTTGTTTAATTACCCAATAGGTCAGTCAGTTCACTTGACAAACATGTATTGAATCCTATAGGGTTAGATTTGACTGTGAGTGATAAAAAAAATCCTAGAAGAACAGGCTTAACCAAGGTAGAAGTTAATTTTTTTCTCACTTCTTAGAAATCTGAAGGAAAGCAATCTAGGGCTGGTTGAAGTCTTAATGAAGTCTGCAGAGACCCAGGTTTCTCCTATCTCATGTTTTGCCTTCCTCAACACAAGGTCCAAGGTTTCTCAAACTTCAGTCATCACATCTGCATCGAGTCAGCAGGAAAGAAAAAGAGGGAGAAAAAATGCCTCCTCCCTAGAAGGTGCACATGGATCCTCTGATCACATCCTGTTAGACAAACCTTGATCACATGGCCACAACTAGTTGCAAGGGAAGCTAGGAAATGTAGTTTTTCTATGCCTAAGGAAGAGGAGAATGGGTGTTCAAGAAAGACAATTAGTGTTAGCCACAAGTACCTACTGCATAAATATGTATAACAGGTGCTTGATAACTATTTGCTAAATGTGTATAAGTCAGGCTTTATTTGGCTGTCAGGATAGCCCTCTGCTCATAGCAGATAATCATACATAGCCAGTAGGTTATATATTTCATTTCCCTCCCCCTACTCAGAGGTTATGCTCTGTCTGCTGAGGTGGGCTTCCTCCCAGCTCCTGCTGCTGGGTCTGCCCTCCTGGTGCACAATATGGTGAGTGTAGGAGTCAGGGCAAAGGGGCTCCCAGCAGCTTCAGCTAGGACCAGGTCATTCCCAGCTTTCTCCAACTCACAGAAGGGCCTGGGCCATGACCTCTGGGTCCTGAAGTGGACCATGAGCACTCCTTTTCCTCATCACTTCACATGAACAGATATATAAATGGATGGATGTGGCCAAAGCGTTACCAAACATCCAACAAGTGTGCAATTCAGAGAAAGAGAGGGAAGGACAAACTGGGACTGGGAGAGGAAACAGCCCCTGCTAGTCTTTCTTCCAAATGGCCATTGTCCTTGGAGGTCAAAGATGGTGTAAAGTTGTAAAATTTTGTGAAATATTGGCTCTGCATGAGAGTTAGAGCCCCATGCTATGCTTTGTAGCCAGAGCCTAAATTTAATATGACTCACCATGAAAATGAGACAATTGTATGCTAGCTTTGCTGGAATCCCCATATGTCACCTTCCATTACTTTCCTTTTCAGGATGGCTTCCAACATTTCTCCTTTTCCTCAGCATCATAAACACTAAGGGAAAACATCCCTGGGTCCCCTTAACACACTGAGGAAGAAAGAGGCTACTATGTGCCCAGAATCACATTCCGAATCTCCTGTGACCATGGGGTGCTGAGGTGCCCGCTTTTCCAGCGTGCTGACATTCACTCAGTAGGGAATATCTCCTCCCCAGGTCCTGAGAGAAACCTGTTAGTTGAGTCCAGCTACAGTTTTAAGTTTGACAGTGATTGTGTCCTTGGGATTAGCATATTAGGGAATGCATTGTGATTGCAGCTCTGAGATTCTAGAAGTGGGCACAGCCCACACCCTATTCCTCTGAGTACTGAAGTGTCCTTAAACTTAACCATTCCATAATGTTTCAAAGTTCTCATTTGCAAATAAATTTAACAAGGTCTCAGGCTGAACCCCTTGGTTAAAACATTAAAATGGTACTTCTTACTAAAATGGGGAATAAAACCACACATGTGCAAATTTTATACTACCTTTAACTCTTATCTTCCACTGCCAATCAGTATGCCATATTTTAATTTTTCTAGGCACTGTGCCTGGATCTTCCACCCAAGGAAAGGTCTCAGAATTTTGTTACAATAAGGAAACTTAAAGGAGACAATGAATTTTGTGATAAGTGGCTGTTTACTTTGGGTTATAAAGCAATATAACTTACAATGGAAAGAATGAATGAAATTCTATATAAAAAATAAAACACTATAAAAACTGGTTGGTGATTATTTCTTTCTCTCAGACTTAACTCTCTCAACATGGAAAACTTAATTCAAATTTAACTGAGTCAACCCTATTCTCATGAGTCAAAGAAGTAAAGGTTGTATAGATGTTTTGTTGTTATGGTTCTGGTTGTTTTGTTTAAATCACCCTTTTGGTCTCATGCTCTCTATTAATGGGTTATCTATGATGAGGATACTTCAGAGGATTTAGTATCAAAGAGATAGGGATATTGGAGTCCAGTTAAGTGAGGAGCTCTGATTCATACTGTAGAGAAAAATAACAACCTTCCTCATGGAGAAGTCATGTCCAGAAGCATCTTCACCTCTCACGTTTCTCTCTCCTCACTAAGGTAGGTGGGACCCATATTAGGTTGAAGTGAAAAGCTGAGGCTTGCTCGTTTTCTGTAGAAGGGATTTGCCCTCGTCAGAACTGGCAGCAGAGCCATTCAGCCCTGGCTCCAGGTTTTCCCATTTAAATCAGTTCCCTCCTACTCACTAGGTTTGGTTCTAGTGACCCATAAAAGTTTCAAGCCTCAGAGACAGGCACTCAACTACTTGGGGGATTTAGGAACAGTGCTACAGGGTAAAACAAAACAAAACTGAGAATAGGCATGGATTAACTGAAGAATACAGTCCTTTTTCGACTATTTCTGCAAAGAAATGACCCTTTGTACTGTAGTTGCCTCCAGAATCTTTGACTAATTTCTCTGTGGATTAATTCCAGGGGTCTGTTTGCCATGGGTCCCGTGCTGCTTCATGCCTCAACGAGTCTGTGTGCATGTGTGTGTGTGTGTGTGTGTGTGTGTGCGCGCGCGCACGCACATATGCATGCATTTCTTTGTGTGCATATATGTGTGTGTGTTGGGAGGTGAAAGGTGAAATTCTCCTCTCACCTACTGCTTTTATTTCACATAAATGCCTCTCCCATACTGTGTGCTTCTGCTCTACCCCATAGTTTGAGGCTGTATTATTTGAATCCCGTCAATCACAGATTGTATTTTGCTCTCCCCACATGAAGTAGAGTCTAATCTTCTATCCTGCTGTGGAAGATCCACTTCTGCAAGATTTCAAGTCAAGCCTGTCCTAGGGCTCTTAGCAGCAACAGTGGAGGCCTCTCTAGAGACAACTGGTATTTTTATTTTCTACCAGCCTGAGCATGTCATGAACTTTCCGGCCCACTGGCAGCTGAGAATACAGATGAATACAAAATCAAAACAGAGCTTTGGAGACTCTAAGAGGGTGTCAATCAAGTGAAGGAGAAGTAGGTGCCTATTGAAATATCCCAAATAGCTCTCATGTCCCTACCTCGGTAATTCTTTTATCTCTGATTATTTCAAATTCTTAGCAAAAGTTGTACTGATACAATTCTCTGTTAGTCCAAGTGAGCCCTTCCCTTCCTTCAAAGAGAGAAAACAAATCAACACATGCACACAGTCACACCCTACTCCCCACCTCCAACACACACACAATCACAGATATACACTAAAGCATGATTTACTGCAGATTGGCGTTAAAGACCCTGAAAGTTATGGTTGACTTTTTCCCAGGCCTCCTGGAAGCATCTCTTTCTAGGGTCAAAGAAACACTATAGAGATCAGAAAGGAGGTGCTAGGAAATCGATTTTAGTTTCACAGCACTTACACTATTTAATTATATAGAGTCTTCTGTACATGCTAAGCATGCTATCTTAATATGCAATGTTAGAAATGACAAACATTGGAGGGAAATAATTCGTAGCCTGGTGTAGTTCTCTTTTCCTAAAAAAGCTATCTCTCAAATATATGACTTGTCTTTACGTGTAAATTGATTTTTACACCAGTGTTAACATGTCCTTAAAATAAAATTAGAGAGAGAGTTGATATGAATACATTCCTCCCCACCCCCTCAATTTCAACACAGACATCATTCTTATGGAAAACTGGGGTTGAGCTGGATGTTTTTAATGCTTACTGATGGTTGCGTTGAAATAAAACATTATCTTCTGGGGAAACAATCAGGACACAAGAATGTTTAAGTTTTTCTTAATGATCTAAGATTCTTGCAAGAACAGCTGAGCCCAAGGAAACCAAGACATGTTCTTTCAAAAGAAAATGGATTTTCGTCCTAATAAGTTTGCATTTAATTTCTCATCGAAGCAATGTCCTGTTTTGGTTTTGCCACATTCATACATGTGTACATCATTTAACTCACAATAACTTGTTAAATTAAACTGAGTTTTAATTTAGTTAATAATAATAATAAGTCGCACTTTTCCAGATTGTGAGAGAGGAAAAGATATAATTAAATCAAACAAAGCCTCCCCAGTTATAGGAATTTGGCCTCCTCCTTCAAGGTTGTAAGGAGTAAGTATATGTAGCAGTTGGTATTTCTGAAGGGAAAACTTGATTAGGGTGTACAGCTAATATTCACTTTTATTTTTCCTCCTTGAAAAGTCATAAGTCTTTAGGAAAATTGCTGGAGAAGATATGCTTTTTCCTTTTCCTGAACAACCCCATGTCTTAGGACAAACTCACATTTGATTGTGAGTTAAATCTTGAACTTTCATGTTAACTTATTTAAAATATTCCAAATTGGTTTCCACTTTTTAATTTTTTTAATGTAAAATTATATGTTTGGGAAACTATGGTATTATTTTGGAATTTAACTCTAATCTTCTGTGAGAATATTATAAAAACTATCACCGAAGTCCATGCCTGCTTCCTGAACATAAGAGACAGCAATACAAGCAAATGCATACACAAATGCAACATCATCCTAAAGATTCCATACAAAGAATAAAATAGATCCAGCACCTGCCCTTTCAGACAATAATGATTCATACAGTGATATGACAGCCATACAGACAAATGAGTAATCATTGAGAAAGAATGACATTTATCTGATGATTTTTACTGGTATTATTTTTTGCATGTGTTGTCATTTGGAGCCATCAGTTAATATCACAGCATTTTAAACCATATGTTAAAAGCATGTGGATAAGCTTGTTAGATGAAATACAGGATGATTAGTTACATATAAATTTCAGATAAAGTATGAATACTTATTTAAAAGTATACCCATGATATATTTGGGACATATTTATGAAATAAATTATTTGTTGTTTATCTGAAATTTAAATTTAACTAGGAGTTCTGTATTTTTATTTGCTAAATCTGACAACCTTACATGCAGAGAAATAGTAATACTGCATGACAGCAATCTGGAACAAGAGAAGAATACTACCAGGCCCTAAAGATGATAACAAATTCCTGTTAATTATGAGACACTTATGACATACCTAGCTTCTCTTCCCCATGGAGAAAACACCTCTTACCATCTCTACCCTATCCTCTCTTAGAAGCTCAAGCAGGTGGAATATCACTGGTATTAGTGCTATGTTAGAATTGCTACTTGAGATTATTCCCATTACCTGAGCTTTAATAAGTGGCATTTCAGTTTGACAAATATTTTATTAAGTGCATACTTTGTAGAATGTTATGTTAGTCTAAGTCTCTTTTTTAAGGAAGTTGGAGTCCAAAAAAAAAAAAAAAAGACTAGTATGTCTACAACTGATGCTAATTCAAGGCAACGTGTGAAAAGATACTAATGAAGTACTACAGAATCACAGAAAGACAAATAAATTCTGTGAGGAGCAGGAGATGAGAGACGAGTTCATAGAGGAAAGAGTGGGTTAACTGGATTCGACGGGGAAGGAAGATTCTCAGTAGGTAAAGATACAAACCAACAAGTTTCCATGTTGAGAGGATAGAACCACCAAAGAGAAATAGAAATGTGTGGCCAGAAAGGGTCTCTTTTCCACTCCATAAGAGAATGATGATTTATTTGTTTGTCCAGGAAATATTTATTGAACACCAATGCATACATTAATGTAAAACTGCAATTGCCTAAAGAGCTATGGAGATACATGGTGCCGTGAAGGGTAGTATATGAGAAATGACCTACTGAGGGAGGTTGGACAAAGCCTTTGTCAGGAAGGCAGTAATTAAGTTGAGCTCTGAGGGGAAAACAGAATGAACCAGATAACGAGACACGTGATGACCTAGGAGTAAGAAAATATGAGGTAGATGAAACATGTGCAAAGACCCTGTGGCTGAAGTGAGCAGGAGGCATTCAAGGAACCTGAAGAAAGCCAGTATATTTGGAGCACAAGGAGCATGGGGAGATATTATACCTGAGAGGTAAGTAGCAGTTAGATCGTGTATAAGACCTTTTGGGATCTGTTAAGGAGCTGTGTCTTAATCTCCAGAGCACTGTGAAATTGTAATATGTATTTAAGTAAGGGTATAACATTAAGCTTTGAGTGTGAAAGAATTACTCTGGCTGCACTGGTGAGAAGAGATTAAAAGGAAACAAGATAGCTGTAAGGAGACCAGTTAGAAAGCTGCTTCAGCAATTTAAGTAGGAGTTGAGGAAAACCTGTATTCTCCATCTCTCTTGATGATTTTTCTTTGCTACATTTTCAGAGAGATCCAGGAATAGTACACAGGCCTCCAATCAGCATGCCTACAGAGCATCTGGGTCTTAATGGCTCAGCAAAGTGAGGAGAACTTCACAAGTCACTATGCATCGTTATTTCTAGAGAGTGACAGGGTGCAGTTCGAAGGAGTCCCAGGGGAAAACTTTAGGACTCAGAGGAGTAGGAGAATGCAAGCTCACAAGCCAACTGGCCTTGGCTCTTTAGAACCACCTTTTATGTGCCAAAACCTGACAAGGCAGAGGCCCAACTGCTCAAGTTGGAGTCTTCCTGTGAAGGCCTTCAGGGATTTTTCACTAGCATTTTTCTTCTTCCATTGGTTCCTTTCCTGCCAAGTGTACCTGTGACAGGAGGGCAATGGTTCTATAACTCTTGGCAAACTCTTGGAACCTCTTTAACTCACTCCAAAACCATAGGGGCACCTCTGCTCTTGTTGGCTGTACTCATCAAGCAATTACCAGGATGGCATCTCTTTCATAGTATTCCTTAATTCTTATATTATATACTCATTACAAACCCTATGGGTTCAAAAGAGTCTTTGTAGTAGCCTTTTGGTATCATTGGGTGTGAATTGATTTCGATGACATTATATGTTGTGTAAACTCAGAGGAGCGTATGGGTGGGTGGCATACTTGCTGACTGATCTACTTTCATGCACTTTTCAACTTTATTGTAGGTCAAATCTCCCTTTGAGTAGCATTGATCAACCTCTGAGTATGTTGGATATGTGCTCATGAATGCCAGGAAACAAGGAAAAATTTATAAGCATAATGGGTCACATTGGCTTTCAAACCCTTGGAAAAATGCAAAGTATGGCCATTGAACTCTTGGTTCCAGATCAGTCCTTTGTGGGATGGTGGGGCATCAACTACATGGATCTTATTGATAGTTAATAGACCTTTCAAATGGTACAGCCCTGGGCTTTTCAACTTTGTCACTATTGAAGTTCTGTGCTGGATAATTCTTTGTTGTTGGTGCTGTTCTGCACACTGTAGGATGTTACACAGCATTCCTGGCCTCTACACACTAGAGTCCAGTGTGGCCTCTCCAGTTGTGACAACCAAAAATGTCTCTAGCCATTGGCAAGTATACCCTGAGGGCAAGTTGCTTTGGTTCAGACCCCTGGTGTGCTCTACCCTCCTCATTTATCTAACCGGACATCTAGGACCTGAAGAGGGAAGATTGCCTCCTGAGGACCCACAATCCAAAGAGTAGCCCCAGGTCTCTGCAATTCTAATCGAGATCTATCGCCAAAACATATCATTTTTTCTAAATTTTGCTTCTTTCTATTAATATCACCACTCTAGACTTCTCTTTTGTTCTAATTTTTCTCCTTTTTGGGTCCACTTGCCACTGAATTCTGCCTGGAAGTACTAAGAGACCTGCAAAGTCAAATTCTAATCCCACAGAAAAACTGGTCTCAGGCAGAACTCAAAACAGGGTGAGAACTGAAGCTTTGAAACTTTTTATTTCTGCCTTCCCAGCAGCCCATCAGAGCACCAGACACAAGGTAGATGCTGTGTGTGTGTGTGTGTGTGTGTGTGTGTGTGTGTGTGTGTGTGTAGCTGAGTAGCCTACAAAGTTATCACATTAGCATTCTCAGAGCAGGAGAACCATGTGAGATCTGGGCAGCAGCACCTCACATGGGCTCAGCTGTAGAAGGTGTGAATGTTCTTCTCTGAGCTTAGCTTACAGCAAGCAAGCCTCACTTAATGATCTAACATGTTTGCTGTCAAGAATTTGAAGGGAAGTGGTTTTGTGGGTTAAATGCATTTCTTACATTTAAGTTTCAGGTCACTCAGTTATTGGTCTGAAGAAGTATTTTGGCTATTTAACCTGTTTTGGAAGCCAGTTTGCCATCTGCATTCTTCCCCTGTAATCTGGACTATATGTTGCAGGTTCTGAACCATCTGACTCCATGCAAGTCATGACTCCCTATTGGTGACTGTGCCACACTTCCCTCCTATAGTGAATGTGAAGCTGAGGGGGTCATTTAACTCTCTGAAGGGGAATGCCTATTCAGGTTGGAGAACACAAAGTCATAAATTTTTCAGGGCTGATTGTGCCTCAAAGCAAGGTAAAGCTGGTGAACGTCTGGAGGAAAGGTTATTTATTACTTCATAGGTTTCTGGCATTGCAGATGTTATTTCTGTCGTAAGAGGAGCTGGAAGAGCTGCAATATGAAACCAGAAAACGCACACCTCATTTCTCTCTGTTGGCACTTGGTGCTGCTGGTGTTTTTCTTGGGGATCAGTGGGTCTCTCTGTGCAGGATTCAGGGGGACCTAAAAACAAGACCTAGCTCTGGGCAGACCATGTGAAGGAGCCGGATGGGGCTTCTAGGTCAGAAGGAAAACCTGTTTGGCCTTTGTGCTACATCAGGTGGGTGTCCCCTATCCTTCTCACCCAGTGACCTCAGGCAAGCTGAGAAGGCTTACAAAATAAGACCCTCTGGCAGCATGAGGGTTCCTCCCATTGCCTTTGCTCTGATAGCCTTAAGGGGAGTGCAGTTTCTGCTAATGAAGGTATTCCTGGAAGGCACTCTACCTGGAACTTGGGTACTCAGAAAACTTTTATCTCAGGTAACCTAAATTAAAGACCTTTCACCTCCAAAGTCCAACTTAGAAGACAGGCAGAAATGGCCAATCTCAAGCTTTTAAAAAGGCAAATCATTTTTTGGACTTCTGTAAATTAAATGTCTGATCATATCTTAGAAAACAGCAGGGCTCCATTAAAGTTTGATGTAAGAGGGTGAACTTGGAAGATGAGTTTTAGTCCTGTCCCCCAAAACCAGCATTACAAAGGAGTGCCACCACAAACAATTTTGTGAGTATGTATAAGAATTTAAACTTAGAGCTCTAGGCATGCATTATTATTAGAAAAATGACTATTTATACAATGGAGTTTTGTTTGTATGCTCTTATTCAAATAAAAAAAAAAGACAAGACACAGATATAAGTAGTCTAAAACATATTCCTTCACCGTTCCTGGAGTTAGAAAAACAAGTCATATCATGAGGAATAATTAGCATAATTTTTAATTCTTTGAATAGCAGAGGTAAATATTGTTTTAAAATAGACTGATAAAATATTAATGTTAATTAGCCACTTTTCTTCTACAATAAGGACATTGAGAGAGACGCTGCTAAAATCAAACCTTATGAGAGATCAGATCAGATGGTTGCCTAAATGGTACGGTGTTAGGAGTACAGTGATTGTCTCTTTAAAACAAACAAACATGAGGGCAAATGAACAATAACAACAACAACAACAACACAACACACACACACACACACACACACACACACACACACACACACAAAACAACCCATAGAAACAAGGCTTCTTCCCCATCTGCTTGCTTCAGGTGTCAGAGATCGTGTCATTAGGAACTCATTCATTTAACTGATGACACATAGCTTTTCCTTTAAAGTACAGATAACCCTATAAAGGGGAATTAAATCACTAGTAGTCACTTACATTACAGTAATATTTAATTCTTTATATTTCTCCAGGCCTAGCATAGTCATCCATGTGTAGAGAAGGGTTTAAAATTATATGTTGGTGGATTGATAGTGATAAACAGAGTAGAGGGTATACATCTAGGAGCTCCCAAAAGATCTTCCTTCTCATAAATCTCTGCCCTAGCACACCAGAAATTTCCTGTGATGGAAACACTTGGGCAGTAGAGTGAGGTGTTTAAAACCATGGACTTTAGGATCAGGTGGAATTGGTTTCAAATCCAGACACTGCCATTTAAGAGTTATGTACCTTGGATGAATTACATAGTCATTCTAAGCTTTAATTTGCCCATCTGTAAAACAGGGTCAATAGTAATAATTTTATAAGGTTGTTGTAAGATGAAGAGATGTTGACTATAAAGCCACACAGTAAATGTTTGAGAAATGATGAAGATTGGAAAGATGATGATAAAGATGATGATTCCTCACCTCACCATTGTCACCCCAGTTGTAGTACTGATTGAGTGGGCTCATATTAATTGATTTAGAAGTACTGATTGAGTGGGCTCATATTAATTGATTTAGAAGTTTAGGAACATGTATGGTGGGTCCTAAATTACTTGAGGATCCTGGGCATCTGGGAGTAGAAACAGTATTGAAGAGAAAGAGGATATAGAAAGTTTACTAGTCAGAGAAAAAATTATTTCTCAATTTTTCTGTGGGTTCGGGTCTTCTTCACACCTACTAGCATACATTCTCAGTGCTGAAGGATATGTGGTGTGTGTGCGTGCGTGTGTGCATGTGTGTGTGTGTGTCAGAAGAATTCTTCTTGGGGTTGGTGCTCTATAATTTACAAAATTTGATTGTATCCTGGTTGGCTCATTGTGGGGGAAAAAAGCATGAAATGTTATGAGCTATTTTTTAATTACTGTAAAAAAACTAGGCCAATTTGAAAAGTAAGCTCAGATGTGGAGTGTTTGTTGTGGCTACTAGCAGTTTTGTTTCTGGTGAGATTAGAGATAGCTTAGCAACTTATAATACTGGGGCAGTGATTATTAGTGATAATAATGATAATAAAAAAATTTACACTTCTGTGAATCTTTTCAGTTTACCTAGCATTTTCACACTCAAGATCTTTGTTGGCTTATACAATTCTGGAACATATGCTAAATAAAGGAAGTTATTATTTTCATTTTAACTGAGCCCGTGGGAGGTTTAATAACTTTCTCAAAAAAACTGCAGAGTCAGGATTAGAACCTTGGTCTTCGGTTTCTTAATTTGTGTTAAGCATTAGTAATAGAGGTAAAACAATATAACTTAATAATTGTTATCTCCATATTTATCTAAATTTTCAATAGCTTATTTATTTTAAAATTTATTTATTCATTCATTCATTCATTTATTCATTCAACATATATTGAGCCCTTTTTATTTGTCATATGTCATTAGAAAAATAAAGATAAATATGTCACAATCATTGCTCTCAAGTAGTGGTAAAATTGTACCCTGTCTTTTATAAATTATACCTAGTTTGCAATGTAAATTTTCTTATTTGAAAACAGAGGCACTACCTGTCAAGTATGACTACCTTTGTGGGAACAACCAGAGAGACTATATGAACATGGGCCTTGGAAAATCCAGAATGTATGATATATGGTGGTTGTTGATAACTTATACCTTATTTTTGCCTTATTTTGTCTATTTCCTCTTATTTTTGCTCCACTAAAATCCCCAAACAGGCAAAGTCTGGGCAGTGAAAGATGACACTGGCCCAATGCTGAAGCTTGCAGACCACCACATACCGTTGCTGTGATGTGTTAGATTCTTGTCTTATCCTGAGGAGGTCAAGTTTGGAACTGACCTTAAAAGACATCTCTACCTTAACTACCTCCCAAATTCCTCAACTTTATCTGACTTTGAAGCATTTCTTTTAAGGAAATAAACAAATCAAACCCATTAAGTATTCTGGAATATTCCCCAACTTGGAAATTTGGTGCCAGCATGTTCCCAGACCAGATTTGCAAAACACTGTGGTTTAATGAGACTCGTTGCCTTGTAGCCTTCTGGCCCAAGTTCTGTTTGCTGTGAGTTGATGGTGCATAAGCTCCAGCTCTTAGAAGGCCAGGGAAGCACAAGAGGAAATTAACAAGAAACTTCCAAAAAGAGAGTACCAAAGAAGCATTGCATTAAAAATTTACTTTTTATACACCTTGAAAAATTCTGGAAGCTATACTGGTGACAGATTTGTGGCAACATTCTTTTGGCTAAAGTAAATGTTTGCTTTTTTTTTTCCCCTCCTGGATTGTGCAATCAAGAGCATATGGGTCTTGATTCCTTCCCTGCCCTAAGGTGGAAACATGCAACCTACCCTTCTGAGTGTAGAAGGAAAACATAGACTTTGTTCATGTCCCAGATTCTCTGCTTGAAGCAAGTTTAGGAATTTATGTGTGGTTGGAATGGGGAATTATGACTATTCTGGAACCTGATTACCACTCCACTTTTCCAAGTTGGCTCCAATTGTTATCCCAGGATTGAGTTCTTAGAGAAAAGCATTTCCATCCACATAGCCCAGAAAACCAAAATAGAAAACTGAGTTAAACACAATATAGATTTGTTAAAAGAATAAAATAAGTTAAAGCCCAGCAAATACACGGAAAATAAGTTTGTGAGGAGCAAGGAGGAGAGATGTTACCAGGTTTCAGATAAATGTGGTTTTGTAAATCATGACATCTGTTTTATGTAAAGGTCACAAATAAAATCAGGTGACATTTTAACATACCAAATCATACATTAAAGTGTAAACTCTGGGCCAAATTCTCACCCAATAAAATTAGATGGAAATGGTCCTATAGAAGTTGAGTTATTCTACTTTTCCCATAGTATTTCTGATGCTGAAAATCTGGGATGATCAATGTTATAACAGGAAATCTAAAGGAAATGAACAATAATTTCTTGGCTAATTTTTAATTCTTACAGTTTCATGATATGCATAATAATTGCATTTTGGGTTTTGTTTGAGTCCATTTCAAAGCTATAAAACATATGTTCAATTGGTTAGTATGTATTCCAAGTAAACCATTGTTTAAATGTTTAAAATCATTTAAATCAGATAACCAGGTAGGATTTGGTAGCTTTTTTATTGGTGGGTGTGTGTGAGGGTAGGGGCGGGGGGAGCTTGGATTCTGATTAAATGTAAAATAATTCGAAGAAGTTCAAGAGTCTGGTCTGCATGATTAATAGTCTGAAGTAGATATTAGAAATCCAGACAGACTAAAGGCAAAATGCCTTCCCTTCGTAGACAGACTGTATTTTAACCTCTAAGGACTCTGCATATTTAGTCACTCTCTCAATTTTACTGCTTTTGCCAGCCAGGCTTCATTGGATTAGAGAGTAGTGGAAAAAATCCCCTCCCCGGAGTGATCGTATCAAATTCCCCGAGTGTTTAATCTGTTTGGCACATGGAAGGCCCTCTTGAGCTGTAGAGAGTGCACAGCAGAGAGAGCCGCCTTGGGCTGGTGTGCTTGTGCTTGGAAAGTGAAAGCAAGTTGTTATTTTCTCCTCCCCATCTAACATTCCTGGCCTTCGACATCATGAGGTCATTGTTTGGTTGGAATGGAAGAGTGTGCCTTAAGGTCACACATGAATAGGTGTCATTTTTGTCTGGGACATTTACACAGAGAGCTTGTAACCTCTCTTAGTAGATGAAGCCCTATCACTTTCACAGAAAGGAAGTTCATTAGTTCTAACCAAAATTTTAATTTATTGTTTTTTAAGCCTATGTCCTTGCAAACCTTGGTCGAGATGGCAACAGTTCATTTTCTTCATAATAATCCCTTTAGAGCATCTCCTAGTCTTCTTGCGTTCAGGTTCAGACTTTACAGCCTATTAGCTGTGTGACTGTGGGCAAATTCCTTAAATCTTCTATGTCTCGGTTTCCTCATCTTTAAAACAAGGAAAATGATAGTACTTTCCACCCAGGGTCATTGTAAAAATTGAATAAGATCACATATGTAACAACTTAAAGCAGTGCCATATAAATGGAAAGCACTCAGTTAATTATTTATTATCATTATTTTTTAATTCTATATTTTTGTATGCCCTAATGCATCCTTTCCCTCCTGAGCCTTGGAATATGTTAACAGAATTCTCAATACATCCCTTTAATCAACAAACATTTACTAAATATTTCTATGTATAGGGTGCTCTGTTTTCAGAGGCTTTCTGACACAATCTAAAAAGGTCACTATTCATACAGTCTGGTCTTTTCACGTGCTAAGATATGTATGGTAGACTAAAAGTGCACTCAAAATTTAGGGAGGGAACAGTAGACAAGAGTAAATTGGATGGCACTAGAAAAAGTTGGAGATTTACCTGCTTTGAGGGGTAAGTACTTAATCAATACTATAACCAGAGTATGGAAACATGGGATAATTAATCCTTCATATGTGTGTTTCTGGAATGAGTGTGGATACTAAGAGCACACAAGAAGACCTCTTTAGTATCCACTGGAAGAACTAGTTTACTCAGTTACAGATCTCAAGTGGGGACGTTAAGCAGAAAGAACACTGGAAGAGAGAAATGGTAGCTTATTCGGGAAAAGAAGGGGAGGTGGTGATTCTGTGCCTTCTAGATCCAGTGGGAAGAGAGTCGGAAGTAGGGAGAAAAGCCACCAAAGTTCTCTGGATATGTAAGAAGGGCAATGGGAGAGGAAGGAGGATCTGTTCCTGCTGTCATACTGAGAGAAGAAGAGGTGGTTTAGCAACTTGCACATGGGAGAGAGGCGGGAGGAGACTCGTGCCAAATCTAGTAGGTCGCCTTCATCTTCTGAAAGGCAGCAATGGCCTTCAAGAGATCAGAGCAGGCCAAAGTGTGACCTCAGGAAATGGTGCCTTGGAGAGGAGGAACCAGGGAGCTGTGTGGGGCCACAGTGCTTCAGTATCCAGTGTGTCATAGATGTCGCTGCAGTAGGCACTGGACATCATCTTCAGGAATGATCATGGGGTGGTGCCTAGGAAGCTTGGGGGCAAGAAAGGGTGACTCAAGAGTTGAATCTCCAGCCAAGTTGTCCTTTGAGTATGCGAGTAGCAGCAGATGTCATCAAGGATTCAAAAACTCAAGAAATACAGCATTTATGGGTCATTGTGCAAATAAAAACTGCGTCTTGAAAACTAATCCAGCCAGATTAAAAAATGAGTCAAAATAAAAAATTCAGGAACTGAGAGGCTGTGGATTTGTTTAAAATAGAACTGAGACCAAATGATTGTAGGAAGTATAGCTAAAGAAGAGAAGTTAAAGGTCACATGTAAATATTATAACTAATCAAATGGGAGATGGGAGTAACAGGAGTACGAAAAAATATGCTAACTAACTTCCTCATCTTTACCATTAGGGAGTCAGTAGATACCATTTGGTGTTGAAAGGGATGGTTTAAAAACAACTTCAGATCTTAAAATTTTGCATAAAAGTTTTCTTAATTTAGGGAGTTCCTTTAAGAAGCAATATCTCTAATGGTGAAGAAACATTTATCTGAAATTCAGTTTTTTTTCAGTTGCAGTTTCTTTCTTACCTGAAAATTATATTTAAATCTTTTAATTTAAAACTGCATGAGTATAACCTCTTTTTGTAAAGGTCAATATGGAATCATGAAATATTAATTCTAGGTTGTGTTGTAGAAGAACTTCTGTTTATCTTTTAGGTTTTATACTTGTGTATATACATGGGGAGATGTCTGGAAGAATACTCACCAAATATCAGTAATGGTTCTTTTTGGGTGGTGAGATTTGGGGTGATTTTCAAATGTTATTTTTTAAAAATATTTCCTCTATTATTTGAATTTTTTGAGACTATTTGCTGGGCTTTAACTTATTTTATTCTTTCAACAAATCTCTCTTTTGAGTTTTCAATTTTAGTTTTCCAGGATATATAGATGGAAACACTTTTCTCTAAGAATGCTACCTTGGTATAACAATGGAATCAATTAATGTATTGACCATATGGCTAGTAATATTGGTGGGAAAGCTGTTTAAACAAGCTGGTCATCTTTTTACAGAACAAGAGGTGAACCTTTTGGAGGGCTTGGGAGTTTGGAGTTGGGGGAGGGGTGTCATTGGTACAGATGAAATGTGCTTGTTAAATAAGGTCCTAAACCAGTCATTCTCAACTGGGGTGATTTTTCACTCTCTTCCCCTTCAGGGGACATTTGGCCATGTCTGCGGACATTTTGACTGTCACAACTGCGGTCGAGGGAGTGCTACTGGTACATAGTGGGTGGGGTACAAAGATGTTGCTAAACATTAAATATACAGCACTGCCCCTACAACAATGTTAATAGTCCCAATTTTGAGAAATCCTGCCCTAAAGTCTTGGAAAAGAAACCCTGATACAGACAATTCACTTACAAGAGTGAGCCCAGAGGCAGAGGATCCTATTTTGGAGATGAAAACTCTCTAAAAAGCCAAATTTATTCTTTCTGGCTACAAGGGTTTTTAGTCAAATGCATTTATTAAAAAACATTTCTGCTTTTTGTTGGTCTTTAGTTAGTTTTCAACTCTAGTACCAATTCATTTGTCACTGAGAGATGAGAGACTGTAATTGTAATCAGTCTAAAATCCAACCAAGGGCACATGTAGTCTCACTGGTACTGTTAGTGATCAGCTTACTGAGGTGGTCCCTGGCCTCAATCCTCACTAGCTGGGCAGGCCAAGTCAGGCTGTCTGAAATCTCTGTGAAACCAGTTGATGGTTGCATTAAGGAGAAAGTTAGTGCAGGAATACTGTATCTGTTTCGGTACATAGGCGTGTAGGGAATGAGCTACCCTTTTTCTCCTTCCCTGTAAGGACTGTCCGTTGCTGTGAATCAGGAGCAACACATCAACAGATGGGAGCAGGGATGATTTCAGCAGAGAAGAAATTGTACTCTCAGCTCAAGAGTTTTTACAGCACCCATGCCAAAGAAAATCTGCAACATGCTGGAATTACCTGCCTGGGTTATGATCTACAAACTACCTTCATGTGAAAGCTCAGTATCACTGGCTGCTGCTTTCAGCTGCTGTCTCTGAAGTCAGTATGCCTTGATGTCAATTATTTTATTTCAGCCACAGTCATTTCTCTCTGGCAGTGCTTCCTGCAAATGTGTCGTTTCAAGAAAACTAAACCTGGAAATGGCTTGTGACATACTGTCTGACTTGATCATGCCAAGAACAAATGGCTCTTGTGCTTATTAGATGCCAGATGAACTGATGAATTCTTGGTCTGAAGCTTTGAAAAGGTCAGAAGTTTTTGCAAAAATAAAAAGCTACCACTTCCTTGGCTGTAAGGCTATAGTTCCCAATATCTGGTCATAATGCCTAAGACTCAAACCTTGACTTAATTCTATTGTATAAAGCTTAAGAAACATAGATGTGACTTTATAATAATACAGAAGCCTTTGTACTGGAGAGCAAGCGAGGCATCCAGGGCTGTTAGAGGCATTCGCTTTTAGCTAAATATGCTGATTACTGAACACATTATCAATTTACCACAGAGATCCTCAGGGCAAGGGTGTTGGGGTGTATACTTCATTAGATGTAACACTAATGAGTTTGTACAAAAAGAAAAAAAAACACAAAGCTAATATTTATTGAGATATGGGTCTCATCTGGGGGAGAAAAGTCACTTTTATTTAATTTTCCACAAGCGAATTATATCTCAATATTATATATAAGGCTTACAATAAAGTTTATTTCTAAGCATATATCATGAAAATAGATTGAATTTAAGTAGAGAAATGTAAAAAGGGAACCAACCAACCCCTGAAACTTTACTCCACAGTAGTAAGTGTCTCAGACCATAGCAGTTGGGCCTCAGCTTTATAAGCCCTTTAACTGGATGCTATCAGTTCATCCTGATTTTGTGAGGCTCATAAGACAGACCTGTACTGATCTGATTCAAAAAAGATTACTATAGCCAGAATGCGAATTAATTTAAAATGAGAAATATTGCTGAGTAAGTCAGAATATTGACGTTATCATGGATTCTGTATGAGCTACAAGTACATCAATCTGTAGACTGAATAAATGATGTTTCACATATGTGCTCTACCAGTTCATGGATGTATATAGCTGCATTCGTTTAAAAACATTATTGCATTTTTAATTACAATTTTTTTAATAATCAAAAGATCCTAAAAGCATATTTTCATTAGCCTTCACTTTTCTATATTATGTAGTAGCTCTTACCCCCTTAGCCACAATTTTGCTTTCCACAGTTTCAGTAACCCACGGTCAATTGCAGTCAAAAAAATATTAAATGAAAAATTCCAGAAATAAACAATTCGTAAGTTTTAAATTGCACTCTATTCTGAGTAGAGTGATAAAAAAGTTGCGCTATCCCACTTTATCCTCCCCTGGATGGGAATCATCACTTTGGTCCAGTGTTTCCACACTCTATATGTTCTCTGCTTGTTAGTCACTTAGTAGTTTTTGCAGTTATCAGATCAATTGTCCTGGTATCACAGGGCTTGTGTTCAAGTAACACTTATTTTACATAATGATGTTCCCCAGTTGCAAGAGTAGTGATGCTGGCAATTCATAAATGCCAAAGGGAAGCCTTCAAGTACTTGCTTGCTTTTTCTTTCTTTCTTTCTTTCCTTCTTTCTTTCTTTCTTTCTTTCTTTCTTTCTTTCTTTCTTTCTTTCTTTCTTTCTTTCTTTCTTTCTCTCTTCTCTCTCTTTCTTTCTCTCTCTCTTTCTTTCATTTATGTATTACTTATTTATTTATAAATTTATTTAAGCAACATTGGTTAATAAAAATTATATGAGTTTCAAGTGTACAACTCAATAATACATCATCTGTGTATTGCACTGTGTGTTTACCACTTAAAGTCAAATCTCCTGTGTCACCATATATTTGACTCCCTTTATCCTATCTACCTCCCCTCTTCCACCTTTCCTGTTGGAAACCATTAAACTATTGTCTGTGATCCTGAAATTATCATGCTAAGTGAAATAAGTCAGACGGAAAAAGTTGAGAACCACACGATTTCACTCATATGTGGGATATAAAACTGAAAATAAAAGAACAAGACAAACAAACAAACAAAAATTTAAAAGTACTTTCTTTAAGTGAAAAAATGAAAGTTCTTGGCTTAATTAGGAAAGGAAAATATTGTATGCCGAGGTTGCTAAGATCTAAGGTAAGAATGAATCTTCAATCTGTAAAATTCTGAAAGAAAAATTCATGCTTTTTTTTTTTCTGAGAGTTTACTGAGAGAGAAAGACCACATTCACATAATTTTTATTGCAGTATATTGTTATAATTGCTCTATTTTATTATTGTTGTTGTTAATCCCTTACGGTGCCTAATTTATACACTAAACTTTATCATAGGTATGTATGTAGAGTAAAAAGCATAGTACGTATAGGCTTCAGTACTATCTGAGGTTTCAAGCATCCACTGGGGTCTTGAAACATATCTCCCAAGGATAAGGGGGACTATTGTATTTTGGCACTCCTAAATTTACTTTTAGGCACTCAGTTTAGATATTAACTAACTAGTACCTTTCAGGAGAGTGCATGATGATGTTGCCTATCAGCCAGCTTTGAGTTTTCTTAGATTCCCTCCCTCCTCTCCTTACCTGAAACTCTCCTTCCTTGAAAGTTTTCCTCATACTTGCAAAGTTGAAAAACCACTGGAATAGTATCCTCCAGTCATATTTCAGAGAAGGACCTTAATTTTTAGGGCATCCTTTCCCCTGGGCACAACACACTCCCCACCCTCTATCAGTGAACGTGGACACATTTTTCAGCTCCATTTACCTACACATCATGTAGTCTACAAGCCTTTTGCATGCTAACCTTTGCCTATGCAAGCTGCAATGTAATTCCAAATAATTGCAAAAATGTACTTCCTTGACAGGACTTATGTATTTCTTAAGTTTCCCTTTAGCACACATTTATAAACCACCAGTGACAGTTATCCCTGATCATGGATAAAACCATGCATTTGGTGTTGATTTTCACTAAAGAGGATCATTTTTTTTCTGATTTTTATCCTTAATTTGGATTTCTTTATTACCATCCTCTATGGTCTGACTAGTCCTTGAAGAAATGTTAGTTTAATACAAAAGATGTAAAGCATTTATAATATTTAGAACATTAGATATTTTATATATCAGTAATAAGGACTTCAGTTATCATCAATTATATTACATTTGCAAAACACTATATCATTTAAGAATCATTTTCACAGCCAGGTCTTTTTGTCATTTGATATTGCATTAGGTTATAAAGAAATCAGGGGTGGAGATAGAACAGTACTCTCATTCCCTCCATCAATCCTGGTGTTTGTACTGCGCAAGTGCACCCACCCTGGGTCAGGCAGTCATATCCTCACCCCCATTCTAGCTCCACTCCTGGGCAGCTGGTGAAAAAGGCAATCTTATATAGCATCTTTGAATTATGTCTGTGAGTCTCTAGAGCACATAGAAATAAGCATAGTTTGAAGTATTCTATATATTGATGATCCTGTAATTTAACTTTCAAGTAGAAATCTTGTTTCCAATTTTTCACTTATCCTGGGACACCTTTCGGGAATTTCCACATACTCAAGACATGAGCTAATATACTAATTTACTAATTTATGATGCATTTATTTCTTTTTAGTGACACCTATTGCTTAGGGCATCCCCTTTTCAGATCAGCATATGTGGATGGCAGAATCAGGCATTGGGATATGTCTGGAATTAGGGAAAATGGACTTGAATGCAGGCTTAGAGAAATAATTGTCCTACACATTTGAAAATTTTCATGAAAAGCTCCTGAGCTGACAGTATACTTTTTCAGTGCAAAAGCACCTGGAAGAGCTCAGTTCAGAAGGCCTGGTAAAGAAGATTTATTAGTCTTAGAGATATAGATAAAAAGGACAATCAGAAGAGTGATCCTATTGAAGGTGCCCACTGAAGCACTATCTAGGTGGGAAAATGCCAGACTGGACACTTTTGGACTTTTCAGTTCAAGAAGTTCCTAATGTAGAAAAAGGTGACGAGAACAGTATAGTCATTAGACTATTTTTGTCATTGTTGGCAAAATGATTCCTATTATTAGAGTGATGCCTCTGACTGTTTTAACTAATTCCATTAATTCTTATTGGTTTAAGCCTCTTATTCTGATTCCAGGGGCACTGAGCTCTCTTCTGGTTATGACTTGGCTCTCCAGGAAATTTTTCAGGTAAGGATCACAAGAAATGCGAACATTCTGATTCTTATGACAATAGTTTCTCAAGGTGAACCTGAAAAAATGGCTCCTGATTATGATAGAGCTTACCATATAACCTGAACATAGGGAGAGAATCACGTCTCCATGATTGCTTATTCTAGTCCACTACATTTTGAATAAATTAGGCATTCTAGAGAATACCTTAAGTGCACCTGCATTTTTTGCTGTCATCTCTGGACACAGATAAGAGCAAGTTTCTGGAATTGCAAAGCACAGTACCAGCTCTTGGAATATAACTACCTTCAAGAACTACCAACCTGTAGGACACTGCCTACTCTGCCTCCACCTGCCTTTCCCACCTATTCAATCTCAGCTGATTTCTATAGGTGTGCATCAATCTCTTATTCATTTGGTTAATCTGAGTAAGTTCCTGAAAGGTTGATTAGTCCTGAAACAAAGATAAAATTTATTTATTTAATTTTGACTTCTAGCAGCATATCTTGTAGTGTGGTGGCTACTCCTGGGAACAGGAGGCAAGTGGCTTGCCTGCCTGGATGTTCTCCCCTCATTAGCAGCCCTATTTCCTTGACTTCTAACCGAAACATGTAGTAAATGAAAAAACAAGAAAACAGTTTCTAGGACACACACAACAATAGAAGTAGTTGCCATTTTTTTTTGTCGAAACATGGTAGAAAATCAAAATATGTCTTCAATTAACTTACATTGAATTATTCTCAGATTTGTAAATTACATGGTAGCAATTTTAATATTGGATATCTGTCAATCCAGGTAAATAATAGAGTCAATATAGTTTAAAAAGGCATTCTATTGTAAACACAAGTGGAATAAAAGAGAAGATGTGTAAAATAAGACTTAATTAAAATTGTTGGCTTTTAATGATAATAAAAAATTTGGAAAGTATTTGGGAAAAGGGGATAAATTTATATTTATTTCAACTGACTGAAATAGAAGCACTATATTATATCTTAGGTCCTTATCCTAGTTTCAGAGATATTTAAATCTGTGTGAAGTTAGTATGGATGAAAAAGGGTCACTGTTATAAATCTAATTGAAAGTAATCTCACAAGATGATCTGATCATAAAATTCTAGTCACACCTCAAGCCTATAACTTCCCTAGTAAAAAGTTATCTTAACCTTAAACAAGCCCTGTCCACTATTTTGGGGCATCTAGGTTAACACACCTTGAAATACTTCTTTTTCAGACCCCTCTGAAGAATAATCACCCTCAAGAGAGCATATTATCTTGTTAAGTATCTTGTAATCCAATTCTAGATATTTTCTTGCTTTTCTCTCAGATTCATGTAATATTCCTTATGTTTCCTCCTTAATTTCAAGTGCATAAAAGGACCTGCAAACTCTTTCTGAGAGCATTTTTCTCAGTCTGTTGAGATTTTGCTTCCAGGTGTGTCCTCTGTTTGGCTCAAGTAAACTCTAATAAACTCTGACAAAAATGTTCTACAAGTTTAGACACTCTCATGTCAACATTAAGAAGAGAAATTTTGCTTGTTTGTGAGAATTTCAGTAGGCTGAAAATTGAAATTAGTCTGTATGAACTTAAAGGAAAAACCTCAAGTCCTGAATCCTGCAAGGGTAGTGTTCTCTTCTAGCTTTAAAATATATAATGCAAGCCAAAGCATTTACCTGTAAGTCAGTGAACCTAACCCATTCACTAGATATTGGCATCTATTGAAGTTCTGGGCAGGGAGAGAAAGTAAGTGATGGCACTGTAGGATAAACTTTCTGGTCTCTAAATAACCTTCGATGGACCCTCTGCTCCTACCGTTCTGCCCTGTAGTCTGGTTAGGTCACGGGCATTTTTCTTGCTGCTGGGCATAACCTGGATGATTTGGTTTTGACCTTCTCGGTTGTGTTAAGTGATTTAGAGAATTAGTAAAAACTTTGAGAAAAGGATTGAGGGAATCATATCTGTCCTACTTGTTTTGGTTTGTTTTTATTTCCAGGGATATATTTGGATTATAATGGCAATATGGATCTCTTATTAACTGGTTTGTGCCAATTTAATTACTGAGATAAAACTGGACTTTCCTCCCAGGATTTTCCTGAAAATATCTCTTTATTTCTTCTGATTAAAACCTGGAGTAAATCATAAAAGCAAACACTCTTTTATTGATAAACAAAGAGAAAACACTTCCTTCATGTAAGGGGTATGCCATGTGGCTATTTCTAGTATTCTATCAACTTCAATTAATAAGCAAAGCTTTAATGCTTACTACCCTTAGGTTACAAAATGGTAAGTGGTTATTAACTGCTCTTAAGGGGAGCTATAATTACAGTATAACCAAATGCAGAGTATGTGGTTTCTCCCCCTCCTCCTTTTTAATGTGTCAGGGATTCCAACATCTCTTCACGCTGTTCTAATTTTAAAAAGTCTCCAGTGATCTCCAGCCCCCGGCATTTCCTACCCTCCCGGGAATAATAGCAACACTTACCCACCTAAAATAAACAAGCAGACACTTTCAGGACAGCTGGAGACCTTGAACAGTCTTGGCCACGACTTATCAGCCTCCAGTGGTACAGCTGTGAAGCCAGAAAACCCCCGGGCACTTAACTTTATCCTGAATAGCAACATCCCGAGCAGTGTCACAACTACATACGCATGAGCTGGAAGGATTCTAGAGACTCAATGAGGTTAAGTAACCTGATTAATAAGGCAGTAGGGAAGGGTCCATTCACTCTTGACACAATTATCCTCATTCATTTTGCACGGGGGAAGACTTGTCTCTATGTAACTGTGAACTGAGCAAGTAGAGAGTCCATCAGGCCCATATCTGCACTTTTGCATTTTGTTGTCACTCTTAACTAATAAGGTTTAATAGGTTTCCCTGATGAATTTCCCAGTGAAACTCAGGAGGTACTGAAACAAATATATTTGGAGGAGTTCCAAAAGTACTTATGTACAAGGCCAATTTAGCAATCTGAGACTCTTACGAGTAGGGGAGTATAGCCTGTGTGGGCTTTGATGCTTTCAGTTTTTTTAGGAGAGTCAGTGGAAGCTGGTGTAGAACTGAAGCTTTAGAATAGTGTATATATATGACATTAACATGTATCTTACCATTCACCCCCAAGGGACATTAACTGGTACACTAAAAGTAGGACTCAACACTTATACTTTACAACAGCAAAATTGAGGTTACGGTGATTTTCCACCTTCTAATGCTTTGCTTCCCTTTCTTAATATTGTATGTATGTCATGAGATACCTGGCTTTGGCCCAGTGTCCAGCTGGTAGCTGTGGGACTAATAGACCAACAGATGAATACGAACTTTGTCCTTATTGCATCATCAGTTTAGTGAAGTGGCTACAGATATATATTAATGTTATTCGTTTATTCATTAGCTGAATGCCTACCATGGTGATACATTGTTCCTGCCTCCAAAGGATTTTTGGTTCACTTGGACAGACAAACCCAAAGAGATACTTCGGAATCTGAAGAGGAAAGTGAATGGAAGAGAGTCGCTTGAGGATTTCAGGGAAGGCTTCTAGGAGGAGACAGTACCTTGGCTGAGTAGTGGAGAAAAAAGAGGAATTAGATGACAGAGGGGATTGTGGGTGGGTAGGGGTGGGAGAAAGGTCATTGCAAGCTGAGGCGATGACGCAAGCAAAGGCAAACTGTTGAGAAACAGCAATTGTGTAGAGTTCTTGGTTGACCTATTCCTAAGAGTTCAGAATGCTTTACAGATTGTTTTCCCTGCTTTAGTAGCCTTCCTCAGGACAGAAAGACTTGCCCAGGCAGTGTGGGCCTGTCCCAGGTTGCAGAATGATTTGGTGACATAGCTGGATCTGGCTCTTAACAGTTAGCAGGTGCAATTGAGCAGTTGTCCACCAAGAAAAGAGCCAAGAGAGTGAATTCTAAATAGTTAAAAGGTTGCACCTGCAAAATAAATGGCCCAGTGTGGAGTGGGGGTAAACGCCTTAGAACTTTAAGAAATCAAGGTAAAAAGTATTTGGTTTCATTTGCTTCATTTTCACAGTCCTACTTTACATTCACTCTTACTTCTTCTGTGTCTGGAAGGAAAAATACAGAATCATGACACTGACACTAATTACATATGACTGGATGTGGAGCTTCATTCATCAAGGAAGTTGTAGGTCATCCATTCTAATGTTGTGATTCCCCTCTATCTTCCTTCTCTCTTCCTCAATCTCACTTAGCCATTTTCTCCAGCTGCTGTTGGTAAGGAAACAATAAACACGCACATAGCTTAAGTATGACAACATTATACAGAACTGCTGCTATGTAATCCAGGCTCATGTATTGTAAAAACCACAATGAGCAATAAGAAGCATCCCTTCCCTTGAAGCATATCTCTGGCTGATTCTCATATTGAGATAATTTCTCAAGCACTTCTTAGGTGGCCTGACCATAGAAGGCAGCTGTGATATCAACAGACAGCCCTTTAAAGAACTAGCAATTCAAATCAGGAGACTCTCTCCTTCTTCCTTCCATTGGCCCTTTCTTTTTCCTTCTACTTCCTTCTCACAGTTTGCTTGTTATGCACACAAAACAAATTAGATCTAGTCATTCTCTCCACCTTCAAAATCTTCTTCATTGGTCACAAACTGTGGCTTCTCCCACCTGCCAAAGCCCAGTGGAAGGAAGGTGAGACTGGTACAAGAGGTCATATTAAAATTTAGCCCTTGACAAAAGCTATGATTAAATTAAAACAAAACAAAACAATCTCCGCCTAGTTTTAAGGTTTCTTGCTACAGCATAATTAAATGCAGTCTGATCTAGTTTTGCTTCTTAGTCTGCCTTTCATTGCAATGTTTTAAATTAATGTAGGATATGTAAGCACTGGGCAGAAAGAGGGAAAAGAACACTATCATCTGATGGATTTACTTCAAGGTCACTGAGAAAATTCCTTTTTCACAAATGGCAGAAGATGTGTTTCTGTCCTCCCTGCCTAACCCTAGGTTGCTCAGGTCCTTGCCTCTCCCTTGCACTGGCCTTGGCTCTTACAGACCCTGGAGGTGTGTGATACAAGAGTAGAGTCCAAGGAATGAGTCTGAAGATGGGTCTTCAAGTTAAGGAGAAAAGCCATGCCTAGGAAGTGCAATTGAAAGCACTATTTCATTGTTTCTGGCTTCATCTTATTCACACTTCAGTGCACATTCTGCAGCATGCAAAGGGGAGCACTGATCATGCTGATATTGGTTTGCTCATATTATCTGGTCTTTATAACTGTCTGCCTGATTTTTCATTTCTCTTCCTCCTGGTTTGATTAATCACATCTCCCTGGACCCTGGAAGCATTGGCCTGTCCATGCCAAAATGCTGACTTCCATAGCAATGGGGCCTGAGCAATGAACAGATCTGTCACAGGGCAGTCCTTGTTTTCCAGTCTTCTTTATTAACAGATCATCAGAGGAATTATTGGCTTTGTGCTGGAGAATGCAGAAAAGATATTCCTATTGCTTAATTGTTGCCTAATTTAACTCAGTTAAGGAAGTGATTTCTTAGGGGCAGGCAAGGTGAAGGTTTATTGAAAGGAGTGTCCAAGATAATGATACTGTGAATTAAATAGCTGTGTGATGACCTACCTACCTTTCTTTATGTGACTGTATTTCTAATAGATACACTCTTGAAAATGTGTATTTAATTTGAAATAAAAAAATATATTATCACTACTAGGGCAAAGGTGCTATTTACGAATCTGGTTAAATGAAAAATTAAATTGTAAATGAATAATCCCTCTCTAATTTAGTTTCTATAAAATGAGTGTGCCAAATATTGAATTTGCTTAAAGTAAGCGCAATCTAAATCGTGATGTGCATCACACAGTGCCACTGAAGCAGAGGCATGATGCCCTGTTACTGTGCTTATCGGTCTGTTCACGTGTGCTACATTTTACACAGTCTCCACCTGCAGTCGATCCTTTCCTGCTGGCAGATTTTGTCCTGCCAGTGACTCAGTATGACTTTATTTATTTGAGGTTTTGAGTATGTGTTATTAAGGCCTAAGTGACACTAGGCATTGTTCATATAACTGGAGGCAGAATTGACACCCCATGACCTACACACCTGGAGTGGTTCTTAATACATCATTCTATCTGGGGTTGTTCCTTGGAAAATTACCCTGGCCATCTAGACAATCCGACACTCATGGATGTGATTCTGCTGTCCAGTGAGAGAAAAAATGCTGTGTTGGGGGGATAGGGACACTGAAGTGCTCTGTCTGCTTAAGTTGGATCGGTTCCTTCTTCATTAGCATTTTCCTAAGTTGAGCCAAAAGATGAGGCTGACTGTGCTAATGCCACTTCAATGTCCAAATATGCTCTCCCCACTTTTTAATGATGGATTTTAGCCATAGGCTCTAATGATATCACAAAACACTATAGGGCTTATTGTCCTTGATAATTTTCTTAAAATATTTTCCAAGCAAAACTCAAATGTCTTTTTGAGACCAAATTTTCAACTCTTTCTATGTCAAGCCTGAGAACCAGATTAGAATATTAGCTACTATTTGTTAGGAGCTTTTTGAATGTACCCTAGTTTACACATAACATGGTCTTCAAGTTTTATGGGAGTAATAATAGACTATTTTGTTAAAAAGGGAAATGATAAAAGGTTAAGTAATCTGGTCCTTGTCTAGGCTGCCCCATCATGAGAGAGTGTCTGTGTCTTGTGTTCCAAAGGACAATGAAGATTCGGTCCCTCAGATCCTTCCCCGGGTCAGGAAGGGATACCTCAGTCACCAGCTTAGTCATTAACCCCTCGCTGCAAATGTGGCTACAACTGGTGCCACATTCTGAGACCCTCTGCCAGAGAAGGTTACTTCTTAGACTTATTTCTGCTCTCCGGGAGTATTAATGCCTATGATTTCCCATTTTCCATTAATCAGTTATTTGATCGATTCATCTATCCACCCTTCCCTGAGTCTGCTGAGCATAAAGCACCATGCCCCATGATGGGAATATCAAGCTGAAAAAGACCCACTGCATGTTCTCCAAGCATGCACTGTCTAGTGAGGAGACCGCCATATGCAAAGGCAGCAGGCACAGCATAGTGTAAGAGGCACTGTGATAGAAAATGTGGACAGAGTATCAAAGAAGCAGAGCAGGGGCTATTATGACATTAATAGTTTATTTGTAATAATGCTCATCAACTATGAGCTAAAAGCTAAGATATTTTTCAAAATCGCATATATTGCTCAGTATTGGACTTTGTCATTTCTTTGCTAATGATCCATGTGGACAAGTTGCCGTGGGGAGGATGTTCTTGTAGGTGCTGACTTTGCTAAAGTAGTGCCCACCCTGAATAAAATGAGAACCAGAACTATAAAGCATGCCCTTCAATCTACCAAAACAGAGAGTAATTTTATATGATTTTCATTTTAAGATATTTTAATATGAAGACATCATCTTAAGATGTGTCTTTAGATACTGTTGAATAAACCCTTAGTAAATTTGTGAATGTGTCATGAATTCATAATGTCAAACAATAGACTAGAATTAGAAGTGGGAGACATTTCTTAGCCACCCAAATTATGCACGTGGAAGCAGTAATGATTAAGAAATACGAAGTCAAAATTCCACCAATACAATTGGCATGGAAATTACCTGGGTAGAAAATTAGTCTTGATTAAGGGAAATGCCTGTAATACAGATTTTTGAAATGCAATTCATTCGTTATTTTTTTATATACTACTTAATTGGCATTCATCCTATACTAGAATGCATTATTGGGGGGGGGGGCGGCGTATATCCTCTCTTCTTATCAAAATGTGAGCTCCTTAAGGGCAAGAATTTGTTGAATACTTAAGGCCTATGTGTTTAATGAGTGCTATTTTTTTTTTTTTCTGCTACTGATACTTCTAGCCTGATCTGCATCCACATCAGTGGTTAAAATCTCACCAACTCACATCTCACCTGGCCTTTTTTAACTTCAATTTCCAGTTCTCTGTGGAGGCCATACACCAACATTGTGGTGCATTTGCTTCAGAGTGCCTGGGAGGGGAACAGGAGGGTTTCATCTTCTCTCTTTTCTCAGAAGGCCCCAATAGTAACATTTGCCAGGCTTCCAAGGGGGAATAGAATCAAATAATGGCTATTATAGCACTGTGTGTATGAGATGGAAAGCATGAATTCCAAAAGGAATTTGGAATGAACATAATGGAGTAATAAGAATGAATAGTTCAATTAAATCTGGTAAAGAATATTTAGTCTTAGTATCTGGGAAGACCTTGATGAAATAAATGAAGACAGGGTCACAGCAGGGTCTCTAGTGCAATGAAGTACGTGTACTAGCACAGTGTGAAAAGTTCCAGAGGCACCCAGTCAGGAATCTAAAAGTTAATAATTTTCATTTTCCATGTGACACAGTGGCAAACATGGAGAAGAAATGATCATACTGCATAAACATTTATGGGGAAAACCACCTGTCAGCCTGACTACTGTCTTTTACCCTGTACCCTTGGAACAGAAGCTCCTGGAAATGGGGGCTTCTGCTTCTACTTATATCATTCTGTACTTGACAGGTAAGAAGGCTCTGAGAACAGTTTTGGAGAGCAAACATAAACAAAGCGGAGAATGGCTACTTAAGTAGAAAGTGGGAGGTTGGAAGACTGAAGACTTTATTGGTCTAAAGGTCAACATTCATGAGCGAGAAGGAGGTGGGGTTTGGGGGAAGGGAAGTGATGGAGGAAAACATTCCAAAGTATGCTGCAAGTTGGCTCAGGAATGTGTTCCAATTAGCAAAGGAAGTGAGCTGAGAGCTTTGTCTTTTGATGCCCTTGGGGAAGGGTCGAAAGAAAGGAAGGTGAACAAGTGAGAAATAGGCTCAGAAAGGAACATGAACCAGTCCATAAGGATGAAAGGCTTTGCACTAAACCCTGAGATACCCAACAAGTATACGACAAGTTTTTAAATTGGACTTTTGCCTACAGACCTACAGCAGTGTGGAATCTTCTCAGTTTGGTGCTACATGTCTGTGGTGATAGCATTTTTCCTGCTGAATGAGTGTGGCTTGAGGGGCAATTCTGATTCTATAGCTATGCTGCTTGAAGTTCTCCCACTCTAGGGCAACAAGGCTTTCTCTGCTGACATCCCAGCTCAGGTGATAATTAATAATAACTAACTGTGCTGGATATTCTCCATTTACCTCCTCACTTTTTTTTTTTTTTTTTTTTTTTTTTTGGTGCTTAGCTCTGTGCCCTGAGAGGCTGACCACAAGATCAGAGGTTGCAAGGAGAAAGAAGTTGGGATGTTTCTTCCATGTTCACTCCAGCTTCTTTGTCTCATCTTTGGCAGTTGCTATGTCTCCACTGCCTCAGCTTTCACTGAGTTCCTATAATACTACTTCTTCCTCTTCCAGCCTAGGCTCATTACAACTTCCCACTGTTACCAGTGTATAGGCGAAGCAACACCCCTGGTTTATTCCCTTAACCCTACTCATACCTAGGTCTCTCCACTTTAACCATTTGAAGTAAATTTTGTTTCTCATCAAACCCTGAACTAATAATACTAACTTTGTGCCAGGCTCTATTTTCAGTTCTCTACGATCATAAACCCATTTAATTCTTCCAACGCTTTATTGATAAGTGTGAGGCACAGAAAGGTTCAGACATTTGTCCAAGGTCACACAGTAAGTGGCAGAGTAAAAGTCTGAATCTAGGCAGTTAAGCTCTAGATGCCGAGCACTTTACCACTGGTACTTCCTGCCTCTCTCTTAGCTTATATCACTTCCTGGAGCATGGCTAAGAATGAGAAGGTGGACCCAAAGAGTTCTAAAATACATGCCAAAAACATTCATATACTAAAGCTTATTCTTAGGGAATCCTTTTAGCTGATAATTAACTCTTATTTTATGATTCGCTCTACCAAAGTAGGAGATTGGATTTCCTATGCCAGTGGCTCTCAGACTTGGTTGCACAATGGAATCACCTGGGAGTTTTAAATTGTCCCTATGCTCAGGCCATGCCTCAGACTAATGAAATCAGAATTCTGGAAATGGGACACAGGCATGAAAACATTTTTAAACTTCCAGATATCAACATGCTGCCCAAAACTGAGAACCACTGTCTTAGCCACAGCAGCAATTCTTAGAAGGCAAGGATTATGGGTAGACATGCCTGGTGATATAAGTAAGGGATAACAATAGAAAGCTACACAAAAGGAGGCTCAAGAGGAGAGTTTGTGCAAGAACCATCTGTCCCCCCAACAAAAAGGCATAATCTGGGTTCACTTAATTCCTGGACAAATTGCTCCTGGGTCTGCCAACAAAGTATTATTTTTTTTTTATGATTACATTATAGAAATTGTCCCAAGTCACTTTAAAAGGTAGAATTATCATTCACATACTTTGCTTACTGAAGCAAAGGAAATATACACCTTTTAGAAAGTTTTTCACACCTAAAGATGACATTATTAAGGTTATTCTTAAATAGGGTAAACTTCAGATATCTGGAAGATTTACTTAAATTGTAATTAAAGAATCTATAGATGTCAGATAAATAAGGAATTGCCATGTAAGGCAAATGTTTATCAAAATACTCCCACTTGCTCACCTTTAGCAGAAGCTAAGTTCACCTGCTCTTGATTCATGGTCATAGTTGACATTTAAAAATCTTTTGGTCCTAATGTGGGTGATTGGACAGACACCAATGCTCATCAGGCTTTGGTAAAAACAGGATGGTGCTAGCAGCTGGTTCTCCTGGAAATGGTCCCAGCACAAGGAAAATTCAGGCTTCGGGTATCTAAACATCAGACGTGGCCTCCTCTTGTTACAACTGGTTGTTCCTTTTGGACTGGAGCTGGAATATTCCAACAATCTTTTCCTGACAGCAGAACAAACAACTTTCATTCCTTTCTTATGTTTCTCATGACTGTCTTCTTGTTTACATGCTTGCCTGTGAAAAGCTGATGTTGGGATCTGATGATAGCTCATGGGCTGCTGAGTGACTGACACTGGTCCACTGCAGCCCACCCTCACTTCTCCCCTGCACCATTAACTCAGAAGTTAGGTCACTGACCAAGGGCTATTCCAAATGTAAGCCAAGAACCCCTCTTTCTCTCTCACTTATCTCAGCGCTATAACTCTATTCCCACTAACTCCTCTACTATCTGCTCTCAAAGGGACCTAGTGCTGTTTTTTTATGAGGTCACCATGAAAACAAAGATTTCAGCCCAGGTACACAGGGGGATCTTCAATGCTTCCTGGGGGAGATCTTAAAGCAACAACCTCGCACAGATTCAGCTCCTATTGAGTTTCTCATCCTTACTATTGACATTTGGGATCACTTCATTCTTTGTGGCGGAGCTGTCCTGTCCACTGTAGGATGTTTATATCCTTGGCCTCTACCCACAAGATACCAGATCATACAGACCTTTCCCTGACTTGTGAATGAAAAATGCCTCCAGACATAGCCAATATCTTCTGGGGGTGGGAGCACAAAATTGCCCATGGCTGAGAATCACTGTTAAGAAAAAGACATTTGGAAACTCTAACCTTCATCCCCATTGGACACTGGTATCAGGACTAAGCTAAAGTTTCAGTGACTTTCTCCCCAGCACTTGGCTGTGAGATGCATGGGCTGTTGTTCTCTATCTCTAATGTTGTCATGTGGATGAGGTATTAGGTCTGTTCTGTATGGACTCTTTGGGTTGACTGAGAACTTTCCAGTAGTCAGAGTTGTTCCAAGGTGAAAGGAGCTGCCTCAGAGTGGCTGGTCTCTCCTTATAGGGCAGCCCAGATAGCTTCTCTTTGCTCCTCCAGAACCATTTCCACCCTTCTCTCCCTTGCACTGTGCATAGTCTCACCTGTAGGACTCCATTGATGGTCTCCCTTGCCTTCTGGCTTTTAGTTGGAGGAAGGGAAGAGGTGAGGTCAGGGCATTTATTCTCCAGGTCCCCTCATCTTCCAAGGTCTCTGTGGGCTCACTGTACCCCTCAACAGAAGTCTTACCTCTTGTTGGGTGGCCATCTTTGGAGGGTTCTACTTCCTTGGACCCAGGTGTGATAAAGAAGCCTCTCTGGTACTAGCTTGGCTGCTGCATTACCTGTTGCCTCACTATGCTCTGCCCTCACTCATAGCTGGTCCTGGCATCAAATCCTCTGTGTTCCTGTTAAATTAGGATGATTCAAATATGTCATATATTTCTTGTTGTACCTTTATATTGAGGATATATTATTTTCAAGGTCTCTTCTGACTCTAAATTCTATGATACTATGGAAGGCAGAGTGAGCATTTCATTAGTTGCTCAAATACTAACCTGAAGATAAAACTTCTCATCTTGGTTGAGAGATAATACATATTTATTCATAGCTTCCTATATTTGATCATTGCTGTGGAGGAAAGGGCACATCTAGAATGCCAAGCACTCGTTTTGCAGACAGTATTAGTCATTAAACCAAGAACCACCCCTTTCCTTCTTTCTCTCTCACAGAATCCTGGCTCTCTTCACTCTTTTCAGAATGGCTATGTCCTTCAAAAGACTCTGTTCCTCAGCCCTAAGGTATGAATATTAATTTATATCATCCTCCCTGCTAGGATTAGTTTAAGCATGTGTATATAACACATTGTGATTGGGTTGAAGGGGAGTCCTGCAGGGAGACTACTGGTAAAGTTTCCTCTCTTGAAAAAAGAAAAATAATAAAAAGCTGTTCTCTTTATCCCATCTCTGGACACTGTGAGAGAATATGACATCCGGAGCTGCAGAAGCCGTATTGCATTGTGGGACTAGCACAGTCCCAAGATGAAAACCTTGATGATATCTTTGAGCCAAGGAATTAACCAAACTCAAACTATTCTTCTAGAATTATATTATATGACATGATAAACATTTTTATTATTTATGCTACTTTTAGTTAAGATTTCTGGTACTTGGCTTGCAGCCCAAAACATCTCAACACACTGTTCCAGGTGTTTACCTCATTTAATCCAGTAATAAATTTTAAAGATTAAAAATGCCATCTTAACTTCTCAGCAACTTTTGCTCACTTTTTTTGAAACACTTTTTAAATTTGGCTATTGTGTTCCCATTCTTTTCAGATTTTTCCTTTGCCCCATTAGCTATTTCATCTCTCTTTTTTTTCTTCCTTTTCTTGTTGGAACCATTTTCATTTCTACCAATAGTCACAAGATGGGTGACCTCATCCAGTGCCATAAATTTCATGCAGATGCAATGACTCCAAATGTAAATCTCTAGCCCTGACTGCAGCCCAGCCCTGTATATACAACTGCCTACTTGGCCTGTCCCTTGGATATCTAATGGTCAGCCCCAACTCAATATGTGTAAAACAAACTCAACATGTCCCCTCAAACCTTCTTCTCCTCCAGGCTTAGAGGTCTCAGTAAATGGCATCTCCCTTTTTCTCAGGCTAAACTATTGGAGTCGACCTTTCTTCCTTTCTTATTCCATGGCATGGAACCCATACCCTACATCTAATCATTCAACATATTTCCAAATGTTTATTTCTTACCTCTTTACTACCATAGTTCTAATCTAAGCCACAAATCTCTCTCACAACACTACAGGTGTCTTCCTGCTTCCCCTCTGGCTACTCTACAGTCTGTCCTCAGCACATTAGCCTTAGTGATCTTTCTAAAAAAATTAGATCTTCTTACTCTCTTGCTCAAAACTCTCCAGAAGTTTCCCATCGCACTTAGTATACGCTCAGTAGTCATTACGCTAGCCTATAATGCCTTAATGATTTGGTCCCTATACCCCTATCCAACTATCTCTTTCTTGCAAATAAATGGGCCTCTTTTATTTTCCTCAAACATGATAAACACCCTTTTACCTTATGACCTTTATACGGACACTCTCTGTGTCTGGAACGTTCTTCTACTAGTGAGCCTCATGTCATATCACTCATTTTCTTCAGGTCTCTATTGAAATGGCACTGCCTCAAAAAGAATTTTCTTTAACACTCTATCTAAACTAGCATTCCTTTTCATTCTCCATCTATTTACTCTGCTTTATTTTATTCTTATAATTCACCACTTCTTGCAATCTATTACATATGTCTTTATTTGCTTATTATCTGTCTCTCTGACTTGAACAAATCTAAGCTCTGTGGGAGTGGGGATTTTGTTTTGTTCACTGCTGTGTCTCCTGCATGTAAAACAACACCTGCTGTGTTAAATGGTAGGAAAAATTTGCTGAATGGATAAATGACTCAAATGCTACTATCCCCTCTTATTGTATAGCAGAGATTTTCAGTGGAATCTTAGGTTACAGAGGGAAAATAAAGGCACCTAGGATTAGAACCCAAACCTTTTCTTCCTGGTACAGGGCTCTTTCTATTATTTCACATTGTCACCTAATGAATAAGTTAGTGATTATTTTTCCTTCAAAGGAAAGTTGTGTTTTTGTAAGGAACAAAGTCTTCTAGCACAGAAATGGGTCTCCAGTTAGGCAGTCTGTGTCAGCAAGCCAGGAGAGAGACTAAGTGTGTTTATGTGTGTGTGTACAGAGATAGAGGATAGTGGTGGTCGGTGATGGGAGTTGCTCAAAACCTTCCTGGATTTGGAAATTATATCATACCATAAAACAAATCTAGTATGTACAAAAGGTGATTCAGACCCTTCTTAATCCTATAGCAAAGGCCAAGGGTAGAGTAAATGCATCTCTATGAGGTAGTTAACTTTCTAAGGTTTTCAGGAATAATAAGAGAAAATGATTCATACAATCTCTTCCAGACTTTTTGACTCTAAGATAGGCCAGATAAAAATTAAGGAAGCCAACAGTATAGAAAATTGTGAGAGGTTTGCCCATTTTGATGAGAGCCTGCATAGACATATCTGATGGAGTATCTCAAGTACAACATCCAAAGAGCAGAAAAGGGAGTCTCTGTTCTGTATCAAGTTCATATATTTTAAGAACAAACTTTCCTCCAGTAAATTCGGTTCAGCCTGGTATATTCGAATTTGATGAGAAGCATACCTGAAGGCATTATCCAAGTGGCTTGGTTTGCTATATAAGCTAATAATAAAATTTACCATTTTTAGGGCTGCTTACTATATTCCAGATCCCATGTTAAGTGCTATTAATAATCCAACACAGGGGCTTAAGCCTCTGGTGCCTTTAGCTTGTCAGTTTTCATGATTCTCCCTATGGTCTATGAATGAGAAATGTTTACAGTTTTCTGTACACTGAAACGTATAAAATTGTTGAGGAAATTAAAGAGGACTCAAATAAATAGAGAGATATGATGTGTTCATGGATCAGAACACTCAACAATGGTAAGATGTTGATTCCTTCTAAATTGACTTTAGATTTAGCATCATCCCAATCAAAATCTTAGTAGGCTTTTTAAAAATAGAATTTGGCAAGTTGATTCTAAACTTCATATGGAAACACAAAGAATCTAGAATAGCAAAAACAAAACAAACAAAAACAAAATATTGATTAAAAAAACAAAGTTGGAGGACTAATGCTACCTGACTTGAAGATATTAGAAAGCTACACTAATCAAGATGGTATGATATTAGCTGAAAGATAGACAAATAGACCAATAGAACAGAAATAGACCTATATGCATATGAAAACCATGCTAAGAAATTTAGTGAAGAAACATAGTCCTTCCAACAAATGGTGCTAGTTAAGTAGATATCCACATCTAAAATAAGGAACTTCAATCCATACCTTCCATCATGGTAAGTATTAACTCAAAATGGATTGAAGAGAAATGTAAAACCTAAAAGTATAAAACTTCTGGAATAAAATACAGGAGAAAATATTTTGACCTTCGGTTAAGCTAAAATTTCTTAGATACCACACAAAAAGCACAATCCAGATAAGAATAAATTAATAAATGAAATTTTATCAATGTTAAAAACATCTACTCTTCCAAAGCACTACTAATAAATAAAAAGACAAGCTAGAGACTGGAAGAAAATGTTTATAATGCATATATATGACAAAATAATTGCCTCCAGAATAGATTTAAAGAGTCTCAAAACTCAACAATAAGGAAACAAATAACCCAATTTACAAAATGGGGAAAATATTTTAATAGACATCTTGTTAAAGAAGGCCTATGAATGACAAATAAGCACATGAAAAGATGCTCAACAACATCATTCTTAAGGAAATGAAAAGTAAAACCATGATAAAACACCACTGCACATCTATTAGAATAGCTCAAATTAAAAAAAGAAAATATGATTATACCAAGTGTTGACAAGGATGTGGAGGAACTGGAACTCTTGTATACTGATGATGTGACTGTAAAATGATACAACCACTTTGGAACACAAGTTAGTTTATGGCAAAGCTTAGGCTCAAATCAACGGTCAGAATGGGAAGCAGGAGGGATGGAGGCAGGCCGGTTAGGTATTTCCAAAGAACTTGGAAATAAGGTAGCTTTCAGAATTAAACTAGTAAAATGCATGCATAAAATGCATGCAAACTAGTAAAACAAAATGGATAAATTAGCCAACTGTGGAAGAAAGCCAAGACATTATCCATCTATATATATAAAATAGAAGTCTATGGTAGCATCTCAAACTTTAGTCCCATTGATCTGAGGGCATGATAATGAGGAAAATATGCTTGTGGTTATGTTAGTCAGTTTCTCAGAAAGTTGGGCATACAACTACCATATAATCTACTTATCTATTTCTAGGTATTACCCAAGGGAAAAGAAACCTCATGTCTATAGAAAAGACTTTTACACAAATGTGTAAAGAGCTTTATTTTCAATCGCCTTAAACTAGGAATAACTCAAGTATCTATTGACAGGTGAATGGATAAACACATCAATACAATAAATCCTACTCAGTAACAATGAACAGGAATGAACTATTGTTACAAGAAGCCAAAACATGGATGAAGACCAAAATAATTATGCTGAATAAAAGAAGCCAGAAGAAAAAGTATATACTGTGTGCATTTTTAAAATGAATTTCTAGGAATTACAAACTAAAGTAAAATGGCAGAAAGTAGATCAATGGTTTCTGTGAATGGGATGGGAGTAGGAAGGGGCAGTAAATGAGATTATAAAGGGCATGAGGAAACTTTTGGGGATGATGATTATGTCCATTATCTTAATTGTGATGATGGTTTTACAGGTGTGTGTGTATGTCATTATCATCAAAACTTACACTTTAAATATGTGTAATTTATTGTATGTCAAGTATACCTAAATAAAGCTGTTTAAAGAAACTCAAGTTGTTAACATCTATGGACATGAGTTTATACACGTGTGACAAGCTGGCATGAGTATACAAATCTTCCTTCCTGGACACACACATATGTAACACTCTAATCAAAAAACTAGTAGAGACTAGGGATAATGATCTCAAGTTTTTCATCCTTGCCCTTTCTGTACTGTCTTATATAGTTCCGAGGTTCTAAAGTAAGACCTTCTTACTTTATTTTTACTTCAATAGGTTTTGCGTGAAATCTAATGCCTCAAATGTACAAGACTCCAGACAGAGTTGTGGTGTGGAGAGTAGGGACACAGGTAAAATGCTAACCTATCACCCAGCAGGTAAGAGGTGCCACTTAATCTTCGGCTTCTGGAAGCCAAATTTTGTAATGAGCTGTCACTGTATTTATCACCTAAAAATTACTTCAACTGGATAAGGTGTGAAAAAACCTGGAAAACATTGCCCTGTCAACTGCATCGGTATCTTTGATGAAGTTGTCTATGGCAGAGTCCCAGATACAATTGAAAATCAGCACGTGGCCTGTTAAAATGGTTTAGGTTCTTTCCACCCCTTCATTCTGCAGACTGCTTCTGGCTTACAATAAGGCAATTGTTTTGTCAGATCACTAAAGACAGTCATATTATTAGAACATCCTGATCTTGACTTTATAGACGCTTCAGTCAAAATTACATGCAGCTGGTTCAGATGCAGTCCAAGAGCTCAGAGTGAAGGCTGAGCTGTTGCTGAGTTACAGGTCTGCCTGCCCAGGTGCACCCCATAAGGTGGTATTTAACTTGAAGAATATACCATGCTCTAAGGTCTGAAGATTCATCAAAGTGATTTTGTTGGCATGCTTAAGGTGGAACCAGCTCACAGCATCAATACAATTATAGTAATTAAAAATAATAATACAATTGGCAAGTAGATCAGAAAGCTTTGAGGCGATTCTGCCAATAGGCTCACTACATAAGAAGCCAAATTATCACAAGGTTGCTTGGTGTCTACAGAATCAGTACAAAGGCTCTTATTTGATTTTAGAATGTTACTGTCCATGGCTTGAGGCACTCTTGGTCACGGAAGGGACCTTGCTGAGGGAACCATAATGCTTTGGTGCACATTGCCAGGACTATCTTTCCTATATCTTCCAGGTTGATGGGCTCTGCTACCCAAAGGGCCTCTAGGACCCTCTGATTCTTTTTCTGCTTCCTCGGCTAACCAACTCCTTTTCACATAGTCTTTATCCAAATGGGCATAATGCAGCCACTTATTTTTCTTCTCACTAACTTATAACCATAAGCACATCTTCCTCATTTTCATGCCCTCAGATCAATGGGACTAAAGTTTGAGATGCTACCACAGACTTCTATTTTTTATATATATAGATGGATAATGTCTTGGCTTTCTTCCACAGTTGGCTAATTTTATCCATTTTGTTTTACTAGTTTGCATGCATTTTATGCATGCATTTTACTAGTTTAATTCTGAAAGCTACCTTATTTCCAAGTTCTTTGGAGATACCTAACCGGCCTGCCTCCATCCCTCCTGCTTCCCATTCTGACCGTTGATTTGAGCCTAAGCTTTGCCATAAACTAACCTGTGATTCAGCAATCCCATCAATTTCACAGCTTCAATATAATTGTTAATAACATGAGCACAATATTTTTCCAACTTATAAGGATAAAATTTCATTGAAAGAAGGAGAGTATGGAAAGAAGAAAATGAGATAGAAAGATCCCCACCCCCCAAAAAAAGCACAGATAATTAAATTTTGTACTATTTTAAATGTCCGATCTGTAAATCTTTGAAATGCGATCGTATTATGGGAAAAGGCAGTTAAATAAAGTAATGTAATCTAGCGCCTCTATGAATCTAATTTCTATTATTATTGTTATTGATTTTATGTGATAAGAAATGTTTAGATATAATCAACACCTTAATTTACAGTCAAGTGGCATATACTATTTTTATTTCTCTTTTCTAGCCGTTGTGATGGGTGAAGGGAGACCTCCGATATTAAATAGCCTAAAACCCTAAAACTAAGAGAACTACTATGCAGTTTTTAATTACTAATGTCAGATCTCCGAATTAAAATTGTAAAATACAGACAAAAAATGTCAAGATTTATCATCTTCATAATAATAAAGTCAGACTTCTAAAAAATAAGCATGTAACTAAGTGTTCAATAGACACTGATGTAAATGATCAGAGGTGAGACAAAGGTTTATCCAGATTTCCATACAGGAGTTTCTTCACTAGTGAACTGCTGCTCTCCAGGCACCTTTCAGAACCCGTCAAGGAGACCATCCTTGTCTGCACTCATTTCCTCATTCTCTATCAGGTATTTTTTTGGAAGTCTCTGTTTCTTCTTATATTTGCTCTCAGCTATGAAGAGGACAGTCTTTCAAGAAGTATTTTCTATGAGCCAATGTGATGATTGCAAACCAGGCTGACATCACCCAGAATTGCTTTCCCTATAAAATTCTGTCTTCACCCTTTTAGCTCTCTTGACATAATTAAGCACAAAACAGCCTTAATAGGTGACTTTTGGCTTACAAAGAAAGCATTACGGCATATTTTGTTTCTATTTTTCTTTGCTTTTCACAAAGCAATTTTATATCCCTTAGTTGCCAAAAGAAGTATTTCCCATAATTAGGGTTTGCTACTGTCACTTGCTCCTTGAAATATTCATCTGTCCAGCTCTCAAACTGAGAGGACTGTACCATAACTGTGGGTTTTGGAGCAGGGTGATCATAGTCCTCCTCACCCTGAAATCCTGGATAGAAAGTTCTAAAAATAATGCTCCAACTGTATCTTGTGATATTATGAGCTCTTTTATACATTAATAGGAATTAATAAGAATGGACAAGAGAGGATCCTTGGCTAGCACTGAACCGAACTGTCACTAATTAGCTGCGTGTAACTTATGTTCTCTGGGTCTTGGTTGCTTCAATAAAAAGAAAACTTGAAGGAACTGAAAGCAAGGGGGCATCTAAGGACTCTCTGAGGCAAACACTATTAGCATCTTTGTACTTTTCTACACTTCCCAGTCCTCTTTGGGCCAATAGAATGCTGATGGAAGTGATTTACTCCACTTTACTGGCTGCTCCCCAAAATGTCTCATAACCTCTCTCTTATCTATACAGCTGAAAGTGAAGGAACCTACATGGTGGGGCCACATGAAGGGGAAAAAAACGGATTTCTGAAGATGGCTGCCTAAGAAAGCCATTGACTATCATAGGAGTGAACACTAAACTGTACTGTGCTAAGCCAGGGTTTAGGATTTACTAGTTACAGCAGGGTTTACTAGTTACAGCAGTTTCCTGCAGCCCTACCTTGCCTAGTGTGTTCTTCCAGTTCTAAAAGTCTGTGTATCTAAAGAAGAGCAGAAGCAGAAAGAGATCTGAACATAGAAAGGAAATATTAGATGTAAACCTACTGTTTAATCGGATGTGGTACTCAGAGAAGCTTCTCTAAATGAACTAGTGCAAAGACCAAGGGAGCTGGAGCAATATTTAAAGGATTCTTGGTTCTTTTTAGTGTAACGGTGATTCTGTATGTGTTACAAGGCCCTGGTCGAATCTGGAGAAATAGGTTTTTTTTAGACTAGAATAAAGGCAAATTGTGGGAAAATGATGATGTCTACCTACCTCCTTTATCAATAAGAGAATTTGGTTTTTTTTTTTTTATCATATGGAAAGTAATTAAGTCTGTGTGGATACTGATCATTTGGGAAAAACAGACTGCTCCTTTTGTGTTTAGTTTAATCCTTTTTCAGAATGGATTCCCACAGATAGCATTTTTGTCTTGACATATTTTACTGAGTGAAAGTATTATTTTCAAGAAAATCCCAAAGCCTCATATTTTAGAATAAATGAAGCCTTTCTGTGGGATAAAAAAAGCCGCAGAAGACACTGGAAAACCACATGGCCCGTGTTAAATCAGGGGAAAAGTCTGGTGAGGATGTGAAAGCCTGTCTATGCTCACGGGTCACTTTCTGTGTTCTAGCTCCTGTTTACTTTCTGGACCTTGGTCAGTGTCTTTTTGACAGTATAATTTCTGCAGTGCAGCTGGGCTTTGTGATCCATAATCAAGCACAGAAAGCCTTTAGCAATCCCATCCAGGGAGCTCAATTTTCCTCGATTTAAATAAGAAAGTTAAGTCTCTGTCCAGACATGCCTCTTTGCAGGCTCAATGACTCTTTCACCTGCAGGACACTTCATCTTTGAATGTGCTTTCCCATTTTCCAGACAAGCTCAAGGGATCTGCATCTCCCTCACCCCAATAAAATTCCTGTCTGCACTAAATTGCCTTGTAGTTGTGATTTTTACCTCAATAAAACTACATCTTGAAAGGGAGAATTGGTTTGATTCTTTACCTGGCATAATTTATGCATGTTTTAGAATATACAGTATTTATGCGAGGGGGAGAAATCTTTGTGATGTGATGGGCATACCCACATTGACAGAACTAATGGCCATGCAGAGCAGTGGAACTGGCCTCTGCCATCTTCTAAGCACTGCACTCCCACTCTTACTGAGATTGCATCCACAGACATAAGATTTTCTGGGAGTCAGAAAACCCCATGGAGCTTGCTAAAATTGTGCATTCTTGGTCTTCACCCTAGATCCTGAATTAGATTCACTGTGAACGGGGTCCAGGAATCTATATGTTCAATAATCTTTGTAGGTGATTCTGGTCACAACAGAATCTGAGAAACATTCCTCAACTTAGGAGATCAAACCTCTGTTTCTGGGTTGTAATTGGCGATCACAAATAAACTATTTGATGAAAGAAAGGGAAGGAAACTAATTCTTTTTGGATGTTGTGTGTGTGTGTGTGTGTGTGTGTGTGTGTGTGTGTGTGTGTAGGAGAAATTGGAGGTTCAGAGAGGGTAATAAATATTAGTAAATAGTGGGGCAGAGATTTGAACTCAAATCTCTTTGGCTCCAAAGAGCATACTTTTTTTCACTAAGCCATACTCGCTGATCATCTTCCTGGCTATTTCCTATGTGTCCAGCAGTAGGTCAAATGTTTTAGGATTCATAACAGGTCATTCTTTTATCTACTGAGGGATATTAGGAGAATTTCTTAAGATGATAATAGTAAGTCCTTCCATTCACTTGTGGGACTTCTGTTGTGGACACTGCAGTGTACTGAGCAGAGACCCAACCTGAGACTGAGCAATCATTCTGTCAGCTCCGGAAGACTTGGTTATTGACAGCTCTCAATAGAGTTCCCTCCTAAAATTGTCCTCACCTGGAGAGAGCATCTTAATGCATGTCATGTCTCCTCCCTGGGTTAGTATACATTCTATATCTGGTCCAGGCAGTGGTATAAAGTCCAAGCCCCTTGCTTCAATTTTAGACAACTCTCACAAACCACTCCAGCACCAGAGGGCCCATACTGTTAGCCAGGGCCTTTGTTACAATTGCACTGCAGTACACCTCTCTCTCTGCCTATTCCTGTGTCCTTCCCTGCTTATCTGTGTTCCCAAGAGCACTCCCCGTAAACCTCCTGCATCCCAATTTCCATCTCTCTAGGAGTTTACTTCTCTGGGAACTCAACCTATGGTGTTGTTAAATCAAATTTTTCTTGTAGATAAGTTATGCCTATGCTTATGCTTGGGCAGTGTGTATGGGCTAAATGTGTTCCTCTCCCCCAAATTCATATGCTGAAATCCTAACTCCCAGTACTTCAGAATGTGACTATATAAGGTCTTTAAAGAGGTGATTAAGGTTAAAAAGATCATTAGAGTGGACCCTAATCTAGTATGACTAACATCTTTATAAGGAGAGGAGATTAGGACAGAAACACACATGGAGAAAAGATCATGTAAAAACCCAAGGAGAAAACAACAATTTGCAAGCCAAGGGGAGAGTCCTCAGAAGAAATAAAACCTGCTGATGCCTTGGTCTTGGACCTTCAGCCTCCAGAACTGTGAGAAAATAAATTTCTGTTATCAGTCACGAAGTCTATGGCACTTTGTTATAGCAGTTGTAGCAAACTTATAAAGGCAGATTTAGAGCTACTTCATGTTAGTTCCTATTCTTTCATGTTTACTGTCACAGAACAATCTAGAAACATGAACAGGTTTAGGTGTACAAAGGTAAGGTAATAACTTACAATAGATGAGCTTTCATATTCCCTAAAATGTCAGAATAATCATATTTTCATAGGAGTGAAAAAAGAGTACATACATTACTCTATTTAATTGCATTTCCCTGTTAGGGACATTTATCACATCCTATGGCAGATGTAAATACACAGTCTGACAGCTATTTTGGACTTACAGTGAACTTGTAATTAACAGGAAAAAAAGGACAAAAGTTTCAAATTCTGTCAGTCAATACTTTTTGGCCCTCTGTGAAGCAATAGTTCAGTCTGGTTTTTTTTCTTTAGATTAACCATAACAGACCATGTCCAACTGCCAGCTTCCTGTCTTAGTATAGAGGAAGAGTTAAGGATGCCAAAAAAAAAAAAAGTTTTACAGTTTAAAAGACTTTTTTTCCCAGTTTTTCCATTTCTCTGAGCTAGCCCCTTTATCATTCTTAGTGGCACACTGGGAAATGTTTAATTATCAGCTCTCTGGGAAAAAACAAAAAAACAAAAAAAAAAACCCAGAGAGCCTGTTGTGTAGTCTTTGCAGACTCCCACTATGGTTGTTACCAAGCTACCCTCCACATCACTGAGAAGCACGAGCACAGTCATCCGGGGACCTGAAACTAGCTGTCTCCAGGCCACCAATTCATGCCAAAAGGCAAAAGAAAGCTGCATGGTCCCCAACCTCCCTGAAGCCCTAAGATGACCCTCCAGGTGTGAGGTGGACTCTCACCTTCTTCTCAGGACTTGCTGCTACTTGCTGAGTTGGTTTTTTTTGGGGTTTTTTTTGTTTTTTTTTTTAAGCTTACTTTCAAGAATATTTATAAGTTTAGCACAGGCTTCTTCAAAAGATTTTGCTGGCCATGCCCCCACGCTATATTCATTGTTTCTACTAGAACCAGAAAATCCCTGCATCAGGGAGCTCAGGGGAGTGGCCAAGTCTAGCCCAAGCTAGACTCTCACAGGCCTGTTCTCTCACCAGGCATTTCCCCGCACTCTGCTTCTTCCATCTTTTCCCTTTAGTAATTTGTTTTAGCTGCATAGACTTTACTTTTATGTGCTGTAGAACTCTGGGTTTCACTGGAATCCTCTGTTGAGGGCTTATGCTCAGTGAGCATGTGCCAAAACACAACTCTAAGCAATTTACACACTTATCCCTACTTTATAGATGAAGAAACTGAGGCAAAGAGAGGTGAAATAACTTGTTCCAGTTCACAACATTTGTTAGTGGCTGAACTAAAGTTCAAATCAGGCAGTGTGGCTTCAGGTCCATATTTTTAACCAGACACATATTCCCCCAAAGAGATGCAGGAATATATCCTTAGGAAGCATGGATGACAAGAAATAAATGCTCCTTTTTATCAGGTGATGCTAATAATTTCCAAATATTTGCATTCTACTTAGTCTAGCATGAAGTTACATCTAAGTGTGTGTGTATGAAATAAAGTTTAATGATGAAAAAAAACACACACTCAGAAGTGGCAGAATTAATGATCTCATAGATAATTCTAAAATGAATTAAAGATTTCAGGTGGTAGAATTGTCTGTTTTTCAGGTCTAGAATACCAAAGTGGAGACTCGACATGTATTTGAAAGAACACAGTGATAATGTTCACTGCAGGGACTCATATGAAATGAAATACAGGCTTGCTTTATAGACTGCTATGTCTCTCTTTTGCCCTCACTCTCGCTCTCCATCTCGCTCTGACTGTTGTTCTGGTTTTGTTTCTGTTTAATAAAACTGGCTAGGTGGTATTAAAAATGAGAAGAGATGAGTTTCATTTCACTCTTCAGTAAGAAAATAATATTCATGTCAAATGACTTAAGGAATCACAAATAAATGTAATTTGTTTCAGTTCAGAATTGTGATTTGATTTGGATGACTCCTCTGAGGTGTCCAATTCTGTGACAGATTTTTGTCACAGAATTCTAGGACTAGGGGGGATTTTTAGGAGGTCATTACTTTAAAACATTACGGTGATATGACAATCTAATTGGTCTTTAATGACTTTCACAGAAATTCTTTTAATACTTATCAAAATGTTTAAAGAAAACATTTGTCATTTTACTTAACTTACACTGTTCCCCTGCAAATGAAATAGGGACCTCTTTGGAATGACCTGGCTGCCCAGTGAGTACTTTTTTATTTGTGTTGACAATTAATTCTCCACGTGATACAAACAACAAGTTAATGATCTCGGCACATAAAGGAATTCACTATTTTTTTTCTTTTGAGCACATGTTACTTTATGCTTACTTTCTCATTTCATCCTCAAGATAGTTTTTCTATCACCATTTTATAAATTTGGAAACAGATATTCAAAGGGTCAAAGGTTCATGGTTACTCTACTGATAAATGTAAGAGTGAGGACATAAATCCAGGTCTGCCTGACCCCAATGCCACCACACCAAGCTATGCTGCCTGCTTTCCTTAGAAATCAAATACTAGGTGCAATTACATATCATTTATGCATAATTTCCATAAAACCTTAGTAAGATAAAAGAGTTGGTTTTAACCCTAGCCACCTCCCCAGGCCAAGTTGATTTTCTTGTGGAATGGCTGAATGGAAGTGGAATGTTTTAAAGGTCACTGGCAAAGAGGAAAGGAGGCACCAGAGAACTGGCTAATTCAGAACTGAGGTAAGCATCTCTCAATAGTTCAGTAAGTGTAACTTCCAGACTTGCTTGGGCAATAGTTATACTAAGTGGAATATTCCAGTTTTATCCCAGAAGACTGCTTCCTTCCATTCAGAGGTTTCTGAATGGAAGAGGATTTCTAGTGGGCATCAGTGTATCCATATAAAAAGATTCATCTAACAAAGCAAAATCTGGCAACCTAAAATCAATCTTTCAATTTTAAATGTTAGTTGCAATCCTAGGTGAGACTGGAACACCATTTGTATTATTGTTTCAATGGAATTAGTCTGAGTCGAACTGGACAAAAGAAAGGGATGTATGTTCTTTTCATCACTACTCACCCTTGCCCACATTTTCCCAGGTGGTTCTTTCTATTAAGCCAAGGAATGCTGGAGCTCTGGATCTTGAAAAGGTCAATTCCAGCGTTTTAGTCTGCCGATCAATTTCTTTCTCTTCATAACTCTGCCTTAAAGAATACACAACGTTCTCAGGTCCATGAATGACAATACGGAATTCACAGTTTCCTGAACCTGAAAAGAGAAGTTAAAATCTTTTAAACAGGTAAACTCCAGGAAAGTCTGAGGCACTTTTCATCACTTAAAGATTGCATTATAGCATTTGGAAAAGTCAAATCCATAGTTTCATGGCCTCTATCATTCATTTATTGATTTATAAAACCAAAGGAAGCAGTTACGGAGCTCTTACTATGCATTAGCTGGAACTTCAAAGACATATAAAATATAGACCTGTCCCCTAGGAACCACAATCTAGTAGGATGAACCAAAAAATACAATGCCATAAAATGTCACAGGTACTCTGGTAGAATATGAAGTGGGTCTGGTGAGAGCACAGAGGAGGAAGAAGGTAAACTTTGGGAGTCGTGAGTGATGTTTGCCAGGTGTTTCTTATTGGGGCAGAATGGTAGGAGTGAGTGGTCCTTTATTACCTATAATCTACAACTTTAGTCCTGTCATTGATTTAACTTGTTTTTCCACTCCTCCAGCCTGCTGCCTCATTACTCCCATTTAAACTAATATAGCAGGTTGCTACTCTTATCATTCTGAAACCACCACACATTTCTGACTCTACCTCTCATCAGCAGCTTGTGAAGACCTCTGGAACCATATGTTTTTCTTATTTGCTGAAAATGAGGAAAAATGGTGTTTTGGTAATGTGGCTTTTAAACAGCTTCGATATAAAACCCAGAATTTGATTTTTTGGGAATAAAATTGAATGAGCTTTTGGTTGATTAGTCCCGACCAGTTTTTCACTTTCCTTTCATCATCCTACAGCCATAAAATTCAGTTTAGGGATGGTATGTGTGTGTATGTGCATGCATGTGTGTGTGTGCGTGTATCTTTATGAACAATAGTTAAAATACATAGTCTAAGAAAAAACCCATTACTTAAAACATGTGGGGTGCACAGAAGTCTTTTTGAGGAATGGACATCTGAATATTTGTAAAAGGAAAGTGTTTTTTCTATCAAGAATAAAAAAAATTACAACTAAATGAATGTTTTAAAACATGGGGTAGAAAAATAAGGATTGTGTTTGGTACAAAGTAGAAGCTCAGTAAAACTATGTAAAGGACCAATTCAGCTATCCTTATGGGAAAAAGAGATCTCAGAACTGCTTTCCAAACAGAGGATAATTGGGAGTTGATCTCTTTTCACTTCTGCTAGTATGGGAACAGCCTTCTGTAATTTTGTTTTGATAAACACCGTATTTATAATGACGGTTAAGTGTGTGGGGGGGGGTGCGGTGAGAGAGGAATTTTCCTCTGAGGCACTTGCAGTGGCTAGGCAAGAGGACATGGGCCCATGACTCATTTGCTCTGCCTGAACTCATGCATGGTCACCCAAGAATCTTGGCTCTAGATGGTGGAAAAGACCAACAGCAAGAGTTACTGCGTTTCTAGAGTTCTGTCCATTTCTCCCTTAGGGATTTATATCTTGAGGCATTTTAACTGTCCAAGATGTCTGAGCTTAAAGACAGTCACTCAGAGTGGATTTCCCTGTGGGGGTCCCATAAATTACAGTACCAGAAATTATATATGTGTGTGTGTGTGTGTGTGTGTGTGTTATATTTAATTATGACATATATTATATATGTTATAATATATAACATATTATAATATCATATTATATATCTAGAGAGAGATTTCATTAATTCTTTATTGTGAGATAAACACATCTACAGAAAACTGTATATAACAAAATATAGAGCATAATAAATTGCTATAAATGTAACTGCCACCCAGGTCAAGTCTTAGAATACAGCCAGGACCCCAGAAGTTTTCTGGGTGCCCTTTGCAATACAACCCCTTTCTTTTCATTAAAGGTAGCACTGCCCTAAGCCCCAAGCAAGGGACCTTGTTTTGGGCCTTGTGTTTTTGAACTTCTAGCTCTTCTCTGGCTCTGTCCCTTTCTAAGGGGGATTGGAATCTGTGGGGCCAAGAGGCCATGACCACCTGGGACCCATGACTCCCTTTCTAGACCATGTTTTAAGTACAGAGATATTTGAATTTCTTGTCCAAATGAGTCTATGCTCACTTCCAGGTCTTTCCAGGCCTCTTTCTCAGGCCTACCTTCCTGAGGGGTAACCTAGGAGCAGATATTTGTAGGAGGCTGTGGATGAAGTTTAGATTTTAGAACTAAGAAGTGTGCATATATGAACACAAAGACCCTTGAGATATGGGGTGGAACAGAGGCTAGAAGAAGAAGGTATGTTGCCTTGGGATCAGGGGCTTGCTCTTCTTATGTCGCATGTTCCAGTGAGAAGGTCTAAGTAGTCCAAGAATTCTAAGGTTCAGTTCAACCATGAAGATATATTTGTCGAGGTAAGATAGAACATCTTTTATTTAATAACTTGTCATTTTAATGTACAACTTTTAAACATTTAGGCCTATGATATGAAGTTCTCCATTTGGACCCACAAATGTTAGGAGTAAGTCTGCCTAAAGGTAGCATCCTGACTGTAATGGGAATCCCCCGTGCCTTTTTTTACACTTTATCCACTTAACTCTGCATTCTTATATACTGCAGTCAATATCCTTGTTTCTGAACTTTGAATAATTAAATCATATAGTATGTATTCTTTTATGTTGGCTTCTTCCTCTCAGCATTATGTTTGTAAAATTCACCTATGTTGTAGCTTATAATTTTCGTTGCTGTATAGTATTCCAAAATGTGGTTAACCAACCATTTTAATGCTAATGGACAATTGAGTTATCTCCAGTACTAAGCTACCACGAATAATACTGCTAATTAGATCTCTATCTATTTTTGTTGTGCGTATACTGAGGAACGAAATTGCTGGGTGATATATATATATCTTCAACTTTAGTGGAACATACTGAACTGTTTTCCAAAGTGGTTGTACTAATTTTTATTATCACCAGCAGGATATGAGAGTCCCTATTGCTCCTGACAATGTTTGGTATTTCTTAGTTTTAACTAGTCTGTACTAGGACTATTTTAAGTATGTTACTATTTTTTTTTTAATTTCCATTATCTGTATCTTAAAATACCAAAGTGATCCTAATAACTTGTAGTTCCAAATTGACCACTAATAGCATCAGTAGGAGTATATAATATTAATGACAATCACATTTATAATAATATCCAACTTTTTATTTGAGTATGGTAGCTAAGAGAAAATCTATAGCCTTGGAAGCTTCACAAATAAAAATCCAAATAAACAGGGTTGGCCCATACAATATTAAAAATAACACACAGATTAGCAGACTGACTTAGGGGGTGAATGAACATGCCATACATACAATTGTTATTGACATCCTTTCATAAGGTTATGTGTGTCCCCAGAGCATTCTCTGACATTGTGTCAGCTCTGGTAATTCACAAATTGCTGAATTACCCAGCTGGAACCAATCAGGACCACCTTAGAGATGGAAGATCAGCTGGGGAGCCCATCAGCTTGCAGCTCATTAGCATGCCACATCTGGTAACATCTGTTATTCCAGGAGGCAGCAATAACCATGTGCTCAGGTCAACAGAAAACAAGGGACATGCTCAAGTTTCTTCAGCAGAAATAGTAATAGCCTCCTTACTGCCTGTTTCTTTCACCTACTTGGGCCCCTGAGCATCCTCCCTCTTGCTAATATCCTCAACCTCTTTGCCACTTTGTCCTTTTAGTGCACCCTGTTGGGCAGAGCCCAGCCTGGAGGAACTCAATTGTTTACCTTCTCTACTTCAATCTCCCAGCTGTTGAGCATTGCTGGAAAACCACGCACTCTGCAGATGGTGTCACTATAAACTTATGTGACTAGTGCCATCTCAGCCCTTGTGCTGTGAAGCAGCCCTTCTTTGCTCCCCTGGTCAGCTCGCCCTTCCATTCTCCCATTTTTCTGTTACAATAATAGTTCTTCCTCTGTAATGATGTTTTGGTGCCTACTGCAGACACAGCTGACTACTGTCTGTTATGGACAGGGGTATTTCAGACTCTATCTGGTCTTCTTAAGTCTCTGGTTTTATTGCCTACCCTTCCACTGACCCCCAATCCCAAACTCCAACGTCAGCAGTGGTCAAATAGGCTTAAATTTTCCCCTTAAGAACCTGGTATCAGGTGCTTCCTTGGCTTGACCAAGACTTTCATTCAAATGTGGGAGGAAAAAGTGTTATGGATTGAATTATGTCTCCCGAGATTTATGTTGCAATCTTTACTTAACCCCTAGTATCTCAGAATGTGATCCTATTTAAAAATAGGATTGTCGCAGGTGTAATTAGTTAAAATGGGGTCATGCTCTCTTTGGATCTCAGTTTCCTCATTTGGGACATGAAGATGTTATAATTTTGGCAGAGCGCAGTTCCAAAATCTGTAGGAGCAAAGGTGGTGGGACAGGAAAGGCAGATCAGAAGAGAGGGCTTTGAGCTCTACACGTCTCTTTTGACCAAAGCAGTTCCAGTCTTAACTGTTTTATATTTTGAAACTCTTGGTAATATTTGGGTTAAAAAAGTGTTTCATTGTTTAAAAAAAATTAAATCTCCTAGCTCAGGTGATATTTAAGATCCTTTCCAACTGCAATAGACTATGATTATAAGGAGGTTTTACAAGTTAAGGCATATGGGTTTGATGAACATATACCATAGTTTGTCCTCAAAAAAGCCTGATTTAATAAAAATTTATTTCTTTTCAGTAAAGGGAATTCATTAAAGGACTTACTAATGCAATTTAATTTTAAAACTTTTAAAGACATTCATATAAAAACAATCATAAATTAGAAAAGCAATCTTTTATTGGACCTTACATTGCAATTTGAGGTTTAAAAATATGCTCACTGCCCACATGTGACTATAAGACTCATGTGCCAGCAAGCACTTGTACATAACAAATAGGTGATGAGCCTTTGAGAATAACTGTGGCTGTTCCATCTTTGTTTCCCCACGACCCAATTTAGTCTCTGGTACACAGTCGGTGCCCAGTAAATGTTGAATGAGAACGTATGGTGAAGTAGACTCTTCTCCTGGTGCTTAATGAGAATTCTTGGTGATAGAAAAGAAAAAGAACTTCCTGCTAAAGGAAGAGGCAGGTGGGGTGGAAAACAGAAACACAGGTTAAGAGTGGGCAGTTCTTGACTAGGTGCAGGTAAAAATGGCAGGGCTTCTGCCTCGAAAGTTATGGTGAAAATGCAGTGCTATTTAATGAAAAGGCACAAAGAAGCTAAGCATCTATTAGTCATGAATATCATAAATTGAGTGTATCTATCTGGTTATCCTTTCAACTATCTGGGTAGTATCCCGATAGAATAGCACCTGACCTCAGTCAGGTTTATAGGAAGAGTTGTCAGGAAGACCTCATCAGGGGGCCAGGCAATGTTCCCCCAAAAGAAGACACCAAGAAAACAAAGAGCAGAGCCCAGGGGCTGAAACCAACTTGTTCTGTCTAAGGGCCATTCTGGGCCTGAGACTAATGTAGCCAGCAGACTACATTGCTGTTCACTGTTTGGCAACTGACAGTACCTGAAATAGAGGCCTCTTGAAATTAAACACTTACTGACTTAGTAATTCATTTCCCTAGACTGTGGATCCTTGCTAAAATGTTGCCTGCCAGCGGATGATGGAGCCCTTCTCCCACAGTGGGATTCACAAAGTTTATTTTGGTAGGTAACTAAGACAGAAAGACAGAGTTAATTAAACCCTTTCATAAAACAGTCCATCAGCCACCTGCTTGCAGAGCAATATGTCAGATTTTTTCGCTGCTCTTTGGCAGAAAGATTGTGTTCTTCAACCTTCTCCAGGGCCTCATTCAGGATTCTAACCAGGTTACCTATGAAAACTTCTTTTTAGTTATGGTATATATTTTTTCCATTTGTGTAAAAACAATAAATAAATACCAGTGACCTTGTCAGTCCATGCCAAAGAAGAATTTTTGAGAATTTAGTACCCTAATGCATTGATCACACTTCAATTTGGCTAAACTTTTAAATTGGGTGGTTTGGCTCAATTTAACCAATGTAAATGTTGTTGGCTTATAGCTTTGCAAATGACCTTGTTCTTTCAGAATGATCCCTGGAGGGGATTGACTTTTAAGTGAATTGGAAATTTTCAGACATGTTTTAAAGATCTACAGAATAAGCTTTTCCTTTGTTTTAAATGGGCAAGACTCAGTAAACTTCATCTATGTGCACACCTAAATGTGCACCTTGGGGCATAGAAACAAAATAATTCATGTTTTAAAATTTTCTACAAACAATACGCTATTCCAAATTACAGCCAAAGCCTTGCCCAAGGAAAAGGGCATGGTAATGATCATGAAATAAATGAGGGTAGAAGCCAAGAGCTGTAAGTCCTTTAAACCCTTTGGACTTAGGCAATGTCTTCCTGAGTACATGGCCCTGATTCTTTTCCTACTTTTTGCCAGCAAATTTTTAGGGATCTCCTGGCAGAAGAGAAGACATTGTTTGATGCATCTTCCATTCCTATTGAGTTCTTGGACACCGACTATTTACAGGGACTTTCAACCACCTACTTAACCCATCTGGTATTACTTTTTATTTCTTCTTCTTTATTAAGCTCTGACTCATCTCTGCTCAGACTTTTAGGGTTCTTATAGGACTCGCTTCCCCAGATGTGGTATCCCACCCAGGACAACTTGCTGTTGTCCATGAGGAATTTTAGGTCTAGGTCCCCAGTCTTAGAGAATGGGACCATGATTCACTCAATCATCCAAGTAAGAAGTAGAGAGGTTTCCCTTGGTGTTCCTTTGTTTTCACTCCCTGCATCTAATTAGTAATGAATGGGATTTTATCATTACTAACTCTTTAGAGTTTCTAGGTTTCTCCTTTCCTCCCATCTCTTCATTTCAGTTGCTATTCTTAGCTCATTGTCTCCCTCCTGGACTGTTGGAATTATCTTTACTCTTCAACTTTAAGGCAGTGGGGAAGACTGAAAAGTTTTAACTGGGAAGAAATTTGCTCACATGTCCTTATCATAAGAATCACAATGAATCTAATAGATGAATTGGAAAGGCTGCTAGAATTGAGGTGGAGAGAAATTCATAACAATACTATGCTAGAATCTAGATGAGAAATAAGGAGGGGCCACATTAAGTTTAGTCAGAGACAATGAAAGGAGAAGAAGTAGCTATCTGGCAAATAGAATAGAGAGAGCATAATAACTGGTTGGAATTAGAAGGTGAGAGGGGGAATATTTATAATAAATGTCTACCAGGTAGAAGTTTAGGAGATTGGGTGCATGGTAGTATCATTCTGAGAAAGAGGAAATTAAGAATTAAATCTGTGAGAAAATGATAAATTTAATGTTACATGTTAAGCTCCAGTTTAATGTGGAGAATATCATGTGGGGAGAGAATCCATAAACAGTTTATACATACAAGTCTGGGAATCAGAGGGAAGTGAACATTGAAGACACAGATTTTGGAGTTATGAGCTTATAGCTTTAAGCAAGAGAATGTATGACACAAGCTGGACAGGACGTATAAAAAAAGAAAGGATGATGGCAGGCCATTAGGGGAATACTATCCCTAGAGGGCACACAGAGAAGGGGATGGAGAGTAGGAGGAAATTCAGGATACTATGCTGTTATGAAAGCAAGAGAGGAAAGAATTTGACAATTAGATTATGGACATTCTTAAAGAAATCAGTTTCAATGGAATGGCAAAGACTGATATGAAATGCAACTGGTCTGAACGATGAATGAGAGGAGAAATTTCAGATAGTGAGTTGAAACTTCTCTGTCCAGAAATTTTACTGTAAAAAAAGAAAAAAAAAGAGAGAGAAATGGGAAACAGAAGTGATAACATGAGAGATCATGGTCTTAGGCCCATGTGCACAAGAGAATAGAAAGGCTCCTGTGATGAGTAATATTATGTGTCGAATTGATTGAGCCATGGAATGGGCCCATGTATTTGGTCAAATAATACTCTGGGTGTTCTTGCAAGAGTATTTTTATATGAGAATAACATTTAAATAAGTAGACCGAGCTAAGTAGGTTACTCTTCCTAAAGTTGATGGGACCCTATCCAAACAGTTGAAGACCTAAATAGAACAAAAAGACTGACTATCCCTGAGTAAAAGCGAATTCCTCTTTCCTGAATGTCTTTGACCTGAGACACTGACTTTTTCCTGCTTTCATTCTCAAGTGAGACATTGTTTCTTCCTGGGCTTGTCAGCTTTCTGAACTGTTTTAGATGACACCATTGGTTCTCCTGGTTCTTTGGATTTGGACTGGAACTAGATCATTGGCTATTCTGGGTTTCTAGCTTGCCAGTTCACCCTGTTTATCTTAGGACTCGCCATCTCCATAATTAAATGAGCCACTTCCTTATAATAAATCATATATATGATATATATATCTACATATCTATATATATCTATATCTATATATATATATATATGTTATTGCTTCTGTTTCTATGGTGAACCCTGACTAATACAGCACAGAATGGAAAAGAAAAAATATAAAATAAGGAAGGAAGGGTGAAAGGAAAATGTGGGATGAGTGAGGTCCATGAGAGCCTACGTGCTTTGAAAATGTAGAGAGAGGGTGGGTGATTGTTTAGCTGTCTGTAATCTCTGACAACACTGATGACTCATTCACGTCATGTAATTAGAATTAGGCTTCAGACATTGCCGTCTTGGACTTTCTTGTCTTTCAGAAGCAGGACTTCCTAGCTTGGCTTGTTTTCTTGTTACTTAGGACTGGTTGCTAGCATAAGGTCATACTTAGAAAATTGAACCTTTAATAAGATTACTCAGAGACTTGGCTGCTTTCCTCCTGGCCATTTTGTCTTTATGTTGAAAAAATAAACATCACTTTTCTAAACTGACATTACACATCACTTTGAAATATGTCCTATAGTCCAGCCCTGAAAACTATGGTTTTTTTTTTAAATACACATAAAAAAGAAGCTTTTGTTTTAAAATATATTTAAAAAATTTGTTTTGCTCTGAAAAGCTTCTCTGATACTACCTGCTGAATAAAAACATTCTGTCCAGCTCGTATCTGATTCGTTTCTGCCACAGTGATATGATAATGGCAGAAATCACTGGGGTGATTTAAATAATAGGTTTATTGGGCACTTAAAATTTATTTTGTTTCTGCTCTATTTCTAATATTAAAGTGACAAAGATGAACCATTTTATTTGTGGATGTAGCAGATGCCATTTGGAGTATCTGCCCAGCTCAAAAAGATTCCCCTCATTGCTCTCTTCACTCAGCGTGGTGGGTTCCCAATTTCAGTTTGGACAACATGATCATACTTTACTGTTTAACAGCTGCCTGTACTTGAGGTGGGTGCCTGACCCAAGGTCAGAGTCAAAGTCCTTTGCACACTCACTGAGTCATTCATACTGTCCCTGTTCAAGGGTGAACTTGAGACCATGCTGCATTTCCATCTTGGTGCCATGAGATATATCCTTTTCCTCATGATGAATAACCTCCTCACCTCCCTTCCTTTCTCACTACCCTCCCAGCCCTGCCTCCAGCAAGCTGAGTTGAACTGTATTTTATTACCTGCAGCCAAGAGTCCTAATTTATTCAATTATAATAAAAACATTCCATCCTTGGGTTGTATAATAACAAGCTTAAGAATTTCAATGGTAATGGCCATGGACAGTGCACTAGGGAACACAGTGTTCTAATTAAATAATCACCCCATACTCTCTGACACCTTCTTTATCACAAGAAAGCCTCAGGAACTAGTCCCAACTGGGCTTGCTATAGCCTTTCACACTGTTAGTGGAAGCACAGTCAGGGCAATGCCTGTGATAGACAACTTGTCCAAATGTATCAGGACTACATATTCATATACCCATTGGCCCAGCAAGGGCATTTCCAGAATTTTACACTACAGCTATACTTGGACAGGTGCAAAAAAGACAGTGCAAGGTTACTTGGTAAAGCGTTGTTGGTAACAGCAAAATATCAGAAACAACTTAAATTTCTGCTAATATAGAATTGGCCAAATAAATTATGGGATTCCATACAATTGCAGTACTTTGATGCTGTATAAAAAGAATGAATAAGTTATTTATATATGGGAAGATCTTGAGATATAATGGTAAGTGAAAAGAGCAAGGTACAGAATGGTAGGTTTTGTAGGCTGACATTTGAGAGATAACATTTATTCAAATTTGCTTATATATGCATTGAAAAAAACTCTGGAAAGAAAAAAAATAAGTTAATTCCAGTAGGTTACTTGTGTGTATAAATTTGTGTATGGCAGCAGGTGGGGGTAGGGACTGGACAGCTTAGATAGAGGATAGGAATAAGAAATGGGCTAACTGTATATCTCTTAAGGTTTTAAACAATGGTATATTGTATATTGTCAACTATTCAAAAGAAAGGGGAAGGAAGAGGGAGTGAGGGAAGGGGGAGAAGAATTAGGAGGAAGAGGAGAAAGAGCAAGGAAGAGAGGAAAGAAGGAAGGGGAGAGAGAGAGAGAGAGAGAGAGAGACAGACAGACAGACGGACAGAGAGAGGAATCAGTAGCTATCAACAAAAACGATGTCTTTGTTTTATCAGAATTTGTTACTTTCGTTCCAAGGAAATATCAACAAAACATCACCCCAACAGCAGAAACTGTCTTTCCAGTTATGAGATGGCCTGCTCAGGTGCTATTGTGACTCCTATCAGAGAAAGGGAGCGAGCCTGTCCTCAGAGATATCAGCTCTCAATCTACCTTCACTGATTCAAGGTACACATCATGCTCATGGAATACTGCTCAAGTTTTCTTCTCCATCAAGGACAGAAATCTCACACAGGGGAAGACCTCTTGGAATGTATTCCTTTGCATTACACACAGTCTACATTGACAATGACATAATGACAGCAAACACGGTTCCCAGCATCCCACCTCCCAGAAAGAGGGAGATGTGTCAACCCACAAATGGTAAGCCTATCTTCCTTGAACTTCGGTCCTCCCAGGTTCCAGCTTGGTGAGTCAACAGTCTGTCTTCTGAATGGTCCATAGGACGGGAGGCACAAGTATGAACAGGGTTTAGCTTTCTGGAAAAGGTGGGCTTACGGAAGAACAATTAAAGACAACAGCTTTGCTAGATCAGGGCCATGGTAGAGAAATTGGCTTTTTCCTGAAGCTGCAGCTCACTAAATAAAAACTAAAGCCATCAGCAACTATGTTTTGAATAAAGAAAAACGACCACTGAAGTGATGATTCGGAGACACCGAATTCTCTGCACACTGAGTGGGTGAATCGCTGGGAATGTTAAATCACAGAGACTGATTTTAAAGTGCAGTGAGCCCAGTGAGGTTTGTAGAGCAGACGTACAATTGCATGCAAACAAGTCACAGGCACAGTTAGCAATGTCTTGTGTCTCTTTGCAGGTTTTCTCTTTGGCCTCTCCAGGGAGCTGGGAGAAACTCATCTGAAAATCAAACCTGCCTCAGCCATTATTTTCCCTTAAACTAGATTTAAATCTCGGGAGATCTTCTGGAGTATTCACTGAATTCTAATGAGAACTGAGCCCTCCAAATGTTATTCTTACTATGTTTTGCTAATATTTTTCACTAGAAACACATCATACCAAGATGTCTTGGACCTTTTACTTCCCAGATTATTTGAAGCTAAAGGGAGCAGACCTCCTGCTTTTGGGCTGATCCAGATTTTTCATGATCTAGCCAGGGGTAGGCAAAGATTCCAAGACAAGCCTCTAGGGAAGGCCAAAGGTTTCTGAAAGTATCTGTGGACAAAAAAAAATGCAATGCTACTGGGCTACCTCCCATAACTGAGCAGATGATAGTGTTTTGTGATTTACCAGCAGGTAGGCTGGCAGTGGCATGGGTCCTGGCACCTGACACCTGAAGTGGGAAAAGCTTCCAGCCTTTCAAATGCTTTTGGCTGCAAAGAAGCAGGCAAGGTCCAGGGGCATTCATGGGAACTAGATTTTTGGACCCAGTATTGCCAGTCAGACCTCAGGCCAAGTCTTCGAGATGCAGTAGGAATCCCAGAGTGCTTTCAACCTCTCCCGACCCTTTTCTCTGTTCCTCTCTCATCTCCGCTTCCCCAATAGCTCACCAGAAATCCTAGCATAATGTAGTAGGATGGATTTCAGTGCTTCTCAGGTGAGATCCATAAACTACCTGCTTCAGAATCACTTAAAATCTCAATTAACGGCACCTGCTCTAGAGCCATCTATTGAGTTTCTGTGGAGGCATGGAGGTGGGGTGGGGGTGGGCTGGAGCTGGAAACCTGCATTTTTCACCAAGACCCTCAGGTGATTCTTACATGCATCAAGTTGAAAAGTATTGTAGAAGGGAAAGAGTCTCAGATTAGCAGCCAAAAAATCAGAGTTCAAATCCATTTACTTCCTGGGTGGTCTTGGGCAAGTTGCTATTAACTTCCAGCCTCATTTTCTGATCTGTAAAAATGGATACATATTTTATAAACATGAGCATGCTATTTTATAGAAATTATATATTTTTTTCTCTTTGAGAATCAAATGGGATAAAATATATGATAAGGCTGGCAAACACTGAGCTCTTGCTAGATATTTGTACCTAAAACCCTATTATAGAAAAGGAATGGTGAGCTAACAAAATCTTTGTAGGCCTTGAGATGTATATTTTTTGCAACAGTTTTCAAAAGCTCATATAACTCTTTTGAGTGGATACAGAGTGAGGTAACTTAGCTATTAGAGGCCTTCCTATTCACTGAGGCCTTACGAATACACCCAGGAGTGTGAGATATCATGCCATAAGGAAGATGGGTAACAAAGAGACATGTTTGGAAAAGCAGACACAGGCTAATATAAAAGTGGGATAGTAAGTCCAACGAAGAGCACACAGCGAAAGTGGTATCTTCTACAGATGTCTTCCTTGGCAGGGGCTCTAAGTTACTGATTCTCTCTGAGGGTGACTATGTCCCCTGGGGGACACTAGACGATGTCTGGAGATGTTTTTGATTGTCACAACTGGGTGGGGGGTGTTACTGGCATCTAACGGGCAGAGGTCAGGGACGCTGTTAAATATCCTATAATACAGAGGACAGTTTCCGCAACAGAGAGTTATGTGGCTCAAAATGTTAATGGTGCCAAGGTTGAGGAACCCTGCTCTCAGTTAACAGAGAAGGCTAAGTCATGGATGATGGAAGAAGGCCTCCAGGTGGTTAAACATGTCCTGAGTTGTGGTCATCTGCTGCTGTATTGCAAGGTCTCACAGATGAACAACATGACCCAGAGTCCTGCAAGCTGGCGGGTCACCATTAACCACTTCCCATATCATATGTTCAGTGTAGCCAGTTTCCTGCTTGTTTCCACAATGAACCAGTCTGCAAAAGCATTCTTTAGACTTTTGGTAAAGCAGAGTTGCTGTCCTCTACAGCAGAGAATGAGCCTGCTCTATTCCTAGTAATTGCCTTATATTTTTATCAAGAGGAAAGAACAGTGAGAAGGAACTGGGAGGCCATGCTGTCCAACAGGATTTTCCACCCTAAGAAGCCACGTCCAGGCACGTGAAATGGACAGCAGAGGCTTAGAGGGACACTACGGAGGGCACTCAGGATTGCCATCAGATCTACATGGTCTCTGCTTTTTGACAACCCTTTTCTAGTATCTTGCGTCCCTATGTGATTCTCAGCTTCAGTTCATGGATCTCTCCAGGTGCTTCCAGTTTAGTCTTAGTTAACCAGTTTTCTGGCTTTTCTCCCTCCTTTCTATTCCCCCTCCACTTGATCCCCTGTCTCGTCTCTTCTTTCCTGGCATGGTTTGTGCTCTGGGGCTATGCCATGGTTGCCCTGGGCTCTTCCCATCCAAACTCCCATGTGTGCAGATCTAGGTGCCACACCCAGATCCCCCAAGATCTCTTCACCATTTTCACACATGCTGCCCTCCTGTGTGTAGGGGCTCAGAGTCATGAGTTTATCTGTGTGGCCACATAGGACTCCATGCCCCCAAAGACCCCATACTGAGTTTAATACTCTACTGTCACCATATTAAAATTCTTAATAGAATTTTGGACTGTATTTTGTAAGTGAATTCTGATGGGACAACAGAGCATGCAAAAGAACAAAAGAGTTACATACAATGTGTGCATCTGCCCTTTCCTGCTATCTCATTCTCATAGTGTTCACCATGAACACAGATTTCTAGTGGAGCCACAATATGTGGGAATTCACAGAGATTCAAAGTGAATATGAGCTGAGTGTGTTTTGTCTAGGACTGAGGAAGCTGTGGAGGGGAGGGATGCCGACAGTCCCAAGAGGCCATACCTTCCATTTGAACAAAAACTTGCTTCAAACACAGAGAGAAGGTCATTTTAAGAAACATGAATGACAAAGGGATCCTTTTGTGTTCTTTCTTACTCATATTACATCCCTGCACTAGCCCACTGCTTGACTTCGGCTGAAAATGATGACAGAGAAGGAAAGAGAAAGATAAGGCAACCCATAGTTCCTTTTCTTTCAATCCTTCCTTACTCACCAATGAGCCAAAGATAGAGATTGTGGATAAAATGTGAGTATCAAGAAATTAAAAGCAGTTCAGTTAGTTTAGTGCAGCTTTATCGCTGTTATGGAAAAAAACAAAATATGCAAATTGTGTAATTTTGGCGATTAGCATTCGAGTTAAATGCCCTTATATTTGCATTTAAAACTGGCATCACACAATAGAGATGAAAGCTAACATTCAAGCTCATAATATGACATTTAAATTTTAAATTTTTCTTAGAGTAGCATTAAATAGAAAATAATATAATAAAAAGCCATGACAAATGAAGAGAGAGAGAGAGACTGTGGAAGAAAGGAAAAGCTTTTATTTTAGTACCACTGATGGCAACTTTTCCCTGCTTTTAGAAATAAGGTGTCCATAGTTTCATTTTGCACTGGGCCCTGCCTCTATGCTTTTACTCCCTTTGTTGTTGTTGTTGGAGTATCTTCAGGCTGTAGGAATCAATTAGCCTGTGTGCACTGATTGATGTCCCTGAGACTAGTGCTGAGCAAATGACTGACAGATTGGGAGGTATAATACTCCAGCTCCCACATTACCTTTTCAGGACAGCCTTGGAATGTGGCCTCAACCAACTCCCAGTTCCCCTGTGGGGCTAACCCAAGTAACCTGCGTGACTTCGCTGGTAGCATAGCTTTGCTATGGTCCCACTTCCTCACTCCTCACAGTTTTTCCTGGGGAGATTACAAAACAACCACTTCCATTCAACTTAAAACGAATTCACCTGTCTGTGGTCTGTCTGTGCCAAGGCAATCGTTTTTGTGAGGTGTTAATGGTAGATGGTGATCAGATTGTGAGGTAGGAATTCAACACTACAGATATTTCCAAGGGAGTCTTTTGTAAATGTTGGGTTTTGAGGTTTATACTGAAACTTTTGATACAAAAATATTTCCATGCAGGTCAAAGGGAATTTGGAGAGCACTTTGAAGAGAGGGTCGATCACGGGCTACTCTACCACCAAGCAATGTTCTGGGCAGATCTAGGCCAAGCTCTCAGTGGGTGAAGACTGGATGGTTTGAACCACAAGAAAATGTGCTCCATTTACTTAACAAGTCTCCTGATGCCACAACATCCCTGGTTATACTTGATTTAGTAGGAGAAAAGAAAATGAAACTTACAAATATCAAGCTTTGCTTTAGCTTATTAAATTAGTCATAAGCTGGCAAGAACTGGACTGGAACCAAAACAAAAGTCATACATCTTTTTCCACTTGTCTAGGTGCCTAGTTACTTTGAGCAATTTTGGAATGCCTTTTTACCTTCTCTGCCTGGAGAACTTTTCTCCATGCTTCAAAACTCAGTGCAAATGCCAATGGTCTTTTCCATGGCACAATATATCCCTGTGTAAGTATTTGTGCATATATTTGCCACCCCCTTAGATTATAGAGACTTCAAGTCAGAATCTTTATCTCATTCATTTTTGAAGCCCCACAGCCTTATACAACACTTGGCATGTAATTGATCTCAAAAGCATTTGATTAAATAGCAATAATAGTGGCTAGCATGAGCCAGTCACTATGCTAAGTACTTTACATGCATTATTGTCTTCCCTCTTCACAACAACACAGTATCTCTGAGGTGAGTACTAGTATCCCCATGTTACATTTGTGGAAACTGAGGCCAAGGATGGTTAAGTAAATTGCCTGAGATCACGCAAATTCCAAATAGAAAAACAGAGTCAAACCCAGACTTGCTAGCACCAGAGCCTCTGTTCACCATGGAGTAAATGAAGTCAGTGGATAGGTATTTCCAAGGCTGTCAGGAAGAGTGCTCATTAGACAGACAGACTTGCCTGTACAACAGCCTCCTAATTAAATAGTTTAGCAAAGTTCCTTATATTAAAAAAGCCATTTTTTATTTCCCAACTCTATATGGAATCAATTTTCATTTTAACCAGTTTCTCCCAAGTTCATTGAGCTTTGTCGTCAGAAGGTTTGTTACACAGGTGTTTAGTTCTGGTGCAAGTTAAAAGCTTTAAAGAAACCTAGCCCAGTAGCAGAACTTGGCTCCTCCCAGATCACAATTACAGCTTGCTGTAGGATTCTACCAAAATTGCATTGTGTGTTTACAATATATAAGGAATTCTTGGAGTGGTACTGACATACCAATTAAAGACGCTGGTATTTTTGGCCCCATGGGTTAGACAAGGAAAAGGGTTTTTAGTTTGTTATGAGACACTCTCTTGCTTTTACTTAACTTTTATTGTTCATAAAGGATGTCAAGGTAATACCAAAGAAAATGAATACCACACTTGAGTCATCCGGATATACTGGACTTTTATAGCCGAACGGGTGGTGTTTCACATTGTATTTCTCTCAACCCAAGCGTAGATTCATTACAAAAATTCACCAGCTTCCCTGCCCTGGTCCCCTTCCAGCCTTTGTCACTGAGAATGTGGGAGCACATGGATAGCTATCCAAGGCTTGGTCAAGGCGGTGGGTTTGCCTGGGGCCAAACTGATCCTGTTCCTGGGGTGTCTTGCTTCCTTGTCCACTCAGGAGACATAGGCAGAGAGAAAAGATGAAAAATGAAAGAGCCAGCTAGGAGTCTTAAGCTGCTGGCCATTAATATGGGGAGGGGACCTGTATAATGTGTTAGATGGTGAGGAAATCGGAGGACATGTGGACAAAGGTCCCTCAGAGGGAAAAGAGGATATTTGCTTTGAGGCAAATTTCCTCCCACCATAAGGTGGCTTGTTCCACACCTGGGAGGGGATATTCACAGTATTAGAAGATCAACAGGGAGCAGGAATGGAATGGCCGTGCAGCCAGTCATTCTCATTTTTTGTCATCTGCCCATACAGTCTCACTCTAGGGGAAGAAATGGGGCAGTCAAAATCTCTCCATAGATCTATAATAGTGGGTTTCAGATTTGAGGTTCTCAGAATCAGCTAGCAAAATAAATAAAGGACAAGTCTGCTGTCTAAATACTCCCATGGGTAGTGGCAACATGCTAATTTCTAAAGCAATAAACTTGCATTATATTCAGTGGGGACTGTGCTACCCCACCGAAGTGGTTCTAAAAATGCATGCCTTAGGCTATGGTTGGTTGTGACAGTGACTGAAGATAGACACAATGGCATTTCATGCCTGGAAGCTGAGAATGCTAAATGCCCACTTATGAGCAGGAGACAACTCCCATCATGAAGAGTCATCCTAGCCAAAATGTTAAAACATCCCCTCAAAGAAACACTAAATGAAAGAATGGGCTTTTAATTCTTACATGTAAGGATTATTTTACCCTATAAAAAGGTTTAAATTACACTGGACAATGTCCTGTGGTGCCAGACCATTGTGCAGAGCTTTGAGGTAGAACAAGTTAATTTTGATAGTCCCTGGATAAAAGGAAAGAGAGAGGTCACCCCAGAAGATACTATACAATTCATCCTCACCCCTACCTAAAGTATATAAAGTATTTTGTGAGTGGTTTTCTCTTTTCTCTCAATGTTGAAAAATTGTTGAGTCATTGGCTTCATTTACTATAAGAGGATTGACATCATCCTCAAAACAAACAAAAAACCCAACTCGACCTAAATCTAAAATGCAAGTATGCAGCCAAGATGTGGTTCTTCATCTCTGCTTTGCCTTCTATGGTAAACTTGGACCTCTCCTGAGTTTGGTTCCTTTCATTTCAGCTAGAAGTGTGTGGCAAATAAACGATTCACCAGTCTTCCCATGGAATGGTCAACTCAGCTTTGCTGTGAGGTAGTGGCCCCAGGGGAAGCAGGCCAAGAGCTCCTTCTTCATAGGATGGCTCCTAAAAGGAAGAGGTCACCGACAACACACAAAGGAGGCTGTGCCCATAAATATCTCAAAATTGATTTCCTTAAGATCTAAACAATGAAAAACATTTGCTTGTTTAATACTTTTAAGTCCTCCAGTCTTTGTATTTAGGCTCCAACGTCTTGCTTAAGAATTCCATGGCGAGGTACAAGCATGACATCACAGTCAGGAGAAATGCACACCACATAAAGCCTTGCCTGGGTCAGAGAGAAGTGCTAAGCTCTCAAGAGGGCCCTAAGACAAATACACAAATGCTGCCTGTGCAAGGGCAAACATCTTTATGGCTTTGGTCCTGGGAAGACAGACCCGGCCTGGGATTAGAATTTACAGCTGACAAGCTGCTGATGAAGCAGTAATGGCCATTTAGTGCATGAATGGCCACTTTGGGAACAAGAGGCTTAGAACACAAGGCTGGAAATCTCAGAGTGAAGTTGGGGGCAACCCTGATCACCTTTGCTGGAATAAGTTAACTCATTGCACAATGTGTCCCTTGGGCCTTTTCTCTGCCTTCCTGTGGATTTACAGCCTTCCCTGCAGTTCTTTCAGGCTTCACCACACATGACAATTTAGCATCAAGGGAATTTCTAAGGCCAGGGGAAGGATATCTTTCTTGGCTATAAAAGTCACTCTGAAATTCTTTTCATCTGCAATATTACAAGAGCACTTGAAATGTTCATGTCCTGCCTTCTGCACAGTCCCCACCCTATAGGAGCTCACAACTTCCTGAACCCATCTTTTTCACTAGCGCATTTAAAGATGCTCTCTCTGATCCTCAAAGCATCAGCCAGCTTTAGTGCAGTGGTTCTCAACTGGGAGCAGTTTTATCCCCTAGGGGACATTTGGCAATGTCTAAAGATGTGTTTCATGGTCACAACTGGGTGGAGGGTGTTATTAAGCATATAGGGGATGGAGTCCATTCTATAGTGTACAGATCAGTCCCCAACAAAATAGGATCTAGTCCAAAATGTCAATAATGCCAAAGTTGAGAAATTTTACATTAGGGCACAGGGTAGACTGCCTCTGCAGAGGCCAAGAAAATAATTGGGTAAACTTGCATGGTCTGATGAAACTTTCCGTGATACCTGGAAATGTTCAATGTCCATGCTGACCACTATGTTAGCCACAGAGACATGTGGTTGTCTAGCACTTCAATGTAGCCACTGTGACTGAGAAAGTGAATTTTTCATTTGATCTCATTTTAATTAAATTCTAATCGTCCCATGCATCTAGTGCCTACTATATTGGACAGTGAAGGTCTATGTAATGGGAGCACAGAAACTTTGAGATAGCCAGTTATCTCCTCCACTGGTTTATAACAGAAATTCCATAGTTGGACACTCCTTTCTTATCTAAGACTTTGACTCACTGATATGAAATTACCCTGGGAGGGAGACGACTTTACCTTATAAAGCACTGATGTTAATTTAACATGACTAATGGATCTGAAAGATGTTTTGACAGGAGCAGAGAGCATTGTGGGCCCTGAAGTGAAGGAAGCAACACCATGACATTGACTAGGGCACTTGGGGTAGGAATCTGGAGTAAACTAAAGGAGGTAGAGACATGGGTTGAGGTAACAAAGGCAACCTGTGCTTACTTTAATCATATAAACTCTGCTGAGAACAGAAGCCCAATACTCACAATTCCCATTCAGAGACATGCTCTGTGAAAACTAGAGCCAAAGAGGGGTAGAAAAGACAAAGTATAAAACAAAGGTGAGCTTGTTTCCTGGTCCTTTTCTCCCTGATTTTAGCTCTTAGATTGAATCTCCAATTACTGAAATACTATGGTGCCCCCTCTCGTGGGTAAGTCAGTAAAAGAGTATCAAACGCAGGAGACAAAATGGTTGTTCTCTTTAATCTGACTACAAAATTCTGGATAAATACATCAAAGCCTTATTATTCTGATTTCTGCTGGTGCCCTAAGCAGGTAAGTGCCTCCTTGTTAACCCAGCACTGTTTTAGGGCCTATTTTCTATGTAACCCATTGAATAACTAGTCTATTATACAAAATTTCACATATGGAATGTTTTATAATTTACTGGAAATATTTCTAGAGAAGGAAATCACCAACCTCACTTGGTAAGCTGTTTCTACCCATATTTCTAGAGATGAGGAAGGAATAATGATTAAACCCAACCTTCTCTTCCTAAACGTTCTGTAGGCTCAAACTGGAGCCCCTGGTGACATCAGTTTTGCTGATTCTCATGGGAAACAATGGAGACTGAACCAAAAGAGTAAGTCCACCAGAAGTATGACAGAAGTGGGGAAACTGTGTTATAAGAAGAGCTAAAAAGAAAAGAATTCTTCTGCCCAGAAAGACACAAGCTGAGAGGAACATATGACTGAAAGAATAGATATTTGTGAACATTGACTTGTTCACAAAGTGTTAGTTTTTCTGAACATGGCAGAGTTGATGGGGTGGGGGGAGGGTTTAGGGGAGGGAATGTTGTTAAATTTAGGAGAGTGAAAGGAAGTATTTCTGTCTGAGTCAATTTAGGTTACTATAACAAAAATACCGTATACTGTGTGCTTATAAGCAACAGAACTTTATTTCTCGTAGTTCTGAAGGTTGGAAAGTACAAGATCAAGGTTCATAGATGTCTTCTTGCTGTGCCTTCACAGGGAGGAAAGGAAAAAATAGCTCTCTGGGTTCTGTTTTATAAGGACACTAATCTCACTTATTAAGACTCTACCTTTATGACCTAACAATCCCCCAATTCCATCACATAGGGGAATAGGTTTCTATATATATGAACTTCAGAGGACACATTTAGTCTATAGTATTCTGCCCCCATCTCCCTGAAAGTAACATCCTTCTTGCATGCATAGTGTTTTTGTTACATTCCAATACCCACCGGATTCTTAACTCATCCCAGTAGCAATTCAAAGGTGTAAAGTCCAAAGTCTCCTCTAAATGTCAACTAAATCAGATATAGATAGACTCAAGGTGTGTGATTCATCCTAAGGCAAATTTCTTTCCAGTTGTGAATCTAAGAAACTTTGCTTATTTTTTGCTTAACGAGTCCATCTTTAAGTTTTTCTCTCCTCAAATTTTACTATAAGAAGTCAAGAAGAGCCAAGCTGCACCTTCAACACTTTGCTTAGAAATGGCTTCAGCTAAATATTCAGTTTCATCACTGACTAGTATTACCTTCTACAAAATACTGGAACACAAAATAATTCAGCCACAGTCTTTGCCAATTCATACAAGAATGGCTCTTCTTCCAGTTTCCAGTAACATGTTCTTCATTTCTGCCTGGAACCTCATTATAATGGTCTTTACTGACCATACCTCTACCAACATTCTGTTCATGATTACTTAGATACTTTCTAAGGAGATTGTGGCTTTCTCTACACTTCTCTCTTTTCCTTCTGTGCTCTCATCAGAATTGCTCTTAAGGACCCATTCATGGCAATTTAGGCTTTTGCTAGCAGGCAACTCAAAACTCTTTCAGCCTCTACCCATTACCTGGTTCCAATGCTTCTACATTTTTAGATATTTGTTACAACAGCATCCCAATTTTAGTAGCAGTTTCTTTCTTAGTCCTTTCAGCTTGCTATAACAAAAATGCCACAGACTGTGTGGCTTATAATCAACAAATATTTCTCGCTGTTCTGGAGGCTGGGAAATCCAAGATCAAAGCATCAGCAAATTTTACGTCTTATGAGAGCTCTCTTCCTGGTTCATAGACATTTTCTCATTGTGTCCTCACATGGCCTAAGAGACAGGGAGCTCTCTGGAGTCTCTTTTATAGGAGCACTAATCTCATACATGAGGGCTCCACCCGCATGACCTAATCACTTCCCAAAGACTCCACCTCCAAACACGTTCACACTGGGAATTAAGCTTCAAAATATGAAGGGAAGAAGGGCACAAATATTTATTCTATGTCAATAGCTTAATAGAGTTGGGAGGGAGTAGTGGGGAGGGGAAGGTGATTTGGAGCTTTTTATCTCGATGCCAAAGGCCATAGAAATAAAGAGCTCCAAGGATGTTTAAATGTAAAATGACAGTTTCAAAGTTTATTTTTCACTAGAGGAAACCGGGTGTTTAAAATTAATCTCTTGAGATAAGCCTAGAGAGGTGCTCTATCTCTTTCTCATAATGGCTGCTGTGCCAGTCTCCAAAATAAGACACTAGACCAGTCTTGTCACAAGTCTTTGGGTTTATTTCATATGGCCTCTCTTGTTAAACCTCGTAATTGAATTTGAAGTTTACTCATATTTGACACAAGCAGCTTTTATGTGCTAGTGCTGAAACCAGGCTGAAACACAGTACCTCCCTGGGTTGAAGTGGCAGCAGCAAGCCCAGACATATGGGGTGGGGGCTGTCATTCAAGTGCACTAATAGCTGTTTTTAAACTGATCCGCATTAAGTCTTAGAGTGCAATGGCTGATTATTGGGTCAACAAACATGAAAAGCTTTGTCATTGGCCCAAGTTTGAACCAGAAGCAGCACGTCTTTCATGAGCATTTAAGATGAAAGATGTAAGATTAAAAAAATGTTGGTAACAGTGAGCACCATTTGAGGGTCTTTTTTGTGTATGTTTTGCTTTGAGGAAAAAGTAAGGCAATACGATCTATGAAATGTCCTTGTTCTGTTTTCAACCCAGGGGTGAAAGCTCTGAGTTACCTTCATGTTTCCATTACAAAAACTATAGAGTAGGGTTTTAATCAGAATTTCAGCTTTAACGTTTAATAAGACGACATTCATATGAAGTAGTTAGTTAATGTTGGTTCAAGGAATATATTACCGACTGTAAATTTGATCACATTATACCTCTTCTTAGAATCCTTAAAATTTTGGAGGTAGCGGCTCTCCATTACCTTCAGGATGGGGATGTCTCCTCATTGGTATGCACACCTCTCACCTTTGTTCCTGTCACATGGAGATACTTCCAGTTCTCCAAATGCTCCATGTTCCCTTGCTGTTTCCTCAGAATAATATGCATTTTCTCTGTAAAATCAGCCTTAACCATCCTTGAATTAGACTCTACTTTGTACTATTTCAACTTCATTGTAGCACATATCGTGTCCTATTGAAATTAGCTCCCAATTCAACTGGGAGATCCCTCAGGCCAGAGGTGGGTGCTTTGTTTCAGTCATTCCTGTTTTCCCAATGACTAGCATAATACCAGGCACAAAGATAGTTGGCTGGTCAACACATATTAAGTGATAGAATGGATGAGTTTCAATGAACTATAAATGATGAAGAGCATTTCAACATAGACACACCCTATATTTTCTTTTTGGCTGAATAAATGCTAATAGAGCAGTTAGTAGTCAGTCTCCTTATATCAGCTCCACACAGTTAAAAGCTATATTCTAAAACCATGGTTTCTCTGAAGACAAATAGAAAGAAAAAGTAAGAATGAAATAGTTCATACACTTCAGAAAAAAAAAAAAAAGGAAGGAAGGAAGGGTCTTCTTTCAGAAAGTCTACCTCAGTGCAAGTGATTGTTTGTATTTTGTTCTGAGGCTTGGTCCCTGAACAAAAAGAAGAAAGTGACTGAAATATATTATGTTCCATCCCTGAGATTAAAGAGGAAGCATCTTTTAGTCGCCAATCTCTCAAAAGATACAAGCTGTATTTCAACGAGAAACCTTTTCTAAAGAAGCTCAGGAGTGTAGGAGTTGCATTAGGCAATGGAAAAAAAATTGAACCTAACCTGAAGTGCCTGATTAATTATCCTGTGTATTTCCCAATACCTCCCCTTTTCATTTTTTTAGAAATGAATAAGCTTTATTATTCACCTCAAATGGACTTGTTGTGCCTCACAGGTGTTGATGCTTCTCTTGGAAAGAGTCACTCTCCTCCTCCTCTTTTTGTGGAAAGACCAAGGGAGCACTAGCACAAACACTGTGTCTCCCAGGATGTGGGGAAGACATCAGGTGAGTGGTAGGCGCAGAGGCCGGGCCAGGGCCACACAGCTGGAGAGGTTTTCCCTCCTCGCAGAGAAGGCTGTCTCTACTTGTTTCTCCCTGAGATTGCTCATCAAGTGCAGCTGGGATTTGGGCAGCCCGCAGCTGTGTTTAGGAGTGCATTTGCTTTATCTACCGCATCCTTTGAGGATTTCATTGCAGGCCATTTTATCCACTTTAATGAATGCTCCGGCAGTTTCTGAACACCAGGCTGTGTCTGCACATCCTAAAGAGTGATTATTTTCACCATTGTTAAGATTGAGTAGAACATATATTCACATATCCTTTTCATATAATGTGTCCCCCAGTTCGAGCTTAAACAAGAAGATAACCCGCAGGGAGAAAAGCTTTAGCTTAAAAGTTGGGGTTGCCCAGTTTTCTTTCTTTTCCTCGTACTCCATTAATTAATCAATTGCCTTCTGCTGTTCTTTTTAATTTTTTAGCAGTTTTCAAATCTGTCCTCTAAGTTGACCAAGTAAATATGGCACATCAATTAAAAGTCAAATTGTACAAAGTGACTTAATGGAATGGGGAAATGTGCTACATAAAGTAGAAGAGGCAGGTTATAAAATCGTTTGAGCAAATGACTATATATATATAATTTTATATAATTATATATAATATAATTTTAAAAGAAATTAATAGGGCACATGCAAAAATAAATAAAGCTTACTCCTGGAGTGGAATTAAGGGCCATTTTAATTTTATTTCATATGCATTAACATTTTCCCAAATGTTTTTACATCAAGAATGTATTAACTTTTATATCAATAATACAAAATTCTAAGAAAATGATATGAATGCACGCAAATAGGGGAAAATAAGTATTCCCTATGCTTTCTATTCCTGTCACTGCAATCATAGTTCATTTCTCCTTTTTTTCTCATCCACAAAAATTTCCTTGCATGTCACCCTCTCTTTAATCTCTCCCCATTTAATTTATTCTCTTTCACAGGGGTCATCCAGAGCAGGAAATCTGACCAAGTGGCTCCCCTAAATCGTACAGGGTTTCCTGTGAAATAAAGAAGTCCAAAATCTTCAGGCTGAAGATTAAATCCCATGAGAAGCTCTTCTGCACCTGGGGTTCAATTCCAATTCCTGTGTCTCCATCCTGGGTCATCAGGAGGCTGTCTGGGTCTCTCCTGCTTTGAGCCTGGTGTCTTCTCATCTGTCCCCACCCTTATCTACCTCTTTTACTATCTAATTCTTTTAAGAGTCAGCTCTTGTGTTACTTTGCACAGGAAGCCTTTCTCAGCATCTCCAAGTAAAATTAGGTTTTTATTTTCTGCCTTGTTCATATCTCCACATTATCATTTAACACATCAACATAAATTATTACTTCATGTGTCTCTTTCTGCACCTAAAGGGCAGGAGATTGTTCTGTCCAACTCTGTGCTCAGCTCCTAGTACAGTTCAGGCACTAGCAGGTGTGCAACAGACATTATTGAGCAAATATACCCTTAGCTGGCATAGAAAGGGGAGGGAAGAAAATGGAATCTGAGTTTACTTTCATTGATTTATTGCTCTGACTCCAGAATTGTCATTCTTAGTTAAACAAATATTATCTCTCTCTTTCCTCAGAGGATGGTAGTACACTCAAAATTTTTAAGGTATTCAAGCATGCCAGCACTTACCCACTTTGCACATTTGGAGTGAAAGGAGGTGCATCCCATTCACTGTGCCTCGTAGACACATTGAAAAACACTTCCCCTCAGTAAGCAATGTAATTCTGGATAAGTGAAGTCTTACATGGTATTTTGGGTTGAACTGTGTCCCCTCTAAATTCATATGTTGAAATCCTAAGCCCAAGTGCCTCAAAATGTGACCTTATCTGGAAATAGGATTGTTGCAGATGTAATTAGTTAAGTTAAAATGAGGTCATTAGGGTGGACTTGCTAATCCATTATGAGTAATTCAATATGACATTCTTATAAAAGGGGGAAATTTGGACACAGACACACAGAGAGAATGCCATGTGAAGATGAAGCATCATTGGGATGACGCTTCTATAAGCCAAGAAATATCCAGCAAAACACACAAATTTGGGGAGAGGCATAGACACTTCCTCAGGGATTTTGAAAGGAACTAACCCTGCCGACACCTTGATCTCAGACTTTAAGCCTCCAGAATTGTGAGATCACAAATTTCTGTTGTTAAGCTGCTCAGTCTGTGGTACTGTTTTTATAGCAGTCCTAGCAAATTAACACACTCACGGATCTTTTGATAAACTATCAGAAAGAAGCATTATATCCTAAAGCTCCCCTATTGAATTATCATTTTGGTAGCCAGCACCTGGCATGATTATGGCTTCCTTTACAAATGAGAGAGGAAAGAACCTATCCTAGCTCTTTTGAAAATTATACTATGGTATATTTTCTTATTCCTATACTTTAAAATTGTTTTTCAACTGAAAAAAAAAAACATACGACCTATTTGAATTTAGGTACATATAGAACTGAATTCAAAAGATGAAAGAATAGATTGAAAAATAAGTTCCCTGCTTACTCTCAGTCCTTGCTACCCAGTTCTCCTCCCCAGAGACAACCTCTTTTATGTGTGTGTATGTGTGTGTGTGTATACATACATACATACATACATACATACATACATACATACATACATACATATATATATATAATTTTTGCATAAATGATTTTATGTACCTAGATTTGGTGACTTAATTATAGATGTTAGAGATACATCTCTACTAGAACACACAAATGTCTCATTCTTTTTGATGACTGCTTATTATTTCTTTGATGAATATTTCTGCCCATTCTTAATAAATTCTTAGCTGACTTTTCATAATCAAGACAAACAAAACATTTTCAAAGTGATCCCATCACAGCCTGGACAGGGTGAGCCTGCCCATTACTTTAACCCCCATTGAAGAGATGGGTACTATCTTTGCCACCAGAGTTGTTAGGTGTGTTTTAAACTCTGTGAAAGCTGGCTTTCCTCATATTTTATACAGGTATCTCCAAAGCAGAGCAGCCTATGTTTGGTATAGAGCTGGCCCACCCTGGATCGCTAGATCCTCTTTTGTCAAATTTTCCCCCTCCCATGAGCTTTGCTAAAAATGATCAATTGGTACATGTTGGGCCAGATGAAATGTGAGACCACATGTATTAATCAAAACCTTTGAGTAGTGTATTCATTGCCTTCCTGTAGACCATGGGCCATCATTCACTTTCCAAATGCACTGGGATTTCAGGACTCACCTGAGTTCTCTTCTGCTTACATTTCTTGAACCTTTCCTAAATTCTCAGAGGCATTGGGAAATGCTTCTGGTTCAACAAGACTGTGCATGCATTCATCATCTAATTTCCAAAAATAAGTTAATAAAATCATTCAATTTTAATATGATTACATCATACTTTACATGGTTGATTCTGAATGTGATCTCAAGGAGATAATGGCCATATCTAACTCATTATTTTTCATATTGGTCTAAGGAGCTCTTTAAATATTAGCCATGGCCACAGATTCTGGTGATATTCAGAAGCCGTATTTACCTGGAACATCATTCCTGGTGAGTCTGTGACTTTTGAGTATGCCAGGCAGCATGTGTGCATGATAAAAATTCCCTTCCTGTTCAGAGTATCTGCGTTTCATTCATCCTTCAAAGTCTGATTGCTTCTCAGAAGTGTCCAAAGATCTCTTCAGTCTGAATGAATAGCTTTCTCTCCTTATCCAAAATGTGAAAATATACACCTTTACTTAGTAGCTCTTATTTTCCTCAGTGTTGTTTTAAGATATTGTTTTCATACTGACTTCCTTTACTAAGCTGCAAATATGCCTTGAAGACAAGAACTGGGTGTCTGTACCCCTCATTCACAGAGTAGGAGATAGTCAATGTCCACTGGGTGAAGAGATGATCATCACACATTCAGATTATCAGACAGCAATACATAACATTTATGGAGCACTTACTCCACACACATAAAGCATCATTTAAGGAATTTTCCATTGATTATCTCATTTAATTGTCATAATATTCTTTATGTGATATTATCATTATCTCCATTTTATTAAAACAGAGACATTTTAAGCCACTTGCCTGAAGTCACACAGCTAATTCAGCTTTAAATGATGTAGTCTCAGACACACTAAGATGCCTGTCTCTTAACAAGCCCCAAAGTCTACAAAAATTAAAAGTCCAGCCATCAAACTTTTATAATATAGAAGTTTAATTAATTTACAAGTTTAGTTAATAGATTATTTTAATGGCCTTCTAATTTAGCTCCCTGCTTTTGTTTTATTTCTCTTGCTTTTGTCCTAGGGTCTATGCTCAATGTGTGATCCTTTATAACTGAAGTCAGTTCTTGGCCCAAAACTTTATAATAGCTTTCCCATCTCACTAGGGTAAAAGACAGAGCCCTTATAATTGACTATAAAGTGAAATGATATCTTTTTTTGACCCTTACAATTTCTGACTTCATTTCTTACTCTGTCTCCTTTGCTTACCACATACTCCAACCATGCTGCCTTCTTTCTATTCTATTAACCAGTCAGGCATGCTTCTGCCTCACAGCTCTTTTTATTGATGCTCCCTCTCTCTGGAACTCTTTCCCCTAGAAATCCTTTATCTTCTCCAGATTGTTACTTTAAAGGAAACTTCTTAGGCTGCTGACCATGAAAGAGTAACCAGTTTCAAACTAGCTCATCCCCTGTAAATAACAGGAAACTGGGCAAGTATGTGAGGTTCACATAATGTTCAGGTAATGGAAAATTCGCAGTCAGCCCAAGAATGCAGTACCTCGCAGAAGGAGCATGAAAGTGAATCCCACAGTATATCTTGTTCTCTGTCTGGAGATCTAAAATTGAGCAGAGTACAGTAGTTTTGCCTAGCTGAAGAGACCGGGATCAGAGTTCAGAGCAATTGAAATGACTGGAATCTTTGCAGAAAGAAAGCCCTAGAAATCTGTGTATGAGGGAGGGCTGAGAGCTGGACTATACATGTGCATAGAAAAGCAGCCCAAGTCTTACCAAACATCAGCTGCTATGGACTGAGACTGAAACAAAGATAATAGAGCTTGAGAAGTTCTATGGGGTAAATAGGTGAATTTGTTAATTTTTTAAATTAACAAAAATTAAATAAAATTTAAAATTCACTTCCTTGGTCATATTTGAGTGATCAATAGCCACTATTCTATTGTTTGGTGTAAACATAGAACATTTTTCTCAATGCAGAAAGTTCAATTAAACAACTGATATTGCGCCTCTACAATGTAAAATTTACAAATTTCAGAAGCCAACCATAAATCACTAGAAGTGGAAAAACACAGAGTGAAAATCCAGAGTGAAAAATAAAAGCAGTCAAAGAAACTGATTTTAAGATGGACCAAATGTTGAACTTAGAAGATGAAGACTTTAAAACATAGTTGCTTTATAATGCATATTCAAAAAATTAAAAATATATTCAATAATTTTTAAAAAGGTACTATTGAGTGAGTAAACCAGAAATCTTAGCAGAGAAGTGGAAACCATAAAAAGAACTGCATGAAAATTCTAGAATTGTGCAATACCTTCAGTGACTCATTCACTGGAGGGCTCACAGAGTGAAGATGGTAGGAGAAACAATCAGTGCAGTTGGAGACAGATCAATAAAAACCATCAAAGAAAGAAAAAATATTTAGGAAAAATGAACACAGGGTCAGGAACCAGTGAAACAGTCTCAAACAGTCCAACACATGTGTGACCGGTATCCCAGAAGGAGAAGAGAGTGAGAGCAGAAAAAAATATAAAGAAACGGTGGCCAAGATCTTCCTCTTTCTTTCTTTCTTTCTCTTCTTTCTTTCTTTCTTTCTTTCTTTCTTTCTTTTCTTTCTTCTTCTTTTCTTTCTTTCTTTCTTTTCTTTTTTCTTTTTTCTTTCTTTCTTTCTTTTTCTTTATTTTCTTTCTTTTTGTAAAATGACAAACAAATCTAAAAATCTCAAGAAATACAAAGATAAGAGAAAACCTCACATAAGTAAATCGTAGTTGAACTACTGAACATTAAACGTAAATAGAAAATCTTAATCACAGCCAGAGAAAAAAGACATATTACATACAGGGAACAAAGTTCAGAATAATTGTTAATTTTTTTTGTCAGAAACAATAGATGCTATAAGATAATGAAAAATATCTTATGAATGTTGAATAAAAAATCCTGTCCACCAGAATTCTATATTGAACAAAAATATTTTTCAAAAATGATGTTATAGACATTCTCAGATAAACAAAATCTAAGAAAATTCATCATTGCAGACCTGAACTATAGAAAATGCTATAGGCTGTCCTTCCATCTGAAGGGAAATAATACCAAATGGAAAATGCAGAAAGAATAAAAATAGCAGAAATAGTAAAATAATCAAATAAACAAATCGTGGTATATTCATATAATGGGCTAATTAATACTCAGTAATTAAAGCAAAAACTACCTATAAATGCAATCATATGGACTAAGTTGACCAAAAGAAGCCACATACAAATACTTTATGCTATATGATTCCATTTATATGACATTCAAAAGAGGAAAAACTCATCTATAATTGCATAAATAATAACCATGGTACCTTGGGATGGGAGTAGGAGATTGACTATAAAAGAGTAAGGGGGAACTTCCTGGGGAAATGGGAATTTCTGTAGCTTAATTAGGGTAGTAGGTCAAATGTTATCAATTTAAATATTTAAAATGTGTGAATTCTACAGGAGATAAATTATATCTTAGTAAGGTGTTAAAAAATTTTAAGTTACTGACTCTTTGAGGTTCCCCCCTATTTAAAACTACACCCAGTACTCCCTAGCTTTAGTTTTCTCTCTAGAAATATAACTGTCTAATGCACTATTATATTTTGTTTATCTAGTTTTTATCTTCTCTTTAGAATTTAACTTCCATGTAAGCAAGGATTTTTGCCCATTTCTTTCACTGTTGCAACGGCGCTAAGTAATTGGCACGTAATACGTGTCAATAAATGTTACCTGAATAAACGAGTGAATGAATTAAGAAACAAATGAATAAATAAGTGAATTATTTGACTTCCTTTACTTTTTGTTACCAAATGTAAGATTGTCTGTGCTGTGAAACCAAGACGTCAGATTTCAGTGTAACACAAAGTTATAAGTCAGTAAACCTGATTAAGAAAGGAATTGACACATAGATGAAATTCATGTGTATGTAGTTGGCATGCCCATGTGAGATACTTTCCTAGACTCTGAGATGAACTATGAATGTTTACAATAAATATAACCTCAGATTTTTCTGTACTTTACCCATTAGAGATAGAGGTGTAACTAGGAAGTTCGAATAATAAGAGGGAAGAAGTGGGGCTGTAGTTGGCAAGGAATAAGATGGATGGACTGTTATCTATCATCCTGAGACCTACCACCTTTTTTATTCTTTCAGGAATTAGTAATTGTAAGCTCTGTTAAGTGTAGTGATCTCAGGAACCTGGGCCTGGCACATTTCTGGCTACAAAAAAAAGTGCTTGAGATGGACATAATTATTAGAAAATGAATGTGGCATCAATTCGAATGAGTTAAGCATCTCATTTAGTATCAAATTTCTGACAATTGAGAAAAATCTATCTGGTCTACCTTATTGAAAGGCCCACTCTAGTGAAGATATTTACCTTGAAGAGAGAAGGCTTGTTTAAGGTGGGGGAAGTTTGGAAGGGAGTGTGCACAAAATACTAATAGCATCAAGCTCCTATCCTAAGTGCCGTACCCTTCCAGAGGAAAGAACAAACTGTACTCCAAGTTTCAGGCAAAGGCATGTTTATTCCAGGTTATAGTTAATAAAATCAGATTCCAACATAAAAAGCCATCCACATGGCTCTGAAGTGTGTGACCTCAGTGCCACCTCCTCCAAGGCAAACTCCAGCCTCTCTCTGATTTCCACTGCACTTAGATTGCATAGCATACATTCCAACATGTGACTGCATTCCGCTGGGTATTGTTCCTGTTTTTTAGCCAATATTGCACCACCTACCCCCACCCCATCATGAATGTCAGCTTCTCCAGAGTTCAGAAAACAGGTACCTTATCTCCTACTATGTTTATGCTTGTCATCAACTTCCTTCTCTATCACCCCTCCCCTTCCTCCTACTCTGCCCCCCTACTAGAGTCAGTATTCAAAGAGAGTAGGGTTGGGACTCAGGGGTGGGGGAAAGAAGAGGAGAGTACTCATACTTCTCATTCTGTTTTTCTGAGTGTTAGGATTATAAATGCCAGAAGTTAGACCATTCAATGGAAAGGAAAGAAATATGGGGGCATTCTTGTGGAAGTAGAGAAGTTATTAAAGAAGAAAAACATTTTATAAAAGATGTTTTTGTCTGGAATAGGGTGACTGGGAAGGGGAAACTGCAAAGAGGGTCCAGGGTGAGGTAGGATGGGAAGAGGGTGAGAATGAGAGTGGGGGAAAAAAAAAAACCCTTAAAGATTCTGCAGGAAGAAAGAGAGAGAAGAAATCCAGTTGGGGGAATATTTATGATTTAACAGGGAGATGCTGGGGTTGGGGGTGATAGATGGAGAAGGTGAGCTGATTAATGTTTTAAGCCCAAGCCAAGAAAACTGTATAATGAAAGACTATGACATTTGTGACTTATTTCAACAGTATATCATTTTAGTGTTAAAAAATTTCAGAGTTTCAAGTTACTCATGTATGCCATATTGGTTATCTTAAGGCAGGACAGCAGTGGATGAGATGAAGAAATAGGCACCAAGATAGCAAGTGTGAATATGTGTTTATGAGTGTGTGCATGTGTGTGCGCGCTGCATTTAAAGGCATTAAAAAAGACTCTCTTCCTGCCAACTCTAGCTCTGTATGTGGAACAAAGATCAACCTCTTCCCCTGTTATCACATCCATAGAAGGGCACGGCTTCTTTGCCAGGTGAACCTCAGTATAAAGGGGTACCCAGACCCAATTCCAATGTGGTGGGTTCCTACCACACCAACAAACAATTCAATTCTTATGCTATCTGCCCAGAGGTAACATCAGATTCCACCAGTTAAGGGTTCAGTCCTACAAGATTACTTCCCCTAACCCGCATGTACTTCAGATGCCAGCTGCAAACCCAGGTTGTTACCTGGACTTCTGACCAAATGTCTACAGAGTGGAGGTTCTAACAACTCCCTTTAACTCAGAATGAAAATTATAAGTTCAGGTCATCACCTGTACTTCTTACCGACTGGCTATAAATCAGAGGGACTCATGAGCTCCTCAGGTTTGATTAATTTGCCAGAGTGGCTCACAGAACTCAGAGACACATTTTGTTTAATAGTCACTGGTTTATTGTAAAAGAATAAAACTCAGGAACAGCATGGTGGAAGAGATGCATAGAGCAAGGCGTGGGGCAAGGGCTCAGAGCTTCTATGTCCTATTCGGGCATTCCTCTCATCCCACACTTTCACGTGTTCACTAGCCAAGAAACTTTATAAAAAGACCAACAAGCTGTTCTCTTGGATTTTCAAGAAGGTTTCATTACATAATCATGATGTTATTGGCCATCATCAATTGATTCAAGCTCCAGCCCCTTGCTCCCTCCTTAAAGGCTGAGGGTAGTACTAAAAGTTCCAAATCTCTAATTACATGGTTGGTTCTCCTGGCAACCAGTCCTCACAAATGTTAATGTAGCAAAGACACCTTGCTCACTCTCAACACTTAGGAAATTCCAAGGGTTTGGGGAACTGTGAGCCAGGAACTGTGGATGAAGACCTAATATTTTATAAATCACAATATCACAATTGGATTGCCCAATGTTGAATCTGCTCTTAGTCCCCTGTCCTTGAGTTTCCAAGGACATTTCTGGGAAAGAGATTTTCTTCTTTTCAACCCCACAAACACTTGTAGAGGAAGTATCTATGGGTAGAAAGTACATGAAGCATCATGCCTTGGTTGTAAATATCAGTACAGTAGTAGGGAAAGCAGCATTAGGGAAAGATACTTTTAGTTGACATCAAAAGGCCAAGTCAGTGTGATAGATGGGGGTGGAAACAATTTCCAAGCTCATTTCTTATCACTTTTCCTGGCTCATGCCCTTCGGCCCCACTGGCCTCTTGCTGGTCCTCAGATACAACTTCTGCACCTGCTTTCTTTGCATAAAAGCTCTGACACCAGACTTTCAGGATTATGACTCCTGAGACCTCTCTGTCTAAAGCACCTCCTATACCACATCACTCACTTCTAGCTTCTTTATGACATATACCACTCTGGCATCATCTAGTGTATCTATTTATCTATTTGGCTTAGTTGTGTCTCCACTGTTAGAATATAAGCTCCATAAGAACAGGGACCTTTTTTGCCTTCTTTGTCACTAAGGACAATGTCTGGCACTCAAGAAGTGCCCAATAAATGCTCACTGAATGAATAAGCATTCCCATTTATATAATATTTTAATCTTTTATGTTGCATAGAAGGGATTTTTCTGTACTAGGTACTAATTCAGCAGACCCTCCCAGTCCTACTATTTCATATGACAATGGGTACTGTCCTTAAAAAACAAAAGAATGTGGTGGGGGACAGTGTTAGCTGTAGAGACCTATTCAGAAGAGGAATGCTCTTTATTAAGGAAGAAAATATCTGTACTTCACTTTTGTGTGTGGTCATAAGAAGTTCCAGAGGCCCCCAGGTGAGTTCAAAGTCCCTTCTGTTTACTGAGTAGAATCATCTTTATTATGATGCACACACTAGAATTTACAGGCGGAAAAGGCTTGGCTTTCTTTGACTTATGTCCATAGTTTCTGTTTGAGGCTAGCCTGGACAGTCCTTGAAAAAAGGAAGTTAGCGCTGGTGAGCACTGGGGCACTGGCATTGCAGAGAGGATCTGAGCTGGCACGTACACCCTCAGCTTTTCAAGCCTCCTTGACTTGCTTTGATCACTCAACCAGTAGCTGCTGTAGGCAGCATCCCTATGTTTATGGTTGGTAGGGATCCAGCTCTTGTGTAAAGAAGGTGTGAAAATCTCTTTACTCTGCGGGAACCCACACTTGATAGCTTTAGCCCAGAACTACTGTGTCAGGCCTAGCCCAACACTGAGTGGTGAAGGGTCAGCCAGTCTTTCCCATTTCCCTTCCTCACAATTACATTTCCTGCCCCAACCCCTTCCCCCACCCTTCATGGATCCCCATCTGGGCTAAGGAGCATCTGGGGCAGAGCTTATGCAGTCTGCTCTGGCCAGCCCTTACCTAATCTTTCCCTCCACTCTCCAGCCTCAACTCAGGGTGCCCTCCTCTCCACCAGAAGAGCAGCACCAGGGAAGTGCAGACTGGAGGCACCGAAGGGATGAAAATTGGGATGCCAGGCCATTCTTTTCATCTTTATGATCTGCAACTTTGGGCAAGTCACTTCTCTCTGAGACTCAGTTTCTTTCTTTGCAACCATGCAATAAAAATTCTCAATCTATCTAGCTCACAGTATCTCTAGGTTCAAATTAATGATGGTGTACAAACTTAAAGTCTCACTCAAGCTTCTAAACTGAGAAGTTCATAGTCCATGGTACTTCGTGAACTAGTCTGGGCAATACAACTTATATTATCATTTATATCCAATCTTCATATATATCCAGTCTTAAGGAGAAATCATTTAAGGTGAGGATTTTAGGTGTCAGGCTGACCTCTAGAGGCAATACCTTGAGAGAGAAGGTGCTTTTTAAACACTCAAGTCATAGTTTGACAATTGTCCTCTTGGCCAATACACAAAGCTGACCCATATAAATTCTCATATAATCTGGACAGGACCAAGAGATGGTCTCAGAGGCTACCATCACGTGACTATTTTGCAACTCTGGCCTCATCGAAACCATGTTTTTCTCTCGGTTCAGTTTCTTTTTCAAATATCCTGATTACAAATTGCAAAGATCAAGCAGACCTGGACAACCCCAAAGGGAAGTCTCATCATCAGACTTTGGCAACTTCCTTTCCTCTGTGACTAAGTGTGGGAGCAGAAATTGAGACTCGCAGATTCTTAGAGTAGATGAGAACTTACAGGTCAGCAGGTATGGCCTCCCTCAATGTCATCAGTCACCATACTGACTGAGAACCTACTCTGTGTCAGATGCTAGAGAGGATATGAACAAGATGCTGAACACAACACTATGATTAACCAGGAGTGGGGCAGGCCAGTAGACAAGCAGCTAGGGCGTGCAGATAAATATAGTGTAGCTGTACTCTTGAGGGGTTCTGGAGAGAATGTCCCCCAGAGTTGGGAAAATCAGAAAAGGCTTTTGAAGAGAGGTAGAGTCTTAGAGGAAAAAAGGAGTGAGCTGAAAGAAGATCGAAGGGTGGAAGGAAGATGTTTCAGGCAGAGTTTACAGCATGTGCAGAGCACAGAGGCCAGAAAGGAAAAGAGGTGGGAAGAAAGGAGAGACTGAGAAGGTGAAGTAAGAGAGTGAGAGGACCAGGATCAGAGGGATGTGATTGAGCTCTTCACACAATTAGGGACCTTCCAGGAGCCCCACAGCTGGAGTTTAGAGTTCAAGGTGAAAAGTGGCAGGAAATGAGGCTTGAGCAATAAGCCTGGGCCAGATCAAGAGAGACCTCTCCTGGACCTTGTTAGGAGTTAGGACTTCATCCCAAAGACAGCAAGGGGGCTCCAAAGGTTTTAAACAGCATAGTAGCTAGAGAATACTGGATGAATTCTAAGGTTTCTTCAGCAGTCCCCTGGCAGACAGTTCATTCAACTGTGCAGTCAACTTGTTAACAAAATGTGTGTTCAAATGGAGTCTGAAGGTGCCATCATAAGAACATAGGCCTGGTTCTTCCCTTATTAGCCTGCTTGCTGTACCATCTGTAGTGTTCTCAATATTTGAAGACTTTCTCTTATCCTACCTGTGCCTCAAGTTTCCTCTTCTTCAGGGTTAACAAGCCCAATCTCTTCCATCACTTTTCATAAGATGCAGGAGAGCTTCTCCTTGGAAGCAGGTGGTTTGGGAACCCAGCTTTTCCCCTCTTGCCTCTCCTCTAGAGAAGTGAGTCATCTCTACCACAGATGTTTAATCAACCATGAGGGCACAGGCGGAGCAGATGAACCCCTCCCTGGTGGGCAGTATATATGTTTACACAAACACTGAGCCCAGTTTGCTTTGCTTTATCACAATCAATGTCTGGCTTTTGGTTCTTTGGGTAACTAAATCTGCCACCACTGATCACCTTGCTGATTACATTCTCTTCACTCTTGCCTGATTCCCAGGAATATACTCTTTTTATGTTGCTTTATTTTGTTAACCCTCAAATATAACTATTCAGTTTCTTCTTACAGCTTCTTTCTCCGAAGCTGGGTAAATCTTAATGTGGATGCCTCAATGCCCCCTTGGCAACATGGCATAGTAGTAAAAGCAGTCTTCAGAGTCAGAAAGACCAAGTATGAATTTTAGCTCAGCTAATTAATAACTGTGTGGCTTTAGGCAAATGACTCAGTGTGGCTGAGCTTCAGTTTCTTCATCTGTATAACACTGACAGTATCTATCCTTCAGAGCTGAGAAGATCTCAGTTAATTTAGGTAATGTCCTAGGTTCATAGGAGGCATGTGAGAATTGATCATTATTAATAATGAAAATGACAATGGTAATAATGATGATGATGTAGCTCTTCTATTTACAGCTGTATGCCCTGGGTCTACTTACTTACCTAGAGCCTCAGTTTTTTAAATGAGGATAATAGTCGTTATTTGGAGATCCAATATGACAAAAATATGTAAAACACACAGTAGGCTCTTGGAGCATGAGAATATTTCTTCCTCATTGCCCTCCAGCTATCCTCATTCCCCTTTTCTTCCTCATTCCCCTTTTCAGCTATCACTTCCATTCTTAGGCCCTTTCCCCCATTTCAAGATGTTACTGACAGGGATCTTGAACTCTTTCTGAGCAAACAGCCTCCGAAATGAGCCTCTCTTTTTTTGTTGCCCAAGATCAAAGAGTCATTTGTCTGTTCCTTGTTTTTCTTGTGTTCTTTCTTTCTGCCTGTTATGGGTTGAATTATGTCCCCTGCTCTTCCCCACAAAAAAAGATACATGGTAGTCTTAACTTTCAAGATTGGTAAATGTGACCTTATTTGGAAATAGGGGCTTTGCAGATTTACTTGATATAAGATGAGGTGATTAGGGTGGGCTCTAAACCAATGACTGTTATCCTGATAAGAGAAGAGAAGCCATGTGAAGATGAAGATAAATGAGAGAAGATGAAGAGAAATTGGAATTTTGTCACCATGAGCCAAGGAATACCTAGGACTACCAGAAACTGGAAGAGGCAAGCAACAATACTCCCCTAGAGGTTTCGATGGGAGCATGGCCTTACCAACACCTTGATTCAAAACTTCTGGTCTCCAGAACTGTGAGAAAATATGCATCTGTCAAGCCATCCAGTTTTTGGTACTTTGTCATGGCATCCCTGGAAAACTGACACACTGACCCATGACTAGACAGAGCCCACATGAGTGAGAGGTTTATTATATGCAAAATAAACATTATTCAAGCACATTTTGGAATCGACAAGTGGGTTTTTTTTGTTTTTGTTTTTGTTTTTTTTTTACCCAACTTAGCATTATATTATACAATCGTGTATAAAATAAAGTGGATCGAATGGAGTATAGGCAGGTTGATCACGAAGGGAAAAAAACTGCTTTAAAAGAGTCACAACACCACCTTACTGATGGATAAGAGAAAACAAGTTGTAAAAGTTGGAAGGACTTATATGAGTGTTAGGGTGAAAAGAGTAATATGAAGCCATAATTTAGAGGTCACAGGGAGCTGGCATTTTCATGCTGACTTAATCTAAGATTTCAGCTTAACAAGGGATAAAGGTTATGACTAAAAATTAGCCACAAAGTACAACTTTACTCCTGACTTAAAAGAGGGCTAAAAGAATAAAACAAGCAGCTGTGTCAGAACTTGCAGGGCAGCGTGAGATGCTGTGGTTCAAACAAAGCTGCGTTGGCCTGAGTATGAATTAAAGGAAGAAGGAAGAAAAAGAAAGAGCTCTGGGGCTATTTATTCCTTTTCTATGGGACACATTGAAGAAAAAATCATGTCATATGTCACAGACCCAGCTGGAAAACGTGGGACCAGGCAGGGCACAAGGAATGTGAGTCACCAGCTCCCAACTTTTAGGAGCTTCGTATTTGGGAACCCAGCAAAGAGTCCCCTTGGTTCTGGGGCTGCTGTGAGCTTCAGCCAAATGTTGTGCAGGTCTTAACAATTAGGACTGATGGTGATGGTCTTGAACTCAATGAAATATGGTGTTTCATGATCTGGTACACTCCATCTTTAAGCCATTAGAACTTAGGTTTCTTTTATTGGCAACCTAAAGAGTTCTGACTAATACATAGACCTCAGCAAGGTGCAATAGGACCACCATAATACCATAAAAATATCTAGAAGCCAAGAGAGAAGATTCAATCTGTATGCATGTGACATATTGGAATTGTGGGCTTTTAAAACAGAGATGATATAAACACAGGTATGGTTACAAGAGCAATTTAGAGAACTAGAGTATTTTAAAGTATAAAATAATGGTATTATTCCTATAAATCCTGCTGGAATTATGGTATAAAAACAAAATTAAAAAAAGATAGTCGTCTGAATTTTTCTTACAATAATATGGAACAATAATAATACTAAATAATAATAATAACCATCTCAAAGGCAAGAAGTATGGGTTTCATCTAGGCTTTGACCTAGAACTACTAGCTCATCCTGGTTTGTCCAGTGGATTTGTCCCTATTTAAAAATAAAAAGTTCCATATTCCAAGAACCCTCTTAGTCCTGAACAAATCTGAATGGTTGGCTGTGCCATGTTTTGGGGGAGCTCCAGGTTTCTATAAAAGACCACAGTAGCCACTGCAGAAGGAGGTACCGAGTGACCTTTTTTGCTTCAGTCATTGGATTTTCTTCTCTCCTATTCATTTAAAATATTAGAGTCTACCAAAGATTTGTTGGGGCAAGGAAACCTGTTCTCTGAGGAACCTCCCTTTGGAATTCCATGAGTTTGTTTGTTTGTTTGTTTGTTTGTTTATTTGTGTGTGTATGTATGTATGTACGTATGTATGTATGTATGTTATGGGGAAAATGGCTCTTGTAGACTGGTAGTTCCCACACCTGGATGATCATAAGAGTTCCCTGAGAAACTTTAAAATGATATACATTCTGGATACCACCTCTGGATGGAGATTCTGACTCAGCCAGAATCGGGTGGAACCAGAGATCCATATTTTAAAAAATCTTTGCCAGTGATATACATATAAATTATTCATAAATGTCAGTGTGTTAACTATCATCAATAATAAATCACTTTCCACACACCTCACAAATGGCCAGGCACACCTTTGTTTGAGACACCATGTTCCAGTACATTTAAATTTTTCCATGCATGGCAAGGGCTTGTTAAAACAGCTGGGCCCCATCCCCAGGAGCTCTGGACAGGAAATTTGCATTTCTAAGATGCTTCCTGGGGGGCAACAGCTACCTTTAGTAAAGTGACTGTAGATCACAAGCTCTGTTGAGTGTCCTTTCTGGTTTCTTTAATTTTTGTAACTATTATAATATCCCCTTTTACCACACCCTAGTATAGTGCTCAGTAGATCATTGATGAATAAATGTGTGGATAAATGTCTTTTTGGCCTCAATGACGGTGACCTTTCCACCAGCTTTCTAAAGAATATTGTGATCTACACTTCTTAGCATGTAAGAAAGGTTTCTGTTTGTTATATAAGGAATATTGTCTCATGAGACCATAGCTGAGGATAGGGTGGGAACAACAGGATTTCCTGCTCTCAGCTTTAGGGGCTTTGTGTGAATACAATGAAGCAAATGCTACATTCTCTCCTGGGGCCTCCAGCCAAGCCCATTTAACTCTCTCAAGGACTCCATTTTGCTTGTTTGTCACTTTTCACCCACAAATTTCTTTTTGGCTTACTTTAGCTTTTGTCATATTTAAGTTTTAAACTGATTTCCCTGGAGAATACGCAAGCCTATAACTCTATTCCAGTGGGTAAACTTGTCATTATCCCTCTGAAGGCCCAAGGATGACTATTTCAATCTCTGCTCAGGCTGTGCAGGGGCCCCCTAATCATCTCTGCATCCTTTCGGCTTTGGTGGTTTGGATCTCTGCTGGGGTGCTAAACAGCCACGGGCACCTTGGCACTGTTTCCCACCCTCTTCATTAGTACAGGAAAATGTTTCTCAGACTACAGAGGCCTACACATGGATACCCAGCCCTCTACCACACACGCCCCAAACAAAGTTAGAAAGGAAGGGAAAAGCCACTGACCATTATTAGCCACTAAAGGGGAGCACCCTTTCCAACTTTTGCAGGAAAATTCAGATGGTGTTTAAGTGGCTTGACATCTCTTTTGTAACTACTTGAAATAAGAAACACCACCTGGAAAAACATGAATAATAATGGCAATCATAATAAAATTGGAAGGTTTTCCTCTATTTTAGACTCCGGTTACTGTGATGATACTGCAAACAGTTGATTATTTGATATACAGTCTTGTTACCCCTGAGAAAACAATATATGTGCCCAAGCTACCAGGAAACAGAGGGTTTTCCCATCTCCTCCCTGGAAAGAAGGTTTGATTTCTCATCAGAGCCTATACTTATGAAGAAACAATTTCCTTTAGATCAATTATACGTCAAGACGAGCTGAATGGCCAAGTATGTGGCAATGAGCAAGGCAGCCTTCCTGGCCCTTCATGCAAGCAGTCACTGTGGTTCTCACCTCCAGAGGTGAACTAGCCAACAAATAAGAGAGCAATCACTCGCTGTTCTTTAACACCAACCGTGTAACAAGAGCAAAACCTTTCCCTTGTCATCACAAAGTGGCAGAAATGTCTGTCAGTAACAGAGCTGTTCCTTGTGCAAACTGGCCATGTGTGCGCCCTGGAAGGTTCCAGAATCTCTTGGGTGTTGAGTTAAGGACATTTTGTTTCAGGAAACACCTCTGAATCTGGCAGGAAAATATTGTGTTAGATAATAATAAAACTTGAAGATTAAAAAGTTTTAATTCTCCAAGCCAAGTCATTCTAGAGAAAAACTGGCTATTTTTCTTATAGGTAGCCTGTGGTCTTTCAGCAGCATGGTAGTGGTGGTGAGCAGGTGGGTGGGAGGAGAGAGGAAACATGACATTATTGCTGTGTAATCAGAACTTTTTCTGCTTTACAAAATGTGTAATGGTGGAGGAGGATGTTGCAAGGAGAGATCTAAGATATCTATGACCATTCATAGCAGTGGAGGAGATTTTAATACCAAGGCCAAGTTCATACCACTATAGGCAACAGAAACCTGAAAAAGGCAAAAGTACTATGGCTTAATAATGCATATTACTACTACTAAGGGAGAAAATAGGTAATCCATAAAGTTCATCTTTTTTTAAGGTGGGGCAGGAACAAATATTTTGTGAGAGACACATTGAGTTCAAAAAGCTAAGAGAGACTCAAAGGGCTTCTGTATGTAACTGAGAGAATAGAAGTTCTGGCCATGTAAAGGGCAAGTCCCCAAGAATCTAAGTCAGAGGAGTTACAGGGAGAGAGCTAGCAAGGATTTCATTTGGGATGGTGTAGAAGCAGCACAGAGAGGAGCTACATATTTAGCTCTACGTAGGGAAATTATTGAAGAAGCAGGCTGAAACTTTTGGTAAGCCTCTTGCTTACATTGAGGGAATCCAGGTAAAGGGGCCTTCTGCTCAGGAGTCTGCAAGGCCTCTACTGTGTTTGGGTTTTTCTGAAGAAGAGGGTGGAGAAGATTCTACCTAATGTCTGGCATCACTGAGACATACCCGACTGGCTTTAGAGAACAAGGGCCTGCCTGTCCATATTTCGCAATAGTCTGCATTGGTTAGTTAATTTTTGGTAAATTCACATTAAAGTGAGAGCTACATTTATGCCAGTTTGGTTATCTGTAAGTTTCCCTCATTCTATGTACACACTTTTTTTACCCCATGTCCTTCTGAATATCTTCCTCTGTGTTGATGTTGGATTCATCATTACAGCAGTTTCTCCAGAGCTTTTCAACCATTGTTAGGCAGAGCTGAACACTTTCTTTCATAACATCTCAAATAAATTACCACAGAGATATTTCGGGGAGAGTCATCATATAAGGTTGGCATCCATCCATTAAACACTTGTTATGAATGTGTTCTCTAGTTGGGAGAATTAAAATGTTGGTGCACCATTTTGTCACCAAATGACTATTCCCTTGAGACTTGTTTCATGCCATTGAGGGACAAAATGCAGTGTAGTTGACAGTTGTGTCCAAAAAAAAAAGAAAACACTCATCAAATAAATTTTTGAAATTCTTACCTGTATCATGACAGAAGGAGGACGCTGTTCTATCAGCAGAGATTGGTATGGAATTCATAACTAAACTGTCCATTATGTGGTAGCATTCTGCAGTCTTCCATTGTCATGTGTCACAGAGTGAAAAGACAGTAGTCCTTTCCAACTCCAAATTCTGTGGTTCCATGGAACTATTCTTGGAAGAAGACTCAGTCTCTAGTGCCACCCAAAAGGGAAAGATTAAAGAGGGATAAGCAAAAGAACCCTGCCCATTAGGGTGAAGAGGAATGACATATGAGGAAAGGGTTAAAATACAAATACATCACAGATTGGCAAAACAAACAAACAAACAAACAAACAAACAAAGGAAAACATTATCAAGAGCTTACTAATAATTTAAAGAGAGTCGTAAGAAAAAAGAGAAAATAAAATAATCCTCACAGGTAAGAATTGTGCGGTCACCATTTAGCCAAGGAAAAGCATCCCTCCCTGCCTGCATGGACCTTTTGTAAGAGAAGCTAACAGATCTTCACAAGAGCAGAGCAATGTAGCAGAAAGAACAGAAAGGATACACCACAGAATTTCCCTCTCAAACTGGTGAGACAGGTCAAATGCTACACACATATGTAAGCTAGCTTGTGTATAGGTGTATGTGGCAATTTTTTTTATTGCCGTTTAATTTGGCAGTATTTAGACTTTATTCAAACAATGAAATAATAGAGGCATGGTCTCCAGAATTAATCTGAAAATCAGAAAATAGTCTTTTGCACATCTGGTTTTGGGTTTTGCTAAAGGAAAGTTTGTTCTTAGTACTCAGACAGCAGTGCCGTGGGGTCAAAATTGGAGGAAAGGGGATCTTAGTTAAGTGGAACCAAACCCTAGATGGTACCCTGCCTTCACCCAAATCACAGTAGATGGTTAAGAAATGCTTGTTGCTGATGAGAGAACAAAAACACGTCAGTTTTGTTTAAGGAATTCAAGGGTAAAGAAATATTATTATATTAATAAATATGTAAATATATACATATATTTATAAAGAGTTAAATATACATATATTTTATAATGTATATCCACTGATACATATGATTTAATTTTATATATAAACATATATGTGTATATTTATGTATAGTTGTATGTGTGTATAGATGTGCATGTGTGTGTGTGTATAACATGGATGTGACTCTAAGGAACAATATTTAACATTACAACAGAAGTTATATGTATTTGGAGGAGGGAGGAAGCAATGGGGGCTGAGGTGATCTGGGGTATTCAAGAGAAGATGTCAAGAAAGAAGGAATACATGAGTTAATACTGGTACATGGGTAGGAAGGAGAATTGACCTGAGCAATGGTGGAGGCATTCAAAGAATATTTGGAAGATTGTATAGGAAAAAAATAAAGTCTTAATGAGTTGTATTACACTGGCATTCTTCCATTTCATCTCCCTCCATTTCTCCCTCCGTTTTGTGTGTTCTACCTCTTGCATCAACTCTGTATGTCATAAGCCTTTCAGGAGGACCTCGAGCCCCGTTTCTAGCAACCAGAGCTTCAATGAATACTTTGATCTCATGAGCTTCAACAAATGCTTTGACCTCATGTTCTATGAACTTCACTTCTTATTTTTCTAAATCCCATTATTCATTCTTCAAATTATGCTATTAACCTCAGTCACATTATTTTTTCACTTTAGTTCCCATCTCTTGCTTGCTTTTCTCACTGGAGGGAAAGATTTGTGTAAGTGTCAAAATCTAGCACTGGGTTGACTACAGTCATCCAAGAAATACCCAACTCCGCACTTGTGATATGCCATAAACCACTAAGCCCAGAGGTGAATTTCTTTTATTAAATGGCAATACATTAGAAAATGAATGTGAAAGAAATGGATTTTTATTGACCATTCACCATTTGTAAATTCTATGCAAGACTCTACGGGGGACAGAAATGATTAGAAGTTTATAGAAAACTTCATTTATTGGAAAAGACGGATACATAACAACTAACTAAGCTAATGTTGAAAGAAACTATTCCCTAAGGTTCTTTGTTTCATCATTTGACAATCTCCATTGATAATGCATATTTTTTTAACTTAATTTTTTTTCTTGCAAAATTTTTCTAATAGAATCTGTTGAGAAAAATTCAAAAGATTCTGCTAGCCCTGTCCCATTTCTAAATGCTTTCTCATTTAAACTAAAAGATCTTTCTCCATGGACTGCAGTGAAGGATTCCATCTCAATACAGAGATTTCTCTGGCTCAGCTGAATAAACTTGCACCACGATTGTCTACAGCTCATTCACAGCTAGCTGTTGGGTATACCTGCTGTCCATCCCACTGACATAACCAGACATGAAAACCTGGTTAAAGATGAAAGATATGTTTTAAAGAGATTGACCAACTGGTTTGCACTGGCAGAGGTGAGCAGGAGAAAGTTTTTGGCAGAATTTTTTAATCCTAGGGAATATAATTAGTAATACTATAATAATTATGTATGATATCAGATGGACACTAGATTTCATAAGTTATAAAATGTCTAATCACTATATTGTACACCTGAAACTAAAATAGTATGTATGTCAACTATAGTTGAAAAAGAAGAAAAATAATTTTTTAAGCCATAAAATGATTTACAATTGGATGATCTCAATTATATGAAGATTCACTAGATATTGTAAAAAATTCTTAGGGTGTTATGGATACATATCCTGAAAAATGAGGGATATCAACAAAATATGCCTGATTGAGTAGAAGGGAAAGATTGTGTAGTAAGTCCAAAATATGTTCCTTTGAGGCATTAAAGTACTAGACCATGTCTATGCTCTAGATGTAGGTTTAATCAATGAAGGTTCTGTACCGAAGCGTGATACTGCTCATAGCTTGAGGAAGCTATGTCATGAAACAGGCAGCTACCCTTAAAGTTTCTATCTGCTGTGAGCCTGAGAATGGAGGGGTCCACCATCTCTATTCTCATTTGAGATTTGAAGAAGGATATTATTTTGCTCAAGCTTGAGTTAAGCGAATGAATATGGGGATGTTTTTTAGTCAGGAGATATGAATTCAGATTCCGATTAGGCCAACTTGGCTCTGTGATCATTCTAAACGTCACTAATTTATTTCCATTTAATAGCAATGCCTTGTCTACAGCCATGTCACTCTGAATGTGCCTGATTTCTGATCTCAGAAGCTAACTCGAGTTGGGCCTGGTTAGTACTTGGATGGGAGACCACCTAGGAATACCAGGTGCTGTAGGCATTAAATAGGTAGGTAGGTAGGTAGATAGATAGATAGATAGATAGATAGATAGATAGATACAGATAGATAGAAAGATAGATAAGTAATAGTAGTGGCTTAAAATTTTTTAGGGCTTCCCAAGTGTAAGACCCAGCTGTAAGCAGTAGATATATATTACTTGATCTTATTTCACAACAATGAAGTGATGTACAGAAAAAGTTAATGTAGCAGGCCCAAGGCTGCTATCCTTAGAAAGTCCTACTTGCAAGGTTGGCCCTGGGCTGGCATCTGGGAATATGAATTTTAGGAGGGTTCCTTCCATTTTCCGATAAGAGTACTCACTGTACTTGTTTATACAAACAATGTGGTTTATGCTGAACACCTGCTCCCCTTCTGGAAGTCTGGAACCTTGGTGCATGCCAGACAGAGGGTGCCTAAGTGGCCCGTTCTCATTTAAAACTCTAGCATTGAGTCTCTAATGAGCTTCCTGTGGTAGGCACCATTTCACACCTTTCATAAGTCCTTGCTGGAGGAATTAAGTGTGTCCTGTATGACTCCACTGGGAGAGGACTCTTAGTAGTTCGTGCCTGGTTTCCTCTGAGCTTTGTCCATGTGCTTTTCTCGTTGCTGATTTCAATCTGTATCCACTTGCTATAATAAATCATAGCTGTGGGTATGACTATATGCTGAGTCCTGCGAGTCTTCCTAATAACTAATCAAAACTGGGGGTGGGCTTGGGGACCCCTGACTCAGGTGTATGACCTTATTATTATCTCAATTTTAAAGGTGAGAAAGCTGATTCTTGGAGAGGGTAAGTCTCTTAAGGTCACACAGCAGGCCCACAGCATAAAAAGGGGTTGAACCCAGGCAGGCTGGCTCCAGGGCCCTTGCTTCTAACCCCTATGAAGGCTCTACAATTATAGTAATAATACCTCCCTCATTAGGCGGTTGTGGGTTGAAGGAGGTATGTGCTCAATAAAACTCTATTATTATATCATCATACCAGACCTTTATCTCTTCCACCTACTAACAAGGAAATCTACCATATATTTCTCACAGTCCCAATAATAAGCAGAATGTGTCCAAGAAGTTGAAAAAAATCTATCAGGAGGATGGTACAGAACTCATCCTACTACGTCTTGTTTTTTAAAACAACAATATCTATTACAATAATTTTTCTTTACAAAGGGAGCCTTTATACTTCCACTCCTCTTTATTTACCTCTTCTGTGGCCTCCTTGTGTCCAGTTTGGAGGAACTGGACACGGTGGTGATGGTGATAAAGTCATAAAGCAGGTTGGATGTTTAGAAGTACTGGGGCAGAAACAGGAGAGGGGATGGGCAGTTTGGCTGAGTCCTTTTCATTATGCAAACCATATCTTCTACCACCCATTCCCTAAATGGAAGCACATTGTTTTACAAAAGAATATTAACATTCTGTTTGCTGAAATTATTTCTCTATCATCCTCACCCCGTCCTACCTTTCAAGCCTTGTAATTAATGCAGAAACATCCTGTTGTTTATTATTATTATTATTATTTTAATTGAGGAAACAAAATGACCCCAGCATTCCACAGATTCATTCCTGCACTGCCTTCAAAGAAAAACAGTTCTTCCTGCTAGGTGCCTGTTTGCTCTAAGTCATAGCAAATGTATGGCAAGTTTTTACGTTGCCTTAGTTGGTAGATCAAGATGTCCTAGTTAGAAGTGAGTTGGCTAACGCATATTACACCAACATAGTAGAATTTGGAGGGAAAAGGAAGATGCCCCTGATTAATCAAGCATGATAAAAACAGAAATTACTAAATTAAACAATAGAGAGAAATAAATGTTAAATAAATTCTTGATCTGCATCTTTGATAAGATTGATAAAATAAAACTCTAGTGAGATTTATCAAAGGAAAAAAAATTTCATCTTCTCCATCTACTCCCCATATTCACTTTACTTGAGAAACAAGCTTCTTATTTCATATTAAGAAATATGGCTTAAAATGTAAATAACAGGTGAATAGTGCCTTGCTGTTGTACCAGTTGAAATCAATGAGACCAAATTCTTCCCTACAAGCATATTTTGCTAAAGTAAAATTGGAAGGAGCCCATTGATAGTAGGTATTTGAAAAGAGAACTTGCTCATAACAAATGCCAAAAAAGAGAAATGTGTCATAGGAAGAAAAGCTGTTGGTACTGAAGGGTCACTTCACACATGCAATAGGTTTTTCCATGGGAAATCTTGACCCTTGGTAGTAGTACTTTAAAAGCAATATAAGCAAGGTGGAAGTAAAAACCAATAACAACCTCCTATCTTGAAATAAAATACATTTCAGCTAAGAAAAATTGGAATTCTCACACCAAAGACACCTACACTGTTAAGAATCCGCCACAAAGAGTTGCCTAGTCCTTGGATGAATACCTTTAAGCAAATGGCTTAGTTAAAAGACCCAGGTATTGGTTCTAGCTGAATCATTTGATTCATTGCCCAACTTCACTAACTCATCCTATCTATTCCACTGTTGTCCCTACAGTTTCATTATCTGTAACATGGGGGACATAATAACACTCCTCAGGTCTTCTATGAATGTCAAATAAATGATGCGAGTCCATATGCTGACTGAATTATAACTTAGTACTTAAATGTTCATGATTAATATTTTGATCTGATGATTTAACTAGCACCAAAATGGAAGAGAAAAAAATCAAACATAAAATAAAAACCTAGTTTTCACTGTACTTAACACTGAGAAAGGAGAGTTACCACCAGAAGAGAGCCTCATAGAGCTACATTGCAAATGGAAAGTGTGTTGCAATGAACTTACTATACATGAGTAGTCAAATGTTAGCTTTTCCTCATTGCAACAGCCTTAATTCTTCCTACGGGGTTTGGTTAGAATCACACATGAGTGGTCTAATAAGGCAATGGGCAACAATTAAGTTTTAAGTCAGAGACTCTGAAGTAGTCAGTGATTTAGTTTTTAGGATTAAGGAAGACAAAATCTTACTGATGGCTGGATAAGAATAACATTCCTTTCTATTGTGATCATCCTACATCAAGGAAATGTTTGAAATTTAGGCAGCATAGTATGATGTGCCTGCTAAAGTTATTATATGGTTGAACTTTTGAAAAACACAGCAGCGCAAATGTGTTTTATCAATCTTTACTGTTGGTAAGAATCTTGGAGAAAGTAAATTTGACTCATCCCCTATTGCAGCTCACTCTAAAATGGATCATTGTTATAAAGGACTCATCATGCCTCTCTCCCCTCACCATCACTCAAATGCAGCAGACTGTCATTAAGTTTAGAGTAAGCTGCAATTAGCAAGTCTCACAGATTCTCTTACAAAGAACTTATTTTCAGTGGAAATTTTTGTAATGGTTTCTATTTGATTTTTAACTCTTCCGTGGAGACCAAACTCCCCAGCTCAATCTTTGGCAATGAGATTCTAAGAGTAAATGATACCACTTTGGACTAACTAATTACTATCATTTCTTAAATTTAGCAACTAGCTGTTTTGGTACCTTCCACACAACATCCCTTGCAAACAAATCCTGCAGAGTAATGAAATGTCTGGCCTGTTTGAACTCTCAGAGGTTTATGGGACTGGATCTGAGCTCTCACAAGGACGCTTCAGGGTCAGTGTGGTCAGGGGCAGTGAGAAAAAGCTTCAGTTTTCCCGAGCCCTCTTGCCTATATTTTCCTGGGTGAAGGTGATAAATGGTTCATCAAGGTCATCCAGCTCTATGACCAAGGGGCTGCTTACGTCTTACTGAGGTAACATGACATTTTCAAGTTGGAACAGAGAGATAAGGATGGGGGATAATCAGAAATCCAAACAGATGGAGTAAGGCTTTCAACTTAAAAGGAGAAACAATGATGATTTATTTCACTCACAAATAAAGTAAACATAATTTAATTTATCAATTATATTTGTACTTGTGATTCCTCTTAAGCACTGAAATTCAAGAGTTGTCCATAATTTTCTTTTCTATTCATTATCGAGTCATACTGAGGTAACTACTATAACCCTTGGATACATTACAAATCAACGCACAATGAAACAAATGATCCCAGTAGTTTTCCAGCTTAAAACCCACTTGAGAAAAGTTCCATGCTGGCAGGGACTGTTGGTCTGGTTTCCAGCAGGGTCTAGCACACTGTAGACACTCCATAAATATTTACTGACTGATGACTAATACCCAGGTTTGTCTACATGATAACAAAGAAAGCGAACTTTAAGAAAAATATTTCTTATATTTCATTTTAATTCTTATACTTATGTGCTCCCGTTAATCACCTAGGAAATGAAATACCATTTTTACTTTTTTTATACAAGTTGAGCTGAACTTAGATTGTTTCATTCATCCTCTTTTTTTTTTTTCTCATGTTTGTTTGTTGTTTTTTGTTTTTCCATGGTCTTCTTTTCTGGAATTTTTTTTTTCTTGGCTAATCCTACTCATTCTTTAGACCCCTTCTCTTTTTATAAAATCTTATCCTCTCTTTTTCTCTTCTACCTACTAGCTAATATGTATCGCCCATGTAATGTGTCAGATACAGCTTTAGGTACTTTGCGTATATTGACTCATAGAACACTCAAAACCATATATTGACTCATAAAATCTTCAAAACCACCCAGTGAGTTAGGACTGTTATTGCTGCTTCTGCAGATGAGAAACTGAGAAATAGAAAGGTAAAGGAACCTACTCAAGAACACTCAGCTGGGGGATGGTGGAGGTGGGATTCAAACCCGGGCAGTTGACTCCAGAGCTGTTTTTTTAAGCACTCACTGCACCAGTTATTCCAGCCCTCTTGGGTCTGCTCATTTCCCAAATGTCAATGATCACTTTATTTTTTAACAAGGAGAGAGATAGTAATGATCATTTTATTAGATTGGGCTTATACTATATGTTCTGTTGTATTTGCTGCTTTGAATTTAGTTCACATCTTCTTATGTCTTTGTATACAGATCGGCTTTATTCTTTTTTAACAGTAGCATTGTATTCTAAAGTGTGATTGCCAAATTATAATAAGAACCCGTCTGATGGACATTTGGATTGTGTTCTGCTTTTAATACCATGCACAGATGCATTTCAAATAATCTCAAGAGAAAGAAATCCTTGCTTGGTTGAACTCAAATAGAGAGTATATGGCCAAGAAACTATTCTATGCTATTAAGAAATTAGGCAGCAGAGAGAAAAAATGGCATAGAAGAGACCAACATTTCTCTCACTGAGTATTCAAGGAATACTGTTTGGGTTGTTAATTGATATATGTGAAAAATCTTTTCCCTATGCAACACTGTTTAACTACAAAATAGACACATTTCACTACTAAATCATCCTGGCAGAAACCCAGGAGGGCCAATCACAGGCCTGCTTAGAGTAAGATGTTATATGAAAGCATTACTGAAGTTTTCCTATGGCTGAAGCAAGCAGCCAGAAAAAGTTTCTCTGAAAAATACTTAGGCCAAAAATATTCTTTGCTCTGCTATATTAAGTTGAACTCTGTTTTCAATCAGGCTGTTATTCAAATACTGGAGCAGATCCAAATTTACTTTCCCGAGGAAAAGTCTGTCTTTGCTACAGATTGCATAGCGGACAAGGCGGGCTTCTCACTTTCAGTGGATTGCCAGGCCTGCCCACTTCTCCAGTGCGCAAGAGGCATGGCTACTTCTCCCTCCCACAACCTGTGCTCCAGTCAGAAAAATCAGCCTACGGGTCCTCATCAGAGCCCTAGTGCATGGTTGCCTCCTTTCTCTGCTCAGGCCACCTTTTCTTTCCTTCACAATCTCATACTTGTATCTTTCCCATTCTACGAAGACCATCCCCAGCTTCACCTCTCCTGAGCAGGCCTCCTGGTTTAATTGCTCTTTTTCTCCTGCACAGTAGCACTTGTCTCTAACACCACTTGGTGATTCATTCATTTATTCATTCATTTATTCAACAGGAATTTATTGAATATCTACCAAATGCCAGAGATACAACAGTGAATTAAACAAAGGCTTGCACCCACAGAGCTGGCATTTCAGGGAAGGAAATGGACAGTGAGTAAATACACAGGTATTTATTATGCCTGGTGGGGATAAGCACAGATAATGGAACGGGAATGTGAGGTGGCTATGTGGCTCTTCTATATAGTATGGCAAGTGAGGACTGCATGATAAGGTGACATGTGACCTAAGAGCTGAATGAGGAAAGAGAATAGCCTTGCAGATATCTTTCATAAGTTTCTTTTGGTGCTAAAGTCCTGAGTTGGCCTTCTGAGGAAGCATCAAGGAGGCCGTTTAGCTGCTTTTTAAATGCGACTTTTTTTTCACAAATGTATGCTTCTCTTCAACTTGAATGTAAGCTTCTTGAGAGTGGGAGCTCTAAGTTGGAGATAACAGGCAATAAATTGTGACAATGCTTGCTTTGAAGTATACCAATCTGTAGTATATGTCCTTGTGCCCTCCCCAGCTCATACCTAAAACTTTGATGGGATTACTACCTGTACCTGTGGCACTCAAACATTCTAATAAAATGCTGAATTCTTATGTGTGTGTGACATGCCTATGCCCATGGTCAGCCATAGCATGTAACTGCAACGTAGTACCAGTAATCCCATCATTTTGAGAAAAAGAATTCTCAGTTCTAAGCAACATGAACTAATACCTTTATTACTAGTGCCTGCCCTTGCTTCATACACACACAAAAAAGAAAGTAAAATAACACCAAAAAACCCCACAATGCAAACAGAAATCAATAAAGTAAGTAATTTAAAGCATCCAAAGAAACAAACATCATTAAGCAGTCCTTCTGAAATCATAACACCTCAATTAAGTGGTTCTTTTATTCATCTTAATAAAATAAAGAAATTATGAAAAAATAACTATGCACAAAATACTCTGGTCATTTTACTTTAAATATAATTTTATATAATTTGTTAATCCTACTGTCATTTATAACTGAATTACATGTGCTTTTGAAAGCTATCCATTATATTTGGTATATTGGATAACATGTTATATATAACTTTTGTTATGTGTTTACTGTCATTGTATAATTTATACATGAAGTCCCTTGTCAATCATAAAATCTATGAAGACACTAAATCCCAATACCATATTTTACGGAAAAAATTGTATTGGATTGGCTTGAGTACTTCTTGAAGGCATAAAACCTACTGCAAGTGTTTTGAAGGACCTTAGATACCTTCCCACATATAAGGATGGGAACTTTGCTTGACTTCACTACTGAGCCATCAACAGCGCAGTGCCTTGCTCATAGTAGGCCCTTAACAAATGTTGGATAAATAACTACTAACTCATTTTTTGAAATGAATATAGTATCCGTGGTGGTTAATTGTGTGTGTCAACTGGGGTAGGCCAAGAATACCTGGATATTTGGTCAAACGTTATTTTTGATGTTGCTATGAAATTATATTTTAGGTAAGATTAACACTTAAATCAGTAGACTTTGCATAAAGCAGATAATTCTCCATGTCAGTAGGCCTCATCTAATCAGTTAAAGATCTTGATAAAAAAAGGACTGACTTCCCCAGAACTAGAATTCTGCTGGCAGACTGACTTTGCTCTCAACTGCAACATCAACTTTTCCCTAGGTCTCCAACCTTCCAACCTACTCTGCAGTTTTGTAACTTGCCAGTTTCCGAAAACACATAAGCCAATTCCTTAAAATAAATCTCTCTATATATGCGTGTATATATATACATCCTAGTGAATCTGTTTCTCTGAAGAACCTTGAGTAATACAGGATCCTTTAGTCATTTACTCTTTGAATCAATCAATATAGTTCACTTGCCAAGAATCACACACACCTGCCAAGGTCCCACAAACACCAAAGCCAGACCAGTGACACAACCCCAACACCAGCTATCTATCTCAACTTCTCCACTCTGGTAGAGGGACGGAAAGCATTATTTCCTCTCTGTTTCATTTCTCTTATAATGCAAAGCACCTATACATTTTCTCTCCAGAGAAACAGGTGCTAAGAGAACCTTGTACTTACTAAGCCATGTTGTGATGGTATTAGGTTAGGCACCAGCTTACCACTGTGCTCTTAGGGGAAAATGCTTCCTATGGTGAAGCTGAGTGGCTGATGGTATCACTTCCTCTAAATATTTCCACTCTTTATGAGTGAGGCTGTGGGTGGGGAATTTCAGAGTCATGGAAACTAGTTAAAAGGTTACAAAAGGTTCACTAACACTGTACCATTTGATGACTGTCTGATAACTAATTAGTCTTGCATACTGTAAGGAAAAGATGAATCTAAAAATGCATCAGTGGGAAGCCTCTGGGGGAGCAGGGTATGAAATTTGGTTCTTTTCAGGATCTAACAAAGTGATAAACCCTGGAGGCACCCATTTGCTCATCAGGAAGAGAATGCTTTTGAAAAGTAAGTTTTCATAGGGATCCTTTCACCTAAGATTTATTGGGTAGGGGAAGTGGACTGTGAGGCTGAAAGCCTTTCTTAAGGTGCCCACAATCAGCGTGATTCTTTGTCCCAGATATATTTTATCACTGAGAGTCAGTTTTATCCCTTCCTTGCCTATATTTAAAGCTCCTTCTCTCCTTTGATGTCTTTTTCCTTATGGCTCTCAGGTCCCTAATTCATTCACCTCTTATCTCTAGTTAAAACTTTTTCTAACATGAGGTAAAGCTTCATGCCTGTGCTGGTAATATTGTGTGCATCAGAGAGGGAGAAATTTGGGGAACATTGTGCCTTCTTGAAATTATACTCTGAGCCTTCATCTTTGGCAATTATCTAGCACCGTCAATTGATAGACATAATAAACAAATGGCCATATGTTTACATGCGTACAGCAGTGAAATGAATCGTCAATCCTTATTTGCATCGACATGGATAACCATCAAAACATAATTGTTTAGGGGCATGCAGCTTTAAGATTTGATAAGGTTGTGAGCAGGTAAACATGCACCTGTTTTGTTCTATTAGTATCTAGAATATACATATACATTATATATACCTCCTCATAGTGAGAAATGTTTCACAATATTTAAAATGTTTTCTAAAGGGAAATTTACCTAGATTTTTAACTCTCATTTATCGCCTTCCTTGGGAAGTGGGGGGAGAGGCTTGGGGAAGAACAGGTCCTCATAGAAATTAATTAGAAAGTTAATTGAGCTATAGACCTCTGTTAACCAAAGCCTCTATCAGAAGTGAATATGAAAAGAAATGTGGATGCATTGACACCTCCACCTGTCACCTCATTTCACCATGGCTGAGTTACTTCGGAATCCCCAGGATTCTACCTGATGGCTATAGCTGCCATAAAATGGAGCCTCGTTGTGTGTCCATTTTGAGTCATCTCTATGCCATGGATATTTGGGAGCCAAAGTGGGAAGCCAAGCTGTTTATTTGGATGATCAAAAGAACCTGCAACAAACAAGTGCCGCTTGGACACCCTCTGCATAGGAGGCCCATGCTATTCCTGGCCCTGTGGCACACTCTGGGCAGGCACTGAGTGAGTAAGATGTAGCTATGCCTTCCACACAGCTCTCGTGGGGCTCTGCCAAGTCTTCTCTCATTCAAGTCCTACCTGCCAGTGTTTGCCCTATCAGGTGTGCTACCAGTACAATTTGTAATATACTTTTTTCTTTAAATTGATTCACCTTTTTTTAACTTAAAGACAATTATATTGAAAAGAAAAAAACTTTTTATACCAGTTCTGCAAATTAAAAAACAGACAACGCTATTGTAGCTAATGAGATAATTATGAAAATAAATGCAAAAACAAAACCATTCAATTTTAGCTAGCTACCATTGTCTGCTGATGGTTCAAAGCCCAAGGTCCACTTTCTCTTTGCTAACAAGGTAAATAACCAGTGGTTGCAGGATACTAAGATCAGGCCAAAATCAGAGGACCAAAAAGTGAAAAGGGAAGTTTTCTTTCTACGACAAAGTCTAATGACTCAATGTGGTGTAATATCACACCTGTGTATCGTGTATCATGTAAAATTATCATATTGTTTCCCATACTTTGAAAATTTTGATCAAATGAATTGTAGAAAGAGATAAGCAGAAGGAAAGTGAGGGGGTGTGTAGCATGATGTATCTTCATGGGGTGCAGTTTTGTAAAGACATGCTGAGTCCAAAGGAGCTCTCCCTGTAATAATATCTGGGTCCTTCTAGAGTCTCAGAAGGGATGAGTACGACTGTCTCTCATATGGCCCTGGAATTAATATGAAGGACATGAAAACACAGACATCTATGGTCAAATGGAATTGATCATTGCAGAACAGAGGGTGAAACAACTGGAGTGTCCACAGCATGTGTAACACTGGTGGTCTTAGTTGCGTCCCCCAGAAGCAACTAATTCCAGTGTATGTAGATTAAGAAATGAGCACAGGACACCTTGGTGGGGAGTGAGGGTGGGGAGAATGAAAAGAGAAGGGATGAAAGCCAGAAAGGGGATATTATCAAGCCAGTTGCCACTGCAGGCAATTGGAGCTTACGCACATATGGAAACTTCAGGAAAAAATAAAAGACATGTCTTAGAGTTATTCCACTCAGGTCTGAGGGAGCTAAGATGATTATAGCACATTGGAGTGTTAATTCCTGGACATTTTCATTTGCCTTAGGTAGTTACGATGGCCCTATATGACTTGAAGAAAGCTCAAAGGTCCTGAGATAAAGATTCAGGCTGTTAGAAGTCATCCCAGTCCTGAAGAAGCCTGAAGGATGTAGGTAGGACACTGACTGCTTCTACTACAGCCCTTCTCTGCTAGATACTTGAACATTATCACCTTTAATCCTTAACACAGCACTTTAAGATAGCTATTTCCCTTATTTAAATATAGAGAAAGAGACACCAGGATTTTATTATTTGATCAAAGTCATACAGCCTGTATTCTTCTCCATCTCTAGTTACACCTTTCTAATCTTTTTTTGTTTGTTTTTAATATTGAAATGAAATTTACATAATATATTAGCCATTTTAAAGAGAACAATTTCATGATATTCAATGTATTTACAACATTGTGCAATCACCTCCTCTATCTAGTTCCAAAACATTTTCATCACCCCAAAAGGAAACCCCATACCCATTAAGTAGTTGCTCCCCATTTTCCAGGCCCTGGTAACCACCAATCTGCATTCTCTCTCTATTGATTTACCTATTCTGGATATTTCATATAAATGGAATCATACACATTTTCTGCCTGACTTTTTTCACTTAGCATAATGTTTTTGAGATTTAGCCCCATGGTAAAATGTATGCATACTTTATTCTTTTCTGCAGCTAAATAATATTCTATTGTATGGAAACATTACAATTTGTTTATCTATTCACCCGTTGATGGACATTTTAGCTGTTTCCAGTTTTTGGCTATTGTGAATACTGCTACTATAAAAATACATGTACATTACTTATTTAAGTCTCTGTTTTAATTCTTTTGGGTATACAACTAGGAGTGAAGTTGCTGGGTCATATAGTAATTTTGTGTTTTACTTTTCAAGAAACCACCTTAGCCTTCTTGGGAGAGCTCATTCTCCTGTACCTCTATTTAAATGTTAGAATTTCTTGAGGTTCAGTCCTAAGCTACTCTTCTTTTTTCTCATTTGAAACTTTCCCAAGCCCAGTCATGATGTTTCAGTCAATGATGAACTGCATATAGCATGTGGTCCCATAAGATTATAATGAAGCTGAAAATTTTCTATCACCTAATGATGTTGTAGCCATAGTGATGTCCCAGCAAAAATGTGTTACATACATTTGTGGTGTTGCTGGAGTAAATAAACATACTGTGCTGCCAGTTGTATAAAAGTGTAGCACATCCAATTATGTATAGTACATAATACTGATTAATGAGAATAAATGGCTATGTTTCTGGTTTTTGTAATTGCTGTACTATATTTTCTATTGTTATTTTAGAGTGTACTCTTTCTACTTATAAAAAAAGGTTTGCTATCAAACAGTATACTGTGATAGACTTGTAGCAGTTTCATACTTCTTGTATTTACCGTGTCTCTTGATTGCATCATTTGCTCTTGTGCTTGATTTAATCTCATGTCATTTTATTCATCATGACCCCTAACTGTTTATACAATGACAAAATCACCTAACGACACATTTCTCAGAATATATCCCCATCATTAAGCAACATAAGACTGTATGTACCATGTGCACTCATGGCCTCAGTTACCATCTATCTGCTAAGGTTCCCAGACCGCTGCTTTGAGATCTAAATGTTGGTCAGCATCAACCTTTTGGCTGACATATGCCTGCCTTCAGATGTCTGCTAGACCCTTCGAAATCATCAGTCCAGGACTGAACTAACCCTAGACTTGGTCTCCACCAGCTTTTCCAGTCCCTGTGACTGGCAAGCCACATCAACATCCATTTGGATGCCCAAACCAAGAAACTGAGGATCATCTTTGAGACTTTCCCTTCACTCTCCTTTCTTGTCCACCACCACGTCCTGTTGGTTTTCCTTTCTAGTTGACCAATTCTATCTATACTGCCATCACTCTTATCTATATTCCCATAGATATTCTTACTTGGCTGGGTTCACAACCTTCTAACTGATCTCCTTGTCTATAGGGGTGCCAGCCCCATCCATTCTCCATCCCTAATCAAAAGGGATTCCTTAAATTAAAAATGCAGATCAGATCACAGCACCCTTAGGTTCTCCACTCTTAGCATAATCAGTATCTCTAATGTGGTCACTTCAGGCTCCCTTCTTCCCACACTGGTCTTAATTGTGCTGGGCAAGTCTGTGGGCTCCCATGTCGGAGCACAGTATAAAACTTTCCTCCATTTAGAGCATTGGCCAGTCCTTTGCCTCGTGAACTCAGATGCTTTTTTCAGTTCTCATTTCCACCTTCCTTTTGGAAACCTCCCTGACTCCCAGATGAGGCTAGGTTCTTTCACAGTATGTTCTGGTTTTCATCACATTTGTGTACTTATTCATTGATGTCTGCCTCTTCCCTGGGCTATACTTTTTTGGGGGACAGAGCAATGTCAGTTTGGCTTCAACTTAAGTAAGTTTTGACTTAAAAGTGACCTCCACCAGTGAATACTCACTAGGTAGTTGTTAGATTAATTAATGAATTAACGAGAGATGGTAGATTTTTAAATCAAAACTGATTTCAGATCCTTCCCTTTCCTGTGCTCCACTCTACCCATTCTATGACACGAATGTCCTTGAAAATAACCAAACTTGGGAGAAAATAGAAACAAGAAGGAAAACTGCTTGGCTGATTCCCAAGGCTCTGTCACGGACATTGCTCTTCACACCCACTTCTGGGTGGAAAACCAGCATCTGAAGGAACGGAACAGAGGGGCTCCTCAAGAAAGAGTTAAAAAGAGTGGAGCCCCCACTTTTACCTCTCCTTGGCCATCTCCACATAGCTTTAAACAACATCCGATGGTATCCCCTTGTCTGCAGGGGATAATGTTCCAAGGCCCCTGGTGGATGCCTGAAACTGCGGACAGTACTGAAAACTATGTATACTATGTTTTTTACTATGCATGCATACCTATGAGGAAGTTTAATTTATAAATTAGGCACAGTAAGATCAACAACAATAAGTAATAATAGGTCAATTATAACAATAAGCTGTACAAAAGTTATGTGAATGTGGTATCTCTCTCGAAATATCTTATTGTCCTGAACTCACCTTTTCACTTAAGGAAGCACTTTATGGCTTCTCTTAGGCATATCTGAGTTATCAGTATCATTACTCTTGCACCTTAGGATCATTATTAATAAAATAAGGTTTCTTTGAACACAAGCACTGCGATACCAAGACAGTCAATCTGATAACTGAGATGGCTACTAAGTGACTTAACAGGTGGGGGGCATACACAGCGTGAATACACTGGACAAAGGGATGGTTCACGTCCCAGACACGATGGAGCAGGACAGTGTGAGATTTCATCACACTACTTAGAATGGCGCATGATTTAAAACTTAGGAATTGTTTATTTCTGAAATTTTCCATTTAATATTTCCAGACTATATTTAATGACAGGTAACTGAAGCTGCAGAAAACGAAGCCTTGGATTGCAGGGGACTACTGTACAACCCTTTAAAATGGCTTTCCCCCTTTAAAAGTTGTTTGCGTTCTTCATTTTGAAGTAACTTCAGCAAGATAAAAAGGTGACCTCAAAGCCTTTGTGGAAGAAAGGCAATTGAATGAATGAGCAAATTAAATGAATTAATAAATATAGATAAAAGTACAAGTGGACCTGTGTTGGTGTGGCCCAGTGTGGTTGGGTAAAACGGTGTAATTTCTCCCCAACCCCTTATAGAGGATGCTAATGACCAGTTTTCTGCAGAACTAGGACACACACTAAATTCAATTCTCAATCGCTGTTTCTTGCTCCTCAGAAGTCATTCCAAGAGAGGTTGAAAATAGCATTATGAATGACTCTAATTCATCATAAAGTGTAAGTGACAGCCCACACTCTGAAGTACAGAAATAATTTAGGAAAAATAAAAGCTCAAGGTTATCACAGGTTAGCTCCCTGAGGCCTGTAGAAAGAGGGAGGAGCCATCTACTTTACACACCAGGAAGCACCTACTCAGGATGAGTTTTAAAAAATAGAATAACGTGGTTTTCAGTTACATTAAAGCCAGTGCCTCTAGGTCAACTCGTAGGAGACCTGGAATCACGATTGCCTTCTTAGGAGAGTGTTGAGTTCTTCCTACCTCCAGTTAAGGGACGTGAACAGTGGGGAACAACACCAGAAGTCTGACACCAACTCAGGAAGTCTCAAGTCTGAGTGAGTTTCCCCTCCCTTCCCCCTCAGGCCACAGCAAATATCTGCGAACTCACCCAGGGCAGAACCATCAATGGATCATCTTATCTCCCTGGCGTCTTGCCGGGTCTCTAGGCAGGCAGGCAGGAGGTAGCAGCTCAAAACTGCCTCACGATTATGCTTCTTTCTCGCTGCAGCTCTAAGTATTTCCCTTCTGTGCAACCACACACGTAGAATGTGAGTGGCATAAGTATGTGTGTGTTTTTCCTTCCGGTTGTTGTGAAGTGATGTTGTCTCAGTTCATTTCCTCTCTGTGCCTCTTCTTTTTTTCTCTGTCAGAATTTCTGATACACTGTGGACGATTCATAATTAGGGACAGGTAAGAAATCTAGTTCTAATCTGTACCATTTGCTATTTTGAGAAATAAATAATCTTTGAATTATTATTGCAATAAAACTCCATGGAATGTACTTTCTAAGTGGCATAAGCTCCTTTCTAGGCTGCATTGAGACAAAATGAGGTTATTTTAAGGCCAACCAAATTGGGACCTTGTGGCTTTATGAACTCGATATGTCCCAGAGTTCCACTATAAAATTGACACAAAACATCCTTCCATTTTACAAGTATTGAACCTGTACACTGTGATAGGCACTCAGGTAGGGGATAGGTGCCCAGCAGAAACTCTCCTACTTACAATGTGGTATGGAAGCCTGGATTTGAATATGTGGAAAGGAATTTGAAAGTCACTTAGTTCCAAACCCCTTGTCTTCTTCTGGTTGTACTTTTGAATAGCAGACAAGTGGGTATGCTCTGAGGCTAACAATGCAGGTTTGAATTACCTATACCCTTTAAACACTTTTGATCTTTCTGTGCCTTAGTTTATTCATCTCCAAAATGGGAATAATCATAGGGTTGTTGTGAGAGTTAGATGAGTTGTTATATGTAAAGCACTCAAAGAGTTCCTGGCAGCAATCAATAAGTAATATATAAGTATTTGCTATTAGTATTTATGGCAAGTAATATTATTATAAGTTCAGCCCTTTGCTTTTTTTCCTTCTCTGCCTCACTTTTCACCCTGTTCTAGTGCCTAGGAAATGACTTGGGAACATAGAGAGTTGAGGAAAGAGGGAGATGGCTTGATGCTGCCCAAACGATCCAGTGGTACTTGATGCTCCTTTCAACTCCATCATCAAGACAAGGAAAGGGCTGTATTTGGCCCTCCCTCATCTTTATACTCTGCTCACGTTGTATGTTTCACTCGTATGACTTCTGTTTTGTTGTTGTTGATGATGCTTTGTTTAATTTGCAGTAAGATTTCTCTGAAATTCAGATCCATGTCATTTATTTAAAAATGTTGCGCTGGCCTACATATTGCTAGGAAACACTCTGCACATAAGCAGATGCCATATTTAACAAAGAAACAAACACTCAGCTCAATACCTTATGCAATTTGGTCTTACAAATACATCAATAACAGAAACATTTATATTAATCATCATACATATATTCCATCAAGTGTAGTTAGCAAAATTCATGGTAAAAATACCATCAAGGTACTTTTTTTTTTCCTTCCTCTCATTCTATCCTTAAAAAACAGTCTGAAGCACTGTTCCAGATTTGGGGTAGAATTATCTTTTCCCCAAGTTTTTATTTTATAGTGCTGTGTATTCATAATAAATTGATAGAGATAGAGGAGTGGTATAGACAATACATAGTTTTTCAAAGGGTCCCCCTATTCTCCTCCATACCAAATAAGCTAAGGTATTATTTCTTCATTAGATATTTAAGCAGTATAAATTTAAATGTTCAATTTTAGAAAGAAGTAATTTGCTATTATGCAATATAACACGAAGATTAATAACATCAAGTTGTCTCCATGAGTGACACTCTAGATTACTAAAAACACTAAACTTTGGCTTCATTTTAAATAAAGTATTTGAATTTGCACCTTTATTATTCTTAGCTGTTCTTTCTTCTACAGCCTCATGTTTTCATTTCCCACATTGAGCTGCCTGGACCTTTTACTGTTGAATTCTTCAGAATGGAGAGAAGGCACATCTGTCAAGGCAAACTAATGAGCTCAGACTTTGTCCCAAAACAGATCAGACCTGTGTTAGAAAAAAAAGTTAAATATTTTCCCCACATGTCTGTTTTCCTACTTCCAGTCTTAGATTATTTCTTCTACTTTTTCTTCTTCTTTTTCTTCTTCTTCTTCTTCTTTCTTCTTCTTCTTTTTGGGGGTAGGGGTTGTTTTCTTCTTTTTGATTAGTAGCAGGTTATGCCATCTTGTCAAAATTTTGATAAACTACACATGGTTCTGACAAAAACCAAACAGCTGTAAGTTCTAATCATTCTATGCCATGAAAACTGTGTTTTCATTTTCATCTTTATTTAAAACATCTTCTTAACTGCTTTAATTAGCTTCTTCATGCCATCTCGGTTAGCTAGAATCTCAGTTAGCACCACAGAATAGTTTATAACTACCTGTTAAGGAGCAGCCAAACCCCAGGGCACTGTTTTGAATTTGTCATGAATGTTTATTCCAGAAAGCAACTGTTGTATAGCATAGAGGATGAGGGGTGAGGGAGGGAGAAGTGAGGATAATTTGAGACAATAAAAAGATTTTTAAAATCTATGGCTAAGTTGCATGTGTGTGTGTGTGTCCATGTGTATATTTGATTCCATTTGCTTGACTCATTTATATCCATGACCAAAGACAGTATTAGCCAAAGGGAATTAGCTGCCCACTGAGGAATTTAAATGAATATGTTCAAGAGTTGGTTTGGCAAGTTTTAAGAGCAAAAGTTGTCTAATATTATAACATATGCCTCATCCCTGCTTGGGAATGGCAGTTGGTTTTGCGGTTTTCATTTTTAGATGAAGAAATCAGAGCTCAAAAAGATCCAGTTTATTTGTTCATTCAATAACTATTGTGTACCTGCAAACTCCCCTGAGCTTCCCTGTGCATTTCTGATTCATCAGTTCGCAAGACACAAGGCCTGCACTCAAGAAACTCATAGTGTAGTTGGGAGATAATCTAGTGAGATAATTATTCCCATTAATTGGTTCACTCATGATACTAAAAACATTTATTGAACAAATGGTGTGATAACTAAAAGATGAATAAGAATCAGCTCCTTCTCTAAGAAAAACTGCAGTCTAATAAGCATGACAAAATGAACCTATCCACCTTCCTCTTCTGTTCTCTTGCCACTTACAGCACTCCGTATATCACTTTCATAAACAGGATATTTTCATCTTCCACTTCTATATTCCAAGTCCATCAATTTTCCCAAGTTGTGGAGTCTAGTGCTCTGACATTGCCAGATCTTCATGACCGGTTATTTCAGCAACACGTTGATGTCCTTTCTCTTGTTCTTCTGGGTGTTCACTTATTTGCAGCCCTAGCTCTCATACTCCAGAGCTATCCAGACTCCCTGGGGAAAGTTAATGAAGGCCAATGTTTACCTTGCAAATCTCCCCCAAACAACCTGAACTGAGGTGCTTCTGTTGCTCAGGAATCTTCCTGCTCATCTCCCACTGACTATCTGTCAAGTATCCTTTCCAAACTCTTCTCGCTTTTCAGAAGCTCTGAGCCCAACACTCACCTCATGCCAAGAGCTCTTTTAGCTGCTAGGATGAGCTCTTTCAGCATATCTTATAATCTCTGCAGAATTTCACTCTTCTGTTCATCAGTCTTTTAAATTATAGCTTCAAGCATTACCACTTGATTAATAATAATAGTAATAGCTACCATTTTTTATGTTTATCATTAGGAGATAAATAACATTTGCGAAGATAAAACCATTCTTCTAGGTTACAGAATAGCTGTTTGAAAAAACCTGGGTACCTGGAAGTGCAAAAGGAAGAAAGACTGAATTGTTTTTAAGAGAGAACTCATGGCAGATTTTAAAGATTCTGATTTATTGGAAGTATTCATTGCATTGAGGCAACTGGCAAGCACCAAGTACTGATTTCTCCGTTACTTATATCCTGTTCACTTGTCCCTCTATTATTGGATGATAATCATCTTTGACCTCTCAAAAAATGATTGGGAAAATCTTGCTGGTGCTGATTTTTTCATAATTTTTTAGATTAATTTTTAAAATCTAAAAGTAATAAATTCATATTATAAACAACTAACATTGTAAGTGCAACTAAACTGCCTTTGACCATCAATCACAATTTCAATTTCCTCCCCTGCTTTGCCCACAGTGAATCTTTGCTATCAATTTGGGAAGTATTCTTCCAAGACATTTTCTAGGCATTTATATAAATATATGGAACAACTGTCAATTTGCAATTGTGCACATGTGCAATCTCAACCTTGAACATGTTTATGCACACAAACAGAACATGAGACTGAAACCATTATAATACACTCAGTTTCTGAGGGAACTATACAAACTACTGTTCTGGTTTCACATGAGATAACAATTAGAAAACAACATCTTATTCATGAGAATCTACAAACTAAAACTACATTCATTGTTACTTTCAATAGTTGAAGAGATCAGATTCCTCAGTTTATCTGACTTTCCTAAATATACAAAAAAGTGGATTTACATCCAGTTGATTTGCCTCTGAGTAGAGACTCCCAAAACAAATACCAAAGATCCATTGGCTATTTGATAAAGTATTTTTCTGGATTTTCCTTTTTACCTACATAATCTCTTAACCAAAAAACAAATCTTGTCTCACTCTAGGTATGTATGCTGCCCCTGACAAAAACTCTAGTCGCAGGGAGGGACTGCCAAGTGCTATGATCATTTACAGCCACTTTTCTCTCTACAATGGCTGTTTTTTTTTATCTTTCCTCTCCCTTGAACATTTTCCTCCTTGGACTCTAAGAGCAGCCTCCATTTCACAATTCCATTTCAAGAGATTACTACTTTAAAGATTTAGGAAAAAATTTTTTATTCAGTACTTAAAACACCAGCACTATCCTTTTTCACTTTAGTTTTTATATAACTAGTTTACTATAAGGCAATAGAAATTAAAAAGGAAATATGTCTTATTCATGCTCAGTTTTCACTACAACCTTTTATATTATATAAGCAAAAGCCTTGTGTCCACATGTTCGTGGAAGCCCTAAAACTCAGCCCCTGGATTCTACCTTCTTACTCCATTTTTACCTTCTTCCCTTTATGCTCAGTTTTTCTGAAAGGGTAGTGTGCATTCTATGCTCCATGTCCATACCTTCCATTTCGTCCTTCCTCACTGTGTGCCTTCCTTTCTCACATCTGGCTCACACCCTTGGCTCTCCACTGAAATTGTCCCCGTTGATGTCACCCATGGCATCACTTCTCTCCTTTCAGACCACTTCTTTCTTTCTTTGGGAGACCTCACTTAGCCTTGGTTCACCTCTCTCATGGTTCATTACCTCGTCTCCACTTATTTCTATCCACGTTTCACCATTGAACCTCACACATTTTCACTCTACAGCTCTCTCCAGATAGGCTCACCTACTCCTATTTAGATCTAGAGGCAAGCCTTTGTCTCCTGCACTCTCCATTAAAATCATTATTACACACTTAGTTTCTTTCTTGGTCAGTTCTGGCTGCTTTAACCAAACACTCTGATCTGGGTGGCTTAGACAACAGGATGCTGTTCAGGATGCTGGAAGTCTGAGAACAGGGTACCAGCATGGTCACCTTTGGTGAGAACCCTCTTCCTGTTTTGTAGACAGACACCTTCTTGCTGTGTCCTTACATGGGGGGGAGAAAGCATGTCTCTTGGTATAAAGGCACTAATTCCATTTATGAAGGCCCCATCCTCACAACCTAATTAATTCCCAAAGACCCATCTCCTAATATCATCGAATTAGAAATTAGGCTTCAACATAGAAATATGGGGGAGACACAGACATTCAGTCTATAGAAGTCTCTCTGTCCCCAAATACCGCAAACCTCCTTTCCTTTGCTTCTTAAATTTAACCTGTCATCAAATTTTTTTTTTTTAATTAAATCTCAGATCTTATTGACCAATCTGGTTCCCTTTGTATGTACCCACTGCCATTCCCTTAGTTTCAACTTTCGTTACCTGGTCTGTCACAATTCCTAACTATAATAGCCCTCTTCTAATCTCTAATACTTAACACCCTGTTAGGCACAAGGTGGATCCTAAGGAGATACTAGATATTCTCATAGACAAATTTCAAATGTCCTCATGTCATTGCTTAAAAACTTCCACCAACTCCCTATCACCTATAAAATAACGTTGAAATGACTTAGTGAAATGATAGCCCTGCTATCTTCTTAGGCTCTCTCTCACTTGTCCACCTCTGGAATACCCTTCACCTTTCTATCATCCTGAATTGTGTACCGTTCCCTAATATTTTATTTCTTCTTATAATTGTGGCCTTATAAATGTCATTCCCTTGCCTAGAATACCCTTCTTTCTCTTTTTGGCAATACCTTCAGACTGCACTTTCCTGGACAGAGAATCCTTCCATTCTCACCAACTTCAATTACTGCATTGATCACATAAGATCACAATAGTGTGTCTCCTTTCCCTGGACTTGGAGATTCCTGATGACAGGGAACTATTGCTTTTTTTATTTTAGGGACCAAATGAAACATTTTACAAAGTGGTCTGAAGAGGTCTTGCATCAGAATCACCCAAAAGGCTGGTTAAACATAAATCCTGAGGTCCCACCCTTGAACTGCTGAATCAGTTTCTCTGGGAAGTGGAACCTTCTTGAGCAGTTCTTATGCATATGAATTTTTGAGAATACAGTAGAATGTCCAACAAATATTTCATGAAAAAATACTGAGATCCCTTCTCCTAAAAATCTGCCCTATCTCCTTCATTCTTCTAGGGTTTATTTTGTTAGAGACAGGTCCAGAGGATTTGGCTCAGATATGGTTTAAAGTGACCTAATGAGAAATAGCCTTGCATTATTCTCTAATCAAGTCATGTGAAGTACCTGCTGTCCTGCCCAAATGACAAATTAGGTTTAGGGTCACTCAGAGCTCTGAAAATGATTGTCTGTGATAAGAACTAACAAATTCTTTCTCAAGTGAGAACTGGTGTTGCTGGCATCCTCTGCATTTTTAACTCATCAAAGCCAAGTCTTAAGCTGAAGTGCTACAAGTACCTTCAGGAAGTGACACTATCTCATTTGTTGTGTTTATTACCAGAGCCAGTAACATTATATCAATTAATACCTCTCCCCCTGTTGACCTTTGGTGGATTGTGAATGGGTCTCATTTAGACTTTTAGAGATGTTGATGAACTTGTGAAGGCAAGTCTTGTTTGCACCACAAAGTCTCTAAAATGTCCTATTAAAATTTCTTCAGTAGATTTTGAGCTCTATTAATATGATCTTGAGATCTATCACATTGCATCATAGCAGGACTAATGAAAACTAAAAAATATGCATCATCTAAATGACCTCATGACTACACAAAGTATCCTCAATATTTGTTGGATTTATTATTTACCAAATAATTAAATCTTTCCAAAAGTACATATAACAAAAGTGTAGAAATACATCAATATCATTGGGTAGTTGAATACAAGCACATATACCCGAGAGGTGAAAAAGAAAATAAAGGTATTAAGAGTGATTTTGAAATTGGAGGTCATTTATAGAAGAATTGAGACTGATTATAGCTTTCAAGAAGAGGCAAATATAGGATGACAATTAAGCCATCTCCTAGATTGTTCATATAATGTCAGGCTGATCTGACCTTAGAGGTTGTCTGATTTATTTTAGCATATATTACTTATTCTTTAATATTTCAATTTTTATTATATGAGGAGCACATAGTCATTATTGAAATCAGAAAAAAAGTAATTCAAAAGTTGACATAACCAATGTTACATTGGAGTGTGTATTCTTTTAAATGTATGTATATTGTGATATTAGAGTGAATTAGTTTTCTATTGTTGCTGTAATAAATTATCACAAACCACAAAACAGAATATATTCTAGCTTAAAACAGAGTACATTTATTATTTTACAGTTCTGTTGGTTATAAATTCAACATAGGTCTCACTAGACTAGAATTAGCGTGTCCATAGGGCTGTATTCTTCTGGAGGGTTCAAGGGAGAACACATTGCCTTTTCCAGCTTCTAAAAACCACCCACATTCCTTGGCTCAAGGCCCGTTCCTCCATCTTCAAAACCAGCAATGTTGAATCTCTATGACCAGGAGTCTCCAAATCCTGGTCTGCAGAATGGTACCAGTCCTAGCCTGTTAGGAACCGGGCCACAGCAGAAAGTGAGTGGCAGGCCAGAGAATGAAGCTTCATCTGTATTTGCAGCCACTCCCCAGCACTAGCATCACTGCCTAAACTTCACTTCAGATCATCAGGCATTAGATTCTCATAGGAGCACCAGTCCCTGGTGCCAAAATGGTTGGGGATTGCTGTCTATGACCATTCATCTGTAATCACATGTTTCCCCAACCACAAATGGGAGAAGTTTTCCTCTGCTTTTAAGGACCCCTGTGTTTAGATTGGACTCTCATATATAATATAGGAGCCCATCGCAAGGTCCCTAACTTAATGACATCTGCAAAATCTCTTTTTGCCATGTAAAGTAACATATTCACATGTATCTAGAATTAGGGCATGAACATATTTGAGGGACCATTATTCTGACTATCACATATAGAGAGTAATCGACTAAAGTTCATGAAGTTGAAGTGAGTAACCTGAAACCACAAAGCTGGTAAATATTGGATCTATTAGTTAAACTTTTTCAGATTGCAAGAATCTGATGCAAACAGATTCTCAACTAATGGAGATTCATGATAAAGGGATGTAATAAAGAACTGCAAAGAGTTTACATAAACATAGGACAGAGCCCCCCAGGAATGGCATTTAATTCTCAGTCTGTAGATACCATAACTTGTCAATATCTCAATAGCAGCATCCATGGCACCAGACGAGGCCTGTTTCTGCTGCAACTCTTGACACTTCTCAAACCCCTTCTGGCTCCCTCCAATGCCATTCTTTTGTTGCTTAGCTTCTTAGTTTCTACTGACTCATAGCTTCTGCTCACTGCCTCCTCCCCATGAGTCTTTTGATTTCTGGACATTTCTGTCATTTTTGTTTCTTTCTCTTCAAGCTCCCTAAGGAAAAGGATCTGATAGAGTCTGTTAGTCACTATAGAGCACTGAAGACCCCTGTCCTATGGAGATCTCCTCCAGGGTTATTTCATTGGATGTCTGTCTTCAAAAACGATTGCCACTGCCACTGGTTCTATCAGCAGAATCATTAAGTCAAATGTGACAATTCATGAATAATCACATAGGGTCACTTCCCTCACAACAGAGCCACAAGCAAGTGGGCACAAAGAGACTCTTCTCCAAATCCTAGGTCAGAATGTCTTCCCAAAGCATCCCTGCTTCCACTGCAGTTGAACCATATCTGGAAACCACAACTAGAATAATCTAGCTGAATGAAAGAGTATAAGCTGGGGCAGAATGAAAAGAGAACAGTGCCCAGAACTATTACTGAATATGGACATTTTGAAAATGGTTTAGGTCATTGCTTTCAGTACTTTAGGTCTAATTGCTGGTCTTTAACAAAGAAGCCACACAGGCTTCTGAAAGTTCTAAAATTATATCACTTTTATTAGTAATCGAGACCTCAAGTTGTTCTCACAAACCACACAGGACCCTCTGAAATAGGCTTTGGAAAAAGGACTCTGATGTATCTAATTGTGCACCCATTTGTTTCTCCATCTACATTGCTCTGCGAAGGGAAAAGTGGTCTCATTAACTTGGAAGAATGAATCCAAACAAGTTTCAGAAAAAAAAAAAAATTCCCTTGGGCATGGTGAACCCTGCCACCACCACCACCTCCTCGTCCTAATGGAAAAATATTGCTGTAAAACTTTCATCTGATATTTTCCACAAAAATGCATGCTGTGGTCGCTGCTGAGATGCTGCAAATCCAATCAAAAAACAGCCAGCCACCTCCAGACAGAGAATACAATCTGGGTTGTTTTTAGTCTGGTCGTTGGTAACCAGGGACAAAAGTTGATCTCAAATTTCGATTAATCACATGGGGGAGAAATAACTATCCAATAGACAGTGTTCTTAGCATGAATGCTTTTGCCCTGGTAGCAGAGTATTGGGACACTGCCATATCTCATACAATCAGGATTTTTTCTATGGAGTATGCTATTTTTCTCCTTCTATTATGCTTTAAAAGAGAATGCCAATGGCACACTATCTCCTCGACTTTCTATGCTCTATAATAATTTATTGGATTCATTCGTTTATACTTGGAATGAAGAAATACACAACATTCTTCATGCAGGCAATCAAACATATTTTGGGAGCAATTACCACTGTGTTATGAGCTGGAAATAAACCAGTGAGTAAAAATATACATAGTATACTGTGTATATTTAACATCATAGCTATAGATGATGTTAAAATAGAACTTATAATGGCTTAAACAATAGATTTTTGTTGCCTCACCAGGCAAGAAGTCCAGGGGTAGGGTAGTCCCAGGGTTGGTTAATTCAATATTTAATAAATGTTCTCACGCTGGCTTTGTTCTCAGGTGGTTGTTTCCCTTAGTGTTGCAAAGAGTCTGCAATATCTCTACGCAGTGCATTCTCCACCATGTCCAAATGCAAACTAGTGCATGAATAAGTAAAGCCAAAAGGAAAATACTCCTGATTTTGGTTCCTTCTGACTTTTTTTTTTTGAAAGGTGATCCATTTCTTAGAAGGACTATCTTCCTTACCCTACCACCACAGTGAAATGCTCTCAAGTCTTAGGAGGCAGAATTGTATCACGGTTTGTTTCTAAGCCAATCAACAGTAAAGCAAATGAAATAGTCATAATTGACTTAGACTAGTCAAATTTTGCCTCCTGAGGTTAGGAAAGGGCTCAGTCTTTTCTAAAGCACAAAGTTGCCCCATACACAAACAAAACCCAGCCCTATTAGCAGTGAGAAGGGGTTAGCTATTGGATAAACCAGCAGGTCTCTCTCAGTGTGGGACTTTCAGATGACACAGGAGGGAAGAGGAAAGCACTCACTTTTTTTGCACAGAATCTGAAAGATCAATGTTCCAGTTATCCTCTTTGCTACTGTTATAAAATCTTGGATTAGTTATTTAAATCTTGGAATTTCTGTATATGTAAAATGGTAAGTGATCCCTATCTCATTGGGCTGCTGTGAAGATCAAATATATTAGTGTATACAAAATATCTAGCACTGTGCCTGGCCCTTATGAATTGCCCAATAAATCCCATTCCCTTTGCAAAGCCCTCAGGCTGCTTACAGTCTAAATTGCTGGGTAACAGACAGTCAATCAGCTTGTATTCTTATTTATAGGCCCTATGATGAGTACCTACAAAGGCTTCTTGTGGAGGTAATACTACCACAGTTGCTAAGAACCACTAAGATCCCTGAAATGGGTGCTTTTCATTTTATGCTAATCTTTTCAACTCTCTGGAACTCTTCTTCTCATGTTCTGTGAAAACATTCTCTTTGTTTCCCACCTGCTTCTCCAGCTACTTCTTTCCATGCTCCCCTATAGGGTCCTCTTTTAGGCCTGCCCCAGAATTGTGTTCTCCGTTTCTGTTGCAATCTCATATGTCAATCTTGAGGTAAGATTTCATTCTTTCCTACACTTTCATTTTCTAGTTATATGTTCATGACATATATTAGACATTCAGTACATAGTTCTTTAATCTACTTTTTATTCAATCATTTATTAAACAAGTATTATTGAATACCTACTATGTACCTGGTACTGTTCTTCACACTGCAGATATAACAATAAATGAAACAGACCAATACCTGCCTGAAACTTACATACTAGTGAAGAGACAATTAATAAACAAATAAACACTTCCTGTGTTAGATGGAGTGTTACAAAAATATAAAACTGAGTGACTAGAAGAGGATAGACATGAAGTAGGGGCAAATCTTCTCAGGGTACTTAGGATAACCTTTTGATGACACAGCATTTACATAGAGACCTGAAAGCAGTAAGTGACCAAAACATGAGACTTGGCAGAAGGAAAGAAGAACACAAATGCCGATGGATGGGATTGTTCTTGGAAACGTCAAGGAGCCTTCCAGTGGCAAAAAAGGGAGTGAGCTAGGGGGAAAAGGAAGAAAACATATCAGGGCAGGGGGATTGGGTCAGAGAGGGCCTCATGGGCAATGTTAGGACTTTGGCCATTACTTTGAGGGAAATGAGGAGCTGATGAGTTTCTAAGTAGAGAAGTGATATGATCTGACTTATGCTTTCAGAGAATCTCTTTGGCTCCTGTGTTGAGAAGAGACCTAGCAGGCCCAAGCAGAGTCAAGAATACTGTTAGGAGACAATTACAAAGCAAAAGAGGATGGGAGCTTGGAATGGGGTGGTCTCAATGCAGTGGTTAGTTATCAATAAATTCTACTTTTCATTTGAGGTGAGAGCAATAGGATTTTCTGTTGGGTTTGCAGAGTGAAAGAAAGAAATCAAGCCCAAAATGTTTGGTTCCAGCAAGAAGAAGAAGGAACTGTCATTTTCAGAGATGAGGAGGACTGTAGGGAAATTGGTGGGGATGAGAACAAAGAGTTAGATTTGAGGCAGGTTAAGTTCTACATGGTTATTATACATTGATGTATAGCTATTGAGAGGGAAGGTGGATTTAGGAATGTGGAAGTCAGGGGAGAGGTCTGAGCTGGAGATAGAACTTTGGGAGTCATTAGCGGATAGATGACATTTAAAGCACCAAGGGACTGCACATGGAAAGAGAAGCAAACTAAAGACTAAGCACTGGGCAGGCCCCAGAGAGAGGTGGAGGACAGGAGGGAAACCAACAGAGACTGAAAAGGAGTGGCTCAAGAGGCAGGATGATGACCATCAATGTGTGGTGTCCTGAAAGGCCAGTGAAGAAAGAGTGTCCAGGAAGAGGTGAAAAGTGTGTCAACTACTGATGAGGGAAGTATGATAGGGCTGAGAACTGCCTGATGGATTTGGTGATATGGAGATCCTTGGTGACATTGACAAGACAATTTCAGTTGCTGGTACAAGACAGAATGGAGAAGTCAGAAACAATACGGACGAGTCCTTCAAGGAGCTTTGCTGTAAAGCAGAAGAATGGGTGATAGTCAAGTGAGGCTTTTATGGTTTGGCTAGCCTAACCCATGGCATTGCTGCCTCAGCATCCATTTTCTTTGAACAAGCAGCCTACAGGGGGCTTAGAGCGACACTAGCCCCTCATGTAAGCACATACCCTATATGGCAGCCTCGGAGTCACAAGAAAATGAGTTCCTGGTATGACTTCCCTAGTAACTCTGATGATCAACAGTCCAATAGTCTCCTCCACCTCCCAGGGCCTTCCCCTTGTCTGCCCCTTAGACAAGACCCCTGTGGAACTAACCAAAACCCCACTCATTTGGGTTTGAATTGACCAATTGGCCTTAGTCTGAGGACCACAAAGAACTCCATCCATCAGGCATGTGACTCAAGTTCTGTTGCTCTCTCTGCCTGCACCCTGCCTTGACTACCCCTCATAGCCCCTGGAAGCATGCTGTGTATTTCCTGTAGGACCAATGAGTAATACACTTCTCTATTTCAATGTCTCTTAAGGTCATTTGTTGAACAAAGGAGGCTCACCATCTAACACCCTGTGCTTCATTTACTGTTAATTTAACAAAGTCATAGCAGCTTCTCATCAAGAGGAAGGGCAGACAACAAGTATGGGGCATGAATGGTTGCATGACCTCTGCTGATCACTTCTACTTTCTCTGTGAAATAGAAAATGAGTTCATCAGCTAAGTCTGGGGAGAAGTGCTAGGATGTGAATTAATCATTTTGAAGGTTGAATGAGTGAGGGAAATGCGGTAGGATAACTGGTGGGTAAATATTGAATCCAACACTGGCTATTGCATGTTGGCTCCAAAATATATTTTGAACCCTGATATCATTCAGGAGTCCCCAAATCATATATCTATTTACCTATTGATATCTCCCCTTATACCCTGGCTTCCCATGGGAAAATTAAAGTCATTTTCTCTCTGCCTACCTCTACCAGTCCTCATATGCTCCCCTTTTCAAACAATGTCACCCCAATGTTCCAAGTTTCCAAAGCAGAACAATAAAACCTTTGACTAGCTCGTAAACTAGCATAGGACAATAGTTTTTATTTTCTGAGATTGATAATACTAGAGGAGAATCATATTTTTTAGAAGATCATTATTAGCTCAGTTTGTACCCTATCAATTTGATATATCTGTGAGAAATCCATGTAGGAAGGTGAGTAGTTTTGCTGACCCACAGTAGATGACTGACCCAATGTTGGTCCCAATATTATTCCTTTAGTAATTACAATGTGTGTGTGTGGCCCAATGTACATTCAATTCACCTGGGGCTTTTATTAAACTGCAAATGGTGATTCCATAGTTCTAACAAACTCCCAGATGATGCCAATAATATTTGTCCACAAACCTCACTTTAAGGAGCAAAGGTTAGGAGACAGAATCTCATGTAGATCATTTCAATTTAATGTTTTAATTGTTATAATAAGGGAGCTATGTGAATGTAGTTTCGCAAGTGGATTCAAGCAAGACTGTAGAGATTGTTCACTGATAGGCCAAGAAATGTGCTCTCCATTCTGAAGATAATGTAGAACCATGGAAGGATTTAAATGGAAGGCTGACATGATTCTCTTGTAAAACCATGAAAGTCAATTGAAAGTCAACCATGTATCAACGCTATGTAGGTAATGAAGTCAAAACAGTGAACCGCGAACAGGAAACCCAGGGACCTGTTCTCAGGGAGCAAACATTCTGGATGGAGTTAGACAGATAATAATAAGAAAAAGATAAATTGAAGAAGTGCAGTAAAAAAATAAAATTAAAAGAATTAATGTGATTGAGCCTGGGTGGAATGCTCTATGGAGAGTAGCAGTTACGCCAAGAACTAACCATGCAATGGAGCCAGTCCTGCAATGACCTGGGGAAAAGCATTCTTGGCAGAAGGAATAGCAGGGTGGTGGCCTTGAGGCAGGGGTGAGCCATAAGGCTGGAGGGTTAATCAAGTCAGTGTGATTAGAGCCTTGTGAGCAGGGGGAAATGATTGTGAGATGGGGTTGGAATGAGGAACAGCAGCCAAGTCATGTAGGGCCTTTGAAAACTGTGATGAGTTTGCATTTTATTTTAAATGTGGTAATGAAATAAATCCGACATTTGAAAGATAACTCTTGCTATTGTGTGAAGATTGAATTATGAGTCTGCTTGTCAGGTAGAGTGTGGGGAATATGCTCACAGCTGTAACTTAGAAAGATGAATGTGTCAGCAACATGTAAAATAGATCAGAGAGGAAGGAGCAGCTCTTCAGAAATGTCTATAATCGATAGCCAAAGAGAGCATGAACTGGGGAAATCAGACTCAAGCTTCTAAAAGAGACTACAGGAAGTGAGATAAGAGATTCAAATAATACCCAACTCTTTTCAGTTAGGCTCAGAGGCCAGGACTTCCTCACTAACTCCCTTATTCAATCCTCTCTACAACCTATAATTCTGGTTACAAAAAATCAGTTTCTGGGTTTTTACCCAGACTTACTGCACGTGAGATCCAAGGGCATCTGGTTGTCAATGCATAAATGTTTCAGATGACTTTAAATTCACAGAAGGTTGGAATTACTATGTCTCCATCTCCTCTGCCCAAATGAATAAACATCTTTTACCATTTTTTGAGCAACAATAGCTTTCTTACCCTAACTATTTGTGCCTTGCTTTAAACCCTGCTGATTAACTTAAAACTCAAGTAGTAGTGAGATTTCAGGAATTTCAGAATGACTCTACCTTAAAAATACCAACTTATAAGGTTAAAAAGCCTAGGAAGGAAAGTCTCTGCTCCTTGCTGGAGTTGGCATACAATGTTCCTGGGAGATTTAAGACACAGGTGGACCTTGAGGGTAATGCTTTCAGTTGTAATCCTCATTTGTATTTTAATGTAAATTAGTTTCAGATCCTTCTTGAGAGAAGATTTTGGCTGGGAAACTATGGACGGTTCTATGCCCAGAGTTGGGGCAAAAGCCTTAGGGGACTTGAATGGGGAAGGGAAAGGGGAAGGAGGTGGCACTAGAGCACTGAACTTCACTTCCTTCCAGGCGTTTGCTGGAGCCAGGAAACAACCACCCACCCTTTCCTGAGCAAAGAGCTCTCAAAATGCTGAATCTGTTTTTATAGCTTTGCATTATCTGTGCTTGATTAGATTCTAATGTGAGCTATGCATCTGGATGGTTACCTTAAAATATGTTTTTCTATAAAAAGGAAACATCAATCTACATTTTGACCACTTTCCCATGGCTTAGGTGCTGGGCTGTGTCGCCAGATCAGAAAAGGTTTTGTGTTCACAAGGGAGCTACAAGGTAGAGCAGAAAGAATACACACTTGACATTCATTTTCATAGAAATAGAGAGATGACAAAGTCGAAAGAAGGAAAGTCATCACTTACAGAGTGTCAACTGTGTGCCCAGCTCCACTTGGACCCTTATCACAAAGATTATCTCAGAAGTTCATTTTCCTCTAGCTCTTCCGGCTCTCTTCATTATTAGAGATCAGCCCGAATAGTGAGCACACCTCCTGCTGAGTCTCTCTAATGTGTGTGTGTAAGTGTGTGTGTGTGTGTGTGTGTGTGTGTAATAACTAATATTTATTAAGCACATAATACATACTAGGTGCTTTACAGGGATTCCTTCATTTGTATCCTCATTTTCAGATAAAATAACGGAAACCTGGAGATGCTAATGACTTGTCCAGAACCAGCAGTGTCATGATTCAAATCCAGGACACTGGGATTTTAGAGACCACATGTTTAGCCATTACGTGATATCATTTTTTATTCAGACAGGAAAGACCCAAAATTATATGCCTGCTCTCATTACAATTTTCCTACATTTATTTTTGAGGTTTTCAGGTTTCTTATCCTTTTCTCCCCAAAGGTATCACCTCTTCACTTTAGGTGCCCATAGCCCTCATATATTGTATACTCACTACCACCACCACTTCTGTTCTGAAAAAATTATCCAATATAATTTATTTATTCATACTTATATTTTGCCTTCCAGGCATAAATGCATTTTTGGACTTTTTAACTCTAACTATAAAGAGGTTTTTTTGTTTGTTTGTTTGTTTGTTTCTGAAAGTCTTCAGTGATCAACTCACAGATAAGAATCCATTTGTCTCTTGACTGGATGCCTGAAGCTGGTGAATGGTTGGACCACTGAGTAGGGAAACTTCTCTCAAGGATCTCCTACTTATCTGGAGAGGGTGAGCTCAAGAACCAGCCACCAGGAGTGTGTTCTGTGGGTGACATATATAGTATAGGAACAGGTGTCTTGCCTTATTAGCTTCTGAGCTGCAATTCTGAAATCTGGAGCCTACTTGCCTGGGCATTCATTCATTCACCAAGTATGCATAGTCATTTATTGGCACTGGGGATGCTCTGATAGCCAAAACAAATGTTGTTCCTGATTCTACAGAGCTCACAATGCTAAGTAGGAGACAGACCTTAAACAAACAACTTCAGTGGAAAATGAGCAGATGTCATCTCCTACGTGTCCTTTTCCTTCCTCTTCTTTTCTTACTCCACTGACTTTATAATTTTTCTCCTATCCCTTTGCCCCGAGGCACCCAGATGCAGTGTAGTATCTAGAATCTTCCTTCTTCTCTTGCACCAATATCCCAGCTGAGATCTGGCTATCTCACTTCTGCCTATTGGGTAATCATTATGTTTGGCACAGCTCCCTGCCAGCCAGAAAACCCATAACTTGTGGCCTATTTTTCTCTATTCATGAATCTTTTGGTCATTCCAAACACACAGAATTAGGAACAGTGACAATACAGGTCATAGTTGATGGTGAAGTTCAGAGTATCCATTTAATTCATTTATTCCATTGGCAAACATTACATGGCTGGTGCCTTTCAGGAATGAAATATAGGAAGAAAAACATATAGTTTCTGCATAGTAAAAAGACTATAAATTTCCAAAGGTAAGGATCCCCTCAATCTTCTTCATGTCTCTGTTCCCAATATTTAACTCCTTTGTACTAAGTGGGTATTCAATAAACATTTGTGAAATAAAAGAAAGAATTCATACTCTGGTAGAAAAGATAGATATACAAAGAACTGTAATAAAATGGATGACTTGACTGAACATCCCTTAAGTGCTATGTACTATATCAAATAAGACAGATGCAATTCTTGCTCTTATGAAACTTACAGTTAAAAATTTGCACAAATAAGTATTAGCTGCGATAGGTTATGAGAAGAAGTGTGGGGTTTGGGGACATATAACAAGATATGTTTGCCTGGGTCATGCAAAAGCCCTGTAGCCCTCAAAAAGCTCACATTACTTTTGAAAAATTGAAAGATTGATAAGGTTGAAATATTTTGAGTGAGCAAAAGGGAAAGTGGGAAGAGATGAGGTTAAGAAAGAAAGCACTGATTGTATTCCCAGGACTTGGAAGGCAAATTAGGGATTTGGGGCTTATTTCAAGAACAATGAGAAGCTTTTCCAAGGTTTTAAGCAGGAGCGTGGTATGATGAGTTTGAAATTTTAGATAACAATTCTGCTCTGAGGATAAAAAATGAGAGGAGGTTAAGAGTGGACAATAGGAGCCAAATTGGGATGTTATTGCACTAATCTAAGTATGAGATGACATTACCTTAAACTAAGAGGGTGATATTGGAGACAGAAAAAAAGTGAATGAATCCAAAATACTTCTTAGATATAGAATTAATATGCCATGATCATTGGATGGTAAGTAAGGTGATGGTGAACAGTATAGGAGATAGATTGTCAAGCATAATTCTTCTGTGTCTTGTCTGAGTAAGCCCGTAAATGTTGGTGAAATTTTCTGAGATTGAATTCTGGAAGAGAATCATATTTTTTAGAGAAAATTACTAGTTAAGCTTCGAATACTATCACTTAATGTATTTGACATGGTTTTATTATTAAAATAGTTTATTATTATTATTGATGCCCCAGGAAAAAAGGACAGTTTCACCCTTTAGATTTAAATATTTCCAGGTTTTATCTGTATAAGCTCTGAGTAAGCTTATGCTTCTATTTCCTGATCTTTTTTTTTACTTTTCCACTCACTGCCAGCTCATAGAGGCAGAGCCTGAGTGTCAGCCCTCTGCTCTGGTGAAATAGGGTAAAACCTGAGGAAAGAGAGGAAGAGTGCTTTAAGAGTAGCTAGATGGGGGGGGGGGATTTTAAAATCATTTCTTCAATTTAATAAATTAATTAATTAATTTTTAAAAAAATATAAAAAATAAATGATAAATAAAACTCAAACACACACACACACACACACACACACACACACACACACGCACGCACAAATAAATAAAGCAGCTTAACTGAGTTAACGATCTTTATGAATGTCCTGGTCCAGAGGGAATCAAGCTATTCACATGTCGTGTTATTCACATCGACTTGGCTGTACGATTTTTTTTTTTTTTTTACCAAAGCCTATGAGATATAAAAGCCACGTAAAATTTCCTGAAAGAAAAAAAACAACACTCATTGATTGGATTCTTGGCAGAACACTGAAAAAAGTCCCAGAACTGATGAAGCAAGTAATTTTTAGATGAATTTGCCCTTAAATATGTTGATGCTTCTGTGAATGAGTTCATAGCACACGCTACAAACTCCTTTGGCCCGATCCTTCAAAAAAATCTCCATTTTTTTCTTTTTATTACATAATAAAATGAGCAGTCTCCCAGTTCCATCTCTTGCAAGCTTTCCTCAATTGAAAGTTTTTTTCTCTGTTCTATCTTCATGTTTGCCTTCATCTTTTCATATGCTCTACTTTTGTAACCTAAAGACATTAATAGATATTTAAGTTTCCACCATTCATTTAGTAATTTAGTTGTCTGCATTTTTAATCCATGAACTCGCCCTGATGATTCATTAGACTTCCAATACAACAACCCTCTACTATTTTACTAATGAAGGTTGAAACTAACACTTTATATGGCATTGCAAGGAAAGGATTAAGCTACTGGTAGTTACTGAGATCTGACTTTGCGATAGGAGATCTACTAATGATTAGAAGACCTCATGTAGTTGATTTTAAAATGGAGTTAGTCCAGATGGTGCCAGTGGGAATTAAGGGACTGCATGGTCCCAGAGCAAACACAATACCTGTCTTTTGAATACCCCTAATCTCAGAGTCAAATGAAGAAAATGGGTCTTTCTAAGGGCTAGCCACACATTCCCCAGTGATTATAGTACCAAATACTTGTAATTCAAAGTGGCTGTTTATCAGAGACTAGAAACATCTTCTAAATCATTAAGGGATTTAAAAGTCTGCTTAAGAGCCCCATGTTATCAAAATTAATGGGTTTTGAAGTCATTTATCCACATCTGAGACTGTATCTAGAGAGGTTTTCAATAATCTTGGCCATGTATATCATTGGAAGGAAAGGAAATTTACTTCTAGAAATCATGACCGGATACAGATATGTTTCCTTAGTGTGTTCTGTTTACTTTGCTTATAGAACCTTTATTATGTATATGCTGAGCAAATTTCAGGAGCTCTGTGGAAGCAAGCATACTTATAATGCTTACATCTTTATGTTTCCAGCAGCCTTTTGGCATCAGAGTTAAAGTAGATTTTTAGTATATGTATTGCTTTTAGGAATTAGGAAAATCCAGAGGTCTTCTCAAGATATTACCCCTTAAATTATTCTCTATAAAATTGTCTTATGATAGGAATGATCGATTTTTTGGCCTTTAGATTTAAGCTCAACTCTGGTAAATGCACATAGTCTGATCGAAACATTCTATTATTATCATTCATCTAGACTAATGTAAATGAGACCTCTCAGAGATTTTGACATAGAGTGGAGAAGAGAGCTCAGGATACTGGGTTGCTATGGGTGATAATGAGGAAAGATTCTTTGAGAATGAAAATAAATAAGTTCTGACTTTGCTTAATTTAACTGTTGTACTTAGATGGCCTTTCCCTCAGTCACGAAAGTAGTGCAATTCGTTTAAAGAGGAGCTGCTACCAGACTTTGAGCACTTTTTTTTTTTTTTTAAATAGGAATGGAGTATGTAGTGTCACGGAACCAAAAACCAGCTTCTGTTTCTGAAGGCCCTCTATGGGCATGCTCCAATCTAGGTCAATGCGAGCAAATCAAAATGACTTCCATCCACAGATCTTAGGCATTTGTATCTATTGCACATTCTTCATGCTGTTGTTCTTGTTGCTGGTTATAGAATTGACTTTTGAAGCTGAGCAATGCAAAAACTTTCTGTCAAGAAATAGAGTGCACATAGAATTTTCCTTTCTTAGAATGTCTTCATCTACTTTTTGTATCAGGATAATGCTGACCTTAGACGATGAGTTAGAAGGTGTCCTCTCATCTTTTATTTTTGGGAAAAGTATACGAAGGGTAGGTAATCTTTAAACTTTTGATAGAATTCACCAAGTGAAACCAGCTTTTCCTCATGGAAAGTTTTTCGATTACTACATGTGGAGAAGCAAAGAAAGATTAGTGGTTGTCTAATGATTGCTTGGTAGTGACTGTTAAGAAAAACAGAATTTCTTTTTGGAGTGATGAATTGTTCTAAAATTAGATTGTGGTGATAGTTGCACAACTGCATGAATATACTAAAAACCATTGAGTTGTTCACTTTAAATGAGTGAACTGGCATGTGAATTATATTTTAGTGCAGTTGTTCATCATCTCTACTGTTTCTCCTTTCTGTATATTAATTTCTACTTTCTCTTCTTCTTTTTAATTTCTTTAGATTTGCTCTTATTTCCTAGCTTATTAAGTTGCAAATTTAATTCATTCATTTTCAATTTTTAAAGTCATATGTTTACCTCTAAAAACATTTTAGCCACATCTAACCCTTTTTTAAAGTAGTATTTTTATTCTTTTGTAAAAATTTTATAATCGTCCTTAAAATTATAGCTTCAAAATATATAAAATATATGAATATTTTGCAATGTCTCTGTATATTCTCTTCTCCCAGGAGTCAATTAAGAGCATGTATAAAAAGTTTTCCAAATACATGTTTGTGTTTACTATCTCCTGGTAGATTTTTATTTTTACTAGTATGCAGTATATATTTGTCATTATTAATGTGTTGTGTCTGGAATTCTATTTTGTCTACTATTGATATTGTTACACAGAATTCCTTTGATTATTAATTGCATGGTATCACTTTTTCATAACTTTCAATCTTTCTGTATGATTGTGTTTTAGATTTTGTTTAGTGTTTCTTATAAATAGCAGCTAGCTGGCTTTAAAATCTCAATATGTTAATCTCTGTCATTTATCTGATGAGCTTAATCCATTTTCAGTGATTATTTATTAATAATCACTGATATATTTGCACTCATTTCTATCACCTTATTTTCTTTTTACTGTCTAGTTTCATTGGAATATATATCAAATATATATCTCCTGTTTTCTTTTGAATAAAGTTGGTGGGGTTTTTTTTTTTGTTTTTTGTTTTATTTTTAGTATTCTCCATGTACCTTTCCTCCCTGCTCTGTTGGTTTGGAGGCATTTTTTTTTTAATTTTAATTCTGTTATTTCTATTATTTTAATTATCATCTCCAATCTTTGACTATATTATTTTTCCCCAAGTCTAAATTTATTCAAGAAATTTTGGAATTATATTCCAAGTATAATTTAAAAATAAATTTAAAAAAATAAAGAAACAATTTTGGGACGTTACAAACTCTCTAGGCATATTTACCCATTAAATAACTACTCCCTGGAATTTTAAAACTTTTTCTCCAAATTTGCTAAAATAGCTTTTGACATTAAATTAAATTAACCAGCATATTTACCATTTTCTTGTTTTCCATGCCTTCCTTCTGGGTCCACTTTTCCTTTTACTTAAATACAATCTTTAATAGTGGTGATCATGAGCATCAATTGGTAGTAAACTCTCTTGGTCTTTCTTTATGAATCTAAAAACATCTTTGTTTCTCTTCATTTTGTTGTTGTTGTTGTTGTTTGTCTAGGTATAAAAGTCTAGGCTGTATTACTTTCACTTAACATTTTGAAGATATTATTATTTTATCTTCTGGTATCTACGCTTGCTGTTAGTTTAACTGTTAGTCCTTTATAAGTAACTTGTCTTTTTACTTTAGCCACTTTGGAGATTTTCATCCTCTCTTTGTTCTCATTGTTTGTAGTCTCTCGCTATACATACTATACTATCTTGTAGTAATTAATATTTATTTATCACTCTGGGTTCTTGGACTTAACTTCTGCTCTTAGTACTTATGTCTGTCTTTAGGTCTGGAAAAAAAAATCATTAGCAAAGATCTCTTCAGATAATGCTTTTCTATCTTCCTAGGAAATTCTGTTAGATATATATAAGTTAGACTTTTCCATTTATCCTCTAAAACATTTAACTGTTTTTTCCATATTTTTCTGTTTCTTTGTGATGCATTTTACTGAAATCCTCAGTATTATCTTCCAATTTCCTCTTTCTAAAGAGGAATATCTTTCAAAACTTTCTCTATAAATGTTTATCACATCTAAATTTTTTACATTGTTTCTTTCAGATACACCTGTTTTATTTCTTCCTGTTTTTGCTTACCAATTCTGTGTTCTATATCTAGTCAATGTTATTCTTTCATTTATCTCCTTTATCATCCTAAATGTACCTATTTTAAAGTTTTTGTCAGCCTATTTTTATATGTTAGTTTTGCTTGGTAAAATGTATCTTCTAGGTGATTTGTATTGACTATCTTAACATATTACTTTGTTTTGGTATCATGGTTTCTAGGCTCATTTTGAGAGAAAATATGGTTTGTTTATCTGTTTGTTTGTTTATTATCTCCTTCTCTGTCCATTCCTCTCTCCCTAGTTGTTTTAGTGATTGCTTCCACCTGGAGCCTAATTGCTCACTGACCAAAATAAGTTTTTTTGTTGCAGGCTGGGAGTTCATATACCTTAAAATTATGGTTTGAGGATTAAAGTTTATAGCCAATCTGGTCATAGAGCCATTAGTTGGCCGCTTTTAGATTCTATATATGAGGCAGTTTTATTAATTCAAGGAGGCAATATTCTCAGGCAACAATTAGAAGATTTTTTTCAGCTTTTTTAAAAAAAATCAGTGAGAGTTCCACCCCAGTTTTCAGCTTGATTCCTGTTGTCACTTTACATGAAGTAGTTTTAGTTACTATTACCTTAGATGAGCCCAACTCCCAGACATCTTTGCCTACTTCCTGCCCCAGAAGCAGGCTCAAATCTTTGTGTCATATGCTACTGATTGCCATGCTTTTCTGGTCCATGTACCTGGCCCGTGTAGATGCTCATTGTGTTTAAACCCACTTACATTGTTTTACTTAGTTATTTATATTTTGTCTGTTATTGTTCTTGCTGAACCAGGATGTTGAGGTTAGGGGTGGGGGTGGGTATATATACAAAGCATGTACTTAATAATCCAATCTTATACCTCCTTAAGTGTGATTCTTGCTTAAATATTATTTCTAAATTGCTTTAAAAATTTAAAAATACCTTGAGGCCAACTGAAATAAACACTTTCTTTGTGCTTTCTAGAACTGTAGAGCAGCGCTGTTCAATAGAAATATAACACAAGCCACATAAATACTTTTATATTTCTAGTAGCTACACTAAAAATATAAAAAGAAATAAGTAAAATTAACTCACATTTTATTTAACTCAACATATCCAACATATTATTGTTTCAAAATATAATCAAATATAAAAATTAGTAAGATACTTTAATTCTTTTTTTCAGACTAAATCTTTGAAATCTGGTGTCTATATTGTACTTACAGAACATCTCAGTTCAGAGTGGCCATGTTTTAAATGCTCAGTAGCTACATGTGACTAGTGGCTTCCATATTAGATGGTGCAGATTTATAATATTTATAAAATGATTATAATTTAATCATCATGGAAAATTAATTACCACCTTTACCACTTTGGATTTCGGAACATTTTTTCCCAAGAATTTCATTAAGTAATTAAGGCAGGGAAAAGTTTAGATGGCCTCAAATGCTGTATTTTCCTCTATTTTATACTCAACATCACAATATTAGCATATTTAATGAACTCTCCTTATTTCATTGAGGGAAGACAGTGAAACGTCTTGTGTATACAAATTTAAAATAGAAACAAGACCGTTTTTGCTATCAATCTTGAAAAACTTTTTTCTGAAAAGTCAGCTTAATTTTCTTCTGAATGACATGAAATAAGATTATATAAGGTTTAAAATGGTCATTACATTAATTACCTAATAAATTAATTAAGGAATTAAACTCTATTTACTACCAAAAAGCATCTGAGGGTATTGGAAAGGATTAGTAAGGAGTCAAAAGTGTAAAATATGATAAAGTTTTGTGAGCTTGTATGAAATTTTTGCAGTTATGATAACTTCTCATTTCCAAGGGACTTAAGATATTTCATTTTACTGAGTGTTCTACAGTGGTTTTGATAGGCTGTTAACAGTCTGACATCTCAGGTACCTCGGGCAGCTGGGTAGATCTGCTTGGATGCAAGAACTCTTTGTCCTCTATGTTGCTATCAATAAACCTTGCTACTTCTGGAAAAAGTAATTCTTTCAAAGTATATTGTTACATTATTAAATCACTTGTTTTCCAAAGCATGAGACCGCCTTTTCTCAAGATCTCGAAATCATACTACTTTATAAAACTGCTTATTTATACAGCTTAGAAACATTGATAGTTCATCAACCTCCTGATTTTATGGCCAATATTTAAACATGCTAATTTGTCACATCTTTTGAAACCCCTTCCTTCATCGTTGTGGTTTTCCCCAGTAATTCCCAACCATGTCATATTTAATGAAAACAATACCAGTAATCACATTGGTACATAGCCCTTTTCTCCTGGGAATCTCCAAATGGTTTCCAGATTGGTGGGGGTCAGTTTTCAAAAGCTCCATGTGAAGAAGAAGGAGGAGGGATTAGTTCCCAATCAAGGTGTAGGAGTGAGGCTCAAGACAGGATTGCATCATTACCTATGCTGTTCAGTCCCTCTGTGCTGTAACATTTCCTTTCTGCCCAAATGTTCCAATAAGTTGAAATGCACCTATTTGGCAAGGAGTCCTCTCATACTGGCTGGGGAACCATTGTACTGTCATCACAGCTAAATATGACAGGTTCCAGGAATTTAGAAATTGTTCTTGACATGATGAGAGACATTTATATGTCCTAGCATCAGGAATGCGTCATTTCCTAGGTAAGCAGTACTGCCACAGCTCTTTCTATCTCAGTTACCATGGCTTCTTTTTCCCCTGGGCACTTGTCACCACATAACATATTACATATTTGTTAATTTTCTGTTTCTACTCACTAGTATGTAACCTCTATGAAATTCCTAGCTTTGTCTGTTTTATTCACAGGTATGTTTCTTGACCCTGGCATTTAGTAAGAGCTTAGTAAATATTGGATGAAAGAACGAATTGCATGCAAGAACTGTACCTTCTTTCAAATAATTACATGGAGTTAGAAGCTTAGATTCATTCAAATTGCAGTGCTGTAGTTTATTAGCCTTGAGATCTTGAGCAAGCTGCTCAAACTCTCTGGTTTTCAGATTTCTCAGGTATAAAATGGAGTACTTCTATGTTAACTGAGGACTAAATGATGTAAAATGCTCAGCCAAACTTAGACCTGGCTTTCAGTAAGCACTGAGAGAAGGACAATTATTTGGGGGGAAAATGTATTATTATTTCAGTAGTTTGTGGAAAGTTGTTAGAACTCAGAACCTTCAGTTCACCTGTGAAAGTTTAAGTCTCAGGGTTAAGTCATACTGCTTCAAGGATCAGAGGCAAAACCTGAGCATGGTCACGGGTCCCAGAGTGGAGGCTGGGGCAGCAGGAACATGCTTAGGGGTTTCCCAGTGAAGACTATAAATAGTCTTCCAGAACACCTTGTTCTGCACACGGGGGCCACAGAACTGCTTCATATCCCAGCCCAGAGGAGATAGTTTCTGAGAAGAGGGGTCTTATGATGCCCCACAGCATGTAGTTTTCAACAAACAGAAGGTAAAACATTGGCTCAGGTTATCAAGTTGGCTTTGCTGAATGGTTCTTAGCCCTTATTTGGACAGGGAGGAGAGGAAGCAAGACCCCTGATTTCCAGCTTCTTCCCAATCCTTAGAGTAGCAATAGTTGACTCAGCCAACTCAACCCCTCACTTTTGTAAAAATCAATAAATACCCTGCATTTCTGCTTCTTTCTAGGCTCTTGTGGAGAAGGCATACCTCTGAAAGCAAGTGAGTGTTAAGTGCATAATCTTATCTACTTCTCAAAGGACAGAAAGAATATTTTAGCAATCATGTTTTAAAAAATGGCATTGCACAAATGCAATAAGAAGCTAATAAGTATTCTTGAGATCTCCAGGAGTGCGTAGATGAAGCTGCACTTCAAATGAGTAATAGTATAACGTAATAAATGAGACAAAGACATGAAAAACCACTTTTTAAGTTGTTTGCCCTTTTATACATGGGAGAGACTATTATCATTGCTAATACTCAGGCTACATTTTTCAGATTAAGAAAAGGGCAGTAAAAGGATTTCAGAGATAGGGTGCTCAGATAAAGGTTTCTATTGAAACACATATGTGCCTGCATGGGTGCACACACACGTGCTCATATACTCTGCTTTTGCAAAGCTTTCAGTTCCTAATTTCTCCTCTCTGGACTCTTGGACAGAGAGTCATCATGTGAGAGCCCTGGCCCCCCAAACTCTGCTAATTCTCAGTTCCTGCCTTTGCTGACCCTCCACTCAGGAATGTTAAGAATGCTCTCTTTCCCTGCCCCCCTACACTATCTCACCCACCCAAATCATGTTCAGTCATCTAGGCTCCAACCCCAGGGCCTAAAGAATTCTTCTCTCAGCATTTCACAGTGATTTACATTCTACTTTCACTAAGCATCTGTGGCATGTTTGTGCCATCCTGTGTTTATAATTGGAAGTTTGTTTTTATAACTGGAAGAGTGGAATAAACCAATGTCTTCACCATACTCCCCTCACTGCTCCCCATCAGCAAGATAGGCACTGAAGGGTGTGGTTCTTGTACGGAAAGATACTAAATCTTTCCACTCCCTCTTCCTCTAATCGATGCCTCCAGAGGACAGGAATGTGACCTAACAGACAGAAAAAGTGGCGTGCAAACCTTCTGCAGGGCTTCCTGTAGCCATCGATGATTAGATGGTTCTGACTGATCCTGGGTTTCTTAACCAGGCATAAGAGGCTCAGAGGGGCACCCTGGGTCCATCTGAGGGTGAGAAGAGTTGGGGAGTGAGGAGAAGGAGGGACAGATGACATTAGACACCTGATATAAAGTGTTTAACAATTATTACCCAGGGCTTACTCATGTGAAACTTGACATAACACATACCCTGAGCCCATGTCACTTTTGTTCTTCCCGATAGATACCTTTTCAGTGCCCTGACACCCCTACATACTCACACCACACACACAAACACAACACAAACTTGTACACACACACACACATACATGCAATAACCCACACACCTCTGTTTTGGGGGGTCCTAATGTTAGGTAGTTAGTCAGACATGAGTGACAGGGGGAACAAAGGAAGGGGGGCCCAGCCTAGAGGCTGCCCAAAGAACACCCCAATGGTAGTAGAATTCTGGGTATGCACATGTGCACTAGTCAGAATTATATAGAAGCCAGGTGTCAATCAAAATGACCTCACTTGCCAATTACCTAGGAATGCCTTTGGAACTACCCATCACAGTCCAAATATAAGCCAGACTTTCCCACTTCTGGGTCCTTTTTGCCCTTCTGGGTCTTCTTTTTGTTCCCTTCTTTTCCTCCCTTCTTTTCGCCCTCTTGTTGTGGTTGTTATTATAGTGTTCTGTTGCAGCTCTCATCGCTAGGACCATGTACCTTCTTGGGGCACGCTTCATCTTTATCCATGTGCCTTTTGTGGGCATTCTTTGTCTTCCTAAAATATATTTTTAATAAAGCTATTAAATCTCAATGACTGTGATTCTTCATCGCCATCATTTGAGGAAGAACTGAGAGAAAATGCTAACTACATGTTTCTCTCCTTCCCCGCTAATGTTGGGCTGACACCGAACTCAGAACTCCAATCGGCCCCAACAGTGACACTAAGATGCAATGACCTGGGCTTACCAGGCACTTTTCCATTTTCCATTCTACAACATGGCCTTGGAAAGAGGGAACACCAGGGCTGTTTCTCCCTAAGACAATCCTGAGGGATTTCTGGGATCTGTTCTTATTTTTATTCATATCCTTATATCAACATTGGCTACAAACATAATAATCCCCATGATTCACTGGGAAAATAAGAAGTCAGGTTTTTGTTTTTGTTTTAAATTTCCCTTTTTAAAGGTTAAAATTAAGGCAAGAAGGAGCGGAGTATTACTCTGCTGGGCCCAGCGTGGATGGGAGACCTAGGCCCAGTCTGGTTGTCTGTATACTTATCCCAGCTCTCCAGTCTGTGCACAATTCACTTTTCTCAACTACAGGAGGAAGTCACTTCAGAAATGATTTCAGATGCCCTGCTCACCTAGCACACTCTCCTGCCCTATCTGATTCTAACCTGTTTTCTTCATACTTTCCTCCTGCTGCCTGGCCTCTTGTACTCCGGCCATTCCCTCTCCTGCAAATATTCTAGGTCTCTCAGTGTTTTGGCCTGACTTATCTTTGCCCCTTACCTGTTATCTCTGCACCAGCTGCACAGAGTCCTACCCCTTCCTGAAAACATTGTTGAAACTCCATCTCCTTTATGAAGTATGCTGTAAGTATCTAAGCCAGGAATGCCTACTTCTCTGCTTGGAAAGGACTTATGTGGCATTAATCTCATTTATTTATTTGACAAATGTTTGTTAAACACCTAGAATGTACTAAATAAACACCATGCTCAGCGTGTGAGATATATCGATGAAACACACACACACACACACACACACACACACACACACACACACACACAGAACAAGCTTCCTGTTCTGTGGTCAGTTCTCAGACTGGTTGTAAGTTCTTTTTAGGGAAGGACTGGGTCTAACAGTTCTTTGCACCCCCCAAAATATAGTAAGAATTCACTTGACTGTACTGAATTAATGGTTAACTAATAATTCTCTCTTTCTTTTGTGCCATGACATACAGTTATAATCAACACTTTAAGTGGCCCCTCTAAATAACAAGGGCTGAATTTAGAAAGAAGAGGAGTACATTTCATTCTTAGTTAAAACATTAAGTGATTGTTTTCTGCATCAAATGTAGAATTCCAGTTTTATCAAACACGTCTCAGAGAAACATTCAAGCCTCCAAAACAGACAACAGTTGTAAACATCTCTTCTTCCTGCTTAGACTGTGGAATTCCAGAGCCTGACCTGTGAAATACCAGTCTTCTTCTCCCTAGGAGGGATGGAAGTGGGGTGGAAATAAAGCCCCGAGGGTATTTGTGTGTTTAGACCCTCTGGGTGATGCCTAAAGCTGGTTAGGGAGTAACCTCAGCCCACAAACCACTAGCAAAGGGGTTGAAAAAAAAACAGTCAGGACTCAGAGGAAAGGGACACAATTGCTCAATGACCCAGAATCTGGATCCTAGAAGCCAAATTATGGTTAGCCACATCGCTGCTTTATTGACCTTGCTCTTTGGTACTTATATTCTTATGTGTACACTGTGTCTTTTTCTGACCATTTCTGACCATTTTCTTCCCACCAGCACAGTTTGTACTAAAAAATGGCAAATGGCACCTATACGGGCATTTTTCCTCAGCTTAAGACGCAGTCAAGGCTCTTGATGACTTAAAAGAAAAACACATGCCATCAGCTACTTCCTTACTGATAACTACACTACTTTAAAGGAATACTGAGGTTTTGTTATAAAAAATACCCTGATGATTATGTAACCAATGAGGTCTACATTTTCAGCATATTTTGTTTTGTGCAGACTCAATTCAAATATTTAGCCCTCATGTAATCTTCTTTAAACTTTATGGTTTATTTGACAATCTGGCGAACTTTCACACTTACCTAAAGGTTGGATGTGCATTTTAAGGTGTCAAAGTATGAACTTTTTATTCTGAGCTGGAGGGGGAGACATGGAATAGATTTCCAGCCTTAAATTAGCATTAGATGATATGCTTCTGGGAGCCCTGTGACATCAGGTGATCAGAATGATGGAGCAATAACAGCCCACAAATCACATGACAGTTGGGGAGGAAACTGAACAAATTTCCCAAGTCTGAGACTGTGAATGCCCAGTCTGGGGAGGAGCTGTATGACTTTTCTGTAGCCCTAGTTGGGCAAGCCTCTGTTTGCATGACTAAATAACAAAAGACTGTCGTAAACAGGTCTGTGCTTACACTGTGTGATGAACCATTATTAGAGCCCTGCTAACTGACCACAGGTTTGATTGACTAAAGAGCAGTCTTGTGGTTTACAGTGATCAAGTCCATGGGCATCGGGTGTGGGGTAGAGAAACCTGTCAGTTCTGCACCATGCATTTGCTTCTCTTAATATCAGGAAAAGTTCTGTTGTGGACTAATGTGTGTCCCCTAATTCATATGTTGAAGCCCTATTCCTCAATGTGATGTTAGTAGGAGGTGAGGCCTATAGGACGTAATATCGTTTAGCTGTGGTCATGAGAGTGGAGCTCTCATGAGGGATTAGTATCTTTTATAAGAAGAGACCAGAGCTCCTTCTCTCTCTATGTGCAGACATAGGAGGAAGGCAGCCACCTACAAGCCAGGAACACAGCCCAACCACACACTGTATCTGCTGGCACTTTGATCTTGAACTTCCTAGGCTCCAGAACTTTGAGAAATATATGTCTGTTGTTTAAGCCACTGATTCTATGGTATTTTGTTATAGTAGCCCAAGCTGATTAAGACAAACTTTGTATTTGTTGTAAAGGAAACTGCCCAGTCTCAACCTTGAAAAACACATTACCCTTTCTTCTTATTATTCACTTAATATTTCCAGTGTTTAATTGGCATCTTTTTATGTACTTTTTTTTTGTCATTTTGTCTGTCTCAATATGCTTTTCCACCCAATTGGCCACGTCTTCTACTTTTAGATCATTGCCTGGATAAATCTTACTGCACGTATGTCAAGACTCAGCTGTGGTGGCTTCTCCTACGTGAAGCCTTCCCTGCCCCCTTCTCTTTCACTCCCACCCTAAATTCAGGCCTGACTCTATGCACTCTCATAGCACTCTGTAGTGGCTTCTACCAAAGTCTCTATTCCTCTGTTTTACTTTTTACTGTCTTCACTAAACTGTGAATTGCTTGTTGAAGGGAAGAGTTTGTACTGAGCCCCAAGAGTAGAATCTAGAACAGTAGGCATAAAAAAAAATGTTTATTGAGAAAAAATATGTTTTTCAGTAAAACCCTTGGAACAGAGAGCTTCAGTTCTTGCTGCAAGGTAGTGTCAGTGTGCAGTGAAGGACGAGGTGGGTGGGGGGCATGTGCCAGACAAGGACTAAGGAGCTGCCTGGCATTTAGATGGGCTTTCAGTCAAAATGGGGCTTCAAGTGTTGCTGGAATTGCTCAGATGATGGCAGTAAAGTAACAGAGGAGTTTGGATGGGACTGGGTTTTAGAAGCCCAGAATGCGGTATCTCAGGAGGAGATAAAGTTCAGTATGGAGGGTAAGAGATTGTAGAATTTTTACCCATTTGCATAACTCTTCTGTGGCTTGAATTGTGTCCCCCAAGAGGATGTCGAAGTCCTCACCCCCAGTACCTGTGAGTGTGACCTTATTTGGAAATTGAGTCTTTGCAGATGATTAAGTTAAAAGGAAGTCATTAGGGTAGACCCTCATCTAATTTCCTTATAAAAAGGAAAATTAGGATACAGAGACAGATACATATGGAGATTAAGAAGACATGAAGACACCGGGAAACTGACATCAACAAGCCAAGAAACACCTGAGGCAACCAGAAGTTAGGAGGGGCATGGGACAAATTCTCCCTCACAACCCTCAGGAGCAACACCTTGATCTCAGATTTTTAGTCATCATAACTGTGATAAAATAAATTTCTGTTTTTTAAGCTACACAGTTGGTGGTACCTTGTTCATCACAGCCATAGAAAACTAGTACAGACTCCTTCATTGAACCCTTAATTACTCACAGACAGGGATTTGGGGTTATTTATGCCAGAATCTCTAGCGCCTGGCATACCAGTTAGACATCTGCAGAAATCTGAGGATTAATTTGCCATGATAGAGGTTTGAGATGCCCTCACAAGCCAAGCTTTTCTGAACTTTAAGTTGGAGGATAAAGGCTAAAGAGAAATATATAATAAGCCTTGAGTACTGGTACACACCAGAATTTTGCCCAAGCATTTATTAGTCCTGCCCACACCCACCCCCAAGTCAGGATGCCTCTTTCTCTGTCTAGTCTTCTCATCAAGACTCCAAGATCCAAGAAAGCTGTTCAGGTTTTAAGTTATCTGCTAACAAGGAAGTGAGAACATGATGTCTTCACCCTGCATCCTGTTCCCACCCTTACTCTGGAGTTTAGCTACCCCGTAATTTCATAGGGAATTCTTGTTTTTTATTATTTTAAGGTTAACTTGAAATTCATTCCTGGTGAGAAAAGTAAGGAAACTCTGAAAAGCTGTGCTTGGGTAATGTTTTACCTTAGGATGGCTTCCAATTCTAGAAACTTTAAAAACTATAAAACTGGAATGAGAATTTTTATGTGGTTCTCTGACCAATACAGATATTTGTAATAATAACAATTGAGAAAAAGATAGCATAACCTCAGAAATTTTTCCCTTTACTCAGCTGAAAATTAAACCAGACAAGCAATTACCAAGGTTTTGCCATAGTATATAATATGTGTATACCACATTTATGGCACATTACATATTACATGGTTATTATTCCACATTTTCATCCAATCATCTTATTAGTTCTGGTACTTTTATGTGGTGAATGACTACAGCTAAAAGTCAAGTGAGAAAAGCACTGGTGGAGAAGTAAAACACAGACTCAATAAAGTGGGGCCCATTAAAAATGTGACCACCGCTACAGTGGACCACAATTGGTGGTGTTGACAATGAACTCTTGAAGACTGGAAAAATACTAAGGTACTAAAGAGAAGCATAATTTCTAATACCATTTTTACTGCTTTGACAAATTCTGATATTTTATTCTATTATCATACACAATTGTGATATTTCATTTCTCTTTCTCAAGCATTATTATTAGATAGCTTTTTTAGTGCTTTTGGTACATTCTTTGCACTTAGCTAAAAAAAAATCAAAAGAGGAGAGTACCATGTTAAAATAGAATTCACAATATCTTTAATACATGTTTTAGGCTCTACTGAATGTCATTGTATGTTCTTAATATTTGAAGAAAATGAAATGGCTCTATTAAATACTAAAAATAAACTTGGACACATTTTCATAGCTCATTCAACTGATTTTCTAAGTTATGAGTCATTCACTGCTTTTGGTGTTTGATGTCATTTGCTCGGAGCTAAACTGAACCCTATTTTGGGTATACAAGCAAAGATATGATGGATTATAATAAATTGGACTACTGTTTAGATTTTTTCTTTTAATTTCATAACAGGGTTTGGCCTATCTTTTCTTTTCTCTCTTTTCTTTCTCTTTTCCCTTTCTACATTCAGTATCTTCCTCTTGTCTTTCCTCCTGGAGCTAGAGTCTCGTTTTCTTTTGTTTATTTCTTTTGCACTCACTCTAACTCCATGTTTTTCTCTTTTGAACTTAGTATAAATTATTGCCACTGGGAAGTCCAGAATTTTCCATCCTGAAGATAGGGTAATGCTGCTCAGCCAAGCAGGTCTGAGGGTATGTATAATTCAGCTTCTTACATCATATTCTAAAGTGTAAGATTTGTAGAGAGAAGGTCCATACGTTTTTCCCCAATGTAGGAGAGTGGCCATGTGAAGTGTATTAAAACCGAAGGGTCTATATACCATTTGTTGGTGCAGGTAACTTATATGTAAGTTATTCATCTAATTATAAATACATATTTGGCCATATATTCTGACTTTGAGAACTAAAATTCAGCATGCATAGGTTATGAACAACTATATTCTGACCCACCAAGGAGAAGTAAATGACAAGTAGTATATATATTGAAATATGTAACTTCTGTAATTACTAAGTATGGTGAGCTAGTTAAACTCAGGATACAGGACCATTTCTTTATGCTCTGTAGCTTAGTGTCTGGTTTACAATCAGGCTTCGAATGTAGATATAGATCAAACTGCAGGAGTGAATCCTTGATCGAAATTAAATATATAACTGCCTGTTGGCGTAGCCTTCTCCCTCCTGTGTGTTTCCCTCTAATTTGGGAGTGTCCTTAGGTAAAGTCTTATCTCACCCTCTGAGGATGTGATAGTTTATTACTTATCTTTTGATCAAAAGATTGTATTGTGAAGCAACAAGTAACAAGTTCCTTACTTCTGGGTATCATTCCTATGGCCGAGTAAACACAAGACATTTAAAAGTAATTGTTGATGGCTTTCCTTGTTTTGCCGTTCTGGAAAGTGGCTATCAGTGATAGAACCCTGGCCATGTTCTCAGCAGCCCAAGCCTGAATTTCAAGGAAATATACTCCTTAAGGTATGAAATGCTTCTGAGAATTCCTTGTTATCTCTTAAGTAACTTGAACCAGAGTTCAGAACTTGATTCTGGTCCTTCATTTTGTAAACATTGAAGAAATTACTGACTGTGTTGCCTTAGCAAACAGAGCTTGTATGTATGCCCTATAATGGGGAATTAACAAAACCAACTCAACTATAGTGGCTGATCTGATCAGAACAGCTAACGTGGTTGACCAGCATGGGTCTTAGAGAGTCACTTTTCCTTTGCATTCTTGGGCATAAAACAATGTATGGCTGAGAGCCATCAACTGATTTCTTGACTCTCTCCTCTATGGTGCAATGCACTGTGTTGGGATCTCATAGCATGGCCAGGACACTGTACTCCATGTTAGTTAGGGGTTCCTGGTTGTGCTTAGACATCCAGGTAGTGGTGTGTGAGAGAGTGGAATTCAAACAGGTGAAACAATAGGGGGTCTGATTCTATACAGAATCAGAATCAAAGTAACCCCCAAAATGATCCTATTTAAACCCTCTGTCGGCTATGGGGATTTACTTCTAAAATGATAATAGAACCACATATAGCCTTGTTGAATGGAAAGAGCATGAATTTAGAGGCAGCCAGATCTGGCTAAAAATTCTGGCTTCGACATTTGCTCTGTGATCTTGAATAAGTTACTTAGACTTTTTGAGTATTAGTTTCCTCATTTAGGAATTAGAAATTATACCTATTTAGTGAGTATTTGTTTCAGATTAAATGGCAAAAATAAATTTCTATTTTAATTATCGGCATATAGCAAACACCAAATAAAAGACAGCCCTCTTCCCTCTCCCCTCCTCCTTCTTTTCATATTTTTCTATTCCCCTTATTCTTATTTTTATTCTATCTCTATAACTGTGGCAAGTACTCAGCATGGAAGGTTACACCCGTCTGCATAGGCCCAAATGTGATTCAGGGCTCTAGGCTTCCTCTTGATTGTGTGTGTGCACACACATACACATGTAAGCAGAGAAAGGGTTTAGAGTGGAGGGGAAAGATAACAGACTTTTTAAGGCAAGGACATTATCTCATACAGCTGAATTCTTCACTCCTCACCTTCAGCCTCCTGCTCCCCACCTGCTAACACTCCTTGACCACAAGCATAGAGCTGATGATGTGCTGTTTTGGTTTGATTGATGTATCTCTGCAGCCTCTTCAATCCCAATGTCCTAGGAGGGTACATGGAAAGAGAGAGGCAGTACCTTGCTAATGAATGATCTGCACCCTCAGAAAGATCACTTTCCAGTTCACGGGTTTCAGAAGGCTGCTGGCTTCCAGTCCTTCCTCATCTAGTCCCTTTCTGGGGTAAGTAGAGCCACTCAGGGGCTGTAGCAAATGGGCTTCCTGAGACGTGGTACAAGGCTTTTCATTTGGCCACCTCATTATTCCAAACATTAGGTCAAGGAACGGTCAAGAGGAAACTAGTAGGAATTACGGATATAGAACTTGAGAGATAAGAGAAACAGAACCTTGGGCAAACCAACATTTATAACTAGATTGCCAAACTTAATGTGTGAGAAAGAGGTAAATAAACATAAAGTTAGAGAAAGAAACCATCCATCCATTCATTCATGTATTCATTTAGTTGAGATTATTTACTAAACCCTATTATATGCCCGGTATTGAGCTAAAAGCTGAAGTTACAATGGTAAACAAATCAGATATGCATAGTCCCTGTCCTCATGCTTGTAGTCTGGTGTGGGTTCTTATAGCCTAAGTAAGGGAACATCCATCTATATAATTATGTTTCAGTTACTATTATGTGCCATGTCACAATTTATCTGCAAATCCAGCAGCTTAAACCAACCAATTTATTATGCTAATAGCTCTACAACTTAGAAATTTGAATGGGTACAGGATTCCACAATGTCTGGGCCTCAGCTGGAAAGACTGAGTGGTTGAGGATGACTTAATGACTAAGGGCTGGGTTTATTTGAAGGTGTCTTTGCTCACTTACTTGGCTGGCAGTTTTTGCTTAGCTGTAACCTGAGAGCTGTGGCCTGGAACACCTACATGTGTGCCAGTCTTAAAGTCATTGGACTTTTCACATGGCAACTGGCTTCCCTCAGAACAAGCGTCTCAACAGAAATAGACAAAAGCTTCGGGGCCTTTCCTAACCCAGCCTTGGAAAGGCTATTACTTCCACCACATTCTATAGGTTACTAAGTTCAGCTTAGATTTTGGGGAAGGAGAATTAGACTCTGTCAGCCTCTGCCCCCAACCTCTTGATGAAGAGGAATGAAGTAGGTGCACATGAGATAGGAGATACATCTTTAGAAGTACAATCGGCCAAAAATACAGTGGAATAACTGTTATGGGAGGGGAGGATAGTATAACATGTAAGAAAACCTAGTGTTCACTGGCAGAATCAACCAGTAATATTTCAAAGGAAGTGCCTACTGAGTTGAAATTGAGGATCATTGCAAGTTAGCCAAACAGCAATCATCTTTGTCAGTTCAGGCTGCTTAAACAAATTACTATAGGCTGGGTGGCTTAAACAACAAACATTTATTTCTCACAGTATCCAAGGCTGAAAGTCTAAGATCTGGATACCAGCATGGTTGACTTGTGGTGAGAAACCTCTTCTTCGTTTATGGACCTCATTTATCCTCACTTGGTAGAGAGGAGGTCTAGTCTTCTTCTTCATCCTATAAAGACACTAATCTCATCAGAGAGGCTCCACTCTCATAACCTAATCACCCTCTACCCCCTCAAAGGCCCGATCTCTTAATACCACCCTTTTGGGAGTTAAGTTTTCAACATATGAATTTGGGGGACACAAACATTCAGTCCATTACAAAGACTATGCTGAAACAGCATTTTAAGCAAATAGAACAACATGGGCAAAGTTCCAGAGTCTGGTGGGAACCGAGGCCATACGTGAACTGAGATAATATCCATACACCTGCCTTGTAAGGTGTGAGTGTGGTGCCCTGTCAGGGAGCGTGGGATGAAGCTGGTGGAGGAAAGTTAGCATGTGCATATGTGTGTGCTCCTGGAGTATTAAAAATAAATAAATCTGGAAAGGTTAAGCAAGGGCCAGATCATGAAAGTCCTGGTAAGAGGTACTCAGAAGCTTGAACAATAGTCAATGAAAGGCAGAAAAAAACCCCAAACATTATTTATATGTTAAAAGGCAACTATAGGCAACATAAAAATGAGGACAGAGTTTTCAAATCTAGGTAGCTCTTAATGGTTCAATATTCAAACTCTGAAAAAGATAAGCATGCTTATCTTGCCCATTTGGAAAAAAGTGTCTAGTGCTTTTTTGACTCTTTTATTATTTATTTTAAAATTTGAATGGAATGGTCTATCCAATATTCCAAAGAAGCATACTCAGGGACTCAGACATGCTCCCTCCTCAACATATAGCATTTCATCACACTTTTAAGACTTTCCTGATATCCATCAAAAGCAATAGTGCACCTGAAATATCAATCTAATGCCTAATGTTAAGCATCATTTCTTGCTAATATAATTTTTCATAAACATGGAGAAAATCTTTTCTTCAAGAAAAAATGTAAATCTCCAGTTACCAATTTCTTCTCTAGAAAGAATTCAACTTTTTCAGGAAGGGAAGATGCTGAGTAGGAGATACCATCATTGCAAAATATTTTATGACACTGTGGACTGCAGGTAAATGGCCATTTATGTGAAACCATTCATTTCCTGCAGGGTGGTTCTCAAATGTTTGCCTTCTTGAAACAATAATAGGGAATTTCCTAACACAAGAAGGACTATGACATCAGCTTCAGTTACATGTTGGTCTTCCTAGTCTTGGAGAATGTCCCATTGTCTTTCATGCATTTGATGAATCTAAAATAAACAAGAAGTCTAGAAAGTGAAAGCCATATATAAAATATATGTTTTTCCTCCATTATATAGTATTATGGAGTGGAAGTTACTTAGTAATCTTCCATCTAATTGAAGAAAAATTAGAGAAATACGCAAAGGAATAAAATATGTCAGGTAATAATTTTTGGCTATTTTCCTAATTAATTATTAGCTACTTTAAATCTTTTAAAGAAGAGGGTAGGCTAAAATAATAGCTGAGTGAATAAAATTGTATTTATCAAGTTTGAAAGTAGCTTTTCTAATGTGTCCCCAATTTTCAAGACTCCACTGTCTGTCCAATTTTGATTACATCCAGCAAGTACTTATTGGGCTTTCTACATGACATTTTGCCAATCTGTGTGATGCCACAAGCTAGTTTGTTATTTACTAATCCCAACATAAGAGCTGTTTTGTATCCTTTTATTTGCAGATACTTGAGGCAAACTTACTATTGAGTCTTTGTTCCTGTTCTTACCCCTACTTGAATACCCTTTATATCTAAATCAAGTAGTAGCCTTTACTTCTGTTCTTCTCCTCATTGGCTTTAGATATTTTAGGACTTTTGAATTTCTAAACTTTTCTAAACGAATTTTAGAATCACTTTTATTTTCTACAGAAAAAAAAAAAAGCTTCTTGGGATTTTGATTGAGATTTCACTGAGTATACAGAGCATTTTGGGAAAAATCCATAATATAACAATAGTGAGTCCTCTGATCTACAAAGTATATCTTTACTTATTTTATCCCTCTTTAATTTCTCTCAGCAAAGTTTCATAGTTTTCAGGGTACATCCTTTGTCAGCTTTTACCTGAAGTAGTTCATATTTTTGTGCTACCTTTAAATGTATTCTTTCTCTAGCTTCGGATAGATTCTTCGCACACATAATGATTATTACTCAGCTGACTGCTGGTGGCAAACCTTTTGCAGATCTTCAGGTTTCCCCCTCTGTGCAGCTCTCCTTTTTCAGTACTCTGTCCTGTGAACTCATGTGTCTTGATCTTCTGAGACTCTCAGCTTCATCTCAAATAAAGGAGTCTGATAGACTCTTCTTAGGTTCCTTCTTTCTCAGTGACACAGCTGAAAATGAAAATTCTCTCAAAGCAGCAAGCTGGGACAATTATAGGACTTATCTTATTTGTTTTTCACCAATCAGGATTAATATCCTTTGTTACCTGATGTCCAGTGTCTTGAAAACTATTGTCATATTTGTTTCCCCTCCCCCCAAAAAAAAACAGAAGAAATTCAGTCCTTGTTACTCCATCTTTTTTTAAGCAATGGCTATTTTGGATTTTTCTATCACTTATCCTAAACTTAATCTAACCATCATGAAAAATCATTAGAACCTTGATAAATAGAGTATTAGTAAACCAGGAATATCTGAACCATCAATAATACAGAATGTAGCACAGAGGAAAAAAGAATTAGAAATATAAATGTTATAAGAGACATGGGGGTAGAATGAGAAACTACAAAATATTTCTTGCATGCCGCTCCTTCCTCCTGGGTTTGGTTCTCTTCCTTCTGACCTATACATCCTTTTGTAGTTCTTTCAGTGACAGAAAGTCCATGAGTTATAAATTCTCTCAGGTTCGATTTGTTTGAAATTATTTATTTCACCCTTATGCATGAATAATAATTTAGTTAGATAGAACTTTCCATATTAAGAACTATTTTCTCCCAATACTTAAAGGCATTGTTTTATTGCTTTCTGGCCTCTAGTAATGCTAATGATAATTTAGTCTAATTGTTTTGTTACTTTGTAAGTAATCTAGCTTTTATTCTGATTTAAAATTTTTCTTTAGTCTTCAATATCCTGCAGTTTGCTACTGACCATGTGTCAGAATTTCCTTCCTTTTTAAAACTGAATATATATATATATATATATATATATATAAACACATTTTGTTGAAATTCTTAATAATTTTTTAACAAGGGTTCCTGAATTTTCTTTTTGTTCTGGCTCTGAAAATTATGTAGCTGGTCCTGCTTTCATTCTATCACACTAGACCTTTATTGAAAAAGCTATAAAAGAGTACAATATAGGAGAAAAAATTAAAAGTGTACGCTTCACAAGATATTCCAATAGTCTAAGAGCAAATTACTCAGAGTTAAACCCTTCACACATATACACAAGCCCTGTCCCCTGATCCTCTGGTCTATCTCCCCCTAGGGGAGCTTTCCTTGTCAAAACTCTGGAATGTGAATTTTTATTTTGGAGAAACCCATCCCCTACTCAGTAGTATCAGCCATGTCCCAGAATTCCCTTCCTACCCATTTCCATACTTCAACCAGTGCAGTCCCTAGGGCAGTCGCCTGCAGCAGGACATTTCCCAAGTTAAACTAGAGTATCACTGTTTTGTTTTGTGTTTTATGGACAGTCGAGTATAAATGTTCCAAGCCCAGTACCCTGTGAGATTTCCTTGGTAGTGTTATATGCCTACCTGCCTTATTCTGATTCTTTCTGGGTCATCTCACAGATAAATCTTATCTCAGGAGAGACATTAAGTCTCAGAAACATCACAACCAAGATCCATATTAAGAATGAGAAACGTTTCTCTAATGAGAGCATAATGTGCTCTGACCACTCCCCCAAGGGGTGGTAGTGTATATTATTATGCACCAAAGTGACAGGCTGCCCTTTGTCTTTTTCCTAATTTTGAAACATGACCAGAGGCTCACGGCACCTGAAAAATAAGCCGTGGTATATATACAGTTTTCAAATAACAAAGCCATTTCCTTCTTGGTGTTTGTCTCCAGCCACACAAAGACCTAGATGAATCTTTGACTTAAGGGTTTTTCTATATACCTTAGGTGGATCACATTTTAAAGCAGAACATACTGACGTTGCTTTTTGTACCAAAAAGTTATCAGGATTAAAGTATTTTCCTAATTTAAAGCAATTTCCAAAGGTTAGAGGCTAGAATACTTTTGGTTATGTGTGATGGTGGGGGGGGGGGGGGTGGTGATTGCTGGTCATAACGTGTATTTAAAATGAATGAGAGTATGTGAAATTGAATTGGATGACAAAATGATTTTTAGAGGAAAGTCTGTTACGTACCTGGAGTTCTAAGTATAAATGAAAGCAGTCTGAACTCACTATAATAAAAATGCAGTTTTGGCTTCTTGACCACAACTAGTGCTTTTGATCTGGCTATTAAAGATCCTGCAAATATTTTTAAAATGTGATTTTGTTCATTCAATAGATTGTCTAGACCTAAACTTACCAGCACTATGACAACTAGTCATTGGTGGCTTTGGCACACTTGAAATGTGCTATATAAATTCATACTTGAATTTGAAGACAGTATAAAAATGAGTGCTACATATCTCACTAATATTAATAACAATCACATTTTGTACATATTTGCTTAAATAATATATTATTTAGATAAGCTTTACCTTTTTCTTCTTTAATGGGGCTATTAGAACATTGAGAATTGCATAGATGGCTCACTTTTATGGCTCACATAGCTTTTCTATTAGGCCCATTTAGTTTTGATACACATCCATTTAGTTATGGACCTTTGGTATTCTCAGATTTGTTCTCATCCCAAAGATTTATCATATTTTGCTCTCTTCCTAATTTTAGTCTCAGAAGTGAATCATTTGCTGTTAAGTGAGTCCATCCTACTCTCAGCATTCACAACTTGACCTCTCTATAAGTTGTCATTTTCACATACTTCAGGTCAAGGGAAAACCATTTTACTTCTTTGAGGAAATACATGTATCCCCTATATAAATAGATATTCCAAACAGTTTTTATTTGTTAAATTGAAATTTAGAATAGAGTAAGGAGTAATTTTTCAAATGGGGTTGAACTTTTCTTTCTAATATCAATGAATCTGTCCATCGCACTGTAAATAAATAAATGACTTAAAGCCCCCAGTGTCTTCCTCAGCGTCTGAGCAGAGAACAAACTACTTATAGAGGGAGATAGATTGCTTCAGCAAAAGCAGGATTTCACTAGATTTTATTCGATATAAGGCAGTGAATTCCTAACATGGGGAAGTGCACAGAAAATGCCATGCTCAATGCATTCAGGAGAGATTTATTTAATAGATATAAAATTGCTTTTGCTGTGGAAGCTAAAGGACTGAAAGAAAGGAGATAGCTGGGAGATAAAGGGGGTGTAATTAGAATATATTCTGTAGGATTTCATCACTTAACATATGCTAAGAATATACCATATGCATTAACTTTTCATTTTCTCAGCAAAAGGTTTTCAATTTTGATAGTTGGTTAATAAATGAATAAGAAATGTAATTTTACAATATTTTGAACTTAAAATTTTATCTGGTGTTGTACTGAGCAAAAATATATAGAAGAATACATAGCTAATTCATTTTATTTTAAATTTTATTTAATAAAGTTTAAATGTTGAATTTATATTTTGAGCTTATAATTATTATTTCCTGTCATGTTCAAATATTTTGGATTCATGTTTTTCTATAGTCTTGTTATCTAATTGTAAAAATCTTATTTATAATTTTTTTAGGTTTGATGTTTGTAAGAGGTTAACTTCTTTCAAGCTGACATAGAAGCTTTTAACGCATCTTGAATTTTTTTGATTTTTTTCCCTCGTATGATATAGAATATTCTAATACTCCTTTAAAATACAAGTGATAGACAGCAAAACAAACATTTTCCTGGAAACTGCTTTTCTTGTGTAGTTACTTTATTGTATCTGAGAGTAGTCATGGATTTTTCTGGATGTTATCAAATCTCTTTATCAGTGTTAATGTTATAATAAGAGTCAAGTCTTTTTTTTTCCACTATAATTTCAGCACTTGGATGTACTCATAATACATGTGGTGCATGGTTTGTCATTGCAATGAAAACTTTGGTCATATGCTTCCCCACCCCTCCTGAGGATTAATATTAGACATATAAGTAAATAAAATATGGAAGCCTCTTTTCAGATATAAGAAAAGACCTGCATAAGAAAGCCTGAAACAACTACTGAGTAAAAAATGATGTTGTATTTATTTTAAGTTTAACATTCTAAAGTTAATTGTGATAATGGTATTTCTCTACTAGGTAAATTAACTGCTTTAATTATAATAAAAGCCCAGATGAAATCCTGCTTACATCAATCTCCTTGAAGTGTTTTTAACATTGAATCAGTACTGTAGTTGTGGTGGTTATTATTATTGCAATTTAACCTCAGCCTTTGTATCATATTCATATCTACCTGTATCATAGTTGAACTTGTAATAGCTATATGTGCTGATAGCGCTTATTGCTAATACTTTTAATTTTCTGTCCAAACTCTTTTTTTCTGGCCACTGGAGATTAATGTTCTGTTGATACAAAGGCCAATCCAGGAAAGCTAGAGATTTGAAACTCTCAGAAATAGTTCACAACCAATGTCAGATGGGGGTTGGTGGATAAATCTCACAATTTTCTTGCCCCTTAGTTAATTTAACTTAAGGCATATTTTGCCCTTATACTCTACAAACTCTTTCACTTGGGGATCTTGTTAAAGATTACATTCTGAATCAGTGGATTTGAGATGGAGCTTGAGATGGTGACGATGACGATGATGATGGTGACAATGATGATGATGATGATGATGATGATCCACTTCGAGTAACAGGTTCAACACAGTCTCCCAGAATTTTCCAGTGGAATTAACTTGCTCCATTTGCCTTCAATGAAAAGTTGTTTTTCTCCTTTAATTAGTTTCTTCCCTCTCTTATTTCTCATTTTCCCATTCTTTTACTAGTGTTTCCTACTTGCATATGAATCCTTATCTCCGGGTCGCTTCTGGGGGAACCTAAACCAAAAATATACTTACATATATACATGTCTATATCTTGATCTCTCTTCTACATTTCATCTATTTATCTATTTATCTTGAACATAGCAACATTGTGCAGCCTCTTAAAAGATCCAAGAAATTGAGGAGCTGGAAGAGAAAGAATGAAGACATCGGGGAAAGGGTAGAAAGAAAAAGTTGATGATCATCAGCTAAATTGACTTTTTCCTCCTCGTGATGTAGTTTTGAAAAGGATTTGATACTGTGAAGCACTGGTTAAAAAGAAGACTGGGCAGTTAGTTATGGCTGTCTCCTCTGAAGTCCACAGAGAGATAGCCATTATACTAGAGAACATTGGCAAGGACTTTTGTTTGATTCTATTATCTAGGACACACTGTTGGGAGGATTGGCCATTGGGCTCATGAAAATAAAGTAGGTTAAATGTTAATTTTGGAAGGACCGAAAGCAGCATAAGTAGAAGTGGTAGAGAAGGCAATGCCACACTTGTGGGCTTGTGGGATCAACTCTGTAAAGGAGAGGAAGATTAGTGAATGGGCTTTGTAGATGGACACCCAGAATTCTTTAGAGACTTTGTGCAGCCAATACAATGTGTGCTACTTATCTTGTGGGAGCACAATCGAGAGCAAAGGTCTGGACTTCCTTAGCTCAAATCTCAACTCTACCTCTTCCTGGTTATGTTACCATAGCATGTTATTCAACCTTTTTAAGCATCAGTTTTCCCATTTATATAGTGGAGACAATAATACTGACCTTATAGAGTTGTGATGAAAATTAAACAAAATATAGTGTGTAAAGTATTTGTGTAACTATAACCAGAAGATAAGGAAGCTGTCCTAGTATTGCAAACATCCCCAACAATGCTGAGGAAATGGTGAGTGATCATTTTACCTGATTCAGGCATTGTGTTTACACACACACACACATACACACACATACATATATGTTTAATATCATATTTGTTCATAGAAAACCACTTGATTGATAAGGTCCTGATGGTGTAAACCAATTCCAGCTATTAGAGAAGAAAAATCCTACTTCTGCCCTTAGCTCTGCATGAAATCACCCCTGTGAAATTTTTCTTTGAGCAAAGCAAACACCTGTTCTTGGTGGAACGCAAATGGGAAACTTTCTTTAAAGCTCTTCTTCCCCTTCTTTTAAAAGTTTGCGACCCTAACTAAAATAGTTCCTGCCAAGGCCACTTTCAGTTTCTGAAATACAGTAGTCTGAGAACCAGCAATCCAAGTTCTCTTAGAGCAAAGGCTCAGTCTTGACAGTGTCCTATTATATATCAGAGTCTGGGAGCTGAAAGAGAGGCAGAATCACTTTGTTTCTGCTGTCAAGACCCACTGATCATACTGAGTGGTCTCACCATTTGCTGTGGGTACTTTCCAGTGCCCTGACAGGTTGGAAGCAATATTTCGAAGGCCAAGGACAGGTCAGTTCTCAGGAATGTGTAAAAGAGAATCAGTTATTCTACTAAGCCTTTGATTCCAGTGGTTCTTTCATCTCAGAAGCAACTTCCCCTCCTTAACCAGGTTCTGCTCTGGTCTCTTAATGGGCCAAAGGAGGTGAATGCTGATGGAAATCACAGATGTGTCCAAACCTCCTTGGCGGCAGTCCAGTCAGAGGTCATTTGGTCCCTTTCCTGTAACAGGTGGCCCTTGGTTTTCAGATCAACCTTTACTTTTCAAGAAGTGTCGAATTAAGAGACACTTGGGGTGAAACATTGTCACTTTGCATTTTATTTTCTGTAATGCCACCTTAAAGCTAATTGACAGCAGCCTTTTTGAAATAAGCCTATAGTATTAGGTATCACAGGTATCAGACCCAAGTCTCTACTCTTTCAATAGTATGAGTTGCAAATGTTTCAAATAACATCTCAGCATACCACATAATAGATATACTTCACACACTTTAACTCACACACACTTACACACGTATGGAAGTGAGTAGGTCATTAGAAAAGGAAGCATAAAAAAACTTATGCTAATGTCTAAATAAAGAAATCATTATTAGTAAAATAAATAGATTCCTCTTTACACTATACTACTATCATGAAGGATAATCATTCGTTAGTTAATTAATATGCTGGACTTGAAAAGGGTTCCCATTTGTGTTGAAAAGCTAAATGTTTGTCTTCTCCCTTTCTTCTTCCCAACTAGGAAAAATAAAAGATATTTAATGCATATACTTGTGAAATTCAAACACATTTTAAAAGAATCAGTAGGTCTGCAATTCTAACCTAAAGGATTCATATTGACACCACTGATTATATAAATATAAATATGTTCTAATTAATGAGGAGGCATAACCATTCTCTACTTGGGGAAATTGCCCAAGTTTCAAACTGCGCACTTGATATTCATGCACCATGAAAAACCACGGGTACAAATACGGAGACCCTGGGATGTTGCCTAGAGCTTTAACAATGCCATCAGAAACAAAATCATTACATCCGACAACTGTGTGATCTAACACTACTGACCTACATGAAAGATTTTAGCACTGCCCTTATTCTTTAATATACACAGAGACTCAAAAGAGTGGCCACCTAGATATACACACATGTGTTTTTCTTCACACTTATCCTTTAATTCAATAGTCATATTTGTAGCTCCCCTGGGAAAGAATCAAAGGCCAAGGGTGGGTGCCCAGGTTCTTGTTTGGACTGGAGAGAACAGACAACAGTTGTAGCATATCACTGAGATTGGCTGCTGACAAGAAAAAGCATTGACAATTTCATCAGGCCTTATAGATCAGTAACAGCAGAACACCCTCCTACTAATTGGTGGCCACCATGATAGCTACAGTTGGTATGATTAAAATTGACATTAAAATTTTTTTCAATTGTAAAATAAATGTAACAAAATATACAATCTTAACCACTTTTCTAAATTATAGTGAACATACAATATTATGTCAGTTTCAGGTATACGATGTAGTTATTCAACATTAATATACTTTATGAAGTGATCACCACAATAAGTCTAGTTACCATGATGTGTCAAAGATCGTAACCATTTTTAAGTGTACAGTTCAGTAATGTTAAGTGCATTCACATTGTTGTGCAATCAATCTCCAAAACTCTTTATATTTCGAAAGCAAAAATCTATACCCATTGAACAATAACTCCCCATTTCCTCTCTCCCCACAGTGCCTGGAAACCACCATTCTACTTTCTGTCTCTATCAATTTACTACTCTAGAATCTCATTAAGTGGAATTATTTCACTTAGCATAATGTCCTCAATGCTATAACATGTGTCAGAAGTTTCTTCCCTTTTAAGGCTGAATAATACTCCATTGTATGGATTATACCATATTTTGTTTATCCATTCATCTGTTGATGAACCTTTGGATTGCTTCAATCTTTTGTGTATTGTGATTAATGCTGCTATCAACATGTGTGTATGAAATCAATGTTTTAAATTACAACAGTAAAGGCTCATATTCCATTTCATGATGAACCTACTATCTGATCCTCAATAAGTCATGTATTTTGTAGAGAGTGCAAAAATTGTACTAATTTGAGGAGCCCTTTTAACCCACGGTGCTCACTGATATAGCTGAGTGGGGTTAGGGAATCTATGGGCATGGAGCAGAAATGAAGCTAACTGGTCTATAAATCTATCTAAATTTTAATCTTGGCCTCCTTAGCAGTAAATTTTCATTGTTCAAACCTTTCCAGACAAGATACAATGAATAAAAATATTACTCAAGAGTTCTACCCTTACTGATATAACAGTCATGCCTAACACAGGTGACCCTTGAGCAATGCGGGTTCGAACCGCATGGGTCAATTGAACTTCATAGGTCAATTGAAAAAATTTGCGTGTAAGTGGACCTACACAGTTCAAACTCGTGTGGTTCAAGGGTTAACTGTATTGCATAGTGCTTAAAAAGTTCCAGACACCATTTAAAGCTATGATACTATCAGGATACTTGTTTAACAAATGAAAAAATTAGTCAGAAAGTGGCTACACCTTTTGCCAGTTGTACACAGCTAAGCACAGTTTTGAACCCAGATAGTTTCACTTCAGAGTAGATGCACTTTACCACTACCCTACTATATCTCATAAATGCATAGATATGCATTTATATGGATAAATTGTTATTTTTTGACAAGCAGCGGTGAGAAAAGACATGTTAGGACTCCAAACTGATATTGCTAGAAAATGGTGCAACAAGAGACAATATAAAAGTACAGTACTCTGGCTTTGTAATTAAACTCAACTAGTTAGAATCCCAACTTTCCCACCTGCTGTCTGGTACATTGACCAGATTGATGAATCTACATTGACATGTCATCACTCAAGTCCATAGTCTACATTAGGGTACACTTTTGGTATTCTACATTCTATGGGTTTAGACAAATCTCAATGACAAGTGAAAGTATAATGTATAATGGCAATGGAAGTGTGAGTTGTTTTTCTTTATTGCTCTCTTTTGTTTATTACTTAAGATTAAAAAAAAAATGAGGGTCTAGCATCCAGTTAAGCTTGCTGGAGGGCTGGTGCTTTTCTAAATGGAAGTGTTAACTGAACAAACTACCATTTTCCAGAGTCAGACCAACTCTTCTGACTTTTAAGACATGGCTGCCAGCTCTTGTTTTGTGTGTTGTGGAAGTTTATGCTTTCTATGTTTTTTCTTGAATAAGTTGGTCCCTCCTTTGGAGTGGGTGGAATGTCTCCTGCCAACACTTATGATACAATTAAATTTTTCTTTTAGTCCAACCTGCTTACAACAACTGCTCTTGAACTATTCAGTTACTGCACTATATGATATTAGAGCATATTCTCATTGCTGAGACAAAACCAAGCATGAGATAGGGTAGTGACTGGTTAAGGGGATAAGGTACATTTTGGTTCAAGGTGAGAATTCACTTGTCTTGGTCCACTGAGCCATGTTTCCCATGCTTACATATCTGTGAAACAGATGCTGTGAATTGAAACTCTGAGAAATATTCTCAGCGAAGTTAAGATTTAAAAAGAACCAAACTCTCTCTTCCCTCTCTTCTTTTGATAATCTATCACATTGCCTCACAGCTACCAGTTCTCTTTGGTTTGAGTACACTGTGACACGACACTTGATACCTCTCAAGAAACTCATCTTAGATCCAACTGTGCCTACTTGACAGAAGGTGTACCTTCTGTTATGTAGAATAAGAGTCTACTTCTTGGTCTTTGAAACTTGGCCAGCATTTTAGACAAGGATTTTTAGAAGTAATTTTAAATAGAAAATGTTGCATACCTTAGAAGTTATATCATTGAATTTGAAGTTCATGAGCCTTACTCCTGTAATTTATAAATTAGTTTAGTTCTTTGTTTCTCAGAGTGCCATCTTTTTGGTTTATATCTCGGTCATTTTCTTCCATTTTCTGCTTGGTGTCCTACTTCTCTCTGTATGTGTTTCTATATTTTTCTCAGATTCTCATGTGTGTGTTTCTCTTGGGGTGTTTTTTTATTTTTCTATTTTGACTTCTTTTCCTTTTATTTACCTTTCTCCTTAATTTTAATGACTATTCATTAAGCACTTATTTTAGACTAAGAAGTGGCTAGATACTTAAAGAAATATAAGGAAAGCCTTTACAAGAAAATAAGCTCCTCTGTAGAATCTGGTATTTCTCCTTTAATTAACCATAGCAGAAAACAGTAATTTTTCCTAGCTTTTTCTTATCTTCCTCATAGTACAGACAAATAAGCAACAAACAAAACAAAACAAAACAAAAGCATATTGAATAGGCTTTTATCTTTTTGTTCCTTCAGAAAAGGGACAAAAAGATAATCTATGTGGGTTTATTTTTCTGTTACTTTTTTGTGACACTCAATTGATTTTCCACCTTTTATATTAGGGGTCCCCAACCCCCGGGCCATGGACCAGTACTGGTACCATGCCCCTAATTAGGAACCAGGACACACAGCAGGAAGTGAGAGAAATTCATCTATATTTGCAGCTACTCCCCAACATTAACATCACCACCTCAGTTCCACCTCGATCATCAGGAATTAGATTCTCACAGGAGCACCAGTCCCTGGTGCCAAAAGGGGTGGGCACCACTGTTTTACATCACTGGGCCTTGGTTGGCAAATAATAATTTATTTATCCCCACAATATTCCATTTTCTTTGGCATGAGAAAAATGTTAGGAATAAGGTTTGGGTGCTCCAGAGGCCCTACTAGTTTGTCTTATCAATAAGCTATGCCATATGGTTGACTTATATTCAGATACCTGTTGGTCTTTCACATAATGAATTGTATGCAGCCAGTGGTCTTCAAATTTGAGCCTGTATTAGAATCACCTGGCGGCAATTTCTGCGTTCCACCCAGAGTTTCTGTTTCGGCATGTTCGGGGTGGGGTTTGACAATTTGCTTTTCTAACAAGTTCCGGAGTGATGCTGGTGCTACTGATCCAGGGACCACCTTTTGAGAACCAATTGTATTAAATTGGTTCTCAAAATAGGTGGCAAGTCTATTCACCTATCCTCATTTTTTTTTTAGTTCAGAACAGTGAATCATAAAATAAACCTTTAAATAAAAATATTATTTAATACATTGTTCTTAGTGAATGTTTTTCTACTAGTGAAGAAAATGATTATTCTCAAGAGTCTTAGAACTTCCAGCCTTGGCATAGATCCAAAGGGCAGGAGGAACCTTCTTTGTTCAGTACTATTTAGTGTTTGCTCTGTTTTCTCCAACTGTGTTACACTGCTATGCAGATTTTAAGTCAATTCTGATAATACTGTTTTTCTAAGCAAAGGAGCAAACACACTAGCATGATTCAGATTATAAACTGTTGATTTTAAAGGGCTCCTGCTCTTACTGTTTTTGTAATTTAAAGAAATCTAATTTCCTCAAACTGCCCTGCTGTGCCTTTTCCTATCATGTTTGTTTGAGCTTTGGATTCAAGAATAAAATCATGATTTAAAAGAAAAAGAACACAGTGACCTTAAAAGTCAGGGTTTCTTTTGGACTCAGGCTGGGGATAGGTCAGCTGCTGTGGACATACATCCATGTACACACATATGCAATGTGTGCACATCCCCGAAAAGGGCACGTGTGCGAGGGAAGGATGGAGAGCTCTGGAGCTGCTCAACCCATGAAACATACACGTACTTCATTGTTTAAGACGCCTGAGGATGAGGTTGATAGATGGGTTTGGGGACAGGATAGAAGTTTAGAATTTAAAAATTCCTACAAATTATATTTAATTATTTTTTAATAAATTTGAACTTTCAAGAAAATGGTTTTATTAACTTGATGATTTCCAGTCCACCCCAATAATAGCAAATTTATTGCAGTGGTTCTCAAATGAGAATTTTTTTGGTTTTCTGAGACAAACTAAGCTGTTTCAATACTTCCATTTGAACCATAAAAATAAATCATTGTGAGCCCTGGGAATAGTTCACTTACAAATATTATGCTATTTTTAAAAAATTTATTCAGCAGACTTACCTTTAGATCTCAATTATTTGGTGCAGAGAACACTTTATTTCAAATTATTTAGTCTTGTCTATGTGTAAGTTGGTAGTTGGACATGATAGAACTGGAAAGATCCTAACATGTACACCTGCTGAGAAAGAGGAGATTTTTAATGTTACAACTAAAGAACAACAGGAAGGCATGTCCCAATTCTATTTCACAGTACCTTTCTAATTATTTCAAGATATGAATATAGCAGATAACTTCATCCATCATCTTCTTTGGTCTAGATAGGGGGAATTGGGATGTATAAGAGTTCATGGCATGTTCAGAGCAGTAGGGCAGTGCAGTAATTGCATGAGGCTACATGGAGGGTTACAGGAATGAGTAAGAAAGAAATGAGACCAGGAAAATAAATTGGGGCAAATTACACTGTCTTGCATGCTATGTAAGGAATTTGAGTTTATTGCAGGCATGGAAAATCATCAACAATTTTTAAAAAATCACTTATATTCTAGAAATATAATTTGTGAAACAGCACAGAAGAAAAAAGCATTATAAAATGAAATGGAAAGCAGTGTCTTCATTACTAGGTTATCTGGTAAACTAGTTAAGAAATAATTAGGGACTGATTTTAAAAAGTGGCAGTGAGAATGGGTGATAGATTTGAGATACGTTTTGCAGGAAGAATTTACATGACAAGGAAGAAGGATGGTGTCCATTCTTCTGACATGGTGGACTAAATGAGTGGTCACAGTTTTGACCAAGATAAGGAATAAGGAGGGAATCTGGTTTATAAATGTTGAATTGGAGATATCTAAGGTAAAGGTTTCCAGTAATAAAGTGCAATCAGGGCTGAAGTTCAGAAAAGAAGTCCATGGCAGAGATATAGATCTAGGCAAACTCAGTGAACTTGTGAAGGCATAGAAAGGACCTGAGGAGAGTGCTGAGTAAGTGAAGAGAAGTCAGCAGTGGGTGAGACCCTGGGAACCACCAGTCTTTAAAGGGTGGGCAGAGGAGAGGAACTAATATAAGAAAGAGATGGAGCTGGAAAGAGTTATCAGAGAAGTAGGGGGAAAAAAACAAAGCAACTTCAAAAACTAACAACTAAGGGAGTCAAGGGAGAAAAGTTGCAGAAAGAAGTAAAGGATCAACAGAATAGTAATTTGGCCTCATAAGTGAGTCATTGAAGAACTAATAACAGTCTAGCAAGACTAAGGATATGATTTGGCTTCCTGTGTTGTAGAATGGGTGAGACTTAAGTAAGCAGGGAAGCAAATGGGACTTTCCAATGGGACAGATAGAAGATGTAGAATGGGAAGAAGTCAGATTCCAGAGGAGGGCATAAAGGATGAACATGAACACAAGGGTTATGTTTATAACTATTTAAACATACATAGGAAAAGAAAAGGGATTAAAATACACAAATATGGATGATGGTGACTATGTTAAGAAGTTGACTAGCTTTGGGAAATATTTTTTCTTAATTTTTTCTGTTGTTTTGTAATATTTTTATGGTTCTTTTACCTCACTTTTTTTATTGGAAGATAAAGTTTATTTTTAGGAATTATATGAAGGTTTTGCCTTAGAAAAAATAGACTCTTTTTGAAGATAAGAAGAAAGATGGTAAGAGTATCTTATAGCTACTGATGATTACAGAAGCAAAAGGAAGGGAATTTAGGAATTTTATTCCAGATGGTCTTTATGAAACTTTTCCTGCCTTCCTACGTGGAACTGATGACTCATCTACTGCCTTCCCTTTGTTCTGTACATCTATCTATTAATTCACCTACATGGTTTATCTGCCCTTATTTGTTCTCATGTATATCTCCTTTACCAAGCTAAATGCCCACCCATGGCAGAGATTATGCCTTGTTTGCCTTTATATTAGAAAAATTTAGCTCAATTCCTGCTTCATGGTAGACACTCAATAAATTCTTATTGAAAATTATGGATTTTCCTTGGGAAAAGAAGAAATTAGATTATCTGCTAAGTGTGAAAGGATTAGAATAAGGTGAGAATTTGGGGAAAGGAGTTCTGAGACAACCGTGGTGGAGAATTGGAAGGTGGCTGGCTGAGAATCCATATAAGGATTTTTGGCTAAAAATCTGTACTAGAGGAGACAGAAATGTTTCATCACATTAGTTTAACAGCCACATTAGCAACAATAAGGTGATTGATGCAGGAACACCCTTATAAGAGAAAAAATCCTAGTTGGGGCTTTCAAAGAGATTAGACAGTTACCAAGTAGGTCGCCTACAACTACGTACAGTCTCAAGTGCTGGTAAATGCAGAATCCTGATATCTGGGCACCCACAGCCCTCCCTCACTCTAAGATACATTCTTCAATATGTCAAAGAATGTGATACATGTGCTCTGACTGCTTCCCAGTCACCTGGCACAGGAACAATCAGAACAATCCCTCTGCTGGAAGAAGGTCATGGTCCAAGATGACAGGTAAACCAAAGGTCGGAGGCAGAGGGCTCTCAAGGATGCCAACTGGCTTCACCATATCGGGTGATTTCTCACATTTGTTCAGCCAAGTCTTTCGTTTTATAACAGTTCAGTCATGGATTTTACTGGAGTAGACAAGCATGAAATGAATTTTCCAGAGAAGTTTCTGAAGTAGGGGAAAGTTCATGGCTCAAAAGTGCCGGTGGGTAATGAAACGAGACTGAGCTTCTGTTTTTCTTTATAAAGAGAGTTTTCCAGTCTTTACAATCTGAGTCTAAAACTCGAGCTGTATCCCCAATTCGCAGCTCATCTTATTCTCTAACCCTGGTGTTGCAAGTTTATTTCATGAAGTTTCTAAATTGCCCAAGTGTGTTATGCTGATGCCACTAAGCCCTATGATATTGCTTGGATACATGTAGCAGCTGGCCACCCTTTACTCTTGAGACCTCTAGCTTGTGACTCCTGTCCACTCCAGAGTCACAGCCACCAAAAAGGACTCACTGAGAACAAATTTAGTGAAAGGTGCTTGCCTTAACAGCTGGTATCATTCATTGTCAATCTTTATTAGATTATTGTTTACTATCAATAACTCATCTTTCATTTCTCTAAAACCAAGTATTTAGTTTTAAGGATGAAAAATCAAAACTAAAACAAAACTGGCCATCACTTTCTGCTTTGGATGTTCCCTTACTCAGCAGTTGTCTGATATACAGACATACACAAAGCAATGTAAGGTTCCCAGACCTAGTAGAAAAAAATAAAAGTAGAAATATAGTTTTATTAAAGCAAACAAAACACTTGATTCATTCTAAAGCACCATCCATCCAATTTGCTGGTTCTTAACCCTGTCCCTCCTGTCTGACCTTGAATAAGTTATTTATTAAATCACTGAGACTCAATAATTTCTAAATTGGAATAATACCCTATGGGAAGGGTTATTATAATAATTAAGTCAAATTATGTGTGTAAAGTGTAGCGCACACAAAAAATTTAGTAAATACCTGCTTCCATTTTCTTCAAACTGCCTCTTGGAATGACTCCATTATCTCTATTAAAATTACCACATGAGAGCACAGATCTTTAATTTATTACATATTACATCCTTATTGCAGAAATGGCAGGACTCATGGCAGGACTCTTAGCTTACCTTTTTGAAACCCATTTTGCCAGATACCTTCAAGCATTTCCTTTCTAAAACATCATTTCCTTTATCTCATCTTTGCTCAAGGTTTCCAAAAGCTTCTTCCTGCCTATTTATGCTGCACAGCAGCTTCATTCCATTCACTTCCTATGATGATATTAAATATTCCCCCTTTTCAATCAGAGTATCCTTTTAAACTTTTCCCCAGGATAGGAAAGCCTAATTTAAATTTTCTAACTTCTTTGGTTTATATTTTCGTACATGTGTCTTTCTTCATAGTCTTTCTTCAGTGTCCACATCGTTCTCTATTAATATCCTATGCATCCAGAAGTTTTAAACCGAAGTCCAATCCCTTTCATAAAATGATTTCCAACTTCTCCAGTCCACACTGACCTATAGCCTCACCCCATGAAAATGGTATATAAATACTGATAATGATCATTCTCTTGATCGCACAGCTCCAGAGACTGAGCTCCAGCAGCTAAATTTACCTCAGACATGGCACCTCTTTAACACCGTCTTACTTTCTCTTGCCCTTCCGTCCCCTTTTTTTCTTCTTTTCTTCCAATAAAAAAAGTGTTTTACATAGATTTTTAAAACCTTGATCAGCAAAATTTTATATTTATCAGTTTTTTCTAATATGTTTTAGAGTTACTTTTTTTCTATTTTCTAGAGTGTTAAATGTGATATCTTAAATTGACTTTCAGCTTTTGTAGGTATTTCCTCAAGTCAGGATTTAGGATTTCTGAGTTATATGTTTGAAGCAGCACACCTGTTAGTTGCAACTTTGTTTTGTTTTTTACTTTAGATTTATACATAAAAAATTTTAATGATACAATGTGTCACAAAATACAGATGGTTTAGTATCCATTTATATTATGAGTTCATAGCATTACATCAGTGTTTGATATAATTTCACAACCTAAGGTGTTATTCTAATAAATTCCATATAAGCACTTTTATTTCGTGATTCTTGAGAATAAGAAGAGCTAGCATCACATAGTCTTGGGACCAGTGTATTTGAGTAAACAAAAATGTTAACTTTGTAGCATTTCTAGAGTTTCAGTAATTGAAAAATACATACAAGCAACAGCTTCCATATCTACCATTACATTTTCAATTTATATAAAAAAAATTCACAAAAGGTACAGAAAATAGAAAAGATTAAATTCTGGTAGTGAAAATCTGATTGCTCTCATAACTTCCCTTCTATTATTTGCCACTATAAAAAGGAATATACTGTTTAAACTAAGACTTTAAAACTAGGATTGCCATCTAATCTGTTAAAGTTCTATGTTTTCTTTGAATATAAATGGAAAACAAACCATATTCCAAGGTGTGATGGTCAGGCAATCAAGAAAAAAACAGCTTGAATAATCTAAAACCAGATTCATTTATTTGTTTAACAAATACTTATTGAATATTCATTGTGCATAAGCATTGTTCTAGATAGCAGTGATGCACCTAATAATAAGTCAGAACAAGTCCCAACTCTTCTGGAGCTCACATTTTTGTGGGTGATGAATGATAACAAGTGAGAAAACAAACAACCCTATAATTACAACCAATAGTAAGGACTTTAATGGAAATGAACTGGGAGTAGTGATGAGAAGGAAGGCTTCCTTTGAACTGAATCATCAGGGAAGTTTGATCTATGGGACTAAGAGTAACAAATAAGAAGGGATCAGCTATGCAGAGATTTAAAGGGGAAATCACATACAAGAACACTAAGGTGGAAAGCATTAGGGCATATTGGAAGAGCAAAAAGACAAACAAAATGCCTGTGATTGAGGACGTGAGGGAGAAAATGGCATAAGATAACAAGGAGTTAGTTATGCATGGACCAAGTCACCTGGAGTCTTATAAATTGGGGAAAAGAGGTGTATTTATTCCAAGTACTTTGGAAAGGAAATACCTAAATAATTTTAAGGATTAAATGACATATGATTTACATTTTTAGAACATCTCTCTGGTTGCCATGTGGAAAGGGATTGTAGAGGGGTGGAATAGAAGCAGGGAAACAACCAGAGGCAATTGTAGTCATCCACGTAAGTGATGATGGTGGTTTAGATGAGCATGATAACAATAAAGATGGTGTGAGGTGGGTGGATTTGAGATATCTTTTGGAGATAGAACCACAAAACTGACTAATGGGTTAGAAAAGAAAAATCAAGCCATAAGCTTTGAAGTAAGTAGATTAGGAAGACTGGGGGAGAAAAGGTTGAAGGGTAGAAGAAAATTAACTTTACATTTGACATACTATTAAAGATTCAAATGGAGATAATGAAAAAGTTGGATATCCAAGGCTGGAGCTCAATGAAAAAGTCAGGAATGAATAAGAGAATCTGGGAGTCATGGCATATCAATGACATTTCAAGCCGTAGGAAAAAAATATTTCCCTAGAGAGACAATGTAGATAGAAGAGAAAGCCTAGAACTATGCCCTAGGGACCCTTCAACATATTAGAGGTCAAAGTGAAGATGACAATCCATCAATGAAAACAATGGCCAAAGAGGTATGGGAAAACCAGGTAAATATAGACTAAGAGTAATGAGAGGTTCCAATATAGAAAGTAGTCAGCTCTGTTAAAAGATACTGAGGGGCTGAATATGAGGAGAACTTTGCAAGAGTGTTGGATTTGGCAACATGGAAATTGTTTGAGACATTGACAAGAATATCTTAGAAAGAATGCCGAGACCATAATAACTCCATTGAGAATTTTGCTAGAGAAGCAAGAAGATAAACGAGGCAGCAGCTGGAAGGGGATTATGGGGCCAAATGAGGATTTTTGTTTGAGAGTTGATTGTTTACCCAAGTGAAAGCAGGACTATGACACCTGGGAAACATTCAAGATGGACACCTGTATTCGAAGACAAATCTTATGACTTCTGTAATAAAAATACTAAATTTGAATAATAGGGCTACAATTTGTTTTCTATAATTCCTAAAATCACAGACCAAGGATATAAAAAGAGATCTTTAACACTTGTATTCACAGCTGAAGCACAGCTTCAGTTTCTCTTTCTCCTACTTATTACTAGTAGCAGATCTTGATCAGACAAGAATCTAAAACTTGCTAAAAGCTTTTCAAGATTTACTCTAGCTTAAAAGAAGAAGCATATTCCTGACCTCAGACCCCACCCACCTTGGAAAATGTCTGAAAGTAAAAGAAGTTTTCATTCTCAAATGAATGGCTCTAAGTTTTGAGAATGATTAAATATAAACTTACTTAGCTGAGGAAACAGACACACAGAAATGAAAAAGTCAATAGAATGCAAGGTAGAATAAACACATTTTTAGAACAATTGAAAAATTTCTGCCAGCTTAATAGTGTACTTTAAAAATTATAATTCCATCACATAAATAAGAGTGATACTTGGATCTGAGAAGGTCCCCTTGGAAAACATGTGAAAGGAAATGTATTGTATGGGGGCTAAAGTATACATACATACATACATATATATATATATGTATATATATATATATATACATATATATATATGCTGCAGCTTGGATACAGTTGATATGAAACTTGGCACTTTCTTTAAGTGTAATTAGGAGATTCAAATGCAATCAAAGATTAGACACGGCTACATAAAATTAAATGGGTAAATAATCACATAATAACTTTCCATCCTCATCTCTGGTCCCTCTTCAACCTTCTGCCAGCACCAGCATGTTCCTATTTTCGATCTTATGACTGGAACCCCATTTTCTAACCTAAGTCATTTGTTGCCATGAAGTTTGCAAAGACCAGTGCATGGGATGATGGTGGTGGGCTAGATAGGTACAGATTTTAAAGACAGCTTCAAATTAACAGCCAAGTAACTTCACTTCAGTGGCTGGTAAAATAAGGGTTTAGTTAATTAGATGACCTCTGGGTTATTATCCATTTTTTAAAATTTAGTATCCAATGGTTCTTCATTGGTGACCTTGCAGTTGTCAAGTTACTGATTTAGAATTAACTACTGAATTCCATGTTGATACATTTAATTGCATTTAATTAGGAAGTTTTACACATTTCAGATGAGGGCTTAAGACGAATGTATTGTTTCAACTGAAAAGATCAATAATAAGTAGGAAGGAGGGCAATTTTAAGATCCACATACAATTGATATTTAAATTACATAATACATTTATACTAACTTTAATAAAAATGAGTTTGTTCCTTTTCCCTTAGCTTTTTTGTCTTTGTCATTCATATACAGGTAGATACCACCAAAAGAGAAATAAAAGTAAATAAAGAAGGCTGGAGGATAGAGAAGAAAGAAAAAAAAAAAAAGGAGAGAGGGAGACTTTTCTCAACAGTAATACAGAGTATATTAGTTATCTCAGAAAGTTTGAAATCTCCAAAATCATAGCCATCTTTAGCAAGCTGCTCTCTCTTTTATAAAAATTAATTAATATTCGACATGTAGTTACCTTAAATGAAACTGATATAGGTTGTCATCTTAGTTACAACCACAGAGTAAGAAGCAGTAGCCAGGCCATGGGATCTTGGGTTTGGAGGCATCTGGTAGTAAATGCTCTAGATTATTAGCAGCCTAAAAACTCATAGATTTTAAGGGCCTTTCAACATTAGTATTCCTTTCTTTTTACTTCTAAAAGATTATCTGTCTCATAGGCCTGGATAAAGTTCTAGCAACATCAACAGATATGTCACTTAAGAATCTAGTTTCACAACTTTTTTTTTTTTGCTGGATATATGGTATTCCAGTAATATGGCTGTACAATAAATTATCCCAAAACTTGGTGGCATAAAGCAATCTTTTATTATCCTCATAGATTCTGTTAGACAAGAATATGTCCAAAAAATAGTGGGGCATCTTATCTCTGCTCCATGGTGTCTGGACTTCAGTTGGAATAATCTGAAGTCTTGTTCATGCAACTTATCTGGAGGTTGATGCTGACTAATGGCCATGAATTTAGCTGGCATTTTTGGCTCAAACACCCACATGTGGCCTCTCCTTGTGGCCTGAATTCCAAAATGTGGTTTACGACACAGTGGCTGAGTTCCAAAGTTTTGGAAGAAAGAAAGGTGAAAAGAATGAGAGGAAGAGGGAGAGAAGAGAAAGAGAGACAGACAGAAAAACAGCGAGATAGAGAGATAAAAAGGAGGAGAGGGGGACAGAGAAAACCAAGACAGAATCTGTATGTTTTTCATGATCTAGTCTTGGACGTGACTCATCTTTGCTTTCAGGACATTCTGTTCACTTGCAACCAGTCACTAAACCTTGTCCATATTCACGGAGATAGGACATAGATACTATCTCTCAATGGAGAAGTGCTAACGTCACATTATAAGTAGAGTATGTGCAATAAAATATATTTTGTATTTTCATGGCCATCTTTGAAAAATACAATCTGCCAACAGTGGATAATTCCATATTTAAACTAGTTAATGAGCTTAGCCTAACTGCATCTGAATAAGTTTACTCCTCCTCTGCCTAGCATAGTGAAAGATATTTTATTGTTTCTGTTTCTCAAGAACAAAGGAACAGATTCTTGTGATCTGAAAGAACCTGAACCTGGAGTTAGCACTTTACCTCTTACCTTTTCTATGAGAAGAATCTACCCTGAAATAGTAAACTTTAACAGATTGTTTGAGCATTAAGCTATACTGATTCAGGAAGTCCAAGAAGAAGTGATGAAAATTAATATTTTTGTTGAATGTTTTAAAAATATTTTTATTACTTATTTAGAGATTGTGATATTATATTTTGATGTATAAAACATACTAATTTAATGATATAAATATTTAGGGCTTTAAGCTTATTTTCTTTTTACAATTCTTAGTACCTAGGAAATCTGATGAACTTAACATGACCTCATCGTAACTAATAATAATGGCAACACCCCTAGGTGGGTGTTACTCAATATGACTGGCATCTATATAAAAAGAAACACAGAAGGAATATGGTCATGTGAAGGTACAGAAGTACATGGGAAATGTCATGTGAAGAGGAAGACAGACTGAAATGATGCATCTATAAACCAAGGAACCTCTAGAACTATAAAAAGCTGGAAGAGGCAAGGAAGAATTCTCACCTAGGGGCTTTGGGGGAAAGCATGGCCCTGCTGACACCTTGATATTGGACTGACTGCTAGCATCCAGAACTGTGGAATAATAAATTTCTGTTGTTTTAAGCCACCCAGTATATGTACTTTGTTATGACAATGCTAGAGAATTAGTACAGATAGAAAGTAAATCTTTGTTTCTTATATATAATAAAAAAAATTTAGTTCTATTTCATTTGGGATCTGGACTTAGATATTTTTTTATATCTTATGAGAATCATGATATTGTCATTTAATGTTTGGTCTTCTACTTCTGTGCCAGTCTTTTGTTACTTTCTTCCATTGTAATAAATATTAAGGTTTTCCCAGCCACCATATTTGTGTTCAAGGAAACAATACCATTGCTTTCTCTTTCATGAAATCTTCCCCAGTGTTCCCTATGGGGAGTAGTTTCTCTTTTCCCTAAACTTCATAGCACCATATCTGTGCATTGTGTGGCACTTTTTCTTTGTCCTCATATGTGTATGGTTATTTATATCAATGATATCTTCCCTGTTGGGTAAACCCACTGGATGGAAAAGTTAAGGCTTTGGGTCTTAGTATTTCCCATTGTACTTAACACAATACCTGGTATTTAGTAAGTGTTAAAAAATATTTAAATATTGGCTAAAAAGTTTTATGAGATTTAATGGGATGATGGTGTCTGCCCCAGAGCAAAACTCACAAGTATGTTTAGATTAAAGGTTACTATCCAGCTCTTTATTACCAGAGTCATTGCCTTGTGTGACTTAGGGACACTACTGACACTGTGCTCTATGTGAATAGAGCCCCTAGGGCTTTGTAATGAAGTGCCTCTTTTTCCTACTCAAGCCTTTTATTGCTAAGGGGCTACATCTTTCATTACATACTCTCTCAAAGTAGGAGCCCCAGGAAGAAAACATAAAAGAAGGATTAAAAGCAGGGATTCATGCCACACAGCTTGACTTCTGTAGTGCCCCACACAGATCTCCCCCTTCAAAAGATCCTACTATAGGGGCTATAGACCCTAAAGGCTGCTTTGGATCCCTCACAGTATTTGTGGCAGACCATACTTTCTGTAGACTCCCCCTAGTCAATCAATAAGCTACAAGGAAGAACTAGCACTGAGTTCTTCATACTCAATGAGGGGTTCTTCCAACTTTGACACAAGGACTCCTTATCTGTCTGCCTGGCCAATATCATCTTAGATGTGCAGTCTGAGGCTCTTCCTATCCGGCCCTTCCTTCCTTCTCTCCTTTTACAGATATCACGCCTGTATCTTGGTCTGAAGTTTTTTCCTACCCACTCTCCATGCTTCTTCTCCTTTATCCTTCAAAAGTATTTCTCTCAATAAATTTCATGCATGTCTAATCTTATCTTGGTATTGGCTATCAGAGGATACTAATGGATATAGGATTCAAATCTTAACTCTTCTATTTATAACCTCACAGTGTGACTTTGGGCAAATAATTAAATCCTTTTTATGCTTCAGTGTTCTCACCCAGAAAAATAGAAAAAGAATAATACCTACTTAATATGGCTATTTTGAGGATTAAATTAATTTCTACATGTAAAGCACTTAGAGCAGTATCCATACAGCAAGCACTCTGTAAATGCTAGGTACCATGAATTCTTCAGTGCCAAAAGAAGGCATTTGATCAATATGTGATGAATGTTAAATTCTTGTTAGAAGTAAACACTATTATTTCAATTATCAACGGAAAGTATTTCTCACTCTGTTATAACATGAATGTTCCGCTCCTCTTAGTATTGCTACATTCTTAATCTCCAGATGACCTGCGGTATAGCATTCTGAAATTATTCTAGGGTGATTTCTTGAGTTACTAAGCATTTCATGCATGTGTGTGTGTGTGTGTGTGTGTGTGTACGTATACATATATATATGACTGAAAAATATATATAGATATATTTATTTATATATAAATATTTTTAAAAACTGAAAGAAATTATGTTAAAGTCAAATCCTTTGCTTCTGCCTATATTCACTTGTTCTTCCTTACTGTGGTGAAAAAGAAGAATTGCTTTCATTCTGTTTATGACAGTTAGGAAAAGTATGTCTCTACTCATTCTCCTTTTCTCTAGACTAAACATTCCCAGTTCTACTAATGCTTTCTTTTTGATCTTCATTTCCAAACTATTTATCACTTGAGCTCTCCAGAGTTCTCCAGAGTTCCAAAAAGTTGAGCCACGCATTGAAGAAACTTCTCCAAAGAAGCTGAAGTGCTTGCAAATAGAAGCAACAAGAAATTTGCCTGTCTTCCCTGAAAGGCCTGAGATTAATAAAATCTAAGGAAGGCAATTTCTTCCTTTAATTTATAACATCACTTTATTGAGGGGAAAGCAGTAGATTAATAAGGAATTAGGTGGAGGGGATTGTTATTGAATCTGGATATAGTTAATGTAAAAGAAGTTCAATATGAAGAATTTCTATTTTTAATTGAAACAAAGTGCATTTGTTCACCATTGTTAAACAGCTAATTTGAAAAGCTTAAAAGTAATTACTTTATGTATCATTTACAGGTAACCACATAACTAAGAAAACTTTACAAGGGACAGATCTTAAATTAGAACATGTTTTAAAGGTTTGTTAAAAAAATAACTAAAACTAGTATTTTGTTCCATAACGCATCCTTTTGGGGGAGTTAAACTGTTTTATGGTGCCAATATAAAAAGCCTTGATTAGAATGTTTTGTTTTGGATCTTGTTTTTTAAGTGAGACTATCTGTTGTTTTATTTACTGATCCTTATAAATCAGGTATGTTTTTAATTCTTTCTCCATGTGCTAAAAATGAATGTAAGTACAGTTTTCATGGCCACCAGAGTTCTGATCTGGAACATTCACAAGCAGAATAAGAGCAGCCTGTGTAGACTTGATCGGTCATCTCAGCCATATATATTGGTGTTTGTGATAGGCAGTCTAGGTCACAAGCCACCAAGTTCAAAGCAGAATGCGTGGCACTGTGTCATTCACACCAATCAGTGGAAACCAAGTGGAGAAGCTTGAATTTCATCTATAGAATTCTGGAGAAAACGATGGGTTTTCTGAGAAACAGTCTCCAGCATTTCATCCTTTCTTTTTGACCTCAGAATTATCCAGATACTTCTAAACAGTCTAAGCTCAATTAGCCATGCTTCATTTAGATTCAAAAGCTTTGCCTTATCTCTCTCTAAGTAAAATAAATAGGAGACAACCACTCAATGAGGGAAATTAGAGATTTAGAACACCCTAGGATATGACAACAATGAGAGTATAGCAAGGGACAGGAAGGCTACAAGATAATGAGTCTTAAGCCTCCCTAAAACTAACAGAACTATGCTTTTAAAAGCTTGTCATCTGAAACTAACAGAGGATTGAGAAAGAAAATTAGTTTTGCATTCTGAGGCTGTAGTGTGTTAGAAACAAATAAACAAAAAGCCTAAAGGTACACATACTCAGAAAAAAAAAAAAACAACAGAAACTAAAACAACAAAAAATAATTTAATTACAACTTACTTATATTCCCTTACTACAAATTCCCCAGCTGTCCTAGATTTCTCCCATCAACAGAGGTTCTGGAAGACAATCAAGAAATCAGAGATATGAATACCAAAGGAAAGAATAAGACCCCCTTGGTTAGGTTTAGGCTCATCAGTCCAACATGGTTCCACATATTTGAAAATCATGCTGAAGTCACTTTGGAATGTCTACAACCAATCATTTTTCCCACTTAGGAACAAAGCTAGGAATCGTAATAAGAATACAAAGTAACAGAAAGTTATTAGTAAGGTAGCTCAAGAGTCATAGGATTTTATAAGAAACTATTAAGTTGGCAAATCATTTTCCCATCCATTCCTTTCACATGATGGGCTAGATTCCAAATCTGTGTCATTACTCTTTCTATCATCCTTCCCTCTCATTTCTGGAAATCACACAAGTCAAATTTGGAGGTATGGCAGGTATGAAGGCTTTGGGGCTGAGAATAAGGATCCCTGGGACCTGGACCTAGCGCTGATATAAGCTGTGTAATGCTTGGCCTAAGATTCTTTAAAAGTAAAGTGAAACAGACTAAGTGGTTTTCTTAGATTGCTATGACAAAATATGGCTGGGTGGCTTAAAAAAAATAGAAACTTATACTCTCACAGTTCTGGAAGTTGAAAGTCTAAGATCAAGGTGTTGGCAGGTTTAGTTTCTTCTGAAGCCTCTCTCCTGGCTTTAGATGGCTGTCTTCTCCTTGTATCCTCACATGATTTTCCCTCTGTGCGTGTCTGTGTCCTAATCTTTTCTTAATAGGACACCAGTCATATTGGATTAAGGCCAACCCAGAGGACTTCATTTTCCTTAATCACTTCTTTAAAGGTTTTATCTCCAATTACAGTCACCTTTCGAAGTACTGGGAATTAAGAATTCAACAAATGAATTTGAGGGAACACAATTCAGCTCATAACTGTCTCCAAGGTACCTTCAGTTTGAAAGTTCTTTGATTTTTCTCTCTCAAGTACTGACTTTTCATTAGTTTACTTCTGATTATAATATGGAGAGATTCAGCCTTCTATTGACTGCAAGGAACCAAAGTTGTACTTTTAGGCTGTTCATAGTCTTAGTTTGTTTAAGTTAAAGCTACTCCATAGAGCAGGGAACACTACTTCAGACAATGGGTAAACTCAAATTTTTTGTACTTTTTCTTAAGATGGAACCATTAAGCTTGTGCCCATTAGAGGCTCTTCTTTAAAGACCTGGCACCAAGATAATTTTCCAGAGTTACTTTTTATGAGGACACCAACACTCACACTTTTCTCTGCCTTCAAGGTTTACCCAATGTGTTGATTATGTTCTTTCAGACTGTAAGAAACAAAATTGTGCTTGGGTTTTTGTAAGTGTTTGTTCAATCATTTTAATTTTTTGTAAGAAAAAAAAATGGCCTGTGAGGAGAAAGTCACCACAGGTATAGGTGTACAGATTTGGGCCACAGAATATGTTTTTTTTATCATTTTTTAGAGGGTTTGTGGGATGTGAGTGGCTACTCATACCACTGAATGCCTGACTGGCTCCTCATAGATTTGAGAGAGAGCCCTTAGAAGATACGCTCTAGAAGGTGGACTTTGGATAAAGGACAACAGCTTTAAGAATACAGTGTGTTTCCCCTGCCTCAACATAGTCCAGTCACTGCACTTACAGTCTCTTAAGAGCATGGAATGAAGTAGCGCCATTGATGAGAAGTTGTAGGGAGCCATCCAAGCAGTGACCCAAATCCTGTCAGAATCAATGACCCTGGCACCCAGCCAAGTAGCCTCTGTGGTGCAGTGAACATGTTACCACTACTACATTAGCTGTATAAGGCAGTTTTGGGGAACTAAGAGGTCTAAGAAGAGGGCTTCTTAGAGGCATATGCATGAAAATCACTGAGAATTTCCAGAAGTAGTTGGGAGGGATTGGATGTGCTCTGAGTCTCTCACAATCTACAATTTGTGGTTAAGCCAAAGAGGACAGTTTTTGCTAATTTACTAGTGTGTTACCAAAAAGCATGTTGCTTATACATCTTGTGACCACCAAAATGATGAACCATTGCTATAAGTTAAACCTGAAAATTTCTTCCTTTATATACACATGTTAGGTAGGAACATAATTCTACTGACTTACCATACATTTGTCTGTAGTTTTGCTTTGTTTTAATTCCCAGCATAAGATAAAGTTTGAATTGACCAAACCTTAATTTCTCCTTCAGTTCTCATTGTAATTGATCAGCAAGGTGGCAAGTCAGCTAGAGTTGGGGTTGAGTTGTGGTTATAGGATACTCTTAGAGAATCAGCCTTTCAGAGTTTAAGTCTCCCCAACCTCAGGCCCCCTTTGATTTGTACTCTACCAGGCTGCAAAGTCCTGACCTTTTAGTGTAATGCTCTGATCAGATAAGCTGACCACAAAAACTCCTTTATTCTCAAGACAACTGTTCTATTAAAGCCCCAGCTATATTTGAGCCATCTTAGGGTAGGGGACGGCCTTTAAGAATTACAAGGAGACTGGCAGACTGTCATCATAATTTCAGTTTGCTAATCTCCTCAGGTTACTGTGGATGATTATGGGTAAAGTCTGCTTTGAATTTGTCGAGAAAAGGGAAGACTTACAAAGTATTTGGTTCAGGCCGTTTATTTTAAGGGATTTGGTTACCAGGTTTCCTGAAATCATAATCACGGCCCATTTTCAGCCACTAGACTATAATATCCTGTGTATACAAAACAAAGTACTAGAAAAATGGAAACTTTAAAATTTTAAGTTAATGTAGTGGAACAAATGTTAGACCCTGTAAAAGAGTATTCAGAATTATCCTCTGGCCATCAGAAGCTAACTACAACATAAAGGCTGCTTTTCCATGTTTTTAGATATGGCAGCGATTAGGTACAGCATTGTTTAGAAATCACAGGCTTGCAGATCCCTTCTCCTCTTCAGGGGTTAAAGAAAATATAACTTGCTCTGCCACATTTAAAATGAAAACTTGTTCATGACTTTTGTCTGCACATCTAGCATAGGGGCAGAATTATTCATCAAAATAAACTTGATTTTTAGGATGTTTTTACAGACTATTGTCTAACACATCTTCCTCACATATACGAGTGTATTAATTCTAAAGCGCTTTTCCATTTCATCAAGTTCACCTTATGTAAAGGACAGTGAAAAATTAGGGGCTGGCTCCACCTGGTGCCTCTGTTAGAAAACTGCACTGGATGTTGAGGGCCCTCTGTCATGGTTAGAGAGCCCTCTAGTGCATAGAAACGGAGTAAAACAACAAATTAAATGTCAGTTACTAATTAAATACTCATTAAAAATACTAAAACTACAAAGTACGAATTCTGCAGAAAATAGTGACCAATTATGCATTTTTTATGAACCAAGCATTGCGCGAAGGACTGCGTGGGTATTTTTGTATTGGCTGACTATTGCTATGGAACAAGGTGGTGTCCTGAAGAAGAGAGCCAGGAGGAAGCTGTATTGCTTTCTATGACCTAGCCCCATATAGTCACTTCCATTTTGTTCTATTGGGAGAGGCAGTTAGAGATTCACCCAAGTTCAAGACTAGGAACATAACCTCCACTTGGGGTGGGATATATATTTGTGTAGCCATCTTCGTAAAAATACAATCAACCACAATTGTTTAATTTAATTCACCCGCAAACTATATGAAGTTGGTACGATCATTATCCCAATTTTATAGGTAAGAGAATGAGGTTTAGAGACATTAAAAATTAGCTTCATATGCACTTTCAGTATCGTGCTAGAGTATTATTTAATAAGCCATCTAGAGTGTTATCTGTACATGGTTTTCAGTCTCAGAGATATTGACATTTTGGGCCAGGTAATTATTTGTTGTGGGAGCTGTCCTATGTTTTTGTAGGCTATTTAGCAGTACCCCTGGTATCTACCCATCAGATGCCACTAGCATACCTTCTTCCCTTCAGTCGTGATAATTAAAAATGTTTCCAGACACTGTCAAATACACCAGGGCAAAGAGAGGGCAAATTTGCCCCCAGATGAAAAACATTGTTTTAGGAGAAAGTAACTTTATTTGACTATTTACTATTAAAGCCAGACTCTACAGTTAATGTTAATTCATAGAAGATCTATATCCTGCAATTTATTTCTGTCCAGTAGAAAATATAACTCTTATAGATTACAGCTTAATTGTTTTATAGGGCATCAATCAGTTTCAATTTAATTTACAATCTTATTTCAACATTCTTTTTGGCCACTAACTAGATATAATAGTTCTTCCTATCCATTACTGAAGTATCTTTGTCATCATGCTGATTCTTCATTAATGAATTAAATAAATCTTTGTCCTCCCTCCTCCACTCCCCAGCACATGTCAACTACTTGGTAGAAAGCAAAGAGTAAATTCTTTCCAAAGGGTAGGTATGGTAGTCAGGGAGAGGTGCTACTCAGGTCTTCGTTCAAGAAATGACTTGCAATTGCTAAAGCAATATTGAGAAAAAAACAAAGCTGGAGGCATCACACTCCATAGTTTCAAACTATATTACAAAGATAGTAATCCAAACAGTATTTTATTATTTTATTAGCATAAAAACAGACACAGGTCAATGGAACAGAATTGAGAACACAGGAACAAACAAACAAAACAAACAACAAACAAACAAACTCCTGCTAATATGGTCAACTAATTAATGACAAAGGAGCCAAAAATATATAATGGGGATAGGATAATCTGTTCAATTAACAGTGTTGGGAAAACTAGACAGCCACATGCCAAAGAATGAAACTGGAACATTATTTTATACCACACACAAAAATTAACTTAAAAATGGATAAAAGACTTGAATATAAGACCTCATAAAACTCCTAGAAGAACACATAGACAATAAAGCCTTTGTCATTGGTCTTGGAGATGTTTTTATGGATTTGACACCAAAAGCAAATTTGACAACAAAAGCAAAAATAAGTAAGTGGAACTATATTAAACTTAAAAGCTTCTCCATAGCAGAGAAAACCATCAACAAAATGTTATGGCAACCTACTGAATAGGAGAAAATATTTTCAAATCATATATCTGATGCACGGTTAATATCCAAAAAATATAAATAACTCTTACAAACTCAACGACAAAAAAAATGTAATTTAAAAAATGGGCAGAGGATCTGAATAGACATTTTTCCATTGGTGTCTCTTTACCTTGCTGATGGTTTCTTTTGCTGAGCAAAAGCCTTTTAGTTTGCTGTAGTCTCATTCATTTATTTTTGCTTTTATTTCCCTTGCTTTTGAGGTTAAATTCATAAAATCCTCTTTAAGTCCAAGGTCCTTGAGTTTTGTTCCTATGTATTCTCTTCTTTTTATTGTTTCTGGTCTTATATTCAGGTCCTTAATCCATTTTGAGTTAATTGTGGTGTGTGGTGATAGACAACAATCTATTTTCATTCTTTTGCAGGTGGCTTTCCAGTTTTCCCAGCACTATTTATTGAAGAGGCTTTTCTTTCTTCATTGTATATTTTTGGCTTTTTTTTTTGTCAAAAATTATTTGCCCATATAAAAATGGGATTACCTCTGGACTCTCAGTTCTGTTCCTCTGGTCCTTGTGTTTGTTTTGCTGCCAATACAATTTCATTTTGATTACTGCCACTTTGTAGTATAATTTGAAGTCAGGCAGAGTGATGCCTCCAGCCTTGTTTTTTCCTTAGGATGGCTTTGACAATGCGGAGCCTTTTGTGCTTCCATACAAATCTGATGATTTTTTTTCTATTTCTTTTAAGAAAAGCCAATAGGATTTTGATGGGGATTGCATTAAATCTGTATAATGCTTTATCTAATATGATTGTTTTAACTATGTTGATTCTTCTCCAGAACATGGAATCTCTTTTCATTTCTTTGTATCTTGTTTTATATTTTTTTAATAGGGTCTTATAGTTTTCATTATTTAGGTCCTTTATATGTTTTGTTAGATTTATTCCTAGGTATTTTATTCTTTGTGTTGCAATTGCAAAAGGAATTTTTTTTCCACTTCTTTTTCTGACAATTCGTTATTAGAGTATAGGAACGCTGTGGATTTTTGAACAATGATTTTGTATTCAGAAACTTTACTATATTTGCTTATTGTTTCTAGTAGTGTTCTTGTGGACTCTTTAGGATTTTTTTTTATATATAGAGAATCATGTCATATGCAAATAGTGACAGTTTGACTTCTTTGTTTTCGATTTGGATGCCTTTTATATCTTTCTCTTGTCTGATTGCACTCGCTAGGACCTCCAATGTCCAGTGGTGATAGTGGACAGCCTTGCCTTATTCCTGATCTTAGAGGAAGGTTTTTAAGTTTTTCATAATTAAGTATAATGTTGGCTGAAGGTTTGTCATAGGTGACCTTTATGATGTGAGGTACTTTCCTTCTGTACCGATTTTGAAGTATTTTGATCATAAATGGTGCTGTATCTTCTTGGAGCCTTATTCTGCATCTATTGATATGATCATATATTCCTATTTTTTTTAATTTGTGATGTATCACAAATTTATGTATGTATCACATTAATGATTTGCATATGTTGAACCATCCCTGTGTCTCTGGATGAAGCCCACTTGATCGTGTGTATAATCTTTTAATATGTTGCTGTATTTGGTTGCTAGTATCTTTTAGGATTTTTGCATCTGTGTTCATGAGAGATATTGGTCTGTAGTTTTCTTTTTTGTGTTATCTTACCAGGTTTTGGTATCAGGTAATATTGGCCTCATAAAATGAGTTGGGAAGTATTGCCTCCTCTTTGATTTTTGGAAGAGTTTGAGAAATAGTATTAAATCTTCTTTGAATGTTTGGTAGAATTCACTGGTGAAGCCATCTGGTCCTGGACTTTTACTTTTTGGTAGGTTTTTGATGATTGTTTCAATTTCCATACTGCTGATCAGTCTATTTAGATTTTCCAGTTCTTGATTCAGTCTAGGAATTGTATTTTCTAAGTACTGGTCCATTTCTTCTAGGTTATTAAATTTGGTGTTATATACTTTTTCATAGTATTCTTGCATGATCCTTTGTATTTCTGCATGTCAGTCATAATTTCCCCTCTTTCATCCCTGATTTTGTTTATTTGTGTCCTTTCTCTTTTTTCTTTAGTGAGTCTAGCCAGGGGTTTGTCAATTTTATTAACCTTCTCAAAGAACCAGCTCTTTGTTGCATTTATTTTTCTATTGTTTTTTTTGTTTTTTTTTCAATTTCATTATTCTGCTCTAATTTTGATTATTTCTTTCCTTCTGCTGACTTTAGGCTTCATTTGTTCTTCCTTTTCATTTTTAAGATGAAGCGTTAGGTTGTTTATTTGGGCTGTTCTTGTTTTGGAGATAGGCCTGTAATGATATGAACTTTCCTCTTATGACCACTTTTGCCATGTCCCAAAAGTTTGATATGTTTATACTATCATTTTATTCATTTCTATGTATCTCTTGATCTCTTTTATTTCTTCTCTGACCCAGTTATTCCAGTAGTATGTTGTTTAATCTCCATGTATTTGTGTTTCTTCTCTCTTTTTGCAGTTGATCTCTAGTTTCAAGCATATGATCAGAGAATATGGTTGTATGATTTCAAGCTCTTATATTTGTTGAAGCAATCTCTGTGTCCCAGTATGTGGTCAATCCTTGAGAATGTTCCATGTACACTAGAGAAGAATGTATAGCAGCTGTTTTGATGGAAGCTCGTAAATTCAATTATGTCCAGTGGTCTAATGGTCAATTAAGGATGTATTTCCTTACAGGTTTTCTGTTCGGATGATGTTCATATCTGACCAAAGGGCATTTTAGGTCCCTATCACGATAGTGTTTTTGGTCTGTTTCTCTCTTAGTAATTGCTGTATATATGGGCTCCCTCATTTGGGAAGCATAGATATTAATAATATTATGTCTTCTGGTACATGATTCCCTTTATCATTATTGAAGTGTCCAGTATCTTCTTTACCTTTTTTTATTTTGAAGTCTGCTTTGTCTGATATGAGTAGTTACTACTCCGCTTTTTCTCTGAATACCATTTGCTGAAATATAATTTAACACTGTTTCACTTTGAGCCTATGTTTGTCTTTGGACTTGAGATGTATCTCCTGGAGGCCAGCAAATAGTTGCGTTTTGTTTTTCTGATTTCATTGTGCAACTCTGTGCCTTTTTATTGGTGAGTTCAGTCTATTTACTTTAGGGTGATTACTGAACTATGAGGTCTTCTTATAGGTATTTTTACCTTTTGCTCTCTGGTAGCTCGATGTTTTTCATAGCTTCCTGTTTCTTGTGTTTCTGTTTTCTTTATTTGGTTGGCATTTGTTGTGTTTTCCCTCTTGTTCTTCTTGTTTTATGTTATATATTTCTGTTCTGAATCTTTGGTGTGTGGTTACCATATGAATATGTAAAACATAGTTATATATATTACAGTGTACATTTCTTTCTTCACATGCCTTATCTCCATTCTTTTTTCCAAATTTGGGTCTTTGAATCGTCCCCTTTTCAATCATTGTTCTGTCATTCTGTTCTTATGTATGCTGAACGTTCATTACTATTCTTGCTATAGCAGTTCTCTTCTTATTATTTAAGCTTATAACGACCTATTCTTAGTAAGGGTTGCACTTCTCTGCTTCTATTTGCCTGATAGTCACTTTACTCCTGATTATTATTATTTTTTTTTGTTCACTTTTGTTTTAGGTGAGCTGACCCCTTTCTGCATTTCTATAGTGCAGCCTCATGGTGGATAATTATCTCAATTTTTGTATGTCTGGAAAGGTTTTAATATCTCCTTCATATCTAAAAGAGAGCTTAGCTGGATACATTATTCTAGGCTGGTAGTTTCTTTCACTTAATAGTTGAATATTTATTTCTACTCCTTCTGGCTTGTAAGGTTTTGGTTGAGTGTGACAATAAACTAATGGTTTTTCCTTTATAAGTTACATTTTCTTCTCTCTGGCTGCACTGAAATCTGTCTTTGTCATTGATTTTCGATAATTTTAATACAATGTGTCTTGGTGAAGGCCTTTGTGGTTGAGATAATCGGGTTGCATTTCTTGAATTCTAAACTTCAGCTTAATTCCTTAGATTTGGAAACTCTCATCCAGTATTTGTCTGAAGATACTTTCTAGTCCCTTCAGTAATGCCGATTATTCTTATGTTCCTCCTCTGATGGCATTAGTAGTTCTTGTATTTTTCTTTCGTTATTTTTCATTCTTCGTTTCTCTCTCTTCCTTCTGATTTATTTCTAGATACTGTCTTCAATAGCACCGGTTTTGACCAAATGGAGGAATCCATTTTGGTCAACTCTATTTTCCAAGCTTTGCTATTTCATTTTCAACTCTTGCAGAGTGTTCTTTATTTCCAGAAGAACTATCTTTTCTTTTGAGGTTTTCTTTTTCCTTGCTAATGAACTCATTCTGCTCATTTTAGTTGTTTTTTTAATTCCTGAAATTTCAATATGACTTGTTTCAGAACTCACTGAGTTTTTTCAGAAGCACCATCCTGAATTCCTGTCATTAACCTCACATATTTCTAATCTCTGCAAGCTTATTTTCTGGAGCTTTTTCTCTTTCTTTCTGAGATGCCTTGTCACTTTGGTTGTTTAATGGATTATTTCTCTGCCTGGGCCAATTAATGGAAGTGTATTCTGCTGTTTTTTTTTTTTTTTCAGAAAGATTTATTACATAAAGATATTTCTTTAGCCTGCTGCAAAGAAGGCACTTTACTTTTGGTTTCTAGTGGGTGGCGTCTAGCTTCTTGGATCCCTGCTGTATATAAAACCTTCAATAATGTCTTTTCATTTTCTTGTAGATATATTAGATCACACTCACTACCCCTCAGTTTCAGTCCCTGTCAGTGTTGAGCAACAGCTTTGTAGCATTTGTTCAGATTTCACTGGGGATCTGCAGATTGGTCTCAGAGGGTATGAGGGGAGGGGCCCTCTTGTTGGGAGTTGGGGGCTGTGGCTCAGTCTGGTTTTGCAACCCCAGCTGTTAAAAAACAACTGTTATTTCTCTGCCATCTCGCTTCTCTGCTTTCTGCCCGGATGACTGGGCCCTGCATTGGCCACATGAGCTCACAGCACTCCCAGGCAGGGCTATTCAGGGAACTCACCAACACCTTCTCCCCTCCCCCTCCTTCTGCTGGGAGCTCCTGCAGCTGTAAGAGGCAACTTCTTTATTCTCTCAGTCCACTGCCCCAACACCTGGCTTTCTGACCTGTGGTAGCTCTTATGCGCAGATGCCCATGCTCAACATGCTGGTGTTGGTTTGGGTGTTTTTGTTGAGTTTTAGATGTTCAGCCTATTGTTGTTTAATGGAGAATCTGGAGATGTCTCTCATTCTGCCATGTTTCTCCAAACTCAAACATTGGACTTTAAAGAGAACTCTTATTTCTCTCAATTATTATTTATTATGTATGTATTTACATATATTATATCAGTATTGATTTATGAATATCATTTTATTTAATGGTTAAATAAACCAACATAAGTCTCTTAAGCTGTCTTCTGTTCTTTTACATGTCACCATTAAGTTTGAATATTTCTTACTTTCCAGAATAAGAAGATGCTCAGGTTTATTTTTCGACTTCACTGCTGCAACCCTATAATCAGCCATTTTCTCAAGAAGTTCTGTTTGTTTTGCTTTTGTTTGTTTTTTGATGAAGAATGATATTTAGAAACCAAGGTTTGGTGCTAGATGTGCTTATTGCTATTATTGTGTTATTGCTCTAGGCCTTCCTAGAGGACACAGCTAGAAAATATGTATATATGTATGTGCATCTATATATGTATACATAGACTTTCAAAAATGTACATATTTTATGCATTATGTAGATGTACAATTATATATAGTTGTATACTCATGCATACATATCCATATGTCGATAATTATTTTTATATCTATTAAAAACCATGATTCTATGATGATATCTATTGCAGTCAATCCCACCAAGGTAATTGCCATTTCACCATGTATTTTTATATGGAATCCCTTTCTCAACTGAAAATCCTGATTCTCATTCTTTAATTTTTAACTAACTAGAGCTCAATCTCTCTCCTCTCTTTTTTTTAGGTAATATTTATGTACATTGTAATGCATAAATCATAAGTGTTCAATTTAATGAAGTTTTTAAATTTACATACGCTAATATCACACTGAAATTTAAACTCTTATTGAAGACTGCCTTGGCTAGCCTCCACATGCAACTTGAACATCCTTCTATTACAAAATTTCTTGTGATTATTTCCTGTAGAATATATTCAACTAAACTATGAACTTTCAATTAAAGAGTCTATGCTTCTTTCATTTTGGGTCCCCAGTTCCAAACAATATCTGATATATAACAAAGTACCCAATAACATTTGCTAAATAAGCAAACCTGTCATTGGAACAAATAGCCTGCAGCTTTAATTAGAGAGGCTGTGTAATTTTAAAAGCTGAGATCTTACTACTCTTACTAAATCACCAGCTAGGGAGTTATGATAAGAATTGTCAAGACATAAAAGGAAAAAGAAGGCCAGCAATTGGAATGCTAATAAATCATTGTGTTCTTATAATTCTTTACAAAGACATGGGAATTGTTTTAATCATTCCTATAACCCTTGAAATTGGTGGTGGTACAAATTATACCACTGTATTTATATGTTAAGACCTTCAGTTTTAACAGAATATTTAAAAGTTGAATGTAGGCTACCTGCCCAAAATTTAATGGAGGACATTTTTGAAGTTCCTAGTTAATATTCTGACACCTGAGATTTATTATTTTCAGTTGTCTATAGAAGTGGGTAATTATTCCAGTACCACTATGTTGGCAAAGGGAGAGACTACATGAAATTGAAAATTTCATTATGCAGTTGCTTCAAAGTCATGTCTGGAGTTGCTCTCCCTTTTCTTTAAAAAAAGAAAAGAAAAAAACATGTGTATATACTCTTTTAATATAATAAATAAGTAAATTTTTTCTAATTTCTGCAAGAAATTAAATACAGAACAATTTGGTGAAAGAAATTAGAACACCTAAATTTTGGCTATAGTATCATCACTTGTCAACATGAAACCTTAGATAAGTCATAATAATTGATATATGATAGCAATAAAGTTATTTTTATTATGTTGTTAAATTTATTATGAAGGCTAAATAAAAGGATGATGATAGTAATGATAACAACAAAAAATAATAATAGATTACATTTTGGGGGAGTTAAAACATGTACTAGGGACTCCTATTTTTTTTTATTTAATTCTCACCAACCCTAGAAGTTTAGTAATGTTTTTTTGAAAACTGGAGATTAGAGAAATTAAGTAACTTGCTGAAGATTACACTTAGTAAAGTTGTAAGAACATGAATTCAAATCCAACTCTATCAAATACCAAAGTATAATTGTAATTGTACTTTTCCCAAACACATGTATAGTACCTAACAGAATGTTTTGTGCATATTAAATAATCATGTGTTAGTGCCTTTCATGTCTCCTCTGCACTCTCTGGGCATCTCAAACATGCTAACAATTTTAGCAACCACCTCAAATGCATTATGCCATCAATCTGAGTTTCCAACTAAAACCTCTCCTTCTTTAAACCCAAGAGATAGCTATACATCCAACTTCCTTGAATGTCCATAGACATTTAAAAATTGATATACCTTAACCAAACTTATTACCTTCACATTAAATATGTTCTATCTATGGTCCTTATAACAGTCATCCAAACACCAAAATAATATGTGAGTCAGAAGTTTCTTATAGTTTCCTAATCTATTTCAAGTCTTCATAGTTTGTTAACATGCTGTTTATATTCCCTGGAATCGCTGACCAAATCTTTCTATCATTAAAACTTCAGCTTAAAAATCATCTCCCCTTCAATTTCTATAATATCAATAAAGAATTATCACTTCTGTTCAGCTGCCATACCTGTATAAAACTTCATTCTGATACATTATCATACTATATTTTAGTCATGGATTCATATTTTTACTCTCCACTACACTGATAAAGTTCATTAGAACCCTTTGGTTGATGCAAATATTCTATGTGTGTTAGTGACTACTATAATGACAAGGTAGCATTAGAGTCTGAGTTCTCTGAGAGCAGAGACTATATTTTATTCATTTTTATATATCCAATACCTAGAACATAGGTAGGTCCTCATAAATATGTAAGGAGTAAACAAATCAATCAATCAATCAATCAATAAAATATTTTACAGTGGTACAGTAGGGAAAAGCTACCCACCACAAATATCAGGCAACTGTAACATGGAGGTACTGGGGAAACTAATTAATACTTCATGAATAAAAAGTTAATGCAAATAGGTTACCCAAATGGATAAGTAGCTTCTGTTAGGTCAGCCCACTCCCAGATAACAACTACACAAACTCTATCTAAAATGTAAAATAAATAATATGAAGGCACTCTAGAGGAAGCCGAAAAAAAAACCTGGAAATAAATTTATATTTGAAAAAAGTTAATGGCACAGGGTAACTTTTTCTGTTTTGATACAACTTTTTGCTTGAGGATAGGCCTTAATTGCTGGTTGGCTAAAATTCTAATAGGAATCCATAGTCTTACTAGCTTGGAGGGCCATGAAACACAGCTTGGGAAATCACACAGCCAAAAGGTGAAGAGGGAAATCGTGAGAAGATAAAAGCCATTAGCATAATGAGAGAGGGATTCTGTAATATAATCTTGGCCAAATCTTGGGTTGATTCTTGAACTGCACAACATGGGATAGACTCCCAATAATCTAATTAAGTCTAGTACTAAATGATTATTTCCACTGTAGGTAAAACAGGGTAGCATTTAAGCTGAGGTCAAATTAACTGCCTAATTAAAAACAAACCAACAAACAATGAAAACATACTCTTCAAAGAGACACTCTTCACTACCTTTGCAATGTATTATTCACAATGCCCAAATTATTCGAAATTATTAGCTTATGAAGAAACAAAAAAAAATGCGATTTAACCTTGAGACAAAAGGCAATAAGTGACTTTGAGGTGGTCTAGATATTAAAATTAACACATAAAAAATAAAAAATAAAAATAAATAAATAAAATTAGCACATAAAGATTTTAAAACAGCTGTTATGACCATCTCAAATATTTAGAAAGAAAACATGCTTGTAATGAAAGAACAATAGAAAATATTAGTAGAAAACTAAAATCAAAAAGAGAAACCAAATGAAAATTCTAAAAATGAAAAATATGGTATTTGAAAATAAAATTTGCAAAAGTTATTTTAACAGCATACTGACATAAGAAAAGGATGAGTAAGTTTGAGATAAATCAATACAAACTAGGCTGAAAGAACAAAAGATTGGAAATAATGAAGCATCTTAGTGAGCTATGAGGCACTGAGGAAAGCTCTAATATATGTATACTGGTAGTCTCAGAATAAAGAAGAGAAAAAAATATTTGAGCGAATAATTGTAATAATCCCCAAATTTGGTGAAAAGCATAAATTTATACATATAGCAAGTCCAGCTGGGCCCCAAACAGGAAAATACAAAGAAACTACATCTAGGTACATCAGAATCAAACTTCTGGAAACCATAGTTAAAAGAAACTCTGAAAGCATCCACAGATAAACCCACATATTAAATTATTGCATGCAGTGGAATATATGAATTCACAATGATTTCTTGTCAGAACACATGGACACAAAAAATAGTGGAATGACATCTCTTAAAATGCTAAAGAAAAAAAGCCAAACTCAATAAGAGTGAAAAAATAACCTTCAAGAATGAAGGCAAAATAAAGACATTTCAGATAGATGAAAACTAAGAAGATTTTTATCAGCAAACTTTCAGTACAAAAAATGTGAAGAAGTTCTTCAGGTGAGAGAACTGATACTGAGTGGAGGTGGATACTCAAATCTTCAAAAGAGAATAAAATATCAAAAATGACAAAATCTGTGGCTAAATATAAATGATCATTGTCTCCCTCCTAACATTTTAGAAAATGCATGACTGTTTAAAGCAAAAATTATAACGTTTATTTTTTGGATTTATAACACTAAAAAAACAAAGAAGTTTTTTAAATCTTTATTTTTTGAAGGTTATTAATTTTTTAATATGAATGATTCATTAAATCTAAGTAGACTGTGAAAAATTAAGGACGTAATTGTGGTTCCCAGAGCAGCCACTTGAAACTAGCAAAATGACATAACCCTTAAAAGGGAACTCTCAAAAAGATTAAATTAAATGAAGAAAGTAGAAAACAGAAAATCCAAACACACACACCACACACACACACACACACACACACACCACACACACACAACAGGTGGACCAATGGAAAACAACTAATAAAATGGCTGGTCCAAACTCAATTACATCAATAAACCGGGTTAAATTTAAATGGGCTGCTACACATTCCAATTAGAAGTCAGAAATTCTCATAACAAAGATAAAAAGAGCGAGACCTACCATAAGTTTCTCCACAGAGATGAACTTTATACATAAAAATACAGATGGATTAAAGTAAAATGATAGAAAAGAGATATTACAAACAATAAATCTAAGAAAGGTAGAATGTCTGTCTATACAACATGATATACAATAGATGCTAAGGTGAAGAGATATACCAGAGATGAGCAGAGACATATTAGAAAAATAAAATAAAATATACAAAGACATACAAATCAATATAAGCACAGTTAGTATGTGCCTAATAAAAGAGGTTCAAAATACATTCTATAAAAAAAGTAACATAAAATTAAAGAAAGAGACGAATCAAAAATAATAATTGGAGTGTTCTCTCAGCAATTGGTAGAAAAAATAGACAAAAGATCTGAATAAACAACTATCAACCTCCTTTATCTAATTGACATTTTAGAATGACATCCAACAATTGCAAGAATAAACATTCTTTCAAGTATTCATGGCATGTTCACCAGATAAACCATATCTGAGCTATAAAACAAGCCTTAATACTTTAAAAGTGATTGAAATAATGGACTATATTTTTCTGACCACAATGGCATTTATTTAGAAGTCAATAACAAGATTTGTAAAGTGATAAAACCAAATATTGTGAATTAAACAAAACTTAATAACCCATAAGTCAAAGAAAAAATTATTAAAAAATATTTTCGGCTGAATTAATAATGAGAATATAATAACATCAAAATTGTACATACAGCTAAAGCAGTGCTTAGAGGGAATTTATAGCTTTAAATGCCTGGGGAAGGAGAGAACAAAGGAATAAAAGCAATCACCTAAGGTTCTATAGTAAGACTTAAAGAAAGAGAGGAAAGTAAATCCACAGTAACTAGAGAATAGAAACAAGAAAGAGGAATAATTTGATAAAATAAAAAACAGATAAATGATAGAGAAAATTGACACATATAAAAGTCGTTTCTTTTTGAAAGGATAACAAAATGACAAACTCTAGCTAGACTGATGAAGAAAAAATTGAGAGAAATTACTAACATCAGGAAAAAAATGTGTGAATATATTTACAGGCAATTACAGAATTATTAAGAACACTTTCTGTAATAAATTTAACAATATTAGTTACCAAAATGGACATGAAATGAAATATAAAATATTTAGCTCTATATCTGTTAAAGAAATCGAATTTATTATCAAAATCTTTGCTCAGATACAGCCATTCAGATCAGATGGTTTCACTGGTAGACTCCATTTATGTAAGAAAAGATATCAATTTACACAAATATGCAAACAGAAGAGGAAGAAACACTTCCCAAGGTGTTTTTATAAGGCCACTGTGATCTGGTACTAAATCTGACAAAGACATTCAAAAAAAGAAAATTAAAACAGTTGTCGTGTCAAGTTAGCTACCTAATTAGTTTTCTTTCCCCACTACCAACAGGCAGGCAGGTTGCCCTGAATTGGGGGAGGGAGAAAAGAGCAGGCTGGCTGATGGTCTACAATATCAAACTTTTACCCACCCCTAAGAGAACATGGAAACAATGTAATCCAATTTGATTATCTTCAGATTCTGCACGATCTGGACAGAAGCCAGAAGCAGGTAAAGAAATGTAGGAAAACTAACTTAGAAGATAAAATGCCTAATTAGCAAAGTAAACTTTACTGCCAAGAAAATTGAGAACTCTATGATTTGTAGGACTAGTACTTATAGGAGAGTTCTTTAAGACCATGCTGTGCCAGCAATAGTTGACTTTACAGTATCTTAACATCCATGTGGCAGACATTGAAAATGAATAAAAATAATTGAATTATAGAATCACAACACAAATAGGAAAAATAATAAAACTTCTAAAGGGACAAACTAAAAAATGGACAACAGCAATAGTCAGAACTCCAATGCAGAGAAGAAGGTAAAAAACAAGATGAAAACATTTTATCCTTAAACTTTGAAAGAGAATAAAAATGACATTTACAAACATCTTTATTGAAGTTTGATTCTCATAAGGCATATGTCTGGATGAACATGAGGCTGACAAAATCTCAAAAGGTCTCTTTTCTGCTGATACTGTCTGTCAAGCACTGCTGGAGTGCAGGGTACACTCTGGTGAGGCAGTTTTGAAAAGTGCTTTGAGATAAATAGCAGCAAACACATCAATCTATTTGAAAACACAGAAGAGACAGCTGTTATAGATCTGCAAGAGCTCCATCGAGAAGGAATAAGGAAATGAGAGACTCGCCTTTTTCCACTATCGCCAAATGATATGTAGAACATAGCAGGGGGGTAATCACCAATATTGGTGAGATCCATCTATGAATTCAAGACCAGAGAAAGAGGTGTGGGCTTCCTGCCTTCTGAACCTAATGCAGAAATTTTTGGCCGTGAAATTTCACACTACAGTAACTAACAAGTAGGGAATAAACAGGGAGCACAGATGTAGTCTGCGCTTAAATGATGTCTAGTGGACTTTTTCCCTAAATGCAAGTCATGGTAACTAGACTTTTAGGGAAATAATCCCAAGATATCTATCTACACATTTTGCTCTTCCTCTGCCTTGAATACATGGTTGTCAAAGCAGTGTCTGTTGTAGGAGTATCTGTGACTTTGGGAGGATTAAGATGTTTGTTCTTTTTTTCTGTTGATTCACATCACTTTATAACTCAATGATATAATTTCTGTTCTATTCAGAACAATGACAGAAAAAAGGCAAACTAACTAAAGGAAATTTCCCTCTATGTACAGGCAGGTATGATGCTTTTGAAATAATTTTTGAACTTCTGAAAATTGTGATTTTATGCTTAGATGGTTTAAATAATGATATAAAATGTTAGCTGGAATAACTTTATAGCTGGTTGAGCTTTTGTTCTCTGTAGTGCATTAACAGTTTTTATTTTAATTATTGCATTGTTATTCATAAAACTGTCCTATTTTTAAAAAGAGCCTTTGGAAAAAATCTCCAGGACCCACTATCAATATCTTTTTTGCAGATGCAGTCTTGATTACAGAGTTGAATTACATGAAAAGATGGAAAATATTTATGTTTAGCACAAATTTGATTTTGAGAAAGCCATGGATTTGGCACCAAACTTGATATTTAAATGAAGTTTCCTGGAAATTACTCAGGTTGTGCAAGATAATCAAGGATCTCAACTAACCATTGAGAATTATAAAGAAAATACTGTGTTCCAACAAAGAAGGACATTATTCAGCATCTTAAAGATATTTTCTTAGAATAGCACTTCATAGTGCTTAAATGCTTATCTCTGGTAAACTAAGTCATAGTACAGCTCACACTCAACACCATGCCAACATGTACCAATGTGATGTATCCAGTCCCAACGCACTTCTACCTGGTAACTTTATTGCCAGAAGAGTAAGCCAAAACACAGAAGACACACAGCTTCCATCTACATGTACGAAGCCCTGTCTGTCTCACTTCACATGTTTTCTTAATATCTATGCATTGTTGAGATTCCTGTATATTTTCCTGATAAAGTGTGAGAATGAGAGCTATGAAAATAGATGAAAAACATCTCAAGCATAAACAAGAAACACTTTAACAGACCAGAAGTCAAATAACTTAGGTCTATTTAATGTAAATATTGATGTAAAGTATGATCTTAATAAAGTGGCAGACACATATATCAAACTATATATGTAATCCAGAGCATCCTGGTTATTACATTCATTTGTTGAATTTATACCTTAACTGAGTCATAAGCTTCTAGTAGATGTACATTGAACATTTCTGTTTCTAGGTCAAAACAGAATCAGAGGTCAAGGATACTGATCATCTATTTGACTTTTTTCTTCCATGATCATATTTACCGCCTAGTCTTGATTTATAAGAACTACCTGGAAAAAGGGATTTTGTTTTTATAGGAATAATTCAAATTATTGCTGTTATTTTAGGTGAGGAAAATAAATTTTGGTGTCTTTTAATTTAAAAAATACAATTTTTTAAAAAAGAAAACTGCAAAAGAAATATTTTTCATAATCATAGATGCAAATTTCTTAACAAAATGTCAGCAAATTGAATCCAGCAATACATTAAAAGAATATATACACCATGACAAGCAGAGTATTACAGGAATGCAAGGTTGTTTTACATTAAAAAGTCAATCAATATTATCAATCATATTGGCAGAATAAAGGGAAAAAATCACAGGATCTTCTCGATAGATGCTTAGAAATACTTGAAAAATTAAAACGCATTCGCAATATTAAAAAAAAAAAACTATAAGCAAACTAAATAGAAGAAAACTTCCTCCACCTGATAAAGTATATTTGTGAAAATCTTATGGTTAATATAGTACCCAGTGTAAAAGACTGTTTTTTCTCTAAGACTGCACACAGGGCAGAGATAGCCCATCTTAATGTTTTAAGGGAAGCCCTACCCAGTGGAATAGGGCAAAGAAAATGAAACAAAGAAGATATGTTTGTGCAGAAAATTCTAGGAACTTATATGCAGCTGCTAAAACTAATAAGCAAAATTTTAAAATGTTGCAGGATACACTGTCCATATTCCAAAAATCAATTTTTTTATGAACTAGCAGCAGAACAATTGGTTTGCTGCTAAATTTTAAAAAATCCATTTATAAGAGCAATTAGAAAAACATAAAATACTTTAATAAATTGAACAAATTAAATAAATTAAATAAAAATAAGTTGAACAAAAAGCACTAAGATGATAAAACATTACTGACAGAAATGAAGGAAAACCAAATAAATGGACATATAACACCATTTAATGGATTAGAAGACATGAGTAATTTGAAAGAAAAGAATGAAGTTGGATGATTTATACTACGTAAATTCAAATTTACTAAAGTAACCTTAATCAAGACAGTGTGATACTAGCATAAAAACTGACAAATATCAGTGGATAGAATAGAGAGCCTAGAATTTGACTCTGACTTATACAATCAATTAATTTTCAACAAGGTACCAAAGCAATACATTTGGGGACAAGGAAAATCTTTTCAATGGAAGATGCTGGAACAATTGGATAGTCAATTGGAAAAAGATGATCTAAAAGGAACCTAAATGTTCTTCAGCATTGTTCTTGTTTAAAACAGCAATCTTGTTTTTTTTAATTTCTACATTAATGTAGTATCGGCTAATCAAAGCATTGTTTCCACTATTATGGTAATGTCTTACTACAGGGATATTCTTGTTATAAAAATAAACTTTTTAAATTATAAAAGTAAAGTAAACAAAAATTAGTCATAATCACACAACCTCCAAATCACCAAAATTGACATTTTGGAGTGTCTTTTTGATTTTATATATTTGATAACATAAAATATGTATAATTCATTTTTTTAACCTAGTATTATTTTGCATGAAAATTTTTTTCAGGACTCTGAAATTTTTTGTTCGCATGTAAAATGACATTAGTTTTCACTTCAACATTTTCATGACATTTGTAATTGCATTTCCTGAAGATAAATTGTAACTGCAAGCTTTATCAATATTTCACTTCCTATAGACATCTATTTTCTGGAGTATCTGCCAAATTCAAAATGATTCTTCTATGGAAATGCTCATTTCACAATTCCCTATCCAAAATGTAACTTTACCATTGAACAGTACATGCGGGGAAATAATTATGGAACAAATTTATTTTTATATTATGTTATTTTAAATTTATTTTAATATGCTTAGTTTCTTCTTTTGCCCCTGATGAAATTTGGGAGAGGTCCACAAAACAGCATTTCAAAATTATGTTTAAGTCTCCTGTTACAAGAAAACCACAGAAGTTGTCTCCAGGAAGCCAAGGTAACAGTAGATAATCTGTTCCATGGCCATAATTGATTGTTAGAAGTTCTCAAAACCTGAACTGAATAGGCCAATTATGCTCTGACCCAGGAATTTTAAAATTAAGTCCAGGGTTAAGTGTACCTCTTTATGAAGCCTGCAATTATAACCTGGTTTGTGGACTGAAGACTAAAGAAAGGAAGTCTTCAGAGAGAAAGGAAACAGAAGGAAATGCAAAAGGGGAAGCAGATAGAGGAGCAAGAGTGCTTGCTGGAGTCTGTCAGCGGTTAGTTTGCTGGTTTTACTTCCTTCCAGGACTCCAGTTGGATTCCTGCCTTTAAATTCTGTGAAACTTTGTCATTAAAATGTTGTACAACTCCTTATATTTCTGTCAAATTAAAATTCTGTAAAAGAGGCCCAAATAATACACAAATGGAATATAGTTGTTAGAGGTTTTTCTTCCATAAACAACCAACCCTGTTAATGATTACTATATTCTTTGGCTTTGCCTATGAAAAGGGCCCTTCTCCAGACTGGTTCACTCGATATAAGGGTCCATGTTAGCTGTAAAACTTATAGTTGCTCCCAGGTCACTCGCTAAGTGCTGAATGTAGAGTTTCCCCAGATTATCTTTGCTCTTTTTAGCCTTTGATTGGCAAACTCTTAGGTATATTTTCCTGACTTGAGAGAGTATATTGTCAGAAATTTGCATAGATTTGGTATTCAGTGACACTCTCAGATTAGTTTTTTAATTCTAATACCTTTGTGTTGTATTTGGAAAGAAAATAAAGTTTGATTTGCCTTACTACTATTTCTAATGTAGTCAATAATTTTAATACTGTGAGAATGAAGCCCATAAGTTTTTATGGCTTCTACACATCAATGATGTTCTATTTCAGATATTTGCCTTGAGTCAAGCATAAATTTACATTCATATATTTTTAGTGACTAAGGCAAAAGAATGGCATACACTCATATTGCTAAATAAAAAATTTTCCAGTATAACCAATACAATTTTTACTGGTTTGTGTAGCTCTAACGCCTAGAAAACCAAATATAGCAGAGAATTAACGCAACCAAAAAAATCCTGAACACTAATTTTTCAACACATGATTGAGAAAATTACCTTCACAATTATTATTGCAACTAGGGGACATATTTTAGCTTTGAAAAACAGTTTGTATAGCATATTAGGTTTTGGAAACTTGGTTTCTTTGCACTTCTGTAAGAAACCCACACTCAAATGACTGTGAAACTTTTTAAACTAAGTGAATCAAGCAAAATTATCAATAATATTAGGTGTTAGAGAAAAAAAGATAAGAAGTGGCCTTTGCCCTCCTTTGCCTTGTAAAATAATTGGGAAGAGATATAAAGCAATAGTAATAAAACTGGACAGTGTGTATGCTCTGAGACTGAGGAGAAATGGGGAGGGGAGGGGAAGTAAACACAGAAGCTAAAACAGAGAATATAGAGAAAGTACATCTCTCATTTCTGACAATTTTTCTGTCACTCCCTTCTTGGGACTCCACTGAAACGACTGAAGCTGAAATGCTCAGAAAGAATTCTTTTAGAGATGTAGATTTTGGGGCAGGGGGGGTACTGAAGGAAGAGATGAGCTTTGAAAGTATGAATGGCTAAGTGAACAATATTAATCCAAAGTCAGGATTTTAATATGAAGAACATAGGGAAACACTGAGCAATGGAATAACAAGATGAAAATTGAATTTGGAAGATTAGTTGGAAAACGTTATGAAAGACACACTGGAAGGGTAGAGACTGGAGCTTGATAACTAGGGCATTGCTGTAGTAATCCTTCCATGAGTGGCAATGAAGACTTAGACTGGGGCAGAGTCACTGCACATAGGGAGATGAACAAGAACTTTTCCAGAAAGAAAACGTTATGATTTTGAGCAAGCTGAGTTCGAGATAATGTAGAACTTGTCTAACTAGGTTGGGAAATATGAGACTAGAGCTTAGTGAAGAGGACAGCATGGGAAATAGACAACAGATTTAGTATTCAATGGCATAGGAGTTACAGCTGAACCAAGAGAATGAGGGAGATTTCTAAAAGAAGGAATGTGAAGGGAAGAACAGAGAAATGTTGAGTTGGGAAGCACTCACATTTAGGACATAGAACAAGTAAGATGAGCAGGTGCAAGAGAGAACAGGTGGCCTGTGATGTAATTGAGACTCGGACAGTGTTGCTAAAGAACTATGGGAGCAGAGTGGTTAGGGAGGAGGATGTCATCACCAGTGCTGGAAAAGGCTAAATGATCATGAAGTTGAGATCCATATGGGAGAAGAGTTTCAATAGTGATCTGGGACTTGAAACAGGATCTATAGATTAAGGGAGGAAGGAGCAATGAGGAATGGGTAATGAACATGGCAGGAATAATAAAGCAGGTAGGACAGACTCTGATTGACCTTCTACGCTGAATCCTGGCTCCATCCAGACCAGGCTATTTAACATGCAAAAGTTTAACCCATGTCTTCGTGCACTCAGTTGAATAGTGTTCCTGCCAAAAATTCATGTCCTTTCCAGACTGCTGGAATGTGACCTTATTTGGAAATAAGGTCATTGCAGATTTAATTAGTACAGGTGAGATTATAGTGCAGTAGGGTGGGCTCTTAATCCATTGTGACTGATGTTCTTATGAGAGAAAGGACACAAAGACACACACACATAGGGATGATGACCATGTTAAGACAGAAGCAGACTGCAGCTGCAAGCCAAGGAAAACCAAGGATTACTGGCAACACCAGAAGCCAAAAGAAAAGCACAAAAGAGATTCCTCCTTAGAACCTTGAGAGAATATGACCCTGCTGACCCTTGATTTTGAACTTCTAGCTTCCCAGAATTGTGAGAAAATATAATTCTGTTGTATTGAGCCACCTAGTTTATGGCAGCCCTAGCAAACTAATACATTGTTACCTAATCCTTAAAGTGAGAATACTAACACTTTAAGGGACAGTCAGCAATATGCATGAAAATAATGCTAACACAATGTCTATTCTATAGGAGGAGTTGAGTTACATCTGCCATATATCATGTTATTCTTTGAACAATTTGGTGTGGAAGTAAAGAAAAAGTAATTCTAAATAAACTGTGTATGGTGAAGTAAATGTTTTGTTTCTTTCTCAGTAAGAGTTATGTGTGCATATTAAACACAGAAAACAAATAAAATCTTCAGGGAGAAGAATAGACTAAACAATGTGGAGATGATATATATCTTCATCAAAGACCAAATCCAGTGCAAATGAAAGATTTCAAAAGATGTGACTATAAAGTAATAGACTACATACTTTAATGATTTATTATCATTATAATTTCAAACTAATATTACCCATCGCAGAATACACTATGGAAGGTTAGCTTCTCTATTCTAATGACATTAGCATTACTTCAAAAACTTTTTAATTTCTTCCAAACCAGGTAGTTCCAGACTACGCAGACAAAGGCTTCACCATCCATGCCACAACCTTAGTTGTGATGAAAAGAAAGATTTTCCCAGGCTGTTCATTCAACTGACATAACCCAAGCATGACCATTTCTGACTATTCCAAACACCAAATCCACCTCAAATTATAAACATTAGCACAATTGAGGGCATTTTTAAAAAGTGTGCCAAATATTTATCAAAGTTAGTGCTAAATACCCAAATGTGAAAGAAAACATTCCAAAATCAAATAGAATATCAATCTTGTTGGTATAAACAACTGATGACTTAAACCAGGGAAGCTTTTTGACATAACTTTCTAAAAGTATGTAATATAGATGAATCTTTTCCCAGATAACTAATAATTAGCCCTAATTGGCTACTCGCTGACAAAATTTTCAGTGGTGTATTTCCAATTGACACTCACTTTGTTAATTTCAAAGTAAGAAATATAAATGCCTGGATTTATATTCGCCTCATTCTTAGACTTTAGTATGCATGAGGAGAAAGGCTCTATTTTCGAAAGTCTTACAAAGAATAGAAAGAAATAAACAATGATTTCAAAATGCTTAATAATCTTATATCATGTTCAAGAATTTCAGAAAGGAGGACAAGCAAAAGGCAAAAGTGTCTTCTTTTAACTTGTTTCCCAGTTTAAGTAACTTTCCCAGAGATTCTGGAAAGAAAGAAAAGGATCGTTACCAAAAAGTCACTTTGTTTGAAATAAGATAGGTTTAAATGGGCCTCTCAGAACACATAGGACAAGAATTTTTCACTTTACCTGGAGTAAATGAAATTCTTTATTCATCATTGACTGTACTTATTCATAATATTTCACAGTAAAATGCTAAATTGTACTTTATTTGAGCTTGAAAATCCAGAACAAATATAAGGAGGTTGAAACAAAAGAAGAGCCTCCCTTGGAAGCCAGACTCTGAGAAGTAAGACATGTTCTCTGGCTGCAGAGAGGAAGTTGCATTTTGTTGTGCAACTTGGTGGTAGCACAGAACCCTTGACCTAATTCTAATAGATGGTATTTAATCATTGCCCAACTCAGTGCCTTGCTCAATCAGTATCTGCTAATTTGATTTTAAGATACTGTCTTCAATTCCTTTGGTCATCAGGAAAGATGAAGAACTAAAAGAGGAAGCTGAGTGTCCTAGTGGATATAACCATTTCTCAAACTTGGAAACTGGGTCACATGACCTTGGTTATGAGGAAGGCCCTGATTCAGCCTATCTTATTCTTATAATTCCCTCAGCATTTATGAAATATATACATATATCTGTAACTGAGAACACATTTACATTATATATGTAATAATATTTACTGAGTATACACGTATTATATAATATATATTTACATATATGTATTATTTTATATTACATTTATAATACAATATATATTATATATATTAATCCATAAATTATACATATGCTGTAATTATATAATATATATATAATGCTAGTATGTACTCTGTCACAGGTTTTCTGTTCCTTGTTTTCTTATTGTTTCTAATGTATGTTTTATTCTCCCTTAAACTGATGTTAAAGTCTTCAAGAATAGGAACAATATATTCTATTTTTAATGCATATGATTAGTATAATAAAAAATGTTGGAAATTATAACTTGGGTTCAACCTCAGACTTTTAAAATAGGCCATATGTTCTAATTTTATTTCCAGTTACCTCAGATATGTACTCTATGAACTTGAAAAATGTTATTATCTAAGATAGCCATTGAAAAAATGTATGTTCAGAGTTTTATTTTCTTAATGCAACAAAAAATATTTTCAATTGAATTCTATCTTTGATAGATTGGTTATGTAACTTAATAGGATGGAAATTTTAAAGATGGAGTACAGTTGTAAGGTAACAAGTCATTCTGTACATGAGATAAAAAAATTAGACACAGTTGAGTGAAGGAAGGTGGTCTAGATGAGTTCTCCAAAAAATAGCTTTCGCTAGCTGCAAGATTTTTTCTTGGGTAGCAGGATTTTGTGGGTAAACAAGATCAACTAGAATTGTTTGGGTCTGATAGAAAATTTGGATCACCTAGATTTGATTACTAAATTTAATTCACCAATAGACTTCCAGGAAATACGATCACTGGAAACACCAATACAAAATAATGTATTCCTATCAGAGTAGTATTGAAATATTAATTAGGTTAGCTAAACTGCTGAAACCAAAGTTTCAAAATACGATAGTTCAACACTGAGAAAGTTCCATATGGGTTAGAGATCACCGGGGGTGCTCTGTGCTTAGTTTCGTTCATCCGTTCAAGAACCTAGGCTGATGGCAGCTTTGACATCTTCAACACGTGGCTTTCAAGGATGCTTGTATAACACCATCCCACTTTTTATCAGAAAAGTGAAAGAGTTTGAAGGAACAATTGTATGAGGTTTTTATATATTGGGGCTAGGAAGTGGGGCACATTACATCTGGGCACATTCCAATGGCCATACCTAAACTACAACGGAGGCCGGGAAACATTTCTGGTTGGGTGCTCAGAGGGAGGGAAAAAAGAGAATTTTGTGAACAGCTAAAGTTTCTGCCACAAAAGTTATTCAACAAGCAGATCTTCTTCAATAGCCTTTGTAAATTTTGAGCCTCAGAAGTCTTACTAAAGTAAGGGAGCAATTTAGGGGAGTAGCAGGTAAGTTTTATGGATCTGGAGCCAAATGGCACTAGGCCAGGTGACCTTGGCAGGGTTTGTCCCATCCTCTTGGGCCCATGGTTCTTTCAACCAGAGAAGAAATTCTCTGAGTTTCAGCATTCTGCAGCCCCCCAAAGATTGCCACTGCAGCTGTCGAAGCTACAGCACCTTAGGGGCTGGGAGAGAGCATGAAGAAAAGGAAAAGAAAGAGGGATTCCGCACCCTCCACTCTTTCTGGGTGTTGGGAGACTTTTTCCTTCTCTTCAATCCAAAACAAGGGCCTTCTGGAGCTCTTTCTGTTGGCACCTATGTCCGTGTCCATGTCGTATGCTGTCTTGAATGCAAGCCAGGGGACACAGAGGAAAAGACATGGTACACTAATGGCCTATTTGACGGCACTTCAAATTCTCATCCTCTTCCCCAATCCACCTGCTCCTCTTTACTTTTCAAATTCTTCCCTGAATGCTAAGTTCAGTAGTTACATTTTGTAGGGGACACTGGATGAAGAATGTTTATTCCATCTTACCTGAACTTGACCCAGACTTATTAATTTTATACTTGCTAAAATTTTCATTCAAGTAAAAAAGCAACAATAAAAGACTTCAAAGACTATACCATAGTTTTCCATAAGCATCTTAATGACAATGATGAAATAATATTGTGTAACTGACAGTTTGGGTTAAAAAATATTTAAGTAGCTAAAATTCAGAAAAACCCACAGAAAAACTAATAATGTTGTTTGCCTGAGGAGCCCTAAGTGGCTGGGGAACAGAGGTAAAGGGGGACTTTCATTGAGCACAGTTCATATGAATAGTTTTCAGCGATATAAATATATTATGTTAAAAAAAATGGGAAAATAGAGGTAGATGCTTGCCCATCAAGAGAATCCTTCACATCCTTTTTGCTTGTTTTTTAGGAGAAATATTCTTTAGAAGGTTGACATTCCTATATAGTTTTAAAAACTATTAATATTTAAATGAAATGATAATAAAAGCTAATACTTATTGAGTATTTATAGCTTCAGAACTCCATTCTAATATATAATATATAAATGAAAAAAATATATATGAAATACATATTTATATGATTTCCCACTTTACAGAACTGAAGATCAGCAATGTTAAGTAACTTGCCTAATGTTCATTTCTGGTAAAGCAGCCAAAGTAGGATTAGACCCAGGTAATTTAGCAGTAGAAATAAAGGGTAGAAAAATACATAATCTACTATAATTGATGGGGAAGAGGAGGAAGAGCAGGTGTGAAGAAAGAGATATATACAGTTTTTGGATTTCTTAGAGTGGGTCAATAGCTACACTCTGTTTAGAGGATGAAATATATATCAGTTATGATGATAGACATTACAGTAAAAAAAAGCAGAACCAACCCTTTTAAACTATAAGGAACACATAAACAAAACAAAGGCAATATGAATTATACCAATTAAATACTTTTTTAAAGGAAGCAACAAAAATAGAAAGAATAATATAACCATTACACAACTAATGCTGCATACCTATTATATCAACAGATAGAAATGTTTAAATTCTATTAAGATAGGAATCTCATGTTGTATTACAAGTCAACGTTATTCAGAAAAGGTTGGAAAAGAATGGACAATGATATACTTGGCAAATGCACACAAAAAGAAAGTTAATATTCTAAAGTCACGACCTTAACATTAGGCAAGATCAAATTAAAATTTAAAAGCATTTTATAATACAAATTGGAATTTTTAGTTTAAAAAGTAAAATCATAATTAAAATCTAACATACTTGAATATCTGTGAAACAAAAAATATAGAATCAAAATTCATAAAGCTCAAAATGTAAAAAAAAAAAAAAAGAAAGAAGCAGAAATATATTATTTGTAGGAGACTGACCTCACTCAGCTTGTGTTAGATTGCATTATCTATTTCAATTATTTTTGCTTCCATCCACCCACCTTTGCCATCCTTCTCTGTAGGCAGAATATATTTCTTATCTTATTCATTCTGGGCTTGACCATTCCTACTTTGACCAAAGGAATGAGAACATGTAGTATGGACCATATCTGAGCATAAACTTCAAATGCGTGCATATGGTTTGGCCCTGCCTCTCTTGTTCCTGCCAGGACTTGGGATCTGGATGAGGTGGGTGAGGCAGGGTCCTGTAAATGTAGGATCAGATTGTTTTTATTTCAAATTTTGATATTTTTGATGTTTTGTTCACCATGGATTTTGTATTAATTTTAATTTTTAAAAATATTGCATTAGAATATTATTATCTTGATCACTGAGTTTTTTGAAGTCCTCTTGAATTGTACATGCAAAGCAAGTGCCCCACTTGTGGCCCTGGTTCCTGCCCTATACCATGAGAGAACAGCATGATCCCAGAGAGGAGCTATCCTACAGCCCTACATCTGAAATAAGAAGACTAGTGGAGCTGAATTGAGCAGACCCAAGCAAATTCCAGGTGAATAGCAACTGACCGTAGTTCTCATGCAACATGAATAGGAAATAAGATTTACTGATTAAATCAATGCGATTTTGAGTTTCTTTATTATGTAGCATGGGGTTAGTAAAACCTAATGTACAGCCTATGGCAAATCTAGTGGACAAAAATAATTAAGGTTATAAAAAACCTTCAGTTACAGAATAAATTTGGTAGATCTTATATATACCACACTATTCCCTAAGAACAGAGAATTCACATTTTTAGTGTACTTCCCCAAATTCACCATTACTGTGCACAAAGAAAACACCAGTAAATCCCCCAAAGCAAAATGGTATAGATAACATTTTTGACTCACTATGATTAAACTATAAACTGCTAACAGATATAGACCCTCCTTCCCCTGAAAGTTGAAATTTAAAAAGAATATCTCTTTTAAATTACTTCAAACTAGACATAGAGACTAAGATGGCAGAGTTTCTACAGGATAACAATAGAAAATGTTAATAGAACACTATGTACCAAAAGCTATGCGATACATCTAAAGCACTACTCAGTGCAAATTCAAACTTAAAATACTAATACAGATGTTCCCAACTTACGCTAGTTTGACTTATGATATTTTGGACTTTATAATGGTGTAAAAGTGATATGCATTCAGTAGAAATCATACTTCAAACTTTGAATTTTGATCTTTTCCTAGGCTAATAATGTGTAATATGATACTCTCCCGTAATGAGGTGGCAGCTAGCCGCAGCTCTCCTTCAGCCACACAGTTGTGCGTAAACCACAGATATCCTACAGTGTAGTCACTGTGTTTGATGACTGTGCCCAGCTGTAGGCTAATGTAAGTGTTCTGAGGATGTTTAAGGTGGGCTAGGCTAAGCCATGATGTTAGGTAGGTTAGGAGTATTAAATACATTTTCAACTTACTGTGTTTTCAACTAATGATGGAATCGGAAGATAACCCCATTTTAAGTCGAGGAGCATCTATAGTAAAAAACAAGAAAAAAAACAAAAATAAATAAAGCAAGCAATTAACATAAAATTAAAAAAATAACAAAACAATCCAAAAGAAAGCAGAAGAAATTGAATGATAAAAGGAACAAAATGTTAATTAATACACTGAAATAAAGAGAACTAATAAATATCTAAGACCTAGTTAAATGATTAGCAAACATAATTAAGATAAAATTAGAAAAAGTATAAATTCTCAAAAATAAGTGTGTTAGAGAAGATAAAAGAATTATAAGAGCTATTGATTAGCTCTGCAAATTATTTTTAAAAATTGTATTAGATATATAAAAATAACCAAAATGAAAAAAATTATTTAAAAAAAACAGGAAGAGAAAAATATCTAAATAGAATAATTGCCATAGGGGAAAAAAATACTAAATAAAAAAAATTGACAAAGAGCTGCTTTCCTAAAGTGTCAACAACAGTTTTATATTTGTTTACATTCCACCAAATATTTAAGGAAAAGATAAATCCAAATAAGGAGAGCTTCTAATTATTCTGTATAAAGCCATCACAACATTACTTAGAAAAAAAAACAAACCCTAAATTAAACATGACTCTAAACAGAAAACTACAGATTAGTCTCATTTATAACATTGATGACACAATTCTAATAAAAGATTAAGATGTGGAATTAAGCAGTATATTAGAAGAATGGGAGATCATGATCAAATAGTATAATCCAGAAATTCAAATAAAATGTATTAGAAAATATATTAAATATATATATATATACTAATATAATTTCCATGGATATATAAAACCAGAGGAAGAATCACATGGCCATATCCATAGATGTTAAAAAGACATATTTAACAATCTTTTGATATCAAAATTCTTAAAGACATTTAAATTTCTCAATTTCCCTAAATCTATTTATGAATTTAACATGATTTCAATGAAAATATATCAGTAATATTTTTAGAATTGGAAAGCTGATTTTAAAGTTCCTCTGGTATAATACAAATTGAAGATTAGTCAGAAAAAATTGAAAATGAAGAAAAAAAAAGGGAGAACTTTCTTAGCAGATTCTGAAGTATATTCTATAGTTAATGAAATAAAAATAACACGGAGCTGACACATGAACAAATAGATGGAACAGAAATGAAAGACCAGAAATAAATCCAAATATGTATTAGAATTTTGTACATGGTAAAGCTGGTATTTTAGGTCAGTGGGGAAAATGATAGATTATTCAATATATGTTTTCAGACGACTTGGGTAGCCATCTAAAAAAAATTGGATCTCTTCTAAATTTCTTACATTAAAAATATTCCAAGTGTGTCAAAGGTATAAACAAAAACACCCATATAATTTTTTAGAAAAGATATGAGCATTTAAAAATAAAATCTGAGAGTGGGGAAGACTTTTTAAAGCATGGTAGAAGACAGATACCGTAAAAGGAAAGACTAACAGTGTAAATATCAGAAATTTCTGCATGACAAAGTTTGTTAAAATTAAAAGGCAATGATGAGCTGGAAGAGATGTGCAACACATATTATCAATGGTTAATTTATTAAATATATAAAACTCCTACATATAATATTTTTAAAGGTAAATTACCCAAAATAAAAAAATAGGGAAAAGTATCTAGAAAAAGTAATTTAAATGTTCCCACACACATGAAAAAAGGTGTAACCTCAGTTAAAGTCTGAGAAAATGCTAATTAAAATACAGTGAAATACCATTTTCACAATTTTGTTCGGGGTGTACCATGTTTTCTTATGTTTAGCTCAACAATTAAATAATTCAAGAACTGAATCTAATGTGGATTATATACTGTGAATCTACAGGTGGCATTTAATAAAATACACTAGTTTATGTTTTATATTTGGTCTTCCATCCATAATATGACTAGATTGTATATAGGATAATGAGTTTAGTAATGTTGCCAAATGTAGATATGTGTGTGTGTGTGCGTGCGTGTGTGCGCGTGTATGTGTGCGTGCGTGCATGAGAGCATGTATGATTTTCAGTCTTTTTCTTCCTATGCTCACATTCAAGCTTCAAAGACTAAACTCTTAAAGTTCAAATGTCATTACATTCTTTTCTTTTTAAGACTGGGATAATAAACAAGGAGCTACACTGTGGCAGGCAGTAGTTTGGAGAAATTGGAAGGTTGATGATTTGAATGCAGAGGTAGAGGAAAAGGTGGAAAATGGAGGTAGAGAAACTGGCAGTAACCTGTCTTTCCTTCTCAAACGTGCCTCTGACTCTCAATGACTGTAGGAGCTCATATCCTACTGCGAATATGGAGCAGCTTGCCTCCCTTTTCCAGGCAGGGCTGGATCCCTGAACAGACCCATAATGGTAGTCTAGTCTCCTAAGTGTACCATATCTTACTGGCGAAACAAAACAGGAGATTTCTTCGTAGTTCCTGGTCCCAGAAATTTCAGCTTTTATATTGCCTACGTGGGCAATTTGGAATGATTCTAATTTTGGTAGGTAGACTACACTTGGAATGTAGGTTCCCAAAATGTCATTTTGCAATATTGTTTTTAGAATTAGAGCTTTCATAAAAGAAAAATATTCTCTACTTTGTTTCTCTGATTTACCTTGATAGAAATAGGGGTTCTAATAGGTGTTCTGAGAAATATTTCAACATGTTAAATTTCAGTGCAATACATATTTTAGAATAAGATGCATGGCTCTTTCTTCCTCTTATTTCTATCATTTCTCTCAACTGAATTTTATTTTCTTTTTCAAAACAACCAACGGTGCTCTCATTTCTCACCTTCCCTCCCTCTCTCTCTGTCTCTCTCGCTGTCTCTCTCTCTCTGTCTCTGTCTGTCTGTCTTTGTCTGTCTCTGTCTCTCTCTCTATGTCTCTCTCTCTGTATCTCTCTGTCTCTCTGTCTCTCTCTCTCTGTACACAAACTAGATTCCGGCCGAAGTGTGGTTGCATGTACAACATCTGAAAAAAATCAGTTGAAAAGTGTTGTCAAATTATAACCCATCCTTGTGAAAATTAAATGAGCTAATATATCGTACTTGGCACAAAGCCTGATGTGAGGAAGAAGCTCTCTGTTGATTATTACTATTATTTAAAGGACATGAAAAATCTGAGAGAGATGCTATTATTTCTCCTGTTTTAGAGCTAGTAAGTGTTGGAGCCAATGTTTAAACCATATTTTCCATATAATGAATTTATTGAACCCATTCTAACACCAGGGTTTGGAACACTAAATGGTGTAACAAGATGAAATCAGATTGTCTATGTCATGTGACTTTATGAAAGTACCATACAGCAAGAAAGATAATAGAGGAAAAAAAAGTCCTTGATAATGTTTTTCTCAAACGGTCAATATCATTTTATAACCTAATTGATTTTAAAAGCTTTATTCTGGGCTCTGTCTGGGCATGTAATAGAATGGCTAAGATTTATGGGTATTCCCTCACTTAAGTGTAAGAAATAAAGCAGAAATTATGAATTGTTTATTTCACATTCAAGGACAGAGGATTGAAAGAGACCTCTAGGATTCATTTAGTAGTATTCTCTGATTTCTGGCATGAATATGACTAAACCATTCTTTGATTGGTGTATTAACTCAGTATCTAAAATCTGCAAGAAAGAAATCACACAACTTTCATTTCCATGAACTCACTTTTGGGTTTCATAACTCTGGCTATTGGGAAAAGGTTTAATTCCCTTAAGAATATAGTATCAGCTCTATCAAGGCAAACACAAGTTAAATGCAATGAATTAGCTGAGAGAATAGAGCACTTATTACTCTTTAAATACTATAGATAATGTGTGGTATAGAACATTACAAATAGTAGATGCCAAATAAATGCTGATTAAATTGAACTGAAAAGCAGGGGGTAAGTTGTTGAGTTATCAAAGCACATTATCCCTCTTGAGGCTTCATTGCTGTCTTACTTTCTCATTTTCTGAAATCACTTAGACTACATTTTTAAAAAAATTATGTGAAACAAGAAAAATTATGGCTTGCTATGAAGTTCATTTAAGTATTCATTCAACAAATATTTATTGAACACCATACGCTAGGCACTGTCCTCAGTTCTTAGTATTTTGAATACATGTTTTTTTAAAATAACAATGTCTAATATTAAGAATCCAATTAATTCCATGTAAAACTAACTAAAAGTTCCTGATGTGAGAGTTTAATGATCTGTTGCTCAGAGTGTGCTATGAACCTTTCACTGAATGTGTTTAATTCTCTAACACTGCTTATTCCATAATGCCAACTCTTAACACCACTGTTAGGTAACCTGCACCTCCTTGTCCAGAACCTTAAGTGAATTGTGAGTCAAGAAACAGTGTGGTTGCTAGAAATAATAGAATAGAAATTCAGAAATCGGGCACTGAAGTAGTGTCATCTTTATCCGGTCACAGAATCAGTTTCCCTGTCTATAAAATAAAATTAATTAAAAAATATTAAGCCTCTTTTAAGTCTGTTCTATAATCTTTAATTAATTAAAATCTAAATTATAGGAGGTAGATAAACTCTACATTGAGTATTAACTAATTCCTACTAGTGATGTAAAAATTTCCCTTTCCTGTGTTGTGATGGCAAACAATACATTAGCTACATACATATACATATGCACATATATAATTATTTTTTTAAGTGGTCACCAAAAGTACCATCTTACAAATAATTCAATCTTCCTAATTTCGCCAAATGTAGTTGATTTAGCTACATCATGAATTTCTTCATTTCTTTTTGTAAATTTTTCTTTACAGATGGCAAAGGAGTTGAAAAAGGACAAAGTTGGGGTGATGGTGGCTAGTGCATACTTATGTTATGGGCAAAACTCTATATTTTTCAAATTGAAAGGTTTCAAACTTCGAAGAGCTGAGTTTGTTATAGCTGGATTTTAGATCCTGGGCTGATGTTAGAAATGAAGAGGCAGCAAATCGTGAGAAAGATCTAGTTTAAGCCCTAGGAGGAAAAAATAACGGAGACTTTTTACAATTTAGATAAAATGAATACTGAAATGAAATAAGAGTTAGATGAGGGGATGGCGTTGACTAGGTCACCAGCGACCCCTATGTCAATAGATATTTTGGATCTTGGAACCACAGGAGGCCCAAATTCTTGCTGTGGAAAAAAACTGGATGAATGAAGAAGGGGTCGATTATTTCTGCTTTAGCAGTTTTCAGATGTATTCTGCAAGTACTGAGCTATCTGTGTCACCAGACTCACTCAGAAAAAAAACAAAACAAAACAACAACCCATCAAATTAATGTCTAAAATGTTGAGATATTTATGTCTTTCAAAAAAGATGCAAACATCTTTATCAAAAAGTATTTCATTAGATGCCAAAGATCTGAACTGTCACCGAATCTATTTCACAGAGTTTAGCACCCCTTGCTTCCCCCAACAGTGAGTCAAGGGTCGCCCCTCAAGTTAGGCTTCAGCGCAGGCTGACAGCCAGCGAGCCCAGCGCTGCTCCAGGTAGGAGGTTCCAGCTCTCCCAGGCGCGGTGCCCGGGGTATGGGGGCGGGTAGGGTGGAGGTGGTTCCCTTGGAGTAGCCAATCAGCAGCGAGACCCGGCGGTGGCGCTAGTAACGTAGGCCACACTTCCCTCCGCCCACTGCGGGCGGACTCTCGGAGCCGCCAGCCTCGCGAGCTCCGCGAGGGGGAGGAGGAGGGGGGAGCTTTGGGGCCCGGCGGCTGTCGGAGGGCGGTGGGTCGCGGGAAAAGTGAGCATGCGCAGCGGCTCCTGGAGGGAGGGGGAAGAGGGCACCCGTGCGCGCGCGCACGAGAGGCCCGCTGGCGGCCGCGGGTGGAGGGGGCGGTTCCTCAGTGTCCGCGGCCGGAGGGTGGGCAGGTTGGCGGCAGGTGCCGCCGAGGCCGCCGCCGCAGCCTCCTCCGGGTCCGGGGTCCTCGTTCTTCCACGGTGATGAGCTATACTCCGTCGGGGGCTGCACCTGCCAGCTGCCCATCACTGCGAGCTCCCAGAGTGACCTCGGCCTTCTCGCGTGCCCGATCCCCGCGGCGCGGCGCTGCCCCTGAGCGGCAGCAGCAGCGGCCTCTTCCGCCCCGAGTCCGCGCTCGGGGGCCGCGCGGGGAGAGCGCCTGGCCCCCTCCCCTCCCCCGTTCGCTGTCCTCAATGTCTCCCCGGCGGGGAGGGGGCTGCCTGGGAGACGCGCTGAGGCGGCCCCCCCGGAGGCCCGTTGGCCGCAGCAGCAGCGCCCAGCCCGGCGTCCAGCAGCCTTGCCCCGCGGCGGCCTGGAGGAGCCGCGTATCCACCGCCGCCCCCGGAGCCTCGCAGCCGCCGCCGCCACCCGGCGCGGGAGGAGAGGGCGGCGGGCGCCCGCCGGGGAAAGATGAAGGCGGAGGGGGGCGACCACTCCATGATCAACCTGTCGGTGCAGCAGGTCCTGAGCCTCTGGGCCCATGGGACGGTGCTGAGGAACCTCACGGGTAATTGTTTGCGCCTGGCGTGGGGACGGGGATGCGGTGCTGCCTCTCATCTCGCTTCTGCCTCCGAAGGAGTGGAAGCCCACCTCGCTGCCGCTGCCCCACCCCGTGTGCGCCCTCTCGGGAGTTCACGGTCCCAAGTCCTGGCGAGGAAGGATCCACGCCGCGCCGCTTTTGGGGGCGCAGATGCCCGCCACCCGTTCCCTCGGCTCTGAGGCTTCTCAATCACGGGAGGAGAATCCACCACCCCCGCCTCCTGCCGGGCACTGGGGAGGCTACAGAGGGCCCTGCCTTTTGTAGTACGCGCGGAATAGTGTTAGTGCTGAGGCTTAAGCACAGTTGGCTTTAATTTACCCCTCCCCACACCCTCACGCGTGCACATGTACACACACACAAACACCCCACTTATTGCTATTTAGATCTTTTTCTGTTTACCTCTTTTTCTTTCTGGCAGATCTCAAACTGAGTGCAGGACTTAAATTTCTTGCTTGCAGTGATCAATTTGCTTTAGCTGTTAAATTATTTTGGAACTATAGGTGGCAAATTAAGCAGATTATAGTGGGTCAGGGACTGGGCCAAGGTCTAGTGCATTCTAAGCATTTTAGTCTTAGCTGTATATCTCTTCCTCTCCCCAATTTCCTTTGTCTGTTGCTCTCTCTCTGGCTTCAAGCGCCACTTCTGTGACATTTGATAATTTTGTTTATTTCCCTTCATTTGTCAAGGCTATCAGGAGGGAATTGGACTCCGTTATAATGATTAACATCAATTTCTAGTTGTAAAAGTGAGCAATAATACACATTTGTGTCGAATTTGTAGGTTGCTTTGTGAAGGAACTTATGGTTTTGTAAATGTGGAAATGCTTATATATTATACTGAGTTCTAAATTTTAAAAAATACCCTCTAAAGATTAGTATTTATAAGAAAGAGATTCGTTTGCAATTTGGCGAATCCTCAGTGCCTGCTCCTAAGAGAAAAAACAAAAACATACTCAGAGTTTAATTCTTGAAAATATATAAGGCAGCTAATGTTGATAGAACGTTTGTATTTTCAAAATGCATTATGTCAAACTGATTATGAGTAGGAAGAGTTCATTACAAATGTAACTTGACAGGATGCAATACACATATGTGTATATATAATATAAATATATTTTAAAATCTGGCATGATATGGAATTCAGATATTCATTAGAGAATTTTTTTTTTGGAATTATATACCACAAGAACGACTTTAAAGACACTGATTTCCTTGAATGTGGAAACTATAAAATTAACGTAGATTCTGGATTGATTCATGGTGTCCTCACTTTTAATATGTGGTTGTTTAACTTGGAACAAACTGACCTTACATGATGGTTTTATGTCAAGAACATGTTCTTAGTTCTAAAAAATTACATTGGCATAAAGACCATTTCATGATTGAATTGAATTTAGAGATAGACTGCTTTATCTTAATTGTTCAAATTTATCAATTATGTGTACTTGAATAGAATGAAAATAAGGACTTAAGAATAGGTATATATATTGTTATATATATGTTAATGACTGGCTTAGTTTATCAATGAATATTTAGAAAAATTAGCCTTAGGATACATAAGATAAATGTAAATGTAACTTACCTCTTGGCCCAGATTTAACAATATTTTAACTTTAAGATTTACCTTTAAGATTCTAATCATTGTATACTGGCTTCCAGTTCCGCAGGTCATCTATTAGGTTAATAACAGTAGTTTCAGAGGCTAGCTCTAATTATCTCCTAATACAATCTCAATAATCATCAATTTTTATCGGACTTTGCCATTTAATAAAGGATAAGCAGAACATGCCAAACTAGAACTGAAGTGAGACTGAGGAACAACAGGAACCTCTTCTAGGAAATAACTAGAGTGAGTATGCAAAATTCTGTTTGTCAGGGTAAAAGTGGATAAAGAATAGATTCTAGAACTATGCTTCACCAGCAGGTCAGTGTACCACGTTAGGAACCACATCACTTTTAAAAAAGTAAACTTTGGAAATTGTAACATTCTGATGTGGTTCATTATAGCCTTCTTCAGGCTGGTGACTGTAGTGATCCCATATGTACCATAATCATTAGTCGAGATGCTGCTTACAGTGCCATTTAGAACTTGGTCTGTTAAAAACAAACACAACTCCTAAAGACAACTCCCAGTTATTGAATTCCTGCTATGTATCAGGCACTTTACATATATTATTTCTAATCTTCACAATTAACTCTCTAGAGTAGATTTTCAAAGCTCAGAGAGGAAAATTAAGTTGCCCTCAAATCATATAGCTAGTAAATGACTGCGCTAGTCTTTAAACCCTAGTCCTTCCCTGCATTACTATCCTTTCTCTTCCTTTTTCAGGGTGCTTTAGCTACTTCCTCTTTACCCTCTTTGGGCAGAATGAATTATTGGCTTCATCCTGCTACTTCTCCTTATACATGCTTTTTAAATTATATTTTTCAATTACATTACAATTTTTATTTTTCTCTGCTAGACTGAGCTAGTCTAGATTAAGGTAATGCCTTAATCACTGAATTCTGGAACGCTAGCATTATAGTACTTGGCACATAGTAAATGCTCAATACATATTTGAGTGGAATTTTAAAAATAATACTTGACAGTTGCATGATTTAAAATATCTACTTGTATTTTTCAGCTAGGTCTTTTGGAGTAAAAGTGCCACTATTAAGGAAGGAATGGGTTATTGAGTAACTTTTGTAAATATCATACCCTTATTTTTTATTTTTATTTTGTTATTCTCTTGTGTGTTTACCACCCAAAGTCTAGTGTCCTTCAGCTACCATAATGTTTGATCCCTTTACCCACTTCACCCTCCCTCTAAAACCTATATTTGTAAATGTCATACCTTTAAAACACAAATGTTTATTGAATACACTTTTTATACTAGTTAACCATACTTTCATTTTAAAAAATCTTTTCAACAATCATTGACAGATCGTTTATCCTTATTTCACAATTCAGACATTGAAGCAAAGGGTAACTTGCTTAATCTGAGCGCTATTAAGAAAAAAATTACCTTTTTTCAAATGATGATAATGTTAAGTCAGAAGGTATTTTGTCATCATAACTTGTAGTGAAACAGCTAATAGTAGAGAGCATAATGTAGAACCAGACTGGTTTGGATTTAAAAATAACAAGGATTTGCAGAAATCTGGTTAATAGGAATTCTAGTTAACTAAACAACAAAGGGAGAAAGCACTCATCTCTATTTTTTTTTCTTTGTACAAACTCACAGGTATTATTATTCTCTTTGTAGCTTATTCCATAGGTAAAGCGGACAACTTTTATATTGACCTTTTTATCTTAGAGATTCACCTTTAGAAAGTAGTTCTTGTATGTTTACTTTGATAGAATCGATATTTAAGAAGTGATAATGGAAACTAGCTTAATTTTACAGCTAGAAATTTTTGTAATTTAACTCCATTTAAGAATAATGTCACATCATTGAAGTAAAGTGACATGGCCGGGATCAAACAGTTATTTAAATGATAGAGGCAGGACTGAAACTAACCTTCCTAAACCCTAGTTCTGTGCCTTTCCTTTATTCCACATAAGCCTTTTAACTCAGGCAGGTCTGGGTTAGATGATAAATCTTAATGTTCTTAAGAAATAGCCTGGTAAGTATTTGTCCTAGTGAGCCCAAGAATGTGTGAATGGAACTAATTTTTGTGTCCAGCAGGTAAAAGATATTAGAAAATGCAAGATGTTATTGAATAATAATGTTTTCTAAAAATTTTAAGTTGCCATTGCTATGTAAAAGTTAGTGATTCGTATTTATTATATATCCAGGTTTTTAGAAATCCTACCAAGTTTGGTGTGCTATTTATCATTTCTTCCTCCTGGAAGACACTAGGATGGGCACTCCATATAGGCAGATTAATATCTGGAGATCCCGTCTCTGTCTATTACCAAAGTTCTCTTCTGTATTCATCACTTCCCAAAGTAGGTGATTCCACAGGATTCCTAAATTGTTAACTGTGTATGTGGGTTATACGCTTCTTTCACCTTACTAGAGGTAAATGGCTTCCTTTCTGTCTCAAATAGTTTATCTTCTCTGAATTGTTCTAAATATTCTGGACCTTGATTGAAAATTGGAGTCAGCATGTCTATACTCTCAGTTTTATGGGTAACTTGACTTTTTTTTTTTTTTAATGAGCTACACTGAAATGTATTTTTTTGCTATATCTTTATTTTCTTCAACTACTTTGGCTCCCAGCATTGTGTTCTGAAGCTAATTAAGTGGTTAAGAGTTTAAAGAAGAATTTTTTTTTTCATAAAAATAGGCAGGACTCTAACCCCCTGGGTAAACATAGATCCAGGCTAGTGCTGGGGAAGGGGTAATTGATCCCTGGGAGAAATGGCAGAGACTAGCTTTAGGCTTGGCTCCTCTCAGTGTCAGCAGCAAACGTGAGTGCAGGTGCTTCCCCTCTTTCTATTAGTAATAATTAGTAATAGCATTAGGAGGCTGGGAATTCAAAACTGGAATGAAGGTCAGCTATTTCTGTGTGGTGTCTATGTAAAACATATATGTGATTTTTACAATATACTTACACTTTATTATAGTTCTGTTTTGGACTTTACAGTTACTAAAGCCACTTTAGTGTTAATACTGTCAGCAAAAGAAGAAAGGGAGGAAGGAAGGAAGGAAATAAGGAAGGAAGGAAAGAAAGGAAAGAAAGAAAGGAAAGAAAGGGAAAGGGGGGAAATGTTGCTATCTGCTATATAATTTCGAATTGTTCACACCATCATGCTGGTATCACTAGCACCTTCCTTTAGCAGTGCTCCCAAAGAAATTTGCTTCTCTCGATGTTACTTGGTATCGTAGTTATTAATCATTAGGTTAAAATTCCTCTTCCTGAATGCAGTGTTTTAGGTTGGTGAATTTATGCTTATAAAGTTATTTTCAGAATGTCTACTTATAGGTTTTTATGTTTTGTATATGTTAACCTTAAAGACATGTTACTTTTCAATATTTGTGCTGGACCCCAAAATTTAGTATTTCTGAAATATATGTGAAAAAAATTCCTATACTCTTTTGTGCTACAGAGCCAATTAATAAGTGCTGGTATGACTTGTACTATATAGGAATTTACTTTTTGGAAAGCTTATCAATATATATAGAGAATGAAGCTACTGTAATTTTTTCAAGTCAGAATTTGTCATCTTAAGGATTTTAAATTCCATTTCATTATCTTGAATCATACATCCATATCCTTTGGCAACACCAACTCTAAGGTCCAGATGACATATTTTAAATCTAAAGCAATTTCTGGATAAAGTCTTGGGACTGTGTAAGCCATGACTTTGACTTTTTTAATAAATTATCAGAATATAAATTTATCTTGTTCAGGTGTGATAGGCTAATTATGTATTTTTAATAACTTTTAGGAATCAAAATTAATCATAGAGTGATCAGTGGCAGTAGAAACACATTTGAAGGCGCTCTCATTGGACTGTTGAATCCCAATGACCTTAATAGCTGTAGATTAAGCCTTGAAAGAGAAAGAGATTTTTCACCAAACTTCATGCAAGTGGAAAGAATCAAACTTTTACTTGGATCTAATTGCTTGTGTTTCTTATAATATAAGTCTTGGAATATAATCTAGGAACATGTTATGTGCTTATTTTAGTAGGACTGGGAAAAATGAAAATAATTTTAAGGGATATAGATTGCTAGGTCGGTTAACATTATTAGCTTATTAACACATCAATATCACCTTTCATTTGATATGCTATCTGAATTCTTGAAAATAAATCAGTTTTCTAAATTTATTTCATAATCCTTATATGGCTCTTAAACCTTACAGTAAAAAATTCATATCCAGGATTTCAATACTAAGGAAAGAGTGACATATTTCCTTTTTTAAGAAAACTTTACATTTAGTAGTTAACAACATGTAATACTTTTTAGTGTGCTGGCATTCTTTCTAAGAATGTTACATATATAATTTTATTTGATTCTTATAATAATTCCAGGAGGTATGGACCAATAACACCATTTTTGAAAATAGACATAGATGATATCTCGCCCCTGCTTACAAAGCACGTAAGCCAGGACTTGAAAAATTATCAGTCAATCCATTTAGCAAACATTTGAATAATTACAGTGGATTTGGTGCTGTCAGAGATTCAAGATAAATGACATCATGACTGTTTTCAAGAAGCTTATATTCTAGTGAGTATGAATTTACAAATCGTCGTATTAGTTATTGCTGAGTAACCAATGTAGTGGCTTAAAACCCCCAAATTTAGTGGCTTAAAAACAAGACATTAATTTTCTCACAAATTTTTAATGCTCAGGAATCTAGGGATGGTTTTGCTGGTTCTCACAGTGTAACAGTCAAGACTGGTGCTGAAGGGTCAGCTGGCTTCCAGGCACGTTCATGTGACTGTTGGGATGAGGTGTGAGTCTTCTCCATGTGGGCCTCTGCATGGGGCTGTTCACAGCATGAACTTTCCCTTATCCAGTGGTCAGAGAGAGAAAGAGAAAGAAAACTAAAACAAAAGCCACAGGGTCTCTTAAAATCTTAATCTTGGAAGTGATATACTATCATTTCTGCTGTACTCAGTTAGTCACATAGACCAACTCTGGTTCATTGTCAAAGGAGCTGTACCAGGGTATGAATACCAGGTGAGGATCATTGGGGCTGCCTAGAGCCTGGCTGTCACAGACTAAAGGTAGGTATGGGGAGAAGGGAATGAAGCTCTGAAAAGGAAGACTAGGGCTAACATAGTAGGCAAGGGGTTGAGGATCTAGGAGAAAACAGGTGGACTAGAAAAACAAACCATCTTCACACATTGAAGATTTATACTAAAGAACGATGTCTGTCACTTTCAAGGGCTAATTTTGTTGGATATTTCTTGATCATAAAAGTTTTGTGTCAGTCTCTGTGGTCAACAATGATCATGAAAATGTCAGTCATTATCCATAAGGATCTCATGGTCTAGAGATGCTGACTAACCTTCAAGTTAAGTAGACTTGTCGAGTTCAGAGAGAACTAGGTAGTGGTATTTAGAAGACAACATAAGAGGTAGAGAGTAGAGAAAGAACCGTATATAGGATTGTTGAGTGGAGAGGTGAATTGCTTGTGGGATGGCCCCGGAATACTACAGGACTTAAGTTTAAAAGTATTAACACTGCTCTGATATCTGTGTCTAGCTATGATGTTTTCATCAGTAATGTGAACGATTTTCATTATAAAATTCTCCACATCTCCCATTCCTTACCATGAATTACTTTAATCCAACATGGTTTCTAAATTTGCTAATATCAGGGCTGGTCAAGGGTACAGACCCAGGGCCTCAGTCCATATCTGTGATATTAGGATCTTTGAGAACAGAGTGTCATGGAAACTACATTTTTAACTAGCTGTTCGGATGATTTTGTTATTGAGAGCTCAAGGATTGGGAACACCTGATTATAAAAACAGGGTTTTTTTGTGATCAATTTGTAGCTATGTTAAGATATATGATGAATAATATGAAGTATTTAGTTTAAAAACTTATTGAAATTTATAATAAATGACTCCTTTATTTCCGAGAAGATGTATAATCCAGTTTTTTTAAGTGGCTATCTCTTAACATTAGTATCAATATTAGAATTTATCCTTTAAAAATGTTTTATTTGAGCTATTAGCTATAGAGAATAATTGCTATTAAGTATAGTGTTTTTAAAATTCTTTTTCATATTAAATCAAAGTATACGGGAGAATTAAACATTAACGGTATTTATGTAAATACTTAATGTAATGAACAGTTATTGGAATTTTCCCCCTAGTATAATTTGGGTTCTGCTAGATTTCTGTATGCAAATAGTCTAAATAACCACTAGGATTCTTGATTTTATAAGTCAAGAAACTGAGTTTTATCCTTGAATGCTAATATTTGGATTTTGTACTTTAGATACGTCACATATTTCCAAGAGCTGGATGTTCTTATCCATAATACAATCTAATGCTAACAATTTTCATATTGATATTAAGGGGAAGCCGATTTGAAACTAACGAGAAAAAAGCTTAGAGATTTTACTGAGTTAAGAAAAACATTTATGTTTGCATATAAACTTGTTTCTTTAATCTTTCTCTTTTAAATGGGGTCTTCTTCAGATCTTTAATATACTATTTTGTAGGTTGAGATTTAGGATGTAGAAAATCTTTGTTTTCTGAATATCATTTAATAGCTCTTAGAGTTGGGCCTTCTTTAAATTTGGTTTAGGTAACTGGATTCAAGATCCCTTCCATTTCTGAAATTATCCAGGTTTTTTGTTTGTTTGTTTTAATCCCAGTGTGGCATAACTGCTCTCTCAGGGTTACTGTCAATAATATTTAAGATGTGATTGTTCTTGACAGTGCTTTGTGCATTACTTGCTAAGTTTTCCTAGTTGTTCTTTATTTTCTGATCTGTCATTCATTTGGTCTCTTATTTAGATTTAATTTTAGTAATCGTATATTGAGAGTTTTATTATAAATTATGCTCATTGATGTAAAAAGTTCATTTTTCAGTATTCAGTGTAAATATCCTTTGGAAATACTGTATCATGAGATTGTAAAGCTTATCATTTACTGAGATTTTTTTAGTCAGTGACTGAATCAAACAAATGTCTTGTTGGCATAATTTAAGATGCTTGAGGGCATACAAGTAATAATAATTGAAACTTGGATAATTGTTCTATTATAATTTTATAATAGACTCAGATGTTTATTTCTAAACCCTATACTTTTATAATTAAATAATCAGTTATAAGGAAGAACAAATTGAATAGCATCTTTTAGGAAGATAGCACTGTGGCTTAAATATAGAGCAGTTTTTGAACTGTTTTAAATAGCTTAACCTGATTTCTTTAAAGCAAATGATATTCAGATTGTTTTAAATTAAAACCCTGTTTTTCTAAGAATTTTACTATTCAATCATGAGTACTATAATTTACAGATTGAAATTATATAATTAGCTAGTAAAAGGGTAATTTAGTTTAAGTGGGTAATAAACAGTATTGCCATAAGCTTTGAGAGAGGCAGTGTATTAAAGTAGCTCTTGAAGGTGTCACAATTAAATTTAAAAACTAGTGTTTTTAAGAAGCAGAAGCAGACAACTATTAAATACCTACAATAACTTCTATGTTAAATGAGTTTTCACGTGTAAATACAGCAACTTATTTTTAAATCTGATTAAAATGTTAGAGTGATTAAAAATAAGGAAACATGTCTGTTATGTTTACCTTCATTTAAACCTTCTTTGTTGCTTATTTCTTTATGTATAGAGTTAAGTTTCCACCCAGTATTATACTCCTTTTTGAAGAAAGTCCTTTAATATGTCTTACAGCACAATTCTGCCAGCTTTATTCTTTCTGGGAAAAAGTCTTCATTTCACCTTCAGTTTTGAAAGGTGTTTCTCTTGAATATGAATTTCTAGCTTTACACTTTTTTTCAATCTTTTAAAAATGTGACTATTGTTTTCTGGTTTGATAGTGTCTGATGAGAAGTTTGCTGTACTTTTTGCTTTTGTTCCTGTGTTTAAGAGGTCTGTTTTTTTTCCCTCTGGCTACCTTCAATATTTCCCTTTATCTTTGGTTTTCAGTCATTTCACTCTGATAGATCTGGTTGTATGTGTATGGTTTATTTATTTATTTTTTGTCTGTTCTTTTGAGAGGTCTTTATCTTGCTTGAGATTCTTTGAAAGTCTTAGATTTATGGTTCGATATTTTTTTATTTTAGAAAATTTTCAGTCACTCTTTTCAAATATTTTTCTTCTCCATTGTCTCTTTCTTTTCCTTCTGGGACTCTAGTTATATGTATTTTAAACCATTTGGAATTGGTCCATTGCTCTTAGATGATTTCTTTTTTTCCCTTTGTTATGTTTCAGTTTGAATAATTTCTATTCAAGGTCTATAAGTTCACTGATCCTTTGCTTAACTGTGTCAAGTCTATTAGCTCATTAAAAGAATTCTTAATCGCTGATACCATTTTTGTGTGTGCTTGTGTCTTTTTTTTTTTTTTTTAATTCTAGCATTTTCATTTGACTTTTTCTTGGAGTTTCCATCTCTGCAGAAATTTTTCATCTGTTCATGTGAGTTGTTTACCTTTTTCATGAGAGCCTTTAACATGTTAATTATAGTTATTTTAAAGCCCTTGTCTAGTTCTAAAATCTGGATCATCTCTGGGTCTGGTTCTATTGATTATTTTATTTCTAAACAATGGATTGTTTTTCCTGTTTGTGTGTCATAAATTTTTGTCAAATGCAGTACTTTGTATATATAATAGTAAAGATTGAGGTATATAGATTTATGCCAGGAAATGGGCAGCTTTTGTTCAGCCAGTAGTGTAAAGAGTTGATTTAATCTACTCAGGAGTAAGCTGAGTTTGAGGTTTTATTTTTGTTGTTATTGTTACCTTCAGTGTACCACAGGCTTCAAATTCTCTAGAAATTGCTCTTGTTGCTTTGTGCTTAGGGTGGGGACTAAGTGCTGCAGGGTTATTTATTCTCAATGTCAGTGTATCGTTGTCAAGTTTTAGCCATCTCTGCATGCCTGTGCCACAGGAAGGTTTTCTGTCCACATACTTGCCTTCCCGCAGTAGCAGACTTTGCTTGTTACCTAGTGTTAGGCTCATGATATGGGCAGAGTTTTCTCTAGTGTTTTGGTCCAGTTTTAGTCTTTGGCATGCTTCGTGTATTAGGGTCTAGGGTGGGGCTGTCAGTATTTTTGCCTTTCTGAACCATAGTAGCCACATTCTTCTTTGTATTTGATAACCTTGCCTGCTTCTTGGCACCTCTCTTGACCAGAGTTTTTCAGTTTCATGTTTCTATTGCATATAATTCCACAATTTGACCATTATGTCTTAGAGCAGTTGTTTCTCATTCTTAACTGCATGAGAGTCAATTGGGGAACTTAAAAAATTCTTGCTCAATTAAATCAGAATTTCTGGGGGTAGTATTTCTTCTAGGCTCTCTCAAATGACTCCAACATATAGCAAAGGCTGGGAACCACTGGTTTAGGATGCCCTACTCCCCACTATTCACTCTCATTCTATCTCAAACGTGTTTATCATTTGGTTAATCCTGTTTATTTTTTGTAATTCAGTTGTAGCAGTGTATTCTCTTGTGATCGTCCTTGACACTCTTTCCCCTTGTTCAGGACTATGTACCCAATGGCAGAGGCCCCAATCCCTGTGCAACGGGCTGGTACCAGTTCGTAGCCTGTTAGGAACAGGGCTGCACAGCAGGAGATGAGTGGCAGGTGAGCTAGTGAATCTTCATATGTATTTGCAGCCACTCCCTAGTGCTAGCATCACTGCCTCAGCTTCACCTTAGATCATCAGGCATTAGGTTCTCATAGGGGCACTGGTCCCTGGTGTCAAAAAGATTGGGGACTGCCTCCCAGTGGTATCAGCTGCATGCTATGTATTGAAGAACCTGAGGTATTAGAAACTAGGAATAGGTGCGGTATGGTTGGAAAGAAAATATCACTGAAGTATCATTAATCAATGTATCTAATCTCAGTGTATCATTAATTAAATACTCCTAATCTCAGTGTATCATTAATTAAATACTCAAGGTGTCACTCTTGATAATATATGAAAATACCATAATAGTAATTTTCAGTGGGGTGTGGGACAACCCAACTCCCTGGGACACATGTCAAATCATCTAGATCAGAAATCTGCAACTTCTTCTGTAAAGACTAGTACTCAACATACTCAATATCGTAACTGCAGTGAATACTTTTAATTTTGCAGGCCACTTGATCTCTGTCACAACTACCCAACTCTGCCACTGTAGCATGAAAATAGCTATAGACAATATGGATGTGTCTGTGTGCTCATAAAACATTATGAACAATTAAATTTAAATTTTGTGTAATTCTTATGTGTTTTGAAAAATTGTTCTTTTAAAAATATGTTCTTTTAAATAAAAGAAATATGTGTTTATTTAAATGTTCTTTTAAAATATAAAAACCATTTTAGTTCACAGACTGTACAGAAACTGGTGATGGGTCAGACATGGCTTATGGTCCATATCTGAGGCTGACCCCTGATCTGGAGAATTTTTCGGATATAAATGCATCATCTTCCTGAGAGTCTAATAAGCCCTTGTGTGGGACATAGCCCCAAACTGGAAATCACTGCTGTTAGAAACTAAGGAGAGCAAGTTCCACACCTTAGATTTGCTAGAATGACAAAAAGTTGAGATATTGAGAACTTATTTTGATAACAGATTTTTTACACATATAATGCTAACCATTTCTGTAGAGAAGGTAGGAAATTATGAACAGCCCTCAAATAGAATTTTACTGGTACAGTCTTTTCAGCTTGAGGCTTAGAGTATATGAATTACATAGTAAGTTTTCAAGTGTCTATTTGCTAACTATATTAAATGTTTACATACTCTATAGTGGATTAAAAATACATACTTAGTGTTTGTCTAATGAGATAGGTTTCCTTATTTTTATGACTTTCGGATTTTTTTAATAAATGCCTTTAGCCTAGAATAGTGATTTCTGTTTCTATTTCATGTCATGATCATTCAGTAAAAGTCGATAAAAATATAGTAATTGGGGTCCTTCAGGAGAGTTTTATTTGCTCTGTAGGTAATTCTCATGAGCAGCATGGCTTGAGAACCATTGACTTTGATCAATTATGGAACAATAAACTTTTTTAAAGGCAGTATATTTGTAGTAAAAAATTTTAAAATAGGCAGGTTGTTAAAAAATCAGCACAGTAAAGAATATATAAAATGTCATTCACCTCCTTTAAAAGTGGTTTGTTAAATCTTTGATTTATACATTTTATGTACATATACAATTTTTTAAACAAATGGGATCAAACAATATGCACCATTCTTTGACTCGTTTTTACTCAGTTAATACATTCTAGCCATTTAGAGCAATTCATTTCTCATAAATAGTTTTCCCAAGGATTAAAAACAAAAGCACAGAATATAATTTTTGAGTGACTTGGCAACCAAGGGTAATGAGAGAGACAGATTCAGAGCAGGGCTATATCTAGTGTTGTTTGGAGACTGGAACAAATAACAACTCTCCTGGCACTTCTCTCTAAAAAGTAAACACTGCAAAAATCCGGGAAACTAGTTTAAGATGAAGATAATGGACAACTTTTAATAGGGGAAAATAACCAAAGATGTGCCCAGGAAGGAGGGATATTTCTTCCATTGAATTAAAGTGATTGTATGGATGAAATGCTTCAGTTTCTGTTTTGTGCATTGTATTTTTAAAATTTGTTTTTGGTTTAGCATTAGCATGGTCTCCCTCTGGCTTCTTCCTTTCATTGTTGTTCAGTTACTATGAGCTTGGATTAGGTGGAGTGGGGATAAAAAGTAAAAACTGGGCCTCTGGGTGTTTATGGTAGCTGTAGGACCTAGACAGTGTAAGAAAAGATGGTGTTGTTCCAATCCTGTCCTCGTAATACTTGTTCTTCCTCTAGGGCTCTTGGGTCTTTGTTCTTGCTCTACTCCTAGGATCCTGCAGTTCTCTTCACCAGAACTAACACAGTAGATTTCCTATGTTTTCCAATAGCGAGTAGGACCTTAGACTTATTTATCTGGAATAGATCAAGGTCTTTAGAGGCCCCATTCATTGACAGGGTTGTGTTAATCAGGTAATTCAAAATAATAGTAATAACATGAAACCTAAATTAGTTGTAGATATTTTCAGTGTAATTTAATTTTTTTTCATGATAAATAGTATTTTTTAAAAAAAAGAAAAGTAAATTTAAGTTTGGGCAGTTTGTGCTCAATCTGCTTAAGGGATAATTCTGGACTGGTCATTAGAGGACCATTTAAAATTTCACTGTAATTGTATAATTCTTTGATACATTGGGGTTTTATAAAACATTAAACTTAAAATTTAGTTTTCCTAATTCTTAGGTAAATTTATTGTTGAGGTCCATAGCTATGTAGTTAGTGGACAATGAACATTAACTATAATGTCGAATAATCATTCATAGTGTTAAATACAGTCAAAAATTTTTCATTCTACTTGTATAACAAGGACAGCAAAAAAAAAAAGTTTTTGGGAGGTAGATCTGATAAGCTATCAGAAGTGGTCTTAGGATACAAGGCAAATTGTGCCTTCTCTTGTTAGACTTAGGTGTTGCAGAGTCTTTCCTCGTGTTGGAGCTCCCTTGATGAAAATGTTCTCCCCCACATTATTACTTCCTGATACCCTTAACTAGGTTCATTTGGAAAATTACATTTTTTTATAATACAAATATTTACTGAGCAAGTTAAGTCTTTTTGTCTTTAATGTATGTATTATAAGTTGAAGCCATTTATTTGGAAGCCATGGCATCAAAACTCTTTCCCAGAAAACTGGAAGAGAAAAACTTTTTAAAAGGCAAACTTTGTCTATTTTTCCTTAATCACCAACATCTGTCTCTCAGGTCATTAAGAAGCATGCATGGTACTTTTAACGTACATTGGAAAATATGTGAGATATGAAATGAAATGAATTTGAATGATTCAAGTTCATTCTGAGGGTTAATTTCGAGAATTTGGTATCCCTCTTCCTTTTTCTTTTAATTTAACTTTTTAATTTGAGATGATTGTAGATTCACATGCAGTTGTAAGAAATAATACAGACTTAGCCCATGGACTCTTTATCCACTTTACCTAATGAGAACACTTTGGAAAACCACAGTATATCAAAACTAGGATATTGACATTGATACAATCCACCAACCTGATTCAGATTTTACCAATATCGCTTGTATGCTTGTACTAATTTGTGTGTGTGAATTTAGTTCCTTACAGTTTTATCACTTGTATGTGTGCCCACCATCACAGTCACCACCATCACAGTCAAAGAACAGCTTCATTGCTGCAAAGATCCCCAGTGTTACCCTTTTATAACCACACCTTCCTTCCTTTCTCAAGAGAATTTTTATTTTGTTTTTAAATGCCTCATCATTTATCATCTCAAAATAATTATCTTTCAAATTTCTGTCCGTACATTCACATTGTTGTGTAACTAATCTCCACATTTTCTTCATCTTGCAATACTCAAACTCTGTACCCATTAACCCGTTTCCCATTTAGAAAAATAAAAAGCGCAGCTTGCTGCCAGCGTTAATTTAATTTTACACAAATACGCTCTTTGAGGCTGAATGAAGCAAATCTGAATGGTTTTCAATGTGAAAATAAAATGTAAAAACTGTTCTTGGAGTTATTTCTAAACAGAACTTGTCTCTAATCCTAATGTAACAAATGTATATGATCAGTATTTAATTTTTTTTCATGTGGTAAATTTCAAAGCATGGAACAACACAAATCAGAACAAGGATTTGACATTTTCAGTGATTGAGAATTACTGTATTTCATAAATGGAAATACCACTACTAAAAACAGAATGCTATAAATAGAATGACATCATTTGTTTCCAAAGACTATCGATAAACTAGAGCGACGCAAAAATAATAATAAAAGTGAGATATTCCTTGGTAGACTTTGGGGATTAGGTTAGGACCTTAATCCATGAGTTATTTTGGGGTAAACACTGCAGCTGCAAGTGCTGCTGGTGAGTATTCTCGGGGTAAAAGGGAATGGGACAAACAACAACTCCCCTTTCCCCCTTCCCCAGGCTGATGGCAGCCACCATTCTGTTTTCTGTTCCTGTGAATCTTTCTTCTTTAGGGACTTCATGTATGAGAAATCAAGCAGTGACTGACATCTCACTTAGCATAAAGTCATCGAGGTTCAGGTTGTAGCATGTGACAGAATTTCCTTTTTAAAGCTGAATAATACTACATTTTACGTATATACTGCATTTTTTTTATTCATTCATCTGTCTGTGAACACTTCAATTGCTTCCACCTCTTGACTATTGTGAATGATACGGCTGTGAACATGGATGAGCAAATATCTGTTTGTAATCCTGCTATCAGTTCTTTTGGATCTATACCTGGAAGTAGAATTGCTGGATCATATGGCAGTTCTATTTTTAATTTTTTGAGGAAACACCACACTTTTCCATAACAGCTGTACCATTTTACATTACCATCAATAGTGTATAACTACACTAATGATGTTTGAATAAGTAAGTTTTAATTCCTCCACTTGTAATTCATCTGTCTTATTTTATGACCATTACCGACTCTTCTTTTACACCTGATAGAGAGTGATTACTGGCACAAATAGCAGATGAGATATTTTGCATTACAGAATGTTTGCATAGCAAGGATGCTTCTCAATTTGACATCTAAACATTTTAGAGCCAGCTCTTTTAGTTATAAATAACAGAAAGCTTACCTGAACTAGTTTAAATAAAGAGAAGAATTTTATTACAAGGAAATTGAGATTGAATCTAAAGATAGTAATGTGGCAGGCCTTAAAAATCACTGAAATGGGACTTAGTTGTCTCTCGGATGGATATATTTTTTTTCATTGTCATGGCTTTCATCATGCGATTATGAAATGACTGCTCACAAATCCTGAACCCTTCAGCTTCAGCCACTCAAAGACTGAGATGCTCAGTTGGTCCCAATCCAGAATTCCCAGGGGAAGGGAATGGCTGGTGCATCTGGGATCATCTGGTGCCTGCCCTCATCTACCTCACTGCAAGCGTGGTTAGGAAGATAGAGTTATGCAAGGACCTAATGCTCTCCTTGGGGGCAATATGGATTGACTGGGAGGCAGCAGTTTGCCAAAAAAGAAAGGGAATGAATACTAGAGAGAGAGAGAAGAAAGGTGTACTCATCAAATCTCTATAAATTAATAGTAATTGAGGATATATTGAAGAGTAATGGAGCTTGAAAAGTTTCCAGTAAAGACTAATAAAATGACCTGAGGCAAAAATTCTTAATAAAATAAAAATTTCTGATGATTTAGTAGTGGATATAAAGTTGAGAGCCAAGAGGGAAACTGCCTGAAATTCTTAAAATCATGAAAGATAAAATTACTAATTTCTGGAATGGTTTGAATTAAGGGGTAGAGTTTTAAATTTCTTAACACTGCTATTTATGTGGAAAATAGAAAATTATGTATTAAACAGCAATAAATTATGTAATTTCAGTAGTTTTAAAAATATATTAAGGTTATTTTAGACAAATTTATTTATTATAGCTATATGATGGAGACAATTAGAGGAGATTAGAGTGTAGCCTTAACCTTCTGACACCATGGAAGGAATTACTTTCCCATCAAGCATTAGTGATGATGATGATGATCTTTGAAATTTAATTAGTACTATTTTGTGTCAGGAAGTGTGCTAGGCATTTTTATATCTATTACCTCATTTAACCTTCCCCAAATCATGGGTGCTCACAATTTGTTAAATTGAATTTTCTAAGATGTTTTTCAACAGGATTATTAACACTTTGCTTTTCCTTTCAGAGATGTGGTACTGGATCTTTCTCTGGGCTCTCTTCTCCTCTCTATTTGTCCATGGTGCTGCAGGAGTGTTGATGTTTGTGATGCTACAGAGGCATAGGCAGGGGAGAGTAATCTCTGTCATTGCAGTCAGCATCGGATTTCTGGCTTCTGTAACTGGAGCAATGATTACTAGTAAGTTGATTTCGCTTTGCTTAAGGACAGAATTTTATATGGTATTACGGTTATTATAAATGTAACATGAGTGTAATCTTTCACGTAGAATATCTTTTTTAGCATCAATGGCACTTTACCTAGAAGGCAACGATGAGTCCATTTATGAAATAGTTTTGGTACTTCTGCTATGAACACTCACCATGAAACATTTTGTGGGGAATACAAAAACTCGCAAAAATTGGCAAAGGGTAAAGTAATTCATGGGAAAATTTATCTTTTAGTGGATGTAGTTTCTGCTTTAAAGAAACTCACCAACTTATAAGGGAGAAAGGTAGGCACACAAATATGGTGATGATAATTGTCATGAAAAAAGTGAAAATATGTCATCTGCCTGTGACTGTGAAATAAAATTGCCCTTCTTATACACAAATTATGACATAAATCTCCCCTGGCTTACTAGAAATTAGCCACTTTAGAGGGTGCTCTAGCTATTTGCAGGTTTAATGCTGTGCTGCCTCATGTGCATTTCATACAAGTCCTCAGGTTCATTCCTTCTGGCCTTCTCTTAACACTGTCAACAAGCCCCAACTCCAGCCTTGAGTTCAAAGAGTTCTGGTTTCTGCTTTGCCAGTTGAGCCAGAACTTAGATGCATCTTGTTTAGACTGGAGGTGGCCACAGCTGCTTCCTTAATGTGGTTCTGCCAGAAACTGGCTGCTCCTTTATGCTGCTGTTGATTCTGTCACTGCCACTGAATAACAAGCTTATATTACTGTTTACTTCTGGCCTGCTTCCAGATGTCTGGGGTGGATCTGTTTTGAAACTCTCCAAGAAGGAATTTTTCCTTTCTAGTTCTTAGCCCCAAAGTAAGAGGAAGTCTTTTTCTTCTAAGGCCTCTCTTTTGGTGTCCCACGGTCACCTTTTCCCAGAGTGATTGGCATACTTTACCTTGAGAGGAAAGCTCTTCCCATGCCTCTGGTTATATCTTGTGGCACTGATAAGACAATCATAAAACAGTTGTGGGAGGTAGTGAGTAGTCTGTTTTCTCACCCTTTATTTACTATTTGGTTTTCTGTGTTATGTTAGGTTTTTGTTGTTGGCGTCCATTATTGCATTCAACCTATAACTTTATCATATGGTCCCTCATCCATTTTGCCACAGATAAGGTTTAAAACAAGTTTTAAGCTTGTTTCAGGTTTAGCTGAAGCATAGGATATGCATAGTGAAGTGGTAGGACATTCTGTTGGAAAGATAGAATGGAGCCAAATCATAGAGGACCTTGGAAGGCCAGCTGGAAAGTTTGGACTTTTATTCCACAGTCTGTGGAAAACAAACAGATATTTTTGAATGGGGTTGGCAAGGGGCAAAGCAGTCACTTGGAAAAGGTATTTTTTAGCTGATTATAGAATATATTTGAAGAACCAAGAGAAAACTCTGAAAGAGCAGGGACCTTGTCTGTCTTCATCATTGCTGTATCCCCAACAATAAAGCACTGCCTGGAATATAATAGACACTCAAAAAATACTGGTTGATGGATGGATGTAGTGAGAGAGGAACAGTGGAGGATAAGAAGGAAGAAAGGGTAGGGAAAAAGGAGAAAAAAGGAAAGGAAGAGGAATTAAGAAATACTACCTAAATTGAACTCGTATTGTAGATATATACACCAATATGGATAATTTCAGACATAAATATTGAGTCCAAAATTCAAAAATATTTAAAGTATCGATGTACATAAAATTCATTTATTTAAAAAAACAATATATATATTCTTACTAATATTAGCAGCTGAAGAAAAGCAAAATAATGATTAAAACCAAATTCAGGGAGGGAATGGGATGCAATTGAGGAGGGCCCATGGGAACTTCAAAGGAAATAGTAATGTTCTGTTCTTCCTTCTGGATGATGAGTTCCACTTGGGAATTTGTTATTTAATACCTTTCATATCTGCTCACTAATACCAGTGTTTTAAAATCATTTAATAGGCATACACAATTATTTTCTTCCAGATCTTTAAGAGTTCCACTGGGAGAGTGTTTTCTGACTGTTGCCTTTGAGTTGGGAGATGATACAGTGCAGTGGGAACTTTTATAGATCTACTTCTTTTGGAGGGAAATTGTAACTAACAAATTGGTTCCTAATTGATTGTCCCCTGAGAGGAAAATGGCAATTGGTTTTAAATGTCTACCTTGATTGTGCAAACTCTGGAGTTCATAGTGGTCTTTCTTCTTCTTTTAAATTTCTTTTTCTCCCCTCATCATTATAGGCTACATTTGAAGGTCTTGTCCTCTGTTCCTTGAAAGATTATAAAGAAAAGTGGATTATTTAGTAGTTTTTTTTTTTTTTTGGTCTTTTTCCTCAACAGTAGGGCCCATCCAAAGTAAAATCCACTTTATCCTCACCAGAATATCTTTATACTAAATAAAGGAGTCAGCTTATTTGGAAAAGGAGATGACAGTGAAGTAGAAAGATTTTCAGTTCTCACTCTTCTGTTTCTGGAAACTCTTGTTATTTCCTTGTCACATCTCTTGTTTCATTTTTTTCTGTGCTTTCCATGGCTTCTGACCTCCAGCAAAATTCTAAACCTATATAGGAGATATCCCTAAACTGATTTCTTGGGCCCTCAAATATTTAAGTGAGCTAAAAATATTTAAGCCCCAATTCGGAAACTTCACAGAAACAAAAATAGTAAATATAAACACGTCTTATAGTCACATAGAAAACATTTGACATATACATACCTTTTGACATATACATACCTTTTCACCTAAAGGAGGCACTTCATAGCTTCTCTTTGGCATATCTGAATTGCCAGCATCACTACTCTTGTGCTTTGGGGCCATTGTTAAGTAAAATAACGGTTCCTTGAACACAAGCATCATGGTACTGTGTCAGTGGGTCTGATAACCGAGCAGGCTACAAAGTGACTAATTGTCGGGGAGCGTCTACAGTATAGAGATGCCAGATAAAACGATTCATGTCCCAGGCAAGATGGCACAAGATTTCATCATGCTGCTCAGAAGGACGTACAGTTTAAAACTTATGAATTGTTCATACCTAGATTTTCCATTTAATATTTTCAGAAGCACAGTTGACCAAGCATAACTAGGACCACAGAAAGTCAAACTGCAGATGAGGGAACTACTGTATGGGACTGTGTTCTTCATGTAAAACCTAAAACGTTCTAGATAGGGCAAAGGTTCCTTTTGATTAGTGCTCCCAAACTAGTGTTCTTCTCAAATGTAATCCTATTTTCATTTTGGTTGTGTGTCCCCCATATTTTTGTTTCTGTAGTACGTTTCGTACATACATATATACGTGATTACATATGTACACACATACATATGTATTACGTGCTAGTAGAGAATATAGTTTTATTTTTCTTTTATGCATAAATGATATGTTTTAAGTTTTTTCTTTGTTCATATAGATTATGTCTTTTTTTGAAATTGTACAGGTTCCATGGTATGGACTTCAGTATAGTTTAGCCATTACTGACTAATGGACATTGTATTTTTTGTGTTTTTGTTTCTCTAGCTATTACAAAATACTGTGTTATTATATATATGTCTGTGCATGTATATGTGTGTTTATATTCTGGATACTAATCATTGGTTTGTTATAGATACAGCAAGTATTTTTCTAGCCTATCTCTTGTATTCAAACCATTATGGCTTTGCTCTTTGTTTTTGTTTTGTTTTGTTTTGTTTTGGTTTGGTTTGGTTTGGTTTGGTTTTGGTGGCCTTAAGCTGACCTCCTTTCCTAGGTCATAAACATTATATTTTAAAGTTTAAAATTGTAGTTTTATTTTTAACATTTAGTTCTTTAATTCATCTGAAATTTATTTTGAGGAATGCTATGAAGGACCTAAATTTACTTCTTCCAAATGACTACCAGTTGTTCTAACACCATTTATTGAATGGTGAATTACTGATTGGAAATACCTATATCATTTTCTGCTATGATGACTACTAACCAAAATTTGGAGTACATACTAGGACTAGACACTATTCTAAGCACTTTCCAAGTATTATCTTTTAATCTTCACACCCACCCATTTCACAGTTGATGAAGTGAAGCACAGAGAGGTTAAGTGATTGCCTAGTGTAACACAGCTGAGTAGTGGAGCTTTTAACCTTGTATAAGCATGAGATATCTGAATTGACAAATTCGTTTGCCATTTCTCAGGCAGCCTGAGCTAGTAATTGCTTAGATTTTGTGCTTCTTGATCATTTTTTAAAACTTAGAGTGGAGAGAACAAATTGTGATTTTTAAAATTAAAAATTAAAAAATTAACTACTTTTAAAAATTAAAAGTAGTTAGGGAAATGTAGGGTAAATCTGAATAAAAACAGTAGTTTCTCAGGTTTATTTTAGCATAATATCCGATAACAAAGAAAACATGAGATCTTTGAATTTTTTGAAGAATATCATCCAATTCTAAAATTTGAGGATATGAGCAGTTATATAAGTGAAACTTATTACTAAGTAACTGTTGGTGCCACTAGGAGTTTTATTTAATGTTGAGATGATTATCAGTTACTTTATTTTTATCTGAATTCCTTGTGCTCTTTTTCACTTAGTATAAATATGAAATGGTAGAATGGGGATTTATGAACAGACTAACTTGGATTGAAATTCAGGCTCTTGTACTTACTATATTTCCTTGGGCTAGTAATTGAACATCCTTTTTTCATTTTAAATAAGGTAATAATACTCAGGGGTGGTAAGATATTTAAATAGGATAATATTAAAGTTCATATTAAGACACATAGTATACAGTAAATACACTTCATTTTTAATTTTCTTAAAAATATGCATATGAAGGCCCTTGGCTTAGTTAATAATTTAGTTTTTCCATTTATAGCTATTATAGAGGAATATAGTAATTTTTATTTGGGAGATTTTAAGTGAATTATAGAATCCTTAGATAATTTTTATGAATAGATTTCTTAAATAATTGTCAATACAGTGCCTTTGAATAATTCATTTCTGTTCTTAATTCTATATGTTTGGCCATTCTAGGATATGTAGACATTTTTTCTAGAAAAAGTTTTAAGGCCATCTCAGGCTGTGAGGTGGAATACTATAATTTAAATGTTTCTTCCTTTATGATTTCTGAATATACTTTTAAAATCAGCCACCCAAATACCACACCGCTGAGTATGCTGTATTAATAAGAAGACTTGAATCAGATGGGCTCTGAGGCTTCTTGTAGCTCTGAGAGCTTCTCATTCTCAAAAGTGCACATTATCTAAAATGTTTTTCCTAAAACAGAGGTCAAGTTCATCTTCCATTTTTATTAGATGTCATAATAGTAGTCTCCAAATACCCTTACAGTTTATGCTTTATTAAAAAGCTTAATAAAATGTCTAACCACTGTGCGGTACACCTGAAACTAATAAAAATAATATTGAATGTCAACTGTAATTGAAAAAAACTTTTAAAGGGGTAAAAAAAGGTGAAAGGGAATAAGAGATTCGAATTTCCAGGTGTAAAACAAATAAGTAATGGAGATAGAACGCACAGCATAGGGAATATAGTCAATAACATTGTGATAGCATTATACGATGTCAGATGGTTGCTGCACTTACCATGGTGATCACTTCTTTAGGTATATAGATATTGAATAACTCTGCTGCACACCTGAAATGAATATAGTATTGTATGTCAGCTATACTTTAATTAAAATGTTTTTAAAAAGCTTAATAAACTATTTTACATGCTACATTATGAATGGATTTATCCAATATTCTCATAGTTTATATGACATTTAAGAATTTACTGGAAGAGTCATTTAGAAATTACATTAAATGTAGTTTTCTGTATTATCATTTATAATTATCAGTATATTGTATATTTATAAAAATGCTGATGAATTCTGATCAGTTCAATGCCCAGGTGAGATTACATAAAATAATGAATTCCTCATTTTTTAATGAACATATTCGATATCAAGCAAGCAACATATACTATGTATATTGTGGTTGAATAAAAAGTGTTTTTTCAATTTAGTGGGTAAATATATGGTAAAGTATAACTTTTACCAATCACATAGAAACTGCTTGGAAAATTCATAAAACGAAATCTGTTTTCTTAAGTTACAACCATGCAGTGTATTATAAAATGAATGCATGTCTTATTTTGTTTCTCTCCCTGTTTCTCATCCAGGTGCAGCAGTAGCGGGCATTTACAGAGTAGCAGGGAAGAACATGGCGCCTCTGGAAGCGCTGGTATGGGGTGTTGGACAGACTGTACTGACATTAATCATCTCCTTTTCAAGGATCCTCGCCACACTTTGAGGTTTCTGTGGGAATGTCTTACTTCACATAAGGAAACGATGTACAGATTCTTTGAAAATGGCATTGTTAACAAGCAGGCATGAAATTGTACAAGAATTTGGAAGGAACAGGTCAGAACATAAGGCCTTGAGCTGTGTGGAAAGATTGCCCTCTGGTGTTCAAGTGATTGCACTACCGCACTGCACCTTATGTGCCTCCGTCCCAGGCAAGGCGAATTACACTGAGAAGCTACAAGAAAAAGCACCTTGTTTAGCTGCCAAATCAGGTTAACATTGGTGTTGAATCATCGTTTTTAACAGTATTGTGTTAAGTTACAGGGATGTTTTGAGGAATTGATATATGTGCCAAACTTTCTTCTTTTTTATAAATTGATCATGTGAATATTTGCAAGTGTAGATTTAGATGAGTGCTGTGAACATGTTTGACATGAATTCAGGTAATGTAGTGAGATTTTTGTTTGGTAACGCTAAATCCTGTATGAGTGCTGAATACCGAATCATTTAATATGAGATAAATTATTTGATTTTTGATGTTGAATGTTTTTGGGATTAGGGCTTTAATACATTTAGGCATTATTGTTATTTAATTGTTGTGGAAAATAATACTTAATGGAAAACTAGCTAAACTCTTAAGGACTCAAAGTAGATCTATAGGGTGCATCCTTTTCACTTAAATAACACTCTTTTAATAATTTCCCTCATACATAAATGTTCTATTGATATGAATTCAAAAACTTTATGGATCACACACATTGATGATAGTTTGTGAGTCATAAAAATGTAATTTGAAAATTTTCTGATAAATTTTGTTAGAAAAGAAGTCTAAAATGCATGTTGCATTCTTTGACCCTTCTAAAGAAAGTTTTTGTCATGTATCTCATGGAGAAAACATCTTTACAACTAGTTTCTCAGTGGGATTATATTACCTGTTGAATATTTCTTGACTTTTGACAAAATGTAAACAATCTTTCATTCTGGAGTTTTAATGTATTTAAAGAGTGGCCTAAATTAGGCTGTGAAAACAAAATGCCTCATTTGTAGATAAGTAAGTCGTATAGGAAGAGTAATAAATGATCTTACATTGGGCATGCAGTAACATAATTTCACTAAGTAAAAATTGGGGAATTTAGTAAATTTAAAATTTGGCAACACAGCTCAGTGTATCAAAACAGTACTGAATATATATTTGATTCATTTTAGTTATTCAGTTCTTGATTTATGCTGTTATTTAAGTTTATTAGAATGTGTGATGACATTTATTAGAAATGGAAAAGTCCTTAGTATAAAACATTTTAAGAGGTTTTGGCAATATATACTTGTTTTAAAGAGTATAGGAAGTAAGGGAAATAGAACTTGGTTGAACTTATCTCTTACTGAGATTTTTTTAGGACCAGGTACAATTATAACTAGAAGAGCCACCGCAGAGAATATAAAGTTAAGGACAATCCAAAAAAACAATCTGTACACTCTAGCATACTGTTTTATAACCTAATTTGGTAAAATTTTTTTTTTTTAAAAAAGTAGTTTTTTGTTCGGTCTCATTCAAATTTAAGGCCTTTGTTACCCGCGCCACTTTTCCTTCATCAACAAGCAGAATGTATCAACAACTCAATACCGAAGAGTGTGAGGAAAAGCCGATTTGGTGTGTGTAGGGTATTCTAATGCTGTGGCTTGGAAATTTGTTTTAAGGAAAAACAGCAGCTATGCATTTTTAGAGATCTTTGAATTAAACCTTAAATTTGATTTTTTTATTATATATAACCCTGAAATTATTTTTGTGTGTTCTTTATATGCTTGATGTTTTCCTAAATTAATTTAGGCATTAATTTTCTAAATCAATTTGATTTCTCCTTTTTTGTTAGACTTGAATTGTAACTTTTTTTTTTGGCTATTCTGTTAATAACTTAGTGTTCAAGATATTATTAAGAATAATATGTTGAAGATCTACAAAATGAATATTTATTTTAACATATGGTTATGTCATGATTTAAGGAAGTTATAATGATAAAGTAATATGAAATACATGATTCAGAATCCAGAATTAACCAGAAAATAACATGGATGCATTAAGTGTATGAGTGCATGGACCAAAGAGATTTAAACTTCTGTTTTTACTCTAGAATGGAAGTATAATTAGTTTGTAGAATGTTTTAATCTCATTATCAAGTTGCTTTATGTTATGAATTGTGAATGTGTGTGTGTACTTTTAACTTTTGGGGGAATTTTTTGGTTTCTTCACTGTTTTCAGCGAAGTTACTTCCATTGAGATTTTGTACAACTGTCACTCATTCAATGTTTCGAAATACAGTTAAATAGTGTGAATTGATGAAATTGTATGAATAGCTATTTCTATGCTGAGATTTTTTTAAAAGTTGATGGTTTTCCTATAGAGTCAAGAAACGTTTAATGATATATATCTACACACATATATATCATTATATACAGATATATAAAGCTGCTATATATGAATACAGTCTAATTGGAAAGCTTTTATTCAGTGAACATATTCGTATTCTAGTGGAAAATTTGTTTAGTTGACGAATCTTTTAAATAGTTTTAAAGATGTTTGAGATTTTTTTTTTAATTTGGGGAGATTTTTCTTGGTTTAGTAGTGCTGGAAACCCTTGTTTGTGCTATGACAAAAGCCCTTATATTTGTGTTACACTTTCTTAAAATGTGTATGTGATTTAGCAGTAATTTTTCTTTATGATAAATGCAGAAAGGACAGGGGGAATCCTCTGCAGTTCACACTTCTTCACTTTAAAAAAATGTTTAGTTGGATATTGCTGACAGTGAAATCAGTTCCCCAAAGAAAAGATTCCTATATGCCCAAACTAATTATTATTTACATACTGGTTAGAAGTCCATAGATCAGAGTTTAGTCAGGAGGCCTCATTTAAGCTACAAATAACGCTTAGAACCTTTAAATGAAGGAGGTGCAAGTAATTTGTTCCACGGAATGATTCCATTGGTTGCCTAGCATACGGAAAGTCCTAAATGGCAGCTGTGTTCAATGCTTGCAGCTTATTTATTCTTACTTTAGATCTTAATGTTTACCAGACAAATATAGTTTGTTGCCCAAAGTACTGTCTTAGTATTTGCAGCATATATTTCCATTGCTCTGTAAAAGAGTTTTGTTTATACTGTAAATGAGAAATAAAGAAATGAGCTGCCCTGTATATCATGTATGTGTGATGTAAAGAATGGGTAACTTAAAATCAAAGAACATTGTTGGAAAAGGTCTTCAGAGAGCTTTAATTTAGATGAGGAGAGTGGAGCTGACATGTTACCATGCCCACGCTGATACTCAACACACCAACTAATTCAATTTTTTAAACATTTTTGATGGATCTACTATGTACAAAGAGTTGTACCAAGTATTTCCTGTAGGAAGTACAAGAATGACTAAGATAGGATTCCTGCCCTTGAGTCCACCAAGAGCTAGCAAGATGATTTTAAATCCTAAAAAGATTGGGACAACATTTTGCTTGCTGATTCTAGTTGAGCATTCAAGTCCTATTTTTTTCCCACCAAATTCTGATTTTTCCAGTTTATTCACCAAATGGAGTTTCAGTAACTGAGATAGCATTGCTGTGACATAGTAAAGAGAATACTAGAATCTAAGCCAGAGGCATAACTTTGAATCCAGGCGCCATCACTTGTTGACCTTTTTGTTTATGAATGACAAAGCAGTATATGTTTGACAGTAAATGAGCAATAGTCATTAGAATTTTTTAAAATTATATTTTACAATACTAGTTATTATGTTATGTCATTTTATAAAATTCATCTATTTTCCATTTCCACATTTCCCTCCATATATTTTAAGAAGAGAAAACTAAAATATTTCTCTCATAATCTTATTTCCTTTCTTTTTCTCTATCTCTTTTTTTTTTTTTAATTAGTAGATATTTATCTGAGAACACTTTTGGGAGTTGGTGGTGGTGGAAATGGCCAGAACAAACAGGATTAAATTACGGTTTGTGTTTACCACTGGTCAAAATAGGAAAAGGGTAGAAGTAGCCAGCATTCACTCCTTTACCTTATCCTGCTACTTCCCTTAGATTCATTCAGCAAACATTCATTGAATTTCTACTACATGCAACTTGTTATCCTTGTTTAATGTTTGGAGAAGTGTCTTCTCCATATGTCCACCTCTCTTCCGTACCTTGGATTTTGGTTTCACAATGTAGTGTAAATTTTTAAGGAAGTAAAACTGAGCTTCAGTGTCTACCAGGTCCTTCTTTCCATGGACCAAGGTGCTTAAGCTCTAGCTGCTGTTTGGTTGTGGTGTGTGTGTGTGTGTGTGTGTGTGTGTGTGTGTGTGTGTGTGTGTTTAACTTAAAAAGAAATACTGTTATTTTAAATGTATGTACATTTTACAATTCAAGAAATAAGATGCTGAGTACTTTTTGAAATATTTTCAGAGTACTTCACTTAGCTATTACAAATTCTCTCAGAACGTCTTATTCAGAATCTCTTCAAAGAGTCATTTTGAAAATGTGAAGAATGTGGAAAGTTACTGAAGAAATTCTAGTAGACCTCGATTGTAGAGAAGTTTGACAACACTTGGGTAATGGGACAAATTGCTATTTTAATAATCAGAGTGAGAATCTCAGTGGTTAAAGTTAACTAGTAATCAAACAGTCTCATAATTTCCCTTAACTCTCCTTTGTTTTACACAGTATTTTCCTTTAATAATGATTTTTACATGTCATATTTAATTTTAAAAAATGTTTTGTAAACAGTACAGTGTATAAATTTGTACTATTTCTAAAATAGTAAAAACTTGTCCTGGTTTCAAAACTAGATCTTGATATCAACTTGACTCATCAATAAAATAGATCGTAGAGGAAATGGTCCATAATAAGACCACCTAATGAGTGCTGAGTAAAGATCTGTTCTGCTGTTTCTTCACTAGATGTCGGTACTGATCTCTGCTAGCCTACTTTTATTCTTGTTTTGTTTATTTGCCAGCGATGTTCTAACTTTTAATTCCTGTAGATAGAGTTGCTTGTATTTTCCTAATTCTATTAGAATCTTCCTGAGTTTTTATTTTGGAAAGTTCAGATTCCAGATATTTAATTGAGTTCCTTTTAACTTCTTATTGAAGCATTATTATTCTCTTAAACACTCTTAAGTTTTCTTGAGGTGCTGTTTGTGCTCACTGATGGACTCGCTCACTCTGAGCTCCAGTGCTGGGGCTGCAGCTTGAAAGGTGCCAGGGACACAAGGGGAGGAACGAAATTGTCTGGCTTCAGGGCAAGGGCTGGAGGGGCAGCTTTCTCCCAGACAAGTGCTGGCAGTTTTCAGTCCTTTTTATAATGTCTTGCGGGAGGCTCTCCGAGGTAAAAAAAAAAAAAAAAAAAAAAAAAAGACATTGTTTGATTAAAAATGATAAAAATTTTTAAACAGGTGGTAGCATTTTGTAGTAGATTTAAGTTCAAAGACCGGAAGAAACATTGGAGGGGTATCACAAAAACATAAAGGCATAGTTGATGGAAGGACCCTACATGATGTGAACAGTTTCCCCACTTCCATTAAGACTATAAACTACACTGTATGAATATGTGTACTGCATGTTTACAAAATGCTGTGTTTTTTTATATGTGAGACATAACTTACCACAAAGCAGATCGTGTTACATTTGTGTGTGTGTGTGTAGTGGTAGGTTTGCCTTTCTAACTTAAGGATCTCTGTTTAGTGTAGGCAATATAATGTTTGTGAGGAGGTTGCTGAGTAAATTATCTAAAACTGTATTTGTGAATATGTTTGGAGGAAGTAGTGCTTAATATATAAATTATTTTCAGTAAATGTGGAGATGTACCAGTTAATACTTTATGAAATTAGTGGAAACACCTAAATTTCTGAGTGCGCTGAGCTATGAACTGTAATGGTCTTTTTCCCTGAGTTTTGGGGACTCATTTTCATATTCTTTACATTTATTGCACATATGTTGAAATTACTTATAATAGCCCTTTTTTGATTTTGAGAACTAATTTAGCATTTTCTTGAAAATCTCTCTCCCCCATCCATACAGATGTCATATGTTATAGTTTAAACATATGTACAGTTCATTGATAGAATCAGAAATCCTAGTTTAGAAGAGAATGTTCTGAACACCTTATGGTTATGCAACTATAATCTTACTGAAAAATAAATACTGTAGGCAAGTCAAGAGAGCATGAACCTCTTACATGTTTTTTTAGATTCTATACTGCACCCACATGAATCTCCCCTCAGTGACAACATGACTGCCCCCTTTCTGGGAATGCATTTAGATATGGAACTAAAACAGGAAAGCAGTATAATATAACTATATAGAAAGAACTATAATGCATAATTACTGTAACAGTAACACCTTTTCTCCAAAATATGTTATATATTGGTTATTTCTAAAAAGCATCACTTTTTTTTAGCGCCTTGTATAAATGAATTTTAACTTTACTACTGATGATGAAAAGTTTCCTTTGTTTTTAAAGTATTTGCACATCATCACTAAGCATCTATAAGAAAGAACATTTTAAAGTTTTTAAAGAAAGGAAAATAGAGGCATGTGTTTGAATAGTCATAAAAGTGATTGACTTTCAATACTGGATGAGCCAATAGTTGACACTTTCTTAGTACTTTGTGATATTGGATGCATTTACTATGGAGGAATTTTAAATGTTTGCCCCCTACACACACACACACACACACACACACACACACACACACACACACACATGAGCTCTACACATTTAGATGAACAATATCAGATTCCACAGTATTTTTCATTTTAGTCATAAAACTTGGTAAAATTTATATGATTCTACCATAAAGTATTAACCCCTAAATCTAGTCATCCTAGGATTAGGGGATTAACTTTATCCCAAAGTTAATAAATCTACTTACATGTATTTATTTAAATATCAAAAACATAGTTTACCAGATAGGTATTAAAGGACTCACTTTCAAATTATATAAACTATCAGACCACTGATAAATCATTTAGTTACTCACAGTATAGTTTTTAAAAGCTAAATGATGTCTTGATGCCTTGGAAGTTAAGATACTTTTGCAAAGTGAATTTAGTGTGATTCAGGATTGGTACACTGTTATTTAGGATTCAGAGTTTAGGAATGGTGTAATTGAATTAGCTCCTCATCATGATTTAATAAAAATCAGATATTTTGCCATTGACAATGACAGATGACTATTTCATTTACATTTCATGATGTATTTGTCATTTTTTAAAAAATAAGTTAGAAATGGAAAAATGTCAAGACAATTAAATGTGGGATTTTAAAATTTACTTTTGTTGTAGAGTTTCTAGTGTGAACAATGTTAGTTTTATATTGTAGTACAAGGGCAGACACATGATGTAACCTTTAGAAATATGTTTATCATCAGGGATTTATTTTTACTATTAAATATTTAATGTACTGTGAAGCTTAAAAGACAGGAAGAACAAACGTTGGAGGGATAACGCACAAAAACAAAGGTATATCCGATGAAGTACCCTGCGTTATGTGAACACAATTCCCCCTTCTGTTAAGATTATAAACTACACTGTATGAGTATGTGTACTGCATGTTTACATAATACAGTTTAATTTTGAAGGATTATTTTTTAAAAACTGTGTTTATGTATAATACCTAACAAGCTGTAAATATTGTATACTATTGATTTTTAATTTTATATAAGCAATTTTATAATTTCCCATTAATTCATGTATAAATCTCATTGTGTATATAGCATAATTTCCTGGAGAACAAATTTTGCAGTGGATTTTAATTACTTTAATTGTAGTAAGCATCAAGTTAGTCTTAGAGGTGTTGATCTTTGTTTTAAATTATTTTTACCACTCAATTTGTTTAAATGGGCAGCAATAAACATATGCAAGTTATTTTTGATTATGGAAAGTTGGTATGCAAAGAGAGGATCTAGGTTCTAATTTATTGCTTCAAAAAAAAGATACACAGCTCACATCATCCGCTGTCTAATCACAGGACCATTTCTGAGGTCCATGTGTGTCTCTTCTCTTTGTAACATACAGGGTGAACTCTTTACTGATACATGCAAAACAACTGTTAAAAGTGAATCCAGCACTTAAATGTCATTACACAAAATTTATTGGATTAAAAATTTGTAATATACAGTATTTTAATAAAGTTTCTGTATTCAATTTCATGCACTTATATATAAATAAACCTGTCTTTAAAGGCTTTATGGGGTGTTTGATTCTTGATGACATGTCTTTTCAACTCATTTACTGTAGACTCAAATATTTTCTGACCCTTTTATCAGTTCTTCTGGACCAGTTTTGCATATGAATTTTGTAGGTAGTGTTGAAAAGGTAAACATAAAGCCTAAAAGACAAACTCGGCTTGCTTTATAGTTTTACCTAGGACCAGTCCTAGGCCACATAATCATCCATTTCTAAGAGTTACTGTTTTAAAAAAGTCTCTTAATAATAAATGACTACCACTTATTGTGCACTCATTACACTTCATATGTATTCTTTAGTACTTATGGAAATCCTTCAAGTTAAGTGTTTTATCCTTACTTTATAGATGAAGAATTTGAGGTTCAGAGAAGGTGAGAAACTTATTAAGGTCACATAGCCAATAGTGCTGACCTGAGATGGGGTTTTCTTACTCTTACTGTGTGGTGGTGGTTTTTTTTGTTATGCAATGTGGGTTTCTACAGCATATTCTGGGAGCTCTCAACCTGTAGCGAGATGAGATCTTATTATTGAAGATAGGTTGGCATTAGGGAGATTTAAAGAATTATCAACTCAGGATTTGTATTGTCATATTTGTCATATTTTGAATTTTTGTTAGGGATTTCTAAGGACTGGTATAACTAAGCTTAACTATTCTCCTGCCTGAGAAAAGATTGAAACTGACAGAACCAATCAATGTATTACAACCCTGCCAAAATAAAAACTAACTTCACTTTAAAAATTGTGCAAGCAAAATGAAAGTAAACTTTTTTTCACATACACTGACATTTTTATGTAATTACTAAGTTGAAATGTAGAATAGAATTATAAAATTTTTATAATTTTGACCATGAGTCTGAAAAAGTTCTTGAACAAAATGTAAATCTTGAGATTAAAAAGAAATGTTCTATTTTGATTTTATTATCTTTGGCTCTTCTAGTAATACTTCTATATGTCTTTGTAATAGGTAAGCTATCTTTGGGTATTTTGCTTCGAAGCACCTGAAAGAAAGCATTGAATTTCAGGTTTATTACCACTATGTAGATCAAGACCAGAGGGAAATGAAATCAAGAAGAAAGATGCTCGGGTCTTAACATTGAACTTTATGGTGGAGAATGATTCCTAGTTCGACTTGCAGAAAAAGAATATCTCAGACTTACTGAATAAATACTTATCTATGTTTTGAAATAGAACCCTTGTTAATTAAAATAGTACCTAAAGTTTTAGAGTACTGAGCAAAAAGTTAACAACTTAAGACAGATCTTTGAGGAGCAGAATTTGGGTTCACCTCCATTTTCTATTGGAATCTTGACAGATTGATCCCATTCCACTGTTCCTGTTTATCTGCCCTTAATTTTCTTTTGTTCATTGTTATCAGACATCTTTCTTTTGGCCTATTTCATTAATATTATTCAGGTTCAGACTGATTTGCAAAATCGAATCCGTTGGTTTTCTTGCAAAGCAAGAGTTTCATCACTAGATGGTGTAGTGGTTCTATTTTTTCACTTTTGTCCTGGTCATTCTTAGCTAAAAACCTTAACTCAGTTTGTACTTCATTTCTGTAAGATATATTTAATGTTAATGTTTTCTAATAAAATACACATAATTGAAATACAAGAAAAATCAAAACTTTCTACATGTTATTACTAACAAATTTAACTTACCAATGTTAAAATATAGTGTTCAAGGTTTGTTTGTGAATTAGAAAATTACATTAATTGTATGATTTTAGTGTTATTAATCCAGACCTTGATTTATATGTTTTTCTTAATTCTGTCATTCGAATTCTTAATGAATAGTAGAGTGGTTTTTATCTAGTTAAATAGTTTATACTTTAGTAACATTTAGTTACACATTTGGATCAACTTGTTAGGATAAAAGGAAATAGATAACATAACATAGCTTTGTTGCATCGTGAGAGAGTTTTATTCCTGTGCTGCCATTTTGGATTTGAACTTGACCAAATTATTTTACTTCTGTGATCATCAGTTTTCTCATCGGTAAATGGGTTAATATGTCACATGTAGTGAGTGCTTAGCATATCCTCTTTTTAAAAAAATCTCATTGGTTTCTTCCTCTGGTGTGTTGTGTGGCCATGGGAGGATGATGTAGTTCTGGATTTTGCCATATATTTTGGTACTAAGTTTAGACACCTCTATTTCAAAGAGCCAGATTCTGTTTCCATACAGCACATAGTGCATTTTCAGAGAGGATTTATTTCAGGTTTAAACTGTCCCATTGAACTGTATGCTGCTTTGTCAGCAAAGTCTGCTGAGGAAACTTTTTACAAACATACCTCAGCAGAAAAGAGCTGGTTAGAAAACAGAACGGGTAAATTTGCTCAGCTAGCAAATTCTTTGCATTCTCTAAACCTAATATGTACAAGATGAGGAAGCCAAAGCAGCCAACATAAATTAAATCCCTCAAAAGATGGTTGTGACTCGCCTGTCAGCTGTGTACAGTCATAAGCTCAGATCCTGTTGCAAGTGGGTTTCTTAGTTTTGTTTATTGTTCTTCAGAGACAGCCTATAGTTCAAATTCAGAGAAGTGTTGATCTTTTCAGCTCCAGAGTTTCTGACCTTAAAAGCACAAGTCTCATTACACAGCATGGTCTATGGCAGCCATGGAAACAAACATACCCATGAACTCAAAGTCTTACATCAGGACTGAACTTAAGTGATCAGAGAAGACAGATTTTCATAATACCTCTCTCGTTCCTTTTGCTTATTTGTGTGTGTGTGGTGTGAGTGTGTGTGTGTGTGTGTGTGTGCGCAAGGGGGGGATTTGGTGTTGGTAGGTGACTCTTAAGGTGTAATACAAGAAGACACTTCTGTTATCTTTGATGTAGAAAATAAGAGAAGGTACAGAGATGAGTGAGAGACATAGGGTTATAGGAACAACAATTTTGAAGACTTCAGACTTTTCAAAGCCCTGTGCAAGTTTGCTGAGTAAAGAAGGGATCAGACCTGGGTCTTCTCTCTTGTTCTGATCCCTATTGTGCATGAGACCCCATAGGCCAATTTCTTCTGCAATAAACATGGAAATGGATTAGCTCCTTTTGTCTTCTCTTAAATGTAGGTCAAAACTTAATGGGACGACATCAATATAGGTCTATTATTTTGGGACTTTCCTAGAGCAGGACCAGTTTGGCATCATAAACTTGACATTTGCCATATCCATTGTAGTTCTCAGTTTTAGTCCATCTTCAGATTTCTTACTTGAAACTTGTTTAACTTGGGGACTTTTTGCAAGATGAATGAAAGGCATGAAAATTTCAAATCTAAACCATAACTTCTGTTTTTTATTAGTATCTTTAGGAAATAGATAATGTTAGTATTCAACTTTTACCCTGAAACCATTTTCACATCAAATAATTTCATTTTATCCTCACAATTTGTTCTTATTTGGGGAAAATGTAAAATGCCTTGGAAAAAAAAAAATCAAAGCATTATACCTGATTAAATACGGGTCTTTTATGAGACCTGAACAACTGAACACATGCAAATAATTAAGAATAGACCTGAAATGGCCACAGCAGCCTAGTTGCCTGGACTTAGGTAATCCCCAGAGGCCTGAAGAGCTACCCTTGGAAACTGATTGCTTCCTGCATAACCATGACTAGCCGATTGTCCTGCTATAATGCTTTGACTTAAGAATCTTTAAGAAAGGACAAAGAGAGACCCAAATGTGTTCTCGCAAGAACTTATTGGGGAATTAACTCTTCTATCAGGAATATTTTACTTGTCATGGACGTCTTCAGTCGTAAGAGTTATACACCAGTGTTGATAAAATGCTCATATCAATAGAAATGCCACCATATTTAATTAACATTTTCCAAGATTTATCTTAACTAAGCAGATTATTTCTTTCATAAATAAAACAGCATGATTTTCAAAGACTCTTGTTCCATCTTAACTGGTTTAATGCATACCACCAATTACCTGGACAGGATAAGTTACCAAGTCAAAGAAAACATTTAAGAGTTCCTGGACATTTTGAGTCCAAAGTGGCTGAAAGAAAAAAAAAAAGTGTAATTTGGGTATCATAGAAATAGGAAGCAGTGTTTTAGTGACATCTGTAGACTAGAGCCTGCAGTATGTCAGCAGCAGGTTTGTTGGCTATGATTGAAAAAATGAATAACATGTTGATCAACTTCAGAATCAGGATCAAGTTAAAACATATCCACCATGACATCAGAAATCTGTGGCATTAGAAACTGTATTGGGGAAACTATTAAAAGCTTGAAACAAAATTTAGATTACAACAGTGCCCATAAATAAAGACCAGGTCAACATTGTGTCAACCCCTCCACAATGGAAGAGACAAAAGGCAGAGATAATAAATTGGTGAATAACCCCAAGAGAATTTTTGTCTGACATTGAAATGTATACCCCTTCTAAATATCACTTTATATTTCAAAGCATTTCTTTCTGAAATATATATAAACTTTGTCTTCACTCACTATACCTGGAAGGAGGCAAAAGTGGTCAAGTGTCAAAGGATTTCTTTACATGCAGAGTAGAGAATCAAGATGGACCAAGGAGATAAGATTTTTTTCAAAAGAACAGTTCCAAAAGTTAACAAAATAAGCACTTGAAATAGGTTCTGTCACAAAAGCAGGGTTTTTTCCATAAGCTAATATGAGGACAATCAAGTTAATAACTAAAAATTGTTGGGGTTTTTTAATACCTATTCAATGTTTTTAATATTGAAAAATATCAGATGTCAACTTGGGAAATAAATCATTTGATAGGGTTCCAGTTTCATGATGTACACCTCAAAGAATTCTATGGTTATCTTGGCTGCTACTAATTCAGACTAGGCTCGTTCTTTGTTTCAAAGTTACCAATAGCTCTAGTTTTTAAAATAGGTACAAATTTGGTAAAAGTAAGATTCGATCACTGTAAAATTTCCTAGTCTTACCACTTTTTAAGCCACAACAGAACATGGGTCACACTAAATGTGAATAGCATTTATAAAATGTATTCTGAAAATCACTAAGTAGGAGAGGCTCTTAAGAAAAAGAATTCCCTGGACAAATAAGTTTGACAAAATTTGCCTTCTATATTTCTGTCCTAGAGAGTCACAATTCACACCAGCATATTAAAATACTTTGAAAGTTTTGAGTCAAGAACCCTAATTGGCTTTTTTCATTACCACAAACTCTGAAAAATGTACATAGTAGTATGAGAAATCTTGCTAGCTGATTCTGTAGTCTCTGGAAAGCATTTCAAAGTATATTTTTAAAGTTCTATTTGGCATCCCCATCCAAAGATCTCTGGACCATCACATGAAACTTGACTGAAGGTTTTAATATCTAAGCTTCAACTTTTTATGCTGACCTTCTCCCGGCCCTATGATATCATGTTTGGCAGATCTATGCCACGTACTTTTTAACTTGCACGTCATTCTGGAGCTTCCTGGGCCCAAGACCTCTCTGGCTGGCTTCACTATTCATGACACAGGCTCAAGTTAGTCTTATTCAATGGGACCCTCATATAAAATCCAAGGTTGAATCTGGCAAACATCAAATGAGAGGTGCGTTTTAGCAAAGGGAGAGGCCCCTGAAGGCTGGGAAAGTTAGGAACAGCTTCACAGATGACTTGACAATAGGATAAGACTTGAAGGATATGCCTAAGGGCAGAAGTGGTGACCTATACTGAAGAAGAAAAGGATAGGCATGGACACTTCAGGTTGGAGAACAATAGAAACCCAGGTGGAGTATTAAGATCTGCAAAGTGAGTTACAAACAGATGAGACTGAAGTGGGACATAGCAGAAGGTAGAACTAAAAGGTATTGTTGCAGAAAAATCAGACCGGCGAGAAACCATGCACCACTCAGAGAGTTGGAGAACTCAGGTTTACTATGTTGGCAGGCAGAAGAGCTAGAACTCTGAAGATCTGGGCCCTGAGCTCAGGGGTAACCTTGTTTTTATAGAGCTTAGCTGTTGTTTAGGACTTATCAGTTACAGTTGGCTTGAACTGATTGGTTAATTTGTCCTCAGGCGGTTATAGAGCATGGGAGTTGCTATGAGCTACAGGCAGTTACAGAGCATGAGATTCAATACATCTGTTATCTAGGCAGAACAAGCAAAGTGGAGGGTGAGTCTTCAGTTGATCTTGAGGTCACCCTTCCCTTCGGCCTATGTAGCAAGTATGTCCACAGAAGCAGAACAAAGAGCTAATTACAAGGTTAGCCATTTGAGTGGAAAATTTCTCTTCAGTGTGAGAGCCCTGAACTGAGTATATAAACTTGAATTTTACAGGCAGAGGAAAACCACTGAAACTTTTTGAGAAAGGAAAATCCACTTCCATCTGAACTTAGAGGGAAATGAACAATTGGGTGCTGTCGTCTGCTTTCATATCATTTCAGTGTTTGCTTCCTGATATTAGTGGGAGAGAACAAGGGCTTCTGAATCAGAATCCGTGAGATAATCCCACCTCTGCCACTTCTTATTGCCACTTAATTTTATGATCTTGAGAGAATCAATCTCTTAGAACTTTGGTTTCCTCGTGTATGAAATGATTTCCAAAGCTACCTCATTATGTTGTCATAAGGCTTAAACAGTACAATAACACAGAAAGCACCTGTGCTGTGGGGCAGGGGTGGGGGGGAACAGGACTACAGACATACTAAAGCTGATCTGCAGTATAAGTAGCACCATCTTCCAGCCACATTGATAGGCATGCCGCCTGGTCCTCTGCTTGCCCTTCGCAGGATCTCTGAGCCCACACTGCCCTAATTGCCCACAGCAGAAAGAATCATGCTGCTAATGTATTTTTCCTTTGTAAATTGAGTTGCTCTGTTATTTTGGTTGCTATTGAGCTCCTTATCTCTCTTTTCTTCATTAGCATTAGTGTTAGCTGTCAGTAAACAGAAATAGCCACCTGGGCTGGCTCTGGGAGAATGATTTTTTGAAACCCAATCTGCCCAATTACCGCCCTTGCAAAAAAGATGGTCAGAGGGAGGTGAAAGCAATTGACCCCAACCTGGCAATTCTTACCTAGAGCTGGAAAACTAAAATTCCCTTTGTAGCTTCTCCCTTTCTTCTTAAAGCTAGTTAATTGGGGGAGGGAATGTCTGGAAGGAATTCTCTGTAATATCTCTTATCTGGACACTACTTGGGGCCCATTGCAAAGCATTGCAATAAGTAAAAGCAAACTCTTATATGTGAGTTTGCTTTTTCAACCATATAAGACACTTAGCAAATAGCTATTATTAGCCAAGTTAATTCGTGTCTTTTGAATTATTGTTTCTCTCCTTGTCTTATCTCTACCTGTTGGGATTTTATACATTTAATTTTAATTTTCCTCCCCTTAACCCAGACTCTCAGGACCGAAAGCCTCATCTCACTTTCTCCTCATATGGTAGTAGCTCCTTCATCACGTGTCCATTTTGTTCCTTGTCTCTGACTCTGCTCCTATATATCCCACCTCCCCACAGGCATGACACCCAACATAACAGCCTACTCCAGGTGATGCTGTAACTGGACTTGGTTCCTAGGGAAAGACTTGGGTAGGCTCTCAATCATAAGGGAAAGAGCCAATGGAGAGGGAGGGGAAAGTAAGGAAAGAAGAGAGGGAGAGAGGGAGAGAGGAAGAGAGGGGGGAGAGAGAGAGAGAGAGAGAGAGAGAGAGAGAGAGAGAGAGAGAGAGAGGACTAATTGTGGCAAAGTCTCAAAGGAGAGAAGAGAAAATAGCCTCAAGAAGGTCGCTCATGGTAGGGGAGGGGGAATAATTTCATAGGATATCTTTTCCAATTGCATGGTGGCTGAGGGTAAGTAGATAGTATTGATTCGACTTATTTGTTACATTATTATAGAAATGCCCCCCACCACCGCACACACACATACATATATGCATGCACTCTCCTCTTCCCTTTTAGAAGAAATAGCCAGGATGGTTCTGTTCTTGGTTTAGTGACTCTTGCTGCTGGCTCCTGGTGTGACCATTGATTGTACATTTTTCAGTCGTATGGAGACTGGGGTAACTTTCATAAAGAACCTTTCTCATCCACATTTTAATTCTCATACATCCCAGAAGCCCAAGTCTTGCTAAAATTTTAAAAGTTGTATTATACCTCTTCAACTTCCCCACTGATTAATTGCATTTATAATGAAATATCAGATCTTTCAAATCAACTTGATACCAGCAAGATTACCAGAATATCTGCCTGGATTTACAAATAGGTCTTTTGAGGCTTTCAGTACTAGGCAATAATAGCAAACTAAAAATAGCTAGATCAATAAATAATTTACAGAGCAAATAATTTGTTCTTAGTATAAATTTGTGGGAAGGTGCTTATGAATTATCTCTACAGTGAGCAACACATTTTTATTTGTTTTATTAAAAACATTAAATAGTTTAAAGCTATACTAAGACTTTAGGAATACATTATAGCCATATTTTATGAACTGTAGATTAGATAGCAGTATCATATCAATGTTAAATTTCTTGCATTTGATAACTATACTGTGGTTATAAGATGATATCTTTGTTCTCAGGCAATCAGTGGTATAGTCAAAGGTAAAGGGGAATAATTGAATATAACCTACTCTCAAATAGTTTAGGAAAAATAAATATATATATAAAGAGAAAGGCAGAAAGTGAGAGAGAGAATAAATGATAAAATACATGTGGATCAATGTAAAAACCTGATTCATCTAGGTAAAGAGTATATGAGAGTTCTTTGCATTATTTTAGCAACTTTTCTGTAACCGAAATTATTTCAATAACAAGTTTAAAATATATATTTATAATACACATATCTATAGTATGGCCACATTATATATATAATACACATATATAATACATCCATATTTTGAATTTAACCTTTAGAATGACATAGCTCTAATTGATATTTTCATGAAAAAAGCTTAGTGAGTCAGGTGATTCTAGTTTATAATGTATTTGCAATCTACAGTCTGTATTGGGGTGGCTGTTTCCCCACCAGGCATGCCAGTAAATTCTGGAGGCTTGAGAACTATAACCTGAGTTTCTCACTGGGAGCTGAAGTTGGTTTCCTTGCTTACTGAGCTACCTGATTATCATGGAGAGAGAATAAGCCACAACTCCTGCTCTAGACACACTACAAAATGCAAGCCAAGGAGCTTATTTGCAAATCGCCAAAGACAAACCACTAGTTATTTCTACACAAAGACTCCTGAGTAAACAAGGCTTCAGAACCTCAGGATTCAAATGAGTGAACTGATGTAAAAGTCTTTTGACAATAAAGAGCTCTCTGTGGATCTGGGGGTGGTGAGGGGAAGGGGGAGATCAGAGTAAGACCTGGAGATGCCTGTCCTGATCCTGTTCCTTGAAAGGGTTGAGACCTTCAGCAAATACCTTTACCTCTATCGCTGCCTCTGTGGCCTTCTTTGTTGTAATGCTTTGACTTGTCAGGGATAGATTAGATGATCTTTACCCAGTTCTAAAAACTCTGAGGAGAGTATTGTGCTAACAGGAAGCTCCTTGTGGGAGGAGATGATCCTGAACGCAGTAGATTAAAAACAAACAGAATTGGTCTTTTACTTTCACCATCCCCTGGGCACCTCCACCTTCTACCATTTGCTCATGGTCCCTCAAATTTCCATAACCTTTAAAGAAATTCCCATGGGGGCAGTTTAGGGACTGAAAGATATTCTCAAAACATCAAAGACCTTGGGAACACAAAGGGGCAGGCTGCTTTTCATATTTAAATTGAAAAATTTTAAATGGCAACCGCCCACCACACACACACACACACACACACACACACACACACACACGCGCAATCTCTCTCTCTCTCTCTCTCTCTCTCTCTCTCTCTCTCTCTCTCTCACCCAGCTCTCCTTGACTAGGAAGTAGTATCTATCAGGTTGAAAGTTTCATTGGATATGAAAAGAATTTGGCATCTTCAGGACAAGTGTTAGCAGCAGGCACAATTGTGATGTAGGCAAGACTGGTCTCCAGGATCCCACCTCCTCTCAGGGCCCGGGCCCACAGGCGCCCATGGAGATCAGGCCCCTGACCTGTGCACTCCATCCAGGTTCACCTCTCAGTTCTCTATCAGTGTCCTGAGGTGTAGCCTGCTATCTAGCCAGATTTGCTGAAAGAATGTGTTAAAGAAAAAAACCATTCATGACATTACTTAAAGAATGGTGAGGCTGACTACTCCAGGAGGAGCTCATACAAAGGATTTTTTCAGTGAGGGAGAGATATGAGGCTCAACTCTGAAACAACAAGGAAAATTGAGAATTTATAGCCATGGAGCAGGGCGGAGGGCAGAGGATGAAAAATTACCAAGTGAACACATTAGGGGTAAGGGGGATTCTGGCTAAACCGATCTAACAGCATTCTTGTTGAAATCAGGCCACGGTGAAGAGACATCAGCTGGAGGATGGTGAAAATGAGGAACCCAATCAGATATTGAGAATGGTCAACTGCGGAGGGTGGGGGATTCTGGCAAAACTGACTGAACAGGATTCTTGCTAAAGCTGGACAATGCAGAGGCAAACCCAGAAGCACAAAAATCAGGACCTAGTTGAGAAGAGAGTTCAGAGGAGACTGACTAGAGTTTAGTCAAAGAGAGGATCTTTGTTACATGGCTGGTGACAAGGGAATAACGTTGATAGCGTTGAATAACAAGAATAAGTTACTTCTTAAATCCTTCCGTTCTATAACTTATCTTCTTGACCAAGCTTCCGTCAGGCTCCTCTGAGATTCCTTTTCTAACAGGCCTTGAAATCATCCCCCTTCTTGTCTCAGGCCTGCCCACCCTGGTCTTAGCAAAGAATCCTGCTCAGTCAGTTTAGCAAGAATTCCCCTATTCTTTATGTCCCTCTCTTAGTAATATTTCATTTATTGAAGCCCTCTTCACTCTGCTTCTTGTCTATAAATCACCATTTGTCCTTGCTATATTCAGAGTCGAGCAACAGTCTTACTGCAACAGACTTGAATAAAGTTTTCATTATCAAGTGTCAGAATAATTTTTTTCTTAACGGAGCCCATTAGGTCCCAGGCCTTATTTTTATAGAGATAATAAGACTTGTCCTGGCCTGGATGGAAGTGCTTATGGATCTAACAGGGAAAGGAAGTGTGCCGTGAAAAGATAGGCATGCACACAAGTAAATGACAAATTAAGGACTGTTACAGTAGTAGGAATTAGTTGCTGTGAGAATCTAGATGACAGAACAACTCATCTTGATTATGGAAACTTTGAGCTGTGTGTTAAAAAAATGAGTATGATTTTGTCAGGTAGAGAAATAAAGGAAAGAACACTCCAGGAAGAGAACTTTAATGAGGGGCCTTCCATGTCTTGGCCCACATGGCGCCCAGCTGCTTTGCCTCCCGATGGCAATCAGATGGCTTCAGACACCTGGAGATGCTACCGCAAGGAAAACTCTCACTTCAGTAACTCACATGCGACAGCACCCTGCCTTTGCTATTGTAAAAAGATTTACTAAGAAGGAACGGTGGCCCTTTGACTTTAAATGTCAAAGAAATGTTTTTCTCTTCCTTTAAAAAACAAAATCTTTCTTGTGGTTCTTCTGAAAGTTACTGATAAGACCCAAGGGGGTGAAACGGGGAAGGAAGGAGAAAAGAAACCTTGGCACCAGTGCCTGGAAAACGACTACTTGTGGGTGGAAAATGTTTTAGTTGGTTCTTCTAGGCAAGACTCGAAGCAAAGAAATCATGCAGAAAGAGCATGGAAAACCTGAGAGAAATATTTTTAGCTGGTTGACCTTTTAGTAAGAGTAGTATCTCCTTTAAAAGGAAAAAATTATCAAAAGAATGTTATGTTACTAACACTTAGAAGGGAGGGTGGAGTGGGGATACACCAGAGGTAAAAATATCCAAGTTTATGGAATACATTTTGGGGGCCTGGGGACCTAGCAGCTCATCTTTCTGAACTAGGCGGTACTGGAACTTTGCTCTGGCATCTGGTATAACTACATCCTTTGTCTGTTGGAATGTGTCTTAGGATCATTTCTCAGATTTTCACAATGTTCCCATACAGCTTTCAACCTCCCTCCTTTCTTCCTTTTCATTTTCCTTACTGTAGCCAGCAAAAAGCAGCACCTGGGAGGTGGTATAGCTTCCTGTTAAGAGCACAGACTTATTGTCATATTGGCCTGAATCTGAGTTTGGACTCTGCTACTTACTCGACGATTGACCTTAGACAAGTTACTTAATTTCTCTGGGCCTCAGTTTCCTCATCTGTAAGATGGGAAGAATAACAGTACCCACCTCACAGGGTGATCGGGATAATTAAGTCAAAGCACATATAACATACTCAATAAAACCAAATTATCAGGAGAAGGAGAAGAGCTGTGAAATCTGCTGTCTGCCTGAGGTGAGATGAATGTGGGATAAGCCAGCTGGTGATGACGCCCACACCAGAGCTCATTTGATTTTCATCCCTTCTGGTTTCATTCCAGTACTTGCTGACTCTATTCTGTTGTACTTGCGTGGATTACTTTGCCAGAACACTCTGACTTAATCCCACTCTGTGTTCTGCAAAATCCTCTCATCATAGGTTTTTCTCAAAATACTCCACGGCCTCCCAAATAAAGCCAACTCCAAGTAAAATTGTGAAGCATACAGGGTTTTGTTTTTGTATTGTTTTTGTTTTTTGTTTCTCTCTATTTCCTTTTTTCATAGGTTTCTCATTTCCATTTCTTCCCCTCTCCCACCCTAAAGTCCCAAATACCCAGGCGCCTTGTTGTCGAGAGGTCTTTATGCAGCAGCCTGTCCAGTTCCACCATTGTCTGTGTTTTCCAGAATGGCCTGCCCCGGTGACCTTCCACCACTCTCATTTCCTGGGATAGCTGATACTGACTAATTTGGGGGAACAAGCATAGGGCTAAGCCAATCCACAGGTGACCATGATGAATAAATAGCCTTCTTCGCTGTTATTTTGCTTTCAAAGACACATCTCTAGCAGTGGAATAGGTAGCAGTTCCAAAGCAGTAACCCCTTTCCTGTGCACACTCAATTGTACCTGTCATGGAGGGCAGCGGTCCTCAATTTTTTTGGCACCAGGGACTGGTGCTCCTATGAGACTCTAATGTCTGATGACCTGAGGTGGAGCTGAACTGGTGATGTTAGTGCTGGGGAGTGGCTGCAAGTACAGCTGAAGCTTTGCTCCCTCCTCACCTCCTGCTGTGTGGCCCGGTTCCTAACAGGCCACGGACTGGTGCCGGTCCATGGCCCAGGGGTTGGGGACCGCTGATGTAAGGGGTTCCCTGTTCCTTCTTGCAGTTAGGTGGGCTCCAACCATGACTCAGGTTATGACTCCAAGAGACTCACAGTTAAACCAGTGAGCAAGCTTCAAGGTTGAAAGCTAGAGAGGTCACAAAGCAGAGGTGGAGGAGTGAGCAGGCCATTCCTGCGGCAGTACTTTGGTTGCACTGGCCCTTCAATCATCCTGATTTGGCTGCTTGGAACAATGCTTGGAATGGGTCCATAGTCTTTCCTTTCCTCAGAAAGTCCTAATGGACTCGCTCTCCCTTGAAAATCAAGGTTAGGCTGTTGGAAAGTAGTGTGTCTCCAAGGCCTGCATGCTATTATTTTAAGGGCTCTGTGGGCTCCAGACCTCCTGTGAATATTAACATTCTTTCCTATTTAACCAGAGAGGGATTTCCAAAACTTTTCACTCCTGCCAAGACCCAGCCCCTCCTCTACTGTCCCTCCTACCTGACCCCCTCATTCAGAAAATGACCTTGGTTCATCGGGGAGGCGGGTGGGGGGGTCCTCTCAACTTCTCTCTCCTGCCTGCTATCTTTACATCTCCTTTCCTCCTTCCTCCCTCCTTTTTAAGGAACCGAAATATTCTGCTTCCACATCTCTCTAGTCTCCTTGAATGAAAAAATACATCTAAGGCCCATTCATTCTTCCTTTGAGCTGTCATCGCATCTTCCTCTTCCCCCTCAGTGGCATCTCCACTCGCCACCCATCCTTGATAGGTCTCACTCGCTCACTCTGACTTCTACCACCACAGGTGTCCTGTATGCAACATCCAAAACACTGTTTCTCAGTCACTATTTTTATCCTTCCTGCTCCACTGCAGCATCCCCTTATGAAAACTCCTGTTTCCCCATTTCAGTGGCATGTTTCTGTTTCGATTTTTCTTTAATCCTTGAAATGATCCTGTTTCCTTTACTACATCTCCTCTTTCTTCTTCCCCATCCCACTCCTTTCTGAATGAACAGATTCTGTCCTGGCCTATATCCCATTTCCTGTCTATATACTCTTCTATCTTATTTTTTTTCTTATTTATTTATTTTCTTTTTTCTTCTGATTTCATCTGTGGATGACATCTAAATTGGCACTTTTAGAATTTTCTGCTTTTCTGAATTCTAGATTTTTCCTTCCTTCCTTTTCTTCCCCTTCCCTTCCCTTCCCTTCCCTTCCCTTCCCTTCCCTTCCCTTCCCTTCCCTTCCTTCCCTTCCCTTCCTTCTTCCTCCTTCCCTCCCTCCCTTCCTTTCCCCAATACCTTCCTCTCAACTATTCAATATGTATTTGTTGAGCATCTTCTGTGGGCCAGCTACATACATAAAATGACAATAGCAATTACAATAAAAGTTGGTAAGCACTGTGACATGGGAGGCACAGATGTTATGGGAGCGCCTAAATCAGAATGAGGGTCGGAGGTTGAGGAAAGGCTCTTCCTAAGGAAGTGGCATTTAGGAGCAGATCTGAGTAGGAAGAGAAAAAGGAGGAGGAGGAGCAAGAGAAATGCAGGGTCACGGAAAGCGTTCTGGGCAGATGTTTGGGAAAAAGATGATGGAGCCTGGTGCATTTCTGCCACCACACACCCCTCATTTGTTCTTGTAATCAGATCTTGTATTGAGGTAACAGACAGTTGAACAGTTTCAAACTGCATTTATTACTCTTCCTACTCCATCCATTTTGCCGTCTCAGGATATCACATCAGCATCTTTCTCCTGCATTTCCATAATGTCATAACTGACTCATCTTGTTTGCTCACTCCTCACGTTTGTTCTACCTATGCAATGTTTTTTTTTTATCTTTTTCCTTCTGCCATTCTTATTAAAAAGCCCCTCATTCTTCTAGCTTTTCTTCCTTAGCTGAGAGCTCCCCCACCCCAGTCTCTTCTTAATTCAATGAACCCATGTGATTCTGCTTACAGATATTTTTCTGAAATACATTTCAATCATATTACTCTTTTTTCTTAAAAATTATAGAATCCCTATAAAATAATATACCCAACTTTAATGTCACACTTCTACTATTTAACTCAACCAAAGTTTTCAACTTTTCTCTCACTGTTCATTTCTGATATATAGTTTAGGCAATGCCATGTGGCTGCTGTGATGGACCAGGCTCACATTCTGCTTTTCCACCTTCAGGATTTATACAAACAGTCCTTCTTCCTAAAATACCCTTTTCTTCCAAGGTCTTTATTTTTTTTGTTGTTGTTGTTAAAATACAAATAAAATGAAATTTAGCATCTTAACCATTTTTAAATGTACAGTTCAATGCCATTAAGAACATTTACATTATTGTACAACAGTCACCACCATCCATCTCTACATCTTTCATCTTCCCCAATTGAACCTCTGTACCCTTAAACATTAACTTCCCATTTCTTCTCCCCGCCCCCCCCCCCCCCCCCCGGCTCCTTAGAACCACTATTATCTTTCTGTCTCTATGATTTATCTTCTCTAAGTACCTTATGTAAGTGGAATCATTCAGTATTTGTCCTTTAGTGACTGGCTTATTTCACTTAGCATAATATACTCAAGGTTCATCCATGTCGTAGTTATGTGTCCCTTCCCACTGATTATTGTTTGTGCCTTACTGGTTTTTTAATATTTAGAGTATTAGTCATGCCTGGGAGTCCTTCTTCCTGGAAACTTCATAATAGCACAAGAGAAGAAAGTTCTGGGGCAGCAACCATAAGTCAGGGGAAAACCACCCTGACAGACTTTTCATTTGGCTCATTCAATATGAATCCCTTCAAGACCCTACCCACAAGGCCAGGGTGAAAGAAACCTTACTGGCTACCCTTTTCCTACTTCTCCTGCTCAATGGAAGTCACTTCTTTCTTTGTGTTCCCACAGCACTTTATTTGGGTCTGCAATTACATATTATTATTATCATTCAATACTCTGCCCTTTATTATAATTATTTTTGTATACTTATCAGCATTCTTAGAACTGTTGGGTGTTTTTTTTTTTTTAATGATTGAGGGAAGATTTCTTTGGATAACTTTTTTTAATTAAAAATTATTGGGTTCATTTACTTATTAATTAATAAAATCAAATAAGTTTCAAGTGTACAATTCAACAGTATGTTGTGTATATATTGCATTGTGTTTTCACCTCCCAAAGTTATATATCCTTTCATCACCAAATATTTGACCCCTACCTTCCTCCCTCCCCTTTATTTCTGGTAACCCCTAAACCACAGTCCATGTCCATGACTCTCTGTCGGCTTGTCATGTTTGATTTTTGCTTTCAGTTTTATATCCCACATGGAAATGAAATCATATGGTTCTCAACTTATTCTATCTGATTTAGTTCGCTTCGTATGATAATCTCAAGATCCATCCATTATATACGTACCACATCTTCCACATCCAAACATCTATCATAGGAAACTTCTGTTGCTTCCATGTTGCAGCCACCCTGAATAAGGCTGTATGAAAATCAGGGTGCAAATATCTTTGTGGAGTAATGTTTTCAGATAAGGGTAAAACCCAGAAGAAGGATTGCTGGATCATATGGTAATTCAATTTTTAGTTTTTTGAGAGAACTCCATACTGATTTCCGTAGTGGTTGTGCCAATTTGCATTCCACTAGCAGACTGTGAGGGTTCTTTTCTGCCCACAACCTCTCCAACACTTGTTATTGCTTATCCTGTTGATAGCCATTTTAAAATATTTAAAAAATTTTTAGTTATAGTTGACATACAACACTATATTAGCTTCAGTGTACAACATAGTGATTAGACATTTATATAACTCACAAAGTGATCACCCCAATAACTCTAGTGCCCCTCTCACACCATACATAGTTATTACAATATTTGGCTATATTCCTTATGCTATACTTTCTTCCTCCATGACTATTTTGTAACCACCAATTTTTACTTCTTAAACCCTTCCTCTTTTTTCATTGACCCCCAACCAATCCCATCTGGTAATTCTCAAAATGTTCTCTTATCCATGAGTTTGTTCTGTTTGTTTATTTTTGTTGTTTTTGTTAGATTTCAACTATATGTGCAATCATGTGGCATTTGTCTTCCTCAATCTGACTTACTTCATTCGCACACTACCCTAGGTCCAACATGAAATACTTTTTTCCATCACCTTTTAGTTTTTATTTGGCTTTTAATCTGAATTAAGCTTTTGTAGTCAGTATTTGTAAGGGTCTTGTTTTTTTATCCATTCAGCCACCCTATCTTTTGATTGGAGCATTTAATTCTTTTTCATTTGAAGTACTCATTGATAGAAAGTAGTTATTGTCATTCTTTATTTAGACTTTTGATATGTATTTTTTTCTTCTTCTTAAAGAAGTTCCACCAATATTTCCTCTAATACCAGTTTGATGGTGATGAACTTCTTCAGCTTTTTCTTTTCTGGGAAGATCTTATCTGGCCTTCGATTCTAAAAGACAACTTTGATTCTAAAAGTAATCTTGGTTGTAGGTCCTGGGTTTTGATCACTTTGAATATTTTGTGCCAAACCCTCTGGTCTGTAAAGTTTCTGTTGAGAAATCAGCTGACAGTCTTAATGGCATTGTCTTGTAGGTAACTAACTGCTTTTCTCTTGCTGCTTTTAAGATACTCTTTTTGAATTTAACTTTTGGCATTTTAATGTGTCCTGGTTCATCATGTTTGGGGCTCTCTGAACTTCCTGGGATTGTAAGTCTATTTCCCTCACCAAGTTAGGGAAGTTTTCTTTCATTATTTCTTCCAATAGGTCTTCAATTTCTTGCTCTCTCTTCTCCTTCTGGTTTCCCTATGATGCAAATGTTGTTATGCTAGATGTTGTCCTAGAGTCTTAAACTATCTTCATTTTTTTTTTTTGCTTCTTTTTTTCTCACTGTTCTGATTGAGTGTCCTCTGCTACTCCATTGTATGTGTCACTGATTTGATTCTTCATTTTATCCACTCTGTTGATTTTCTCTAATGTACTCTTCATCTCAGATGTTATATTCTTCATTTCTGACTGGCTCCCTATTATGTTTTCCATCTCCAATTTTGTGTATTTTTTTCTCTCTCTCTTTGTTAAAGTTCTCACTTAGTTCATCTATTCTTCCTTTAAGTTCCCTGAGCATCCTTATCACTAGTGTTTTGAATTCTGCATCTGGTATATTGCTTTTCTTCATTTTGGTAAATTCTTTTTCTGGAGCTTTGTTCTGTTCTTTCACGTGGGACATGCTTCTTTGTCTCCCCATTTTGGCTGCCTTCCTGTGTCTGTTTCTATGTACTAGATAGGGCTCCTAAGTCTCCCAGTCTTAGTAGAGTGGCTTTATGTAGTAGGTGTCCTTTGGGGCTCCTTGGCACAAACCTGAGAGGGGTCCAGCTGCAGGCCAAGTTCAGGCATAGCCTATACACTTCTAGGGCCACCTGGTAAGAATCACCAAGAAATCCACATATGACTGCCATCCATTCTGGACTAATAGGTGCTTCGAGGCTGCCAAGTCAGAAACGAGGCTGGCTGCCATTGGTGTGGGGCTTGGGGCTGCTCAGTGAGAGGTACAGGACACGCAGAAGCCCGATGCTGCTTCCTTGGGTTTTGTGAGCTTTTGATAAATTTTATGTAAATTCGCAGTAGGAGCCAAGACAGGACATTTACATGGAATAAATCACTGGGAGTGGCTTGAGTAGGCCCACAGTTGGGAGAGGCAGGGCACAGGGAATCCCTTGGGCAGAGAGACATGCGTTATCCAAGTTGATGGCTCCTGCATCTGTAGGCTGGGAGCGGGCAGGGTTCAACACAGGAACAACAGCTTCTGCTTACTCCTTTGTCTGGGCACAAGCTGCCCCCTACAGCCCTTGTCCTGAAGACTGATAGCTCAGTGCTTCCCCATTTGTCCCTGGTGCCCCTCGAGTAGCTGCCCCAGTGCTAGAGCTCAGAGTGAGGAAGTCTGTAGTGAGTAAGGCTGGGTGTGAGCCCTTTGAGAAGCTTCCCACAGCCCTCTGTCTCAGACGCGACCTCTGCTGGTTTTCACAGCCAGAATTTCTGGGGACTTCTCTTTCCAGCACTGGAACCCTGGGCTGGGGAGCTCGGTGTGCGTTGGGACTCCTTGCTCCTCAGGCTGGGGAGGTGTCTCTGCAGCCAAGATGCTCTCCCAATTCTCGATAGCCACACGTGGTTGTGGGACCCAGCCGTTTCACATCTCTGCCCCTCCTACTGTTTTGAGGTGACTTGTTATTTGAGGTGAACTAGTCGTAGGGCTTCTATTCAGTCAGACCTCTGGTAACTATGTACTGGTTGCTCTGCAACTTTGTTATAATTTTGGTGTGGTTGCTAAAGGAGATATTTACAGTTTCTGTCTTCCACACCGTCTTGAATCTCTCTGGAACTGTTGGTTTTTCACTGCCTTTAGTGACGGCCAAAATATCTTGCATGTAATCAGCATAAGATAAATGTTAGCAAATACAACTACAGCAGGACTGTTGCTATAGGAGGCACAGGTAATTTCATCACTGCCCTCATCAAACACATGTGCATTATTAACTCTTCCGGGGCCACCTGTGTGAGTTCTGGCAGCAACAGTCATGCTATTAATGATGTCTTTTCCACTGCTGGAAGAGTGTGACTGGGACCCTGAATCTGCAATTGTAGTTTAGAAATGACACCGAGGGCTGCTTCTTGGGGTCTCTCAGCCACCAAAGACACCTCCCGAGACTGGGCCTTTCTGCAGAGAAAGCCAAGGAGGAAAAGCTCTATGTTAGGAAAGGAAATAGTAATGGGAAACCTGGTTTCTTTCTGAGATTATTCCTATCAAGCCCATCCTCTAGGCCTCCCCGAGTTCGAGACCCAAGAATCTTGGTCAGAATTCAAAGCCTGGACGTTCCAGCTTCTGACTGCACATCCATAGTAACATCCATAGTAATACGTGGGTTGTGAGTGGCCAGGGCTTGAATTCCTCAAATCTTGGGCTGCCCATCCAGGCAGGAAGTTGTCTAAGAGATGCACAGATAAGGAACACTCTGAGATTCTATTCTGGAGAGCTGGGCCGGAGCACATACCAGCTAATTAAGATTGCAGAGCATTAAGTGACAGAAAAAGTAACAGAATAATCCAGAATGCACCCTCCTAAATAGAGGCGGTGGCCAGACAAATGACCTGTAATGTACTGTGGTAGACCTGAATGGATCGGACACTCTATCTGGGGCTGGACAGACTGCCTACATAAATATGAGGGAACTGTCTACACGAGATAGCTGATGGCTAAGCTTCAAGATGTCACCCAGCTTGTAGAGGACTGGACATACAATTGAGATAAGCAGTTTCCCACAGGGTAGCCATGGGAGCGAAAGTGTTTATTTGCAGTGAGAAATTTAGCCCCTGGAGAAAGCACTAACACCAAGATGACTTAAGTTAGCTGGGAAAGAGGGAGAAAGGAGATATGAGAAGGGAGAGGACAGATGGCTTAGAATCTGTGCTTTCTGCTTTATTTGATTTTTGTCGTGGTTAGAGAATAGCTCAAGGCAGGAGAGCTCCTGCATCTTTCACTATTACACTCCCTAGTCCTTGCCTTGCCTTTAAAAATTTCATTATGTCTCTTTAGAAGGCTTTGTGGGAGAACATAATAGTATAAAAACCCATGCTGCTTCTAAGCTTAAAGCAATTTTTATCAGCTTCCAGAAGCTTCCCTTTGGAATAATCTGTTAATCATCTTTATTTTAGAAATTCGAAATGAATAATATAACTACAAAGGACTCACTTAGTTAGGACTTCTAGATCAGTGATGAAGGTACACATGAATCCCCACTCCACCCCAGGAACCCCAGGGCAGCTCTGCAGGGGTCTCATTTGGAGCCTTCCAGTAAAGAATCAACCGGCTGCCCAGAGGGTGGGGTGTGAGAAGCCCTGGGAAAGGAAAAAAACTGAATTGCAACAGGCTTGTTTCTCCTAACACCCTCCTCTTTTCCCACTAGAGTTTGCGTGCTCGCAGGCACCATTTGTTCTCATACAAAGGAAAAAATAGCTCTGTTGTGAGTTCCTTGTGTGCCTGACTTGATTACCTGACGTTGGGATGGTTTGTTTTCTGGGATGCCTAGAGCTGTACACGTTCCTTTCTGGGGTGAACGCTTTCTATAGACATAAACAGCCAACTAGGCTGCAGGGAAAAAAACCTGTAGCTGCCTTTTCTTTCTTTGGAGCTACATTCCTGCAGAGATAAATATACAGAAAGACAGACAGATTATAAAGGAGGAAGGATGCCGTGTCAGCATGAGGGCTCCAAAGGGAACAAAAGGGTTATCATGTGCAGACACTGAAATAGAATATAAAGCTATCAGGACTGGGGAAATAGTGAGGCCTCCTGGGGAACAATCTGCAAAGAAATTATGAACCTTCTAGGAACACAAGCTTTGGGTCTAGTCGGGTGTGACTGAAACTTGAAAATCTATGTTGAGTAATGCCACCGCACAGCGAGGGGAGAAGCCATTGCCTTTACGTTTTTGCTCTGAGCGAGGCACCCTGGCCTTGGGCAAAGGGCTTGTTTAGAAGCTGCCCCTGTTTAATGCAGTGTAGCTGGGGCAAGTGGGAGTGCAGAGTAGGTCTTTGAAATGAGCCGTGTTAACAGGTCAAACAGAAAGAGGGCAGTAGAGCTGCTGTGGAGTGCATATCTCTCACACGAGATATGGCACATTCATTTTACATGTAAGACTTTTTAAAAAGCAGATTCTCTCCCCCACTCCCTTTGGCTTTTTGGCAAGCTCGTTAGAATCCAGTGAACCAAGTCAAGGCTGTTGCTAGCCCTTATCTAGTGCAGGATCTTTATTCCTTTGCGGATTGAGCGGCTAATGTAAACTGTGTAGAAGAAAGGTCATTTCTTGTTTTAGTCTCCATTTCAATAAGTAGTTAACCTTTGAGTCAACCGACTCTGTACCCATGTTCAACTTTTTTACCCCTCATAGGCACTCTCATTTACCCTCCTTTAATTATGGTACATCTTGTTTACGGGCCACAGGCTGGTTTAAGATCCAATTGGCCATTTGCCCTTTCATAATAGAGACAGTTTATTGACCCGTGTTAAGGACAGTCAGTTGTGAGTGCAGAGTTAGATGAAAAAAATTAAGGAAAGGAGGCTGCCCTTTAAGGAAACTTAGCCTCTAATTAAAGTAATACTTAAGCCATTATGCCTATTGGGAGGGTTTTGGGTTTGCTGTTAACTTACACAAATAAAAGCCCTCAGTTAAATTCAAGCCCAGTACCTCATCATCAGTGTGCTAGGGTTGAATGCCAAGATCGGTGCCCATGCTGGGGCAAAATGGTTTAAATTTTGAACACCTGTCATCTGTGTGCTTCAGCTTAATGTTCATTTTCAAGGTGGACAGAACCCCTGACAGGAATTGGGGCTGCCTCATTCTGAGTTTGCCTTTCAAAGCCAGAGATTACCCTTCTCAAATTTGATTCCAAATTTAATTCCAAGCCATCTATGAGTAAAAATAGATTTGCATTGATTTTTGTTGCTTTTGGTGAGGATGGTGATTTATGATTTAATTAAGATTGGTTCTTAAGATTACTGTGTTACAGCCATGAAATGCACAACATATTCTGCCCCACCCAACAACGTCAAAAGAGTCCCTCCCATGCACCTTCATGACAAAAAGAAATCCACATCCACACCCCCACAGAGGAACATCTTATTTAGAGAATCCAAAGACATTTTAAGGATCTCACTGGCCTTATTAAAAAGTTTGCAGAATAGAGAGAAGTGAGACTTGGTAGTGCAGTTTGCATCAGCTATGGGCTGAGCAGGTGGATGAGTGGCATAGGGATTTAGTATACTAGATGGAATTTGAGGTCTCAGCTCAAAAGGCATCCCATTTTGCTCCACCTAAACCCAGCTTATAACTTGGCTCCAGCTCTGGAGTCCTGCTGTTCCCCAAGGCCTTTATTCCTACGTCACAGTCTACATAGAGAGTTGTGTTGATTTTAGAAATAACCCAAACATTGCCAGGAAAAGTTTTGCCGAAAGCTTGCAGAATCAAAGTGGTCTGTAGAAACCATTGCAAGTGCGCAGAGCAAAGCCAGCTCTTCCCCTTTTTCCCCAGGCCATGCGGCTTGGGTTTTGACCTCCACTTCACCCTCTGGCATCTGTCCTTGATCCCAGTCTGAGTCCATTTCACACCAGAGATGTTGCCAGTATTGTTAGGGGGTTTGATGTGATGTGAATTCCTATTCCCGAGAAAACTCGGACAGAGAAATTCACAGAATCTTGGAAACAGGGAGCCTGGAAAGCTTAGAGTCTTTCTGTGCAGCCTGTGTACTAAAAGCAAGCAAAAGAAACTGTTCCCCGTCCAGATAGCTGACTGATTTGAAAGATGTCTGAGAGTGGAGACCCCATAGGCTTCCTCAGGGGTTCAAGTCTGTGTTTTGTTCCAGGTGGTCTAGGTTCTTCCATTGGTCCTATTAAAATCCATCCTGTTGGTTCTACACCCATCCCTGACACCTCTTTTGTCAAACCTTAGTTTTGCATCTGTGAGTCTGAGCTATCCATCCTCCAGAAAATACCCTCCACTCCAATACCAACCCAACCTTCCATTTAGATCCATTCTAACCAGAATGTTCATTGGTGCCATGTAGATATCTGGTCCTTCTGAATTTTGAAAATGAGGCAAATGTCTTCGTTCATTTATTTATTCATTCAAAACATATTTTTGAGCATGTAGTACATGCCGGTCACTCTTCTGTGTGCTTGGGACATATAAAGAAACAACAAAAAATTTGTTTCCTTGAAAGCTCACATTATAAAGGAAGGAGAGGAGTGTGGGGAAGATGACAAACAATAAACAATTGATAAATCTGTGACACATTAGAAATCAAAATTGGTGCATAAATAATAAAGCAGGTAAAGAAAAATCTTAGTGTGCAGATGGAGGGGGAAGGGAAGATTATAATAAATTTTCAAGTATAACTACTGAACATGAGAAAAATGGCAAATGAGGATTTCTATTCCTTCTTAGGAAGAATTGGTCTTGCTAATAAACAAGTATGAGGATAGTGAGACACATGTCACTATATGAAGAATTAAACTTTATACTCTGCATGTATTTATATTTATAAAACAAAGCATATTATTTTATGATTATATACATTATATATGTGTACACACATATAGATGATAATATACAATTTAAGAAAAAATATGTACCCTAAGAGAACTTTGATATTCTTTCAAGTCAGATAGATACATAGGAAATTGTTATTTTCCCAAATAATCTTTCTGCTTACTTTGGGAGAACTTTCTAATCTGACTAATTGACATCTCTTGATAACATGACACACAGAAGCATCTCCCTGGCTTTGTACCATGTCCTGCTAATCAGGCTTAAAGCTACTTCATGCTACCCTTCAGCCCAATATGGCTATTGGAAGAAGAAGGGATGCAGGACAAGGAAGTTCGCATAGTAAGAGGAGGCTTCACTCCCCCAATCCCGCCCTTCCTTAAGGGAGGAATGGCATTGGGGAGTATGGTTATAACAAGACATCTGCTTGCACACAGTATTCCTGCTTTGAAACCCAAGTCAGAACCATAGTTTCTCATTGCTCTGAAAGTACTTGGTGCGCAAATAAGCAAATGGGGGATTAGGAATGTCCAGTCATTGTTCAAGGATTTTCTGGAATTTGGAACATTGTGATTTTCGTTGTTTAGAGAAGGCTTTGGTTGCCTGTTTATCATACAGTGCAGGCTCATGAATAACTTCCTGGGGGAATGGCCCACATTCTTGGTCCTGTTGGCGTCTCTTGCCCAGCAAGGTTCATTCAGGGCGTCTTCCCAACATCCTGTCTGAGAATGACCTTCTTTTCTCTACTTACTAAGCTCTGAGTCCTTATTGAAATGACCTCCTGCACAGGAAGGCCCGCTGTGGCGCCTGGCAAGAGAAAACAGCCCTGGTTTCTAGGAAGTTACACACACACACATACACACATACTAGAAGTCCTGTTCAGAAAAGGCAAAGTGTTTATGTTTCTCCACAGGCTTGGTACAGAAAACTGACAGAAATGCCAGCAATTTACAGAATGGGGTGAAGGCAGGTGCAGGGAACACAACTGGAAACCAGAGAACACAACAAGTGTCATGTCTTCTGGTCCAGCAGCCTCAGTGACCATGCCATGCAGATGTGGATACTGAGACAAAGCCAAGGGCAACGCATGTGAGTGTGTGTGTGTCCCCATGGGTGCACTCAAGCTTAAAATCTACCCAATGGAAAGCCTGCAAAGCCCTCAGCATTTAAGAGAAAAATAACCACGGGATTGATCTTTACATCTAGAAAAATTTTGCTCTTGCCATATATATTCTAAAGTGTCAGGCTTTTTTCATTTTCTAAGTGGTACCAGTGAAAGCTGGGGAATCTTAAAGAAAGTGGTAGGCATGCTATTTAAATTTAATCTAGGTTTTAAATAAGGCCTGCTTGAACATAAGGAACTCTAAGGAGAACTCTCCCTCTGGTAGAATATACAATTTTAGACATAAGACCTCTGTAAATATTATGTACAAGACAATCACTGCATGAGGACTCTATGACCAAAGAGGTTAGTGCCCTGGCCCTGGTCATCCCACTGGGTGCAGCATGGTAGTGAAGAATCGTGATTCCCACTTCAGGGGGTTCAACATGCCAGGTTCCCCTCTCTCTGGGCCTGGCGAGGTGTCATGGGTGGTGACCTGTGCAGTTGTACAGGCCCTGCTCTCAGAATGGGCCCACACCTGGTTTAACACTCTGCTGTCACTATCTTGAATCCTTAATAATATTATCTTTGAATTTGTGTTTTGTAAATGAAGTCCGATGGGACAGTGGCACACATGTGTGTGAGCTGAGTAGTTACACATAATATGTAGCATTTGAGATGCCCCATGAGCACAGAAATACGGAAGACCCATGATATGTTTGAGTACAGGGAAGACTCAAAGAAAATGCCTTTCTGAGAGTAAGGTGAGTGGGGGAGGGGGAGGGGCAGTGACAGTCCCAAGAGGCCTCACTTTCCATTTGAACCAGAACTTGCTGTGAATACAGAAAGAAGGCAGTGGTTTTCTAGGAAACACAGATGACCAAGGAACTCTATGTCCTTTCTTACTCTTGTTACCTCCCTGTGTTAACCACTTATGCTGAAAATGAAGATAGAAGAAAAGGGAAAAATAAGGCAGTCCTTCCTTACTCATCCATAAGCCAAAGGCAGAGACTGCTGGCAGAATGTGCATATATCAACAAGTGAAATAAAAACAATTGTTGGTTCTGTGCAGCATTTCTACTGTCCTAGTAAGAACAAAATACATATGCATGCAGGAGCTGCAAAATATGAATTATGTAATTTTAGTGACCTTGCATAAGACTTACATGCTCTTATATTTGTATTTAAAACTTGCATTGCACAAAATAAAGATAAACAAAAAAGTCATGCTAATCATGGAAAAATTCAACTTCTCTTTACTTAGAATGACATTAAATAGCAAATTAAAAAAATACCATGACAATTTGGGAGATTGCAGAAGAAAGAGAAAAGCTTTATATTATAATATTTTTAATAATATTTTTCCTCTGCTGTTAAATTATTTTCTTTCTGCTCTGGGACCCACAAAATACCTTGCTGGCAATAAATACAAATGCCTGCAGAAACACCTCATGAGGTTGTTAGACTCAATCCTGATAACAGATTTATCTAGTTCACATCCCCTCATGCTCATATCATGCTTAATTAGAATTTTATTTTAGTAATTGTCTTTGTTTGGATACCCCCAGAAGCATACCCTTATATAAAATTTAATTGGAAGTAGTTTTTAGGAAGATAATCCCTGAAAACCAGAAAGGGAGAGGGAAACAGACAAGTGAACTAGGTCAGGTCTTAGCCGTTACGTACCGTGATGGGTACCTGGGGTCCTAAGATATTTCCTGGCATTTCCTGGAATTAGAAGGATACCAGGAGGGGCAGAGCAACTCCCAGAGGGGTGGACGTCACCTGCATTGGTGGGAATCACACAGCCTGGCATGGGCTGCCCAGGCATCATGAAACTTGGCCCTGGGGTGGATGGGTGGGAGCATCTGGTGGCTCACCAGAGGGTAAGGATGGGGGCTGCTGACGAGGCATCGCGGCAGGGTGCTCTGCTGCTCCAAGTGGTACCAGGTATTGAGGGCAGGGTACCAATAGCATGTGACTGGCCCTACGAGACTGGTAAGAAGCCCAGAGATGTATGGAGGCAGAGATTTGCCCCTGTCATATCAGCAAGAAGGGAAATCCTCACCATGGGCAATGCTTTTTTTGGCTGGAATTGGAGAAACAATGGCCCAGACAACATAGGCGGCCAAGTCGTTATTAACATCTTGGTTACAGGAACAAGTCTACTGGGGACTTAAAGAAGTCCAATTTGTACTCCAAAGACCCAAGAGTACAGATTCTTCATGAACTCCCTGGCCGCAGAACAGAGAGTCCTAGAACAAAGCCCGTTTTGATCTTTTGTCTTAGTTAGGGGCGATATGGTACCTCCAGCATAAACTACGACGCTTGTATTGTGCGCATGCCAGCAATAAAAAAGGAAAACACAACCAGGTGGTTTGGTTAGTTTTGGCATGCACAGTTCAGGGTGGGAAATTCCCTCACATTCTGGCTGATTACCTAGTATTTAATTTTTTGAGTAAATGTGTCAGTTTCAAAATACCAGAGGTTCTCATTGAAAGGTAATCACAAAGAATTGGACGTCCTGGTATTTGGAATAAACATTCCAGCTGGTTGGCATTATAGTCTTGACTGTAATATCAGTGATAACAGTGGTGACCATGCTACAGTGAAAGGTACTTGGGGACCTCCCATAAGAAGCCTTTCCACTTATGGTAAAAGGCAGTAAGGAAGTGGAGAGCTGATGTTTAACCCTAAACAGTCTGTATTTGCAGGAGCACTTCCTAGGTGCCCCAGTGTGGGCATCAAGGAACTGCCTTAAGCCTTAGAGGCTCTGGGACAACAACCATCTGTTATCAGACCTGGTTTTGGAATCCACTGTCTGATTTTAGGCAGACCTTTGTCTTAGCTTTAAGAAACTTCTGGCTTACCGGTTTGAAGTAAACACAGTTGTTAGGCTCTGGTTTCTGATTCCTAAGTCAGAACTAATGACATGATACGTTGTCTGACAATGGTCTGGGCTCTGGCAACCCACAGTTGGTCTCTGGACCAGCAGCATCAGCACCTCCTGAGAGTTGGCTAGAAATGCACAATCTCAGCCCCACCCTGGATGTACCGAACCAGAAACTGCATTTTCACAAGTTCCCAAGGTGATTCATTTTATACATTTTAGTTTGAGAAGCCCTGAGCTAGAATACCTGAAATATAGCAGCACCATTGTGCACATCTGTGAGACAGATGAGCCATTCCCTGGTCCAGGATAAGTCAGTTGTAAGAAGAAAGAGCTTAATTCAGGATCAATGGGCACAATCACAACTTCATCTGTTTTCTGCTCTGTGGCGTTACCACTTTTCCAGCATAAAGAAAGATTTCTTTTCTGTTAAAAAATCTATTTGGAAAAAAACACAGTGAAATAATAGAAAAGAAAAAGTATCCTTAATACCACCACCTAAAATCATGTGTATAAATAAATGTATGCTTCCCTGTCACTTTCCTAATTCCACCCACAAAGTATCACTGTTAGCCAGTTTCACTCATAACCCACACAAGATACTCCTGTGCTTATATGTTTGGCATATATGTTTCTAATGCATGCATACTCTGCATTAGAAAACCGTTTTAATAATGTTTTCTCATATGTTTTTTGAGCTAGCACAATTAAAATATTAGAGGGAGGCCACTGAAAGGCCTTTCTTTTAAAGTCTATTAGCAGCTCTGTATGAAAAGCATTTCACTTAAACAAAGGAGAGAAGGGGGCCTTTTGCAAAGTGGGACAACATGAACCAAATGGAAGGCCAGGGTGTCAGCCAGATGGCCAGCAACCTCTGCTTTCCGTTCTACTTTCTTCAGGTCTCTCTGCCAACTCAATATAACACGTAGGACACTCTCAAATAACCCAGCTCCTTCTGGAGTTTACAAATGCAACTCTCACATGGTGTGCGAGGCCAGCCGAGACTCAGGCTTGGGCCATGCTCCCTGTGGGGTCATGAAAGAGCTCCAGACTGCTGCAGGGAGGGGACTGTGTCTTAACAAACAGTTTCCCCATTTCTTTGAAACATCCTTAATGTGTTTTAAGCTGGAGCTTTTATTCTTTCTTAGAAGGCCAGGCCATAATTCAGTTGAGGTCATCATTTTCCAATTTCTCTCCAATATTTATTTGAAAAACTTTTACTTAGCTTCCTTGATCCACTTGCAATGAAATTGCTCTGAATCTTTCTAAAATTTTTAAATACAGATATAAATATGTGTGTGTATATGTGCATGTGTGTGTATATATATATATATGTATATATATATAATATATATATATATACACACACATATATACACTTAAGCTCAATAATACTGGTCTTACAACTTTTTATATACTTTTTAATATAATTTTTTACACACTAAACCTCTGCTGGCTTGCCTTCTTTCTTTTAGATTCTCAGACTTAAGTTGTGGTCTTGGAAGGTGTGGTGACCAGTACTTTTCTGCTCCGAAGAAATCTCATCTGGAGGAGTTGATATAGTCATAGGTCAAAGAGACTATATTCTTTCTTCTCACATGCAGGGTTTGGAGAAAAAGAATTACCCCATTTCTGGGACTCATGAATCTCTTTCCTTGTTTGTCTGTGTATTAGTTTCCTATTGCTGCTATAACAAATTACCACCAATTAGTGGTTTAGGACAGGAATTTGTTATCTTACAGTTCTGGAGGTCAGAAGTCCAAAACCTGTCTCAGAAGTCAAAGTGGGAGCAGGGATGGTTTCTCCTAGAGGCTGTAGGGGAGAATCACTCCTTGCCTCTTTTAGCTTCTAGAGGCTGCCAGCATTCCTTGGCACATAGCTGCATTACTCTTACCTCTCCTTCTATCATCACATCTCCTCTAATTCATACCCTCCAGTCTCCCTTTCACAAGGACCCTGGTGATTATATTGGGCTCACTAGATAATTCAAGATAATCTATCCATCTAAACATCATTAATAATCACATTCTCGAAGTCCCTTTTGTCATGTAAGATAGTCATAGGTTCTGGTAATTAGGATGTGGGCATCCTCAGGGGGGCATTATTCTGTTTACTGTAACCTAAAAGGAAAAAAATAATCAAACTGTGATCTTTCAACATGTTCCACTAGCTGAGGTGGAATTTTACTTGTTGCTTGAGCTGCTTGGACTCTCCATGTAACACTTCCTAGAAGCCTCAGAGATGGGGAGGCAGAACCATACTTTTGATAGACTTTAGAGATGTGTTTTTTACTAGAATGGAATCAATATAAAGAAGTGAGAAGGTATAAAAAAAAGGTGTGGAGGCTTAAAATGAATGCAATAATTATAATGGTTATTATTTACTGAACTTCTATGTTCCAGGCAGAATGGTAGGTACTCTGCACATATTCTTTCCTTTAATCTGCTCGGCTATTTAGAAAAGTGGGCATTGGTGTCTGTTTTAAGGATCTGAATTATGCAAATATTATTGGCTAATTGTACAACTTTCATACTAGGTGGTTGCCTAGCGACCTTCTCAGTAGAGATGATATTTCTGAATGTGATTTTTAATAACTAGAGTTAACTTCCCTAAAGACTTTGCAGAAATTCTCTGCTGTTGGTAAATTAGGTTGAACCCTAGGACATGAGCAGAATGAGTCCAGCCATCATTAGAGAGAATAATGTATATCTTGTTACCTGGTGTATCTCTCATTACTTTCCTTCCTCTTAATTAACCAACAATTTGTTGAAACTGCTTGACTTTGATCAGAACAAAGTGTAGAATGCCCTAATGGTTGGAAATCAAGACTCTGTTGTAGAATATATTTATATTTGATTAGTATATATTGAACACCTATCATGGGCTTTGGGTTGAATTGGGTTCCTGGCACATAGCTCAGTATAAGTTTGATTAAAATGGTGCTGCACCAACATATCCTACTTCAGTTAAAATGTTAAGTGGCTGAAAATGATAAGGAGAACTTCATGGTGGCTAGTTCCATTATTCTCTGACCTGTGGGAGAAGAGCCAGATGACTGGACCCCAACCCAGGTTTCAGTATTTTCACCTCTTACCTTCACGGAAGTTCAGCTTTAAAATATGTGTCTGTCTATTTTCAAACCAGATCTATTTGTCACAAATTTTAATGTGTCTTAAGGAGAAAATAAAAAATGAAAACATAATATAGGAATTTAAAATGAATCAGCCAATCTTGACATTTTTTAGGTTGTATCCAACTGGTGGTTTGCTGGAGCTAGCCTAAACTAGCTCTCAAGAACCAATTGCATATATACTTCTTTCCAAGTCCCTGTTCAGTAAAGTCAGGTTCATAGCTTGAAATTGGCCATGGTAGGGCCATTTAAATTGTGAAAGTCTGAAAATGCTACAATAGGGCTTTCTTTCTTTCTTTTTTTCTGAAGAGCCAGTTTTCCAGCATACAACAGCACATACATGTCCAGCACAGAAGTTGTGTGTGACTGTTTACCATAGTCAATTAAAGAAAGTAATTAATTAGGCAGAAATGCTAATATTTGTTAACATTAATAGTTTAACAATGCTTAAAAAGCAATATTTTAAAATCATAGATCTGAGTGTTGAAAGAGATACTAGAGAAAAATTTTTCCATTTGCCAGATGAGGAAATGGAATCGACCCTGAATAAGAAGAGCTCTGTACGCTTTTCCTTGGATGGTCCAAGCCAAATCCTCTTTCGGTGTTTTCCCCCGAAGTCTGAGCTCTCGGGATTCAAAGGTAGCGGCTATCTGTAGGGATAGGATATTTGAAGTGTCATTGTGGCCAGGGAGGCAGAGTAAGAGAGTAAATCCAAGATGAAGGGATTTTGGTGGACATATCAGGGAAGGTTTACCTCTGCCTAGACTTGTAATGATTAACAAGACAAACAATTTCTGTTTTTCATAAGTTTTTTATTAATTCCAAACTACTTTTACACATCAAATATGAAGAAGATCCTAGGGCCAGAACTGTGCTAAACTACCAGCCATTTCTTACTGGACTCTCAGCTACAGAAACTCCTATGACACATGCATGGACATGGTCTCAGGAAAAATCCAGGGCAGAGGAAGTTTTTTTATTATGCCAGAGCTGTTCGTGAAATCATCTCTCCATGGCTAAGCAAACCAAACAGATTAATTTGTTTTAAAATTTTACATAAGCAGAAAATCAACCATAAAACAGCCTGTAGGAGGGTAGGCTTTTCACAATTAACATCCAGAGAAGAACATATGAATGTTCCTTCTGTCAACATTCCTCTGCTCAGCACTTCCTGCCCTGTTTGCTGGCTTCAGCCCCACACTGAGCCTGCTGAAGCATGAAGCTGGGGAGGTCAAGTATCTCACATGGACTAAATCACAGATGTCACTTTTCTTCTTCCAGCCCTCAAGGCACTGAACTATGTAGGGCGAAGGTTAGAATTATAGTTCTTGGCGATTACTCTGTGTTCCTGGGAGCAGTCTTTTCTCCCCATGTTTCTCTGGCCTCCACATGTCACCTCCCACCCTAACCTTGCCCCATCTTATAAAAATCCTTGCAAAAATAAATGAGGGAGAAAATGATGTAATTAACAGTTTACATATGAACTCTGGTATGTTGTAAAAGCTGAGCACTTGTGTCCAAAAACCTAAGGTGAATCTGGTTGTGTGTATTTTATGTAATAGCACCTTGTTAAGGGGTTTCTGATTCCAGAAGACCCCACAGAAATGACTGCAGATTAGTGTAGCAGATATTTTCAGCAATTTGGCTAGCCTCTTACTATCCCTCTTTCTACAAACTTCTTAGCCATTGCATATAGGCACCACATGACTAAGACTATTCTTCTTTACTATCAACCCAGTACCCCTAGAAAGAGCTCTTGAGGCTTGACAAAGGTGAATCTGGCAATAGAACACTTTATGTGATAGAGTAGAAAGGTCAGAGGCAGGCAGACCAGCCAGGGTCTGTGTCATGAGCCCTGGGCTGGGTTGTGATGGCGATGGGCCTAGAGAGAATGAGATGGGAGAGGCAAGTGAAAGGAAGGATGGAAAGGAGTTTGGATTTAAGGATTCAAGCATATGAAAAGCAACTATGATTCCAAGGGCTTGAGCTTGGGCCATGGGAGAATGGGGGTACCACTGACAAAAGTGAGAGGAATAAAATGGGATGAATGCTGAAGCAATGAGTGAATAAGAAAAAATTCTGGATGGCGCTGTATTACTAGACATGGACTTTGTGGTGCCAGCCCACAGGGCAATACTAAGTTACCTTCATGAAAAATAAATACTAATTAAACATTGACCTGCCTAAGGCTATTGTGCTGAGGGCTTGAAGAATAACAATTTTAAAAGTTTTGGTTTCTTCCTCTCCCCAGCAAGGGCTTGATGTCATTGACAGGTTACTACTGCTATGTATTTATAGCCTCTTGGGACGCAGCAAGATTCCTGGCAGCCACTCAGATAAGATTCTTTAGCTGAGTGAGACCACCTGGAAAGTTTCAATCCCAGAAAGGTTTAGCTTGAGCCATCCACTTATCCCATAAACACCGATCGACTATCCTATAGGCCAGGCACTGGGCTGTGGCCTGGGAGCACAGGGTAAATAAGACAAACACATTCTCCCCAACACGAGTACACTAAGGGGGCCCCTAAGACTGATCTCCATAGATAGTGTATTAGCTCAGCCTGCTATGATGAAGTACCACAGACTGAGTGGCTTAAACAGCAGAAATGTATTTCTTCGTAGTTCTGGAGGCTGGAAGTCCAAAGTTAGTGTGTGGGCAGTGTTAGCTTCTTCTGAGGCCTCTTATAGATAGATTACTTATAGATAGATGTCTTTCTTCCCCTGTGTCTTCACATCTTCTCTCTGTATGTGTCTGCATCCTAATCTCTTCTTCTTATAAGGATACCAGTCCTTCAGTTAGGGCTCACTCTTATGACCTCATTTTATCTTAAATACCCCATCTCATGGGCACCAAGAAGCCAGAATGTCTGACTGAGCTAGCTACAAAGACCTTCTGACCGAGAAGAAAACCCATTCATGTCTTGGACAGGCCCATCCCTCTGCATAGGGATCTATCCCTCTTATCTCTCTGAGAAAGTTTATGCACAGAACTAGGCTTTTGTTCACACAAATGAAGCAATTGGTGTAGTGTGGTAATGTGTATGAAAAAGAAGAACCACTGACTTCAAGTAGGACACCTTTGTGGCCTTCTCTCCAAGTCAGGGGACATTTGGAGGACCGCTTCTCACCTCCATGTAGCGTCTAAAGGTTTTATCTCTCTCTCATCAGGCCCCTGGTCACTGACATAAAACTTGCACATTCTGTCCTCTTCATTATTCACTGGTATTTTCTCTGCTTGATAAAAATCTCGAGGTTGACGTAAAGATTTGACTTTTTAATTTTTATTTAATTGTTTCCAGTTTGGTTTAGCATAACAAAAAAATCTCTTAGAACTCTTCAAGAATCCTTTCTGAGACCAGGATCTTTCTTATAATGTCTTCTTATAAAATGTCACAGTTACCCAAGCTGAAACTCAGTGAATTCTTAGGACTTTGCTCATAGAATTTCCCTGAACTAGTCTCAACTCTCCTCTGATCATATTTTCTTTGCGCAAGTCCTTTGTACTGAGTTCACTACAAAGTTTCTTCATTTTCCTCTGAGCTCACAGTTCTTTGTAAAATTCTTGAACATTTTTACAATTCTCTCCTATGATTACCCACCTGGGCAGCATGAAATTCAAATTCATGGCTCCATAACTCAGACAAATATTGGCACAAAATAATTTTATCTAAATTATACATGATTACTCCAGCCCTAAGCAGTCCTCTGGTTGTTAATACACCTATGATTGTAGAAGGGTGAGCACACATGCTTGTGAGAGAGTGTATATAAATGGGAGGAACTATTTTCCTCTGAAAGGTTAAGTCTCATGAGCTTACTAGATCTTTTTTATTTGTTTTCAAATTCCAATATTCCTACCTGAATTGCTGAAAAAACAAACAAAAAGCCTAGATCTTTTAGGAGGGTTGGCAACAGTGTTTAAAAGCCCATAAAAGTCAGACAATAGGTTGTTAACATTTAAGCCAAGTGGTAAAAAGTTGAAAGAGCATTCGGTAGGCTAAGAAGTCGCTTCAGACCCTTGTTGTCAAGCCACTATGGTTGCTGCTTAAGACCTGGTGTGGTATTAATGCTATTTGTACACAACTATTTTAGAACTTGATTGTTTAAAAGGAAAAATAAGTCATTTGCTTGTAAAATTGAGAATGCCTTCTTGTGAGCACTTTAGACTACCTGAAGTGCAGGCTGAGCTTTCTTCTCACATTTTGTAATTAGGACAACTCTTAGCACATTGGCTTCTCCAGAAGCAGATTCTGAGATGATTTGCCTGCTAAGGTTTGACTGAGGAGTACTCTCAGGATCACTGCCTGTCAGGGGCATAGGGACAAGTTGAGTCAATGTAGTTGCCACAAGGTCTCAGCAGACCCTAAAGGTGAGAGGGGCTCTGAAGCAGGGATGGCCCTGCATAGAAATCCTGAGCTGGGGAAGGGACCAGGCATTCCTACCCTGCATTAGCTACTTGTTAGATGTTTGCTGCCCCAGGAAGGGGAGTGATGGCTGGTGAGTGGCTCTCTTTAGCAGAGTTAATTCTGAAAGAGGACTGACAGCATTGGACTGTAGCACAGTATCCATGATATTCCCTTATGCTTCGTGGAAGATTATTGAGGAATTTGCAGATTAAAAAAAAGATTTAAAAAAGAATACTAATGTTAAAATAATGACAGGTATCAGGAACACAAATAACAGAAAACCTGACTACAGCAGATGAAACACAGAGTGGCTTTTCTGTGTTCTGCAACATGGCATGTGCAGATGAGTGGGCAGGAATGGGCCAACAGGGCATCTGCTGTGCCATGCACGGGGCTCTGTCCATTGCTCCAAGTTACCATTTTTTTGGCTACCCAACCCTTATGCTTGTCCTCTTGTGGTTGCATGATGGCTAGTTCCTTCTAAGCAGGAATGGGAAAAGGGCAAGGGGCAAAGAACAGAGGGCTTTTTTTGTAGCCAGACCTTGCTTTTTTCATCTGAGAAGGGACATTCTTTTTGAGGACGCCCACCTACAGCTCATTGGCTAACATTGTGTAACATAACTACTCCAGCTCTGAGAGAGGTTAAGAAATATAGTATTTTTAGCTGCACACTTTGCTTTCCTCAAGAAAGGGAAGACAGGAAGCATAATTATCAGAAAGGCAACAGGCGGTGTTGGCTCTAAGGCCCCTGGTGCAAATTGAGCTTCTGGATTAATTTAGAACTTAGTGTTTGAGGCTTAACACATGAACTCCTTCTCCTTCTCTCCCTTCTTCTCTTTTTCCCTTTCTTTCTTTCTTCCTTCCCTCCTTTAAACATATTTATTCTGTGGCTTTGATGGATAACAGGGTAAAGGAGAGAAAGTGTTAAAGATAATTCCCAGACTTTTGCTGTGGGAAGGTGGTGATATGTTAAGGATAAAGATGAGGAGCTCAAGTCTAGCCATGTTGACATTGCAGTCCTGTGGAATATCTAGATGGAGAGTCTGGTCGAGCTATAGATAATAGTGTAAAACTGAGAAGAAAGCTCTGGGCTAGAGATACAGATCAGGAAGTCATCAGCCATATGATTGGGTAAGGCATTGCAGAAGTGTGAGAAGAAAAGATAGCCAAGAACTCTCAGAGAACATTTTCTTCATTAAATCAAATCCCAGCTGCCCCATACCTGAGGTGGTTCTCCCCTCTCATAGCTTCCTTTAAGGTTTTCATGTCTGTTCCACCCATTTGATGCTTGCCACAGACTTCCTAGTGTTAGTATGGATTCCTTTTCTCCCCAAGTCATGGGAGCTCTGTAGTTATGCGAGGTCTTGCTACTTGGTGGGTCAATATCAACACCTTCATAAACCTTCCTTCCTTCTGCCTCCATTATTCTCAGCATTCTCCAAGGTATGTCCATTGTCTCTCAGCAAGGGAAGGTGGTAGGAAAATGAAGAATTCGGGAAACCTGGCAAGTGCAAGGTGGGGTCCCAGTAGGACGTTTTGAGGGACTCCATCAGATGACAGGACAGGGCTCAGAAAGAGAGTGAAGAGAAGCTCAGTGACCTTATGTGTTGGTGGACTCAAGATGAGGAAATTGTGTAAAGAGATTTGGGGTCATTGTGGGGACAACCATAGGAAGAAGCTGTAACTAAGGTGATCTCAGAGACTCAGGGTTTTCCCAGGTTAGACCAAAAAGGGAGAGTGATGTGATTTCCAGGCCTACAAGGCTGGGAGTGGGGGAGAGAGCAAGTAGAGAGAAGGAGGGGAAGGATGCAAGAAGGAGGACTGAATATGCTTGGAATGTCCTGTTAGGAATTTAGGGAAAGACAGAGAGGTAGCTGGTCAGGTGAAGAGAAAGGGGCATTGCAAGGAAAGTGATAGCTCCCTCTCTTGCAGAGGCTGCTGTTGTTTCTGCTTCTCTCACAGCTTCATTTGTTTCTATGGGAATCAGATCCCCAACCCTGCATCTCAGCCTTTGGAGAGGGGTGAGAACCTCTCGGTAACCATAGACTCTTTGGGCTACCAAGGGAAAACTCAAACTCCCCTTTTTGCAAGGATATAGACAAGTTACCCAGGACCCAAGCCTAAGAACATTTGAGTAACACTATTGGGGCTTGTATCGTGGCTCCAAAAGATATGCCTGGTGAAACTTCAAAATGTGAACTTATTTGGAATAAGTGTCTTAATGTAATTAAAGTAAGGAACTCAAATTGAGATTATCCTGATTTAGGGTAGACCCTGAATCCAGTGAGGAGTGTCACTATAGACAGAAAAGAAGACATAGAGACACAGAGAGGAGAACACATGTAACAATGGAGGCAGACTGGAATAATGCATTTATAAATGAAGAACACCAAGAATTGCAAGAAGCCACCAGAAGCTAGGAGAGAGGCATGGAACAGATTCTCCCACGGAGTCTTCAGAAGTAAGCAACTCTGCCAGACATTTTGATTTTGGACATCTGGCTTTTAGAACTATGAGAGAAATAAATTTCTGATGGTTTAAGCTACCCAGTTTGTGGTAATTTGTGGTAACACCTCAGGGTAGGCTGGCTCTCAGATGAGGTCTTAGCATTGTGTCTACTAGTTAGCAATGTACAATTTACAATTTCAAAGTCTTCTCACATATATTACTGTATCCTCAGAACAACTCAATGAAGAGGGAAGCCAAGGACAGTTACCTATTTTACCCAGGAAAAAAATTAAAGCTTAGAGAATGTTTAACTATTATACTTGTTCTATTATTTGCTAATGCATGTATGATTGAATCAGTGGGAAATAAGTTATTTTTTTTTCTCTTGTATTGGTTAGGAATGTATTTGGCAACAACTATGAAAAATATTGACTAGCAGTGGCTTCAAAAAATAAGGATTTGTTCATCTCACAAAATAATATTCTGAGAGGACCAGGCTAGGGTTGATGGGGAGCCCACTCATGCTAGGGACTTCTATCTATCCACTGTGTCATGCTTACATGTAGGGCCCTGATATTGCCATTCTTGTTTTCCATAAGGCAGCTTCATCTCCCAGCAATACAGTAGGGAAAATGGAAAGGGAGAAAGAAGAGAAGGTAAAGGGGGCCACAGAAATGAAGAACTTTCTCTTAGCCAGGCTCTGCCTTGTGTTTTAGAAGGGTCCTACTACTCAGAGACTTCCGCCTGCACACCACCAGCCAAAATGGTGTCATATGGCAGATTGCTTCTCTAAGGAGGAAAGTTGGGGAGACAGGGATGGGTTTTGTCCAACAGTTTGCCACACTGCCTTAGCCCTAATCCAAGTGTTGAGCTGAATATAGAAGAGGAAGGGCCTCATGGTCTGGAATTTCAGGGGAGGCCTCGCAAGTGGTGATCTGGAGTAGAAAACGCAACCGGCCCAGCATTTCCAGTATTCTTTGTCTCCTAAACTCTGCTTGGATTGGTACTTGATGAATTCATTCATTTTTTTAGGAATAGCTGGTTGCTATTATTAATAATTAATGATAGGGTAACAATAATCATGATGATAAAGCATTGTCAATATCCATCTGCTTGTTAGACTTTTTCTTAATCTTAGCAACTATGTATGTTAGGTGGAAACAAAGGCAATAAATATGTGCTGCCATTTGAACCTTTGACCTTTTTAATTTCCCACTCCAAAAAAAAAAAATTAAAGAAATAAAAATACGAACTGCAACTATTTTTGACATATTGTCTTAAAATTATTACTTTCTGTCTTGGCTCATTAGAATAACAACAACAAAAAGCAATATGAAAGCTATTTTGTTTCCACCCAGGATTTTAATTTGCTTTGCTATGAAAATTTCAGAGGCCAAACTGAAATGCTAAATAAAATTAATACTTCAAAAAAAACATCGAGTCTTTCTGGCAATCTGCAGTAGCAGGTAGAGGAAGCCCTGTTCAGGCACATCTTCCTCTCTGTCAGTGACAAACTGCCACTCTGCCTTTGCAGTTCAGGATGATTAAGCAATGGGGAGTGTGGTGGATCCCAAATCTTTGTCCAGAGAAAGACCATTTGTTGGCCTCTGAACACAGGCAGTTTGCCATGAAGTCTTGAAGCTTAACCTCTACGGCCTCTCACTTGCAGGGGTCCCCTTTCTGCAAAGGGCCCTAGCAATGTGTTAAATCATATGCTTCTGAAAATTCATAGGAGGCATTTGCAGAAGGAATCTTTTCAAATTTTTTTCCTTAAACATGGTGCCCCAAATTGTCTAAGCTCCGGGATCCACAAAACCTGAATCTGCCCTTGCCTCAGGGTTGACATTGTTGACAAACATTAACAGAGGTTCAGTGAACATTTGCCTTTCTTCCTCCTCACACCTTTGGCCTCCCAACACACAGCATTCCTCTCTTCACAGGCCTGAGGCTCGCTGGCCAGGCAGGCTAGACAGTCAGTCCTCCATGGTTGAATTGGGGTGTTTTCCAACTAGAGGGACATGCACAGACAGCTGCTCTATGAAGAGTGTTGAAAGAGGAAAGCCAGGTGGAGCAAATCTTCACCACTACATTATTGGAAACCAAGCCAAATACATATCTTTATGTGAGTGCAGCTTCTCTGGGAAAACTCTGAAAACCACGCTAGGGGTGGATGATCCTGTCCATGTGTTCCCTGCTCCTGTTGGCTTTGTAAGACCTGGTACATTGTGTTGATAGTATCTGCTCATGTGTTTCATCTCCAATGCTAGTCCATGAGCTCCTTGAGGGCATTTATCTTTTATCTTCTCTATGCCCAGAACCAGGGCTCAGCAGAGTGGCTGGTAAACAGTAGGCCCTCTGACTATTTGCTAAATCAATCTCTCTACCGACCCTCTTCTACCCCCTTCTCAAACAGGCGGTTTATAAAAAGGGATGCTGACACTCTAGCATTTCTCTGGTAAGGCTATTATAAGGAGGACTTCCTTGTACATAATCCTTCATAGAGTGTGGGGCAGCATTAGCCTTTTGAGTAGCCACTCTGACTAATTACTGCCAGTGTGTGATTTTTAGAAAAATCAGACAAGGATTCCTGACCTCAACTATTGCATCCTCACAGAGTCAGACTAGCCAGCATTGAAAAGCTGGGCTGGAGGTCAGAAGGGGTTAAAGTTTAAGTAGAGCAAGATTTTATGCAGCTGTACACCTCCTAAACAGTCTACACTTAATTACCTGGCAGCTAAGCTCTGGCTGTGACTGGCTTCAGGTGTCAGATTAACCTGGTTTCTGAAGTTTATTTGATCACAACCATATACTCTATGCCATCACAGGTCTTATGTTCTGCTCACATGGCATCACTATCTTTCAATGATCATCCTGCAGAGGAAAAAATGACTTCTAGGAAACTCTAAACAAATTACTGTAACAATAGGCATTAGCTGGATTAGGAAAGCCATCGCATCTTGTATTTGTTACTCTATTTGGGGTGCCGCCTACACACCTTAATTTTATTTCTGTGTAATTGGAATAAACCTTATTATATAGCATTTTCATGAAGATTAGATAAGCACAAGGCTCAGAATATTATAAGCCCTTAATAGAATGTAGTCAATAATATAATTAATAATTTTATTTGATCTGATTACTAATAAAAATTGCAATATGCTCAAGGGACAGCATAGTAAAGAAAAGAGACACTCAGGGAATTTCTGAATTGATGTAAGATTTTCTTGATGAGCTAGATATGACTGACTTGCCCATTTCAGGGATTTCCAGGGGTACAAAAATTAGCCAGCTACTGAATGACACACTTGTAAGCCATTGTTTTCTTTAAAGTGTGTGCAATTTAAATAGAGATTAAAAGCCTTTCTTATTTATGTTCCCAGAAAACTGAGATATAGCAACAGATCTTGACTGTCTGGACAAGTTCACCTTCATTTATTCCCAGCACTACTGACTCCACCCAAGGGAAGGATATTTTCTGAATCTCTTTTCTTTCAAAGAAAAACTTGGAGAGAACTATTGTCCCGGCTACCCCTGGCTGGTAGGCCTCTGCCTGAAGAGCAGTGAACTCCACAGAACCCTGGCAGACAAGGTGCCAAGGAGGAGGACTTCCATGGGCCTAGGCTAAATTCAAGGAATGTCAGGCTCCTCAGGCTCACACAGAAGCAAAACAGGGCCCCTCCACAGACAGGTGTTTGCTTTACCCTGGGGGCGAGGCCAGCGCACAGTGACCTGGCTGTCCCTGGCTGACACTCCCCACCCCCAAAGCCCTGACCCTGGACAAGGGGCAGCCATGAAAGGCAGGGCCAGCAAGGCCTGCAGCCACCATGAAAGCCTGTCCCAACTTGTGGGCTTTGGCCCAAGTGTGAAACATTTGGCTTTGAACCTGTCTGCCTTTGGCTATTTGGTTCTGGCATCCCTTTCCCTTCATGTCAAACACGTGGTTATGAATGTGGAGACTGAGAATATTTTTAGTTAAAATCTAACCATGTGCCTTCATTAGAAATGAAGACAAAAAGAGAAGAAAGGCGTATTGAAACCCATTTTCCTCTGAATTTCAATAATGGCAGTCCTTCTCCTAGTGGAGAAGCCTTAGCTGGTCCAGACAACTTGTGAGCATGACGTACCGAGATTACCAGTGTTATCATAATGTGCCTCATTTCTGTTTCCTCAATTATTATTTTTTTCAAGCCATATCTGTTAATTATCAACTGTATGCAAGGCACTGTGGTTGCCTTTGGAGAGCTCACAGTCTGGGCTCAATTGTTTCCATTATAGTTAGCATCTTGTGTGTCCCGAACCCTAGTGATGGCCACAACACCTTGTCTCCTCCATTTCTTTTTCTTTTTTTTAAACAAGATTTCTGAAAAATTTTTATTTGTAATAATTTTCTCCTTGCTGATTTTTCAAAATTGTCTCCGAACTGTTCTGTGTCATTCTCCAATTAACCTTACTGAAACATTTTTGTCTTCCTTAGACTGGCACATGTAGGGTCACACATTTAGTTGGTTTCCCCAGTTTTGTGACACTTGGTGCTGGGGACAAATGACCCTGGGTAGAGCTCAGAACTGCCACGGCAGCTGCCATGTGTGGTCCAGGAAGTTTCTTTTTAGTATGAATTCTAAAGCAGACTATGAAAACAGTGACTGATTTTCCCATGTGGTTGCTAAAGTGGTTATAAGCAAAGTTCTGAAAGAATAGTTATCATTAGAATGAACACATAGCTTTTCGTGGTGATTACATTGAAGGACACCATTTATTTGGAGACAGGAGTTCTGGTATGTTGAGGAATAAACAAATGAAAACTGAGCCTCATTACCTTACTAATCACACCCGGTACAATTTGAACCCCATGACCAATGTGCCCTAAAGGACATTTTGATTGAGCCAGAAACTTCTTTTGTGAGATGTTTCAGTCTGTAACACTGATCATTAACTAGTGCTAAGAAATCTTTGTTATCATATTTTAATATCAGGATTGAGTTTCTACAATTTATCTAATCAATGTCTATAATGTATTCTTCCTTTGGTAAGTGATGGATTAAGAACAGAAATCAGTCCTCTTCTTATCCTTGCTATTAAGTGCCCAGTGTCTGGAAGCAAAGTGGAAGCCAACGTTTAATGAATGAATGTAACATACACAAAGGAAAGACTGACTATTTAACTCACTTTTCATAGACACTTTAACAATAATATTAGTCTTGTTTTCAGGTATTCAAGATGAATTGGTAATCCAAATGAACTTGAGAAAAATTAGAGAGCTAAACAAAAGAAAGAAAATAAAACTCCCTATAAAGCAATCCTTCTCCATTGTTTTCTAGGTTCCTTTGCAATGTTTGTGCAATGTGTGTACAATTTTCTTGGGTCTCAGGTTGAGTTTAAGAGGAATTGACTGGGGCAGGTTTGCCATGAGAAGGAAAATAGGTGTGGGCTGAAAACTTATCCCAAAGGAGGACAGTCTCAGGCATGCTTCTGCCCATGATAGAAGTGGTGGTGAAGCTGAGGCAGGGGCTGCTGGGCCTGTCTCCACTGCCCTGGTTTGCCCCACACTCTGTTCGTTGTTGTTCTTAAGCTGCTTCAATGTCCCTGGAGCAGGGCAGAACAGCATCTGAGACTAAGCGCTGAGTGGATGAAAGGCAGCCTAGGGACTGCAGACTGCTCAGAGGTGCCTTCAGAGAGCTGGGAGCTCCATGTTAGCAAAAGGGGCACGAGATCAGAAATTTGGGTAACTATCATTAAAGTGACTCCCAGAGGCTGAGGTAGTTTGGAGAAATGTGGGCATTTTGTGTGCATGTGTGTATATGTGTTTGTTTTTGATGAAGTGGGTTCATACTGTATTTATTGTTCTGTATTTGTATAAATTATTACTTTTAATAAATACAAAGTAGACAGTACCATGAATGTTCTATGCCATTTTTTTCTTCTATGTTGTGTTACTGGGAAAAAGATGGTCACCTTTGCTGAGGAGGAACTTAAGAACATTTATCTGGGTTTGGCTACACCAGACAGGCACCCCTACATTTGGCAGGGTGGGTCCTGGTGCTGAGCTCCCTGTCTCCTGGGACTCCACGCTTCCCAGGGTCCCTCATCAAGACTATTTGCTCTCAGCAGACAAATCACTTTATTCTCTCTCTTCCCATATCTTTAGTTTCATGGAATTATACTTTCTAAATTATTCTAAATTGCAGACCTCAACTAACCTTTCTATTCTCCGAGATAATCTTACAGGCTCTCATTGCCTTCTGTCTCTTTATTACTCAGCAATGAAGCTACTAAAACTTTGTGACAAGCCCTTTTTTTTTTCTCTTCCCTAGACCTTTTCTGCCAACTGCCTCACCTCTCTCCACCTTTTCCTCTCTTTACTGTGGGTACCCAGTTTTGGTGCCTGTAGCCTGTGCTGGTGTATCTTTGTTTTCCAACAGGATATATACCAGGGCAATGTGGGGAGCAGGTCTCAGCCTGGGGAGGCTATGAGGGATCAGGGTCCTTTGAGCAGCACACAGGGAATGGTGCTTTTGTGCCCTGGTAAATAGGAAATGAGAGATCAGGGTGTGAACACACGTGAGAAAAGCAGTAGGTTTGGGTACAGGGGAGAGAAGAAACCACGGAAGAGAGTGTAGTACTATCTGCTGTGCCGGTGAACCCCCTTCTCTACTTAGGAAGATTCCTCATCTCCTTTGGGCCCTGGAGACCCTGAACACCCTGGCAGAGAAAGCTGAGGAACAGCCACCAGGAAGATATGGCTGCATCTACAAAAGAGGCCTTGCCAGCCACATGCCTTCAGGATTAAGACATAAACTGCAGTTTCCAGAATAATCTGGCTCCTGCTGCTACTACATTTCACTTAGAAAAGTATAAGACGTTCAGGTCACCACCTAAGCAAGCAATGGACAGTCTCAGATTCAACCTTGCCCCCTTGTTTTGATAGTTTAACGTCCCCTAAGATCTCCAATGGCAACCTTGGGGGAGTCGTTTTATTTCATTAGGTCTCAGCTTACTTATTGGTGAAATAGAACTTGCAATAAACGTACTTGGAGTCCTCTTCTCACTGTAAAATTCTTTTCTCCCTCAACTCCCCTTCGCTACCCCTCATCACCATCTAAGCCCCATTTTTCATGCAGCTATCTTAGATGCCCTCAGCTGACCATTTGAAATTCTTCCCTGGAACCTTGGTCAATGGGAGATAGGCCAAAAGCTGGGAGGTCTGCTACTCCCACAAAAAATAAAAATAGCGTGTTGTTTGGAAAGAAAGAGAAGAGGAGGAGGAGAGTAATTAAAGCTAATTATGGAAATCACAAGTTAGAAAGATACGCTAAGAGGAGAAAAATCCAAGCCTCACTGCTTGGTGGATTAACAAGTCATTCTGGTTTGAAAGTCCAGATTCCCTAGAGAGGTTTGGGTCAGGGAGCAGCCAAGAGCTTGTCATTTTAAGCCACAGTGGTATCAACAACTGTTGAAAGAACTGCAGACAGGGTAGAATAATATTTATAAAGCAAGCTGGCAAACCCCATGTTGGCAGCCTCATTCCCCTTAAACCAAGACCGCTTCTAGAATTCCCTTGTCCCCAAATATGAGGGAAGAGAGCTGGTTTTTATTTGTCATCAATGAATTAAAAAGACATTAAACATGACTTACTTGAGCACATTGAGCATTGGTGCATCGAATCCAAACGATTGTTTAGGAATGAGAGGGTTTTAAATTATCTACTCTTATCGAAAACTTTTCTAAAATAAAAGATATGGACAGCCATGGGAACACAGATGAAGTAGTTGTGCTGGTCCGCACCACACAGTTTCCCTATAGCAGGTCCTGCGGCTTCTCTGGGAAAACCCAGTTCAAAAACAACTTCTGTAGGCCAACTCTCTTATTTATTCAAAAAGCATTTATTGAGCACCAACAATATGTCATGTTTGTCGTTTAAAAAGAAAACTAAATATGGAAAGTCAGCCACCCCTACTGATTTCTCCTTTAACTGTGTTTCCATGTTTTAAGGTTGTTTGGAGGATTTTGGTCTCCGTTAATGAAGGTGTGGAGTGGGTGCTTTGCACCATTTGCTTTCCTTTGCTGAGTTGGGCTGACTTTTCTTCCTGATAATTCAGAGGTCTGACGAACCTCAATCCAGCCTGTGCCCACTTCTGTACTGCCATTTCATTTCTAATTGTGGAGCAATCTGTCTGTATTTTCTCATCTGTTTGTAACTGGATCACTGTGTTGGAAACTGTGAATTGACAGTTAGTACAAGGCGAGAGAGACCCTGACATGTGAAGGCAGAGCTGTAAAACAGTAAGTTTATCTTTCATTCCCAGGACTGAACTCCTTCTGGTAACCCACAAAATTAATTATTCTTAAAACTGTCAGCTTTACCCCCACGATGAGCTAGGTTGAAGGTTGATCTGAGAACTGAGTTCTCTACACTCTAAACCTGGTATGAGTTCTGGTCCACAGGTTAGGCCCCCTGAGTCTCCAGGCAGAAGATCTGAATAAAATGAGCTGGGTGTTTTCAACGCCCCTGTAGTGGGGCTGGGAAGCTGTTCCTAGAAGACTCATGGAACATGCTGTGGTCACTGGGACTCAGAGGAGACAGATGACCCAATAGGGATAATTTAGGAGACCAAGGACACAAGGTTGGTCCAGCTCATTCCTGGCCTGCATCTGTGAATCTTCCTTTTATTTTTCTTACTCCTCAAGTAAGGACATTCTTTGTCAGATCCTATGAGAAATATTGCCTCATCCTCCTGTCTGACTTCCTTGCCTCACCTGCCTTCTGTCCCTTCTTCCCATTGCTGCCAAAGTTATCCTGCAGCAATAAAAACCTCCACATCACATATCCACAAATTAGTAGCTTACATTGGGGTGGAAATGAGGGAAAGAGAAGGAGAAAGAGAGAGAAGAGAGAGAGCGAGAGAGAGAGAGAGAGAGAGAGAGAGAGAATCTCTTTACGCTGCCATGTTGCCTATGCTATAATGTTAAAATTTCTTAGCATCATGGTCAGTGTCTTTCAAAATCTGACTCATCTCCTAAATTCTAGCTACACAGAATCTCCTGTTGTTTGTTGAACATCCCATACTCTATCTCTCCTCTGTTGTTACCTATGGTCTTCCCTTTGCTCACTATGCCCTTCCTGCTTTCTTAGTGAACTCCTTCTCACCCATCCAGATTCTGTGTTTCCCCATATCCTTTCCACATACTCCTTCATACTCCTTTATTCTAATTATCACTTTCTATACATATCTCACTCACCAAACAGTAGTGCCATAAATCTATGATATTTTATGCACAGTGCCTAAAATATTACCCCCCAAAATCATTGAATAAATGAATGGTCATCTCTGGTAGGAAGCCAAAAGACATACCATCAGGGATTTCTATGTTAAAAAAGAAAAGTATAGAATCATGTTTTGACTTTACAGAACTTTGCTTCTATAGCAGAATTTAGAAGTTGCTGGTTTATCACGGACAAAGCATAAGAGGATCTCATGAAACAAGAACACAGTTGCACCAGCCCATTGGGTACAGATCTACGTGCATATAGGTGTGTGTCTATGTATCTATATATACAGGTGTGTAGGCCTGAGTGTATGTATGGTGTGTGTATGTGTATGTGTCTTTTGCTGTCTGGGAAAAATTTTTTTTGAGATGTTCTTGTCACTTGGTTTGTTCCAGGGCCCTTTCCTATCTCCGATAGTAGAACTTCCAATTTTCCAATTTGCTTGGTCTTATTTTACCCCATGTAGAATGTTTCTCTAGACCTTCATAAACTAAATCTTTGGCAGTGAATTTTTCCTAACCCCTTTGAGTTCATAGTTGGTAAAGACAATGCCAAATTCTAACAACAAATATTGTTTTAAAAATGTAAAATCTTGACCATGATACAGCCTTTTCCAACACTGTTCCTCTACACACAACCATGTACTTAATAGGAAGAAATGAAAAGATATATATAATTAGTTTCATGTATACAATACATTGGTTAGACATCTATATAGTTAGCAAAATGATCACCCAGTTTCTCCCTCCCTCCCCCGACCCTCCACCTAGCCAACATATGAATGCTAACTGCATTCCCTATGTCGTGCTCCCCATCCCTGTGATCATCCATCAGCTACTAATTTGTACTTCTTAAATCCTGCACCCCATTTTCCCAGTCCCCAAACCCACCTCCCCTCTGTCCATCACCAAATTGCCCATTATATTTGTGAGTCTGTTTTGATTAGTTAGTTTGTTTTATTCCTTAAATTCTGATATAAGTGAAATCATATAGTGTTTATCTTTTCTGTCTGACTTAAATACCTTCTAGGTTCATCAAAGCAATATCTTTTTCCATTCCCTTCCTTTTCATATGTAGGGGTCTTGTTTTCTTATCCTTTCAGCCACTCATCTTTGGTTGGAGCACTTAATTCTTTTCCATTTAAGGTACTTATTGATAGGAATGTAGTTGTTACCATTCTTTATTCCTGTTTTTGATACATGTTTTTTCTTCTTAAAGAAGTCCCTCCAACATTTCCTGTAATACTGGCTTGGTGGTGATAAATTCCTTTAGCTTATTTTTGTCTGGGAAGCTCTTTATCTGTCCTTCAACTCTAAATGATAGCTTTGCTGGATAAATATTCTTGGTTGTAGATCCTGGGTCTTCATCCTGTTGAATATTTTTGCCAAGCCCTTCTGTCCTGCATAGTTTCTTTTGAGAAATCAGCTGCCAGTCTTATGGGTGTTCCCTTATGTGTAATTATTTGTTTTCTTTTGCTGCTTTTAATTTTTTCTTTGTATTTAACTTTGGCATTTTAATTATGATGTGTCTTGGTGTGGGCCTCTTTGGATCCCTGATTTTTGGAATTCTCTGAGCTTCCTGGGGTTTTATGTCCATTTCCTTCACCAGGTTAGGGAATTTTCCATCATTTTTCTTCAAACAGCTGTTCAACATCTTGATTTTCTTCACTTATGCCAATCAGATGATATTTGGAGCCTTAATAGTGTATATCCTCCTTAAATTATTTTATAGTCTTGGCATCTTTTTTCTTGCCATTCTGTTTAGTGTCTGATTGGCTTTCTGTCCTCTAGATAGGGCATTGATCCCTTCTTTATTCACTTTGTTTATTCCTTTGTTTATTCCATTTAATGTACTTCATCATCTCAGATAATGTGTTCTCCATTTCAGACTGGTTCCCTCTTATAATCTCCATCTCCATTTATACCTCTTTGTTGGAGTTCTCTACATTTCCCAAAAGTTCACTGAGCATCATTATAACTAGTGTTTGAAACTCTGCATCTGTTAGTTACATTACGTGACTACATTATATCTGGATCTCTGTTCTGTTCTGTCACATGGTTTCTGCTTCTTTGTCTTCCCATTTTGGCTGCTTTTCTGTGTCTGTTTCTATGTACTAAGCAAAGCTCCTAAGTCTCCCAGTCTTGTTAGTGTGGATTTGTGAAGCAGGTGTCCAGTAGCACAGTCCTGAGAGTGGTTCAGCTGCAGGCCAAATTTAGCCCAAGTCTCTGCCCTCCAGGGCCACTGGTCGAGATTCAACAAGCAATCTACAGATGCTATGTTTATAGTTGCCTCAAAAGACCACACCAGAAACCGATGCCAGCTGCCTCCAGTGTGAGTCTAAGCACTGCTCAGCAAGGCACACCTGACTTACTAAGGATATAACTGGATGTGGCTTGGGTGGGGCCTGAGTTGGGGAGGAGGGGTTTCAGGGATTCCTCTGGGCAGAGCGACTCTGTTATACAGTTTGATGACCTCACAGCTATGGTGGTGCTGTGTCTGCACACTATGAAGGGGGAGGCCTCAACAGGGAACAATGGATACCACCGGCACTTTGGTACCAAGCAAGTCTCGTCTAAACCCTTACTCCGACAATAACTCCCTGTAAGTCCCTGGTGCCTGCTGCTTGCAGCCAAATGGGCACTGGTGCTCAGAGTGAGCAGGTCTGTCACCACGAAAAATTCACTTGCAGACGCAGCCCCTCTAAGACGCTTCTGCCGCTGTTGCTGCCACAGCCTCCATCTCACTCAGCTGCTTGGGACCGGGCAGCCCTACGTCCTCGCCCCAACCTACCTTCTGCCATTGCAGGGTGCTTTCTTGGATTTCTCCCTAGTTGTATGGCTTATTCATCTAGATCCTAGGTAATTTTTCCTTGTTGCTGCTCCTTGTTTCCATCACAATTTTGATTGGGTCGCCAGAGGGATGAACAGAGCCTCTGTCATCTATGCCATTTCCTTCTCCTCTCAAAAGCTATATTTTTGTTAAAAGAAAACAATAAAAAAAACACAGATGCAGCTAGTTTTTTTCCCCCAGATCGTTTTTCATTAGGAAAGAGATTTGTGGAGGAGTGGAGGTTGAGAAATAAATTGCGAACCAAAGATATTCCTGTGTAACTGTAGCTCTATAAGAGGGCAGGGCTAAAATTGCCCATTTCTTTTTAGTGTTGCACAAAACTGACAACCTAGATCTCCATTTACTACTTGTGCCTAGAAACACAGCCCGAAGGTTTGAATAAGAACTCAAAGGAACAGTAAAGTGACAGAGACACAATATCCAGGGAATAAGGAGAGAGGAAGGACCAAATAACCTCCAGGCAGCAGGCCAAGTATTGGTAGTTAATGACTCTATAGCTCTCCCCTCAGCCTTTATTAGACTCATGATGTTGTTAAAATGATAAGGGGTACTCTCACTGAGTTGCCCTTTCCTATGCAGAGGCATTTCAGAACTGTGCTGGGAAATCAGGAGCTGTAGGAACAAAGTGACAGTTGTAGCTCTGTTAATAACTCAGCCCAGTCAGGAAAGTCACCAGATGACTGGCAAGTCTGTCTCCTCACTCCCTATCCCCCACACCCTCAACTCCAGAACTTAAGGGGTGGATGATTAGGTGGATGCATGTCAAGGGTAGCTGAAACAGATCATTCATTTTCTGCATTTTTGTTTTTGGCTCCAGAAAGGTATGCTTACCTTGCCAGTGAAACAAACAAGGATTAAAAGAGCTGAGCCAGACGTCCTTCTTGTGTGTTCCGTCTTTAAAAATATGTGTTCGTATTCATTTCATTTGACATTGAGATGGACCCACTTGAGATGGCTACTGCCGAATCCAGCCTGGTGAGAGGAACTGGCTTCAACAGTTTTTTAACTTTGGGTGTAAAGGCAGGAGAATGAATCCTACTGTCATAGAGGCACATCAAATCTTTGCCCCTCAAGGCTATTTCCAATTACTCAGTGAAATAGTACAGCGGGAGCAAATGGAAATGCGTTTTGTTAGCAAAGGGAGATTGATGACATCTTAAACTCTATTTGCAGATTTTGTAATATTCTCCTGAAAATCTCTGTGCTCAGAGTAAAAATATAGTTTCCTTTGCTTTGACCTGTTTTGATAGAACTGTAGAAGGTCATGGCTGGAAGAAATGTTGGATATCAAACAATCCCTCATTTACAACTGAGGAAACCAAGGCCTGGAGAGGTCAAACTTCAGGTCACTGAGCTAATTAGTAGGCCTTGAGAGAAAATGAGGAGTTGCCTTTTAAAAAAATTTTTTTGGAACCGGGAGGGGGGGGGGGGGGGGAGCAGTACTAGGGGCTCCACTTTGTGAGTACACATTATGAGTGCTTATATGTGGTGATACAAGAACTTTTTCGTAGAAAAGGGATTATTTGAAATATGCAGCCAAATCTCTCCCTGCCAAAATACTTAAAAAACAACAGCAATGAGCTAGGACATCTGTCTATCATTGAGAATTTGGGAGGCAAATATTTTCACAGAACCTAAGTGTTTAAACAAACAGGAGTATCAAATATGGTCTCAACTTTAGCTGAGCCTTAAAACTTGAACAAGGAAGCAAGGGAAAATAAAAAATAGAAGTAGATAGGAAATACAGGATTCAGGATTTGTGTATAGATTACATTGAAAATGAAATTAATGCAGACTCAGTTTTTTTTTAAAAAGGCATGATTACTTTAGAAACTTCTGCACCATCATCATTGGCTTCTTGAATAGTGTATAAACCTACATTTCTTCTTTGGTATGTAAGTTTGTGGTGGGAATTGGCAGACCTGGCTTAGAGGATTGAGCAACCTGAGCTGGGGAGAACCCTGCTCCTCCTGCAGCACTGGGGTGAACTCAGACTTGTCAAGAAGCACAAGTTGGATCTAGAGGTGCTCAAATCTATTCAAGCCAAGACGTGAATAGGCAAGCAAGATCATGGGTATAGGTGGGGAAAATGCAATAGGAGAGCAAGAACAGCAAGGATCAGACCGTTAAAAGTCAGACAAGATAATTGAGTGAGGCTAGAGCTGTAACAGAAGGGTCTAGGCCTAGATTTGCTTCTGTTCCTATGTTTGTGGGGGGCAAATGGGAAAGGGCTAGCTGAGGGAAAGTAGATGGGACTCTTGGCTTTGAGTCTTTAGGTACTTTTCAGGTAAGAGGTAAGATAGGGGGAGGGTCTTCCACCCCAAAGTGATCCTCAGATGCCCTCCCAGAAAATGTGCCAAGAGCTCAGGGTAACCAAGAGGGCTTGCTCAGGACTAATGGAAATGGAAGTCCTTGTGATAACTAAGGTCCTCTAACTTGGTTCTGATCCTACAGGTATTAAAATAGACCCTCTCCTTCTTTTTTAGAGAAAATCTGTGGTCTTTATAGAAAGAGGGGCAGAATGCACCACTATCCCTTTCAAAATACTCCTGCCTAAATATGGGTGGAACTTCTCTTCTCCTCTAAAAGTTTCAAGCAAGTGACAAACTTAGTCTTCTGGCTTATAAGGAATATGTGATAGCCCACATTATTGACTTAAGGATCTTCCTTTAAAAAGAGCTTCCCCAGACCAGGCAATTGTTACTGAATTCCAATATTAGAGGCTCATTCTTCAGCATGGACTGTAGCCCTAACAGTGCGGCTTGCTTAAATACTGCTGGAAACACTGAATTAAGTCATAGCGGCTTCAGTGTGATTGAATTCAGCAGTTCAGAGACTCAGGGCCTTATGACTCCTATGGGTCAGGATGGTCAGGAAAGGAAAACTGAGAGGTTAGGAGCAAGGAGCAATGTTTCGAGAGGAGAAGGTGAAGTTTACTTATTTCCCATTGTTGCAGAGGGGAGTCCTGGGAAACGGTGTTGCTTGTCTGGTTCTAATAAAACACAGAAGAGCATGAGTAGATTTGGTGGACATCCAAATCTGTAGGTGAACATCCTACGTGTCCAGAAAAAGGCACAGAAAAAGGAAGCCTGTCTTTACTATGCATTGAAATTTTGTTAGCAAAAGCACTGTGTATTTACTCAGTCATCCACAATTCCACTGTGCTTCCATAATCAATATTTTGCTTCTTCCTCAGAGTATTGCAATGGAGTAGGAGAGTACTGTGATAGCAAATCTTACAAAAGATGAAAGTCGGCGGCTCAGAGAGATTAACAAGTTTTCCTGATGTCATAATGTCTGAGGTGGTCTACTGACTGCCTCAGTGGAGTCCTGGGAGACTCAAGGATGAAACTGGTGGCAGTAGTGGTAATTGTATGATCTATAAACTCTCTGAAATAGTAAAGATTATGTTTTGTATGTGCATACGTAAATTTTTATTGAAGAGATTTTCACTGCATTCTAGAGGTGCTCCTTGAACCACAAAAGTTTAGGACTTTCAGGCTTTTCAGTGTGTAACCAGAGTAGTAAGAAAAAAAATTTGCCAAGCATAACCCTTTTGGTAAGATAATGGTTCCACAAGTGAAGTGGGGAGTTCAAGCCAGGGAGTCACAATCCCTCTGCTTCTGGCATTGCTTAAAGGACTCTTCCTCAGGCAGCAGGCTGTGTCACTATGTGGATACCTACTTGCCATTTTCATTTCTTATTCAGAAGGCCCTCCATATGCTCATAGGCCTGTCTTGTACAATACCAGCATTTTGTCACTTCTAAGCCTAACTTTAAGAAAACCAGATTTAGGGCAGAACTGTAAAACAAAGGCGCTCAGCCCCACATTTCAAATTTCCCAGATCTTGCTGCCAACCTGGGATCTTCAGAAAGAGGAGAGAGGGAAGATCAAAAACACTGAAGGTCCCAAACCACATGCAGATGGCGGGGAAGCAGGGTTTGGGGTGGCGGTGGGGGTGGCAGTCAAACACCCCTCAAACAGCCCCATGAGGACCCAAGATTACTGGGGTGAAGATGGTCAGATAATCACAACAGAAGTGACTCCACAATGCTTACTTACTACTGGAAGAAAATGGAAGGAAAGCTTCACGCCAGTAAGAAAGAGCAGTAGAGCAACTGACATGTGCTTAGGAAAATGACGATCATGGCTAAGTCGCTGGACAGTGCCCTCAGTTAAAATAGCAGCCTTAGTTGCTTCACTGACTTGAAATTGACACCAGATAGGTTTCCTGCGTGGGTCAGCAGAGCAAGTCAGGGAATGATTTTGAACTACAGTGGCAGAGGGATAAATTGCTGCTTCTCAAGTGCGAAATTTTGCAGCTGACCTTGGACCTGTAGGGCTCAGGTAGAGAGGGCAAGTTGGAACACACTGTCCTTTGCCCTTACCCTCCACAGGCAGAAGCTGACTCTGCAGGAGTGAGGGTCATACAGATGGGTGGCTGGGTCAGAAATGCCCCTTCCACGGTCAAGATGCAGGGCTCACCTGGCGTCTGAGAGAGTGGAGGTCTCTTTACTATGCAGATGTGTGTCCTTGGTGAATCTGCTTGTTGTGGAGCACAAGGGAATTTAGGAGGGCCATCTGTTCCTCCAATCTCTCTCTCTCTCAGCTGCTATTTGGGCAACTTTTTTCCTTCAGGGGATTTCGGTCTCGATGTAGTTTTGAATTCAGACTTGAAAATGATTTTTAAGCTGGAATGGGAGACAGTGTCATCACAGCATTTTATTGAGCATGGATTCTTATGATGCACTGGAATCGACTACCAGACTAAGTGCTTCCTCAGGGCTTGAAAACTTTTTTGTATGTACCACCCCTCTTTAGAAACGATTAGAATCAGTCAGGAAACAGATTTCATTTGTCCGGATTCTGGCTCGAAGAAAAATTGCCCAGTTGTCCACAGTTGCCAGCAAAAGCTGATCTTCAAAAAGTTTGCATTTCTTCTATATAAACAATGGACGTTATATAGTTTAACTCCCCTATATCAATCCTCCTATACTAATATCAAAGGGTATTCCAAACTTGTGAGTGCATTTATTGCTGCTGAAAAGCAAAAAGGACTTGCTGTGGAAGTGGGACTTGCTGTGGAAGACTTCAACATCAAAGTGATTTTCTCTACTCTCCTCGGAATAAAAGGAACACAAAGAGACCCTGAAGCATTTCTTGTCTAAATTCTGTCAAAATCTCAATTGCCATCTGAGAACAGAGAAGGTAAAGTGTTGTGGAATGGTTGATTTTCCTGTGTATTTGGAGACAGTCTTCTGGAGACTATTTCAGAAGATTTCATCTGTCTACCCTTATTACTTGCAAGTGGAACAGAGACTAATACAGCCATAATTGGAACTTGGCTTCAAAAAATTTGTGACTGTTATTTCAGTCCTTTACCTATCGATATATCTAATCTTCCCTGGATGGCCACTGTGTGTATTGCATGTAAATAGGCCATTATATGGCTATTACTGAATATCTGTGGTCTGTACCCACTAGCTCTTCTTATGCCATACATTCAAAGGATGCAAAAACTTTATGGGACAGTGTCCACAAAACACCTGGGGAAGTTACCCAGGAGAAAGTTGACTTATTCATGGACTGCCTTTATTCACATTTTCTAGGCTTTCAAAATTCATTTATCAGCCATAATATTGGTTTGTGTTTCAACATCTATAGCTTCGGCACTTACTGATGGAAAAATAAAGATTTCGTGTCATGAATATTTTATTGGGTGTTGGAATATTTGAAAGAACTGGCAATTTTTCAAATTGAGTGTGGCCTTGTGGGTTACTATAAGGTATGGATTATATACCTATTTCTCTTGATTACCTGCCTAATTGTTATGCTGAGGAACTGCAGAAGAAATGGGCATCCATCTCTGTATCCGTTTTCCTCATTTCCATTTGGAGTTGCCCAGATGGAAACCAAGAAGGATCTAGAACAAAGAAAGTGGTAGTGGATGAACCATGGCTAGGTGCTTGTGTAATAGTCATGATGATCAGGGATGCCAGTCTTAGAGAATGCTGAGTTGTTTACTTGGTGGTCATTTTTCTTAAAAAAAAAAAAGTAATATTTATTATGTTAAACTTTAGGATTCAAATAAGATACTGTTAATATCTGATTCAGGTATTTAAAATCTTTAATCTGTTTAAAGCATTCTACACTTGCATTCAGAGAGAATTTCTGTCCTCTAAAGATATTTTCCTAGTATCATTTTGCTGTAGATAACTAGAATTTAAAAAGTTCCCTCCAAAGGAAATTAAAAATTAATACATATTTTAAACCGCTAATACACTCCTGTTTTTAATACTGTTCAATCCTTATTGCAGTGTTGAATTAAATATTCACCTTTAAAATAAAAAAAAATTAAAAATCATTTAAATTATAAATATGGGGATGGGCAATTCTTTACTTTGCAAAATAATGCAAAGTATTTTTTCAAAAAAGTTCCATTTATACAATATTAATTTCCAGTTTTGTTATGATGCCTGCAAGTTACCTAGAAACAGTTGAGTAAAAAGAGTGTGATACTCTGTGTTTGTTACTTTAGCTTAGGTCAACCCTAAGTGCTAATCAAGAATGCCTATTATGGAGGTGGCCAGACACAGTTATTTCAGAAATATCAGACACATCTTTTACAAGGCCCCCTTATTCAACTACTATTGCTTTGCTAATTTTTATATTAGGTATCAACAATAAGGTTTCATTAATGAAAGTAGTGTGTTGTTAATGAGTTCTTATTGGTGAAATTAAAAGGATTTACATGTGTAAATTAGAGCTTAAAGTTGTTCCTTTCCTGAATGAACAGGGCCTAAGAATCCACTCAAACATGGGCCTCTCCTCTTTGGGGATATTTTCTTAACTTGAGCCTTAGTTGGTCCTATTTCCAGTAATTGGTTTAAGAAATGAGATAGTATCCACTGAATTTTGCCTGGGAATATTGCTATGTCTGCTGAGCAAAGCTTTTATAGGACATATATGCATTACCTGAAGGACCAGGGTACTGGGATTTCATCACATTTAGAGAACTGATTGATTAACTGTTCTGAGCCTGCTTTGTTAATAAATATTTATCAAAAAATGTCTGTGTGTATATGAGAATTTGGCCTGAGACTTTCTTTCATTATGACTTGCTAACAAGGTTTCGGAGGAAAGCTGATGTCCACTCAAGTGTCCTTGAAGGCTACTATGATTTACCAAACAAACCAAACTCTAATAAAAATTGTCCGTGACCAAACTGAATTAAGTAATTTGCAATAATCTTGTTTTTCAGAGTGTTGCTAATTGTATATATGATATAGAATTTACCTACGTGGATTCTGAACATTTTTATTACTTCAAAAAATAGTGTTAGGGGGAAAAAGCTACTGTAAAGAGGATTTGGTGAAACCAAAAAAGGATAGAAAGACAAGTACAAGATGAAAACTTAGAGGAGGTCTTCAGAGTATAGATGAAATTCTGCTCTAAAGCATTGGGAGAGGGGTCTGGACAGATGTAGACTTTATCTTTGGACAGAATGAATGGAAACATTGGACAGAATCATTATCCCCGTCCCTGCCCCTAGTAGATAAGTTAGAGAGAGTGATGACTTCATTATTTCCAGAAATGCTTAAGGTGTACCTTGAGAAAAGTTCTCACTGAATTATAGGTAGGACATGACCACAATATTTCCAGAAATTTTCTACCTCCATTTTCAGAAATTTGTTTGAGAACTGTCCTTGTTTTACTTGTCTCATGATGTTGGCATTGAACACATTTGTGTAGGTCCCCTGAGTTTTGTTTTTAGCAAAGTCAAGTAATAAGTGTTTATTTAATATATTGTGATTATACTAGGTACTTAGGGGGATAACAGAGAAATATTAGACTCATTTTTTACCTCAATAACTGGTTTGGCATGTTTATTTCACAGACATTGAATAACTAGTAACCCATTTTATGCATTTTTATGTTCATTACTATTTAATGGTTTAGAGAAAGATGATATCAGTGTAGATAGACAAGACTTTAAGAGATGAAATTTGAGCTGAAGCTGTAGTTTTAAAACATAAACATTTATTTTGATGGGAAAAGGAGACTCTTTGGGAAAGAGCCAAAGAGCTGGACATGGGGAAGTGGGAAAGCAAAGTCTTTACATCAATGCAAACATGCCACCCATAAACATGAGGGCCTGAGAGACAAGGGGCCCTATTCCCCACTCTCTGTGGCCAGTCTTGGCTAAATTACATTGTGTCAAGCAGGCATCTGACCAGTGATTTATGTAGCACCTTTGTGGAGGGAGCATCTTATGCCTACACCATTAAGTCAAAAAAAGTCAAAGCTATAACAACAAAAATGTTAGGATATGAGATGGTTCACCCACAGGCCAAGATTAACCTGCAAGTCTATGTGATGCTGGGCTAATGAATTAACAGACTCAAAATCATATAGAAAGGGGATTGAAAATAAGAATTAGCTTTAGCGGGACAAGGATGACTGATGGGTCCTATTTAGAGTAAGTAGGAAGGACTTCCCAGGCCCTTAGCTAGGCAGCCCCCAGAGACTGGGTGGTTCTAAGTGAGCAGATTTCACTAGTCCACTTCCCAACCCAGTACACAGAAAAAGGCTATTATCAGCACATAAACAGATCATGCTAATTTTGAATACCTCGCTTTCATTGAAATCAAACACAATTAACTTATTATTTTAACTACCCAGTGGAGTTCATGGTGCAATTTTAAAAAACAAGAGAAAAAAATATGACAACTTCAGAGAGTTCAAAGAACAGTCAGACAATTTTATCAGCACAATTGTTTAAGAAGTTACTGTTATTTGAAAGAATTAGGAGTAGGAAGGTCCTCAGAGAGCATCCGTCCACCCTCCTCATTTACAGAGGAGGACGAGAGGTCGGAGACTAAAGAGACTTGCCCTGGTTATTTGGCTGTTAAGAACAGGGTCAATGTTAGGACAAGACCACAAAGATTCTACGTTTCAGTCCCATGCTCTTTTAACGAAATTTGTCAGCAAATTATGAGCATTCAATTAACCTATAGTATTTTTAATTTATTGCGATATAATCCACAAAACATACAATTCATTCATTTAAAGTATACAGACCAACGGCCTCTAATATGTTTACAGAGTTGTGCATTCATTAGCAATATCGATTTTAGGTATTTCATTACCCTAAAAAGAAACTCCAACTTCCCTTAGCTCTCAGCTCCAAATACCCCCATTTGGCCATTTCTTGATTTTCTTTGGAGAAATTTCTATTTAGGTACTTTGCCACCTCAGTCCTAGGAAACTGCCAATCTACTCTCTCTCTCTCTCTCTCTCTCTCTCTCTCTCTCTCTTCAATTCTGGACATTTAATAAAACAAAGTCATAAAATATTGGTCTTTTGCAACTGGCTTCTTTAACTTAGTATGTTTTCAATATTCGTCCATGTTGCAGCATGTATCTGTACAGTCACACTCCCCTTAATGATGGGGATACATTCTGAGAAATGTATCGTGAGGGAATTTTGTGGCTGTGCAAACAACATAGAGAATACTTACATGAATCTAGATGATGTAGCCTCCTACACACCTAAGTTATATGTATAGCACCGTCATATATGTGGCCCATCGTTGACTGAAATATCATTATGCAGTGTACGGCTGGACTTAATTTCTTTTCATTTCTGAATAATAGTCCATTGTATGGCTATATTACATTTTATTTATCCATTCCTCAGTTGTTGAACATTAGGCTGTTTTCCCTTTTTGGTTATTATGAATAATGATGCTATACACATTCATGTACAAGTTTTTGTGTGGACAAATGCTTTCATTTCTCTTGGGTATATATCTAAGAGTGGAATTGCTGACTCCTATGGTAAATCTATGTTTAACTGTTTAAGGAACTGCTAGACTGTTTTCTAAAGCAGGTGTACCATTTTACATTTCCATTAGCAGTGTATGAGGGTTCTAACATCTCTACATTCTCACCAACAGTTGTTTATATTTGTCTTTTTTTACTATAGCCATACTACTGGATGTGTGGTAGTATCACATTGCAATTTTGAATTGTATTTCTCTGATGGCTAGCGATGTTGAACATTTTTATATGTGCTTGTTGCTCATTTTTACCTCTTCTTTGGAGAAACGTCTATTCGGATTCTTGCCCGCTTTTAATTGGGTTATTAGTCTTGAGTTGTAATAGTTCCCTATATATTCTAGAAACAAAGCCCTAATCAGACACATGATGTACAACACTTTGCTCAAATTCTGTGGGTTGTACTTTTAATTTCTTGATGGTATCCCTTTACCTCACCCAATTCTGCACATAAGTTTTAAATTCTTATAACTTATAGTTTTTAAATGGTGAATTTTTTTCTCTGCCTTTGGGTTATTTATAAATAGACTTTAATATACATGTAATCATAAAATAGTTGCTATAGGACATCTGTGGATTGATCTATATGAGGTAGTTTCAACTTGATATAAAAGATAGTAAAAATAGTTGGAAGAAGTAGTATTAGAGGAAACAGCAAAAAAGTAGGGTATGGTACCAGAAGACATTGTGTGAGGGCTCTTATAGTCTTGCACATCCAGGAATCACCCCAGTTACCTAATACCAAAAGGCCCCTGTTTAGTGTCACCATGAGAAGAAATAACATCTTTAAGAAATAACATAGTCCTTATATAGATAAGGACAATCATAAGGGATTATTGTTTATGATTTTTATATCTCTCCTATTTAGAATAATAGAGCCTCCATAGCAATAACTTTGTTAATGAAGACAGGTGTGCAGTTACTTTATTGCCCACATACAGCACAGGATTTTTGATAGACATATGTGTATTTGTGTATGGATAAGCATTTTTATTATACAGGTTGTTATCATTATAGCATAAATAGAATGAAATTATCTTTTTTCCTTGTTATTTTCCTTGTCTTGATTCCTTCAGCTCCCCCAATTCTGCCACTTCCCATCTAAACACAGGAATATACTAATCAGGGAAATATGCACTGCTGTTTAGTAAAGGGGTCAAATCCATTTGGAAGGAATTCCAGGCTCACCATGCTAACAATGGCAGGAAGCTGGGTCCTCAGAGCTGGCTGCAGCCAGAAGCTGTTGAGCGATAGATTGTTGAAAGAGCCAGCCCTGGGGTGTGCTGCTTTGGCTTGCTTTGTGTTTGGAATGCTGTGATTGTTCCAGACACAATGAGGGATCTGTCTGTCCACACAGGACAAGTTGTAATTACAGGAACAGAAACTAAGTTACTGCTCTTAATTGCTAATGATTCCATAGCAGTCTATACACACTGCTTCTAATTTGTACTCTGGGCAAGTAGATTTTTATTTAATGTTTTTGGTGATTAGAGGAGTTGACCACATACCTTATATCCACTTTATCCATGTGCAGGTGAAACCACGATCCCATCTGGACCACCTGTCTTACTGATTTTGATGACTAATACCAGTAGGTGGTGTTGTCTATGTTGAGGGGCAGGGTATTGAAAGTCTCTTTGTCTTTGGTGTTCTAAAACCTTGATTTGTAGTGATCAAAACATCCTGTAGAGGTCTCCTTGTGTATTTCACTTAGGAACCATTTCCTAATTAGGAAAGAGTTGAAATCTGGCCTGGCCATCATGTTCTGGAAAAGACAGCTACAACAGATGAGAATTTGTAGCCAAACATAATCACCAAGCAGATATTCTTTTATTGTGAACTAGGTTTTTTGTCTCTTTGTCTATCAGAAAGCACATTAGGAAAATTCACCACTTTGGATAACTTATAACATTATGTTCATTCATTGAATAAATGTTATGTGAAGGCCTACTATATGTCAGGTACTGTATTAGGAATGAGCTGAAAAGTAGCCTTAAAAAACATCCACTCATGAGCTTACAATCTCAGTAAGGACCAAAGCATGTCAATGAATAAGGCTTTGTGATAGTATCATGATAGAGTTACCACGTTTCATGACCTACAGATAAGAGTGATAAAGAACATTCACATTCTCAGAAATAACCAAAAACCTTTTTTCACACATCAGTGCCCAGAATTGAGATGTGAACCAATACTAAACCAGTCACTGGTAAGGCAGATGGGCTGACCCTTAGACCAATCAGATCCACCCAAGGAGATGAGGGAAGGGACAGCTTTCCTCGAGGCACAAAGAAGGGAGTTATGGATACTTGAATAAAACCCAGGCTCTGTTTGGAAGGAGACAAAGGAATGATGCTGGGAGACAACTAATAATATCTGCTGACCTTCGACTGACATGTCAAAGAGCTCGCTCTGGCAGCAGTGTGGAGAATGAAGTGGCAGGGGCGGATAGAAAATGGGGAAACAGTGAGGAGGTGCTACATGCTTTGGGGAGAGACAGTTAGGCCTTGGACTGAAGTGACAGTTACCAATGGGAAGAGGGAGTTTCTGGAGTTGTGAAGAAGGACAAGTTATAATAGTGATTCTTAAACATTTTGGGGAAAATAAACTCCTTTGAGAATCTGAGTTCTGTTTTATATTAAATGTCAAGCTTGCTGATTTGTTCCATTTTAGCATCAGTGTGACCTTGATGTCAGAGAAGCCAGGCTGGTAAGCCTTTTGTATGGGCCACAGTTCTTGTTTTTGAGTGGGTACCAGTGATCTCGAACTACATCATGGGGGATGGAGATATAAAGAATGAGAAGCAGCATTTATCGGGGCTGACTATTGTATCAGGTTCTGAGGCCCACCAAGCAGTTGGGGGAAACTAAGACATTAGGTAACACTATTCAACATCCTTCCCTTGGAAAATAGCAGCTGCAGAGTTTGATCTTGAGTTTGTCTGAATCTCAGTCTCTAGTAGCCTCCTACCATATTTGGTCCAAATGTGAATGACTGTGATTACCAGTTTTTTTTCTTTCCTGGAATTCTTTGGTGGCCTCTGTTTGTGCAGCTGAAGGAGACACTCATGACTTCATTCCTGACAGTTTTGGGAGATGATAGCAGAGCATTCAAGGAATAACATCGAGTGACTTTCCTTAAGGCCATTTCCTGTCCATGATCTCTGCAAAGATCACATTCTTTAAGGATTGTGGGGGTCGGAAACTGCCCCTATTCTGTCAGGCAAGAGATGCCTGGGGCAGCTGTAATAGGCAGAGGAGTGTATGTGTCTACATCCTCTGTGACTTGTTTTGTGGTGAACACACACCCCACACACTTGGTTAAAAACAAACCAGGTCTGCTAGGCTGCATGACTCATGCTTGCACTGAAGTCTTCACTCTGAGTCAATAATTCACATTTTAAAGCCAAGTACTGAGCTCAACAGCTACCTGGGTTATACCACCTGGAGTAACTCTGTATTAATTTGGATTATTAGAAACAAAGCTTTTTAGGTTCTTGAAGCAAGACATTCATAAGTGGACTATTAGGGCCTCTGTCCCTTTTTCTATTCAGGTCTTACATGAAAATGAGTGCAGTTGTAGGTGTAAAGAGAAGGCAGCCTGGTAAAGTGAAGAGATGATGAGGTTTGGAGTCAGAGGTCCTGGTTTCACGTGTTGGTTCTGTCCTTTATTATCACAATATGGTGGGTAAGTTGCCCATATGAGCCTATCACCTTTGAAATAGACATAATGCACTATATTGAATAGTGTTCATGAGATTTGAAGATAGTGTATACAAAGTACCTGGGCACATAGTAGATGGTCAACAGCATTTACATTAGTATTCACTTTGCTGCATGCCCTCTGTTTAGCTGAGTTATTGTTTTGTTTTTTCCTTACTCCTTTATTTTACATTAAGTGCTTTATTTATTTCTTTTAAGGAGAAAGACGTCCAATCTGAGTGATGCATATATACATACTCATGGGTGATTTATGCTGCTTCTCCTATCACCTTTGTATTTTTCATCATCGCACAGGAAGATGTTGGTAGAGCAAGCATGGTGGTGAGGGAGAAGCAGAAAGTGAAAAATCAGGAGACCTCACATCCATCTATTTATCCATCCATCCATCCATTATCTGCTTATCTGCCTATCTATCTATTATCTATCTATCTATCTATCTATCTATCTATCTATCTATCTATCTATCTATTATCTATCTATCATCTCTCTATCTCTATCTATCTATCTATCTATCTATCTATCTATCTATCTATCTATCTATCTATCTATCTATCTATCATCATCTCTATCTCTATCTATCTATCTATCTATCTATCTATCTATCTATCTATCTATCTATCTATCTATCTATCATCTCTCTATCTATTTATACCTACCTATCATCTATCATCTATCTAGCTCTATCTATCTGTCTATCTAACAATTTTTCACCTATTTTTCTCTGGTTCTTCTCTAACTTTATAATGGCCCATGAAAAAGTCATTTAAATTTTTGGTGCCTCTGTTTATTTGTCTGTAAAAAGAGGGGCTTGAACTAAAAGGTCTTTCAGAGACTTCAGGCTCTGCTGGTCTGTTTCCAGGGGCTCTTCTCTCTGAAGTACTGACTTAAATTCTGGCTATAAGCCAGCCAGTGCATGAAACACTACCACTTTGCTAAGTCTCGTAGATGTTTTTCTGCACTGGCTGATACTTAGCACAGATCCCTGAGGTAGCAAAATTGAGGCCTGCACACTAACACCTTTACTGTAAATGTTCCTCTGGAGTATGAGGTGACAGGCCTTGTCTCCACTAACCAATTTACACATTTCCAGAAAAATAACTTTTTCTCCTTGCTATTCATATACATGGCTTGTACATGTGAAGATTTTTTAATACAGTTGATTTTTAAGAGGGTAGATTACTCTGAAACATAATTTGCGTTAATTGTGTCAGCTAGTTAAAATTGGTGTCATACTCTTGTTTTTCTCAAACAGGATTGAATGATAGGTTAAGAAGTACAATTCCAGTTCATAAAACATCAGAGGGACTAACTGGGTCTATTTATGTTCTACCCAAGGGTGTGGAATGTGAGACTTTTCTCAAAGTGAAAATCTGACCAACTGGATTTGGTTTACCTGGGACAAATGTTAACATTGGAAAAATTGTTTATACCTTCTTAGAATCCTAGTATGTTAGAGATGGAAAGGGCCTAAGGATTTGTAGGCAATTCTTTCTCCTCTCTCACTTCTTTTAGCACAAAAGTGAACTATACATAAAATATATTACTTTAAGAACACTTTCAGTGAAAGAAAGACACCTTTGCAGAAAAAACAAATTGCCCCAAGCAATGGAGTATCTCAAAGGGAATTTTTTTTCCAATAAAAAATAAGGAATTTAAATTCTACATATTCTTAGAAATTTACCAAATTAGTTGTATTAGGGTTTTTTACATCTCATTTGTTAGAGACAGTTTCTGTGAATTTTGAAGTTAGCATGAATTTTGCCAGCAGATGGCACTAAATGTTTTCTTTAGAAAAATAACAGTGTGAAGGAAAATCTCTTTTGCATCCTCTCTGCTAGTAAAAAGCATTTTAAGGGCATGTTGTGGTTCATTCATCCAAATTCAGGAAACATGCCTTTCTTATTTGATGACTCTTTACAGTTCAGGGTGAGTTATTTCCTTGAAGTTTGTTGAAAGGAAACTATGGTAAAATTAAAGACTTGAAAGCTTTATTAGAGTTTTGCGGAACAATCAAAATCCAGTTTGTCAGCCCGCAAACCATCCCAACAGCCCCATTAGGCTTGCAAGTACACGGGATGCTGAAACAAAGGAGGGAGAGATGGATGGTTTTATTTTCTCTTTTATCACTTGCTGCTCAATCTAATTTTTTTCCCCCCATCCTAAACCAGCCTTTGTGGTCTGGTTAAAATGGTGTCCTATTTAGGAAAGAGCATATCCCAATGTGAACTTGTTGATCCAGGCCATGTTTTGGAGGGGCCCACTTAAAACTTCAGATGTATATGGTAAAGGGGATACTATTTTTCTGCCTCCGCTCACAGTTTCCAGAAGAAAGTATTGCCGTACTAAAGATCCTGAAAAATATTGTCAGATTTATACCAAATTTTAATTCTTATAAGACTTTTAAAACATAAAAAGTTATATCATTAATTTATCTATTTATTCGTTTGACACATTTATCGAGTGTCCACCATGCCAGGAGCCAAGGATACAGTGATGAAGAGAAACATGTGGTTCCAGATCTTGAGGTGATTGTTGTCTAGTGGAAGAACCAGATACTAATCAGGTCATCCTTGTGAATGTACAACAACAAACTGAAAAAGTATTTTGAAGGAAAGCAACACTGTTCCATGATGTTGTTGAACCAAAGAAGTTGATTCCTAGATGCAAGGGGAGATGAGAACAGTCAGGTTTTGCCAAAGAAGTGACCCTGCCTGGGGCTGAGATTTGAAGGATAAGAAAGAATTAAATAGGTGAGGGATGGGAATACGTAGGAAGAATGTTCAGACCAGGGAATAGCAAGTTCAAATATCTTGGGAAGGGAGAGAGAATGGAGAGTTTAAGATATTAAGATGCAGGTGGGGAAGGAACTCAGTGTTCTCAGGCCAGATGTGAAAAGCCTAATCAGAAAAGGAGGAAGAGGATGCTAAGGGAGGCAAGGGGTAGCGGGGCTAAGAGTGGGTTGAGGGTTGGGAAAACTGGAGATCTCTAAATCTTCCCATACCTCCCCATTCCAGGTCTCTTCTAATCAATGTTCTTACACATACAAGAAAATCATCATGATGATATGAATTCACCTGGTAGTGTAATTGATAACTTCAGCTCAAACACTGCCTTTGGTTCCCAGCTACCTCAGCCCCATTCTTTTGACATAGTCATAGATATCCTTGGTTAAAGTCCACGACTTATGCTTTTCATCTGTCTTTCAATGTCAGTGTCCTGACCACATCCCTTTGACCCTTTTCTTTTCTATGCACACACCAGACTTCTAGCCAGCATTTACATCTCTTTACCTGAAACATTCTCTGGTCTCCAGAGCTGTTTTGCTCATGCACAGCAGACTAAAAGGACAGGAAAGTAGCACCCTTGGCTGCAGCACTCAACCAGTGACTGGTGGGAATTGGTGTACAAACTCTCCAGCTGCCTTATCCTTGGGGTGAGATGATTCTGATATATATCTTACTTTTTTCCCTAGAGTTCACTCATGGGCTTAAGCTCCAGTTGCCCATGGTGGTAACTGGCTTAGTTGGCTTCTTTCTCTTCCATTTCACTTTCCCACTCTCCTGCTGGTTTTCTTGTGATCACCTCCCAAATAAACTACTTTCACTTAAATCCTTGTCTCAGAGTCTGTTTCCAGACAAATTCAAACTAAGATAGGACTTGTTAAAAAATCCCAAGTAAGTTATAGATGGATAAAGATTTAGGTTGTGAAAATGGGTAGGGAACAAGAGGCATTAAAGAATAAGATATAGTGCCATTATTAATTCACAGGACGATCTGGCTAGATGCGCCTGCTGAACCCCACATCTTCTAGACCATGCATTATCAACGAGGTGATATCACCTCCCTCAAAGGGGGAAACATGCATACATCTTATTCTTTATGTATAAAGCATGGATATACATATAGTACATAAGCAGATGTATGGTATATCTGTTGCCTTAAAATTTAGTAAAAGGGCAACATAGGGGAAAATGTCTAAAAATCTCCTCAGGAAAGCAATATTGATAAAAACATTGAGAAACACAGCTCAAGACACTACTGCCATGACTGCTATGTCGCTGCCCCTAATGATGCTGCCTTGAATTTTATGGAGCAGCTCTCATTTAAAGATCATAGTCTAATGGGAATATCTAATTGGCAGAACAAATGTTACATATGTCGCATAGCTGTAAAGCTTGAGAGAAGGGATATCTGCTTCCTTCAACTTCTGAGTCAAGCTTTCCACAAAATAGTCCTCCTCTCAAATCTGAAGGTGGTCTAAATGTAGTGCAGTGTCCAAATAACTGTTCACCTCTAAGGTATTGTGGACCTTGGGGAGTTTGAGGGCTCCATCTTGGAAACTTGTGGTATTGCTTCTTCCAAGATATAGAATTTACTCAGATATACTTGCGGGGAGGCATCAAGTACATCTTGGATTGTAAAACACCAAATACATCCTGAATTATAACCAGGCATTTATAAACTGTTCATCTGAGTAGCTTTTAAAATGGATGACAGTCTAGTTTGGTGTTCTTGACTGAAAAATGTAAAATAAAAGAGTTGTGCTTTTTGATGTTTCGTTGGATTCTGACTTTTAAGTGCAGGTATATATACATTTGGGGAAGAATTAGAACTTAGAATTACTAATTATCCAACTAGATGTGCCCTCAAGGCAGGGGGAAAGATCACACTACTAAGGAGATCTCAGCATTGCCATGGCCAGCAGTGGGGTCACAAGCAAGTTTTAGGCATTAAACTAAAGAATTTTAGGGTCTCTTCTATTTCTATGATTTTATATTTCAAGGGAGATAGGAAGAAAGGGTGGAGGAAAAGAAGAATAAAGGGAAGGAGGGATTCAAAATTTATTGTGACCTTTTCATTTCATGGCTTTTTAATTCTTCTAATAATACCAAAGGGAAGACTTCACTATTTTAATTGCATGATGAGAAAGTGGAAGTTCAGAGAGGTTAAGCCACTTGACCAAGTTCACCCAGAAATGAAACTGCACTCAAACCAGGATCTACTCTGAAAGTCATGTACTTTCCACCATACCACACTGTTCCATGTCATAGGGGAAATATAGCGTCAGCAACAGTTATGACTCTATGCCTTAAGGTGTTTTATCTTCACCTGATTGTGGGTACCCTCTCTTGGATTCCTGGGTGTCTCCCATGTTGCTCAGATCCTAAGTTACGTCATCCTGGTATGCATGTCCTTACCAGTGCCTTACATTCATGCTCTTTCCTTCTCTATTTTCAGCATTCCTTGATCCCAACAAAGTGTAATTTGGAGACTGTGGAATGCACTGAGTGAACTACGTAGGCTCTCATGATTGAGTGCGGATAGTTTGCTAGTCTGGTAAATATACACGTTAATTGGAGAAAGATAAAGCAGCAAAAGGTCTTTCCGCCTTAAAGATGTGGAGTGAATTAGATGTTACTTTCAACTCAATCTCTCTAAAGCATATATCCATTTAAACTGTGAGTATAAGGTTAAATACCACTAGTTCACAGTATTATAGTCCGCCCCACCCCCTTGTCCACAATTTTGTTTTCCATGGTTTCAGTTACCTGCAGTCAACTGCAGTCTAAAAACATTAAATGGAAAATTCTGGAACTAAACAGTTCATAAGTCTGTCCAGTACATCTGTGCTGTAGATACCCTCCACCTGTCAGTCACTTAGTAGCTGTCTTTGTTATCAAACTGATTATCAAGGTATTGCAGTGCTTGTGTTCAAGGAGCCCTTATTTTACTTGATATTGGCCCCACAGTGCAAGAATAATGATGTGGTAATTTGGATATGCCAAAGAGAAGCCATAAAGTGCTTCATTTAAGTGAAAAGGTTTGTATGTTTAAGAAAAACATTGTATATACAGAATAGGATTCAATACTATCTGCAGTCTCAAACATACACTGGGGGCCTTGAAACATATCCCTTGAGGATGGGGGTCATTACTATAGATATTTGCTTCTAGTAGAGCAGCAAAGCCCTGGGCTATGAACTGGGAAATTGGTCCTAGCTCCAGCTCTAGCAGGAAAGAGAGTGTGGGGCAGAGCAATAAGGAGAGGAGAAAGAAAGGTTCTGAGCAGGCTTCTTACTTAGTTACAAATCACCCCTGTGGGGGGCCACAAGGTCTACCCCAGCCTAGAGTTATTCATCAAGCTTATGTGTATGTTGCCCTAAGTGGAGATTAGAACACAGACTGAATTAAAATTTTGGAAATCGGATTAGAAACAGATGACCAGTTACGATTTCTGAAATGCTGTGATTGCTTTTGCTCAACATTGAAAGAGTGTATTAAAGTTGCCCTGCAGTAGTTCAGAGGCTATGTGTTCTGGTGGGGAAAACACTGTATTGGGAATGAGAGGACCTGGGTTTGGGCCCTGGTCTTCAGCAAATCAGGTAATCCCTCCAAGCTTCCTGCTTCCCACCTTTCTTCCCCACCTTATTCCCTTTTAAATCAACTTCATTGAGGTAAAATTTACATACAATAAAACGCACCCCTTTTAAGTGTATAGTCCATAGGTTTTGATAAATGTATGCGTTCACCATAATCAATACATACAACTTTTCCATCGGCCCCCAAATTTAACTTTTGCCCCTTTGCAGTCATTCTTCACTCGCTCCCCAGCACTAGACAACAACTAACTGATCCGCTGTCATTCTAAATTAGTTTAGCCTATTTTAGAATGTTGCATAAATAGAATTATGCAGTATGTATTCTTTTGCATCTGGCTTATTTCACTCAGCATGTTTTTGAGATTCATTCATGCTGTTGTATCAAGAGTTATTCCTTTTTATTGCTGTGTAATATTTCATTACATGAATATTCCTCAGTTTGTTTACTCACTTATTGATGGCCATTTGGTGTTTGTCTCTTCTAAACAAAGCCATTATAAACATTTGTGTAACAGTCTTATTGTTGGCATATGTGTTCATTTCTCTTGGGCATAAACCTGGGAGAGAAATTGTTGGGTCTTCTGGTAAATATATTTAAACACAAAAGATGACCAAACTTTCCCATGTTATATGAGCATTCTGATTGCTTCATATTCTGGCCAACAATTGGTTATTGTCAATAGTTTAAATTGTTGCCATTTCAATGCATGTGAAGTGATTTGTGAAGTGTACTGTGATTTTAATTTTAATATTCTCAGCGACTCATTGTATTATTTATGTTATTGACCATTTAAATATATTCTGTTTTGAAACATCTGTTCATATGTTTTAACCTTTTAAAAACTGGGTTGTTTTCTTATTATTTAGCTGTACATAAGTCTTTGTTCAGATACATAGAATGCTAACAGTTTGTCCAGTTTGATGTGTTTCTCAAGTAGTTGAAGTTTTAAATTGGATAAAATCCAATTTATCAATTTTGTTTTTTTAGAGTTAGTGATTTTTCTGCCTTGTCTAAGAGATGTTTGCCTATGCCAAAGTCATGATGATGTTATCGCATGATTTCTTCCAGTAGTTTTAAAGATTTAAACTTTTACATTTCAGTCTATTGTGCATTTCAAGTAAATTTTTTATATAATGAAAGGTAAGATTGAGGTTAATTTTTTTCCATGGAATACTAGTTCTAGTTCTATTTTAAAAACACTCTTTCCCGCATTGTTACATAATTGCCTTTATTGAAAACCAGTTTACCATATATGTGTGGGTATAATTTTTAACTATTTTGTTCATTTATGTTTGTCTTTCCTTACACTAATACCACATTTTCTTAATTATAATAGCTTTATATTAAAATCAGGTAATATAAATCCTCTGTTCTTTTTCAAAGTTCATTTGGTGACTATATGACCATTGAATTTCCATGTAAATTTTAAAATTAACTTGTTAATTTATTCAAAAAGTCCTACTGAAATTTCATTGAAATTGTGTTTGAGGTATAGATAAATCAGGGATCGTTGATATCTTAACCGCACCATTCTATAAATAGAAATGTCTCTCCATTTATTTAGATTTTATTTACTTTCTCTCAGTACTCTTTTGTAGTTTTCAATGTATAGATTTCACATATATTTTGTTAAATTTATCCCCAAGTACATACAATTAATTTTTATATCTCTTATATTCTGTGACCTTGCTAAGTTTACCTATTTGTTTTAGTTGTGTATTTATAGATTCCATAGACCTATAATCTATAATCCTTGGAATCTATAAAATTTCTACACATATAATAATGTCATCCATGAACAATTTTTCTTCATCCTTTCTAATACATATATATTTCATTTACTTGTCTTACTTTATTATACTGGCTACAATTTCCAATCCAACACTGAATAGAATTGGTAGAGGATTATTCCTGCCTCATTCCTGATCTTGGTGAAAAATTATTTAGCATGCCACCATTATGTGTGATCATGTTAGTTTAGCTTTTTCATGGATGCCCTTTATCAGATTGAGGAAGACATTGGTAGTTTCCTAGGTTACTGGCAGTTTTGATCAAGAAAGGAAGTTAATTTTGTCAAAATTTTTTTTTCTGTATCTATTGAAACAATTATGTGTTTCCTTTTAGTTTGTTAACATGGCAAGTTACATTTAGTAAATTCTGAATGTTAAACTGCACTTACATTCCTAAGATAAACCCCTCTTGGTCATGATGTATTTTTTTGACATATTGTTAGATTTGGTTTGCTATTTCTTAAAAAAATTTATCCTATGTTATGAAGGGCATTAGTCTGTAGTTTTCATTTCCCGTATTTTCTTTTTCTGATTTGGTTACAGAATAATGCTGGCCCCATAAAATGAGTTGGGAAATATTTCCTCTTTCTCTGTTTTCTGAAATGTTTTAATGTAGAAGAATTTTTAAAAATACATATTCAATTTCTTTGTTCGATATAGGGCAATAATGGTTATCTAATTATTTTTGAGTGTTTAATGTTTTGATTTTCAAGAAATTTGTCTGTTTTGCCTCTGCTATCAAATTTGACATAAAATCATTCATAGTATTTCCTCATCCTATTAACGTCTGTAGGATCTTTAGCAATATCTATCTTTGCATTCTTTATCTTGGTAATTTACATCTTCTCTCTCTAGTTCAAGGTTACCAATTTTATTTTGAAAGAACTTTTGGGTTTTTGGGGTTTTTTAATTGCTTATCCTTTTTCTTTTATGTTATTTATGCTTTATTTTTACTTTTCCTTCCCCTACTTCTTTTAGGTATAATTTGCTTTTCAAAGTTATTAAAGTTGAAGCGCAAATCATTAATTTAAGATTTTCTTTCAAATATAAACATTCAGACGTATATTTCCCTTTAAGTACTATTTTAGCTGCACCCCACAAGTTTTGATATTTGTGCTTTTATTATAATTCAGTTAAAATATTTTCTAATTTCTATTTTAGGTTCTGAGCAATTTTATAATTTGTTCTTTAATTACCAAATATTTGGGTCTTTTCCAGATGTCTTTTGTTATTGATATCTAATTGAATCCTGTCATATTCAAAGGACATTCTTAGTATGATTTTAAGCCTTTTACATTTATTGATATATACATTATGGTCCAGCATATCGTGTGACTTAGTGAAAGTTCAACATGTACTAAAAAAGGATGTGCATTCTCTAGTTGATAGGTCTAGTGTTCTATAACAGTTAGGTCAAAGCGGTTAATCATGTTTTCTAAGACACTAATTTTGGGGGATGTGTGCATAGTAGGTTTATTCATTAATGAGAAAGAATAGGTTTCTTTGTAATATGTTTCCAAAACCATGTATTATCTTTGAATTCTCATATTTATTTGCTCTGATTTCAATATGGTATGTGTTGAAATTTAAGTGTAGATTTATCTATTTCTCCTTTCAAATCTGTCAGGGTTTGCTTCAATATTTCGAATCACTGAGATTAGTTGAATATAAATTTAAAATTGTTATGTCTTCTAAACGTATTGTCCCTTTAATCATTTTGAAATATTTCTTTTTATATCTGGTAATATTACTTGTCCTAAAATCTATTTTTCTGATGTTAATACAGCCACTTTATTATTTAAAATTAGTGTTTTCATGACATATTCTTTTCCTACTTTTAATATATCTGCATCTTTAGAGTAAAATAATTTTCCATAAATTTAAAATAGGTGGGTGTTATTTTGTTATTCATTGTGACAATCTCTGTCTCTCAGTTGAAGTGCTTAGACTACATACGTTTAATGTAATTATTAACATGCTTTGGTTTACCACCTTGATATTTGTTTCCTCAATATCCTATGTGTTATTTTCTCCATTTCCTCTTTTCCTGACTTCTCTTGGATACATGACTTTCTAGCTTCCATTTCACTTCGTCATAGGTTTATTGGCTATATCTCTTTGCTTTTCATTTTGAGAAGTTGCTCTAGGACTTATGGCATACATCTTAAGATCATAGCAGTCTACATTTAAATACTATTGTCATTTCGCTTATAATACATAAATTTTAACCACATTTACTCACATATTTACCATTTGTGACATTCTTCATATCCTTGTATAGAATTGAGTTTCCATCTATTAGTATTTTGCTTCTGCTTGAAGAATTTTCTTTAACATTTCCAGTGGTGCTGAATGTTGCTGATAAATTCTCTCAGCCTTTGTGTTATTGATAAAATAAATTTCTTTTGGTAAAATTCTACGTTGACGGTTTTTTCTTTATTTCCGTACTTTAAAGATTTCTTTCAATGTCTTTTGGCTCACATTGTTGCTGACAAAAAGCCAGTAATAATTCTTATATTTGTTCTCTGTATATAATGTGTCACATATTCCTTTGGGCTTCTTTGAAGTCTTATTTTTCTCACTGGATTTTGAGTAATTCAGTTATTACACACTTTGTATGACTTTCATTTGTTAACCCTACTTGAGATTCATTGAGATTCTTGAATCTGTCAGTTTACAGTTTCCATCTAAAAAAATTAGAAATTTTTTATCCATTATAACTTTAAATATTATTTCCATCTCCTCTTTTAATTTTCTGGGGCTCCCACTATACATATGTTAGATAGTTTAATATTATCCCATAAGCCACTAGGCTGTATTAATTTTCTTTTTTAATCTTTTCTTTCGTGCTTTAGTTTGGATATTTTCTGTACGTATGTTTTCAAAGTAACCAACCATTGTTCAATTTGCTCTTAATCTCATCAAGTGGGTTTAAAATGTTTTTAGATATAAAGACAGAACTTTTCCACACAGTTGTAAATCAACTCTGTCCTACACAAACATAGATATGACTTTCTATGTTAGGGTTTCTATGCAGAAACCTTTTAATAGATGGCAACTGAATTACAAGTTAGTGTTCAACCAATCTTAAGCATACACCTGGCCCTGATCTTACATTAGGGATAAATTGAAGTAATAATAGCTCACCACAGGAATTTGAATTCTCTAGATGTCTATTCTATTTTGGCTTTTCATCAGTTTGGTTCCTTCTTCATACATATAACTTTTATACATATATAAATATTCCAAATTTGAAAAATTACATTATATTTATATATTCGCATTATGTTTAGATGATGTTGAGCATTCAATGATCTGGTTCTTAGGGGTTTTTTTGCATAATGTTTCCAAAATCATTTATTATCTTCAAATTTTCATATTTATTTATTCTGATTTCCAATACGGTATGTGTAAAAATACTGTGGAAAAAAACCTATGCTACACTCTATATAATAAAGCTTTGATGAATAATATACCATGTTCTAATTTTGAAAGTAAAATATAACATTATTATTGAAATATTCTGAATCTATTTTATTCATGGGCATAACTGCTTTGTCTTTATAAGTATCTGTTCAAAAGCATTTTTACTTTTTACATTTACTTTTAACCAATGTATTCATAACGTAGAAAAAAATGTTCTGTCATGAAAAAAGTTCATCATATAAATGTATAATATCAAAGTACACATTTACTACTGTAATTTTTGTGAGGTTACTAAAATAAAAATGTAGACTTTGAAAATTACATATTTTTCAAAATTACATATTTCTGTAAATTTATTGTAGTTGAAATAATTCTTGAATATAAAATAATTTCTGTTCACTTAAATACAATAAATAATTATATAAAATAAGATGGTAAAGGCTTTCATTGATATTATAAAATAAGATATAATGGATAAAACTAAAGAAATACTCATAAAAAGTAAATTATAAGTTCTTAGCAGATGATACCAATAAAACCGCAGAAATGTTTAGAAAAAGCAGGATTTGAAATGATTCACAAATATGTGTAATGATGTGCTACTCTTGGACATAATTATTCAAACACTATCCTATGTTGCATAAATATGTACTGCTTAACATCATTTATTATAATTTTAATTTCATATTTTTACAATTTAATTTAAACACTTGTCAACATTGGATTATATTTTATTATTTAGAGATGAATATATCTCTAACTTTTAAAACTTTCATTAATTATTTGAGTCTATATCGCATAGTAGAGGAGAAAAAAATAATCATTAGGTATCTTAAATGTTTTCATAAGATGTAGCTATTTCTATTAAAGTTGGAGAAAAAAACTCAAATAGGAATATAACACGTTGACATAATTTAGAATTATCTGATTTATTTTATTAAATAATTTTATTAAATGTCCTTTCTGTTTTCTAAACTTGGTTATTGGGGGACTTCAGTGAAAGAGGGAACTATGCATATTATCCTGTTAAATAAAATTAAAATGTTTAAAATAATATTATTTTTATAAATGAACTTGAGATATTTGGTACTTAGGTTTTAGTGACAAACGTATATTAAATCATGAATTATTTTAGAGAAGAAAGTGTTTTTTAACTTTCCTACATATTATTTCTTAACGTAGAAAAAGTTAAAATCTATCATGACAAATATTAATATTTATATATTTAAAATATATAAATATCACATATTGAAGAATATCTTTCATATTGTTACCAAAAATCTTACTTGTGGGCATTAGGGTGTTGATTTTATACCCAGATATAGATTAAATCTGATACCTAAAATGAGATTAAAGACTAAATGGCACAGAATTCCTAAAATGTGGAGTTTTTAACTTTATAAACTACCAAACATACAAACGGCTATCAATTGCCTTTTATATATAAAATCTATAAAAATAGATCTCATTTAAAAAAAATAAGTCCTCTCTATAATTAGGATAAAACATTGAATTAAGACATAGGTGAGGCATTAAACATTTGATCGATAAAATTTATGCTTCATCTCACTCAATTTTGACAGTGACATGGCAAAGGCAGGCATGAGGCACAGAAGTCGGGAATTGTGTCATCATTTGAATGAGTATTCCTAAAAGATTAAAGAGTAAAGATAAGAAAGCCCGGGAGGTGACAGAGACACCCTTTGCACACTGTGGTTCTCTCCTCCCATGAGCATATGAAGCTAAAGGTTGCTGGGTGGCCATATTGAGAAAGGGGTGAAGTACTTAAGTCAATTAACGTCCAGACCAGGACACTTAAAGACTTTCAGTAGAAATGAAATCCTACATTTCACAGACAGTGCAGAGGGACCACCAGCTATCACTTGACTCAGGATTACTATGCTGTCATCAGCCCGTTTGCTTACAAAATCAAGCTGGCCTGGAGGCATGGGGAGGACACCATCTCAGTGTTCCCATCCATTACAGTGTCGCTATCCCCTACTTTCTCAATGATGCCTTGCACCTGGTGGTCCTGAAGCTAGCCCAGGACCCTGGCCTTTTCCCAGCCAAAGTCTATGTGTGGAAAATTCCAGAGGTCACACCGTGGACTCAGTCTGAGAGCCAAACGGGGCCTGTGGAGACGAGCAGCCTCGTAACCGTGGGTGTGGAGAAGCAGGTTGCTGGGAAGGATGCTCCCTGCTCGACCAAATCTTCCGGATTGTTACATGGAGTCCACCATTGATTTTCCATACAGAGCAATAAATCATGGGGATTGGGCGTCCACCCACCACCTGTCCCTCCACAAAAAGTGACTGACCCTCCTACAAGAGCGGACGTGGCGGAACCCTATGAGACTGAAGCCAGCGTGTCCCTCCCTGACCCTGCACACGCACGTGCCGTTCCACCTCACACAGGACGTCCTGACGGCGCTTTGAGCACCCAGGCTACACAGTTGCCCCAACCAAACTTGAGTCTGCGCACCAGGCTCTCGGCACAGGAGGGCCGGCTGGTTGCTGCGCAGCCGCATGAGCACCGCCTCAGGGCTTCGGTCTCCCAAGTTCTGCCTAAACCTGCGGCCCGTGGGGGTGGAGAGATATGGGGGGCAGGGAAGTAGGGGGGATGGTGTCGGACCCAAGGTCCTGCTGCTGAGCTTGTGGCCTTCATCCCTGAGAAGTACAGCTAGCATTTTGAGAACTTCCTGGTGACTCTGGGTGAAGGGTGTGCAAGGGCCAGCCTGGGTGTTTTGCAGTTTCCACCAGCACCATTTATCTTTGTCCTTTTTTTTGCGAAGAGGCTCCTGGCATCTCTGTCCCGTCTCTGGGCTGGGGCTGGGTGAGGGACTAGGCACAAGTGACCCTCTGCTGTGAAAATAGTCTTATATATCAAGAAAAACAAGTTGTATAATCTTATCAGCAGCAAAAAATATGTAAATAAATAATTTTTTAGTTATTAGTTTTCATTTCTAGAAATCTCATTTGGCTCCTTTTTGTATTTTCTATTTCATTATATTTATGTCTTTCTTTAAATCCTTGAGCTTACTTGTAATAACTGTGTTAACATTTTTCAGGTAATTTCATCATCTTTGTCATCTCTATGTCTGTTTTTATTTACCGATTTCCCCCTTGATTATTTGTCATATTTTCCTGCCACTTTGTATGTCTAGTGATTATTGATGGGATGATGGAGGATGTGAATATTAGGCTGATGAGTGGCTGGATTTCTTTTTCTTCCTTTCATGAGTTTGAATTTTGTTTTGGCAGGTATTTATTTTGTAGATCAACTTGGTCCTTTATAGGCTGTTTTTAACTTTTATTAAAGTAGGCAAAGAATAGTGTAGGGTTAACTCAGAACATAGCCCCTGCACATACTCAGAAGACTAATAGCTGGCCAGCCAGTAGCCAAGAAAGACAGTACACAAAGTGCTTTCAGCAGTGCCTATTCTCAAAGGACGTTTTCTGCTTCTCCCATAGACATTATCTGCTCCTTTAACCCAGCAGCACATCTTGATCCCATCAGTCTGAGGAGGCAGCTGCTCACCCAATGATATGACCCCCTCCCTCTGCTTGCATGCGCAAAAATCTCTGCTTGCTCTTAGTCAGCGGCTTTATTCCTGAAGCTTCAACTGGCTACTGCTAAAGCTTCCCTTCCTGGTGAGTAATAAACAGCATTTCTCACCCCTCTGGTCCTCCTGGTGTTTCTTCCGGAATAACCAAACCCAGGAGCAAGTTCCAGGTCGGTGTCTCCTGCATTACAAGTAGCTTTTACTTTTGGGTTAATTTAGCCTTACTTCTAAGGTATGTCTCTTCTGGGGCCTTTACTAATGCCCTACTGTTCAGTGTGTTTTCTTCACTTGAGCTGGTTGGAATGCAGATGTTCCTGTGGCTACAAAGAGCTCTACGAATTATTCATCTTATAAGCTTTGGTAGTTATTCTGTGACTGGCTTTGTGGAAATTACTCTATATACATACAACTTAATATTCAACAAAAATTCAAGGGTAGCCCTATTTAAATTTCTGAGGCATGTTCTCTGTGTAGCTTCCTCTTCTCCAGTACTGTCCCATATTATAACCATCTTAGCCTCCCAAAAATCAGATGTCTGTATTCTCAATTTAGTAAGATTTCCATGCACTGCTTAGGTTCCCTCGTTATGTGTGAACTCGTTATGCAGAAACTACCTGCAAGAAAACTGGAAACTTGATTGTGCTCACATTACTTGCTTTTGTTCTTGCAACGATTATAGTTTTGCACTGCCCATTTTCCAATAACTGAAAACAGTTGGTTCATAGATTTTGTTTAGGTTTATATTTGTTTACAGTTGAAGAACAAGCCTGTTACTAGATAATTCAATTTGGGTGGAAGTGGACGTCCTCTGAGTCTATTTCTTATTCAATAAATTATAGGTTCTAACAATATTTCCTGGCCTATTTCACTAGATGGTTATAAAGATAAAATGAGATAATGTAAATGAAAGTGCTCTGTAAACTATAGTTTACTAACCTGAGGTATAATAATAATAATAATAATAATAATAATAATAATAATAATTATCATGATTTAATAAATCAGTAAGCCTTTCTGCAAGGCATAACTCTTAGTGACTAAAGAATATTACAAAGAAATACCTCCAACTTAGAGAGTTATGATACATACACCAAAAGCCTACAACAAAATAAGATGACAAATAGTATGTGTGATATAAAATTGCTATAGCAATACTTCATTGAATATTTAAGATATACTAGCTAAGTTCTTTATAAACATTATTTAATATAGCCCTAAAAGAATCTTGAGAAGTAGGTATTAATATCTTTTTCCATAGATCAGGAAAGAAGTTTCAGTAAGGTTAGATATTTGAAAAAGTTTATATAGAATATGACGTAGCTGAAATTTAGACATATAGTTGTATCTCGATTCACCATTAGGAGTTTTATGAATTTGGAAGACAAAGAGATGTGTGTGTTGGTTGGAAGCCTGAGGGAATGCTTTATACAGGAGGTGAGAGTTGAGATGGATCTTGAAGAAAATTTAAATAAGATTAAATAAGAATCCAATTTTAGCAAGAAGGGGATTACAGTAGCAAAGAAATAAAGATAATTTTTTCCCAAAGACAATCACTAGACTACTAGTTTGTAGGAGTGGGAGCTAAGGTTGCAGCTACCTTAAGCATGACAGTGATAAATTACATTAAGGCATTAATACCATTAATTCAATCTTAACATATTTTCAAGTATAATACAAATATTGGTTATTCTTCTTGTTACTTTTTAAAAATTAATAGTAACCTATACTAATATATTTAACTATTAAGTCTTTTCCACAGACATTCTTTCATAACCTCATAATCTTATATAACATCCAATCATCTCTTTAATATCTGTAGATTTCTACTATGTGCTAGGCATGGAAAATATGAAAGTAAATCTGTTATTGCCTCTACTTTTAAGGAATTCACAGTTAATTTTCAAGTGGGAGGGTCTGTTAAGGAAGTAGAAATTGGGGGTAGAGTTCTGAGAGAAATCAAGGCTAAAAATGTAAATTTTGGAGTTGTTGATATGTGCAAAATAACTCTGTGCATTTTCTAGAAAGAAGAGCAAAGACAAGATTTAACAGAGCAACCAAGAGCAGTTGAAACCTTTTAAAAAGCTTTTGAGTAATACACATAGATGTGTGCATGCACACAAACACACACAACTATTTTAGCTAATCTTGCAATAAGGAGATGATGAAAAATGTTACCTTGAGGTTGCAGAGTGGTTATTATTACAATATGCACATTCTTGTGAAACAGTGTACTAGCAAGTAACAGGAGAAATGAGTGTCAGTATTACATGGGTAATCAATATCTTTTAATGCTTATGATAAGCCTATGGTTAAATGCCACTGGGCTTGAAATGAATTTTATTTCCTTAGGGAAATGTGGATTATTTTCTCAGGACTCTCAGTCTTGGGATAGAAGAAAACAGCTCATTCCAACATGTAGTGCTGAATTGTATTCAATGTGTTTGTGATTCATCTCCATTCCTTCTGGAAGATGAAGATTTTCTGGGGAATTAAGAGCAATAAAATCTTACCATCCACATCCTATATAGCACAGGGAATTCTTTAGTTAATCCTACATTGCAATAGAGCAGACTGTGTGACAGTCCTAAATAAAAGGAGTTAGAATATCTTGGAGTCCCAAAAGCAGAAACATGACCCCTAGCTAGTGGTCCTGAAAATCATTATAGTTAAGAGTATCCAGGGAGGGAATTAACCCCGTAGAGATGCTGGGCGAAGAGATATTCAGCGGGGAGGAAAAAAAATGAGGAGGGGCAAAGCCAACAGCCTAAGCACAGGGAAAGTCTGTGATTAGGTGGTGGGAGAGACAGAAAAGATGGAGTAGAATAAAAGATGACAGCAGATGCAGGAAAGCATTGAATCAAAAAAGATGAGGAAAAGGGATTCCACCAGAGTCAAATACAGCTAAGTGAAAGAACAAAACATATTCAAATCAGGTCTTAGATTTGGCTTTTCGAAGTCATTAGCAAAATTTTGGAATATAATTTCTGACCTCAACTTTCTGAGATCACCAAGGTGCCTTGTAAGCTTTTTCTGTTTCTGGAAGTTGAAGTTGATCTCAAAGATCAAATCAATTTATATACATACAAATAATAAAAATAAACATTTATTATTTAAAGGACAATTTACACAGACAAACATAGGAGAAACAAGGTTAAATATTAAGGCATGTATAAGATTGTAACAACTGATAACAAGTTTAAGTGCCTTCACTGTCCAGAAGCCAATGGCGCCCTTTGTGTACCAGCCACAGCCTCCTTCCATCTGGAAACCTTTGTGCTCTGTCTCCCAGAATTCTACATATACCCACACTAGGCAAACACGCTGAGCCCTCTTATTCTTCCCACTTGTCTACCTTTGGCTATTCCTCTCCACTTAGACTTTCTTTGATGCATTCATTCAACAAGTATTTACATGCCTTCTGTTTACCAGATAAGGAGGTTACTATGAAAACTAAGATGACCATGGTCCCTGTCCATGTGAAACTTGGTATCTTGTGTGGGAGGAAGACATTAAATATTAGAACATATAATCATGTAACTATAAGCTGTGTGTAGAGGAAATTGATATAAAAATATGAAGGTTAAATAAAGAGGGAAGGACCCAAATTGCCAAGATCTGAAAGGTATATAGGAGGTAACTTGGTAGAAAGTAAGGGAAGTATTGGAGGTAGAGAGAACAGTGTTAAGGCTGTGAAGAGAGCCTGAGGCATGGACAATATGAAGTTAGCACAGGATGATGAGATAGTGAGGAAGGCAGAAGCCAGATTGTACCATGAGCTGGACCAGAATAAGGCTTTGATATTTTTCTTATAGATAATTGAAAACAACTGAAGGATGCCAGTAGAGGAATTGCAGTCATATTTATATTCCAAAAGATCATTCTGAGGCAATATATATGAATTAAAATTATTGTTATATAGCAACAATGATAAATGAAATTGAATATAATTATACACCATGAACAACTGGAGTTTATTCTGAGGATTCAAGCCAGAGTCAATATTTGAAAATCAGTTGACATAATCCATCATATTAATAGGTTAAAGGAGAAAAATGTCATGATCACATCAATCAGTGCAGGATAAGCACTTGACAAAACTCAACACTCATTTATGATTAAAACTATCAGCAAAATAAGAATAGAGGGAACCTTCCTTAAATGTACATGAAAAAAATCCTATAGCTAACATAGGACCTAGCTGTGAAAAACCGAATACTTTCCCTCTAAGGTTGAAAATAAGCAAGGATATGTACTTTCACAACTGCTATTTAACATAGAACTGGAAGTTCTATCCAGTGCAGTAAGAAAGAAAAGGAACTAAAAGGAATATAGGTTAGAAAGGAGGAAATATAAACTGTCCCTATTTGCAGATTACATGATGTTCCACATAGAATTTCCAAGGGGTGTACAAAATAACACCTACAACTATAGAGTTCAGTAGGGATACAATGTCAATGTACAAAAATCAGTTTTATTTGTATATGCTAACAATCAACATGTGGAAACCAAAATTAAAAATATACTACTTACAATCACTAAAAGTGAAATACATAGGTGTAAATCTAACAACATATATACAGGATTTATATGCTAAAAACTTCCAGGTAGTGATGAAATAAATAAAAGATCTAAATAAATGGAGAGGTATTTTATATTCATGACTTGGAAGGCTCAGCATCATAAAGGTGTCAAGTCTCCCTAAATTAATACACAGATTTAATATAATTCTTATCAAAAGCCCAAGTAAGATTTTTTGTTGATAGAGACAAAATTCTAAAATATTCATGGAAAGGCAAAGGAATTAGAATAGCAAAACAATTCTAAAGAGAAAAAGTAACGTGGAAGGAACTGCTCTACCTAATTTCAGGACTTACTAGATAGCTGTAATTATCAAAACTAGTCCTATTAGTAGAGAATCAGGGGAATAGATTAGAGAACCTAGAAATATGCTCAATACAAGTACACCAACTGACATTTGACAAAGCTGCAAAATAGTTCAGTGGAGGAAGGACAGTATTTTTTGGTGTTTTTCCCCCCTAACAAATGGTATTGGAGTATTAGGATATCCACAGGCTAAGGAATGAACCTGGACCTAAACTTCACACCTTATTTAATGATTAACTTAAAATGCATCATAAATATAAAGGCAAGTCAAAACACTATAAAACTTTTAGAAGATAATACAGGAGAAAGTATTTGATACCCAGGGCTTAGTGAAAAGGTCTTAGACATGATACTAAAAGAATGATCCACAAAAGAAAAAAATTGATGTATTTAATTTTGTCAAAATTAAAAACTTTTGCTCGGCAAAAAACTCTGTTAGGAGGATGAAAAGATACACTACAGATTGGGAGAAAACATTCACAAACCACATACCTGAAAGGATTGGCATCTACACTACATAAGGAATTCTCAAAGTACAATTTCAAAAACAACAACTATAACAAACAATCCAATTAGGAAATGGGCAAAAAGAGACATCGCACTAAAGCTATATGGATGGCAAATAAGCACATTAAAAATGTTCAATATCTCTAGCCATTAGGTAAATGGAAATAAAGGCCAAAATGAGACATCACTATATTCATTAAAACAACTGAAATAAAAATTAGTGATGGTACCAAATGCTGGTGAGAATATGGAGAACATGGATCTCTCATATGTTGCTGGTAGGAATGTAAAATGTTGTAGTCACTCTGGAAAATGTTTTGGTAGTTCTTTTTAAAACCAAACCTACATGTACCATATGACCCAGCAGTTGCACTCCTGGGCTTTTTAGAGAAATGAAGACTTATATCCACATTAACATCTGTACACAATTGTTCATTGCAGTTTTATTTGTCATAGTCAGAAACTGGAAATGATCAAAATGGATTATATAAATCCTTTCACTCATAGCGTGGATACTACTGAGCAATAAAAAGGAATAAACCATTGATAGGTACCAATTTACATGGATCTCAAAGGCATTATGTTGTATGAAAAGAGCCAGTCTCAAAAAGTTACATACTCTAGGTAATTTTTATGTATGTAGTATTTTTTTTTCAATTACAGAGCTGGAAAACAGATTAGAGGTTGCACAGGTTAGAGATGGTGGGAACAGGCAGGGGCGAATGACTATAAAGGGGTAGCATAAAGGAGATCTCTGTGGTGATGAAATAGTTTTGTATCTTGATTGTTATACTGGTGATAACATCCATCTGTACATGTGATAAAATAAGCAATTGAATATCTAGCTGTACATACACACTGTACCAATGTCAAATTCCTGATTTTGATATTGTACCATAATTATATAAAATGTAACCATTGAAGAAACTGGGTCCTCTCTGTACTATCTTTGTAACTTTATGTTAATCTATAATTATTTAAAAACAAAAAGTTTTTTAAAAAAGAGGCCACTCTGGATGTGGTATGGAAAAGAGACCGAAGAGAAGAAATGGTAAAATGGTGTGGGTGCAGAAGTGATGAGAGATCAATTAAAGTTTTGCAGTCGTTCATGAAAACAGGTTAAACAGTTTGATTACAGTACATCAGTTTGAGTTGTGGCACCAATGCTGCATTTGAAATATAAGCATGCAACTGGTCTTTAGGTGTCTGTTTAAAAAGTAATCATTAATGAATGGCTTACTTGTATTTGGGCAGAGCAGCCCTTATCCCCAGCCGATTTAGCTAAGACTTAGGCCTGTATACAATGGGCTGCATAAGAAATAAGGCTCTGCACCCCACAGGCAGAGCTGGTGCCTGTTTTGTGCTACTACTGTTGCCTCTGCTGAGACCCGTGGTGATGGTTCTATTCTTCTACTGTTGAAAGAACTTTGTTTTCTTGAGGAGCCATGGGATCTGAAGGATCAATTCTTGTATTCCACTTTTTTCATTTTTGTCCTCTGGACCAACCCTGCCTGAAATTTTAAATCTTTGTAGTTTTCTTTGTATAGAAATTGTCTCCCTCTCATTTTAAATATTTATCTATTTGTGGTTTTTGATTGTCTATTAACTTAATTTAGAGATGTTGTAAACATTTTATTATGAAATAATTTAATTTAATAATCAAGTTGTAAAAATAGTCCTGAAGTTTTCATATACCCTTCTTCTAGCTTTCACAAATGTAACCATAATGCAATGTTCAAAACAGAGAAAGTGAAAACAATACACACAATACCTTTAATTAGTTGGCAGACCTTATTCAACCTTTGCCAGTTGTCACACTAATGTGCTTCCTGTGTCCTAGGCTCCAAGCCAGCATCCCACAATTGCATTTAGTTGTCATGTTTCTAATCTAGGTCAGTTCCTTGGTGTCTTTTTGTCTTTTATGCCCTTGACACTTTTGAGACTTCCCTCTAATTTGTTTTTTCTGATGTTTCCTCATAGCTAAATTCAGTTTTGCATGCTTCTCCCTTCTAAGCACTGGGTCTGGGAATTTGGGGGAACTGGAATTTGTATACTACTGACTCATTGTGTGCCTGTGTTCTTAGTGAAAGTACATTCATTTAGAGGAAAAATATGCTTTTGGCTCCATCTCTGGAGTTGTAAAATTAGTCCTTAATGCAACTGATAGAACATTTATGGTTCACCTCTGGGTTTTCATGAAATATTTTTTAAGGCACATGAACTTTAAGTGTTATATTTTTTAATGTGCTATTTAAAACAGCTAAGTATCTGGGGGTATCTGTTCTAAATCCCCATCATTAGGAATCATTAATTCACAAGGAACACAGCTAAGTCATCAAAAGCTAATACTTACACCAATTACTGAATCAACCAAAATTTTTAAAGACTGGAGTCACACATAAATAACTTCATGGCATAATAGCTCCTTAGGCCAAATGAACCAGTAACCAACCAATCATGGGCAGGGTAGGACTGACTCTTCAAGAGATTTACAGCCTGGTTACCATTACTAATATTTCCAGAATGAATAGAAAACAATAATCTGGAAGTTCTTTCAAGCTTTTGATTCAAATGCCATGTAAAAACTATAACTGGGCCAGGAATCAGAAGCCCAGTTCCAGTTTCCCAATCTATTACTGTGTCTCCTTAGTCAAGGAACTTTATCTCACTCATTCATTCATTCATTTTTGAAAACTATGGTGTGTCTTCTCTGTGTTCAACTCTATGTCAGGCACTTGATATCTTACATTGGAGTCAAAATATTTAAGGGATTGATTGACCAAAAGGGGGAAGGCATAGTGTTGTAGGTGGGGGAATAGTCTGAACAAGAACCGTTGGCAGAAGAGAGCGAGAGTTCTGAAAAACAGTCCACTGTAGCTGAATAGCAGGAAGAGGGGGCAAGCAGGATTGAAGCTGACACTATAAGAATAGGAAAAGGAGAGATGTTGGGGAACGCCGCAGGTGCTTTAAGGAGTTTTGTCTCATCCTAATAGCAGGGCAAAGCCACTGATAGGTCTGAAGCACCTATGATATAATCAGCTTTGAGTTTTGAAAGATCACTTTAACTATAATGAAAAAAATAGTTTGGAGGTAAGCATATTAGCTACATGGTAGTTCAGACGATGAGATGATAACAGTTTGAACTAGAGTGGTAATGTAGAGACATAGGAAATAGTGAAGAGAGGCAGTAATGTTTCTGTGGGATCTGGTTCAGGCAGCCAGTTTTCAACAACTTAGCTTTCTAACCTTGAAAACTTACTTTACCTCTCTGCCTCAGTTTCCTGATCTGTAAAATGAATTATAGTGATGGTTCCTACATCAAAGGTGGTTGAGAGGATTGAATTAATTTACTAGAAATAAGTACATGATACACATAATAAACATACTACACATATGTGTATGCATACCTATGTATATACATACACACATATATAAACTTACATATACGTATATTTATGTATACTATATAAACTTGCATTAAGACTATTAATAAGATGTTTAAGTGAAAAAACTGACAGGACTAGGTGATAGAGTAAATGGAATAAGAGAGTTAGATGTGTATCTGTTAGAATTCCTATTTGCAAATAATAAATATTTATTCTGCCTTAGTTAAGTTGAAAGAAATTGACAGAGTATTGGCAGGCAGAAGTTCTGCTTTCAGCCAAAATGGAGTATAGGGACCAGATTTCCCGTCCTGCTTGAAACAAATAAGAACTTAGACAAAATGTATGAAGCAGTAGATTTCAAGAATTAAGCAATGAAGGACAGTTATTCTTAAGAGATGATAAAAAGAAAGCATGAGACAAGGCATACAAATGGCCCAGCTTGCTACCTTAAGAGAGTTTCCAGGCTGTTCAATTAATGCAAAAACAAAACAAAACAAAACAAACAAACAAAAAACTAAATAGAAAAAGAGGAACTATGTAACACAGAACAGATGGAAAACAAATAGCAAGATGATAGCTTTAAACCTAATCCTGGCAATTATCACATAAACTGTCTAAATACATCAATTTAAAAACAGAAATTATCCAATTATATGATGCTTACGAGAAACTTCCATTAAATATAATGATAAAAATGATTTAAAATAAAAGTATTGGAAGAGGGATATACCATGCTAATATTAATTCACTAATTAAAAGAAAGCTGGAGTGACAATGTTAGATAAAACAGATTTCGAAACAAAGACTATTACAAGGGATAAAATGTCATTTTATAATGAAAAAATGTCAATTTATCAAGAGAGCATAATAATTCTAAACTTTTATGCTAACAGAATTTCAAAATACATAGCAAAGAGAAATAGACAAATCTGTATTTTTAGTTGCAGATTTCAATATCTATCTCTCAATATTTGATGGAACAGGAAGACAGATAATCAGTAAGTAGAAGGGCAGAAAACCACTATCGACCCACTTGATAATTAACATCAATAGAACACACTATACAACAATAGTATAATAGACACTTTTTAAATGAACATGGAATAAATACCAAAGTAGACAATATTCTGAGTTATAAAACAAGTACTAATAAATTTTTTAAAAATTCAAGTCATGCAAAGTTTGTTATTTGACCTCAATATAGTTAAATTAGGAATCAACAGGAAAACGATCTGAAAAGTGTCCAAATATTTAGAAATAAAATAGTACTTCTAAGTGACTCATGAGCCAAATTAAAAAGTCAAAGGGAAAGTAGAAAGTGTGTTAAACTGTATGCAAATGAGAATACAATGTATCAAAATCTGTAGGATGCCACTAAAATAGTAATTGAAGGGGAATTTATAGTACTAAATACCTATCAGCAAAGATAAAAGGTCTTTACTTACTTGAAAGCTAGAGCAATAAAAATTGGCCTAGCAATAGATAAAATGTCAGTGGAACAAAATAGAGTCCAGAAATGGACCTACACATATTTAGACACTTGATTTTCAATAAAGGTACAAAGATGAATGTATTTTCAGCAAATGGTAATAGAATCATCAAATACCACGTATGTGCACACATGTGTGTGCCCGCACACACACACACACACACACACACACACACATGCACTTCAGACATATCTCATACCATAGACAAAGATGAAATCGAAAAGGATCATAAAGCCAGATGTAAAACCTAAGATTATAAAATTTTTAGAAGAGAATATAGGAGAAAATCTCTGTGACCTTGAGTTAGGTAAAGATTTCTTAGAAGTGGTACTAAAGCAATTTAAACAGAAAAAAAAATAATAAGGTGAACTTCATCAAAATAAAAAACTGCCTTTTAAAAGACATTCTTAAGAAACTAAAATGGCAAGTCATAGGCTGAGAAAAAGTGTGAAAATATCTGTATTCTGAATATGTAAAATGCTCTCAAAACTCAGTAATAAGAAAGTTAATAGGCCAATTAAAAATTGGCAAAAGATTTGAACAGATACTTTTAGCAAAGAATATATGCAAATGGCAAATAAGCATATGAAGAGATACTCAACATCATCAGTTATGAGGACAATACAAATTAAATCATAATGAGATATCACTTTATACCTGTTAGAAAGGCTAAATTAAAAAAAAAAAAAACTTACTTTATCAAATGTTTCCAAAACTGTAAAGAAACTGGAATTCTCATATTGTTGGTGGGAATGTAAAGTGGGTACAATCACTTTGGGAAATTCTTGGCAGTTTCTTAAGTTAAAAATTACCATATTATTCAGCCATTCCACCCTAGGTATTTGCCCAGAAGAAATGAAAGCAAATGTCTATTCAAAGACTTAAACGTGAATCTTCATAACAGCTTTATTTGTAATAGCCCAAACCTAGAAACAACCCAAATGCCCATCAGTGAATAAATAAATTGTATTCATCTATACAATGGAATTCTATCTAGCAATAAAAAGGAATTAACTATTGATACTTCCAACAAGCTCAGTCTCAAAATACTTGTACTGGGTGAAACACACACACACACACATAAAGTGTATATGTTGTATGAATCTATTTATATAAAATTTCTGGGAAGTGCAAACTAATCTGTGATGACAGAAAACAGATCAGTTGTTGCCTGGGAAGAGAGGGAGTGGGAATTCGTGGGAAAAAATTACAAAGGAGCATTAAAAACTCTTGGAAGTGAGGGATATGATCACTGAGGTGATTGTGGTAATAGTTTTGCATGTGTAGATGTATGCTGAAATGATCAAATTATGCACTTTAAATATTTATAGTTTATTGAATGTCAGTTATACTTTAATAAATTTTTTAAAAGGGAGGGTGAGTATCAATGGCTCAGATTATCTCCTAGAAGGCTACTACATCTGCAGGCTGCACAACAAGGAACTGGGTTCCAAACGGTCTTGCAAAAGTGTCTGACAAGCACTCCACTGCTGATCACTAGATGTTGGGTCTCATACTGTCAGCACCGGGGTAGTTTTACTAGAGATGCTTCTGCTCGAATTGCTGTCGTTGCTGCCTCCTGAAACTAGTTGTAGCTGTCCCTTCTTTTCTCTAGGATGGATTCTGCTCTTTCATTCCTCTAACTTCTGCTTTAAGTCTGGGGCTAGGACTGTTTCATAGGTGGGTCCTGGGCCATCTGCCTATGTTGCAGCTGAAAGAGAGAGTGGGAATGTCTATGCCTGTCTCATAAGATACAGAATTCTCTGAATGCTACAAGGGTAGCCAGGCATCCAAGAAAAAGAACAACCAACATCAGGGGTTAAGGATGCCTTTAAACTTACCTTGATATTCTGATTTCCTTAACTAAAAAAATAAAAAATAAAAAAAAAAGATACTTCTTAAGATTTCTGTGTCAATCAAATGAAGTCAAAGTAGAAATACTTTGCAATTTTCACAAATGAAAAACTGTCTTTTTTAAAACTTATACAGTTTTGGAACTGAACATGTTTTTTGGCCAACTAGAGCCTTAATGGAATTAGCAAGCATTGAACAGCTGAGGGAGAAGCCCCAGTGAACAAATAGCATAAGATTCTGGAAGACGAAGGCCTGGATACCAGATTGTGAAGCAGCTAGCAGAGCGTCCAAAAGAGGGGAAAGGACAGGGAGGACTGACTCCTTGAAGGACATTCTTTTATACCAATTTTTGTATCTTTAAAATGCAATAATGATGGGCGTCTTAGCAAAAGTATTAAGGTTAATACATTTATACATTTGAACTCTTGTATGTGACTATTACAAATAAGTTGAATAAGAATATTCTTACAGTTGTCATAAAAATATTTTCATATCAACGTGTTTGCATCTGTATAACACATATTACCAATTCAAACCTGGGAAAATGCTGTAAGTTCCATTCTAATTTATTCTCCATCATCCTACTTCATTTTGTATCTTCATCCTTAAAAAAAAAAACCCACAAAATTTGATGATCAATTGAACTAATTAGATACTTTAATTCCACACATAACTCCTATGACCCAGCCTTGCTTTAAGTTTATACTAAAGTGGCCATCATTGAAAATAAAAGCATATGTTTTAAGATAAAGATCTTACAACTGCATTTAAAGGGTTTTATATCCGACAGCACCTGCAATATAATTATAACATAATATTAATTAATTCAGATAATTATTTGCTATTTTTTAATTAATTTACTTCAGTACAGTTTTAGAATTATAGAAAAAATATGATGATAAAACAGAGTTCATACATATTCTAAACCCAATTTCTCCAATTGTTGACATATTAGTATGGTTTAAATATAGTATTGGTATGTTAAAATTAATAAATCAGTATTGATACATTATTATTAACTACAATCCAAATTTTATTTAGATTTCTTTAGTTTTTACACAATCCCTTTTTCTGTTTCAGGATCATGTTGGGATGCCACATTGCATTTAGTCATCATGTATCCTTAGCTGTGGCAGTTTCTCAGACTTTTCTTGTTTTTGATCACTTAGACAACTTTAAGTTTTTCTGGTCAGGTATTTTGTAAATGGCACCTTATTTGGGATTTGTCTGATTTTTTTTTTCTCATGATTAGACTGGGCTTATCTGTTTATGGGAGGAAAATCACAGAGATAAAGTGTCATTCTCATCCCATGCTATCAACATGACATCATAGCGGATGTTGACCTTGGTCACCTGAGTTGTAGCCACTCTGCAATTTATTTTTTCATTTAGCCCCAATATTTTATTATGAGAATTTGAAAACATATAGAAATTTAAAGTTAAAATTTTTATAATAATATTGTATATACCCCAACATAGATTCTACAGTTGGTCTTTTACTGCTCTCACTCTATCACATACCTGTCTTCTATCCATTATGCCATCTGTCACATCAATCCATATTTTCTTTCTTTTTTTGGGGGGGGGGATTTTATCATTTATTTTAGATTCTGCCAATTCCCACCTTCCCTCCTTCCCCCTCCCCCCCCCAAATATAAGGACATAGAACTGGACTTGCTACAATAAAACAAGGGAAGAGAATCATGCTGGATTTTAAAATCCAAGTTTTATAGATGTGGTGGAAGGAACACACGTAAGGATACAGTGGAGGGTAAAAATTAGCCTGCGATTTAGGAACTGGTGGGAGTCCTTTAGCATTAAGAAGTATGTCAGAAATATCACTGCAACACTAAAGACTGACAAATAATTGCATGGAAAAAAAAGGGAAACCATGGCCCAAGTCATGCATGACTTCAGGGCATTTGAAGAGAATGGAAGAGCATTTGCCAATTTTGGATGCCAAGAGCATGTCTCTGAAAGGATTATGTCAGAAAGACCTGGAATTGTGTTCCTAGTTCCAGGAACTCATCTCCAGCACTGAACAAGGGATGCTAGGATGCTACATTTTAATTAATTGCCCTTAATGCAAGAACAAGGTAATGAATATCCCTTTACAACCTTATGTACGAGTTTCCTTAAGAGAATGACCTTTGTGTTAGTTTGCTAAGACTGCCTTAAATCTAACTATGAGCAGTGAATACACAATGCAATATATGCATGATATACTATTGAATTGTGCATTTGAAACTTACTGGATTGTGTTGATCAGTGTCATCTCAATAATTTTACAGAAGTCCCTTTAAAATTTCCTATAATCCTGGCTTATTGATGAATTCCTTAAGTTTTTCCCTATCTGGGACAATCTTTATCTTACCTTCTATTTTAATCAAAAGCTTTGCTGGGTAGAGTATTCATCGTTTTTTTTTTTTTTTTCATAATTTTGAATATTTTTTGCCAGCCCCTTTTGAACTGCAGAGTTTCTGTTGCAAAATCAGCAGACATTCTTATGGGGGTACCCTTATAAGTAACTAGCTTCCTTTCTCTTGCTCCTCCTTTGATTTTTTTAGCATTTTATTTATTTTTTCCCTTCACCCCTCCTCCTCCCTTCTGTTAACCACTAGTTCATTGTCTATGCCTATGAGTCACTGTTTGTTCTGTTCATTTGTTGCTTTTCTGTTTATATCCCACATATAAATGATATGTGATTTTTCAACATTCTCTGTCTGGCTTATTTTGCTTAGTATAATTATCTCGAGGCCAATCCATGTTGTTGCAAATGGCAGTATTTCATCTCTTCTTATGACTGTGTGTATATATATAATCTATCGTAGGATACTTGGGTTGCTTCCATTTTCTGGCCACTGTGAATAATGCTGCTGTGAATATCAGTGTACTGATATCTTTTCAAATATGAGTTTTCAACTCTAGGGTAAATACTCAGTAGTGGAATTGCTGGATCATATGGAAGATGAATTCTTGGTTTTTTTGAGGAACCTCCATAATATTTTCCATAATGGTTGTACTAGTCCCACCAACAGTGTATGAAGGTTCCTATTTCTCCACATCCTCCCCAACATTTGTTATTACTTGTCCTGTTGATTATAGCCATTCTAACACATGTGAGATAGTATCTCATGGTGGTTTTGATTTGCATTTCCCTAATAGTTAATGATGTTGAACATCTTTTCATATATTTGTTGGCCATTTTTGTACTTCTAGGGGAGAAGTGACTTTCAGGTCCTCTGCCCATTTTTTGATTGGATCATTTGTTGTTGTTGTTGTTATTGAGTCGTACGAGTTCTTTGTATATTTTAGATACTAGGCCCTTTAGTTGCTTGCAAATATATTTTCCCATTCAGATGGTTGTCTCTTTACCTGTTGACATTTTCTTTTGCTGAGCAGAAGCTTTTTTAGTTTGATATAGTTTCATTCATTTATTTTAGCTTTTACTTCCCTTGCCTTTGAGGTAAATTCATAAAATCCTCTTTAAGTCTAAGGACCTTGAGTTTTGTTCTTATTTTTCTTCTACATATTTTATTGTTTTAGGTCTTATATTCAGGTCCTTAATCCATTTTGAGTTAATTTTGGTGTGCAATTATAGACAACAGTCTAGTTCATTCTTTTGCAGGTGGACTTTCCAGTTTTCCCAGCACCATTTATTGAAGAGGGTTTCCTTTCTTCACTGAATGTTTTTGGCTTTTTTGTCAAAAATTATTTGCCCATATAAATATGGTTTTACTTCTGGACTCTCAATTCTGTTCCACTGGTCTGTGTGTCTGTTTTTTCTGCCAATACCATGCCATTTTGATTACTGTCACTTTGTAGTATAATTTGAAGTCGGGCAGAGTGATGTCTCCAGCCTCATTCCTTTTTTTTCAGGATGGCTTTGGCAGTTTCGGGTCTTTTGTGCTTCCACACAAATCTGATGATTTTTTTTGTTCTATTTCATTAAAAAATGCCAATGGGATTTTGATGGAGATTGCATTAAATCTATATATATGCTTAGTAATATGGTCATTTTAACTACGTCGGTTCTTCCAATCCAAGAACATGGAATATCTTTCCATTTTTTTTTTGTATTTTCTTCAATTTCTTTTATTAGGTTCTTTTAGTTTTCATAATATAGGTCCTTCACATGTTTCATTAGATTTATTCCTATGTATTTTCTTTTTTGTTGCAGTTACAAAAGTAATTATTTTTTTCCATTTCTTTTCTGACACTTCATTATTAGAGTAAAAGAACGCTATGGATTTTTGAACATTGATTTTGTATCCAGAAACTTTACTGTATTTGCTTATTGTTTCTAGGAGTGTTCTTGTGGAGTCTTCAGGGTTTTCTATATAGAGAATCATGTCATCTGAAAATAGCAACAGTTTGACTTCTTTGTTTTCTATTTGGATGCCTTCTATATCTTTTTCTTGACTCATTGCAATAGCTAGGACCTCTAATACCATATTGAACAATAGTGGTAACTGTGGAGCCTTGCCTTGTTCCTGATCTTAGAGGGAAGGTTTTTAGTTTTTCACCATTAAATATAATATTGGCTGAGGGCTTGTCATACATGGCCTTTGTTGTGTTAAAGTACTTTCCTTCTATACTGATTTTGTTAAATGTTTTGATCATAAATGGATGCTGTATGTTGTCTAAAGCTCTTTCTGCATCTATTAATATGATCATATGATTCTTATTTTCTAATTTGTTTATGTGGTGTATCACATTAATTGATTTGCATATGTTGAACCATCCCTTTGCCCCTGGGATGAAGCCCACTTGATCGTGGTGTATAACCTTTTTTAATACTTATTGTTATTTGGTTCCCTAGTATCTTATTTAGGATTTTTGCATCTGTGTTCATGAGATATATTCATCTTTTTTGTGTGTTATCTTTACCAGGTTTTGGTCAAGGTGATATTGGCCTCATAAAATGAGTTGGGAAGTATCACCTCCTCTTGGATTTTTTGGGAAGAGTTTGAGGAGACTTTACTTTTTGATAGGTTTTTTAACGACTATTTCAATTTCCATACTGCTGATCAGTCTATTTAGATTTTCCAGTTCTTAATTCAGGCTAGGAAGGTTGGTTGTATTTTTCTAAGTACTGGTTCATTTTTTCTAGTTATTAAATTTGGTGTTATACACTTTTTCATAGTATTCTTATATATGCTTGGTATTTCTGTGATGTCAGTCATAATTTCCTCTCTTTCATCCTGGATTTTGTTTATTTGTGTCCTTTCTCTTTTTTCTTTAGTTAGAGTCTAGCCAGGGATTGTCAATTTTATTTAATTTCCTCAAAGAAACCAGAGCTTTGTTGCATTTATTTTTCTAGTTATTTTTTTGTTTTCAATTTCATCTATTTCTGCTCTAATTTTGATGATTTCTTTCCTTCTGCTAACTTTAGGCTTCATCTGTTCTTTCTTTTCTAGTTCTTTTTGTTGTTGTTGTTGTTGTTGTTTTACAATGAAGCATTAGGGTTGTTTATTTGGCTCGTTTTGTTTTGGCAGGTAAGCCTGTAATGATATGAACTTTCCTCTTATGGCCACTTTTGCTGTGTCTCGAAAGTTTTGATATGTCGTACTATCATCATCATTCATTTCTATGTATCTTTTGATCTCTCTTATTTCTTCTCTGACCCAGTTATTCTTCAGTAGCATGTTGTTTAATCTCCATGTATTTGTGGTTCTTCCTGCTTTCTTTTTGCAGTTGATCTTTAGTTTCAAAGCATTATGATCAGAGAGTATGGTTGGTATGATTTCAACCCTCTTATATTTGCTGAGGCTATCTCTGTGTCCCAGTATGTGGTCAATCCTTGAGAATGTCCCATGTGCACTAAAGAATGTAACAGCAGCTGTTTTGGGACAGAAGACTCTGTATGTGTCAATTATGTCCAGTTGGTCTAATGTGTCATTTAAGGATGTAATTTCCTTACTGATTTTCTGTTTGGATGATCTGTCCATATCCGACAGTGGGGTATGTAGGTCCTCTACTATGATAGTATTTTGGCCTATTCTCCCTTTAGTTCTGTTAGTAATTGCTTTATATATTTTGGGGCTTTCTGATTGGTAACATAGATATTAATAAGTGTTATATCTTCTTGGTGCATGATTCTCTTTACCATCATGAAGTGTCCTTCAGTATCTTTCTATACATTTTTTTTTTTATTGAAGTCTATGTTGTTTAATATTAATACCACTACTGCTTTTCTCTGAGTGCCTTTTGTTTGAAATATCATTTTCACTTTGAGTCTATATTTGTCTTTGGAGCTGAGATGTGTCTCCTGGAGGCAGCATATGGTTGGTTTTGTTTTTGATCCATTGTGCAAGTCTGTGCCTTTTTATTGGTGAGTTCAGTCCATTACATTTAGGGTGATTATTGAAATACGAGATCTTCTTATAGCCAATTTATTTTTGCTTTCTGGTAGCTCAGTTTTCCATAGCTTCCTTGTCCTTGTGTTTCTGTTTTCTTTATTTTGGTTGGCTTTTGTGGTTTTCCCTCTGATCCTTCTTGTTTTATGTTATATACTTTGGTTCTGAATCTTTGGCATGTGGTTACCATTACGAATATGTAAAGAATAGTTATATACATACATACATACACACACACAGTCGTCCCTTTTCTTCTGCACATGCCTTATCTCCATTTCCTTTTGCAAATTTAGATCTTTGAATCCTCCCCTTTTCAGTCATTGTTGTCTCAATTTGTCTCTATGTATGCTGAACATTCATTACTCTCTTGCTATAGCAAACTTTTTCTTATTTTTAGCTTATAATGCCCTGTTTCTAGTAAGAGTTGCACTCTTCTCTTTTATAAGCCTGCTAGTCACCTTACTCATAATTATGTTGTTGTTTTGTTTTGTTCTGTCATTTTGGTTTAGGTGAGCTTAACCCTTTCATGTATTTCTTGTAATGCAGGCCTCATAGTGGAGAATTCCGTCAATTTTTCTGTCTGGAAGGTCTTAATTTCTCCTTTATATCTAAAGGAGAGCTTAGCTGGATACATTATTTGGGCTGGTATTTCTCTTACTTAATAGTTTGAAGTATTCAATTCCACTCCTTTCTGGCTTGTAAGGTTTGTGCTGAGAAGTCCTATGATAATCTAATGGATTTTCCTTTATAGGTTACCGTCTTCTTTTCTCTGGCTTCCCTGAGAATTCTCTCTGTCATTGATTTTTTTATAATTTCATACAATGTGTGGTGAAGGCCTTTTGGGTTGAGATAATTGGGTGTTCTGTTGATTGAATTCCATGCTCCAGCTCATCCTTAGATTTGAGAAATTTTCATCAACTATTTGTTCTGAAAATGCTTTCTAATCCCTTTCCTTTTCCTCCCCTTTGAGAATTCCTATTATTCTTATGCTTCCTCTCCTGGTGGGTATCAGCTAGTTCTTGAATTTCTCTTTCATTATTTTTTCATTCTCAGTTTTCTTGTCTTCTTCCTGATATATATTTCTAGATTTTTGTCTTCGATATTCACTGATCCTTCCTTGCGACTTGGTCGACTCTATTTCCCAAGCTTGTTATTTCATTTTTCAACTCTTGCATTTTGTTGTTTATCTCCAGAAGGTCTTTTGGTTCTTTTTGAGTGTTTCAATCTCCTTGCAAAAGAACTCATTCTGCTCATCTAGTTGTTTTTTTCAATTCCTGAAATTGTTGATATGAACTCATTTCAGATCTCATTGATTTTTTTCAGAAGTACCATCATGAATTTCTGTCATTTAAGTCGCATATTTCTATGTTTTGTAAACTTATTTTCTGGAGATTTTTCTCTTTTTTTCCTGAGATGCCTTGTCACCTTGGTTGTTCATGGTGTTTAGTGAAGTATTTCTCTGTCTGGGTATTAATGGAAATGTGTTCTGCCCTAGACCCCCCCTCCCATCCCCAGAAAGATTTATTATATAATGGTCCCTAGCTTGTTGCAAAAGAAGGTTTTTCTTTTGGTTTCCAGTAGGTGACATCTAACCCTCTTGGATCTCTGCTTTATATATCTTAATTATGTCTTTTTTCTCTATAGATGTTTAATCACACTTGCTACCTCATTCTCAATCCCTGTCAGTGTTAGTGACAGTTTTGGTAGCGTTTGCTCAGATTCCCTGGGGCTCTACAGTGATCAGTCTCAGAAGGTATGGGAGGAGGGGCCCTCTAGGTTAAGGGATGGAGGCTGTGGCTCAACCTCAGTTTTGCAACTGTGGCTGGTAAAAATTAACTGTTGTTTCTCTGTCATCCCCACTTTTCTGCTGTCCTCATTTCTCTGTCTTCTGCTCTGATAACAGGGCACTGCCACTGGCCACGTGGAGCTCACAGCACTCCCAAGCAGTGCTGTTCAGGGAGGTAGCCACTCCTTCTCCCATCCCTCTCTCTCCTTCAGGAATCTCCAGCTGAGAGAGGCAGCTTCTTTATTTCTCCCAGTCCACCGCCTAAGATCTGGAGTTCTGACCTGTGGCAGCTTTTATGCACAGATCCCACACTCAGACTTGCTGGTGTGCAGGTTGGGTGTTTTTTGTTCAGTTTTAGATGTTCAGCTTATTGTTGTTTCAAGGGGAGAAAATCCGAGGATGTCTCTCACTCTGCCAGGTTTAATCCAATCTATCTCCTGCTCCTCTAACATTCCTTCTTTGTCTTTGAACTTTAGCATTTTAATTATGATGTGTCTTGTTGTAGGTCTGTTTGAATTCCTTTGTTTGGGACTCTTTGTGCTTTCTGAACTTGTATGTCTAATTTCTTTGCCAGGTTAGGGAAGTTATGTTATTTCTTCAATAGATTCTCATTACCTTGCTCTCTCTCTTCTCCTTCAGGTATTCCTATGGGGCAAATATTGTTGCACTTTATGTTGGAACAATAGACTTAGACTATCCTCATTTTTAAAAATTCTTTTTTTTCTTTTTGCTGTTCTGATTGGGTGTTTTCTGCTACCTTGTCCTCCAGTTCGTGGATTAGACCTTCTGCTTTGTCCATCTACTGTTGAATGCTTCTAGTATATTCTTTATTTCAGTCATTGCATTCTTCATTTCTATCTTTTTTTATGGTTTCTATATACTTTTTTTTATGCTTACTATCTCTCTGATGAGGTTCTCATTGAGCTCATCCATTCTCCCTTGAAGTTAATTGAGTGTCCTTATAACCATTATTTTGAAAAATATGGAACGCTTCAAAATTTGTGTGTCATCCTTGCACAGGGGCCATACTAATCTTCTCTGTATCATCCAGTTTTAGTATGTGAATTTTAGTACATGCTGCCAAACCAAGCACCCCAATAATTTTTAATAATAAAAAAAAGAAAAAGAAAGTACCACAGGCTGAGTTGCTTAAACAACAGTTCAGAAGTCAGGAAGTCTGAGATCAAGGTGTTAGTAGAGATGGTTTCTTTTAAGGATTATGAGAGAAATATGTTTCAGGCCTCTTTTCTTGGCTTGTAGTTGGCCATCTTCTCCCTATACGGCTTCATATTGTCTTTTCTTTGTCTGTCTCTGTTTTTAAGTTTCCCTTTTAATAAGGACACCAGCCATATTGGACTCACCCTAAAGAGCTCATTTTAACTCGATTACCTCTGTAAAGGCCTCACCAAATAAATTCACATTCTGAGGTACTGGGGTTAGGACTTCAACACATTTTGGATGAACAATTTAACCCATACATTGTTGACCTTATATCTTGTATAATCCTTAAGAGAATTTGGAAAAAACTGTCCCTTCATACAGTTTAACATTGATGTTTAACAATTTAAACCATAGGTTAAAATAGTTAAAAAAGATAAAATTTCTGGTATTTTATAAATACTGACACTTTAAAATAAACAGTTATTCTTTTAAGTATATTCAAAGGAATCTAAATACCATAACTATGTGATTCAATAATCATAATCTATTAGAAAAATGCATGCATAATTTCCTATGGAATTTTACATCTTTCTTTTTTCTTCTTTCTATTCCAATTCTCCACAGAATTTTATGTTCAGCAATATATTTATGCCAGACAGTCCCTTTTTTTGACCACCCTATTAAACTTTTTTTGACAAATTGTGGATGAAAATTAAAATTTTAATATATGCTTCTTTCTTGGGATCATAAAGCTGTGTTTAAACTTTCTTCTAGATTGAGTTGTTGTATTGTTATTGTTACACAATTCATCAATACAAAAAAATAATAAAATTTATTAAAATACTTCTCTTTGAATGATAAGGATGGTACTTCTCCCTCCAATTATTTCATGTTATCTATGATAAATGGATTAAACTAGAATAGTAATAGGATCTCTTGCATCGATTTTATTCCTAACCCTCATCTTTTTTTTTTTTTTAGATAGAAGTAATGGCTGAGAAAACTTATTTATGGTGCTAAATAAATGAGAATAAAAAGTATTTGTTCAGTTCTTAAAACTGCATCTAAATTATATGCCAACCATCATGTAATAATTTATCATTAAAAATTATTTTTAGTGTTCTCTCTGATAAAAATTCTATTAAGTTCTTTAAATTGGTAAGAGTTGAAAACCACCTGACATGGAAAAACATCTGTTAGTCAGTTATGAGAGTCTCAAGTTCTGGAAGGTATACCTAGACTTATTGAATAATTCTGGAAGATATACCTAGACTTATTGAGTAAGACTTATTGAATAATTCTTATTGAATAATTGTTCTTTCACTTAAGCACCTTATGTAGATCAGATTGGTTTCTTATTTTGAATTCTCCAGAAACAAACTCTAAAATGAGGTAGGTCTTGGGTTTGGGAAGTTTATTTGAGAGTTGAACTCAGAAACTGTATCCCAATGGGGACTTTCCAAGTATCATGTAGAATGCACCTCAGAACTGTCCACCAAAGGATGAGGAAGTTTGGAAATTTATGTACTTTAATTACCTGCCTCTGTACATGACTGAGTACCAGAGAGACCCCTCCTTAGGCAGAGAAGCAGAAAGACTTGAATTCTAAAGACCGGAAGGTGCTGTGAACTCAGAGGTGGGCCATTTAGAATATGCAGTGTGACATCAATAGTGTCTGTGATAGCTGAAAAATAGAAATATTGTTAATTTTATTACTGATAAAAATATTTTATGTTTTAAAATATATTTTTATCCAACCCTTGAAGCTGCAGATTTATCTCATTTAATTTATAAAGATATCCTTTCTGGATTAACAAAAAACCAATATCAATTTGTTAAACCTATTAGCAAAATAAGACTTATTTTCTGACACAAAGTGTTTAACTTCATTTTTAATTTTAAATGGTAATAGGTAAATAGTAGTCAAAAATCTCATTATATATTCCTTAAATTTAATTCGAATTTAGTATTGAATAAATATTAAATACTACTAAAACTAATAATAAATAAATTTCATAATGCACATTGTAAAAAGATTTAAATAATGTAGATATAATTAACTTATTTACTTTAAATGAGTTATGTAAACAAGAAAATGAATTGAGATTTTCTTGCTCTATTATAATTATCTAGTGTACTATCTAGCTGAAATAGCAAATTATTTTTGAAGTGAGATGTGTGATAAAAACCATGGTATTTCTTTGGCTCATGTGGTTGTGTGCATATATTGATTGTTGTTTTCTGCTATGGGAAATAATAAATTAGAATGAAGTATAATTTCATAATGTCATTGGTTTCTAAACATAAGAATAAAATTTTCCTAGTATTTAAAATAAAAGGAAGCTACCTATTGCTAAAATGCATTGGTATTACAAGAAAGCATATAATTTTAGTGTTTTTTAACACGAGTAGAAAGTATTGTTTTATAAGTAAAATTAGATGAGAATGAACTTCAACTGGAATAGATGTTTAATAATATGATTTTATAATGTTCATTTTAATTTATTGAGGAGCACATCTCAAATCATAAATTACGAACATATTTTATTGTGGATTTCATCCAACTTTGGCAAGTGAGTAGTTCCGCAAAAACATTTAGGTGCATTTAAAAAAGCTCAGCGTCACTTAACACGTACTCCTGACTATTCAAAGATGCCTTTCTTTCCAGCTAATGATACGTTCTAGGCATAACATGGAGGATAGCCTAACAAAATTCAGAAAATTGCTAAACCTACATACATGAAAAAAACTATGGAGTATTAAATATTTCACCTACTATTTGTCCCCACTGCTGCCACCACCACCACCACCACTATACCAATAGAATTGCAGTTTTTAACATTAGTCTGGAAATAATAGAGGCAAAATGGTTTTAAAAAAACCATTGTTATTGCTTCACACCGCACTCTACATGTAACTGAATATTCCATTTTAACACAGAGCTTTACTCTTAACAGAAACGTGTGTAATATAGGATAGACTGGAAGACTAAAATCTTATTAAGGGTGCCCTAAGTGATCATGAAAGGACATTTCTCTTTCGATTGGTTACCAAAGGTTTTGAATTCAGGAGCAATACCCTGAAATCAGATTTGGGTGGATAGGAAAAGGCTTTTGTGAACACCAGTGGGCTCCTCTATGCTTGTGAACCCCTTGAATAGCCCTGCTGTGAAAACCACCAGATTCTTGGATAGGCACCTATTCAATTTTAATAAATATCGCCAAATTGGCCCCAAGGTGTTTGCGCCAATTTACACTTCTGCTACCTGTGTGTGAGAGTTCTCATCATTCTAGGTACTTAATAACATTTGAATATTATCAGACTAAAAATTCTGCCAACTTGATAGAGAAGAAATATTATTTCATGGATTTTACTTCACATTTTCCAAATATTTAATAAGGTTTGGGATTATGCATTGCTTGGCTACCTGAGTTTCTACTGCAGTGACTTGCCTTTTATTTCTTCTCCTCATTTTAATGTTATTTCCTGAAATTGAATTTTGAAGTTCTTTGTATATTCCATCTGTTAATTCTTTGTCTATTTATATATTGCAAATATTGTCTTTCAGCCTGTCACTGTCTTAAAACTTAAATTAAAGAGTTGTCATCATTATCATCATTATCATGATTTTAATATTACTGCTACTAACAATATAATTAAAATATATTGAGTGCTTACCCTGGCCAGACCTATTTAAGTACCGTTATGTGTATTACTTCATTTAATTCTCAAAATAGCCCTATGAAGTAAGTGCTGCTTATCAATGTGGAAACCAACGGTATAGAAAGGCCTAAAGAATTGATCAGGATTGTTCACCCAAGTAAGTGGCAGAAGCAGACCGAACACAAGGCAGTCTAATTCCAGAGCACTCATCATCCTTAATCACTGTACCATCTCATACATCTTTATCTTGATATAATACAAGGTAGTATCACTATCTTCAAATAATTTCATTTTGGTATAATAAATGGTATTTAGTTTTATAGTTAAAAGCTATAGTCCACTTCATTTTGATAGTTGACATCGAGTTACTATAATGGGTTATGTATTATGTTTGTCTTGTGGATAAAGAAGGGGGGAGAGAGAGAAAGAGAAGAGAGAGAGGAGAGAGAGGAGGGAGAGAGAGAGAGAAAGAGAGAAAAAGGAAGAAAGAAAGTGAGAAAAAGATACAGTCTTTGCCCTCAGAAAACTTAAAATGTGGTAGAGACGATAAATAGGGCACAATGCTGAGTATGAGCATGGTTATCAGATTCGCAAAGGGTGCTAGAAGAACATATAGGAAAGGGTCCCTAAAAATGCAATATGTGTGATTAATAAATAACCATGTCATGGAATGATTTATACTGAATCTTCAATATAACTGCTCCTCTCTATCATTTGTGCCAGCCTTCTCTATCTCATACATTAGTTTGACCTAAATGTCCTACTTAACCTCGCTGGTCTGCTTTTGAGATCTTCGAATTGCCCATAGAAAGTTTGAGCTAGCGTTTCTACCAACATGCCATTTAATTGCTTAGAACAGTTTTAATCGTCCTTATTCAAGTCATTTACCCTTGAAGAATTAATAAGAGCCTTAAGATAGATTTGCAGATGACTCTGAAGAGCAAACAACTAGGCTGCTGATAGCAGTCTGAAAGGTAGTTCATCCAGTTTCCTACCTACTTCTAGATACGGAAGGGAGAGAGGGGAGCAACAAAGCTGGGTGGAGATCTGGGTGATATGCAACTCTAGCAGTGGATGTGTGGGGTGGCAGCAGTGGCAGTCACGTGCTGTTGCTTTTATCTTTCCTTCTTTTTTTAACCCTCCCCCCCACCTAAAAGCTGCATAATTCTTCAAGAAGTTAATGAAGGTTTAAGTTTTTAGTTGAGCTGAAAATTATGAAATATAGCTAAATGATGAACTGCTGGCACCTCAATTTGATTCCTTTTAAAAATGGAAAAAAATAGTACTGGACGCTAAATGAAAAAAAAATTCTTTAATATGTTTTGAAAAGAGGAACGATTAAGAAATGCAGGTTATTTTTGCTTTTAAACATTTGTGGTACAAAAGGGAAAATGTGCATCTAGCAGTAAAAACCATTTGTTGATCATACCAGAGCAAATGTTGTTTATCTGAACTTTTCCTATTATGTCATTCCGGATTGGTTATTTTTAAGCACATCAGCACAAATATTTATTCTTGGCTGCTAGTTTTTGGTCTCACCTCAGTTGCTATTTTAGCAATTGTCCTATAAATGGACAGTGCTGTGATCTCACAAGTTGCTATAAAAGAGAGAGAATAACGGGAAAAGGCAAGCATGATGACATGACTAGAAGGAAAGCAGAGAGTCTGCCATGAGTGCTGTTAGCAAGCAGAAGTGAGAGGGAAAGAGAGCAGAAACAAACTCTAGGAAGATGCTGCCCCTGGGGATGGACTTTTTGCCATTTATGGCAGAAGAGCAAAGTCCTTTAAAATTACAAAGAAGTGAGGCTTGGTGACATTGACAACAATGGTAAACAAAGAAGAGGAAGCAAGTCCCTTCTTCCTCTATCACCACCTTTGGGAAGAGGCAAACATGGAGGCAATGGCAAAGTACAAATGGAGTTTGCAGTCAGTGCCAGAATCACAAAGCTGAATATGGAAGAATGAGTCTGAAGCTGAGAGAGAATAACTTATCAACTGGCTCACTAATAAAGTGCACTAGTATGCAGTCTTAGCCATTTTATCATTTAGGACACTTATAAGATGTGGTCAGAATTAGGACAGTAATTAAAGTAAGAGAGGACATAAACTTTCCATAATAAAGAAAATATTATTAGTTTCCCTATGAAATGTTTCTTTTTAAAGTAGCCCCTGTGGGGTTACTTGTTTATACTTTGAACAGTTTTATTAGCTCACCATTTATTTGACCTTATGTCAGGATGTACATTCTAGGTTGATAGTGTTTGCTACCTGGGGATTCTGTAGACTGAAAGAAGGCTCATTGAAAGTTGAACTTTTGCTGTGGCAGTAGCAAGTTTGTCTGAAGTCAGCCAGGGTCTTAGGCAATTTTTTTTACCATGGCTTATTCTTTATCACCAGGAGGGCTGTGTGTGTGTGTGTGTGTGTGTGTGTGTGTGTGTGTGTGTGTGTGAGAGAGAGAGAGAGAGAGAGAGAGAGAGAGAGAGAGAGAGAGAGAGGTGTATGAATTTTAAATATTTAAAAAATATAAACACTACCACATTCCTGCTCCTTAATCCATTTTTGTGATTTGAGAGAGGGAAGGAAATTTTGACTCTCTCTTTACACACTGATTATATAAGGTGAGATTTATTTTCCCATGTGATGCATGAAATCCATCTTACTGCTTTGCTGTCATACTTCTGCCTCACGTCCGTTTGTATCTAGTTAAGCACACAGAGTAAGGCATAGATTAGAACAGAGGAGAAAAGAAGGGGGAGGAGGAGAGGGAAGGAGGAAGAGGGAGAGGGAGAAGGAGGAGAAGAGGGAAAGTTGGGAAGGTAAAGAGAGAAGAAAAATGTAGAGGTCAAAGAAAGAAGATAATTTATTTTTAAGCTCATCCTTCAGAAGGAATCAAGCCTATCAGAGTATAGTCATTTATTCAATAATGTAACATTTATTGAACATTTCCATGCCAAGTATTGTGGGATACAAAGTCTTTAGACACTCAGGCATACAATGACAAATAAAACATGGCCCCTATCCTCAAGAAGCTTTCTGTCCAGTGGAGAGGATGTAGGAATAAAACAAGGTACACTGTTAAGAGCCATATAGAGATGTGAACAGGATGCTATGGGAAAAGAAACAGAGGGCATCAAAATCATACTTAAAGTCTGGAAGACTTGCTGGAAGAGGTATTACTTATAGATGGTTGAAAAACAAAGGAAATAAGATTTGGGGAAGAAAGAGGAGCGTCTTTAAAAACACAGGGGCAGTAAGAAATTTATTATAACTAGAGTATAAGATGAGAGATAGAGCAAGAAATAGGAGGAGATAGGGCTTTCAAAAAACCGTGAAAGTTATGGAATTTTCCCCTATTTGCAAGCAAAGTTACTGTGTAGCACAGTTTCATGGATGCTGGCAGATAACACAAGACTCCTGGGTCAGAGACAAAGGATTTCATTATTAATGGTGTAGCAAGCAGCATGAACATCAGCATATTTGCCTCTGTTCCCCTTTCCCCCAAGTCCCACCTGAGTGGTGTAATGCTACACATTCAGTGGATTTGCATTGCAGTCAAATAGCCCAGGACCAAGGGTACAATACTTTTTAAGCAAACAGCCAGCTATCCAGTCCTCCTCTCCAAGGGACCAAGTAGTTACACAGTAGTCATGCTGTGATTACCTTGATCTACTTAGGTGCCTACGTGACTACCTAAAAGAACTACTCAGTATCAGGAGATGAATGAGTCTTGCTGTTTGACACACTCAGCAAGAATAGTGCAGAGACACTTAACACCCATTGTGAACTGCCTCTGCCAACAGGGGCTAGAGAATTAAGCAGGAGGTATAATGAAGAGTATTTTAGTCAATGCTATGTAATTTGAATGTTATCTGAAAGCATGAGGAGTCTTTAAAGACTTTTGACCAGAGAAATGTAATGATGAAATTAGAAAAGATTACTCACATAGCTATGTTCAGAAAGGATTTGACAGATAGCTGAGAGAACGCAGAAAAAATAGTTAGGAGGCAATTCCAATATTCTGTGCCTATCTGATACTTGGGAAGCCACCTTCTAGGTTCTCTGCATCTGTTTTCTCATCTATAAATAATATTGATAGCATCTACTTTACAGAGAATGAAATTAAGTTAACATGTAAAATGCTAAGAAAAATCAAGACAGGTAATATTACCTGTTAAATTTTTTCTTAAATTTCTTCTTTTTAATAACTGTACAAAACTCCCTTAGATCCTACCTTAAATAATATCCTTGGACTTGCCAGCTTTCCATCTCCCCTACCTCTACTTCACTTCACATATTATGTAATTTTCAGGTGTACAAGATTATAATTCAACATATGTGTACTCTATTGCATGCTCTCCACCTAAAATCTGGCTTCCTTTTGTTACTATATTAAATTTTTTTAAGCCATCCATTCTATGACATATTGTTATGGCAGCCCAAGAATATTAAGACAGCCCAGTTGAGTCTGAGGTATCTGGGGAACATCTTAATAGTGTTTCTAGTAGGTATTTCAATACAAAAATCTGGATTTCAGAAGGGAGGTCTTTGCTGGAGAAATAGATTTAGGAGTAGTCATTGAGTGGGTAGTGTGAAACCATGAATTTGGATGAAATCATCCTGAAAAATGTAAAGAATGAGAGGAATGAAGGGCTGTGGGATGAAGCTATGAAGAACACATACATTTTAGGGCAGGTAGAAGAGCAAAGCCCCAAAGGAAACAGAAAAGGGGTCATCAGAGTGGTAGGATGGAGTCAAGGAGAGAAGGCACAGAAGCCAAAGAAAGAGTAGATGTCACCAATGAGGGAGTGCTTAATGATAACTTGACCTTAAGGAAGTTGAGTAATAAAAGCACCATGCCCACTGAGTAAGGCAATTTGTAGGTAATTTCTGAGTGTAAATGAAATAGTTTAAGGTAGAAGGTAGTGGGCAAGTAGGGAGTCACTGAAATTTGAGTTGTGGATGACAAAGTTGAGATATTATGTATGAAGTGAGGAAGTTTACCTTGATGATAAAGGCTTTATTAGATGTACAGTCTGTATTGATTGGAGGAATATGTGAAGCAGGAGTAGCAATGAGGTAAAAAGTCCTTTTTTTTTTCTGAAAAAAAAGTGATTCCATCTCTCTCTGGAAGAGAATACAGTTGGCTTTTCATGTCATAGCAAGAATATGCATTCCTTTTGTATCCCGGAAACATAAAATGAGCGTATGTCCCAGATATTCCACTTATGTTTCAGATACGGTCTGGACTGTGTGTTCTGGCATTCCTGCCTTGCTCTTACTCAATAAAAATTCAAAGTGAGGGTTACAGAAGAGAAGAGGGCTGGCTATCTTGTTGGTCATCATGAAATGTGCTGTTGTTTTTAAAAAGAGTTAGGAGTATTTTAAGACAGTTGAGAGCAGGGACAGACCAAAAAGACCATGTAATGGAGACCACTCTTATCTTTCGCTGCAGTTTATTAATAGCCTCACAGAAAATTAAGAAAAAAATAAATACTAAAAAACAAATAAAACATGGGCTTAGGGTCAAGTGGTGAGCTCGTTATAGGAGATGGTAATTAACAGTGATGCATATGGATAATGTGAGTTTGTGAAAACTGTACAAGCCTACTATTTCTTTTATTCTTCTCTCCTCCTACAGGCTGCTCCTCTCTTCCTCACTGTTAACCTGGACACTGTATGAACAGTCTTTGTACTTCTGGAACGTGTGTGTGTGTGTGTGTGTGTGTGTGTGTGTGTGTGTAATTCTAGGTAGCTAGATAGCTAGATATTTGGCTATGCTAAGTAGTTCTACAGTAGGCTGATATCCCAAAATAACTAAAGAGGCTGGTTACTATTCTTAGTTCAAAATGTAATCAAGTTCATGGTCACTCATGATTAATGTGAACTAACACCTTCCCATCTAAAGGTGAGAGAGGAGGATGGTTTTGCCTTAATATGGACTACTGCGCACTATCTAGCCTATTGAAGAATTACTGAATTTTAAAGTTGGAAGAACTTTTAGACATCAAGTTTTCAAACATCTTGTTTTTACAAATGAGAAAATTGAGGCCTGGATAGACTAAATTATACCTCTAAGGTCACACAGGTGGATGGTGGCAGGCCCAAGATTGGCACAAAGTTTTTCCAGTAGCTTAATTGTTACATGTGGCATACATGTGAGTAGAAGTTAAATACGTTATTATGTGTTCAGATACATTTGAATATATTTTTTAAACTCTGCTCTCTCTACTACATACTTATGATTTTCATGCACAGGCATGGGTTCAAAAACCTATTAAGAGTTTATTTATATATTTTTAGACAACAAAATTTTGTTATTTGTAGAATATCAAACTATATAATTGAGAACCTTGTTCCTTTTATCTTTCTATGGTCTGCCTTTCAAAAGCCACATTGGGAATGTTTCAGGATAATGATGAAGGAAGTAACAAAATCAAGTTCTCTTTGATAACCCTGCTGAAAGGAAGATTCCTCAGAGGCAGAGAAGTCTCTGAACCATGAAGGGGAGAACATAAAGCAAAAATCATACAGAAGGTAAAGATAGAAAATACTTCAGGGCCTTGGTGGTGACTTTCTAGCTCCTGCTTGGTCTTCTTTGGAGACCTTTGTCACCTTGAATATTCATCTTTGAAACTTGCTCTGAATCACTTCTTTTAAAAATAGCAGTCATGTTACAGATGCATGTCATTCTCTCTAACATCAAACAGTTCATGTCCTTCGTTGGCATTGTTTTCAGTAGCTCATGAATGGCCTCTAGTAGCAGGCCATGAGCTCATTAGTCATTTTCCTTATTTACTCTTCTTTCTTATTTCCATCAGAACTTGTAGCCTCAATCATCAAATCATTTATTTTTATGAATGTTTATATATACTATTTATTTCCATTTGCCATTGTAAAGAGTATTATCAAAAGTTCTGGTGTCAAGTTTCAATTCAGCCACTTCTTAACTCTGTGCTACAACCAACTCACTTGCATTCATAGAAATTTCTATTTTTCCTCTGTAAACTGGAAAAGTTATACCTGGTCTGCCACGCCAATAAAATAAGGTGGGAGGTGCTTATTATTATTCTTTGGTAAGAATGATAAGCAAAATTCAAAGGTGGGCCCCAAGATGCCTACCCACTGCTGTACATACCATGTGTAATCCTTTCCTCTTGAGTGTGGGTGGAAGCTGTAAATATAATGGCATCTCATGCCTATGAATGGATTACTATAAATTAATCAAAAGGGAGATTATCCAGGGTGAGACTGATCTAATCAAGTGAACCCTTAAAAGAGGAACTAGAACCTTCCTGAAGAGAGATATGAAACTGAAGAGATACTTCTGCTGACTCTGAAGAAGCCAACAGTCTTGTTGTGAATAGCCTGTGGACATGGCAAGGACTTGAGTGTGACCCCTAGGAGTTGACAGCTAGCAAGAAAGCAGGGACCTTATACATACAGCTGCAGATAAATGAATTCTGCCACTACTGAGGGAGCCTAGAAACAGAGTCTTCCCCAGTTGAGGCTCCAGATGAGAATATAGCCCAGTCACCACTTTGATCTAAGCCTTATAGTTATCCTGAGAAGAAAGCCCAACTGTTGGAATTCTGGCCACAAAACTATGAGATAACATAGTTGTGTCATTTTAAATTGCTAATATTATGCAGCAGTGGAAACTAATATAGTTATTCAGTACTAACTACCAAGGTGTAAGGGGTGAGGGAACTGAATGTTGTCTCTTCTCACCCCATCCCCCAATAGCTAGGACACAAGCATTACCAATCAGTGTGTCCACCTGGAACTTTGAATCTGGAGAAAGGAACACAAAGGCTAAAGGACTATTAGACGTCAACCTCAGAGACAGTGGGAGTGGTGGCAGATGCCCAGTGGTGGCAGAGCCTGGCACAGCTTTCTGATTAGATATGGCTGTGGCATGACTTTGATTGTGCAACATGGTATCAGATTCCCTTAGTTCTTGACTGTTCTCCATGCTTTGGTGTTTATGTAAATTTTTGAACTATCCATCGCCTTTCCAATATATTTATTTCTGTTGCTTTTTATTTACTACCCAAACTTGGATTATTATAGATCATATGTGTTAAAGTGCTTTACAAACTGTGACAAATACTATAAATATAACATACTATTTTAATTGTTTCTCTGCTTTCATTTTCATTCAGGCTCATATGTATGACTTTAGGCCCTCTCTGAGCTGTTATAATTCTTGATGTCATTCTGTATTCTGATACTCCAATAAATAAATGTACCTTTTTTTCTAATAAATAAATGGAAATAATATGTAAATCTCTGTGAAAATGAAGAGACCATTATCAAAAAAAAATGAGAATATTTAGAGATTCAAATATTCTAAGAGTTTGAAGGGCTTGTTTAGATTTAAAGGACTTGCTTTCACTCGAACTCAAAGGTCAAACAAAGCAATCTCTGCCTATCTTAAAACACTTAGAAAAATGTGTCTGCTATTATATAGGTCTGCAGAGAAAGTGTTTCTTTGACCGTTCTTCAGAATGGGCTTGAATCTTGGGAACATATGTTCCAGTTGGTTTAAATTCCCATGTAGGATTTGCATTTTTGCCTTCAATAAACCAGAAGTCTGTACATATCTACATAGACTTCTTGTATTCCTGCCACTGTCAGAATAGAAAATAAATAAAATGAGAAGAACCATATTTGAAAATAAATAATTGCAGAGCATAGATTAAAAAACAACAACACAAAAAACACTGCATTATCAGAGCCATCTCAGGGGCCTTGGGGTTTAGGTGGAAAAGAGGAGTGGAGTTGGGGAATTAACTAGAATCAGTTTTTGTAGCTATGCTCTAGGTGTACATGTTGGGGTTGACTCTATAAAAAGTTCGAGAGTACCTGGTAACAGATCTATTCGTTTTGACTATCGAAACCCAGAGCCATTGGGTCAATTTACAAATGACCGATAGAACTTTGAGGACCCTTTACACAGAATGGCCTCTGTATTTTAAGGGAAAAGACTATAACCACGACTTTCTCCGCTCACCACATTTGCGTCTAGTCTCCAGAATTTTGCTTCTCATCCCTGGCAAGAGAGCTGTGGTGAAGCAGAAAGGTTACTTGAGGCTGGAAGCAGTCAGAGAATAAATATTTTCTTTAGAGCACAGAAAAGGTGGTAGGAGGAAGAGGAGTCGGGCCATTGGGTGGTGCTTTGCCAAATAGCTTCCCCAGTATAACCATCTGAGGACTTCATTTGAACTTCCTAATTAGAGAAAAAGCTGCCACAGAGACCTCAATAGAGAAAATTGTAAAAGGGGTGGCATAGGAGGACACTGAGCTTGCCCCTCCCAATAATATATTGAATGTACCCCTATGTTTAGAGCAATTTTTCCTGAGAGACAGCTGAGAACCAATTGAACAGCTTCTGCACAATAAGCAAGAGAAAGAGAGACTGCATAGGGAAACTTGGGGAACCAGGAGCTCTCGGGAAGCTGACGGGACTATGCAGGACTGGAGGGACCAGAGAGCACCATTGTTTATGTTTCCCTGCACTCGGAAAGCAGCAAGTGGGAGCTTTATCCATGTTCTCTGGCCAACTTACAGGGCTGCTATAACGTGTCTCCAGCCACCCACCCATGCCCCCCCCACACACACACCTGGAGCTTGCTCCAGCAGAAACAGGAGGGTACCACACTGAACAAGAAGTCCCTCTAGCTGATATTGATCCAGCGTGTATGGCAAGGTGCTGCTACATGCACACACTGCATATGTGGGGCTCCCCTGACTGGACAGAGTGCAGACCTAGCAAAGCGTTGTGGTACATGCATGCAGGGCTGCTCTTTGTGGAATTAGTGGGGCACTGCTATGTGTACACAGGGCTGCTCCATCCAGAGAAAGTGCAGAACTAAACGTTGTGGTACCTGTACACAGGACTGCCTCATGTGGCGATAGTGAGGTGCTAATAGCATGCACATGGGACTGTCCCACCAGGAAAAAGTGCAGAACTAGTGAAGTGCAGCGATGTGTGCAGAGGGCTGTCCTGTAAGGAGAAAATGCAGAGCTAGTAGGGCATGGTGACACATACTCAGAGCAACTCCACCCAGACCCTGCTCCAGAAACAGTTAAAGCAAGAAGGCACACCCTGCACACACTGGGCAGCCCTTCGCTGATCAAGGAAGTGAATGCACAGCAGTCTGCCCTACCTGGAACCCACTCTTCCGGCTAGGCAACACACCAGACACAGCATGCAACCACCCTAACTATAACTCATCTGGCACAAAACCATTTGGCACACAGTCTACATAGAGGTCACTTTATACACACACACACACACACACACACACACACAATATCATTTTGTATCTGTTTCATATTTAATAAAAACATATGCAGGCATTACTACCACCTATATGTATTACTACCACCTGTTAGTACATTTTTTATTAACATCCCCATTTATCATAATCTCAAGATTTTCTCCAGACCCAGTTTGTTTGCATTAAACTATACCACTTTTTAGATTCAATGTGTCACACTGTTCAGTATAGTGGTCTTTTAATTGCAGTATCTGCTCAGAATCTATGGTATGCAGCCTATAAGATAGCCCCCAGTGATCTCTACATCCTTATTTTCATGCCTTCTCACCTTGAATGTGGGTTGGGCCTAGTGACTCACTTCTAACAAACAGCATACAGCAAAAGTGGTACAATGTTACCTCAGATTACCTTACAGAAAAGGCTGTGGCTTCTGTCTTAGGTGTGCCCTCTCTCACTCTTTCACTCACCTTCTCTGAGAAAAACTATCTGCCGTCTTGTGAACTGCCCTGTTGTTAGACCTACAGGTCAAGGAGCTGTCTCTGGCCAACAGCTACAAGTTGGGGCTTGCCAACGGAAGTGTGAGTAAGCCTGGAAACAGGTTCACTCCTACTGGGTCTCAAATGATTGGACCCTGGCCAGCACCTCAACTGCAGCCTTGCGTTGGATGAGAATTGAGTCAGAAACAGCTAGGCCATATGGATTCTCGACCTACAGAAACATTTTGATAGTAAATGTTTGTTGTATCGAGCCACTGAGTCTTGGGGTAACTTGCTAGCAGCAATAGATAACTAATAGAGGATCTCTTTCTTCTTCTGGGAACAGTTCCCTTTTCTTAGGGGAACTATATCACTTTCACCACTTCTTAAATGAGTGCGGGGGGTTTTTTGTTTTTTAATAATATTTATTTTTATTATGGTGACATGGTTAATTAAATGCAGTAAGTTCCAGGTCTACAATTCAACAGTAAGGCACATATATATATTGCATTGTGTGTTCACATATTTGACCCCTTGTACCCTATCTACCTCTCCCCTGCCCTCTACCCTCTGGTAACCACTAGTCTATTGCCCATGTCCAAACCAGTCTGTTTGTTTGTCTTATTTGTTTGTTTCTTTTAGGTTTATATCCCACACATAAGTAATTTCATGTGGTTTTCAACTTTTCTGTCTGGCTTATTTCACTTAGCATGATTATCTTGAGGTCCATCCATGTTGCTGCAAACGACAGTATTTCATCTCTTCTTATGGCTGAGTAATATTCCATTATATCTGATATTCTTTCCTATTCACTTTTTATGGAATTAGTTCAGTGAAACATCCAAGTGGTTTTGCTGTGTGTGTTTTTTTAAGTGGTGTTTTTCCAGATAAACTCTAGGGATAAACATTCACACAATCACAAATGTAATTCTGTAATTATGGAATACCTGTATGCTTTGTTTGGTACATCTTCCATGGAGATGTCAATGAACATAATACTCCATCTGTGAATATTTTAAATATTGAAATAAAAATGAGAACTGTGAAAAAAAAAAGTATACATGTACCATGGCTTTTTATCCAATCATCTATCATAGGACACTTCGGTTGCTTCCATGTCCTGGCCACCGTGAATAACGCTACTATGAATATCTATGTGCAAATATCTTTTCAGATATGTGTTTTCAAGTCGTTGGGGGTAATACCCAGTAGAAGGATTACTGGATCAATTCTTAGTTTTTTGAGGAAACTTCACGCTGTTTTCCATAATGGCAGTGTATGAGGGTTCCTTTTTCTCTGCATCCTTTCCAACATTTGTTATTACTTGTCCTGTTGGTAACAGCTCTTCTAACAGGCATGAGATGGTATTTCATTGTTGTTCTGATTTGCATTTTTCTAATAGCCAGCGATGTTGAGCATCTTTTCATATGTTTGTAGGCCATTTGTATGTCTTCTCAGGAGAAGTGTCTGTTTAGGTCCTTTGCCCATTTTTTGATTGGATCTTTTGTTTTTTGTTGTTATTATTGAGTTATATAGTTCTTTGTGTATTTGGGATACTAGGTCCTTATCAGAGGTATGCTTATAAATATATTTTCCATTCGGATGGTTGTCTCTTTACCTTATGGACAGTTTCTTTTGCTGTGCAAAAGCTTTTTAGTTTGATGTAGTCCCATTCATTTATTTTTGCTTTTACTTCTCTTGCCTTTGAGGTCAATTTCATAAAAAATCCTCTTTAAGTCCAAGGTCCATGTGTTTTCTTCAATGCATTTTATTGTTTCAGGTCTTATATTTAGGTGTTTAACCCATTTTGAGTTAATTTTGGTGTTTGGTGATAGACAAGAGTCTAGTTTCATTCTTTTGCAGGTGGCTTTCCAGTTTTCTGAGCACCATTTATTGAAGAGGCTTTCCTTTCTGCACTGTATGGTTTTGGATCTTTTGTCGAAATTGTTTGCCCCTATAAACATGGGTTTACTTCTGGACTCTCAATTCTGTTCTACAGATCTGTGTGTCTGTTTTCTGCCAATACCATGCCATTTTGATTATTGTCACTTTGTAGTATAATTGAAGTTGAGCAGAGTGATGCCTCCAGCTTCATTCTTTTTCCTAGAATGGCTTTGGCAATTAGGGGTATGAGGCCACTTTTTCAAGATTGGGAGATACAGCTATTTCATCTACCTCTTAAAAACAAACACAGAAAATCAAAGAAAATGAGAAGACAGAAGAATATGTTCCAAATGAAGGATCAAGAAAAAACTCTGGAGGAAAAACTTTAATGAAATGAAATGGAGATAAGTAATTTGCCTGATAAAGAATTCAAAGAAAATATCATAAGTATGCTCAACAAACAGAATAGAATAGAAAAACTCAGAGAGCACTTAAACAAAGGGTTAGAAAATGTAATTGAAAAATCAGAGATGAAGAATACAATAACTGAAATGAAGAATACTTTAGAATAAATTAAAAGCAGGTTAGTTAATACAGAAAAAAAATGGATTAACAACCTGGAAGACAGAATAGTGGAAATCATGGAATCATGGAATCATAACAGCAAGATGAAAAAAAGAATTTAAAAAATGAGGGTACTATAAAGGAGCTCTGAGATAACATCAAGTACTCTGACATTCACATTATAGGGATTCCAGAAGGAGAAGAGAGAAAGGGGCATAAAGTATATTTGAAGAAATAATGACTGAAACTTTCCTAATCTGGGAAAGGAAACAGACATTCAGGTCCAGAAAGCAGAGTTCCAAACAAGATGAATCCAAAGAGACCCACACCAAGATATGTTTGTAATTAAAATTGCAGAAGTTAAGGATAAAAGGACAAGTTGAAGGTAGCAAGAACAAAACAAGTCATTTACAAGGGCAATACCATAAGGCTATCAGTTGATTTCTCAGCAGAAAATTTACAGTCCAGAATAAAGTGACAGGAAATATTTAAAGTGCTGAAAGAGAGGAACCTACAACCTAGAATACTATATCAGGCAACGCTATTATTCACAACTGAAAGATAGAGAGTTTCCCAACAAGCAAAGACTTTAAAAGTTCACGACCACTAAACTGGCTTTACAGAAATTTTAAAGGGTCTTCTTTATGCAGAAAAAAAGACCATGACCAGAAATAAGAAAATACAGGAAAGAAAAAAATCTCACTGGTAAAGGCAAATATATAGTAAGCACAGTGAATCAACTATTTAAAAAGCTAGTGTGAAGGTTAAAAGACAAAAGTAGTGAAATTAACTATAACTATAATAAACAGGAGATATGAAAAATAAAAATATATAAAACATGACATCAAAATATAGAGTAGAAGGAAGAATGAATGTGTAGTGCTGTTGGTATGTGTTTGAACTTAAATGCATATCAGCTTAAAGTACACTACTGTAGCTATAGATGGATATATATGAACCTCATGGTAATCATAAACCAAAGCCTAAAAAAGTACATGAAAAATTAAAAGAAAGGACTCCAATGAAAACCAGCAAATCAAAAGGAAAGAGATCAAGAGGACAAAGGAACACAGAGAAACAACAAAAACAACCAAAACTAAAACAATTTTTAAAATGTCAATAAGCATGTACTAATCAATAATGACTTTAAATATAAATGGACTAATCAAAAGAGATAAGGGAGCAGAATGGATAAAAAAAAAAAGAGAGACCCTTCTCTATGGTACTTACAAGAGACTCAGTTTAAATCAAAAGACACACAGACTGAAAATGAAGGGATGGAAAAAGATAGTCTGTCCAAATAGAAACAAAAGGAGTAGCAATCTTAAATCAGGCAAAATAGACTTTAATACAAAGAATGTAAAAAAAACAAGAAGGACATTATGTAATGATAAAGAGGTCAATTAAAGATTAAGATATAAATATCTATGCACCCAACATGGAAGCAAATATTATATAAAGCAAATATTAATGGACATAAATGCAGAAATTAACAGTAATACAATAATAGTTAGGCACTTTAAAACCCCACTTACCTTAGTGATCACCCAGGCAGAACATAATAAAGAAATAATAGCCTTAGATTCTATAATAGACCAGATTGACTTAATAGACATTAACATTTCATTCTTAAACTGCAGATTACACGTTTTTCTCAATAGCACATGGAACATTTTCTAGACTTAACACATACTAGGGCACAAAACAAGACTGAAGTTATATGAAGCATATTTTCTGACCATGCTAGCATGAAACTAGAAATCAACTACAAGAAGAAAACTGGCAGGTGGACTGGGGGGACCATAAATATGTGGAGATTAAACAACAGGCTATTAAACATATTTATTTCCTTAATGAATCAAAGAGGAAATAAAATATGACATCAAAAACTACCTTGAGACAAATGAAAATGAAAAGAGAACTTTACAAGTTTATGGAATGCAACAAAAGCATTAATAAGAGGAAAGTTCATAGCTATACAGATCTGCCTCAGGAAGCAGGAAAAATCCCAAATAATTTAACTTTACACCTAAACGAACTAGAAAAAGAAGAACAAAGAAAACCCAAAGTAAGTAGAAGGAATTTTGAAATAATTAGGATCAGAGAAGAAATAAACAGAATATAGACTAAAAAACAATAGAAAAGATTAATAAAACAAAGAGCTGGTTCTTTGAAAGGATAAATAAGATTGACAAACCCTAGCAAGACTTATCAAGAAAAAAAAGAGAGCCCAAATAAATAAAATCATAAATAAAATAGGAGAGATTACACTGACGCCACAGAAATACAAGGGATCATTAAGGAATACTATGAACAATTATATGCCAACAAATTGGACAATCTTGAAGAAATGTATAAATTTGTAGAAATACACAACTTCTAAGAGTAAACCAGAAAGAAACAAAGAATCTAAATAGATCAATTACTAACAATGAAATTGAAGCAATAATTAAAAAAAAAAAAAAACCTCCCAACAAACAAAAGCCCAGGGCCAGATGACTTCATAGATGAATGTTACCAAATATTTAAAGAAGAACCAATACTATTCTTCTCAAACTACTATAAAAAAAATTGAAGAAGGAGGAACTCTGCCAGGCAAAGACACTACAAAAAAAAAATTGCATCCCTAATGAACACAGATGCAAAATTTCACAACAAAGCATTAGCAAAACCAATTCAGCAACACATTGAAAGGATTGTACACCATTATATACACAAGTGGGATTTATACCAGGCATACAAGGGTGGTTCACACATCTGCAAAACAATTAATGTGATCCATCACATCAACGAAATAGATGCAGAAAAAGTATTTGACAAAATTCAACATTCATTTATGATAAAAAAAAATTGGTATAGAAAGAATTTACCTCAACACCATGCTTGCTATATATGACAAGCCCACAGACAGCATCATACTTAATGGTAAAAAGCTAAAAGTTTTTCCTCTCAGATCAGGAACAAGACATGGATGTGCCCACTCTTATCACTATTATCAATGCACTGTTGGAAGTCCTAGCCATAGCAATCAGACAAGAAAAAGAAATAAAAGACATTCAAATTTGAAAGAAGTAAAACTGTCACTATTTGTAGATGACATGATAGTATATATAGAAAACCCTAAAGAATCCACCAAAAATTAATGAAATTAATAAACGAATTCAGTAAAGCAACAGGATCCAAAATTAATATACAGAAATCCATTGCATTTTTACACACTAATAACAAATAATCAGAAGTTAAGAAAATAATCTCATTTACAACTGCATCAAAAAGAATAAAATACTTGGACTAAATTTAACCAATGAGGTGAAAGACTTGTACTCTGAAAACTATGAGATAGTGAAGAAAGAAATTGAAGAAGACACAAATAAATGAAAGGATATACCATGCTTATAGATTGGAAGGATTAATATTATTAAAATGATTATACTACACAAAGCGATCTAAAGATTTAGTGCAATACTTATCAAAATACCAATGGCATTCTTCTTAGAACTATAACAATAATCTTAAAATGTATATGGAATTACAAAAGACCACTAATAGACAAAGCAATCATGAGAAAGAACAAAATTGGAAGTATCATGTCCCTGATTTCAAACTATATTACAAAGCTATAGTAATCAAAACAGTATGTTATTGACACAAAAACAGACATATAGATCAATATAACAGAGTAAAGAGCCCAGAAATAAACCCACTCCTATATGATAAATTTATCTATGACAAAAGAGACAAGAACATATAGTGGAGAAATGACAGTCTCTTCAATAAGTATATTCCCAATAAGTATTGGGAAAACTGGATGTATTCATGCAAAAAAAAAAAAAAAAGAAGAAGAAGAAGAAGAAAAGAAAAGAAAAAAGAAAAAGAAACTGTACCACTTTAATACATCATATGCAAAAATAAACTCAAAATGGATTAAATACTTAAGTGTAACGCCTAAAAGCAGCGTCCTTAACCCCTGGGCTGTGGACAGGTACTGGTTCGTGGCCTGTTGGGAACGAGGCTGCAAAGCAGGAGATGAGTGACAGGCAAAGTGAATGAAGCTTCATCTACATGCAGCTACCCCCCCAGGGCTAGCATCACCACCTCAGCTCTACTTCAAATCATTAGGCATTAGATTCTCATAGGAGCACCGGTCTCTGGTGCCAGTAGTGTTGCAGGCTGCTGCCTAAAAGCATAAAAGTCCTAGAAGAAAACATAGGTAGTAAACTATTTGACACCAGTCTTAGTAATATCTTTTGGATATTCCCCTTCACAAAGAAAATAAAAGCAAAAATAAACAAATGGGACTTCATCAAACTAAAAACCTGCATAGTGAAGGAAACCATCAACAAAACAAAAAGACAACCACTTAATAAGAGAAGATATTCACAAATGATACATCTGATAAGGGATTCATATCCAAAAAATATAAGGAACTTATACAATTTAATAACAAAAATTAAACTATCTGATCAAAAAATGGGCAAAGGACATGAATAGACATTTTTCTAAAGAAGAATTACGGCTGACCACAGACATGAAAAGATGCTCAACATCACTAATCATCAGGGAAATGCAAATCAAAACCACAATGAGACGCCACCTCACATCGGTGAGAAATTTTGCCATTTGCAACATGGACAGACCTAGAGGGTATTATGCTGAGTGAAACAAGTCAAACTGAGAAAGACAAATACCATATGGTTTCATTTATATATATGAAATCTGAAGGAAAAAAACAAATGAATAAACAAAACAAAATGAAAACAGATTCGTAGAAACAGAGATCAAACTGATGGTTATAAGAGGGGAGGGTGGTAGGGGTGAAAAAGGTGAAGGGGAATATAGTCAACATATTGTCAGTTTGCATGGTGACAGATGATTACTAGACTTATGTGGTGATCATATTGTAAGATACAAATGTCGAATCACTATATTGTACACCTAAAACTAATATCATATCATATACCAATTATATGTGAATTTTTAAAAAGTGAATATGTATACAGCAACCTCAGGTACCAGTTTACCTGTAACACTTGGAACAGAAATGATAAGCTCACCAGAAAGCCAGTGGCCAAATGACAATGGGACAAGAAATATGCATTGGTAGTAAAGGCTGTTGCAGGAGAAGCAGAGCATGGCAGAAAGCAGGCCCACTGAGTTCACCAGTATCAGACCCTGACTAGGGTGGGGAATACCTAGAGAGGATAAGGCTGAGGATTTCTCCAGGCCTGGGCATGGACAGGGATCTGTCCTGGATGATCCTGTTGCCCTGAGGTTTCTTATGTCAACGTGGTATTAATGGTACATCCCTCAGTGTAGGAGAAGGCGGAGCATGGTTAGGGGACCCAGCAGTATTTGGAGGACCATGGCATCTATGTGGTCACTTTCTTTCACAGGTATAGGCTTGGCTGGGAATAAGGCTGTGTGCCAACTGATGCAGCAGAATCAACCTGGTGGTCAACCCTTTCTGGTTGATAAGAGGTCAGAAAGTTATGCCTCTGTCTCTTCAGTTTGATTTATGAACATGGTCTATGTCTTAGTGAGGCCTTGGAACTTTCAAATTACCTATGAAAATAATACTTTCAGTTAAGGATAATATAATGTCAGTGTTTCAAGATTCAGAAACATAAAAAGTAGCTAAACAAAGTTTAAATTATATTCCCTTGCTTATATAAAAATAAATACAGCTAAAATTGAGGCACTTTATGTTTAAAAAAATTAATGGCCAGTTTAGACACATGGTCACTTTACTCACATTAGTGAAAAGTCAGAGCTGCAACTTTTAAAGATTTGAAAGTTTCCATGAGAGAACAAAGGACGCTCATGTTTGCAAATACTTTTAACTTATTGCTGGAGATTCCATGTGATTGATGCCAGGCACTTCTCTAACGGACATTCTGATTAGTGTTTTGATCAAAGCTTTGGTATGGCTGAGAGAAGGAAAATTGTAAAGCCTGATTAGAAGCCCTCTCCTACCAGGGACTGAGAAGTTGGCCAGGAATGAAAAAAAAAACAAACACACACACAGTGTGAACAAGCCAAGGGCAGTGGCAGCAACAGGAACAGCTCTGTGCTGAGTGTTTATTCGGTGCCAGCTACTTTACTGAGCTTAATATACATTGTATCTTCTAGTATCACACATTATTATTATTATCCTTTTTCACAAGTTACAACAGTAACATATCTAAGTACACACAGCAAGCAGTCAAATGATGATGATGATGATGATGATGGTGATGGTGATTATGATGATGACAATGAGGGTGAGATCTTACCCACTTATACTTTTCTGTTTATAGAATGAATTATTGAATGATCTCATTTGATCCCTATTGAACATAAGTGATGCAGTTTTGTTATGATCATCTTGACATTTTTGTGTGTGTAGGAAAATTTTGAATGAAAGTGCTTTAAAAATAAATATTAAAATAATACTTATTAAAATAAGTCAAAAATTTATTTTTTATATTCATTGAAGATCCACTAATTTTTAGATGTGTGGCATTAAAAATTACTTAACTTCTATAAGCTTTAATTCCTTGCACTGATTTTTTGGAGTACAAGGAATGAATGTGATGATGGTTGTAAGTTGTTTGGTATTGTTAGAGTTCAATAAATATTAACTATTTAAAAATGGTTAACTATCACCAGAGATTCAAAATTTCTTGGACCTTTTTCACGGAATTTATTTTACAAAATTGTCAATTTATTAAGGTGTTTATACCATTGAAACAATACCATGGTATAACAAAGACAAGCTGGACTGAACATATATTGTCTGCTTAGTTTGTGTTTATGATATTTTCTCCTTAATATATTGACTCAATAAATAGATGGTTAATGCCTCCTGTGTGCCCTTTACTGTGCAGGGCATATGAGATAAGTCAGCGAATCAAACCTGGCCCTGCTTTCAAAGAGATTATAGTCCAATGAGGCAGACATTTATTTATGGGGTTAACTCCAATATGTAAGTGCATTTTGACTCAGCAGTTACACTTCTAAGTTTTTCCCCAAGAAAAAAGCAAATGGGTCCTACATATGTTCATAAAAGTACATGTGCAAGACTGTTGAGAGTAATTTTATTTATAATGGCTCAAATAGAATTTGACCCAAATATCTAAATATAGGAAAATGGATAAACAGATTGTGAAGTATTCATACATGCTAAAAGCAATCAAAAGGATTAAACATGGAAAACCTTAAGACTTCACGCCCATCTGAGGGAAAGAAGTCAGACACAAAAGAGTATATTTTGTAAGATATAGTTTACATGAAATTCTGTAATAGACGACACTAATCTATGGTGAAAGGCATCAGAAAAGTGGTTGCCTGAAGTTGGAGGTGGAACAGGTGTTGATGGGAAAGGGTATAAGGGGGCTTTCTGGAGTGCTGAAAATGTTTTGTATCTCAATAAGGGTGGGGAGGGAGGTGTGGAAATAGAATACACAGGTGTATGCACCTGTCTGAGCTCAAAGTGAACACATAAGATGTGTGCATTTCAGTGTATTATGAAGTCTCCCTTAATAATAAAAAAAACTAAGTATTTTATGTTTTTATACTTCTTATTATAAATGGTACTTTTGAAAATCTTATTTTCCAAATGTTTGCTATTAATATATAGCAAGACAATTACTTTTTGTATATTGGATTTTATATCTTCTAACATTGATAAATTGACTAATTAGTTCTGGTAGTTGCTTTTTCTATAATATATAATATAATTATATATAATTTTATGTAATGTAATATAAAATATTATATAATAATTTTTTGGCATCTACATATGATAGACTTCCTTCAAGCTTTCATTTCTCTTAACTACCCTTTTATGTTTCCTATTTTTGTTTTTTTATGCTACAGTTGGATAATTTCTTTTGCTCTGTCTTCTAGTTCTCTCTAGTTTTGTTGATTCTTCTTTTAAACTTATCTACTGAGTTTTTAACTTATATTTTTGTGTTTTTATTTCTAGACATTCCATTTGGTCCTTAAAATCTGCTAGATCACTTCCCCCCAAGTTTCTGCTTGCTACAGATATTTTAAATCTTTATTTCTTTAAACATAATGATTTTATAATTTGCCTCTGCTTATTCCAGGACCTGGAATAATTCAGGGTCTGTTTACATAATGTGTTTGTTTGGTTGTTTGTTTTGTGGCTGCTTTTTCTTTCTCATTATAACTTATTTTCCTGTAGCTTGGTTATTTGACCAGCACTGTTCATTGTCCATAAGATATGATTTTTGGTGATTCTTGTGACTTATGTGAAAGAATCCTTCTCCATACAGTTTTACATTTGCTTCTGCCAGGCATTCAGGGGCACTTCCTCTCTGTAACCAATTCAATTTAAACTCATGGTTTGATGAACCACTCCTGGGTTTTTAATTAGGCTGTAATCTCAGGGAGCTGGTCTCTGAGTAAAACTATTCAGGGACAGACTTTATATGTGTTTTTCCCCTTTCTTTGCTTTATTCAGCATTAAGACACCTCTATCTTGTTTTTTGTTTGTTTGTTTGTTTTTTTGTTTTTTTAAGAAGAAGGTGCAGGTCATTTTACTTCTGGTTTATCTTTATCCATAAGGGTTCTCCCTTTGGTATTCTAGGTTAACATAAGACGGGGTGACTAACATTAACCTTTTAATATGGGGACCCTTAGCTTGGACTTCTGTGAGGTCTTCGAAACAGTGACGCAGCTCCCCCTCTCCTCCAGCATATGTTCTCAGGGCAAAAGGCTGTGACAGCTTTTCTTGCCTTTATGGGTTCTTACAGTCTCCTAGAACTTTGTCTGGCATTTTCTTATTTTCTTGTCATTTCTTTGATGATTTATAGGAGATTAGAAAATTATTTATCTATTATTTTTAGTTGATTTTTGCAGGAGTGTTAGTTCAAAAGCCTAACTCTTTATTATTGGAAATGGAGGAAAATGAAATTTCAATGTCATTTAATACAGGCATACTCTCAGAGATATTGTAGTTCAGTTACAGACCACTGCAATAAAGTGAGCCATATGAATTTTTGGTTTCCCAGTGCATATAAAAGTTATGTTTACACTATACAGTAGTCTATTAACTGTGCAATAACACCACATCTAAAAAAATAATGTACATACTTAATTAACAAATATTTTATTACTTAAAAAATTGCTGAAGTCATATGGAGCTGAAGAACCCACTTCAGTCATTCATGTGACTTTTGGCAGGAAACTTCAGTTCCTTATTGGCCACCTGCTGGAGGCCTCACTTCCTTACTTCGTGGCCTTCTCCATCAGCAGCTGGCTGACATGGCAGCTTGCTTCCACCAGAGCAAGTGACTCAAGAGCGAGTCACCAAGAGAGAAGCCAAATTGTTAGGTAGCTAGTCTGACATGAGGATAGGAGAACAAAGGAATAGGAGCCCGGCCTAGAGACTGCCCAAAGAACATCCTATTTGTAGTTAAAAAATTTCTCCTGCATTCCCAAAGGACAGGAGGGCCATAATCTCTAGCTGATTTAATCCAGCAACAGACACCTACACAGAAGATACTACTACCTAACCTACCCACAATCTAAGTCTCATTATACCATCATTATAATATCATAACTATGCCTGGAAGTCCATGACTCTAATTATAACAGACTGAATTTTGGGTACACACATGCACACTAGACAAAGTTATTGCCTAGTGTCATCAGGTGTCAGTAAAAATGACCTCACTTGCCAATTACCTAGGAATGCCTTTGGAACCACCCATCAGGGCCCAAATATAAGGCAGACATTCCCACTTCTGGATCCCTTTTGCCCCTCGGGGCTCCCCTCCCTTTTTGCCCTTCCAGGCTCTCCTCTCCCTTGTTTCCCTTTTGGGTTCTCTCTGTCTTTAGTGGCTTTTTGTGGCCTTTTTGCCCTTTCGTAGCCATTTTGGCCCCTTTGTGTTGGTTATAGGACTATGTGCCTCCTTGGGGCATATTTTGTATTTCTCTATGCACCTCCTTGGGGCATTCTTTGTCTTTTCTAAACATATTTTAATAAAACTATTAAATCTCGATGTCCTCTCATTCTTCACTGTGTCATTTGAGGAAGAACAGAGGACAAATGAGAAGTACACATCTGTGCCGTCATTTTCCCTCTTGTCCCCACTAACGTTGGGGTGACATCAAACTCTAATTGGCCCCAATGGTGACAAAACCATGCTCCTCCTTGGAGTGTGTTCTCTTTCTGAAATACACTTTTAATAAATCTTTTCTAAATCTCACTGGCCTGTAATTCTACCCTGAATCAATGAGGAAAAACCAAGGAAAAATGCTGATTACACTTCTGCGCTGTTATTTCCCCCATGCTGCTAGGATGACACCGATGTTCAAATTGCCCCCAAATGGTAACAAAATATCTTTTACAAGCTATTCTTGAAAATGACATGCCATTACTTCTGCGATATACTATTGGTCTCTCAGGCCAACCCTGGTACAAAGCACGAGGGGACTATGAAAAGGTGCGAGTCCCAGAAGGTGAGGGTTATCTGGGGTATCTGCCTGCCACAAGCTCCTGCAGTTCAAGAAGAAATTTAAAAACTCAAAACAGAAAAACAGACAAAAGATATAAAAGTCTGTTCATAGAAAATACATATAAATAATACATATTAAGATGCATTTAAGCATAAACAGATGTTCAACCTCACTTGAAATAAGAACAATTAAAATTAACTTAAATTAAATTAATTTAAATTAAATTAAATTAAAACTGTGTCAAGATAATATTTCTATCCATAGGACTTGTACAATCCACTGTATTTGGGGATTTGGGGAAATACAGTCTTATATTTTGTCAGTGAGTGTAGATATTAGTAAAACTTCTTTGAAGAGTAATTTGGCAGAAACTGTCAAAAGTAAAAATATGCATTTCCTTTGATCCAAAAATTCCACTTCTAGGAATTTATCCCAAGCATATTCTGGCACATATGCAAAATGATGTCTATATGCTGATCTTTATTGCAGCATTAACTTATAATAGCAAAAGATTGGAAACCATCTGAATCTCTATCAATAGGAAACTGATTACATAAATTATGATAATATACATATAATGGAAATCTAAGCATCTCTTAGAATGAGGCAGTCCTTTTTACACTGGTTTAGAATTTTCTCCAACATGTACTGAAATATGTGAAAGCAAGGTGCAGAACGTCGTGTCATCATTTGTGGAAAAAAATCCATATATACTTAGACATGAATACTATATCTGTGGAAGCATATCCAAGAGATTGGATTTGTAATTGCTTTTGTATAGGGAGACTGAGTGGCTACAGGATAGGGAATGAAAGAGAATTTTAATGCATTTACTATTGTATGTCTTGAATTTTATGGCATGTGCATATATTAACCACTCAAAAATAAGTTGAAAAAAAATTTAAACTATATTGTACTAACCCGAAATGGTTTAATCCCTTAAGCTAAGCTGGTGTCCGTTGAGACAGAGAAAAGTAAAATTGTCAGGACATGGTGAATAAACTGGATTGGCGAATAGAAGGAGGGGTCCAGAGCGGTACTCAGATTCCTGCTACAGGCACCCAAGTGGGTAGAAAATAGAGAACCTAAGAGCATATCTCTTCAAAAAAAAAATTATGCATTTGATAAAACTGTTAAGTTTTATAGAGAAACTACATTTTTAAAATTCAAGGTTGTTCTTTTCTGTCCTGAACCATAAACTCCTTGCAATTAGATATTACATTTCAAATTTTCTTGTATCTCTTAGAATACCTAGTATGGTGTTTGACTTGTTATAGATACCCAGTAGATATTTGTTAGATATATGTTTGAACATTAAATTTCTAAAAATGTGTTTTATCTTTTCAGAAAGTGGCTTAAATATTTGCCCAGGTATTTGCTGAGTATAAGCATCAGAGATTGAAAATAAACTATCTCATTATCTCTTTACCTGAGGGTGAAGGAACACAGGTGGAGAAAAGATGGAAGTTTGTGCAGCAAGTTAATTGGAACAAGGTGTAGGCCTTTCAAAACACAAAATGATTTGTTTAAAATCTCTAAGTAAAGGGAAGAGTCAGTTTAGCCACCAGAGGGCTCTCATCATTCCATTTAATTGTAGGCCTAGAATTATGAGATAAAGAAGAATGTAGTTGAAGACCAGAAGAGAATATATATTCTCTCCCACCCCATTAAATTTATACTATCATTGTAAGGACATCCTGCTAAGTCATCTTATTACAAGATGAGAGAATTGAACTCGTCAAATGTGCTTTAAATACTCCATTTCCAAATGTCAAGGATAGCCTCCTTGTCTTCTGTTAATTAAAAAGCGAATTTATCTCTAGTGCCTTGTAATCCTTGTAATGGCATGCATATGTATTAACCTTCATTCTCATATGTCAGATGGCAAGAAAGAGGAATTTACATTGGGCTGCTCCCCTTAATGTAAGCCTAACTGAAATGCTGTTTGTTGTAATTTTTGTGCTTTGTGATGACTTAGAGGGTTCTAAAATGTAGGATTACTGGAGTCTATAGCACTTACTATTTTCATTGCCTTCTCCCCATTTTTATTCTGTTAGGTCATAGGTAATGGTCTCTTATTGATACAAGTCAGGGAATGATTGAGACCTCCTAATTGATTTTGTGAAGCCACGTGGACAATAAGTTAGTGTCCCTCCCTTTAAAATCTCTGACTCCTTCCTTGTGCCCCATCATCTGCTTTGTCTTGTGTGATTTAACACTAAATCTACCAGGGTCACAAATGATAACCTATAAATATCCCTCGTTGGAATTATACAGCCTCTGAGTTAAGAAAAAGGAGCAAGAAAAGGTGTTTATTGACTGCCAGCCCCTGGGCTGTGTTCTACATCCCTTATGACATTCCATCCATACATTACAGTTATTCTAATACAAGGTAAGTATTTCAACCCCAATTTCTATATGAGGAAACCCAAGCTCTGAAAGGTTGAATGAATCATCCAAGATGGTAAATGCTATGGAAATGAGACTAACTGAATTTCGCCCGCCTGCGAAGTGCATGCTTTTTCTGACATTGCAGTAGCCCCTATAATATGAATTTATCTTTTGGGCTTTCTTTATCCTTTGGCTACCACCCTCCCCTTCTCCCCAACCCCCCTCCCCAAGCCATGCAGGGGTCTTTGGAACTGTAACTCATTGGTGGAACTTAAGGCAGTTGTATTTTATAGCTTGTGCACTGTCTACTAAGAGTGTGATTTAATAGTGGTTGCCAAAACATTACAAGTTCACTCCCTAGTTGCAGTAGGAAGGGGAGGGTAGTGTGCCCCCCCCCTCCATTAACGACAGTGCAGGGGATAGTGATGAAACCCTTGCAGTTCTTTTGCAGTAATTGCTATGATTTGGCCTTTCCCTCTCTTCTCATTCCAGCTACTAATAGCCTCTGACCCTGGGATGGCCTGGAGGTAAACACAGGTGGGGTTAATGGGCCACTAGATCAGTGATTATGCTCCTTGCTGTGGACCTGTACGGTCACGTGCCAAACAGTTTCAAAGCAACACTTGCATTAGAGTTTTCTTTCTAAAATCTGTTCACTGAATGGGCTCAACTGAGGGAGGACAGATCGTTGTTTCCTTGATTGGATGATGTGAGATTTCCGGAGACTCTTGAATGAAAGGAAAAAAGAGACTTTGGCAAACCGAAGCTAAGGGCTTATTATAGGACTGTGAGTCACAGGGACTGCAAGCAAACAATCTAGAGAGGGACAAATGAGTGAGGGAAGGTAAACCCAGGGAAAGGAAGTGAAGTCAGAGAAGAGAAAAGGTAGAGAAGTATATTAGGGTTCTTCAGAGAAACAGAACCAATAGAGATGTGTGTGGTGTGTGTGTGTGTGTGTGTGTGTGTGTGTGTGTACATATATATGTGTGTGTATAGATAGATTTATTTTAAGGAATTGGCTCATGTTATTAAGGAGACTGGCAAGTCAAGAGTTTGCAGAGTGGGCCGGCAGGCTGGAGGTCCAGGAGAGTTGATGTTGCTTTTCCAGTCTAAAGGCTGACTGATGGCAGAATTCTTACAAGAAGCCTCCACCATGTTTCAGCAGCTGGACTCTTTCACCGCTAGGGAAGCAAATTGAGGTCTGTAGGTAGATGTGAGAATATCTAACCAGAAAGCTCTGTAGAGACCTCTGAGTCATTCCCAGAGCCTGGTCCTGCACTCTGCCATAAAGTCACCTCTATTGTTGCATCCAGAGGGACCAGTCATTCATGCCAAATTTGCTGAGCACCACGATGACTGGGCTCCAGAAGGCAGCTATGAAAGAAGGTGGTAGCTCACTCAGGCAATGTTTAAAACAACCAGAGACTTATTATATTCAATCAGATCTCAGCTGCTGCCATTTCAAAATAAAATTCAAGGAGAATTCCCATATATCAGTTCTTCCAACATTGGCTGCACATTGGAATGACCTAGAGGTGCTTTTAAAACTCCCAATGCCTGACCCATAGCCTGGACCAATTCAGAATCTCTGGAGGAGGGATATAGGCATAAGAATTTTCACAAGCTCCCAGGTGACTCCAAATATGTTGTCAAGGGTGCTAGTTCCATCATATACTCCTCCATCTTCTTAACTCATCTTCTTAGCCAATTGAGTAGCTAGGGCTCAGAAAAGAGGGTTTTCCACAACAATGCATTTTTTTTTTCCTGGGCCTACAGCCTTCCCATATTGTTTAATGTTTTGACCTTGAGAAGGCAGAAGGAAAGGTTGATCTAGACATCATGAAGGAACGTAAGCAGATTTGGTAGAATCATGTGGCATAAAGAAACGGGGCAGGCATCCCAGCCTACCAAACTGGGTTCCATTCTTCTTGGATAATTCTTCCTTGGGAAACTCCAACAACTTCACTGAACCTCAGTTTCTTAATTCTTAATATTAGGATAATAATGTTTACCTTTTAGGGATGTGGAGAGGACTAGGGTAATAAATAGCAAATGGTTGTTTGTAGTAGGCGCTCAATAGATGGTATAAATTATTGGTGACTGCTTGAATTAAGACAAGTAAGAAGAATGAAAAGCTGGAATTTGACATCAATGACCTCTGTCCTTCAAGCCCTTCATTCGTAAAATATGGATAATGTGCTGGGTTCAATACTGTCCCAACAATATTTACATTCACCTGGAACCTCAGAACATGACCTTATTTAGAAATAGATTCTTTGTAGATGTGATTAGTTAATTAATTAATCATTCTCACACTTAATTAAATGAGAAGTGATCATCTCCCCTACTCTCATAAATCAAAGGGGATACAAAGAAAAGGGAACACACAGAGATTACAGAAGCCTGGAAACAGACAGGCTTCTATGGCCCCAAGTTCCTGCCCTAGGAGAGTTGGCAGGTTTCAGTGCTGAACAAACCTTCTTTTCCTTCCTCAACCTGAAGAGTCTGATCTACAAAGCCACTTCTCCTCCTGCTTCTACCATCATGAGGGGAGAAGCTAGTGTCTCCATGGTGTGGGTGGATTTGTCTGGGGCCACTGCCCCTGGGGCCAAGGAAGGCATATTGGGTGGCAAGGGACATCTCTGAGGTGGAGTGGTTTGAATGAAATCATCCTGGACTTAGTGTGGATTCTAAAGGCAATGATTGGTATCTTTATAAGAGAAAGCAGAGGGAGATTTGGACGCAGATTCCCTCTTAGGTAAAAGGTACAGAGGCTCGTGGTTGAGTGCCATATGAAGATGGAGGTAGAAATTGGAGTGATGCAGCCATGAACTAAGGGTTATCATGAGCCATCAGAAGAAAAGATTCTTCCCTAGAGCCTTAAGAGGGAGCACGGGGCCACTGATAGCTTGATTTCGTTCTGCTAGTCTTCAGAACTGTGAGAAGATAAAATTTTATTGTTCTTAAGCCACTGTGGTCCTTGTTGTGGTAACCATAGGAAACAATACAGGTAATAGCTGTCCTACTTCTAGGTTATTGCAACTATAAATGAATTTAAATTGTAACTATAATTAAATTTAATAATAGTAAAATTTTAGCTAAATGTTATTTGGGATTATTTATACGCTGGTGAACAGTTTAGTTTTATGATATTCTGTAATAGGAGTCAAGGCCACTGGTACTTATAGAGTCTTTCAAGGGTTATGGTGTGAGGTAAAGAGTAATGACAGGTGTTGAGTGTAGAAGGGCACAAGGTGAAAGGCAGTAAGGCAGTAAGTCAAAATCAAAGAGCTGCCTGCCCTGAGCACCTCCACCTACCAACCAGGGAAAAAAGGTTGGCTGTCCTTTGATCTCAGATGCACAAGCACAACCCCTTGTAACACAAGGCAAACACATTCACCCACAAATAGCTTAGAGTTTTGCTGGCTCTCATCTTTGGAGACTCCCCTAGAGTTGTGATTTTAATCTTTTTCCCAATAAGAAGTCCCAAACCAATATTCATGTATATGTGACATTTTTATTGAACTCACTAGAATATAAAGAAATGTCTCCCTATTATTATTTATTCCATCACCTGAGTGACCCCTGTATTTCATGCCCAGACTCTAAGATGGCTTGAGGTGGACCTGAGAGAAGCCCTCTGTGACCTGGAAGGATATTTTGCAACAGGCTTTTCTTTCCCTCGATGTAAGGTTTACCCACAAAGCCACATTGCTGAGCATGGAGATTATAACTGAATTGGTTGTAGATAGGTCTCTTGGACTCTTGCTCTTAGTTTGGTGATATATGAAGGCACTAAAAGGTTGTGATGGCAGGAATGCTAGCAGAGGAAAAAGGCAGTGCCAATGTAATCTGTTTTACAATAAAAATGATTTCATTTAATCACTTGACTTTAAAAATTGGCAAAGTCGAGTTAATGCATGTACATAAAAATAACAACGTGAGTACATTTTAGAAGATAGTTAGAAAAATTTTCAAATTGAATATAACATGCCTAGATTGAGAGTTTTCAGAATTGTGTACCAGATTTCTGGCAAGGTAAAATCATACAGTATTTGTTTTTCTAACTCTACGTCATCTAACTTCATAACTCAAATCTTAACAAAATTAAGTGTTGAGTGAAAACAAATCCCTAAAATGTAACCAAATCTATCTGCTCAGGCCAGACTTAAGCCTCAGAGAAAAGTTTTGCAAGCTCTTGCAATGGAAGAGTTTTTTTCTCTTCTTCCTGTCTACATCTCAAAGGAGCTCAGTCTAGCAGAGCAGCTGCTAACAAAGTAAGCTGGAAAAACAGGACTTGGTTCTGCATTCCCAAAGGTGCTGCAGGATGAAATGATAGAAACTCTAACCTTAATGTAAATGGCCTTGACAATGGCCACCATGTCCTTATTCTCATGCCATGGCATTCATATGGCCAGGGCTATACACATAGTAGGCACTTTATAATTGATCAGTGAATTTAAAAATCCCCTAGTATGGTGGAGTGCAGTGTTGTTTATCTTATTGGTGGCAACCCTATTGTTGGATTAAGAAATCAATTTAATGGTAACAATATTAAATAATAGAAGATAATAAGATAGAAAATAAAGGTGTCTGTCATACGTGTTAAAACTATATGTGTGTGTTTCTCTTAGGTCATGATGTAAAATATATTTATATGAAGATATCAATCAGAAAATATTAAAAGCTATGGTATAATGGAAACTACTGTGTTCTTTGGGTCATGTGGGTCCAGGATTAAATTCTGATGGCACCATGAGATACTTGAGCATGTTACTTAAATCTCTCTCAGCATCGAATATGTATTTAAAGTCTACTGTATATTATGCACTGTGCTCTGTGTGGAGGAGAGGGTGGTGAATAAGATATATTCCTTGCCCTGGGGTAGCACACAGCATGCCCTTAATAAGCGTTGGTCTCTCTTCCAAAGCTCTGGGACTGGTTGATAAGATGTTTGTGTAAGAAGGAATCTCGGGGAAGTTCAATTCTGGCTAAATTTCTTCATGAATTTTTTTCTTTGCTCCATCATCTCTCTTCTTAAGAATGGTGACAGCCCGACACTAACTTCTCTCCTCAGCCATAAAACAAATTTAAATTCCTGTAGTGCCAAACAGACAAGTCTAAAAACATAAAGAGTGACATGTAACAGCTGTGCCTCCTCTTTCTACTCTTCCATAGGCATGCAGAATTTTGTTGACCCATTACTGGGCAGGACCACTGTCTAGCTCTATTTTGGGGTGTGCTAACCATAGATTAGTTCTCCCAGGGAGGGCGGAGAGCCAAGACACATACCCAGTCTTTTCTTTGTAGTGCACTTGGTAAAATGTAAACCAGGCAAGGTTTGTTCTCAGAGTCTGCTGCTAACCCTTTCTGTGGCTATTCCTTTTTCACAATACACCCATTTTCACTCTGCCAAGCATGCACCCTCCCATATTAGTACTTGCTTTCAAATAATCAAATATCTTTCATTGACAATTGAAGATGAATGAATATAAGTTAGTAGGTCACCATTCTCATAAATATTTACAGGTTAAATTTGTTTCTCCATGTCAAATGGAAGGTCTTATCCCTGATGAAGGATTTTTTGTACATTAGCAAGCTACATGGGGTGACAGTAAGAGCAGAGACCTAAAGAATCACACCAAGGAGTGGCTGAAGAAGTCTTAGTTATGATGAAGCAAGAGTTAGGCCAGGCCTTCCTTGCACATACCATTGTAAGGAAGTCATGAACAAGCACCTAAAGGAAAATAAATTCTGATGTAAGGAAGATTTGTCTTCTGTGTTCCCCCTGCCATCCTTCTCTTTTGAAGATCAGTCTCTCTGACTTGGCACCGCATACCGCATAGGTCCTCCTTGGGGTAAGCAGGGCCATTCAGTTGTCCAATCTGGAGCTTCACCTGCATGTGGTCATTATCTCCAGGTCATCCCTCATCTCCTTTTTCTCTTTATCAAAATTTATTTGTCCTTTGTCCCAATTTATCAACGTGTTTTCCACTGCAAGGTCAAGTTACATGAAACTGTAACTTGATCATCACTGTTAATAGGCTTCTGTGATTTAACATGAAGAGGGTATTTAAAATGAAACAGGGAGTCTCATGTTGGGAATCTCAGCTTCTGGAGAAGAGGAAGATGTTTGGTGATGAAGCTTATAGAATTAAGAAGGTGTAAGTAATCCTTAAGTCAGTCTGTAAGTATTCTCAGTACATTCTTGGGGTGCTAAGTTACGCCTTGTGGGGGATAGATAACTATTCATGACCTCGAGGAGTCTGCCATTAAGTAGGGTAGAAGGGGGAATCTTGGATGCCAAGCACTAACATCCACCCCTTTAAATAATTTTAATTTTTTATGGTAGGTATTATCATATGACTTCAAGGGACCAAACTCAGGAAAGTGAACTATTTTCCCCAAATTCTATATAAATGTGAGTGGTAGAGTCAGGATTTGAATTCATATCTGGTCTGGTTCTGAAACTTATGTACTTTTCAGCATTCCATACTGCCATGGAAACAGTAGCCAAGAGACTAGATGAAGAGAGTGACTGAATGCTCTGTAGGACTGATGTGACCTGAGATGGGGGTTTAAAGAAGGGAATGAGCCCAGTGCCCTGTAGAGCTAAGAGAAAACTTTTCAGGAGAACTTTTCAGGGAAGTGGTACTCCAGTAAGTTCTAAAGCCAACATATTTATCTGATAGTGGTTGGAAGAAGAGAAGTCTTTCCAGGTAGGGTGACCAGTTTAAAGAAAAGCTTGGGAGTAGGAATAAAAATGTGCTGAAGGCCAAAGGGGAGAGACTTGATTAAGAAAGAAAATTATTCCTTGTGGGCCTCCTTCTTCTTTACTTCATCTTAATTCAAATAAGGGAGGGAGAGCCAGCTCAGGGACAGGAACTCAGCAAACCTAGCCTTCCCCCAGTCTTATCTGGAGCCACTGCCTGGAAGAAAGATATTCCGGGTCCCCAAGGCAAGGGGCCTTTTCTCAGAAGTCCCAGATGAGGCAGGTTGTGAACTTCCTGGAGGAAGGGTGAGGGAGCCAGGTGGTTCTCTCTTTCCTTTTTGGAATTGTGGCCAGTTTCAATTTACATAACACAGCTTAATCCACCAAAACAAGAGCCAGGAGGCAGGTTCTTTTTTTTTTTTTTTCTCCTCTCCAAGACACAGAAACCTTTATTTTCTCCCTACACTGCAAACCAATGCTGTTAAATAATATTGGATAATTGCACCTGTCGTATTTCCCATATTGTGCCAAGGAAAAATAATTGCTGGTTTTCTGCTTTGCAGTTTAGCAGTGACTCCATCATTTGACTCGGAGCATGTCATTTTCTCCCATTTTAGACTGTGTACAGTCAGACTCTTGAAAGGACTCGCAGATAGCGGCCCTGCGTGTGTGAGTGGGCGCAGGCCTCATTCAGCAATGATTTCTAATTTATACAGCATTGAAAATCCACAGCTATAAATAAACAGTTCTGACTGGCTGTGCTGCCTACTCGAATGCTTTATTTTTTTAAGCCATCAACTGCAGGAGAAAGGAAAACAATGTCTGAATATGGATTCTGGTTTCTGACACTTGGCCCTGGGAGAGAGGACTCTCAGAGATTCAGTGCTCTGCCAGTCAGTCTTCTGGAAGGCCTGGCCTCGCCTCACTCCTTCCTTGGCCTCCTCCCATTCCCCACATGCAGACGCAACGTGTGTGGATTACAATATATGAAACTAACTCCCTATTATTACAAGTATTGCAAGTTGGTGCAGAGGAGCTAGAAATATCTTGAGAGATGTATGACTCATTGGCAGGTAGTAGGGATAATGTATTGTTTAGGAAAAGAAGATAAATCTTCTCCCCAAATTCAAAATTGGTGTCACATGTGAGATAGCACCTCCAGAACATAAGCTTAAGTCCATGAGGCAGTGGTTTTGCTCCTCTCTCTGCCTGTATGGATGAGAATTCTCACCAAGTTGGGGTGGGTCCCCTGACCATCTTCCCTTTGTCCAGCCTTGCAGACATACATACAATTTTACTTTTTTAAATAAGGGCTTTTGGGTGACTGGTTATTGCTTTGCTCTATAATAACAAGGAAAGAAGGTGGGCTCGGGAATCAACCATCTGTGTACTCTTGGACCAGTTCTCTCCCTCCTTTGAACCCAGTGCTGGGCTGGAGGTTGCTTGTACAAGCTTGTAAGGATCAAGTGGTTGTTCATATCTCCTCCTAACTCTGCATTCAGTGACTGCTGATAGCTGGAAAAGGACATGATAGAGTGCTTACACCATGGAAATGGGCAAACACTGTAACTCAGGGTCTTAAAATTTTTTCCCAGAGAGTTGGTTTTTAAACCTTCACCGGCACACCAATATCAGACTCAGTTGTTCATTTGTAAAATGAGGACATAATATATTTTCTATTTGTAAGATTTTTGTGAGGATAAAATGAGATCATGGAGATGAGCATGGTTGTAAATTATATGATACTATACAAATATTATTGCTGGTTATCTCATCATTTGGTTTGTATTGTTTTCTAACCACTAATGGCCTAATGCAGCCTTATGTAGGCATTGCATACCTTTTAATGAATGTTTAATCAATGCTCTTTATAGGTATTTTTGTTGCTTTACCTTTCTTAAGCTATAGCAGCATCAAGGAAGCACTTGTGTGCTTATGCAAGTGCTGAATGGGAAATGGTTCTGAAGTATTTCTGGTGTTGGAATTGATACTGCACAGTGGCCAGTCATGCAGCAATCAAGGTTTAATTTGGTCCTGGGGACAGTGAAGCCACAAATAGAAATCTGTAGGCTCATCTCAGCCAAGAGCTTACTATGCTTCTATAAGTATGTATCTCAAGTCATCTTTGGGGGATGGAAAATTTGGGTGATCCCTGCGGGCTTCATACTTGGGGAATTTCCATTGTGACAAGTACTTCTGCGCTTCTGCTGAGACCAGGAGCCCTGACAACAGTCAAGAAGCGGCAAGTATAGGAAAAGAGGGGGTGTTCCCAGCTCAGTCCAAAATAACCTGAGGTTCATGTTTACATGATAGTAGAGGAGTAGGGATTGAGCAGATTTCTTGGTGCCTTTCCTAGTCTTCCCTTGCCTACCCTGCCTGCCCTACTGATATAGCCTTTTCTCTTCCCTAATCCTTCAAGACTGCTCTCAGTATTTTTGAGGTATTTCTGGAGTTGGAATGAATATTGCACAATGGTCAGTCATGTAGCAATCAAGGTTTAATTTGGTCCCAGGGACAGGTTTTTACCACATTTTATTCATTTTTACCAAACTTTTTCCTTTATAAAGTTAGGTTGGGAAGCCCTAGTACAATTTACTCTGGCGCCCATACCCCTGCCCACCTGGGCCTGATTACACACCAATAAATTTGAACATATTTAACCACCACTAGACATTTGCCATTTGTGATCTTTACAAAATATTCCTGTAAATAAAAATCTGGAAAAATTCCACTAAGAAAATCAAAGAAGGGTTCATGAATATGCTTGCTAATCACCTGACAATCAGCTTTGTTAAATCATAAACTAACTCAGCAAAGTACTTTGTACCAAAGTAATCTCAGTGGTCCTCATAATTTAATCACTTTCCATTTATACCCTTCCCCAAGTGAACTGTATATTTATTTGATGAGTTAGTTAGTACTCAAATAGAAGAGATTTTGACAATGTTATTATGTTTAGTAGTTATACTTATCCTGAAAGCTTGCTTATAGGTGGGACAGATTTGCTAATATTTTTATAACTTATTTTCTCATAGTCCCAAATAATTTGCTATCATTCCATATTAAGTAAACAGACAACTTCAGTAGCAGCCATCTCCCTATACATCTATCTAGAGGGAGGGGGAAAAAATAAATGAGCAAGTCATAAAAATAACTAGTTTATGAAAATCTATTTTCAGGAAAGTTGGGATTATTCAAAAAATAGTACAGGACTAGGAGTTAGAATGAAGAAAAAATTGGGGGAATTTTCATTAAAAGCTAATCAGTCTCTTGTTCTGCTTCTGTAAATATGCTCGTTGCATGCAAGAGCTCACTTGCACTTTGTCCTACTTGTCTGACCTGGGAATGTAACTGATTGTACCCAGCAGCTCCTGGCTCTTGTAGCACTTTGTACCTTAGAAGCTCCCCGCTTCCTGTAACAATTTATAACCATTGGTATCCCATAACAATTCTCCCCCTTTTACCAATGTTACTATTTGCAACCATAGCAACCCCCGCCATTTGTAATGGTCTGAATTCAAATCAACCAGTCAAGTTTGTGTAAAAATCCTGTACATAAGGAGTGTAGCAGCTGAGCTTGGGGCCCAGATTCTTCAGAGCACTAGCTCCTCTGGGACAGCACATAATAAATGTGAGCTCTCCTTCTCTCTGAGTTACTGCTTGGCTTTTTGCTGGTCTGATTTTTAAGCTTTTCTGTAACAAGAAGATCTGGGACACAAAAGCTTCTGTCTTGGTTCTGACACTAACTTTTTGGCCTCATACAGGTAACTTCTCATCTAGGTCCTTAGCATCCTCCTCTGTAAAGTGAAGAGTTTGGATGATCCTAAATTCTTTTCTCTGTCTAAACATTCTCTAACACTGAGTTTATCAGGTTTTTTGTTGTTGTTTTTTGGTGTGTGTGTGTGTGTGTGTGTGTGTGTGTGTGTGTGTGTGTGTGTGTTTTTGCCTATGGCCATATTTTGGCCAGATCTTCCACAGAGGTCAGACTAAGGTAACATATTCTGAGAGAGCAGGAATTGATTTTGGCACATTCAGTAAGTCTTTCAAAAAACAAGGAGTCCTCAAATTAAGCTACCTTTATAACCTTCTTATTAAATTCAAATATTATTCCCTGCCCATTCTACTTTCCTATGTTTCTCTACCACTACCCCCCACCAAAAAGAAAAAGGAAAAGAAAGAAAAATTTTAAAAACAAAACAAAAAACAAAAAACAAAAAAAAAAAACCTCTTGTATTTTCTTCTTTCTTAGTTTTTGGAAAATGGCATGTAATCACTCGTTCTTCTTCCTCGGCTGCCTCATGTCACCTGTGCGAACAAGAACAGAGACTTCAGACCGCAGGGCTTTCCTAACAGGTGTTTTTATGTAAATAGATATTCACCCTGACATGGGGCAGTGGAAAGTTGAGGACACTTTTCCAAAGGCAAGATGTCTTTAAGGAGTTCTAAAAAACCACCACCACTATTGCAGGGCAAGAAGCCACTCTGCTTTCTCCCCTTGGTGCTCAGCTCACAGCTGGCCAGTTGACCAGTGGTGCCATTGGTCTTCATGTGGCTCTGCATATCTAATAGGAACTATGGATTGCTGTTGCTCTTGGCCATGCATTTGCAGCCTATGCACAATCCATCAACAAACTTTGAGACTTTGCATGTGGAAACAAGAGACCACATCAAATTAAAGAGGAAATAGAAGAGTGAATAGTCACCTAATTAGGGGTCATCATCCATGACCTCACCAAATGAACTTATCAGCTAGGGTGAAAAAAATACTGGCATATTGATAGTTTTTAGTATGCTCATTAAAGGGTCTTTAGTTTTTAGTAAGCTCATTATAATTGAAATTATAGCATTAGATTTTTAGAATGACTTTCATCCAGCCAAAAAGTTGTTACCACTATATTTAATGATCATAAATCTTTACATACCCTTCAATATTTCTGAAACTTCATTAACTCACTTTCCTATTGGCAAATGCTAACATACTTCAAAAACTTTTTTTCAACTCTGTTTCTTGTCCATTCTGGATGTTAAAACCATGTTAGTTCTGGCTTGGTATTATCACAGCAATCTCATGCTCCTAATTTCATGCTTCACCGTTTAAACCCTGCCTCCCCTGCTTTCCCTTTAAATTATATTCTTAACAATAAACATTAAATATCTTCCTAATTTTATTTTCCTGGAACTCCCCTTCTCAGAGGCTGTAGTGACTGATAAGTTGAAGTCCTACTTGTGTGGCTCCCTCAACACACTGATTTTTTAGAACAGCCAGCTGCTCATCGCATAGCCCCCATAGCCATCCTTGTATTCATGTCTCTCAGCATTTTTCAGGACAGTCTTCTCCCTTGTTCTTCTAATTCTCATCAGTTCAGACTACTCCCAGTCACTTTAGCAAAGCCTTACTAATTTATTCAGCTTTATATGGTTCAGATTCTTTTCATTTATGCTTTCACTTATTCTTTATTTTTGATGCAAATTCTCTCCTCTTCAGTTAGGTCTTTTCTTTTCAAATTTGTTCCCCCTGTAGTCATTCTTAGGGTGCTTAAAACTTTCTTTATCCATGTTGTTTACCAACTCCCAGTGCTTCGAGTCTAACTGTAATCATAACCCCACTCCTTCAACCCCAGGTGCCAAGGATTGGAGACTCAATCTTCATTTAAGAAACACAACAGAACATGAAGGCTTAGAAACAGCAGAAGCAGGAGTGGAAGTAGTGGCAGGAAGTTCCATTGGGGGAAAAGAGCAGGTGGCTCCATCCACTGGACCAGAGTCTCCCACATCCTACACTAAGCAGCTAGGTGGAGCACTAAGAAATTTTCACATACCCACCACAGTGCTAGAGAAGGCACTGCTCCCAAATGTGTGTCTGTGTGGAACTCCAACCGTTATTTCATTCTGTAGTGATTTACATGGTATGAGCATAACTTTTCAGAAATAATATTTTCTTTTTTGGTTCTGGAAGATGGGTGTGGGTCCTTAGTCTTGCATTCTCATAGGACTAAGCATTCTCTAGGCTTCTTTGAGTCTTCAGAATTTCTCTCTTTCCATGTTTCCATAATGCATGGCTAGAGATAAGGGAACTGTTGACTTAGTAATTGATCATATTATCTTACCCAACCAAAGTTCACGAAATGGATTTTAAACTATGATTAGGAAATGATGTTGTTTGTTATACTCTTTTTTTTTTTCATTGAAGGGAGTTTTCTTACCCTGTAAAACACCTTCTAGTTGGGAAATTAGGTCTACTAGGTCTACTACTGACTTATTTTAGTCCTTCCTTTGTCCTGTGTCAGGTAGCATCAAGGAGTAGAGACATTTTAGGCCAAACATTTAATCTTTGTCTTGTGCAAGATCCAAACGTTTTCTGCTAGCACAGTAAAGGAACTGTTCTTGAACCAATATCACTATGGATACTATATGTAATTATATACCTTATTAGTCCAATAGTCAGAACACAGGTTAACTAAAAACATACTCTTCATAAAGATTTACACCTGTGTATCTATGACCACAAAAGCTACTGCTAGACTTTGAATTAAAAATTTGAAGAACATTTGCCTTGTTTAGCAGGTTGGCTTGGAAAAGGGTGAGAAGGCAGATGGTTGGAGAGTATGAGGTGTTAGAGGAATAAAATTTGAGCACTGATTAATATAGTCACTGTGCAGAAGTAGCAGGAAGGAGGTGGAGCTGAAGGCTGGCTGAAGAAACCATTATGGGGAAAAGAGGGTGAGGAAGAGGGAGATGAAGTTAGGACAAGAAAGGCAAAAGTGCTTTAGAAATACATGTGGGAGTCATCTCACGATAAGATTATTTTCTTATGAAATGATCAGGGACAACATGCAAGGCAGACCTTATAACAAATTTCTTCATGGAGGCAGACTAGACTAAGCAAATTTTAACAATAAAATTTCCTTTTGAAAATATCTTCTCTAGAGCAAATAGTATTAAAGGAAGGTGTTTGTATGTCATTCTACCCAAGGTACCATCACAAGGTCATTTGGCCAGACTGGAATTTTCAGCTTACAAACTATCCTTGAGAAGAAAAGGATCTATAGTATCAGTTTTTTTATACAGCACTCTGTCCTATGACACATAAAAGATAGCTCAGGGCAGGGAGCGAGATGGTGACAAATCATGCAGAGTGGCCCTCTGGGACCTCTTGAGAGCTTTTTGAGCCACATCATCTTGAAGTCCAGAAAAACCTTCCTGAGGGTCTGACAGCATTTCTACCCCTGAGGCACAGGGCCAGCTCCCTGCACCCACATACCCCTGGAAAATGTCACACACTTTCCAAGTTTACATTTGATCCTTGGTACCATTCCTTATTACTGCTCTTGTTGTTCCCTTCTTCATTTTCACCCACTGAAATAACACACAAGGAGGTAGAAAATGGGTAGACATCAAGCAACTGTGGCCATCACTGCCAGCACCCTTCTCGGCCCAGCAGCTGACTTGTTCCAGGCCCTGTTCTCAGCACTTAATATTTCCTAAGTTATTTATGGTTCTCCAGGATCCTAGGAGATGGGTACTAATATTGTCTCCATGATGCACAGGAGAAAACTGAAACAAAAATATATTGAGTATCTCACTGCGTATCACAGGTTTACAAGTGGTAAGAACAAGGTAGGAACTCAGAAAGCCTGGCACAGAACTTTTCTCCTAACCATGGCTTCCCACAGCAATACCAGTGCATGTCTTTGAATTTTTGTTCTCATCCAAGGAAGTTTAGGCCATGAAAAGAGGTGAAAAAGTAGGGTTAGCCTTGCATTTGGCATAGGTGGCTACTTATGTATTCCCATAGATCCAGAACAGAAGGTTTGGAGAGGAACTCAGGGATAGAGGAATGACACAATTGATTATCCAAGCCTAAACAATGCTAAACCATATGCACACTGCCACAGCAGGCATTAACCAGGACCAAACCTAGATGTGCAGTTGCCCTACCTTGAGGTCATCCTATCACTAGAGTTGAATGATGTTTACACAGGTTATACACAGTTGGTTTGTGGACAGGCAGGGCACATACCCTGGTTTTCTTGATTCCTATTCCAGTGCTCTTCCCACTGTTTTGTACTGCTTACCCTAACATGCATCTCTTTTTCAACAACTTTCCAACTAGTATAAGCATCATCCTCCTGTGTTCCTTAAACTCCCTGTTCAATACTTTAATCTCTAACCATTAGAGCACTCCTTGACCACTGTTTCCAGAACACCTTTGTACAAAGTCCCATTTTATGCCTAGAGTGAAGAGTCCTTGGTTATTTTTTGTCTGTATTGATTTATCTATTTGGTAAGCTAATGGAAATGCGGGTTCATAGGGGCACAAGATACACTCCCAACCCATAGGAAACTCAGGGTCTAATGTAAGAACAAATCTCTTGGGATCCCAGGGAAGGCTTCCTGAAAGGAGGTGAGTTGAAATGAAATGTGTGGGTATGAGACAGGCAAAGACGAGAGGATATAAGAAACAAAGGCCTATGGAGGTGAGAATATCAGTGTATAAGGAAAACAATCAGTTTGGTGCTGCTGGAGCACACATTGAAGAGAAGGGGAGCAAGAGCCAAGTCAGACGCTTGGTCACAAAGACCCTTGTGTGTCATTCCAAGGGTTTAGATTTTCATCTGTAAATCAAGGGAAACCTTAAAGTGTTTTAAACAGACTAAGACATGGGAAAATATGTTCACATAAATAACTGTAGTTTTAGGCACTTTAAAAGTGTTCACTACCATTGGGATTTTAAGTAATCTAATTTATCTTTTAATTCTTATTCAACCACCTGTAATTAAGATCTGTTCAGAATTTAACACTTTTATGACCCTATTTTGATACTTTATAGAATTTTTCATTCATTCGACTCTTAAGGAGTTAAAAATTTAGAGTGAGGAGAGACAATAATCCCTTGATCCACTTTCAGTAGTCTCTATTACTCACATAAACATTCAATATGCATGAGTAACTGAAGAGCCACATGTTTATGCTGGCCTGGTTGCTCATTAGAACTTAACTGCAGTGAAATACTGGATGTGGTACTTAAACAATGAGATTTATTAAAAAGAGCTTTGTGTTGAAAATAATGATCTTGACATTAAATACAGTGAAAATTTTGTTTTTAATTGAATGAATCTTTAAAAATCACTATTCAACATTTTACAAATTAATCATTATTGAATTCAATACAATTGATTTAAAAAGTTACTCTCTAAGTTCTGAGTAATCATTTTTTTTTTCTCTGCATGTCTTACATCTGCCACATCTTAAATGGAATAGTTTCTTCTTTTTTTCTTTTTCCGAATTCAAATATAGATTTGGGGAAGGCATCAAAAATCTTTACTCAGAATTTCAAGGAGCCAAAACTAGTTAGAATTAGATATCAATACATCTGAAATGTCAACACATTTTTTCCTGGATGGTTTCCTGTGATTTGGAGTTCTGATTTCGGGAGTAATTTTCAGTATTCCACTTTTTAAGTATTTGCTTTCAAGGAAGATATTGTCTTTGAGACTCAGTTTAAATTCTCCAAAAGTAGAAAACATGTGAAAAAGCCAAATTACATGCTTATGTCTCCAGGGTCTCAGTCTCCTCACAGAAATATACACTCCTGTACTGAACCTTCTGAAACTGTTTTGTTTTGTTTTGTTTTGCATACATGGCTTATGTTTTTATACCAGTTCATAAATTGGGTGGAAGATGCCACTTCTGCTATTTCTATTTTGATGGAAAAGAATGGCATGTGGGCATGTGATGTGGGGCATGTGGGCATGTATGTGACTCTTGCAGAGTAGAGTTACTGTTCTTCTCCTTGGGTAGAAAAAAAATCATGGGTATTTTGCAACCTGACTTTTTGGTGGTTAATTTTCCAACAAAATATTTTGGGGGTGGGTAATGGGGGAAGCAGGGAGGAGAATAAAATCTTCAATTTTTAAATCAACTGAGTTAGGATTTTTTTTTTTTATGAAAAAGCAACATGATTTTACCCACCTATAATTAGAAAGCTTAGCTTACTGACATACTTCCATTGCCCAAGACCCTGTCTAAATGAGAATTTCAATCTCAAGTACAGCATGTGATTTTTATCTGGTAAATGCTTTACTAAATGCTGACAACCTAATGGGAGAGGGATGGGAACTCATCTGAGAAGGCACTATTGAGGTAGGAAGATCTAAAAGGGTCATTTACACCCACTTCCTTAAAATAAAATCAAACAAACAAAAACAAAAAACCTAACATTTAAACACCTTGTTACCCTCTAGCCCCTACTTAAGAGAAGGAGACTGAGTCCATTTTTTCATGTGGTAACATCTTGCTCTCTGGGTGCTAAGCTCTCTAAACAAGATTATTTTTAGCCTTAAATGAGGTGTCATTTGGGTGAGAGGGGGAGAAAATTTGATAGCCCTTTGAGAAAGTGCAAACTTCCCCTAGGCTTTTCCTTTGCCTACTTTGATAGGACCCATCTGAGTCCTTGGACAAAGGCATTAAGCATCACTGCCCTCTGCTTTGGACTTGTTTCTCCTCTGTTTCCAGGAAGAGTGGAGAGATGGTAAGGAAGAAGTGTTTCTGTAGGTAAAAGAGAAATAAACTGACCCCATTTCCAGTGGTTGAGCTTCTCTCCAGTAGGTAGATGCCAGTAATAAAGATGTAGCTGACAGAGAAGAAGGCTGCCTTACTTACTGGGCTGAGTTTGGCAAATATAGGATACAGCCATACACCCGTCTGAGAGTAGGTCCATAGGAGCCTGCAGAAAATGACAATTCACAATGATTAGAACAGTCTGAGGGATAAAAACTGTTTTCTCTTCAAGATCAATGGGTTGTAGAGCCCAGGCAGATTAAAGGAAGCCATGGGGACATTTGTCAGCAGCTAAGGAATTCCACAAACCTACAAAAGTGAGTCTTTTCTAGATAGACTTGATTCAATGAGACATCTTATAATATGAGCTAGATTAGGCTATGTTACCTTATCTATTAAATTCAGTGTTGGTAAAAAAATATATATGGGAGGATATTGAACACATAATTAACCAAAGAGACTATGGGAGAACGTGAATTATTCCTTTTCCTGAGATGTATGACCTACTGAGGCATTGAATTTGTTAAGCAAGTGTCCATTTGCTGGCTCTCAGCCAGATGAATGGGGTTTGCATTTCTGAATCAGGTGTAGCTTTCTGTTAGCTCTCCAATTCTGTTGGGGTAGGAGGGGCAGAAATTGAGATTTTTTCTCTAACACAATATGCCTGGGGTTCAATTGTTGGCCCTGATATTACCTCATGGATATAGCCATGGATAGTAGATTAAGTAGGACTGGTCGGAATTACAGGAGGCAGAGATCTTGCTCATGTGAGAACAGAATATGAGTAATTTCTTTAAGCCAACAGAAGGAAATAAATGCTAGGAGAGGAGCCATGGTGTCTAAGTGAAGCCTAAAAATGCAGTTTTCTGGAAACTAACTATATTGGAAGATGCCAAAGTCTGAAATACTTTTAAAATTATTGAAGAAGATGATATATGAGCTACAGTTTATAACTGGTTAAGAGTACAGAAACTGGAACCAGGCTTCCATGATTCAAATTCTAGTTCTGCCACCTATTAGTCATGTTGCCTTCAACAATTTTTCAACCTTTCTTACCCCTACCTTCATGTGTAAAGTGGGGATGCAAACATCATTCACCATTGTAAGGATTAAGGGAGTGACCACATGTAAAATATAACAGTGCTGGGCACATTACAATCATTTAATGATAGTTTAAAAGCTTCTCTCCTCTAGGAATGATGTATTGGGAGTCTTCTCAGCAATCTTTCTTTTGAGGCTACTCGTCTTTTGTAACAATTAGCATAGGCTAAGTTATGCTTCATAAACATATTCAAATTGGGATGTACCAGGTTATCAAAGGAGTTCAGATGGATGAATGAAATTCTGTGCTTAATTAAACTTCAGAAACCCAAGTGGGATCTTGGTTGTTTCAAATACTTGTCAAATGCTGTGAAAGAGACAAGGGCTAATCTCAGGGCCAGGACTAGGGTACGGCAAGGGAGGTACCTATGATATGAAATTTAAGGGGCCATTTCTATACATCGAAGGACACAATCAACAGAGTGAAAACACAACCTATGAGATGGAAAAAATATTGGCAAACCATATATCTGATAAGGAATTAATATCTAGAATATATAACTACAACTCAACAAACAGCCCAATGAAAAATAGACAAAAGACTTGAATAGACATTTGTCCAAAGAAGATATACAAGTGGCCAATAAATACATGAAAAGATACTCAACATCACTAATCGTTAGGGAAATGCAAATCAAAACTACAGTGAAATACCACTCACACCCATTAGAATGACTACTATCAAAAAAAGCAGAAAATATCCAGTTTTGGAGAGGATGTGGAGAAATTGGAATCCTTTTGCTCTATTGATTGATATGTACAATGGCCTAAATACTGTGGAAAAAGAAATATGGCAATTGCTCAAAAAATTCAACCTAGAATTATGGTATGATCTAGCAATTCCAATTCTGGGTATATACCCAAAAAAACTGAAAGCAAGGACTCAAGGTCATATCTGTACATCTATGTTCATAGCAGTATCATTTACAATAACTAAAACACAGATGCAACTCAAATGTCCATTTATGGATGAACGATAAATAAAATGTGGTATAGACACATAACGGAATATTATTTGGCCTTAAAAAGGAAGGAGATTCTGACATATGCTACAATATGAATGAACCTTGAGGGTATTATGTTCAATGAAATAAGCCAGTCACAAAAGGACGATCATTTTATGATTCTGCTTATATGAGGTACCTAGAGTTATCAAATTCAGAGAGAAACAAAGTGTTTGCCAGGGGTTTAGGGGTAGGGGAGCATCAGGAGTTACTGTTTAATGGGTACAGAATTTCACTTTAGGAAGAAAAAAGTTCTGGAGGTGCATGGTGGTGATGGCTGCACAACAATGTCAATGCACTTAATACCACAAATTGTATACATAAAAATGGTTAAAATAGTAAATTTTATATGTATTTTACCACATAAAAAAATTTTTAAAAAGATATCATTCTTAGGGTTGTATAAGTGTAGAGCTGGCCCTTGATCCCTAGTCCTGGTCCTGTTAGTATAACTCTTTCCCAAAATTGTCTAGATGCTCCTCTAATCAAAACTTTACCCAATTGAAAACAAGTAATGATTACCATTTCCGGGAGTGGAATTCTATGAGTGCGCATTCCATGGACAGGAGCATTTTCAGGGGCTATCTATAGCATTTCCCTCCTTCATGACTGCTTCTTATGACAAATTAGAGAAGGTATAAGGGACAGTAAGTGAATGTCCCCAGGTAGCTAGGGCTTGGAGTTTGGGGGTCAATGAGGAGATCTGAATACATGCTGAACAGGTTACATTAATTAGTTCACTTTGTTTTCTTTATATACTTGAATTTAGGGCTTCCTAGTTTCTATGTATATGTATATAGGATAGTCTACAAATAAGGGCATTCCCCTAGAGGCCTGAAACATTTATTTATTTATTTGTTTGTTTGTTTGTTTGTTTGTTTCATTTTTGTTTCCTTCAGCATAAGGTTCCAGAAAGGAAAGTTCCTGAGGTATGCTAATGAAGTCTGTACTTTCACAGAGAAAGCACAAAGAAAGCTATAGGTGTGTTAACTAACATTGAGAAAAGTAATGAAAATACAAATAGAGTATCAGACAAGACTCTGGTTATTTAATGAACGGCGGTGAGCGGAGAGGCTTTAGTGAAGAGACAGTCACACTCAGTTGGTATCACTTCTTTATGGCTTGCCTGAATTTATGTTAAAAGGAGAGAGAGGATGAGGAAAGAAAAGGAGGAGGAGAATAAAAGGAGGGGGAGGAGGGGAAAGAAGGGAGAAATGGAAGAAGGAGGGACAATGAAAGCAGGGAGGGAGGGAGAGAGGAAGGGACAGAGGGGAAGGAAAGGAAGGGCTGACTTAGCAAGTCCAAAACTGAATTCTTCATTGTCCTCTATCTCAGTCTCAGCTTTTCGCTAGCCCCCAGGTAAGAATCCATAAAGTCATGTCTAAATGTTTCATCAGTGCACTCATTTCATGCTATCTGTCTAGGTCTCTTCATCTCACCTGGGTTTCTGTAATTGTCAACTCATTGGGCTTTATTGCTCCCTTCAATTCACTATCCATCCCACAGCCTACCAGGAATCCAATAATCTTTTTAAAGGAGAAATCTGTTCATGGCACTCTCCTTCTTCCAGTGAATCCCATTGCTTTAAGAAGATATCCAAGCTCCTTCATTCAGCCTACCTGGACTTGCCCTGCCCACCCATCCACCCTCAGATCTATAGTCCATTCATATTGGACTGCTTTCTGTTTCTTGATGAATCAAGCTCTGCACCCATGCTGTTGTCTGCTTGGAACATCTCTGACATTTTTACCTTCTGGAACACACATTCTTTATGCCTAGCCAAATCATTTTTAAATAAATGGCTGTTTGGGTAGCTCTACCAGTAGCTATGATTCCCTTTAACTGCTGTTCACTGCAGCTGCTGTACATAGCTCTCAGTTGCCTGGTCCCACAAGAACTTCTCAGCCTCTGAAAACTGAGAGATGCACCCAGCAGCCTTCCAAATTTCAGCTAATCTGCTGTTCACTTTATTAGTACTTTGAATAGGCCAAGGATTCTAACCCTCAGTTGAGATATCAGTGAAATATGTTCTTATGGAGCTGCCTGCCATGTGAATCTGTGTGAGTCAGGGCAGGCAGGTACAAATTGGTAGCCAAAAATTAATATTATAGTCTCATCCTAAATCTTGTAGCGTCAAATGATTATCATGTAATTTATATTTTCTGTATCTTAGCAGTGAGGAAGTAGTGGAAGTCTGTGGGTTAGAGATTAGAAGATAGCTCTGAGTTTTGTGGGCTTCAAGCATAATAATTTTTAAAGTGTTAACACTCATGTCATGTCTTTCTAGCCCAGAAGAATAAATAGAATAAAATATCCTCTTGTACTATGTTTCCTACTGACTTCACATATAAACATGGGAGAAGATCATGGTTGCATCTAATACCAGAAGGCAAGCACGGCCTACATTTACATTTGCAAATGAATTCAGCAAGTTAGCAGAAGGCTTCCTAACATGAAAATGTCCCTTAGAACTTGTAACCTGGTTAGTGTAGGGTTTTACCCTGTTGCTGTTCTTGAAACCCACCTCCTTGTGACACTTCAGTTCACATACCTTCCCAGGCTTTCTACTCCTCCCATACAAAATGCTAATCAAATATGAATAATGACATATTGAAAATGACCTCTAGCTTTAATAGCTAAAAAAAAATTAAATTTGATTTTTTAACATTAAGTCATGAATTTCTACTATTGTATTAAAAATAAATTCTATCATTTACTTTTCTTTCAAATAAATTTTAGATGAAGCAAAAATAGGTAGGTAGGTAGGTAGATGATAGATAAACAGAATGAAAAAAAAATTGTGAAGCTAGAGTGTTAGCTAAGAAATTTACCCAGATGTTGAAAGTGTTGGCAATAATGAGAGTTGAGTGGCAACCTCTTCATGACATTTAAAACTGTTGCTTGCCCCACTCTGGAACATCTCTTACTGGCTTGAAGTTTTCTCTTCCCTTCAGGAATCATGAGGTTCTTGTACATTTCTGGTTTTCTACCCTCTGAACATTCTTTGCTACTTTGCCACCCTCTTACCCCTTCCTGTCCTTTAGACAAGGGCATTTCCCTAGCATTCACTTCTTGCTTCTCTCCTCTCCCATTCTCCCTGCATCCCCTTCTCCCTCTCCCTTTCTTTCTGGCAATCTTTTTCTACCAGGAGGGTTTATGTCCCTGGATCTCCATAGTTCCACCTCTTCTGAGAAGGCCAGGTTTGATTTTCCAAATGGAAGTTCCTCTAGGCAAGTGAGTCTCAACCTTGGCTAATGATTGAAATTGCTTTCAGGGCTTTAAAAACTGCTGATGCTCAGGACATACCCTGAACCAATTAAATCAGAAACTTTTGGAATGGGATCCAGATACAGGATTTTAAACTGAATCTTTTATTTATATCCCAACTATTTCTCTCCTAACTTCTCTACATCTATTAATGGAATCACTATCTTCCCAGTCTGATGGCTGAAAATTCTTAGAATTATCCTTGATTTTTCCTTTTCATTTGCCTGCTACATGCCAGTTAATTAACAGAACCTATTCTGTTACTTCAACAATGTGTCTCAGGTATGTCTCTCATTCCTAATTGTACAGCTATAGCTCTCTTCGGGCAATTCTTAGTTCTCATTTCCATAACAGGCATTTGGAGCCAGCAGGGGGTGAGGTTTGGACAGGAAGGACAAGGAGTGTACACAGCCATTTCCTCTCCCAGCCTCCACTTTCACTCCTCTTCAATGTGCTTGCTGGCTGGCCTGGTCCCCAACCATTGATATAAGGGGAGTTGTGTGTCATCTTTATATTTATTTTCATATATTAATTTACATGAGGTCTAAGGAGTCCTTCTGTGGAAAGTGGGGCTAGGGAAGATTCGAGGTTAAAAATTATGGTGCATCTAGATGGTCCCAGAAAAAGGTCATATTTCAGGAAAGGGTAACAGCGGCACTGAGAGAGAATTTACACAATGCACTAGTGGGAGTAGAAGGATATTGTTGATTTGGAGAGGTACCTAGTCCTGGAACTCCGCCCAGTCCTCTGGTAGGTTTTAAGGTTTTCTGCGGGTGTAATATCTATATGTGTGTATGTGTAAATAAGTGCATGAATTTAGAGGCTTGTTAAACCTGGGGACCAAGGCAGCTTTGCTGTGGACTTCACTTGAATGAGCATGGTATAGAAGAAAGAAATCATTTCCCTCACCTCATATGAACTGTTACTGAGAAATGACTTTGTAAATCTCTCCCCCAGATGGGGTTGTAACTGCATATCTATGCAACTCTTGCACTTAGCATACTATTTCTTACATACTAGCAGAGATACCTATACTATCAGCAGATTTATGGTCTACTAAGAGCAAGGTGGTGATATATTCCAGGACAGCTGGGGCTATTTCAGTGGCCAGGAGCATTGTTCTATTTCTACCAACATAGAAGAATAATGGGCAATAGTAGTGTTGGCACTGTTGCAGTGGGTGTGGCGTGTTAACCTTCAAGCAGATCTGAGTGGAGATGTTGGCCCCAGAAGACTAGGTATTGTGGCTCTACAGTCTGTGTGGGAGAGCAATGTTCAGGACTGGACAGCATGGGCATGTGTGAGCACTCATTGGATTATTAGAACTTTTAGAAATGGAGGTCTTGGAGGACGGGACCACCTGTAGCCGGATAGAAGGAGCACTGAGCATTCAGACATGGGACAACAGTGGAACTATAACATAACCATGGATGAAGAATAAGACATTATGATTAAACTAGGTGAAAAGAATATTCTGGCTAACTTTTATTTGTGTATTTTTAAATTCTATTTTGCTCCTCATGTCTTGACATTCTAGTACATTTTAAATACTGTTGTCAAGATAGCTTTTGGAAAATATAATTCTCTGGCCATGTTACCAATACTTCTCATTCCCACCTCCATGCCATAACAACAACAACAACAGCAACAACAACAAAAACAGTGACAATTAAATCTCACATTGTCTATACTATGTCTAACTGTCTCTAGCCTGCCAATTGCAAGCGTTTCTAAGAGGGCAGTTCCAGATAACTTCCTATTAGTCTCTTTCACTAAGAGGTCCAGCTAAAGCAAGTTGCCGACCATTGTTTGAACATGATCTGTGTTCTCTTGGCCTTGGAATAGTGCTGTGTTGTTCACATTTTCCCATTTTTTGAAGCTCCAATCCAACCAGCCCAGATTGGGTCCCACATAGGATCCAGATCTAATGCATACCTTCCTCACACTGCACAGCAAGACGTGACCACTTTCCTCCTCCGTGTTCCTGCAGTTCTTTGTGTATGTTTTATTCCATCACTTCCCATGATGTGTTCTTATACTTTATAATAAGTGGTTCATCTCAACTTATTAATACAAACCTCCTACAGGCTGCGGGTTGGCCTTAGGTAACTTCCCAGCAAGACCAGCTCTGTGTTAGAGGAAATATTTGTTCATTAAAAAAATGAACGAGAGCCAGCAGTAGGAACATTTCTATTTTTTCTGCTACTCACCACTGCCTCAGAGAAAGCTAGGTGAGGTGTTTTGGGGTGAGAGAGAAGGGAGGAGTGACTGAGCTACCATATTTGTAGGTGACTAATGCTTTCCAAAGGAAATGAAAGATTTGCAGTTATTACTACTTTGCAAAGGTTTATTTTCCCACTTAGGGGCCAGCCCTTCAATTTTGCAATCTGAAAAAATAACAAAAAGTAAGTGCCACATGTGAGGCAGTCCCCACGGTCTTGGTAATTATTTTTAGATCATTGTGATGTGATTTCGGCAGTGAAATGTTTCCCCAGCTCAGAGTTATTGCCGTTTTTTCTGACTCATGTTTGTTTCTCATGCTCTGTCTGGCCTGGGCCCATATTCTTGACCTTATTCTTGCTATACTGTTTCCCTATTTGACCAACGAAATAGGCACGCTAACAGCTGACCCACAGCCACTTCCCTAAAACGTCTCCATGGATAACCACAGTTTTTGGAGCTTGTTGCTGGCTATCTGTGGCCACAAGGGCCAATGGGCCCCAGAGCACAGCATAAGGGTGGAGAGAGCAGGCAGCAAAGAATCTGAGCTTCCCTAACCAGGGAGTAGAGATGCAGAGGTAGGGATGCAGTCAGTGGTGCAGCATAAAATGCCCACAGGTATATTTGATTTATTCTATGTATAATGGGGCCTGATGGACCAAATGCTGATTTACTACTTCATTAATGATAAGGAGGTCCAAATCCCACAGCACTTCAGTTTCCCACTGGGGTCAGCCCCATGGCATTTCTCCTGTGATAGGTCTCTATCTTTTACTTCCACTTGCTCCATTACATCACTCTAACATCCAATCTAAGAACAGCACTGGAAATGATGTCATGAAAGCTCTTAGACTGTAGAGACAATGCTATACTTTTTTGCACACTCAACTGCTCCAGCACTTACCAGAGTATGTTTTGCACATACTGGGGGCTGAACAAATACCTAGCCATATGAATACAGTGGAAAGAGAACTGGATCTGGAAACAGATTGGTATTTAAGTCTCAGCTTTGATTTTCCCTGGCCATATGACCTTAGGCATATGATTTAACCCACTGAGGCTGCAGGTCACCAATGTTAGATGACCTCTGAGTCTCCTTCTACTACTCACTTTTCTAATTCTATTTGCAGCTTGATTGATTTTGTCATCAGTTGGCTAACATCAAGTATCCTGAGTTACCACAAATGCCACCAACTGGTTTCTCTATCTAATTTCCACACTTCAGCCAAATCAGCTTTTGATCATCTTTCTTGCATAAGCCACATCATTTCACTCCTGTGCTTAAAGTTTTTCCACAGAAAATTCCTCAGTTTAAAAGTCAAAACTTGTTGATGTCAATTTGTGATCTAGCTTTTCCCTGTCCTCCAACTCAGCTACACCCTCAGTTCCTCCATCCTTTCACAGATGCCATTCCCTCTGCCTGAAGGTTTTTTCCATGTCTTTTTTGACTTATTCTTACTCATCTCTTTGGGTCTCAGCTTAGACATTATTTTCCTTAAGAATCAAGTCCTCCTCATCCCACAGCCCCCTGTGCTTACCCCTATTGAAGTCTCATTGTCCTGTCTTCCCAATGCGTATGTGCTTTTCTCTCTCTCAAACAGTCCCCAAAAGTAGCATGGCATCTCGTACATTGCTGTATCCTCGGTATCCTAGCGCAGTGCCTGGCACTGGTGAATAATGGAATGGACACGTGATATACTCACATCTGACCCCCATCTTGTGCACCTCTTTTTCCCATGACCTAGTTCCCTGCATTGTCAGAACACCTGTCCAAGTACTGACAAGCCCAAGTCCCCTTGACCACTGCTGCTCATCTTTATAGCCACTGCAATTTGCCCTCAAAATACCAGTGGCCCTATGTGCTCTTGTACCTTCTTAGTTTCTGAGAAGGAACAGAACAAGGATCAGGTTTGAGGATCGATGATTGACTTCCAAGCCCTTAGGTAGAAAAAGTTAATAGATCTAAGTACTATCTTATATGTGAACTCCAAAAGTTATACTTGACAAGAAAGAATAAATAAGATTCAAGTCCACCTCCTACCAAAAAGTATAGAAATTCCTGTGCATAATCAGCCATTTACCACCTGCTTTCTCCTTAGCACATACAACAGAAGGAAACATCTTTATGGAGATATATATATATATATACTTACCCTATCCCAGGCCCCAGATATTCTGTCTTTATGGATTTATTTATTTGGCAAATACATAGCACATATCCTACCACTCTCCATTCTCTTACTATTGGCAGATGTCGCTAAATGATAACACAATGTTTTTCTGGTAGGACCTCAGAATCCTTCTCAACACAATGCTTCAGACATCAACTACCAGGTGGCCCCAAGGAAACCTTATTTTTGAAAATGACCTTCATTAAAATGTAAAAACCCCAGGCTGGAAAACAGTGTAGATCACTGGAGTCTTGGGGCAAATTCACTGAACAAGTACTTTCTTTAAGACAGGAAAAGTAAGGCACTCGGAAAGAGAGGTACAGAGGGTGGGTGGGAGGAGTAGACATCATAGAAAGGAAACAAAGGCCAGGAAGGAACCATCATCATCCGAGTCCTGGCACAAAGGTTACTTGCTCTAACAAAGGTTTCACGAAGCCCATGGAGCAGGCTCTGTGAGCCCAGGCCCTTTGGAATGTGTTCTCTTTCTAGCTTCTGTCTCTGACACAGCAACATAAAGAACTAAACTTTCTCCCAGATAGGAATTGGGGGATTACTCAGATTGTCATACATGAACAGTTTATGTGAGTCTAAACTAGAGAAGGAACATAATGATTAGCTTCTAATCTGCAGGCATTATGCTTGGCATGCCCCCTTCTGTAGAGCAAAAGCATGGAGTGGATGAAAAGGCTATAGGACGGAAAGAAGATTTTCCAGTTACTAGGTGGAAGCCTAAGCGCTTTGCTTGATTACAGATCACTGGGCAGTATTTCTGAGCATTCGTGTCCCCAGGTGGTTGAATGATGAAATCTAGGCCAGTTTCTAAAATGATTTTGTGTGCCTCTATCTAGGCTGTTCTTCAAGCCCCTGAGCAATGCCCAAATACCCTCTAGGAGCTTTAGTGCCAGATGTTGATGCAAATAAACCATAATGTTGCAGGCAACAGGAACAGACAGACTTAGCGTTCTCAACCTGTCAATCGCCTTTTTAGATGGAATATATTTAGATGCCTAGCCATTCAAATATTTAATTGCAAATGGAACTAAAGATCAACATTTTCTTGAGGAAAATGTAACATATGTAGCTTTGCAATGATTAATTCTTCATGAGAGTGAGGACTTTGTAACTTGCTGTGTATGTGTGTGTTATGTTTTGCACACAACTGTGTATTCTTATGCATGCGATGTTTCCATGAGTAAGTAGCAAAGCAAAACAATAAGAATACTTCTACTTAAAAATTTAAAGCTGGTTAACCCCCATTAACTCAAGATAAATTCCACTCTTATAGAGCAGTGGACTTCTGGAATACCTCCTTAGAGTCTCAAATAACAACTTTTAAGTTGATTTTCTCTCTGAAGTTCTTACCTGCTAATGTAAGCAAGGAAAGCAGTAGTCAAAATGCTGAGTCCTTTCTTCTTCAGTGGATAGCGGTATGGTCTGAAGATGACTTCAATTAGTGAGAAGGGCCATATGCATGTGTGCTGTAGGAGAAATGATGACAGATCATAATGTTAAGATGCCTTTGCTGCTTACAGTGGGGTTTTTTTTCGATTTCTTCAATTTATTTATTTATCTATTTATTTATTTTTATGGTTACATTGGTTAATGAAATCCAATAAGTTTCAGCTATACACTTTAACAGTAAGGCATATACATATACATATACATATACATATACATATACATATACATATACATAATACATATACACACACATATATATATATATGTATATACTGTGTGTTCACCTCCCATAGATTTCTTTCTGTCACCACACATTCAACCCCTTTACCCCATCTATCTACCTCTACCCCTACCCCCTACCCTCTGCTAACTACTAGTTCATTGTTCATGTCCCTGAGTCTGTTTGTCCTTATATGTAGGTTTATACCTCACATACACATGTGATTTTCATGTGATTTTCAACTTTTTCTGTCTCGCTTATTTCGCTTAGCATGATTATCTCGAGGTCCATCCATGTTGTTGCAAATGGCAGTATTTCATCTCTTCTTATGGCTGAGTAATATTCCATTGTATATAGTACCACAGCTTCTTTAGCCAATCATCTATCATAGGACACTTTGGTTGCTTCCATGTCCTGGCCACTGTGAATAATGCTGCTATGAACATCGGTGCAAATATCTTTTCAGATATGTTTTCAAGTCTTTGGGGTAAATACCCAGTAGAGGGATTGCTGGATCATATGGTAGATCAATCTTAGTTTTTTGAGGAACCTCCATACTGTTTTCCATAGTGGCTGTACCAATTTGCAGTCCCACCAGCAGTGTATGAGGGTTCCTTTTTCTCTGCATCCTCTCCAACATTTGTTATTACTTGTCCTGTTGATTATAGCTATTCTAACAGGTGTGAGATGGTATCTCATTGTGGTTTTGATTTGCATTTCCCTAATAGCTAGCGATGTTGAGCATCTTTTCATATATTTGTTGGCCATTTGTATGTCCTCTAGGGAGAAGTGTCTGTTCAGGTCTCTGCCCATTTTTTATTGGATCATTTGTTTTTTTGTTGTTATTGAGTTATGAGTTCTTTGTATATTTTGGATATTAGGCCCTTATCGAGGCATTGCTTGCAAATATATTTTCCCATTCAGATGGTTGTCTCTTTACTTGTTGATGTTTTTTTGCTGAGCAGAAGCTTTTTAGTTTGATGTAGTCCCATTCATTTATTTTAGCTTTTACTTCCCTTGCTTTGAGGTCAAATTCATAAAATCCTCTTTAAGTCCAAGGTCCTTGAGTTTGTTCCTATGTTTTCTTCTATGCATTTTATTGTTTCAGGTCTTATATTCAGGTCCTTAATCCATTTTGAGTTAATTTTGGTGTGTGGTGATAGACAACAGTCTAGTTTCATTCTTTTGCAGGTGGCTTTCCAGTTTTCCCAGCATTTATTAAAGGCTTTCCTTTCTCCACTGTATGTTTTTGGCTTTTTTGTTGAAAAATTATTTGCCCATATAAATATGGGTTTACTTCTGGACCCGCGATTCTGTTCCACTGATCTATGTGTCTGTTTTGCTGCCAATACCAAGTCGTTTTTATTACTGTCACTTCGTAGTATAATTTTGAAGTCAGCAGAGTGATGACTCCAGCCTCGTTCTCTTTTTCTCAGATCTTTTGTGCTTCCATACAAATCTGATGATTTTTTTGTTCTATTTCACTAAAAAATGCTGATGGGATTTTGATGGAGATTGCATTAAATCTGTATAATGCTTTTAAGTTATATGGTCATTTTAACTATATTGATTTTTCCCATCCAAGAACAAAGAATATCTTGTAGTTTTCATTATGTAGGTCCTTCACATGTTTCATTCAATTCATTTCTAGGTATTTTATTCTTTTTGTTGCAATTGCAAAAGAAATTATTTTCTCCATTTTTTTTCTGACACTTCATTATTAGAGTATAAGAATGCTATGGATTTTTGAACGTTGACTTTGTATCCAGAGACTTTACTGTATTTGCTTATTGTTTCTAGTAGTGTTCTTGTGGAGTCTTTAGGGTTTTCTATATAGAGACTCATGTCATCCACAAATAGTAACAGTTTGACTTCTTTGTTTCTATTTGGATGCCTTTTATATCTTTCTCTTACCCAATTGCATCTCTAAGACCTCCAATGTTATATTGAATAAGTGGTGATAGTGGACAGCCTTGCCTTGTTCCTGATCCTAGAGGGAAGGTTTCTAGTTTTTCACCAATTAAGTATAATGTTAGCTGAGGGTTTGTCATACATGGCCTTTGTTATGTTAAGGTACTTTCCTTCTATACCAATTTTGTTAAGTGTTTTGATCATAAATGGATGCTGTATCTTGTCGAAGGCTTTTTCTGCATTACAATGTTTCCTATTCTCTCTTCCCTTTCCAATCTATCTTCTTCCACAAGTACCAGATGAAACTTTCCAAAACTTGATTTAGATTATGCTCCTTAGATGTCCAAGGACCCATAGTGACTCTCTTGCTTATCATACTGATCCAAACTCCTTTGATTGGCTACCAAGATACCTTGTAATGCGCTGTCACCCTCTTTGGTTCTGCTCATTTCCACTGTCCTCTCTCCTAACACATACAATATTTACCTGTGGCACACATGTTTATGTGCATGCACACACGCTCACGTGTGTACACAACACACAACACACACACTTTTCTCCACTGGGACAAAAATGTTTCCTTTATTCTCCTTTGCACCCAGCATGCTTGTTCCCACCTTTACGCTTCTGTTCATGTCTTGACTCTCTGTGAAATGTGTCTTCGCTCCCTGTATTCACATCATCTATGTTCTTCACAGCCAAAGCAATCTTCCATGATGCTGTTTATGAATTTTCTCCTTGCTAATTTCTCTCACTCAATTTCACTGCATTTATGTCCTATGCCATACAGTCTTGCACTTATGATATGTATTTTTAAGATCTGGGGTCTAGAGAACACATCTTAGCCCATCTCTGCATTCCGCATTGTTCTTGGTGCCATGTAACTATCTTGTTGATGGCTGGTAGGTGCTGGGGGTGTTTGAGAATCTCCTTTTGAAACCCTCCATGTCCTTCCCACTCTTTCTCTGCTTCACTCTCTCCTTTATAACCATCTGTCTTCTTTTCACATCTTTCAAACTTTGTCACTGCATTTAAAAAATGATATAATTAAGGAAATTAGCCTTTAGAAATAGTGGTATGTTCAGGTAGAAAGCCTACTGAAGCCTGCTTCCTCCTCAATTATGGAAACTGATCTGGGAAAGGTAGATGAATTTGGGTCTATGTGCAACGTCCTTTCATTTATTAAACACATTTATTAAGCCCTTCTGCCATACTCTATGCTTATTGGGAGCATCTAATAGTGTTAGTAATTTTAATTTTTTTACATTTACAGCTATCATTCCTCTTTTATCCCTCTTGCCATCCATTGCCTTTACCTGCAAACTCCATCCCATTTCCATTTCTGAGCCCCAAGGCAGCTATGTCAGCACCTCAGTTACTGTAGGCACTGAGGCTTCAAGAATGTCACAGTGCCCTTGTCACCATGCTCCCATGCTGCTGGAACCCTGTGCACTGGCTCTGGGTGGTCTTTGCCATCAGTCATGTCATTCTTGTGTTCAGAGGCATCTTCAGGAGGCAGTAGCTTCCTCCAGGTCTACCTGAGCTAGCTAAGGTAAGTCAGATCATCAAGACCCTCAAATGACAGGAAATGTGACAAGTTTTGAGGGGCAGGAGTGGGATGAGAAGGAATAAGTCAAGTATAGGGTATTACTGGGCAGAGAGGGCCTCCTGGAGGGCCCCCTGTCAAGGCTGCTGTTGGTGTCGCAGAGCAAATAGGCCTCTAAAAGGCCCTGAGTACTCATATTTTAGTAGCAAAGCCTAAACAGATTTTGGACAAACCATAGCTTTTACACACTTTGTCCATGGTTATTTCTGAATATAACTGACTGATAAGATATGCAAATGGAAAGAGTTCCAGGCCCACTGTCATACCTTGCATCTTCCTTTGGTCCGATTTTAGGCTACAGCTCCTGTCTCTCCCTCCAATAAAGGAACATGGTGTTTAAGGGTACACACTTTCCAATTTGACTTCGGACTAGTTTCTGAATCTGTCTGAACTTCAGCTTCCTCATTTATGAAATGTGATAATAAATAGCATACACGTCTTAGGGGTGCTGCTCTGAGGATTGAGATAAGTACATATAAAGGGCTTAGTCCTTGGCTCCAGAAATGTCGTGAGCATTAGCTGTAATTGTCATTCTTATTGTGATTGTCATCCTTCATCTCATTGCTTACCCAGTATGAATGGAGTGAGGCAAAGTTCTGGGATGTCCACAATACCAGGTACTCAGATCTACACTGACCTGTAGCCTACAAAGGATGTGGCATGCAGCAGCTAGAGTGTGGTAGCAGAGCAGTAACCATGGCCACCCCATGACTCCTTCCTCAGCCCATTGTTAGTGCCTGTGTTCCCAGTTATGGCCACTTCAGAGCCCTGGCAATGCTCTGTGTTTGACCTCAGTGTTCTTTTCACCCAAGAACTACCTCAGGATGTAAGAGATGGGCTGCTTGTCTGTCCAGCAAAGCCACCTGCCTCTCTACCTGCCTTCATCCTGCCACAGCCAGGAAGATCCAACTTCTATTAGCAACCATTAACAGCCCCATTATACTAGCCATTGATCTGACAGATTTTATTATCCCTGCCCATGGTCAACAGCTTCCGCTCTCTACATTAATAATCATTTGGAACAGAATTCCTGTGGAATAATGTAGTGTGTTTGCATTAGGAGCAAATGAGTTCACAGCGATTAATGCCTTTACAACAAATAACTCAGAAATGCATGACTGGTCACCTCTTCCAGGAACCTGCTCTTTGCAAGTGACATTCAATTGGATTTCCAAATGAATTTCTCCCTGATGAATCTGGGAAGTTTTACTTCAGTGATGTCATTAGTGATGGACTGTATATGCTGTGGCTTAATACCAGCTAGAAGATCTTAAAAGAACCACAATTTTTGGTCGGGGCTGGGGTAGGAATGAAGAAAGAAGGAAGACCACATTCTGTGAGCTTTCTAAATATTTAGCTACTGTGAAGAGCCAAGCATGAACAAAAAACCTCCTGGTATTTCAAATGTGCTGGTATTTCACTTCATGTTGATATAAATTATATAACCTTTGTCAAACAGCATATATTTTTTAAAAAATAGAAAGAAAAAAATCAGTAAGAAAAAATCAAATATGCCTTCTGCTTCCAAAAAATCTAATAATTAGTCTGGGATTGACACAAATTAGAATACTGCCAAAAATTGCTGAAAACAGTGACTCATTCTGTATTTCAATTAGCAGTTTCTCAGTTTCCCTTATAAACAGTGAAGCTGACAAAAATTAATTATCTCAGAGGGGTAAAATATTTCCTCCCAAAGTAAACAAAACACCATGGGCTGAGACAATAGTATGTATAAACAGAGTGAATGGAATGAAGCTCTCTTCCCTTGTCAATTAAACCATCATTTTGGTAGGTTTTTCTTTAAATATCTCATTCCGAAAGTATTGGATAAAAGGACAGTGTTGTTCTTTTTTCATCTTTTCTACTAAGTTATGTCTTTTCTTCCTTTCCTTGGTGTAATGTCTATTTCCATCTGAATATTTTAGAGATAGAACTATAAGCATGAAATATTGATTTAAGTATTAGTATAATAATTGTGCTTTAGATGGTTGCAAAATATCCTTGTAAATAATTACTAAAATTTACCAGCCCATTGAGAATTCTTACAGGGCTACATGAGTGGCAACATGGAAAATAATGAGCACTTACCTTTTACTCACCTCATACCAGTAGATAAGTAGCTCCTGTAAGCAACTTCTCTATGTATGAAACTAAACTTAAAAGGGGATACATTTACCTGACTCCTGCAAAAAAAGACCAGCCTTAATCACTGAGATAACCCATGGAGCCGACAATTCATCTCTGTCATGCAGGCTCCAATGACAGAATCCATACAGTTATCATGGTCACACTTTTATCTCTAAGATTCTTTGAGGGACAGGAGCACTTAATTTCTCCATGGAAAGAAATTCAAGGAGCCTACACATTTTGAAAATCAGATAGTGACGTTTTACAATATGATCTCTGCTTCTTACCTCTATTTCATTTCTTTGATATATTAGCTTTTTGTTAAGTTGAGTTGACTACAATAAACAAGCCAGCTTCTACTTTCTTAGACTGGTCATTGAGAGACTTTCTTCTTCACATACTGTTTCTAATGAACTTACATGATATTGCCCTCTTCATGTTTGCCTCAATCTTCTCTTCCTTTCCTCTGTTCAGACAACACTTGGATCTGAGAATTAATTCCTTACTTTGGCTCTCCCAAAAACTGATGTCCTTTCCCCTAAGTCTCTAAGATAATGTCTTTGGTTTGTTTATGGTGCTAATGGATAGATAGTTTTGAATCAAAATTTATTGCACTGACAATATTTCATTTCTGGGCACATTAAAAGAATGTTTTTGCTTTCTATATATTAAAATGTCACTTTTTAATTTATTTAAGAAATGACAGGCTTCACAAAATCTCCTTAGGGCAAATACATGATCAAAACATCAATTAAACCTTAAATGTAAATACAACGGACATGAAAATGGAGGCAAAAACAAACCTTAATAGAATGCCATTTTACTCAGACTTGTTATTATATACTGCTTGATTATGTTTCTTAAACTTGAAAATTATGCGCAGTAATAGTTATTTTTGTAAATCCTTATAAGGCAATCTCTGGTTTTAATAAATACTATACATTTGCCAGCTAAAACCTTTTACCTCACTCCTTACCAACTCCCCTCACTGCAGTTTCTGTCTCTAATCATCTGTGTTCTCTATAGCTCTTATGTTGCTTATGGTGAAAATTTGCTTTAAGTCAATCTGACATACAGTAATTCAGAAATGTAGACATAAGCTAAGTTGCTTCTATCTCTAGGGTACAACTATTTTCTTTTCTTTACCCTTCATCTATACTACCTGCAGGGGTCTTTTCAGCCTCAAATACTAGAGTTTAAAAGATGATCGGATTTGTAAAAATTCCCTTTTCCACTTTCTAGGAACTCTAGTGCATAGGCTAGGCACCACTATGATTAAGGAGTCAATGTTCTAATGCCTGGTGAGGATGGACTGGGAAGATAAGCCACCTACAGAGAGAGCCACAAGCTTCTCTTTAATATCCATAGTCTAACATAGGTGAGCAGACACAGCCCAGCCTGCTAAAAAATCAGAAAACAGAAGTTAAAAACAAATAGTTTCATTTACTTCAGAGAAGTGATAATGTTGCAGTTTACTCAGAAATGCATCAAAATAAGACAAGTAGATGGTGCGGTGCGTGCGTGTGTGTGTGTGTGTTGTGTCTGTGTGGGGTAAAGCAAATATGGTAAACTATTAATAGTAGAATCTAAGTGGTGGGTAATACAGGTGGTTTGCTGTAAAATTCTTTCAACTGCTTTATATTTGAAATTTTTATAATCAAATGTTGGAAGAAATGTGAATAGTCTCTACTGACTTGGAAAGAGAAATTAATGCTCCATTGGGCTAAGGAAAGAAAAGCATGCTAGTATTTTATGAATTCGTACATGAATTGTGGTTAAATGATAACTTTCCGAATCTTCTAAGGAGGTTTATAAGTAATTTGTTTTTACTACACTATTGTTCTTTGGGTTAATATGTAGCTTGGGCCAACATCTCAGAGCAGTCTTCTTCTATTAGGAAGTTAGTTTGACTTTGACAGTGTCTCACCTAGTGAAAAAGTGGCCATTTAGATTCTATGCAGTTAAGAGTAAAACAAAAGAAAGATCCGGGATCTTTGGACTCCACAGTCAGAGTGTATCTGCCTCTTCCTGCTCTTCTCCCCTTTCCAAAGCACCCAAATCCCTTTCCCTAATTTAACTTTCTTTGGCAACAATAACACCCTAAGACACCTGCTGAAATCAAAGACTTGTTCCTTTACTTCTCATATCCAAATGTGATCACTTTCCCCCTCAAATTTTCTCATAACTGCCTATTCTTTAATCTTTTCCAGTATCACCACCCAAATGTTCCTTATTATAGTACATACTCAACATTGCAATTAGACCAACCTTCCTAAAACAAGTTTCATGTTGCCACTCCCTAATCAAAAAACCTTTTGTGGTTCTCTGTTGCCTTGATCTACTGCTTTGTGTTCCTCCTCTAATCTCATCCCTCTCTCATTGTCCACAGTATCTCAACGGGCTCACTCCTTTCAGTTCAAACCAGTCTTCCCATTATCCTAGTGTTTATGCCATTTCCTTCCTTAGAATTTTCTTTTCTTATTCTTTTCAATTCTTCTCTCCCAACCAGCCCCACCTTTGAGATGACTTACAATTAAAAGCACACACTTTAACTTGAGAAGATATGAAAGAACATCAGGACCCAGAAGAACACCAAAACACAAATACACCAACCAGAGGTTTGCTGATCCACTATTATTGACATTCAAATTTAGCAATACCTTTCCAGACAGCCAAAGCCAAAAAGAGAGAGATGGAATGTACACAGTTTTTTTTTTCTTTTAAGGGAAACTAAGTTTTTCTACTAGTAATTAGCCTCAAGAAAACTCCACCATTGCATTTTATTCAGGGGACACTAAGTCATAGTAGGCAGTATTCTCACTGTGTCCCCATAGCAAAAATACAGATCTAGTTTCCGTAAACTGATAAAATCTGATAAAATCTGAAGCCAAAAAGGCAAAATAATAAAACTCAATCTATTGAAGGGAATTCTGCTAGTAAGGAGATAATCTTGTATACTTATGTAGCCTTCTGATGATCAAGGCAGTAGACGAACTCCAGAAATACCATTTCCCCTAGAAATGTTTGTTTGTTTTTGTTCCAGTTGTGAGTCAGACAACAGCCAGTATTTTATTCTCTGTTTAGAGCCTGGAATGTAGGTATTATACACTTTTGATGATACAGAGATCTAAATGCTTAGAGGAATTCAGAGAGTCAGTGGAAATTTTGACACCCTTTTATTGCAAATAAGGAGCCTCACCAAGGAAACCATCCTGCTTCTTGGAGCTGAGTGCCCAGCCTTTTCTACTACCTCTCAGGCCTTTGTCACACCCATATCACATCCTTTATTTGCATGAAATGCTCACTCTTCTGTCCTTCCCACAGCTCTTTTGTGTTGCACTAGACTCAGTGCTTAATTATATTGTTTTATTTTTTACACTGCCAATTTCATGTATTTTTTTCCTCTATTCTCAATTAAATTATAAATAATTTGAAGTCAAAGTTCTCATGTCCTTCTTTAGAACTCTCCTCTACCCTTTGATTCATAAATGCTTTTGACTGAGTTTCTTTATTTAACCTCTGTGTTGCAAAGTAGAATTGAACCTTTAATATAGCCTAAAAGATCCTCATGATCTAGTTACCTGTCCTGTCTTACTTTTATGCCCTGCTTCCCCCACTTATAGCCTTTATCCTTTCCTTACTCCTAATTATTCTGTACTCTATCCATAGTTCCCTCTCACCACTGATACATCACACACTTAACCCTCCCCTCTCTCAGCTCACATTGCCTTCTCATTTTACAGAGCTCAGCATAGATATCACTGCTTCCAGGACAGAATCCAGCAGGGCAGGCATGCCTCATTAGCATGGTTGAACCACCCTGTGCTCATCCCCTTTAGAGCATCGCTTTATTGCAGTCACCTAAAATTGGCCAGATCTTCCCTAGAGATGAAAATAATTCGAAGCTTAGAGCTGTCACCATTTTATTTCCAGTACCTAGCATGGCGCTTAACCTACTCTGGCCACTTAATATCTGTGGCATGAATGAGTGAATCAATTAAACAGTAGAGTGAGACAGAAGAGGAAAAAGAGTTCCTTTGCATACCCTGGGAAGACAGTCCAGTGTCTTGGTGTGAGAAGACCACAGCTGCAGGGTAGAGTCAAATGACATAGGTAACCACATAGCAGGTAGCAAGGTCAAGGGATCAATCTATGGTAGCAAGGTCAAGGGATCAATCCAACTTTAGGCTGGCCACCTTTACTTTTTTGTGATGGCTATAGATGGCACTCCAACCCTGAAAAATGGGTGTTGTGGGTCACAGGGAAACCTGTGAGGAAATGTGTTTCCTAAGAACCAATCCTCGGTGCCCACATCATGGCAACTGAACTATAAACTCAATAAAAGGATATCACCATCCAGGAATTGGCAACACTGTAGGAAGTTGGAAGATATGTACCTAGCAGAGGCTGTTCTTTGTTCATCTTGGGACCTACTGGCTTGTGACCCTCCATTCTGAAATTGGGCCATGTGGAAATTCCCTTGGTTTTGTTCGATATAGTCATACACCACCCTCCCTGCCCCCCCCCCGCCCCATATCAGTCTATAATTCACTTTTCTTCCATGCTTCTGTGCCTGGCTCCACATAGCACACAAAGAGAATTGTTTTTAAGACATAGACAGATGGGCAGCTCTCTAGAAAGCTGCTCCAAATTGGGGAAGGAGACTGTTCTTTTCAAGAAAGAGAAAGTTTTGGAAGCATGGAGATCTGCTCTTGCTTTAAGCCTCTGTTTCTCAAGGCACCATCTTTTCCTCTCAGATATCTTATCACAATGTTGAAGGACTCAGAATGTGTAGGCAGCTGGTTTTCCTGGGAGATAACAGTATTTTAGGGAAAGTGTCCTGTAAGCACAGGCTCTGGGGCAAAGTTCCAAACTCCTCACATGACTGATCTCATGATGGACCAGTTTTCCACACTTTCTCCTTCCTGCCTCCAGTTCCCTTGCTGACCCATCAGGTATTCTTAAAGAGACTCACCTACTGTTTGGCTAAAATGACACTTATAACAGTTGCTCATTGGTTATTTTCCAAAATGCAATTAATTAGTTGATTTAGAGTTAGTCTATATGTTAGTTTGTATATTAGTCTGTATGAGGGGCACATGAGCTCACTGTGGGGGTTTTGCCGGCAGAGGATGTAGTGGCTAAGGGTGGGGCCTAGAGGTAAAAGAAAAAGAGAAGATTGCTTAGAAAATACCCTCATTCAATATCCATCAAATATCTCATGAGAAGCAGTTATGTTTCATCACTCTGTGCAATCAAAAGGTATACAATATATGGTCTTGGAACTCAAAAAATAATGAATTTCAACATATATATATGTTGTAGCCCTACAGTGTCACTAGGAATATGCTAGTTTTAAAGCACTATGTTGTGGAGGCTCTGAAAGTGATAGATAACAGCAGGTAGCACTAGGTTGAGCACTTGGAGTCCACAATGAAGAGAACAAGTCCTTGTTTAATGCAAAGACCTACTTCTTCTTTCACTCACTAGGTAAAAATCTTTCTGACCTAAAAGACTCAAGAGTTTCTCTTCAGCAGCTTTTGTTGTATCTCACATTGTCATATTACCTCATAGAATGTCACTAAGTTGTTTTGTTCTTTCAAGATAAGTCAATTTTAATTCCTTTTTATTAAAAACAGCTAACTATATATTACAGACTATTTTTCAGTGTGAACTTTTCTCTTGCTGATAAGCAAAAAACAAAGCAAAACAAAAGAGTTGTCTGTTGGATATCAAATTAAAGATGCCAAGTAAGATGGTAGATGTGAGTCTGGTGCCCAGAAGAGAAATTTAGCTAGAGATAAAGATTTGGGAGCCCACAAAGTATAAATATGACTTTTTTAGATGAGATGACGCAAAGAGAGTGTATGAGTTAAGAGTAAAGGGCCTAGGAATAAACACTGTGGAACAGGAATAGTTAAGCCAGAGTTTCTCAACCTCTACATTATTGATATAGTAGAATAGCTAATTCTTTGTTGTGGAGAGCAGCCTGTGCATAGTAGATGCTTAACAATGTCCTTGGCTTCTTACTTACTAGATGCCAAAAGTACCTACATGCTTTCATTTGTAACAATCAAAACTGTCTCCAGATATTGCTAACTATCTCCCAGATGGCAAAATCAATCCCAGCTGAGAATCCCTTAATTTAAGTGATGGGCAAAAAAAAAAAAAAAAAAAAAAAAAAGAGCATCTTGCAAAGGTAATTGACAAGAAGTGATCAAAAAGTCTGGATGCAAGATAAAGAAGGGAAGAGAATATTTTGAGAAAGATGAGGTAAAATGTGCCAAATTTCAAGGGAAAGTATTAAGACATATTAAGATACCAATCTTCCACCCCAAGTCTTAAAGAGAGAAACACTGTGGTAAGCACGCAGGAGCTTGCTCCTTGTGTCCCAAATGCTTATTCTTTCTTCCAGAGTGACACTTATGTTCCTTGTCCAGTCCATCTACGTCTCTGGATTTCAACTTCTTATTCATAGTATTCTTAGACTTGGAACTTGGAACCTCTGGTCACTGAGAGAAGGTTAGCATGGAGTTGTTTCCCTGGCTGCCATCGCCATCTGTTCCACAAAACCTGAGGGTGAGTGGAAACTTGGACAAGTTTGTAAGTGTAAACTCTAGGACCCTACATGCAGGACAAGTTGATGACAAGTCAGCTTGCTCAGAGCCTCTACACTTCTGGGAATGCAAGTCTGTGGAATTGAAACAGTCTTCACATTGCCAAGAAATTTGGCTCACTTCCTTATCATGGTCTTCTTATGAAAAATAAAACAGAATTTCTTAAAAGGTCACAAAATTTCTTCTCACCACAGAATAGTAAAATGTGGCTTTTATAAGGTCCTAGATGTGTTCACAGAGAGACACCAAAAACAGACAAGCTTCTATTTCCAACCAATTTGTACCAGAGAGCTCTTCAGGATACCTATCTGAAATGACTATGTACTTTTTGGTTTCCAAACTAAGTTGGGAGGTAGGAGGTGATAAAGCACAAAGGTTTTTCCTTTGCTTTGTTTTGTTTTGTTTTGTTTTAACTTTCAAATCTGAATTTTCACTGGTAAGATATGTTCCTATTAAGGGAAGTGAAATGATGAAACTCCCTCCCTGCCTTTATGAGGCTTTTTAATTCTGCCCTCAAAATAAGAAGGCTCTTGATTACTATTGAACCGTTAAAATATTAGGTTCCATGGCAGCCACCAAACAATGTGTTTTGTTTCTATTGGTGGAGTTCCACACTCGTGGATTCACTTTTCACATACACACACTAATGCATCCCAACACCAGCCTCTTAGCCTATATATAAGAACCCTGGATGGGATATCATTAAGTATCTCTCTCAGGGCCCATGGTAGTCCAGCAATGAAAGAGGATGGGAGAAATCGGCCTTCCACCCACTTCATGAAGATAGAAAGTGGCTCTTTTTCCAACTAATTCTCCTTTTTTTCCATTGACCACCTTCCTTTCATTTGTCATTTCATCCCTTCATTTGAGCCTCTGCCACCTTTCTTCCTTGATCCAGTGGATTTTTAGAATTCTCTTTGGCTACATGAGTTCCCAGTTACCTAATTAACATCTAAAAATAGTGGTAACGGAGGAAAAAATGGCATAAGCCTGGAAACGGTTCTGCCAAAGAGCATGTATCTTTGAGTCATAGTCCAGATCAGAGCAAACATCATCTCTCCAACAAAATATATGCAATTACTATCACTCTATGCATCTCTTTCAACATAAATCAGTCTCTAATATATCATATGTCTTCAATATAACAACGAAAAGCCCCATATGAATAGTTTTAAGGTACCAATAATCTCTCTGACATTTTCTCACTTATAACTTTCTGTGCAAAAGAACACCTCAAAACATCAATTTATATGTCAGCCATGGATTCCAAAGGCAGGACTGCTAATGGCTTTCTCCCTGCCTTTAATTTTCCCTGGCCTCAGCACACCCTACTCTACCCCTAATGAGGAATTATAGGGTCAGTCAAGGGCACAGAGAAACTACCAGAGTAAGAGATTAAGTCTTCACTCATAAAGTAGTAATCTTCATTAAATGCTCACCCTATGTTAGGTGCTGTGCAGGGTTCTGGGGATTAAATGGCAAACAAACATGGTTCCTGCCCTTGTAGAGTTTATAGTTTAATCAGCAAGATTTTCTATAAACTTTTGAATATATATATATATATATATATATGTATATATATACATACATACATACATATATACACACACATACAACATATATATATATATATACATATATATATATATATATAATCAGTTATGATATGTGCTATGAAGGAAAAACACAGGCATCTATGCAGCAGAAGAAAAGTGGAGGACGTTAAGTACAGCAGTCAGGAAAGGCCAGTCTGAGGAGGTAATTTTTAACCTCGCAATTTTCTAATATGGCAGAGTGTTAGGAAAGGGGATGCTATTTTCCTATCTACAGTTGACCCTTGAGCAATGCCAGGAGTTAGGGATGTTTACATCCCCATCTGAAAATCAAAAGTTTGCATGTAACTATTGACTCACCAATAACTTAGTTGTCCCTTGGTATCCATGGGGAATTGGTTCCAGGACCCCCACAGATACCAAAAGTTGTGGATACTCAAGTTCCCTGCATAAAAACAGTGTATAGTTTGCCCTCCACATCTGCAGTAGATCAGTGCATAGTCTGTCCTCCACATCTGCAGACTCCCAACCATGGATCAAAAACAGTACAAGTATTGAAAAAAATCCACATATAAGTGGCCTTGCACAGTTCAAACCATGTTGTTCATGGGTCAAATGTATTTTGTTGGTATATGGAGAAGGTTGAGAATGAAAGCAGGAGGACCAGTTTGGAGGTGTTGTGTGGGAGAAGTTAAGGTGGATATCAGGGTGTTGGCAGTGGAGCTAGAAAGTGAACAGATTTGCTATACATTTCAGAGGTAGAATGGAAAAGGTTAGCTAATAGATTGGATATAAGAGTAGTGGGGTGGAAGTGGGGTGGCAAGATCAATGTTGTTTCTATCTTGAGCAATTGGGAGGCTGGTGGCTCCATTTCCTGAGAAGAAGGTGCCCAGGACAGGTTGGCAGTGAGTATAACATGTCCACTTCTGGACAAGTTGACTCAAAGATGGGCACATAACAGCAATGTCAAGTAGACAGACATGCAAATTTGGAACTCAAAAAAGATCTGAGCTGGAGACTCATGGATAGAATTAAATCCATGAGGATGGATGTGAGCTACTAGGAAAACGATACTGGCAAAGAAGGCGGCCCAGGATAAGCCCGGAAAAACATCACCATTTAAAGAGCAGGTAGAGGATATAAGCAGAGACTGGGGTAGTAAGAAAACTATTAATGCTATCGATAAAAACAAAAAAGCAGAGTTTCAATGAGGTGAGGTCTACTGTGCTGAATGCTGCTGAGTTAAGTAAGATGGGTCGGGGGAAGGAGCCCTGGATTTGGCAATGTGGATATAGTGTATCTTTACTTTCATCTCACAGAGTAGGCTGTTGGAAAGACTGCATGCCAAACAATAGGCCCCAGAAGAGTGATCTAGCGGCAAGCTGCTATGCTGCTTCAAGTGAGGCCTTAAACTAAACGAACAAGGTGGCACAATCTAATTTACTAGAATAAGAAGGATTGAGAACTTGGGGAGGTTGAAGATTAAAAATAAAAGAAGCACCTTTGTTGACAAAGTTTCTGTCTTGGGGCATTAGGCAGCTTGGGGGAGAGCTGGGTCTGGTTTCTGGTTGAATCTCTCAATGGGGAGTCCCATTTTACAATTAGGACTTGCATTTCACTCCTCCCCTCGAGAGTAGGCTCAGGTTGTTCTGTAGGTCTGTGTGCACAACTCCCTATGTTGACATTAACCAGAAAGTAAATCAAGCAATCTTGGGGACATTAAAAGCCAACCCTAAACTTTATATACAAAAATAATAAACAGTATGCACCAGAATATAAAGAAATACAAACTTGTGCTAAGTTGTCACATTGCCTATCACAAAAAAAAAAAAAAAAAAAAAAAACAGGCAATTTGATCACCTCCAGAGAACACTTTATGATCAAGATCCTTTTTTTAATTGCAAGAAAACTCAAGGGCCTCACCACCAGGGACAGCTGCCGTGATTAGAAAAGAGAACACTCCACCAAATTCATCTATAATCATGATCTAGTATTATTAAATAGCAGTCTGTGTAATAAACCTGAGGGAACAGGGTTGTTGTCCCTAATAAAGAGATGAACAAAATGGGTTACTTAATCATTAGTCCTCTTTCTTTGTTTATACCTACCCTTTTAAAATGAATACTTTAGAGACTTTGCATTTCCCTCTCAAATGTTTTCCGATCTTATCATATTGCCACCTCTCCCTATCTGACTACATTAGTAATTAGAATAGCCCAATTAGGGGTTATTGCATAACTTTAAGATTTGGGCCTTCAAAAATAGTAGAAATGCTTCTAAGGAGAGGTAATGTCATCCTGCACAAAAGGCCTTTCCACCATAAACATCTTCTTGTTTCATGGATTTGCATCTACCATAATACAGGCCTTGTTCCCATATCTTTCTCTACACCTTAGAATGGCCTCTGACCATGGATTCAAATTCTTACCAGTTTGTTTCCTCTTCTACTAATGTGAAAGTCATACACTCCATTCCTGTGTGGCCATTTTAGACAATATATCATGTTCATTATCTCTAGCCTCTCCCTACCACAAATCCAACGATGCTTTAGTATGTCTTCAATTCAGACATCTCTCTCCCAACTTATTTTTATGCAGCTATTTAATTCATTCTTTTTTTAAGTTGCCATAAGTTGAACAAATTGCTTTCCATTGCGTTTGGTATCTCGGCCCTCCCTTTTGAGATCTCTTTGAAGTATATCCTTCAGCATTTCTCATTACTGAGGGTCTGTAGATAAACTCTGTTTTAGTGTGACTGAAAACGTCTTTATTTTGCCTCTGTTTCAGGAGATACTTTAAGTGAGTATATAGGTTGGCAGGTTGTTTTTCTTCAATACTTTAAAGCTGTTATTCCACCATCTTCTGGCTTCTTTGTTGCTATTGAGAAATTGGCTCTCAGTCTAACAGTAGTTCCTTATTTTGAAATCTATTTTATTAATCTGGCTACTTCTTGGGTCTTCTTTTTGTCTAAATGTCTGCAGGGTCATTTGAGTGCCTAGATGTCTGCCCTTCATCCTGTGTCGCATTTTTTTTTTTTTTATGGAACTTCTTGAATCTGAGGATTTTTTTTTTCATAAATTTTCAAAAATAATCAGTGAATCTCTCTTCAAATATTGCCTGTATGTCACTCTCTTTGTCAGATCCTCTTCTGTTTTCTTTTAGTTTGGGGGAATTTCCATTACTTTCTTGACAGTAAGTCAAACATTTAAAAATATTTTTAGAAATATTTTCTTTAACATTTTAGTTGTCTCATAATATTTGCTTGTTTCAGGCTATTGTTCCACTTAAAATCTTATTTCTTTTGGATAGAGAAATTCCTACTCATGTTAAGTGTTGTGGGCATAATTCAGAAAAAAAGGAGAGATTTTATGGTCATGTATCAGTCAGGATCCCATTAGGAACATAGAGGTCTTTGTGGAATTCCAAGGAGGAAGGTTTTAAAGCTTAAGCAGCTGTTGAAAAGGGTAGGGCAGTAAAAGTCAGGAAACTTCTGCTGGAAGGGGGTGATTCGACGGAGTTGGCCAAGAAGCTGTGGCAAATCTTGAAAGTCTCTGGGAACCGCCTCTTGTGATCTCAGCTGCTTGTAATAAAGTGTGTGATTCCTAGATGTTTGTCCAGCAGCCAATGCTAACCCTGTGTTTGCAATATTCCCACACAGCTATTCTCAATAACTCTGTTCTTCCACATCTTATAAGAATGCTTCTCATTGGCTGACTCTCACCTGAAACCTTATGCAGAAAGGAATTTTAGAAGCTGTGTGTGTTTCCAGGCTTATCCCCTGCTGCACAGAGGAGAATCGAGGAGGGGTGATATTGATTTCAAGATGACAACATTAAGCACAGGTTGTTATGTATCACTGATAGCACTTTATGGTGCACACATTTTATTTGCTCCTAATAACATTGCTGAGAATTAAGAACAGTAAACACACCCATTTTAAGGATCCAAATACCCAGACTGGTCTGTTAACTTTTCCAAACTTACACAACAAGAGAATGACAGAAACGGGGCTAAAATCAAGGTTTTCTGATATTGAAGTCAATTTTTTTCATGAAATCAAAAGTTAACTTCTAGAAAACATCTGGCATAATCATTGTTGCAACTTAGACAAAGAGCTAAGAAATTTCACTTCCATCTACCCCAATCCGATTTTCTTCTTAATTATATATCCCTTTAAACTTGTTAGCCCCAAAAGAAACTTAACAGATGTGAAAAAACATTTGTGAAGATAGAATATGATTCTCCAAATGATTAATTTCCTGATGACCTATATCTGGAGATGTCTTGGATTATCTTCTCAATGCTCTAAAAGTCACCACCTCAAAAAAAGCCACCAAGGTTGTCAGTTCCATTGGACATGCAACTCAATATTTCAGTTGTCACATACCATTCAACAAAAATTTTTAAGCATCTTTTTTTCCAGGCTTACAAGTTCTGTGATTATCATGATATTCTAATGCTACTAACTCTAACATTATTAGGTTAGCAAAGAATTTTAAAATATGTCAGTAAAAGTATGCATATTAATTGAAATATTACCACATACAAGCTTTAAACTAAACTCCCTGAACTGATTGGAGACAAAAGACTTTTATAAATACTATTTGACAGGTTAAGTGTTTTAGAATCTCTGCCAATCATCACTACGAAAGAATATTTATTGTCAAACATAATACAGGTAAAAAGGAGAAATATTACCACATTATTGTTTGTTATGATCACTTGTTCTTAAGACAACAGCAAAAACATTTTCAAGCAATGGTCAGGCCATCAGGGCAAGCCCTGATTATAGGACTACTGTCTAACATCATGTTTTCATTCTGTTTTAAATATTCATAATTACACAGCTGATTCTTTAATAGTAGATGGAGTGTGAACCAAACATGCCTATAGTTTTTGTCAGTGGAGATGCTCTTTAGTGGCATCTAGGGCACTTTTAGTTGCCAGTCCACTGTTAAAAAAAACTACAGGTAGAACCACTGAGCATAAAAATAGGATCCCCACTTTCAGCAAACCTTTCACTCCACTCCCACAGACTCTGACTGTCACTTCTATCTCATACTGCTCAACACACTTGAGCTCTTCCTTATCTCCATATCCTTACTTCTCTTTAGCTTTGCTCTAATGTAAAATTTTAGGGAAAATGGATGATCTAGCAAATACATTAAGGGGATAGAAAGAAGATAAAGCTGGTAAGCAAAGCTGGTAATAGGTTGGAAAAAGTTGGCAAAGTAAATGCCTATATGTAAATGAATGTGCCCATTGGATTGGGAGAGGGGAGTGAAGGGCAGGGCCAAGAATTCAAAATGCCAAACATAAAGCATCTGAGAACTAGGAATCCATGTGTATAATATGTGGGCAGGAGAGTCACCATCAAGAAGACTAGATGATAACCTGCAGAAATATACTGGCTGGTAACCCAAGGACCTAGATATGAAAGGAGGATAGAAGACTTGGACTTACTTGAATTCCCAATTAAATACAAGTGACTGCTCTGTAGACAGAGAAGATGAAGAGACCAGGGAAAGAGATGTAGGGTTGGCTGAAAGCCTGTTCAAGGCAAGGACAGGACTCTACAGCTGTCAGAGTGCCTGCCCGTGGGGTTATGAAGCAACTAGAAGCATGATGAGGGCTCCTCTTCTTGCTGACTCTCTAATCAGGAAGGGGTTAGCCATTCAAATCTGACAGAGAAGTTTCTCCCACCCACCCACTCACCCACTGGGCAGCTCCTGGGCATTTTCACTTCTCTTCTGAGATCATGGGACTTTAGCTCTTTCCTACCCACTGAGATGTGATTTACTTCTTTTAGTAGTTCAGAGGGATTTAGGATCTTCTAAGTTTTTCCATCCTGGTTATTCTCTAGCATAAAGTCATTCTTCCTGTTGGTAGTATTACACATGGTTGCCATGGAAGTCAGGAGAAGTCATGGAACACAGGAGGAGGGGAGGAGACTTACTAGTAAACCCTCAAGGGCACAAAACAATTTCAACTATTTAAATTCCTAGTAACTTCTTAGAAGACAGGTATATATATTTTATTATTAAAAACATTTGACCTTGATTTTGAAATTGGAATGTATTTTCTACTAGTATTCTTCTATTTAAAAAGCAACCCATGAACTGATCAATGCGGTGATGTCACACACACAAAAAAGATAGAAAAAATAAGAAAGAAAAATAAATAAAAAGCAGCCTATTGATGGAGAATCAGTGGATAATGGAATTGTAAAAGCAAGCTACTCCACAGCACACATTGAAAATTCTCTAAATTGCAATAAAAAGGGAAAAAAGGAGATATATTTTTGCCATTTTGGTTTCTGCTCTCAAGAGATGAAGAGGCAGCATGAATGCTTGGTTTTAGTTATATAAAAGCTTAAGTGGACGGTAATCCTTTGGTAGTTCACTGTCAGAATCTCCTGTTTACCTTTAGATTTCCTGAGGGGCAGGATGGCTTTATTGTCCTCACACAGCTAATTCTGCTTCATAATGGCAATTAAGCTTCTAATTTTACTGCTGAGCTTTAAGCATTCATTTAATTTCTCAATGTTCCTTAGGTGAATGCCACTGGACACTCTAACCAACCTTAGAGTAAGAAGTGAATGGAATGAATAAAGGGATGACTATAAAGTGTTTTAACCAAGAGGACAACCCATAAATAATACTGTAGTGATTATATCTGAAAAAATATCCAAGTAAATATCAGGGTGTGGTAAATGATTCCATTTTTATTCTTGCCCAGAAACTTTAGAACATTGCTCTGAAAAAAAGATCTTTCCAGTGCTACCCACTGAAGCATCCATTCATTGGCTTAACTAGTATATCTCTACCCTCCCTAGAGTCACATGACAAGTTCTTTATCAATACCATTTTCTGGTCATTGGTGGCATTCATATTTTCTCTTTCTAATGTGAACCTGGTCTAGAGCAGAAAATTGCCAGAGATAATTTTAGAATTTAATGGTACAACAGATTTGAAGGGGGAAGCAGCCATGAATAGAGGAATGTAAGCAGACTGTAGATAGCAAAAGCAAGGAAACAGATTCTCCTCTAGAGCCTCCAGAAGGAATGCAGCTCTGCTGATACCTTGATTTTATCTCGTAGGACACATTTTGAACTTTTGACCTCCAAAATGTAAGATATAAATTTATGTTGTTTTAAACCATTCTGGTTGTGTTAATTTGTTACAGCAGCAACAGGAGACTAATATATACAGCATTATCAAGGCTCTACCTCTCCCCACCACTCGATCAAACTGCTCTCATACCAGAAAATTCAATATTGCCAAATTCAATGGAAATTTTAACTCAAGTCATCTTACAATGTCATCTTACTTGACTTCTCAGCAAGTTTTAACTTAAAATACTTCCTCTTTCTTGAAAGATTTTTATACTTGACTTCCAGGAGACTAAACTGCACTGAGTTTCCTCTTAACTCATTGGCACCCCCTTCTCAATCTCCTTTGTTGAATTTTCCTGCTTTTCCCCACAAGCACTGAAAGTTGGAATGTTCTAAGGCATCAATTCCCAACCCTTCTGGTGCCATAGACTGATGCTTCTATGAGAAACTAATGCCCGACGATCTGAGGTGGAGCTGAGGCAATGATGCTAGCACTGGGGAGCGGCTGCAAATACAGATGAAGCTTTGCTCTCTCACCTCCTGCTGTGTGGCCTGGTTCCTAACAGTCCACAGACTAGTACCAGTCCATAGCCCAGGGGTTGGGGGCCCCTATCTAAGGCTTAGTCCTGGGGAATATTCTCTAACCTCTCTTACTCCCTAGGTGATCATATTTTCCTTTAAAAACAATCTTTATAATGGAGACAACCAAGTTTATGTTACAAACCCAGAAATCTTCTCTAGGTTCATATGTCCAACTCCCTATTCTGCATTTAGATTTTGCTCTCTAATAGATATCTCAGAAACAATCTCCTCCTCCACTTTTTTTTTTAACCTCCCCTAGCATCTCTATCCATACCCCTTTCCTCTGTCTTAGGATACAAATTTTATCTCTTATTTGTTACCACAATTCAGTGAATCCTGATGGCTCTTTGTACAAGATCTATACTGAACACAAGCCCATCAACTCCACTGGCACACCTCTAGTGCAAGCCTTCATCATCTCCTACTGTACTTTGCAAACACCTCCTAACTTGTCTTCACTCTTTCCCTCTCCCACACCTCCACTGTGCCCACTCTTAGAGTTAATTTTCTACATAACAGTGAATGTAATGCTTGTAAAATGTGAGCAAGTAAAATTCAATGTAGAAAGAAGAGATAGATGATAGATAGATGATAGCTGCTGATGAAGAAAGAGGAATATATATATATCTTTAAGTTATATATATATATTATGTATGTATGTATGTATGTATGTATGTATGTATGTATGTATGTATTACATGTAGTGCATTGGGAAGGGACAAAAAAGCCTGTCCCTTAGCCTTTATATAGTTTATATAGTTTAAATTTTGAAAGTACTCCCTCAGCAGGTAAGGCCTTCCTGAAAAGATGGCCTTCCCCGTCACACTCAGAATAAAATTCCAACTCTGTATGAATCATATGAGACATAATCCAAACCCTGGCTACAGTCCTATCATTCACCTCTTTATTCAGCCTGAACCAGCCACCCTAGCCTTTTTGATCTTTTTTAAATATGCCACTATTTTCTCTTAGGGTCTTTGTACTTGCTCGCATTTCATGAGCATCACACAAACCTTCTAAAATAGTACACAGATTTCCATAGATTCACAAAGTGGTCTATTCCCTAAGAGTTGAAACCCACTGAGCTATCCAGAGCTATCTGAATTATGGGTCTCCTCTGCCCAGAGGAAAGGCTGGGGTGCTGTGTAATGTTGGTGAATAAAAAGTGGTTATTTGATGCTGACATGTCTGCAGTTGACCTTCACTCATCAGGACTCACCTACCTCTACTTAGCAGATCAACAATTTCACAAGCTTATGGATGAGAGACAAAAAAATCTGATACTGGATCTGAATTTAATGATGGACAACATCTTGCATGCTATGAATGAAAAAGAAACTGGAACGTTTAGAGTTTCATTCCCTTGATAATTTGACTGCCTACTAAACCCCGGGAAGGGCTCAAAGGCCTTCCAGGTTGTTCGGTCATGACTCGCATGTTGGTCACAGCCAGGACAGACCACAAGAGGCATTAAGCCCCCCTGTCCATGTTGTTCATTTGTCAGTAATCACATACTGCTGCATAACATCACCTATGTCAATGTCTCATATTAATAGTAGCTGTTATTTTATTGCTTCAACGTTGTGTATATATACTAGGCTCTACCAGATTTAGGGAGCTAGAAGTCAAAAGCCTTGTCAAATATTGACCATGGTGCTACACACATAGTATGTACTTAATTATTTTTTCAAATGAGTAAATGACAGCACATTAAATAGGTTTATTTAGTACTTGCTCCAATTTAAAGAGCCAAAGTAAGGCCTGACTCTGAAGAGCAGATTGTAAACCTCTGTTAATGTCAATAGAGTCTTTTCAGTTCCAAAACCGTGATCATGGATTGATAGTGTTGCATGATAATAACATATTTATGTACTTTGTGATAGTTTACAAAGTGCTTGCACACACATTCTTGATAATGGTGTGCTATTTTCAAATGTGGAGGGCTCTGAGGGGGTTCTCTGATCTATTTCAGCCCTCTTTTGGGGCGACCTGAACAATTTAGGATAATTTCCTGAGAAATAAGTTCCCCTGCTCCCTTCAGGTTAGCATCTGATAGTTTCTTTAGTTACTGAGTCCTTTTCATGCTGTTTAAATCTGTCTGCTCTGGTTCTATCTTTAGTAGTCATTCAGATAAGAACAGAGGGGTTAACGTTTTCCTGGCAAAACCTGGAGGAATACTTTGCTGTTCTTTTCCTTCTTTCATGAAGACTCGAGAACTGCTTAACAAAATGATCAAGTTGATCTACTTTATATGAGGCAACAGGGCTCAAATGGGAGTTGTTAGGGCACCAGTGAATGGCAGCCTGTCCATGGTTGATGCAAACATTTCACTGATGTTACTATTTCGTTTGAACCCAAAACAAGGGTAGAAAAACTTCCATTAGAGATGATAGTCAGCTTTGAATGGTCCTACTGCAATAACAAGTCTTCAGTGAGCTAGCAGGCTTGTGCTGGGGAAGATTCCAAAAACTTGATAAATTATAAAGGTTTTAGAACCACACCATGTCAAAGGGGAGAGTGGTATTTCTTAATTTGACAAATATTATTCATAGAACCCAGGGCTAGAATAGCAAACATAGGAACTATTGTGAAATGAGAGAATTTTTCAGGAAAGTGTGACACTGGCTATATATAGTAATAATTCTGATATAGTGGGAGAGAAAAAGGAGCAGTACAGGAAGTGATTCCCTTTAAGAGCAGGGCCAGTTCCATGTGTAGGTAACTAGTATCAAAAGTCCAGCCTGACTGTCTATCATCACTCTGGCTGCCACAGTGGTGGTTTCTGGGTATTCACTCCTTTGGGCTGTCATGGAAGGAAACCGTTAAAATGTAGAAAGTGTTAAAAAAAATTGACCTGGTAACAGCCATTTCTATATTTGTTCATACTAGAATTTGAGAAGTTAGCAGGAAGCATTCCTTGACACAATACAACAAGAAGATTTATGAGTGAGGACAGAAAATGTCCAGAATAAAGGATGAGATGCATTCATGAAGACACTGGATTTGGAGCAGACACCAAAAGGAAATATGGAAGTTTGGGGATGACCACATTAGATTTTGCTGATGCCAACTTTTTCCCTTAGAAATGGTTCTCTTGGGCATTTTTCCATTTAAATGAACAGAATCAGAGTCTGTGTCTGACTGAAGGCAAGTTGCCACTTCATATTTTCTCTTTGTCACTATTGCCTTACCTCCCTTCACCCTAGCCCCTCCTAAGAGATTCAGGTTACTTGACTGAGCAAAAGACTGGGGGCAATAGGAAGCCCCCAGGTTATGAAGAGACAAATATTTTAGGATTTCTGTTGTACAGTATGTTTTGCTCTTGGATGTACACTGTCCCACTACCTGCTTTCAAAATGACTAAAAATCTATATGGCTGTTTAGAAAGGTCACAAATACTGGCCATCACCATCACAACCATTTTGAAGAAATCCAACCTTACTTCCATGTGGAAAATGAAACCCCAAAGAGCTAGGAAGCTTGTAATTATTGCAGGAAAACTAGATGAGCTCCCAAAGACTTGAAAGGGTTTTTGATATATGTGTTTGGCCCCAAATTAAAGACACTTTCAAGATTCTGTCTTTTTTAGTTTAGCAACATCTAGCTCAGTCAGTTGTCCCAAATCACTTCATTTTCTTTAAGTTTTGATTTATTAGCATACAGATGGGGATTCTAGATTTTTTTAAGTGAGAATACTCACTTTTCTATGTTAATCAAGCAAAGTGGCATTCCTTTGATTGACTGGTGAATTAATTGTGAAACAGGATCAAACCACAAGTTCTGCACTTACTGTAGCAAAGGACAAGGAAGAGTGAATTATCCTTGGGTTTAAAACCTAGCTGTCCCACTTATCTGCTCTGCAGCCCCTGGTAAATCACGTAACCTCTCTGAGCTTTTCTTTTTCTAATTGGTAAAATCTGAGTTATAGTTGTTATCTCAAGAAGATTGTGTGAATTAAATGAGGTCATATTTGAGGAACATACTTAGTACAGTGTAAAGTACCGTTAAAAAAAAAAAAAACAGGAGTGTTCCCTACATAGGTGTCACAGATTGTTAATGGGAATTGGAAACGTGATCAGACCTTCCCAGAAGGAGGTGGTCAGACAAAAAGAAGGTGGTAGGAGGGGGTCCCTGAGAGATGAGACTTATCTAATATATAGTTTTTGGTCCTGAACTCTAAATTAGATTAGAAACTGGATATCTTAGTCGGTAATCAGTATCTCACCAAGCACATGTATGAAATGAAAGTACCTTTTTAATAAGGACCAGGCATGTGGAGTGGCAGAGTCAGTGGATTGAGCTGCTTTTCCATATTGGTGATCATGGGAGTTTTAAGAACAATGGAAGGGTTGTAGGTAGAAGAAGGTCTGTAATCTTGAGGAGCCTTGATAATACTACTCCCTTGTGATTCCCCCCGGTTTTGAAATGTTGTTTGCTTCACAGACTGGAACCTCCTTCTGAACTCCTGACTAACGTGGAAACATATTTGTCGGTATGGAGCAGCGAAGCTAGGATGTTGAATGATTACTTCATGTACATAGTGCCAGTGACTCAAGCCCCTCCTTCATTTAAGACCTGGACAGCCTTGTTCCAACTCTGCTTGTCCAGGTTACCATTACTAGTATTCAGATACTAGCGGCCTGAATATCTCAGAACAGGTTCTGTTTACTATTCAGCCCTTTAAAAATAAATGCATGAATAAAAAAACAAATGAGAATGTATTAATAGAAATATGTAAGTAATAATTCCATTTGCAATGAATAGTCCCTGTAAAGCGTTAGCAAAGAAGCTGCTGCTGAGCTCTGATACATTCTTTGATGCTGGGTGGACTTTTATTTTAAGTTTATTTGATTCCATTCCTAGACCAGAATGTTCATTATATGTTATTTGCTGAAGTCACTTCTCTTTCAGAGCTGCCCCACCAAGGAAGTTGCCTGCCTTTATGGTTGCATGTATTTTCAATGACTTCATAAGCAACTTGGCAGTTCTTGCTTGGACATCCCCTCTGCTATCAGTGACTGCAATTACAGTACCAGTTTTTGCTTCATTTCATATCCTTAATGAACTCTTTAAATAAATAGGACAGGATGGAGAGGGAGGAGTGAATAGGATATTGGAGGTTGAAAAGTTTAGAAACATAAATAGGGCACTGTTGGAGTTTCTAGGCTATTGCCTTTCTATATTTCACTAATTTTTCCCCCTCACTCACCATTGCATGATTTAACCATACTGGACAGATATAATCTATGTACTTCGGGTAAACAACTTCTCCGATCATAGAGAAAGAGGCTCCAGAATAACAGGAATACTATCTGGAAAATAAAACACAAAAATAGCATTTAGGTTTGTTTTCAATCAGAGCTTTCTAAGATAACCAAGGAAACATTAGCAAAATAAAATAGAAACCAGTTTTAAAGATATTATAACAGTGTAAATAAAAAAAGAAAAAAATTACTGTAGAATTGCAATATCTACTCTCTGGTGATTAGGATCAATTATTTGTCATCACAGCAGGCAGAAAGGGTGTAGACAAACAGGATTTGCAGACCATTAAGTCATTTAATTTTAACAATGACTTCTCTCTTCTCTAAACTTTCAGCAAGAATGCTGAGAGCAGCCACATGGGTACCTTGAATCTTACACTTCCCTTCCTACTCTCTACATAGGCATGACAAGGGAAAGCAGGAAAGCTGGGAAAGAAGAAGTGACAAACTCCCAGGATCAATCACAAGTTAGTTAACTGAGAGTTGGACTTCATTGCTCAGAGCTTTGGGTTGTTCCTCATCCTCTTTTACTCCTTGGCTATCTGTTTAGTGCTGTCTAGAGGTCCCCAACCCCCAGGCTATGGACCTGTAATGGTGTGGCTGTGGCCTGTTAGAAATAAGGCCATACAGTAGGAGGTGAGCAGTGAGCAGGTGAGAGAAGCTTCATTTGTATTTGCAGCTACTTCCCAGCACTAGCATCACTGCCTCAGCTTCCCCCCAATCATCTGGCATTAGATCCTCATAGGAGCACAAAACCTATTGTGAACTGTGCGTGTAAGGGATCTAAGTTGCACGCTCCTTGTGAAAATCTAATGTCAGATGATCTGAGGTGGAGCTGAGGCAGTGATGCTAGTGCTGGGAAGCAGCTCGTTTGTGTGTGCATGCGTATCATATTGCATAAACAGATTAACGTTAACAGAGAGGTTTCACTGCGCAGAGATCATAATAAATCAATTGTTTGCAGACTCATCAAAACCCTATCAGTGAGTGGCAAAAGTCAATTAAGCTGCATCTGGTGGCAGGCTTTATAGTGGCAAGTGAGTTGATGTACTTGAATTGTACAGCTCATCTGGTGGCATTTGATTCTGCATTATGGTGAGTTATATAATATATTTATATATTCACAATGTAATAATAATAAAAATAAAGTGCACAATAAATGTAATGAACTTAAATCACCCAGAAACTCTCACTCTGCTCCGTGGAAAAATTGTCTTCCATAGAACCGGTCCCTCTGGTGCCTAAAAGGTTGGGGACCACTGCTCTATATCAAAGTCAGAATAGAGATGAAAAACATATATTAATCTTTTAATCTCCTTAAATTCCAAATGCTCAAATTCTAAGCCTTAAAAAAATGAATACATTTGTTGTTTATAAAAAAACTTGGCCTTAGATGTATGTAGGTGGAGGAGGAAGTGTCCTGCAAAGTGAAACTGGTATGCCAATCTTGCTGTATTATCTGAGAACTCATTAGAGTTTGGAGAGTTTCATTTTGCAATTTAAGTTTGAAGTCTCAAAAATATAGGAAGTAAGACAATGACAGGTGGAAAGAGGTAGTCATTTTTAATTATAAGCCTTGCTGGCCTTAATTATAAGCACACTTGATCTGTTGTTTCCATCTCAGCAATAAATGAAATCATAAGCAATTCATAGAAATGTGGACAGTGTTAGCAACAAGCTTACTCTCCTTTGTATATGTCTTGCTTCTTCTCAACGTCCATTCACAAAATGAATGTGGCACCCACTATGTGCCCTACACCAGGAATTTCAGACAGATCGTCTGTCTCTCCTCAATTGTCTTTTCCACGTGCCAGCTTTGAAGGTCTTTATACCTTTAAGGGGGGGAGGAAAGTTCCACTTGCAGAAGTAACATGCTTATTGTAGCAAGTCAAGCAAGATGTATAAAAGGGAAAGTTAGTCATCTCCCTTCCTAGCACCTTCCATTCTCATCGCTCCTGATGGAATCAAGGTTATCTTGGTTGTATTTTGATTTTAAAAAGTCCTTCAAACTTCCCTATTACATAGTAATAAGGATCTTGTATCAAACATTCACAAAAACACAAAAGCGAATGATAAATCTATCAGTAATATGCCCTACTTCCTGAAGACACTGGGCAATGTGGTACATCCTCAGACAAGACATTTATGCAAATGCAGTTGCTCTGGTTTATAATAATGGACTCCTAAACAGCCTGTCACCAGGAGACAGGTTTTGTTGTATGTACATGTGTATTATATTGCATAAACATCTTTGTAACTTACTGTGGATATAGGAAAAGCCAATGTGGTGAAAAGCAGGTCTCTGAAGGCAGTTATGAACTTAATGTCTTTTTCCCTTTAATTCTTTTCAGCACATCTTCTAGGCAGGCGACCCATAGAAAACAGTCTGCAAGAACTAAATTCATTACAACAAATGAGGGCATTTTCATTTGCTTTAATTAATACATTCCCCACTGATGTAAAGCTCCGTCTCTCTGGGAGTAGTGTTGATTTGAGAAGGAGGGGGCTGTTGGCTGTTTTGGTTGAAAGCCAATTCGAGGGCTGGTCTTCCAGCTCACTGGCCCTGACCTTGCTCACTAAAACTGATTGAGTAAAGTCGTAGGGGATAATAATGTGTACAGTATTAGTGTAATGGACTCGAGCTAAAATGGAAACAAAATAAAGCGTCAGCCTAAAAGGAGAATATAATGAGCTAGATACCTTGGCTACACAGAGGTGGGAAAAAAACAAACAGACAAGGGCAGTGAGTCAGACACAGTGGTGGACATGTTCTGCCTCTTCCTAGGAAGAAAATTAAGACAAATGCCTGGTGCAATGTAATTAAAAAAGCAAGAATGGGGTCCAGATCATTGTGAAGGAGGGGTTGGCTGAAGGACTTACAGAGAAAATCTGACTGGGGAAGTGATTTAAATCCACAGAGATACAGCAAGTCATGAGCTCTGTTGTAGTACTAAATACTGTGAGGTTCTTTGAGGTTACTTAAAAGAGAAGCAGGGCAATCCTTACTGAGAACAGGGCATTATAAGCTTAAAATAATAATAAGAGAATTGCTATAGCAAGATAGAATGAACGTTCAGCATACATAGAAACAAATTGAGATAACAATGATTGAAAGGGGGAGGATTCAAAGATCCAAATTAGCAATGGGGAAAGGAGATAAGCATACACAGAATAAAATGAATGACTGTATATATTATATAACTATCTTTTTATATTTGTAATAGTAACCACCCACCAAGAGCCAGAACTGAAGTATACAACATAAAACAAGAAGAATCAGAGTCAAAACTCACAAAAGCCAATCAAAATAAAGAAAAAAAAAACCACACAAGGAAGCAATGGAAACACCAGCTACCAGAAAGCAAAAAATAAACAGGTATAAGAAGACCTCATATTTCAATAATATCCTAAATGTAAATAGATTGAACTCACCAATAAAAAGGCACAGAGTTGCACAATGAATCAAAAAACAAAAACCCAACCATATGCTGCCTCCAGGAGACACATCTCAGCTCCAAAGACAAATATACACTAAAGTGAAAGGGTGGAAAATGATATTTCAAGCAAGTGGCATTCAGAGAAAAGCAGGAGTAGCAGTACTAATATCAGACAAAATAGACTTCAAAATAAAAAAGATAAAGAAAGATACTGAGAAACACTTCATAATGATAAAGGAAATCATGCACCAAGAAGACATAACACTTGTTAAAATATATGCTCCCAATCAGGGAGCCCCCAAAATGTAAAGCAATATTAACAGAACTAGAGAAGAAATAGACCCAAACATTATCATAGTAGGGGACCTAAATACCCCAGAGTCAGATATGGACAGATCATCCAAACAGAAAATCAGTAAGGAAATTATATCCTTAAATGACACATTAGACCAACTGGACAAAATTGACACATACAAAGTCTTCCATCCCAAAAAAACTGCTTATACATTCTTCTCTAATGCACATGGAACATTCTCAGGAATTGACCACATTCTGGGACACAGAAATAGTCTCAACAAATATAAAGGGGTTGAAATCATACAAACCATATTCTCTGATCATAATGCTTTGAAACTAGAGATCAACTGCAAAAAAAATCATAAAGAACCACAAATACATGGAGATTAAACAACATGCTACTGAAGAATAACTGGGTCAGAGAGGAAGAAACTAGAAAGATCAAGAGATTCATAGACACGAATGATAATGATAGTGCAGCATATCAAAAACTTTTGGGAACGGCAAAAGCAGTCATAAGGGAAATTCATATTATTACAGGCCTATCCCCAAAAACATGAATAAACCACCTAACACTACATCTTAAAAGCTAGAAAAGTAAGAACAAATGAGGCCTAAAATCACAGAAGAAAAAAAAAATCAAAATTAGAGCAGAAATAATAAATGAAACTGAAAAAACAAAACAACAATAGAAAAAAATAAATACAAAAAAGATCTGGTTCTTTGAGAAGGCTCATAAAATTGACAAACTTCTGGCTAGATTCACTAAAGAAAAAAGAGGAAAGGACAGAAAATAAACAACATCAGGTATGAAAGAGGAAATTCAACTGACATCGCAGAAATATAAAGGATCATACAAGAATACTATAAAAAAGTACATAACACCAAATTAATAGCCTAGAAGAAATGGACCAGTACTTAGAAAAATATAATCTTCCTAGACCGAATTAAGAAGATCTGGAAAATCTAAATAGACGGATCAGCAGTATGAAATTGAACCAAGCATCAAAAACCTACAAAAAGTAAAAGTCCAGGACCAGAGGCTTCACCAGTGAATTATACCAAACATTCAAAAGATTTAATACCTATTCTCCTCACACTCTTCCCAAAAAATGCAAGAGGAGGCAATATTTCCCAACTCATTTTATGAGGCCAATATCACCCTGATACCAAAACCTGGTAAAGATAACACACACACAAAAAAAAACTACAGACCAATATATCATGAATACAGATGCAAAAATCTAATAAGATACTAGGTGAACCGAATACAGCAACATATTAAAAAGATTAACACCACAATCAAGTGGGCTCCATCGCAGGGCACAGAGATGGTTCAACATATGCAAATCAATTAATGTGATACAGCACATAAACAAATTAAAAAATAAGAATCATATGATCATGTCAATAGATGCAGAAAAAAACTTTTAGACAACATACAGAATCCATTTATGATAAAAAACATTTAACAAAATCAGTATAGAAGGAAAGCACTTTAACACAACAAAGGCATGTATGACAAGCCCTCAGCCAATATTATATTTAATGGTGAAAAAACTAAAAACCTTCCCTCTAAGATCAGGAATAAGGCAAGGCTGTCCACTATCGCCACTGCTATTCAAGATAACATTGGAGGTCCTAGCTAGTGCAATCAGGCAAGAGAATGATTATAAAAGGCATCCAAATAGGAAACAAAGAAGTCAAACTGTCACTATTTGCAGATGACATGATCTCTATATTGAAAAAATCCTAAAGAGTCCACAAGAACACTACTAGAAACAATAAGCAAGTTAGTAAAGTTTCTGGATACAAATCATTGTTCAAAATCCATAGCGTTCCTATACTCTAATAACGATTGTCAGAAAAAGAAGTGGAAAAAATAATTCCTTTGCAATTGCAACACAAAGAATAAAATACCTATGAATAAATTTAATGAACATGTGAAAGACCTATATAATTAAAACTACAAGACCCATAAAAGAAATCAAAGAAGATACAAAGAAATGGGAAGTATTCCATGTTCTTGTCAATGAATGGTGGCTGGGAAGATTGGAAGGCCACCTGCAAAAAGAATGAAACCAGACTGTTGTCTATCACCACACACCAAAATTAATTCAAAATGGATTAAGGACCTGAATATAAGACTTGAAACAATAAACTGCATGGAAGAAAACAGGAACGAAACTCAAGGACTTGGACTTAAAGAGGATTTAATGAATTTTACCTCAAAGCAAGGGAATTAAAAGCAAAAATAAATGAATGGGACTGCATCAAACTAAAAAGCTTCTGTTCAGCAAAATAAATCATCAACAAGGTAAAGAGACAACCATCTCAATGGAAAATATATTTGCATCAACACCTCTGATAAGGGCTAATATCCAAAATATACAAAGAACTCATATGACTTAATAATAACAAAAAATCAAATGATCCAATCAAAAAATGGGCAGAGAACCTGAACAGACTCTTCTCCCTAGAGGACATACAAATGGCCTAAAGCATATGAAAAGATGCTCAGCATTGCTATATTAGGGAAATGCAAATCAAAACCACAATGAGATACCATCTCACATCTGTTAGAATAGCTATATCAACAGGAAAGTCAATAACAATGTTGGAGAGGATGCAGAGAAAAAGGAACCCTTGTACACTGCTGGGAGACTGCAAATTGGTACAGCCACTATGGAAAACAGTATGGAGGTTCCACAAAAAACTAAGAATTAACTACCATAATGATCCAGCAATCCCACTATTGGGTGTTTACCCCAAAGACTTAAAAACCCATATCCAAAAAGATATTTGCACACCAATGTTATAGCAGCATTATTCACAGTGACCAGGACATGGAAGCAAGTGAAGTGTCCTACAACAGATGATTGGCTAAAGAAGCTATGGCATATATACAATGGAATATTACTCACCATAAGAAGAGATGAAATACTGTCATTTGCAACAACATGGATGGACCTCGAGATAATCATATTGAGTGAAATAAGCCAGACTGAAAAAGTAGAAAATGACATGATATCACTTACATGTGGGATTTTAAAACCTAAAAGCAACAAATGAACAGGACAAATAGAGACTCAGGGACATGGACAATGCACTAGTGTTACCAGAGGGTAGGGGGTAAGGGAGGAGGGAAGAGGTAGACAGGGTAAAGGGGGTCAAATACAGGGGGTAGGAAGAGGGTGAAGTGGGTAAAGGGGAAAATATGTGGTAGCTGAAGGAAACTGAACTTTGGGTAGTAATCACACAATAGAATATAGATGTCAAATTATAATGTACACCTGAAAATTATATAATTGTATTAACCAATGTTGCCTTAATAAACTTAATTTTAAAAAATAAATAAAAATAAATAAAATAAAGAGAAGCAGGGCTTTTAAAAAGATTTTTATTAAAATGTAGCTAACATATAATATTATATTAGTTTCAGGTATACACTATAGTTATTCAACATTCATATACCTTAGAGAAGTATCACCATGATAAGATTCAGCCAATCATCTGACACTTACAATGCTATCACGATTTATTGAACTATATTCCCTATTGCTGTGCATTATATCCCCATGACTTGTTGTTTTATATCTGGAAATTTGAACCCTTTATCCCCTTCGCCTTCCTCCCTTAAAAATTTCTTTTCAATTATAGTTGAGATTAAAGATTATTTTGTATTATTTTAGGTGTACAGCATGTGGTTAGCCATTTATAAAATTACAAAGTGATCCCCCTGAACAGTCTAGTACCCACCCAGCACTATACATAGTATTTACCAATATTATTGACTATATTCCCTGTGCTTTATTTTATATCTCCATTACTATTTCATAACTACCAATCTTACTTCTTAATTTAATCACCTTTTTCACTTGGCCCCCCCAAACTCCATCCCGTTTGGCAACCATCAGCATGTTCCCTGCATCTATGAGTCTGCTTCCGTTTGTTCATTCATTTTTTCTTAGAGTCCACATTAAATGGGATCATATGGTATTTGTCTTTCTGTGTTTGACTTATTTTACTTAACATAGTGCCTTCAGGTTCATTACATGTTGTTGCAAATGGTAAGATTCCATCCTTTTTTATGGCTAATATTTCATTGTAGTATAGTATTACTACTTTTTTAAATATTTTTTTCAATTACAGTCGAGACATAATATTATATTAGTTTCAAGTGTACAACATAGAGATTAGAGCATTTATATAACTTTACAAAATGATCAACCCCGTGAATCTAGTACCATCTGACACCATACATAGTTATTGCAATATTATTGTCCATATTCCTCATGCTGTACTTTACATCTCCATGACTATTTTGTAACTACCAATTTGTACTTCTTAATCCCTTCCCTTTTTTCATATATCTTCAAATCCCTCCCATCTGGCAACCATCAAAATGTTCTCTGTATCTATGAGCTTGTTTCTGTTTTGTTTGGTTGTAAAACACCAAAAAAAAATTGTAAATATTTTGTTCTTTAGATTCCACATGTAAATAAAAATGTGGCATTTGTCTTTCTCTGACTTATTCCACTCAGCATAATACCCTATAGGTCCACCCATGTTGGCGCAGATGGAAAGATTTTATTCTTTTTTTATTCTATATACATATGTACTACCTATTATTTATCTATTAATCCATTGATTGACACCCAGGTTGCCTCCGTATCTTGACTATTGTAAATAATGCTTCAATAAACATATGGATTCACATATCCCTTTGAATGTAGAGTTTGGGTTTCTTCAGATAATATCCAGAAATGGGATTACTGGGTCTTCTTTCTCCCTTAGTAGAGTCTTTGTTTTAAAGTCTGTTTGGTCTTCTATAAGTATTACTACCCCAGCTTTTTGTTTGTTTGTTTCCATTTTCATGAAATATCTTTTTCTATTCCTTTACTTTCAGTCTCTGTGTGCCTTTCAATCTGAAGTGAGTCTCTTATAGGCAACATATGTAAAAGTCTTGTTTTCTTATCTACTAAGCCACCCTATATTTTGATTGGAGCATTTAATCCATTTATATTTAAAGTGATTGATAGATATGTTGTTATGCCATTTTTATTCATATTTTGAATCTTTTTTTCCCCTTCTTCTAAAGAAGTCCTGCTACATTTCTCGTAAATACTAGTTTAATGTTGATGAACTCTTTCAGCTTTTTCTTGTCTGGGAAGCTTTTTATCTGCCCTTTGATTCTAAATGATAGCTTTGCTGGGTAGAGTAATCTCAGTTACAGGTTCTTTCTTATCACCACTTTGAATATTTCATGTCAGTTCCTTCTGGCCAGCAGATGGCTGCTACCTGCACTGAGCTTGAGGTACTTCAAGAGGCCAAGCCACAAACCAAGGCTGGTTACCACTAGTGCTGGGCTTGAGGCTGCTCAGCAAGAAGTACAGGGATGGGAGGGCAGATGTTTTTTTGTATGTGTTTTGCAAACCTTTGAGAGATTTTTGGAAAGTCCACAGCATGAGCCAAGACAGGCCATTTATATGAAAAAAGTAACTGGAAGTGGCTTTGAGTAGGCTTGCCACTTGTGGGTGGGTGCGTCTCGGAAATCATCAGAGCAAGGCAAACTGTGTTAGCCAGGTCAATGGAGACTTAGATGGTGCCTGCCTTCATCTGCACTCCAGGAGTGGGGAGGGCTCAATAAAGAAACAATGGATTCTGCCAGCACTACTGCTTGGTTGAAAGCTGCCCCTATAGCTTCTCCCTGAAGCCAGACAATTCATTTTTCCCCCATATGTCTTTTAGTATTGTTAGAGCTGCTGTCCCAGCCCTGGTGCTCAGCGCAAGCACTTCTGTCAGCAATAAGTCTGTGCATGTGCCCTTTACGAGAAACCCCTGGGATTCCTGTAGCCCTCTGTCTCACTCCCTCTCACTCATCCACAATCTTTACTGGTTTTCACACTTCTCTCCCCAGCACTGGAACCCCAGGTTGGGGAACCTGGTGTGGGCTGGAATCTCTTACTCCTCAGGAGAATTTCTGAGGCAAGATATCACTCTCAAGTTTTAACCACCACACACGGGGGTGTGACCAAACTGTTCTGCATCTCTGCCCCTTATACTGGTCTCAAGTTGGCTTCTTCTGTATATCTTTAATTGTAGTACTTCTGTTCAGCTAGATTTCATGTGATTCTCTATGATGATTGTCTGCTAGTTTTAGTTGTAATGTTGATGTGATTGTAAGAGGAGGCAAGCACAGCACTTACCTACTCTATCATCTTCCTACCACTTCTTCTTTCCCCTTGTCTATTGATGGACACTTAGGTTGCTTCCATATCTTGGCTATTATAGATAGCACTTCAGTAAACATAGGGTGCATAAATCTTTTCAAATTAGTGTTTTGATTTTCTTTGGATAAATACGCAGAAGTGGAATTGCTGGAATTGATTTCCTGTGAATTTCCAAACTTTTTTCATAGTGGCTGTGCCAATTCACAATCCACCAACAGTTCACGAGAGTTCCTTTTTTCCAAGACTCTCATTTGTTGTTGTTTGTCATTTGTTGATCTATTGATGCTGGCCATTCTGACAGGTGTGAGGTGACAGCTCGTTGTGATTTTAATTTGCATTTCTCTAATGATAAGTGTCATTGAGCATCTTTTCATATGTCTATTAGCCATCTGTGTGTCTTCTTTGGAGAAACATCAATTCAGGGCCTCTGCCGATTCTTTAATTGGATTGTTAGTTTTTTGATGTTAAGTTGTGTGAACTCTTTATAAATTTTGAGTATTAACTCCTTTTGGATATATCATTGGCGAATACCTTCTCCCATTCAGTAGGTTGTCTTTCAGTTGTCTTTTGATGTTTCCTTTGCTATGCGAGAACTTTTCAGTATGATATAGTCTCATTTGTTTATTTTTTGTCTTCTTTGCCTGAGGCAACATGTCAGAAAAAATATTACTAAGAGTAATGTCAAAGAGTTTACTGCCTATGTTTTCTTCAAGGAATTTTATAGTTTTTGGATTTATATCTAAGCCATTAATCCATTTTAAGTTATTCTTGTATATGGTGTAAAAAGGTGGTCTAGTTTCCAGTTTCTTTCTTCTTTCTTTCTTTCTTTCTTTCTTTCTTTCTTTTTCTTTTCTTTCTTTCTTTCTCTTTCTTTTTTTTGTTGCATATATCTGTTTAGTTTTCCCAACACCATTTAATGGATAGCCTGTCTTTATCACATTTTATATGCTTGCTTTTTTGTCATAGATTGACTATATAAGCATGAATTTATTTCTGGCTCTTTATTCTGTTCCATTGATCTATGTGTCTGTTTTTATGCCACTACCATGCTGTTTTGGTTACTGTAGTGTTGTTTGATATCAGGTATTATGATACCACCAACTTACTATTCTTCCTAAAGATTACTGTGGCTATTCAGAATCTTTTATAATTCTATATGAATTTTAAGATTATTTGAGTTCTATGAAAAATGCTGTTGGTATTTTGATAGGGATTTCACTGACTCTATAAATTGCTTTGGGAAATATGAAAATTTTAATGATGTTAATTCTTCCTATCCATGAACACAGTATATGCTTTTATTTATTTGTATCTTCTTCAGTTTTTTCTTCAATATCTTATAATTTTCTGAGTACAAGTCTTGTACCTCTTTGGTTAAATTTATTCCTAGATATTTTTTTCATGCTATTATAAATAGAATTGTTATTTTTTTTTAATTTCTCTATCTGATAATTCATTATTGGTGTATATAAATGAAACTGACTTATAAATATTAATTCTGTGTGCTGTTACTTTACTGAATTCATTTGTTAGTTCTAATAGACTTTTGGTGAATCTTTAAGGTTCTCTCTATATAGTATGAAGTCATTGGCAAATAATGACAGTTTTCCTTCTTCCTCTCCAATTTGGATGCCTTTTATTTCTTTTTCTTATCTGATTGCTATGGCTAGGACTTTCATTAATATGTGAAATAAAAGTGGTGAAAGTGGACATACTTTGTCTTATTTCTGATCTTAAGGGAAACACATTTATCTTTTCATGTTTGAGTATTGATATGACTTGTGAGTTTGTCATACATGGCCTTTATTATGTTTGAGGTATGGTCTTCTATTCCCATTCTGTTGAGAGTTTTTATCATAAATGGATGCTGGTTTTGTCAAATGCTTTTTCTGCATTTATTGATATGATCACATAATTTTTGTCCTGTATTTTGTTTATGTGGTATATCACTTTAATTGATTTGTGGCTATCGAACCAACCTTGCATCCCAGGAATAAATCCCACTCGATTATGGTGTATGATCTTTTTAACGTCTTGCTGAATTTGGTTTGCTGATATTTTTGTTGAGGATTTTGTGTCTATGTTCATCAGGGATATCGGCCTATAATTTTCTTGTAATGTCTTTGTCTTTGGAATCAGGTAACGGTGGCCTCATAAATGAGGTTGGGAGCCTTCCATCCTCTTGTCTTTTTGGAATAGCTTGAGAAGGATAGGTGTTATTTTTTTTCTTTGAATGCTTGGTAAAATTCACCTGTAAAGACATTTGGTCCAGGACTTTTGTTTGTTGGGATTTCTTTTGATTACTGATTTCAATTTCATTAGTAATTGGCTGAAGCACAGTCTTTTTTTAAGGAGGTAAGATCACTTAAAAGCAAACTTTAGCCACTCTTAATGTTTTGTATAAACCCATGGCTTCTAATTTAAGGCCTCATGGGTCACAACAACACAGAGTTGAAGTTGGTTTAGAATTATGCTTGTATCAGAATCTATCTTATTCCTTAAAAGCTCTGCCTTGTGCAAAAGGGATATGACTCTGCTCTGAAAGTATGAGTCAGGTAAGTTCTTGAAACTAAAGAGCTTATTCAATCAAGTTGGCTATTGGGGAACAACTTCTGAGGTCTGAACTTTGGGAAAGCTCTAGTTAGTCAGCTCCTGCCATACCTTGGGCTGAAGGTGTGGACGAAGAGAATATGGAATTAGATTATGCCAGGAATAATCTTTCAGCTCAGTCTTCAAACCAGCAGCACTGACATCACCCAAAAGTTTGTTAGAAATGCCATATCTTAGCCCCACCATAGGCTATGGAATCAGAATCTTTGGGAATTGGGCCCAGAAATTTGTTTTTATAAACAAACTCTTCAGGTGATCCTTATATATATTTAATTTCTAGAACCACTGGGTAAGATGTGTTTATCACTTAATTCTACTTACTACTGAAAGGTATATGACTTTTTATTTGAATTCCTGTTATGTGCTATCTACTGATCTAGGCTTTTAATTTATCATAACAACATTATGAGGTAAGTCCAATTATTATACCTGCTTCCAACCCATTTTATAGAATAAGAAAACTGAGGCACAGAAAGATGAACAAATCTGTCTACAGTCTAACAGTTGATAAATGTCAAGGTCAGAATTTGAAATGTAGGATCTAGTTCTTGAGCCAGACTTAAAAAAAAGAAGTATCAGGTTTCTAAAAACAGTTCAGATAAAGCATTGTGGGAAGTCAGGAGAAAGACAATTATCTACAGGTAAGAAAATTAAAAATGACTTTTAAAAATACTGATGTGTGATTTCCACTTACACAGAGATTCTAATTTAATGGGTCTAAGGGTGTGGCCAAGGCAACAGAATTTTAAAAAATTATCCCAGTAATTCTAATCAGGGCAGCTAAGGTTGAGAGGCACTTGCCTAGAGGAACTTTCATTTGGAAATTCAGACTTGCCTTCTCAGGAGAGCTAGGGCTTCAGAGATTCAGGGAGTTGAACCCTCCTAGTGGTTGCTAGAGAGAAGAAAAGGAGAGAGGGAAAAGAAGAAAAGTTAGAAGTTAATGCTGAGGAAATTCCCTCATCTAAGGGACCGGAAGGGGTAAGTGGGCAGCGAAGTACCAAAGAATAATCAGATAGTAAAAAATTAGGAATGTACAAGAAACTCGGTCCTTGAAGGAGAAAGCTTTAAGCCAGAAGAAGCATTCCAGGAGGGTCGGCGCCAGTTTTAAATGTTATGAAGATGTTGCCACCCTAATACTTGTCATGAACTTTCAACATTTGGCCCCTCTGGCTGTAGAATTTGGAGTGCAGTCTTTTGCAAATAGATATTAAAAGTCTCCTCTTCTCTTTCCCCCTCCCCAGCAGTTCTCACCTCATCCTGGTTTCACTTCCAGCTGTTCAAGCCAGGGCAGGCAGCTGCTTTAGTTAGGAAATGCAGACATGGGGCCTGAGTCTGGATGAGGAGGCTTGCACTATTCTATCAACAGAGCAATTAATTATCTACTAAGCATTTGGTGTCTGCCAGGTTTTCCCTCTTTGGGCAGAGGCTGCCTCCACCTAGCATGTGAAGCCCATGTGTCCACCTTCCCTAGTGAGAGCCTCCTAGAGTCATCATGAATCAAGCTCATCCTGATTCTCTCTTGCCTTTCCCAGTCACAGAATATGGAAATTGAATTAGGTAAATTAACACATTACTCTGAGCTTCCATGGGTTTTCCCTCCTCAATAAAAATTTGTTCTATATCACAAACTTGAGAGTTACTTCTCACCCTCCACCTTTAGCTCACCATTTCATAGGCATATGCCACATTGTAAAGATGCCAATGTGTGTGTGTTTGTGTTGTGTGTTGTGACAGATTTGTTCCCATTAACTTAATCTGCATTGACAAGTCATCATCTGTATCAATAAGCAATATTTATGGAGCTTCCACATAGGAGCTCAGGAAGGAGGTGCTAGGGTGTAGCCAGGAGAAATAAATAGGCAAAAATTAGGGCATAGAGGAGCCAGACAGCAGAGTTGAAGGGCAAGAAGGGGAGGCGCCATGAGCTCACTCAGTGAGGCAGCTTCCTGAGGACCTAAAGGACAGGTTGGGATCAGTTCACCAAATGTGACAATGGCCTACTCTTTCTCTGAGGACAACACAATTAAATGTTTATGAAATATGCATAGAAAGAACAGTGAAGGGAGAAAATGGTAACTGTTATAAGGTGAATTGTGTCCCTCCACCTGAAAATTCATATATTGAAGTTATAACCCCAGTACCTCAGAATGTGACTGTATGTAGAGATAGAGTCTTTACAAAGAAGTATCAAGTTAAAATGGAGTCAGTAGATTGGACTCTAATCCAGAATGACTGGTATCTTTATAAGAAGAGGAGATCAGGACACAGACATATACAGAGGAAGACTATGTGAAGTCATAGAGAGAAAATGGCCATCTAAAAGCCAAGAAGTGAAGCCTCAGGATAAACCACCCCTGCCAGCACTTTGATCTTGGACTTCTAGGCTCTAGAACTGTGAGAAATAAATTTCTGTTGTTTAAGCCAACCAATCTGTGGTATTTTATTATCGTAGTCCGAGTAAACCAACACAGCAGCATTAAAATAAGATAGCAATATATGGCCTTCTTTTAAGAATCTTAAAACAAAATTACTGCATTTACATTTCTCAACTATTTTGTCTGCCTAGGAAAGCAGAGCTAATGCTATCTTCTTGATCAAGGCTTACTTAAGAGTTGTTGCTCTCTGATTTATCTTTTCTACCAGTTCTTTCCTAATTCTGTTTGTTCTTTGTGCCTTTTTCTGAACTATTGCTGGTCTAACTTTGTTAGATGTCTTTCATTTTTGTTGCCAGCTGACAAAATTACCACCTGGAAGAGCTGAATTTACATTTTTATAACAAATGCAATTTAAGAAAGCATAGCTAAAGGATATTTAGTTTTTACATTCTTGTGTCTTCACACAATTCACAAAAATCTTGAAATCACAGAAACTTAGTCTAAGTCATCGAGTTTATTTATTTGCCTTTAAGCCAGAACCATTTTAAACTATCTCAGGATATGAGATTTTTTTCTATTCAAAAATAATTCCAGAAAGGGAGATTCCACAAATTTCCTGAGCAAAACATTACAACTCTTATTAGATGACTCAAATAATCCAGTGTCCAGCTCAGCACTTTGTGCCTGACTTGGACAGGTCAGGGTTTTCTTAGCTCTTGCCTTGGAAATGATGCAATACTTGCACGGTGAGACTATTTCATAATAAAAAGAGCAAATAGGGACTAATTGTGATGAGTATTTTATTTAGTGGCAGTGAGGGTGGTGGCATTTGGGGTAGGTAGAGGAAGACTTTGCCAAATATACCTGTATTATATATAATATACTATTTCAATCATCATTTATAATGTTTTTAGCTTACGTAAGAAAGTAGGATAAAAGAATTAGAAAAATATCATAGGAAAAGCAATGATAAAAATAGCACAAGCTGGAATGGTGAGGAAAAAAAAAGAGAACAAACCAAGAATATTGAGGACAGGTTAGAAAGAATGTAAGAATCCTTGGCTAGAATATATAGCTGGTGACCACCAGTGTCAGTGCAGCAGTAGAATGGCTATAGGGTAGAGTCTTACAGGCAGGACGGGGTCCCTAGAAAATGGCTCTTGCCAATTAGAACCATGTTCTGTTCATTTATTCATGTAACCAACATTCACGGTATGCTTGTTGGGTGCCAGAAATTGTATTAGACATAATACAGCCAGGGCAGGCTTCATGTTAATGTGTATGTGTGTTTTTTTGTTGTTGTTTTGTTGTTGTTGTTTAGGAAGACAAAGAAAGAGGAGGAGGAAGAGAAGGAGAAAGCTTTTTTGTATGTTTACTATTTTACATTATGTAGGTCAGATTCCTTGGGAAACGGAATCTGAGATTCTGAGACCTTCCTGTGAGCGTTCATTGAAGGTGCTCTTAGACCATTTGTAAGAGGGAGGGGAATAAGAAGGGAACACGACTTGGCAGCAGGAAAAACTAAAAGGCAATGCAGCTACATGGAATCAGCTGTTCTCTGAAGGACCCCTGGAGCTGAGTGGGCCCTTTAGAGCTGTCCTGGAGCCTGGTTTTTGTACTCCAAGTCAATTAGCCATTGGATACAGCAATATCAGGAAGGGTCATAAGCCTTGGTCTAGGCAGTTCCCTTCTGCTGATCCCAGCTCTAGAACAGGAGCTGAGCTGTGTCATCAGAAGCCAGCACTTCTCCCAGGAACTGGACAACGAATAGCTCAGTGCTGGGGAGGTACGGGGATATGGGTGCCACACCACTCTATCCACTATATATGAGGAAATCGAGGCACAGAGAAATAAGGTAACTTACTCAAGGTCCCACAGCAAATGAATGGCAGAGCCAGCATTCACACCCAGACCTTCTAGCTCCAGAAGCTAAGCCTACAATTACTAATCTCTATGTTGTATGTAAAGAATCTACCAAAATGCTGTCATGATTGGTCAATAAATTATAGCTATTTTATTTTGGGCTCTGGAGTGATTACTCCCTTCTATCAGTCCTAATCCTTTCAGCTATCCGGGAGCTCAAAACAGTGCTTTAAGTATTTTTGTAAAATTGTTAATACTATTTTTTATTCTGTTGAGTTTAAGAGTTCCACAGATTAATGAATGCATTAACTTGATTATGAAAATTAAATGTTGGTCCCAAGTACTGAAGTGGGTCCTTTATTGTGAGCTCACTGTTCATGGTCTTCCTTGGAGTTTGGACCAATGGAACATCCTTAAGGATTCTCTTCCCTGGCCCTGCTCTACCACCCCTAAGGATCTATGTAATGAGGTCTCTGTGATGAGGAGGGGAAACAACATCTGTGGAAGACCCAGGCCCTGGAAGCCTGAGCCAACATGAGCACCCTGAGGATGTCCACAGCATTGCCTTGTTATCACACCCAACTTTGGGGACTTCTCACTCACTGCTCTCTCTGCTTGAGCCTGCAAACTCTATCTCCAGGACTGTCCCAGTGCTGAGAGCACCCACCTGGGCAGCCACAGCAGGGCAAGAAGTGGCTCCACAGGGGTTCTCCTCTAACAGAGAAGCTGGAGTATGCGGCCTGCACAAGGAGATACTTGAGCAAAGAAGTGGGTGGGTGACCCTTGCCTGGATCCACGACCCCCAATTGGGGTACTCAGTGAGGAGACCCACATCTTACTAAATCATTCTCCCCTCTGTACAACCTCTACTCAAAGATAAAATGACCAGAATTCATCGCCACCCTCCCATGTTCTCTTTCCTTTGTCCACTGCTTACACCATTCTGAGTGCTTCTTACACATCAGGTTATGTATCTCTCATGGTTACTCTGTGGTTATGAACTATTTTTTATTCCTATTTGACATATTTAGAAATGGAAAATACAAAGAAATATCTAGCCCAGGGTCACAGAGTAGTAGATGTACCATCCCAGAGAGCTCATGACCAAGAGCTCCTGCTTGTAACCAGTGGGCACACTGCCTCTCCCTCCCAACAGAGAATTGGCTGCCTCTTCCCTGGGGTCAATTTACCCTTCATGAGGCAGAGACTCAGATCTCCCTTCTCCTCCTACTCTCCTTAGGCACTAGGCATCAATTGTTCACCATGACCAATTCTCATTGGCACCCTTCATATTCTATTCCACCTCACCTCTGCCACCAATCCTAAATTTCTTCATTTTGAATTCCCTAGGACAACTTCAGAAGGAAATGAGGCATTCTCAGAATGCTGACTTCCCTAAGATGGACTTTGCTCTTAAAAGGGGCATCACTGATATTCAGGCAACTAGAGAATAAAGCTGTTTTAAGGGAGGGGTGTAAATTTCCTAGAAAGCAAGATGCAGGGTACTATTAAGATGTTATAGCAAGTTACAACACTCTATAACTTTAGAGTGCAGACATTAACTAATCCATTTATTAACACCAATTAATCATTAGGAAACACAACCATTAATCAGCCCAGTAGACCTCAAAAGCTCAAAATTTTAAGGCCCAACATTTTACCTTAAGTAACATATTTGAAATCTATCCTTAAATTCATCCTCTGAAACACATTCAATCCATCTTCATCAATTGAAGAATTTTGCATAAAATCATACTTTCAAGACGATACCTAACAGAACTGAAAAAGGAAACAGTCACAGGTAAGCCCCACATTATTCCTTCTAGGACCAGAAAACATCAGAACAAATTGCTCAGGAGTGCAGAAAAAACTAAGGTCAAGTTCAATCAACATACCAAGTCAGCCAATTTTTATTATGGGGTACTCTATGCCAGCCAATGTAGCAAACACAATTTAGAAGCATAGATTGTTAGGGCTAGCAAGGGCGTAGGGGACAAAATTCCTGTATTGCAGTCATTTACAAATAATTTGATTGGAAAGTTAAGGCTCATGTGTGGGTGGAAATTAGAAAACAATACTACACACAATATTAACTTTTTATAGAGAGATGATATAAAAATTCAGGGAAAGGAAAATGAATTGGGGCTGGAGTTGATCAGCAGAGATTTTAAAGAGAATGTGGGATTTTCAGGTGGTCTACGAAAGTATCAAAGTAGTGGAGAGGCTGGTAGGCCTTTCATTTAAGGAAATGTGAACATGACAATGACAGCAAGAAGCCTAGGAAGCAACACTGGAGAAGACACAGGCCTTCCTGAAGAAGAGGTCAGCCTTCAAGGGGAGAGGACGATCTGAAGCCTGAGTAGGCAAGTGAGCTATTAAATCAGGAGTTTGGAAATGGTTCTATAAGGTAATAGGGAGCCACCTTAGTTCTTAAGTAGCAGACCACATTCTCAAGCAGGCTCATGATGTTTAAAACAAAACTAAACCAAAAACAGTGCTTTGGGAAGATTAATCTGGAATCTCGGTGGTAGACAGATGGATCGACAATGAGAAGACAATAAAGAGACGATTTGGTCATCCAGATACAAATTAATTAGAGCCTGCAGAAGAGAAGTAAGATTAGGAAAAAAGGATGAACATAGCAAAAGAAGAAATATAGGATTTGGTGTCTAATTAGTTAGAGAAACACACAGGAGATTAACACTAGGAAATAATAGTGTCTTTGACAAAATAATTGTCTTTTTTCATTCTTGGAAATATGAGGTTTCTAACCAAGCTAGAATTAAGTCAGAAAGCTGGTTCGTGGGAGTAGGTGATAAATCTGTTCTTAGCCATGCTTAGTGTGAGGTGGGGTGCTGGATTTGGATTTGATTAAGCCATTAATCCTGCCTATAGACACCCCTCTCTTTTTCACTGACCATTTTAAATATAAAGCAACAGATACACAAAGCTGAGATTTTTTACTGTATCATTTTAGCTCTACAAAAGAACTTCTTATTGTTGTTTTCATTTTTGTTTGTTTGTTTGTTTTTACTCCCATAAAATTCTATGATTGAAAACAAGCCTTCACCTTGGTATTTTCAAACACATTAGGGCTGTATTCTGGGCTCAGATCTTTCAGACCAAAATCAAATGACCAAAGAAAAAGCAGCATAACCTCCAGGCTAATTTGAACTTTCTGAATTTTCAGCCCTTAGCATTTCAGAGTGTCACTGTTTCTGACCATGTATAACCTCTGCTTAGAAGTATGATTCCAAAGGATTGGAATATTTTGTCCGGTTTCTGAAATGATATGTTTATATGGCACTCTGCATTTTAAAATCTCAAACATTAATTAGCATCATCCCTAAAGCATACACTATTTTTAGCTTTTAATGCTAATTTTTTTACATGTTCCCAAAACATTTTTTAAAAATCTATTTCCCTCCCATTCATTCACACTTCATTCATCAGAATACAGTCAGCCAGGCAGAAAGACAAGGGATCAAGTCATATGATTGGTTTGTAAATAGTTGAAAATCTGTATTTGCCATTTGGTTGGGTGATTTGTCCTTTAAGATGGAATCTTGAGCCTATAAAAAATAGAAGTGGAATCTGAACATTGCAAAATATGTTTGCTTGTCTTCGATAAATCTGTTAGTCTGTGTGTGCTGTAAAATGGCATTATTCTTCCATTGGAAATTGCACTTCCTACGCAACAGATGCCATTCTGCCTTTCTCACAGACTTCCTTAAGCAAAGTTCAGAATCTCTCTTCCATTTGTAGTTAATCTCATGGCGAAACCATTAATTTGATCCCTCATTTGGAGTCATCTGAGAAGAGCCCCAAGATAAGGTTCTTTTGAAAAACTCATCTAACAATTAGCCAACACAAAATGTAGCTATGGATAACTTCTTAATTAGGCCTCTCTGAGCAATTATCAAGTAAAAGAGAAAGCCAAACTCAAAAACAATGAAGAAGAAAGACAAATAATGGAATTTTTCATTTAACAAAATTCAGAGGTAATATATGTTGAAGTACTGATATTATAGACACATATTATTCCTGGGATGCTTATATGGACTTACCAGATTAAGGAATGTCAAGTACTGCCACTGTTGGCCATTTGGAAGGTTTGTGGGTTTCTGCAGATCCCCTTTTAGTTGAAAGACGCAATAAATGATGAAAATATACCAGCTCAAAACAAGGAAGTGATATATGCACGTAGAAGTCCTCGTCATGACTAGCTTTGATGAGGGAACTGCAAATGTCTTAAGTAGCTTTCTTCTGGTGTCCTTCTCTTAGGTCAGAGGTGAAGTCCTACAGCAGGCCAGAGAGCTGTAAAACACAACCTCTGAGACTGAGTGTTCCAACAAAACTGAATTTTGCTTCCTGTATAGGCTCCCTTCTTGCTAAAGTGGTGACAGGATTAGTGCTTGTTTTTAGATGCCTCCTTTAAATAACAGGTAATCTCAAGAGTTGCATAAAGGTAGCGATCAGTGCAAAAGATGCACTTGATACTGTTTGAGTGGGATGGAAGCATGGTTCAGTGACCTTATTATGAAGTACCACTAAACTCTGATGAATACTGTCACAGCTGTATGCTCTTTTCTTTTCATTTGGCAGAACAAGGACATTGCAAGAATATCTCTTGTGAAATGAGGAGCAAGTTGATAAACCAAGAGGCAGAGATTGTGGACATGTTTAGAACATGGAAGAAGATAAGTAGAAAGGGGATGGGTATTGTAATCTTGCACCTGAGATTTCTAAGGCCCTGTAAAATCTGAAACAACCTTTGATCCTCAGGTAGCAGCCCCTTTCTTTTGTTTGTTTGTTTAGGTTTGTATCTATACCCTAGAGGACCTAAGTTTGCCCCGGGTTGTCCCAGACACTTTATTTGAACAGATGTTCTCTGCCCTGGAGAGAAGAAGCATAGTAAGTGATCTGTGGCTAAAGAAGTGTAGAAAGAGTGTGTGGAAATTGCACTTCCTACACAACAGATGCCATTCTGCCTTTCTCACAGACTTCCTTAAGCAAAGTTCAAAATCTCTCTTCCATTTGTAGTCAATCTCATGGCAAAACTCATTTAACGATGTGTGATAAGTACTGTAATACAGGTACATATAACTTATTAATAGAGCCTAGATTATCCTGTGAATTACTCTGTCATTCTAAATATACAGAAGATTGAGTTAAAGATAATGCATTGACTAAATTATGGAAAAACGACATCATGTAAGAGAAGATGAGGATTAAAGTAATATCACTGAGCAAAGTAATCATGGCCACTAACAGATAACACTTTTGCCTGAGAGTGATTATCATGCATTCTTCCTAGACCAGTTGCAGAGTAATGAGATACAAAGAGCAGGGATCAAACCTGGGCTTGAGTCTACGGCATGACCTTGAGCTGATCAATCATCAGCCTCATTGGGTTGTTAGTTATTTGAATGTGAAAATGGGGCTCAGAGAATCTGAGTGCTGATTATCTCATTTCCTAAAGCCAGGACATCTACTGAGCTAAAGGGGCAATTGACCAGGGCCAGCCTCTGAAGAGACTGGAGAGAATCCCAAGCCCACTTAGATACACCCACTCCCACATGTACCATGGAACCATCCATAGTGGAAGGTATTGGAGGACCCTCCATAGTGATGGCTACAAGTAGCATAGTGTGTGAGAAGGAAATAGGGATAGCAAAGACCACAATTCTTAAGGTAATGGTGATAAGATTTGAGTGAGTTTAGTTATATTCTGACACAAAAGAGAAGCCCCTCCAGCTGCTAAACAAGCAATTAACCAATAAATCCTAATTATTTTAAGTTCCAATACAAGACATGTTGGCAGGACTTATCTGTACTTCAGTTACCCTACTGTGCACAGAGCCATTTGAGAAGGTTTATTCCCTTTAAAGCTGATATAAAACTCCATAGCCCTTATAAGTTTCTTGGCTTTGCCCACCCTTTGTCAATAGTCCCATGATTAAGTTCTCAGCTAAGTGAACTACTTTTTCCTGCTGCAACTCTAATTAATGCAACCAATTAGACTGTGAGTTTCTCCAGGGTGTCTGATATAACTCTGGGCACTATTCGTGGTAGCAGGTAACTTCTAGATGTAATAAAGATATCTTTGCATGGATCAGTTTTGGTATTGTGTGGATTCTTAATATCAACCTAGGAGGTCTTTAACCTTTGGGTTTCCTGATTATTACCACCCTCATCATCCAGTGTTATATTTCCCTGAAACCTCTACTGCCTCTGAACCAATATCACCCTCACTATTCTAAAGTCCTCTTCCTGATAAAAAGTAGGTAATTCTGGAAACACTTAAATATGAGTGTATTCTCCAGTTGAAGCCAACACGAAAGGAGACTAGGATCATCCTTCCAGTGGACTTTGCATCCCTTGTCCATTTGCTGTACATGCGGCTGAGAACTGAGTTAGAATGAAGTTCACCTGTTGGGTTATTTATACCACATCTAAGAGCACTTGTTTTTCTCAGAGGTCACTATGACTACCCTTTTGAAAACCAGAACATTCATTAAGGGTCCCAACTGAAGTCTGGTTGATGAGAACCTATATGGGTTTCTAGTCACCAAAACAAGCCAACTCTGAAAGACACTGGGACTTATTTTTTAGACTATGAGAACTTCCTGGTTCACCACTTTGCCTGTTGCATTTGGGAAACCTGATTCAGATCTGCCTTACACTTTGATCTTCAGCTTTGCTTTCACAGTGCAATTCAGTGTTCTGTGGTGATCTCAGACTCACCAAGAGGAATAGAGTTCTCTGTTGATAGTTTTGAAGGTACATTTTCAGTTGGGAGATGAAAGAATGCTTCCTGTTTACAAGCATGAAACTGACTCATATTGTTTTAAAAGTTTAGAGCAGGAAAGAACCATATGAGGTCAGTGATTCATCCTTTTTATCTTTCCAGTGAGAAATTAAAGCTCAGAGAGGTTAAGGGACTTATCTAAAGCCACATAGCTATTGATGGGGAGCAATGAACCAGAACACAGATCTCTTTATCAATAAGTCCAGTAACCTTACACTATTTCTTGAATTCTCTGTTTTGTGCCCAAGTTCTGAATTTCTCTTGCATGAATTCATTTGCATATTATTTGATTTTATGAGGTCTGATGAGGTTATTAAGAGAAACTGTACTTAAGAACACTTTTTTTAGACTGTCAGGTTTTACATGTTTTATGAATATCCTGTTAATCAGAAATGCATATGTTTTCTCATAAGAAAACTCAGATATTTTATTATAGATGTTCATATCTTACATTAATCAGCAAAAATATTCAATGTTGACTCAAGCACATTCCATTTTCAAGCTTTTGAGTGTCTCATGTGAATTTCTGCTTTCTGGGAAATTTTACCACAGGAAGAACAGCAGTTAATTCTGGTTATCTTGTTTTAGTAGTCTGTAGAGACATACGTGTTAGTCATGGATACTTGTATAACATGAACTGCACTCTGATTTGCTGATTTTGTATCTAATAATTATATCATTTGCTAAAAGGCAGGGGGTGTTGCAGTCCCTAACAATAATTAATTATGAATTAGTCTATTTCTCCTTTCAGCTCTATCAGTTTTTGCTTTATGTATTTGAGGACTGTCATTGGGTGCATATACCTTTAAGATTACTATGCCCTCCTAGAGACGGATCTTTTATCATTATATAATGTCTGTCTTTCTCTCTAGTAAGTTCTTTGCTCAGATAAAATCTACTTTATCTGATATTTATATTTGTATCTCTTTTTTAAATCAATGCTTCCATAGTACATATTTTTCTATACTTTTAAGGTCAATCTACCTATATCATTGAAAAGTGGAGTGTATTGTAAACAGTATAGTTGAGTTTTTTTTTTAATCTACTGTGTCCAATTATCTGCCTTTTAATTGGTGTATTTAGGCCATTTACATTTAAGGTTGCTATTGATATGTTTGGGCTTAAGTCTTTTGTTTAATTATTTTCTATTTCCTGCATCTCTGTTCCTCTTTTCTTGCTTTTCTGAGTGTTCAAGAACACTTTGGGAGATTCCATTTTGATTTATTTATGTTCTTGAGTGTATTTATTTGTATAGTCTTCTTAGTGGTTGCATGGATATAATGATATACATATGTGACTTTTTACAGTCTACTAGCATTAACATTTTACCACTTCAAATAAAGTATGGATATCTTACTTCCATTTTAGTCCCTTTACCTTTCCTGGTTTTAAATATATTTTTGAGCATCAGACAATGTTATAATTTGTGTTCTAACAATTAAATATGATTTTTAAAGCTCAATGAGAAGAGTTAGTCTGTTGTATTTACCATATATCTTTTCTTTACGTTGTTCTTATCGTTTCCAATGCTTTGGGTTTTCTTCTTTAATCATTGTCTTTCTGTTTGAATTACTTCCTTTTGCCATTCTTTAAGGGCACGTCTGCAAAACAACAAATTCTTTCGAGTTTTTACTTGATCTCAGAATATCTTTCTTTCCTTTTAGTTCCTGAAGAACAGTTTTGTAAGGTTAAAATTCACCATTGACAGTTCTTTTCTTCAAGCACTTGAAAAATGTTATGCAACTTCTAAAATGTTCTGGCTTCCATAGTTTTAGATAAGAAATGTGCTTTCTTGAATTTGTTTCCCTATGGCTAATGTGTCATTGCTTTAAATTCTTTTTGTATCTAGTTTTCAGAAGTTTAATTATGATATGTTGTGTCATGTATTTATCACTTCTTTATCATATTTAGAGATTGCTCAGTTTCTGAAATCTGTAGATTTATTATCTTTTGCCAAATTTGAGAAATTTTCAGCCTTTATTATAATTTTTTAAAAAATATTTTTCCAATCCAAACTCTTTTTCTGCTCTCCTCTGGGATTTAAAAAATGAAAATTTGGATCTTTTATTATTGTCCCACAGTTCCATGAGGCTCTGTTCATTTTTTTTTTTCTCACTGTTTTTCAGATAGAGTAAATTCTATTGATCTATTTCTGAAGTTCACTGTTCTATCCTCTGTCATTTCCACTTGACTATTGAGCTCATCCAGTAAGATTTTTTCTGTTATTGTATCTTTCAGTTTTATAATTTCTGTTCGCTTCTTTTTTATAACTTTATTTCTTTGTTGACATTTTCTATTTTTAATTTGTTTCAAGAGATCTGTAACTTTTTATTGAATCGCTTTTATAATAAATGCCTTAAAAACTTTGTCAAATAATTCTAATATCTGATTCACCTGTGTTGCTGTCAGTTGATTGTCTTTTTTCACTTAAGCTGTGTTTTTCCTGGTTCTTGGTAGAGCCAGTGATTTTCAGTTATAAAAACCTAGACATTTTAAGATGACAGAGGCTCTGTTCATTCTCTGGTGACCAATCAAAGTTGTGGATGGAAAAAAATGAGCAGCAACAGGAAAATTCACCTGGGATCTAGATGAACAAGCTATCCGATGAGAGAGAAGTCCAGGAACTCACCCTCTAAGGGCAGAAGGTAGGAAGGGGTGAGGACGGGGCGGGGGTGGGCAGTGTTGAGCAGCTGAGTGAGAGAGGCTGGAGCAGCGGCAGCAGACGCCTCTTAAAGGGGCCACATCTGCGAGTGGATTTTTGGATTTTTGCAGTGACTAACCTACTCACTCTGAGCACCAAGGCCGATTTGGCTGTGCGCAGCAGGCACCAGAGACTTACAAGGAGACATTTGTCGGAGGGAGGGCCCAGGCAAGAATCACTCGGTACAGAAGTGCTGGCATATCTATTTTTCCCTCCCTGCTCTCAGGATGCAGACACAGAGCCACCACAGCCCTGACATCATCAAACTGGATAACAGAGGTAGCTCGCCAGAGGATTCCCTGAAGCCCCGCCTCCCGCAACTCCCAGCTCCACCCAAGCCACGCCCAGGTATATCCTCAGAGAGTCAGGTGCTCCTTGCTGAGCAGCGCCTAGACTCACACTGGAGCCAGCTGGCTTTGGTTTCTGGTGTGGCCTTTTGAGGCAACTATAAGCACAGCATCTGTGGATTGCTGGCTAAATCTTAACAGGTGGCCCTGGAAGGGCACAGGCTTGGGCTAAATTTGGCCTGTAGCTGAACTCCTCTCAGGACTGTGCCACTGGACACCTACTTCATAAATTCACACTAATAAGACCGGGAGACTTAGGAGCTTTGCTTAGGACATAGAAACAGACAGAAAGACAGCCAAAATGGGAACACAAAGAAGCAGAAGCCATATGAAAGAAGAGAACAGAGGTCCATATAGAGTCAAGTAATCTAACAGATGCAGAGTTTGGAACACTGCTTATAAAGATGCTCAATGAACTTTTGGGAAGTGTAGAGAACTTCAACAAAGAGTTAAAAAACATAAAAATGGAAATAGAAATTATAAAAGGGAACCAGTCTGAAATGAAGAACACAGTATATGAGATGAGAAGTATAATAAAAGGAATAAACAAATGAATAAAGAAAAGGATCAAATGCCCTATCTAAAGGATGGGAAAGCCAAAACACTCAATCAGAATGGCAAGAAAAAGATGCCAAGACTATAAAAATAATTTAAGAAGGATATGGGACACTATTAATGGTCCAAATATCCATCTGATCAGCATAACTGAAGAAAATCAAGATGTTGAACTGCTGTTTAAAGAAATAATGCTGGAAAACTTTCGTAACCTAGTGAAGGAAATGGACATAAAACCCAGGAAGCTCAAAGGATTCCAAAAATCAGGGATCCAAAGAGGCCCACACCAAGACACACATAATTAAAATGCCAAAGGTTAAATACAAAGAAAGAATATTAAAACAGCAAGAAGAAACAAATAATTACATATAAGGGAACGCCCATAAGACTGGCAGCTGATTTCTCAAAAGAAATTATGGGACAGAAGGCTTGGCAAAAAAAATTCCACAGGATGAAGACCAGGATCTACAACCAAGAATAATTTATCCAGCAAAGCTATCATTTAGAGTTGAAGGACAGATAAAGAGCTTCCCAGACAAAATAAGCTAAAGGAATTTATCACCACCAAGCTGTATTACAGGAAATGTGGAGGACTTCTTTAAGAAGAAAATATATATATCAAAAACAGGAATAAAGAATGGTAACAACTACATTCCTATCAATAAGTACCTTAAATGGAAAAGAATTAAGTGCTCCAACCAAAAAATAGAGGGGCTGAAAGGATAAGAAAACAAGAACCTTACATTGAAAAGGAAGGGAATGGAAAAAGATATTGCTTTGATGAAACTAAAAGGTATTTAAGTCAGACAGAGAAAGATAAACACTATATGATTTCACTTATATGTGAATTTAAGGAATAAAATAAACAAACTAATCAAAAACCAGACTCACAAATACAGTGGACAATTTGGTGTAGGACAGAGGGGAGTGGGTTTGGGGACTGGGAGAATGGGGTGAAGGGTTAAATAAGTACAAATTAGTAGTTAATGGATGGTCATGGGGATGGGGAGCACAGCATAGGGAATGCAGTTAGAATTAATGTGTTGGCTAGGTGGAAGTTCAGGGAAGGAGGAAGTAATTGGGGGGATCATTTTATGATCTATATAGATGTCTAACCAATGTACCATATGCTTGAAACTAAATTTTTTTAAAAAAACTAAATATTTTGATTATAATATTAAGAGTCACTGAGTTCTATTTAAATCTTTTATTTTTGCAGTCAGCCACCATGTTTAGGTTTAGTACATGGGTCCTGGTCTGATTTTTGCAGGCTCTGGTTCCAATGGTAGCTTTAATTTTCTGAGTCTTTGTCGTGCTATTTTGATCCGCTTTATTTATGTAGGGTCACTGGGGTTCCCAGTATGACAACTCAAAATATCTCTAGATATTACCGAAAGTCCTCTGGGGAGAAAATCATCCCCAGTTAAGTTTCTATAGAAACCAAAAGAATTAAATACCCCCATTGAGGGACAGGCCATGATCCTGTGGGGAGAGGGGAATGTATTCTCCCCCAAAGCCTTATGGAAGCACTTAGGATCCAGTCTGTGTGTTTGCATGTAATAACTCCTTTGGCCTAGGAAAAGGAAAGGTTTTATTTGCCTCATTCTATATCTGCTCATACTTGTACTCAGAGAGGTTACTCGTAATGGCTCCTATAATGGAATAGGATTTGATTTCTTGTGTGACCCAGCTCAGAGACTAATTTAGTTCTTGACAAACAAGTGGTCTTTATTAAGGAATTACAGCTATCAAGTTTCAAGGTGAAATCCTCTTTGCACTACATATATATGCATGCATTCTTATATATTCTGCTTTAGCATTCTTATATATTCTGCTCTAAGACATGCTATCAAAGATCATTATCAGATACATCCTTTCTGCTTGTTAGTTGGTTTTCTTCTTATTTCTATACTGCTGAAATGACATCACATGACCTTTTGAAAGGTTTTTCTTTTCTGCCTGAAAACATAGGGCAGTGTTTCATAAAAGCAAGCAAAAGGTTGCTGTGCTTTAAAAAAAAAAAAAAAAAAAAAAAAAATCCCCTTTAAAAAAAAAAGACGGCAGCAGCAGAAGCGAGGTTGTTTATTGCAGAGTTTGACTCATTTGGTCAAAAAAAACTTGTTTTGGTTAACTGTTTATTGCCCTTGAATAAAAATGTCATTCTCAAAAGGTATGGAAATGAAACAAAACCTCACAGAACACTTGTTTACAAAATAGCTGAAGTTTAAAGTCAAATGTGTCAGCTTCTTTGGCATTTTCTGCCTATAAAGCGAGTCTAAATTAGTACATGTTAATTATTTATCTGGAATTGCTTCACTTTATTGGTTGGTTTGAAGTGTATCAATGGTCACTAAACATTTTCCACCAATCTCCTCTAAAACACTGTGGTGTTTGGGGCTACTCAAAATGATTCCAGCTTTTGTTGCTGCCTAAAATGAATCACATGCCGATGGAGAATAAAGTCAGCCTCTTACCTTCAACAAATTAGATTTCTTTGAAACCTGGCCTGTATAGGATAAGAATGCTTTATAGGTTGTGAGCTCCTGGAAACAGAAGTATACCTAGCTGATTATCCACTGGTCAGAGGAAACATCTCCTTCTGACCCTCTGCTCCAGCAGCAACCCTCTGTATACTTGTCTTCAAAGATGTCAAAACTTCTTCCATGATATCCTGATTTTTCTCCTTCTTTGTCTGCCTTCCAAGATTCAGAAAGGGGCAAGCTAAAATGATTTAGAAAGGCTTACATAGCCACTTGCCTTCAATGGTTCTCAAACCATGAGGTCTCTTTGCCAATGAACTTACTTGAAGTCCTGGGAACTATTTTTCCTGTTCTAGGAAAGAATGATTACTCTACTGCAGGCCTAACAACACCCTCCCCCACAATTGATGTAACATAAAACAGTTTTTATGTAGTTTTTGGCTTTTCAGTGGAGCTAGTGTAAGCATCCCTGGTTTCATCAATCTGGCTTTCTTCGACTTTTTAAAGTAAGCACTGGCTCAGGAGTTAAGAGAGAACACAGTGGGCCTAGGAGCCACTGGGCTAAGTGGACAAGTAGGAAAATATAGTCTTCAGCCCTGGCACTGCTTTTGTTCTAATATCAGTGGCATCATTGTGGGGATGCTAAGAATAAGAGGATGACAGAAGAAGTGTTTGAAAGCTGCTGGATGATTTGAGTGGCTCTCAATTTGCTTACTGTTATTTTGGTCAGGCTGCTAGCCTGCAGTTAAATGTTGGCTTCTAAAGAAGCTTGTACTCCCAAGTGAAGTGAGGCAAACATTTTTGCACAGTGGCTAAGAGTATGGGATCCAAAGTCAACCTGCCCTACTTCAATTCTGGTTTCACTTCTTCCCACCTGTGTGACCGTGGCAAGCTAACGTAAGTCTCTGCATCTCAATTTCTTCAAATATAAAATGGGGAAATAATAGTGCTCAACTTACAACATTGCTGTGCAGGTTGTGATAAGACAGTACATCTGGAGTGATAAGGATAGAGCCTCTAAGAAAGTAAATGCTCAATTAGCATTAGGTTTATGACAGAAGTACTTGGAGAATGTCTGTCCTCACAGCCACCACCTGATCAGAATGTCTATCTGGTTCACAAGTATTTCACTACCAGGAAGAATGTTTGCAGGAGCAACTTTTGCATATGCTTTCAGTAAATGGCATGGCAGAGGTGCTAAACCTAGCAGTAGGCTCTCCAGTGCAAGCAGCCTGGATTCTTTCCAGGAAATATTTGATGGGAACAACTTTCAAACATATTGCAGAATTGTCTTATGGTCAGAATTGGCTTTTGAACTGAAAAAAAAAAAAAAGTCATAACTCTTGACCTGGGGCTTTCCATGAAGACTGTAACAACCCAGAATTCCCCAATGCCTCTGCTAAGTTTCTTAGAAATTGAAAAGAGCAACTGAAATTGACCTAAAGTGGGGTTTGTGAATTATTATCACTTGTGTGTGTGTGTGTGTGTGTGTGCGCGCGCGCGTGCGCGCGCGCGCGCGCACGCACATGAGAGAGAGAGAGAGAGAGAGAGAGAGGTTCATGTAGGCAAGGGGATTAGGAAAAAAGAAAACATTCAGTATTGAGTTGTGTCTTTGTTTTAATCAAAGGAGAGTGCTAAATAATAATAAGTGTCTTATAGGTAGTAGAATGAGATGTGGAAAGATTCAAGTGTGCTTAACTGCTTGCCAAATTATGAAGCTTCAGAAAACTGATTTTGAATGCATATCCCTAAGATTGTCTAGTTAGAAGTATTTTCTTTTAAAAAAAATTGGATTGTAGGAGTGACCATTAGTTAATGATAGAGGTAAATGTGCAGGGCCCTAATGGACCACCCAGAGGCCCATGGGTTATCCTAGGAGTTCTCTATGTTTGAGAAGTGGAAAAACAGCCCTTCGTATGTTTAGAGATCATAAAAGGGGATCCCCGAGGTTCCCTGCTCTTCAAGTCTCATCCCAGTTCACAGGGAAACAATGAGAAGCTGTTGCAGCCTATTCACCAGCCCCACAGAAGAGGGAGTTTCTATACCCAGATTCTTTAGAAAGTGTTCTCTGGGCCCCTTCTGTGAGTCCTGACTGAACACACCAGAGCAGAATGTTTCCACTTCCCATCCTGGATGGGTACTGTGGACTGAATGTTTGTTCTTCTCAAAATTTACCTGTGGAAACCCTAATTCCCAATTTGATGGAATTTAGAGATGGGGCTTTCTTGGGGGAGTAATTAGGTCATGAGGGTGATGCCCTCATGATGGGATTAGTGCTCTTACAAGAAGATACATGAGTTACCTTCCTCTCTCTGCTCTTCACCATGTAAGGATACAATGAGAAGATAGCCACCTATAAGCCAGCATAATAGGCCCTCACCAGAAATTGGATCTCCTAGCAGCTTACTCTTGAACTTCCAGCCTCCAGATGGGTGAGAAATACATTTCTGTTGCTTAAGCCACTCAGTCTATGATATTTTTAACAGCCTAAACTAAGACAATCGGTATACCCACTCCATCTTCCCTCCATTTCTTTAGGCTGGAAAAGACTTGTTGACAATGTGAGACAAACAGATGTAGATTCATTTGGCTTGGTGTGGACTGAGCCTGGGTGAAGGTTAGAACAAATTGCTTCTTCAACTACCTGAGAAAAGCAGGATAAGGAAAGAAATGGAACTTATCCTTTGAAGACCTAAAACTAATTATCGACATTGGCCATTTATAACTATTTTAACATATGATTTTCATTAATTTGTTAAAACAAATATATCATCCATATAAATAATAAGTGCTAATGCTTAAGCACGTCAATGACCCAAGCATGTTCACAGTACTTTACACATATTCTCTCACTTTTTCTTTCCTACAACCCTCTAAAGCAAGTATTATTATGCCATTTTTCAATCAAAGAAGCCACAGCAAAGGAAATGAGTGGTTAAATAACTTGTCCAAGGATACAGTAGTAAATGGAACAACTGGGACTTGAAACCATTGCTATCTGACTTAGAAACCCATTTATCATATGGGAACTCTATGTACTTTTCTTGTAACTATTCTATAAATCTAAAATTTTTCTAAAACAAAAAAGTTATTGAAAAATAAAATCATTATCTAAATTGCTCTCCTGTTACCTCTCAAATAACTTATGAGAGCTTTGCTTTGTTAATATGCTAAATTTCCTTGAAATTTTGAAAAACAATGTGTATATTTTTACCTGGGTGTCCTTCCAGCATCTATATTCCCAAAGTATTATCTTGTACTTCTTGATATTAAGCACTTAGAAATAGAGCTGGCTACCTGGAAAGCTCCCAATAAATGTTAGGCATTGTCATTATTATCTTCATCATCGTCATTTTCTTCACAAATAATTATTTGTTACATTATACTTTTAAAAGCAGGCAACATGTTAGACACCCCCGCTGAACTGTGAATGACTCAAGAGCAGGGGCAGTAGTAGGTTCTCAATAACATTTTATAAAACAAATACAGGCATATCTCATTTTATTGCACTTCACAGATATTGAGTGTTATCAACATCAAGGCAAGGCCCTCCACCAACAAAAAGATTATGACTCTCTGAAGGCTCAGATGATGCTTAGCATGTTTTAGCAATAAATATTTTTTAATTAAAGTATGTACATATCTTAGACTTAATGCTATTGTACCCTTAATAGAGTACAGTATAATGTAAACATAACTTTGATACATACTGGAAAGCCAAAAAAGTATAGGTGACTCACTTTATTGCGGCATTTACTTTATTGCAGTGGTCTGGAAATAAGCCTGCAATATCTCTGAGGTATGCTGCAAATCCCTGTGATCACAATTACATCTTTCAGCAATGTATTTTAAAAACTGACAGGAAGTTTATTTCTATTTCTATATCTAATTCACCTTTGCCCTGAGAAAGGAAGGATATTGCTAAAGTGCTATCTTCTCTGTGACTCTTGGTCACTTTGTAAGAGGAGAAGCCCCATTGCTCCATCCAACTGATGCTTGGGGTGGGATATGATCGACTTAAATCCACCATTGCAAAGGTGGTTTTCCTCACTCATGTCCTCTTTCAGCGCTGACTCAACTAGATCCAGCTATCTTCTGCTGTGCATCAGGGGAAAATCTCCAAATGGGAACAAAATTAAAGTGACCCTCATGCCTTATGGATAAAATTTAAAAGAAATAACATCATTTAATTTTTTTCTTTGCTATGTTCTCATTTCCACTACATGTCAATTCCTGGAATCTAGGAAGATTCAGCGTACAGTTACAGAAGCCTGATGCATCATCGGGAAATGTGAACTCTGAAAAACAAGTTTTCAGTGCAGCTTTGCTGAGCTAACATAGTCTGTGTTCACTGAGATAGCAGGCCCTATTGCATGAGTTTGCTCAACCAAATGGTGACACTCAACTAGGATATTTTAAAAGATGTTAGTTTCAGGTAATTACAGGAAATAACCTCTAGCTCAGCACTATCCAACATAACTTTCTGCAATGATGGAGGTTTTTATATCTGCACTACCCAACGAGGTAGCCACTAGCCACATGGAGTTATTAAGCCCTTAAAATATGCAGCTGAGAAACTGAAGTTTTTACTTCTATTTAAATGCATTGATATTTAGCTAGTCCCATGTGGCTAATGGCTACCATATTTGGCAGTGCAGCTCATAGGTGACCAACAATCCCAGTTTACCCAGCACTGAGGGGTTTCCTGAGATACAGGACTTTTCGGTGCTAAAACCAGGACAGTACCAGGTAAACTAAAACAATTGGTCACCCTAAACCAGATCCCTTTGTGAAATATGTTTGGCATTTTCGAAGCTGAGAATTGGTCATATTCCAACTACAATGTAGAGTAACAGGGAGAGAAATGCAGAGACAGATAAAGAACCGAGAATTTTCCTTCCCAAGCAAAATACAAATAAATGTTTTTTCTGAAAAAAATGAAAATGATGAGACCATGGATTGATCCTTTAACTGAAGCAGTCTGTGTAAAACTGCAATAAAAATATGAATATAGAAACCACAAAGAAGACACTCATCCTCAAATTACATGTGGAATCCATCAGTAACCTACTTGACTATATTTTGAATCCCATTAGAAAATGGTAGCGATTGGTAAGTTCACTGAAAAGTCATAACTGCCTTGAATTCCAAATCCTAATCACAGGTGTGTTCAAGAACCATTAGAAATTTCTTCTCGGATATACTTCTCCTGGAAAAGGGTTCTCTACTCCATCTCTCATTTACTTGCTAAGCAGAGAGCCTGGAACTCATCACCATAAATGGATTCCTCCAGGTTAAGCATTGTCCACTATTAAAATATAGATTATTGAATAAATATCTCAGAAGATGGTGGACTAGGTGAAAGCAGAATTTGCCTCCTCTCAGGTCCACATTGAAATTACAACCAAATTATAAAATAATCAATGTGGAGAATCACCTGAAGCCCAACTAATCATAACATGTACTTCTGATAATATAAAGAACGAGCCACAGTGAAGCCGGTAGGAGGGGCAAAGTCACAAATTGGGTTGGATCCACACCCACTCCTGGTGGAAGAACACCAGGAGGAGAGCGAGACTTCAGTGGTTCCCCTGCAAGAGAGAGGGGTCCTAGCTTCATTCAGGGGCTCCCTAGCCCAGGGTCCCAGCACAGGGAAGAGGAGTTCCCAAAAAATCTGACTGTAAAAATCAGAGGGGAATCTGGCCAGCTGAGATGGAAAGAGACTGAAAACCTAGATGCCCTTTTAAAGAGCCCCCGCTCTCTTGCCTGCGGACACTCACCTGGGGCACCAGTGGTGGATCAGAGGCTTGCGCAAGATTCACACAGGGAAATGCTGCATTACCTGGCGCCAGAACAAGGGCTGGTCAGGCAGCTTCTATTGTGCCTTAGTGGGCCCCTCTACAGGCAATCTACAGACAGGCCAGCTTGCCTGTGCAGATTCCTCCCACTGGGCCATTAGAAAGCACTAGAATGAGGAGATTGGCCTGCCCCACCCAACCTGCAGATTGCTGGGGCTTTTGTTGCTAGATGGCGGCCACGCCCTGCTGCACCATTTTAGGGTCAAATTTCGCAGCAGGCAGCCAGCGCTGTGAGCAAGCATTCCAGAGACAGTTTAAGGCTGCCAACACGAACTTGGGAGGATCTCAGGGATCTGTGGGCCAGTCCCAGACAGCAGCTGGTCTTGCTGTGATCTGTGACTTTTGTGGGAACGCACAAATGATTACCAAAGTTGCAGCAAGACTGAGGTTGTATTGGCCAATAGACATATGAAAAAATGCTCAAGGTCACTAACCATCAGAGAGATGCAAATTAAAACTACAATGAGATATCACTTCGCATCTGTCAATGGCTATTATCAATAAATCAAAGAATGACAAGTATTGTTGAGAATACATAGTAGAGAAAAAGGAACTCTCATATTATTGGTGGGAATGCAAATTGGTACAGCCACTACGGAAAACAGTCTGGACATTTCTCAAAAATTTAAAAATGTATATACCTTTTGACCTAGCAATTGCACTTCTGTGTATTTATCCAAAGAAAATCAAAAATTTGTAAAGATCTATGCGTCCTACGTTCATGGCAGCACAATTTACAATAGCCAAGACATGGAAGCAACCTAAATGCCCATCAACAGACAATTGCAAAAAGAAGTTATGGTTCATATATGCAATGAAATATTATTCAGCCATTAAAAAAATGAAATCCTATCATTTGCAATGACATGGATGGACCTAGAGGTTATTATGCAAATAAGTCAGATGGAGAAAGGTAAAAACCATATGATATCACTAATTTGTGGCATCTAGAAACAAAAGGATAAATTAATCAAAACAGACTCACAAATATAGAGACAATCTGGTGATGTCCAGAGAAGTGGTGGTGGGAGGGGCAGGGAGGTGGTTGGGAGGCTTGGAGAAAGGGGTAAAGGATTAAAGAAGTTCAAATTAGTAGTTGATAGATGGTCACAGGGATGGGGAGCACAGCATAGGGAATACAGTTAGCATTAATGTAATGGCTAGGTATAGAACCAGAGGGGAGAAAGAGCCATCAGGAGGATCACTTTAAAATTGTATAAATGTCTAACAAATGTAATGTATACTTGAAACTAATAATAAAATAATTTTTTAAAAAATATATACAGATTATCTTCTAAGAGAGGTCACATGTGACCATAATTAGCACCATACTGTAATTTTTAATTTTTCAAATTGATCTCAACTACCAAGGCCTTGAAGGAATGAAATAGAGCCATGGTCTCCAAATACTTTAGATTATTCATCCATACTAGTAAAAAAATTTGAGCTATGTCTCTAAAATATGTATATTTATGGTGATTACTGTCAATCCAAACATTTTATTAAAGAATTTTTATATATATTTGAAGAAGAATTGCACTGTTACTTTTTATTTTGTTTTAGTTTGCTTTGCTTTGCTGTTCTCATGTCTCTGGTTCACTTGACTCAAATCAACATCCATATTAAAATGTATATGTATATGTAATTCAATAATATCAGTTATTATATTATTACAGAGTCATATGGCTCTGTAAGTAATGATGTCTTAGATGTCTTTGCATCATTAAGGAGAGTTAAAAATTACTCTATTTCACATTCTAGCATTTATTAGATTTTTATTTTTTATATTTTGTTCCTTTAGACTCAATCATTTCTTGTGCATTTATTTTTATTGACATTGGGTCATTGGAGGATAACGGTAGAGACTAGAACTACAATTGCTGAGTTAAATTTGAGGATGAAGTCAAGGCCTTAGTTCTGGTTCCTTTATGAACGAATTTATTTGCAATTTTTCTGGCAGTGGTTACCAAACTTTATTGTGCATAAGGATTATTTGAGGCTTAAAAAAAAAAAAATCCTGATTCCTCCCACAAGATTCTGCTTCAGTAGGTCTGGGGAAGGGTCAAGACTCAGCTTGATAATATGACATTCTCCCACCCCCATACTGGGGCACAGAGTGGGAATGCATAATCACTAATGCAACCTCATAGTGTGCAAAACAATCTCAACTGTAACCCCTACTCATGATCACAGAATTGCTAAGAATGGGGGACTGGAAGGAGGAGGTGTGTGCATCTGGGTTTAGATGTGCACAAATGGAACACCAATTTCTATCTATGAAGCTAAACACTTAGAATTCATTTCCTTTTCTCTATCAAAGAGGAAACGTGTTTCAAATATATCTACTTTCAATAAACTAAACAATCTTTTAGAAATTATGCCTTTTAAATCTTATTCTTCTAAAATATTATTTGTAAATTCCTGTCTCATTAACAACTGTGCCATTTCGTCCCTCAAAAAATTGAATAACTTTCATGGTTCACAATGAGACTCAGGTCAGGTGTGACCCTTCGCCCTAGAGCAAATTTATTACTGGATCACCAAAAGAATATAAACATCGTATGACATCCAACTATACATTTTGCTATTTGCCACAGATGAGTTATGTAATGGGTGAGGGGAATAGATATATAATTTATTTCCTAGAAATCATTCAAGCCCTGCAAATAGACCCTAAATTAGTGAATCTGCTCTTCAGATGCTAAACATATCCAAATCTGTCTGTTTCCCAGCATGAACACAGGTAGGACTCTAGATATACTCATTGATAAAGAGAATGATAGTAACTACAGAAGAAAAAAATCAAATATTTCAAATTCAAGTTCTTCATTAATCCTATTGCAATTTTGAAACCTTCATCATTTTCATTTCTTTGTTTTGAGTCATGATCTTGAAAAATCAATAAGCATAGTTAATCTTACTGAAGTTCTTTCTCTTTGCTTATTGAAATTAATTTACCAAGTCATAGCTAATTTACAAGTTATGTTTGCACTAACTGTATTTTGTATATCTGACCCATGGTATACTATTGTGCGCTGTGATCCAGCTATGTTTGCACTAACTGTATTTTGTATATCTGACCCATGGTATACTATTGTGCGCTGTGATCCGTATTTCTATAACCCACATTATTAAAATTCAGAGAAGCAGGAGAGCTTTAGGGGACACTTATGGTGTGAGGAAGGAGGATTTCTTGTTTCTTGATTTCACATATTGTATGTCCTCAAGCATAAATCCATTATTTGCTGCTCATTGAAATCTTGTCAGTTCTGAGAGAAAAGTATTCTGGAGATAATTTTAAATTAAGTTCACGGATTTCTGACCCAGGATCTCTGTCATTTGCTAGTGAGGCTCAATAAGAAGATCTGACAGCAAAGGTACCTCTAAATAGTAGGGACACACCATGCTATAGAGGGTTTACATTCAACATCTCATTCTACTGACTTCCTTCCAGAGCCATCATGCTTCCCCACTAAATCTCACCTCTCCTCTCTTGTATGCCTTCAGAATGGTTTTCAGTGTTTCCCAAGTATCTGTCAACTAATTTCAACTCTAGCAAATGGAGAAACTAAATAACTAAATAACTAACAGTTATTAGGCTTGACTGAATGGCACAACACACTGACCAGTGATTTCCCATCAGCATGTAGTGTGTAGGGATGCCCTTTTTCTCCCCCTTCCTCTCTCAACTGGAAATTTCACCAATGTGTATGTGTATAAATATCTGAGACACTGAGAATTAATGCAGGGTGGGCTGTACTAAACACCCCTTAGTTTTATTTTTTTCTCAGGGTGTAGGGAAAATTTTTCCTTATTGTAAATGACAATTGAACTCCCAGGCTTTGAAAAAAGGAAAGCTGGGGAAAGGGCATTTTCTTAACTTCAAAGTATTGAAGGATGATTCACTGTGTATTCAAATGGCTGGTGCTGGGGGACCCACTGTTGCTTATCTGGGTAGGTGAGTTGGGTGTGGTGCAGTGAGAGTGTGCACACCTAAGCAGCAAGTGGTGGGATACTCCTGGGCTTGCTCTTATCTCTGTCTTGTTGCATTTGCATAGTCTTAATCTTCTAGAAAGAGGTCACTCATCAGCTGAGCCAACAGTACCAGGTGTTCTTTATGAGGGGCCTCTTGCAGAAAGAATCCCATATTGGTTGGCTAACCTACTAGAGACTTTAACAGTTTAAAGTTTAGGAAAGTTTGGCTAGATTAGAGGAGGGGAGTGGTACCTGGGCAGATCACAGATGAAGGTTTGGAGGTGAGGAAGTCCTTACAATGCTTTAGGAAACACATCTTGCTGAACCCTGCCTGCTCTGCAGTTTCTATCTGCGCGTTGTTTGGCCCAAACTGTCATAATCAGTACCTAATGGGGCCAGAGGACCATTTACCCTACAGGATTTCGTAATAAATGCCCACCATTACCTGGGTATCTTTTGAGAACAAAAGAAAACAAGATACCCTGTGTAGTATTTAAGTTGGAGAAAACTAGAAACAGAGGAGGATAAAAGGCATTTGTACTCTTGGATCCTATTTTATCTAGTGGGCAGGAAGTTTCCCCAACAACCCTTTCTCATCTCTGACCAAAGCAATGAATAGCATTAAACGCTTCATGTGATCTCACACTAGAATTATAACTGAGTGAACATCTGGTAATTGTTTGTTGACACAGAGGATAAATGTTCAGAATTCCAAGTTGCAGTTCTTGGAAGCTACTCAAATCCATGTCCCTGCCCACCCACTCAAAGCTCCTCTCTCTCTCTCTCTCTCTCTCTCTCTCTGCAACTGTTCATCTTCACAGTGATGAACCTCAGATGCTGACCCTTACATGCATGGAACTCACCCAGACTACTGGAGTCTCCTAGGAAGGGAAATGTATAGAGGTCGAGATCAAGCCCAGCTTCCTGTGCACAAGAGATTTTCAGGCCCAACTGAGACCATCTCAGTCTAGAATATTGGAAATGTTAAGTGGAAGCAGCAGCCTCTTCTCCCTCTCACCTGGACATGCAGCCACCTCTCCCTCCAAGTAATTGTCAGGCATGGCAGACACTCACCTGCAAGCTATTTTTCTTATTATTTGGCCTCACCTGTGGTTTCCGAAGATTGGCTCTCTTCTGAATACAGTCAATGTGACTGAGGATGGTGAAGAGCTAAGGTCTCCCTCTCAGGTTGGTGGTAACTCATTTTGTGGATTGAAAAATAAAATAAAACAAGAAAGGTGGCTCTGGTCTGAAGAGTTTCTAAGGCTGGTAGACTGTGAGAATGCTATTCAAGGTGAGCAGACAACATACCTGACTGATGAATGGTAACAGTCATGACTGCCAGAAAGTGTGGGCGTAGTAGCTGGCAAGAAACACTTTTTTTTTTTTTTTGGTTGAGTATTTCAGAGGCAACTCCCTCCAAAGTTGGCATCATCCACCTGGAATAAGGAGGTGCAAGAATAGGGTGCTGGAGGAAGAGTGTGAGAGGGTGTCGGGTGGTTATGTGCAAATGAAGTACAGTGGGTTTCTATCAATGAAGCTAAAAATTAGTTTTTCCTTTTTTGTTTAAATAGCTTTATTGAGGTATAATCAATACTTCATACAAGGGACATATTTATTGTGTACAATTTGATGAACTCAGACATATGCAAATAGTTATGATACCACACTCAAGATAATAGACAGATCTAACACCTCCCAGTTTCCTTATGTCTCTTAGGCTTTTTGTTGTTGTTGTTATTTTTGTTTTGTTTTGTTGTGGTAAGAACACTTACCAGGAGATTTACTCTCTTAAAATTTTCAGTGCATGATGCCATATTGTTAACTATGGTACTATGCTGTGCAGCAGATCTCTAGAACTTATTCATTTAGCATAACCAAAACTTTGTAATCATGGAACAACATCTCTCCATTTAGAACCATTTTCTTTTAACTAAACCTCTGTTTTACAAGAAATTACAAGAGCTTTGGGATTTTTCAATGAAGCAACATTTTTAGCAATGGTTTTCAAACATTTTTTAAAGTACTGGAAGCTTTAAAAAAAATTAAAAAAGAGGAAGCCTCTTTTGTTCAAAGTTCTACACCTGAGTTCCAAATTACAAAAGCTAACAGAGCAGAGCTACCCTGCCTGGTTGGAATGAGTGCTGGCCCCAGAGACTGACACTTGCTACCAATCTTCCTCTCTATGGCCACAAAGGCCCCATAAGCACCCACATGGAGGCTCCAACACTTCCCCGAACAAATTTAACAAAGCTGTGGGTGAGTATGAAGAGGTTTGACACATGGAGTCTTTATACAACTTATTGTTGCTATAATTAAACTTTAGTATGTGGGCTGCCTAATAGAGGCCAGGAGAAAGAAAAAATAAAGATAGCAAGGATTTTTCCTTTAGCTCAGAACTGTTAGAGCTGTTATTGTCCTATATGGCACTCCTTTCCTAAAAGCTTTTGAACGCTTTGTTTACTATCTACTCTTTAAACACGGGACCATCAAGAGTGAAAATAGAAAACACACCAAGTGGGAAAAAACAAGCCAATTTAAAAATAGGCAGAGGACTCCAAAGAAGATATACGAATGGCCAACAAGCTCATGAAAACATTCTCATCACCCTTAGTTATTAGGAAAATATGAACCAAAACCACAATGAGATATAATTTCATATCCACTAGGATGGTAATATGATACAGAAACAACAAATATTGGTGAGAATGTGGTTAAATTGGAATCTCATACATTGCTGGTGGAAATGTAAAATGGTATAGTCTCTATGGAAAACAGTTTAGCAGTTCCTTAGTAAGTAAAGCATAGAATTGTCATATAAACCTAGAAATTCCACTCTTAGGTATATGCTCAAAGGAAATGAAAACAAATGTTCAAACAAAAACTTGCACACAAATTTTATAGCAACACTACTCACAAAAGATGAAAAAAAACCCAAATGTCCATCAACTGATGAATGGATAAACTAAATGGGGTATATCCATACAATGAAATATCATTCATCCATGAAAGGAATGAAATACTGAAACATGCTACAACATGGTTAAACCTTGAAAACATTATACTAAGTGAAAGAAGCCAGACACAAAAGGCTACATATTGTATAATTACACTTATATGAAATGCCCAGAAGAGGCAAATTATAGAGACAGAAAGCAGATTAGTGGTTGCCAGGGGCCTGGAAAAGTGGGAAAGGGGAAATGACTGCTAATGGGTATAAGTTTTCATTTAGGGTGATGAAAAATTCTGAAATTAGATGGTGGTAATGGTTGCCAAACATTCTAAATATACTTGATTTATAAAATAAAATGATTGATATATAAGTTTTCTGTTACATTTATTTTACCACAATTAAAAAAAAAAAAAAAAGGCAGTCAAAATACAGCCAGCACATTTTTTAAGTGATTTGGAAGGCTTGGTTGGTCTCTCTCTTTCTCTCTCTCTCTCTCTTTATTTTATTTATTTTTTTTACCTTCTTTCATGAACACAGCAAATGCCAGGACGTCGGTGTTAATGAAGGCTCACTCTTGTTTCAGGGGTTCATCTCTCTCCTGAAGGCCAAGGAAAATTGGCCTGGAGTATATGAGTACTCACTCCTCCCTCAAAGGACAACTTAAAAGGGAGACTTTCCAGGAGCCCAGCTGAGAGCCTTCTGGGGCATGACCGAGCACTCCAGCTCACTGGCTTACACAGAGCTACTCTCAGCTTAGGAGGAGCAGCCATAGTTCAGGTCTTGGCTTGTCATGTTGCTTATTAATTCCAGAATCCTCTCCCCCAGCTTCTACCCTAGAAAGAAGACTTGTCAAGAGCTGTAGTCTCAGGAATATTCCTTGGGATTTTGAATGAGAACCAACTCTAGGGCAAGTTTTGGAATCCTGTAGGCTATATTTATCCCAGGTACCACCCCTTTGGCCAGTTTGCTTTTGCTTTTATTTTTAATTGGTGGCACAATTATTGTACCTCTTTGCACAGCCTTCATATGGAGAATATTAAAGATCTTTATATTTATCCCTTCTGTCACAGACCTTTTAACAATGACCATTCTCTTGCATTCTAAACTAGAAGAACGAAACTCTTGGTAAGACAAACAAATTCCCTTCAACCAAGTAAAGGACACCCCTTGGGGAGGCAAGCACCTGCCTGCTCGCCTTGGATGACACAAATAGTTGTCCTATTCTGAGCCAATCTCCCGGGTCCTAAGCAATTCTCCTAAAGAGAGAGTTGGACTTGATTTTTGTTTTGTTTTGTTTTCTGTCTTTAACTACTTCCTGCTCTATCATTCAACAACCTAAATTTAGCTCCACAGTCCATCTTATAGTACAGATTTCCAATGCACCATCAAAAGTAGAAGTAACTATAAGTGGGAGAAGGATGGGGGTGGGGGATGAAGAGGCACAAAAGGGCCAGTAGGAAGAAATAGTCACCAAATTAGTAGAGCTGGATTTTGACATTCCTAGAGGTTGTCCTCAAACACATAATGAATCCCAATACCACCGGATCCCTCTGATTCAAATGAAGGGAGGAACAGAGCTGCCTGCACTGAAATAAGTAAATAGTTCTTTCCTTCCTATATCCATTCAACTGTATGGTGTTGGCACAATGCACAGTACTTGTTAACCACTTCAGGAAAAGAAAGCCACTCACTCTGATTAGCTGTCAGAATTAATTTTCAGCCGTGTTATTATATGGTAGAGAGGAAAAAGGAAACCCAAGGAAACTGTGCTTAAGGCCAGTGCCTAATCAAGTTTTTTCCCCTTCATGTGTTTCATACAAAAGCTTCCTGGAATCACCGGTGTGAGCCATTAAGTTCTTCGATTCAAGTGTTAATTAAATGTGATATTTTAAAATATACACTCCTCTTTCCAGGTAGAAAAATCTGAACCTTTTGTAAACTGCTCAATGCCTGTTGGTCCCCTCTTGCAGCCCTACTTCATTGCCTGTACCTTCTATTCCCCTGTTAGTCACAACCCCAGCAGCAATAAGTGTAGAGTACTTATTTCTGCCAAAAATGTTCCCCCTGAAAGGGGCTTGCTTTATTTTGGTGTGTGTGTGTGTGTGTGTGTGTGTGTGCTTGAAAGAAAGGCATATTATAATATCAGGCCTCTTTGTTTTCCCTCTTTTAATACCCACCAGTTCTTCAAGATGTCATTGGCAAACACAACACCATTTGCTTTTGTTCACTTTACAAATATTTTCCACTTGAGCCCTATTTCTTACTTACAACTGCTGAGTGTCTTGCTATGGAAATCAACTGTTCCAAAGTAGTAGACCAAATGAATGCAGCCTGTGTGGTTTTGATTTAGGAAATATTTACTAAGCTTTTGGTCTGAAATGCCTTGGAATCTGGAACAGTTTGTAGTCTCTTGGGTTCTTGATGACAACTCAAATGGTAGGTATGTGTGTGTAAGATGGGAGCTGGGGAAGATGGGGAGACTTGGAAAATCCAGTTAATTTGACTGTCATGTCTATTGCAATTATGCAATTATCCACTCAACAACAATTGCTGAATGCCTACTATGTGTTTGCTACTCCTGGGCAAGTTGAGGACTCCCCTGCCCTGGGTGACCATTTAGTTCTAGTAGAAAGCTTGTGTTGGACACTTCTTGGCAGGAAGGTCAAGAGACCAGATCTCATCATTATCACAATCTATGTAAGACATAAGCCCTATTCAGAAATCTGGAGATATTGAATATTTCCCTGTCTTGGAAGAAAGTTTACCACAAGATACTTACATAATTAAGTATATTTTTTTGTTTTAAAAAATGAATAAATTTTACATTATATAAACAGACAAATCACATCATTTTCTCACTCCAATAAAGCCTCCAGACTATTTTACAGAATGCCCAGCTTTTGTCTTGCCAGAGTTCATTGTAATAAGGTGCTTGAAAAGGTCCTTTCTGTCCAGGTTCAAGTCCAACAAATCTAATCCTAATGTAAGCTGCAGCAATAAGAGGCCAGGCAGTTGAGCATCACTTGCCTGGATAACATCCTCAAGATTCTGCCTCTCCCTCTGAGAAGTATGCTCCCTAGTCCCCAGACAGACTCCAGTTTTTATGTAATCGTTCCCCCAGAAGAATGGTCTGTACCTAACCCTAGACTAGGTTCTACCAACCATTTCTTTTTAAAACATTGTAGAAATCAAGAGTGATTCCTTAGTTCCCACTAAGCTCTTGATAGGTTAGGCAGACTTCTAAGGACTCTTAGAAGTATGTGACCAGGTAAACTTTTGGGAGCTCTATCCTAATGCGATTCTCATTTCAGTGTAAATCTACGTATGCAGGCTATGGGGGCAAATGCTGGAGGCCAAGGTGTGGCTCTTCTTTTCCTATGAAGCTCACCATATCTAGTCTAGTGCTAACAATGTGTTGCTATAGGACCATATACTTGTGATGCTCCATTAGTTGGCAACGGTAACTGATATTTTCACTCAAATAGTGAAAACCAACTCTGACCTTTCTCTACCCTGTATACTGATTAAGATTATGTTGGATCCATTGAATAGGAATGTACCTTTATAACAGAAGAGCTATCAAATTCTCAGGCATCCTACCCTCTAGGTTCTTAAAGTGATATCATAGTCTTTTTCCTGCCATTTAAAATAGTTCAAGTGCCATAAAAAGAACTTTTAAAAGACCTTGTTGTAGATTATCTTTTCAAGGGTTTACAACAATATCTCTCATTCTACAGCTATTTTGCACTACGATCTTGCCTCTCTCCCTTAAGCAGGTGGAACCTAATACACTCTCCACTTCCTTGAATCTAGGCTGGCCCAGTGACTCTTTTGACTAACATAATGCTGCCAAATTATACTGCGTACCCCCCAAGGGAAGGTCTTAAAGGACCTACAACGCTTGCCTGTACTTTTTGGAAGGTTCCTTCTTAGAATCCAACCACCATACTATTAGGAATCCCTTGCAGGCAGGTTCTTATGAAGGAGAACTGAAGCTTCTAGCTGATAGCCCAGCTGAGCTCCTAGACAGCAACCATTGCCAACTATCAGCCATGTGACTGAGGCCATTTTGAACCTTCTACCTATTTTAGCACCCAGCCAACATCATGCAAAAGAGAACTTCCCAAATTGTGAGAAATAAATTACATTATCTTACTTTACCTTAAATTACCTTACCTTACCTTATACAACCAAGTAAGTATTGAGGTGATTTGCTACATAGCAATAGATAACCAAAATTGGCCGTTTAAGTACCCATTTTCCCCCTAGGTTATATGCGCATGTATGTGTGTGAATATGGAATAGTGTTTTCAAAAAACTATTCTCATATCCTGCACTTATCTAATCCTTTATGTTTACTACTGACTTGATAATTTCTAGTAAATCTTACAGCTTGGATAGGGAGAGAGAGTCATTATTAATTTTGAGGTTGAATGATTCCTTTATCATCTCTTTTCCTTTTTTTCTTCATACTGCTTCAACAGTGATCTTTCTAAAATACAGATCAAATCATATTGGTCTCTTTTTTCAAAAACACCAATTATTCCACTTTAATTACATAATAAACTCCTTAGCTCAACAAATGCTTTTTTTGTTGAATGTCAGTTTTCCAAAACAAAGATGCTGTTTGAAGTAGCGCTTTGTTAGAACAAAACAATCATCACTGTGGAGATGCTGGGGCCACTGGTCCCAGAAGCAGAACTAGAAATCAAAAGTCAGAAGAGAGAGTTAATCTTCACCTTGACATAGAAGATTTGGACCACCTAGAGATTTATAATGTAAAATCCAAGTTGTGGAATGAGTATTGAACAGTGGACTCGGGCACATTGGATTTGGATTCTTAGAGACCAAGTTGGACTAGAGTTTAGGCAGACTATGGTTAGAGGTACTATATTTGTTCTAGAACAGAAAAAGTGAAATAATGCATGTAGAACTAAAATTCCTGTATGCTTGATCAAATTAAACAAAGATGAGAAAAATGACACTAAAAGTTATCACACTCTAACAATAGAGAGTTCTATAAGCAGCTCGAATCATGCCATGAATCCCAGATGTGGCAGCTTTGGCAAAAAGAGAAGAGTCCCATCCTGTGTACAAGGCCAAGATTCACTTAGAAACCAGGGTATTCAAGATCAGAGATTAAAAACAGGAATTGTGTTGTCATGAAGAGTCTTGATTACCGAGTCCCAATATTCAAACCAAACAAGTAAAGTGTAGGGACTGAAATCTTTTCCCAAAGGCATAACCTATATGCAATAGGACCTGTGGCTCTTAATCAACCACCTCAAGGTTTCCAGAATATGAGTGAGTATCCCTTGGGAAAAAACACTGATTAATGGAATTCTTGGCATTGAAGGGCAGATAGTGGCAGGGATGTGGGGTGCATTTTGGACAACTAGACTTTCTTGTTCTCTTAAATCATGCTATTTGGTTTCCTGACCACTCCTATGGGAAATCAGGAAGGATAAAAAATGAAAAGAATCCAGATATATTTTTACTTGAATAATGACATCATAAAGACTAGTTCTGAGTGGCCTATTCAGCCCTCTCTTGTAAAGGATGTGTAATGGACAGGTGATTAAAATCAGAGGCAGGTCTCTTCTCTGTTCTCCTGGTTTTTGTTACAGCTTTCTCCTTCCCAACCACTCCCTATCCCCTACAACTACCAGTTATCTTTTGTTCAAGGAAAAATCAGCATTGCATATATATAAGTATGTTCCAAAGTATTCAAATTAAATGTACTTCCTCTCAAAGCCACATTGGCTAGGACTCCAACATTAATAAGAGTGATGACCCCATTTTCATTAGAAACCTTTGAAAAGATTTACATGAAAACAATGTTTGCCCTCCAAAAGGTAGTGAGCTGAGGTCCATCTGGCCATAGAAGTTGAGGTTCTGTTTCACTAGATTTTGAAGAACTGGAGGGATTTAAATTTTGGAATTAATTACAGATGAATAACACAAAGTTGGAATGAGTTTGCCATAATGTTCCTTCTTGGGACATATCCATCTCATTAGGTCACTCTGCATTTGGGGCCTCAGCTGAACTTAGCCTTGTAGGGCATAGTTATGTTGTAGATCCATACTTCTCATGCTTTAAGGTATATACAAACTACTTGGGACCTTGTTAAAATGCAGATTGAGTAGGTCTGGGTAGTGCCTAAGATTCTGCATTTCTAACAAACTCCCAGCTAATGTTGATGCTGCTGGTCTGCAGAACATGCTTTAAATAATAAGGGTATGGTGAATTTACTCCATTGTCAATGAGCTAATAGACATGGGTCTGATTTAAGTTCCACCTGACTTTGTACAAGTTACTTAATCACATTAAAATTCTGATTTTTCACCTATAAAAACAAGTAGTAATATCTGCCTGTTTTCAGTGTTCGATGGAATAACCACTTTATAAATCTGCATTGGTTGGCGATCTTGAGGCCTGCTTAGATTCTCCACCAAGCATATCTTGAACAGCTCTGGGCTTTTCAAGCAGAACTGAGAAGGAAAAGGGGGGAATCTAGCTTCTCGGTGACTGATAGTCCCCATGGCTGATCCCTTGGGTCTGAGTAGAGGGGTAAGCAAAGGCTAAAACTGATCATGGTGACACTACCAGGGGCCAGTTGAAAACCTCAGCCTCCTAGAGAATGTAACAGCTAGCTGTGCCCCCTCTTCATTTCTGAAGGAAAGTCAATGATACAATTTTTATTCTATTTCTTATTAAAGACAAAGGATAGAAAATGGGGCAGGGGGGTGGAATTTACTGAAATATTAGAATCAGTCAATTTATCAGACAGATGGAGCAATTCTCTCTTTGGATTAAAAGTGATAACTCATGTAAAAGGCTTTTGAACCCTTTCATGCTTATACAGTTCTAAGGCCCTATCATTGTGTAGTTCCATTGCTGAAAAAAACCTGCCAAGCCACATGCTGATTATGCTGGATTAGTAAAATTCTTATAATCCATTCAGGTAAAAGTAGTTTTCCTGGATCTAGCTGGTTAAACTGGGATATAGCTAAATGTGAGCGTTAAGATGGTGAGAGACTGCTTGGATAAAGGTCAAACAGAAATCACATTCCCTTGAACAATCATTAAACTCCTAAAGCAAATTTATATCAAGCTCCTTATGATGTTCTGTAAGGTTTCTCCAAATCCCTTTTTACTTTGGTTTTCTGCCAGAAATAGATGCAGATATGGATCAGCTACCTCACAAGAAAAACCTGTTCTCACAAGTTTTATCGTACCACTTGGCAGGGAAAAAGGGTTGGGTAGCGGCTGAGAACTTTCACATGGATCCAGAAAGTTTGGGAATTCAGCCATTTTGACTTACCGCCCACCACTGAAAAGAATCTAAGATTCTTTTCATCAGAAAAGGAGAAAACTGTACAGGATCCAACTTTCTTTTTGGGACAAATTTCATAGATTGTTACAAAGACAGGGCATTTCAGAAATTTTCAGGACAGCGAGGGATCTCAAAGTTGCTATGACTTCCTACCTTCATATCCCCCTTGCCCCTCTCCTCCTACCCTTCACTGGCCTAAGGCAAATTTCCTCAGAAAACTGTAACCCCAGGAAAATGCCAAATTGGTTCTAGAAGGTATGAGGAGTAGTACAGAAAGGAGAGTAGGAAGAATTATTTAGGGGAGGGCTATTTTATGTGTTTGGAAATCCATAAGAAATATGAGACCGAGTCTAATTAAATTGTGAATGATGAAGACCATGGAAATGTAACTGGGAACCTACTAGAATGTCCTCATATTACTCACAAGTTAATAATTTCCCAAAGAGTGAGAGTTTCATGAAGATGCTTGCAATTTATTTTTAAGCATTTTAGAGCTTTAGAATAACACTCGCAGTTTCTTTTACTATTTTCATAGTATTCAAAAGTCTCAAACCCAGGTATTTCAGAGCCCACCCACTTTCATAGATGTAGACAAATTAGTTAGAAACACACAGAAACTTCTCAAAATCATTACAAAGTTTATCTGCAACATGTGAAATATATATATTCTGTACTTCATGATCTCCATAAAGTATGTTGAAGACTATGTGTTGATTTCATTGTAAATTGGAAACGGTATCTTGTTCACTGCATATAACCCACAGTGATGCCCCCAAGCTATCATTGCTTATGCTAAAGCACTTTTCATAATTGGTGCTGTGGAATATATAAAAGTTGATGGGCATTTCCTAAGAATCTATTAGGTAGATACACTGCACTAAGGACTGCAAGGGAAATATGCCATAAGAAGATGTGACCTCCCTGCCTGGTAAAAGGGGCTTCTGAAAAATTGTAAAGGGAGAAAAAAAGAGTCATGTATATAGATTTCAATTTGCCAGTGTTCCCAGATTACTGAGGGGAAAAGAAACCGTTGAACTTGCTGATCATTTGTTGAGTTTATAGATAATTTTATTTCAAGTGCTGTTAGGCCTAATGAAGATATAAAGAGGAATACGCAATGTGATTAAATGAATCTAAATCATTGAGACTTAGTAAAGCATGACACATAGTAAGAGCATAATAAATGTTAGCCCTTGTAGTCATTTTCATCATTATCATTTTTATCATTATTTCTGTCATTATTTAAGGACTCCTAAACCTAGTAGGATAAATGGTATGTGCATATTTATAAAAGAAGGCAGAAAGTATATAGTTTATATTGTTGGTACAGAGAAAATCCTGTAGGAATCTAAGGAAAGAAATAATAATTTCAGACTGGATATAATAATTTAAGATATATAATAGGGAAGCTTGATACTCTTATCCCCTCAGTATTGTGTGTTTGACAAGGCCATCAAGTAAGATTTTTGTAAGAGAGGTGGTAATTTGCCCATCAGCACAAGAATCCCAAATATTCCTGATTTTCTTAATAATGTATTGTTGCTCTGTGCACCATTAATTGATTCTAATTATGTTAAGATCTATTTATATCTTTAATCATATGATCATTAATGAGGAGTTCTCCAAACCTGTTGTTTTTCAGGTGTGTTTAGGTGGTAGAATTATAAGATTTAGTAGGCAATTCTGTGGTCACTCTATTTTTATTTTTATGATTTTGTAGACTTTGATTATATTTCTTCCCAATCTTTCTGTAATCTGAATAATTAATTCTAATATGTCAGTTAATTTTACTAAAATGCATCCAATTGCTTTACTCTTTGAAATGCTTTTCCTCAGGTCTCTGTGCTCTCAGTTATCGCTTTTAAGGTATGACAACATAATGACACACAGAATTCCTCAAGTAAACATATCTTGGTTGGTCTCAGAATGTGATACTGTTTCAATTCTGTTACTAAAACCTATCCCCCTGTTAATATGAGCTGTGGGACTAGTTTCAGGTTCACCGGGAACTGTATATGTCATTGGTCATGGAGTATTGTTTGTTAATATAGGTACAAAAAGAAATAATATTCAGTTATAAATTGGTGATGATTTCTTATGAAGTTGCCTAAGAAGATGATGACATATTATGACTAATCTTGCCTCATACATCATTTTTACATTGTGTGTTTTGGAATATATCAATCAAACTATTTTTTGAGCATAAGTTATGTATTCAGCATTGTGCTAGGCACTCTGGGGATTTCCTTAATAATATATTGTGGCTCTGTGCACTATTAATTGACTCCAATCCTTCTAAGGTCTATTTATATCCTTAATCATATGATCACTAAATGAGTTCTCTAAGCCTGTTGCTTGCCAAGTGCCTTTAAGTAGTAGAAGCATATGGTAGGTCCCCTGTTACTTCAGGAATTTTAAATCTACCTGAAATAAGATAAAATATAAGAGGAGAGCACATGACCCAATATAATCTATAAAAAAATGTTCTGCAGTAAGCTTCAGGCACAAAGAGCTTTTTAGAGTTCAGAGAGTAGAGATGAATGTTGACAAAAGTAGTTAGGTTAGGAACACATTTGGGGGGAGCCAAGAAGAGCTCTTTTGGTCTACATTATGGAGCAGAAATGGCCTCTTGTCATAGCTCCCAATACTCAAGAGCCTTTAAAAATAAAAAATCACAAGTGGGCTCCTTGTGTAACGAAGAACATCCTGTGTGTTCTTATATGTTTTCAAAGGAGGCGGCTGTAAAGAATGAAGCCCTGCAAGTGCTTTTATACACTCTACGCTATTCTTGAGCAAAACCAAATGATCAATTGCCTTTCCCTGAGGAAAATGTCCGAGTTATCTTGTCAGGAAAGATGAAAGTTTGCCATCATCCTCATACTCACCACAAAGGAGAGTGGACTATTTTTCAGCTGAAATGGAGCATGTCTGATCGTATCCTTAACATTACCGAACTTTTAAAAAAGCATTACAACTGCCCACTTTTGAGAATATGACTTGATTAAAAGCACACAAGCATTAGTTTCAAAAAATTATCAACTGTGTGTTTTCTCTTTTCCTAAATTAGCCTGCTCTACAAAACAAGCTAATTAGAACAGAGGTAAAGTGAAAGTGGGTCAAGCTGATCCAGATTCAAACCTCTCAGTCTCTTTCAGAGGATGATCTCCTAGGGCCTTCCGCAGTTACAGACATACTACTCCACGTTACTGCCACCCACGGAGGATGGTTTTTTGACTGAAAAAACACATGACCTGTACACCATCAAGCATTCATGGAAAGTTTCTCCTTTGTTTGCTGTGGCAGACACAGGGCATCTGTAACCAAAATGAACACCTAGGCAAAGAAGCCTGGATCAAACAAAGCCTTGTTGCCGCGTGGAAGACAATCACTCACTCTATAGGCTGATTCATCCAACCACTATTTGCTGAATACCTGTGACCTGCTGGACACTTCAGGTAGGAACCATCCATGCAAAGATAAATGAAGCCTCACTTCTGAGCTCTCTCTAGGTCTGGGAAGAGCTAGACATGGAAATACATAATCAGAATACAGTACAGAAAGAGACATGGTACAGTGATAAACAAAGTGTCATTAATCTCAGTGGAAGGTACAACTAATTCTGGATGAAGTGTGACAGTCAAGACAACTTTTGAACTACTGTATCTTAAAGGGTAAGTTGGAGTTCCAGTAGAGAAATAGAGGTGGACCTGGAGTATTTAAGGACTTGAAAATAGTCTAGATGGAGTATAGGATATAGGGGGTTCGGTTGGGAAGTTGGTAGTAAATGATAAAAAGATAGCTGAAAAGATGGACTGAAAACAGACTCTTGTTAGATGTTATGCTGCACTTTGGAGTCAATGGAGGATCTTTAAAGGTTTGTCTTTTGGAGAATAACATAAGGAATGTGGTGTCTTATATACACTTAACCTGTGGCAAAGGGTTAGCAAGAAGTGAAACTAAGGCTGGAAGAGAGAGTTATTAAACTATTTGCTCTCAAACTAGAGAGTGTATGAGAGACAGCTCATGCTGCAGGTTTAAAGGACAAGTTTCATCAGTAAGAGAAAGCTTACCAGCTGATTCTTACTACCACCGTAGAAGTAAATTCTGTGTGGTTCTTCTCATTCTAACAGCCAGTCACTCAGTCACTCTAACACTCACTCATCAAAACTTTATTGAACAATTATTAGGTGCTAGACACTGGAGATACAAAACAGACGTAGTTTGCCTTTCTTGGAGTTCAGACTGTAATGGAGAAGATGACAATTAAATCAGCAATTATAATTCAGTTTAATTCACTTGGACCCAAGTTAAATACAATGTCTAAAGATCCGCAGTTTCAGAAATGCTAAAATAGTGCCCTTCACATCTCCTTTGAATTGCCTAACTTCTAGCTTCTGGTCATTTGTTGGAAGAATAAATAAAGGAATGAATACAAAGAGATTTCAGCCCCTCAGAGTTCCGTGCCCCCTGGACCTTTTCTGGCTATAGGACTCCTATCTCTATGATTGATTCACAGAGAGATACAGTCTACTGTATGAAAGTGCTTGGATGGGGTGAAAACCTACTTAGGTATGAGCTACACTTTTTAGCTGGGGGAAGTTGAGAAGGTTCCTTAATCTCTCTGGGTCTCACTTTCCTTATCTTAAAAATAGGGATGTTAAAATCTACCTTGCAAAGATAATATGTAAAGGATTAAAAGGATTTAAGTGTAAAGATTAAATAAAAGGATATATTTCAGTGACAGGCTCAAAGGAACACAGTTAAGGGATAAGTGTTAAGACTCTTCTGGGTCCACCTGTGACCTTCCTACCTATAGAGAACTTGAAAGAGTGTCAGAGTAAATCTCTGCCGCTCTTCTACCTAGAACCTTAAACGACTCCCTATTCCCTCTTTCCTTGGTATAGCATTTAAGGTCCTCCACAATTGAGTCCTAGTCTCTCTTTCCAACCTCATTTTGCTTTACCAATTTGGCATCTCTACCACTTCTTCTAGGGCCCCTGCATTACAGAGAAGCTGGAGATTACATTTCCCCAATCCCTTCTTTCATATTGCTTCAGGTTAGAGTTGTCCAATGTGAGCTATTTGGAAGGGAGAGGAAAAACCATTATTTTGTGGAGGTGATTGCAGTCTGATTGGTGGTAATTTGGTTTCCATTGTCGAATATTTATTCTCTACCAGCCAAGAGCTGGTTTTCACAAGAATAGTAGTTAGTTTGCAGAAGAGAGTATAGTGATGTATCTAAATCTTCAAAGTCTGCATAATGATTCTCCTACCAAGGCTTTCAGAAATTCCATCTGGCATCTCAAATACTTCATTTGCCCTCTGACCTGCTAGATCAAAGCATCCAATTTGTAAAGCAATTTATGTAGTGCCCTGGATTTGTTGCAGATCCTTCTCTTTCTCTTAACCCCTTGCCAAACAATCTAGCTTAGAGATAACTTGGTAAATTGCATAGAACACCATACTTAACTATGACATGTGCTGCCTCCAGAATCCAGAGTCACACCAGCTTTTGTGCCTCTCTCTTAGTGGTAGGAGGTACAAGATGCTATAACTTTGTATTTATCTCAAAAGGAATACTTCAACATTCCCCAGACTTCTGGGCCCCTAAAAACTGTGCCATAGGTTTGGGTTTCTGACAAGAGAGCTGCAGACAAACAGCAGAACTTTGAGGAGGACAAAAATAATTACAATGGTAGCCTTTTATTCACAGAGGATATTTCCCAAGACCCCCAGTGGAAGCCTGAACTATGAATAGTATCAAACCCTATATATATTATGTTTTTTCTTATATATACATACCTGTGGTAAAGTTGAACTTATCAATTAGGCACAGTAAGAGATTAACAACAATAACTAATGATAAAATAGAGCAATTATAATAATATATTATAATAAAATTATGTGAATGTGGTCTCTCTCTCAAAATATCTTACTGTAACCATCCCTTGCTCACAGTAAATGGCTTGGTATGACTCATTTCAGGGGATCCCCTGCTGAAGTCTTCATATAGGCTCAATGCTTTCTAGTGCAACACATGGCTGTCAGTCTGAACACTTTTTCTGTTCACATCTTCCACTCACAAATGTAATGCCTTTTTCTTCTTAACTAAGCACTATCATGTACTGTGGCCATAACTTTTGAGTTAGAGGTGTGACAACAAAACTAGAACAAATTTCTGTTTACTTCTTCACAATTTCACAGGTGAAAAATTTGTCCTTAGCATAAATCTATCTTAGCAACCTTAGCACATAATTTTTTTCTTTCACCTTTTCACTTAAAGAAAGCATTTTATGGGTTTTTGTTTGTTTGTTTGTTTGTTTGGCATATCCAAATTGTAAACATCACTACTCTTGTGCTTTGTGGTCACTGTTAAGTAAATTATGGGTTCCTTAAACACAAGCACCGCAATACCCGAACAGTTGGTCTGATAACCAAGATGGCTACTAAGTGTCTAACGGGCAGGAAGCATATAGAGTTGTGGAAATTTTGGCCAAAAGGATAATTCATGTCACAGGAGGGATGAAGCAGGACTGCATGAAATTTCCTCATGCCACTCAAAATAACATGCAATGCAGTTTAAAACTTATGAATTATTTACTTCTAACACTTTCCATTTAATATCTTTGGACCATGGTTGACTGTAGGTAACTGAAACTGCAAAAAGTGAAACCATGGGTAAGGAGGAACTACTATAAACCTCTGAGATGTGGGATTATTATCACAACAAAAGCTACCAATATACCTTCATGTAGCTTTATCTCAGCAAAATGTAATATGTTACTTTTTTATGTCCCATTCTTTTTCATTGCCATTTCTTAACTGATAAATTAAAATGCCCTTTTTCATCTTCTTATGTGTAATTCTCAGAAGTCAGTTCTTTCTTAATCCGCAGCTATAACTAAGTTCTTCAAGTTTAACACCCTCAAGCATTTATGTCTCTTTTATAGTTCAACACTTTATATCTTGCACTTTATGATTTGTTTATGTGCCTGCTATAGTTCTTCTGGTTGAATTCCCAATATCTACTCCATCTGAAATAATCTAAGCCAAACATAATAATCCCATCGTTTTATTAGTGATAGTTTTAGGTCTTAGAGGCAAATCCTGGCTAGTGAAAAAATAAGAAAAGCTCTAGAGGATTTCTAAGAAAAATTTACTTGCTTATTAAAAAAGGGGGTGCAAAGAAAGAGGCTAAGGAAACCCTCCCCCCATCATCCTTTCTTTCTCCATTTTGCTAACAATATGCGGATTAAGCAAACATAAGAGAGGAAGCCAAGCTGAATCAAATACAGAAGAGTGTCCCGCATAGCTTGGAGCCATGTGCCATTGCCCTGGGAGACTCCGGATCTGGGTTAGTTGCAGGCCTTCTCTACATGAATAAATAAAAAGAAATCCTTTCAGGTTAGTTAAGTCTGTCATATAAGATCTTTGAGTAAAGCATAAGACAACCCTGGAAAGTTGATGGAGAAGGTACTTAATCAAAATACTCATATATTTTTAAAAAAGCAAAACAAACAAAAACTGTTAAGGGAATAAGAATCACTGAAAAGAAGAAAAAATAGGGAAAGAACTGTCTAGAACAAAACTTGCATTATCTCCCTTTCTGAAGTCTTTGTCAACTAGACCAATTATATGAATTTTCATCTACATGGGTAGTCTAGGTTTTAACTGCCCATCAGATTCAGTAATTGTGGCCAAACCTAACAAGAGTGGCCAAACCTAACCAGACTCCTCTAGCATTACTGACCAAGACCATACCTAAAAAAATAATAATAATTTATACAAAATAAAAGACAGATGTTTTCACTAAGATATATCCTATTAGATATATCAAGCTTTTTGAAGAACACAGTGTTACATCTAATCACCACAATTTAGAGTAGCTATTTTCTCCTGGTTGCAGTGCACTGCACATAAAGGTGTGTTGCTGTCTTCAAGCTGAGTTTTGACCATTTCTGTATTGAACAAAATAGTAGATGACATATCTTAGGGACCTTCCTAGGAGTCTGAGTCTGTGACCTTGAGGCTCCAAAAATAGGATTGGTCTTTTGGAGATCTGAGACAATCGTTTTAACTACTCTAAAGTGCTCAACTTCTTAGCATGGAATAATTAAAGCTTTCAGTAAATGAATGCTTTATGTAAGGTAAATGAGGTTCTGTAGAATTTTTGTTTTGTCTTGAAAGACAGAAGATGTTAGTATCAGTGCTACATGGATAGAAGTTGAGCTTTCAGCCCTTAGAAGAATAAGGATAATTACAAAACCTATTACTATATAGTTATTAATTCCTGGCTTCCTTCACCCTAGGAGAAAAAAAAACACTCAGCTATCCTTTCATTCATCATCCTTTTTCCTCCCTATTTTAAATCCTAAATGCATAGATATTACTGGAGGAAATGACAAAAGCAAGGGACAACATGGGAATATGGTTATTGGTAAATTGAAAACAGAAGTTCTCATTTAAGCAACCATTATACTAGAAGACAGAAAAGTATGTCCTGTAGCTGTTGTTTTCCCCCCGCCTCTGTGACCCTGAAAAAAACATTGCTTTATTCACATAAAATCATATGTCTAACGTAACAGAACACTGAAGAATTGATTTTCAGGTTCAAAAGTAGTAATTTACCCTTTCATGAACACACAATACATGATTCTCAGGTACTGATGCTCAGTCTGTAGAAGTAGTGCAATCTCAAGGTAGTGATTGAGTGTTGTGCAGGATTAGAAAACTTAATATAAGATATCTGACATTGTATCAACTCAAAAAGAAGCATAAAAATATAATTATTCTTTATCCTGTGACTCAGTTTACTTTTTTAGAACATGAACACATTATATTACAGAAATCTTAGCACACAATGTTGAGAAGAGTGAGCCAGACAGTATGTTGTCCTTCATACTTTCCTTTATTTAAAAAATTAGTACCTTTTGACTCACCAATACTCATCTTGCAAAAATATGTTCTTAGTACATGCAGTTGAATCACATTTTTATAAAAGCACAAATGTACATTCATAGATGAAGGGCTACTTTGAAAAATAGGTTGAGAGCAAGTGACTTTGTTTGGCTTTCTGGAATAGATACTAATCAGCAACCTAAAGAGTAACCTTAGGAACTTTGAGTAACAGGAACTTTGAGGGGAGAGGACTAGAATGGAAGAGGAGGAAGCAAGCTGGGGACTAGGCTGATTCAAGGCTAGTAACTAACAGGATAAAGGGGAAGCAGAACAGAGAGTGTTCTTTGTCTTTTTCATTTATCTTGTCTATTAAAAAATATGAAATATGAGATAGTGATAATGTGTTAGACATTTATGACAAAAGATTAATTCTGAATTGCCTGGATTATGGTTTGTTGCCATTGGTTGACATATTTAACTAAGTAGTGTTATGGATATTCAGGTAGCTGACCAGAGACTCTGAAAATGACACTTTTTCAGATTTCCTTTGGCACTTTTATTTACGTTCACTCATTTATATGAAATACTGAGTAGAAAGCTATAAATAGACATGAGAGATGAGGTGGCTGTGAAAAATGCCTCTCAAATCTTGGCTGTAGGTGGTATAATTGAATAGCTCCAGCTATTGCATTCTGAGAAACACCATCACATTGGTGCCAACTCTATGCTTCCTGTGGGCTGCCCCCAGCCAGTGACTGAATGTGGTAGGGTTATAAGACAAGCCCTTTCCTGGGAGACAGAGACTCCTCTGATTGGCTTCCTTGGCTCAAGGACTCCCATCAGCTTTGCCAATACTTTCTTAACTGCACCACAGCCTATCTTTTCTAAGGTCTAATGGCTCTTTCAACCTCTTCTGACTCCCCTTGCCATTTTTTCCCCAAAGACATGTTCCCTAATAGATCTCTTATGTAGCTAACCTCATTTTGGAGTCTACTTCTTGAAAGGTTCAGATTAATACAGTAGAGGAAGGAAACTAGTCATTTGTTGGCTGATACCAACTTACCTAACAACATTCATTTTTTAATCTATTCATTTGATATTTATTGGTTGCCTAATATGCTCCAGGCACTGTGGTAGCATTTAATGACAACAGAAACAAAAACTTGAGGTTAACAGAGACTCAAAGACAAATTTGTGCTGACTGCATTTCTAATCTTATCATTGAGACAGGAAGAGGTATTCGTGGTTTGATCAGCCAAGAGGCAGCAGGTTATATAGAGAGGGCAGCTAGACACTTAGACATGAAGGATGTATTTTCTTGGTATTGTTTGCTCTGCAGTTGGATCCACAAACTCAACTTTTCAGTGTCTCAGAATTGATTAGGTTTTTAAGAATGATTCACATTCAGTAAACACATATTCAAGGTCACTGGTTACCTCCATGTTGCTAAACTTAATGTTCAGATTTCAGCCTTCATCTTACTGAACTATCTATAACATTTGACAAGCATAGATGATTAATCTCTCTGCCCTAGAACCAAGAACCACACTATCCTAGGTTTCTTCTTATCTCCCTGGCCATTCATTTTTAGTCTCTTTTGCTGGTCCTTCCTTATACATTTGACCTCTTAGCGTTGCAGTGCTCCAGAGCTCAACCCTTGAATATTTTTTTTCTCTATATACCTTCCCCTCAGCAGTTTCATGCAGCCTCTTTTTTAAAATACCATCTATATAATAATGACTCTAAAATTTATATCTCCAGCCCACACCTCTACCCCAAATTCCAGACTCATGTTCAAATGCCTACCTGACATCTCTATTTAGATGTCTAATAGGCATCTGACACTTAATATGTCCTAAACGGAATTCTTAATCATTCCACTCCAGTCTGCTTATTCCATAATTGACTCATCTCTGAAATGAAAGGACGGCAACTCCATCCTTTCAGCTACTAAACCTAAAAGCCCTGGAGTTATTCTTGAAATTCTCTCTTTTGTAGCCTGTACCCAACTCCAAAGCAATTTCTTGCAACTCAACTTTTAAAATATTTCTCAAGTGCAAGCTCTTATTACTATCTCAACCATACCGTCGCCTTGGACTGAACCACCTAATTATTGGAAAAGCCTCCTACTTGCTCTTCCTTCTTATACTCCTGCATCTCTGAAGCCCTGAAATCTATGTTCTTATCACAGCAGCTCAATGATCATGTTAAAAACTTAAGTGAGGTGTTATGAATTGAATTGTGTATCTCCAAAATTCATAACCCTGGTACCTCAGAAAGCAGTTGTCTTCAGAAATAGTTTTCTTAAATAGGTAATTAAGTTAAAACGAGGTCAGGAGTGTGAGCCCTAATCTGATGTGACTGGTGTCTTTATAAGAAGAGGAGATTAGGGCACAGACAGATACAGAGGGAAGACCATGTGAGGTCACAGAGAAAAGACGGTCATCTACAAGTTGAGGAGCAAGACCTCAAAAGAAACCAACTCTGCTGACACATTGATCTTGCACCTCTGACTTCCAGAATTGTGAGAAAATAAATTTCTGTTTTTGAAGTCACCCAGTCTATGATATTTTGTTATGGTGGCCATAGAAAACTATTGTGGATTTTGATACTTAGAAATGGGCTCTGCTATAACAAATGCCTAAAATGGAAAGGGGCTTTGGAAGGGGGAGAGGCTGGAAAAGTTTTGAGATGCATGTTAGACAAAACCTAGATTACCTTGAAGAGATTGTTTGTAAAAACAAGGCTGTTAGAGGTACTTCTGGTGAGGTCTTAGATGGAAATGAACATGTTACTGAACACTGGAGGAAAGGCAGTCCTTAATATAAACTGGCATGGGACTTGGCCATGTCTAGTCTAATATCTTGTGGAAAGTAGAACTTGCATATGATAAAACTTGGATATTTAGCTAAGGAGCTTTCAAGGCAAAGTGCTGAAGTTTTGACCTGGATTCTCCTGACTGTTTATAGTAAAAGGTGAGAGGAGAGATAAATTGAAGAAGAAACTATTAAGCATAAAGGAACCAGAATGTGAAGATTTAGAAAATTCTCAATGATTTGGCAACAAATGATAAAGTGTGTTCTGTAGAGAGCTCTAAGGGTTAGACTAGACATTCATTTGTTAAAAAGGCTATTGGATGTGACTCATGGTTCCAATCAACCATTCAATAGAAACTTTGCCAGCTAGGACTAAAGAGGACAGGGACAGGTGAAAATAAAGGAAGGCTATTGAACTTCTGGGATTCTATAGGACAGGCCAATAGAACTATCCAGCTGCAAATGTGTATTATCCTTCAAGAGAGGGAAAGGATGACCTTGAAGGTGATTCAGAAATAGGCAGGGCTGCCACACTGCCACTACAGGCCCAGAGGGCCCTGGAAGCAGTGATGATTGTTAGGCTATCTCCTCCTCAGTTCTAGAAGATGAGGCCCACCTTCTTGGTTTCAGCAGAACAGGCTACTGATGCCCAAGGCCACATGTGAAAGAGTCACCCCTACTGTGAAGCCAGTGGTAGGGTCACACCCTTATTGGACCTAGAAGACAGGAAATGGAGCTAAAGAAGATTATTCTTGAGTCCTAAAATCTAATGGAATTCTTGGTAGATTTTGGAATTTCTGGGGACCCATCAATTCTTTCTTCTTTCTGATTTCTCCCTTTTGGAATGGGAGTGTCTATCCTACACCTGTCCTATCACTGTATTTTGAAAACAGATAACTTGTGATAGGTTCACAATTGAAGAGAAATTTTACTTCAGGATGAATCATACCCCGAGTCTCACCCAGACCTAATTTAGATACTTAGATGAGACTATGGACTTAGAGTTGGTACTGGAACAAGTTAAGAGTTAAAATTTTGAAAGATGTTGGGATGGGATGAATGTACTTTGCATATGAGAAAAATACTGACTTAGGGGGAACAGAAGATAGTGTCATGAACTGAATTGTGTCCTCCCCAAAATTCATATGTTGAAGTTATAACCCCCACTACTCACAATGTGACTGTATTTATTTGGACATAGAGCATTTAAAGATATAATTAAGGTACAAAGAGTCTTTATGGTGGACCTTAATTCAGCCTTACAGGTTTTCTTGTAAAAAGAGGAGATTAGGACAGAGACAATACACAGACAAAGAAATGACTATGTGAAGAGACAGCAAGAAGACAGCTATCTGCAAGCCAAATAGCTACCCTGCTGGCACCTTGACCTTGGACTTCCAGCCTCCAGATCTATAACAAAGTCCTGTTGTTTAAGCCACCCAACCTGTGGTATTTTGTTATTAGTGCCCTAACAAGCTAATATATGAAGAGATAAAATTCCTCTACTTAAAACTCTCCAATAACTCTCCATCTTCCTGAGAATTCTTATAGGGGTCTACAAAGTCCACCATCTGGTCCCCAGGTCCCAAGTTGAGGGGTGAGTGTTAGAAAGACCTTAATTACTAGAATCCAAAAGCCTCCTGAACCATTTTTCAAGGGTTACTTGTACTTCCAAGGCCAACAGTGCCAATGATCTGATATACTTTCCACAGGACAGCAATATAAAAGTGCATTTAGTTTTTGCCTTTCTCACTTCTCATTTTGTATTTTCACTTACATGTATTTTCCTTTTGTTAACATATTCTCTCTTTAGGTGTGTCTACATTATTGATTAGATTTTAGAGTTTCATAAATCTCAGATGAGTTATTTAAACCATATGAGTCTTAATTTATTCATATATAAATTGGAAATAATAATAATATCTACCTTATAGAGTCATTTTTCATTATTTAGTCAGTAAATATGTATTGAATACCTCATTGGTTCCTGGCATCATGCTGTGAAGATGAAATTAGATAAAATATATAAAATGTGATGCTCACAACTTGATTTTTATATTAGTTGCTCAAGAAATGATATTATTATTGATTTACCATTATTTTTATCATGATGTTATAATGGAATTCTAATTCTGCTCTTTAATCCAAGAGGTTTTTTTTAATGTGGCTTTTGTATAGATGACCTCATTCATCATTTACTAATTTCAAGTTTAACCTTCTACATTTCTGCCAGTTTATCATCCTACCTCACTTTTACTCTTCACACTCAAATTTCTTGAGTTAGCTATATTACCTGTCTCTATGCACTCATCACCCATTTATTCCTCAACATACTCCATTCCCGTTTTTTACCTCCACACTCCCCAAAACAACTTTGTTATAGGTCATTCATGACCCCTATTGCTTGTATTAGTGTGCTAGGGTTGCCATCACAAAATACCACAGATTAAATGGCTTAAACAACAAAAATTTATGTTCTTACAGTGCTGGATGCTGGAAGTCCAATCAGGTACCAGTAAAGCTGACTTCTTTTAAGGCCTCTCTCCTTGGCCACCTTCTCCTATGACTTAACATCCTATCCACTGTGTACATCCACTGTGTACATGCATCCCTAAAGTCTCTTTCTCTTTTTTTAAGGACACCAGGCATATTAGATTAGGGCTTCACCCTTATGACCTCATTTAATCTTAATTACCTCTTAAAGTCTCTGTCTCCAAAAACAGTTATGCAGGCATTAGGGCTTCAATGTATAAATTTTGGGGGATATAATTCAGTTCATAATATGCTAAGTAATTTTTTTTCTTTGCTTATTTTATTTGACCTTATATGAGAATTCAAGAATATTGTGCACACTTACCTTCTTGAAACCCTCTCTTCTCTGTGTTTCTACAACCCCTGTATGCTCCTAGTTTTTTTCCTCATTCCTCTGGACTACTTCTTGGAGTCCTATTTTCACTATATAAAATTATATGTTGAAGTTCCTTAAGAATTTGACCTTAATTCCTTCACTTCCCACTTTATACTGAACTCTCATTCTATATGAGCCTATCCATCCACATAGCCTTATCCCACTAACACACAGAAAACTGTTTTTTATCTGTAGATCAGAACTGTTGACTTGACTTCTTCGTGCATTTGCCCCTCCGTGGAATATAATAGACATTGAGAAAATCAGTGTTAGTGCTATTTTATTTTCTGTTCAGAATGGTTGTTCCATTGAAATTCATTTACCCTATAAAATCACCTCTCATTCCATTGTACCATCACACCCAAGGAAGGGAATTTCCAGGGTAATCTGGCCCTTTACAGAACTGACCCACATGTGTAGCTCCTCTTGACATCAAGCTGGTAGGGGAACGGGGAATTCCAAGTTGCAGAGTGCATGAAAATAATTTTTAAAAGTTAACTGATAACCATCTACAGTGCAAGAATTCTGTGACTATGTCATTTATGATTAAGGACACTGGTGCTATACACCACACACTGCCAGTGTGAAAGAGGGGGATTTTTTTTTTTAGTTGGAGCTGAGTTATTCGTTTACTAGGCTATGGTGAACAGTTTCAAGATATTACAACTCTCTAGATTTTAGATGTAATTATACAGTTACTGAGATAATATATTACTAATTATTACTAATTAAAAATGAAAAGGATAAAATCACATAATTCACAAAGAACATATACATTGAGCATTTGTACCAGGTTTTAAGCATTGTGCTGGAGAGGGAGCAAGAGAGAATGCACATGAGAGAGAGAGCATGAAAGATAAAAAGGTCCCAAAGAAAAGTTCTCGGCCTCACCAGTGCCTTGATTGTGCCTGCGCCAATCTGCTCATCATATTCAGAATAACTCCAAGTGCATCTTGGACACACACAGTTTTATTTGATGACCTTGGAATGGACCCTGTGCATATTTGTACAGAGGCAGCCTAACTCCACTTTCTGCTTAGATATACAATTCCTACCATCCAAGTTCCTTGCACCAGGAACTATTTAATAACACACATTTTATGTTTGTCCTTATGTAAATTAGCATAAGTGACAATTATATCAAAACCTCCAACTGACTTTTGCTCAAGGACATCTATTTATAAAATGTCATATAATTAACATATCCGTACTCATATATTTATACTCTGTCAAAGACTCTAACTCAAAATAGTTATAGTAGATATTGGTTGGCTCTTTCTTGGATGTTCGGTTTCTCCCTTTTTTGCTAACAAGTTTTTTTTTTTTATCTTAAAAATACCCCTTTTTAAGATGACACAGAGTTTCCTGTGCCAATACCATCTACTATGAGTGTTGTAACCTCCCTCCACCTTATCTAAATCTTTAGGATAAGGATAAATGGGATTTCAGCACAAGAACCCAAACCAGTAAAAAGAAAAACTCTTTAACCATTAGAAATAATGGAGAAACAAATACTTTATGTGACTTATCTTTGAAGGAAAAATAAACAACTTCACTCCATTTTAAGTGGAGTTAAGTGGGTTCCAGTAAAAGGGAGATTAACCGTGCTGAAATGATTTGTTCCTCCCATGTTTGTCCCCATTCCCGTGAGTGCCTGTCTATTTTTCGTATATATGGGGCTCTCACTAAATTCAAAAAGAACTCAAGGAAGTGAAGACTTCCAAGCAAGAGGAAATGAGAGGGGGTTGAAAAAGAACTCCTGATTTCAGTTGAACTCACCCAGATGGCAAAAAGAAAAAAAAAAAAAGTGACAATTTTGACCTTAGAAAGCAGCAGTGTAGTAAGAAAAGTCAACTTGAGCTCAACTCCAATTTCCTCTTTGATGGCTAAATAAATGTTAAATTACTTTGTAAATATTTTTAAATGACTGGTTTTGGAGTGAGAGCAGTGAAGAAAGAAAGGGAAAAAAGGTTAACTACCACACATAAAACAACCAGCTCATATAGCCTATGGACAATTTTTACAGCTGGATTTTTATAAACTCCTTGAAGAGTTGGGCAAGGGATGGGTTTATGATGTTACCATGGCAGTACTGTAGTTTTTAACAAAATATTGTGGCACTGAAGCAGATGTACGATGGGAAGATAGGCACAGTGGTTGGGACAAGTATGAAGGAATTTAAGACCCTCACTAAATATTTCAGTGAAGAATGTCTCACCAGACTGTGCTGGATTTAATTAACTATAGAGTGAGAGGTGAAGGGTTAATCCAAGGTCAGTGTAGGGAGAAAATGAAGCCTGTGACACATGCAGCTATTTGATATTTGCTGAATGCCACACTGTAGTCAATTAGAATAGTAAATTAGCACAGAGCAAGAAGGAATAGGCACTTAGGTTTTTTAAGTCAATTTGCTATGATGGTGTTCAATTATTTAATTTCCAAATACATTTTCCTAAAATTATTTCTATCAATCCAGTCATTTCTTCTGAAATGTTAAAAGTGACTGCCAAGTAAGAAGCATTCTTCGATTTTCAGTGGGAAACAATTTGATCGAATTCAATTTTAAATAATTAAATTTTGTTTAATAGTATTTGATGTCTGTATTTTCCTGTTTATACTACACCATTTTTTTTTCTTATTAAGAGTAGAGAAAAACTATTGGACTTAAATCCTTCTTTTTTTCTTTTTTTCATAGAATCCATAACAAACTTGTTTGTTTGAGTGGAACAAATTCTGAATTCTACCTAGAATAAAGGAAAATTTGTCAGGCATATTGAGCATTTCAAGCATTCATTAATTGATTTAGCAAATATTTTCTTGAGGCATCTGTTATGGGCCAGGCATTGTGCAAGGCAGTGTGTTTGTTCTCGCTAATGAACAGAACAGAGTATCCTTGTCTTCACAGAGCCCTATGGGTTGGAACCCAAAACAATGGCATCTCTTCTGAGCAAGCTCTCAGGTGGGCAGAGGGTATTCTTAATAAACTAACCAGAAGAATGATTAAATGGTCAGTCACCTTTGCAACAAACCTGGGTTATAGAGAAGCTAACTGACTTGCCAAAGATAGCATTTTTGTAGGTACAGACATCCTGAATAGTTCTCCGATTTCTACTCTCTGGTTTGACCACTAGATAGATACTCCATACTATTTCTCATATAAATTTCACATATATACTTTTATATAATATTAAAGACACATTTTGACTTTTTTTCATGATTTTTACAAATAACATAAATTTACATACACAATCAAAATAAGTAATTTATGTTGGCTTGAGTGGCATGAATGAGCAATTATCTCCTACTTACCACTAATGCAGGGAAGAGACAGGAAAGAAAATCAGCTAACTTTAGCAAAGTTACAGAATAGTAAACTCCCAAGAGGGTCCTGAGTAATGTTAAGATGAAAGGTAAACATGAGCCGACATTTAACCATGTTTTCACATTAGGCACAGACATCAATCCAAACTAAGGTACACTGCAGGAAACACTGGGCAATTCTAATTGCACTGATGTCCACAAAAAGAATATCAGAAGGACCTCCATTTAGCAACAGACTTAGAGGGAATGGCAAAAGATTAAGCATAAGCCTTGGGAAATACTGCAGCCTCTACCAGCTGCCCTTCCAAGACTGACCTTGGAGTTTAAGGGCCTGACAGCTGTGAACTTTAGCAGTTGTGGGAATAAGATACTGCAGTTTCTTTACTCCTACCCCAGTAGCTCATGTAATTCATGCAGCCAAAATCTGTTTATTGAATGCTTGTTCTGCAGCAGATATTATACTGGGTGCTAAGAACGCAGTCTCAGACAAGAAAGACTGTTTTGTGTAGTTCAGTAGCGCAGGGGGACTGTGAGTTGGTGATCTGGATATTTCAGTAAACTGAGTTTTCAATTGTTTTGTGATAAGTGACCCTTGCCCTGGTCCCACTGAATCTCTGTCATCAGGCAGACACAAGGACAAGGACCGCTACTCTATGAAATCAGGTGTGGCTGACACAAAGGGGAAAGTGCTTGGTGGTCCCTGCCTGCCCAGTATTCTGCACGTGGCAACAGGTCACGGCGGGAATGGTAGAGTTTCTAGTGCCTCCTCTGTTTTTTGCCATTCTGCACTCCTCTCATAGCAGCTACTTGGAAATGTTAAATGGGTGCACTAATTGGTGATGCTATTCACATCCTACTTCCCCTGATTGCTCAAAGCCAAATACTCCTTGGGAGACATCCTCTTCTGCAAGTGGATGTAGAAGCCCATTGACATACATTTCTGTGTCTGGAAGAGATATTTGGAAGAACAAGAATGTAGGCAGGGTTGTTTATGGTTAAATGACATAAAATTTCATGGGATTCTTATTTGATTGTCTCATAAACTCTCAAACTAAACTATGCTGTTCACTCTATTGACTTGTGGATGTTCATTTTCCACTTAAGGAGTATATACACTTAATTTAAACTAATTTTTTAATGATATCAAAAATTTTGCCTGAAAAGAATGATTATCATTCTAAATACTACTTAAAACTAATCTTGGAATTAGTTGTTTACTCCTAGAAAGAAAGGTTGTAGGACACCGGTTCAGAAGTATATATGTTTCTTTGATGTGAACAGTCAATGGCACAGTTAATCTGTTTCATTTAACCTTGGTTAACCAGACTACTATTACCCTGTTAGTAGGAAAACAAACAAACAAACAAACAACCACTTCCATGAATATAACTCTCTTCTTATATAAAGTCAAGTAGAATAATTGTTTGAATGTGCTTAGTATTTTTAAAAATTTTAAATGTGTATTCAGCATAAAAGAAAAGCAATTTAAGAAAATGCTGACCTGAACTCCAAAGCCATTGAGATCTTTTTGAAATCTATGGAAGCAGAAAACAAAGATGAGGTGGAATTTGTATTGCCTTTTGGGAAATCAAATAACAAGTAATGGTCACCACTCAGGTCTGCTATGTTCGTAATAACTTAGATTTCTTGTGACTTAAATTCTCTGTGACTGTTTCCACATACATTTATGGGGTACCTTCTAAGAATAAGACCCTGTACTGGAATAATTTAAAGATGATATAATTCTTGTTGCGGGTTTGATACTTAGTGATTAAATCTTATTGACAGTGAGGTAAAAAAGTGCTTTACCTCTTATGTAAAGACATTTCTGTCCATGGTTTTGTTTTTTACCACAGCAAATGCTCACATTGGCAGCAACAACACTGATTAAAGCCAACCAAATTGTACACTGACATTTTTTTTTTTTTTTGAGAAAAGGGTTCTAACAACAAAAACTTGCCAACACCAATGAAGTGATTTTAGGCCACCTTGGAGAAGAACATTTTATGACTGACTTTTGAAAGACCCATTAAGGCTGCAGCTCAAACTCTCATTTGGATATGAATGTTTGTTTTTGTTGTTTTAATGCCAACCTTGAGGGTAAATTCATTTATGTCATAGTTTTGAATTACTTGAATTTTCTTTGGCACTGAGCAGGTGAGCCTACCTACAAATGGCCATAACACAGAAAACAAATGTACACATATGCAGACTTGACATATAAAATGCACATCCCAAGTTAAGCTTCTTTCAGCTTGCATTATGAGGACTTTTGAGGAAAGGTGGATGCTAAGCTCTTCTTGATAATAGGAAAGCCATTGGTCTGGAGTAACATCCAGGGGATCAAGTAAAAAGTCAGATAAAGTCAGGAAAGAGCCAACACAGCAGCAGTTGGTAGAGAGCATGATCACAGGGAGGCTGGGAGCTTTGGTGCAGCTTCAAACACCAAGATGGTGATTTTTGAGGTTAAAATTGATGTTCATTAGGAGCTATTGGAAGATTTTGAAATGTGGATGATTTTAATTATTTAATGGAGTTGATATAAATGGCTTCAAATGGTAACAGTGATTATTCTTGTGTAGTTGCTGTTTTACTGACCCTTCAATGTGGAAAGTCCTTTGAAGCCAATAGCCAGCTTGAGAGTGGAAAGGACTAATGAGAAGGAAATGATGGTTACCACAAAGCAGCCAGTGTCATTTTCTCTGGCTCTGGGGAGAACGGTCACCTGTGACACCTTCAAAATCAAGACCCCTTAGAAAGACATGATAAGAAGGTCTCAGTGTTAGAACATTGGCCAGCAAGTTATTTATGGCAACATCCCAGCTGCTGCCAGAATTCCCCTTCTTAAAATAACAACAGGTGGGTGACCTGGCCTTTGAAAACATAGTGTCAGAACATGTATAGGATATATTACTGCTTTTGTTCTCTTCTCACTTAGATACTACCACATTTTTCTATTTATAAATTCACTTTAATTTTGGAATTCAAATATAAAAAAAACTACTAGTGCAGTTATTTCTATACAGATATTTAATAAATATTGCATATTGATTGGTTAAAAACTCCTGAAATTATGTGTGTGTGCAGACATTATGGGTTTGAGATCAATATGATCATCCATTTATCTTGTTCTTGTTTCTGTTTATTGACTTTTTTCTGTATAATATATGTACCAAGTATTTACTGCTTCATCTTCTTAAGAGAATGCAAAACGTGGCCACATTTTCTCTCTCTCTGAGAAAATGAGGATGAATTTCCAGAAATCATTTTAATTAAAATCGATATCCCTTCTACATGAAAGAGAAGATGGAAGCGGCATTTATTTTTCTATTATTTTTCTATTTTCTTAGTCTAACTAAGAGGAGAAAACTGGTGCTGGAGCTTTGGCTGCTAGACTGGTCACCTTCCACTCCTGTCCTGCAGCATGCCCTCTTAAGAGCAGGGAAACATTAAAAGGTTTTGGTCCAGGCCCCAGTTCAACCAAAGGCATTACAGATGGCACAGAGAACTATCTCTGACCTTCATGGCTCCACGGATGGCTCTAATGTTTGTTCCACAGAGATGACATTCAAATCTCATCAAGAGGGACACAAAAAACACAGAATACTGTGATGAGGGAAACAACTCCCCTAACTGGTTCTTCAGCAATCTTGCTTTGTGATGAACCTGCATGCATTTGGTTGAAAGCAGGGACATTGTCAGGCCATGAAGAAAACAGACAGTAAAGGAAATAGGATTTCCATATGCCAGGAACAGAACCCCTCCAACAAGGGAGGCATGCACAGAGTGAGTGCTGAGTGATCTGAAGACATGGTAGTGAATTTAAGGATGAGTAAGGAAATTCTCTTTCCTATTTAGAGGAATCAGAACAAAATCTAAGAGAGACTGGGTCACTCTGGGATATATACAACTTAAAGACAAACTGTATAATCTGGGATAGGTAGCCAGGTAAAGGAAAGAGAGCTCCAGAGCATGGGAATCAGAAAATCTGAACTTTGGTTTTGCCTTGCTTCCAATAAGTTGTGGGTTTTTGGCCAAAACATTTCATCCTATTTGAACCTCAATTTCATCATCTGTGAAGTCTAAGTGTTGGATCAAATAATGTCTAAAGTACCTTTCATTTTTTATAATTATGTGCCTAAGAGAAGTTATCAATTTGATTCGCTTCTCTTAGGATCATTTTTTTTTAAAGCTGGATAACAAAGAAATTTTGCATGATAAAATATGCTGATCTGTTTTAGAGCTATTATTTATGTAATGCCCTGGTTTGGAACTCCATGAGCCAAGAAGGAAACTGACACCGATGCAAGCGCAAGAGGGAGTTTACTGACAAACTCGAGTTTGGACCCCACTTGTTCACTGACGCAGCAGTGGTTGAGAGGAGCCCCGACCCAGGGGTTAGGACCTAATTTAAAGGGTAAAACCGCAAGCCTTGGAGAGATGCCTTGGTGTTACCTGATTAGGGGGTTAGGTTGACCTTTAAAGGGATTGGGTGGTAGATTATTAGGTCTGCGTGCAAAAGGGGGTCGTGTGCAGTGGGGCTGTGTATAGAGGGGGCCATGCGCAGTAAGAGCCAAGTGCAGAAGGTAGGGCCGAGTGCAGAAGGTGCCGGGTGCAGTAATCAGAATATGTGCAGGAGGAAATAAGGGTGGGGGTGCCTTAAGGGCCCACCGATTAGCTGGCTTAGCTGGTTTGGCCAGGTGGTAAGGCATTGTTCTTGACCACTGGCCTTTGGGAAACTTTCCGTACAATTCATCTTGGGATCACTCAGAAAAATGTAATCATTCCAGTCTTTTAATTTACTCTAATGTTTTCCATTACCTCCCTTTGCTAGGTTCATTAAATTTACCATGTGCAATGGACCTAGGCATTCTGATCCTGATATAATAAGATGTCCTAACAGAGAGAGCTGGGCTTTGTTGAACAACCCAGGTTGGTTATCTGCCTATTTTCCAGTGCCTGTAGGATGGCAATAGAGAACACATGGTTATCAGTCATTTGAGCAAGACTCTTCTATCAAATTTACAAGAAAATTATAGGTGCAGCAATGATCAGTGGCCGAGAACTAGTTTCACACACACACACACACACACACAAAGGTAGGCAATAAAATTCATCCTTTGGAAACATCCAAGGAGAACTGCATTTGGACCTTACATTTGAAAGGCTTAATTTAGGTATTAGAAAAACACTGATATAAAAGTTTAAAACTGATAATTACCACAAAAGTCAGCTATTCTGCTCTCATTTTTGGCCCAGAAGGAAGCTGAGGCTCAGAAAAGTTGAATGAATTCTCCAGAGAAACACAATTAAGCAGAACTGAGGCTCAACTTAGGGCATTTGAATTCCAATGTCTTTTCTGCCTTTGCAGTTAGTTTCTTCTAAACAGAACTGGCCCTATTTGTAGGTGAAGACATCACTTAAATGGTAGGCATCAAAACCCACATGCTTCTCCCAGTGTCTCCCAAGCTGCCTGCCACAAGACCTAGAAGTTTTCCACAGCATCCCAGGCTGCCTCATCAAAGCCTTCATTACATGGACACAAAGCCCTCTATGTGTAAACATAAGAAACATCCAAACCTGTAAAGAATTTCATAAGAGTTTATTTGAGCCAAACTGACAACATGTCCAGAAGTAAGATCTCACATGCTCCCCAGAATGGCATTTTGCAGTTTCTTTTATACATTTGGAATTAAGAAGGGAATGTAAGGAAGATTATGTGGTTGTGGGAGAATGCAAGGCAGCGAAACCCCTATGATTGGATTACAGGATAGTTAAGACTATGTGCTCTTTTGAGGGTGGTTATACTTCTAAGGAGTCTGGAAAAGAGGTATTTCAAAGCTGTGTTAACCTAGATGCCCCAAAACAGTGGACAAGGCTCATTTAAGGTAAAAATAACCTTTTACTAGAAAAGTTATAGGCCTGGGGTGTGACTACCCACCATGACCTGCTGAGTTAGGAATTTATGATCAGGTCACCTTGCAAGGTTACTTTTGGATAGATTTATTATAGAGCCTCTTTTTTTTTTTTTTTTTTTTTTGGTCCACAGAAGTCTATTTGCAAGTCAGCTTCAGGAGAGGCTAGGCCACGATCCTCTTGTTCACAGTTGCATTTCCAGTTTTATCACATTGCCTGGTACATAGTCGACGCTCAATAAATATTTGTTGAACCAATGATCAAAAGCTTGAAGAACATAGTAATGAATGAATGAACAAGAACCCAAGATTTCTGTCATTAGAATCATTCCTGTGGGTTAAGGCATTATTCCACGTTAAAATGCAAAAATAAACAAACAAACAAAAAATAAAAACAAAAAACTGGGTGAGGACAGCTGAAACCATTATCACAGCATCTCACATTGCATTGAAGAGTCAAGAGATAAGAAAGCTTTAAAGGAAAACAGACAAGAGCATCAGGGTGGGAGATGAGTGGGGAACACTGCTATACTTGTATTTGGTGGGGGAGAGTCGAAAAAATGGTTCTCATTAGGAAGCCTGCAGGAAGTACTTTCTGAAATAATACCTCATTACTTCCCACTTTGCCTAAGGCTGTCACTATTTGTAGCCAATTCCCCATCCAGAATGGATATTTCAGTACTGATTATAGTCAGTACTGAGTATAGACACAAAAGCATCATATCTGTGCATTCTTCCTAACTGTATATCAAATAAACTTTTCAGAGAATCATCACATATTTTACATTCTTCAATTTCTCTGCACCTTTGAGAGACTCAGGGCAGATGATATTATCTGCATAACTGTTGAGAAAACTAAATCAGGGGAACTGGTCTCCAGCCTCACAACCCTATGCTCTGACCACAGGGGAAAACTATGTTTTTCTTCCATTTGTCAAGACTAATACTGAATTTTAAAAAATATTGTATATATTCTAGGCAAATATGTTTGGAAAATGGTCTCATTTTTTATTAATGAGGGCATTGGCTATAACAATCTTGCAAACTCATCTTGCAGTCTGAACTGTTCCTGCCTTATGTATAACTGTCAGTCAGGCCGATGTCATCCCTCCCGGAATTCCCCAGAGAGACTGAAAAGAAGAAGAAAAGAGAGAAAGCCACAAACTAATTCTTGAAAGAATTTAATTATGACAATATCACTTCTTTGGATGCCTACATAGTTTATATTTTGAGTAATATTAAAATAATGATAAATTATTATTGCTGTTTTATTGTACTTCTTCAGATTTTATTTTTTACTCTTTGCACTGACCTAGATATTTGTGATGGGCTGTACAACCGCTATTATTTTATGTGAACAAGCTGTTATTTTTAAATATTAAAAATTGATCACTCTATCACTAACTCCCGCCTTTCCTCCAAATCTTGCAATAGATGAAAAACACTATAAAAGTTTAGAAAATGAACAGAGTTTTAAACAACTTTTCCTCAAAAAGTTTTTTTCAAAATCAAAATCAGAACCCAACCTTTCAAGAAACAGACCCAAATTAAATTTCCTTTCCTTTGTTCTTAGTTTTAATTTCGCCCTAAACTACACTTGAGCTTCCAATGTTTTTCTTTCCATTTAATGCCAATAATTTGCACCTCTGTCATCCCTTTCATCTGGGGAATCACAAGGCAATCTGAAGTTTTCTCTGATGAACTTTAGAGGGTTGCTCTAACAGGTCAGTCTTTTGATGGCCTTCTTTTCAAAATATGTAACAAAAACAGACTTTACAGTAATAGAAATTACTCTGGAGTTTAGGCTTGAGTGATTTTAAATAGTGTCTGGACTTGAGTGGATTGGGATGATCACATAGGGAGCATGGATAATAGATGCACTATGAAAGAGTTCATAAAGTCTTATGCACTTATAATGGCACAATACCTTTCTAAGGAAAAGTAGCCCTAAATTCTCTGTCCTGTCTCAGTAGTCCTGACTTGCACAGGATGCTTAGCTTGGGAAATAAAATCAGTTGTCGTGTTTACTCTGGTTACAGCTGATTGGAATAAGATGAAAGATGGCCAATGTCACTAGGTTTGGGATATCTGTCACTCTGTAGGTAAGCGGTTGACATCAACTAGCCAACAGAAGTATTTGACCCTTAGATAATATAATCTGATTTTTTTTTTTTTGAGAAGTTAAATGCAAGGTGAACAAAGGTCTGGTCAGACTCCATGATGAGAAAAGGACTAAAACCTGAATTGACAATGAGATGCAAAATTATCTTTCTACCTTATATTTCTGTGGATACTTTAAATCAATTTTCATTTTACAGTTATGTGATCTCTGGGTGCATTGTCTTCGAACCTGACAGGCAGGACCAGTTCTATTGAGGAAGAATGAAAGAATACAGTGCTTTCATGGGTTCACATTATGTGGGCAGTCTATGGTTGTCCATAGCTCTCTAGAGATTAAATCAAGCTGGAAGAAATAAGTTACCAATGTGTATGATGTTATCAAATTGTATCTTCTGAATGAATTAAAACGCTATTATGAAGAATGAGTAATATAAACATTTATCTCTCCTTTCCAATGTTAAAAAATGATGTATTCATTTTAAAAGGAAACAATATTGTATTGCAGCCCTTTATCAATGTACCAGGTGACTTCTGGCATCTCATACCATGTCTGTGACTCTCTGTGAAAGAACCTTTGATGAAGCAATGAGCCAACAGCAGAGCAGGAAATAAGATCTGAGGATTTTACATTCCAATTTTCACTCTCATTTTCAGATTACTGGCTCTAATACAAAATCACTTATAGCATGAACATCCTAGGTTAACAGCCGAGGTGAGGATTGGGGGAATGAAGTGGAGGTGCCCCATTCTTCCTCTCTCCCCAAACTTGAATAATTCTTCATATTAGTAAGCCAAGCTTGTTTCTTTCTGTTCTCCTAATGAAGTGAAATTAAAAGGATGGAAACTCAGTGGCTGCCATCTGTCTGCAGAGAGCATATGGAAATGCCATTATATTTGTAGTATCTCTTGGTCCCACAAGAATACTACAATGTCCTAGAGGGAAGGAGCTTCAACAGAGGGCAATCTGTCTGGCACCACACTCTGATTTGTATCCTCACATTATTTCTTGGCCCTCCAGGGAACAAGATTCCAATGGCATGGCCAACTCATAGCCCTCCCCTCACCAGAGGCATTTACAACACCTCCTTCACGCAGGTAGGCTAATATCTTTTAGACAGGGTTCTTTCTCTTCAGGAACAGTTGCTAGAAGCCACCCTTGCAGTCTAATGAGGAGTGATAGTTTATTTCGTAAGACCCATAGTGCAACCAGTGACAGGCCAGAGCATGGCCCATGGGTCATTTTATGAGTCACTCCCATCTTCTCAAGGCTCAATGGCACAGGCTCTTTGTGACCACACTCAGAGCAACATACCTTTCTCTCTTTTGGAGCTATTTTTTAAATATTTTTTGTTACTTTTTTTTTTTTTTTTGCTAGATATAGTCAGTGTCCTGCTTCAAGGGAGCAGTTTTAAAAGGAAATTTTCTGGAATTCACCTGAAATAGATCAGACCACAAAGGGCTGGTTTAAATTTAGAGATGAGCAAGAATAACTACTTGGGCTTAGTTAAATGCCACTTTCTTTTAGATTTACTACTGAACTAGATAAAAGCAGTGCAAAAGGAAACATGATTAATAATTCAGTGAGTAGACACAGCTCTTGACGCTGCCATGGATATTCATAGAGGTCTCTCCAGTGGTCAAAGCAACCCTTAAGGAGTAAGAAAGCTGTTGGAGTAAAATGCTGAGAGCTTTGTGTGCTTTAGACTGAAGGATGTAGCTAAAGCTACATCAATATGCAAGGGTCTACCTATTACTATATAAGGACATCTTCATAGCATCATACAATTATACGCTTCCACATTATATTCTTAGTGTGTCATTGGGCTCCCGCAGTGCTGGAAGTAGAATAGCCTGAATTCTTCACTTGAATCCTAGTGTCTGACTTCCTGCCAAGGGAAAAACAACATAAATTTTGGCTAAACATCAGGAGACATATGTTCTAGCCCTGGCTCTGTTCCTAACTAACCCATTATGTGATCTTACAAATCGCAACCTCCCTGGACTTATGCTTTCTTATCTCTAAAGGGAACATTAGGTGGGCTCTCCAGACCTTTCTAGGCCTGGAATTCTACAAGTCTCATCCAATGTCTCCCTTAGATACCTAAGTGGTAGGATTGTATCCAACAGACTTTTTGGCCAGATATAGGGAATGGATAATGTATTTTTGAAATAAATCATAAAATTAACAAAAGCAAGGAATAAAAGGGACTATTGATGGACTTCAGCATCAAGACACTAGTTCTAAATTTCACTCAGCAAAAAGGCAGGGCATTTGAGAAATTCTAGACTGGCTATTGATGATTTCATGCCTATAAGGTAAGGGAGGGGTTAATGTAGATGATTTTCTGATTTAGAGAAATTCACTAGTAAACTGAATCTGATGGAAACATTAGGAAAAAGTGAATTCTTGATAACTAGGGTGAGGAAGGCAGAATATAGTCAAGTGAAAGACTTATTTTAAAATGTCTCAGAAAAATATTAAAGTATATCAATCACATGAGATGTTAAAGGGGGAAAATATTTTAAGAGTTTTAGAATATTTGAGAATATTTTCACCTGATATGCAATCACAATAGATATCAAGTAGTAAAGGAAAAGAAAGAGACATGGGAAATGATTGTGATTATCTAGAAAATTCTCAAAATAATTCAAATTTAATAAAATATGTATATACCCTGGAAATAATAATATAAAATTAATAACTTATTTCCTTCTTCAATAAATGTCTAACCATTTATCCAATTAATTAAGCCAGAAAATAAAGACAGTTATCCTAGATAGAATCTTCTTTCTCACTCCCATCCTATTCAATCAATAGACAAGATCTTTCCACTTGTAAATGTGTTCCAATTTTAAATGTATCTCATTTTTTTCTCCACAATGAAGAAAATAGTCTTACTTCAGTTCTTCATTATATGTCTCTTAGTTTACTGAAGGAATCTCCTAACTTGCACCCTTATACCATCCTCTAACCTCCTTCTAGAAAGATCTATTTAACCTACAGATTTGATTATATCACTTTCTTGAAACTAGCCATCAGATCTCTGCTATGTATAGAAGAATTCCAAAGCAGAGGAGATAAGTATCACGGTTTTTGCTATAGACTGGCTAAGTTAATGTCAGTCTCAAAAATAATTATAATTAGGGCTATCTTCTGAAGATATAGTTCACCATAGATCACACTAATCTCACTTCTTGTGGGCCAGTTTAACTAGTCTAGTGAATGAGAAGAATGAGATAGATATGTAACTAGATTTTAGTAATGAATTTGACAGTCTCCTCTGCACCACCCTGAGTGGACGTAGACACATAAAGCGATATGATGGTGTCATTAGACCAATTCAATTGTCTTGATGCCGTTTTGTTGGAAATTTAAGTAGGTTTTTAGTGGTGTCTCTAACGTTTTGTCCTTAGCCCTGTCCTATTCAATAGTTTATTTAACATTTGAATGAAAATCCAGAAAGCACATTGACCGAATTCATGGATGATATCTGTGTCATCAAATACTTTTCAAGCCAGTATAAGGATCCTGAGAAGACTCAACAATAAGGAAAAATGGGATTAATATTGTAAAATGAAATTTAACAAGAGTGTAAGAATCTGTATCTTCTTCCACAACAGCATCTGTGTATAGTTTAGAGGAACTTGTGGATGCCCATACAATTTGAGTTAACGTTGTGATCTAAGTAAGGTTTTTTTAAAGGAAGTAGAGAATATAAAATAAAGGAAAAGATAGTCTCCTTTTCTTCATACTGGTTGATCAACCTGGAATATTGCTTTTGCCTCAGGTTTGCATCAGACTTTTAAGTTGGAGCAGAAGTGGAGGAGACTATAATATTTTAGGTGTTGCAACTATATCTGATATGAAAAACAGAGGAAAGATCTTGGATGAATAGCCTGTAGAAGGGATGGCCCAACGACCAAGGCAGTCATCTTACAAATGAGAAGAGCTGTCACATGGAAGTGAGATCTTGTTTGGTCTGTATGTCTTGTCTCACAGATAAAGCCGAGGCAAATAGATAGAAATTACATGGATACAATCACATTTCATTATAAGCAAAGGATTTATAATGATCACAGCAATGACTGGAAAACCACTTATGATATGTTGCTGATTTCATCTTTTGTTGGGAGATTGGCCTGAATAAACTTCTAATATATCTTGTAACCTCCACTTAAAAAATATACCAGTACCATATATGGTAAATTATAAACAATTGTCCTATACTTCTCCTAATCCTTTATGCACACTCTTTTGCTTGGTAGCATCTCCCATGAAGAGTTTATTTCTCAGCCCCTTGAATCTGGGCTTGACTATAGGACTTCCTTTGACTGAAGTAGAGGCTTGAAAAGCACTTGCATATCAGGGCTTCTCTACTGCTGTCCCTGGGAATCCTGAAACTGCCATGATCCTAAGCTAGTTTGTTAGAGACACTAGACCCAGTGATCCTTCTTACCGCAGCCCACATGAGTAAAACCATCCTAGACTAAGCAGCCCCTAGACCATCCGTCCACTGACAAAAGGTGAATGAGTGAGCCTAGGCAAGACCAGGAGAACTGCTCTGCTAAGCTCAGTCCGAACTACTGTGTCAAAATAGTTACTAATAATGATTGTTGCTTTCAGCCACTGTTTTGGGACAGTTTATAACAGCAAAAACTATAGATTATACTCTACTTCTCCAGAAATATTCATTTGTTTTTTCACAAATTTTTGCAAAATAGGAACCGAGCATTTCTAGGTTTTTTCCCAGGTTCAAGATGAAATCTACCATTAACCTAATACTATAGAGAAAGTGATGGGTTGAGATGGGGTAGAAGTGATGGAAAACATGAAGAACTAGAGAGAATTCTGTTGACCTAAAGATTTTTAAGTTATTTATAGATATGGATAATTGATTACATGATTGAATATCTAAATGACTGCATGAATGAAAGCAATCATCAAAAACATAGATGCACAGAAAATGTTGTACTGTACTTTTGGGTATCTTTTAGAAATATTTCCCACTAACAATAGAGTCGATTTAAATTTTTGATTATGAAGAGGTTTTTAGGTGCATTATTATGCCTGATAACTCTACTTTGCATAGCACATTTTGCTTTAAAAAAACATTTAACATTCATTCCTTCATGTATTTATAGTATTTCACATTCAGAATTTTAGAGGCATGTAGAACACATGCATCTTAGCTGGGTTTGCAGAATCAAGTTTCTTCTATTTCCCTGCAGCAGTGCAGAATGGGGGTAGAGGCAAAGAGGGAGCAGGGTTAAAAGATGAACATGAAGCCTCTTTCCACCCAACCTTATACCTCCTCGCTCTCTCTTCTATGGCTTGCAGATGGCAGCTTGAAGGGTTCTCAAAATGCTCTAGTTTGAAAGACCAATGTCTAACACATTATTTCCCTTGTTTGCTTTTCTTAGTACAATAGCATCTCAAGGAAACATTATTTATAAATTTTTAGTACTCTTTCTGAATATTCTTCATGAGGTCTTATTTGAAGCTACTATATTCATTATGAAAGAAGCAGCATAATCTTTGCTGTTTCTTCATTTCAAGTTTTCTTTTGTATATTTTTTTTCTGAGCCAGAAAGGAAAGGATGCCTGTCTACTTCTAATAGGTTAGGCCAGGCCGATGCACGGAAATGCATTCTTTGGATTTTATCAAAGCCTTGCACTGCTTCTGTCGGGCACACTCTTCTTTCATTTTGTGCAGACATTCTTCCTTATTTCACTTCTCTTTATCTTCGCCTGCTATTAGAGGGGTGCTTTTTGTGTTTCTCTACTCTCCTGGGGAATATACATATTCCTTGTTTATTTCTCCTCTAAATAAGAATCTGTGAATATTCAGGAATGCTGCCCAAAGAAGAGACTTAATCATGATTCCTAGGTTGGTGAGTTTGAGCTCTTTTTTCAGCTAAAGCTTTGGACATGTGTTCCTTCAGGAAGCTCAGAAGCCTTATCTTATTGCAGACCTCCAGGCCTTTTAGGCAGACTGGCTGATTATGAATTGATTGGCTGATTTACCAGATGGCATTATGGAACACTAAATAATGAATAAAACAATTTTATTCACAATCCCACCACTCCAAAATACAATATTATCATCCATGGGGCTCTGTATTGGTGGTTTTTCAGGACTAGATGTTAAAGAGACCAAAGATGTACATATATATCCATTTGTGTGTGTGTATATATACACACATACAGTATACGTGTATATATAGTATGTGTTTGTGTATATACACACAATGTTTTATATTACATGGGTGTGTGTGTGTGTGTGTGTGTGTATACAACCATTTATTATATATATCTAAGGCTCTAATACTCATTAAAAAAAGTTTAGTGTAGAATAACACTGAGCTTACAAATATGCCATTTTCACTTAAAGATTCTCTTTCTTTTACTAGAAACCTTTTACATTTTATTATTTTTCTTACTATGCCTTTTCCCCCACCCCACCCCATTCTCAGCCCACCCCCCACCTAGGGAAGGAAGATTGGGTTAATGTTAAAGTCACAGAAAATTCCTTTTTATAGGGAACTTAGGCTACATTCCATTGTCAATACAGTAAACAGAAGTAAGAAATGTCACTATTAGGCAAGTCAAAAAATTCAAAACACTTTTCTGGAAATTGTTCTACTTTAGCCTCCTAGTTGCACTGAGTAATTCACTTTCCAAATATTTGGCACAAGATTACCTTTCAGGGCATAAGTTATAACCATTAAGAAAATTTATCCAAATAAAAATGTGCAGCAAAGTGGTTTAACATGTTCTAAGGTTCAGTATCTCTTTTTTAAGGCAACTGCTCCTCTTAGTAAAAATAGAATTTAGGGAGCGCCAACTAGAGCATCCTGCTGACTGAATCATCTTTACAAATAGCTGTTCTATTTTCAAAGTAAGAATATATTTTTCTATCATGTTTAAATGTTATATAGTATAAAGGCATGAACAGAGAGCTTACTTGCTCTGTTTATGCTATTAGTAACACAAAACTGTGATTAATAACCTCAAAAATTATTTCTCATGCCACACACAGAATATTCTTTCGTGTATTTCAGTATTCCTATCTGATGGTCCCAAGTGTTCACTGTATTTATATAGAATTCTTTGCCTCTTTCCAGAGCCTAAAATGTTTATGATTTAATACATCATCTTCAGAGACTCCAGTGTGAAAGCAGAATATATTTTAGAAAACCTGTTGTATTTTCCAGAGTTATTTACTAAAAAATCTTTTTCTGTTGAATCTATGTAGATTAGTAGTCCTCAACTAGGGGGCATTTGGCAATGTCTGACACATTTGTGATTCTCAAACTGGCATCTAGTGGCCAGGGTATTGCAAAACATCCTACAATGCCCAAGACAGCTCCCACAGCAAAGAATTATCCAGCCCAAAATTTCAATAGTGCCAAGGCTGAGAACCTTGGCATAGAGTGTCTTGGTTGTGTATCACAACATTACATTTTATTCCATCTAATAGAGAATGCTGTCCATAATATGACATAGCAGCTACCAGTGGCCTTTGGAATTGTGATCCTTTTGCCCTGAGTATACACCATCCCTTCTTCTGTGTGTGTCTATTAGGGAGCTGACTATAAGTTGGAGTGGAAGGCTCTAGCTCATATTATTTATGACTTAAAAAGCTCAGTATGTTAAAGGGAATTTGGTGCTTTTCTTGTTAGTTATGGCAACTCTCCTGACTACCTATGGAAAAAAGAGGCAAGGAAATATGTCTTTGGTTGGTATGATGGGAAAGAAATTATCAAATATTTAAAAAATATATCAAGTATTTAAAAATACTTATTATTTACTTTACCATTGATTTGCAACATGACCTTAGGGAACTCCCTGGCTTAAAAACATCATGACTCAAAAATTCTTGATGATTTGTCACATGTTGAGAGCACATGGTCTAGCCTCTATCAGTTTATTATTCTAATTCATTTTTTAAAAGTGAACTATGAATTCTTGTTATATATAACATGTATTTCACCCTATTTTGTCTCCTCCCACCCACCACCACCAACAAAGAAGATTTAATTAGAGGATGAAGCCAAATTCTACTATTGCTTCTTCTAGGAAATCTTATTTTCACAACTTCTACTTCCTTCTCATCTTTATGGCCCCACAAAAAAAAAAACTGATTTATTTGAGGGAGGGAACCCATGGGAATGTAACTATTCAAGTATTTATTTTTTATGGTAGATAGAAATTGCAAATATGAACTTATCAATTTATTAATCATTACTGTAATGAACACCAAAATTTCAGGACAACTATACAGATTTCTAAATCTAAAGTCAAAGTGTTTTATACTTTGCACCAAGAATAATCTTAATTATGGCCTTCAGGTATATTTCAAGTTGCTACAGGTATAGCACAGTGGAGAAATCAGGCAGTGACTCAGGGCATATCAGCTTATCATGCTAAATTGGAGATAGCCATCATACTTTATAGAGTTGTGAGCTGAAAAAAATTAAAAATCTTCATATTAAAACTACCGAAGGTTAAGCAGGTGGGTGAAACTTTCCCTATCCCCTACTTCAGATCCAAATTAAGAAAATATCAGAATTCCAAAGAATAAATTATAAAACTTCCGAAGAGAGGAGGAAAAACTGGGTACATGCCAAGGGATTAAAATTAAATTAGTATCAAGTTTTCCATTACCAGCAGTAGTCTCTAGAAGGTGAGGTAGCAAAGCCTTCTAAGTTCTGATAAAAATTGACTTTTATCTTTTAATTCTATACCCAACCAAATAATCAGTAAAGTACAGGGGTAAAATAAAAACATTTCTTGACATGCAAGGACACAAAAAATACACTATATATCCCATATGGAGTTATCTGAGGGATTACTCCAGAAATAAAAGAATTTTCAAAAGTGAATAACATGAGGCATAAGAAAGATTAACAATGAAGTGTGACCTAGTAGAAGTGAACAGGATAGAAATAAATTTTAAAAGAATCAAATAGATATTGATCAGACATTCTCTTCATAGCAGCAAAAGTTAGTGGCACAAGATTGTGTTGCTTCTTTTGAATCCCTTTATGATTAACATTTACATAAACATAATAATTTAATACTCTTTTAGAATAAATAACTAAGAACAAAGCATATAAGACTTAAAAGTTACTAATTAAACTTAAATCTTATAAACTTTAGCAATAAAAGATAACAAGACTAGTAAAAAGACAGTCATGAAATAGTGCATTTAAGCAAGACAGTGTATTTAAGCAAATGTCTCAATTTTTCTTAATAGAAATCAATAGGTACTGTTTATAATACATAATTCAAGCATCATAGAACCACAGGATTTTGAACAGATTCCCTTTTAACTATTACTCTTAATGTTTTTCTGGAGGCAATTGATAAAACCAATAGATTAAAGGCATGAATTGGAAAAAAAATTGGAAAAACTACCATCATTTGTAGATATTATGTTTACATAATTATAAAACCCCAAAGAATCTTCTGAAAAGCTATTGTAAACAATAATTAACTGAATAAGTTGATAGAACATGTCAAAAATCAATAGCCTTAAGAAAGTATAAAAATGACAATATTATAACAATAACAGATAACAAATTACCAAAAGGAAACTTAACTAGAAATGTGTATAACTTTCAAGAGGAAATTTTGAAACATTCCTTATGGATACAAAAGTAAAAACAAATAATAGAGAGACTTAATGCATAGTTAGAAGACTCAATATCATGAAAATGTCAATTACCAAAGTTAATGAATATCATGACAATATCAATTACACCAAAGTTAAATGTACAAATGTAACATGTTCTAAATAAAAATACCAGCTAGCCAGAAAAACTCTGATAAAGAAGAGCAATTATTCATGTTAAGTATTAAAATATACAATAAAATTTGAATAATTAAAATAGTGTGGTGGTGTAGCATGAATATAGATAGACAAAAATGAAAAGAACAGAGACCCATACATAGTCCAAAATGCATCCTAAAATTAGTACATAGTAAAGATATGGGAGGACTTTTTAAAAAAAGTTTTGAGGACAGGTAGCCATCTGAAATGAGAGAGGATCTGAACCTTACACTGTATTCCAGATAACTCCAAAAAGATCTAAGAGTAAATTTTTTTAAAACCATTAAATTACTAAAAGAAAACACAGACAATATCTTTTATGACCTTGGAACTTAGAACCCCTTTCTAACTAAAACTCAAAATCCAGGTACTAAAAAAACAAACAACAACAACAACAAGCAATAAATAATTTCAACTATATAAAAATCAGTATTTTTCAGGGTAAAATATCATAAGCAAATTCACAAAACAAATGACAAACTGGGATAAATACTTCCAACTCATTTCACAGACAAACAGCTAATCTCCCAAGTGTATAAGGAGTTGCTAGATGGTTGTAAGAAAAGAGCCAGTAAACAGTAGAAAAATGGTTAAAGGATATTAACAGGAAGTTCACAGAAAAATAAAAACAGTCTTTAAACATGAAAAGTTGCCTAGCCTCACTAGAATAAGAAAAATGCAAATTAAAATTATACTGAGTTCTCAGATTTCATCTTGCAGATTAGCAAAAATCTGAAATCCATGGTAAATATGTGAAATGACAAACTCATTCATTGCCAACAAGGAGTATAAATTTACATATCTCCTATAGGGAGCAACTGGACAATATCTACCAACATTAAAATTACGTTTACTCTCTGACCAAATAATACAATTCTACGAATCTGTCCTATATATAGATCTCATGTTTAAATAATTATGTAAGTTCAAGACTTTTTATTGCTGAATTTTTTTAGAGCAAAAGATTTTTTTAAATGCCATTCAGTAAAGGACTGGTTAAATAAACTATTGCATATTTTTGGAATATTATGCAGCTACCAAAAAAGGAAGAAAGAAGAAAGAATGAGGAAGCTCTCTGGGTACTGATATGGAAATATCTTCAGAAAATATTGTTAATATCATATTAGTCCAACATGCTATCTTTTGGATAAGAACAGGGGAAATTAGTACATATTTGTGTTTTTTTGCTCTATCTGCATTAAGATCTATTAAAAGAATAAAGGAACAGGATTACCATAGGATCTAGTAATTCCACTTCTGGGTATCTACCCAAAATAATTAAAAGCAGGAACTTGAACAGATATGTATTTGTACATCAATGTTAATCACAACAATAATCATAATAGCCAAAAGTGGAAACCATCCAATGTCCATGCATGGATAAATGGATAAAACAAATATGGTATATACATGCAATAGAATATTATTCAGCTTTAAAAAAGAAATTCGGACACATACTACAACATGGATGACCTTGAAAATATTATACTAAGTGAAATATCCCAGATACAAATGGACAAATATTGTATGATTCCACTTATATGATGGAATAAGCAAAAATTCATTGAAACACAAGGCAGAATACATTCTGAGACAGAAAATTGTTAGAGGCTGAGGGAGAGAGAATGTGGAATTATTGTATAATGAATAGAGTTTCAGTTTTTGATGGTAAAAAAATTCTGGAGATGCATGGTGGTAATAGCTGCAAAACAATGCAAATAGTTTACTGAAATGATAAATTTCATGTTATGAATATTTATCGCTGCAAGAAAAAGCTACCTATAGAGTAAGGGTGGTATGGTAAAAGATGCAGGGGTTGAAGCTACATGACTCAAAGTAAACCTTTTGAATTATATAAATACACTAGCTAATTACCTAATAAGATCAATAAATAAATTCTTATGAAAGGCCTAGATTTTCCTCTTGGATCACTTCTATACTTAGTTTTTTTTTTTTCTATATGCAAATATTACTTTATTTTTTTTAGTATTTCAAAAGCACCTTCATCAATACTAGATTGATTAAACATGCACACACCAGAATACTAAGCAACAATGTGTCAGAATAAAGTAGATCTCTGTTTCCTTCATTTCAATTTATAGACACAAGCTTTGGCCTCCAGAGAAGTGCTCTCAATTCTGGTCTTTGTGGGGCTGGTTAATTAAATGCACAGAAATTTGCCTCAGTATTTTCTACCCTTTGGTCCTGTTTTTATTTTGTGGAATCAGGAAACATAATTATGATTCATCTTCTGTATAGCACTTCAGATATTTAAAAATGACTAATATAGTACCTGCAGCAATGTGTCTCTTCTCTGGGCCCTGAGGCTTCTACATGGAACAGTACATTTTTAAAGGCTAGAATTCCAGTAATTCCTGAATCCCTCAAGCTCTCTTTCTCAGCATTCTTTGAGTCTTTAGACCATTTCCGTGAATATACCTTTGATTACATTTGTACTTCTCCATCTACCACTTACAAATCTCTTTCTCCTCCTTTAGAGTTCAAATAAAAATGTAATCCCAAATGAAACACATCTGTGTAAAAGATGATGTGGTAGGCAGTCTTTAAGATGGTTTTCAGGGGTCTCATGCCCTGTATAATTTCCTCACCTTGAATGTGGGCTGTATCTAGTGACTTGCTTCTAATGAGTAGAATACAACAAGAGTGATAGGATGCACTCCGAGTTCTGTTTTATGCTCTGAGGAATTCAGCTCCTATGTGAGTGGCCCTAACAGAGAGACCCACATGCCAAAAACTGAAGGCATTCCAGCCAAAAGACAAGAAGGACCTGAATCCTTCCAACAATCACGTGAATGACCTTGAAAGCAAATTCTGGCCCCAGTCAGGCCTTGAGATAACAACAGCCCAGCTGACTCGTTGACTGCAACCTTGTAAGAAACCTGAAGCAGAGGATCCAACCAAACTGTGGACCAAGATTTACTGACACACAAGAATTGTGAGGTAATAATGTTGTTTTTAAACCACTAAATTTTGGGGTAATTTGATAGGCAGAAATAGATAACTAATACTACCAAGTTAAAGACAAATAGGAAAGAGAATGAACTATGTGACCCATCTGAACCATTAGATTCCTAAGCACAGCCAGTCAAATGAAACTTTCCTTATCTTTTCGTTAAGATTATGTTTTATGTCCCATATTAATTAGCTTCATGAAACTTATTCCAAGTGTGATAGTTACTTTAGATTATCTTAATGTCACTATTTTAACTAAAGACAAGAATTCTAATTATTGGTATTGCTTTGAAATTTTCTCAGGTAACAAGGACTTAAGTACTTGGAGGTTTTCTCTGAAGAGCACAGTATTGTGCTGATACTAAAACATTGAAACTGAGATATTGTGTAGAAATTTGAAATTACTTTTTTAAGTAAATTGACATTGCTTTGGTGTCATTATGAAAAGTAAATTAGTATTAAGATAATTTCTGAACACTACACCAAAAAAAAAAAAACACTAAAGAAAAGGCAGAATCATTATAGGTAATGTTGGTGTTGATCTTGAAGACTGTATATTTCAATCACCCATTCATGAATAAATCTCTTTACAAATTTTCCACTAACTAATCTTTTAGCTTATTTTTGACCATCCCCAGTAAACAAAAACTCAGTTGATTATATTGACTCCAATTGTTTTTTTTTTTTCACATTAGGAAAAAGTTTTCAAACAGTCAATGAGATCTCTGGGGATGTATTTCATTTTATAAAGACTAGGATGGAAAGTGGACTAATTACATAATCATTTGGAGATTACTTGTAATTTTTAGACAACATTTTTTATTTTTAATTGTGGTAAAAAATAACATAAAGTTTACCATTTTAGTAATTTTTAAGTGTGCATTGTATAGTGTTAAGTATATCCAAATTGTTATGCAACAGATCTCCAGAAACTTTTTATCTTACAAAACTGAAACGCTATAGCCATCAAACAACAACTCTCCATTTTCCCTTCCCCCTAGCCCTTGTAACCACCATTCTACTTTCTGTTTCTATGAGTTTGACTATTTTGGTTCCTTATATAAATGGAATCAGTATTTGTCTTTTTGTAACTGGCTTATTTCACTTAGCATAATATCCTCAAGGTTCATCCATGAGGTGGCATATGACAGGATTTTCTTCTTTTTTAAGACTGAATAGTATTCCATTGTCAGAATATACCACATTTTGTTTATCCTTTTCTCCACTGATGTACATTCAAGTCGTTTTCACCTCTTGGCCGTTGTGACTAATGCTACAATGAAAATAGATGTGCAAATATTTCTTTAAGATCCTGTTTTCAGTTTTTTTAGGTATATACCCAGAACCAGGATTGCTAGGTCATATGGTAATTCTATGTTCAATTTTGGGGAAATTGACATTGTTTTCCACAGTGGTTGCACCATTTTGCATTCCCATCATAGTGTACAGGGGTTCCTATGTCTCTACATCCTTTCCAACACTTGTTTTCTGTTTGTTTGTTTTTGATATAGCCTTCCTATGGTTGTGAGATGATACCATTGTGGTTTTGATTCACATTTCTCTAATGATTACTAATGTTGAACATCGTTTATATTCTTGTTGGGCATTTGAATATCTTCTTTGGAAAATGTCTATTCAAGTACTTTGCCCATTTTTTAATCAGGTTACTTTGTTGTTTAGTTGTAGGAGTTCTTGATATATTCCGGATGTTTATTCCCTATCAGATATTTGCAGATTTATAAATATTTTCTCCTATTTATAGGCTGCCTTTTCACTCTGTTGATTGTTTCCTTTGATATATATGAGATTTCTTTGACAAGACACCAAAAGTACAGGCAATGAAAGCAAAACAGACAAATGGAACTACAGATGACACTTTCCTTAACATCTGTTCAGTCAACTTACACACACCATTTTATTAGTGTCTGTCTGTCTGTCTCTCTTTCACACACACACACAGACAAGTACACATTCTGGCATTGTTACCATGGTTATGACATCCTCTAGCCTCTAAATAGCTAGCTGATTTATGGTTCTCTTTCTTCACTGCTGTCATCTGAGAAATTAGGGTTCTCTGAAGCCAGTTTTGGAGACCATTCCTAAATAGTTGTCTGGTTCTGGTTATCTTTGACTAATCTCTTGTTCCCATCCCATGCATCTAGAATCATTTCTCTCATCCAGTGGCATAAAACTACTTAGGATTGCCTGAAATGCAACAAGTACATGTCTTCCCACTTTGAGTACAAAACACTTTACTGTTTTACTGGTGCTAAGGGAGACATTCATTTAATATTGAAAACTATGATTAGTCAGAAAAACGGCAAAGTGAATTTTTGGTTCTTTGAAAACTTTTTCTTTAGAGCATTGGCTACAGCAGATGCTCTAAACAAATGCTAACAAAAACAAGGTTTTTAAAAAACTATTCTAAAATGAATAATTTCTCTTATGGTATTTATTTAAATTTATTAAACACAGCAAAATATATTACTTCAATGACAAATGTCATGTCCTAGTTGCTGAATCATGATATTTAGTCCTTTGTTATCATGTCGTGGTAATTTATAAAGTGATTTACCAAGATCTTCTCAGGATGTACCTTCTTGCCCACTTACCCACCAACTGAGCCCTTTTATCCCATCTCTTTTTATAACTCCCCTATCTAGGAACCTTCATTAATTCAATCCCATATGGGGCAAAGAGTACAAACAGAAGTTTATATAGAGTATGACTAAATATTTAAAATTATAAATAAATCAAGGTAACAAACTATTACAAAAAATGTGTATATCTGATCCTCATTATTTGCAAATTCTATATTCACTAACTTGCCCACTTGTCTAAAATTCATCTGTAACCTGAGATCAATGCTTGCTGCACTTCTGCAGTCATTGGTGGACACACACAAAGAGGCAAAAAATGCAAGTTGTCTTGGCATACATGTTCCCAGCTGAGGTTCAACAACGTCACACTCTGCCATCTAGTTTGAGCTCTCATACTGTAAACAAGTGTGCCTTTCACGGTCTATTTAGTGCCACATTTTTCACAGTTTTGTGCTTTTTGTTGGTAGTCTCACTATTTAAAATGGCTCCCAAGTATAATGCTGAAGTGCTGTCTAGTGTTTCTAAGTGCAAGAGGCTGTAATGTGCCCTAAATATGTGTGTTAGATAAGCTTCTTTCAGGCATGGGTTATAGTGCTGTTGGCCATAAATTCAATGTTAATGAATCAACAATGTATATTAAATAAGGTGTTTTTTAAAAAAATACATAAAATAAGTTATGTATTGATTGGCTGACAAAAATGTTGTGACCAGAGGATCATAGGAACCTATCCATCTATTGCTCTTAGGGCAATAGTTACATATTAGCTAATTCAGTGTTCTAAGGGACTTTCTAGAACACAACTACCACAAATGAAGAGAATTCACCTTACTAGCCTCTTACCTTAACAAATATACATTTATAATGACAAAATAAAAGATATACAAAGCTATAGTTTTTGGAAGACTAAAATTCATTTTCTAAAATATTTTAAAAATCAAAGAAAATGAAATTCATATAATCATGGAAGTCTTGGTGTCTACAGATAGGTTGATAATGTTTGGATAAGCAATAAAGACATACATAATTCATGCATTATAATACATGAATTTATGTATTATATTTTTATGCCTGCATTTCAGCAAAGATACTAATAGTGTTGTTACAATAAAGATATTCATATAATTTGTTCTATAGTGAGGAATAAACCAAATGATTAAAACTATAATTCTGTGCAATGTGTGCAAATAGTAATATATTTTTACTTAAAAGCAAACTGAAATAAATGTTTAAATTAAAAAATTAAAATTTTTTATATATTTTAAGTTATCTATTTTCTAAAGTATTTAAAATTATGTCAAAATTAAAAGAAAATTAGAAGTTATGATTTGGGAAACAAAAATGTATAATAGAATTATTTAAATAGAAATTATAATTAATTGACATCAAATTTTTAAATAACAATTATTTAAATAAAATTGGCCTTTAAGTTTATTAAATATTTTTATAAAACTATTTATAATTCTAACTATCAATATTTATCTAGTTGCTAACATAAAAATTGATAGTGTCCAGGTTACATCTAGCCATATATATAAATTTTAAATAATATGAATTATTTAACAGCAAAATGCCTTTTGGTCACTATGTGCAACTGTTGAAAAGACTTTGCTAATTCCTGAGTACCTCTAGAACCACAAATTGGAGCAGAAGAGAAGAAAGAAAATGAATGCAGGACAACCCTGGGAAACAATGTTTTTGTTGTACAAGAATAGAAGAATTTGACACGTTCATTAATTTATCTTTTCTCTCTCCCCAAATGATTCTACTATTAAACTCTTCCTACACTTTGAAGCGGTGTTTGTGTTGACAACAGTGACACAACCTAAACATTTCCATGGCATTTCAATTCACTCATCTACTGTTTCAAGGACATAGGACAAAGCTGTTGAGAAGTGTTTTCCTGAGGCATGAACAGTGTCAGTCATAAAAATGGATATTTAGGATCATGGGTTAAGCTGTAGCAGATATGACCACTTAATCTGACTGAATCCTGTGTCAAAAGGTGGACTGGTTAGTCCCAGAAGTGCTAAGAATGGCGGTAATTAAGGAGGAAAATCCCTGCAACTGTTCCTGACCTAATTGGAGCATGGCGCACATTTGATCATTGGCTAGACACAATTGAGTGGATATCTGATGGCTGTGGGCCTGGTGCAGGCACTCACCTGGTTAGGGTACATTGCTTATCTGAATTAAACCATTTCTCCTTGTCAAAACTGAGTTTCCTGTTTTCAGAATAACAGGAAACACTTGCTGCATTGAGTATAGAATTTGGTAATATTATGAAATGTTGAATGTTATTTAAATGATTCTTGGAGGCCATTTAACCATGGATTGATTCCTGCTGCATTGACTGACCAAGATCTATTGCCTCTTCCAAGCTTCTTCAGATTCAAAGCAAAACTTTTTACTCCTTTCATCTTGGACAACCAATTCCTCTTTGTTTTCCAAATTTAGCATCATTCACTCTGTCCTAGGGTTAATCATATTAACGACAATGAAAATGACAGCAATAAAGGCTAGCATTTATCAAATGCTAATGCCAGGTATAGTTTAGCATTTTAATGTATGGGACTATAATTTTTCTAACAGATAAACTTATGCTATGTGTAGTTGCACCCCCAGGAAACTGAGGTACAGAGTACTTAAGTAACCTACCCAATTAAGGTTATGCAGGTCGTCTAACTCTAGACCAAATTCTTACCTAATTCACTACATGATACTACAGGAGATGGAGAAATGGTGCTTTTCACGTGCCATTAGCATGCTTGGCTTATTTTACAGGAAAAATAGATTTTCTTGCAGATTGGTTGAAAATGATGTGTACAAGAAAAAGCATCATGTACATTGACTCACTGATTTTTCTTCAGAGATGTTGCTATTGTCGGTGCCACTCATATCAGAACTGCCTAATATCTAGCACCCCTTGTTAACAATTTTTTCCCAGAGGGCCTCACGTGCTCATATAGACAAGTGGGCAAGAATGGAAGAAGAGTTTCATGCAACTCCATACAATCACTTTTCAAAATCTTCAAGGAAACTATAAACCTCAGGGATGTGTTTGCAATGCCCCCAAGTGTCACAGGGCAGGAAACAGTTAAATCATTTTCACCCAAGGTCACCTTGAATTTCAGTGGAAGAACCAGGCATGGAGCCCAGGCCTCTGGCTCTTCTTTCTAAGTTTCAGGAAGTAAACTGCACTCTGACTTTTAATGAGTGAGATATTTTGTTTGTATTTAAACATTCCCTTGCAATATTTGAAATCCAAGCACCATAGCGCAGAATCAGTGCCTGAGACACTGGGAAGAAAATCTGACTTCAAGCCAAAGTGCCAGTCCCAGATGCAGGAAAAATAAAATTAAAACTAGCCAAGTTCAATAAATGATAGCATAAAAAATAATCTTTAAGGTTTTCTCTACTTAATCACTGTTATTAATCACAATTAATAACATGATGATAGATACCACCATTATAATAAGATTCTTGATCTTCTGTTGATAGTCCTCTTATTTCAAGCAATATTTGATGCAACCAAATTCTAGGACATTCTTTGAGAATTTGCTGCAATGGAATTTGGTCTGTACTTTAATGGGATACCATTGTATATCTTAAAAAGTTAAAGAAGTACAACAGAAAGAGGACCTTCTATTAATAGGAGGCAGAACTACATGGTCTATTTTCCAGAAGATTGCTTAGTCTAGTGCAACACAAGAGAATTGTCACAAAGAGTTGGTATTTTAGGCCAGGAGCTGCATCTGGTTCAGTTTCTATCTGACTATGTCCTAGACAGAAAAACAGACTGAAAAAAATTTACAAACCTTAAAAATCAGTTTAATTTGCCCTTGTTTTTATAGCTCCCCTATTTTACCTTGGGAGATGACACCGATAAACCATTGTTCAGAAGCACTTCTTAGTTCTCTCACTCAGCACTGACTGGCCAAATAGTTTTCTTCGCTTTCACAGAAAGGATCTATCTTACACACCATGAAGACCATGAGAAGATACCTAGAGGTTCCAGAGCTGCGGTTCCGGCATTGGAGTCTAACTATTGCTTCTTTTTGCTGTCACATAGATCATCTGCCAGGGTCCCGACTTCTTGTGTCCCAGGAGCTTTGCCTGGGTCCTTCATTGCTGCCATACTGGCCTTTGGGCCCCAAGATATGTGTTCCTTGGTCTGTGAAAACTGCCTTTATCTTACCAATTCCTGATAGATTTACTCATCTGATTTACAGTGAATGCATTTTGTATGAGTGAAGTTCCAGACTGAGCACTCCTGGTATATCCTGTCCAATCACTTAACACAGTAATGTTAAATAGTAAACATCCATATAAGAATGTAACTGAAAACTTAACGATGGGCTCAGCAATCCATTTTCAATGTGCACTGCTCATTCTCTGTCAGATTTGTCTGCCTGATAAGACAGTGCTCACCAATTTGTGCCCCACTGAATTGAAGTCATGCTTTAGACTATTCCGCCAGAATTCTTTTATAGTCAGTTTAGAGGTTGTTTCAGTGGCATTTCTCAGATCATCCTAATTTGATTCTCTGTACTCTCTGTTTGATGCAGAGGCCAGTCTATAAGTCTCCAGAAGAGCATAATGTGTTCCTCACATGAGTTCTCTGCTAACAGCATAGCCTGGACAATTCGTGGCTCAAAAGTAACAGAATTAGGTAACAGCTTTATGTTTTGCATTAGCCATGTGACTCTTACCTTATATTAAACAAGATACCCAAATCGTTCCTTCTGGGAATCCACCCCTGGTTTCTTTTTTTTCTTTACTCTCTCTTTCTTCTCCCTTTCTCCCTCACTTCTTTACTATCTTCTCTCTTCCTTCCTTTTTACAAATTGAATCACAACTATGAGTCAAGCATTGAGAAAGCAGTCAGTTATAACAGTAGGCAGTGACTACTATGCTAGGAATAAGCACATGGCTGTATTTGAAAGCCTTATCATACCCTTTAAGGTAGAAAAGAAGAATGTTCATTTTATAACAAATTAAGTGTAACTACCTATTGAAATCATCATAAATCATGTATCATCTTAAATAATTCTGTTATGGCATCTATGAATTATGTTCACAGGCTGATTGAATTAAAAGTTGTTATATCACATGCCAATCTACTGCTAGGTAACAACTAAGAGTATTCCACTCTTGTACATATGTCTCTATATACATGCATATCTATTATCTATATACATATATGTATGTATTTAATATTTAGAAGGGAATCAAACTGTCTTAACACACATATAGAGATGATTATAAATAGGTAAATATATAATGTTCTTTTTAAGGTCACTACCATGGCCTCAATAATCATTTAAATAATTTAGTTGATAGTAATATGCTATTTGTTAGATGGCTCATGACTCAGAGGACATCCAAAATGTACTTGTAGGTAACTAGATGTTCTGGATGACTTTTTCAAGGTCTTTTATTTGTATATGGATACATTTTCTGTATGATGAAATTTGAATTTTAGTCTTCTGCATTTAGAATCAATATACTAAAAAAAATTTTGTATACATACATAATTTATTTATATTTATGTTTATACATATATTTATGTGTTTAGTGACTTTATTTTATTGTTACTATTGTTTGTTTTGTTTTGAATAAAGTTCATTAATGAGGCAAAAAGATGTATCTGAAATAAGCCATTGAGAGGCCTAAATATAAATTCCAGCCAAAAAAATCTTTAAATTTTCTGAACTCATGTATTCATTTTTCTTCCATGTACTTCCCTGTGTTTTGGATGGTAAGCTACATCTCTACTAATAATAACGAATACCTTTTCCCCCATTAATACATTATTTAATAAAAAATAAATATTCACCTAATGCTGAATATGTACTTAAGACAATTTAAATATTTTTTGATCATTTAGTAACTAATATTTCATATTTAATTTTATGTTTTGCAGAATAAATAGAAAGAATTACCTAAAAGTTTCTTCAAGGAGAAAATTTAAAAAGAATTTGGAGAGAAATGCAGTACTTTCCAAAAAGGCACTTATGGAAAATATTTCTTTTTTTAAACAATATTTTATTTTTATCAAGATAATATATACACACTCAAATAGTAATATATTTTATAATAAATAACACCAGTCTCTAATCCCAATCTTCACCCACACTCCCAGAGATAAGAGTTTCAACTTTTTCATTGCATCTCTATTACTTACATTCATATTTCTAAACAACATACTTTCTCTGAAGTTTCTCCATTTGTCAATTTTAGACATTATCTATTGACTTTTTATTATAAGTCAGATTTAGCTTATATATCCTCAGCACCTTTCTCTCTTCTCTCCACGTCTTCCTAAGAAAGATATAAGAAACTGCTTTGTTCAACCAATAGTCATCTTTTATATTGTTTTGATTATATAAACTGTTCATTTTTGAGCCAAGATTAGGTTTTTTCTCAGACAATTTTTTTGTTTTTTTCCTCTAAAGTTTGTAGTTATTGACTTATTTTTTTATTGCTTAGTTTTTTGTACCCAGTTCTTCACCTGCACTCCAAGATTCAATTGTTTGTTCATTCATTTATCCAACAAAAATATTTGGAATAACTGCTCTATGCTGGTCACCATTATAGGTTCTGCAGATTCATCAGTGGGCAAAAGAAATAAAATTCCCTACTCTTTCACAGCTTAAATTCTACTGGGGAAAAAAATGGATACTTTAAACATAGTGACTAAGTGAGTATTATAACTTTTTAGAACATGGAATGTGCTCTGGGGAAAAATTTAAGCAGGTTACAGAGATGAGAGCAATCAGTTTCTTATCCAGCAGGAGTCGGGGAAGCAGAAGTGATGAAGGAGGTTCTGTAATTTAAATGGGTGGGCAGAGTAGGCCTCATGAAGGTTATATTTGAACAATGAATTGAAGGAAATGAAAATATGAGACGGGTAAGTATAGGGTTTATGGGGATGTTCCATGCAGAGGGAACAGCTGATATGATGAGGACCCTAAAGTAGGTGTATGCCTTGAGTGTTTAAGGACCTGTAAGAGGGCTGTGATTGTCAGGACAGAGTGAGCAAGGAGGAGTGTGAAGGGAAAGGTCATACTATATTCCATTTTGTAGGCCTTATAAGAACTTTAATTTTTGTGCTGATAGGCTGAAAGTTTTATTTTAGCTTTAAACAAAAGTTTTTTCATCTGAAAGCAATAATATTCAGTGGATCCAGTGGTAGATAATAATCAGTCTACATTACTGGTGTCCAAAGACCCAAAAATTTTAGTTTATGCCACGTGAGGCAGTTAGCTCAGTAGATAGAAACAGATGACCTATTCAGCCATCATGTTTTTATTACTTAAGTAGGTGTCTCAGTTATCATCTTCTCTAGGTCTACAGTCCCCAATCACTGCATTACATACATCATTTCTCTTTTATCTTTCTAGGTGAGGCAGTCCCAGGTATATACACCATTGTTTGCTCCTTAGCACAGAACCTAGACTTTACTCTTTTTAATGAAAGCTATATCTGTACCATCAAAGTCAAATTATACTCCTTATGATGCAAAATAGATGAAATCTATTTCAGACTGTCTCCTAAAACAAAACAAAAGCTATATCTCTTGATGAGGAATGAGGAAAACATTTCTCCATTTCCTTTTGCTTTAATTGTGCTGCCAAATATATTAAATGCTGTTTGTACAGGTTTCAGGATCAGTGTTACATGAAGAAAGTAGCACAGAGAGACCAACATGAAGGCAGAGCAGCAAAGAATTAGCTTCCTAGCTTTTCACTGTGTTTGTTAATCCAACAAGGAATCTTTGGAGGTTATTGTCAGAAAAATGCCAAGACTCCATACAATGCCACCTTTATACCTGTCACTACAGTTAATCCCTGTACCTGTGACTGCTCAGGATTTATTGGTCATTTATTGCAGCTTTCAGAAGATTGATATAGGTTGGTTCTGCAACAGTAAGTATGTAACAAGATGGAGTCTGAGCTGGTGGCAGTATCTCTGGAATAGAAATCAGCAGATCTGTGCCCCAGTCTTCGGACTGCTAAGAAATAGAATATGCCTTTCCCCCAAGAAAAGAGAGTGTGGTTGACAACTCCTCCAAGCTCACAAAAATATGGTTCTAATCATTTGTCCTGGATACTCTAAGCTTCTACCTGTACAGTCTCAGAATAAGCTTTCAACTTTAAAATATCAAAAACAGTTAGCTCTTAAATATTCCAGGCAATTCTCAGAAAGGACATATTTGGAAACTAGAGCAGAATGGTGATTAATACCCAAGAGACTGTCTCCAACCCTTCTCTGGGCAACATAGAAGTTAGAGTAAGGCAGGCAAGCTAGTTTTGGCCTCATTCCAAGGGGCTCATTCCTGCAAATCCTGGGAAAGACCTTGTTATAACAAAGTTATCGTATAGCAGAGACCCCAGTATGAAGGGTGAATTCAGGGCTTCTTCTACAGAGCAAAAGAGTTAAGGGAAATTTGCAAACCCTAACAGGTCTCAAAGAGGAGTGTACCCAGCAAAATATTTTGCAGTCCTTGCATTTCAGAAATAATGTGATTCTCAAAGGCAACTCATAATAGAATCCACTGAGCAAGAGTTGCCCTGCTCCCCAGGGTTTAGCCTGATTGAGCAGAACAATTTAACTCAGGAACTCTACTTGTGATTCAGCAAAAAATATACAGACATGTGTCCTAAGAAATAAAGGAAGGACATGAGGAAATGCTCTGGTTCTCTTTTGTCTATCCTAAATGGCTAAGAGACTTGGTGTTTTAGCAGTCTGATTTCATAAATAGCAGCCTAGGAAGATGTGCCCAACCATTCAAGAAGACTATTTGCCTACCAAGTCTCTCTCCAATTACAGTGGTTTCACATTAAATGTTTGATTGGATTACTAATTTTAAAACTCGCCACTTCAGAATCACCAAAGCTTTCATTTCCTTTCTAAGAGCCCTGAAAAATATCATGATTACCTCTGAACTGAGGCAGGCTGCATCAGAGAATTTGAGAATGTTTTTCTTTGAAAACAGACAGCTCTGAAAGCAGAGCACCTGCAAATAGGTTAATGAGTCTTAAGAGTTGCTGAAGTTGTCAAGACCAACTGTTGAGAATTCCCGTGGAGTTAAGTAGGATGTGATTCTGTCTCTGAGTAAATATCATTACCCATGCTTTCTGACTTCCTGCCCTCAGGTTTGCAGCCTGTGTGGGTTTTTCCCCTTCAGCTCAACAGTTGAGTAGCAGTTGGGCTGGGGGTGGCTGGAAGTATTCTTTAACATGGCTTTCTTGGTGGGTAGAGGCCCTGGCATTTATTCCTGGAGCTGTCTGTGCTCTAGAATATGTTTTAGAAAATTCATTGCATTTTATTCATGTTTATGAACCTGAAAAGTAAGCAATCTGCTTCTGTTCTCAGAAAAAGAACTGTGACTGGTCACTTAGAATGCCTCATTTTGGTGTTTAATAGTCATGAGACCTGGTAAAGAAAAACAGCAGTGACATCCTGTGCTCTAAATGCAGACCATCTTAGATCCAAACCCACAAATATAATTCTGATGATCTGTAAGAAGAACATGTTTAGCTTATTTTCAGTAAGTTTTAGTGTAAATGTCAATCTCTGGTTTAAGTGCATCATAAAAACAGAAAGTGCACGTGTAGTAAATGTACAGCACAATACAATTCACAAAGTGACCACACCCATGTAATTCAGATCAAGATAGAAGATACTCTCAGAACCCAGAAGCCCCTCTCATGTCCTCTCCCAGTCCAGCCCCTCAAGAGTAACTAATACCCTGACTTCTAACACCTGGGGTTCTGGTTGCTTGTTTTAGACTCTGTGCAAATGGAATTGGACATTATGTATTTTCTTAGTATCTGGCTTTTTTCAAGTATACAGAGATTTTATGAATATGTCTTTATTACAAACCTTTTACATCACTGTTCCGTTGACAAGGAAATCATTAATCTGCCTTCATGCAACAGTTTGCTCTCTTCAAAACATGTCAAATAAGACATTCACTTTGGAAATAAATGTATACATGGCTCCATTATATGCTTCAGCCTGCCAATAAGTACATTCGGTTTCTAACAGAGGGGAAAGGAACTTCTGCTGGGCCTTTTTAAAAGAGAAGAATAACATTGAGCTCTGCTACGCAGCCACTACAAAAGGTTAAGGGATGGTGGGAGACCAAGTTGGGGAATTCTGCTCTCTGAACTAAAGCATAAAGCTAGTGGCATGCATAAGAAAGTGAGATTTGTTGGTTGAATGTGGATGTACCAGAATGGAAAATGAGAGGTTGACACATACTTACAGATAGTGCTGTTTCTCCCACATTATATTAGTGTGTTCCCCAAAAACAAGCCACTGTGGGTGATATTTTACTTCCTGCGGTTTGTAGTTGGCTTTATTAGGCAAGGGACTTCCCTAGCCTCTGATCAAGGAAAGGACAAACATAAAAATAATAATAAAATCACCTTTCGTGCCCAAACTGAATTAGAACAGTACAACTTTGTCACTAATGATAAAGCAAGGTAAAGGATTTAGAACAGTCAAATCTTAATTGCAAGTCGCAAAATAATTAAATTTTATTACTCTGTGCAAAAATATTTAGAGGCCAGATTTACAGTGAGTAAATTATGGGATTATCCAATCACATGCACATGGACCACATATGCAATTGCTGATTTATTTGACTGTGCATCAAGCCTAACAACTAGATTCCAAGTGAATCAAGCACTTGTTGAAGAAAAAAAAAAAAAAGTAATCAAATACGGATTATTTCGATAACAGCCAAAGAATTTCTTTCTGAGTTCCCTGCCAGCAAAAGGCAGGGGGTTTATGTCACTCATTTTTGAGCAAGCCACATTTCTCTAATATGGCTGATCCCTCCCAGTCTAAACATTTTCTTTGAAAAAGTGAAGCCCTGCAATTAAATCTTCCTCCCTGAACAGGGAGCATTCACCATGCTGAGAAACCAAGTACATCTCCCATAGAGAAGACTGCAGTTGGAGGGAGGGGGTATTGTCTGTGGGAAGACCCACTAATGGGATGAAACAGGAAGATGTTAGAGGGAAGGAAGAGAGAAAAATCATGTGCTCATCTGAGGACCTTCTTTCAAATATACACTTAAGGCTGGCTGTGTGTGTCCCTGAGATACAGAAATATTAATATAAGAATATTTTTATGGAAAAGGTCACATTTAAATCAAATAAGTTTTACTATTAACAATATTCCTTCAAATTGTATTTTGCCTTGTGAAAAAAGGAAAACAGCTTCACTAAGGAAAAAAATGGATTTATTAATAAAATGATTCATAGAATTGAAAAATGGCATCTTATTTTTTACAAATGTGATTTTCCCTTCTTGAGAATCTTATTTCCTTAACATTTGCCCATGGTGTTGTTTCATAGAGAGTCACTTTGGGAGAGGTTCAGAAATGTGTTTCTTCCCCCTGACCACTGTGTTGGTAAAGCTTGGGGGAAGGGTTTGCTCTCCAGAATAATAAGTCTCATAAAGATTATGCATTTGGGAGTGGAATGTGATTCCAGGGGACAGGCATCTGTTAGGTCACCTCCCTAAAATATTTCTTCATTATCTTGTCACATGACCATTAATCCCCCAAAACAAAGTAATAAGGCAAGCTAGATCCATAATGCCCTGCTATTAAAATTTGTTTATTCTTTTCTCCCAATTGACATTAATTAGGCCTAAAAACTGCAAGGTATGTATAGAGCCAGGTGTAGGAAAAAGGGAGAGAATGACTCAATTGTCATGGTCCCTACTCTCTGGAATATCTTTTTAGCAGGAATAACATGATTTTACGTTTTAGAACAAACGCCCTTTTGGCAGCTTTGAGGCTAAATGGTGAAACATGGAAAAGATTTATAAAGCTAGTATATGTAACAGTTAGGCATGCGAAGATGAAGGCCTAACCTCAGTTAGCAATTGTTGAGGTGAAGGCAGAGTAAAGCTTTGGAACTACTAAAACTGACAATGTTCAATATGGTAGCCACTAGTCACATGTGGCTACTTAAATTTAACTTTTAGTAAATTAAAATTAAATAACATTAAAAATTACATAGTCACACCAGCCATATTTCAGGTGTTCAGTAGCCACACTTAGCCAGTAGTTACCTTAATGAACAGTAAGGATATAGGATGTGTCTACATTTACAGAAAGTTCTACTGGGCAAAGCTGCATAGGCCTTTGCTCTTTCAAAAAGTCATGATTAATTGTGAAGTTTGATGACACAAAAATCTGTAATGTTGGAGGGGTATGAATTTGAACCATACTGTGAGTTGACATAAGAGAGATAGTTACTTGGCCATTGGTAAGCCACATTACTCTTTAGTCCACCTCCAGAATGGCCAAATCAATGATACTTGGTCATTATTAAATTGTCTTGCAAATTGTCTTGTAATTATGTACATAATTATATGTATTACATAGTATTATATCTTATATATCTGTAGATCATCTATATCTATACCTATAACTATAATCAAGATCTAGATTATAGATTTAGATCTAGATATATAAAACATTTGATGATTATATTTGCTTGGGTCCTCCAAAAAAGAATATGTTAGGGTGAGATTAGTGCACCTGAGAAAAAAATGCCGGTGAAAAAGAAGAGGGGAGAGAACCAGGGAAGGCAGGCAAAACCTTCAGACCACAACAACACTTGTGGAGAAGAGAGGAAAAAGGCAGATTGAGTAGGCAGAGTCTTGGAATGTGGGCAATTTCCAAGAAAGGTTCAGTCAGAGGAATGGCATCTCTGAGTCACCATCCCTGATCAGAAGAGTCTCAATTATCTCAGGAATGGACCTGCATTAGTATCACTACTGTGCTCAGTCATTGGCTGGGAGCAGCCCACAGAAAGCCTGAACTTCATGTGGATGTGGTGGTGGATCCAGAGGGCTGCAGCTGGGGCTGTCGGACATTATGTTCTTCATGGCAGGAGACCTCAGCAGCACCTTTTCTTGGTTCCCAAAATAGTATATTTTATATTATTAGTATTATGTATGTAATAATTAGTAATATATACTGTTTATAGTATTTTGATATATAATACATAATACTATAAAATATATTAAAATACAAGATCTATTTCATAGTATGCTATATTTATAATTACTATATATTTAAGAATTGAGGAATTTTTATGGAGAACCCAACACTCATGAAAATCAAACTTTTCCTGTAATTAGGTGGTAGGATCAAAAGGATTTTGCAGAGGGCTTCTACTTACAGAAAGATGAAGTAGATATACTTTTCCCTATTTCTCCCACTGAATACAACTAAAAACCCTGGACATTATATGTAAAACAAACATAATACTCTAAAAGACAAAGAGAAAAAGGCAGACAGACTAGCTAGGAACCTTGGAACCCAAGTAATGACACCGTGTGTGATAAGTTCCCTAGGTTTTCTTTTACCCAATATATCTCAGATTGGATACTAGAGAAGTCAACAACCGGGGTAGATTTTTTAAAAAAACACCTACAAAAGCCTGATCTTTTCAGCCAAAGGACAGAAAAGGGGCAGTCTAGCAAGGTAGAAAACTTTTAGGAAAAATATACTCTATGATAGCCAAACAACACAGAGTGAGAAAAAAAAAAAAAAAAAAAGCTGTGCCCACACCCCCACCCCACCAGCAAAGGCTAGATTGACACCTTAGACTTCCACCTTTGCCAAGCTATACTGAAATGCTTCAACGTTGCCACGAGCTGGCAGAGAAACTTGAATAGGGAGCCAGGACTTTATCCCCAATGGGCAGTCATAAGCACCTCTCTTGGGTTGTCAAGTGTAGACTATGTGGAGAACCTGGACTTCCACCCCATCCTGTAGTAACAAGGCATGTCTTCTTCTTGATGGCTCAGTGTCAGAGGAGGCCTAGTGGAGAGTCAGGGCTTTCACCACCATCCAGTGGAAATGAAGCCCCTTCTACCATACTGTCAGAAGTCACAAAGGGAGTAGTAATGAAACACTCCTAATCCTCACAACCAATAACCATACAGATATGTGTGGAGACCTAGGGGGAAGCCAAAACTCCCATCAACCCAGCAATAATGAGGAGTTCCCTCCCTTGAGTATCAACAGAGGCTGAGTAGAGAACCTGGACTGCTACACTTATCTATAGTAACAAGCCACCTCCTCCTCTCCCAAACTGGTATCAGAAAAATCAGCTAAATTTAAAAGTTTAAATAAGATCCAAAATCTTATAATACTCAAAATGTTCAATTTCAATCTAAGATCATTTAACATACCAAGAACCAGAAAGATCTTATACTGAATAAAAAAATACAATTAATAGATGCCAACACTGAGATAACACAGATGTTAGAATTATTTGACAAAGTTCAAAATTAGCTGTCAAAAATTTCTCAGCAAATGAAAAAGAAGTCTCAACAAAGAAATACGAGATATAAAGTAGAACAAAATGGGAATTTTAGAACTAAAAACACAATCATTGAAATTTAAAATTCAATAGATGAGCTCAACAGGAGAATGAAGAAACCTAAGAAAAAGTCAATGAACTTGAAGATAGAAAGTAAGTTACCCAGTATCAGCAGCAGAGTGAAAATAGACTGAGAAAACAAAGATCAAAGCCTAAAGGATCTGTGGGACTGTGGGTCCCAGGTCTGGCCATGATCCGGGTTTGCGCTAGGAACAGAACTCTGGGCATAAAACGTTACATTAATGTAACTAACGGGCCTGCGCCTAACTGGTGCAAGTATGACTCAGCTTACTGTTTATCACGCATGTGTGGCAGAATGCCAGTATTGTTCTCTGACATAAATAAAGCCCATGGGGTCTCCTAGTGCAGAAGCCAGAGCTCCCCGCAATAAAGTTGGTGCCTGCCTGTTTCATTCTCATGTTGGCTCCTTGTGCATTTTTTTTCAACTGAGCATCTCACCACCAAAGCCTTCCCTTCTTGATCAGCTTGGTGCTGATAGGGACTATTATAGGAGATCTAACATTGTGTCAATGGAGTCCTGGAAAGGAAGGAGAAAGACATAAACCTACAAATTCAAGAACTGAATGAAACAAACAAGATAAACCCCTTAAAATCACACGAAGACGTAAACTTTTGCAAACTACAAAGAAATAGTGTTAAAAGTAGCAAGAGAGAAACAACTCCTTACCGATAGGGAAAGGACAATTTAAATGATAGTGGAGTTCTCATTATTACCGAGAGGCTGGAAGAAATTGATATCTTTTCAAGTGCTGAAGGTAGAGAACTGTCAACTCAGAATCCTATCTAGAATGAAAATATCTTTAAGAAATGGAGGATAAATTAAGACATTCTCAGTTAAAGAAAAACTAAGACCTATCTTAAAAGAATGGCTAAAAGAAACTCTCTAAACAGAAAAGCAAAGAAAAGAAGGAATCATGGAATATCAGGAAAAAAGAACATACCAAGCAAAAAGGTAAACCCCATAGACTTTCTTCTCTTAAGTTCTCTAAACCATGTTTGAGGATTGAAACAAAAATATAACACTTTTTCATGTGGTTCTAAATTCATGTAGAAGAAATATTTAAGACAATTATATTATAAATGGGAGAGAGTAAAGGGGTATAAAAAAAGGTAAGGTCACATGTCACTAAAACTGGTAAAATGATGATGCCAGTAGACTGGTAAGTTATATGTATATAATGTTATACCTTGAGCAACCACTAAAATATCTTTGCAAAGAGATACACTAATAAACACTGTAATAAATAAGTATGAATTCTAAAACATGTTCAAGTAACCCTCAATAAACCAGGAAAAGTAGTGAAAAACACAGAGAACAAACAGAAAAGAAAAATTAAAATTACAGACTGAAGCTCTAACAAATCAATCACATTAAATGTAAATGGTCTAAATATACCAATCAAAAGATGGAGATTGGCATAATGGATTAAAAATTTGACCCAAAATTACGTGCTCTCTAGAAGAAAGCCACTTGAAGTATAATGATATGTTATGTTGAAAGTAAAAGGATGGAAAAAAATGAATAAGTTTCAATCCACCAAGAAGATATAATCCTAAATACATTCATACCTAACAACAGACCTACAAAATATATAAAGCAAAAACTGACAGAACTGAAAGAAGAGACAAATCTACAATTAAAAATGGAGTCTTTAGAACCTGTATCTCAACAATTAATAGTACAACTAGAGAAAAAAATCATCTCAAATACTGAGAAATTCAATAATACCATTAACCAACAGGATCTAATTGACTCTTTAAAACACTCTAACAACAGCAGAATACACTTTCCAAATGTTCATGGAACACAGACCAAGATAGACCACTCCTGAGCAATAAAACAAACCTCAACAAATCTAAAATAATCAAAATGTGGCATAAACCTAAATTAAGGCCCACTATTATGTGCTATCCTGACATCTGGTGAAATTAAGAAGGCCTCATCTGGCCTAACCACAAGTTCCACTCCCCACTCTGGGGGTGTGAATAAGGGCCAAACGCTCCTCTTTATCAAGGGGAACAGCTGCAGTTCCTTCATATTCTTGAGTCACAGGTTTCGGTTTTCTGCCAGCTGTGGAAATATTCAAACAAACCAATCTCATCCTCCCATGAGAAACAGGAGACACCTCATCCTCTTGATTTTACAAAGCCTGGCTGCTACAGCCGTAGTTGTTCACTCTGTTCCCAAGTGCAAACTCCCCTGTGGCTCTGTATGGTGTACAACATCCTCCTCCCTCCATCTGTAAATATATGGGACTAATAAATTGCTATCAACTTCATCTGTCCAGTGTCAAGTGTCATCAGTTCAACTATCCTCTTAACCCTAGGGCAAGAATCTCTCCTTCTCCAATAGGAGGCAATTAAAACATGAAATCATACAGAATGTGTTCTCTGGTGACAAGGTAAACAACCAAATTTGAATAACATAAAAATAACAGAAAAATCTGAGAACTCAAAAGCTAAATAATATACTTCTAAATAATCCATGGGTGATAGATAAAAATATTAAGGGAAATAATAAAAAAAAAGACTTGATGACTGGTCAAAAGTGAGAGAAAAATAGAGAGGAAGAAAAGAGTTGAGGATGATGTGAAGTTCAGATGATGAGACAGGAAGCGAGCTAGCCATCATAGATCACTTTACTGGAAGAATGCAGATGCATGGATTCCATTAAGCAGTTAACCACCTGGGAAAGTAGAAGCAGGTACAGAATTCTGAGGGATAAGGTTGATAGTTGAAAGATGAAAAGAGAAAATTGAGGCAAAACTGTGGGAGTGCTGCCCAGAAACAGCAGACCCAGGTGAATTACCTTCACTAGATGCAGCAAGGAGGTCATGGAGGAAGGTGGAAAAGAGCTGAGGTTGATGGTGTGACACTGATTTCCTTCCTCCCACTGACTCTTATTCTTATGTTTAGCCTTGTTAGTGGGAATGCTGACAAAGAACATGGACTTTTTAAGTGCAATAATAATGTGATGAAAATGTTCTGCCAGTTCCTCTGCTCTGAGAAACCAGAAGTTATTTTTTACCTTTACCTTTGTCTTTTAACTACCCAGAGCTTGCAAATATACAGGAGATTATTTTGTGATTACAACTACAAAGATAAGGGATGAGGCTTAAAAATAAGTTTAATAAATTATTTTTTATTATTTTAGAGTTTATTATTACTTCACCCGATTTTTCCTACCTTACTTTCTATAATTCCATCAAGCTCTTCCCTGTCCAGGAGTAAGTCAAGATCATTTCTGTCACTAAATTTCCAAAAGTTAATTGTTTAATTCCATGACAGGTAGCAATTGCTAACTTTTAAAAGTCAATGTGGTGTAACTGAATAACATGCATTACATGTAGCGTGTACTATATAATACTTATGTAATTATGTGTATAATTATCTATATTTAATATATATAAATGTATGTATCTAGAAAAATGCACAACTACATATGTATATTTTTTAACTGAAATAATCATTATTTTTTTATTTTTTTGTTAGTTTCAAGTATATAGTATGTCGATTAGACATTTATATAGTTTATAAAACGATCCCTCTAATTGCTCTTTCTCGCCTCTTGCTCTCCATCTAGCCATTACATTACTGCTAACTACATTCCCTTTGCTAGTAACATTTACCTCTGGGTTGTGGCTCACATGTGAATACTAAAGTGGAGACGGGGATCAGTCACCAACTACTACACACACAACGTTCAAATCAATTAGTGCAGGAATTCCACAGGCACGCATGCACACACGTATATAAACACGTATAACCTGTCTACAATCCTCCTTCCAGTTTATCAATATTTCATATGCAAAAAAATTTTTTTTGATTTCTGCAAAGTCATGACACAACAGTTGGAAAATCATAATGTTCCTTATTCAGTATCATGTACCATTACTAAATGTGATCTACATGCTTTGGGGTAATAGAGGAAGATTCCCATTCTTAAAGAGGATTATTTTGTGACTAACTTTTTTTGTTGTCCTTCTTATGCCTTCTATAAATAAGTAAAGTAGTTTCAAACACTTTCCTATGATTGTTCTGATGCCCAATTGTGGTAAAGAGTATCAAAAATTATTGCAGAAAATAATCACTCTCCACTAATTCTCTATTTTTTTTTTTTGCATTTTATTTTTCCTCTTTGTAACATATATGAAGCAATTTAACAAAAACACAGCTAAAGACATCTAAGCTGCAGAAAAGAGAGTATGCCAAGTTTGGTCAATAAGTAAATATAAATATGCTTAAATATAATTTCTATCTGATAACATTTTACCTATTTAATAAGCCTTTTGAAGACTACCATTAATCTTAAATATCGAAGAAATGTTTTGGTACCTTAAAAGAAGGAAGTGAAAGAGAGTGAAGGAATGTATAATTGTACAAACTTACAATATGTAAAAATATTGATGATATAACAATTACTAAAAAGAAGTGGAATACAAATTTACAAATGTAATGGAATTGTGAGAGCACAGCTCATAATCTAAGCATAGCAAATGCATATGCAGGTTTAAGTATAGTATAGCAGAAAGACTAGAAGAAAATATGTCAAAATAGTATGTTAGAGATATAAGTGAATAATATAAGTGAATATTTTTTGTTGTTGTTTCTAAGTTTTCTATGATGAGTTTATCTTCTGTCTAATTAAAAGGTTAACTTCTATAGAATAAAATAAATTTTCAAATTTAAATTTTTGAAGTTAAAAAAGTCATATTTTCTGTTTAAATTTTAATTGAAGATAGTTTCTTCTAGGAGAGATGTTGAACCTTTAAAAAAGGATTTCTGCTATAAGCCAATATTTTTATACCGTAGGACCTGTAACATACACAATCATACTCTCTTTATATTTGATCCTGTAATATCCTGTAGCAGAGCTGATTTCTAAGGTATTACATTATCAGTTTATATAATATTCACCTAAAGCATTGATTGGAAATGGGGCAGAAATTTGAGGAGTGTTTTCTAAGGAAATAAATATATTAAATGAATGAATAAATGAAAGAAAGGGATGGGGGGAAAAGCCCTGACAAAAAGACTGGTAAATATTGAAAGGTGAAGATGGTAATGATGAGATGCTATACACATAAAACAAACCCATGGCAAGAGTACAAAGTAATAGCATACAATAATATAAACAGCATAGTCATTAGTGTCAGATAAACTAGTGTTCAAATTCTCTCGCTCTTTACTGTTTTTTCTACAAGTTGCTTATTCCTATTGACCTTAGTTTTCTCATCTGTAATGGAAGCTCATTATACCTACCTCACGATATTGTTTTAAAGATTAAATAAGGCAAAATGCACATACATGAAAGTCCCTGGTTTGAAGTATATGTTGAGAAAATGTTTGTTTCCATTTTATATAGTTAACAATTTAATTAATTAAATTGTTTCCATTTTATATAATTCCATTTATATAATTAATAAATACTATATATTTATATAGTATTTACTTATTGACCAACCTTGGCATTATTTATAATTATATAAATAATGTCAAGAAGTTATGTCTTAAGCGTTTGCAAATACATAAACCTTTTACCTTTTCTTCTTCTATAAGTGAAGAATGTATTTATCTTCAATTAACAGAAAAACCAGCCTAGCAATGGTCTCACATAACAAAATTTATGATGGAGATGGTTGTCAGCTCTGGCTCAGTTGCTCATTAAAGCCATCAGGAATCAGGTTCTTCCCACACTTTTTCTATGCTATTAATAGTGGGTTGGCTTTCAGCCTCATGTTTCTTGCCTCATCATCACAAAAAAACTGCTGCAGCTCAGAAATAACAGAAAATGTTAAGGCAAGAAGAAAAAATACAGACAAATGGCTTTAGTCTAAAATTTTTTATCTTTTTATTTGAAAACAAAATTCTTCACAAGAAACTTCTTAACATCTCAAAGTCAATACCTGGTCAAACAACTGGTAAAGGGAAATGAGATTATTAAAAATATTTCTTCACAACTTTATTGAGATGTAACTTACCTACCATATAATTCATTCATTTTAAATGTAAAATTTAATGATTTTTAATACATTCACAAAATTAAGTAATTGCCACAGTAAATTTTAGAACACCTATACCATTAATAGTCAGTCCCCATTTCCTCCCAACTCACCCAGATCTAGGCAACTAATCTGCTTTCATCATGATAATTTGCCTATTTTAGATATTTTATATAAATGAAATCATACAGCATGGTGTGTTTTTGAACTGACTTCTTGCATTTAGCATAATGTTTTCAAGGTCAATCCATCTTGTAACATATATCATCACTTCATTTTGGTTTTTTTTTTCTTTTTTGCAAACAATATTTTATTATATGGATATACCACATTTTATTTATCTATTCATCAGTTGAAGGACATTTGGATTACCTTCACTTTTTGGTTTATGAATAAAGCTTCTAGAAACATTTGTTTTTGTATGCATTTTTTGTTTCATTTCTCTTATGTAGGAGTAGAATTGCTGGGTAACTTGGTAACCTAATGCTTAATTTTTTGAGAATGTTTTCCAAAATGGCTGCATCATTTTACATTACCAACAGCAACAGTCTGTCCTGGAGAATGTTCCATGTATGTTTCAGAAGATGTATATTATGCTGTTGTCAGATGGTCTGTTAGATCTAGTTTGTTTATAATGTTTTCAAGTCTTCCATTTCCTTCTTGATCTTAGGCCTAGTTGTTCTATTATTGAAAATGGGGAATTCAAATCCACTATTGTTGAATTGTTTATTTCTATCTTTGATTCTGTTAGTTTTTGCTTCATGTATTTTGAGGCTCTGTTGTTAAAAATATATATATTTGTAATTCTCATATCTTTATAATAAATTTATTCATTTATAAAATGTCTCTCTTTATCACTAGTATTATAATTTGTTTTAAAGTCTATTTTGTCTGTTATTATATACCCACTTCAGAACTTTTTTGGATGTTACTTGTATGATGTCTTTTTTCATCTTTTTACTTTCAGTCTATTTAAATCTAATTTGTATCTCCTATTTACAGCATATACTTAGATCTTGTTGGTTTTTCTCAATCCAGGTGAAAAATCTCTGCTTTAAATGGGTTGTTTAATCTATTCATTTTTAATGTCATTATTGTTTGGTATATATTTTTTTTCCTGTATTTACAGCTGACATCTTACTTTTTGTTTTCTGTATTTTCCATGTTTTTCCTCATCCCTCTTTACCACTTTCTTTTGCACTGAGTGTTTTCTAGTGTAACATTTGATTCTTCTAATGATCTTTCCCTATGCATTTTTTAATTTTAATTTTTTAATTATAGTTAACATTCAATGTTATTTTATATTAGCTCCAGGTGTACAGCATAGTGGTTAGATATTTATATAATTTACAAAGTATTCTCTTGATTAGTCTAGTACTCACTTGGCACTATAAATAGTTATTACTATATAATCGACTATATTCTCTAAGCTGTATTTTATATCCCCATGACTATTTTGTAACTACCAATTTGTAGTTTTTAATCTCTTTACCTATTTCACCCAGCCACTAACCCTCCCTTCCATCTAGTAATCAGTAGATTGTTCTCTGTATCTATGAGTTGGTTTTTGTTTTTGTTTGTTCATTTATTTTGTTCCTTAGATTCCACATATAAATTAAATCATATGGTATTTGTCTTTCTCTATCTGACATATTTCACTTAGCATAATACTCTCTAGGCCCATCCATGTCATTACAAATGGTAAGATTTAATTTTTTTATGGTGATATATATATACCACCTCTTTATACAGTCATCTACTAATGGACACTTAAGCTGTTCCATATCTTGGCTATTGTAAATAACACTGCAGTGAACATAGGGATGCATATATATTTTTGAATTAGTGTTTTGGTTTTCTTTGGATAAATACCCAGAAGTGAAATTGTTGGGTCATAAGGAGGTTCTATTTTTAATTTTTTGAGGAACCTTCAAAATGTTTTCATAGTGGCTGTACCAATTGGCAATCCCTCTAACAGTGCATGAAGATTCCCTTTTCCCCACATACTCTCCAATACTTGTTTTTTGATTTACTGTTGATAGCCGTTCTGACAAGTGTGAGGTGATATCTCATTATGGTTTTAATTCGAATTTCTCTGATGATTAGTGATGTTGAGCATCTTTTCACACGTCTATTGGCCATCTGTATGTCCCCTTTGGAGAAATGCCTAGTCAGGTCCTTTCCCCAGTATTTAATTGAATTGTCTGTTTGTTTATTTGTTTTTTGGTGTTGAGTTTCATGAGTTCTTTATAAATTTTGGATATTAACCCCTTATCAGATGTGTCATTGGCAAATATCTTCCCCCATTCAGTAGGTTGTCTTTTCGTTTGTTGTGGTTTCCTTTGCTGTACAAATTTTGATAATTTGATGTAGTCTAATTTGTTTCTTTTTTCTTTTTTTTCCCCTTACCCAAGGAGATATATCAGAAAAAGAAATGTTACTAAAAGTGATGTCAGAGAATCTACTGCCTATGTTTTCTTCTAGAATTTTTATGGTTTTGGGTCTTACAGTTTAAGTCTTTAATTCATTTTGAGTTTATTTTTGTATATGATATAAGAAGGTGGTCCCATTTTATTTTTTTGCATGTATCTGTCCAGTTTTCCTTACACCACTTATTGAATAGACTATCTTTACCTCTTTGTGCATTATTGCCTTCTTCATCATAGATTAAATGACCATATAGGCATGAACTTATTTCTGGCTCTTTACTCTGTTCCATTGATCCATGTGTCTATTTTTGTGCCAATATCATGCTGTTTTGATTACTATAGCCTTGTACTGTAGTTTGATATCAGATAGTGTGATACCTTCAACTTTGTTCTTTCTCAAGATTGCCATGGCTGTTTGAAGTCTTTTATAGTTCCACATAAATTTTAGAATTTTTAGTTCTAGTTCTGTAAAAAAATGCCATTGGTATTTTGACAGGGATTTTATTAAATCTATAGATTGCTTTGGATAGTATGGACATTTTAACTACATTAATTCTTTCTATCCATAAGCACTGTATATGTTTCCATTTATTTGTTTCTTTTACTGTTTCTTTCCTCAATGACATCATTTTTTTAATACAAGTCTTCTACCTCCTGAGTTAAATTTATTTCTAGGTATTTTATTTATTTTATTTTTGAGGCAATTGTAAATGGGATTGTTTTCTTAATTTCTCTTTCTGATAGTCCATTATTGATATATAGATATGCAACCAATTTCCAAATACTAATTTTGTATCCTGCTACTTGTAACAAACTCATTTATCAGTTCTAACAGCTTTCTGGTGGAATCTTTAGGGTTCTCTCTCTATAATATCATGTCATCTGCAAATGATGAGTTTTACTTCTTCTTTTCCAATTTGGATGCCATTTACTTATGTATTTGTTTGTTTGTTTGTTTGTTTGTTTATTTATTTTTTTCGATTGCTGTAGCTAGGACTTCCAATACTATATGGAATAAAAATGGTGAAAGTAGATACCCTTGTCTTGTTTCTGATCTTAAGGAAAACAATTTTGACTTTTCCTTTTTGGGTATGCTGTTAGCAGTGGGTTTGTCACATATGGCCTTTATTATATTGAGCTGTATTCCCTCTATTCTCACTTTGCTGAGAGTTTTTATCATAAATGGATGCTGGATTTTGTCCAAAGCTTTTTCCACATCTATTGATATAATCATATGGTTTTTATCTTTCAATTTGTTAATGTGACATATCACATTAATTGATTTGTGCATATCAAACCAACCTTGTATCTCAGGAATAATTCCCATTTGATCATGGTGTATGATCTTTTTAATGTCTTGCTGAATTGGTTTCCTAATATTTTGTTAAGGATTTTTGCATTTATGTTTATCAAGGATATCAGCCTATAATTTTCTTTTCTTGTTATGCCTTTGTACCATTTTGGAATCAGGGTAATGGTCTCATAGAATGAGTTTGGGTGTCTTCCCTGTCTTTGGATTTTTTTGGAATCATTTGAGAAAAATAGGTATTAATTCTTCTTTAGTAAAATTCACCTATGAAGCCATCTGGTCTAGGACTTTTGTTCATTGGGAGTTTTTTGATTACTGATTCAATTGCATTGATAGTAATCAGTCAATTTTTATTTTCTGTTTTTTCTTGACTCAGTCTTGGAAGATTGTATGTTATAGGAATTAATCCATTTCTTCTAGATTGTTCTGTTTGTTTGCATACAATTGCTCATAGTATTTTCTTATAATCCTTTTTATTTTTGCAGTCAGCAGTCACTTCTCCCTTTTCACTTCTGATTTTGTTTATTTTGATCCTCTTTTTTTCTTGATGAGTCTGGTTAAAGGTTTATCAATTTTGTTTATCTTTTCAAAGAACCAGCTCTTGGTTTCATTGATCTTCTGTACTTTTTTTTTTTACTCTATTTTGTTTATTTCTGCTCTGATTTTATTATTTCCTTCATTCTACTCACTTTGGGCTTTGTTTGCTGTTTTTTTCTAGTTCTTTTAAGTGTAAGGTTAGATTGTTTGTTTGATATTTTTCTTATTTCTGCGGTAGGCCTATATTGCTATGAATTTCCCTCTTAGGACCGCTTTTGCTATGCTCAGTAGATTTTGGATCATTGTGTTTATATTTTTGTTTGTCTAGGATATTTTGATTTCTTCCTTGTCTCATTGTTAATCAATTCATTGTTTAGTAGCATGTTATTTAGCCTCCATGTGTTTGTAGTGGGAGAAGGCGCCTGATATGATTTCAGTCCTCTTAAATTAACGAGACTTGTTTTTTAGTCTAGTATGTGGTCTGTCTTAGAAAATGCTCCATGTGCACTTGAAAAGAATGCATATTTTGCTGCTCTGGGGTGAAATGCTCTAAAAATATCAATTAAATCCATGAGGTCTAGTGTATCATTTAAGGCTACTGTTTTGTTGTTGATTTTCTGTCTGAAAGAGCTGTTCCTTAGTGTCTATGTAGTGTTAAAGTCTCCTACTATGACTGTATTACTGTTGATCTTTCCCTTTATGCTAATCAGTATTTGCTTTCTATATTTACGTGCTCCTATGTCGGGTGCATAAATGTTTACAAGGGTTATATCCTCCTTTTGGATTGATTCCTTTATCATTTTATAATGTTCTTTTTTTTTTATCTTATTACAGCCTTTGTTTTAAAGTCTATTTTGTCTGATACAAGTATTGCTACACCAAATTTTTTTCGTTTACACGTGCTTGAAATATCTTTCCATCCCTTTACTTTCAATCTGTGTGTTTATTTTGAGCTGAAGTAGTCTCTTGTAGACAGCATATGTAATGGTCTTGTTTTCTTATCCATTCAGCTACCCTATGTCTTTTGACTGGAGCATTTAAACCATGTACACTTAAAGTGATTATTGATAGGTACATAGTGTGCCATTTCATTATTTATGTTTGTGTTATTTTCTTTCCTTCCCCTTCTTCTTGTTAAAGAGTTGAAGTCCCTTCAAACATTTCTTGTAATATTGACTTGGTGGTGAATTCTTTAGCTTTTTCCTGTCTGGGAAGCTGTTATCTCACCTTCAATTTTAATTGATAGCCTTGCTGAGTAGAATAGTCTGGGTTTCAGTCCTTTGTTTTTTATCATTTTGAATATTTCCTGCCAATCTATTCTGGCTTGCAAAGTTTTTATTGGGAAATCAGCTGACATTCTTTTGGGAATTCCCTGGTAAGTAGCTATCTTTCTCTTGCTGCTTTTAGGATTCTCTCCTTTTCTTTAACCTTTACCATTTTAATTAGAATGTGTCTTGGTGTGGGTCTATTTGGGTTCATCTTCTTTGGGACTCCCTGTGCTTCCTGGACTTGTATGTTATTTCCTTCACCAGGTTAGGGAAGTTTTCAGCCACTATTTCCTCAAATATGTTCTCAATCTCTTGCTTTCTCTCTCCTCTTCTGATACTTCTATAATGCTAATATTGTTACACTTGATGTTTTCCCAGAGGTACCTTAAATTAACCACAATTTTTAAATTCTTTTTTCTTTATGTTGTTCTGATTGGGTGTTTTCTGCTACCTTGTCTTTCAAATTGCTGATTCCTTTCTCTGCTTCATCCGGTCTACTATTGATTTCTTCTGGTATATTCATTTCTGTTATTGTATTCTTCATTTTGACTGGTTCCTTTTTATGATTTCTATGTCCTTTTTTATGCTTACTATATCCTTGTTGAAGTTCTCACTGAGCTCATCTATTCTCCTCCTAAGTTTATTAAGCATCCTTATAACCAGTGTTTTGAACTCTGTATCTGGTAGGTTGCTTGACTCCATTTCATTTAGTTCTTTTTCTGGAGTTTTCTCCTATTATTTTGAGATAAGCTTGTTTTCTCATCTTGGCTGCCTTTATGTGTTTGTTTCTATGTATTAGGTAGATCTGCTATATCTCCCAGTCTTAGCTGGGTGGCCAAATGTAGTAGGTGTCCTATGTGGCCTAGTGGTGCAGTCTCCCTAATCACCTGCACCAGGTATTCCAAGAGTGACCCTTGGGTGGTTGTGTGTGCCCTCCTGTTGTAGTTTAACATTGATTGTTTTTTTGGCATGTCAGTGAGTGGGATTGACTTTCAGGCTGACTACTCTGAAGATTGGCTATGCTCACAATGTAGGAGCTGCTGTGTGGCAGCTGACCCCATAGAGTAGGGTTTGCCCCTGCAAGTTTGTGTGTCATTTGGGCTAATCAGGTGGTGTTCTGTTGAAATCTAATACCAGCCTCTGGATATGTTGGTTCTGGATCCCCTTGTGAGGGTCTCCCAGGCAGGCCAAGGTCAGCTGCTGTTTGTGATCAGTTTGGGGGTATGTGGTAGGAGTTACAAAGCTATCCATGTTTTGTTGCTGCCTGACTGCACCTGGAGGTATGTGTAGGAGGCCATGTGGTGAACTGAGGCTGACTGTCACTAATACTGGGCCTGTGGCAGCTTACCAAAAGTCCCAGGGAACCCCCAGGCCTGAGGCTCAGCAGCCTATAGGGCTCAGCAGCTGAATGCACCTTGGGGATACTAGAGTTGTATGAAGCAGTGTCTCAGGGAGTCTCTAGGGTAGAGCATGTGGTGCTTCCCAGGTTAGTATAGATTCAGATTTGTTGCCAGTGCTTAGCCTGTGGCCACTCACAAAAGTCTCAGCTCACACTGGGGCCAGCTGCTGCTTGCCTTGGGCCCACGGACTCCTGAGATTTGATCAAGAAATACTGCAGCTCAGGCCAAGGCTTGCTTCTCACCACTGAAAGTATCTCTGGAGGTAGGTGAGTGGAGGCCTGTTGATTACTGCTGAAGGACCCTTCTGCTTAGAACGCAGGGTAGGGCTGATTGCCTAGTAATCACCCAAAATTGCCACTGGGCAATTTGTAGGTCAGGTGAGGCAGGGTCTCAGGAAGTCACTGGGGTGAAGCAAGCAGATTTCACCAGGCCTATATAGATTCAGATTTGGTCATGTAGGGGAAGGGTTCAGCACAAGCAAGATGGTACTTACCTGCAGGTTGCACAAGAGGAGGGTTCAACCAAGGGCCATGGCAGGTATTTCTCCAGCCCTTACCCTGAAGCCACACACAACACAGTCTTTCCCTGTATGTCTCTGGCACCTTCTGAGCCGCTGTTCCTCCACTGGAGCCCAGGGCAAGTGCTTGCAAGTGAGAGGGTCTGTGAGCAGGCCCTTTAAGGGTATATCTGGGTTTCTAGCAGCCTCCTATCTCATCTGAATGGCCAGAATCCCCATTGATTTTTACAGCTAGATTTTGTAGGGACTATTCTTCCCGGCATGGAACCCCTGGGATGGGGAGCCCCAGTGTGAAACTGGGGCCTCTTGCTCCTCCAGGGGCAGGGGATTTCCACAGCCAAGATATTCTTTCTGGTGATCAATCACCACACATAGTTGTGGTACCAGCTCATTTGGCATCTCTGTACTACTCTCAGTGTGGTCTCCTCTTTACACCTCCAGTTATAGAAGTTCTGTTCAGCTAGGCTTCAGATTGTTCTCCTGATTGACTGTTTCATTATTTCATTGAAATTTTAATGTGGTCATGGGAGAAGGCATGCATAGCATTTACCTACCCTACCATCTTGACCAGAACTCCTTGACTTTTCACTGTATTTTTGATATTTTTCTCAGTGGTTGCTGTGGGCTTACAAGATACATATTAACATCAGAATTGACTTCATATTTCTACTACTTTAATTCTATTGAGGTAGAAATGTCACTCTTCTAAAGCCCTATTCCTTCTTCTCCTGTTTTTGCCATTAATAATTATTAATGAAAATTTTTTCATTTTAGCTATTGTACTTTTTAGCTCTAAAATTTTTATTGATATTTCATAATTTATATCCCTTTATTTTTATTCTCTATATGATGAAATATTGTCATCTTGCCTTCTTTTACTTCTTTAAGCATGATTTCCTTTAGTTCTTTGAACATATTTAAAACATTGTTTCTGCTTTAAAGTCTTTGATATGAGCCCTCTCAAAGGCAATTTCTGTTTTCTGCCTTTATTTTTCTCTGTATGGGTCATACTTTTCCTATTTCTTTGCATGTCTTGTAATTTCTTGTCAAAAATTGGACACTTTACATACTGTATTGTAGCAACTCCGGATACTATCCCTTTCTTAGGGCTTTTGTTGTTTTGTTTATTGCTTTATTTGTTTAATGATTCGACTGGACTATTTCAGTGAATTGCTTTCTCCTGCAGTGTGCGCCCTCTGCTACTTTTCAGTGGACACAGCCTTGGGCATGCATATAGTCACCCTGGGATGACAATGGTTTTAGCAGAGCTGTCTTTTGAGTGTCTCTTTTCCTTGATCTCTCTATCAGTCTTCTAGTTTGTCTGCCTCTATTGATATCACAACAGTAGTTACCCTCCACTAATTTCTGGCTGATTGTTCTATTGTTTCTACAATGTCCAAGGTCATAAATTTTTTCATATTCTGATGAAGACTCCTTTACTTGGGGTAGCCTATGAGGCCAGGCACTGAGTCTTGATCTGACTCCAGGTGAGGTCTTCTTCGTTCTTTCTCTCATTCACTCTGTTAAACTTTCAAATAGTCTATGGTTAAGCTGCTATATCATGGAGTTACCATCAAAATCTCTACTTATTTCAATAATTCCCTTAGGCTTGAACATCACTGTGTTCTGCTCCAGATAAAGACCAGTCTCCTCACAGAGAGCTATAGAGCTATCTGTCGCCATGGCCTGCCTCTCTCTTTGAGCCACACCTCTGTACCTGTGCTCTGGAGTTAGAGGCAGAGACAATAGCCCACTTCTGTTGGAGTGACACTCCTGATTCACAAGTGGGTGTTAGATGGGGAAAACAGCTTCTCAGCTTGCATTTTACTGGCTATAAATTTCTAGTTTGATAGATTTTTTAAATTTTGTTTTTCGATACTTTAAAAATGTTACTCCACTGTCTTCTAGCTTGCATTGTTTCTGATGAAAATTTAGCTGTCATTCTTATCTTTGTTCCTCTGAACATCATGTGTCTTTGTCTTTTCCCTCTAGCTGCTTTTAAAATTTTTCTCTTTATGACTGTTTTTTAGTAATGATGTACCAGATATCGTTATTTTTATGTTATTATACTTAAACTTTTTGTTTGATTCTTATATCTGTATGTTTATATTTTTCATCTCATTTGTAACATTTTTGGCAATTCTTCATTCAAAAATTTTTGCTCCTTCACCCATATTATCCTGCTCCTCAAAGGAACCCAAATACACATGTTAGACTGCTTAGTATTTTCTCACAAGTCACTGAGCTTCTGTCCATTTTTTGAAATCTCTCTTCTTTCTGTGCTTCAGTTTGGATAGTTTCTATTGCTATGTCTTCAAGTTTACTGAATTTCTTTAGTGAAAAGGCATAGTTTAATTAATCTGATCTTTTGTATTTTTCATTGTGGTTTTCCTAACATCATTGTATTTTATTTTAAGATAAATACTTTTTTATATCTAGAGGTTCCCTTTGGGCTTTTTAAATTTTTTTTTTTTTTTTGCATTTCTCTCACTATTTTCATACTTTACATCCTTGAGAATACTCAAAATACTTCAGTACTCATCATACCTGTTTTAAAGTACTTATCTGCTAATTCCATCATCTCTGTCATTTTTTAGAATCCTTCTATATTTTTTTCTTGATTAGGGCTCTTATTTTCCTGTTTTATTGCATGCCTAGTAAATTTTGGTTGAACGTTAGACATTTTGGATTTTTACATTTTTTAGATCTAGATTTTGTCTTGTTTCTTTAGAGAGTTCTGGACTTTATTCTAGCATGTTGTTAAGTCTATTGCACATCGTTTTATCCATTTAGACTCCTTGTAAGTTTTTGAATCAGGTCTAGAGTAATCTTTACTCTAGGGCTACTTTGGCCACTACTAATTCATGACCCCTCTGAGGACTCTAACAAATATGCAAATTATTGCCATTCCTATGTGAGTTCCAGGAATCACTTGCATAATATTTTCTAGTGGTTCCTTCCTGGGCCTCATGGAGTTTGACCCACCTATGTGTATAGCAAAAGACTCAAGTACATTACTCTGCAGATCCCTGAAGCTCTTTATATGTGCAGTTCCTTCTTTGGTATTCTGATTCACAAATTCATATCATCTTTCTGAAGCCCTGAATTCTGCCTCCTCCACTCAGTATGACTAGCTGGTTCTGTTTGGGTTTCCTCTTTCTTCCCTGGAGTTGCACACACTTGCACACAACACTTCAGCTTGTATCATATTGACTGAGATTTAGTCAGGTTAAAAACCAGGTACAAGAAAAACTGAGAAATGTAGTTTTTATTCTGAGTGGACTAGCTCAACTAAAAATCAGAAATTATATTATTGAGAACAAGGGAAAAACAGATACTAACAGATTAACAGAAATATTTGACATAAAAATCTTCTAACTGCCCCCCCAATGTGAAAATAAGTAGCATTTTACCTTTTTCATAATATTTAGAATATTTTTTCCTAAAAGTTTATTTTCATTAACAGATTATTAGCTATGACCTTCAACTCAGATAAAGCCATTGGATTTCATTTTGAATATCCCTGAGTTGTATTGTCTTAAGAATGTGAAAGAATTCAAGATTCCATTAAGTTAAACACAAATTACTTTTTAGTTAAGATAGTATCCCATCAAGTTCAGAGGTCTTTAAAGTAGTAGGAAAATATATAGACATTTTGTAAGAGTCAAGGAAACGTAAAATTTAGACAACTTGGATAGAAGTTGCAGTCTTCTCTGAGTTCACAGATATTTATGTGATAAATGCTTAGAAGACCACTATCTTTTTAAGCTTTGTATCCCATGACATAGCTAATCTTAAAAGGACTCTGTATTTAACAAAATGGCTTATACAAGAATGTTCACAACAGCTTTATTCATAATAGTTAAAATCTGGAAATGGTCTAGGCTTCACCCACAGGTGAATGAATAAAATATAGTATATGTATATAATGGCATCTGCATACTAAGGAATACAAAGAAACAAACTACTGTTATATGCAATAATATGGGTGCACCTCTAAAGCCTTAGCTGGTGAAAGATAACATCTACAAAAGTGTATATGCTGGATGATTCAACTAATATAAAGTTCTAAAAAAGGCAAAATTAATCAATGGTTAAAAAAAGACAGGCCAGTGGTTGTCTCTTGGTGGGGGACGGGCACGGATAGACGGGGAGGGGGAATGAGGAAATTTTCAGGGGATGTGGTTATGTTCTATATCTTAATAATAGTTGTGGTTATACAGGTATAATCATTTGTCCAAACTCAGTGATTAAAACTTGTGCATTTGACTGATCGTAAATTTTATATTAAAAGAAGAAATTGAGCATCAATATTGAATTATAATTAATGTTACACCTGCTAAAGTATTTAGGCAAAGTCTACTGATGTCTACAATTTATCTTAAAATGCATGCAAAAATGGATTGATTGATGCACAAAGGGATGGCTAGTGGATAAACATGTAATAAAACAAGTATCATAAAATGTTAATAGTAGAATCTTGATGATGTGTTTATAAATATTCATTATGCAAGTCTTTTAATTCTGCCTTGTGTTTGAAAATTTTGTAATATGTTGGGAAGAAAAATGAGTGTGGGTGGTAGCTTTGAGGTAAACATCTGGCCAGAATTTTAGTCAAAATAATTTCAGTTAACCTGGATGGTATTTGTCTTCTTTAGAGTATAACTTTTATGCCTGAAAAATATTTTAAACAATTAAAATTGTAAAATTAATGTTTCCAGATTGAGAAATAGTCTCATATTTAGTATATCATATTGAAAAATGTTTAAGAGAATTTGACCTTTAATAACATGACAGCCTTGCAACTCCAATTTAAAATATGTAATTAAGTAACTGAGATAGACTTCTATTTTAAATTAAAATCTTACTAAATTTAGTTTAATATTGGAAATTTTATGATGTAAAAGAACTAAGAAAGTTTTTTATTGTTGTTGGAACAACTGAAATACATGTGCTTTAAAATAAAACATGTCAAATTTATAAATGCAATGTAAAATGTTAGAGCGTTTAAACAATTTAGCTAAATCTGTAACTATAGCCAAACTGTATTCAAAAATTCATTCCAAGTAATGATAAAATTTTCTAGATGTATAACTAGAATACTATTTGTAAACTGAATTTAAAAATCCATGAATTACATTAAAAATATTCTTTTAAGTTTTTCAAAATGTACATATCAATAGAAAGAAACTTAACTCCCAAAATATTTTCAAGGAGTATCTGGCTTGCAGAAGTAAACCAAAGGTAGCTAGCTTTCCAATAGACTTCTGAAAGTTTATAAAAGATATCAACCCAACCTTCAAATAAGCTGTCTTTTAAAGTACATATGTCTATATTTATTAAGCAGCTATGCCAGGACTTTAATGAGGAGTATAACAATATAGCTAAACTCAAAATCACTGCTACTCTATATCATCAAAAGTTCAGGAAGAAAAATAATATTAACTGAGCATTTCCTGATTTCTATGCAGTCCATTTTGTCCTCTAAGTAATTTATATATGCTCCAGGATTAAACCAGACCACCAGATGGGTGAACTTCATTCTTTTCAACTTTCCCATTTAGCATGATAGAACTTCTTCTAATCGATTTTTTTTTTTTTTTGAGATTATGGCATCAACCTGCTTATATGTGCATTGTGAGAAACAAATCTATGAGATTTGGTGTTGGACATACATTCTTGATCTAAACTAGGACCCCAGTCATTGAGTCATAAGATGGGGTCTTCTTGCAGAGGACATGGGAGGAAATTTTGGGGGACATCTGATTACAAAGTTCAGAGTTATATCCATGGTCTTCTAAAACCTGTACCAATCTTTGTGGCCTCCCCTACTAAAGACTTTTCCTTTGATTTTTAATTATAGTAAATTGGTATACAACTATACATATACACACATATATATGTATATATATATATACACACACATATATATATTTCAGGTGCACAACATTATAATTTTATACTTTTGTACAATACATAGCAAACACCATTGTAAGTCTATTTACCATTCATCATCATACACTTAATCGCCTTCACCTATTTGCCCTCTCCCCAACCCCCTTTTCCTTGGATGACCACCAATCTGCTCTCTATATCTGTGAGTCTGTTTGGTTTTGTTTGTTTGTTTGTTTGTTTTTTTTTTTTTAGATTCTACTCTATTAATTTCCTGATGCTTATTTTTACTCATTAGATCACTTTCATTTATTTTTACTTTGTGTTTTAATGTATTAATAGGCATAAACAATTACATGTTCTGAAGTCTCTTTAAATCATTTTTAGAACAAATAATAGAGTTCAAAAGTAGCTCCCAACTGTAGAGTTCATCAGCAAAAGGAAAATTTTAAAACCAAAGAGAAGCAAAGCAGAGAAGATGAAGATTGAGGGCCTGAAATGACAGCTAAAGTGGATGAAGAAATCCATAAAAATGTGCTAATTTGGGCTTTAGCCACTTTTTAAAGTGATTTATTGAAGATAATTAGGAAGATACATTGTTTTAAATTGTCTTCTGGGAACAGTTTGGATGCTGGGAGGTTGAGGGAACAGGGAATATGCAGGAATTCTATAAACTTCTGCAACATAACCACTTCCCCCTATTCCGTGCACATTTCAGTGTCTCAAAAGTGTCAACAGAAATGCCAATTTATATTTTCTGGGGTTTGAAGAATAGGAAACCTTTAGTTATTGTAAGTTCTATCTCGTTAAATTTAAATTAATCCCACATTTGCTCAGGGAGGTCAAAACCAAGTTACAGAGATGAGTTACAGTCAGCCCATAATCTTTGCTTCAGTCCTCATTCTTTTTGTGCAGGAAATATGCGGTAGTTCTTGCTTTAAATTCTCAGAGATGTCTCAATGTATTCTAAAGCAGCAGTCCCCAACCTTTTTAGCACCAGGGACCAGTGCTCCTATGAGAATCTAATGTTTGATGATCTGGGGTGGAGCTGAGGTGGTGATGCTAGCACTTGGGAGCAACTGCAAATATAGAAGTTTCACTCACTGGCTCACCACTAAGCTCCCGCGATGCGTCCCACAGACCAGTACGGATTCAAGGCCCAGGGGTTGGAGATCCCTGTTCTAAAGCATACTGAACATCAGTGAACATTATTTCCAGTGGACAGTCAAGGTTTTTGATCACTGAGTAGAGCACATACATCGCACTCTCTTTGATAAAACAGACTTTCCTCTGGAAAATCACTCCCCTTCCCCATCAGTCCGTCCATGTGCTTTCAGATGGAATTGAGCTCTCCCCCCCTTCACAATGGATCTCATTGGCCTTCAAGCCAATAAAACAAATCTTATGCTCTGGTCATAGTGATTGGTTCATATTACACAGCCAATAATACACTTTGGTAAGCCTACTGGGAAAGACAGAAAGCCAAACTGCCTCTCTCTCTTTCACAAGACTTAATGGTATGAAGATTTAACACTTTTATCTTCAGCCATCTGAAGAAAGCCTGGATCTACTGAGTGTATCACTCACTGCCTGAATTAGGGCTAAATCAAAGGAGAAAGAACCTTGGGAGGGAACAAAGTGACATTCTTCAAACCTAAAGCAAATCACATCTGAAGTTTCCCTGGCCCATTAGCCTTCCGAGTAATTGACTAAATAGATTTATGTTTACTTACGCTGGTTTTGAATAGGATTTTCAGCAACTGAAAATAGTCTGAGTTATGTTTAATTTTGCTTTTCTGCCTGCCATTGGAAATATAAAACAAAATAGCTTGTTTTCTGTTTCTTTGTATCTCTTCTAATCAGTCTACATCTACCATATTTATTTGCATTATTACCTTTGTTCTTATGTTTTCTACCCTTTCAATATATGATTTTTCCCCTCGCTATATAATTCTTCCTTGACAGTGAGCTTCAGGGAATTATTTAAAGGCTACTAAGGACAAGTGAGAATTTATAAATAAGTCTGTTTGCTGAAAACAAAAGAAAGCATGCTGAAGTCCTTTTCACATCTCTCAAATTGCTCTTACCAAGTCTTCAGAAAGTCTGCCAAGTGGAGAACCATCCCAGTTGCAGAAGGTCTAGACTCTATAGTTCAGTGTTTGCAAAGTGTAGATCAGGATTCCTCGACATCAGAATCGCTGGGGTATATATTACAAAAGCAGATTACTGGGCTTCCCTCCAACCTTGAAATCCTCTTCTCTAGGAGTTTGACCTGGTAATTTTAGTTTTAATAAACTCCCCAGGTGATTCATATGCATAGTAAAGTTTGAGAACTCTGACCCTAGATTTATCCTGTCATCAGTAGCAACAGGAAAATTGCCAATGTAATAGTTCTCTATCACTATGAAAAGTCTTTCTCTTAATTTATGGGTAACATAGCTGCTTTTAAATATAAAAGTTATGTAGCAATTAAAAGAATGGGACAATTTTACTGGTTGGATTGAATGAGAGAAAACTAAAGACATTTCAAAATTACTTTCTACCTAATCATTCATATTGAATGCCTTTTTTTTTTTTTAAGTCTAAATCTATTGTTCTTCATTTAGACTTCATGTCAGGTTTTTTAAAATGCTTCTCCTTAGGCCACACTCCAGCATAGTGAAATCAGAATCTCTGAGGTTGGGACCCAGACATTAGTATTGGGCCTATGTATGGCCCACGGGTACAAGTTGTAGAGGCAAAGCCAATTACTAAGAAGACACTGGATCTGAAAATAACATTAAAAAAGAGAAAAATTCATTGAATTGGAGATGTAGGTCTATGTTTTTTTACTGTAATCTTTACCATCATCTCTAAAATGTTTCTTTATTCCTATATACATTTTCAAATCCCATTTTTATGATATTCTTAAAGCATATTTTATAGCTAATTAATATATCCTAATTCCCCAAGGTCATAATCACACAGAAAGAGATTTTACATTGTTCATGAATTACTCTATTCTCATCTAGTTATAGTCATATCACCAAACTATATATGTTTTTAATTTCACTACACCACTCTAGCAGACAAAAATCAGAAGAAAAGGGCCAGCTTTTCCCGAATCCACTGCAGGAAGCCAGGGGTGTTGGATAAGATTCTTGTCAAGGACCTAATGGCCTTAATAAGCTCAGCAATGTAAAACTACATAAGCAAAGATATGATACCTAATGCTCGAATAATTCCTTTCTTCTGGTGTCAGAATGTCACAGCATTACAGATGAGCTGTGACTCGATTAATTGATTCAGATTGATTCCCGTTGCACAATTGTCTTCTCTAAAAGAATGCCAATATAATCTGCTAGCAACTGTCACTTTATATCACGTATGAATTATGCTGTATAATGGGTTCAGGTGCTCATATAAATTGACTGTCATAAAATTCTTGTGTGTGATAATTCAGAGAAATCATCTTATTCAGATGATGAAAACAAAGGAGCAGAGTAGTGACAAGAGAATGAAGGTGATAACCTCCACACTGCTGACAAGAGAAACAATGTCTAAAAATTGCTACTAATTTATTGTTCACTCAGCTCAGTAATTATCAACCCCCCCACCAATAATTCTAGAGCACAACGTCGATATGGTAAAAGACAAGATAGAAAACTCTCATGGTGTGAATTGTCAATGTTTATCCAAATATGTATTAAGATGTGGTATTGGGTACACCCTTTGACCCAGTAATTTCCACTTCTAGGAATTAAACCCAAGTTGATGATACCACAAATGCAAAAAGTTAAAGCACAAGAGTCTTCATTATAACATTGTTTTAGAGTAGTGAAACAACATAAATGTTTACAGCAAAGTGTTGTGTATAAGACGTGTATAATGATATTATAAAAACATTAAAAACAATTACTAAATATATTTATTGACATGGAAAGATGTCCAATACTGACTACAAATAAAACTTATAAAACAGTACAAATAGTTATGTTACATTTATGTAAAACTATATGCATATATCTACATATATATAAAATAAATGTCTGGAAAAATGTTCATTGAAATTTTAATAATAGTAGTTTTCTCATTCGGAGAATCTAGGGTGATTTTTACTTTCTTTATTGTATTTTTTCATGTGGCTTGAATTTTTACAACAAACATTCAGCAATTTTACAAGAGAGTAAAACTATTTAAAAAGAAAAGAATATGATAGGAAACAATATGCAAGTATAAATGAGGCTGAGGAATTCAGAGTTCTTATGTTTACTACACCTCTGTTCAGAGATGATAATAATGATGATGGGTGAATTGCACAATAATCATGTATAATAACAAAACATTAATTTATAATTTATTGAGAATAGCAATATGCACTCAGCATCATAAAAAACAATAGTAATAAGTGGACTTCAAACTGAAATTAAATAAACAAGCACTTACAAGTAGATCACATTGGGATAATTAAGGCCATTTTTGTGGGAGAATAACACACGACATTTGAGAACTGCAATGTTAGCATACTGAGCATGATTTCACACAATTTAGGAGAGTTTATCTTGGCCTAGGAAAAGCTTTCTGGAGGAAATGAATGTGAGAGGTGAATTTAAAAGCGTGAGGCAGACAGCTTGCTGGAGAGGAAGTCAAATAGTATATTTCACAGAGCCCAAAGGAAGGAAGAAGAATATTTTTGCCTCAGGACTTCCAAAGAATAAATGAAATGCATCTCTATTCTGAGGTTAATGCCAAAATCTGCAGTCGAACTCTGTCAGGCAGTCATACTTCCCTCAAAATGCCTTGGCAGGTTCATTGAGAAGAAACTATCTTGGGGGGAGATCACTCTCGGGAAAATTGCATAAGATAATCCTTTGGGAAGCCTGTGTTATCTCTTTTCAGACTGCAAAGGTATTACTGAATGCACAGCAGAAATACTAAAGGAACATTTTACGTTACAGTGTAACAATCTTACAGGGAAGCTCAGTCACTATTGACTTGAATGATGTTTTGAGGTGTCAGGCAGTTCTCCCCAAAATAATCCCTAGCCAGTTCTTAACTAGAACCTGAATTTTCTTTATGTGTTCATTTTTTGTTGTTGATGTTATTGCACCTATGGTCAACAAAATAGCTCTTTATCAGACAATAAGGAATTATCATAGGTTCTGTTATTGAAGAGGAATTTTCATTCAAAAAGCTAATCAGCTCTCTGTTCTGCTTCTGTAAATATGCTTACTGCATAGGCTGTACTCGAAATTGACTAAAGACTCACCTTCCCTTTTGTTTTCTTATGTCTAAGCAACAAATGTAACTGTTTGTACCCCCTCGCAACTCCCCCACTTTGTAACACTTTATAACTACTAGTAACCCATAGTGACTCCCGTCCTTTGTAACGCAATGTAACTACCTGCAACATAGCAACTCCTGCTGCTTTGTAATGGTCTGAAGACAAATTAACCAATCAGCCCATGCCAAAAAGGATTTATATAAGGAATCTTGCAACTGAGCTCCAGCCCAAATCTTCAGGGGGTTAGCTCCTCTGGGACTGCTGGTGTAATAAACCTGAGTTCTCCAACTCTCCGAGTGCTGTTTGGTTTCTCACTTGTCTAATTTTGGATCTTTTCTGCAACATTATCAGGAATACAATATCCAAGGACAGGAATATAATAAAGGTTTTTCATGAAGTTGGATGATAATGGCCAATCTTTTTGGTGCTACCTGGCTAGGCCTATTGAGGAAGTATAATGTAGGAAATAGCCAAGAACTGTTCTTAAAAATATATAATGTTTTTACATAGCAAATGTTATTTTCAATTTAGTACATATATAATGAAAGTTTGTTCAAATGTTGAAAATAGACAAATTACTTTAAACTCATAACCAGGTAGGTACAATGCTTGTCACAGTTTGTAGCTTTTCAGTTTGTATATCATTATAATTGTGATTATTTATTCTCTACTTTCCCTCCAGTTAATAAGTTCCCTAAGTGTTAGGTCACTTCCGTTTTATTCACCTCACAGTGGCACCTGGCCCAGTGCTTAGCACATAATAAGTGTTCAGTAATATTCAATTAGTCAGAATAAAATGAATGGGACCCTAAGCAAAGACCAGATACTCAAGGAGTGAGAGGAGTTAAGAGAAAGAATTTGCTGGAAAGAGGGGTCCCAAAGTACAATAACTTACTTTACAATTTTGTCTTGAGTTTTAACTACTTGATAGAATTATATATCATCCTGATCTTTTCAAGATTATAGACCCTTTTTCTTCCTGTATTACTTCTAGTTTCTCCTGCTATGCAACTTTGAGACAATTATGGGTCTCCTGAAAAAAAAAAAATCAATGAGTTAAAATTACAGAGTAAAATTCTAAACAGCCAAAATTAATATAAGTTTCATATTTTCATGCAATAGTTTGTAAATCCTTTTAGATTTGTATTAGCTATGTACAGTTTTTAAAAAATATTCCTCTTCTTTCTTTTCTGACTTTTACCTCCAAATTTTTAACATTTTATTTCCTGTATCTACATTTTTATCAACACTCTGAGTCCTTCATCAGTGTCAGAAAATTATTATTCCTATTCAGCATACCTTAATTCCCTTCTACGTTATCTGTAAAATGATGTAGGAGTGATAAGGGAGCTACAGAAGTATTATCTTTGTCATTAGTAACCACTTCCCCAAATACAAAGATTCATTTACTTAACAAATATTTATTGAGTGCCTACTATGTGCTGGGACCTGGCTTTTGGCACTGAAAACACAGCTGGGTACTAAACAAAGTCCTTGAGAACTAACATCTCAACCTACTTGGAGCTAACTTTCTCAGTTTGAGGTTTATTTCTTATAGAAAAGTTTGTTAAAATATGAAAAATATAACAATCCCTTAAGCATAATACAATTGGGTTTTATTTACATTTTCCAATTCAGAGATTAAAACCATAAAACAACCCTTGTCATCAGCATCACACACCTGAGCTATTAGTCATCATACTCTGAACAGGAGCCAGATTTTTTAACCCAAAGATGGATGTCAATCTCCACAGCCTCTTAGTGGAAAGTGACTGGTGGTGCCCTGTTTCCAAAGTTGATTGTGTAGAGGATGCTGGCAACATCATGGCTCCCAAGGATGCTGCCAATGAGACCCAGGTAGCATTTCCTCATTTAAATTCCTCACCCTTACCTGCTGAGTTTATCCTGAGAGCTGTAAAATGACAGGGGAAAAAAAGAACAGATGGTTCTTAGTTTCTCTTATCTGTCCCCTATTCCCCCATTCACAGATTTCAACTGGAAAAATTGGACTGAAAATAGGAGTACTTTATATTTATGACCTCAATCACCTCAATCCCTGACTTCTATGTTTGAGTTTTACCAGAAGCAGACTCTGAGGAAAGGCAATGAGTTACAGTGGTTTATTTGGGAGGAGATCCCAGGAAACACAGTCAAGGGAGTGAGGAAGTGAAATAGGAAAGGGAGAAGTCAGCGTGCTCTCACTCCTTAGCTGACCTGATGGGTGATGGAGCACCCTGTGGAAGCTGGCCTTCCAGCCCCATGGGCACCAACCATTCTGCCCTTTCTCACCATGAAAGGTGGTTCTTTCTTCCCTCTCTTCTCCTCTCTTCAGACCAGGGCTGGCCAGTGACTTGTTTTTATCAGTAGGAGGCAGCAGAAGTGAGGCTGGGCAAGTTCTGGCCCTGTAAGAGACCAGAAGCTTCCACTTTCATACTCCCTGATGAAGCTAGCTACCATCCTGTTAAAGAATGTAGGCTCATCTACTACATAATGAGACATGTGTGGGGAGAAAGAAGCCACTTAGAAGAGTATCCAAGTGCCAAACCTGTGACAGAGACCTTGATCTCACTGCCCTCTAGCTGCCAGGTGAAGGCTAATAAGTAAGTGACCCAAAGTCATAAAGAACTAAAGACTGCCCGCTGAGTCCTGCTTGAATTTCTCACTTAGAGAACCATGAAAAATAATTTAAAATAAAACATTGTTTAACAAAGTGGCTGGGCATTTATTCAGCAAGCAGAACTATCTGATACATATACCAACTCTGGTCTGTCACTGATCCAGAGCTGCATCCGGGGAGTGTTAATTTCCTATCATTTCTGGCCTGTTTCATAGGGCAAAGCAGACTTCACTACTCAGAGAACACCTCAGAAAAAGAAATGCAGGTTCTCTGGCCTGTGGATGTAGGGTTGGTGTGTGCTGAGGTGGTAAATGCACAGGGATGTGGGTAGGACACATCTGCTACACCTGGATACTTTGCTTATCCAATATCACAGACCTAACAAACTGGATCTTTTACCTTTCCTCTGAATCCACAGATCTGTGCAGCTTCTGTTGGCAAAACAGTTCTTCCAGTTGGCCAACTGTGATCTCAGTGTTCCAGGCAAATTCTTGCTTCCTAGAGATTAAAATCTGCCTTCTCCATATACCTGATCCTTTAAAGCTTCTAAGCTTCTAAGTTACTTTCCCAAAAACATTTAACATTTAACATTTTTATGCCAGTGTGTGTGTGTGTGTGTGTGTGTGTGTGTGTGTGTGTGTGTGTGTGTGTGTTGGCAGAGCAGAGAATTGCAAAGAAAAAAATATACTCTTTTCTCAAGTAGTTCAAAGTCTAAAAGGAGATAGGAGCCAATCAGGAAATAAGTTAGCATTCAGCAACATTATCAAGATAAAATCATCCTACAAATGTACTGCCTTTGTAGGTAAGAGTAATGCTCCTTCTAAGATAGAATGCCTATTATTTTCCTTGGTTTTCTTCTGGTACAGTGAGGTCACCCAGAGGAACAAGCTTCTTCCTTCGTTGCCCTGGTAATCAAAAGCATGTAATTAAAAGCTGGCTGGTGACAGCAATGAATGTGGTTTTGTGACCCAGGAACAATTTTTTCCTAAGCAAAGCTCATTAGACCACATTAAATTCACAATAGATTTAACTTCACAAAGTATACACCGAAATGATCACAAGCAGAGGGCTTTAACCAGAGAATCCCCAAAGGACAGAGGAGTTTTAAGACCTGTTTTTTTAAAATGTGAGGAACCCAGGTAGAGGTTGGTTTTTCTGGTACTTATGCAAGACAGAAATGGGGCCTCTATGCAGAAGAGGCTTGTGTGTAAGGTGGTAGCTGGGAAGCTGGGAAGGGAAAGAAAGGAGAGACAATTTAGTTCAATGAAGCTAGACTGGAAACATCTTCCTGCTGGATCACATTCTTGTCTAGATCATCAAGCCAAGTTTATTTAGTATTTCCTGTCACCTTAACAGCTGGTCCAGGTCACTGGGCCAAAAGGGAGGATATTGAGATTTTTATTTTAAAGGCTCTGAAATGGCTTATTAATTCACCCTGCCTCTGAGACAGTAACCCCACTTTTTTTTTTTCAACAAAATTAAGGAGAGAAAGAAGCTGTGTAAATCACACATATCTTTTAAGAAGTAGAGCCAAACTTTTCCGTTTTGACCAGGCTTTGAAGCTTCTCCTTAATCCCTCTCCCAAATGCTCTGAGAACTAAAGCCCTAAAGCAGCCACTAGACTTTTTACCCTTCACCAAATAGTTGCCTAACAGGCAAAAAAGGAGAGTGGCGAGTGAGCAGAGCAGACAGAAGCCTGCTATTTCTAAACCCAGACAGCTGTAACTAAACCTTCCAAGGACTATGGTGGATTGATTGCTCATGGAAATCAGTAGACAGTGAGGTGGCTTCATCCTCTACTGGAAGTGAACCCACTTGACTCTTTCTGCCTCCATATTGTATCTGAATAAAGAAGATATTAATATTACCTGTCTTGCAGACATGTTGTCAAAGTACTTTGCACACTGCCTGTGACATTGTGAACACTCACTGAATGCTAGCTAGTATTATTATTTTTAGCAGCCTGTACAGGCAGCGTGGGGATTCCTGACATAATATGCTTCAGAAGTATCTGGAAATTTTTCCATATGCAGATTTTCCCAGTCAGCCCCTTCTCTATGCCTGAAGTCCCTTTTTAGAGAACTTCTCTGGTTTCCTAAGAATTGTCGTTTATTAAAAATGCAATTTAGTAACTCCAGAAGTGCCTTGTCATGCTTCCCCACCCTATGAACACATTGTATTCCAAGACACACCCGTCACGGGCTGGGTTTCCTGGGTTCCTCAGGACATACATAGTTCACTGTTAGGGTGTGTGTCCAAGTGTGGTTTTGGTGGGCAGCAACATCACTATATATACTGGGGCATAGGCAGCATGTAATGTCAAGGTGCACTTAACTTGTACTTCCAAAAATGGTGTTTCAGGAGCCCTATGAGTCTCCTGAAATTAGATGCAAAATTGTCTTGGTGCATTTATATGCTTTGGGGGCTAGAAGATCCATAGCTATCATTGATTCTCAATGGGCTCTATAACTAAAGAACTATTGTAATAGGGACAGCTACCTGGAACCAGCCCTCCACAGCCTCTTTCAAGTATAGTAGATTTGCTGGGGGCCTACAGAGATCTTGGGTGTATTCCAGCTGTGGAGGTGGAAATGAGTGGAAGGTCAGGTAAGCCCAAGGACCCTGGGTGCTCTGGTGTGTCAGTGTAAGAAAACAGACAGGGTGAGGAGCCAAACTCAGCCCTGTTAACTCACAGCTTGCTTCTGGAAGCTGCCCTAGGTTAGCATACTGATAGAGATTCCAATAACTTTCTCAGCACAGAAAGGGCCTGGTCTGAAGCAAGAGTGAAGCCTCAGGGTTCCAAGCCCCTGGCGTAACCCTGAGTTCTAGATGAGGGAATTACACTTGAGGTTTCTTAAAGTTTCTTTCAATCCTTAATTAAAATCATTCTAATGATCCTTAAGTTTCCTCATTGATTATCCCTCATTGAGTACGCCTTATCTGGATCTTATATAATTTGAGGATAGGGTTGGGAGGTAAAATACAGGACTGCCAGTTAAATGTGAATTTAATAAAAACAATACTTTCCCAAATACTAAATGGGATATATATATGTATACACACACATACATACATGTATACATATATACACACATATAAAACATATAAAATTATTCACTGTTTACCTGAAATTCACAAATTCACATTGAACTGGAAGTCCTGAATTTTTATTTGCTAAATCTACAGTTATGAGCTGAATTGTGTCCATCCAAAATTCATGTTTTGAAGTTCTAGCTTCCAGTACCTCGGAATGTGACCTTATTTGGAGGTAGGTTTTCTTTAAAGAGATAATTAAGTTAAAATGAGATAACTGGTATGAGCCTTAATCCAATATGACTGGTGTCCTTATAAGAAGAGGAGATTAGGACACAGACATGTCCAGAGGGAAGACCATAAGAGGACACAGGAAGAAGACAGCATCTTCAAGTGAAGGAAGAGAAGGGCTCAGAAGAACCTTACACTGCCGTCACCTTGACGTTGGACTTCCAATAAGCAGAACATGAATGTCTGTTGCTTAAGTCACCCAGTCTGTGGTATTTGTTATGGCAGCCACAGCAGACTAACACAACTGGCAACTATATTTGGAGAGCACCTTAAGTATAGAACACAAAACTACAAACACAGAATTAAGAACAAATGTGAAGATTTTTTAGATTGAGAAAAGAAATCACAGCAAATCACCAGAGCCTGGAAATTTTGAGACCATTTCTTCAGAGACCCATTTAGGTGATTGGAGCACCCTACAGCTCCTGGAGCTCATAGATTCCCCCTCAAGTGAGAGGCCCTCAAGCGTTACGAGGATCACGGTGAGTTTAAAACTGCTGAGATGTTTACATCTTTTCTAAAGCTTTTTTTGTTTATTTCCCTGGTTTCATTTGGTTTTCTCTGCAGTCCCTCAAATTACACAATTGGGTATTTTTGTAACTTTGTCTCTTCATCCTTTACTTTTCAGTTTCTTTTCTCTCTTCTGGGGGTTTGGTTTTTAGCTCTTCAATTTCATGTTAAAATGAATCTTAAATAATGTTTATAAAACAAGTATAAATTTTTTCAGATTCATAATATTTTAGAAACATCATTATATTATTAATTATAGGAAAAAGGTAATCTTATTACTCCTTCATGAAGTCTGATAAGAGAAACAAGGAATGATATAATTTTTTTCATATAAGGAACTCACAGAAACATTTAATTCTTGCTCTAATCTGCAGATTTATAAAGAAATGTGCATATATAAAATGTGTTGGATATATTTAATATATTTCTAAATTCTACACAGAGTTATGCTGAAGCATATCTAATTACACCAACTTGATTGACCAGAAGGAAATCAGTCAAATTAAGACAAAATTATTCTGTCATAACCATGCATATTTGTGGTTAAAATATATGTATATTTAAAATATCACATATGAAGTGTCCATGGAAGACATTGTTTTTTTCATTTTGAATTTAAACCACTAGATTCAATTTATTTTTATTGACAGAAGGTACTCTGGGGCATTGTTACAGATATTTCACATTAGTATAGCAGGCAGTGTTTTAACCTTGAAAACCTTAAATCTCTCCTTATTAGGACTGGACATTGACTTAAAATGGAAAATGATAGAAAAAAAAGTGTCAACAGTCACATACTGCATAATGACTTTCTGATCAACGATGGACCACATATACTATGATGGTCCCATAAGATTATAATTGAGCTGCAAACCCTATCGCCTAATGACGCCATAGCCATCTTAATGTTGTAGCACAACACATTACACATGTGTTCGTGGTGCTGCTGGTGTAAACAAACCTATTGCACTGCCTGTAAAAGCATATACAGTACACAATACTTGATAATGATACTAAATGGCTGTTTATTGGTTTATGTATCTATCGTACTATACTTTTATCATTATGTTTAGTGCATTTCTTTCTACTATATATTTTAAAATTTGCTGTGAATAGTATGCCATGTTACTCCAGCAGCAGCCTTCATACGTCTCTGTTTACCATCCCTCGATTGCATCATCTTCTCTTGTGCTTGATTTAATCTGTTGTTTTGTACACTAACATGCTGCACAGGCTTTGTGGCCTAGGGGCAATAGACTATACCATATAGCATAGTTGTGTAGTAGGCTGTACCATCTAGGTTTGTGTTAATAATGTTCTATGAATGTTTGCACAATGACATAATAGCCTAACGAAACATTTCTCAGAATGTATCCTTGTTAAGCGGCATAATAAACTGTCTTACAAAAAATATAATTATAAAAGAAAAATGAAAGTTAATTGAGATGAATGGTACAAGCATTGGGGAGGAAGAAGAATGCAGAACAAGATAAGCAGAGTGAAACATGGGTGAAATATCAAAAATGACATCTCTTCAGCAATTTTTGAAAAAAAATTATGTAATGTATTAATGGATGTACATGGTGATTGAATAAACTAGCTCACTGCTCTAGGCAAACCAGTTTAGTAATGTAATATGTGCTACCATTGCTTGCTTTTTCCCTCCAAAATATTAGAGATATTACATTGGGCTGCAATGTGTGTGTGTGTGTGCATGCATGCACTTACTGATGGTGGTGGTATATTAAAGTGTGTGTTTTTCATATGTGTGAATCATGTAGTGATATTGTTAGGCTTATGATGAATACCAACATAACTGCTAAACTACTTCAGGATGTTCCTCTTGCTTTTTATTAAACAAATTATAATTTAAATTAAGAATCACCAAGGCTCTTTTACTGAAATATTTAACAATGAATAGAATTATATTACTGTTTAATCCTTAATATTGCCTTTCGTTTTGAAAATGCAATTAATTAAATGTCCAGTAGTTATTTATACTATTTTAGGTTTTCACTTTTTCTTTTTGCTTCAAATCAACTCATTCTCATTAAGGTAATTATGCAGAGTATATCTTCTTCTGTACAATTTAATGCCTGTGGGTGGCATTTTCTTGGAATTGAATATGAACTATTGATAAATTGTTAATCCATGTATGCAACTTTAGCAAGAGGAAGGTCAACAACAAATACTGCTCGCACTAAAGGTCCTTTTCCTTATTGTTTGATGTAAGAAATTTTCTACAGCGCCAAGTTACGGAAAACAGCACCCATCTTCTTTTAGAAATATTATCCCTGTACTTGCTATGCAGCTGATGTATTTGTTCTTTCTGAGTGTAGGTGCCCCAAGTTTGGTTATTATTCAGTAACCACTTGAGATTTGAGGCCATGATATTTTCACATACAATAGAGATGAAGACTTAATACAATAGAGATAAAGACGAAGACTACTAAGCCTGCTAAATATGATGATTCTTTATTCACTGGATTTAACTGTGAAGGTTGTGGAGAAAAAAAATAATGACATCCTGAAAATAAATAATCATACATTTGTCTCAAGTGAGCAACTTCTCGCAAGTGCCCACTTGGAGCTTACAATTGACGTGAATTGAGTGTTTTTCTCCAGAGCTCATATATATATATATGTGTGTATATATATATATATAATATATATATATAATATATATATATATATGTATGTATATGTATATGTATATGTATATGTGGTGGTTTTTATTTAAAAAGGCAGTGTTGCCCCCAGGTGTTTCAGGAAAGAGAGGTCATTTTTGGCAGATGCTATCTCAAAGGTAAGTAGCATTAAGTACTTTTAAAAAATTTAATTTTCTAGGAAAAATACTTTCCTATTAACATAACATAGATGCCTGCAATTTGACTTTATCACATTTAATTTTCAGATCCATGTTTAAGTCATCTTCATGTAAGAAATAAGTTACCTGCTTGTTCCTCAAAGAGTTATTTTATCACAAATCTTAATGAAAACACCAAAATAATGATCATACGCAACTGTTTCTCCTTCCTTTCCCTTCTTCGCCTGTCAGTATTCACCTAGGCACACAAGCTAGAACCCCCAGTCCCCCACACCCCACCCTTCCCACTTGCCGCTCAGCCACTTGTCACAGCCCTCCTGCCAATTTTGCTCTTATGTCCTCCCTTCCTCCTACTGCTTTCAACCTCAGGTGCCAGCAGCATTAACTTACTTGCAGTAAAGGCCCCACCAGGCTGTCCACACCTGGTTGACTGTACCTACTGCCCCTCTGTCTGGCCAACCTCTCCTACTCCTCCCCATGTGTCTGCTTCCTAACTCCCAAACTGAACCAGGGGGCTCCTTCACGTTCTGACTCCTCTGCGCTTCCCTCTGCTGCATCACACTGTACTGCCTGGTAGCCTTTCCTTTCTATTAGACTTGCACTGCCCAAGGGCAGGAATGACATCTGATGTACCTTCATCTAATGCATTACATGGTACACATAGTGGGTGCTCGATAAACTGAACAGAACTGAGTAACAATCAATAACTAACATTTAGTACAAATGTTAAATTAAAAAGATGTATTGTGCTATATGCCCTTGGCAAAATCTCTACCTAAGAATGAGTAAGTCTCTAGCTGGGGCCTTACTACATTGTTATCTTCTGCTGCCATTTTGCTCCCATCATCTTCTGGGATTCCTCTTTTCCCCCTCTCTTCTGGTCCACCTTCTCAACACTTTTCTGGACTGAAATAGTCATTTCCTTGTATCTGGGCTGATAAAATAATTGCAGATTTTTCATGCAATTAACTCAGTGAATACACTTTAAGTGTTCTCCTGGGTTTTCCATAGCACTACATACTGCTATTTCTAATTTGCAACTATACAAATCCATGACATGTTGGAATTTAAGGAGTTTCATTAGCCTACAATGTTTACTCTGCAAAATTTTTGTTGTAATTGAAACAATAACATCCCCAGTTCATAAAGATTGCTGACTCTCTTTAAGTTGCTTCAGGACTATATTATCTGATATACACCCTCACTTTCAGTGTAGAAACCTGGAATTTAGATTCTTTAATTCTTTCTTGACATTTATGAGTGGGCTGCAGTAGTGCAGACATAATTATGAACAGCAAATAACAAAGAGATGTAAACTATGTGTCCCACATTGGAAGATCTTATCAGTGTATATGTCACAATACTGTGTACCATCGTCACCCCCCAATGCATACACACATGCACACACATAAATAAACATCTACGTACCCACGCACATGCTGTGTATTCTTGTACAGTCTTTATATTACCCACAAGGTCTATGGCAGACTTATTTTACCTTTTTATATTTAGTCTTCATTTCACATTCTATAAGGGACATTGATCTATATATTTGGCATTTATATGACAAGCTAAATTCAGCCACTGTTCCATGATACACCATCCCCAATGATTAATCATAACTTCCCATTTCCCAAGGTGAACCATGTCCCCAGGTAGTCAAGTGTGTCACACATTCTTCTACCACTTGTAAATTCCTAGATTCCTTCCTTTATTCCCAGAAAGTAAGTGCTGTTTGAGTAAAATTTTGCCTTGAAAGCATAATCTTGAGACTAAATTTAATTGATGAAGATGATCTAATACACAAATATTTGCAAAAGAAGGCTATTCACATGGAGCTTCAAAAACTTGTTTCTTTTCGAACATTCATAAAAGCAGTGTTAAGAACCCCTGTTAATAAATTTTGTTCACAAAGAAAAATATTCTAATATTTCTCTACATAAAATCCTATCTATATAAGAACTAAGAAACAAGATGGAAAGGGATAGGTGAACTATGAAGTAGTTCTCAAACTGTGTGCCAAAGATTCCCACTACCTTTCAAGAGGCCCACAAGATCAAAACTGTTTTGATAATAATACCAAGAAGTTATTCGCTTTTGTAAATTTTGTTGTCCCACGTGTGTACCGTGGTATTTCCCAAAGGCTACCTGACCTGTGAAATTGCAGCCAATTCATTTGATTGAATGCAGAAGCCAGACATTAAAGAGATTTGTAAAAATGTAAAACAATGCTATTCTTCTTCCTCATTGATTTTGTTTTGGAAAATGTAGTAATTTTTATAAAAACATGTTACTTATGTTGATGTAATGGTTTATTGCTATTATTTAAATGAATTAATAAGTAAATATTGAAAATATTTTGTTTTAATTTCTAATGCAGTAAATGTTGATAGATGCAGCCTACACCTCAAAAAGTTCTTTGGAATCATCACTTATTTTTAAGAGCATATATTTCCTGAAACCAAAAATTTTGAGGAGGGCTGAACTATACACATGGATGGCTATGTTACTATCAACTTGGAAACATTCTCCCTTAAAAAACATTTTTCAAAACGACATTTTAAAAAGATGTGTTCCGTGACTCAGAGAGCAGTTTTCCATGTGTGCCTTGAGATACAGGGAAGTCCCTGGCTGGGAAAACACCCAGTATCTACGAGAGAAGGCAGGCCTGGATAGGGCACCCAGGTACCCAGGAACCCAGGCAAGAAGAGATGAGCCAGGTGCCATAGAGCCTTGGAGGGAGAATTTGGATTTTGAATGGTGGCTGATAGAGAAGAAGAGAAAGAAAAGGAGTAGATATCACGGCAAGAGGGAGATTCCAGAAGTGAGGACCCAAGAATGCTGAACTATCAACATTTTCCACCCATAATTTTCCTTAGAGCCAGGCCTAAGCTTTGGTATAGTGAGACACAATGTGAACTCAATAAAGACCCAAAAGTCTGGCTCTAGTGAAGACTCTCAGAAAACGTAAACATTGTAAACTTTGAAAAGCAATCACACAAAAAAGACCTAGAAAGTTTCTGTAAATAACACTAATGTGGGCATGGGGAAAAAAATCAGAAGATCTAAAGCCGTCTCACTATAGAGTGTGTTTGGAGAAGGAAACCTGGTGTCTGTATCTTTTTCCAGCCCGAGGACACAGGAAGCAGGCAACAGAGCAAAAGGCTCTCGGCCTGGTTATTTACCATTACCCATTGCTGGGCACATTATAAAAAAACCTATCCAGAAGTAACCCAAGGGCATTCATAGCCTTTATTAATCTTTTCTTCTTCTTTCTTTCCTTTTTTTGAACAAGTGATTCATTTAATATTTAATTAATTTAATTCATTTAATATTTAATTCACTTAATCATTTTGTTGGCCATTGCTCCCTCAAATTAGAATCAGTGAAGTGTTAATGTAAAAAGTTTAACGTATATCCAGGTGCTAAATCCTAACCTTCTCTCATCTTTCCAGTTGTCCTCAGGTGCAAGTTTCTTTCAAAGAAGGGTTCATCCTGGCTCCTTCTTTATCTGAATTCCCTGTGAACATTTAGGCCATTCACATACTGATTGTTTTTAAGATAAATGATTACAATTTCAGCAAAGGCCTAATGAATTTGGGAGAAATGGAAATGGTAAAATCTGATTTATCGGGAAGATTTTTGGTTGTCTGAATACGTTCAGCCTTCACTTATTTTTATTGCACAAACAAGATTGTACTGCCCTAACAAGTCTTACCCAGGTTTTGCAACACATTTACAAGTTGAAATCTGTGTGGTAAAGAGTACTTTTTGTACCGCAGGCAGCTTTGATAACAAGCAGAGGTCAGAGGAACCCAATTAAGCCAATCTGCAGTGACCTAGCAAAGCTCTTTGCTTTCTTTGCCTTAACCTTCTCCATTTTTATGATAAGATGGGAAAAGGAAGGAAAAGAAAAAATTACTTACCTTGTACAGGAAATCTTCAGAAGATAGGCTGTAAAATTGTAGAATGCCTAGTGAGATGTACAATTCCCTTTTCATTGACTTGCAGCTAAGGAGGGACTCCATTATTCATTTTAGGAAGATACAAGATGCTTTTGATTACATCAGATCTATTTCATAAATAATCCTTCCTGTGTTTTCAGCAGTAGAGACTTTGGAAGAATTCTGAGACATCTTCCATAAACACTTCTTTCCCCCCCCCCAAATCAATCCTTAGCATGCTTCACATATTTGTAAGACATCACTAGTTTTGTAAAAGAATGTGACAGTAGTGACCCAGTCGGTCAGAACCATCAAGACTTCACTTCAGGCTGAATTACTTTTTATCCCTTTTTATTGTTCCTCCTATCTCACTGGCTCTTTTGCATGGTAGGTGCTCATGGAATAGCAGATGAGGGAATGTGTGCCAGTGCCCTACATGCAGCAACATGGTTGAATGTGACCTGAGAATGAAGTTTTTTGGGTTATTCAGGGCACTTTCTCCAGATTTCACATCACATGCTCAAGGCAGGTGAGGTCTACAATACAAGAGACCCCAATCTATGTCTGTTATAGAAAGGCAAGGTGGGACCCTGGAACACCATGAGGTGGTCTGCTCTCCACAATGCTCAGCCCTGTAGACACTGTAGGACAAGGAAGACATGAGAACTGCATGTTCTGTCTCTCTCGAGATCACTCTATAATTAGTTTTATCTTTTCTCAAATTTTTAACATCTAACATTGTTTTCTCCAAAATTTTATGAATTTTTTGTTTTACATTTTTTATTTATTTATGTCTTACATCTTATTATTTTCTAGCCAGCCATTAACTTATTCATTTACTCAACAAATACCTATTGAGTACCTAATTACTCTAAGATGGGAAATCTGTTAATTTCTTAGCAACCAAAGAGCATTTTTGATTCATGCATGATTCTGGACCTTATATTCATATCTACGCATGTTCTATTTATTTGTTTATATATTTATTTATTTCTCTATTTGTGAATTCATAATTTACTTGAGAGCAGAGGCCGTGTTTTACTTATCTTTCTATCTACAGCTTTAATAGATAGTAAGTGCTCAGTAAACCCCAAAATAATGTTAAACAAATCACATCAACTTCCGTAATGGAATTGAGGCATATCATAATTAAAGCATGTACCTCATTAATATAAACTTAAAGTATCAGGAGAAATCTTGCAAAAGAAACTGAGGGCATTAAGATATAGTTAATGCAAAGTAGGCTATAATTAGACTCTGAGCTTCCTGATAGCCAAGGTAAAAGAAAAATTTGCCAAGGTACATCAGAAATAGGGATTGTAGATTGATTCAGAGATGTTGGGTCCTTGATTATAATACAGGTTAGCTACTAATAAATATTTTATTATTATTTTATTACATTTCAGGAATTTTCCAATTATAATTATAGTACTCACCTTTTACCTGCGGTTTCACTTTCTATAGTTCTAGCAACTCTCTGTCAATCGAGGTCCAGAAATATTAAATGGAAAATTACAGAAGTGAACAAATCATGAGTTTTAAATTTCCACTGTTCTTAGAATTATGATGAAACATCACTCTATTCCATGCTGTGCCACTGGAACATGAATTACTACTTTGTTCAGTGCTCCACGTTGTATGCACTACTCACCTGTTAGTCACTTAGGTCAGCTGTCATGGTATCACAGAGCTTGTGTTCAAGTAACACTTATTTTACTTAATAATAACCCCAAAGTACAAGAGTAGTGATGCTGGCAATTTGGAAATGCCAAAGAGAAGTGCTTCTTTAAGTGAAAAGGTATGGCTGTGTTAACCTAAAAATAAAAGGCCAAACTGAGAGTCAACAAGAATTTATTTGAAATCCAGAAGAATAGCTATTAGGGAAGCACTGATTCAGGCAGAAACTCAAACAGTGTTCCAAATAGGAGGAGAAGGCAAGGGTTATTTATGGCAAAGGGAAAGGGAACCATTACATCAATAGAAGAAAGGAATTTCTACAGGTACAGATAAGCTAACATAGTGATGTTAATTCTAAAGAATGTTTTTAATTTTCAGTCTGATAGTCATCAGTCCTGCAATAGTAATATCTGCTTTCTTGTTATCTTCGAAAACACTTCTTTCTAAGGTAATGTTCTCTAGGCCTAGTCCAAAGGTTATTTTGCCCTGTTTTAACATTCCAAAGATTTGAGGATTAAGATATGCAAGGCAGTTCTTCTGGGATGGCAGCTCTGACTCCATTTTAAAGTGACTACACACACACACACACACACACACACACACACACATTAATGTGTGGGAGGGTAAAAACTTTATATATAAGGTTTGGTAGTATTTGTGGTTTTAGATACTCACTGTGGGTCTTAGAACATGTCCTGTGGATACACATTTTTCTTGAGATAATTAATATTGATTCCACAGAAAAATTACTTTTTTGTTTTTACGTACACTGGGTACTTATAGAAAAATGAAAACATCAAATAATCTTATGACAAAATACAAGTGAATCTTTTCCAAAATGAAACTTTCTTAGCCTTTTTAATTTAGAAGTGATCATGTTATTTATTTCTGTGTTTGGGATTAAGACTTGACACATAAATGTGCCCAAAGTAAACCAAAAGCCTACCCCAATCTTCTACCAATGAAACATACCTAAGAATGAGATCAAAATCCTAGCACAATCATGTGGACTAATCCCTAAAGTAAACATAGGCATTATATGTGAGAAATTTTCAGCATGCAGTGCTGTAGAGTAATTTCCTGAGTAAATAGAGCCATTTATGAACACTCACATGAGAAAAATATCTAAACATTTCAATGAACTAAGAGCCCTGACTGTGAATGAAGAGCTGTCATGTTGTTTTTTCTTTCTTTCTTTCTTTCTTTCCTTTTTTTTTTTTTAGTCACTTGAACATGGACTTAGAGTCAGAGACCTGAACTCCAAGATGACTTGCTGCCTGTGAGCACAGAGATGCATCAGTTTCTTAACCTGCAATACAAAGATCATACCAACTTTATGAGATTATTGTAGGAGTTAATGGAAATAGATGACATTATGTATGTGGACAAACTTTACAAACTATAGAGATACAATTTTGGTCCCATACAAGTGGTTGATTTTTTATAACAATGCATATGTGATTAGTCAAATTCATGTAAGCATAACTAATTTCATCTACTGCTGAAATCCACTTAATATCTTTTGCTCTATAAATGTGTACAATTTTTAAAAATCTATTGAGTTTGGTGGCTCAAATATATCTGAATTGCAGTACTTGTTACAGAACTTGATTTTACATTTTAAAAGCTCTCTTTCTGTGTGAAGCATGAATTCACAGTGCTTATCTATAGATATAATACATACTTAGGTGTTATCATATAAGATAGCTATATGTGTGATGAAGTTTTACTTTTTTCCAAAATATTCTTTTCTTGTCTTTATTTATACTTTGCCTGGATAAGATAGTTCAAGTAATCATTATGCTTCTGAGGTTTTTTGAGGAAAGTTGGAGTATATATTTTTAAGTGAACGGATTTGAACATCTTCAAAACAAAACAAAAGACCCTGATCCTTAATAACTTTTTAAATAACTACTTCAACTTATCTAGAAGCAATCAATCAGTAACAATCACATTTTAGATAAACTTCATGGCTAAGATGTCACCAAGGTGATTGGAAGGAAATAATAGGCCTCAGTGGACCTATAAAAACAAACCTTTTAAATGAAGGCAAAAATCACAGAACAGCTTATCCCTTCCCTTGGGCTACACAGCACAGGTATGCTAATGAGAGTGGGAGAAATACTGCATGAGGCACCACATTTTTCTTCCCAGGTCTGTCCTGTTGGCATTCAGAAAGAATAAGGGAGCCACTGCCAATGTGGGGAAGGCATTGACTGGGACAGGGCATAGAGAACGTGAGAGTGTCCAACAGCAAGAAGGTAAGGGAATGAGGAATTGCCTCATCCTCACAACATCTGAACAGGTCCTGCTCCCACATGGGGAACAAACACAGTACTCATAGTCTCTGGACACCACAGGCTTCAAAATCTCTGCAAGACCCTTTCCCTCCCACGCATCCATTGATTTATTTTCTTTACTCTCTCTACATGGCAAAGAGTAGAGGGATCAATACCCTACTGAACCCATATTTTACTCTTTGATTCTCTTCCAAGTAAGCAGTAACAGCTGGAATTACAAATATATATATTTTTTGTGGTATTTCGTTTTCTTTAATCCACTTGCTTGTGTCCAGTAAAAAACTTACACACTTTTATGGAAAAACCTACATACATAATTTCTCTTTCTATATATATGACTAAAATGTGTGAGTTTTGGAACCAGTTCCTTTCATGTGTGTAAAGAAGGTAGAGATTAATAATAGTCCTTAACCATGCATACAGCCTGATGCCAGGGTGTATACATTCAGATATTTATTTTCCTTCATTGGAGTTATTAATTTTAATGCACTATAAGCATACAAAGTATTTCTTCAGCAACAGCAAAAGAAAAAATATTATTTATAATGTTTCACAAAATCTCAATCCCACCACTTATAAAGATCACAAGTTTATGAATGGTTATTAAAAAGGCCCAAGAAATTACCTTCTTATAAGTAGAACTTATCTGTGACTCTTCAATAGTATTGACTATGAGAATAAATTTTTTTTGATTCCAGTAGTCATTGAAGTGCTAATCTTATGAAACTAACTATCAAAGTGCTAGTATAATGGAGATAGTAGTACTTATAACTATTCTGTTTGTTCTACTTTTTCCAGTTAGACAGGGCCACATAAAAAATTTGAGAGGAAATAATGTATGCCACTTCTAGCCAGAGGCATGAAAAGGCCTTGAATAATTCTTCAGTCTCTCTAAACCTACAGGGTTAGCAGGAGACTATAAGATGGTGAGACTTGAGACTGAGGTAGTTTACACTTCAAATAACTGTATTGAGCAGACTCTCCCAGACCTATAGTTGACATTCTACAAATGAGAAATAAACATTTACTATGCAAGTTACTGAGATTTGGGAGATGTTTGTTACTGCAGCAAAGCCTATCCTGAATAATATAGATAATGAAAATGGATTTCAGAGAGCTGAATAAAACCCTACAATTAGATTGTTACACATTTTCAGTCTTTAATTAAAGGCTTAGTAGGGTATAGTAAGAATTGGAAAATTTTTTCTGTAAAGGACCAGATGGTAAATATTGTAGGCTTTGCGGGCCAAATGATCTCTTCACAACTACTCAACTCTGCCACTGGAGCATACAAGCAGCCATGACGATATGTAAAATATTGAGCATGGATGTATTCCAACAACACTTTATTTGTAAAAATGGACAAAGTGCAGGATTTGGTGCACTGATCATAGTTTGCTGTCCCCTGTGATACAGTATCGTCTGTTAAATGTAATCATGTTGAATACTTGGTATGTGAGTTTCTTAGGGCTTCTTTAACAGAATATCACAAAGTAGGTGCCTTAAAACAACATGTATTTATTCTCTTACGGTTCTGGACAGTAGAAGCCAAAATCACGGTTTTGGTAAGGTTGGTTCCTTATGAGGTTCTGAGTGACAATCTGTTACATGCTTCTCTCCTGGATTTTGATTATTGCTAACAATCCTCAACATTCCTTGGCTCGTAGATGCATCACTCCAGTCTCTGCCTCTGTCTTCACATTGCCATCTTCTCCCTGTATGTTTCTGTCTTATAAGGAGACAAGTCATATTAAATTAAGGCCCTACCTTGCTCCAGCATGACTTTATCTTAACTAATTACATCGACAACGACTCTTTTTAAATAAGGGACATTCTGAAGTACTGAGGGTTAGTATATCAACAAATCTTTTGGGGGTACACTATTCAATCCATAACACTTGCTTACTTAAAGAACATGTTTCACTTAGTAAATTGATACAAATGAACTTTAAATAAGCTCATGGGCCTCAGCTTTACTCAGGTTGATTCATGACTTCCCTTGACAAGGCTGAAATTTTAGCTATCTAACAGAGCAAGTAAAAGAAAAACTATGCTCATAATTAGAATAATAGAAGTTTGCAATGAACATTTACAATTCAGTATTATTATACAGGCTCCTACCTATTTCAAATCATTGGCTGATGCTTAAGATGAGAAAATTAGATTTGATTTAGATACTTTAAGTTATTTCTTGAGATTGCTATTAAAGCACAGGATTGATGAAATGATTATTCCTTAGAGTCTAAATGCAGACATATATAAGGATGGGTTGAAGACAAAAACTACAATTTCCTTGGCAGGTTTTGGCACTCTAAAATGTGAAAAAGCAGCACACAGGTGAGTAATCAAAGTAATCAAATAAGTGCTTTAGACAATACATACAAGAATTTCAGCAAATGGAGAAACCACCAAGGCCTCGTAAGGGGTATCCTCCAGAGGGGATGACTCACCTGAGGTGGGCCTAAAAGGTGATCAGGGTTTAAATAGACTTGCAAAAAGCATCTGATATGAGCAAAGGCATTCAAGAATGTAGTTTGTGGAGGAGAATTAGCCTGATTCAAGGCAGCAGGGACATGTAAGGAAGTAACAAGAGTTACAAAACTAATATAAAGGACCTTAACTATCAGCCTACGAAGAGCTCAGATTACATTCATGAGCAATTGTTTTCTGAGTAATAGGTTTCCGAGCAAATAACCAAAGCATTGTGGTATAGCACACAAGAAAAATAAAGCAACGGATAGATGAGGAATTATCAGAGCAGTCTAGGCATTACCAAAAAGAGAGAGAGAGAGAGAGAGAGAAAGAGAGAGAGAGATGGTAAACAGTATGGCAGGGTGGTCAGGTAGAGTTATATAATCAAGAATGGTTAAAGAGACTTTTAATAGTTCTTGATGATCAGGGTTCAGAGAGAATGAAAACCAAAGAAGAGAAAAAGATAAGCCAATGGTAATGTCAAGAGTGAATGAAAAGAAGGAGGAAGGCACAAAGGTCAAATTCTAGCTAATTACTATTAGAATGAAGACTCAAATTAGTCAAGATAGGATAAGATATCTATGGTTATAAATAAATTCTCATATTTCTTGTTCATACTACATAGCCAATGATTATTGGAAGGAACCTCTGTTCCACAGGTTCATTCAGGTATCAAGGAGAATGGGCATTCTTCCTATTTAGAGTTTAGTCAAAGACTCCAAAGGCAGAGAATAAGGAAATAGTTGCCAAGCATCCACTTGATAAAACAATGTACTACATCACATGTGCAGGCATATTAAGGCATTGTGACATTGGTTCTTCTAGCATTAGTCTGTCAACCTCGAAGTGGCTGAACTCAATCCCTGGTTGAAGAGGCCAATAGTAAGGCTTTCTTTGGAGACAGCTGATGGTGTGTTGCGTGTTTCCCTCTTCCAAATGGGGAGAGAGCGAAAGATGTTTCCCTTTACTTTAAGCCAAGTAAGGAAGGGGACCTTGGAGAGAACCACATGAAGAGCATGAGTTTGGTAGAGTAAGAGAAATATTTGACTCATGCCCTGAAATAATTATAGAAAAGAAGCTATGGAAGCAGTGGGCTGTCAAAGCAAAGAGGACCACCATAAGAGGGGTTTGCATATAAAGAGAACAGTGTGTGTGTGTGTGTGTGTGTACCATAGACAGATATGGAACCCACAGAAGGTCAAGTCATGGGTTATCTCTAAAGGGAGTCTGCCTAAGAGCATGTCTTGCCAGGGAGATAATCTTAGCATGAAAGAGGCTAGAAGCTAATCATCAGATACAGAAGCTAAGGGAATATGATGGGTGCAAATAGCCAGTTAAAAAAGTCATCACACAGGCCAAGAACTGGAAATGATCCTCAGAGATAGGTGGAGGAAAGGGAATGAGGAAGTCTTCAATAAATCCCTAAAAACAACCTCTAAGAGAATCAGCATTTGGAATCTCTTAGACCCAGAAGTCACTAACCTAGATTCTAACGGTTCTCATCAAGTGCCACTTTCATGCTCCTTCTTTTCCCAGCTCTAATCCTTGAAGGCTCCCAAATAGTAGCAAGGAAACTGAAGGCAAAAGATCATGAAAAGAAACTGACAACACCTTTCCTCCACTGAAGGTCTCTGACAAAATTAGATCTCAACTCGGGGAGGAAAAGAAATTTCAAATTGGCTGAGTAATCAGACCGGAACTAGGAGGGAGGAAAAGTTCCAATGGGTTGAGAACATGGGATTTTGACATCGCACTGGCTGGACTTCCTACCATCTGACAGGAGACTCGTTATTATCTAAGAGATGTGGTGAAAGCTCTAGGACATGCAGTATCTTACCCAGGAGTAAGAAGACAAGGGTCCACTGAGGAAGGTTTGCAAAAGCAGGAGTGAGGATGGGTAGTTTCTTTTTACTTGCATTCTATTTAGTCTATCTGTTTCCATAGCCTTTACAGATAAAGAGCTCTGTGATACTAATAAATATGACGTGGGTTGGTAAATTAGTTTATATTATAAAAAATTTTAATGAAATAATGAATCCTTGTGAATTGTTTTCATTGGTGATTGGTTTGATGGGTAATTATGTTTTTAGAAATTTAAAGTGTGTGTAATCAGTAATCCAATAATTCAAAACTATTTAATTGAGTTCCTATAATTGAAGACCTAGAATACCTACAAGCTGCTCTGGGGTATATAGAAGACCCCCATCCTACTTCCACAAGGCTTTTATATGTTAGTAAAAGTAGTAGACAAAAATTAATTTTAAGACAATGTGATAAATGCTATAAGAGAAGAACACAGACTGTAATATTGTAGCAGAGAATGAATTTTACCTATCTGAAAGGATCTGAAATAGAAGGTGATGATACTTAATCTAATGTTTGATGTATTTATTTAACCATTAACTAGAATGGATTGAAAATTATTGGAGATTATTCTTGAAAGCAAAACAACTTAACACAAAAGACTGCAATATGAGAACCTGACGTGCTGAAAGAACTGCAAATACACCAGCATGGTTATAATACCAAGTACTGTTGGATGGATAATGGCAGGGAATGTGTCTGGAGATTATTCAGAGCCTAGATTAACAAACGGTCTGTGTGAAATGTTAAAGAATTTAGAAATATCTTTTAAGCCATTGAAAGTATTTAAAATTTTTTGATTTTGCTATCATGTTTATATATATGCTTTTTTTTAAAAAAAAGATATTATAATTAGGTTGTTTTAAAAATTATCTATATTTTCACTATCCAGAAAGGACTACTGAATATATTATGAGAAATTTTCTTCCATCATTTACACACACAAATTTTTTTAGCCTACTTCAATTTTATATCCCACATTTTTTACTTAATACTATACAGTGATTATCTTCATGTTGTTGAATAATTTTTAGCAACATGATCTTTAATGAATTACCAAAATTATAATAAATAAATCTAGTATTTTTATTTAACCATTCCTTTCCTGTTAACAGGTAGATTGTTCCAAATGGTTCACAATTAATATTCATGTATATAAATCTTTCAGTGCATTTTTTTATCCTTCTAAGTTAGAGTCCAACGAATCAAATTGTTCAGTCAAAAAGAACAAACCTTTTTGAAGCTCTTTTTTTATGTATATACATTTCTAGGTTTATTTCCACAAAAATTTTGCTCATTTACGCCTTCCTCCCTTGCTTCAGTAGCAGTGTAAAATATTCTCTGTTGCTTTGTCAATGGGAGAAATTATTTGTTTTTATAAATAATACTTGCTGGATTTTTAAGTAAAGTATCTTAATAGACAATAAAGTATCTTAATAGATAATAAATTATCTTTAGTAAATAATTTTTGTTTGATTTTTAAAAATAAAAGTTCACTTAAGAAATGTTGAGGAATATAGGAAAATGCAAAGAAGAAAGGTTAAATAATTTTAAGACTATTTTCTATAATTAAGGACTGGTTACATCTTGGTATATATCTTTCTAGTTCCTTAAACTGACACTCTCTCTCTCCCCCTCCCTCCTCTCTCTCTCTCTCTTTCTCTCTCTTTATATTTAATAAAATTGAGAACTTACTGTATTTGGACTTACTTATATTTTACCTTTATCACATAATACTGTAGAGTAAGTGATGCATCAGATGATTAACTAGGCTTTAAAACATAGCTTGCAAAAGCTGTGCAACATTTCTTTATGTGAATGGGCCATTATAAAAAACCATTCCTGTATTGGAAGTTAGGTTGGTTCTAATCTTCCATATTCACATGAACATGCTTTTGCTAAAAGTGGAATGTTGAGTATAAATATCTGAACATTTTTTATGACTTTTCATTCATATCATAAAGTTCTTTTCCAAAAAAGATGTGCCTATGAGCAGTTTTGCTTCACAATGTTGAGGATTATGAATATTTTAATTTTTTTCTATTTGACAGATAGCGATGGCTTTTTGTTTTATTTTGTCTTTATTTGATTATTTATAACATAAATATCATTTCATTCTTTGTGGGCAATGTTTAGTTTTATCTTATTTTGAGAATTTTGTGCCTTTCTTATTGATGTTCAAAGTCTTCTTCTGTGCCATTAAGAATATTAATCATTTATCTGTTATGTTTATTCATATAGTTTTTTTTTATCTTGTAGTTTATATTTATGAGGTATTGGATTTTGTGTTTTATTTAGCTATAATCTTTTAGTAAGTTTTTTAGAACACATAGGTATTTTTTAGGACTCAGAGGTATTTTCTGTTTTTTAGGACTCAGAGGTATTTTCTGAGCCTTTGAATAACTAAAATATTCCTTCTGTTGCCCTCACATGTAAATGACATTTTTTTCAGAATAGAGGAAGGCCACAACCTTTCCCTCACAAATCTATAGCTATTGTCTTTTGATACACAGTGTTCGTGAAAAAAAAAGAAAGAAGCTGGCCCTTGTAAGTGTGATGGTTAATTTTATGTGTCAATTTGACTGGGCCATGGGATGCCAAGATATTTGGTGAAACATTATTCTGGATGTTTCTGTGAGGGTGTTTTGGATCGCATTAACATTTGAATTGGTTGGGGATCCCTGGTCTAAAAGGAACAAAAAGGCTGACCTTCCCCAGAGTAAGGAGAGAATTCTTCTGCCTGACTGCCTTCAAAATGGAACATTGGCTCTCTTGGGCACTTATCACCTCTGTAAGCAGATGAGCCACTTCCTTACAATAAGTCACTTTTATATATATTTATCTGTGAAATTTTAAGTTTCTATCATCACATATCTAGGTTTAGGTCTTTTGGGATCATTCTGTTTAGAATATAAAATGATCCTAATAGATAGGAAGTTGAAAGATCTCCCATGTTAGCTGTTCTCTATGGCGTATAGTACATGGAAGGTCATCTGCTAGGAGAAAGGAGGCAGGTGGTGAGGATTTTACATTCTGTGATTCAGTACTATCCTTTTAAAATATACCTTCTGTCCTCTGTGTCTGTCAACCCATCTGTGTTGGTTATATCAGGGGTCTCCAACCTCTGGGACACGGACCAGTACCCATTAGGAACTGGGGCCTGTTAGGAACCAGGCGTGCCGCACGAGGTGAGTAGCAGGTGATCCAGTGAAGCTTCATCTGTATTTGCAGCCTCTCAACAGCTAGCTGTAGCATCACCACCTCAGCTCCACCTCAGATTATCAAGCATTAGATTCTCATAGGAGCAAAAAGGTGCCAAAAAGGTTGGGACCAATGGACAGTATTCTGACTCTCCTAGCTTAGTATTGACCTTAACATGCTTTGATTCAGACATGACCTATGTGCAAGTCTTCAATCTGAACCTGCATCTCTTTGTTGTTAGCAATTATTGATTGTTAATTTTCCATATATTTAAGGCCTCTTACCCAAAGTTGAACATAGGAATTAACTTGTATTCACCTTTCACATAGTAAAATTTTGTAAATATTTGTTCTCTGGTTTAAATTGTGAAGACCATCAAATATTACTCACACTGCAAAAATGTGCACTTGTATATTTTTAAAACCACCATCGTCTTTGGATCACTGTTAACAATAATCAAAATAAACTCCTACTTTAGGCTGATCATAAGATTTTGTCCTTTAAAAATAAATCTATAGACATGAAGAACACAAAAATTAAAATCTTTTTGGAAAACATGCCTATCTTAATGTGTTTTTCAGGAGATTTTGTTAGGAATGTAAGGGAACATACAATTAGCTCATTGCTACTAAAATCCCACTGTTGAAGATTTCTGCATGATTGCTTAGCACTTCACTCTTCAATTAATAATTAATAAGACCTACTATGTGTCAGCAACTGTGACATGCAAAATTTACCAAGTCTTATCTATACAGATTTTTAAATTTATGATACAAAACTGTGCTATATGCACATTGCATTCCTGAATTTAATTCAGTATTTTATCAGTTACAGTAAAATGGCTATTTTATGTAAATGATATTATGCTTCAAGATTACTAGACACTTAAGTGGCTACAATCAATAACTCTTAACTCACCTAAACCACATTTTGTACTTTATCTCCTCATTTTGTTAGGGTTGCTTTTATATACTTATCACTCTCATACTATGTACAATATAACCCATGGGTGGAGTGTGTACGACACATTCGTACATCTCCACACTTCCTGAAAAAAACTAAGGTCCAACATAATTCTATAGCTGTCAGATTTTGTTTGCCAACCATGTTCTATGTTTCATTGATGTTGGTTTTTGCATTTCCTCATACTTGCTCTGCTACTTTCACCTATCTGATTTCTACCTCAATCCTGAGGATCTTTAGGCAGCATCTGTCTGTTTCCCACCAACTTAGTTTTATTCAATCATCAGTCAGTCATAAACCAGTCAGTAAATACTTCCCACAAGCCATATACCACAGTACTGGACCTGGAGAAATTAGTAATGTTACGTCTATTCTCTCAAGGACTTTATAGTTTAGTACCATCCAGGATGGGGAGGCTGCTTTCCATCATCCTAGATATTGATGGGCTTGAGGCCGTGGATGAACTGACCCCTAAAAAAAACCTATAATAACTGTAGCAATAACTCCATGCTATAAAGAAGGAAGAGGAAGTGGGCACAGTAAGTAATATAATGGATTTTTAACTAATGGAATCTGATCTTAGGAGTGAAGGAAAGAAACAAGTGTAAAAGAAAGTGATTGGTTCTATAATTGGGAAAAAGCATTTAAAAATCTGGCAGTGCAGGAAGACTTTTACAAGGTAAGGCAGTCTCTGAATCTTGAGGCTGGAACTAGAGAATAAACAGACGAAACACTGAGCAACACTTCCGCCCTCCAGTCACTACTGCTAATAAACTTTCAGTCAATCCAGCTGAACTAGACCCAAGATTATTCTTCCAAGAACAAGAGCAGAGCTGCATATAGAAACAAGCAAGCACTATTTCTTCTGACACCCCAGTCTCCTCACCACTCTAAAACAACTAATGGATTAACCTAAAGTCTTCCCTGTAAGTAAGAATGGTATTTCAGGAATAAAATAAAATGGTGAAACAACCCTGCTTTGTTAAAAAAAAAAAAAAAAAGTACATTGACCATTTTGTTAGCACAATATTATTACATGTTGGGCAAGTCTTTCCTTACAAATTTGGAATGAAGAGATTTAAAGTGAAAACAATACTGGAAGACTACTTGTACTCTGGTGGAAATGATCAGGAGCAGAACTCTACCTGTTTTCATGGGACATGAGAATGAGACACAGCGGAAACAAAGTCAAAGAACTTGGAACTTCATGGTTGCAAAAGCCAACTCTGCCTACATCACAGTTTTGGCCTTATATTGTCAACTGTGAATTGCATAGAGACATGTAGAAAATGGGTCAGAAATATTTTAAATCACATCCAGCTCCTGATGCTTCTTGAAAATATGGCTAAAGAAGGTGTGTTAGTATGCTCAGGCTGCAATAACAAAAATATCATAGACTAGGCAGCTTGAATGACAGAAATGTATTTCTCACAGCTCTAGAGGCAAGTTTACAGCCAGTTTGGTTTCTGGTGAAAACACTTCCTGCTTTGCAGACAGACACCTTGTCTCTGAGATAGTCACTTTCACATAACTATAATGCTCTCTTGATTTCTCTCGCTTCCTCTTCTAATAAGACTACCAGCCCAATTAGTTCAGGGCCTCACCCATATGACCTAATTTAACCTTAATTATAACCTCCTAAAAGACCTATCTCCAAATACAGTGACATTGGGAGTTAAGGCTTTAATATATAAATTTTAAGGAAACACAATTCAGTCCATGGCAGTTTATAAAATTCCTCGCCGTAATTTTGTTTCTTTAACTAGATTACTTTTAGTTTTCTTGAAATATCTCCAAGTTTACAAGAGAACTAATATATGACTACATAAATAGTACTTAGCCGTCTAAATGATACTAAGTCTCTTAAACTCCCAGCCTCACAGATAAATTTACTGAGCAGCCAGCTCTCCACTTACCCTAACTCATTGAAATCCAAAACCTGACAAATTTGTCTCGTTTTCTGAAGTTAATATGTAGTGTCTCAATTAGATTTTGCAGATCTTTTTATCACAGAAATACCCTTTGCTACAATTGATAGGTTTGAAAATGTAACATTATGGCTATACTTACTCCATATTGCCCCATATTCACAAGAACATCCAGAGGATATGAGATAGTTATTTTTCTACCCTCCTCTCATCTTCCCTAAATACATGGGATGAAATGTAGCACATTTGTTTTCCAGGTTGGAGTGTCTGTTGAGAATCTCTAGGAAAACCCATTAATAGTGTGCAGACACTTGTAACATTGTGTTCGGAGTTTAATAGTTTCTTGAACCAACATAAACTATGGGATGTCAATCCTTATTAGATGCTTTAAGAAGATGCTGATTGTCTTACCCTTGTGTTATCTCTTGAATATGTTTTGTGATTATTGTCTAGCATCCTGTAATAGAAACTAACTTATTTAATAAAGAATTTTGCTGTGACCTGTGTGTCAATCCAGTTGAAAATAGCAAATGTGTTGTTCTGTTATACAGGTGGATGTTGAAGTTCTGCTTAACGTGGGCCGAAAATGTTAGGGAACCAAATGGAGTAAAATCTGATAGAGTCAAGTTGTTGGGCTACCTAAATAAGGAAGGGAAAAAAGTATATCAAATGTAAGTAATATATAAATTCCTTAAAAAAAAATCTTACTTCGGTATATACTTAAATTCTGTTCTAAAATTATTTAAAGATCTAAAAGTAGGTGTATTTCATTATCCAATGTCACCATAAAAAATTTAATTAATTAATTTTTAAAATAAAAATAACAAAAATAAAAGTAGGTATAAACTTCTAAGGTGTATATCTTGAATCCATTTATAAAACCGGGGGGGAAAGTAATAACATACAAACAAAAAATACATCAATAAAATTAAAAATGAAATATTTTTGGTAGGTTGCAAAAGTATCTATGTTGTTATATTAAATCACTACTTGCAGCATGATTATATGATTAACTGCAATGACACAGGATTGCTTTTCTTCCTGATTATGGAGGTTTGGATGGTTTTGTGTTTTATAATTTTTTATTTATAAATCATTTTTTATCATATTTTATAATAAATCATGTATTGCATAGATAATAAAATTATACATAATTAAACATTTATATTTTATTATGTAAAGTTCAATTTATATTTTATAATTACTTTTTTAAAGAAATTATAAAATGCTATAAGGCATAAAACCAATTAAAATTATCCAAACATGTAATACATATAGAGCAGCCCAGTTTTTTGCATTTCTTTTCTCTCTTTTCAAGTTTATGACTGTGGAGGGAGGAAATGGAGAATTAGGTCAGTGTATATATGAATTTTTACATAATACTCTTACTTTCAGCTAGGGTGAACAATCATCCCAGTTTGCCTAAGACTCAGGGTTTTTCTGTGATTTGGGATTTTCAGCCCTAAAACCAGGACAGTCTCAAACAAAGTGGGACCGTTGATCACTCTACTTTCAGCCTTATTGCTTGTCCCTGCCTTCTTCAAACCTGCATATATTTTAGGCTGCAAATCTGCATATATTTTAGGCTGTAACTTCTTTAGCTTCCCATAATCAATTAACATGCTTCAACCAATTTTCTGAAGTTTGTTGAAATCTCTTAATTTTAGTGTTGCCCTTTGTTCTCATTATTGCTCTATCCAACATCTTTAACCACAAAGTGCAAGATTCTTTTGAGTTTCGCATGCCTACACTCATATGGATCACTGATGACTCAGTCTTAGCCCCACCTCTCAAGGAACCTTCCTATATACAACTTGGATTTCACCTACCCTAATGCATCATCTAACTGCCTCTGTTCAGTTGCTTTTAACAATTGAAGCAGAACTTCTGGACTCTAATGTGATCTTAACTATAAATAGAAACACTAGGTTAACATAGGATGTTTGCTTAATAAAGTCATCCAAATGTTGAATAGTCACTTTTTAGAATATCATTAAAATAAACATACATAAGAATATAATACTCATAATAAAATCTTTTGAAACCCCAAGGATAGATCTGCAGTTTTAAGAGTAATTTCTCATAGATCATTTTAACCCTGCATATTTCTTCATGTTCATAGAGAGCACCATTTTAAATATGGAAATAATTATAATAGTGAGTTAGATTTTATTTGAAATATGTTAGAATCTTGATGAGGTTTTAAAAATATAAATTGTGTACGGTTCAGAGAACAGTTTTCTAAGAAACATTCTAAACAAAATTATATGATAAAAAATAGAATGTTCACCTTACTTCTCATCCCTTATATTTTAATTCTTAGGTCAAGATATTTTTCCTTTTAGAATTTGAAATAGTATTCATATTTCCTCCTGAATATTTTCAACTAATTGTAGTATATCAGCTCCAGCTCTTTTAAGAGTCTAAATTTACCATTAATTGGTACTATTTTTACTAATGTTTTTATCATAACTTCATTTTTTGTTTCAAATATGAAATGTATCAAAAATGGGATTAATAATGTAGTACAATTTATAGGACCCATTCTAGAATGTCATTTAGACATCCTCTGGGGACTATTCTTTTCTCACTGTGAGGTCCATTGATGTTAATCCTAGTTATCAGAACAATTTAAGTAGTCTGAATCTCTGTAAATTTAAAGAGAAACTTTCTCATCTTCACAGCTGTAAAAGAGAAAAACGCGTAAAATGTAATCTATTTGGAGGACAACTTGCTGTTTATTCTACTATTGTTGCAAATATATGTTTGAATACATTTTTTACCAACCCCACCATTCTTCTTGGTTAAGTCCTCAAAATAAAAGCATCTATATTTTGTCTCAAGCTTATTTTTTTGTTGTTGTTATAAACATTTTGACTTCATTTGTGTTGAAAGAAAAAAAAAGAAGTCCTCTGAGAAATATTTTTGTCTTTGGTAAATAAGAAAAAGTAAAACTCCAAACACGAAAAATCAGTATATTTTCTGAAAAAAGATTTATTTTAATGTCTTTTGCAATATAAAGTTTCTCTTTAAGGAAGTTACTGTTCACTCTGTGGTAAGAATTTGTATTTCATGATTATTTAAGCAAAAAAAACTTTCGATTTTGTGAGATGGAAATTTTATATATCTTTTCCATTGGACAATTCAAAAATAATGTCCATTTTCTTAAATCGCACAAGGCAAGAAAATATGTTCATAAATATCTTGAACCAAGATTAATTCATATTCCCAAAGTGTGGTCTTGGTTACAATCACTCTGTATACTCATATCCATTTAAATATTTGATTACAAATAACATGAAGTTAAAATATATATCAACTGCAAATGGAAGGAGAGAAAATTCAGAAGAGACTTTGCGGAACAATGCAAGTCTGAAACTAGGGAGAAGTAGTCATTTTGAAGATAATGAGCACACTTGTGATATTAGTGTAGATGTATTAAATCTTTTTAACTTCACTTAGGTTCCTATGCTCTTCTTCCCACAGAAAGAGAATTGGAGCCTATTCACCAGCTTTACAAACTCATCCAAGGCCAAAGCAATTTGCCAGTTCCTACAGCTTGTTCTAGCCAAGACAAGGATGAAACCTGTTGATAGTCTGAATAAAGATTTAGGAATTAACAAATTATAATTCTCAGTAGTTCTATCCTGATGTAGACTCAAGAACTCAAAAGTGTCACCAACCTATGTGTTGTGTTCCAGGTTGATTCCTTGAAAATATCTTTCCCCAGATTAACAATATATGTAGAATTTAAGTTATAACCCACAGCATACATATACTGTATTACCAAAGAACCTTAGTCCCTGACCATCACATGTAACACTGCTCTATAAAAAAAGAATCCATGTTGCAATTCCCAGATGCTGCAGGCACATTTTTCTCATCACCAACTTGACAGTGGGGGCAAACTACTCCTTTTTTCCAGTCTAGCACTAGGCCACTTAAAGAAAATCAAGATCCTGAAGCATCATTATACCAGAGACCCCAAATCTTCATAGCAGAGATGAGACAAAACACTGAAGGAGTTTAATGATCAAGTTTTCAGCATGTGCTGTAAAATCATCAATTTTCATGCTCAAGAAGTAAGTGGTTTTCCAGGAGGTGTAATATTCTGTTCATCTCACACCTAGAAATTTCAGTCTCTGTGACTCAAATATAGTCACAAAAGACAAGATGTTGATGATATTTTGGAGAGAAAGAAGAAATAAAATCCTTGTTATACATTTACTTCATGTAACAAGATCTATAAACTTTAATGACCTCTGAGGCTTTGACTATAAACATAATTGTACGAATTAGACATGGTAATGGAATACTTGGTTCTTCCATTTTCCAAGGCTGTCTTCACACCACACGAGTAGTGTGTCTAATTTTTCTAGTCTTTGGCCATATTATATATATATGGCATGCTGACTAAATGTTTTACTTTTCTTAGCCAGAATAGTCTCATTTTTATAGCAATAGTGAGGAAAAACATGAATTAGTGCTTCTGCTTTACAGTTTTCTGACATTACATTTCCTGTCCTTTCTAAACCCTCCTGTGAAATATATGCAATATTAAAATTTTAAATCTTGACATTTATAATTATTTTTTTCTAGTAATTTTCTTCTCTTTTTGCAACTTAATCATTACTGGCTTGGAGTTTCTCATTTGTAAAATGACAAAATTATACCAAATAATATCCAAGAATTTTGCTAACTGTGAAGGTCCATAGTACTACTTATGTTTATACTAGGATTGAAAAAATACATATTGTGGATAATGAGAGCTAAGATTTTTACTTTTAGAGGGAAAAATGTTCTACATAAAAAGTGGGGAGAATAGAATAAATCCTATGGTGATGATTGCAACTAAAGGTGTTAGCATGAATTCATGGTGTTTAAATATATATACAGGTGGGTAGACAAAGAAATAGAGATATGTGTGTATGCATGGGTTAGTATACAGACATATATTCCTGAGCTCTGTCTGCTGAGAAGGCCCAAAAGCAATGATAACACAGTAGGAATCAGCACACCTAGAGCCCAGATGTTGATTCTCGATGCAATTCTCCAGTTAAAAAAATACTGAGGTTTCTTGGAGAAAGTGTTGACTCCAGGACTGTGACAGAGAACACAGAAGACAAGTCCAAGACATCTTGTGATGTCAAAAAGCAAAAGCATGTTTGATAAATGATGGGGCTATGTCAGAAGAACACAGGAGCCAATTTGGAGGTGCTCCCAATGGCCAAAGCTGGAATACTTTGAGTGACAAAGAAAATAATGACAGTATCTGATTATAACCTAGCATAAAGCAAATATCTATGAGTCCATACTTAATTACTCAATTAATAAGGAAGAAGAAACTACTCTTCTTTACAATAGATTCTAATTAAACAGGAAAAAAAATTAGGGAGATAGAAAATGACCATTTTAGGCAAACATGAGATTGCTGTAGCTATAGGAGAGGGCATTTGACTAGGGCTCTGGGATTCAGTGGAGGAAACCTGGCCACTTTCCAGCAGGAAGGGAGTCATGGTGAGAAAATAAACACACTAATCTCTTTCTCTGCTGACTCTTCAATCTCTTACTAGTGTCAACTACCAGCAAAACTCAAGTAGAAGCCAGAGGCCAAGGGAGCTAGAGGGATGCAGTCTGGTTAGGCCAGCCTCCAAAGGACCATAATATGATAGAAAAGGATCAAGAGTGATTCTTGGTGGTGGTTGGGAGGGGGTGGATATCAATCAAGTACATCCATATTTTATGCCATAAATGTTTTCTTCATGTTATAAAAATTAGTGGGCAAAATCATGAAGAGAAACTGAGATGAATATTTGCATATCCTTAAAGTGTCTACCACAAAATAATTATGAATTAAAAAAGGAAAAATCCAAATTTTACAGTGGAGAAATCAGCAAATACTACCTTAACCTACTGGTTAAAATTAACACCATCAGTAATAAGATATATTAACATGTTTAATCCCCTAATATGAGGCACCGAGAAGGAAAAAATATCACTTCCATATTCTCACCAAAATGCACAATCCCAATCTAATCCTGAGAAAATACCAGATATATGAAAACTGAGGAGCATTTTAAAAAATAACTGTGTTAAGGTCATGAAAAAAAAAAATAAAGATTAAGAAATTGTCACAAATTGAAAGGACATTAAGGAGATATGAAAATTAAATCCCATACAGGTTTCAAGATTGAATCATGAACCCAGTACAGACACAAGTGGTAAAACTGGTGAAATTTGAGTAGGGTTTGTGAAGCAGACCATTGTATTGTATCAATGTTGTTTTCCTTTTTTCGATAATTGTACTATGGTTATGTAAGATGTTTGTAGAAGCTGAGTGAAGGTATATAGAAACTCTTCGCAACTTTTTCATAAGTCTGAAATTATTCCAATTTAAAAAGCTAAAAAACGATATAGCTATAATAATTTAAAGATTTTGAATGATAATGGAATTTATTTAACAAATATTTACTGAATGACTTCTCTTTGCCATGCACCATGCTAAGAGACATCTAAGGATACACAACACACACGCATATATATTTCCAGTTATTTTATGTAATTTTTTAATCACTAAGTATTAAGATGATAATTCTTATTTTCTAGGAATGAGGACCAACCATCTCTAATTGTAATAACAGTGTTATGACAAAAAAGTAATAAAGATATTTAAAATTAATAAACATATTTAAAATTAATCTATAAATTTTATGTATTTCCAATTTTAAAATTTCCAATGAAATTTATAGACTCATTCTAAAGTTCATCTAGAAGACAAAATATGCAAGAATCTCTAAGGAAATATCAATAACTTATCTAACAAATATAAAAATAAACTTTAAATTTATAGTAATTAAAATTGTGTGACAAAAGCATAAGAAGAGAGCAATGAAATGTGACAAAGGACCAGAAACAAACTCATGCATCTATGAGAATTTAGTGTAGGATACTGACAATATTTTAATCTAGTGAAGAAAATAGTAACTAGTCAATAAATGGTGTATTCTAGAGATTAACACAGCTTGCCTCTTAAAGTTCACTAAATTAGAATGGTAACAGCAAAACCAATTTACCCATATGAATGCCTTTTTTATACTTAATGAAAATAGACGTTTAAATAAAGAAGACAAAAGAGGTATAGGGTCTACAAAGCCAGGTATAAGGACACAGGTAATATGAAAACTAGAGTAGGAGATATTTGAGAAGCAGTGAATAATGATGAAGCTATAAGCCACACTATTTTAAAACAAGTATTTGAATTCTGATTATGTAAGTAAACTATGGAGGAAATATAGAAACATAATTTTCCAGCCAGTTGTTCAAATCGGAAACCGAAGGTCATTTTTGATATTTCCCTTCCCTCACCTCCACATACAATTAATCCATCACTACAAGAAAAAATGATTCCACCAATTCAATCACCAAAACATCTCTCCAATTTCCTCTGCATTCTGTTCAACGGCAATACACTAGTCTGTGTCTCTCCACTGTCAATCTATAGAAGGCAATTGCCAAAGTCTTCCTAACACTTCGCCCAGCCTCATTCCTGTCTTCCAATATATCCAAATAGCAGCGAGGGTGATCTTTAAGAACTTAAGAGTCCTGCCCCTTTTCTGTTTAAAGCCCTACCTTCCAGCAGGGCAGCCTAGCTGTGACCTTTAAGATTGCAGAATACTTGCCGTATACCTCTCGTACCTCTCCATTTTGTTATAATCACTGTCCTTGATCATCAGCTTTTTCTTCCTTTTATCCCTGATCCCTCCTTAGGACCATTATGCTCTCTTTTCCCAAATTTTTGCATAATTAAGTTATTCCAATTATTCATGTTTCAACTTAAATGTTATTTACCAATAGATACTTCCTTGACCACGTAATCTAAAATAGCCTCTGATCTTTTCCTTTATGGCACTTACAGAAATGTGTAATTATGTATTCATTGGAGTGTATGTCTGTTTTGTGTATATCTCCACTATCTTATAGATTCAAAGTGTGCAGGAACTTTGTCATCTTGTTCACTTCTATATGCCTAGTGCCTAGCCTAGTGTCTGGCATAAAGTAGGTATTCAATAAATGAATAGATAATAAGCCAGCATAACTATCCAGAAATGTTTTTGAAAAGATGGAAATGCCTAGCGAGATAAAGATTACTTAGAATAGCTATTATTTGTGTGATTTTATAACAGAAATGATGATACATGGATAACTAAAGGGCCCTCTAGGGAAGTCAAATGGCTGCCCAGACACACAATGTATTAAGAACTCATTGTCTGCTCCTCAATTATAAAAGTAATTTTGTCAGTGTGCCCATAGTGATTGACAACTGACTCATACTAAATAAACTTATGACAGATTTAGGTATACATTATAATGTCAACTCATTTATTTACAATAAAAAAAATAACAAGTCAACCTAATCGTCAATCCTTGTTTAGTTCCATTGCCCTCTATAATATAGCTAAATTATATCCAAAGGATAAGTGCAGCTCAGGAATGATTCCTGGCTACACATTACTTAAGCAGCGAAAGTATTATCACTTTAGAATAAGCGCCATTGTCTTATGCCTGGAGTCTTACAATGGCCACCTAACTGTTCTCTGCACTTACCACTCTAAAATTTACTAAGCACTAAGCATCAAAAGTACTCCTTTTAAGACATACATCCGATCACCTCATTCCTCTGTTTAAAACCCTTCAATGGTTCTCCATTATGTTTGAAAGAAATCCAGCCCCCTACTCTTGATTTAGAAGGCTCCGTGTGATCTGGGCCCTGCCACCTCTCCAACCTCATTGGATGCCCTTCTCCCTAAAATTTAGATGCCCCAATCACTGGTGTGCTTTCAGATTGAGGGTCTAAATATACAAATGGACAATGTGCAGACCATATGGAAAAATAGAACTCTGACCCACAGCCTGCAGCAACCAACCCAGGAAACCAATCCATTATGTACAGTAGTAACCAACCTAGGAAGCCAGCCTGCTATCTATAAGTCAGACTCATAGGAAGGCAGATCACTATGCCTAATAACTTATCCAGAAAGACAATAATAACCCCTCAATAATCAGATCAAAACAACCGGGATTTATTAATAACTGGTAGCCTTGAGTCTCTGCCAAAACATAAGTGATGATAGCTGACTCCCTTGAATAAATTGCCTTTGTTGTCCTCTTTTGGTTGGTCTTGGTTTATTTCCACAAGATTCTTTACTGTAACAAACTGCTTCCACCCTTGGAATGCATCCTCAACCCTTCACACAGACAACCTCTTCTTATTTTCAAAATTTCCGCTTATGTCTTAAAGACACCCTTCCTGACCTTTTTAAACACACCCATTTCAATCTCTTTTTTGGATTTCTTACAATACTTACCACAATTTGGAATCATTTTGTTGATCTTTTCAGCTTTCTTTTCTACCTTCACTCTCACTAGAATGAAGCTTTATGAAGACGGAAACTCTCTCTTTCTTCTTTACTCTGATCCTTGAGGACCTAGAATAGAACAGAAAAATAACAGGTGCTGAAGAAATATGTTGAATAACTAAATGGGTGAATAAGTGATTTAGTGCCTAAAGTAAATGTAGACCTGGCATAAGAAACAATTATGCCTATGTGCCAATCGAAACAGCAAGATGAGACTATGGTGTTGCACTTTCTCTAGTCTCTTTCATAGATCAGGCCTGGGGCTGGAAGTTGGCTTCCTTTAGACCCACCTTGATCTGGAACATCCTACTTCAGAGCAGTGGATGAGAAAGAGTTATTTACGGCCAAGGATGTACAGCTGAATCTAAGAATCTCACAGTCTATGAACCTTGAATTCCTGAGTTACACAACCCCTCTAGCCATCAAATATTAGATTCCCCCAGGCCTGCCCAGAATCTAGCCCTCAACTTAAATCCTTCATTTTTTAAAGTAAGACAATGTCGTTCCTCTACTTAAAACTATCGGAGGCTCACTATCACACTCAACTTAAATTCTTAGTTCTCTAACATGATTGAAAGTCCCGACCTGATACCTCTCTGGCCTTGTCTCCTGCTGCCATTTTGTCACTATTCTACACTCCGTCCTTTTAATATCTAAGTCATACTAATCTCTCTCCTGCCTCAAAGCCCTTGCAAGTGTTCTTTCCTTCACCTGGAATGACTTCTCTCTTCCCTTTCTAATGCTAACTCATTCTAGAATTCAAGTCTCAGCTTATATGTTTTCTGCTCAAAGAAGCCTTCTTGGACCACTTACATAAAATGATTCCCTTTAACTGTCAGTTACATCCTGGGTGTGTCTCCTTCATCACCCTATCACTATCTATAATCACTCTACTAACTTGTCTATAACTAAATCAGTGATTCTCCACCAAGGGAAAGTTTGCCCCCAGGGGACACTTGGCAATGTCTGAAGACATTTCTTTTTCAATATACCATACTTATTTTTTTAACAGACTGTTTTCTAGAGAAGTTTTTGGTTCATAACAAAATTGAGCAGGAAGTTCAGAGATTTCCCATATAACCCATACCCCTACACATGCACAACCTCTTCCAGTATCAGAGCAGTACATATCTCACAACTGAACCTACATTGACACATTGTTATCACCCAAAGCCCATAGTTCACATTACAGTTCGCTCTTGGCATTATACCTTCTATGGATTTAGACAATTCTATAATGACATGTATCCACCATTAAAGATTCATACAGAATAGTTTCACTGCCCTAAAAATCCTCTGTGTTCTACATATTCATTACTCCCTCCCTATAAGCCCTGGTAACCACTGAACTTTTACTTGATTCCAAGGATTTGCATTTTTCAGAATGTCATATAGTTGAAATCATACAATATGTAGGCTTTTCAGATTGGCTTCTTTCACTTTGTAATATGCATTTAAGATTCTTCCATGTCTTTTAATAGACTAATAGCTCATTTCTTTTTAGCACTGAATGATATTCCATTGTCTGGATGAACCACAATTCATCCATTCACCTACTGAAAGACATCTTGGTCGCTTAAGTTTTGGCACTTATGAATAAAACTGTTGTAAACACTCATGTGCAGGTTTTGTGTAAACATGAGTTTTCAGCCTATTTAGGTAAATACCAAGGAACATGATTATTGAATCATATAGTAAGAGTATATTTAGTTTTGTAAAACAACAACAACAACAACAACAACAAAAAACAAAAAACAAAAAAAACTGCCAAATTGTCTTCCAAATTGGCAGTATCTCTTTGCATTCCCACCAGCAATAAATGAGAGTTCCTGTTGCTTCACATCCTCACTAGCATTAGGTGTTGTCAGTGTTTTGGATTTTGGCCATTTGATAGAGCCAAAATATTTTCTGAACAATCAGATGTGAAGTGAAAGGAGAAATGGAGTGTATTATCAACTAAGACAGGAAACACTGAGGGAGAGCAGATTTCGTGGCAAAGATCAGGAGTTCCTTCTTGGACATGTTGACTTGAAAATCTTTATTAGTCATCCAAGTAGTGATGTCAAGTAGGCATTTGTCATAACAAATATCTGAAAATATGCTTGTGGGAGCCATCAGCATGTAGAGAGTGAAACCATGAGACTGAATGAGATCAACAAGAGTGTGAGTATGAATAGAGGACACAGCCAAGGGCTGAGTCCTGGGGCACCCCAACAGGAAGAGGTCTGGAAAAGAGCAAGATTCAGCAAAAGAAAAGAAGAGCAAACATTTAGAAGGGTGGAAGGAAGAAAAAAGAGAGCATGGAGTCCTGAAAAAAAGTAAAGAAAGTATATGAGGATGGAATGTTCCTCAGACAATGCTTCTCAGACATCAAGTCAAATGAAGTCTGAGAAATGACCATTGTATTTAACAATGTGAAGACTCCTAGTGACTTTGGCAGGAGGAGTTTCAGTGGGTTTGTGGGTTGAATAGATTAAAGAAGAAACTGGAAGAGAAGAGTAGAAGATAGTGAGTAACAATAACTTTAAGGAATTTTACCACAAAGGGGAGCAAACAAATAGAGTCACAGATAGGAGAGAAGCTCAAGAGAAGGCTTTTCTTAGTCAAGAGGAATTATAGCAGAATAACTCCATAGAAAGGGGAAATGATGATGGAGAGGGAGGTGAGACTTGCCAGAGGAAACCACAGCAGATGAGATGTAGTGCAGGAGGAGAGAGGTTGTCTTCACTTAGGAGTTTGGCCAGTTCAGCTATGGTGAAAGGCAACAACAACACACAGAAATGTGCTGTCTGTAACACTTTGCATGCTCACTGTGACACTGCAGAAGTGTGGGTTGTCTTTACAGAGCCAGAGCAGGCAGAAGTAAATGTTGTGGAAGTTGTCCCTTGGTGATTTCAAATGTTTCTTTGTTAATGTGTTCAGAGATCTGTTTTGTAGGTGACCTTTTCCTTCATGAGAAGGTGAAGGACGCATATGTTTCTATTTTAACTTCCCCAGACAGACATCCCAATGGCATTTGAAGCAATCATGTAAGACTCTTTCTGTGTTTGGCTTCTAACCTATTTCTTTTCTGGGTCCATGCCACCAAGCTCTTGTCCTTTGTCTTTATCTTAAATTTGGTCCTTTTCTGGACTTTTAGAATTGGCACTTGGATTCTGGTTTCCTGGTTAGATTTCAGTACTAACTTTGGCAAGAACTCATCTCTAGCTCCTGGCTGCCTTGAGCTGCATGTCCTTCTCTATTTCCAGCTCCTGAGGCCCAGCCCCTGACTCTGGCTTGGTTGCCTAATTCCCTGGCCTGGATCTTCTCCACCACCCCTCAAAAAGGAGCAAATACATTCAGTTGCAGCTGAGATTTTATAGTGAAACACAATTCAAGATAGCAAAGTGAATTATCACTGATTTTATACATATATACACACACGTATAATTTATATGATAATAATGTACATACATACACATAAATAATTATTTGGCATAATATAAACAAGGCTTATATATCAATAACAACTGAAAGTATCCTATGATGAAACAAATCACTTGGGATGCTGTGGTAGGCAGAATTCTAAGATGGTCCCCCAAATTTCTCACTCCATCCCCAAATATGCATCCTGTGTAACTCCTAGAACTGTGAAGATGATAGATTTTACTCCTGTGATGATATGTTATATGGCACAATTGACTTTACAAAGGGTCATCATCCAGGTAGTACTGACCCAGTCACAGAAGTCTTTTAAAAGCAGAGTTTTCTCAGCTGGTCTCAGAAGAAGTTAGAAATGCCAAAACAGAGACACTGGATCTTCCAAATTCACTTTATTTTTCTTTTTATCATGGCTATCTGATGTTTTCAAGTGACATAGAAATTCCTTAAGTTCTATATATAGAAATAAACATTTAGACATTCTAAAATCCTGAAATTAACGAGTTTTTAAAAAAATTCATTAGGCTATACTACAACTAGGCCCAATGGAGATGTTTCTAGACTATAGATTGAGCAGTTGATAGTGTTGATCTGTAACAATGGCATGGCAATCCTCTTGTTACCTCCAGGATCAGTGAGGTACTGAGAAGGAGCTAGTAGAGCTTGGGCAGGAAAAACCATAGGAGGCCAGGGATATCAAACTTCAAAATCTCTTCCAGGTCTGCTATTCTGTGAGCAAGAGTCCAGGGCTGGATGAAGGCCAGGCAGAAGGAATGAGAACAGTATTAGCATGCTAAACTGGGATCTAATTCTAAGAGGTATTGAGTTGGTTTATCAGAGTCCAACAACAAGTGGATTGGAGAGCTAAAACAATTGGAGACCATGGGACAGTCAAGGAAAACCACAGGTAGTGTCAGGAACTTAGAATTACTGTTTCTGCGTCCCAGTCAGGACCATCACAGGTTCTTTGCATATGCATTTTCTTCTCAACTACCTTATAAGATCAGGTTCTATTATCTTCATTTTACAAATGCAGAAATGAAGACAACTCAAAGTGAATAAATGACTTACCTTTGATTACATACCTAGTAAAGTGGCAGACTTAGAATTAGAACTCAGGTGATTTTAGTTGGCCTCACCTGCCAACTATTTCCTGATGGTTCCTCCTTTTTATAAAAGAGGCACTACTGAACCCATGTCAATTATAGTAATTATATTCAATGAAAATTTCTTGAGCGCCTAATACATACTGGGCACTATACACAGTGCTAGCTGGATCTGTGTTTCTTTGCTCTGTCGTCCATAGTCTAGTGATAACTCACAGAGTAGGACTAATGAGGAACAGGGATTTTTGTGAGTTCTATGAATATGGTAGCAGCAATTAAGACACAGCAGGCATACTGAATGCCTACTGTGCTTTAGACACTATGCTAAATGCCAGAAATGCCATAGGCAGCAAACCATTCCTCTTATTTCATGAATATGTAGATTTTCTCGCCATTCTTATCCTAGGAGAGGTCTTTGCAAACTTTAGAATGGTCTTTAAATGGTCTCAAAACCTTTAAGGGAGGACTTCTAAGGACTTGCTCCATCTAAAAATGAAAGTAGACCAATTGGCCTGGATGAGAGCAGCCGAAAGAAGCCAAGAGATTTCCAGTAAACACATGGCTGAAGAGTTTGGGTAAGCTCCAAGCCCAAAAAGTCTCTGTCACAGTCATCTAAAGAAAGCAAGGAAAGAATATGATTTTAACTATGAAAACTGGAGCCCTATCAATAAATCCTGTCTGAGCAAAAGTGTTAAAAGAGAAGATTGTCTGACTAGAACTTAAAAACAGGATATTATAATAGAAATCAGGAATTTGTTAGAGTTAAGCTAATACTGCCAACTGAAGCAGAGATTGGAGTCACTGAGAGAGATATAAGCCATTGGGAAACAAGGATGATTTTCCACCCCCTGGTGTTCTTAAAATTATCTCATTCTTTTTTATTTCTAATTCCATGAACATATTAAATTTTCTGATTAAGATTTTGATTTTGGTGTCAGAAACTGGAATCTGGATTCCAAACAACTTGTTAAATTGGAAGTCTTATTTATACATCTGTCATTTATACAGTTGATTAATATAAGCCAATCTCAAATAAGTTGAATGATTTACTTAAGAATGGTCCTACAAGATGCTGATATCTAGGAATGGTCATTTTCCAGGGTCTGGCCCTTTGATTTAAAAGAAGTAAAGAAACTATATTTTGAAGTTAAATACCAGAACCTGGGAAAGAGGGCCAATGTCCAGTATTACCATTCCAGGGACTTTTGAGAGAAAGTTTGGCCCCATTTCTATGATATCTTATATATCTTTGTGACTTTGCTAATTGGGGGAGGGGGATCCCTAAGAGATAGTTTTATGAAAATGGTTACTAGTAATCAATAGGCTGAAATTTACTTCCTCCTTAGACACTTTAGTGTTCTAAAGTATCATGAGGCTTCTTGCCCTGGAATCTACAGGTAGAATGCAACTCCTAGACTTCATGTTACTTAATTTGTATGACAACTTAGATTTTTTGTGGGTTTTTTTTGTTTTGTTTTGTTTTTTTACAATGGTCTTTCTTCTTAAAGAGTTGGATTTATTCATCCTTGAATTTGCAATCAGAAAATTGAATCCACTCTTATTGGAGCTAAAGGCAGAGTTACTTGTGTTGATCCTCAAAACCTCTGAATTATGTTTTTCTTTTGTCTTTTTGACCCTATTGGGGTCAAAAAGCAGTGTTTATATTAGAAACAACTGTTTGATATTTCTGGCAGAGAGGGAAACTCTTTTACTGGCTAAGGTCTTCCCTTGGGTGCCCAAAATGAATAATTTAAATGGCATTTGGTGGGACATGGATTCTAAATAGAAGGGTGATCTAAAAAGTCTTCCAGATTTCGATGCTGAAGTAGATGACTACAACATAAGACCAAGGTTTACAGCAGGCTGTGTATTGCATTTCATAGATATAATGTCTAAGAAATGACAGATGGAGCTTATCAACAATATGCTCTAAAAAATGTTTTATTTTTTATCATGGTCAAAAAAACACATAACAAGAAGTTTACCATTTTATTAATTTTTAAGTATACAATTCAGTAGTATTTAGTCACATTTTTATGCAACAAATCTACAGAACTTTTTCACCTTGTAAATCTGAAACTCTGTTCATTCTTCCTCCCAGCACCAGCCTGTGGCAACCTCCCATCTGCTTTATGTATCTTTGAATTTGACTACTTTAGACACCTTGTATAAGTGGAATCATACAGTCTTTGTCTTTTTGTGTCTGGCTAACAATATGTTTTTAATAATAACATTAGTTCTTAACACAAGTTCCTCAATCATACATTCTTTTAGTTAAGAAACAGAGGAGGACTTTGTCATCATGGTAATAATTAATATTTATTTTACTGTTCCAGTCAACATGCTAAGAGCTTCATATTCAGTATGTCCTCACAAAAGCTCTTGGAGGTAGATTCCAAGACTAGTTCCATGTTACAGATGAGGACACAGGACTAGAGAGGTTAGTTAACTGGCCTAATGTCACACCATGCCAACGGACACACAACCTTGACAATGGGATGTTGGGCAAATGTCAGTCTAGGCTAATTCACCAGAGTGTGGAGGTACTGGAATTCAAAAGAAACTGATCAGCCTTGCACAACAATGACTGATAAATAGAACAGACACTGTGTCATTTTAAACAACAATCAGCATAAATTAAATTAGAACTGAAATGTATGTGTGATTATTGGCTCTTCACAAAATAAATGAAATGCAAGCTGAGCGAATCTAAAAACAAATCGTTTCCTCTCTTTCTGAGGAGACCACCCATGGGTCTCTGTTCATTGGTACTAAGAGCACCATAAGTGGTTATACAATGGGTCTCCAAGTATACTACTACTGAGCTAAACCAAGCATTCAAGGGAAAATAAAACAGTAAATGTATGTTACAAATTCTATTAAAGAAACATTTTACTTCATCAAAAAACAAATAAGCACATTGAACTCTTTATAAAATGATGAAAACATCATTTTGTCACAGTCCTAAGCAGCCGGTTTTAGTTTAAATGATTAATTGGAAGTCAATTAATCATAAACAACCGAGCAAATACCCTGTTGAACATTTACCTTTAATAATTAGTCATGTGCAGTTCACCCTACAGAAACACAGCATCTAAAACTTTACATAGGATGAGAGCAAAGATGCTTTCATGTTTCAGGAATCCTATATATAATCTATGTTAAACACATGAAGTTTGGCTTTAGAAACTCTGAGTGAATATTAACAACTTAAACCAAATACAATAAAGTGATTGCAGAATGAAATTTAGTGTTTTTGTTTTCTCAAAATAAATTGGTTTCAAGGTGGAAATATGAACAATGAAACAAAAGAAAATTAAAATAAGGGATGGTTTCAAGTGATAATAAACATTTTTTAAAAGAGTCAAAATTAGATGAAAAAATTACCACATCATCATTTGTGCTGAGAAATTACCGTTAATCTCCTCCTGCCATGACAACAATAGAAGAAAATGACTGATGGAGGAAGAATAGAATTAATCAAAACATAAAATCAAAATAAATGATACTCTTCCCTTTCATGAAAACAAATAGCAACAACAACAACAATGCTTTGAGAAGAGATTTAAGAATTTCTTAGTTTAATTTGGAATGACTCCACTGAAATGAAGTCAGAAGTAGTCATTGTGTTTATCTACACTCTTATCTGTCTGTAGGTGTGTCAGTCTTATCTATTTTTAGAACATGAGATTTGTGAGCCTAAGAGTTATGATTTACTTATATGAAACACAGTGAAATTGGTGTATAAATCTGGAAACAATGATCTTCGCACAAATCTGAAGAGTTATTGATGAATTTTTACCCTCATATATAGTGCTGCATAATTATTGGAATAAATGTGTTTAAGGACACGGATGGTCTGAACACATCCCAAAGCGAGGGAACACCATTAGCAGGCTTGGATGACATTGTGGGGTGTTACCTGCCTGTGAATGTGAACATCTATCTGGCCTGCTGGATAACAGTGGAGGGCTCGTTAGAGCACCAAAAGGAATCCAATAGAACTTTACTCTGCATAGCCATTAGGGAACCAACCATTACATACGTAGGTCAGTTTTATCAATCTTTGAGTATTAATATTTATAATCCTTGGCCTTTATTAAACACGTAATGTAAAAATGTTTTAATGCTTAGATTATGTGGTACACAATGAACCCTTTTAAAGATATATAAATATTACTTCGGCTCACATAGCATATTGTTTTGTGTTCAGAGCAACACATAAAGCATTGGATATACAAAAATGGTAACTATGCTTTTTCTCAGTGAGATTGCACTCCAATGTAGAAGACGTATTATCAATTTTTTAACAAATATTAGTAGATAAAGATATAAATATATATATATGTACACACATATGTATGTGTGTTAAAAATAATCTGGAGATAAGAATTGAGGTGCAAGAGAGAGAGATCTAGAATGACTCTCCTGGGTTTCTGGACCAAGTTACTCTGTAGATTACGGAGCCTTTTGCTGAGATGAAAATGGGACTATCCCACAAGGAACAAGGATTAAGGAGATAATGATGAGCTCATTTGTGAGCTGCTATTAATGAGGATGAAAATAGTATGAGATATATGGCCTTAACAGTGGCCCTAAAATTGACATATCAAAAAAGTCATTTATGTTAGCACGCACTTTGGGCTTATTGTTATAAAAATAAAATGAAACCTTCCATACACCACACTCTCACACACACACACATTCACACATTACTCATGTCTAAAGGACATTGTATCTTTAGCTCAGTGCAGGTGGCTGTTTGTTCCATCTAAGTACTAAGCAGCTGTTCTAACTTCTATGTCTTCATCGAAGGTTGTCATCTCCTCTGTGGTCAGAGTGCCACCTATTTACTGCTCTTCTGACCACATTTAAGTTGCTGCCATGACTGAAGTAACCACTTCTCTCTTCAGCTTTCTACTGAGTTTTTTTTTTTTTCCTTGACCTATATCTTGCCGAGCCTTTAATGTTTCTTGGCCTCCAAACTAATACACAAACCAACATGAAGTGACATTTTCCAATGTCACCATCAATCACAGTGCTTCAAAGAAGCTCCCCCAGCAACAAGGCTCTCACCTCTTCTCAAAGAGTTGAGAGTCGTGAGTCGTGTTGTGAATGCTCAGTCACTGCCTTCTTGCCTCCAGAAAGGATGGGCTGGGGTGGATACAGTTTGCCCTGCCTATTCAGAATTTTAATTGTTTCAGAAATCTGAAGTTTTCAAGTATCTCCATTTTTGAAAACCATAGTTATATTATGTGCTATTTCTGAATTTGATGTTTTTACTAAAGGCAAACATGCTCAAATATAAAAGTTATTTTTACCTTAATTTCTACCAGAAATATTTTGAAATGGTGATTCTCATGTCATAGTAAATCTGGAAGAGTAACAAATAGATACTACACTAATTTCATATTGTGAAGGGATTGTATGCCGTGTTCAGGAGGCTGGACTATATTCTGAAGGCAAAGAAAAGCATTAGAAGGATTTGGATTGAGAATGACAGTCTTCTTTTTCCACTTGCCCCTCTCCCCCCAAAATAAAAGAAGTCAGAATTCTCAGAATGAAGCACTGTTTTCTGGTACCTTTCGTTTCTGTGGAAATCAAGAGGATGACAACTCCAGACACAGTGAGACTAGCTCTGCATTATTTGGTTTTCATTTTATCCACACCAGAACAGTCCCTGAGTGTGCTGTGATCATCCACTTCTTCGTGTTTTCCCCATTTTTCCACTTCCGGTATGTCTCTCCCACCACATCTTATTCTTTTACCACTCAGTTCAAGTGTGACTTTTCGGAAAGCATCCTCATGTCCCTTGTCCGAGTCACCATACCATTAATAAGATATCTTTATTATAGTTTTTCCAGTGTTGTGTTATTGTATGTGACCATCCCATGGAGAGGGAGACCTTCTCTATATATCCCCAGAACTATCAAAGGCCCTGATACTTCTTAGACTCCATAAGCATTTATAGACTGGGATGAAACTGATTGAATTAAATAAGGATAATTTAATTGGCTGGCATTTTTTTTTTTAAGCTTGTGAAACCCCTGTGGGATAAAGTAATATTATCAGCATCATGAGACCAATAATAATGGACAATAAAATATCAGAGATGCATACTCTAACTCCCTAACTTTCATTACTTGTACTCCCCACAATGCTAACCACATAGAATAAAAAGAACAAAAGAAAAGAAGCAAGAGAGGGCTCAGGGAGCAAATATGACAAGGAATAACTCCAATATTGATGAAGTTATTCTTCCAAAATGAAAAAGTAAAGAATTATCTTTATGCTACCAATTATCTCAGATCAGACCTTATCTTTTCCCAAAATTTGTCCTTTACGTTTCGCATGAGGTTCTTCCTCATACATGCCATAGGATAACTCTTGTTAGACCTCCCTCTACTCTGCTGTCAGACACACCTCTCTTGGCCAAGCCTGCCCAGCACAGTAATTATTTGGTGGTATTCACTTGTTCCTCTTTTAATTCTTGGTCTCTGATAGTCTTCTATATGTTCCTGAATTGCATTTTCTGTCACTCACTCTCTGCTCCTTTGTCAATTTCTTCTTCTCTTTTCATGTGTTGTTTTCTGTATAATAATTGGCTTTCTTTATTTCAAACTAATTGGAAAACTCGGCATTTTCTATACATCATTTTAAAATAATGAATTCAAACATTATTATACACGGTTTACTAATTACACATGTTGCTTAAGAAATAATGTGCGCTCACAATAAAATGCAAATATGTGAGTGATGTGTTAAGTAATTGCTGGGAGGAATCCTTTCATAATGTATATGTATGTCAAGTCATCACATTGTACATATTAAGTATCTTTGATTTGTCAATTACCTCAATTAAACTGAGGGAAAAAGAATCCAAACTAATAAATCAATTTCTCAAGTAATTTAAAATTTTAAAGACAACCATACCTTAGCACTTCTTTATTTTTATATATAACTGTAAATAATTATAATTCATATGGTACCAGAATTTCTTTTAAAATTCTTATGTTTGTCATTAGATTAGATAGATGAATAGATGATAGGGAGAGAGAGATAGATGACAGATATAGATATAATCAAATGATCCAACTGGAAAAGTATGATGCTTTAAAAAATCTATATGAAGTACTTGTCCATTTTTAACTGATGTGCTTTCTTCTGAATTATATTATCTATATTCAATATTATAATGTGAATTATTTTTGTATATGTGACACATTTTTTCTTTTTTTAAATCTTATAGCTATGAATGACATAACTTGAGTTAAAATTGTTTATAACACTTGTTATTTAATTGATGAATATCGTTCTTTACTGGTTTGCTTTTAATGTCTTATTTACCATGAATTTAAATTCCAGGCTCCTCCCTTATTATGGGTCTTTTTTAGAATTCTAAAAGAGGGTCTAATAAGATGTTAACATCATTATAAACCTTTTCAAAAATCAGATATTTTCATCACATTTGGTCTCTTTTTACTCTCACTTCCTCTCCATTTCACTAAACTTCATGTCAAATGGCATCACAGAGACTATAGGCATTTAGGTGATCTAAGGGAAGTTGAGTTCACAATACATTTTAGTGGGATGTGTTTATGTGGTTTGCTCTCATTTCTGAGTATAGTTTAGTTATTGCTACTGTGTCTATGTCGGAATGGCTTCCAGGAATAGACACAATATGTTTGAAATGTACAGAGCCGGGAGAAAGTCTGTGAAAAATCCTTCCATGTGAAATGATAAGAACAAGGTTGCATTCTCAGCAATGCCTTGTCATAGCAGAAAATTTCTCCTGATGATGTGCATAAATAATTAAAAATTGATAATGCGGTTTATGTATTTTTCACATGTCCAGGCAATAAAATTATTTGTTATGCATTTCTACGTGGTATCAATAGAAATTGTTCTGACATTAAGAAGCAAATGTTTAAAAGCTCAGTTAATATTTAAAAAGCAGTTCGTTAAAAGAAACAAATTTCAAATAGAAGCAGTAAATAAGCCCTAGAACTGTTTGACTTTCCAGTTAAGGAAGATAAGTGAATAATATTAACAAATTGGAAAGGGAAAAGATTCATGCTTTTTGCTGATTTGTAAGGAAATGTTAACATCAGGAAGATAACATAATACAAAACCATAATGCCATCAAGGACAATTAGTTAAATGAGAATAACCAATTCAAAAAGTGTTTTAAGATTAGACCCTACAAAGAAAACTCGAAATGTCTCAATGTCTTCTAATTTATATATGAAAGAAACTCGTTAGAGGTTTTTCAAATTCAGCAAAAATACTAAAAATTTACATATTATCCATATGAGTTGTGAAGCTATAAGAAACTTTATTACTCTATCAAGTTAAAGAAAGTGTTTTGATCAACTATGATAGAAAATACTAGATTATCTTTTTATTCTTCCTTTAGAAAACAATATTTAAAAAATCATTCACATAAAAAGAGGCAAACAACCCAAAAAATTAAGGAGGAAAGTGTTACAGTGTGTCAAGCAGTTAATAAAAATTTTATTTGTTTTTACCAGATTTTGTGATTTCTATATTTATCAGCTTTGTTTTGTTATTCTAAACTGATATTTTGTTTCTAATTTTGCATTCACATTTTTATATTGCTTTGTTTAAAGAAAGCTCTAAAATTGATTAAGCTTGAGCCATGGAATACAACCTCTGTATCATGCTTAGAGAATTCTTACTGATTATAAACATGATTTATTTTTCATATTCAAAATCTTTAATCAGTCTGGAATTTATTTTAAATTATGGTATGGAATGAAAATTTTGCCTTTTTTCTTCAAAATGGTTAGTAATTGTTTCAACACTATTTTTAAATAGTATATTATATATATATATATATTATATATATATTTTCCTATTGCTAACAAAGATCACTTTAGCACATATTAAATTCTTAAATATGCTTGTAATCCTAGCAGTTTCACTCCAGTCATTGTTCTATTCCCGTTCCACTGTTTTAATTATATTTTTAAAATATGTTTCAAAAAATATGAGAAAAAAATCTCATCTCAGTCATTTTGAGAATTTCCTTGGTTATTGTAGTTTATTTTCCTACTTGAACTTTGAAATTATTCAGTTTTATGTTATAAAAAGAAGTCTACTAGAATACTGATAATATGTAATCAATTTAGCAAAAACTGATATCAACAATATTGAGTCTTCTCATCAGACAGCATCATTTTTTTTTTTTTGTAGTTGTACATGTCCCTTAGAACAGAGGTCCCACCAACCTTTTTGGCACAGGGACTGGTTCTTGAAGACAATTTTTCTACAAGACTAGGGTGGGGGGATGGGGGGATGGTTTGGGGATGATTCAGGAGCATTACATTTATTGCACATTTTCTTTATATTATTATTACATTGTAATATATAATGAAATAATTATGTAACTCACGAGAATGCAAAATCAGTGAGGGCCCTGAACTTGTTTTCCTGCTACTAATGGTCCCATCTGGGGTGATGGGAGACAGTGACACCTGAGTGTGTTGTTTATGTCCAGTCTACTCCATAATCTCATTTTCGTTGCTATCACTGCAGACAAAACTACTTCACAAAGATAAGATGTTGGAAACAGAAACAGGCTTTTTAGTGCTTTTGTGGCAATCTCAGGATATTCCGCCTTGACTTTAACCCAGAATATATGGAGATTTGAAGTTGTCTCACACATACAAGGCCATTGTCATTTGCAATCTCAAGTAGTTGATCATCTTCTAGTATGGACAAAGTCAATTCACCTGGCTTATTCACAAATTGGTCGCAGATCCATTCCTATCCAGTTAAAAGTTTTTTGTGGTTGGAAGTAAAGTCTAAATAAACTCTTTTGAAAGGTGAGATAGGTGATCATGCACCAGCTGGGAGAAAGAAGGCCCTGGCTCAGCCTCTTTCAAAATCTCTGCTAATGTTTGAAACATGTCAAAAATCCCAGTGTTCACTCATTGCCCTCATAATTCCAGTTTGGCTTTGAATGCAGCCACTTTAATTGCCGTCTTGAACACAGTTGTCATTCTCCCCTGAAGTGACAGGTTGAGTTTGTTAAGCAAATTGAATATGTCACACAAGTAAGCAAGTTTTGCGACCTATTCTGTGTCACTGGAATGTACTACAAGTGGTGACTGTTTTTCTAAAAGAAATCTCTGGAGTGGCTCTCATAACTCAAAAACTCTGGCCAATGATCTACCTTTAAAAAGTCATCTCACTCCTGTGTACAAGAAAAGACGTGTGTGTACTGCATCCATCTCCTCACAAAGCTGTGTGAACAGGCATGGACTTTAATGTGGTTGGTCATTTTAATAACATCCCGCAAAATGTTGTTACGTTCAGGTGATATTTTTTGGCTAGCCAACATTTCTCTACGGATAACACAGTGCATAGACTCACACTCAGAAGTGACCCCTTTGACCCAAGTAGTAAAACCAGAAAGCCATCCAGTCATGGCAGCCACTCCAACCATGCATATACCAACACAAAATGACCAATTCAGTCTTTCCGATATGTGATCATTCAAAAACGTGAATAGTTATTCAGCTGTGGTGTTGGTTGACAACAAAAGTGCACATAATGTATCCTCATGCACACCCTCCTGAGAAATATATCACACAAAAACAAGCATTATTGCCTTGCTGTCAACGTCAGTAGACTTGTCAACCTGGACTGCATACCGCGGTAACTCGTTAATCCTCTCTAACAATTGTGCCTCAGTATCCTCTGCTATTTCATCAATTCATCTAGTTACGGTGCTAGCTGAAAGGGGAACACACGCCACCTTTTGAACTGCCCTCTCCTAAAAGTTCATGACAAATGTCCTCAGCAACAGGCAGGATCAACTCTTCACCAATAGTAAAGGGCCTCTTAGTCTTAGCAATGTGGTTAGCCACTAGAAATGATGCTCAGTGCAGACACATTTGACGAAGCGGTAGCCTTCAATAATTACTTCTGTTCTTTGTGTTCACATTAAAAAAAATAATAATAAGCCACCAAAACCTTGTTTTTTTTAATGCAGGGTGCTTGGTTTCCATATTACAAAGCAGTTTTGAAGGTTTCTGTGCTTTGTTGGATAGCAGGTTGCTACATGCTATACAAAGTAGTCTTGGAGAACGTGAATCACCTGTTGCAATGAACAGTAATTTAAGTAGGACTCCGTATTTTCTTTTAAATGCAGCTTTCTTTTTTTGTTGGCAGTCTTAGAATCTTCTGCTGTTCACCATTGGATCTTTCCCCCTTTCTAAGAAGCTTTCCAGTGATGTTTGTTTTTCACTCATTTTGGTTAGGGTTCGCTTACCAAAACTGAGACAAGAGCGCAGTGTTGGAAAGAGGCACAGACAGAAGTGGTAAACAAAATAATGGGCAGGCCATGCGCGGACTACCAGTGTTGGATTCTGACTTAAAGCCTGCCACCATATGCAGCTTAATTGTCACTTGCCACTCAATGGTAGGGTTTTGATATGAGTCTGCAAGAGTTTGATCTGTTCTGGTCTCTGTGCAGGTAAACCTGTGCTAATGTTAATCCGTATTTGCAGCCACTCCCCCAGCGCTAGCATCACTGCCTCAGCTCTACCTCAGATCATCTGGCATTAGATTCTCATAAGGAGCACAGAACCTAGATCTCTCACATGCACAGTTTACAGTAGTGATTGCGCTTCTATGAAAATCTAACGCCTGATGATCTGAGGTAACACTGAGCAGCAGCTGCAAATACAGATGAAGCTTTGCTGGCTCGCCTCCTGCGTGGCCCAGTTCCTAACAAACCCGTAGCAGCCCATGGCCCAGAAGTTGGGGACCCCTGCTCTAGAACATGTTATAAATGATTTTTTTTTGTTTTTTTTGTTTGTTTGTTTGTGTGTGTGTGTGTGTGTTTGTGTGTGGATCCTATATACTTCTAATTAAATATATGTCTAGGTAATTTGCTCTTGTTGCTGTTTTACAGAACACTCTTCTTGGTTACTGTGGTGATTATTGTTTTATAATTAATTTTCCTGTTTGCATTTTGTAAATGGTCATTTTACTGAACTTTCTTATTTATTTTAAGAATTTTTCAGCAGCAAACATTGATATCATTGATACTGCCTTTGAGCTGAATATTTTATAATTTATTTAGCTTTTCTCATTATATTGGCTAAGATTCCATCATAAAATAGTAGTTAACTGTTTAGTTATTTATGACTTTTATAGAAATGCTTTCTGAAACAGAGAGAGTGAGAGAGAGGGAGAGAGAGAGCGTGCGCACTAGAGTGAGAGCTATCTAGGTGTCTATGTACCTAACCGTGTATACATATACATTTTGTATGTGTATGTATGACTATATATGTGTATGCCGAAAAAATACTTTCTAATTCATTAAATACTTTGCAAACATGATTGTTGAACTAAACTGGATACTTTTGGAAGACATCTATTGATGTGGTCATTTTATTTTTTATCATCTGTATCTATTACATTATTAGATTACTTGCTAAATCATCCTTGATTCCAAGAATAAACACATTATGGTTGTAATTTGTTGTTCTTTAAATATATCTGGATTGATGGTATTTCATTTAGGATTTTTTTTCTCCTCTATAATCATAAGTGAAATTTAGCTGCAGTTTTCTTTCATTGTGATGATTTTATCAGGTTTTGGTACAAGGTTAAAATAAACTGGGAAGATTTCCATCTTTATTCTCTGGGGGTATTTTAAATTGCAAAAGAACTCTATAATTTCAGAGACTAAAATAACATCTATAAAATCATCTGGTTTGGCAATTTGGGGGGATAATTATCATCTTTTTCAATTTTATTCATGGTGTATCTTCTACATATTGAGCCAATTTTGGTTATTTATATATTCCATGCTGACAATCTATTTTATCATGACATTCTTACTCTGTTGCATAAAGTTTTATAGAGAAGTGGTTCATAGTGTTTTGTCCTTGCCTTCCATCTATTGAAAATATTTGAGTAAGCACCTCAATTTGCTCATTTAATAATTGAATATATTTGCTACTATATTCATGGATTACATTCATTATAAAACAAACAGCAACAGAAAAATATAAAGATAAAGATTGAATAAACCTTTTTAAAATAATTTTTGGGTTTTTTTTTTAGCTCTATAATGGAATAAAGAAAACTTTTGCTTCTTTAAAATGATCTTTTTTCCTCAACTTTATTGATAGTTGACGTATAACACTGTATAAGTTTAAGGTATATAATGTATTGATTTGACACACTTATTTATATATTGAAAAATAATTAGCTAATATCTCCATCACATTATGAAATTACCATTTCTTTTTTATGGTGAGAACATTAGGATCTTACTCACTTAGGAGCTTTCAAGTATATAATATAGTATTATTAGCTATAATCATTATGCTATATATTAGAGACACAGAACTTATTCATCTTAGAACTGAAAGTTTATAATCTTGGACCAACCTCTTTCCAATTCCTCACACCTCAGCCTCCCTCCCCGCCCCCAGCCACTGGTATAAATAATCTTAATATTTTATGAGCACCATGTGATTAAATAAGCTTATTGTTTTTTTAATCTTGGTTTAATATTTTGTGATATGGTGACCAAAGTGTTTTTAATTCAGTTTTTGAAAATATATTTATCTTAAAAATCAGTTTTACTATAAAGATACCTCACTAATACACACAGAATCAAATTGAAAGAAATAAATACATCATTATTAGGCATACTAAATTATTATAGTATATTTATTTAGACTCATTCATGAATTATTTAGACATAGGTTGAAATATTAGGAACTTTTCACCTTCCCTGAAGCCAATTAGTTGTTTTTAAAAATAATCAGAAGTTTCCAAATTTTTATATTTTTAACAAATATAAGAAAAACTGCTGGGACAGTTTATTTTGAATATTTTAAAAGAAGTTTAGGTCATTGTGTGTTCAGGTTTTTAAAGTTTGCATATATAAAAAAATTTATAAGTGACAATGTTTTCAGCAACAAATAACAAAATGGTGGAAACATTTCCAAAAATTGATTCTCAAATTCCTTCTCCATAGCAGAAGTTTCTTTCAAAAGCAGTTACATTCTATTTCCTTATAAAAATATTACCTTTATTTCAGAGTGGTAGAATGTGCTAACATTTTTTCAGTGACTTCTGAGTTTACACAACTGACAGTCATTTACTTGCAGAGAAATAGTCTATAAATTAAAATATTTGTCTTGATAAAGGAAATATGCATAACTCACTAACAGCTTAAAATCAGTGTTATCAAACTTAAATTTCGGATATCCTCTAAGAAGAAATAAGGTCCTGTGTATTTCCTCATATTTTCCATCAAAAGTTCATAAATTTGTAAAGACATGATTTATAGAATTTGGTAATTATTGACATTTAAAAAATAAAACTTAGGAGCAAGCCCAAGATGGTAGTGTAGGAAGGCCCTGAACTCATCTTCTCACACAGGCACACCAAATATGCACTTACATAGAAAGCACTTCCTTTTGAAGAACAATTGAGGGTTGCCTGAACAGCTTCTGCACAACAAATGAAACAAGGACCACACAGACGAGGATAGGAGAGACAAAGACATGGTAACCATGGGAATCCTAGCCTGATGTGGCAACCCACAATAGGGAGGGATATCACTGAGGGGCACACATGCAGACGTGCCTGCACTGGAGCACAATAATAACACAGCAATTTAAAGGACACCTAAAAGTCTATGGCCATGTCACCCTGAACGTGCCTGATCACGACCGATCTCAGAAGCTAAGCAGGATTGGGCCTGGTTAGTACTTGGATGGGAGACTACCTAGGAATACCAGGTGTTGTAGGTGTTTAAAATAAATAATTAATTAATTAAAAAAATTCATTACGTGTATAGGTTGAGAAATAATATTGTTGAAAATAAGGCGGTGGCTCCATAATGTAGTAATTAGCATGTCTGCTTTACACGCAGAAGGTCCTGGGTTCGTGCCCCAGGTGGAACCATGGACCATACCCTGGGTGTACCAGGCCCCCTGAGTGTACCAGGGGCACTCAGCGAGCATGTGGCAGGAAACACCCTGCCTTCAGAGATCCAGTTCTTAAGGGGAAATGGCAGCATCCATTGGTCAGGGGTGGAAGTTGGGGGGTAGGGAGAGAGGGGGAAAAATTAAAAATAAATAAATAAAATAAAAAATAAAGGACACCTAAAAAAATCTATTTACTAACTCCAAGGCACCTGACTAGTAAGTAGGGAATTGCAGGAACTCTTTTGAATCTATAAAAACTCTCTGAGATCAGAGATGCTGGCAAACACCATTGTTTCTGTTTCACCTTAACCTAGATAGCATGAGCAGAAGATGAGTTCAAGTACTCAAGCCAGTTGCAAACCTGCAAAAGTATACCACAAGCTAACTTGCCCTGTGTCAACTCCAGACTCAGCTAACTTGCCCTGTGTCAACTCCAGACTCAGCCAGATGGCCTATGAGAGTGCCTTCAGCAACATGCACACTGGCATACCTCAGACAACGTCCACCCTAGTTCCAGCTAACCAGCCTGCAAGGACACCACTGGCACAGTTAGTACTTACTGCAGCTTCGGCTGGCTGCCAAAGATAACTGGCAAGTGTGACCTATGCAGAGGTCACTCCCATACAAAGCAACTACTTCAAGATCAAGACAGGTAGTTATTTTGTCTAATTCATAGAAACAAACACCGAAAGTCAAACACAGTGAGGATAGAAGAAATATGTTTCAAATGAAAAAGTCAAGAAAAAATTCCTAATGAAATGGAGATAAGTAATTTGTCTGATAAAGAAATCAAAGCAATGGTCATAAGGAGAAAAATAGAGGAACACAGTGAGAACTTTAAAAAAGAGTTAGAAAATACAAAAAAAAAATCAATCAAAGCTGAAGAATACAATAACTAAAATGAACCAATATATATACTAGAGGAAATCAACAAAAAATTTGATAATACAGAAGACTATATTAGTGACCTGAAAGATAGAATAGAGGAAGTCACCCAATTAGAAAAGAAAAAAGAAAAAACTTATAGAATAATTTAAAGCAAGTATCCTCAACCCCCAGGTTATGGACTAGTGGCCTGTTAAGAATCCAGTCACACAGCAGGAGGTGAGCAGCAGCAAGGGAATGAAACTTCATCTGTGTTTGCAGCTGCTCCCCAGCACTAGCATCACTGCCTCAGCCCACCTCAGATCATTAAGCATTAGAATCTCATAGGAGCACCAGTCCCTGGGTCCAAAAAGGTTGGGGACCACTGATTTAAAGGGCCCCTGGGACAACATCAAGCATACTAACACTTGCGTTATGGGTGTCTCAGGAAGCAAGGATAGAAAGGGGTAAAAAACTTACATGAAGAAAAAATGGCTGGAAATTTTCATAACCTGGAGAAGGAAACAGATACCTAGGTCTAGGAAACACAGAGTTCCAAACAAGACGAAACAAAGGGATCCACACCAATACATTAAAAATTAAAATTGCAAAAGTTAAAGATAAAAGGAGAGTCTTCAAAGAAGCAAAAGGAAAACAAATAATAATGTACATGGAAAATACTATAAGGCTGTCATTTGATTTTCAGCAGGCCAGAAGGGAGTGACAGGATATATTTAAAGTGCTGAAAGAAAAGAATCTGCAACCTAGAATACTTTACTCAGCAAGGTTATCATTCAGAATTAAGGTAGAGATAATGAGTTTCTCAAAAAAGAAAAAACAAAGGAGTTCATTACCATTAAACTGATGTAACATGAAATGCTAAAGCTTCTTTTTTTAAGTGAAAAAGTCCATAACTGAAAATAAGAAATACATTAAAAAAAATGATCACTGACAAAGGTAAATATGTAGTAAAAGCAGCATTCAGTCACTTAAAAAGTTAACAAAATCAACTGTAACTACAGTAAGTAGTTAGGGGTTATACAAAACAAAAATTCTAAAATATGACATCAAAAACATAAAGCATATGGGGGCAGTTAAAATGTAGTGCTTTTAGAATGCACTCAAACTTAAATGCCTATCAGTTTAAAATAAACTACTATATATAGGTCAATATGTATGAACTCTATGGTAATCAGAAACAAAAAAACTGACAAAAGATACACAAAAAATAAAGAGAAAGAAACCCAAACATGACACTAAAGAAAATCACAAAGGAAGAGACCAAAAGAACTACAAAATAACCAAAAAACAATTAACAAAGTGACAATAATTATACAACTATCAATAACTGTGTATTGGACTGAATTTTTCAATCAAAAGGCATTGGGTAGCTGAATGGATTAAAAAACAAACAAGACTTATCTATATGCTGCCTATAAAAGACTCATTCAGATCAAAAAAGGCACACAGATTGAAAGCGAAAAGATGGAAAAAGATATTCTATGCATATAGAAATCATAAGAAACCTGGGGTAGCAATACTCATATTAGACAAAATAGACCTTAAATCAAAACTGTATAAAAGAGACAAAGAAGGGCAATACACGACGCTAAAGGTGTCAATCTAAAAAGAGATATTAACACACACAACATAAGAGCACTAAATATATAAAGCAAATATTAACAGACATAAAGAGAGAAATGGAAAGTATTACAATAATAGTAGAGAACTTTAATATTCTACTTACATCAATGGATAGATTATTCAGAAAGAAAATCAATAAGGAAACATTGGCCTTATGTGACACATTAGAACAGATGTAGTTAATAGGTATATACAACCATTTCATCCAAAAGCTACAGAATACCCATTCTTTTCAAGTGCACATGGAACATTCCCCAAGATAAACCACATGTTAGGCCACAAAAAAGTAATAAATTAAAAAAGATTGAAATTTCATCAAGCATTTCTGACCACAACAGCATGGAACTAGAAATCAATTACAAGAAGAAAACTGTAAATGTAGAGACTAAATAACATGCTACTAAACAACCAATGGGTCAACGAAGAAATCAAAGAGGAAATAAAAACCACCTTGAGACAAATGAAAATGAAAGCACAACTTTCCTAAATCTATGGGAAACAGCCAAAGCACTTATAAGAAAGACGTTTATAGCGGTGCAGGCCTACCTCTAGAAAAAAAGAAAAATCTCAAATAAACAATCTAACTTTACACCAGAAAGAACTAGAAAATAAAGAACAAATGAAAACCAAAATTAGTAGAAGGAAATAATAAAAATCGGTGAGGAAATTAACAAAATAGAGACTAAAAAATAACTATAGAAAAGATCAATGAAACTAAAACCTAGTTCTTTGAAAAGATTAACAAAATTGATACCTTTAGCCAAACTCATCAAGGAAAAAAAAAGAGATAAAATCAGAAATAAAACTGAAGTTTCAACCAAATTAAATAATATCGAAATGAAAGAGAAGTTATAACCATCACTACAGCAATACAAAGATTCGTAAAAGGACATTATGAACAATTAAACACCAACAAATAGGACAACCTAGAAGAAATGGCTAGATTTCTAGAAACATACAACCTTCCAAGTCTGAATCAGATAAAAAACAGAAAATACGAACAAACCTATTACTAGTAACAAAGTTAAATTAGTAATCAAAAACTCCCAACAAACAAAAGTTCATGACTAGACAGCTTCACAGGTGAATTCAACTAAACGTCTAAAGAAGAATTAATACCCATTCTTCTCAAACTATTCCAAAAATATTGAAAAGGAAGGAATTCTTTCAAACTCATTCTCTGAGGCCAGAATAACCTTGATACCAATACCAAACGAAGACACTGTAAAAAAAGAAAATTGGAGGCCAATATCTCTGATGAGCAGGATGCAAAAATTCTCAACAGAATATTAGCAAACCCAATTAAACAATACATTAAAAGTATCAGAGACCACGATCAAGTGGGATTTATTCCAAAGATGCAAGAATGGGTTAATATCTACAAATCAGTCAACGTGATACATATGAACAAAAACAAGGATAAAAATAATGTGATCAAATCAATACATGCAGAAAAAGCATTTGACAAAATTCAACATTCATTTATTATGAAAACTCTCAACAAAACAGGTATAGAGGGAACATGCCTCTACATAATAACAGCTATATATGACAAATCCACAGCTAACATTATACTCAAGGGGAAAAGCAGAAAGCTTTTCCTTTACAATTAAGAAAAGACAAGGATGCCAACTCTCACAACTTTTACTCCACATAATATTGGAAGTCCTAGCCACAGAAATCATACAAGAAAAAGAAATAAAAGGCATGCCAATTAGATAGGAAGAAGTATAACTGTCACTATTTGTAGATGACATGATACTATATGTACAAACACTAAAGATATCACCCACAAACTGTTAGAACTAATAAATGAATTCAGTAAAGTTGCAGGATACAAAATTAATACACAAAATTGTTGCATTTCTCTACACTAATAACAAGCTATCAGAAGAAGAAATTAAGAAAACAATTTCAGTTAAAATTGCATGAAAGAGAATGAGATACCTAGAAATAAATTTAACCAAGAAGGTGATAAACCCATACTCTAAAAACTATATGAATCTGATAAAAGATACTGAAGAAAACATAAATAAATGATAAGATATATCATGCTTATCGATTGGAAATATTAATACCATTAAAATTCCATACTACTCTAAGTAATTTACAGGTTCAATATAATCCTCATCAAAATATCAATAGGATTTTTTTTTTTGAGAACTAAGACAAATGATTAACCACAAAAGATTCTAAATTGCCTAAGCAATCTTGAGAAAGGAGAACATAGTTGGAGGTAAAGTACTCCCTGATTTCAAAGAATACTACAAAGCTACAGTAATCAAAACAGTATGCCTCTGGCACAAAAACAGACAGATACAATAATGGAATAGAATAGAGAGCCCAGAAACAAATCTACGTTTATATTCTCCAATAATCTATGACAAAATAAATAAGAAAGTACAATGGGAATGATAATGTCTTCAATAAATGATGTTGTGAAAACAGCATAGATATATTCTAAAAATAAAACTGGACTTCTCTCTTATACCATAGATAAAAATAAACTCAAAATGGATTAAGACTTAAATATAGTAACTGAAACTACAAAACTTCTAGAAGAAAACATAGGCAGTAAACTCTTTGACATCGCTCTTAGCAATATTTTTTTGGCTATGTCTTCCCAGGCAAGGGCAACAAAAGCAAAAATAAGCAAATAGAAGTACAACAAACTAAAAAGCTTTTACACAGTGATAGAAACCATCAACAAAACAAAAAGACAACATATGAATGGAGAAGATATTTGCAAATAACATATCCAATGAGGAGTTAATAATCAAAATATATTTAAAAACTCATAAAAACCTCAAAAACCAAAAAAACCCAATTAAAAGTGGGCAGAAGACTTAAATGGATATATTTCCAAAGAAGACATACAGATGGTCAAAAGACCAATGAAAAGATGCTCAACATCACAAATCATCAAGGAAATGCACATCAAAATCATAAAGAGATATTGCCTCACACCTGTTGGAATAGCTATTATTAAAAAGTCAAAAAATAACAAGTGTTGGTGAGGATGTGGAGAAAAAGAATCCCTTGTGCACAGTTGGTGGGATTATAAATTAATAGTCCCTATGGAAAACAAGATGGAGTTTCCTCAAAAAATTAAAAAATAGAGTTATCCTGTGGTTCAGCAACTCCACTTGCAGGTATTTATCTGAAGAAAAACAAAACATTAATTCAAAAAGATATATGAACCCTTATGATCATTGCAGCAGTATTCACAATAGCTAAGATACGGAAGCAACCTTGGTGTCATCGATAGATGAATGGACAAAGAACCTGTGGCCTATATTACAATGGATTTTTATTCAGCCATAAAAATGAATGAAATCTTACCATTTGTGATAACACAATTAGACTTAGAAGGTATTATGCTACATGAAATAAGACAGAAAGAGAAAGACAAATACCATATGATTTCATTTGTATGTGGAATCTAAATCACAAAACAAATAAACAAAATAAAACAGAAATGGACTCATAGATATGGAGAACAAACTGAAGGTTGATAGAGGGGAGGAGTGAGAGGGTGATGGGTGGAAAAGGTAAAGGACAATAAAGAGATACAAACTTCCAATCAGAAAATCAGTAAGTCACAGGAATGTAATGTACAGCACAGGGAAGATAGTCAATAACATCACAATAACTTTAATGACAGATGGTTACGAGACTTATCATGGTCATCACATTATAAGGTACATAAATGCTGAAACACTATGTTGTACACCTGAAACTAACATAATATACCAAATCAAATATACTTTAATTAAAAAATAGAAATATAAATAAGTAAACAAAAATAAAATAAAACTTAATTACATGTTACTCAATGGCATCTCAATACCATAATCATTTGATACCTACCACTATTCATTTTGAAAAATATGTGAATCAAAGTTTACTTAACAGCTGAAAATTGGACTTCATCCTTTTTCCCCTTGGACTTGTATTTCTAGCCTGCTTCCAATACCCCCTCCCCAAAGTATTTATTTTAATGTGTTTATTTTTGAAACTCTATGTTAATCACCATTATTTTCTACAATAAAAACATGCATATAATTTAAAACTTAATTTTGTAGTTACCTGTGAACATAAGGCTCTAAGTGTTAATTGCCTCTTGGATAGAGCTATCATTAAAATTGTTAGTAGTACATAATTAGTCAAACAAACTTAACTATATTACACATTTCTATAAATTATCATAAAATTATTTTTAATCATTGGGGAAAAAACTCTTAATGACATGAATGAGGTTGGGTTTCACTGTGTATCCATGGATAAATATTGTTTGTGGCTTGCATGAGACAGGGCTTACATCAATTCTACTCGTGTATTTCATGTTTCTATAACTAACCCCTGAGAAACCTTGTTCATATAAATAAATAGGAATTGTTATAGCAATACTGCTCAATTTGTTTAACCACTTCTGTACCATATGCCAAAAAGTCACCTACTGAAGTAATTACTTTTAATAATCTATCTTTTGACAATTCTAATTCATTCTTCAATTTCATTGAAAGCAAAGAAGAAATATGTTACCCAGCCATTAGAGTTCATTCAGTTAGGCTTTACCGAGATCTACTTAATGATTATTATATTAGTCAGCCTCTGCTGCATAACCAACAAAATCTCAGTGGCATATTACAAAAGTAGTTATTTCTCTCTCTGGCAAGTATTTAGGTCAATTGGGGCAACTTTAATTCAGGTTGTGAGACTATTTTGCTCTCTTTCATATGTCTCCTTCTGGGGTCCAGAATGAGGGTGGAGTGGGCATGCTCGCCACACGTCAATGGCCAGAAGAATGTGTCATATCTTAAAACCTAGACTCAAAGTTGTTACGCTACCCCTTCTGCCCACATTCCATTGGCCAAGAAAGTCAGATGACCAAGCCCAGCTTCAATGGGTGAGATAAATATCCTTATGGATGTGTGGGGTGAGGGAGTGAATGTTTGCTGATCAATAATCTAATCTGTCACACCTATTAGCTCTTCTTTCTGTTGTTTGTTTTTATTTGGGTTTTGTTTTTGTTTAGTAGTAACCTTTTCAAAACAATACATTAAAAAGCGTGGTAGATTAAGAAAGGCATGAGGGAGGCTTCCAAGATGCTGGTAATTTTCTATTTTTTACCCAGGTTGTGGATACACAGGTGGATTCACTTGGTGATAATTTATTGAACTGTACATTCATGATTTGTGCACTTTTACTACAAGTATCTTATACTTCAAATAATAGCTATTTTAAAATAAGGAGTTGAATTTAAAATTAAATTATTTTGTGTTTCAAAATCTTTCTCCAGTGCAATATTTTTATAGAGATACTTTTAAAACTTATTATAAGATTTAAATATGTATTTTATTAATGTTGTTAGAGTTATAGATTTAGGGCATTCAACTTACCAAAAACATCTGCTATAAAACCTAATTAACAAAGTCATTCCTCATTTTCAAATCTATCTACTAAATCAGATTTATTTTGCATCAGAAAAAATACTCCCTTTTTCAATTCAAATAAATATGTTAATATTTATTTCAAGGAATGTTATTTTTTAAAGACTACAAAATGAATTGTGGAATTCATTTTGTAAATATAATTAACTAAAAGTGCTTAAGGTTAAAATTGTGTAGATTTAATATGATGAATTTATTTGCTTTATTTTGAAAAGCAAGAATAAATCTATATACTTTTTTATATCTTAATTTCTGATAATGCAGTTTGATGTAGCTAAGATGATGATGTTATAATAATAATGTTATTATTAATAAAAACTTGGTGTCTATTAAATATTGTGTGTATGCATGTATTGGACTTTGATATTTGACTTTTTGAAATAATTAACAAAATCATATGTAAAGATCCAAAAATAATTTCATTAATTTTGTTCACAACATGAGCAAATATTTTCTATATTTAATGAAAGAAGCTTTTATATACCACTAAAAATTCAATTATTCCAGCAGCTATCCTAATAATTTGAAATTTTAATAAGTAGAAAAATGTAAACAATTTAGATTAGATCAATATTTTTAAAATATGATGATAAAGCAGCTTTTAACTGATAATTGAACAGTATACAACAAACCTATAAAGAAAAAATTCAGAATAACTTGAAAAATTTGGACCTCAGTTACTTTGAAAGCAAAGAGTGAGTACTGCTGCTACTCTGCACTTGCTCTTTAATATGTTTTCTTTCCAGTCAATGACACACCCTAGGGATGAGTGCTGAGAGTTGGAGAAGAAAACTGCTTATGTTTAAATAAATGAAAGAAAAACGTAACAATCATTTTTAGAATGAGTAGGTCCTACCAATGTTTCTTTGCTTTGCACACACTAAACTCCCTCTTGGAGACCAATGCACTTTTGACAGTCCTTTTGAGAAGTAAGAAGGGAGATTGTAAGGATAATTGCCATCATGCTTCTCTTCCTGAAAAGTCAGATTTCAGAAGAAACCACTACAGGCATATAAGACTTGTCTTTAATACACTGGCTGTACCTTTAAAAAGGAATAGTTATGAAAGAGGAAAAGACGAGAATCCCTGTGAATTTTTATTGATTCATGGACTAATTATAAAGAGAGGCTTCCCAGAAAACCATATTTCCAGAAGTATTTTTATTTGGTGTCCTGAAGGTTCATTTCATTTACGGGACCACATACCACTATGATAAAATTCAGGAGGGATGAGCAGAAATCTCTCAAGACAGATAGTCTTAATGCCATTCAGTGAATCTGTCATGGCTCTCTACTTTGTGTGCTCATGGTAGGCTCAGCTGAATCAACTAAATGGTTCTGGCCAATCCCTTGTAGAGGGAAATGATGTGTATCCTTTTTAGACGAGAACATTAAGTGCTATTGCAAGATGCTCCAGAGTTCTCTTTTCCTTCTGCCAGCCTTGGCAACCTATGGTCCAGTGGACACCTGTGTTGCCGAGAGAGGCTACGTGATACAAAAATCCAAACCTTCTCTAGTTGAATGCGCAACATAAATGAGAAATAAACATTTGTGTTTTAAGCCACTGAGATTCTGGGTGGCTTGTTTCCCAGAACATCCTGACCAATTCAACTTTCTTTAGTGAAGTGGGACAAAGCTATTTGGAAAGGAGAGATAAGAAAAGGGAACCCACATTATCCTAGGGAAGCATGTATATCAAACTTGCGTTCTGTATATTGAGTCCTTTAAACTATCCACAAAAGACTCTATTTAGACCAGTGTGAAGGTTTAAAAAAAAATATTTTCAATACTTTGCCAAAAGGTAACTGGGAAATCTCTGTGAAAAACAAGAAGCTCATGATCATTCCTCATCTCATTTCAGAGAATTATAAAGATTCAATTATTTTAAATAATCTAGCCTGAATTCCATTCAGTTAAGTATTTATTAAGCAAATATGGTCCAATACTCAAAAAATGAAGAAAAACCAAGACCATCCACGTCAACAGTCAGCACAGTGAGACCCTCACCTCCCTTCACCTACCAAGGAGACAGAGGCCTGACATATAGTTTGAGTGAGGGTCTACTGTAAAATATTAGGTTTAGTATTAGGAAAGTTTACTTTCAATTTTTTAGATAAAAAACATAAAAGTAGATTCTTCAATATTTTATTTGGATTGTTCCTTAGGCTGCATCTACATCACTTTATAGAAAACTAAAAAAGTATTCACTCCTAAATTTTAAATCTTTTTAATCTGTGGTTAAATATTTTTTATCATTACTAATTTTAGGTATTTTTAGCTTTGTTCTTGTTTTTCTTAATTGACTTTGTCAGATATATATCTATTTTATTGGACTACTTAAGAAACAGTCTTTTGTATTGATTGCCTTTCTATTCTCCTGATTATTACACTTTTATGTTTAATAATTATTTCCTGTTCTTTTTCTTAGGTTTATTATGTTGTGATGGTAGCTTTTTTGAGTTAAATACTTATTTTTTTAGTTTATTTTTTCTGGTTTAGTGATAAAAAAGCATTTAAGATTTCAAGTAAAAGATAGGTAAATTCTAATGTACAGTGTGGTGATTATAGTTCATAATACTGCTTGACATTTCTTAAGAGAATAAATCTTAAGTTTTCTCACCACATATACATATTAAAATGGCAACTGTGAGGTGATGAATGTGTTAATTAGCTTAATTGGATAATCATTTCACAACGTATGCATATATCAGACTATCACATTGTGTACCTTAAATATATATAATATTTATTATATACTGCAATAAAGCTGGGGGAAGAACATTTAAGATAACTGTTTTTTCCTCAGCATATAACATTCATTGTATTGATAATAAATGTTTTCCTTATACTTAATATCTTAATATATCAATAATGTTTAAGTCTGTAATTACATATTTGATTTCTTTTTTGACTCATATGTTATTGAGAAAGGTATTTTAATATTTTCAATTAGTTAGATTTAAAAGAAGTGTTTTGTTTGTTAATGTTTTTTCTAATTTTAAATCTTTGGTTGCATATATAGCACTGTGTTCCAAAAGTTTATCTATACCACTTCTGCTATGGGGAGTTAATTAAGATTTTTCTCAGGTTAATTTGAGAAATAGGTTGTCATGGGTTCTGTGGGAAGTGTCCTGAATTTTTTATTTAAATTCTAGTTCTTTCTCGCTAGGTCTACATAGGGCACAATTCTTAACAAAAACAAACAAACAAACAAACAAAACCCTCTCATGACCGATATCAAATTAGCACCACTATAATTAATTGAGGACATTTTCAAAGATAACTTTCTTCTGCAATGAACAAAACTCATGAAAACATGATCAGCAATGGTTTGGGTTCCTTTGCTTCTTGGAACAGTGCTATAATCTGACATCTGTAAACTAGAGACCCAGGATAACCCTTGATTTCTTTGAAATTGTTACTGGCAATTGGCTTACAAACTAAGAAAAAGGAACAGTATAGAAGTCTTCCCTGTGGGTCCAGGATGTTTTGTTTTGCCTGGAAGCCAGTGTGGGGTGGAGAAATGTAGTAAAATATGGGTGACTAGTTAGTTGTCTCACCCACTCACAAATGGTGCCTACACAGGATGTGAATATTCAAAAAACAGCTTTACTAAAGGAAACAAAAATATAAACTCTCCAAAACACCTGCTCAACAATTTTGCTAACTTATTGTAAAAGTAACCTTTTTTTTATTTTTTTAACCTACTTTGTAATGGTACGATGAAAGTAATTGCCATCCTTCCTTAACAACCAGTCTGAGGGGAAGAACACTGACTGACAGACAGTTCAGGGTTCCTCTTAACAGGTCACTGTGGGGACCTGATTCACCGTGACCAATATAAACATTCTGCCATTCTGTGAATACTATAAAACTAGAGACACTCCATCTTTCTAGAGAGCGAAGTTTTATTTATATCTATTATTAATCCATTACTACTTAGTATAACATTAGCTCTTTCATAATCAGACTTACATTATTGCTTGCTTGATGTTATTGCTTGCCTCAAAGACCTAGTTGAGAATTTAATTTTAATTACAATGGTAATAAAGTTCATTGTGAAAGTTAAGAGATAATAGAAAATTTAAACATTTTTGCCCCAGTACCCTCCAGTTTTTTCTCCTCCTAAAGTGTTAACTCAATATTTGGAATCTGGGACTATCTTATTCTACATCTTTCTCTGTTATCAAATACATACAAACAAATACTGAGGGTTTTTTTAATGGGATAATGATTCCACAATTTTCTTTGAAGGCAAATTTTTCTAGTATTCTTTATGTGTACATTTTATGCAAAGTTATTCAGCATATAAAAGCTTTGACTTTTAAAAAAGGTTTTATGTAAGTATAAACTAATCTATTTGGATCTTACTTTATGCTTATCACCTTTAATTGATATTTTAAAAATAGTTTATTGAGAAGTAGTTGCATATCATAAAATGAATGTTTTACATATACAATAGTGAATTTTAGTATATTTAAAGAGTTGTTCAATCATCATGAAAATCTGATTTTAAAATATTTCCATCCTAAAAAGAAACCTCATGCCATCATTCCCCATTCCCATCCAATGCTTGAGGAAGAATGAATATAATTTATATCTTTAATTACTTGCCCTTTTGTCAGACAGACCACATAGCACACCACTTTATGTGGTATACCGTTTTTGCATAACTGGGATCATACAATATGTATGGCTTCTTTCACTGAATAAAATATTTCTGAAGTTTATCCATGTTGTAGCATTTATCAGTACTTCTTGCCTTTTTTATTGCCAAATAGTATTCCTTCAATTGATCTTTCCCTGGCATATATTTACGCATCTACTTATATTTACCTTTAAATCATTGTGTTTAAGTGTCTTGTAAAGAATGAAAGAATAATTTTGTCTTTTATTTAGTTTGAGAATCTTTTTTAAAACATGATAGTTTAATTCACTCACATTTTTATTTTAATATAATAAATTTGCACTGGTTTCTGTCATATTGTTTTATGCTTTCTGCTTTATATTTGATGCTTTACCTTTTTTATTTTTCCAGAATTTTTCTACTGAACAAGATTTGTTGTTGTTGTTGTTTTCCTGCTAAATATTTGGAAAATATATAACCTACTTCAATTCCATAAGTAGCTTCCTTAAAGATGAATTTATATTTATTTACATACATAAAATTAGCCTGTAACTTTAGGTTCATATACATATTTTGGATCAAGGTTGTTTCGGACTCATAAAATAAGAAATAGTGCTTCTATTTTTACTCTTTTTAAAAGTTTGGTAAAAATTAGTGTCATTTTTTTTCTTAAAAAATTGGGAATTTTTTATAGGAAAGCTTTTAATTATTAATTTAATTCCTTTAATAAAAAAAGACTTCCCAGATATTCTATATCTCCTTGTGTCTATTTTAGAGTTTCTGTAGGAATTTATCTAATTCACTTACATTTGCAAAAATATTAGGATACTGTTTTTCTTAGTGGTCTCATGATCGTTCTCATTTTTCAGGATTGGATTATTTTATAATTATTTTTTTCTTGACATTGGTTATTTCTGCCTTCTTTCTTTTATTCTTGAGCAAAGAACTAGTTTTTTAGCTTTGTTGGGGTTATTTTACAGTGTGTTTATTATCTATAATTAGTATTTGCTCTTCCTTTTGTTATTTCACTCCTTCTAATTTTTTTTTTTTAGCAAAAATTTCATTCAATATAAAAAGCATCTGAAAATTAGGAACTCACAACATTAGAGAAAAACTAATACATTTTTTTAAAAAAAACAATAATCCTTGAAACTCTAGGGAGAGGCTCTGGGGGTGGGTAAAAACAGGGAGGGACAAGAATACCTTTGAGGGATTTCAGGGAGCCTATGGAGCCCTGGTGAATCATGGGATGGGTGCTTGCTATGCACTTCCCCCTTCCTCCTCCTTGCTCCCCCCAGATCAGGTCAGCTTGGCGTCATCTCATCTCTCCAAATGGAGAGTCCCAGAGGAGGGCAGGCCTCTTTAGTAATTTGAAACTTTGCTTGGATTTCTACAGTGACCTTTGTGATCTGGGTCATTAGGGAAGTTATGAAATCCTGAAGATGAGGAATGAGGACTGGTCCAGTATCACATTGGACATACTGGGAATCAAGGGCTTTCATTTACCTTTGGGACAAGACCTAATCCAAATCTGTTTCTGGGAAAAAGACGTATGTTCCCTCTTCATTCATTCATAGTTAGACATCCTGATAGAGCTGAGGCAGAGTGAGGGATATAGATAGAGTTCAGAGTAGCCTAGACAGATTTTATCTATTTGCGCAAGAGTAGATTCTTGTCCTCTACCAAAGGTTAAAAATGAAAAGCTTGTTTAAAGAATGGTTCTTTAAATGGCACATCTTCCAACAAGAGTAAGTCAACAAGAGTGTCCTCTTCACTGGAGAAAGAAAAGGTTAGGTACCTAGCCTGTCTTGTGTTAGCACAGTTACCAAAAAACATCTTTATGACACTATGACTTTACCACACTGCTCAACTTCACACTCTTTTATTTATTTAATTAGTAATTTTGTTAGTTAATTAGTTTACTTACTGTTCTTTCCTCTAGCTACTGAAGTGGATGTTTAGCTCATTGATTTCAGCCTTTCTTCATTTCTAATTAATGTATTTAGAGCCATAAAGATCTTCCTAAATATAGCATTAACTGTATCCTACAAGTTTAGTACATAGTATTTTATTTTAATTTTCTAATTTTCATTGCAATGTGTTCTTTGACCCATATGTTGTATAGATTTGTATTTCTTTATTTCTTAGTTTCCAAACACATGACTTTTTTTTCTATTCATCTTTGTGGGTTGTATTACCATTTAATTGCACTGAGTCAGAAATAATTCACTATATGATTTCAAAATTACTATAATGTCCAATTTTGAAAATGTTCTGCATGTGTTTAAAATGAATTATGTTCTGAAATCATTTGATTTTGTGTTTTATGTGTTCACCAGATAAAGACTTTCAATTGTATTATTCAAATTTTCTATATTCATGCTTTTAGTCTGCTTATTCTATCAGACATACAGAAACATGCTAAAATTTCTAAGTATGATGGAAGAAGTTCTGCCAATTTTGCTTTATGCATTTTGTATTAAATTTTTATATTCTCTCTGTTAATTTAAATTTTATCATATAGTGTACTACTTTATCTCTGGTAAAGAGAATAGACTTTACCTTAAAGTCTCATTTGACTGATTTAGATCTAGGGATACTAGCTTTTTGGGTTGATAGTTTATGTGGTATATCTTTTTCTATTATCTTATCATCAAACCATTATATACCCTTATGTTTCAGAAGTGTTTTATCTAAGCAAATGAGTGCTACATTTTATTCAGTAAAATCTTTATCTTTTAATTGGATCATTTAGTCCATCTCTATTTGATGTAATTACTAATATATTCTTTTCAATCTGATCTTATTGAGTGCTTCATTACTTTCCTATCCACTTTATCACTTTATGTTCCTTTTTACCCTTTATTTTTTTCTTGTTTAGGACCAATTATTTTTATTCTTTGATTTATCCTCTAGTAGTTTTGAAGAAATACATTCACTGATTATTCTTTTAATGATTAGCCTAGAGATTAGAGCAGGTATTTCTGATATTTGAAAAGTCTAGTACTAATTTATAACTTTTATTCTCTTCCAGGAAAATGCAAAAACATTAGCATACTTTAAATCTATTTTTCCTATTCTCAGACTCCTCCCTTTTTATTAGTAACTGCTTTATTTTAATAGATGTGATGTTCTCTTGAACCATATTGAGAATACAGATCAGAGAGTATTAAATAGCTTTTTGCTTTTTGCAGTAAATAAAGAAGATGGTAAGGAAGAGGAATTTACTTTGTCTCAAATTCATTCCCTTTTCTGAACCATGAAGACTTTTCATATGTCTGGTTACTTGTCAGTATTTCTTGTTAACTCTTCCCTATAGAGAAATGTTTATTTGTTCAACATTGGGAGTCTAGATGGGTTTTACTTGAAGCTTTTTGGGTTGCTTTGGTAGATTGTATAAAAACTGGATACAATTATTTCTCTTACTGAATATATACCCCCCTTCTATATGACTTTGCCACTTCTATCAAGATTTGGTGTCAATTTCCCTACTCCTCAATTTGCACTGGCCTTATGATTTGCTTTTACAAGAAAAATATGGTAGAGTCATGTTCCAATTCCAAGCCAAGGCTTCAAGAGGTTTCATGCATTTTGTTTCTTTCTCTTGAATTCTCTTGAATTCAGCAGAGTCACCAAATCAAGATCAGGCTCCTCTAGAGCAGTGGTGCCCAACTTTTTTGGCACCAGGGATGATGCTCCTATGGGTATCTAATGCCTGATGATCTGAGGTAAAGCTGAGGCAGTGATGCTAGTGCTGGGAAGCTTGGCTAGCTCACCCTCTGCTCACCTCCTGCAGTAGAGCCCGGTTCCTAGTAAGCCATGGACCGGTACCACAGCTCGGGAGTTAGCGACCCCTGTTCTAGAGGATGAGAGATTATGTGAAGAGATGAGGCATCACAGCTGAGGACATTCTAGATCAACCAGCCCCTAGACATTCATCAACTGACCATACACCCAAATGAACCCAACCGAGAACAGAAGAACCACTCAGATGAGGCCACCTAAACCGCCAACTTACAGAATTATGAACTAAATAAATAATTATTATTTTAAGCTACTAAACTTTGGGGTGGTTTGTTATACAACAAAAGCTAAATGACACAAGTCCCTATTCAAGACTTTCAGACTCAGAAGAAAATAGAAAGAAAAAGTTAGGATTTTATCATGTTTTATTTGGGTGACCTAGAGATCTAGTAATCTGTGGAGTAGAGAGGAAGTCGTATGGGTAGGGAGTTTCACAAGTTTGTTAAGACCGCACACTGCTGGCTGATCAATACCACTTTGTGAGCCTTATTCTCAACTAATAGTAAAAAATGGTAATTTAGAGAAAGTCAGTTGGCCAGATAGCGGTTTTTATAACATGTGAACTCTGCTCTAAAATTAGAGAAACCTCATGCACCTTCATATAAACATCTATAGCGTGAAGTCACTGGGAGGTATGGAGATAATACTGCATCAAGACTACACCTCTACAATGATCTATAAGATCAAATAAGAGCAGAGAGAGTTAAAGAGTTAGTTAAAGCCAGCAGCAAGATGGCCAGCACTGAATCCTGTTTGGATAGTAGGTGGCCTTAAGGCACCCCAAGAAGGGAATAACTTACTATTAATGAAGACATCACACATCGTTTTACATAATCATTATCATTTCAAGTTTTCTAATGGGAAATAATGCATCTATTTGATTTGACCTATAGAACTAGCAAGATTAAGGAAATGTAAGTATGTGAAGTCTCCAAACAAAATTAAAAAATAGGAGAACCTTTCAGACAGTGATTTTTTTGTACTGCAAGCACATTGATCCTGAGCTATCTTTACAATGAAATCAGCAGAAAAGTCAGACAAAGGTTTAAAGCCACTTATTCGACAAGTTTTATCAAATGCCTAATATTTGTGAGTAGTTTAAAGAGATATAAAATAATCATAATAAATCAAATGTAAGGGCTTTCTTCAAGGAAAATTAGACTTGCAGGGAGTAAGACAAATATTTTAGTGAAGGTAATAAATCCTCATAAGTGATGGGTACCATCTGAAAGTGTGAATTCCAGAAATTCAGTGGAAAGTAGGATTGGTTAATGTTTCATCAAAGGAGCATAACCATGTGATCTTTTTGCATAAAAAGTGACTTCCATGAGGGATGGAAGGAGATGGAGCCTATTTCAGTATCGGGACATCAGCCCAGACACTGAAAATGGAATCTTAAGTAAGAGTCTTATATTTGGGGGACAACAACATAAAGGTTGACATGATACTAAACAGGAAGTGGATAATTAGCTGTGTGACCCAAGAAAGTTACTAAGTCTTGGTCTCCAGTTTCTCATCTGTGAAATCTAGGTGGTAAAGTTGATGATCTCTAAGTTTCCTGCCAGTTCTAAAGTTCTATAAGGCTTAGAACACAACACAGTAATATTTCCAATCATTAAAGAAAGTTGTTATAATTTCATTTTTGCTGCCTATCATTAGTTATATCCTTGATTTACTTAACATCAAGTTATTGTTTGGGAATGCAATAGCTAATTATAACATTAACACTATAGGAAAATATGATTTGCCTTACCATATATTTTAATGGGAGCTCTAGGAAAGCCTTGTGGTAAACAAAGCAGAAACTTTGTTCATTGGTAATGTATACAGTAAAAATTTGGAAAATATGATAGAGAAACCGAATTGTTAGATATACTTATGATATAAAAAAGCTGTGTTTATAAGTAGAAGAAAAATTAAGGATTTAAAAAAATGTCACCTTAAGTATAAAAATGAGACAGATTACAGAAAGATGAATAAAAGAAATAAAATTTTTGTTGAGATTTCATTATGCAGAAAAGGAAGCTTCAGAACTTGTTAATCATCTTTAGTTTTGCCTGAATAAGAATAAAATCAGAAAGAAGTGAAACTTTGAAGTTACACAGAATAAGAACTGAGGCCCACTTGTATGCATAATGATTTAATAGTCTCCCTTGACTACAGTAGCCTATAAATTCACAGAAATATATTCAATTATTATTTTTAGTAACTTTAAATCTTTTAAAAGTATTTTGATGGTATTTCTGATACCTCTAAAGATGTAATTAAAATCTACATTTAAATTAAACTGCAAAACATTTATAGTTTAGCTAAAGTAGTGGTCATCACCAAGAATATCTCAAGAAACTGTCTCTAGGTATATAAAGTATAACTAAGTTCACATGTATATTAAACTAAGATGTGATAAATTTTACATATTCTCTAACTTTCTCCTGAACTCTGACCTTCTTTTAATAGCCTGGGAAGTCCATTATTAAAGAATCTCAAGGTGAAGTGTTGTCATTTTACATTAAAATGTAGGTTATTGATTTTTTCTCTCACCCATTGTCACTGACCCATATTTTATAAGAGAGCAAAAGATTTCTAACCTCATACAGAGAGTAAGGATAATAGAAAATATCGAATATTTGGAAATACTATGCTGGAAAAAAATCAGTTGATCAATATGTACTAGGTTAGAGAATAAGTTCCTAGGCTGGATAACCTAGAATTTCATTCAGACATAAGTAAAATATTGCACAAAGGAGCTGGACTCATTAAAAAAAAAAATCAGATATATAGTTTTCCTATCCTAAAGCATATTTGTGTCTGCTGGCAGACAAGTACAGGTAATTGCCTCCAGGTGTTTGCCTGCAGGAAGTCATTGAAATTCAGTGCTAGTAATGGCAGTTTCCTCAGCAGCAAAAACTAACCTGCAGGAACCTTGTAGGCATAGGTATATTTTAGAATAGTGATGCCAGACAGCTGTAAAGCCTTAAACCCAGAAAGCCCAACTTAACAAGAAACAGATTAACTAAAGCAAGAATCGGGACATATTTTTTAACTATTAACAAAAATTTAAGATTTAAAAATTTGTTCTTGGTTTTAAAAAATGTTTTAAAAGTTGTTTATTTTTCTTGAATTTTACTTGTTTATGGTAACTGCCTAGCAGGCATCCCACCCCCAGAGGAAATATGAATTGCAAAAATAACTATACATTTCTTTAAGTTCTGTTTTTATGGAAATGCCTGTTAAAAAAAGTCATTGTTAAAAAATTATCTGGATCTCTTTTTTACTGTGAATAGATGCCCTAGGATATTTTATTGAAAATAGAAGATTAACCATTAACATTTAGCTCATTTCCTCTACTCAAATGACAATAACTTTTTTTTTTTCTTGAAAGGTACAAACCTACAAAGACAGAATAAACAAGAATGGAGACTACAGCAACAAAAATTTGGAAGCCGAGAGCAAATCTGAGAAAGCTAAATTCTAAGCCAGCTGTAGGAAACACTAAGAAGTAGTCTGATATTTTGGGAAAACTTTTAAGTAGAGATACAGGAATGAGCATCATCAAGCACATCTGGAAGTTCTGTTGTTTAGAAGGAGATGGAATTCCAAATCTCCTCCCCTATTCCATGCCACAGATCAACTACACACCCAGAAGATGACTGGGGAGGATTGTGTCCTGGAGAAGGACACACAGAGGGTACAATACTAAAAACAGGCAGATTTAGCTTACCTACTGAGTGCTAGAATTTCCAGTATTTCTTGCCTTTTTATGGTATGGAATGCTAATAAAGAAACACACACACACACACACACACACACGCGCGCACGACCAAGCAGGTGATTGGAAGACTTCTCTAGGGAATTTGACCAGTACAGATCTGAAAATACTGACACTGAGGGCTCCACAAGGAAAATCAAAGCCAAGTCAGTGTACAGGGAAGTCCCTGGTTAATAAAAATAAGCCACGCATTCATCTAACAAGATTTTAGGGTGCGTTCTTGATAAGAGTAGCCAAAGATCACCAGGATCTGATTCTAATATAAGAGAGACTGAAACAAATAATCAGGGAAAAGCAGTGGGAGAAAGCAAGGACTGTGTAGGAGAATAAAAATTAAAAACTATTATTATACTAATACTTATATACTTAGATATGCTATTGCTAATATAAAACAAGAAAAAGATGCTATTTAAAAAATATTTGGGGGGAAAAGAGAACTTAGAAATTAAAAATAAAATTCTAGAAATAAAAAAATTCAATAGAAGAGTTGGAAGACAATTTAGAAGGAATCTTCCAAAAGTGGGGCAAAATTGGAAAATAGAAGATGAAAGATAAGAAAAATAAAGGACATGTCCAGATGGTCCAACCTCTTATGATAGGGGTTCCAAAAAGAGAGAACTGAGAAAATAGAGAAGAGAAAATTACCAATGAAATAACTTAATACTTCCCCAAACACAAAGACATGAGTTTTTAGATGAAAATAAAGCCAGCATCAGAGAAAACAATAAAATTACACTAAGAAACATCATTGTAAAATTTCAAAACTTTGGAGATAAAGAGAATAGATAGAAGAGATTTCAAAAAAAAAAAAAGAATCGAGATTTAGAATGGCATGAAATTTCTTAATAGTAATGCTGGAAACTAGAAGACAATACATGAATGCCTTCAAAATTCTGAGGAAAGGTTATTTTCATTCTAGAGTTCTTAACTAAGACAAGCTATAAGTTAGCAGGAAGGTAGAAAAAAGACATTGTCAGATGTTCCGAGTCTCAAAAAATTTTTGTTTTCTTGAACCCTTTCTTCGGTAGCTCCTAGAGGATAGGCACTATTCAAATAAGAGAGTAAACTAAGAGGAAGGCCTGGGATCCAGGAAATGATGTGCCACTTGAGAAATGGGAGAAGGCAATCTCCAGTATGATGGTAAATGGAAGCAGTGGGGAAGCAAATTTGTTTTAAATGGAGAAAAGATTCCACTTACTCAGAAGGAGGAGGAAAGCAGAAGAATAGACGAAGGTGGAGTAACAATGAAATTGTGGAGAATCAGGGATTAACGGACTTCTCATTGTAATAGACTTAACTTTCTCCACAAGCTAGTCAAGGACTTCTGCTAAAAGCAAGATAAGTGAGTGGGTGAGGGGAGATGTTAGGAGTCTGTGAGAGGAGCAGACAAGTTTCCAGTCATTGGGGGGTAGAGAAACAGACCCAAAAGTCAGAAGGCCCATTAATTGTAAATATAATCAAGCTTGTTGAGACCAAAGAAACATATTTATATATTTCATATTACAGAAACAGTTTATATATCACATTACACTTTTGAACAGTTGTTTTTTAAAACATATTATTTCACTAGTCTTCATATACTATCACTTTTACAAAATAAGGAAATTGAAGCTGAGAAAGAAATAACTTGTTCAAGATGACAGCGCAAGTAGGTTCTTATTCCACATTGTAAAAATTTTAATCATGTTTGGTCATTAGTGGGAAGAAATCATTCTATTTATGTTATGAAATAGATATTCTTTGTCGGGCAGTTCCTTGGTCAGCAAGAAAGTTGGAAGCTTCACGGGGCTGAGATAAAATCAATACTAACCAAATATTATTTGGGTTAGTATTATACAATGTATGTGTTTACAATGAATGAACACAAACTTCTCACAACTGCACAGAAAAAAATTTTTTTAAAGAGACCATATTAACACCAATTAGGTATTAAACATAGGTTTATGTTTGCACAGAAATCTTCTCGTATTGTTTTCTACTTTAGTGCTCTCATGGTTAATCATATCTTGAGGGCAGGAGCTGTTAATAGCAGGGGTGTTTAATGTTAACTTATTCATAATTAAGCATCATAGTTTAAATTGGAGTAAAGGGAGGTCATTTGTAGTAAAATGCTTACGTTTTTAAAGATTTGCAAATAAAATAAGGAATTTATTTCAGCATCTCAACAGAGTAAAAAGTGAAAAACTGGATAAAGTAACAAGAAAGAAAAGTAGTGTCCTCTATCTTTAAAGACATTATAGAAAATTGCATTGAGAAGGCAACAATTTTATTCTTCCCTAATTTTTCTCTATTATTAACATTTTTCATTAGTGAGCTAATATTGATAAATTATGAATGAAGTCCATTATTTACATTGTAGTTCACCCAGTATATTATACAGTTCTATGGAACCCATGCCTTTTTAATCTATCGTTTTTAATTGTGCCTCCTAGAAAATAGTTTTGATTTATTAATGTTCAAGTTGAGAAAAACTTTCAAATGATTAAATAAACATTTAGATATTGAATTCATGGTACTGTTTCTAGACAGATAATTTCTAGCCAGGATATTTCAAAGTAGTCATAGAAAATATTTTATTTGTCTAGTAATACTACCTTTTGAAAAACTTCCAACCAGTAGTCTCTAATCATCTCTCGCTATTACCTAAATAAGAAGATATTTTTAAATTTAAATTTTTACTGAAATGCAGTTAATTTAAATCTAAATGCATTAAGGTTTGGGGAAATTATCATGTAATTCTTGTAGATATAATAAAATTATATAGTACAGAAGAAAGAGGCAAAATGCACAGATTAATTTTGTTTTCAAATATGTATTTTACAGTGAATGCAATTACATCTAGCATGTTATCTCAGATTGAAAAGAAAAGAAAATATATAATCTAAATACCGTAACTGAGATTGTTTGTCTACATGAAAATAATATGTGAGTTTGACAGCGCCCATCTCAAGCAGATCATGATAAAAAAGAATGAAAAAGCCCATAGTAAGAGCATAGATTAAAGAAAGTCTAAAAAGGTGAAGTTAATGATTAGAGTTTGTATTATCACAAAGTACCCAGTTAGAAAATGCACTATCTTTGAAATAGAAACAAAAAATTATAGAGTCCTTACCCTAGAATGGTCTTCAGTGAGCTAAGCTAGTTCAACACAGTCACTTTACAGGTAGAAACTAAAACTTAATGAAGTGTCAAGGTTAGTGATAAAAAGGTATCTATGTTTCTTACAAAAGAAAAAAGTACTGAATACAACAAATAATAGTTTATAGATCTCATTTCCCTAAAAGGATGGTTTATGGATAACACCCAAAGTTGATTATTAATTAATTAATAAGAAAAACTAATTAGGTTTATGTAGAATAATAAAATAGTTATCTGTTCTAAACAATTTAGACCAGAAGATAGAAGAAGCCTAGAAAAAGTAAAACAATAGTACTTAACGTTGTTGGCATGATTAACTACCTAATTCATAGTATACCAATTTTATATGAGCCTGTTGGACCACTTCATGGAGTGGTCATGGAAAAGAGACAATTCATCTAGATCCTAGCGAATGCTGAGCAGAGAGGAGGAAGGCAGGCATTCCATTCAGTGATGATTGGAAATATGCAGGGAGGAAAGCACCAAACTTATTGCAGAAACAGTCAAACCATTAGGCTGAAATGAAGACTTTATTTTGGGAAGTAGCTGACAATAATAATGGCAGTGTACATTTCAACTACTTTGTGATTGGAAAGGAGCTAAGGATTATGGACTTTATCTCATAGTTAGAGGGAAGCTACTTGGTTTCTTCAGTGAGGGAGTTATATGATCAGAGTGTTATTTTTAGGAGATAATTAGGGTAGTGTGCTTGTTTAAGAGAAGCTAGGAATGTTTGGACTCTGGCCCTATTTTCTTCCAAGCTGATGTCTTGGTGGACAACTGCTTTCTATCCCCAGACACTCTCCAATGTGAATATTGGCAACACTGGATTAATTTACTATTGAGCAGCTTTAGATTAAGTGTGACATAGAGTGTACTTCTTTTTCATCTTCAGCAATTTTTTTAAGAAAAATGAGGAAAAATTTAAGAATATATCACATTGCACCTCTACATTTTAAGGTAATAATAATGAAATCCCACATCTACTAAATGTGGGGGAGAAAGCAGAGAATTAGTGTTGGGGAAATAGGCAAGAAGGTGTTGGTTAAAGAAATTAAGAGAATTAGAAAAATATGGTTGGAAATGATATCAAAATTGGTGATTGTAAAGAGCTAATTTTGATTTTAGTTAGAGCATCTATATTCAAGAAGCCAGATGACAGGGCAATATATACTAGAACAAAAAGAAAGACTGTGTAGTATTTTTTTATCCAAAGAATTTAACACACATGTAAATATAATAGAAGAAGAATTATAATTAAATTTCAGAGGACAAATGTCCAGTTCACAGACTTCAAGGACCTAAAAGTAGTATTGTCTTGGGTTTAAGAATAAGTCATTCATTTCAAATTCAGAAGTAACAAAGAGAAAGAACATAGAGCGGTAGAATGGCAACTAGGGAAAGAAATGCTTACTTAGAAAGGAATGCAATTACTGTGTAAGCAAAGAAAGAAGGGAGGAGATAATGAAGAAGCATGGAAGAATATAAAGGAGACATTTTACATCGTGGACTGATAAAGAGAAGGAACTGTTTATACTTTTATAGAAGTAGATACATTCAGATTATTTAAAAAGCTCTTGTTGCTCTTTTGTAAAGCATCCATAGGAAGCAGATTCTGATTATTACTCTATTTTACATATGAGGATACTGTAAAATACCCTTTAGTACATTAGCTAATTAGGAGTGTATCTCAATTTTTGTCTGGCTCTAATATGACCACTAATATTCTTTCTTTTTTTCCCAGGATCTTTAGTTTAGCCTGGAGGAATAATTCCTTTGACTTATCTGCTATACAATTGGCCAATATTCCATGATGCCATCTTGATATTGCCATATATTTTAGATTACCAGAAAAATCAAGCACGCTTCAAGGAAACCTTAGTAGCAAGAAATTCATATTCAGCTGCTAACATTTATGCAGCATTCCAGAATTTCTTATTTAAGTACGGCCATTGTTTTTTCTGGTTTTCTTTGAATTTGTGAGAATAGATACAAATAAAATATCCTCTTGTGATTTATTGCAGAAAGACAGCTTAGTCTTTTGGGACTATGAATCATAGGCCACTGTCATAAAGTAACTTATGTTTGGGAATTTTAAAAAATAATAATTGGTTTGGGACAAAATTTTTTTCCTAAATAAGAAAATAAAAGATTTATAAATAAGATATCTCACTAGAGATTTGAGTGAAATAAAAATGTGTGAATTTGTTTTAATGGTATAAAAATGGATGCGAGATCATCAGTTGCTCAGAATACTTAATAGAAATTGTTATTGAGAAGATAAAAGTTTTTTGAAGAAAATCCAGATGTTGATTACCTTCTTTCCCCTAATCAAATTTTAGGATAGTGGAAATTATGCTTTTAGAATGAGAAAATGGAGAAGAGCTACTGTTAGAGAAATATCTAGTTCACCTTTCGGGAAATTATTTTATTTTGTTCCAGAGAGGTGAACTATGGAACTTTCTGAGAGAACGTGGTTACGAAACTGTTTTGTGATCAGAGCACAGGAGGGAGGGACTGTTTTGACTCTTGTTACTATGTGAGGGATGGAATTTTGTAACCAGAAGGTTCCACAACAGTTGGGAATGACAGTTGTATGAGTAGCAAAAGCAGAAGACAAATGTGTGTGTCCTGTTACTCCTGCTCTGAGCACCGCATACCACAACTGTGCCAAGAGTTACTGCTTGCATCAATATTTTTTATAATTACCAAACCTCTTATGCGCTACTCACTAATAGCAAAAAATTTTATAATAATATCTAGACTGTCTTTAGGGTAGGCAGACATCTAGCTAGTTGATATTCACTACACACACATACGCGCACGCGTGCGCGCGCGCGCACACACACACACACACACCAGAGTCTTATTTAGATGTCTATTATTTATAGCCCTTGTCCATTCCCAATTATCTACTATAAATCAAGCTCCACATCCTCTTGCAGAGAATAAAATAGCTGAAACTTAAAAAGCACTCAAAACATGTTAAAGTTTACCATGACCTATTATTTGACCTATTATTGTCCTATTTTTAGTGTGTTGGTTTTACTCTTGCCTTTTCATTCCCTTGCTTGTCCTTGTGCATTAGTATTACTTTCATTTTCCTTAGCCTCTTAGGAAGTCCATTCTATCTACTGCTCTTTCTCAAGCTTGCCCCATTTTGGACTTTGGACTCTAGATTCTTAGGTTCCTTTACATTGATACCTGTAGACATTTTGGCATAATAGGACACTACAATGAAAAGAAAGATAACAATAAACTCAAAATTCATTATATATAACCTAAGACTTTCACAAAACAGAAAATTTAAATAGTAAATAGTATAGAAATAGTTATCGCATTGAATTTAGGAAGGAAAAAAATGTTGGCTTTAAGAGTTGTTTACCAGAAGCAATTCAGTTGTAAGATTTCATTCAATGAGCAGGCAACCAGAGAAAACTTTTTAAAAACCAAGCTGCACATTTAAAAAGCCAGGAGCTGGTGAGTTTGGGACCTAGTGAGGTCTGGGAAACAGAGATATTAGTATAGGAGGTAGACATGGGGAGTCAAAATGCGCTTTGAGAAGGAGGACACTTGTTAAACCAGTGGGGTGGAGTTGTGGGGTTGGCACTTTGTGTTCATGAAGAAAAGGTTACTCATAACCAATGATTTAGAAGGGAAACTTTAAAGGCTTTAATGTGTTGAATCCTGTCCTGTAACTGGTCCACAGACATAGTATATCCCTGCGCTGATGCTGAAATGTCATAATTATTGACATAACCTCATTAAAATGAGAGTACACCAGGGATGGATGAATGGATGGATATATATACATATATATTAAAGTTTGATATATGGTGTGTATATATATATGTACATGGTGTATACATATATATATACACACCATATATCAAACTTTAAACCTGAAATATAATATACATATATATTCATATATATACTTTAAACTGATATCAAGTTCTACTAGATAGATCATCAAGTGGAAATAAGTCTCAAAATATCAAAGAAGAGAGAGGGAACTTGAAGAAAAACACTATCTGCTTCATAACGATGTTTAGGCCCTACCTACTCATCCAGATCTTAGACTACTGCTAATGAAAGTATAAAAGAAAGTGCAAACTAACTAGGTCTCAGGATATGGTCTCCTCTGCATATGGTGAGGGTCCTTGTGAGGCCTTGTGTGGTTATACCTTGGACATGTTATTTAACCTAAGTCTGACTTCCTTTATCAGTAACATGTAGATAACAATAGTAACTGTAGTATCGAGTTACTGTTTTTTCAAATAAACTTTATTTTAGAATATTTTAGATTTACAGAAAATATGCAAAGATTTTACAGAGAGCTCCCATATATCCTCACCCATTTTTCCTCATTGTTAACAGCTTACATTACCATAATTCATTTGTCAAAAATAAGGAACTGCCATTGGAACATTACTATTTACTAAACTCCAGACTTTATTTGGATGTTACTAAGTTGTTCTGTTAATGTTCTCTTTTTATTCCAGGATCTCATCCAAGGCACCATATTATATTTAGTTATTAGGTCTCCCCAGTCTTCAGAGACTTATTTCAGGATTTAAAAGGTAATAAGTGTTAAAGCTACACTTAGTAGAGTGTGGAAATGCAAAAAGAATTGATCAACACACACACACACACATCTCTATAACTGTATGACAGGTACTGTTCTAAGTGCTTTAGAAATACCAATATATTTAATTCGTATATTGATTCTATGAAGACTCTAATTACATTCACTTTAAAGTTGAGTAAACTGAGGCACAGGACAGTCAAATAAATTGCCTAAAATTATGCTTTTGGCCGAGCTGGGATTCAATCCAGGTTTGCTGGCTTCCAAGTCCATATTTCTTCTCTGATATATATATATATTTTTTTTTCTCTGATGCAAATATACATATATATATATTAATTTTATACACATACATACCTACCTTTCCCTTACTCCCTCCCTTTCAACATAAAATGCTTAAGCCACGAAACTGCAATCAAAACAGTAGCAGAGGAGAAACTTTTTTTTTAAATTTAGGAATGAATATTAAAAACAAGCAAAAAAGCAATGGAGTTACTGGTGGGTGAAAATCAGGGAAGTATATAAAAGAAAAAGGATTTGGGAGCAGGAAGAAGGGGAGGAGGATCGACTCAGAGTTCTCCAGTCAAGCTCTGCCAGTGGCAGCTTAGCAACACTGTATCATACACATGACCATGTTGTATTTTAGTCATCTAGTCTATAAAATAAGCATATCTCTTTTAACCATATTATATAACATCAAGTCAAGAAATTAAACATTCCAAGTTGTTTAAATGAAAATGCAAAAGTAAGAAAACAGTAAAGTTTACAGGAAAGCCTTAGTAACTAAGCTGAAAGATGAGCAAGACTCATACTACAACAAAGCTATTAGTTGGGGGCCATTTTGAGAGCAGGTCCTGGGCATGAATAAAACAGAATCTGAAAGTAACTAAGAAAGAAGTTATGGTCCTCTCCTTCATTTGCTCATCAAACATTTATTGCAACACTGTTCTAGGTGCTGGGGATTATGTGGGGGAACACATCAAGCCCTCTTTACTCATGGCTCTCATATTTTACTTAAAGATTGAAATAGAAAAGACAAGTAAATGGATAATTCTAGAATGTTAGATGTTGTCAAGAAATCAATGGAGTGATGAAAAAGTATGGTATAGGGGAAAGGATATGCACACTAGATAGGCTAGACAGAGAATGCTTAATTTACATATGTTCAGATTGTGAACATGCTGGAAAAAATGAGACCCTTAAATCATTTGGCAATCCAATGTGCAGAAACAAAAATAGCTTTCCATAGGAGGTTTGAAAACTATTTCACTAGAAATGTAAACAGTAGAGTACACAATAATGTTCTGAGTTGTTTAGAAGTAGTTATTCTTGGAAATAAGGGAGACTAGAATGAAGTCCTTTTGGCCTCTGAAATGATGATAAAATCAAATTAAGCACCACCCAGCAATGTTCAGCCTTGGATATAGGAGTTTGCAGTCTAACGTACAGCTTCCCAATTTCCATTTTTTTTTTTTAATATGATAGCATTACCAAAATAGTAATGATAGTTATAATAGTAACTAACATCCATTGAGCACTTGGGCAGTTCCAGGCATTTTTATTTAGTATTTCTCAGTCTTCTCCAAGGAAGATATTGAGTCGCCAGTTTCCTTTCTGACTGAAACCCAGGTATGTCTAAGTCCAAAGCCCACGTTAACTTATTTCGTCTTCAAGCACCTGACAAGTCTGTTTCCTAGGTCAGTATTAATTCACTGTGCATTTCCATGTAAAAAATAAATATCTTGATGTCTGTTACAGACTGAATTGTGTCCTCACCTCCTGCCCCCAAATTCATATGCTGAAGCCCTTCCTACCCTCACAGTGACTGTATTTAAAAATAGTCTTTAGAAAGTAATCGAGTTAAACGAAGTCATAGGGTGGGGCCCTGATCCCATAGGATTAGTGTCCTTATAAGAAGAGACATCAGAGAACTTACTTTCTCTCTGTGTGCATTCCTGGAGGAAAGACCTTGTGAGGACAATAATGAGGAGGTAGCTTGGCTAGCTGCAAGCCAGAAAATTCTCGCCAGAAACCAAATTAGCTGAACCTTGATCTTGGATTTCCAGCTTCCAAATCTGTAAGGAAATAAATTTCTATTGTTAAAGTCACCTAGTCTATGGTACTTTGTTATGGCAGCCTGAGCCAACAAAGATAGTGTCTTAGATTGTTGGACTAATACAGTGTCTTAGACTGTTGCACTTTGTGTTCACATTGTTAGATCTTGGATAAGGCTGGATTGTTTTAGTTGAACACTGTTGCCTTTTTCATGTTCCCCACTATGATACTTGTAGACATTGCTTGTGAGGAATTCTTTTAGGAACTGTAAGTCTCACTTCTATCAATCACTTCTATCCTTCTTTCACCTCTTTAACAGACAGTATATTAAATAGTACTTGTTAAACTTTATTGTTAGTTGGCACAAAGAAGACTAGATGCTTTTAAATGAAGTTAGAAACTAGGTTCCTTCTAATACTGTATCCTATATGGTTAGTAATATCAACATTGGCATAAATGTGAATTAAATTATCCTTCTTAACCTACACATGGTTAAACTCAGTCATTTTTTCTTTCCATCTCAAGCATCACACCATCTCAACTTTCTCATTCTTCATCAAATAATCTACCAAGTTCTCAAAGTTGAAAATATGAACTTTTTTTTTTTCATTTCTTTGTCTTCTTTGTGCCACAGGTGTAGAATATTAGAGGCTAATGTGATATTTTTCATAAAATGTAATCTTTAAGTTTTGAGCATCTCCATATTCTCTTGGTTCCAAGCACGGATCTACCATTTACTAGCTCCGTGGCTGCAGGCATATTGTTTAGCATTTCTAAGCCTCTCTTCTTCTGTAGTATGCGTTTACAGAGGGGATTAAATGAGTTTATATAAGAAAGCCTAGCAAATTGTAAATTCTCAGTAACTATCAATTACTTCAATTACTACTATAGCTACTATTACTACTGCTGCTGATACAAATGCTATTACTACTTCTGCCAATACCAATACTACTACTACTACTACCTATAAAAGTACTATGATGACACAGCCTAAATCCATTAGTGACAATAATTTTCCTTAAAAAGATCATGTCTCCAAATGACTACTACCTCAGAGACATTATGGATTTGGTTCCAGACCACCCCAATAAAGTGAATATCGTGATAAAGCAATTATGTGATTTTTTGGTTTCCTAGTGCATATAAAAGTTATATTCACACTATCCTGTAGTCTACAAAGTGTGCAATAGCATTATGGCCCCAAAAAATGTACACACACCTTAATTAAAAAATACTTTATTGCTGAAAAATGCTCACTATCACCTGAGCCTTCACCAGCTCATAATCTTTTTGCTGGTGGAGGATCTTGCTGCAATTTGATGAAAACATATTACCTGCAAAGTGCAATAAAGCAAGGTACAATAATATGAGGTATGCCTGTATTTTCAGTATCATGTTTTAATTCCTTCATAATGATGCCTAAGAAAGCTTTTCCCTGGTTGCCTGTTGCCTGCCCACTCTGTCTTCATATCTCATTACTAGAGAACCCTACCTTCCTGTTTGCCCAGTACAGTTCAGGTGCATGTCTCTCATCTGGATATAGTTATTAATAGTTTCTGTTTCCCCTGTCAGGTGTCACGTTTAGATACTACATTTATATGGCCACCTACTTTTTTCACATTTGAGCTTTCACTCTAGTCAGAAAAACCATCACACATAGTTTAGTTGCTCTCACCTTTAAGCTATTTCTCTTTGCCTGGAATGCTGTATTCATTCATGCTATTGCTAAATCATGAACCTTTCTTCAAAATCCTATTCAGAACTCACCCTTATGACTGAACTTTCTCTCACAGTCCTGTCCTTCACCCAATCCAGAAAGCTCTTAGTAATCATGTAAATAACTCTGTATAACTTTAATTGGCTTTGTTTATAAGCTTTTTCTTGTATCTATTTTCCCTCTAGGTATTTTTCCATGTGTTTATCCTGTCTCTATTAATTTGCAAACTCCCAGAGGGCAAGGTCTGAACACAGGCTGGTGTTGGCATAAAGTGGACGAACAGTTAGGGCTGAATGGTAGACAGTGAAATCCTTCTTGATCTGTTAAAAAAAAAAAAAAGAAAAAAAAAAGAAAAAGAAAAAGAAAAAGCATCCTTTGTTAGTGCTTTGTTTGTCATGGTACCTAGACTCTAAACTAATGTAAAAATATATCGTTTCTCCTAGTGTCCAGTTAACTAAGATAAAATAAATAGTTACAAGTTTTCTATAATGTGAGGGGGGCATTCTGACCTATGAGACTGATATATGAAAGTCATGCTATTATGGAGTTTATTTTATTCCGAGGTATAGTCTTGTCTTGTCAAGGCCACAGGTCTAAGAAGGAAAATAATATTTACTTTCAAAACTGAGATCTAAAAACCAAATACAGCCTCAGAAAACATACAATACCACCTTTTTCTAAGTTTGTGCTGATAGTGGAGAGAAATGAATCCGATTTAGAAGGCCTTTTCCGAATCTAACATACAATACCGTATCATCCAGCTCTTCAGGATTACCAGATATGTGGATTGCTCATTTTAGTCCAGGTAATAAAAGGAAGACAGGGCAATATGTTCTATTCTCGCTGCGGGGCTAAGAAGTGGGGATCCTTTACCGTGACCACCTGCTTCCTTCTCTTCAAACTAGCATACAGAGTGCCGAATATCTATCTGTATATCATTCTCGGCGCACAGCCCAAGGTATAAACCAACGTAGGCGGTGCACTAGATAACATCAAAGCCCGAGGCAGGGGCCAGAAAAGGGGGAGGGGGGGCAAAAGCAGCAGAGGGAATGAAGCGCCTCCCCCTAGCATTTCCTCTCACGCCCACTTCCAACCTAGGAGGCTTTTGGTTTCAGCTTTTGTTGTTTTTAAAATTAAAAGTTAAACCCAGGAAGCTTTGGATCAGACTTTTGCGTTGCAGTTCTGGTAAGTTTTCTCTTGGTTCTTTTGTCTGGTTCGAGAAGAGCCTGGGTGTGGGGGGCAGAGTTGGCAGGACGCGCAAGGAAGGTTTTGTCGCCGGGTCGCCCCGAGGAGGAGGGGATTCGGCCGGTGGACGGGAAAGCCCAGCGCGCGCCGAGGGCGGAGGGCGGAGGGGAGGGACGGGCGGCGGCGTGACCCGGTGGCTGCCGGGGAGGAACCTCCGGGATCTCCGCGTGGCGGTGGCGCAGCCGGGCCGCGCACAGGGCGGAGGGCTGGGGCCGCGGGGCCGCGCCAGGGGGGAGCCCGAGCCGGCCGGGCGGCCGCGTGGGAACCCCGCTAAGGACGCGCGGGCAGCGGTGGTGGCGCAGAACAGGATGGACGCGGCGGGACGGCGGAGTCCCGCGACAAAGCCTCGAGGTGGACTTCTGTACTCCCATAGCTGCTTAGCAAGGAAAATGTGTAGACCCTCTCAGTAACACTGCCTTCACTTGAACCTCAGTCCCCGAGGGGACTCCAGAGGCGTTCACAGGGCCAATAGGGATGCAGCCTGAGAGAAATGGGCCCTAGGAACCCCCTCTTTTTTTTTCGGGGTATGGTCACCACCCCGTTTGTTTTAGAATTTTTGACAATTCAAACTGCTGTTTACCACTCACATTTATCTTGTTCAAAAAAAAGTTTCCCTATATTTCGTTTATAAGATACAATTTGAGAAACTGTTGAATATGCCTCAAAATAAGCCGCAGCTAGTTACTTTATAGTTTAGCTAGATTTCCTTGCTTTCTGATAATTAGGAAGTTAGAATTGGAGGCAGAATTAGGGGGGAAATGCATTTAGAAAATTAATTCACAAATAGAAAACAGGTAAGTTTTCGGTATTGTATATATTTCAAAGGAAAGTTTGATTTTCTGCTCAATAAAGTTGAGTTGTGAGTAGTCTATTTAAGCAAAGTTCTTTAACAAATTGAAATGACAAAATTGCATGTTTAATTTGTTAGAAGGTTCACAGCAATGCCAAATCCTTTATAAAACACTATGTTCACAATGTTTATTATGTTCAACAACTATTGTGTTAGAAATATATTCATTCAGTTAGTATTTTTGACTTAGCAGGTGACACTAATAAAATTAATAATTAGGAGCTACCTTCATCTTTATCCAGACATCCAGACAGAGTAGGTATACTTTCTCAGGTAAATCATGTTTATTTTTTATTCAAATACCCAGTTGGACAGTTATATTACATGCTGTTTGTGACTGAAATCCATTAAGTGTCATTTCATAAAAGATGATTATATTACGTAGAAAATTTAAAAAGTGCATTATTTCACTGCAAGATTGGAAGGACAGTATGGTAAATATTTCAAATTGAGGCAGTTTCTTGATATCGCTCTTTTGACTAAAGTTAATTTTTAATAGGCATGTTCCCCCCTTTGGCAGGGCGTACACGACGTTATTTTGAGGTACAAGGTCGCCATTATTGAGTATTCCACTTTTAATTATTCCCATTTTTGTGCATTAAGCTTTTCTTAGCTCAAATGAACTAGAGATAGGATTTTCTCGGGGGGAATTTTCGGGGTGAACCCTAGCAGGAAAAGCCTAGACGTCTTTATGCAAGCCCCAGGAAACAAAACAATTGAAGTTTGCACAGATGGCCAGCGTAGTGGGTGTGTATGGTCTTTTAGCATTTTTATTCCTTAAAAGGAGAAAGAAGTTTGGTTTAATGAAAAATTTTTCTGCATCAAAATTTTTGTTTAATCTTATTCCTCCCCATTTCAGCGCGACTCCTTAAACCAGTCCCTTCTTTCAGCTCTTTAGGTGTACATGTGGAATTTCTGAGCCCCAAACTTCTACCATTCTTTAGGTCTATCTCCGAAAACCTTCGTTTTCCTGGTCCAGCCCCTCCTGATTTCTTTTCTATAGATTTCTACTCCTTCCTTTCTCTGCTGCTTTCTAGCAGCCGGGGTCAAATTCTGGTTTATGGTAATTACTCCCACTCCCCCCTTCCTCTTCCTCCTTTCGTCCCTGAAGCAGTTCGGCTGCCCAGCCCCGCACCCCGCTTTTCGGACCTCAAACACCTCTCCCCGCCCTTCCCTCCCTCAGGCTGTTAAGCGGACAGGCAAGGGTTAACTGCGCTCGCCGCTCGGGCTCTGGGAACCACCAGCGGACTTTGGAGCGGCCTCTGGAATAACCTTGGCTTTCCTCAATCTTTTAATAGAACATCCGCCACCCAAAAGTGGTTTCAGTTCAGGGTTAATAACATGTCCCCTTCCACCCTTCAAACCAACACCCCGCCCCGCTCCCGGTTTTTTTAAAGTTGTTTTTCAAAGTTAATGAGTTTCAAGTTTCACAATGACTTTCCCCTTCCCTCAACGCGTTGCTGAGGAAACCCCCTTGGGGTGCCCCCCTCTCCCTTCCCCACCCCCAATCGGCCCGGGCGCGGGCGGGGCTGGGAGACCCCATGACGTCACCGGGCCGGCCCACATCCTGCTTTAGAAAGTAAAGAGACGGTAAAGAGAAACTACCGCCCCGCCCGTCCCCGCCCCTCTTCTCGAACCAACCGCCCCCAACTGCGCGACCCGGCCAGGCCTTCCCGAGGCCGCGTGACCGGCCTGGCCCGCCCCTCGCCCCCGTCGGGCGCCAGTTCTCTGGCCGGCTCGACCCTGGGTTCCCGCCCCTCGCGCCCCTCCCCCGGCCCTCCCCCTTGGGCCGCGCCACCGCCTCCTCCCGCCTCCTCCCGCCTCCCTTCCGTCCCTGTGGCGGCCCGGCGGGGCGGAGCCGCGGGTGGACGGCGGGGCGAGACGAGGTCTCGGGCCCGCCCCGCCGGGGAGACCCGGGGCTCCGGGATCCACGCGAGCCCGAACGGGGCGCTCACCCAACCCCTACCCCAAGGCTGGTCTGGCGGCCGCGCCTGCCCAGCTGGGCCTCCGCGCCAGGGTGACCCCCCGCCCTTCCCCCTCAGCTCCGTCCTCTGTCGCCGCCTGGGGACGCCCCCTCCCCCGCCCGCGCGTAGCAGCCCGCGGCCTCCCCGCCTCCCGCCCCCGGGGATCCCCTGCCGCCCCGCCCACCCGCGGGAAAGCCTCGGACCTTCGCCCTCCCTTCCCCGCGCCGCCGGGCCGCGCTCCTCCCGTCGCCCCTAAAGACGCTAAACGTGCCCTACTCTGCCCGGGGGAGAGGTAAAGCCCGCGCTCGCCCTCCTCACCCCGGGCCCCACAGTCCCAGGGGGCCCCCTGCCTCGCCTCGCCGCTGTGCGAGCCCGCCGGACGCCCCCTCCCCGGCGGCGGTCATGCCGCGGCCCGGGGCGCCGGCGAGCGCGGCCACCTTCCCCGCCCGGCGCCTGCGGACCCCGCCTGCGTGCCCCGCGCTCCCCCCACCCCCCGGCCAGCTCCCCTGTTTAATATTTCAGCACTGGGTGGTGTGAGTGCCAGTCGCCGGCCTCGAGTGTGGCTGCTGCTGGGGCGGTGGCGGCGACGGCGGGGAGGAGGGACGGAGCCAGGGGCCGAGAGCCGGGAGCAGCCGCAGGAGGGAGGTCATGTTTGTGTTTGGGGTTGTCAAGTGAAGGAGGGATCCCAGGCGCCGCCGCCGCCGCCTCGCGGGGGTCGCGGAGATTCCGAGCTGCGGCCGCCGCCATCAGCAGCGCAGCTCTAGGGCCGGCTGCAGCGGCAGCGGCTCCGCCGGGCGTCCTGGCTGCAGGTTCGGCGCGGGCTCCGCGGCGGGGGCGCTGCAGCGGGGAGGGCGGCGGGGAGCGGTGGAGGTGGGGGGGGGGGCAGGACCACATCCCCCTCCGCGGTGGGGGGCGTGCGGGCGCGCGTGAGTGTGTATGCGTGTGTGTGTGTGTGTGTGTGTGTGTGTGTGTGTGTGTGCAACCGCCGACCTTGCAGAGGGGATGGCTGCGTGCGGGAGACACTTGCCACTTCTGGGAGCCCTCGCCGCACGCGAGCGGCCCGAGCTGCGGTCCTGCGAGCTGAGCAGGTACGGAGGGACCCAGCCTCCCCACCCGCGTTCCAGCCGCAGACGCATTTTGCAAGAGGGTGGGGGGGTGAGGGAGACCAGGCCTCGGCTTCCCAACCTCCCGCCTTTGTGGCTTTCTTTTCCTTTCGTTCTTTGCGCGAAGTGCCTGTTTACTCCCAGTCACCTGGGTAGTTTCTTTCCGGGTTGGGAGTATGTGCCTGCAGCAGTTGGAAAGAGGGCGGTGGGTTTGGGCGCGGGTCGACTCAGGCTCGCTTTGGGGTAGGGCTGGGGAAGGAGTTGCTGCTCAAGGGGTGGGGGCGCTGGTGGTGAGGAGTCTCAGGGCTGCCGCTCTCGCCTCATCTTGTCCTCCTGCTCTCCGCACCCACTCCAGTCTCCTTCCTGAGCTGGCACTTCCATTCTTCCCTCCCCCCGGCATGCGAAGTGCTTTGTTCAGTGCAGCGTTGCAGAGGGGTTTTCCCAGGCTCCGCCCTCCACATTCATTCATGTTTTTTCTCCCTGCAACTGTCTTTACGCTTTTTTGATCGTGTCATGTTTTTGCTCCATGTAGTATTTCTTTCCTGTAAAAGAACGATTTGTCACTCGTCTAGTTGCTACAGTGCTGCTGTCTCTGAAAATACCCACTTCTCTACATACAAGGATTTAAACATGGGATGGACAGCTAGAGACAGTGGGTAGGCAGTGAATGGGGTAGCAGAAAGCTGTTATTGATCGGAAATTTGCATGTTTTACATTTTATGCTCATGGGAATCACGTGACTATTACAATCGGAGTTCACGCTTTAAAACTTCCAAATATCGTGACCATTTTAACAGCTTTAAGTTTAACAAGGAACGTATTTAAGTATACAGTTTGGCCCTAACGTCTCTAAATTTTCTAGTGAATCGGAAGCTACGTGGATGAGATGGTGGATGACATTAATGCAGGGAGTTGAATCATATCTTTTATAGATCATTTAGCACAGTGCTGGATGAAGTGTACGCATAGTATTGGACCATCATGTTTTATATTCTTACCCAAGCAGAGAAAGCTACAAATATTAAGATACCGAAGTTAATTGTAGTTTCCTCTCCTATTCGTTTTTGGTTATAATAAAACCATACATTTCTAAAATCTTATACTGGTATATTAGATATAGTCTTTCCTTTATAGGCTTTCTTAAGGTGAATTAACATTTGACTATTTTTGTGTGTCAAGCAGTGGCACATTGTTTATAACTTACACCCTATGAGGTAGATACTATTTCCTAGTTTTACAGTTGGGAAATCTGATCTTCAGAGAGGTTAAGTACCTTGAACAAGGCTACACAATAAGGGGTAAAGCCAGGCTTTGAACTTATTCTGGTTTGATACCAAAATGTATAGTCATGACTTGTGCTGTACAGCTTCTTTAACAAAATCTTGAGAGTAGGTATTATCTCCACGGAGGAAATAAGCACTGCCAGTAACTGAGTCACATGGTGCCACATTCCTTAGTTGCTGACCATGGACACGTTAATTAACCTCTCCCTGGCTTAAAATGGATAAAGGGTAGACAATTTACCAGTTATTAGGATTAAATTAGGTAATGTGTAGAAAGTAAATAGGCGCACAGCAGGTGCTCAGGAAGTATTGTTTCTTCTACAATACTGGATACAACAAAAATTTTAACCAAAGCATTTCCGTTCTGTTTTTGTGTCTTTGTTTAATGATTAAAAAAAAAAAAAATTAAAAAATCATGATGGGCTTTGCTTATCAGCCATATTGCAGGAAGTTAAAACTGAAATTTTAGCTCAAGGATCCTTGAGAGTCTGTGGAAGAGGAGACCAATGTGCTGATTTGAGGAGAGAGATATTATTAGGTTTTGGATTATTACTGTCTTGGCATATTTTACTTTAGATCATCGTTTTTAAAATGTATAAATCAGGAGAGACTAGGTTATGCTGCAGTAACAAATAACTCCCAAACATCAGTGACTTAAAACAACAACAGTCTCTCATGTTTGTTTTACATGATTGTACTGGGTTACTGGGAGCTCATCTCCATGATGTCAGACTTACTGTCTAGAACGGTGGCTGTGCCATGGCAAAGAGAAAAGAGCTCTGGATGATTTTGCTTGGGTAACTAAGTGCTCCAGCCTAGAACCAATGTATGTCTCTTCCACTCAGGTCATTAGCCAGAACTGGTCACACATTTTAGCTAAACACAGGGAGGCAGAAAGTGCAGTTCTACCATGAACTTAGAAGGGGAAACTGGGATAATTTGGGAGTGTCCACAATAACAATTACATACATTAACTGAACTTAGTTAAACAAGTTGAATAAGACATGGTTCATGTTCCAGTGTTTATGATTGGGCAGACGTGTGCATAATACAGCATAACCCTTTTATAGCCTGATGCTACACTTTAATTGTACTTGCTGTTGTTATTTTTACACTATTCAGTGAACTTTTTCACTTCTTTGATAAAGGTACAGTGATTTTTTCCTGTTTTCTTAATGAGAAAGCCCAAATATTGGCAGAGACATGTCCTGTGTTTAATTAAAAGTTATTAGTAATCCTCTACAGCAGTCTCTAGCTTGGTTTGTTGAGTTTAAATTAGTGCTGTGTTAAGCCATAACTTTTGAAGTGTCTTTTTTCTTTGAAGGTTCTAAAGTGTGGTTTTTTTCTTTTTTTTCAGCAAATGGATTAATTGATGGACATTAAGTTTATGGAGCTACCTTTCTGTGACCTGCTCTTCCTACAGTTTCTAAGAAGAAAAAGGGGCCCCTGAATCAAAGAAGATGCCTCGGACTAAACAGATTCATCCCAGAAATCTAAGAGGTAAGGCTCTGCATTAAAGAGAAGTTAGGTTGACAGTAAATCTTTTAATAAAGTATCTACCTGCTGACAGGAATGGCACCTTGTTAGATGTTGACCTTGCTCCATGATGAGCTCCAGGAGCATTGGTTCCATTTTTTTTTTGTTCACTTCCACTTGCCCTGCACAATTCTCCTCTCTTCGGGGATGCATAATAAATATTTGTTGAACAAATTAATTGAATTTAACAAAATTACAGTGCCTTCTCAACCATTAGATGGGGGAATTAAAGTCTAAGATTTACTATCTTAATGGGAACCATATTTGGAATAAGGGGTCTGAAATAAATGGTTGAATATTTTTTGCCAATTGGATCACTATCAGTTTTTTTTACCCCTCCCTTATACTTCTTTTGAGATTAATTTTTGTGTTCTATGTAATGTACTCCATACATTAGAGGAACAAGAAGTGAAGACAGTTGTAGTTGACATTAACTCGGACCATTCTTTTTAGAACTCAGAGTTAAACTGACCTAGTTTTCATGAGGAAGCAATTGGTCAAAAATGTGTATATACAAATACATTTAACAGAGGTGCAAGAATGAGTGTTTCCCCTTAACTGTGAGAAGATAAATAAGCTTATTTTAGCCTATTGTTTTAAAAGATTTGTATTGTTCAAATGTGTTTTATCAACTGGGAATACCAATTATCTTTTATATTTAACTTTAGTAGATAAGTGTGTAGCATTGCTAAGCAGTGAATTGTTAAAGCAAATTTCAAATGGAGTAAAGTATTTTATGAAATATTTATTATTACAGAAAAGTTCTCAAGCACGTGAAAGTAAAAAATGACTTAAAATCGAACTGGTGAATTGAGAATGTTCCTTGGTGAAATAAATTTGGCCAGTCCCTGTAAGGTGATAATTGAAAATGTGGTCAATTTTGTGTGCGGCCTGCTTGAATCTGGAAACAGTACTTGTTCCCTGCCTAGAAAAATACTAGAACTCTCTGCTGGCATAGTGGCTGCCTTGGCCCAAGTTCAGATTGACGATTATAGTACCAGTGTTTAACGAGGTGAGGATTTATACAGGGAATCAAGTGTTGTGTGTCAAAGTCTGATTTTTTTAGTCACATAGGAAATGTTGAAAATTGACTGTTTGCCTTTCTCCCTTACTAGAATCTGAGCTCCCCAAGGTAGGGACTTTCTCTCATTTATAACTGTAGGCAGAGCCTCCACACTCTTGGTTGTCAGCTGAAGTGGTCATTTGGAGCCTGGCCCAGCTTTTATAATTCATCTGCCCAGAGAAGATGCTAATATGTGCAAAGATAGCCTAAAGGCCAGCTGGTTCCCTGGGCCAGCACAGTTCTTGGCAGCTAATAGGACCCAGATATTTGTTGAAGAAGTGAATACGTGATTGATCTGGAAGTATTATTCATTAGGTCATAATTAAATGTATTTTGTATTTAAAATACATACCGTTGACCATGAACAACATGGGTTTGAATGGTGCGGATCCACTAATATGCAGATTTTTTTTCAGTAAATACAGTAAACATTTTTTCTTTATGATTTTCTTAATATTTTCTTTAGCTTACTGTATTTAAGAATACAATACATAATACATATAACATATAAAATGTGTTAATCTACTGTTTATATTATCAGTAGGACTTCTGGTCAACAGTTGGCTGTTAGTGGTTAAGTTTTTGGGGAATCAGAAGTCATATGTGGATTTTCAACTGCAAGGGCTATTGGTGCCCCTAATCCCAGCATTGTTCAAAGGTCAGCTGTACTTTATAATTTAGATAACATAACTATCCTGAGGCATGCAGATTTTAAGATCATAGATTAATTTTCTTTCTGTACAACTCAACAGATATTTTTTGCACAGCTTCTTTTTTTGCACAGCTTTTTGCACAGCACTGTTTTAGGTGGTAGGGATAAAGTGGTAGTCAGACATGGACCCTGAAAAGAGTATGGAATTGAAGAGGGCGGGGGTGGGTAACCATATCAGTATGCTACTGTGGTGAGGGAAGAACAGAGGTTGTAAAGGGGTTCATTTTGGAGTGGGGCAGGGTGGTGATTTAGGGAAGGAAAAAGTATCATCTGACTGGGTTCTTAAGGCTCAGAAATTATCCAAGAAGCTGACAAGGCAGGGTAGGAGCTTGTGAAGTAACTTGAGGAATCCAAGCCACTCTGAGTTATTCTCCATTACTAGAGCATAAAACTTTCTACTCAAGGGGGCAAGAAAGGAGGGAGAGAGGTAGGAGGCTGGAGTGAGAATTAGGAGGAATCAGATTGTGAAGGTCCATCAAACCTGAGTCTAAATTTAGTATGTACAGTTATAGTTTTAATAGTTAAACTTGCTTGTTTTCTGAAATTATGTTTTTAAAGTTTTCCAAGAGAACTTGAAATGAATTGGGTTCTGGCCAATCAGTGAAAGTCTAGAAAATTGCTTGAGTAAGGCAGTTGTGAACTCCCAGCCACTAAAGAAAAGATCCAAATGGATTAGCATAAGCAACCTACTAAAGGCACGTGGGTAGGACCTGCAGCCTTACCAAGCCCAGGGGAGAGGTCACCTGGACTGGGGAAGTTGAGGAGGGAGGGCTTCAAGGAAGGGGTGGTATCTGAGCCAGTTAGCTAGCTCACTCAGCAGAGAAGAATGACAGGAAGTTGTTCGTTGGAGAAACCTAATAAGCCAAGGCAAGCACAAAGGCAAGAAAGTGCTAAGGTGTGACACTTTTAATGTAACTTTCTGGAATATGAATTTTACTTCAGGGAGAAAATGTATACACGTGTGTGTATTCACGTATTAAAGTATTATACAAAAAAGTACAATATCATGGATGAATACAGAGAATTTGCATGGATTTTGAGTTCCACATGTACAGACTATGCCCCCCATAAGGAGATGGAGTTTATTGTTCACTGATGTTAGAGTTTCTTCAGTGTAAAAGTATGAGAAGAACTGATATGTTAACTGTAGGACATGAATTTGGGGCATGATTGAGGCAGAGTTAGACCTGTTAGGTGATCTGTTCAGTTTGTAGGATTGGGATTTGTTGATTCTAGTTTTTTTACCCTCAGCAATTTAAGTCAAATATAACCTTTGTCTTTGGTAACTGTTTGCGTGATGCAGATGGGTAGAGTTTAACAGTGACATATCCTTTGCGAGGCTGAATAAGAAGAACATTAGACATGCACTTGGTGTTCAAAAGAAAGGCTTTGTATGTTGTCTGAGTTCTCCAGGCCACTATGTGGCAAACTCCCATGTGTGGTTGTGATGAGTGTGTCAGCAAGGCAATGCTGTCCTCCTTAGCACTCATTCCTTGCTGACCATTGGTCTCCACCGCCTTTTAGGTCTTTGCTTGGGTAACATGGATTGGAGGAACTGGGGTCTTGCAGGGGTTCCATGTCAGTCTCCTTATGATAAAAGGCTGTTTTTATGCTCTGCTAGTCATCGTGAAAATGTTTCAAAGCTTTGGAAAAAAAAAATAGGTGTTAACCTATTTTAGTTGAATTTGGGCCGAGAGTTTCAAAGAATCATTTAAGATTGAAAATCAGTTTGGAAAATACTAAGTATTAACCTTTTGAAAAACATATTTTGAGAATTTGGTGTAGCTATTTTCATTTTTATTGGTTCAGTGCATTTAGCTCTGAACACAGCAAAAAAAGCTTAGTTTACCCCACTGAGAACCAGCTTTATTATAATGTGAGAAGTAGCACTTGAAAGTGATCAGAGCGTAGCTGGAGAGCCACACATGGGGTCTATGGCTGCCCATTGTTTTATAAGATGAAGTCCTGAAGTCCAAATTCCTGAGTTGGGCTAGGATAAACTTTCCATGGTTTGGTCTTCTTGTTCTCTAGTCTATCTGATAAATAATCATTTGCCATTTCAGGAGCTCAGTAGCAAATCCAGTATTTATTTCTCTTCTTGTTCTTCTTTCTGGAAAGTCTCCCCCCTTTTCATTTACACTCTTGTTTTCTTACTCTGTGTGGGAGGTGTCTCTGCTAAAGATTTCACTTCTTCTTTGAGTTTTTCCCCCATTTCTCCTGTTTGCCCCTTGTCGTCCCTCCCCCGCCACGTACAGTAGGCCTCCACTACTTGTGTCTACAGGTGCCTTACTCTCCTTTTGATATTGCATCATAATTATTCTACAGCTCTATCTTAGCTGGATATAAATTATATGTCTAAAGAGACAGTTTTAGCCATGTATCTGTACTCAACAAAAGAATATATATGTCAGCTCTTTAGCAAACTAGAGGGTTAAAGTTGATTTGTTTTCATGAAATTTGTTTACATTTTGGAACCTTGAGTAGCAGATGCCTCTTCAAAAATTGTAGTCTTCAATTAAGAGAGCTATTATAATGCAGAATTGTCTGAACAGATAAACTAAACTCATTTTACATCATCAATAGGTTCTGCAACTTTAAGCAAAACTACAAATAATGAAACATTTTACCATGGGCTGATTGATATAAATGAGTTTAAATCCCTATAGCATCTCATCAACATTATTATGAAACAACTTTGAACAAAACTAGATTATTCAAGGATTCGCTATAGTTATTATTAACTTTGTTTTACATGAGATTTTGCCATAGGATTTCTATAGAGTTTTTCTCTTGGTACTTTAATTAATTATAAAGTGTTTGGCTTTAGGCTATCAAGGACTGGCTATGTGGCCTTGGGCAAGCTGGATTGTTGATTTCCTTGATTTCTTTGTCTGTAAACTAGAGATAATGCCTGAAGTTTAGATGCTGTGTAAAGTGTAAGTATTTGGCAAAAAGCCTGACAGGTAAACACTCAATACAGGGAGTTGTCACTTTCTATAAAAAACTGGTTTATATTAAACTCTTGGGTTGCATATGCTTTGCAAACAGGGGACATGGAGGGATACCTATGTAAAACATTTACCTGCATTTTGATGCTGCATAAAGTGCTCAGCATTGATTACTGGTATGTGTCTTTCTTGTAACTACTCAAGGCTTGGGATTTGGAAGAGACAGGTTGGTGTAGAAAATGATTTTGGAAGGAAGATTCTTACCATTGCTCTACCTCCTCAGTTTGTCCACTAAGTTCTTTCAAACCGTGCCTCATTTTTTTGATGACATTGAATGAATTTAAACATAATATTTGTCTGCATCTAGTTCTTAGGAAACTGATTGAGAGGTCTTCTATTCTATTATCATTGAACTATTTTTAAAGTTTCGATGTCATGATCATGTGTGATTGAAATGAAGTGCTCAAGTCATTGTTATTTAGGTTCTGAAATGGTACCATGTCTCTATCCTTTTGCTTCCCTCCTGTGTGAAGACCTGAGAAACCCAAATGAGTTTTCAGGATTAATATGATTAATATATGGATATTTTCATTTGCTATCAATGTGTAGGCCCACTGCAGTGGTCGTTTTATAAAATCATCGTCTTCTCATTTCTTGTTATGCGAGATTATTTTGTTGCGTTTATAAGTAGAATAGGTTTAATTTTGATGATTTTCAAATAGAATTCCAGCTGTTTATGAATTTTCACATTTGAATGTTAGGTCAGGAATTCTATGCTGACAGCCTCGAGATTTGAGGTGTCAGAAAATCTTGTAGAGAATACAACCCCACAGCTTATTTTTAAAAAATTGTATATGACTGTAGTTAGGAAATAAGTAAACTTAAAAAAATGTTTTTTGATGAAAAAACATTTAGGTAAAAAAAACATTTAGGTGAAAAAGCTATTTGAGGGCATTAGGAACTGTCTTATAAGTAGCTATCATGATATTCAGTTTGACTAGGATAAAAATAGGGAGAAAAAATGGAATACAGCAAGCCTCCCGTTTTTTTTTTCAGATAATTATTTTTTAGCGCATGTTGAGAGCTTATTTGATGCTTTTTGAATGCTTATTAACCAAGTGCTTTTTTTCTTTTTAAAAGCAAATATAAAATGTAATAACATAATTAATCAGTAATGATTTTATTTTAGAACATCTTTGCACAAAATATGTTCAGATGAGGTATAATTTTATCTTACACAATAGAAACAACATAATATGCATAAAATCTCATATTACATGGATACATTTTTAAGCTCCACATTTAGGAAGCAATCTTGTTTGAACAAATCTGGGTTAAACTTGATTCTTGTGTTATCTGAAAAAATATTTTATGACTAAATTAAATGCCTTATTTTTTTCATTCACATATTTGATATAAAAGTTTAACACTACTCTTTTTGCTATTAAGAATGTGGCAATTATAAATGATGCTCAAGTAGTCTTATAAAGCACTTGGTGTTTATACTGCTGTACGCTATTATTTATTATAGCACAAAAACTCATGACCAATTAGACTCCTCTGTTCCCAATATTCAAGTCACTCTTTCAAAAGAAGGGTATTTACCATTAGCCTTTAAGGTTTGTATATATTGCATATCGTGTTAATTTTGGCTTTTTTAAAAAACCTTTTTTACAACTATTTCAGAAGATTCTTAGAGATTTTCTATGATTAATTTTGTTCTAGAAAATATTCTAAGGGTATGCTGCCATGCAAAAGTATTAAAAAAATACAGTGATCACAAAATAGTTGATTTCTGTATAATTAATTAGAATAGCAGTTGCTAAATGTGAAACTGAACCATAGTAGTCTGAGAGTTATACCTACTTTATTGATGCAAAACTTGATTTTTATAGTACTTACGTGTTTATGTGCACATGATATTTCTGGGTGCCTATATGATTAGAATATGAATTTACTCAAATGTTCTTATTGTTTCGCAGTTTGAAGTGTGCTTATAGGTGCTTATCTTCCAATTCTTTCAGGTTGGCCAGGGAAGAAAAAAAGATAAAGATCATCAGATAACTGCTTAATAATTATAGTATACAAAGTGAAATAGATTAAACATACAGTTGGTACAGTGATTGATAGTTTAAATAAAAATGAACTGAGCTGATAAACAGGTAGTTAAACGATGCCAGTGTACCAGGGAGGTTTCTCATATGTTGCTAATTTCTTATATGTCTCTCCAAGAGAATTATCCAGGTTTTACAGCTGAGAAGGACGGACCTTGTCATTTAGTTCATCTTCCTCATTTTACAGATAAGAAAGTTGGCCAGTGATGTTTAAGTGAATTGACTTTGAGCAGCCTATTTGTTTCTTGTTTGAGATGATATTTGTAGTGTGGTCTTAAGAATTTTTTTTTAAATCACATTGCTTCCCATATGTTATGGTTTGTTGTGGGCCTGTGACAAGAGGGAGGTTGTGTTACATTATTTATGTAGTGATTTTTATATTATTTAAATTTTTGTGTTATATTTCTTTTTATGGTTATATTTCTGAGTTGTCCATAGGTGTGTGTACTAGGCTCTATTCAAAGTGCTCTTTACATGTTTTCTTATTTTAATCCTAAAAACCACGTGAGATAGGAACTATTAGTGCCCCAATTTTATGGATGCGGGAATGAAGGCACAGAGAGGTTGCCTTCCCACAGGAAGGAGTCTCCATTGCCTTTGCTATTAACTATCATGCTTATGCTTGTTAATGTTAATAGTAGAAAGAACTTTCCTGATTCCTAAGGGCTTGGAAATACTCTTCATTCCAGTTAACAAAATGAAGCTTGTCAAGCGCACATAGCACACATGAGGTGAGGTTACTCGGGGAGGTCAGAATTTGAAGGATGGACTTTTTCACCCTTTGAGTCTTTAATTGTTGCAAATCCATTTCAGAGTTGTGTGTGTATACATTACTCCCAAGTTGGATTTGCTGTCACAAATAATCAAGGAATTTTCAAGGTCTTCAAGAGAAATAAAATAATTTTTCCATCATAGATGTTTGCTTACATGATTTGCTTAGTAATATGTAGTCAAAAGTGAAGATGTCTCTTAAAATGGAGAGTGGCAGTATTTGGCAGTATTTAAAGAAGAGTCTCAGCATAACAGTTGAAACTTTTTGGGCATAGAGGCTTAGAAACTGTTTCTTGGAAAACTAATATGAAAATATTAAAATTCTAAGTAAAATATAGAAGAAAATATTTATAATTTTTCCTCATGCGTGAGGTACAGATAAATTTTAGATATATGTGAACTCTTGGGTTTCAGATGTAGATAAAGGGTAAACGAAGAACAACATTTAAGGGGTCAGAGTTAGGAGATTTTATTAGTCTTCAATTTTAACTCTATGAACAATGAACATGTTAACATACTGTGCTTAGATATAAAACCCTATACCTCCTAAGAGTTTTTAAAATATCCCTGAACACATGAAAAAGATACAAGGACAATATAAAACAACAGATATGTAATTTCATATTAATATTACCATTTCATGCAGTATGGAATTCTCAAAGAGAAAATGGAGCAAAAAAAATCTAGGTGGGATAAAAGCAATCAGAAGATACTTGGAAGAATTAATTTTTTTCTCAAAATCTTCATGAGACGGAGTTTTGAGATGGGTTTTTAGAGAAAGAAGGGATCGATTGGCAGAGTAAGTTGTTTTGAGACTGGCAGAAGAAAGAATGGGGGGCAAATCATGGAAGTGGGTGTAGATCTAGTTTGCTTGATCAGAGAGTATTTCTCAATGACCTTGAAACTTGAAGAGGAAAGGAAACTCATATGTGTAGATTTTATTTATGATAATTATAAAGTTACCAAGTTGAGTTCTTTTATACTAAGTATTTACAGAAGATACATCAGAGGTTAGGGACTATCTTAAAATATTTTGAAATTAAAAAATATCTTCCCCACAGAGGATTTCTAGAGCAATGAACTACTCTGTATGCTATTGTAATGGAGGATACATGCTACTATATATTTGTCTGAATCCATAGAACGTACAACACCAAGAATGAACCTTAATGTAAACTATGGACTTGGAACGATAATGACATGTCAGTGTATGTTCATAGATGTAACAAATGTACCAGTCTGGTGGGAGATGCTGATAGTGGGGAAGGCCATGCATGTGTAGGGGGACAGGGTATGAAATCTCTTGTACATTCCTCTCAGTAGTGCTGTGAACCTTAACTGCTCTAAAAAATAAAGTATATTTAAAGAAAACAACAAAAAAACTCCACTAGAGTCAGTATGTTTTGTTGACATCAGGCAATAGGATGGTAGGTTTAAAGAATGAGGCAGTCTCTCTCTGTCTGTTTTTTTAATTTCAGAAAATCATCTTCAGTATATGAACAGAGCAGCAGAAGAGTAATATATGACCTTGAGCAAATAACTTGAATTTAGTTTCTTCATTGAGAACAAGGCATGGGAGTGGGTAGAGGGCCAGGTGATATTGATATGTAATTTCCTTTTTTGCTTTAAATAGTTGTTATTCTAGGGCAAGGTCGGCAAACTACAGTCTACTGGTCAAATCCAATCTTTTACCTGTTTTTTTAAAATACAGTTTATGGAATGCCGCCGTGGCCGTCATTTACATGTTGTCTATGATTGCTTTCGTGCTCTAGCAGCCGAGTTGAGTAGTTGCAGATGGCTCACAAGGCCTAGAATATTTACTGTCTAACCCTTCACAGAAACAGTTTGCTGACCCCTGTCTAGGAAATAGAGGAGAATTGGATTATTTATTTAGAAACCATTTGGGGAATAAGTAAGAATGCTCTACCTTTCTGTAGCGAACACTGTAGGAAAGACAAGGGAACCTAGAACTACTGCTCTAGTATGTGAGGCTCTGCTGCCTGCCAAACATGATAGAAACTCACATTTGTTAGGAAAAGTTCCTTTGCTTACAGTTCTCAGGTGAAAAGAGAGCATTAGAGGTTGAGTTGGTCTCACCGGAAAAATTCACTTGTTTGTTCTGATGCCAAGATCATGGGTCTCCACCCAAAAGCCTACCTAAGTTGTCAGGGAGCCTGCTGTTCTGTCAGAGCACTGCCTTTTTTCTAATTATTTTGTCTCCATTAGTCACTTCTATATTTAACTCACAGTGGTAGAAAAATATCATAAATGATGATTTACAGTGCTGTACACCAAACTTTTTGTGAAGGATTCTTCAGAAAAGTAGAGCTGCCTTTGAGAGGAGTGTCTTCAAAAAAATGCACCCGAAGAGGCCTTCTTGTTACTTGTGAATGGTATGCTGAGAACGGGACCTTGAGTAAGGGATGGGTCATCTGAGTGATAACTGCCATTAACACTTAGGCATTACAGTTTGTGTGTAGGATTTTTGAGAATACGATTACATTTCTGGTACGTCTAAATTCTTAATAGTCCCTGCAACACTTTCTTTAATCTCTAAGTAATTCTTTAGTTCTGCTGGTTTTTTGGGGGAAGTATGATGAGAGTGAGTGAAAAAATATTTTTGTGTTCTGGTGTGTTTTACTTTATTTTATTTAGGTTTAAATACCCCATGTTAAGGATAGGCTTGACTCAAGTTCATAATTATTTGAGTATTTTGAGAAATCTTTTTGAAAGCAGTGTTGATTCTTCACAAACACCTTCAGCTGGACATTATACTACCTCTGTTTCTGAGGAGAAGTCAGGTGGTTATCATGTGTATGATGAATTATTTTGTTTGCTGCTTCAAGTTTTTCTCTTTGTTATTGTCTTTCAGCAGTTTGAATACTACGCATTTAGGTGCTCTCTTTTTGTTTACTTGTTTTGAGTTTTGTTGAACTTGGATATGAAGATTAGTTCTTTGGCTTTTCATCACATTTGGAAAATTTTAGGTCATTATTTTTGAAATATTTTGCTATCCCTTTTTCTTCTCCCAATATACATTATGTTGGTAAACTTGATGTTGTTTCAGGTCTCTGAGGCTCTGTTCATTTTTCTTTGATCTTTTTTCTCTCTGTGGGTCAAATTGTTTAATTTCCATTGAGCTGTAATCAACTGTACTTATTTTTTCTTGTGCCAGCTCAGAGTTGCTGTTGAACCCCTCTAGTAAATTTTTATTTTATTTATTGTGCTTTTCAATTCTAGAATTTCAATTTGGCTCTCTTTGTTATAATTTTTATCTCTTTACTGAGTTATCATTGACATACTTTAATTCGTTCTTTAAATGTACATGTTTATATAATAGCTCTTTTGAAAGTCTTAACATGTTAAATCAAATCCAACATTTGGGGAGAATAGAGACAGTTTCTATTGACTGCTCTTTTTCCTGAATCTTGGACATTCTTGATTCTCTTCATGTCTTTGAGTTTTTTGTTGGATATTTTACATTTCAGATAATAGATTTTAATAATCTGGATTCCAATTCTTGTTGCTCCTGAGTTATTTCTCTTATTGTTTTGCTTGCTCAATAATTTGTTCAATAGTTTGCCTAGAATAATCTCTGAAGGCTCTTTCTCCCATTTTGCTGCTGATGTTAAGGTTTGTTTTTTGTTCTCTTGATACTTTTAAGCCTCACTTCCTAGGGGTCACCCTTGTGGCAGCATAGTCAGTAGAACCATGGAGCTGGAGGCAAGGGTTTGGGAACAGCTTCAAGCAGAAATGCCATATGCTTGTGCTATGCTGGTCTTACCTGAAGTTCAAGTACTTTTCACAGAGAAGCACTTTCTCAACTTGTATATGGCTTTGGTTGATTTCCAGAGGGCTAAAGTGATTGTTTTTGTCTAGCTTTATAAGTTGGTATTTTTGGGAGAAGGTTTATCAACCTCATTTTGTCAGTGCTGCATTTCCTCTGAAGGAATTCTGAGCATTCCCAGGTGGCAGGCAGGGTCCTGGGCCCTGAGAACATCAAGTTGCACAATGTATTTTGACAAGCTTCTTATTTAGGACTGCTCATAGAGACTCATTAAACTGACCGAACATCTAGTTACTTTTTAAAAGATATAAAGTCAGATGATTGTGCTGCTATTATTGATATTTTATTATTTATTAATTATTTTCATGGCGACAGTGGTTAACGAAATTCAGTTTCAGCTGTGCATTTTAACAGGCATACACACACACGCACATACATTTCCATTGTGTATTCACCTCTCATAGTTAGATTTCTTTCTGCCACCATGTATTTGACCCTTTTACTCCATCTACCTTCCCCCTTCCTCCTCTCCCCTCCCCTCAGGTAACCACTAGTCTGTTGTTAATGTCCATGAGTCTCTGTCCTTTTCGTTTGTTACTTTAGGATTATATCCCACATGTAAGTGATATGTGATTTTCAATTTTTCTATCTGGCTTATTTTCTTACCATGATTATCTCATGTTGCAAATGGCATTATTTCATCTCTTCTTATGGCCGAATAATATTCCATTGTATATATGTACCACAGCTTCTTTATCCAATATCTATCATAGGACACATCAATTGCTTCCATGTCTGGCACTGTGAATAATGCTGCTATGAACATCAGTGTGCAAATATCTTTTGGATATGGGTTTTCAAGTCTTTGGGGTAAATACCCAGTAGAGGGATTGCTGGATCATATGGTAGATCAATTCTTAGTTTTTTGAGGAACTCCATACTGTTTTCCATAGTGGCTGTACCAATTTGCAGTCCCACCAGCAGTGTATGAGGGTTCCTTTTTCTTCATCCTCTCAACATTTGTTATTACTTGTCCTGTTGATTATAGCTATTCTAACAGGTGTGAGATGGTATCTCATTGTGGTTTTGATTTGCATTTCCCTAATAGCTAGTGATGTTGAGCATTCATTTGTTGGCCATTTGTATGTCCTCTAGGGAGAAGTGTCTGTTCAGGTCCTCTGCCCATTTTTGATTGGATCTTTTTTTTTGTTGTTGTTATTGAGTTATATGAGTTCTTTGTATATTTTGGATATTACCCTTATCGGAGGTTGCTTGCAAATATATTTTCCCATTGATGGTTGTCTCTTTACCTTGTTGACAGTTTCTTTTGCTGGCAGAAGCTTTTTAGTTTGATGTAGTCCCATTCATTTATTTTTGCTTTTACTTCCCTTGCCTTTGAGGTCAAATTCATAAAATCCTCTTTAAGTCCAAGGTCCTTGAGTTTATTCCTATGTTTTCTTCTATGCATTTTATTGTTTCAGGTCTTATATTCAGGTCCTTAATCCATTTTGAGAATTTTGGTGTGTGGTGATAGACAACAGTCTAGTTTCATTCTTTTGCAGGTGGCTTTCCAGTTTTCCAGCACCATTTATTGAAGAGGCTTTCCTTTCTCCATTGTATATTTTTAGCTCTTTTGTCAAAAATTTTGCCCATATAAACATAGGACTCTAGATTCTGTTTCACAGGTCTGTGTGTCTTTTTCTGCCAATACCATGCCATTTTGATTACTGTTGCTTTGTGATATAATTTGAAGTTGGGCAGAGTGATACCTCCAGCCTCATTCTTTTTTCTCAGGATGCCTTTGGCAAGTAAGGGCATTATTGATATTTTAAATCCATACTACTCATACAAATATTAGGTCACTGATAAGTTTAATATTTAAGCTTCTATCACTGAAAATGTGCTTTAGTTAAAAAAAAAGAAAAGAAAAGCAAGGGCTTTGTTGTTTGAACTGGAATGAATCTTGATTCTATGACTTACTAGGTCTGTAGAACGTTATTGGAGTCCTATAAGTCTCTGGTTCCTCATCTTAAATTGTGAATAATAATATCTACCTGATGAATTGTGAAGAGTAAATGTAACATAGATAAAACATCTGGCATGTAGTAGATATTCAATAAATATTAGTGTACCCACCCAAAAAGTTGTGGTTGAGAGTATATTTTTATTACTTTTTCTTGTCAGATTATCTGCTTATTTTACCCCCCCCCCAAAAAAAAAGGTTGTTTTTTTTTTTTTTTTCTGGTACAATAATGTTGGTACTTTATATAGCAATGAAAGTATACTGTGTATTTTTCCTCAGAGCATATTTTGGTCAAGTACTCTTTCCAGACATCCAAATGTTCTCAATATTTCATAGTGATTTTCTTTTTTCCAAAATCTGAATTTTATGTGCGTGGAGGTCATACGTTTTTAATGGCCATTTTATGGTGAATGAGCTCATATATACAGTAGATCCTTGAATAAAATTGTTTTGTTATAACATCGATGAGATGCTATAGGAACTTAATTCTTGTTTACATCACTTAGCTTATGGTAAAATTGGTTTTATTAGCCATTGTTTCAATTAAAGTCATAGTACCTATCAATAATGGTAATTGAGGACTTACTATATATGAGATTGTGGAGAGGTCTGCAAAATGAAAGACAATAGATCATTATCTAGGCAATCTCAGGACATAATTGGAAGGAGCAAAACAGGGTGTCTAATAGAGATAATTAAAGACTTTTACAGGAAATTTTCTTGGATTTTGCTGGACCAGAGCCTCACTCTGTTCACCTTCAGAGGCTCTTTCCTATGGTATTTAAGTTAATATGGAAGAAGTGGTAACTTTGTTTACTTCAGGTTTGAATGTGTTTGGTTTTAGAGACACAGGATTGGACTATGGCACATCCAGATCTTCGTAATAACCATACTTGTATATGATTCTTAGAACTGAGAAGTTAACAATTCCACTTAACAATTTACTTAACTTTAGCAGAATACCTTGTGCCAGAATATTTTATAATGCTTTTTAAAAATTTTCTAGACATCGTCTCTTCTTTTGGAAATCTTTTCATTTCTTCCGAAGACTGTGTTTGTTGTGGATAATGTGTTTATCAAGAGTAATTCTTGAAAGTAACGTACTTGGATAGCTATAAATTTTACAATATTTACCTTGTAGAATCTAGACATACAGGAAATTAGGATTCAGAGATCCTTCGTTGTAAAGTGAAATCAGGAAGTTGCTGGTTACAGGGTGGATGGGATCATGCAGCTGTTTTTGAGGCAGTCACTTTGTACTTGAAGTTGCAGCCCTGTGCTGTCTAGATTGAGGTCTGATTTAACAACTCATACCTGACTGTAACAAATGTGATATAGCCTAAATTCTATAGTTAAATAGTGGATTTTGTAAACATTAAATGGTCTTTTCGCACCTGCATTTGTTGTAGGAATGAAGTGTGGAGTTATACATGCATGTCATTTCTGTGAAACACTGATACAAATGTGCCTCTTGAGACATGTCTACAGCAGGTTTATAAAAATGATTACTTCTCCCCCTTAGGCTTTGAAACCCCTATTTTTGGCAATAGTACATATGATTAACTTTTTAGAAGAGTTCTGTTAAATGAAGTAAGGATTAGACTGTTTTTCCTTGCGTGCTCAGGAAAACCATGCTAAGTGCCCTGCCCTGTGCGGGCTGGAGGATGCCAAAGTGACTCTGGCAGAAATGCCAGACTCCTCTTGAATAGGAGTGGTAAGACAAGCTCCTAAGCATAACAAGTACAAAGTGATAAGTGCCATGGGGTGACTAGAGCTGCCAGGAGAGAGACTGGGAAGGGAGGCAGTGTTTTTCGGTTCAGTGGGAAAGCTATCCCCCAAACTCCAAGAATTCTCTTTACCTTCTCTGTCCATGTTGAACTAATTCTACAAGTCCTCATTTTAGTGCATAGAACATTCATTGTTGTGTGTGTGTGTGTGTGTGTGTGTGTGTGTGTTTTTTTGGTTTTATTGTGGGAAACTGAAAGAGAAGAAAGAGGAATTCAATGATGAGAGACTTGACTAAGGAGAGCTTGGACAATTGGTATGGTTTCTCCACTTGAGGATTGAGCCAGACTGCATGTGGCATCTGACCTGACATGTCACTGGAAAAACCCAGTAAGTGCAGGATTTTAACAAAAATATCCTGGAAAAACAGCACGAGTAAGCTCAGGAATCAGATATGTTAGATTTGGGGAAAATAACATTTATGTGAATCAAGACCTTGCTACCAAATGTATGAAGAACTACTGACACCTCATGGATGTGAATATTATTATTTTTAGTTACATAAAGTATGCATGCATATATAGCAGCGTTTATCTGTGTATGAATACATCCACATATATGGTCTTGGCTCAAATTGACCTGTGAATTTAATCCGTGATGGTAAAAACTGTTCAGTTTATTTCTAAGTTATTTGCAGAATAAAGTTGGAGTATATCTGTTCAGTTGAACAGCTAAATCTTTCCCAAAGTATCCATATTTGTTCTGTAGAATTCTGCCAGTAGGACTTAGTGAAGGTAGCATTTAAATAATTAATTGTCCTTTTCAAAGTTATATGTATTATTGTTTTAGGAAAGAATTATGATCATGCTTTTCTTTTTTAATGAAATAATAAGAACAGTTCAGAAAGGTACAGTGTCAGGACCCATTGAAAGGTAAATACAGATAAATCTAATTATAGTGAAAATTTGCGTATGTTCATTTTACTTTTCATGTATCCTTGCTCTGTGGTCTTGTGTATGTATCAGCAAATTGGTTGTTTCCAAAATCTGTTTCTACAATGAATCTCATTTCTTACATTTAGAATTTTGGAATTATTCTCATCTATACATAAACATACACACATAAACAGGGAAGGATCATTTAAAAATATTGGGATAAACTGAAAATGTTTGTAGGGTATAGTCCTGAAACTTCACCCCAACATAAATTTTAAAGAGTAAACATATAGAAAATAAAACTATAGAAAAAAGTAGAAAAATATAGAAGAATGTTCAGATTTCTGGAGAGATTTCACTCTTAGGTTTGGAGAATTAGAACTCAGATATGAAAATGTGAAATATTTATCTCAGTTGATAGACAGCTAATATTAAAAAGGGAGCTTATTCTAGTATATAAGAAGAGATAATAGGTAATGGACAAAGAAATTTTATATGATCAATAATATATTGAAAAATTAGTAATAAAAAGTGAAAATGGAAAGTGTGGAGATGTAACAGTTTTATTTACGAATACATTTGATTCTTGAAAAAAGTAACACCCAGTTCACCTGAGGTTGTGTGGAATAGATATAATCATTTGTTGTTGATGACATGGTAGAACTTTATACCTGAGTATAAATCCCTTTAAATAAACCCCTTTACCCAGGTGTTCTATTTCTTGAAATTTATGCCAAAGAAATTATTAGGGGCAAAAAGATATTTTCTCAGAGATATTCATTTTAGTGTTGTCTTTAAGAGAAAAATAGTGGAAATGACTTGAATGCCCTTTAATGTGGATTAGTAAATAGATCTTCTGTACCAACAGACTTTTAAAATGATAGTTTTTGAGATCCTGTGGAAACATGAAGAATGACATATGTAAAAATATACGAATAGTATAGAATACACAGTTATATGGTTTTTGTGAGTATGCTCTTGTTAAGGTGACAGCAGTATGAGAATTTTAAATTATTACAGACATCGACTGAGCATTTGCTAAGTAACTCTTCAGTTTAATTCGTCAGGCTGTGTTCAGGGCGCCACTGTAGACCCCAGGGAATGTGAAGCTCCTCAGGTGATTTTATATGGCTGTGTAGATGGACATTAAACAGCTAACAATAGTTTAAAGGAGTGGCTTTCCAGAGAAAACAATGTGTGAGCTGGGTCTTGGAGGCTGAGTAGGAGTTGGCCAGATCACCTGGGAGGATACTCTGAGCAGAGGCAAACAAACGCAAGATGTGTGAGTTATGGGGGATGTATATATTTATAAAGACCGTATTATTTCCAGGGTGAACTTAACAGTGAGGAGTGGTGTATGGGGCACAAAGTAGGGGTGAAGACCAGGTCATGGAGGGTGTGTATATCATTTGAAGGATGAAAAGGACCGCCTCATTTTCACTTCATGCAGCTTTTTCTTCTTTCAGAGTACAGCACACATTATTTGTCTTGTTAGTTGTGCCCGATCTCATAATTGTTGAGCATTTCTGGTTGTCTGGCTATTCAGTAAACATAAATGAAGTGCACAGAATCAAAACATACTCACATGTGTAAATTTTTTGGGCATTTGCTACCATATTCATATATTGATTAGTGATGATTTTCTTGAGACTGTGTCTCAGTGGCAAAAATTAAATTTTCTGACTTCTGATCCATGAAATTATTCCCTTCTGTATTTTAATGCTGAGCTGTAAAGTTATAGTTGAATATAAATATATTTGTGGATAATGTAGTTTTATGTATTTGGGAAACAAGTTTTATTGGATATCACGGGAAACAATTTTGTATATGCAGTAGATTGTAGCAGTGTTATGCTGTTTTTTAAAAATTCAGCATTATAAAATCTAAATGATAATTCTACCATTAATTGTTTTTTCTTTTTTAAGCATCCTGTGTAGGGAAAATTAAGGAACATGATATATCTCTTAGGACATTTCATGTCATGCAGATTCACTATGTTTTAATGTTTTGATCTATCAATGTTCTTTCAATTGAAGGCAAATAAAGTGGTTATTAGGGGCTCTATTAGATCTTATTTAATGCTTTCATAAAGAAGCACAGCTATTACAATTTCTCAAATGTACTTTTTAATATTTGAGAACTGTATATTGGTGTAATTGGTTTCCTTTTTTTATCCTACATGTTTTATGCATTTAAAAGCACTCTGAGAAGAGGTCCATAGATGTTACCAGACTGCGGAGACGTGTATAGCGCATACAGAGAAAGTTAAGAACACCCCCACTCCTCACTCTTGTCCCCTAAACTCCAGAGCTGGGAACGGAAGGGACCAAGATGAACTTTAGAAATGAACAAATAGAGTTTTGAATTTCTATTCTGCTTCTATGAGTCTGTGGGTGAGACATTTAACTTCTGAGCTTCACTGTTTATGTTATGAAACGATTATGATATATCCATCACAGGTTTGTGACAAGGATTAAAACAGATGCTCTATTGAATGTACCTGGCAGGGTATCTGGCACGTAGAATAAATGTTACCCCTTGGTCCTAACTCTTACAAGAAATTAGATGTGTGTCCTTAAGCAAATTATCATTTCTCTTTTTCTTTTTTTGTCATATATTTATCCAAACTAAGAGGATTTAGACTTGTCTATTTCTGTTTCAGCTAAAAGAAATTCTGAGATTATTTTGAAAATCAGGGTTGCTTTTTCAAATTAGAATATTCGATCAGCTTGTCCTCATGTGGCACCCCTAAAGGGAAGAAGGCACAGGCTTTATGTTGTTGATTAAAGACATGCATGTATTGATGGACATTGTCCTTTGTTTCTATGAAACTTAGCTTTTCTTTACCAGTCTTCTTTCATTAAATGCTTGCCCATCACCTTTGAAACCATACCTGTTGTCTTAAATACAGGCTAGAGTGATATGGAAGCTATCCTGGTAAACAAGGCTTTTTGGGGTTGACTTGTTGGAATTCTGCTCCATTTCTAATAATAATAGTCTTGCATTTTGTGACTGGCCACCCTCCCTTTCTTATCTTCACTTCCAGTAGCCTTTTAAACCTCATTTGGTCCATCCACTTCAAGTTGATAAGAAGGCCATAGGATTGGTTGATTGGGGATGGGGGATGGGTTGGTGGAGGCTTATATTGAAGTGGAAGTTTGTGATTCCAGAGATTAGAAATAGACCATAACTCAGAGAAGCAATTCATTGGAATGATATTGGATAGGTCACATAATTGCCAACACAGGTGGTTATCTGTTTTTAAAAGACAGGTAGAAAGCTATGTGTTCAGCCAGAACATGCAAGGTCATGGCAAGGAGCAGTCTGGTTCGGTTGCTATGCTGGGCACTCCTGGATCTCGGGCAACATATGGTGGAGAGTACCAACTGTCTGAGCACCCCGCTTCGGGAGCAATGTGCAGGAGCATGCTGTGGTGGCCTGGCCCAGCCCTAGGGCTAGACTTGAGGAGGGCCACAAGGCCCTGGGGAGAGGAAGGAGGGCGTGGCTGCCCACCAGGACTCACCCAGTGGTCCATTCCCCAACTATAGGGTAAGCATTCAGATGCTGGGCAGCCAAGAGGAAATACAAACAAAAAGAAAAATGCATGTTTTGTACTGCTGGATCCAGGAGTTATTGAAAGTGCTTATTATTTGTGTGTTTGAGTGTGCACCTGCTGTGAATATGCATGCACAAGCCCGCTTTTGGAGAGGAGGGGACCCAGAGCTTTCATCAGAGTCCTAAAAGAGTTTTTGGTTCAAGACCCAAGAAATGCTCTCTAATAGAGAGATTTAACTGTGTTTGAAGCTTTGCTTTCCACCAGGTGGTGCAAATCTTTTATGATGTTCACAGAAGTTAATCCTCTTAAAAGATAAGAAAATTTAAAAATTAAATTATTTTCTCTCAAGAATTTAGTTCTACCACGCAGCGAAGAATCATTGATCTGATTCTTGCTTTCTTTCTGTCTTTTATGAAGAGGTATGTGGATTCACAAAATTTCTTAAAGGTTGACTGTTGATTTAAATTTTCCATAGGGTTTTGAGACTGTACCACACTACGTTTTCGTTCTTTCTAGAAAGAATCTGTGACAATTGAGAAAGTAGTAATATGTATTACCAGTAGTTTCATGCTCTTTATGAAGCAAGAAACACTTTTTATAACTTTTTGCTCAATACAGGAAATTTTTTTGAATTAAATTTTTGAACGTAGAAAATGCATTGTAGCAGATGTGTTGGACATTTCAACTGTCTTGTAATGTGGCCCAAGCGACAACTAGAATTGTAATCAGAGAACAGGAGGGAAAGCTGCTGAATGGAACAGGTCCCTTGACTAAATTTTTCCCTTGTTTGAGGTAGTAACAATTTAGGATTGGGTCTGTGTAAGCAAAGTATAAATATTTCATTATCAGGATAAAGACAAATAAAAGTGAATTTTTAGTTTGAGTATGTTAAGAATTGTCTTAGAAACTTGAAAGTTTTCCAATTTGGGCATGTTTTGAATATTTTGGGGAAAAGTATTTGGATACAGTTACTAAATTTAGATATTATATGTACACACCAATGGCAGAGTTGCTTAAATCCTCAAACCCTGGGCCATGGACCAGTACTGGTCCACGGCCTATTTAGGAACTGGGATGCACAGCAGGAGGTGAGTGCCAAGAGAGCCAATGAAGCTTCATCTGTATTTGCAGCCGCTCCCCAGCACAAGCATCACCACCTCAGCTCTACCTCAGATGATCAGGCATTAGATTCTCATAGGAGCACCGGCCCCTGGTGCCAAAAAGGTTGAGGACTGCTGGCATAAAGTATGCATTGTTAGATTAGGTTTTAATAATTCAGAGGTAGTTTAACATTTGAATCTGATTAAATAGTTTGGATGTTTATACCAGTGGTTAGTAACAATTTTAATTTACACCTAACAGTTAAAATATTGCAAGCCAAATAGTCTCAGGGTCTATGCTATGTGTCTAGAGTTTAGGTAAAAACTTATAAGATCTTTTTTATGTTACTTGTAACTCTTTTGGTGTGATCTAGATTAGTATACATCAGAATTTTTCATTATCATCCCATAAGGTGAAAAATTAACAATTAATTTAAAATTAAATTTCTGCCTAAGGAGGAAAATGAAATACTAAGATAAAAGATTTTGTTGAATAGTGCTGATATTTGAAAGGCCACAAACCATGGTAATAGGTAAGATATTTTTTGTCCCTCAAAGAAGTAGTCTTTTCCTCCTTTGAGGCAATATTGCCCCGTAGAAAAAGCCTGATTTGGGCTCTATTGTACTTAAAACCATTTCTTTATTTATGGCTTGTCTGTAATTAAAGTCAATGACAGTGTTTTGCTTCCAGAGGCATTGCAGGTGAGTTACTTATATGGTGAATTCATTTCAAGGACTGGAAAGTAAATTTGTTTTTCAATTGTACCTTACTGATTTTCCTGGAACCCAGAGAGAGAGAGAGAGATTGAGGGTGCTAGGTTCCCTGCCTCCCAAACTAATGCTGCCCCCAAATAATTTAATTTTTGAAGAATTTTTCACAAGTTAAATAGAGATGAGTGAATTCCTTTATTTCTATTGTACCTTCTTTGGACTTGTATTTAGAGGGAGAAGGAAAGCAGAATTGTGTTTTTTTGTCTATTTTGTGATAAAATTTGTGTTTTACCGAAGAATAAATCATGTAAACAATTTAAAGGTAATACTGTAGTAGGGTCGTTGTCTGTCAGCTATCCCAGTGACACAGGCAGTGCGCTTACCCATGCACCAGCCAGCCACACGGGGCTCCTCAGCGTGGCTGCAGTTTTACAAAAAGAGAACAGAATTTTTTCTTGCAGTTTTACAAAAAGAGAGCAGAATTTTGAAAATGGATCACGTAGTCCAGTTTTCTCATAAGAAACACAACTCTAGCCAAAGACTTAGAAAACATAATTGTTAGTAGCAGAGTAATATCTCAGATCTAGATATTCTGACCTGAAAAAGGGTAGCAGAGTAGTATAACCTTCTTTTGAGGGAGAAGAGGAATTCTTATTTTATTTATTCAGAGAAAAGATCTAATTGGGCAGTGGATCTGTAGATTTATCTGGCTGTCTGTTTTTTCCCCTTTGAGTTGTTAACAGCTTGCTCTATCGTCTTCTACATCTTTCTGTTTTTTGAGGGGTCTGCTCATTTTTTTGTTTTTTGACTAAAATGATGGGATTTTATATACATTACACTCTAGCTTGCTTTTTTTATTTAATAGTTTGATATGGACATCCTTCACCTCATCATGTATAGGTCTTAATATAGTTTAATTAGTTTATATAATCTAAAATATGAATTTACCTGACTTAGTTATCTTTGATAGAATAAATAAATTGGTCTTGTTTTTATTTTTGCCATTATAGACTACCACAGTAAACATCTTTGGCATGTAAATTTTATTTACTGATTTTTTTAGATGCTTTTATTTTTTATGGATAGATTGCCCAAATTATAATAAGCCAGTTCATCACACTTTGATTTTAATAGAAGCTGCTAGATTTTTGGATGAAAGGTTTGTAGCAGCACCTCTTTTTCTTTTTTCTCTTTATCCTCACCATGACTGGATTTTATTTTTACTAACTGTAATGACTAAAAACTGGTGACTTGTTTAAGTTGTTCTTATCCTTTCTTAGCTGGTAGTTTGTTATTTTTCAGTGGCATACAAAATAATGGTTTGCATTATAATTGATGCTTTGAATTCAGTATAATGTGGTATTTATTGCATTTATAACTTTAATCCATTTAATCCATCATACCACGAGGTAGAGAATCTTTATTTTTTTTCCCTTGGAAATAGAGCCAGTCTGCCAGGATCGTTTATTAAGTGAAGAATCTTTTTCTCACAGAATTGCCATGTAGTAACTTTCCATGTATACTTGGACTCCTGGCCTGGTCTCCTAATTTGTTTATTCCTGTGCTAACACCATACTATTTTGGTGACAGTACCTTTTTAATGGCATTAATTAATTAACTAATTAATTATTTTTTTTTTAGCGATTTTTAAATTCCTAAAGGGGAAGTTAGACTTCACTATCAAAAAAACGTAATAGTTCTTAATATTTGCATTAAATATCCTAAATTTTGTTTCTAAAGTCTATTTTTACATATTTTCCTTCCCTAAAAAAAATGGTTAATTAGAGTCATTTCCTATCATATTTGTGTGCTTGTGCGTGCTCATATGACAGTGTTTCCCATTTGATTGTAGCTTGGGAAGCATTGGTTGCTTCAGTATCAAGTGCAGATGAGGTTCCCACTGAAGGAGACACTCCCCAGTGTTTTCTTGGATTATTAGTGGCACTTTTAGAATTTTTATTTAGAAACTATATTAGGCTTTGTGGGACTTCTAACAAGTGTAATGTCTGTCCTCTAAATACCAGTGGCATTCTAGTCAGTATGACAAACAAAAATTCCAACTAAGTTTTGCTTGAGGATAACCTGAGGGGTGGGTCTCAGGGGTAGTGGAGGAGAATGGATAATTGCTAAAGATGGGTCAGAATGAGAATACTGGATTATACTGTTTTCTCTATTTTTATATAATTTGAGATTTTCCATGAAAAAAAGGTTGTGTTTATGTGTTTGGTGCCTCACACATGTTAATGATGCTTTCTGTGGGTGGGCCTGCCCCTGCTGAGATCACTGTTTCAGCACCACAAATGGTAGCCAGAGAAAATGGGTTTCCGGCTTCCTGAATAAGAATTCCAAATGAATTTGTCCTCCCAAGAGAACATTGTTATAGTGAGTAATTGGAATCTGTTTAGTATATTGTTATTTTAGGGGTCAAATTTATCGACTTTTTTAATGAGCTGGTCAGTACACCAACCAACAGCTATAATTTTTTTTCTACCCGAAAATATATTCTAATATTTAAACAACCAGTTGAACTTTAAAACTGTGCCTTTTTAATTAGGGATTCACCATGGGCACTGAAGTATACCTCTGGAAGCTTTAGCATACATCCATCCCGAACCTTGTCCCATTACCTTGTTAGCTCCCCCTAAACCTCATGTCTCTGACTACAGGTCTCTGCCTACAGCTGTGTGCTTGCTGTGCAGGTTCAGTTTACAGTGACATGTGCCAGCAATTTCCTTTCCCAAGCAGACTGGCCCTATATTCCTCATATGCATTCATTCTGGAGCCTCTACTGTGATGCTTATATTTAATTGTCTGTGGAGCTAAGTTGAATTTGCTTTGCGAGGAAGTCCATGTTTCTTTTCTGGTTATAAGGCTTCTGTGGCTATTTAGCTGACTTGTTGGGAACATTAGACTAATGAAATCAGCAGGGTAATGAAACATTGTCTGGAACTTCAATTTTAGCACATTCTTCTCTCCCTGACTCTGGTCATTTACTGGGCATTTTATGCATACCATCAGTCAGGTTAGGTTGGGTGTGTGTGTGTGGATGCAAGTAAATCTGTCCTCCACCTCAGACAGGCAGCTTAGCCTCCTGTCCTTGGAGGGTCCCAGTAATTGCTTGGTAGATATAGAGGAGCAGGATAGGTTTGCTCCATGTCAGAAAAGGCTCCTGACATGTTAGATTAATCTGAAAAGAAGGTGAGGCATATTTAAGTTAATTTGACTTGTTATGGGAGGTTTATTTGGTTTGCATTCTTCCTTTAACATGTCATGAGTTGGACATGTTTTTTGAGGTGTTGTCACAGTGGAAAGGTGGCCCAGGGTCCCTGTGCTGCCAGCTCCATGCAAGGGTGTGAATGGGGTTTTTGGAATTGTGCAATGGGTAAATCCTTGAGAAACCCCTTAATTTCTTCAGTAAATTCATGTTGAGTTAATGCTTGCTAATGAAGCGCATCCCTCTGCATTAAGAATGATATTGGTGGTGATTGACCTACCCAGCTCCAGAGGGTGTGCTAGCAGTGGTGTTCATAGTATATAAACACCTTTTTATAACAGATCTCAAACCTCATTTATTAACAATTAAAAATGCATTATAATTTTAACAGTGCATGCCTGTTAAATGCTTTCTATAACACTTGTAGTGGCAAAAACATGCCTAATAAAAATTTGATTATAACATTTACAAATATTGGAAAGCCATGCCTTATAATCGCCTTATAAATTCTACCAATTTGAAACCCAGCGGTTAATTTGTATTTTTAATACTTTCTTTTTATAATTGAATGTGATTTTCAAAAGAACGTTAAGTGACTTTTGTGAAACATTGACCGAAGAGATGAAATACATGTAATTTAAATTACCCAGAATTCACCAGAAGATTTTTAATGATTTAAGCAGTATAGAAACTAGAAAAATTTTATTTTGGTTGTCCTATCTGAACTACCTTTGTAGACTTTATAGACTTTAAGATGTATTCAGATATTTTTTTCTATATTTGCAATCACTTTGATATTTTAAACTTGAATAGTAATTTTAAAATTAACCATATGGTAATAATACCTTGTGTATGTTATTAAGGATAATGGCTTTTATTGAGTTGTTACTGTATTTGTGGACCTGTCCTAATCGCATTGCCTTGTTTAAGCTTAAAAAAAAAAATCCCGTAGCATGTTGGTACTTGTCAACCTTCAGAAAGAGGAAAACTGAAGTGTATGTGAGCAAGAAGGCACAGGATCCATAGGAACTGAGTGGCAGAGCAGCAACTGAACATAAAATTCTGATTATCCAAAGCCTTATACCTCATCTTATTGCCACCACACTTTTAAGGTCACCAAATGCCATTCAAATACTTTTCTCATTATTTTCTAAATGACAAAATAGTAACATAATTCTGAATGCCTGTGAGATACGTGTAAGTCTTATAAAATTTAAGTTTGGGACATGCTGCTATAAAGTATTACTCATGTACAGTGATGTACCAGGACTCTAAGAGACTGTGCAGTTTTCAGTGACTAGGACACTTTGCCAAGGTCATTTTCAAAGGAATCAGAAAGTTGTACAGTTGGCCAGTGGGTGAAATAGTGTTTTTGGAAGTAATCTCAGGGAAAGTAAAAAGGTTGGATTGTATCGAGTGCTCACTTTATGCCAGGCATTGTGCTAGGCACTGTCCCATGTGTTGCCATGTCTTAATGCTCACAGTACAGGGAGACAGGCTGGCTCATCACAGTCCCTGGCAGCTTAGATAACTTGTCCCAGATCACTTGGCCACTGGTACAGAATTGTTGCAGGTGCAGGTCATCTGCCCATAGGCCTATCTTTTTTCCTCCTCTCTCACATTGTTGATTGTGTCGATTGCTATTGTACTGTTTAGCCTTTTCCTCATTCTGCTTTTGGGGTGATGTTGTCTGAAAGTGGTGTTTCCTTTTGTTTTCATCCTTAAGTTTATGAAGTTTAAGTCATTCCATGCAGCTACTTTATCCCTATTGATGCACTGAGTAGGAAGCGTTTTAATTTATTGCACTTCAACACTGTTCCTGAAAACAGAATATTACATAAGCTTGAGAGTAAATCTTCTTCTTTGGATTAGGGGTGAAATTTTGCTTGAATAAAGAATTATGATCATATAGTTCTGAAATTTTTTCACCCAGGCATTAAGATATCATTTAGTGTTTACAAGAGATGGCTTATATTTTCAATACCCTGTCTGTTACAAACATCTCTTGGCCTTCCAACTGAAAATGCCCACTGTCCCTCCCAAAAAACTTACCTTTTTTAAGTAATAAAGAATGTTACTTGTGATTCATAGGACATTTCAAAACATGCGTGGTGAATATTGTCAGTGGTACCAGGATATGTTCTCTGTTCTACGTAAAGGTCGAAAATAGAATGTTTAGCTTTCAAAATATCTGTCCAGTTGAGTTGAAGAACTCTGGAAGTTAAAAACAGATTTTTCTCCTTTTAAATATTATTTAAGTAAAAATATTCTCAGTCTTTGTGAAACTGGCACACAGGCTTGTCTTGTGACGTTTTCTTCCCAAGTACTGACTGGCCTTTGAGTAAATGGTGAAGCTGTTCTTTTTGCTTGGGAACATTTTTGTATTATTTTCTTACCACTAGTCTGCACAATTCAAACTAAAATCAGTCCTCAAAATGTTTATGTGATATTCATTTAGCACATTGCATTTTAATAAGAATGTCAGTAAGAAATGTTAAAAGAGCTATTCACTGTGTATTATAAGATTTTGGATTCCAACAGATAGGCAAGTCCTGGTTATCTACAGGAGAAAAGCAGAGGTAAGAATATTAAAAAAAAAAAAAATGTGTGTGTGTCGGGGCAGGGTGATTCTCCCAAACCGTTTGTAACAGTTATCATGGGGTTTAGATGATCAAGTAATAGGTGTGCCATTGAAATAGGCGCTAAAATATAGGAATACTTTTGGTATATAGAAGGTAAGAATTAATGATATTCATCTGTATTTAAGGTGCAAGGTAATTTTCACACGTCTCTCATCATGAGCAATCTCCCACCTGAGGGGTTTTCTTTGTGTTTGTTCTCTCTCAGATCAGCGGATGGGGGAGGCGTCACCCTGGGGAGGGAGCCCAGTGATATTTGACTTTGTCAGGCAGTGTGTGGATGGTTGTGCTCTGTTTTCTATGTTGGGTGGAGGTATAAGGCTTTGCACAGACCATCATGCCAGTTGCTCTGCCTGAATTGATCGCTTTTGTTTAAATGACTATAGAACATTAAAAATCTAACAAGTGCTTTTCAGTACATAAATGTCACTGAGTTCTCTGTTCACAAATCAACACAAGTTGTGAAAGAAGATATTTTTCTGTTTCCTTAGGTAATAAATACCATTTATATGTGGTATGGTTTACAGATCATTTAAGTTTATTTAAAACAAACTTGTGGATATCCAGCTAATAAGTATATACTTTCCTAACAAGTTTGAGTAGTTTCATTGAATAAACTTTCTTTTTCTAGCATGTCCTATTTGAGACTTTAACAATTTTTATCATTTAACGAGGGAACATTTCTTTTGTGATATTTTGCTTCCTTTTTAGATGTAACTTATAATGAGAAAGACAGCTGGAATTTGACACTCTGGTTGTATCATTAAAATGAGGAAAAAAATATCAGGTATTCACTAGGAGAATGCTTATGACTGGGTTAGATGGATTTTGGTGGGAGTCGTGGGTTCTCATGTAGGCTTTAGCTCTATATATGCTCAGTGTCTGTCCCTTTTGCTCCGGCGAAAATTGAAGCCTCTTATCTAATCAGCTTTACCTAGGCCCCTCACCTGTAACCTGTCCTTACACTGACACCATTATCTGCCCTGAATACATGGGCACTAGCCCAGGGGGAGCAACCCTGTCTTTAGGGAACCACTTTTGATTGGACTTATAATCTTGTGTTTTCCATTTATTCTGTGGCCATGTACTTCATCTAAACAGACTGCGTTCCTTTTTTCAAGTCTTTGCTCATCCTGTTTCACAGACAGCTGTGCTCTTGCTGTTGGTTGCCACTGATGGAAATGCTCTTTTGGTGCAGCCCAGACATGCTGGGAGATGAACCTTCTGGGAACCAGCCTCCAGGTGCCAGACGTGGTCATTGCTGCTGGGTGGCCATTGTTTCCAGGCGTGTTCAGTAAACTGTCTCTGTACATAGACAAACACACACATGTATTTTAAGACAAAAATCAGGGCCCCAGGTTTTTACCTAACTTCTTTGATTTTACATCTATATCTCTTTTTTTCTCACAATGAGAAACCTTATTTTCAGTGACTCCTGGAATGATAGAATCATTTATTTGCTTTATCCCACGATGTAGACACAACAGTTTCAGAATAATAATGCCAACACCAGGCATCAGCATTTGTGTGTGTGTGTGTGTGTGTGTGTGTGTGTGTGTGTGTGTTCTTTTGTCCTTAGGATATTTACCGCTGGGAAGATGTAGTTGAAGTATTGTGTTTTAATGTCACTTATTTTTCCGTGTGGTTATATCACAACTCAATATATATTAAAATTCATTTGTCACATTTTATTCTTGATCTTAAGGGTTTTATTTAAATTTTTTATTTTGTAATTACATAAAATATTTCCATGGTTCCATAGTATAATCTAGAAACAAAGTATTGTCAAAGAAGTCCAGCTTCTTTCTGTTTTCCTCTTCAATAAGTAATTGTTTAAAAATATCATGGTTTATTCTTCCATTTTTGTCTTTGTGTGTATGTGTATATATGTGTAAGTATATATTATGTAACTTTTATATGTGAATATATGTATGTATGTAAATACATAAATTATATAACTTATTGGTGAAATATAAAAATGTAGGTATATATATGTATGCTTTGTATTTCCAAAAGAAGGGAAACTAGCTTAGTTATGCTTTATATATTAACATGCAGACTGCAACCTTTATTTTTTTTCTTTTCCCTGCTGGGAGGGAAGTTGTGGTGAGCAGGCATTCTAAATTTGCCTTATTAGAGGGATTGAAATTTTTATTTGTTATTTTTCATTCTTCATGACTTACCCAGTGTGCTCTTTCTCTACTTTCGGTTAATGTCTCTGTCCATAATTACACTTGCCCATAATTGTATTTCAGTAGTCTTGGGAGAGAACCTTTCTGAAAAATTGTTCTTCTATATGAACTTGCCCAGATGAGTTATAGGAGGAACTGTCTTCTCTGGTTTCAAAATGAGTTCAAACACTGTGTGGGGGGACTTTCCAAATGAGTAAGGCATGCCGTGGTGTGTGGTCAGCCAGTAAAAAATCTAAGAGACTATAACAGCTGTTGCTAACGTGTGAAACATGCCTTTGGGTTAAAAGCAGGACTGCGTTCGGAAACTCTAACTTCTAATCGTACAAAGCTTTAGTTGAATAAAGAAATGTCTTCGGATGGTACAAAAAAACCATGGTGTATCTATTCAAATTATGAGTATATTTATTCTTTTCCTTTAGATATTTTACCTAACAAGAACACACATATAAATAATGAAATATATCTCACCAGAAGCACCCAAAGTAGGCAAATACATATTTAAAGGGCTACATGTTGATATGACAGTAGTTCCTGTGATTTAAAAATGGATGCCAAAATGGTTGGGAAAAGTGACCTTTTGAAGACTTGTAACAAATGCTTAGATAGTAATTTCTTGAAGTGAGTGGTGGGGCTTCTCATCATCACAGTTTTGAAAAATTAGATTTTCATTATTGGAAAAGCTGTATAGTTCCTGTAATTGGACTATGTGCCTATTACACTTCACAGATGTAATTTTTCCCTAGATCAGAAGACTTTCTGTACAACTGCTTTAAATTACATGCACATTTTGGAGAAAAACCTAAAAGGATATGTGTCCAGAGTATATGATGTTGCAGAATACTGCTTTGTAGGAGAGAAGATATAAAATTGTTATAAATATTTGCTAATGTGCTAGTTCAGTGTTGGGATGTTCTTTGGCATGTCTAGCCAAATTTTACTTGCTGTTCATTAAACTTTGAGATGTCCTGATGTCAATTTATGGTTTAAAAGAAGAGTGGGGTTTTCTCCTGGTTAAGTTAGAAGGTAAAATTTACTAAGGGTAAAAATAAGGGAATCAGAATAAGAATGTGTTATAAACCCTAGAAAAAAAAGATCCTCACAGGAAAATATTCTTAATTATAAATTAACCCAAATGTTTGGATATAGCAGAAAACATAAATAGGTACCTGCGAGTCTTAGGAGCAAGAGACCAATCAAAATATCTAAGGCCCTGGGGAGGTGGTGTGGGGGAGTTCTCAGACTCTACAGCCTTAGTTAGGTAAGGGCAGAATGGACTCCATGTCTTGACTGAAACCAAAGTGTTGGTGGTAGAGGATGTTGTGTGTGGGAGTTATGTACTGTTTCAGCCAGGATGTCTTTGGAGAGGAAACAAAAGGCCAGTTCTCCTTTCCCAGCCTTATCAAACCCGAAACAAAACAGAGCTGACATAAGAACACAAGGGGTAAATACAGTTATGTGGTGGCTTCTAGTTATTTTCCAGAATAAATACTATTATGATAAATATCTTGTTGCCTAATACTTGTTTCACGTTTAAGATTTTTTTTTTTAAACTCACAAGTCGGATAACAGAAAGGGAATATACATTTTCATCATTCTTCATATAGAAATAGGAGCTACAGCTTACTCATTATGAGAAACTATGAGTTATCTTTCCTTTTTGCATTTCAAGTAGAGTCTACTGTGCTTGAAAGCATAGCTCTCAGCAACTATAAAAAGAGTCTGCTCTGTATCGTTACTTTAGTCTGTCAGTTGTGATGCCAGTCTGAGGTATTTTTGAGCATTATATTTGGTTCACTCATTTGACTAATTACTGTGTAAATGATTGGATTGATACTAATATTTATGCTGTGGAAATTAAGATATGAAGCACAGACAATACCCATCTTTCCCCTTCCATAAATTGATTTACATAAATATCATTTGTTAATGTTTATTGCATAAAATTTGAAAGATCTACATGCTCACCAAAAGTATAGTCACTCATAATTGTACCATCCAGAAATGACTACTAACAATTTGATGTTTCATACTTGGATATGTATTACATGTATCTAGACTATATACATGCACATTTGTGCAAATATATATAATGAACATATAATTATATGTGTTTAAACTTCAAAATGCAGTTGTGATCATATGGTATATATTTTGTGTTGCTTCCTCTTCATAGTACCTGTCACTGGTATTTCTCAATGTCATTAAAATTCCTTATAGACGTCAGTTTCAGATGACTACATGATGTTGCATCATATTACTTTGCCATAATTAACATTCTCTTGCTGTAGTATGATTAGTTTGTTTCCATTTTGTTTAATAATCATGGAATCGCTTCCTTTTTAAAAATTTTCTAATTAACATGCATGATTTGATGGCATAGCATATTATTTGATAAAAAATGTCTTGCTTTTTGTTCATTAAAAAGTCAGTATTTGAGAACCTAATTCAGGATTGTAATATTACATTTTTGTATTTATTCTGCAATAATCTTGAGAAAAAGTTTTTTGCATTTTAAATACCTATTTTAGAAAGTTACCTCTGTTAGCTTTAGTTTGATCTACTTCCTTTGACTCTTTCATGAAATGTGCACTGAGTATCTTCATGCCAGGTGGTCAGACTACAGTGCAAAACAAGATGGACAAGGTTCTTGTTTTTGTAGAGTTTACTACCTGGCGGGAAAGTATAATATTAAATAATTAAATAAATTATTAATCGAATTATATTTGCAATACATGTTGCAAACCAAAAATTACACTGTTGTCTAAGAACATATACTTGAGGAATCTAAACTAAAAAGAAAAGAGAATTCTTCAATTAAAATAATTCTCGTTAATTTTATAATCTTTTGTGGCTTCCATTTAAAATTGAAAACCCCTGTCTTTGGCATAAGGAGCTGCTACAAACCAGAGGATATGATATAGACACTTTATTTATATGCTTTCTTCTCACCAAATACTCAGTGTAGAGGAAAATAAATCATTGATTCTTTTCGTTGAGTATTTGACTTCTGAGCTGGAATTTTTCTGAGCTAGCAAATTTCAGGATACAAGTTGAATTCTTTCAGCCAGCATTGTGGTTTTGGAGTATGAGATTTTATCACCATGATTAAAAAGGATTGACTTGCTCACAAAGCAAGTTAAATACAAAATAAGCAAAATGATGTAGATAAAAATGTGCCCAAGACAGGGGTCTTCTTAAGCCAGTGCTGTTTATAAAGTTAGTACAGTGAGACATGGAAGGATACTGTACACCATTTAGGGGAACTGTGCTTTGTGGAATATTCATGGAAAGGATGAGTTAATATTTGGTTCTCTTATTGTACATTTGATTGCTCAGCAGTTTAGTTGAAGTCATATATTGGATTAGGAAAGCTCTAGGCAGTTGTTTGGGGAATCCATATTAGATTTAACTTTGATCTGGTGCAAAAGTTGGAAGAAAAGCTGCGATATAAAATGATTAGTTAATGAAGAAAACAAATGAAGAATACAGAGCTGAAAATAAGTTTAAATGCTTTGGGATTTATTTGGCAGTAAAATAGGGTAAATAAACTTCTATTAGGGTAACTGGACAGTGTGAGAGGTGTTGAAGAGGGGAAGTTTCTTGAATTTGCTTGCTATGCTGTATGGAGCCTTTCACTGAGGGAGTGTGGTGTTCTTAAAAGCAATAAGATTAATATAATTAATTCCCATGTTTCCTTCACTTCAGTTCACAACTATTAATACCTTGCCACATTTGCCTTCTATTTACATGTACTATTTTTGGTTTTGTTTGTGCTACATTTGAAAGTACATTAAAATACTGATTTTTGTAAGTTGTTTTTGTATATGGCCACTTGACTGAATTCCTACTCATTCTTACCAATTCAGTTGATTTTTTTTCTAATTAGATTATCATATAGCTGTGAATAAATGATTTTTGATTCTTTCTTTACAAATTTCATATCTTTTAAAATTATTTTTTTCTTATTTTATTGAATCGTCCAGGACCTCTAGTGAAGTATTAAATATAGTATCACTGATGAAATTGTTACTTTAATGGGACTAACTTCTGATAGTCCACAATTAAATTCAATGATTGCAGCTTGCTTGTCATTGATGTTTCTTACATAATTTCAGAAATGATTTTCTAATCATAATCTGGGTATTTTGCTAGGAATGGGCATGGAATTTTTATTACTCTGTTTTGGAGTCTATATGACATTTTTCATTAATATTATCTATATAGTGAATTGCAGGAATAGAATTTTCTGATGTCAAGCTATCCGTATATTCCTAAGATAAATCTGACTTGGTGATGATCTTTTAATCATTAATATTTTTGGTGCAACTTCATTTTAAATAGATCGATAAATGTAGATGATACTATTAATAATGGAATGCAGATTTATTTAAAAGCATTGCATTTATGTATTTTTGTCAATGATATGCTTCCTAAATCAACAGATGGTAAAATTATAACTACTATCACTGGGAGGACTGTAGTTTTTTGTTAAATGAGATCCTCACACTTGATTCAGTAATCTAGATACTTAAAAGCACATTTCATGCTCATCCTTGCCCTCATTTTGGTAGTTTTGGATATGAGTCTGTTGTTTAGAGATAATCTTGATGTTAATCTGTGCCTTCTACTGTCTCACAGAAAAAGTTATTTCAGTTATCCTTTCTAAATAAATTAGAATGGTGAATATAAAATTCAGTTAAACTTTGGAGGATGGGAGGGGAGTTGGTATCTTTTCAGAATCCTTCCTAACAATCAATAATCATTATACAGTTATAAAATGTGAAGGTTATTAGGTTTTAAAAGCTAGCCTGTTGAATTGTCTTGTCTCTTTAGTGTGGGAAAGAAGGAACCTACCTACATAACCAGATTTATTCTGATAGCTATTGTACCTATTTTTTAAAAAATGGCTCAGTAGCTTTGGGAGGTCTGGATGTAGTCTTTTCCTCTTTTTTACAGAATCCATAAGCTGTATTGTGGATTCTAGAAAGAAAGTCATTTTAAAGTTAAGGTGCTGCAGTTATGTAAAAGGCTTTGATCTATGAGCATTTGCCAGTTGTCAGTATTGCCATTGATTTTTTAAAATGTTGTATAAAATTTGTATTTACTGCATATATAAACTGCTTAATAGCAATTCTAAAAATTTTAGTTTTTTGAAAATAGCATTTACCCAGTCATGTGTTTAGAGAAATGGAAATAGTCAAAAGAAGGTTAAAGAAAGCACTTGATGTAAATTACATTTAAGGCCCATTCTCAACTTGGTTGGCTCTTTTAAAGTTGATTCTTAAATAAAATCATAGAATAATTGCTCTTAATAGCCAGGAGAAACTTGTTCAAAATATTTTGGGGGGTATTTCTGATGGAGGAAATATGTTAAGGATAATAAAATGAACAAAATAAGGCTTTTACACATAAATTCTTAGCCCGGAAGACACATAGCCTGAACAAAGAACTAACTTTGGTATAGTAAGTCCTGAAATGGAACTTTTAGACAGGAGGTGGATATTCCACATTTTGTAGGTGTTACTCCAGCAGTTCTGCAAGCAGCCCAGGTGCATAATCTTCCCTATGGTGGTGGTTTTGCTGGAACTAGATTCCTGGTCTTTTGACAAAGGTCTGATAATCTGATGCACACTGGGTTGACCTATTAAACTTGGAAAAATTAAGTTTCACCTAGAATCTTTCTTTTAAAGTAGCTTGTTCTGTGACTTTAATAGCTGTTTAGTTTGAGATACATAGACATTGCTATTTTCTTACCCCACACTTTTGTTGGGGGTGGGGGATTTCTAAACATTTAAAACCCAAAGCAATGAATAATTTGGGTAATTCTGTCTCATTGTGTTGCCTAAAATCCTATACTCTAACTTCAAGATTAAGACTTAGATCAAGACTTAGATCTTTTTTTAGCGCTAAGTTCTTCATGATCTTGCCTCTCTGTGCTCCCTCTTCTTCACTTGAACTTCAGAACAGCTGAATACCTGCTTAAGGTTGGCACTGCTGAGCTGTTTCCAGCTTTCATGCTTTGGATGAAATCTGTTGACTCTGTTTCTGCTGTGGATCCATACCTCTTCCTGAGCTTTGCTTCTGGGAATCTTCCTGGGACCCAGGCTGGTTGAGGGACAATTCCTACCACCGTAGTGGTCCTTCAGGAAAATGCCTCATGTTTGTTCCTAAACCTTACGATGCTTAGTACATTGGTAGGTATTTTGTAAACGTTTGCTTAACACTCAAAGTTTTTAAGCTGCCTTTCTCATAGGGCGACAACAACAAAAAAATGTGTCCACACACTTGGATGTATTTAAAAAACCTTACTGATCATTCTGTTGTGTTGTTTTCCAGGTAAGCATAACTGCTTTGGAGTTTAATTAATTTTTCCTTGGAGAATACATCTTTTGAAGGATATTAAAGCAAGTCCATTATATATCATTCATCAGCTGTTGGGAGGTTGCTTTATGCTGTTTCAATTGGAATTCTTATTATTAGACAGTCACTTGGCTAACAGTTTATAAAATATGATATTTTGGTGCATCCCATGGATTAAAAAATATTTTAAATATGGCATTTTTAAATTTATCAATTATGTTAATCATAATTCTAGGGACAGGGGTTACTTTTGCTTTCCAATCTCTGTAGCCGTATTCAGTATAAACTAGCCATTATATTTAGTTAGTTAAAGTATGTTTAGGAAAGGCATCTGATCAAATAATTAAAATACAAGCTAAACCTAATAATAGTTGAATAATAATCTGTTCAGTTTTTCCTTCCCATAGGATTTTTAATAGGTAATTGATTGGTTCAAAGAGTCAAAAACAAAAACAAAAACAAAACCCTTGACTTTTTCTAAATAAATACGAACTTGCAAAAGAAACAGTGCATATTGGACACTGAACATCTTGGTAATCATAATGCATGGCCTTTTTTTCTCTTCTCTAAGAAAGCCAAATTATAGTATCTTGTATCTTAATATCTTAGAGGATTCTTATCTCAAATACTAGGATACCCAGATACAAAGGGGACTTGCTGAGTTACTGCCTTGGTGAATGCAACTCAGCAAATCGTAATCATCTTTGGATTCTCAGTCACATTATGTAAGTGGTCATACAGATGGATTTTTAACTCTGATTTTCCTAATTTGCTTACCCATCTGTTAAATGGTGGAAGGTGTTCCAAAATACAAAATGAGAAGAATGTGCTACTGTTACTTTAAGAAGGAAATTAAGTAGGGAGGGAAAAGGGGGATGTTGTGACTGCTGACATTTGTGGCCTCTTTTCATTTGTGTAAGAGGTGGACTGGCTTTTCTGTAGCTGTTGTTGCCATGGAGAGGTAGTAGGGGAGGACTCCTAGGACCGCAGCCTGTGAGAGCGATTCTGTCTTAGAGCTGCTCCAGAATGTGACGGGAAGGGGCAGGGAGCTCAGGTGTGTGCTACGGCGGCACAGATTATGGGGGCTGGCTGACCTGTCATGGCTGGTAACGTGACTGTACAGATACCCCTGGGTGTGACAGACATGTTTGTGGAAGTGCCTGTGGATTCTCTATGTGAAGTGAAAGGATTGTAATGTTGTATGTATTCCCACCCTTCATATGATTTCTTACACTCGAGATTTGATTAAGAGAGTTTAAACATATTAAACCAAATATACACCCTTGTTATAATAGGAAACTGACTAACTTTAGTCGGCATGTTTGCAGTTATAAATGACATAAACAGCAAATCAAATAAATTATGATGGGAATAATACACTCAGAAAAATCTAATATGGTAGGTTAAACTGTAACCAAAAATGAATGTTTTTCTAAGCTGGAATCATTAATATATGAATGTTATGGAGTGGTGTAGGTAGATAATACAAGACAAATAATGGAGGTTGTAAGAATTTTTCTACATAATAGAAGAAAATCAGTTGGTTTTTTGTGTGTATTTTTTTGATAAATATGCTTATATCTTAGGAGGTGAATTTTAGGAATTTTGTCCTTGTATTAGTATATGTAACTGGGAATAGTTCTATGTCAAATATAAAATTGTAGTATGATCATTTTATTTTATGGCTTTTTTGTTTGTTTTCTTGCCTGTGATAAATTGAATATGATTATATTAGTCTTTTGTTTTCATGTGAATATCATTTTGAATAATGTTTTTGTTTAAAAACAAATGTGATTGGTAATTTTAACTTAAAATCTGAGCTACTGTTAAAAATATTTCTGAGTAAAATATGTTTCTTTTGAGGAAATCATATAATATGTTGAACTTACCAAGTATAAGGAAACTTATTTGACTTCTCAGTTTTTGGATGAAATCTGAATGAGAGCTTTTTTGTTTATATTATTGTTTATAATATTGTTTCATAGTATTTGAGTCAGAAATGGTTTATGTGAAGAATACATTGTAAGGTTGTTACAGTCATTGACTGCTTAATGCATACGATAGTTTAAGAGTAACTAGTTGCTGAATTTAATCTATGAAAGAAAAATGCCAAACCGAGTTTTTTTTAAATAAAGATAGTGTTATGCAAATCTAGACATAGAGTCATATACAGTGGCACATAGTATTACTGAAAAGCTTTGTAAAAATATATAAATTTGTTATATAGAATTTACTTGGAAAGTATTACTTCAAGTTAAGGTATTTTGGAAATTGTTCAATAAATATTTATTAGAGATTATACAGAAAACTATTTTTTTTAGATGATAACCTTATTTGGTTTAGTAAAAACTTCTACTGTTTTGTGTTTAGATTATTGTATATTAAGAATATATATATTTAAACATAAAGTCATAAAAGTTAACAAATTGTTAGGTAAGAGTATTGAAGTTGATATTTTCTTTTTTTTCTTCATTTTTAATTAATTCTGAGGTAAACAGGGAAACCAAAATTAGTTTTCTTGACTACTCATACAAGTCAAAGGACTATGAGATATAAAATATTTGTATATTTGTTAGGTAATAATAGGTCATTTTTAATGAATGTTAACTACAAGCCAAGTACTAATTCCTAACATTTACACTTGTTACTTTTTCTGAATCTCACATAAGTTTATGAGGTGGATGCTGTTTTCTTACCTATATTACAGATGAGGAAACTGAGATTTAGAGATAGAAAAGATAGTATTATAGAGATAGAAAAGGATGGACAGGATTTGAACACGTGGGGGTTTTTAACCACCACACTTTGTTTTTTGCATGTAAAAGCTATAGTCTGGCATAGTTGAAAAGCTCTTTCCCCAGATATCATGAGGTGAAACCCAGCTTTCTATCTTAGTCAAGTAACATAGCAGAAGTTATACCTCTTCATGCCTCAGTTTTTTTAAATAGATACTTAATGATGGACTATATTGTGGAATAACTTCAGTGCTGATGTGTAGTCTGCTCCCTCCACCCCATGGTAGTAGTTATTACCAATTGTATTAGTATTCATAACGTTAAATACAAGATAGTAATTCAATTATGTTTTATTGCTCTGTTTGGAAACAGTCCATAGAATAAAAAAATGAGTAAAGGATATGATTAAAGTAATGTTGAATCCTTTTTAAATATCTATTCAAATACCTATCAGTTTATAGCAGGGTTTCTCAACATAAGTGCTAATGACCTTTTCAGGCTGGATAATTCTTTGTTGTGGGGGCTGTCCTGTGTGTTGTAAATGTTTAGCAGCATCGCTGGCCTCTGCCCACTCGAAGCCAGCTGCAGCCCCTACCGCTTGATTGTGACAACCAAAAATGTCTCCAGATCTTGCCAGATGCCCGCGCATGTGTGTGTGTGTGTGTGTGTGTGTGTGTGTGTGTGTGTGAGACGAACACACATTAATGAAGTAAACATAATGTAATCATATAGTATGCTGAGGGTGCTAATGGAAAAGACCAAGATGCTCTAGTGAGAATAATGTGAGGGAGCAGGCTGGTTTTTGTGGCGAGTGTGACACTATGAGGAGTGTGGGCTGCTGGACAGCAAGGAAGGGCACTAAAAGCTAGGGAGGCCAGTGCAGAGGTTGTCGTAGAGGTCTCGGTGAGACTCGCGGGCTGGGACCAGGTGGTGGAGGTGGACAGTTTGGAGAAGTTTTTGGAGGGAGAATTGGAGGCCTCATGGTTTGCTAGAGTGTTATGCTCCTGATAACAAAGAATAAAGAATAGTGAAGGTTTGAGAAGTGGACAGCGGGCAGCCTGCAAAACTGACTCATCAACTGAGTGAACCCTCTGTGTGCCAGCTTGGCTGTACACAGGATTCACATGTGTTTCTCAGCAAAGTTAGACATTACCAAATGTCCTAGACCTTCATGGAAATTGGAAACCATAAGCCTTAATTCTGTGGCTGCCAAGTGACTACATATTTAAAACTTGAATGATTTTCCTTGCTCTGCAGACTAGTTGTGATCTTGAGAGATGCGAGATCTTTTTGGCAAGTGGCATGCCTCAGTACATACCACTGCTGCTTCCTGCTGCGTTGGCTTATCCCTACCCAGGTTTCTGTCCTTGGCTCAGAGTTTTCTCCTCCAGTGCATCAACTGGCAAAGTAAATAATTCCTTGGATATCAAATAATTATGCTTTCTGAGTCACAGTTTTGAAGTTTACAGATTTCTTAAAGCAGTGCATCCCTGTAGTGGGTACAGTGTGCACCATAAATTTAACAAATGGTAAAGGACCGAGCATTCTAGACCCTTTCTGAGGCGTAGCATTGAGGGAAACCTGGTGGAATTTCCCTCTTCCTGCAGCAAATAACTTCAACAGGCTGATTTCTGGGTAAGATCATCATAAGCATAGCTTAATGATCTTTCGTTAATAAATGTACCTTGAATTCTGGTATGACAGGATTGCTGGTATGCCAATTACCTCAGCAGTGATGATAAAAACTTTTTTTCCAGAAAATCATGTTGTTGAAATTGTATGTATCTGAGTGTGTCTTTCAGTGATTTCTACCATAGTAAAATGGAAATTCATTTCTGAGCCAGAACTGAGACCTGTGGGTGCTTAGGCATTGCCTATAGTAAGACAAAAAGAGAAGAGGAAAGAGGCTCCCTTTCTTGACAGCTTTGTGGGGTTTTCCTTTCTTGATTCTCCCTCTCCTCCATTCCATTCTAGTTCTATTGATTAGTTCTTGGTTGCTTTATTTTTCTGTGGGAAAAGGGCTTTTTCAACTCAATTTTCCATCCTGCATCGTTCTCCCCTGTGGGCCTTATTGAAGCAGTGAAGACAGTTTTAGTCTCTTCATTCACTCTGACACCTATGAACTCAACCACATTGAGCACATACTGTTTCTAGAACTGCGCATGTGCCATGGGGATTGGTTGTCCTATCTTCAGGCAGCTGAACATCTCAGAGATGGAAAAGAGTTTTACACATAATAGAGAATTTAAGAAATAAATGAGACCATAAATAATGGACAGCTGGGTACAATTAAATAGATACTTTATTATGTACAATAGTATAGATGAAGTTTCGTGGGTTTATTGGTAGAAGTTTCTGAGAGTTGGGATTTAAGTTTGGTCATGAAAAAATGGTGAGATACAGAAGGATACTGGGGGCCAGGTTAATAGAATGAGTATGATAGACCTTGGTCATGGAGTTTATGAGTTTACCACATGAGACAAGCATGAAATAAACAACCTCACACACACATGTACATGCACTTTATACAAGAGGAGCTGGGGTACTATTGGTACATTTGGGGATCAGGAAAGGGCTTTAAGAGCATGTGGTATTCAACCTCAAATATAAAAGATCTGAAGAATTGCCAGTCAGACTGGACGCCCTTTTGGTGTATATAAATAATACAGATAAGTAGTCTATGTAGCATTGTATTAAAAAGTTCACATTTTGGAGGCAGTGTGCCTAGGTTCAAACCTGGTACTCCTTATTAGCTTTAGTAAGTTTGATTCTGTGTGCCACAGTTTGCTCCTCTGTAAAATGAAGATCAAGAGCGGTTCCTTTCTCCTAGATAGATCTTTTGAGAGGGTTGAATGAGTTAGTATAAAGTCCATAGAACAGTGCCAGCACATACTCATCACTTAAATTTTAGCTATTATTGATAGATTTTTCTCCAACAGGGTCTCAAGGAGAGTGAGGGCTTCCCAGGCAGGTGTAAGGGGAGCACTGGGTGGCAGTGCTCAGGAGAAGGAACACTGTGAGTTTGAAGTAGCGATGGGAGAAAGTCAAACTGTGTGTTGTGGGCATCCCTAAAAGGTAGGGTTGCTCATTCCAGAAGAAGTGTTTCAAGAGGAAGAATTGAATTATATTTTCAGTGTTTAAATGTTTTAAGAAATGTGTGTGTCTGTTATTTCTGTTTTGCTGGTTTATTTAAATATTTATTTTGAGGAGTTTAAGAAATAGTTAATTTTATTAGCTGCCCAATAATTGTATCATGGTTATCTCTCATATGCTATGATTTTATAACTGAAAAGAGCTTTAAATTTTCTTAAGTTATATTTTAGTGTGTTTTCACCATGATTGCCTAACTTAGTCTGTATGATGCAGTTATCCTATAAAGTGAATGACAATAGCTGGTAAACGACCAGAAAGCTATGTTTGACTTGACTAAATCAGATCTATATGTATGAAATTACAAGCCTAATTACTGGTATTTTTAGCCAGAGTCCTTGACAGTGTGGAAGTTAGCTAAATACTTCCTTTTGAGAAAAAAGACATTTGTTTTTAATTCTTTTAATTGCTTAAAGCATGTGATTTTTTAGTGATTGGCTTATAAAGATTTAGATTGGAAATTTTATGCATTGTAAAATTTATCGTAAATCAGTATTTGTTCAGAACCACTTCAGTGTGTTTAGGGCCCAATATTATCATTATCTTCGATGAGCTGTTACTAGTTAACAGTGAAGACATAAATGGAGGACATATGGATGTATACATAAAATGGTATGGTGCGTATATTTCAAACAGACTATGTGTATTAAACAAACACAGCTATTACACGCACACAAAATTGTATGAACTGTTATTCGATTATTTAGGCTAATAGCCTCAAAGAGTAATATGAATGGTCCCCAAATAATTTATTGTCCTAAAATGTTATTTAATGTAATTTAATCAGCAGATTTTGTGGTGTGTTTTGTAAGCATGGTTAGAGAATTTCTCTCTTGAGTGTGTTAGCCAGTAATAAAAATCTAAGCTAAGCTTTTAAGTTCGTGATTGGCCACTAATATTGTAGATCACACGGTTGACCACCTATAAATGTCTGTATTTCTTTATCGTTTTATATTTTTAATGAACTAAATCAAATCACTTAGTAGTTAATATCTTTTCTTAAGATTATAACCTTGAACATTAGTAATTGGAAATAGTTACGTGCTGTCACTATTTACATCTATTTCTGTTTATCTTTCTGAAACTGAAAATTTGGGAACTTTTCTTATACAAGTTCTTGGGTAGATTACTTTATTCTAGGTCATTTATTTACAGCACAGAAAAAATAAGGATTGTTTAAAAGAAGTAGTTTAAATTTTTTGAATTTGGATTTTTTAAGGTTATTATTTTTGTGGTTATCAGATTTTAGTTCTTCCCTGATTTGGAGTAGCCTTAAAAAGTATAGAATGGTTAGGATTTATGGCATTCATCTGATGCCAATGTCAGGATTATTGGACAACTTACTGTGTATCTAGCACTGTGCTTGGGACTCAGAGGTAGTAAGCGCCTGACTGGACTCTGCTCTCCTGGGCTTGCTGGGCTCCTTTAACCAAGCCATTACTTGTAATAAAATGAGATGGCTGCTACGGTAGGGATAGTATTGCAGGAGTACATGTCAGTGGCCCTTAACTTAGTCTTGGTGAGCTACAAAATGTTAGGGGGTTCGGCTTATTTTGACTGTATTATCCCCATAAAGATTGTATCTGTAGGTGATGACTAAAACTGTTAGACTTGGTCTGTTTTCACCTTATGTCTCTCTCAGCAACCACTTACTTATAATTTTTCATATCCTTTTACCTTCTGATTCTTGATGGTGAGGGAATTACCCTTTGGAAGGGATGCAAATTAGACTCTTTTGAGGTGAAAAAACAGACTTCTTAACTGACCTTTGAATGTTTTTACTAACACATTGAATTGGCTAAATTAAAGGAAAGGAAAGTGTAAAGCATAGTGTTTTGTCATACTCACAATGATATTCTTGCCAATCAGTAAATGTTAAAGTAGTCTCAGTTTATAAGGAGGTAACAGGCATCAAATAATTACCTATGTTTTTATATCCATAAAAAATACATTTTTACATATATATATACATATATTTAAGTAGGTAATACATCTTTGATACAGTTAGTTCATACACATAATTAAAAAAATGAGTACAGAAATAGATACAATAAAAAATGAGCATTTCCCCCTTTTCTGTCCCTACTTTTTATCCTTATACTCAGAGGTAAGTCACCCATATTAATTTTTTTGTCTCTTTTTTTTCAGAAATATTTATGCAGACATGGCAAGATCATTTTTTAGAATGTGCACACATGTCCTCAAACACTTTAATAATATAATAGGTACTCATGTGAACCTCTAATTTTTTTAAATTTAGGATTCTCATTCTCCTAAATTTGCCCAAATATCTGCAGTTATAAGCTTAAATTAAAAGCAAAAGCCATAGAGTAGTAAAATATCTACTGGTGAACGAAGCACTGATAAAATTGGGCTCTGTTCACACCTCCTGCATGATTTTAGGTTACCATTCCCACCTATCCAGTTAGTGTCTTTGTCAGTTAATTGCCTATTTTTTACTTTCTTATAATAATAATAATATTTATAGAATATGCATTTAAAATAGTATGAGAGCAGAGTACTTTTACTTTTCTTGAGTGACCAAACATGATACAACACAAACTAGAATCTATTAACATAAATAAGTTTAGAATCTTAATACCTAATCAGTATGTTCAGCCTTGATCAGTCAATAATATTCAGTTTCAGCTTCCTTTAAGTATCTCTCCTGGAATAAGCCTCTGTCTCCTTAGTCTCATGTTCCAAGTTTATTATCTTGTCTACAAATGGACTTCCTTTCCCTGATATAGACCACAATGATTATTTATTCATTTGTTCAGTTGATTCCTAAATGTTAATAGAATGCTTACTCTGTCATATGTGTAAGTTGTACAAGATGTCGATAGATGGTGATTAAAGGAGATCATTTTCCTCTATAATGCATAGACTGGTACCATCTTTTGTCAAGCCATCAAAACTTGAAGCTTCTCAGTCATTTTGGATTCTGATTACTTGATATGTTAACGTTGCACCACATTCTCATTTCACCTGCATATTTATTTTCTGCCATGTAACACGTACTCATTGTGCCCATATATCCTGTGCTTAATCCTATTTGTCTTCATGCTCTTTCTTCAAAGTGCTTGTTATTTCTAATGTGTACTAAAAAATAGATTGGGAATGAATTATTTCAGTTCTGTGCGGTTTTTTTTAAACAATTATTTTAATGTAGTATTTTGAAATTTATTTGAAATAATATGAAATAAATGTACTAAGATTCAGAATTGTGTGAGTTCATTATTTAAGGATGACCTTGAGCTTGGGGACATTTTTAGATCAGTGAATGTTTTGTCATATAGATAATAAGTATTTTAGCATTTGTGATATCATACAATCTCTATCACACAGTCTTGTTCTCTTACCCACCTCTTTTTAAAGCATTTAAAAGAATGCACAGGCCTTAACAAAAAACTGATGGTGGGCTGGATCTAGCTTATGGTCTATAATTTGCTGGCTTCTACTATAGATACATACTTTCATCTGTTATTATTTCTCATCAGCCTAAATTGCCACTTTCAGCCTTGCTCATAGTATTGGCAGTAAATTTCCCAACTTTTGTTTATCTGAAAATATTTTTATTGACTTTTGTTTTTAAAGAATATTTTTGCTAGATATAAAATCCTAGTTCGACTTTTTTTTTCGGCCCTTAAAAAATACTTTGCCACTCTCCCCCAACCCTCCACTGCCCTCAATATTGTGCAGTTGCAATATGACATGACTGTGTTGTTTCCTTTGTATTCATCCTGCTTGGGGTTCATTGAGCTTATTGAATCTGTTGGTTGATGTTTTTAGTCAAATTTGAGAAAAAGTCATCATTTCTTTAGCTATTCTTTCTTCCTATTTTCTCTGTCTTCTCCTTTTGAGACTTTAGATTACTTGGTATTGTTCTACAGGTACTTGAAACAGTTGTTTTGCAGTCTTTTTCTCTCTGTTTCTGTTTGGATAATTTTTGTTTTCAAGTTCACTTGTCTTTTCTTTCACAGTGTTTCATCTGCTGTTAACACCATCCAGATAATTTTTATTTTTGATATTGTATTTTTTGTTATATTTCCCGTTTTACAGTTTCTATATTTCTTCTGAAATTCCTTTATTCTTTATCTTTTACAATATTTTTTTCTGTAACATCTTTATCATATATTAAAATTATTTTAAATTCTTTGTCTGCTAACTACAACATCTGTCATTTGTATGTCTTTCTTTTTACTGCTTTCTCTATACATGTCACAATTTCATATTCACATGCCTAGAAATTTTTTATCCTATAGATAACAATGTGGTAACGTGGTTAATATATTTTACAAGCTCTGGATTCTGTCATCTTCATCTGAAGATTAAGTTTAGTTCTAGCAGATAGTTAAATTACTAGCAAATCTTTTGAAATTTGTGGAAGCTTGATTTAAGGCTTTTCATAGTGGGTCTGTTTGATTTGCCCTAGTTCAGAATGTGATGTCAATCCTAAAGCATGGCCTTCTGAGACTTTAGTGGAAATACAAGGTGTTTACCTGGCTTCTTTATAAGGGCAGGACTTGAATTCCCAGTAGTGATAGCTTCTGTGGCTACTTTGCTCAGTTCTCTCAGCCTGCTCTTGGGTTGCTTTTCCTCAAATTTCTTGAAGTCTTACCCTTCACATATGTAGTTCAAGAGTCATCCAAGGATTATAGATTCTGGGCTCTCTCCTTTTTGAATTTCCTCCTTACCCACCTAATTTCCTGCTATTGGAGCAGTCCCAGACTCTGCCTGTGTCTCCTCTACTACCGCTTTCTGCTTAAGGCATGCTCTTCTTAGACTAATGATTGATTACCCTTTGGAAAAAGGCCATTGAAATGTGGATTGTATCTCATTTGCTTCTCATCCTCAAGTCCCATCCAGTTTCTGCCTGCTTTTGCTAACTTTTTAGTACCACTTTCTTCTTCTTCTTCTTTATTTTTTAAAATTTTGTCAATAATTTTATTGTATTGGCAGGAAAATTAGTTCCATGTAAACCACTCTGCCATTACCAGAATCCAAAAGTCCTAAATGAGTAGATACTACATTCTTGCTATCAGTGGAGTATTTTTAGATTAGACAGATAGATGGTTATCTAAAGGGTTAAGGGACTCTGAGAAGCCTCCTAATATGGCAACGTGGAGGAATAAAATAGTGCTCTGACTTTTTGGTTCATGAGTTTGGTGTTCCAGGTTAGTCAACTGTCAGCTGGTTGTAGGTGAATGGATGGGAGACCTCACCACCGCAGTGCTCTCCATTATACACTGTTGTGACAAAAATAGATTGATTATGAGTGGGATATGTACTACGAGAACTTTGCTTTATTGTCCTTTCTTACTTTTGGTATTGTGAGGTTATCACTATTTATTGTACAGTCATCCCCTCTTATCCACGGTTTTGTTTCCTGTGGTTTCTGTAACATGCGGTCAACCACAGTCCTAAAATGTTAAATGGGAAAATTCCAGAAATAATTCATAGTTTTAAATTACACGTTGTTCTGAGGAATGTGATGAAATCTGCACTGTTCTATTCCATTCTGCCCGGGACATGACTCATTTCTTTGTCTAGTGTATCCACACTGTATATGCTACTAGCCTGTTAGTTACTTTGTAGACAGCTCAGTTGGGGTGGGGGGGGGCGGGGAAGATGGATGAGAGGGAGGGAGAGTCACTTCCCATATTCACATGATTTTTATTATATTGTTATAGATGTCCTGTTATTAGTTATTTTTGTTAACCTCTTACTGTGCCTAATTTAATAATTAAACTATCAGAGATCTGTTATGTATATGAAAATACATAGTATATATAAGGTTTGGTACTCTGTGCGGTTTTAGGCATCCACTGAGGGTCTTAGGACATATCCCCTGTGGAAAAAGGGGACTACTATATCTTATTCGTTCTTACACATTAATGTGTTTTATTTGATTAATGTATTTTTATCTCTACTAGAGCTTGGGTTCTGAAGGGAAGACACTATATCTATCTCAAAGCCTTGCACATGAGATGTACTATTCCAAACACAATGCCTGATATAGTGATATCTGTAATTTTTTCTTTTCTATCTACTTTCCTCTACTCTGTACAAAGAGGTGTTAAATATAATTGGTCTGGTAAATTAAGAAAAGGAACAGATTGTTTCAGTCACCCACTTTCCCCTCTTTTTTTCATGTGGCTAAATAAGAATAGTTTGTACTAATAAGAGCTACATTGTTATACGTGGGGAGAAATTTAATTACTGAAAAAATAAAAACATGTTCAATACCACTGTGAAAATGCACCTTTTAATCTTCTTCATTCAGAATGCAAAAGAATAGTGAAAATGTAGATTAGGTCTATATCAGAAGTTCTTAACCTGGGTTTAGTGTCATCACAGATTGCTGCATTCTCTAAGGTATGCAGAAGGATGCCTGTGTGTGTGTCTGGGTATCTCACTTCCTGGGAAAGACTGCATTGTGGTCATAGGATTTTTTTTGAGGTTTCATTTTATTTTTTTTCAATTAAAGTTTTTAATTGAAAATGTGGTGGATTAGTAGTGAAGTAGGGTGGAGATATTCTAATTTTAAAACAAAACAAACAAAACAGCGTGTCCATATAGTTCTTGTGTCATTTTATCTTTAAAAGTGTGTGTGCGCGGGTACACAAATATGAAAAAGAACCTGGAACTTAGTGTGCCAGTATACTAACTGGTTAATTCGTGTGGTTCAAATATTGTTTTCTTCTACCACATATTTTTGTTTACATTTCAGAACTAAAGTAAATTTCAGTGTTAACTGATTCAAACAGAAAAGAGTAAAATGTACAATGACATATATTCCTTTCTTACTTGGCTCCCTTTCCCCAGGGGTGACTGTTAACAACACACTCACATTCATTTTTAAATGTCTACACAATGGAGAGTGAACTGTATACATTGGTCTACTCCCAGGGTTTTGTTTTTTGATTTGTTTATTTAACTTTATATTTTAGAAAGCTTCCCAGTCTTCACATTCTTACCTTCCCCCTGCCTCACTAAAAGGAATTGAGAACACTGACTATCATATTTCTAGAAATAATTTTCTGTTCTTTTTATTGCCCTATTCAGCTTTGGTACGTACAGACCTGACTCCTAGTGGTAGTTCAGAAATTATTTAATTTCCTCTTGGCTCTGATTATTTCTGAGACAGTGACCTTTATTGAATGCTTGTATGCTGGGCCTTTAGATACTTAGCTTCATTTGCTTAAACACTGTTACATATTGCTTTTTGATTATGATTATTATTTAAAATGTAATGCTATAATAATACATTAGTAATTTTTTTTGGCCCTTTTTATTTCCCTTTTAAACTTTTCATTATGAAGTTTGAAAGTGTCTGCAAAATAGAACCGCTGTTCGCCTGTCATTCAGTTTTAGTAATTAATAGCTATAGCCAGAGTGTTTTCATTTACTACCTTGAGCATTTCTCCCTCCCATAATATTTTAAAGCAGACTTCAGGTATATTATTTCATTAATATGTTTTTATTGTATAGGCTCCAAAAGAGGAATATTTTTTCACATATTTACAATACCTTTATGAAACCAAAATAATATCAGATATCCTGTCAGTGTTTAAATTCCCAGTTCTCTGCAGTGTCATAATTTCTTTAACCTTTGTTAAAATCAGGACTAATAAGTTCCACACATTTTATAGGTTTTTATGTCTTTTTATGTACTTCTGATCTATAGGTAACTTTTCATTTCTCTCTCTTTTTTCTTTGCAAATTGTCAGAGAAGCTAGGGTTTTTGTCTTATAGAGTTATACCATTGGTCACATATATAAATTTTTTAAAAAAATTGTTTTAAACTGGTTGCTTTTAAGTTTCCAGATATCCTTTAGATATCATCATTATATTTGCACATGTATTTGTTGTCCAGTATAGCTCTATTTATGGCTTTGAGTTACCAGTCAAATACATGCTTGTAGACTTGAAATATGGAATGTTCTTTGAAGTAAAAAAAAAAAAAAAAGTCAGATAAAATTACCTTGAAAACAACTACGAGCTGTGCCCATACCTATGCAATAGATAGTTTACTGTGTCCACTAAGTTTATGATAGGGACTCAAGGAAGAAAAATTCTTGTTTCTATTGTAATTAGAATATAGTCAATCGTTGAACGCCATACACAGAGAACCCTATTCAGAGTCTGAGATGTGGAATAGATGTTATGGAGATTAAGTCTTTTCATGAAGGTGAATGTTGCTGAAGGGAAATGTATCAACTAGGAGGCCAGGGCTTGAACCAGGGTAACCACACATCCAAGTTTATGAAGGGAAGAAGGGCGGAGCTGAGCTGTTCATGTGCAGAAGGGGCCAAACTGAAATATCAAAATATTATTTACCCCAAACCGATGTTTCATTCAGTTAGAAAAAAATGTAGTTGTAGCCTTTCCTTTCTGGTCTTCTGTGCCTCTAAATATTCTTCTTCTTACCCAAAAGGAGTTTGCAGTTAATCCCACTATTTCTTTCCTTTTTCCCTCACATTTGTAATTTTTGTCCCTTTTCCCCCAACTTCTTGAAGAATATAGATTTATTTGTACTTGTGGTAGTAATTTGAGATCACAGAACAGACCCAGTAGAACAAGAAATCTGAAATATCAATATATTATTTATCCCGAGTCATAGGATAGTTTTGTCAGAGTTCTTGGTAGGCCCTGAGCATTAACTATTTCCTGATGTGAATGAATGGAGAGTGGGCTTTCAGAGTGGCAGTGAGGGGCCTGTGCCAAGAAGCGCCCCCAGGTCCGTAGAAAGTAAGTGACAGCACACCTATACCTTTGGTCACCTCTCCAGAGTTCACTATGCTTAGTTTCTGTGTGTTTGCTCTAGGCAATAATAATTTCTTCCCTCCCTCCCTCCTTCCCTCCCCCCCTTCCACCATCCTCTTTAATAAGAGGGCCTTTAAAAACTGGAGGAAAAAATGGATGTACTATTAAGCTGACTGGGGGTGAGGCACATAGCCAGCCTGAAGAGCCAGAAGAATTTTTTCCTGTCTTTCTTTGAGATCCACATGTCCTGGGTCTTTCTCATTCATCTCTGCCTCTATAGTCCTAAATTCAGGGTGTGAGCGTTTGTATGGTGTAAGTGTGTGTATGCACGCATGTGGTCAGACACATGCATATGTGTACATGTGTGACTGTTACGGGGTTAGCAACCCAAGTAAACCTGGTGCCTAACCTCTCAGTATGGAACGTTCTGCCAGCCATCATGTGTCTTTCTCTCCCCCACTATTGTTACCATGACTACCCCCTTCCATTCACTGTCTGAGAAATCATCAAATAGGAAGAGGAAACCACTGTTGTCATACTCTAATTATAATATCTAAACCACAGTGGACAAAGTATTTTAATGTGATTATTAGAAAACTGTATTAATCTATGTCAGTTTGCAGTATCTTTTCACAATAGTTTATTATGTTTAAATAATTTTTAAAATTTTCAAACATAGAATTTTCAAACATAGAATTTTCAGCTTGAAATTTATTTTCTAGTCTAGGGCTCACATTAATAATAAACATTAGACCTGTTTCTGATATTATACTTATTAAGAATATAAGCTTTGGCTTTGTTTTCTAGCTGGACATCCATAGCCAGAAAGCACACATGGAGCTTTGGAGCTTTCCCTTTCATATCCTCCATGGTATCTACAGACTCAGCAGCTTCTTTGATAAGGCAGGCAGATGATGTTCCTGCTTTGTCCCTGTTACTTGATAAAAAGTTGCTTCTAAGAGCTGGTTGATAAGGCTCCTCCTAACTACTTGAGTTTTGTACAGTTTGGGATCTTGATCTGATAATATCTGTAATTTAGAGAACATTGATTTTCAAGTTTGGCTGCCTCTTGGAATCACCTGGGAAACTTTTTAAAATGCTAATTTAAGTGGTATGGGGTTCAGCCTCAGTATCAAGATTTTTAAACAACTCTAATATAAGTGATTCTAATATGCAAAAGAGTTTGAGTTTTACTGTTTTGGGTGATGTATACAGTGTCATCAAACCAGGAGCTGGAAGAGTGGCACCAAGGGACTCAATTTGACTTCGCACTAAATTGCTTTGGCAGCTTTCTAAAGAAGGAGCTTTTCAACTTAAAGCTTAACCCCTTGGCTGGATTCCTTTTGGGCTGTCAGATAGTGTGGGGGTTTGGGAAGGAGACTTTAGGAGAGTGCTTTGCTTTTACCTTCTTAGGGAATTGTGCTCAACTGTATAGCCAGTGGTCTTCTTAGTGCCCTCTAGGGATAAAAAGATGTAATTACCCTCTTTTAAAAGTAGAGTTTGAGCAGGGGCCGGATGTACAGTTCTCAGCTCTGTTGATCAAGGCTAAGTAACTATAAAGTGAAACCAGATGTTATTAAGGGACAAAAATAATTTTAAAGCCTTAGGTGGTTTTCTGTATGTCTATGTACATTTTCTTATTTTCATGGTCAGTTTTGATATCAAGATGATTTTCTTATGGAGGAATATTGTATTTAGTTGATCCATAATTTTAAACATATAATGGAACTTATGGAACTTATGTCTACTTTTCTCTTTGAATTATTTACATTTTTCTCAGTGTCACAATGGGAACCTGCTTTCTGAAAAGGATAAATGAGCAATTTTGCAAAGAGCAGGCTATAAAACTATAGCAAGATTAGGCATTTCACATTTTAAATTTTATTATGGCATATTTTGCTCCTTATTTTCTTCACTATTCCTTGACTTATTATCATACTAAGTTAGGAGATTGTTCATGTCTTGGTAACTTTTATCTCCACCTTGCTTTTCCCATAGCCAGTCTAGACCTTTTTGGAATCCTTGAGCCCTTTATCAAAATTGATTACAACCTCTAGCAAGAATTTTTGGGGGCCCTCAGATAGATGTTCAGCTCCCCTCCTCTACCTTTGGTTTCTACATCTTCTCTTTTATCAGTTCCTTCCTAGACATCTTGTATGGCATATTTGGTTGATCACACGGACAACTCTCCAGCACTGTCATCTCACAGAATTCTGTGCCTTTCTTCCTGGAAAAATCCAAAATTGGCATTTCTTCTCCAGTTTTTCATCCAAATTGCCAACCTTTGTTAGAATAAATAGCAGCGGAGCCACATTGGAGCCATGTAAAATTCATGGATTTTCACACGCATTGGAGCCACCTAAAATTCTGCACATTGGAGCCACCCCAAATTTATGGATTTCCACATTCACAAATCTCTAGTTACTATTCATCAGTGCTTTTTTTATCCTTAAAATTGGTCAACTCTTCCATTCCTATCAGTAACTTTGTCTAATTTTCACCAGTTTCCAATACCTCTTATACAAACACTAAACTCCTATTTCCTTGTAGACAACCATATCTCTTATTTCAATAAATTTGAGGTAATTCATCTGAACTCCCTCAAAATCTTCCTTCCTGTCAGCTGACTTTACACCTGACCTACCTTCCTCCTTTTTCCTCAGACCTCATAGAATCACCTGAGTATTTATTTCCTTGTTCAAAAACAACCCTCCTCCTTTGAACTCTTCTACTCTCTCCAGAGCCTTGTGCCTTGTTATCCTCCACTCTTTCCTGTATCTTTACTCTCTTTTTTATTGGTTCCTCTCCTTGGGTCTATAAGCATCTTTGAAAAACACACCAAACCAAACAGCCTTCCCTTAACTGTTTCTCTCTGATTCCATAGTTTACTCTCACCTGGCTAATTTCTTTGTTTAGGATATTTATTAGAATACTGCTTGGTTAATATAATGAAGTGTATCCCTTTATAGTCATTGTTAGAGGTTTTTGTCTGTCTAGTTTTTGTTTTTTAGTTTTTCTTAACACAAGAGATGAATGTGATTTGATCAAGTGCATTTTGCTCATTACTTAAATTACCTTTCCCCCGCCCTTATCCCGTTTGCTGTTATAGCTTATATATGCTTCCAAATATTGAAATGTCTTTGCATACTTATTTTACACCCTACTTGGACATGACTTTCTTACTTTTGAACATAATTTTGGGTGTATAGATTGATTGTTGCATCCCTAGTCATGTGTGAGACTTGTCTGTAGTATTGGTTTTTCTGCCTCTTTGTTCTCATTTTGATATCCACGTTATTTATACCCGTTTTATGAAATGACTTAGAACTCCTTTTGTATTATTTTGTGCTCTGGAACAGTTTAGGAAATGCTTTATTCTTCAAAATACGAAAAAATTTGATAAAACCGTCTGGTCCTGAACCTTTACAAAAGGAAATTCTGTGTCATTCTCTAGTAATTTTTTCAAGTTCATTCATGGTTTTTATTCCAGTCGAGTTTTTCTCTTCTTGGATCAAGTTGATTAATTTTATGTTTTTCTAAAACTTAGTAGTTAATCACAGTTTATGTCTCTGATTTTTTTCACTTCAAGCAGTAATTTTCAATTTGAAATATTACTGGTCTGGACTATCATTTTCATCAGTATTGTAGAGTGTCTTCTTCCTCAAAGATGTAGGTCTAGAGGGGTGCAAAAGATGTGTATTTTTTAGGTTAAAATGTGTTGCTTATAATGGAAGATTTACTTAAACAGAGACTCATGGACATGGACAATAGACTCGTGGTTACCAGAGCGTGGGTGGAGGAGGGAGGTAGATGGGGTAAAAGGGGTTGAATATGTGGTGATAGAAAGAACTCTAACTATGGGAGGCGAACACACAATGTAAATATATATGCTTTACTGTTAGAATATTCAACTGAAACTTACCAGATTTCATTAATCAATATAACCATAAAAAATAAATTAATTAATTTAAAAAAATGGAAGATTGACTTAGCTGATTTAGTGGTGAACACCAGGATAATTTTCATTTTGAAGCGCATGTATAAAGGGTTATGGATATTGGATGCATTTTTAACATTACATCATTGTCGTATATTTAGTCTTATTGAAATAGCTCTGGCAGTTGACAGTAAGAGTAAGGAGCTTGCACTGATGTGTAATGAAGGGACGTAGGAGTAAGGCTTATTCAGTAGTAAAAATAGTACAGTCACATATGGTAATGTTTTTTCAATCAGATGGTATCTCTTTCAGTAAATAGAGGTGCCTTTTACAGTTCATTAGGATCTACTTCATAAAATTTTATGGTTAGCATTTTCATTTTGTGTTTTCAGGGCTAAGTGAAGAGGGAGAATGTTAGAGTAGAGTATAGGTGCCTATCAAAACAGCAGGAAGGAAGGATGAGCTGATAGAATAAGATAGAATTGATTTTTAAAATTTAGTTTTCAGTTATAGTTAACATTAATTTCAGGTGCACAACATAATGATTAGATATTTATAAGCCTTATGAAGTAACCACCCCAGTAAGTCTGTTACCCATCTAACACCGTATGTAGTTATTATAATATTATTGACTGTATTCCCTATGCTGTACTTTACATCCCTGTGACTATTTTTATAATTGGCAATTTATACTTCTTAATCCTTTTCAAGGTAGAAATTATTGAAATCATTGAAAGACTGAATGGAGTACAGTTGATTCAGATGCTTTTAGTGTACTAATACAGTTTACCAAACATAGAAATCATTTATAATGTTAAAGGGTTGCAGTGCTGAGTTCTTAAGTAAAACAGTCAAATGCCGATTTTCAATATTATGTGCTAGGTATTCCTTTTTCTCTTTTTCAGAATATATCAGTGTTTTATCTGTGTCACTTCTCAGGTCCGCCTTATTGTCATTATTACTAATGATCATGAAATATAAAGCTGTAGAGAAATGGGCTTCTTCATGCATGGTTTGGTGGTAGCACAGAGAAGGGAGGGATAAGCTCTGAATGAGGTGCCCTAGAGAAAGCAACATCTCAAAAGGATGTCATATAGAGAAAGAATGGAATGGGAGGGGCATTCTGGAAAATCTTAGGGATCCGGCAGAGCCTGCACTCAGGGGTGGCATTATACAAGATTGTTCATAGTATTTACCATTAACAAGTAGTTTCTGTGCTTTACCAAAGAAGAAAAACTAAAAAGGAATAAATTTTTAATAGTTTTAGAACCAAAATATAACCTATAATATTACTACCCCTTCTCCTTGCATGTCACTTTGTCAGCCCTGGGCCTTTGTGTATCTTAGGGGAGATTGTGAATCCTTTCATGTGTTGCTGAGATCTTTTCCACAGGACAACTCTGAGTATATTTAGTAAAAATTGAATTAATTAGAACATTAACATCTTAATTTAAATACAGGAAGAACTCATTGCAATTAAGAATGCATTACTTACTTTAAATTTACCAACATTGTCTGAGTGTCTATTTTGCATGTATAATTTATTTGTAATCAATAGCAACAGAGAAACTATTTATTTCTGAATATGTAGTTCTCTTGTGAAATTGTTACCTGAGATAACAGTGACAGTGGGGAGGGCATGATGGAAGATGTTTCAGAATCTGAGATTCCATGCTAAACAACACAACACCCCCCACCCCACATCAAGGCCTATAATGAGATGTGTTAATCCTGGGAAGTGAAAAGGATGAAAGGGCAGATGAAAAAGGGTGAGATAAAAAAAAGGCGTGTTGAGAACTGCTACTTATATCAGTGAGTTTCAAGCTGCAGGTTTACAATTCAGCAGTGAGTTGTGAAACCAGTGTAGTTGGGCAGAGCAGCATTTTTCATTCTTAATAGGAAAGGATAAAAAGAAGAATGTGGGTAAATTTGTTTCTAAATTATGTATACACATATGTATGCACATGTAATTGGTTGGAATGTAAAATACATTTCTTGCTCTGGGTTGCAGTGAAAAAAGTGATAAATATTGTTTTAAAATATTAGTAAATTGCCTTGTGTAAACAAATTAGGAGCATATAATGAATGACTGCTTTTTCTAGTTTTAGATATTGTCTTTAAAACGTCATATTTTACCAGGAGAATCATAAAACATAGGTTAAATATAGACAAGACTTTTCATAAAAATTGAAGCAAAAGCTTTTAAAAACAGCTGCTTACAGGCTCTCTAATCGAAGACTGTGTTAACTTTTGAACTGTAGCTCTAGGTAAAAGGATTGAAGTAGATGCTCACATCTAACATGATAGATATCCTAAATCTACCTATCTGTACACTGTTATCATCAAGAGAAGAAAAAACGTAATTTAATTGAAAGATTTAAAAACAAAGACTAGTGTTCTATGATCAATTGTAAATCGAGGTCGTGTATGTAAGAATTTGTTAAAAGTAGAAACAGAAGATGGCCAAACCTCAGTATGCTGTTAAGCAGTAGCTATTTTTTAGTATATGTGCTGCCGAAGCGAGCACAAGTAATACCTATTTCTTAAATATGTGTGATTTCATGAGTTTTTGTTGCTTTAAGCCACAATTGATTCTGTTAACAAAAAGTTGTTTTATTATATAATGCCAAATTATGTGTGTGAACTTAAACACAGTTTTTACTATACCTATAGTTATACACACACACACACACACACACACAGAAAAAATGGTGGATTTTTATGTTTTTCATGGACTGTATATTCAGATTATGTGACTTTTTTACATTTTGAGTGTCTGCAAGGTACTTAGTGTATTGTATTTTTAGAAATAGGGCTTTGTCCTTTTGTCATTTGTATTAATATAAATTTCATCTATACATTTGATATTTTAAGATTACTGTTGCATGCAGGGTCCACTTTCTGCTTTTAATGAGTTCTTTATTTTTCAGGACTGTTTTTAGTTTTCACTCATCATTTCATGAGAAATAACTAATATGTGTAAATAAGAAAAATTCTATTATTTTCACAGGTTGGATCTGTTCCTCATAAATCTTATTCTAGATCTAATAATTAGCAGGAAGGAATTAGCACAATGCTGAGGGGAATGCATTTGTCAGGGTGAAAATTTAGTTTTTCTGACCATTGCTGATATATAGTATCTAATATTTCAAACTAGCTTGTTCCTTTATTCTGCTGTTCCCCTTCTGCCTTGATTCAGCAGGGTGGATGGATTGATCAGTAAGCAATTCAAAGAAATTTGATGAGTGAATCAAAGGTTTTCTGAATTTCTGGGGTTTTTTTGACAAGAATAATGGGGGACGAGGCAGGTAGACCAGAGGTTGAAGGGCCTGTGGTAGGACCTGTGCCTGTTGTTGACTTGGGGAAGGATGCCGTTTTGAAGGTTATGTCTTCCGTGGCCAGTAGTGGTAAGTTTAGCATTGAAGACTGTTGGGGGAGCTGATCGTGTATGTTGGAAGGCATAAATGGCTTAAGTACCAGTATTCTGAAAGCCTTTAACTTACACTTTGTGGACTATCTAAAATATCGTATAATTATTGGTACTGTATTTATTTCAGTACAAAATAGTACCCTGGGAATTTTATAAATTTTACCATCATAATAAGCACTTAAACCACTGCATTAAACATGGAATTGGCCTCTGTCTTAGTCATCAAATACACACACACACACACACACACACACACACACACACACACACACACACATCCTTATACAATTTAAATTTAATGTTATCAAAGTAGAACATGTACTTATTTACAAAATCCAATTGTTCCCAAAGCCTCAGATGGAAGAACCACAGGCCCTGGGTCCACAGTTGCCTCCCTCTCCTGTCTGCTCCAGAGGCAGCCCTTCCACATCTTTGTTAGTTGTTACTTCTGGGTTACACCTAACCTTTCAAAACTTTGTGCATATATAACAGTTCTGTAGTCATTGGTTTTATTTAATGCATAGATAATTCTGTCCTGGCACCAAAAATTGGCAGTGTTGGGTGTCATGCTACTCTTTAGCTCTTTTCCTTTTATTTTTCTTTCTTCCATGTTTGACTTAGCTTTTAGAGCAATTGTGAACTTTGCTTAGATTTGTTTCTAAGCTAGTAGGCATTTGTTATATCTCTGATAAATTCTGTTGGGCACTTATATGGCTTCATAAGGAAAGTATTTTTAGTTATATTTATTAGTTATTTTCTAACTATAGTTCAGTATTTAAAATGCACCAATTATTTGCATTATGGAAACAATTAATTAGAAGTGGTCCTTGTGACTAAGACATGATTAAAATTACAAAAATTTCAAAAGGGAATATGTCACTACTTTAACAAATTACATATATTTCATAAATAATTCAACAAATATATATTATGCATCAGGCACTGTTTGTATTTGTTTTAGTGTGTTCTCATTTGTATATGATGAATTGATTCATAATATTTTCTTTGTTTTCTTTAGACAAAATTGAAGAAGCACAAAAAGAACTTAATGGGGCGGAAGTATCAAAAAAAGGTAAAATAAAATCAACCCCAGTATAAACTTTTTTTTTGCAAAGATTCCTATATAGATACTTATAAATACAGCCTTACTAAATAATTTAATATAAGCATATGATACAATTAACAAATCACCTTAATACCTAAAAGTATATGGACTTTGCTTTATGAAATGTTTAGCTACATTGCATATCCTGTAACTGTTTTCTGTGTATTAACATATTGCTAGTGGGAGTATGATTGTTGTAGGGAATGAAAGTGCTGGTAGGAATGAAGATTGTAGCTCTTTTGAAAGCCCTGTTTGTGAGACTGCCCCATAGCAATAAAAATACTAGTATAATGGATACTGATGCTTATGTTTACTCATGTATGTGCGTATGTGTGTTCATGTAATGCAGTATTTTTTTGAAACAACAATAACCTTAGACAACTAAAATAACCTGAAAGCTAGTTAAGAAATAGTTGGATAAATTTTAACACATTCATTTTTTGGAATGTTATACAGCTTTTTATTATTATTTTATTATTATTTTTGCTGACTGTGATAATTTGTTGCTAAATGAGAAGAGTGAAATTACAATGTACCATGTAAAATATGATGCCATTTTTTGGTTCAAGCAAAAGCATACATACACACACACTTATACAGAATTGGATAAAGTTTGAAAGGATTTATAAACAAATATCTTTACAATGGTGAGAAAAAAGGCAGTGGAAGATGATTAACTTTCACTTATATATCTTTGTGTCCTTTCACTAGTTACAGTTGGTATGATTTTGTATAAATATAAGAATTATAAAGGCAAACTTGGTTTTCATCATAGGAAGCATAATGATTCTTTTTCCATGTGATCTGAAAAAATACATTTGATGTAGAACAATCTGTGGGGAGGGGAAGACAGTGAGTTGGATGGTGTCCTAACACTCTCTGTTAATGACTAAAATTGATTAAAAGGATATAAAGTTCTCTATGGCATATTTCATGATTTATTATTTCTTTGTCCTTGTTATATCTTATAATTACAGTAGAATATTTTCACAGAGTAAATTAGCCATGTAGGATTACAATTGAGAATCTTTTAAAAAATACATATATTTTCTATCTTCAGTGGAAATTTTTTCTGACTGTCCAGGTTCTCCACCCCTGGGACCAACCTGTGAAAATTCCAAGATTGTTTGGGGCTGGTCTGACTAGTTGGGCTGTGAAATACAACAACCTTAAAGAAGTGTCCTCCTCCTTTTTATCTGTCTCCCCTTGCCCCTTTCCTCCATGCAATATCTGGAAGGTCCATATTAAATATGACCCTTTCACTACATTCTTGCAGAAGAGCAAGTCTAGAAAGAGCAGAGAAGGCACCATACCCATGCTATCTCTTTGAAAGGTCCACTGAAGATCCCTTCCCCACTTGTTGTAAGCATAAAGCATTTAAGACACTGAGGCTATAAGAGACTTTAGGATTAAAACTTCATTTTTCTTAGTCTGTTTCACATCTAGTAGTGGTTTAGAGCTGCTTCAAGTAGCAAAATAAATGTGCTTGTCTTCATTTTCCTTCTTTCTTATCTCTGTGGCAGAGTTTTAAGAACAGTGAACTAAATGCCTAATAGGAAGGAGGAACCCGAACAAAAGTTCTAGAAAAAGAAAGTGGATAATGAGGTTTAGAATAATCTAGTGGGCTACATTTGGCAGGCTGCACTTATTTAAGACCTAGGATGAATACCAAATGAGCATTGTTCTGTGCAATTCACTGCCTAAAATTACTACTTGGCTTTCACTTTTATATAAACATTCTGGGAAAATTAAAAATAAAATAGTTTTCCTCTCAAATATAATAGAGTACTATCAGTTTGTCTTTAACAACATGAGATAAAATCTTTGAGTGATAAAGATGTTGTTAATTCTCAAATCTTTGCTTGCTGAGCTATCTGTTTTATTAAAGGGAGTTCATTTCTCCCTTTGAAGAATATACTTTAAAATTTAGAGTTTTTTATTGTTTTTATTGATTAAAGTGAGTCATCTAGGATAGATCACTTTTTAACTGTTTTTTCAATAAGCTTTTGTTTTATTTCCCCCTGCAAGCCTGATTTTTTTTTTTCCCCTACATCTGGCTTTCTTCTGTAATGCTCACAGTTCTTAGGCTTTGTCTCCATTATAGCTATTTGTAGTCTTTATTTAAGCTTCTTTCTACCCCCTCCATTTTTAAACATTAGGATAAGCAACTAATTTATCTTCAGAAATATTTAACATAATGGCTCTTAAACACACACATACACAAAACCTTGTTCATTGAAAAATTTAAAAAAGATATCTTTCTTGTTTTATGACATTTTAAGGAAAGATTAATCTGCTTGTGTACTATGGTGTCATAGAAACTGACTTTTGCCCATTACACCCCAATAGAATATAAAAGTGCACTTAATTTATGTTAATGTATCTTCTTTCTCTTTGCTTGTGAATGGAAATCAGATGACTTTATTTTTATTTTCATTAACTTGGGGGAAAGTGCAGCATGCAACATGCATACAGTTCATATAATATTATATTCTTCTTTACTGTGCTATTTACTTGTTCTTAACATCCCTTGTGCTCAACAATATTTCTGAAATTATTGAGCAGGATTTAAATAAAATAGTGAATGTCACAGATGTGGTGATGGAATCTGTATAAAATAAACTGAAATATAGATCAATTTATTAGGAGAGCTTCTATGTGCTATCTCTTGAATAAGCCTTAATTTTAATACTTTGTTTTAAATTTTTATAATATGATATTTGACATGAACTAATATGTATAAAGTATTAAATTAAAAAGCCTAAGAATAACATGGTAATCTTTGATTTTAATACCCAATTTAAGAACTGGCATGTTGCTAACACTGTTGCATCAACCTGCATGCTAGTCTTTATTGCGTTCCCCTATTTGCTCTGTCCTCAACTTCATGTTCATAGTTTTAGTGCTTCTTAATTATGTATACTTAAAAAATATACTTTTTAGTTTTGGTTGAGTTTTAGCTTTAAAAATAAAATTAGGTTATATAGTTATAACAGCTTTTTCACTCAGCATTGTCTTTGAGATTCATGTATGTTGTTGCATGTAGCTATTTTTTTAATTGCTGTAATAATGTTTCATTGAGTGAAATGATTTGTTCCTCCTCTCTTGTTGATGATTTGAGTTCTTCCTACCTTTTTGCTGTCACAGTGCAGCTATGAATATTCTCATATCCTGGTGCACATGGGTGGACTATATAGGGAATGTAGATGTTCAGTACATAAGATGATGCTAAATTGTTTTCCAAAAACTTTTTATTTGAACTTTACATTCCTGCTATCAGAATGTAAGGATTCACTTTGTGTTATCCAGTACTTGGTATTGTCTGTCTTTACATTTTTTCTAGTTGAATAGGTATAAAATACTATTTTGTTCTACCTTGATTTAATTGTCTCTGCATTCTAATGATGTCAAACATGTCTTTATTTTTATTCTATCTGCTTGAAGTCTTGCTGGTATCTTGTAAGCATTTTAAAAATCTTTTGTCATTTTCTTAATATTTTAATTATCAATTTCATGTGTTCTAGTTTGGGGCTTGGTTTTTTTTTTCTTTATTTAAAGTGCCTATTAGTAAACAGAAATTCTTGATTTTAATATTATCAACATATTAATATTTTTTATGATTAATATTTTTAGATGGGATTTTTTTATGTCTTAAAATCTTTCTTACCACAAGATCTTACATATTTTTTTTTCTGTTTTCTTCTAAAAATCTTTTACCTTCAGTTTAAAAATACACCTGGAGCTGAGTTTTTAAAAATATGGTGTGAATTAGAGTTCCCATTCTTTTCTTCACCTCCATGTGGATAACCATTTGTCCCTAAAACATTTATCAAGAGGATTCTCCATTTTCTCTCTCTTTTATGTTACTTTTCTTTATATCTATGAGTTTGTTTCTTAGCTTTCTATTCTGTTCTGTTTGTCCATGGGTTAATATCACAGTTTGTTAATTACTATCACTTTGTTGTCTTGATATACAGTAAGGCAAATTCCTAAAATTATTCTTTTTACCTGAGTGTTTTAACTGTTTTTTTGCTCATCCATTTAAATTTTAGAATTAGCTTTTTAAAAAACGTGTATCTTTGAGATTGCATGACATTGGGACAAACTTAACTATAGTCACAATTTTTTAGCTTTCCTACACATAAAGATAATATATTTGTGATAACTTGTGTTTTCTTTAATGTTTTATAATTTTTTTCCATATAGATCTTGTACTTATTTTATTGGATTTATTTCTTGGGGCTTATTTACTGATTTTGTTGCAGTGTGGGGGGGCGGGTAGGGAGGGAGGGAGAGAGGGAAGGAGATAGAGGAAGAAAATGTTTTCTGGCACTTGTTGACAAATAGAAATGCAATATATTTTTGTATATTCATCTTATATCCAGCACCTGGATGAATTCATTCATTCCAAGAACAGTAATTTCAGCTGGGAGTAATGAAAGCTTTGTTTCTTCCTTTTTAAATAATTGTTTCTTTTAGTATTTCCTTATTTTACTTAGTTGACTACGGTAGGATGCCAAGAGAATAATAGTGTTGTCATCCTAGACTTGTTCTTGATTTTAAAGGGAATTCTTCTAATATTTCATCATAAAATGTTTGATGTCTTTTTATAGGAGGGTGGAGTCAGTTTTTTTTGTTTAAGGAGGTTATCTTCTATTTTTGATTTGTTAAGATTAAAAAAAAACTTAAGGGGCTCTTTTTTAAATCAAATGCTTTTTCATATGTAGAAATGATCTTATGGTCTTTATTCTCTCATTCTAATATTTATACCTCATTTGCATTTTTTAATAAAACCAGTTTGGTCTCGATGTTTAATCTTTATAAACACTTAGATTTGATTTGTTAATTTTTGTCAAATTCTATATTCATGTTCAAGAGATGTATAATTTTATTTTCTTATCATTTTCCTTGCCTGATTTGGTTTAAGATTATACTAGCTCAGTAGAATGATCTAAGAACTGTATATTCCTGCTTCTCATGCAGGTGTTTATTTAATATTGAAATGATAGTTTTATAGGCAAGTCTTAGAATATATTTGACTTTGAGAGAGGTTAAGTACCAAATTGATTTATTTAATGATATGGGATTAATCAAGCTTTTTTGTCTTCAACCAGATAGAAAGTTGTATTTTTTATAATTTATCCATTTTATTAAATATTCATATTTATGGACAGAAGTCATGGTATTCTCATTCTTTTATTATTGCTGGATCTATAGTGGTGTCTCCTTTTTTTTTTATCATTAATATTGTTCATTTGTGTCTTTTCTCTCTTTCTTGATTAGTCTTCGAGAGGCTTACCAATTTCACTCCTTGTTTATTATACTAACTGCTGATTTTCTTGATACTTTCTTGTATCATTCTTTTCGGTTTTATTAAATTTTTCTCTTTATCTTTTTCCCATTTTCTTTGTGTTTATTTGGTTGTCAAATTTCTTAAGTTGGAAGCTGGGCTTATTTTTTAAGCCTTTATTCTTTTCTATTGGAATCACTTAAAGCTGTTAATTTCCTTTGGAATATTGTTTTAGTTGTGTTATACACCATTTATACTGCTACTTCAATTAATTTCTATGCTGGTTTCCTCTTTGACCCTCTATGCTGGTTTCCTCTTTGGCCCCCTTCATAGAATTTTTTTTCCCCACATGTTTGAGGATCTTGTTTTTATTAGTGTTTTTTTCCCCCACTTAATTGCATTGTTATGTTTTTAATAAGTCTGTTTCTAAATTAATTTTCTGTTTCAGAATACTTTAAAAGTCTTTTCAGAGAATTTTCTATTAAAATGCATCTAGATTTTGTTAGAAATTTAGAATTGAGCAATTTTCAGCTAAATTCAGTGTTTTACAAAGATATAGAAGCTGAAGCAGAAAAGATGTTAAATAACCTTATCCCAGGGTGTGCAAAAAGAAAGTGGCAGGTCTTGGACTGTGCTGTTTAATATTATTCTGCATCATAACTTGATGAGAGCTGTGTTTTAGTGATAGTTTAATCTGCAGTAGTTAGTCCTGTTCTAAATTAAGCATAGAGTGACGAGATTATGATAGTAATCACCTCCTTTAAAAATGTTGTCATGTTTCAGGAAAAAAGAGGATTCAAACAATGGTTTTGGAAGAAGGTCGAGACTTTAGGTCAGCTTGCATTGGGATTTTTCACATCATTCTGTTTTAAACAACAAAATTCTGAAATTGTCACCATAATACTGTTAGTTTCTTTTCAGCAGCAGTAGTAGTACTTACCATATGTCATATACTCCAGTCACCAGAAAGTTTTTATTTAAAATGTAATTTCTGTTAATCATCTATTTTACCATGTATTTGAGAGTATGAGGTCCTAAATATCAGTAGCTTATATGGCTTAAGAAACAGTAAGGAATCTGTCCTGCTGAAGTAACTCAGTGATATTCAGATTTGCTCCAAGGCATCAGTTGACAAGTAACATTTTTGTTAACATAGGCATAATTTATGCCCTGAATTTATTCTCCAGTTAATGGGGGAAGCTTGAGGGAAGTTAGGTACCTATGTAAAACTAGACTGAGTAATTAAGAAGTACAAGTGATAGACTAATGGGGAGCAGAAAACTAGAAGGTGAACTCCAATAAGTGTGTAAATAAGAAGGCTAGAGTTTGCTCACCTCTTTCCCTAAAAAACATTTTTAGGTCCTTAAAATATGAGTAAGTCTGCAAGGAGTGAAACATACTCCCATTTTTTTCAAATGTCACACATTATAGTTAAAAAATGAAGGCTGATTTGGAATAATATTTTATGTTAATAAGGTTATGCTTTAATGCCAGTAACATTGTATTCATTAAGAATTCTGCTAAAATACTTAAGAAATACAAGAACTTTTTTTTTTTTATAATTAAGGGCGATGAAATACTTCCTAAATAAGACTAAAGTTAAGGTGGGTAATGGAAAAATTGGACTTATTTTTATTCAGTTAAAATGAATAATGTTAACATAAGAGTAGTTAAGATGTTTTAAACAGTCTGAAAGTATGTATAACACAACAAAACCTGGTTGGCTTAGTTAAAATGTTATAAAGTTGGAGGACATTAACAATTTACAAAATTAAAATTTCACATTGATAGAGCCAGTGGAAAGGCTAGTGTAATATTTTAGTGAGATGTCTAACTGTAGAATACTTTTAATGGAATGCTATAACTAGTTAAGTATATATTTTTAACAAGTTGTTCTTGTGTTTATAAATTAATTACTGAAAAAAATGTATTAAGTTGAGCACGCTTAATGGCTGTTTATTTTAAACAAAAAGTATTTATAAATTTTACTTTCTGAATATTAAATGCCCTAGAAAATTCATCATGTTTTGTGTGTGTGTGAAGTTGTTCATTCTTTTATCAGTACATTTTTATTATGCATCAACTGTTCTTTTTAGCTCTGGCGAGTAGATAGCAAAGAAAAAGTCTTAAATCCTAAAGGAACTCATCAGCCTTAACTCAGCTCTTGCCCAAATTATCATAAAATCTGAATTGGTGGAATCAAAATTCATGAGGTTTTCTGTAGACTGGCAGCAGTGCCTAAGAAATTTCCCTTGGGGAAAAAAAGCAACAGATTTTCTATATTTTTAGAAAAGGAAGTCATCTCCTTTTAATATTACTTGGAACTTCAAATTTAAACACTCAGGTCACATGAAGCATTCTTTTAGTGTAACAGAGAATGCTAATTGCTTGAGTTACAGGAAAATTAATATTGTTTTAATTATTTATGCTATGTATCTGAGTTAAAGGCATCATATTTCAATCCTGTCATTATTTTGAGATTTAAAAACACCAATTCCCAAGAGATCATTGCGTTTCAGATAAACCATGCCAGCTTTATAGAGCATTATTTGCATAATGATAAATAAATCATTTTTAGTGCATTAATGTAAAATAATGTTTTCAAATATTCTGTCCTCATGGTGATTAGATGTAAAAACTAAAACTTGCTTCCTATAACATATGAGAGGCAAAAATTCTCATTGTTTCCTGTTTTAATTACTATCTATTCAGTAATCATTTATTCAATCAGAGAAATAGCTAACAAGATTTTTTTATAGGATTCATAGAAAGACTTGCATCCTTTTGTACTTTTATAGCATATTCCATTGAGTTCAGAATGCTTTTGATTGGAAGATGCACAGTGATTTTATGCACCATTTAGAAAGGGAAAAAGTCACTGCTATTTAAGTCATGACACAGTGTTCTTATAATTGATTAGAAGATGCATCATGATTTCAGGGATATTAAAATGTTCAAAGCAATTTTTGAGGTCTGTAAAGAATGTATTTCTGTCCAGTGCTTCATTTTTTGACGAGAGATGAAGTAGTTTTCAGATAATGATAGGTTTGAGCTGCTTTTGAGGACAGTGTCCCTGAAGACTGCGAAAAACAAAGGAATGGATCTTATTCTGTTGGTTCACTTGGGGATTCATAGACAAATGATCAGCAAAAAAACCTCAGTTATGTTCAGCTTATTCTGTTTGCTTCTTAGATAATTGACCTCATGCATATGCCTCAGTATATTCTATATAAATAATATTGCGGGGTGAATGAATTAATAAGGTATGTTGTTGTTGATTTATTTAGGCTGTTCTCTACCTTTGCTGCTGTAATCTTTGTGTAGGCAGAAGAAAGGAAAAAGAGACAAAAAGAGCTCAGATATTTATTGTCCATATAGAGACTTGTTCTTTTTTTCTTCTTTTTTTATTTCCTCAGATTAGAGAAGGCAATATACATGTCGCATGACACTGAGGAATATAATCCTAGAGAAGAAAGAATAGAAAATAAAAGCAAGGGAAGGCAGAATAAATTGAAGACTGGGAAAAATTCTAGAAAATAAATTTTAAAAAATTAGAAAGCAAACAGTTATAGAAATAACAGTACAATTTTGCCAAAATATGGTATTCTTTTACTATTTCACTATTCAGAGTGTGTTTTTTAGGACTATGCTTTATATGAGAAGAATATCAAATTTCGTAGGATAACAGAATTTTGCCTTGACCGCCATGGGATAGATATAATATTAACTATTTCATTCAAGAAAAGATTTGAAGCAGCAAATGAGATTCTGTGGATGAGTGAGGAAAGGCAGGAAGAGGATTAAAGAACACTTAAATGAGAGTATATGTTCCTAGTAACATTTATATATAGTCTGATGTTCAGTTAGTGGAGAAATAGATTTGACCAGACTGTGTAACAGATTGTATTGAGAGTATAGCGCACTGCACAGGAGTTGTGACCAGAGGTGTTGCTACTGCTGTGTTTATTTCTGGAGACCCACTGCGTAGCGTGCAGTTAGACACTTAGAAACTAACAAAATTCTTTAATGGCTTTCTGTGGCTCTTAGCATGCAGACAGAACTCCATAGCATGGCCGGTGAGAGCTCATCTCACTAAGCTCCTCCCCTCACCTCTCACCCTGCCACACAGGTCTCCTCATGATTATTCCAGTTCAGTTTTGTCCACTATTCTATCCCATCCTCTCACATAGTCCCTAGTGCATACAGTAGGCATTTGGAAAACATTTATCGAATAAATGAAGATGGATAGGTGGGTAGATGTGGGGGGGAGGAGGGGAAGGGGAGAAGTGTGGATTCCTTTACATAGCAGGCAGAACTTTTCAACAATATGTACTATTGCTTTTATTTTCAAAGTGTGTTTAAACATCTCTATTTCTCCTGCTATAACATAGATACATTATTTCATTATATTAAATTATCCATATAATTTAATTGTATGTATCTGCAGTGATATATACAAATCATTTATGTATGTCCCTCTAACAAAAATAAAAGCTTCATTTTTTAATAGAGACGATGGACAGTTGCTACAACTGAATACTTAAATTTTTTTTTTTAATTGAACACTAGTTTAAGACTGTTCTTGTATTCTGTAGTAAAACAACATTTTAGTTAACCTGGTGAGAAGTTGTGATGTTTTGAAGAACTTTCATAGAAAAATCACCAAGGTTTTTGGAAAATTTCTCATGAAAATGAAACAAAGGGCTTATAAATTTGAAAGCCCATCAGGGCAGAGAAATATGACTGTTACTCTGTAATGTAATGTTCGAATTGAAGTCTGAATCAGCCTTCTACTAGGTGATCTTCTTAAAACTGCAAAAATATATTAGAATATGTAGTTTAATTATCAGTATCAGCTACCTTGTTAGCAATATCAGATTTTTATCTTTTGCTTCTGGTTTTGTACAGACCACATTATAAGACATTAGAACAAGTTATAAAAATAGAAAATGTACTACGTCTTAATACCCCATCTCAGTTGTTGTCACTTCTTTTAATTACTTTCTTTGGGAACCTGGCTAGAGCATAGCCAAACAGGACCTGTCTTGAACTATAAGGTTGTTCTTATCACTTTCTGTGAGGTGCTCCTTAGAAGTCGGGCAAAAGTGCTTATATAAATGGCAGCTAAGAAGGTTAACTTAACAAATGCTCTAAATGTGTACTTGTTCTTCTTCTCTTACTAGCATCTTTAATAGACATAAGTTTTGTAAAGTAATAATTACAACAATGTATTGTTGGAGTGTAATATTTATAGTTGTGTGTATAACAGTACCACATGGTGGTGGGGAAGGAAAAGAGAATAGAGCTATATAGATGTAATGTTTCCATGTCTCACTGGAATTAAGTTAGTATAAATCTGAAATAGATTCTGATAAGTTAAAATGTAAGGTAATCCCTAGAGTACTACAAAGGAAGTAAGTCAAAGAAAAAGTGAAAAAAAAATCATTAAAGATATTAAAATGTTATGTTAGAAAAAATTCACGTCATGTAAATAAACAGCTAAAGGAAAAGTATAGGAACAGAAAGACACAAGGTATATTGAAAACAAGAAGTAAAATAACAAATGAATTCAGCTATATCAATAATATTACATATGAATGAATTAAACAGTTCAGTCAAAAGGCAGAAGTTGTCAGACTGGATATGCTGTCTACACTGAGACATACAACTAGAGTGAAAGGAATGAAAGAGGATGTCCTGCAAATAACAAGCATAAGAAAGCTGAAGTAGCTATCCTAATATCAGACAAAAGGACTTTAAAATAAAAACTGTTACTAGAGATAACCAGAGCATTTTCTAACATGAGTCAATCCATCAGGAAGATATGACAGTTATAAGCATATATCCACCCAACGACAGAACTGATAGAAATGAAGTTAGAAATTGACAATTTAATGGTACAATTGGGGATTTCATTGCCCTACTTTAAGTCAACTAGACCTACCAGACATTTAAAGAACATTCCATCCAACAACAGAATACACATTCTTCTCCAGTGTACCTTGAATATTCTCCATGATAGGGCATAATCTAGTCCATAGAAACAATTTATCAATAACTTTAGAGGACTAAAACATTACAAAGTTTGTTCTGTGATCACAATGGAATCAAAAACAAAAATTTTACTTATCTGAAAATGTTTTTCTGGTTCTATGGAATCTCCCAAAAGAGGAAAAATCTTTTATGTATGAAACTTTTATGTACAAATGATTTAAAAACTTTCAAAACAAGTAGACTATGCACATTGCTATGAAATTGATAAAAGGAGTTCTACATTTAATTCTCTATACATGAGAAAACAGATAAAGACCACTAGAAATGCTTTCTTTGAAACAAAAATACAACTTGCTATAAAATTTTTTTAAAGAATGCTATTTCTCCAAAAGAGCAAAGAGTTGTTCAGAAGCATTTCCTTAAGTAATCAAGAGAGAAAGAGATGATTTGAAGATATAGTCAGAAAAATATATTTGGAACAGCTTTCTTGTCTGATTTTTTGAATAAGGTAAAGTTAGAGCATTTTAGCAACTGAAACTTTTAACTGAAAAATATACTTGTGACCCAGTGTCATTACCTTGTCATTTTTTAAGGCTATACTTCTAAATGAGATTAATAAGTATTATTATTTTTTTGTTAATTTAGTATTCTTAAAATTTTTTTCTTTTTATTTTTAACATTTTATTTTTTTACTTTTTCCCTCTTGCCCCTCCCTGCTTCATGAGTCTCTGTTTGTCCTGTTCATTTGTTGCTTTTAGGTTTATAGCCCACGCGTAAGTGCTATCATATAATTTTCAACCATTTCTGTATGGCTTATTTTGCTTAGTATGATTATTTCAAGGTCCATCCATGTTGTCACAAATGGCAGTATTTCATTTCTTCTTACGGCTGAGTAATATTCCATTGTGTATATATATATACCACAGTCTCATTAGCTAATCTTCTTATCATGGGACATTTTGGTTGCTTCTGTGTCCTGGCCACCGTGAATAATGCTGCTATGAACATCAGTGTGCAAATATCCTTTTGGATATGAGTTTTCAAGTCTTTGGGTAAATACCCAGTAGAGGAACTGCTGGATCATATGGTAGATCAATTCATAGTTTTTTTGAGGAACCTCCATACTGTTTTCCATAGTGACCGTACCAATTTGCAGTCCCACCAGCAGTGTATGAGAGTTCCTTTTTCTCTGCATCCTCTCCAACATTTGTTATTACTTGTCCTGTTGATTATAGCTATTCTAACAGGTGTGAGATGGAATCTCATTGTGGTTTCGATTTGCATTTCCCTAATAGCTAGTGATGTTGAGCATCTTTTCATATATTTGTTGGTTATTTGTATGTCCCTCTGCCCATTTTTTGATTGTATCGGTTTATTTTGTTGTTATTTGAGTCGTATGAGTTCTTTGTAAATTTTGGATATTAGGCCCTTATTGGAGGTTGTCTCTTTAACTTGTTGGTGATTTCTTTTGCTGAGCAGAAGCTTTTTAGTTTGATGCAGTCCCGTTCATTTATTTTTACTTTTATTTCCTTTGCCTTTGAGGTAAAATTCATAAAATCCTCTTTAAGTCCAAGGTCCTTGAGTTTCGTTCCTGTGTTTTCTTTTATGCACTTTATAGTGTCAAGTCTTATATTCAGGTCCTTAATCCATTTTGAGTTAATTTTCGTCTGTGGTGATAGACACTAGTCTAGTTTCATTCTTTTGCAGGTGGCTTTCCAGTTTTCCTAGCACCATTTATTGAAGAAGCTGTCCTTTCTCCATTGTGTGTTTTGGCTTTTTTGTCAAAACTTATTTGCCCGTATACATACGGTTTACTTCTGGACTCTCGATTCTGTTTCGCTGGTCCATGTGTCTGTTTTTTTCTGCCGTTACCATGCCATTTTGATAACTGTTGCTTTGTAATATAATTTGAAGTCAGGCAGAGTGATGCCTCCAGCCTCCTTCTTTTTTCTCAGGATGGCTTTGGCAGTTAGGGGTTTTTTGTGCTTCCAAACAAATCTGATGATTTTGGTTCTATTTCTTTAAAAAATGTCGATGGGTTTTGAATGGGGATTGCATTAAATCTGTATAATGCTTTAGGTAATATGATCATTAACTATATTGATTCTTCCAATACAAGAACAAGTTTATCTTTCCTTTTTTTTTTTTTTTGGTATCTTCTTTGCTATCTTTTAATAGGGTCTTAATAGTTTTCATTATATATGTCCTTCACATGTTTCGTTAAATTTATTCCTAGACATTTTATTCTTTTTGTTGCAATTGCAAAAGGAATTACTTTTTCCACTTCTTTTTCTGACACTTTGTTATTAGAGTATAGGAACGCTATGGATTTTTGAACATTGATTTTGTATCCAGAAACTTTACTGTATTTGTTATTGTTTCTAGTAGTGTTCTTGTGGAGTCTTTAGGGTTTTCTATAGAGAATCATGTCATCAGCAAATAGTGACAGTTTGACTTCTTTGTTTCCTATTTGGTGCCTTTTATATCTTTCTCTTGTCTGCACTCGCTAGGACTCCAATGTTATATTGAATAACAGTGGCAATAATGGACAGCCTTGCCTTGTTCCTGATCTTAGAGGGAAGGTTTTTAGTTTTTCACCATTAAGTATAATGTTGGCTGAGGGTTGTCATATATGGCCTTTATTATGTTAAATACTTTTCTTCTATACCAATTTTGTTAAGTGTTTTGATCATAAATGGGCTGTATCTTGTTGAAGGCTTTTTCTGCATCTATTGATATGATCATATGATTCTTATTTTTTAATTTGTTTATGGTGTATCACATTAATCGATTTGCATATGTTGAACCATCCCTGTGCCCTGGATGAAGCCCACTTGATTGTGTATAATCTTTTTAATGTTGCTGTATTTGGTTCGCTAGTATCTTATTTAGGATTTTTATCTGTGTTCATGAGAGATATTGGTCTGTAGTTTTCTTTTTTTGGTTATCTTTACCAGGTTTTGGTATCAGAATGATATTGGCCTCATAAAATGAGTTGGGAAATATTGCCTCTCTTCATTTTTTTGAAAAGTTTGAGGAGAATAGATATTAAATCTTTGAATGTTTGGTAGAATTCATGGGAAGCCATCTGGTCCTGACTTTTACTTTTTGGTAGGTTTTTGATGATTGTTTCAATTTCCATACTGTTAATTGGTCTATTTAGATTTTCCAGTTCTTGATTCAGTTTAGGAAGGTTGTATTTTTCTGAAGTACTGGTCCATTTCTTCTAAGTCATTAAATTTGGTACTTATACTACTTTTTCATAGTATTCTTGTATGATCCTTTGTATTTCTGCAGTGTCTGTCATAATTTCCCCTCTTTCATCCCTGATTTTGTTTGTGTCCTTTTCTTTTTTCTTTGTGAGTCTAGCCAGGGTTGTCAATTTTATTAACCTTTCAAAGAACCAGCTCTTTGTTGCATTTATTTTTTCTATTTTGTTTGTTTTCAATTTCATTTCTGCTCTAATTTTGATTATTTCTTCTGCTGACTTTAGGCTTCATTTTTCTTTTTTTCTAGTTTTTTAAGATGAAGCAGTTAGGTTGTTTATTTGGGCTCATTCTTGTTTTTGGAGTAGGCCTGTAATGATATGAACTTTCCTCTTACGACCGCTTTTGCCATGTCCCCAAAATTTTGATATGTTGTACTACATTATCATCATCATTTATGTATTTCTTGATCTTTCTTTTTATTTCTTCTCTGATCCAGTTATTCTTCAGTAGTATGTTGTTTAATCTCCATGTATTTGTGGTAATTTGCTTTTTCTTTGCAGTTGATCTCTAGTTTCAAAGCATTATGATCAGAGAGTATGGTTGGTATGATTTCAACCCTCTTTTATATTTATTGAGGCTATCTCCATGTCCCAGTATGTGGTCAATCCTTGACAATGTTTTTATGTGCACTAGAGAAGAATGTATAAGCAGCTGTTTGGGGATGAATGTCTATTATGTCCATTTGGTCTGATGTGTCATTTAAGGATGTTATTTCCTTGTTGATTTTCTGTTTGGATGACCTGTCATATCTGACAGTGGGGTATTTAGGTCTCTTACCATGATAGTGTTTTGGTCTGTTTCTCCCTTTAGTTCTGTTAGTAATTGCTTTATATATTTTGGGGCTCCCCCTATTGGGAACATAGATATTAATAAGTGTTATGTCTTCTTGGTGCATGATTCCCTTTATCATTATGAAATGTCCCTCAGTATCTTTCTTTATATTTTTTTATTTTGAAGTCTGTGTCGTCCGATATTAGTACCGCTATTCCTGCTTTTCTGTGAATACCATTTACTTAAAATATTATTTTCCACCCTTTCACTTTGATTCTATATTTGTATTTGGAACTGAGATATGTCTCCTGGAGATAGCATATGACAGGGTTTTGTTTTTCGATCCATTGCAACTCTGTGCCTTTTTATTGGTGAGTTCAGTCCATTTATATTTAGGGTGATTATTGAAATATGAGGCCGTCTTATAGGCATTTTATCTTTTGCTTTCTGGTAGCTCAGTGTTTCCATTGCTTCTTTGTCCTTGTGTTTCTGTTTTCTTTATTTTTGGTTGGCTTTTGTGGGTTTTCCCTCTGGTCCTTCTTGTTTTTTTTGTTACATACTTCAGTTCTGAAGCTTTGGCATGTGGCTACCATTACGAATATGAAAATGATAGTTATATATATACAGTTGTCCCTTTTCTTCTGCGCATGTCTTATCTCCATGTCTTATCTCCATTCCCCTTTGTGAATTTGGATCTTTGAATCCTCCCCTTTTCAGTCATTTTTGTCTCAATTTGTTTTTATGTATGTTGATTATTCATTACTATCTTACTATAGCAAATCTCTTCTTATTTTAAGCTTATAATGCCCTGGTCCTAGTAAGGGTTGCACTCTGCTTTTATCAGCCTGCTAGTCCCCTTACTCCTAATTATGTTTTTTTTTTTTTTTCATTTTGTTTTAGGTGAGCTGATCCCTTTCAGTATTTCCTGTAGTGCAGGCCTTGTAGTTGAGAATTCTCTCAATTTTTGTATCTGGGAAGTTCTCCTTCATATCTAAAGGAGAGCTTAGCTGGATACATTATTCTTGGCTGGTAGTTCCTTTCATTTAATAGTTTGAATATTTCATTCCACTCCTTTCTGGCTTGTAAGGTTTCTGCTGAGAAGTCTGACAATAATCTCATGGGTTTTCCTTTATAAGTTACCTTCTTCTTTTCCCTGGATGCCCTGAGAATTATTTGTTGTTGATTTTTGATAATTTTAATACAATATGTCTTGGTGAAGGCTTTTTTGGGTTGAGATATATTGGGTGTTCTGTTGACTTCTTGAATTTCAATCTCAAGCTTATTCCTTAGATTTGGGAAATTTTCATCAACTTTCTGTCTGAAAATGCTTTCTATTCCCTGCTCCTTTTCCTCCCCTTCAAGAATTCCCATTATTCTTATGTTCAACTTTTGCTGTCTGTTCTTTATCTCCAGAAGGTCTATTCTGTTCTTTTTTGGGGTTACAATCTCTTTGCTAAAGAACTGATTCTGCTCATCTAGTTGTTTTTTCAATTCCTGAAATTGTTGATATGAGCCGTTTTGGATCTCATTGACTTTTTTCAGAAGTACCATCCTGAAATCTCTGTCATTTAATTAAGTTGCATATTTCTATGTTTGTAAGCTTATTTTCTGGAGATTTTTCTCTTTCTTTCTGAGCTGCCTTGTCACTTTGGTTGTTCTTGGTGTTTAAGGGACTATTTCTCTGCTTGGGCATTAATGGAAGTATATTCTGCCCCCCCACCCCGCAAGAAGATTGATTATATAATGGTCCCTAACCTTTTGCAAAGAAGGTGTTTTTCTTTTGGTTTCCAGTAGGTGGCATCTAAGCTCTTGGATCTCTGCTTTATATAAAGTCTTAATAATGTCTTTTTTTTTTTCTTATAGATGTTTAATTATGCCTACTACCCTCAGTCTTAGTTCCTGTCAGTGTTAGGGACAGTTTCAGTAGCGTTTTCTCAGATTCTCCTGGGGCTCTGTGGTATTCCATCTTGGAGGATATGGGGGTGGGGCTGTGTGTTGTGGGGGATGAGGTCTGCGGCTTGGCGTCGGTTTTGCATGCTTGGCCATTAAAAATCAACTGGTGTTTCTCTGCCATCCCCTTTTCTCTGCCCTCTGCCCTGATGACTGGGCACTGCTGCTGGCTACATGGAGCTCACAACTGTCCAAGGCAGGGCTGTTAGGGAAGTCACCACACCTTCTCCTCTCCCCCTCCTCCTACAGATAGCTCTGGTGGCTGCAGGAGGCGGCTTCTTTATTTCTCCCAGTCCCAGGATTCTGACCTGTGGTAGCTCTTATACACAGATCCCACACTCAGATGTGCTGGTGTGCAGTTTGGGTATTTTTTGTTGAGTTTTAGATGTTCAGCTAGATGTTCAGCTTTTTGTTGTTTTAAGGAGAGAGATCTAGGGATGGCTCTCATTTTGCCATGTTTAATCTAGAATCCCAGTTTAATATTCTTTATTTTAATAGTGTTCGTTTATTTTAAATAATGATTCTTTTTAAATATTCTAATACATAGAACACATCAGAATTCTATTAAATATTTTATAAACTTATTTTACAAAATATTAAGTAAAATGTTTATATCTCTTTATTATTAGAAGAATATTAAAACTTTAGTTTCACTGATGTTTAAATACACGTGTTAATCCTGGCTATTCAGTATTTAGTATTATAGAAAAGAATGCTGAAATACTGGTTTAGCAATTTTGTTCTAGTACTGTTGCAATTAAAATTTCCAAGACAAGTTTTATCTATTTTACTTTTTGAAACTTTCAGTTTGATTATATCTGATTTTATTTTCGTTTGGATTTTATTTTTCTATATTCTTGCAGTCTAATTATTTCTCTGAAATCATATATTGACTACTTAGCAAATTTTCTTTCATCTATAAAAATTCTAGGGTATTAATTTGCCTTTAATTACACAAATTGAGTACTATTTTGTTTATATCTGCTAGATTTTGATCTGTCATTTTTAATTATTGTTAAATAAGAGTCATTTGTTAGTTTCTTATTTTGCCAAGTGGTCTGCTTTCTTGTTGAGCATTTTTTTTCACACACTTTTATTTTCTCCCTAAATTAAAAAAAAAAGTTCTGTGCCAGAATGTTATACTTTAGAAAGACTGGGTTCATAATCCTCGTTGTATATTTCCAGTTAAGTTGCAAATATCTTGTAGCTATTGTTTTGCCTTTTTTTTTTCAATTTTATTGAGGTGGCATTGGTTAATATAGGTTTCAAAGTACAGTTTAATAATACATCATCCGTATATTGCATTGAGTGTTTATCACCCAAAGTCAGATCTCCTTTTGTCACCATATATTTGACTCCTTTACTTTATTTCCCTCCCCCTCCTGTGTGCCCTCTGGTAACCACTGAACTGTTGTCTATGCCTATGAGTTTTTGTCTGTCTTGTTTGTTGCTTTCAGTTTTATTCCTACATGTAAGTGAAATCATATGGTTGTCAGCCCCTTCCATCTGACTTATTTTGCTTAGCATGGTATTCTCAAGATTTATCCATGTCGTTGCAGGTGGCAGCATTTCATCTCTTCCTGTGGCTGAGTAAATTCCATTGTGTATAGGTACCGCATCTTCTTTGTCCAGTCGTCTGTGGAAGGACTCTTCAGTTGTTCCATGTCTTGGTCACTGTGAATGATGCCGCACTGAACATCAGGGTGCATATTCTTTACAGATATAAATGCCCTCAAAATTTGGGGGTAGATACCTATAAGAGGGATTGCTGGGTCATATGGTAATTCTATTCTTAATTTTTTGAGGAGCCTCCCAATGATTTTCCATAGTGGCTGTACCAGTTTACATTCTTACCAGCAGTATATGAGGTTTTCTTTTCCTCCACAACCTCTCCAACACTTGTTATTACTTGTTTTGCTGACAAGGGCCATTCTCACAGGTGTGAGGTAGTGTCTCATGGTGGTTTTGATGTACATTTCCCTAATAGTTAGTGAAGTTGAGTATCTTTTCTTATGTCTGTTGGCTATTTGTATGTCTTCTTGGGTGGTGTCTTTTTCAGGTCCTCTGTCCATTTTTTAATTACACATTTATTTATGTGAGAATAATACCACCAGCATATGGTAAATTTAAAATACAGGACTTTAGATGACAGGTAGGGATTCCTGTGCCATTTCTAATTCCATAATGTTTTAAAAATTTTTTGAAACTTTATGAAGTTTTTATTTTAATAAAGGTTTTGTAAGGTGTAAATTTTAATTTGTCTTTATCCTACTACATTTTGTTTACTGACTTTTGCTAATCTTAGCCTGTTAAGGGTGAACTCAAATTCCCTGCCCTACCTCATAATTGTTTTTGTTTCTGAATGTATTTTGTTGCCTATTATATATAAACGTTTAATGTGGTATCTTGCATTTTTAAACCTTTAAAATGGTCTTTGGTGAGAGTTGATTTCAAATTTTAGTTATATTCTATTCTTGCTTTTCTTTTCAGGACTGAGGTTCTTGTTTAAAATAGCTGCTGTGTCTGATGGGTTTTCAGTATATTCCTCCACTAGGAATATTAACAAGGCTCTCGAATCTAAATCAATTAATTATTCTTATATTTCACTTAGTGCCCCAAGAACCACTCTGATCTTCTCTTGATACACGTTGTAATGAAGTACAGTGATGCTGTCAGAGGCTGCTGTTGTATAGTGTACTAACTGCAAGCTCTCAGGGCTCTTCATCATAGCATTTGTTCTTCCCTCTTTTGTGGTCTTATCCATTTACACACTCTTATTATCATTTTTGAATTCCATGTGCTTGTTGTTATTTTTCATACAGTTGCTACTCATTTAGATTTATCCACATAATCCTTTTTTGGCCATCATTTCATCTTACAGCTCTGGTTTCCTGCCTGTGATAATTTTATTTAACTTGGAGAAAAGTCGTTAGTTTTCTATTAAAAAGTATTTGTTTTTTATTTTGAAAAACACTTTTGCTGAGTGTTTTAGAAGCATAGAATTCTACCTTGGCTGTTGATTTCCTGAGCACTTTGTTGCTGTTGAGCTATCACTTGTAGGTGTAATTGCTCATTTGATGTACTATCTCTTTTTTATAAATATATTTTTCTGGTACTTTTATAATTTTGTCTTCTCTCTGATTTTGGCAGTTTAACAGTGATGTGTATAGTGTGGTTTCTCTGTATTTATCTTGCTTGTGGTTTATAGCACTCAAATGAATGTGTAGATTAATGTATTTGGTTTATTTTGAAAATTTTTAGACCTTAAATCTTGCTTCAGCCCGTTCTTTGTATTCTCTCCTGAGCTTCCAATTTCAACCCACTGTAATTTACCCGTTTTGTTTCACAACATTGCTTCTAGAATTTGCATCCTGGACTGTTGTTTCTTTTAACGCATCTCCCACCCAATTCACTATCGTTTTCAGCTGTTCCACTCTCAAGATAGCTAAATATTCATATTTTTCTCATTATTTACATGGTTTTTATTACGTGTAATCATTGGACTGATTTTGGACTACAGTGGTTCTACTTAAAATCTACCTTAATTTTTCACCTCATGTGTGAAATCAGCATTGCATATTTTAAAAGATATTATCCTTTAAAAGATTTTGAAATATTCCTGCTTTTATATAGTCTTTTTATATATATAATCAGGGAGTGTTTAAGCACTCAGTGTCTTTCATTATATAATCCTTATTCAGAATTTTATTGTTTAATTTAGAATATTTTTTCTCCCGAATGAATATTGGAGTCATGTCAGAGTTTTAAAAAGTATTTTTTATGGTTTGAAATTATATAAAATTTAGAATTTTACAATAAGTGGATTGATATCTTCAAAATGTTGATCCTCAGAAACATGGTGTGTTTCTTCATTTTGTAAGTCTTGTTTTTTTTTTTTTTTTTTTTTTTTGGTAATCATATCTGAACCTTAATTCTCTTTATGTTTTGAATACCTTGTGTTAAATTTATTTCTAAGCATTTAAAAAAAATTGCCATTACAAACAATACTTTTTTTCCATTATGTTTCTAATTATTTTGGGTATAAGTGAAAATTGATAATTGTATGTTTTGGTAGGCAGCTACCTTATTGAACTACTTCTTAGATATAAGTAGATTTTCAGTTATTTCTCTTGGGGTTTTCTGTCATATCAGTAAAATAAAGCTATTTTCTTCCTTACCATTAGCTGTATTTCATTTTTTAGCTACACTAACTAGATCATCTAGAGACTGATTAAAAAGTCATAGCAATTATTGTAAGAATCTTTCATTTTCCCAGACTTCAGAGGAGCTTTCTCTAATGTTTGATTTGAGTGTTGAGTATCATTGGTATGGTAAATATTTTTACCATGTTTCTAAGTTCATAAAGTTTTGTTTTGATTTACTCATTTCTGTGTGACTCATCTTTGACCCCTAGGCTATTTAGAAACACGTTGTTTAATGTTCACATATTTGAGGATTTCCAGATATCTTTCTGTGTCTTTTTTTTTTTTTTCATTTTGTTGTGGTCAGAAATTTTATATGTCCTTTTAACCTTTTTGAGCAGTAGACTTTGTTTTTAAATTAAATAGTCACCTGTGACCTCTGGTTACTTGTATTAGTTTTCTATTGCTGTGTAACAATTACTGTAAACTTAGCAGTTTAAAAAATGCTTATTATCTTATAATTTGGTAAGCCTGACATTTTTCCTATCTGTCTTACATTTTCAATCTCTTTCTCTGCTGAGTTTTACTTCCCGTTTATAAGCACACTCAACCCCTATCCCCTTATCCTGAAGATATGTTTCCTCAACCTCACCTGATACTGATTTACTGCCTTGTTCTTTTCCTTTATTGCCAAATTCTTAGAAAAAGGTCTGTATTTTCTGGCTTTATGCTTCACCATGGCCCACCCCAACCTCTTACCCTTTTGTAACATAGCCTTCACTCCCAGGACCCAGCTGACAAGTTCTCTCTGAGATAATGATGTTCTCGTGACCATTCAACCCAGCACCGTCTTAGTTCTGTTTTCCGAATGTAATATTTAATAGCATTGGCCACATCGTCCATCTTATAAATTCGTAAACCCTGGAGACTTCACTATCCCGTGTTTTGTCTTATCTTTTTATTTCTAGCTCACCCTAAAATATAGTGATTAACCAAGCTTCTGATGGCAGACTTCTCTTTCTACTACGTCTTTCTGACATTATGTTACTTTTACAAAAACAGCTCTCACTCTGACTTCTCTAGTCCTAGATTTATGCCTCTAGATCGGATTTCTTTCTAGGGAAAGAAAAGAATATGCAAGTGGTTTTAATATGTCATAATTTCATATTGCTATGTAATCTTTGTAATTATTTTAAATGAATGTATAACATTATGTTAAATGAATATGTTATAATTAGCCTAACTATTTCCCTATTGAAAATTTCTAATGGGATACACATGATACTGTAATGGAATAAGCCAAGAGCATGTGTAACAAGGCTTGTTGCATGTAAAAGGGGACAACTGAGTGTTGTTTTCGTTTTGCCTGACAAACCCTGACAACAGAACAGGTGTGCTCAGTTACATTGAGCTTACAAGTATCCTTCACATGGAGCAGGAGACAGAGATGCACAACGGTCCTTGTTGCTACGCTGGCTATTTCTAAGAAGTTCCCTTAGAGCCTGGAGCATGCCCTTGTCTTTACCTCATTTGCCTTTCTTGCTGTGTCTGTTGTCAGCCCTGTGGACATGGGTATCTCTAATTAGACTAGAAATAAGACATTTTGTGATTCTCAGAATAGAAAATAGAGTAATATAACTTACCAGCCCCCCAATAACTGCAGGCTACACAGAGTCAAAAGTATCTTTTAGAGAAAGTTCTTCACTCATTTTTTTTCTGCACCACAATTAAACTTTACAAAAAAAAAAAAAAAAATCAACCAAATATCAGTCAAGTCTTCAGGGTATCTCAGTGTTTAAACTTTTTGAGTAAATGGTCTACATACAATGAAATGTAAATATGAATTTTTATTTTCATTTTTTTTTTCCAGTTTGCATGCATTAATGTTCCATCTTTGGGTTCTCATGTCTACTGCACCTTCACCTTAAAATACCTTTTGGTGGCCCCCGAATGTCCCAATCTATCTGTCCCTGGTGACTACTGCTTCTCCCCACCCTTTGGTTTGCTTTTCCAGAATGTCCTGTGAGTGAATCATACACAGGTCTGGCTTCTTTGGTTTAGCAAAGTGCATCTAAGCTCATACATGCACTGAGTGGATCAACAACTTACGCCTTTTTATTACTGACTTGTTTTGTTTTATGGATTACCACACATTACTCATTCCCTGCTGAAGATCATCCTTGTTGCTTCCAGTTTTTAGTGGTCATAAAGTAATTACTTTAAAAAAAAATGGTTTTTAGTCCTGGTTTGTAGCTATAATTATAATTCTACACGTGTATTTAAGCTTAAGATTTGGTGGAATGGATAGCGAGTTAATTTTTATTCTATTTCGAACTAGCTCAGTCCTCCTAATAAAGATGAGAAAATCTTTGGCAAACCTTCCTCAGACTTTACTTTTTTGAATCATCCAGGAAGCCCACTGTCACTACCTGAGTTCAGGGTAGCATTTTAACTCTTACATGAACTACTGACAGGCCTTCTGAATGGTCTCTTTTGCCTCTGATCTTTTGACACTGACCCAACATGCTTTCAATTATTAGAAAACAGGTAGTACTTATGTCCTTAAGACCCAAAAGAAATCTAAATCTTTCACTCTAAAGTATCTCTGAGTAAAGCTGAAAACAGATTCACTTTCAATCAGGCAGGATTTTAAACACACTAGTAGGTTGTAGTTTACCATGCCTACTATCGACTTTGACAGTATTCTTAGTCACACTTAACTGGCAACTAAGATGCTCTCCTGAGCCAGTTTGCTCGTTTTTAATCTGTTCTTCTCTAGAAGTAATCCTGGAAATCAGCTGGGGGTGCTATTCTAAATTTCTTGGTGCTCTCCTCTAAAATTATAGGAGCTCTAATAATGATTAAGCTTATGCCTGAAAAATGAAGTGCCAGTGCCTTAGATACAGAGAACCTAGGAAGGTTAGCTCATATTTCCCTAACCATTCACCTTTCTCCAATCAAGTGGGCTCTGTTATCTTTTCCAAGTTTTTGACTGCTGCCAACCTGATGGAGAACTCTGGCTTTTTTTTATGAAGCCCAGTGAGTCAAAAGACTGACAGTGGCAAAATGTCAGTTTTTGTTCCTCTCTCGAATGTGATTTGTGTCTGTTAAATGAATTCCTGTTTGGATTTCTGACCTAGTGATGCCTCAGAGCTTCTGCCTGTCAGCCATTTCTAGTAGCAGACTGATAAGAGTATAATTTTTAGCAGTTAGTTGACTCCTGTTTTTGAGCCTTTCTCATCTACTTTCCTGTATGTTCTTGCTGCATAAGGAAAGATGGTTGTGTTTCATCTTTCACACAAAGAGGGCTATGTGCACCAAGCATGTCCAACCCTAGTGCTGGTAAAAACAAACAAACAAACAAACAAACAAAAACTGAGCAGCTGTAGAATCATAAGTGGTAAATATATAGCAGTGTCCATTCTGTAAGGCAGAGGGTGGGCCTGTGCACTGGTTGATGGAGGAGTGAGCATATTAAACAGGCATCATTCTTGGTTATCTTCTGTCACTTGTTCCATGATCAGTCTTCTCTCTGCTTTCTCTAAATTCATTTTAGTTACCACAACAACAAAGTGCCTTGAAAATTATCAAAATGCATAAGTGCTGATGGTAAATAGCTGCTCTCCAATCACCTCTATTTCCAATTGTATTTCTGCTTTGAGACATTCTGATCTGTACTACCTCTTAACTCTGTGGCCTATGGTAGCTCTATGATAGATTTAGATAATAGCCACAATGTTTAATAATTGTGCTTTTTCTGTAGTTAAGGGGCAGGAGAAAATAACTCCAGTCACTCTTTAGATAGATTTGAAATTAACAAAATTAAGGTGAGTTTAAAATACTACTCCAGGTGTATCTGCCACCTCATAGTCCAAGGCATTGGTTCCCAAGAGGACGCTTCTGTCAGTGATTCGTAGCCAGATGGTTTAGCTTCCCGCTCTGTGCATTCTAGTCCCAAATCTTGAGAACCAGTGAAGACTGACAGCAGTGAAGTATACAGCTTGCTTCAACTCGACCTCTAGAATGATAGTGCAGTTTCATCTATGTGCCTGGTGTTCTCTCTATTCCTCCCTCCCCTCCTCCCCCCTCTCCTCTCCTCTTCCCTCCCTGCCCTCCTTTCCTCTCCTCTCCTCTCTCTCTCCCCTCCTCCTCTCCCTCTTTCTCCCTTCCCCACCCCATTCCCTCCCTCCCTCCCTCCCTCCATCTCTCTCTCCCTCCCTCTCCTCCCCACCCTCCTTCCTAACAACAAGGCCTTGAATTTACAGACTGATTCCATATCCAGGGTTATCCCCACCCATGAAGGAATGGGCTTTAGACCTGAAGAAGAATGAACCCTGTTAAAAGAGATCCAAAAAAATCTTAGAAGAATGAACACAACTTAGAAAAAGACTTTTAGGAACATATTCTCAGTTGAATGCCACCAGGCAACAGAAAGCAGAGAAAACATGAAAAGACAAACCAAAAACTCAGCCTTAAAGAAGATATTACCTTAGAAACAGAAGTGTTTTTTAAGCATAGAACTTAACAAGATCGTAAGCTTATTTAGCAAGAGCTCTAACATATGAGACAGTAAAATTAGATGAAATGGGAAATACAGAACTAAGGGAACAAAATGAGAACAAAAAATAGCAGTCCCAAAACTAACAAATGAATTTGAAACATTAAGGAACTTAATGGCCTGAAAAATATTCACATAAAGGATAATTCTATGGAAGGCAAAAACAAAAAAGAAAAAGATAAAAGCCATATAAACTGTTATAATGGTGATACAGCATGAAGATAATTGATGTCTATAAAGAAGCCCACTGTAAAAGAACATTGGCCAGAAAATATATTTGAAGATATAATGAAAGAAAATTTTTCAGAAATAAACTAATCTCCCTATAGAGAAGGTCAGTGTGTTCTAGGAAAAATATTAAAACTGTACATTGATCAACTTTAAGCTAACTCTTAGTTATAAAGACCTCGAAACATAAAAATTTTGTAGATAATTGGGCAGAAAGAAAGTCAGTCACCTCAAAGATGGGAAACTGTTAGGCTGGCACCAGTCTTCTCCATATGAGCATCATTGCCTGAGCACACAGGGGTATACAAAGTTTTGAAGGAAAAATTTCAGGTATTAGCACCACGTAAGTGTTAAAATTCAAATGGAGAACTAGTAGTAAACAGTTATGCAAATAAATGTAAATGTCAAACTTTGACAAAAGAAAGATGAGTCACATGTTCATCTAAAATTGAAATGTGTAGTTTCGAAAAATTTTGAAAAATCTGTTTAAAATATGTTTTTTCAAATTCTTACCTAAATGCCCATCAACAGATGATTGGATAAGGACGTTATGGTTCATATATACGATTGAATATTATTTCAGCCATTAAGAAAATGAACTACCATTTGCAGTATGGATGGACCTAGAAGTTATTATGCTGAATGAAATAAGTCAGACAAAGATAAATAACACATGATTTCGCTTTTATGTAGAATCTAAGTAACAAAAAGAACAAACCGATCAAACTCTGACTCACACATATAGAGTCCTTTTGGTGATGGACAGAGGAGATAGAGGTTTTGGGGCAGCGAGAATGGGGTGAAGGGTTAAAGAAGTACAAATTAGTAGTTGATAGATGCCTGGAATGGGGAAGCATGGTAATGGAATTTAGTTAGCATTAATATATTGGCCAGGTGGAAAACAGAGGCGAGAAGGAGCAATTAGGGGGATCATTTTATAAACTATATAAATGTCTAACCAATGTACTGTATACTTGAAATTAATTAAAATAAAAATTAAAAATTAAAGGAAAGTTAATAATTTTAATATTATCTAATATCCTAATATAAAATTTCTCCTTGTTACAACAAAAATAAATAAGTAAAAATAATAAAGAAATATGAATCTGAAGTTTAGTAATTCCTTTAGTTTCACTTCACCTTCATTTTCTTTCTCTTTTTTTTTTGATAATTTTTATTTTTCAACTACAGTTGGCATACAATATTATATTAGTTTTAGGTGTACAACATAGTGATTAGACATATATATAATTTACCAAGTGATCACACCAATAAATCTAGTACCTGTCTGGCACCATACATAGTTATTACAATATTATTTACTATATTCCTTATGTTGTACTTTAGTTATCCTCATGACTATTTTGCAGCTGCCAGTTTGTACTTCTTAATCCCTTCCCCTTTTTACCCAGCCTCACCCCTCATCCCCTCTGATCTGCTGGTTCCACTCAGGTGCCAAGCTGGGAACTGCTACTCCTGAACAGATGGTTTCTCTTCTCTGTTTTTATACTTATTTTTACAGCTTGGTGGCTTTAACTTTTATTTCAACCCACCTCCAAGCTTTTTGGAAGTGAATGGGGAAACTACTCACCCTGGACAGTTATCATTTTGCTTTTGCTCATTTGTTTGATAGAGTTAATGAGAGATATAAATACATAATGACTTTGTTAAATTCATCTATAAGAGGGTAAACCACTGGTGAAACAGCATTTCATAAATGAGTGGATCGAAGAATAAAAGATTTGTTCAACATTTTGTAAGGGTAGTAACAATACTGACTTTTTTTCTGTTACATTCTTCAGCTCAAATAGTTTAGTTATGAGGCATTCCCACCCCTTACTACCTTACATATTTTTTGCCTGATTGTTGTCGGTAAATGTATCTTTACCAGATTAGTATTTTTTTCATTAAATATGTGACAGCACATAAATTGTCACAAGATGACTAGAATATTTTTTATGTGAATTTTATCAGCAAACATGAAGTGTTGTGATATAGGCATTTGATCTAATATGAATTTCAAATATGTGCATTGCAACAGCTACTTGAAAATAATGAGGAATTAGAGTATTTGGCTCTTCTGCAAATAAGTAATATGTACTTGAATAATTTTTTATATGCCTAAAGATCCAATAAATGGAAACAAACTAAATTAATGGCAAATAATTATTGCTCAATAATCCAGTATTTGACAGAGATAATGGATTGTTGATACCATGTAGATGCCAATTTATTTTCAACACAGCCAGAAATGGAGTCAGTTTCTTCTCCTCTCTCCTGCAATAAGTTCTATCTACATACCTCCTACCTACCTACCTGTCATTAATTTCAAAGAAACACAGCCATTGAATATTTTATTCAGTTAAATTGGTGACTTTTTTTGAACTGAGTACCATTACAACATTATGACTTTTTAGTTTTGTTAGTGAAGAGCCACAAATAAGTGGTTTATTTTACTTTTATATATTTTTGTTCATTGATATAATTGAGAATAAAGCAATATTTCATGGTTTTATAAACTAACATGGTTATTTTGAAATATGGGGTATTTTTGCTCTAAAAATTATTATACAGTAGTCCCTTTTCTCATAAGAATATTGGTATTGCATGTTTTAGATCAGTAATGCTATATAGAAATTTGCCAAGAAGTTTGTTTGAAAAGATAGTAAATGTGATAAAACAATCAAACACTAGAGGTTGACTTTTCTTATTTGTGGGCCAGCTCTCTCAGACTGTTGTATAGATAGAGTCTTCAGCTATAAAGGTAAAAGGGGAGGATAATTTAGTTTTGAAAGATCTGGTTCTAAGATCTTGTTGAGAAGGCAGTTAAGAAAGGAACACAGCATTCTAGAAATGTATACTAAGGTCTTTGTATGATTGTCTCAATAGATTTTGATTGGCAGCACTCTTAGAATGTTGAATGCAGTTTTATCCAAAATAGGCTTTTCTTAAATTACCTTGTCCTGTTGTCATAACACACTCAATAATAATAATCTTCATTTAAGAAGAAAAAATTATAGTTGGTATATGTACTATTTTTTTTTTTTTAACAGAACTCTTAGAGGCTGGTATTAAAGGAACTTCAGAATCACTTAAAGGCGTGAAACGAAAAAAGATTGTGGCAGAGAATCACCTGAAAAAGATACCAAAATCACCACTGAGAAATCCTCTTCAGGCAAAACATAAACAAAATACGAAAGAGTCATCTTCCACCGTTCTTCAGAGTGCTTCAGAGTCTCACAAGAAACAGAATCATAGTCCTGTAAAAAATGGGAAGCAGTTTACCAAACAAAATGGAGAAACACCTGAGATAATTACCGAAGCCTTTAAGTCTGAAGAATCCGTCTCCCCAAAGAAGCCCTTGTGTCTTCAGCATCCATCTGAACTGCGTAGATGGAGATCAGAAGGCTCTGACCCCGCCAAGTTAAATTTCTTAGATGGAAAATGTGATTCTAGTTCTGTTTCAAGTAAAACCAGGACTGACCACAGTGAATGTATCTCTTCTAATTGTAGTCCTATTTCCTCCTCGTATACAAATACCGCATTTGATGTCTTACTGAAAGCAATGGAGCCAGAACTGAGTACCTTGTCACAAAAGGGCTCACCTTGTACAGTTAAGATAGAAAAACTGAGACCAAATAAAACTGTACGACCCCCTTCTCATTTAAAAAACAACTCAATGGATTCCCCAAATCAGACTTCACAAGAATTTGTTGCTGAATCACAGTCTTCTTGTACCTCATACACAGTACATGTATCTGCTGCTCAGAAGAGTGAGCAAACATCAGTTCAGTCAATTTCTCATTCATATAATCAACACGAACACTTTGTTTCTAAATCTAACCAACAAAATCAACAGCTTCCAGTGTGTTCGGGTTTCACAAGATCACTGACGAATCTGCAAAATCAAGAGAACACCAAACTTAAACAGGTTTATAATATAGCAGTGACATCATCTGTAGGTCTGACTTCACTTTCCAGTAGAACTCAGGTTACTCCTCAAAACCAGCAAATGGATTCTGCTTCACCCATGTCAATAAGTCCAGCCCATTCTATACAGTCACCCTCAACACCAATTTATAATTCAACTCCTGTTGCCTCTGTTGTTAATCACAGTGTAGAGCAAATGTGCAATCTTCTTCTGAAAGATCAGAAGCCAAAAAAACAAGGAAAATATATTTGTGAGTATTGCAGTAGAGCTTGCGCAAAACCAAGTGTGCTTTTAAAGCATATCCGCTCCCACACTGGAGAGCGACCCTATCCCTGTGTGACCTGCGGATTTTCCTTTAAGACTAAAAGTAATCTGTACAAGCACAAAAAGTCCCATGCACATACTATCAAACTGGGTCTCGTCTTGCAGCCAGATGCTGGTGGTTTGTTCTTGTCAAACGAGTCCCCCAAAACACTTAGTATCCATTCAGATGTAGAAGACAGTGGGGAGAGCGATGACGAGAGTGCTGCCGATGAAAGACAGAGTGACCTGGGCTCCGTTGACCTGCAGCCTGTGCAAATAATGAAAATTATATCAAATTCTGAAGCTCTACCAAAATCAAGTTCCATTCCAACCAATCCAAATCATGTGGTAGGTGACTTTTCATTACAGGACAAATCTTCAGAATCACAAGCTGTGACAGAGTTACCAAAAGTTGTGGTCCACCCTGTCAGTGTGTCCCCTTTAAGAGTTGACAGCCCGAAGGTTACAGATTCTAAGCCTGAACTTTCTAGTGCACAGAAACAGAAGGATCTTCAGGTAACGAATGTACCGACACATTCAGCCTGGACATCCTCCCTAGAGACTATTGAAAAGTCCTGTCAGAAAGGGGACATGAGTCAGCCAGAGGGAAAACAAGAATCTCATGTAGGAACAGTACATGCCCAGCTACAAAGGCAGCAGGCTACCGATTACTCCCAAGAGCAGCAAGGAAAACTTCTGAGTCCTCGAAGTTTAGGAAGCACAGATTCTGGTTACTTTTCACGTTCTGAAAGTGCCGATCAAACAGTGAGCCCACCAACTCCTTTTGCCAGAACATTACCCACTATAGAACAAGACTCAAATAAGATTAATGGGCCTTCTGCACCTCGTGTCACTACACCAGCACATTCTACATTGCCAACAGGTGAAAAAGCATTGCTTCTACCAGGTCAGATGCGCCCACCTTTGGCAACAAAAACACTTGAAGAACGGATATCAAAGCTTATCTCAGACAATGAAGCCTTGGTAGATGATAAACAGCTGGATAGTGTAAAGCCACGGAGAACCTCTCTCTCACGACGAGGAAGTATTGATTCCCCCAAATCATACATATTTAAGGATTCTTTTCAATTCGATTTAAAACCAGTGGGACGGAGAACAAGTTCAAGCTCTGATATACCAAAGTCCCCTTTACCCCTACTGAGAAATCAAAACAAGTGTTTCTTCTGTCCGTACCTTCCCTTGACTGTTTGCCTATTACAAGAAGTAATTCGATGCCTACCACCGGTTATTCAGCAGTACCTGCAAACATAATACCTCCCCTTCATCCACTGAGAGGAAGTCAGTCGTTTGATGACAAAATTGGGACTTTCTATGATGATGTCTTTGTATCGGGACCTAACACTTCCGTGCCCCAAAGTGGACATCCTCGTACCCTTGTCAGACAGGCAGCAGTGGAAGACTCTTCAGCAAATGAAAACCATGTTCTCGGTACTGGACAATCCTTGGCAGAGAGCTATCAAGGATGTAGTACCACTAGTGACACTGTATCAGCAAGAAACAAGTCATTGTTACTAGGCTCACATTTAGAAAAAAAGAAGTCTCATCAAGGGCGAGGGACGATGTTTGAGTGTGAAACCTGTAGAAACAGGTACAGGAAACTGGAAAATTTTGAAACTCATAAGAAATTTTACTGTTCAGAACTACATGGACCAAAAACAAAGGTAGCTGTGAGAGAACCTGAACACAGCCCTGTGCCTAGCAGTACACAGCCTCAGATCCTACATTACAGAGTTGGTGGCTCCACAGGGTCTGGGAACAGACAACCCAGATAAGAAAAAGGAGGAAAATGAAGAGTGTTGGAGATGATGATGAATTTCAGCAAAATGAAAGCGGAGCTTCTCCAAAAAGCTCCGAAGGCCCCCAGTTTCAGATACTCTGGGCTCTGCTTCCAGTTTGTCTAAACATAATGTCCTAACAAGTGACCAGCAGCATAGAAATATACAGTTGCAAAACTCCCAGATTCAGCTTGTTGCCAGAGGTCCTGACCAGACCATGGATCCAAAGCTGTCCACCATCATGGAACAACAGATAAGTTCAGCTGCCCAGGACAAGATAGAGTTGAAAAGACATGGAACTGGGATCTCTGTCATCCAACATACAAACTCACTGAGCAGACCCAATTCGTTTGATAAGTTTGAATTTTGAAAGAGGCTCCCCAGTTTGTTTCCAGAAGCCAAGTAGAACAGGGAAGTCGGGTCCCTGAAAGTGATGGGAATTTCCCAAGAGGAAAGTCACCCCTCTCGGAACACGTCTCATCCTCACCAGCCTGTACTATCAGACACTCTACGAGGAGAACTTCAGGAAGTTTCAAGAAAGCTTTCAAATGAACGACACATGTTAGGACAGCCCTCAAGACTTGTCCGGCAGCACAACATCCAAGTCCCAGAAATTCTGGTCACGGAAGAGCCAGATCAGGATCTCGAAGCCCAAGGTCTCGATCAAGAAAAATCAGAGAAGTTCAGTTGGCCTCAGCGTAGTGAAACCTTGTCAAAATTGCCGACAGAGAAACTGCCTCCCAAAAAGAAGAGGCTTCGTCTTGCCGAGATAGAGCATTCTTCAACTGAATCAAGTTTTGATTCCACCATCTCCAGGAGTCTAAGTAGGGAGAGTAGTTTATCTCACACTTCAAGTTTCTCAGCATCATTAGATGTAGAAGACATTTCAAAAACTGAGGCTTCCCCCAAAATCGCTTTTCTCAATAAAACAGAGTTTGTCATGATTCCAGCTGGCTCTAATACACTTAATGTACCAGGAACCCACCGGGAAATGAGGCGTGCTGCATCAGAACAGATTAACTGCATGCAAACTTTGATGGAGGTCTCTGATTTCAGAAGTAAATCGTTTGACTGTGGAAGCATAACTTCACCTCAGACAACGCCACTTGTTGAATTACAGCCTCCAACATCTCCTTCTGGCATGGGGATGACCGGGCACGTGCCTCTCTTAGAAAGAAGGAGAGGCCCACTGATACGGCAGATATCTTTAAACATAGCTCCAGATAGTCATCTTTCTCCTGGAAACCCATCATCTCTCCAAACTATTGCCATTCCTGGTGTGAATGCTGTACCATGTCAGGGGCCTCAGCTCACTAGTACATCCTTAGCTGAGTTCCCTGCTAATACTGTGCACTCCCAGACTCAAGTTAATCTACAAACAGAAACCTCAAATTCCAGCTCTGCTAACATCTTTCCTGTTCAGCAACTTTTTGGTATCAATGTGTTTAATCACATCCATGCACCCCTTAGCCAGCAAAACACACAGATGTCTCTGCAGGTGTCACACAGAGTATCAAACCAGATGCAAATCCCAGTTTATGTGTATCTTCTAAAAGTGAGGATTGCTTTGCTCCCAAATATCAACTTCAGTGTCAGGTTTTCACTTCAAGCCAGTCTTGCTCTTCTAATCCTGTTCATTCTTTTCCAAAGAAAGTTCTTTCAGAGCCAGTGGGGACGACCATCGTGCAACTTCATTAGCACTACCAACAAATCAGTAGATGCCATGTCTAATTCATGTCCTCCATCACCACTGAAGCTTGGGCCACTCAGTGGTCAGGTGCAGAAGGTGCCAACATCATCATTTACGCTGCCTATGCATCTGCAGAGTAATATTCCAGCATACTGCTTTGCCACAGTCACACCTCTGCCACAAATACTAGTGACCCAAGATCTGTCCAATCAGCCAATTTGCCAGGCTAATCATAGTGAGGTGCCAATCAGCAAAGAACAAAATTCCCTGCCAAAATTGCAAAAAGTTCACCATAATGCTTTGCCAAACCAAGGGGAAGAACTTGTTTGTGAAAATGTTTTTTCAGAGGTGGACCACAATTCTCTATCCAGATCCTTGCCTGTAACTCAGAAAATGACTGTTGGCAGACTTTCCCCCAGCAAGAATCTTCAGCTTCAAGTAAAAGGATGCTTTCCCCAGCAAATAGTTTAGACATTGCCATGGAAAAGCACCAAAACGAGCTAAAGATGAAAATGGAGCAATTTGTGCAACAGATATTAGACCACTTGAATCACTGAGTCCAAGAGCTAATGACAATAATAAACAGAAGAAACCTGTTTTAGTGAGGCAGGTTTGTACTACAGAGCCCCTTGAAGGTGTGATATTGGAACAGGATATTTTTTCTCAGCCTGAAGTTAGTAGTCAGGCTATTAATTTGACTGATATTTTGCCTGTTGATAATTTGTCATCAAGACACTCTAAATCTGTAGCTGTAGAACCTATAAAAGAATCGCAGGAATTTGAAAACATCAAGTCATCCTCATCACTAACTCTTACAGTTAGAAATCACCTGTTCTTTCAGAAAACACCCACGTTTCTCCTTCAGAATGTATAGACAACCAAGAAAGGAAGTCTCCAGAGGTTAAAAATCAAGGTGACAAAGTGAGCATCCAAGAACAAAGTCAACCTACAACCACAGCTCTTTCAGTGTTGGATGCTGACGACACACAGCAGCGGTCTCTCCCCAGCCTGAAGACTACAACCAGCTTTACATGGTGTTGTCTGTTAAGACAGAAAACGTTACATTTGCCTCAGAATGACCAGAAAACTTCAGCCTACACTGACTGGACAGTAAGCTCCAGTAATCCAAATCCACTTGGTTTGCCTACGAAAGTTGCTCTTTCTCTCCTTAATTCAAAACAAAACACTGGAAAATCACTATATTGTCAAGCAATAACCACCCATTCCAAGTCAGATTTATTGGTCTATTCAAGCAAGTGGAAAAGCAACTTAAGCAAGGTACTTGAAATATTATTTATCTTTAAAAATAGTTGTGCAGATGAGTTTTAACATGTCTTGATGCCTTTTGAGTATTTTAGTTGGAAGTTGTAAATGGCAAATTGTGCTTTGTAACTATAGTTATTTGAAAGAAAGGATGATAAGTTTGCTGGGGTTAGCTGGAGTCCTTTCAGTGATTCTGTTTTGAAACATTTTGAAAATAATTTGCCCTGAGTATTTCTCAGCTGAATATATTAAGTCTTTGCTTAATGGACAATCATGGTTTTACTTTCATTGTTCTCTTATATTAAGGTTTTGTTTTTATTGGTAAGTGAGAAGAGATTACATTTATGCTTTGTCTTTATTAATAAAGGGGAACAGAGGTGTGAATAACTGAAGATTGTTATACATCATTTTGAAATATAAGCAGAGAGCCATTCTGTAGTTCTGAGAAACACGTTCCTAAGATAACTAACTCATATATTTCATAATTAAGTTGACTTGGTCAAGATTTATGGAGTATGATCATAAAACTAGAATTTTGTGTTAGTTATGGAATCAGTCCTATGAGAGGTGTTGGTTGTATAAAATAATATTTGTGATTAATAATATATAGGTAGGTAGATTGATAAGAGTATCGTGTTGAACTCTGGACACTCAGAATTCTAGATTTCAGAGTTATAGAGTAAGTCCTTGTCCTCTGCAGATTCACAGGCACATAATTCAGGTTCATAAACAATATGTACTTATCAATAAGGAAAGATCACAGTTCAGTATTATAATAGAAGTATATATAACTTCAAAAGAAGAAATATTGCCAGTAGGTTGAGCAGGTATGGATATAGGAAGGATCTGAAAGTGCTGATACTTGAGCTGAGTCTTAAAAAAAAAGGGGAGGGGAATTATGTTTTTAGGCAAACAAGAATGAAAAATTTTAGTAGTCTGATGAAGGACATGGAAATGAGAAAGAACTTGGTTCATTTAAAGAAATCTGACGAGTCTCATGGCTAGAAGGTATTATAAGTTTGAAACACTGACATACGTCAAAGTTGGAAGTGTAGGTAAGAAATAATATACATGGTGGTGGAGGGCCATTAATATTTTCTCAGTGAAGGAAGGTGCATCCAGAAATTAAATTCAAAACTTAATGTTGAAATACCTGGACTGTATTCTAGATCTACTAAATCAGAATATTGGAAGATGAGACCTGATCATGAGAATTTAAACAACTTCATGTATGTATATTTCTGAAGTGCCTGTGAAAAGTGGCTTTCCTTCAGTACCAAGCGTTTGGCAGAAATGCCTCTGAAACTGTATATCTAGATATGAAGCTAGGAGAGAGTCCCAGCTGTGCAACATGTAGCGCTTCTTTAGTGCATAGGTATAATTAGTGAGATTGCTCGGGGAGAGTGTAAAGAAGAGACCAGGGCCTGAAATGGATCCCAGGAAACACTACTATTGAAAAGGTTGAATAGATGAACATCCACATATAAGCTAAAAGCTTGTCCATGGAGGAAGTAGGGAAACTATGAGAAAGTGAAATCACACAGATTAAGTAAGAAGGTATTTCAGGGAGAGTTGTTTGAGCAGGGAGGTCAAATAAAGATGGGAACTGGACTGAGCAGTTCTAATCGCACTGGAGACTTAAGTCATATGAGCAAGTGGCTGTGGAAGATTGGGTCTTGGGTTGACTCTTAACTCACAACCCAACTGTATTAATGTATTAATAATTCAAAATGGAAAAAAACAAACAATCCCATAAATGCCAAAGTAAAAAGAAATGAGGCATCGGCAACATACAGTGCCATGGAGTGGTCTAGCATATAAAGACCTGAGAAAATGTTAAGGATTTTGGCATTTAGTTCATTAGTAACCGATAAATAAACGAATTTGATAGTAAGAAAGTAAGATAGTTTGAAAGTAAGCAAAAGGTAAGTGGGGATTTGGTATTGCAAAGAATATAAGAAATAAGATTACTGTTAAAGGTATAAAGTCAAGGAAAGGTGTGTATATGTATTACAAGTTGTGGGGAAACCTGATGTGTTTGCCAGGAAAAGAAAAAGAGACAGTTGTGTTTTTACCTGTCATGGGTCAGTGTCATTACATCTTCAGACTACCTTTTTGAGAAAGTGAGGCCAGCAGCTTTTCTTTACTCCTGGCTTTACAGGGGCTTCCCAGGATACTCTTTCCGAGGTCACAGAGGCCTTCTGTCCATGATGCACACACCCTCTCATCATTTACTATTATTAAGTTATCCAATTATGATAGCTATCTACCTGGTGATTTTTTAAAGGAGTTTTTTAACAAAGAGGTCCTTGATTAGAAACATTGTGCCTTGTGTTGGATTTGGCCAGGGGACTAGATTTTGAGCCTTTCTGTTAATACTTGACCTTGGACAAATGGCTTAACCTGAGTGTCCTGCCTTACTGGGGTATACTCCACCTGTGCTACCTGCCCCACAAGGATATATGAACATGGAATGGGCTGAGGAATGAGAAAACTTGTAAATGGTGTGATTGTATAAAATCTTAAGGTGATGTTACTATAATGTTTCTACGGAAGAATACATATTGCTTATCATTTCGATGTTTATTACCTTTTCTAGAGATTTAGTTATTATCATGCCAGAATCTGTTGACCTGTATCTATGTCTCACAGTTCTCAGTATTAAGATACAGAGAGGAACATAATTATGGTTTATAGTAATGGGAAGAGAGAATAAAATATTGGGAAATGGGGCTTTTGCTTTAACTTTACAGTACATTGAAGTTGAAGGAGATTTCGTCGTGTTTCTCAGGAGTATGAGACATTTTCCATCTGAAGAGAAAAAATTATTTTAAGAAATACACTTAAACTGTAGTGTGAGTGGTTGGTTAGATATTAGAAGAAATATTTAGCCTATTAAAAAAATGTTTCTTTTAAACTCACAGAATACCAGAGTGTGGGAGCTTAGAAGGCCTTTATTTGGGCTTGTCAGTGGAATGTGGTGGGATTTTAAAATAGCGTAAGATTTATCAGTTTGCTGTGGTTTAGACAGATTTGGTAAAGATAAGCAAGGAGATAAAGCCAATGACCTTTAAACCTGTTACTTCCTTGAAATGCATTTTATGGTTAACTCTATGCACTGTATTCTGCTTTGTTTTATTTTCCAAGTGAAACATTAGCATGTTTGTGTTTTCAGTTTTATTAAATTAGTTTCTCTTTTTTTTCCCTTTCAGAGAGCATTAGGTAATCAAAAATCCACAGTAGTTGAATTCAGCAATAAAGATGCCTCTGAAATTAACAGTGAGCAAGATAAAGAAAATTCATTAATCAAAAGTGAACCAAGAAGAATTAAAATATTTGATGGAGGGCAAGTACAAATTTTACTTCTTAAATGTACATTTAAACTTATTAAATGTACATTTGCTTTCATGTGAATGAAGACATTTAAATACCAATTTTATATAAATGTTACAAGGTTTCTCAGTTTATTAACAGTATCTTCATGGCACAATATCTGTTAGGTATTATGTTAAATAATTCCATTTTGATTAAGAAAACGGTAACTGATACATTGTAGGTTCTAGGAGGCAGGTAAGAACAAAGTTTTCAGAGTGAACCTTGGATTTCATGTCAATTTACAATAAGGAATGACTTGGAAAACCTGCTCTAAGAAAGGTGAACTGTGCCTATTTGATGATTTTCTGTATTTGGTTATGAGAAAAACAAACTGTAAAAGCCAATTGTAGTTATAGTGAAGCTCAGAAATATTTCAGTACTTTTAGTTGTTGTGATTGAATTTAACAGTAAAGAAAAATTTTAAACCAGTGACTTTAAAGAAGAAATATTTTAAAATTAAACCTAGTATTGAATAAGACTTTTTTGGTTAGAATTAACTATTAGAATATTAAATGCTGATGTGAAAAGCTAGAATACCCTATTACTTGTATGTACATAAACTTTATATTGATTGAGTCTAAAAATTGTGCCTTGTTTATTTTTAGGTTGAATTTTAATCACCAATATTTTCTCAAAGACTTAGTATTCGATCTCCCTATTCATTTCTTTTTTTTTTTCAAATTAGATATAAATCAAATGAAGAGTATGTATATGTCCGAGGCAGGGGAAGAGGAAAGTACATTTGTGAAGAATGTGGAATACGTTGTAAGAAACCTAGTATGTTAAAGAAACACATACGAACCCACACAGATGTCCGCCCCTACCACTGCACTTACTGTAACTTCTCCTTTAAGACGAAAGGTATGAGATGACATCACTTCATAGTCCTTTTTATATGCATTGAGTTAGTAGAGCTAAGATCTAACTTTACATATTTTTGACCAAAAACGCGGTAACTTAAATAGATTAATATAAATTACATCTTGTCAGCATTACAGTCTTTTTTCTTTATATGTTTCTAGACCTCTTGGGAAAAAAAATTTTAATAACATGCTTTTAGTATATAATAAATATAACATTTCAGAAGGAGCAACTGCCCTTTTTTATTTTACTCCCCGAATTATAGTTGCATAACATGATGACTAATACATTTTCAAAAGTACATACTCAAGGGCTGAAGGAGAAAAAGAAATGTTCATGATCACATGTAAATTTACTTCAGTGTTAAAAGATTGAAAAAATTTAAAATAATAACTGCAGTGAACGTATAATGATTGTATTCATGTTTTATTTAATTTTAGGCATGCAACCATTTCTTTTTCTTTTCTATGATGTATTTTTTACCCAAATTTTGTTGACTTTGAGCTTCAAAAATTTTCTAACTTTTGTACTATTTAACATTTATACATCTCAGAACTAGTCATTAAAATTATATTTAGTACTCTTTCTGTATTCTTTATATGTTATTTAAATTGTAAGGCTTTATTATAGTTAAGATAATTTTACCTTCTACAAATTTCCTATTTACATGTAATGAATACACTACCATAAACTGTTGCTTTCTCCATTAGGCTCCTTGTTCATGAATCATATGAAAATTTGTTACTTGATATTTTAATTTCATATAACACCCTTTAAAAAGTAAGAATATTTTTAAAACAAAGCAATATAATCATTAAATGGTCTGTCTGAAAGGATTACATGTGCAAAAAACTTTTAATTTGATTATTTTTTATCTATTTTGAGTTATTTACTTTTTTCTGATTATATTGTTTTATGTAGTTTTTTGGATTTAAAGATTGATCAACTCTTTAGCAAAATTTGTAACCTTTTTTGGCTAGTATTTATTGGCATTTAAAGAGAGTTATAATATGTAGCGACTAAGTAGGGTCAAAGTAGTTCTTACCTGCCAATAGTACCTGTAACAAAAAGGATGGGGGGAAAAAACGAAAACCGTTCTTCAGATAGTATTGAATATTTTTTAAGTTTCAAGAAATCAAAATAATGAAGACTTGAGAGGAAAAGTAACTTATTTAGTCCTTTGATTGTGATGTGGAACTTCATTTTGGGAAATGGAGGGTGGATTTCAGGATAATTTTCCTGGTCTTGTTCTTTGATAAGATAAAAGTGCTTTGATATTTTAACCTAATTTATTGCTTGTTCACTAGTTTTGATTCTATGATTAAGAAATTTCTGTTTTTACTATGAGACCAGGAGACCAGTAATAGGCCAGTATAAATAATAAAAGATTACCAAGTAAAGAATGATGTTACCAAAAAAAGCGGATCAAGGTATAATATGAAATGGGCATTTCTCAATAGAAGGAGAGAAAGGAAACAAGATAGTTAAAAATATACATGTTTATAAAATAAGGGCAAGAAAGGAAGGAAAACTTAGCTGTGGAAAATCAAATGAAACTACAGAGATTTCTTGGCAAAAGAAACCTATTATGAATAGATTATTATGAATCATCAAGTGTTAATTTTAGCAAAATAATTTTAAACAACACCATGTAAAATTTTAGGTAAATGTTTACTAAATGGTGGACAGGGCACAGTGACCCCTGAAAAGTGATCACTATATGTTAGCAATTTTTATGTCTTTCATTTTGTAATATGCTGCATATCTGAATTTACATTAAATTTTTTGTTTTGTTAGATAATTCATTGGAGTTATATGATAAATTTAATTTGAAGAAAGCTACCCGAATTAAGGAGACTGGTGAAGAAAATATTAGAAATTTAGTATTTCCCTATTCTTGGCATGACACTTGTCTTTTTTTTTTTTTTTATGGTCATCTTCCTTGTAGCAGTCTACTTTTTGTAAATATATGTAAAACAGCTTCCATAATACCTTTTAAGTGTAGCTAAATAATTAATAGGCCTATTTTAAGATTAGGGTGTAGATTTTGCCCTACTCTAATTTGCATTGTTGTCCTAGCCAGTTCACCTCTACTTCTTATCCACTGTATCCAGTTATTAACTGAAAGTAATAGTGATGTGTGTGTGTGTGTGTGTATATACATATGGGTATATGTATGTAAAGACAGCAAAATAATATCAAGAGAATGATGTAGTGTTTGAAATTGATGCTTATAAATCTGTACATAAGCATTTGTCTTCTTAGTTTATTTTATGAATACATTTTCAAAATAAGTGATTTGTTTTCACTATTCTGCTTTAAAAATCAGAAAATATACAATGAGCTGGCATTTCTGCAGGATTTAGTCCCATTTATGTCATAAAAAGCTAGTCTCTATATGTAGCTATAGGAACCCAGAAACATAACCACTCATGCTTTCCAGAGGATTTAGATTAATATTTATTAAATCTGTTGAAAATTTTATCTATTAAATTAATGCACAAAGTTTATAGCATTGCTATGGGATATTTGCATTTTAACATGCATATTTAAAATGCAAATTGTTTTGTCCTTTAAATTATTTATGAAGTTGGTTAATAGTAATAGCTCAAGTTATATGGAAATATGCTCATATTCTCAAATTTGCCTCATTACAATTTCATATTAACTTTTTAGAAAGGAAATAAGCTTCTCTGGCCATCTATTTAGAGAACAAAAGCCTTTTGAAAGGAACCTGTTGGGGACCTTGTAATTGGGTAATATTGTTATGACACTAGAAGTATTTTGACTTATAAGTGGAAATTTCAACTACATTAACATTGCCAAACCATTTTTTATAACTTTTTAATGTGAAAATTCTAAAGCATGCAGAAGAGATTTGTATACCTATCAACTTTTAATAGTTATTAATATTTTTGCCATATTTGCTTTGTATTTGATTTTTTAAGTATATTTAAAATAAATGTCAGAGACATGGCCAAGCTCTTTAAGTCAGGTGTTATCCCTAGAATCACAAAGGTTAGCCTTTGATGAATCTTGGACAATATCTGGCCTTGGCATCCTCTTACACTTGAACCCCTAAAGGACAAAGCTCTGGGATGCAGCGCATACAATCTAGTGCAGGAATTGGCTTGAGCAATGTGACCAGTTCCATGGGCTTAGTGCATTTTTAGTGGAATTGAGGCTCTGTAAACATAGCAATTTTGCAGGTCCTTCAACCACTGCAAGCACCAAATCTGGACCAATAATTCAGACATTTTTAGCTCATCTAATTATTCTTGAGTAATAATTTGCCCTGCTGACCAAACTCAGTATTAGATTTTATTTATTTTCTCAAAAGAGATGATTTTCCCTTGTTGAAAATTTTGCATGTGTGTGGCATTATCCACTCAGGGTGCTTTATGCCCTCAGAAAAATCTGAGCTCTCACCCTGCATTTATGATCACTTGTGGCAAGCTTGCCCAGTGGTTCCCACTTAGCCTGGTCATAATTATAGAGGTTCGTTCATACAACAGCTGCCTGAGGAAACACAACTTTAGAAGTAACACTATGAGACTTCTAGTCAATATGGTGAAGTGAAATTATGCAGGAAATTATTTCTTATGATTCAAACATACAATTACTATTTTTAATATGGTTTTTAATAGTCAAGCTCAAAATTTAAAAGGACAAATTCCCAAGTACTAAAAATAAAAAATAAACTCTAAGCTAGCATGGTGAACAGATACTAAAAAACAAAAAAGTCCATAGGGACATTAAAGTCAGATATGTGCCTACAGACTTGGGTTTTTAATGTTAATGTCAGAGTTGAGTCTTAGGCCTCTGAAAGAAGCCTGACTCTTTTGTCCAGTGGCTCTGGACCATGAAAGGGGGGAAGGCTACTTGCTCAAAAGCAAAACCCTGTACATATGCTGTGAAAACAACAACAATAACAACAAAAAAACCTGGTCCAGAATCAGCAGTGTGAAACCATGAAGGTCCCACGCAGAAGCAATCAAAAAATTGACCCATGGAAATATTAAAAGAAAAACTAAAAATCATGCAAGGAAACAAAATATTGTGAGGGAGATCCAGCAGACATAACCGATGGAGAATTTGGGACTCCTGGAACTACAGACCTTAGCTGTCTGAAAGGGACTTTAAGTATGTATAAAATGTTTGAAGAAGTAAATAAGGACTAGAGAATAGAAACCATAAGGCAAAAGTAGCCCTTATCAAAGTAGAGGAGGCAGATTTGAAAAACTATTACTAATAAATCACAAGGTACCACTATTTTCTTTTGTCCAAATTTTAGTCATTGGAATTGTATAACCAGAGTCTGTACTTTCACTTGAAATAGGAATGGAATTTGCCAGTGTTGACAAATGCAATAGCAAAATAATACTATGTAAGCTTAGTAAACATTCTTTTCCCTTAAGGAAATCTGACAAAACACATGAAGTCCAAGACACATAGCAAGAAATGTGTGGATTTAGGCGTCTCAGTAGGTTTAATAGATGAACAAGATGCAGAAGAATCAGGTAAGGCTTTATTCCATATTTTCCATAAATGCTATTTACAATGTACTGTTTTGTTGCATCCATACTCTTCTTTCCATTCCCACTGATACTGCTTAGTGTTCCTACTTTCATTATCTCTTATTTATACTATGCGATAGACTCCTAATCAGTTTGCTCATCTCTAATTTGTCTTTCTTTCTATCCATCTGTCCCCACTAATGTGAAATTAATCTTACTGAAGCATGTGTCTGATCGTACTACTCCTCTGCTCCAAGCCTTTCATTGGTTTCCATTTGCCTACCAGATAAAGTATGAGCCACTTGATCTGATATCTTCAAAGTCCTTTGTATTCTGGTGCATACCTACTTCTTATTTCTCATTTCTTTGGTTACCTACCCATATGCTTAAATTTCCTGCTTACATGACGTTGATCCGGCTCTCTACTTATACAGCCTTCCCATAAAACCCCTACCCTCAATCTCCATGCAAACTTGGCTCCCAGTCTTCATTGATCAAAGTCTTACTTTCCCTAAGATCTAGCTCAACTCCACTGCTATCATGAAGCCTTCTCTGATTTTTCCTTCTCACACTACTTGTGGGAAACAGTTTTTCCCTTTTCTGAACTCTGTATTTAGAGTGTCCTCTCTGAAAATATTGGGTCCCTTTCTACCTTATTTTGGGACTATTTACATGCTTACCTTACCTCCCTACTGAGGTTCTTAAGCATATTACGAGCAGAATTGATGACTGTATAATATTTGCTTCACCCATAGTCGTTAGCACTGTGCCTTGCACAAAGCAGCTGCTCTGGAAATATTTGTGGAATAAAAAATTTACTTTCCTCCCCAAAATGTTTATTTTGAAAAAGTTAACTGGTAGTTTTATTAACAATGTTAACTCAACAACAAATATAAGTATTTATCTCTAACTAATTTTGAGGAATAGTAAACCTGTTCATCTGTTCTGACTAATTAGAGAATAGAAGTATCCTTTTTTTATAGTCAGACCTTTTTTTAAAACCCCAGAATTTCTCAAAAAAAGTTAGGCTAAAGGAAAAAGTCTTACTGCTTTTTTGAAAAACGTCCTACATTAAACATTTACCTACTTGCTTTGCTTCACTTAATACGTATTAGTTTGATGTAGAGAAAATTTCCAAAGAGAAAATGGTAAGGACATCATTGAAAATAGAGGTTAAAAAATCAGATGCATCTAATTCCATCTGAGAAACAGTAACACAGTAAATGAATCAGCTTGAATTTATTTCTAAATATGCTAGAGAAGTAACTCACATCTCAAGTGGTACAGTTGATATGATTTTTTTGTAAGCACACGAAGGGACTGCCTTTAATTCTTAATAGAAGGAAAAGATAGTCATAACAAATTTAAGACAGTAAGGAGCTTTTTAATGTTTTATACACAATTTGATGCTTTGATATATATTGAAGATGATGATATTAAGTTTTGAAAGCATATACACCATTAACATATATGTAACTTTTTTGTTCTAGGAACCTATTTATTAAAAAGATGATTTTTTTTCTAGCTCTATTGAGATATAACAGACATACATCACTGTATAAGTTTAAGGTGTACAGCACAATGCTATAACACATATATTGTGAAATGATTCCCGCAGTAAGTTTAGTTAGCATCCATTATCTCATATAGATACAATACAAAGAGAAAGCAAAAAAAAAAAAAAAAATTTTCCCTTGTGATAAGAACTTGTAGTATTTACTCTCTTAACTTTCACGCATACGTACAGTAGTAGTAACTATAGTTACCACGCTGCACATCACACCCCTGGTACTTGTTTATCTTGTAACTGGAACTTTGTGCCTTTTGACTGCCTTCCTCCAGTTCCTTCTCCCTTCATGCCCTGCCTCTGGTAACCACAAATTGGATCTCTTTCTATGGGTCTTTTATTTTCTTTTTTGATTACACATACAAAAGCTGATTTTTTAATTGCTAGGAATTTAATTCTTTGTCATTGTCTTTGTTTAAAGACATACATTTAATAAAATTAATTTATCTGCAATTCACTTATAATATAAACAGTTCATCCAATTTATTTTCTGCTTTTAGTAATCATGCAATAAATTAACCACCATAACTATTTAAATGAAAAAAAAATCATTCTATTTATTTGCTTTATTGCTATTATATTGAGCAATTCAGAAGTAAAAAGCTAGGAAAAAATAGTAGCAGTTTCACTAAGTATTACCCACAGACTAGAAAAGGCAGAAAGTAGAGCTTACAGTATGAAATACTGATGTCTGAAAAATGTTTGTGTCAAAGGTGTTATTATTATCATCATATATACTCTTATATGTTTTATTTCTTCAAGAAGAGAAATTATATAAAAATTAGTGTCTGCAGATTCATCTAACTTGTTAAGGGGAGGTAGTACTTGTATCCTAAATTTGCCTAGGAAGAATTATGGTTTTCATTAATTATCATGCATTGTTTAGATCAGTTGACTGACTGACGCACTTACATATCTATTCATTCATTTGAATATTTCTCCTCTCATTCCAGAAGCACTTGATGCAAGCCTTTGATTCTAACTCACACTTTATAGCCTAATTCTCTATTCAGATTAGATCTGATAAAACTAGGAAGTTTTACCTGTTTTTCTCCGTTTAATTTTTTAAACTACTCTATTTATGGATAGTGTACTCAAAATTGTTTCACTTTTTTGAATAGTGAATTAGCATTAGCTAAGTACAATGTCATACTAAAGGCCTACTTATTCCTTATTAATACACCAACAAAATATATTCCTCTCCTTTTGCTTTATTATAGGCTTGGAATGTAGGTATAAATATAGTAAATATTTGTTGTTTTAAACAGATTGTCTTGTTTCCTTTTATGCTTTTGTTCTTTTAAAAAAAATTTTGAGATTTTTTTTTTAAATACAAAAAGGTTACAAAGAATCGTATTATGCACACTCATGTATTCACGCCAGAATTGATGATTATAAATATTTCTCACATCTGTTTCAAGTCTTTTTCATAAATTCAATGTATGCTTGAAAAAACAAACAGAGTTAGGCATTACATATTAGACGTAGCTTTCCTTACTCATCATTGCCAGTCATTCCCACCCCAGGCAAACACTAACTGCATTTAAGGGTTTTCCTTTCAGTTCATTTAATGAACATGTATACATATATAAATAGTATGTGATTTTGTTTATTTTATCCTTAAATTTGCATCAACAGTACCACCATATATATATATTGATACATAGAAAATTAGTTTTGCTTTATAGTTTTAAATTTTTCTCCAGAGGAGGCTTTTCATTTCTGCACATCCTTAACTATGCCTAATATTGTAAGAATCTAATTTTGGACCAATTTTATGAATGATAGTCTGCTGCCTTTATTTGTGTTTTCTTGATTACTTCCCACGGTTGGATCTTATTTTTTAAAAAGACGTTTCATTCCAGCAAATTGATGGTAGAGATGGATTCTGTTTAGCAATTTTTCAGACTTCTATGTGTAAGGGGACAATGTCCAGAAGCCTATAATGTGATGCTTTGTGCCTGGAGGGTATACTGTTTACTGGTCTAAGAATATACTGGCTGTTTTTCAGTCTCCTTAGCTAGCTTCTCCTTCCTCATCTCCCTAGCTTCTAAATGTAGTTCCCCATAGCTGTGATCTCTAATGTCTTTTCTGTCTATATTCATCTAGTCTTCTGACTTTAAATACTATATATATCCATCTGCCTACTCACCATCACCACTTAGATGTCTGATGGGCATTTCAAGTTTGACATTGTCCAAACTCCCGATTTACTTCTTGCCTCTAAGAAGCACCTTCCCCTATAGTCCTTTCTCATCCTTCCAGCTGCTAGACCAGAAATCTTGAACTCATCCTTGATATCTGCATTTTGCCTCCAGTCCACCAGATTACATTTCTGCTTTTCCTTCAAAATGTATTCAGAATCCAACCACTTTTAACTACCCTCTGCTACCCAACCCTGGTCAAAGCTACCATCATCTTTACTAAATTGATTATAGTAGCCCCTGACTGGTCTCTGTGGTTCAACCCCTATGTTTTAACATAGCTACCAAAGTGATTTTTTAAAAAAATTATGTCATTACTTTGCTTAAAATCTTCTAGTGGTTTTCTGTCTCCTTCAGAGCAGTGATCCACTGTGCCCTCTGAGCTCTCTAGTCCCACTCACCCTTCCTCACCACCATCTCTCTGCTTCCCTTGGTCACTCAACTGCAGCCATACTCCTTGCTCTTTATTGAACACACCCAACAGGCTCCTGCCTTGCCTCTGCACTTGTTTGCTGTCTTTGAAATGCCCTCTACCAGATATTGCAAGACTCATCCCATCATGTCCTCCTTGCTCTTCTTAACTCAAATGTCTCCCTACCAGTGAAAAAAGAAAAGAAAAGGGAAAAAAAGAGCACCTCATTCTCTACTGCCAGCATTACTTATGCTCCCTATCCTGTTTTTTCCTTATGGCACTTAACTGCCACCAGATGTGAAGACAGGGATTTTATCGTGTGTACTGCTGTATGTCCAGTGCCTAGCTAGTAGTAGGTAGTAGTAAATACTTGTTGATTGAGTGGATGACTGGGAACAATGACTTATAATCTGTCTGGAAATAATTTAAGATTATTTTTTGATTTTGACATATTAGTTATCCATCTAATTCCTTTACTCAAGTCAAATGGTAGCTATAAATCAGTATTTAATGCCTTTACCTAAAAGTAGTGTTTGTATGATATGGCCAAGGTTGGTATGGGTATGGTTAAAGTGGTGAAGGCATCTGTTTAGTAATTTCTTTTTTGGTCATTGGCTCAGAAGGCTAGAATATAATTTATCTGACTATTCCATTTTTGCATCCTCAGTAATGATCTCTCCAGATTCATAAAAATATATTCTTTTTTTTCCCAATGATTTCAGAGAAGAGTCATTTATTGTCATTTAGATTTCTTTTATTTATTTATTTTTAGCACTTCAGGGCACAGTCATTACCCCCAGGAGCTCATTGCCTGTGGCTGTGAAGTTAGCGTGCACTCAGACTTGGAAGCGTTCACTTCCCAAGGCTGGGGTCATGGAAAGAGCAGTTATGGACTATTTGGTTTCAGAAGGATGACCAAATGTATCCCAGAAGAAAGGGAAGAGATTCACTTACTCTTATATTGCTTTTTTTCAAAAGGTGTTGATGGAGGAGTTGGGTACGTAAAGGCAGGCATTCTGGACTGAAGGAATTGTTTGAGCGAAAGTCCGGAGGTTGGGCAAGAGGAATGGGGCATTAAGGGTGTGAATGGTGTAGAATGAGAGAATTGGACAGGGTATACCATGGGAAAGGGAGTGGTGAACAGGTCATACTATGCCAGGGAATTTTAGCATGGGAAGCAGTCATTCTAGGTTTAAACTATAATCACTTATTCTTAGATAAAATCATTCTCTGCTATGAAAGTTTTTGCTAATTTCTTGATGTTGAGTGCTTGAAAACCATTATCTCTTAGATATTTTTCTAGTATTTGTATTGTAAACATTCAGCGACATAGTGTTCCTTTTATTAAGAAACTCAGATTTTTTTGTATTGTTTAAAGCCATTGCCTCTTTAAGCCCATGTATTTCTGATTTTTAATCCAGATTATTTTCTAAAATGTTCTTGAAACAAGGAAACAAAAGGTAATAGGGTTTTTAACCTGTGATCCTGGAATCTCATTGCTGAGGGTTTTGTTTTTCCCTGCTTCTGTTTTATTTTGTAGTGAGAATTTAGACAGTGATGACAAAAGGTGCCATGATTTCATTAAGTAGATAATTTCACTCAGTAACAACAATAATAATACCGTAAAACAAAAAACTTTTTTCTGGAGGGGTGTTTTTATTAAAAAGTACTTCACTGCTTCAACATCCCTCATTCTCCACAAGATAAAGTTTATAAGATAGGTGGAAAGTCTGGTATGGTTTTCCCTTTGTGACGTCCAGTTGTGTGTGTGTGTGTGTGTGTGTGTGTGTGTGTGTGTGTGTGTGTGTGTGTACACACACACATACACGTATACATATGTATATAAATGTATAATGAATAATTTAGACTTCATATATTATATTTCCCCTGGAATTAATTTCTACTCTGGCCAGCATTAATATGGTATAGAGTTTTCTTCATAGAACAGACTATCATAAGAGATAGGACTTGATTTATTTCTACTTTAATGTTTCTGTATATATTTTAAAATTTTGTTTTTATCAATTTCATAAGAATGTTATAAGTAGCAGCAGCATGTGTGACGTGTTTCATTTAGATATAAATCACAGATGAAGTGTTGACTTTTAAAACATTAGAAAGGAAAAAAAATATTTTCAAATACAGTTTTATGTTTTGAAATGTACCTCTACTGGTAGAACAAAGCTCTGGAGTTTGGAGGCTGGTCAGTTTCCCCACCTCCCTGATCACACAGGGCAAGCTCCTTACTTTAGCAATCAGGCTCATAGCAGTAGTTCTGAGACCAGCTGCCACATGAGATCCTCTACCCCTATTGAGATTCCTGCCTAACAGTGTATTACCCCTTTTCTTGGCCCAATAAATGAAAATAAGTGATAAAATTGCACTGTGCAATGTAGGGTCTTTTCACACATACCTTCTATTGTGGTGAACAGTTTTATGAAATGCTTTTGTGGCACCTTGGGGTCATGATATTATTTCTAATATTCTTAATCTAATGTAAAATCTGATATTTAGTCTGCTGCACAGTACACTCCTAGAAGCCACACTGGGGTTCCGTTTGCTTCATGTCTACAATAAACATTCAGGAAAATGCTAAGATGCCACAGCAGTTATCAGTTTGCTTTCTCACCTTCATTCCAAAAAGTAGTGATTACAGTGGCTTTTCAGATGCCTTTCGTTATACCTCCACAATTGCACCTATCCAGGGTCATCTGGTCTGGCTGTAGGAAAAGTTAATGTCTGAAATAACAGAAAATGCTATCAGCTGAGTATCCTTTATCACCTAGATCTTCCTAAACACTATTGAAATTTGTCCTTTAATTATGCTAATAGGTTACAGATGCCAGCTAAATAGTAAAAAATTAGTAGCCAAATTTAGGAGCCACGTATCCTTTAGGAAACCAGTATTATAAAACATCAACAGTGTGAAAATTTGTAATGTCTTCTAGAGAATACTGAATAAAATTCCTAATTAATTTTTATAGCTACAATTCATATTTTATATTAAAAATGTGGTAGTTATTTCAGTAATAGAGTCTTTCAGTACCTTAAAAAGAACTGTTAGATTTAGCCACTTTATAAAAGTCACATACACCTAATCAATGCTAACAGGATATTCAAGAACTTGCTGCATGTATTCAAATCTTGATTATCTCAGACATCTGGGAAATGGGGTAAACCTTTTTAAAGGAAAAAAAAACCACCAGGGTATTATTTGAGACAGGATTTTAATCAAGCCCCTGCCAGACTTTGCAGAACAGCACCCAGAAACCTAAGAGTAGTGTTTTTAGGTTTACCGGACAGATTTTGGGATTTGATCATTTAATCGATTTTTCTGTTGCACATGGTCACCAGAAAATACCATCTCTGAGCTTTAATTCATTCAACAAAAATTGATTAAATATTCGCTAAAGACCAGAGAGTATTACTACAAGTATCCCATCATAATATTTCTTTCATAAAGATCATTACCATTTGGTAATGTCTTGGTCAGTTTATGGCTTTCTGGCAAAAGTCCACATCTTTTTACGCTGTTTGTATTTAGTTATTATTTTATGTCTGCCTTTTTCATTTGTTTTCACTGAAGTTTTACTCCTGGTTATTTCTATTTAACTTAAGTAGTTCTTTTCCTGGCATTATCTTCAGTCTTTTTTTGAGGATTCTAAACCCATTCTCTACTGTGCCAACCATACCTAGACTGTCATTCATCGGCATAATGTGCATGTTCTCTGGCTAATAAAGAATGCTTTAAAGGTCAGTGTGATGAAGGACCAAAGACCCAAAGACCCCTGGATCTTTTTAATTCTTTACTAACTACCTTAGCAACAGTGGGCTGTATGGTTACCTGTTTTTCTGTTAGCAGATGAATTCCTGTTCTAATTTCCACATGGATTAAATTTAGAGATGTTAGGAAGCATTTATTTGGAATTAAGCAGAAGAAATTAAAACTCGGATATTTAGCATTTTAGGGAAGTTTCCATTTAGTTCAAAACTAGCAGCTTAAGCTGTAATTCTAGTATGTGCTCATGAAATCCCTCCAACTCAGCCACACATGGCCTGTATTTTTGCCATGCAAAATTATATAATCTTAGGAATTTTGTCCCTAGGTTCTTGGGGTTTTAGTGAATACTTTTTCACCTTTTGTGTCAAAAATCTTGCTGCTGGCGATTTGCTTTTCATTCCTTGATCCAAAGAATGTTTTTGTCAACAGAATGCTGGACTTCAATGCTAGGAATGTTAATACATGCCCTCAACTGCCAGACTGGGAGAACCATTCAACATGGCAAAGTATAACTAGAAACATTCTTGTTAGAGTTTCAGTATTTAGGATAATGTATGTAAGATGATATTATAAACCTGTATTACACTGACCCTTGAAAATAATTTGGTTTTTACAAAAATACTAACAAAACCCCTTTTTCAACTAAAACCTGTAGAATATATTTTTGTCACTGAGATTTGTATAGAAAATTATATTATTCCTTTTAAGAAAAATTTCCATGCACATTATGAAATGACAATAGGCCTTAGAATTTATATTTAAAATGAAGTATTAATATCATTAATTAGTGACACAGATATGATAGTCTTGTGGTTTATTTCCTTAAGTTAACAAACATTAAACTCTGGCACATCACGTTGTTAATGATGTTTTCATCATAAAAAAGCAAACAAAAACAAAAACTCATTACTGCAGCAGTTGCCTACTTTAAATTTTTTTTACCCTCAGGTGGCTGCTGTGTGTCAGAATTTCAAAGTAATATTTTTAAATATACGAGAAAACAAAAACAGACAAACTACAACAACAAAAGAATGTTGATGCGGGGGTCTGGTGAGTGGTGTTGTCCTCTCAGGGGAGCCTGTGTTTAGGGGATTCCCTTGTGCGTCTTTGTGTATCCAGCTCTTCCAGCAGGTGTCACTGTCTGGCAGCATTGGGAGGGCAGTTTGCAGTTCTTCCAACTGATCTTAAAAAGATGCTTTTGGAATACTCTAGGGAAGTTGTTTCACGTAAGTTTATCGGAACATACTCTTGAAAAACAATATTGCAGAATTGCATACCTCATTTTTCGCCTCATGAATTTAAATTCACAGAAAACAAAGGAATTAATTTTGCATGTATATAAAATTTTACCGAGGGTTGGAAAAAATTATTTATGAGTGGGGACTGTGTCTAGGAGGTCCTAAATAGACCTTTTAAGAGCCATTTATTTATGAATTTGTTAAGCAGTATATGGGTTCCTTATGTCTGTTCTAAAGTGCCTAGGGGATGCGTAAGGGTAAGCCAGAGCTTTACCCTCCTGCAGTATTACAGTCTATATTGTACAAGCCAAGGAAAGAACAATTGTAATATAATAATGAAAAGTCAGTATATCTTATTGGACTAATGACAGGATCCTAAATGTACAAAAATGTTCCAAATTCTGGCTTTGATGCCTTCCAGCTCTGTATGTTTCTTAACTTCCTTGTGTAAGCTGAGTTCGATTTCATCTCTGTCATGGGGTGGTTGTTAGGTTTAAACATGAAATAGAGTATAAATAATGGTAAACTTTTTCTATAAAGGACCTGATTATAAGTACTTTAGGCCTTGTGGGCCACATAGTCTCTGTTGTGATCACCAAACTTTGTGGTTGTGGTACAAGAGATGCCATAGACCGCATGTAAACTAACGAGCATGGCTATGTTCCAGTAAAACTATTTACAGGAATAGTGGGTGAGCCACACATGTCCAGCAGCTGTAGTATGCCAACTCCTGATATTTAAGGTACTCAGAGGTACTTGGTATACTTATTACACTATAGTAGTTGTTGTGTTAAATAACATGCAGTAGTAAAATGAGCAATATCACAGAGTCATAAATTTAAGTTTTTGGAGTAATTATCAAGTCTTTTTTCTTATCTTCACTGTATTGTGATCATCCACAAGCCACTTTTCCTTTCTGGGTCTTCTATCAGCACAACTTCTAATTCAGTGTAATGATCTTTGGGTTAGAGGTAGAGGTTCAGGGGAAAGCAAAGTAATATGAAAGGACTTTTTTTAGCATAAATCCAGAGAGCAAGTTGTTTGGGGTTTGTTTTGGTGCTATGGATATTTAAAAAGATACCATTTTTTTCTGTTCATTTAAGCTATCCATTTTATCTTTTTTCTGTCACTGCAGATATCAGTTTGTATACAGTGATCCAAAATTCATTTGCAGGTTTCCAGATGATGCATGCAGAGAGAAAAACATTATTCTCTATTTACCTAAGCGAAGTAAAAATTATAGAAAGGAATCCAGTGCTTCTTAAGGCCTCTCCAGGCTGTAGGCATGTGGCTCTGTTCAGACAGAAAGTCCAGGGAAGCCACCCTGTGGTCTTCCCATCCATAATACCACCAGCCCTGGTCTGAAACTTGGCATGATCAAGGGAAAATCAGATTAAAATGAAGCCAAAGAATTTTACTTCCTTCCCCATTAAAAAAAATGTTAAATCCTCCTCATAAATTACAATGGAAATTTATGCACACATATAAACACAGCAGATCCTCAAATAACATTGTTAGAACGTTGATGAACTTAAACTCTTTGTTTATATCAATTAATGTATGGTGAAATTGGTTTTATGTCATTTTGCTTAAAGTTGCAAAACATTGATGACGTTGAGGACTTATATGTATATTTGATTTATATATATAAAATTTAAAAGATTTATGATTCTTAATTGTAGTGACTATAATATACAGTGTATTTCCTGTGAAATTGAAAAAGTTCAGTTATTTACATTCTTGGGGATTGTACTTTTATATGTTTTATTCGTAATCAATTACATGAAACTTTTAATGTCTGTACCTATAAACATTCAGCTCATACATATTTATAAGCTAGCTTATGGACTGTAATTCATTGTTGACCTTTTTTCAGATTATTCTCCTGTTATACTTTTTAAATATGGTATTTAAATGTGGAATGTTTAGCACAGACTGAGGAGACAGGCAAACCTGGGTTTGAATCTTGGCTCAACACTTTGAAATAATTAACTGCATCTTTCATTTTTTAAATCATTTTTTGAGAAAAGGTCAGGTTCTTAATTGGTCTTTGTTTTAGTTATGATCAAATAGTATTGGTCTGTATTTAGTGCTAAACCAGGCTCTCTTAGAGTCTTAGATGGCTAGAAATAAAGTCATTTAGTCATTATATGTACTATTGAATGATAAATGCAAAAGTAGGTAAAAGATACCAGATAAGAACAGAATTTTAAGTGGTAAAAAATTTAAACATGCGTTAGGGTATATTTTGGAGAAATTTCCTGTGCTTTTAAATTGACCAATGGAAGTGTTGGAACCGGTTTCAAGAATTAATAGTTTCCTAGTAAACAGGAAAGAAAAATACTGCTTTTCAAAAAAATATAAGTGTTGATGAATATAAGAACAGGGATAGATATTGTGCAAGCTTTCTAAATGAGATGGCATATTGATGTCAGTAGAGTAAAATATAGACCCTGGAGCATCAGCAAATAGTTTTTTTTTTTTTTTAATGCTATTTTTAAAAGATTATTTTAGTCTTACGGAAAAGTTACAAAACTAGTATAGAGAATTCCTGTATACCCTTCACCCAGCTTCCCCTTCTGTTAGCATATTACATAACTATAGAACATTTGTTAACACTAAGAAAGTAACCTCAACTCAATATTACTGACTAAAGTACAGAATTTACTTGGATTTTCTCATTTTGCCGCTGATGTACTTTTTCCATCCCAGGATCTCATTTCAGGATCCTACATGGCACTTAATTGTCATGGTTCCTTAGGCTCCTCCAGTGTGTTCCTCAGTCTTTCTGGTTTTTTGTGACTTTGACATTTTTAGAGTGCTGATCAGTTATTTTATAGAATACTTTTCAACTTGAGATTTTCTGATATATGCTCATGATTGAGTTGAGGTTGTGATCATTGAGAAAGTGTCATAGGGTGATGTACTTTTCTTAGCACATCATAGAAGGAGGTATATTATGTCAGTATTTATTATTGGTCATATTAACCTTCATTACTTGCTAAGGTGATGTCTCAGGATGCTGCTGTAAATTTAAAGTTGCCGCTTTTACGAATATTAAATATTCGTGAGAGATACTTTGAGACTACGCAAATATCCTGTTTATACATCGATGGATCTTGCCTGTGGTAAATATTACTGTGGTGTTCTAATTTAGTAATTGGAATTTTTTAGTAAGGAAAAGTTATCTCTCCATTCATGCATTCTTCCATTTATTCATTTATATCAGTGTGGACTTAAGGATGTATATTTTATCCTTTGTGTTATAATCCAGTACTGTTCATTATTTATTAAGTAGCTCAAATTCTCATTGGCATTGAGAGTTCTTTGAGATCTGTTCCTGTGCCCTTTCGACATGGCCCCATCTTTTTTTAAGTTGCCATATATAAATGAGAACATGAGTTCATATTGACAGTTTCAATTCCAGTTCAGCAACACAAGGTTTATTCTAGCCTTCTCCATTTTCTTCTTTTTCTTATGCCCACAATTAGAAACCTGATTCTCATCTACAATGTGTGTACATACTTGTTCAACTCTCGTGTATCAATAAATTAGTTTCAGAAATCTTAACCCACTTGTGAAAAACAGATTTACAATTACAGCACAGTGTTTGTGTGTAGTTAGTTAGCTTTGTCTTTAGCCTTCACAATATCTAGCCCAAACCCTCTTTTTTAAGGATATCTAGGTCGGGACCTTTCTTCCTCTCCCCTTTACTATAATTATGTGGTTCATTCATTTGTACTTCAGTTAGTCATCTTTCTCATTTCATTTCATTCTTGATTTCCCCCACATCCTCACTGATTATGTTTTATTAAATACAGTAGAATTTATGTTGTGGTCTGTAGTTCTGTGGTTTTTGACAAATATATAGAATGGTATGTCCACCCCCACAGGTCCATGCAAAGCAGTTCCTTCACCCCCAAAATTCCCCTGTGCCACTTCTTTATAGGAAATTGCTCCCCCACCCCATAAACCCTAGCAACCACTGATCTCTTTTTCGTCTCATCATTTTGCATCTTCCAGGATGTCATGTGAAAGGAATCACACAATGAGTAGCTTTTGGAAGTTGGCTTCTTTCATTGCAAAATCTTAGGATGTCATCCATGCTGTTGTGTGAGTCAGTCGTTTATTTCCTTTCTATTGCTGAGAAGCATTCTATTGTAATGGATGTTCTGGAGTTTGTTATACACTGAGCAGTTGAAAGGCACCTGGGTTGCTTCTGATTTTCGGCAGTTATGAATAAAATTGCTATATACATTCATGTATAGGTTATGTGAATGTAAGTTTCTGTTTCTCCAGAGTTTAATACTAGGAATGGAATCTCTGGGTTATATGGTTGGTGTACTTTAGTTTCATAAAAAGCTTTCAAACTGTTTTCCAAAGTGACTATACCATTTTACATTCCCATCAGTAATGTATGAGGGTCCAGTTGTTCTGCACCTCACTAGCACATTAAAAAAAAAAAATACTCTAGTAGGTATGTAGTGGTATTTCATTGTGGTTTTAATTTTCATTTCCTTCTTGATTAATGATGCTGAGCATCTTTTCATGTGCTGTTTGCCTTCCACATGGCTTCTTCAGTGAAGTGTCTATTCAGAAATTATGCCCATTTTTTAAAATGTGTTATTATTGTTGAGTTTTGATTTTTTTTTTTAATACTGTGTCATTCTACTATGGCCCTGTCATTCTCCTACCCCTCCTCCAGCTGTAGTGGTAGACTCAGCTGGTAATCTGCCCCTCCTCAAGGACTGGACTTGTGTTTTTATTCCTATCCATTCCCTTTCTCACTGCAGTGAGTTTTCAGGGTAAGGTTTTTCTTCCACAATGGAGAGAGGGGAAGTAGATCTAGGTTAGAATTCCTTGTCCCTTCTATATGGCTACTGCTTCTCTTCCTCCAGATCTGGACTGCAGTGGACACTTAGTGTGCTCTTTTGTGTGAGTTCTTGGGCAGGGTTCATGGCATAGAGCCTACAAGAGCATGTAGCCCCAGAGGATGCACATAATCCTCCCACCGCATACTTGGCTCTAACAAGTCTGTCAGCTATTTAGCTGACTTCCATGGACCAGCATCCTGTTGCATCTACTCAAAATGACATAGCTTGTTTCTTTTCTCTTTCTGTAGACATTGTCTCTGCTTAGAATTTGTGCTATTTGTTTATCTGGGACTTCAGCTTTATGATGGATTTGGGAAAAGCCATAAATTTAAAGTTATGCCTCTTTTTAAAAAAAAGTAATCGTTTTTAAGGTAAAGCAGGTCCCATTGTAGTTAAGACTTTGCAGCAGATTTGGCCTTTAATGAAATCAGCCCCATTTCTATGACCTAGTCACCCAATCATATGATTTTCTTTTTTTCTTACTTTCCCCTTAAAAAAAAAAAAGTCTCAAAATATCTGATTTGGCACTAGCACTACTTTGGCAAACAGGTATAGGAGAGATATCTTTGAGGTAGGAATCAGGACATTTACCCAGAAATCACCATTCCATTTCCAGCACAAGCACCTGGTAGGACTCAATAAATTGGTGTTATTTATTATTTTATAGCAAAATAGAACCCTTAAAACAAATAGTTTATGAAATCACACATTAAAGCAACCTAAATGCATATTTTTTGTCCTTGAATATTTTAATTATAAAAGTAATACATGCTTCAGATAAACAACATAAAAGTTCTAGTCTCTTCCATCCTAGAAATAATCACACTGATCCTTTGAGACTTTTCCTTAAAAATTTACTTCATAATACAGAAAAGCTAATAAAATAAATTAATACACAGACTATTTGGAAAAGCCAGGAAATATACTGATTTACATTTTTTCTATTCAAAAATGTATGTGTAAGTTCAGAGTGTATCACAACTAAGCTGAATGTGATCTGATGTCTTCATTTTAGCTCAGTGAAAAGAATTGGGGTAGATATTTTGCATTCCTTTTTCATGTAATGTTTTAAAGTTTATTAGCTTTCTAAGGGAAAGAGCCTATAATTTTGCAAGAATTTGAATAGATAAGTTTATGAGCTTATGAGAATTTTGAGACTATTCCCTGGACAATCTTGAATATTCCTTGTGAAACTGGAATTGAGTCTCACATGACATGAGGCTGATTTGAATGACTTTTAGTTAATGTTCCCCTTCCTGTGAGGCATTGGTGGAATTATAGAAAACAAATGATAGGAAAATTCAGCACCTCTCTAATTAAAAAAAAGTAGAAGGAGATTTATATATTAGATAATATACTCAGAGGACAATGGAAACTTGTCTAAAGGAATTTTGCTTATAAATATGAAATGTCAGGTTTTTTTGTTGTTAAAATTTGTTCAATAGGAGGAAAATACAAAAATAGATATAGAAAAAGAATTCAGGAAAAGAATTGGCTTGGACTTTGTTAAATTTTTTGATATGGTTCAGTCTTCTTTGGGGGATTTTACAAGTATATTTTTTGAGGTCTTTATTTCTGATTTTCTTTATATAAGACCCTTTGTCTATCTACTCTCGAGGCTTATTTCATGTTCTGCATCCTCAATAAAGCCTCTGCTGGCCATGCCTCATGTCTCTGTTAGTGCTTCACGTCTCTATTCCTGAACTGGACTGACCCATTCTTCCCCATGTCATTCTACTCAACTAAAATGTAGGTTTTTTTGTGCATAGAGTTCTTGTCTGTTATATTCCTCACAGTATTGCCAAGCTTATAAAAAAAATAAACAATTGCATTTGCCCAGTTGCAAAACATTGTATAACATATTTCTTTGGTTGTTTATTAGATGAAAAACAAAGATTCAGTTATGAGCGCTCTGGATATGATCTTGAAGAATCTGATGGCCCAGATGAGGATGATAATGAAAATGAAGATGATGACGAGGACAGCCAGGCTGAATCAGTCCTATCAGCAGCTCCCTCTGTTACAGCCAGCCCTCAGCATCTTCCATCAAGAAGTAGCCTTCAGGACTCTGTGAGTACTGACGAGGACATTAGGATTACCGATTGCTTTTCTGGGGTACACACGGACCCAATGGACGTTCTGCCTAGAGCATTGCCCACCAAGATGACTGTACTTAGCACAATGCAGTCAGACTACAGCAAGAAGACAGAGTTGCCGCTGAGGACCAGGCAGCATGCTATGAAAGACGAAGATGATACAGCTGCTCCTGTAGACTCTTGTAGGTCACCTGAAGTTGTACCCCGATCTCCATGTCATCAAATGTCTGTAGACTTCCCTGAATCAGAAGAAATTCTGAGACAATCTGTGGCTGGAAAGGCTATTGCTTTAACACAGGTAAATGGTTGTTTTCTTTTTTTTCAAACCTGTTAAATATGGGGCACCTAATGGTTTAAGAAAATAATGTGCTTAAATTATTCATTCACACACAGCTAACTCAGTTTGTTTAAGCTTTTTGTTTTGTTTTAAGGCAAAGGATATTTATTTCTCTCAAATTCTTATTAGGTATTTTAATCAGAGTTCACATATTGTATTATAAATCTGTGAAAGAACCAAATGAATCTTTTGAAATAAACTCATTTTTTATTTGCTATTTTTTTTACATCTTGAAATTAAAAAAGAAACATTGAGAACATGACTCTTAGACATGTTCATCCCATGGCTACTCTAAGTTGTTTTTCCATTGGCATTGATATGATAGATTTACACTAGATTATCGAAAAATTTTGCACTTTTTCCCTGTTAGCAAAACAGCTACCAGTTTGTATGGCAAAGTAAATATGACAAAAAAATGTGTCAAGTAGTTCACTTTACTTGAATGATCAAATTGCTGTGGCAGCTTGGGAAAGCTTCCTGCCCTAAGAACTAGCTGAGGGCCAGACACACACCTCCAGAAAGTCACCCTGAGGGTGCTATGAATGATTCTCTGCTTTTACACTTGGCGGTTGGGGAGAAACATTTAAGTGTGTTAGGAATACATCCTTCTCTCATTGACAATTCTTGTAGATATTAACAGTTGCACTAGGATTTATTCCTAAATGTGGCAGGTTTATTTCGGTTTATTAGGTAACACTGGAGAAAATTTAAAAGACTGAAAGCTTGAATTTTTATAGGCTACCCTAAATTAATATAATTTAATCAAATTACATTAATCTTTATTTTATTTTATTAGCATATAAATTAATGTAGCTCTATAATACAGACATCAAGATAAACTAATATAGAGATAATAATCTTAAAGTGGAAGAAAGGATAGGCAAGATTTATTCCTTCTAATGACATTTCTTTACTTTCATATTGGTCACTAGTACTTTAAGCTTCTCTATCCCCAAATTTCTTATATACCTGCCAGTACATGGAAATCTGGTTTTTAGTAGACCTTTCACAAACTTATGTACGAATGGCCATACAAATGAACAACTATAGATCTTTTTATTAATAACAATAAATGAGTAGTTCTCCAGTTAATTTTTTTCTGAGTTGATAATTGTAGCCAACTAATACCTCAATTTCTTAAAGACTTCTAATGTCTAAAATAGGGTGGAACTAGTAATGCCAGCAATAGTAATGACAACAACAGCTGAATATAATTATGGCCACCTCTAAGGGTTAATTTTACTGTAAGTGAGATGATACCTAGGAAATTTGAAAAATGCAGAGTACTATGCAAAATGTGTTTGCTGTTATTTGTACAAGAAAATAAAGAGAGTAAAAGTGCAATAGAGGTTTTTCCATTGGAAATTTATTTTTTAAATCAAAATAGAATTTTTAGCAAGCTTATAATTTTATAAAATACAATTATGCATCTTTTCACCTCACTAGGAATAGATTTTATGGCAGCATTTTAGCTCAGTGACTAAGAAAGCTGTGCTCTGAAAAGATTCTTCTCTCCTTTCTTTTAGAACACATCTTCTGTACAACTCCCTCTTCCTGCAGCGGAGCACAACCCTCAGATAGCAGCAGGAATTCCTTCAGGGGCCTCACCTCAGCCTGATACTCAAGGAGAGAAGCTGCAAATAACTCTCCGTCCGACTCCAGGCCTGCCTTCTCCCCAGACTCATTTGTTTAGCCACCTTCCATTGCATTCCCAACAGCAGTCAAGGACACCTTATAATATGGTTCCAGTTGGAGGAATCCACGTGGTACCTGCTGGCCTCACGTATTCTACATTTGTACCCATTCAAGCTGGGCCAATGCAACTTACGATTCCTGCTGTCAATGTAATTCACAGAACTGTGGGCACTCCTGGGGATACAATCACAGAAGTTTCTGGCACTACAAATCCTGCTGGAGTGGCTGAATTAAGCAGTGTCGTGCCATGTATTCCCATTGGCCAAATCCGTGTGCCAGGCCTTCAGAACCTCAGTACCCCGGGCTTACAGTCACTTTCATCACTGAGCATGGAAACTGTCAATATTTTAGGCCTCTCCAATACAAACATGGCCCCACAGGTACACCCGCCAGGGCTGGCTCTAAATGCTGTCGGACTGCAAGTTTTGACTGCAAACCCTTCGTCACAGAGCAGTCCCACACCACAGGCACACATTCCTGGCCTCCAGATCTTGAACATCGCATTGCCTGCTTTAATTCCTTCAGTTAGTCAAGTAACTGTGGATGCACAGGGAGCTCCTGAAACACCAGCTTCCCAAAACAGAGCACGTGAGGCACTCCCCAAGCCAATTTCCGTAGCCAGTGTGAGTCAGGGCAGCAGGACCATGTCTCCTCAGGGGTCACCTCAAGTCCAGCGGGAAAATGCAAAAAAAGTGCTAGATCCACTTGCCCCTGCAAGAGACCATGCAAGGCTTGATGGCTCAAGTAAAATGGACACAGGGAAGGCTGTCTCAGTCAATCATGTGAAGCCCAAGCATGAACTCCCTTCCATTCAGGGCAAACCAGTGTCCACATCAGAGCCTTTGCTGAAGGTGCATCCTGACGCTTTCACAGAGCCCTCAGGCCAGCAGGCTCTCTGTCCAGACAGGCCAGTGCCTAGGCCCACGGCCCTGCCCCGCAGGCAGGCCACTGCGCAGTTCAGTGACGTGAGTAGTGACGATGACGAGGACAGGCTTGTGATAGCAACCTAGTGACTTTTTTTTTTTGTTTTTTTGTTTTTTTTTTTGAGGTTTTTTTTTTATATAACACTTACAGGTTTCTTTGTAAAATCCCCTTCCCTTAAAGCACATTTTTCTGACATAAACTCATGACTAATCTTTGTGCAATCATGAAATTTTGACCAATAATTGTTGTTTTGTGTCAGCTCCAGCCATTTTTGTACATGTTGTATAGACAATTGTGCCTTTTAGGAGTTTTATGTTTAGAAACTGTACAGATTGTTGAATATCTATACATATAAAATATATATTATATATATATATATGAAAACCAGGTAGTTATTTGTGTTTAGTAATAAAAACCTGTCAAATCAACTGATTAAATTATATGTTGCACTGTTAAGTATAAATTTCTATGGCTGTGGGGCAGAGTTTCTGTGTATAAATTAGTATGTAAACTCCATATTTATTGTATTCATATTAGTCTTTGAAAATGGGTCTGTCCTTCTTGTGTAAGATGGTAACTTTACACTTCAGACAGATTTTCTGTGTTATAAAATGTTTCAGTAAAATATTGTTTACTGACTTTATCATTGCTTTAGTTGTGCCTTCTTTATATCATGTAGTGATCAGTCATCTGCATTCAGAATATAGCCTTAGGTTACATTTTTGCACACTCACCCCACTGTTATTTTTAAGAAATGGGCATAGTGATGTTACTACTGTGGAAAACTCACCAAAACTTATACAACTAAGAGATCTGTTTTTCCTGTTTGTGATGAGTAATTCTGTAACTATTAAATTATTAGAAGAGTCAGTATTTAAGAATATTGTCTGTAAGTATTTATAGTATACAGCCTGAAATGGGCAGAGTTCCTAAATGGGGGTATGATGATTTCTGGTAAATGTAAAATAAGTTAGAAAACTTCTAAATTACTTAAGGACTCGTTTAGCAATAATTCCTTCCTGTCTTGGGAAGCACTAAACAGCCCTTATTCAGAAAAATGATGCGGGGAACTCACAATTACCACTGCAGTGATTTGCATTATTACCTAAGAATTACAGATGCTAGATTTGTGAGAAAATGTTTTAATGTTGGAATTGGAACATTTAGCACATCATTAAGGCAATGTATTAACATTTTTAAAAGCCTGCTTCATGAAGATTTCAGATATATGAAGTTGATAAGACAACAGAGAATGGGGGAAGAATTCTAAAGAGTTTGGAGACTGCTACTAGCCGACCCCTCCTTCTTGTCTGTGACTTTGGAAGAGATACAATTTTGCTATCTTGGCCTGCATGTCTTAACCTAAATTATGCTCTCTAAGACGTGCCCCAGCACCAGCAGTCTGTGATGGATCTGTTATGCTTTCAATGAATGCTTCAATTTACATTTATACTTTCCCACATATTAAGTAACAGAATTCTCAAAAAATAATAAAACTGCACTTTTATTTCAAGATAGATTTGAAAAGAATTCTGGAAACTCCTATTATAGGAATTGCTCTATCAATACAGTAGTTGAAACTGAGGCCCATTATCTCAAATTTCTTGACATTAATAAGTTTTAACTCTGTCATGCCTATATATTATATGTTTATGGCCTAAAATTTGAAAGCAGTATAATAAGCATATTCTTAGTCCATAATCATGTTTAAGTGTACATGACTTTTAATTCAAAAGTAATGCTCAGAATCTTAGCACTAAGGATTTCTTTAGTTTGCGTAGATAGATTTTCTTAATTTGAAGAATTCCTATATTTAACCATATACTAAATGTTGTGATATGCTTGGACACTCCCTTGAACATTTCATAATTCTGTAATATACTTTAAGATTATCTTATACTGTTGACTTTTCAAGATTCATTACATTATACATATACCTTTAATACTGTTGACTTTAATGCTTTCATGTGGCTTTCAAATATTTTGCTAGCATTTGAAATATGCAGCCAAATAAGAAACATTACTAAAGTTCGTGTCACTATATTTTGAAATAGTCACATGAACAAATATAAGAGAATAATGGTGAATTGTTTTTCCAGAGTCTTTGCCCAAGGAGCATTGTTATTCTCAAATACAAATGATTTGCTAGGAGCCTGCATTTGACTTTTATTCTGTAATACTGTCATGAAAGACTCAGGTCGATAAAGAAGTAGAGTTCGGTGACGTAGCATATCTCTGATAAGTTTTTGGTAAAGCAGTTGAAAAACAATGTAAGACAATTGCAGTATCTTCTTGTGTTAATTCAGTGCAATGTCACCACAGAAGTGCTTGGAAATAGCCAAAGAACCAAAGGTCATTTTTCTAGTTTTCAAAGATTAATAGATCTGTTTTATGAACATTTGTTATGAATTAACATAAATCAGTGGCACTCAATTTCTTTTCATTCCCCAAATATTAGGCTACAATGGTAATTATTTTGGAATAACATAATATTTAATGTAGAGATTTTGTATCTTTTTTCATAATAGAAATATGATTTTCCTTTCGTAGAAGTAGTATAACACTTATTAATCTCTAACCTGAATTTTAAATGATGGGGCTTAACAAGGATTATGGAGTATGTGATCATTTTTGTTGGAAGACTATCAAGAGAGTTAATATTTTTTGATGCATGCTCAGGTCAAAATATAACATCCGTGCTCTTTTTGACTTTTCTCTCTGTAATGTTACATTTTGAGATCAAGTTTAAGCAATTCCAAAAAGGTGGCTATTTTAGAGTAATTCTGTTTTAAAACCACCTATAAATTCTAAACACAACATATTAAATCTAAGGAATCTTCTCCCAGAGTGACTTACCATGACTTTGGAGAATTATCTATTTAATATTCAATGAATAAAAAATTTTAATGACAGTAACGCCCCTCTATCGTTACCAAAAATAAATAAATAAAAGGAGAGAACAGATTTAAAGCAAGAATAGCAAAATATTTTTCTGTTCTAATTATGCAATCTGAAAATAATGAGACCCTTACATATAATAGATCATCTGGAATATTGCACATACAAGGTTTTGTGCAGACATAGAGTTAAAGCAAAGACATAACCTGCCCTTATGTGTTATATTTTCTCTGAATCGGGTGGACCTGAAGACTCAGCCATTGCAAATCAAGTAATAGTTTAAGTGCCAATTAACTCCAATACTATGCAAGATGCAAAAGAAATTAGAAGGCATACTTTTTACACTGAAGGATCATGTCTGCTTAAGACAACACCATATCACCTAGAGAATAATACTACACTATACCAGACTATAAATGTTGCAAGAGTTAGGAAAATCATTATCTTAATTGAAAAATTTGTGTATTTGGGAATTGGTGTATTTTGAAGATTTGGGATTTAGAATAGAAATGTTGCTAAGCCATAGAACAAATAGAGTAATGAAAGCTGAGATGAAATTTAAAATTGTGTCAGGGAACTAGTCTAAATGGAAAAAGGAATTCACTCAAACGTCCAACAAATATTTATTTAGCACTAACAATCTAGAAAGCACTTCGGAGATGTAGATTTAATGCACAGTAAATGGTATCTACCATCTAGGAGTTTGGGTTCTAGTAGAAGAGTAAGTACAAGAGGCAAAGTATTTTAAGAGACGTAAAAGTAGTAGAGCCAAGAACAGTAATAGTGCAAATAAGTTGACTGAGTTGATCGGGGAACCCTATGGATTATGTGGCATTTAAGCTTGGCTTTGAGGGAGACTTTGCTAAGGGATGGACATTACAGACAGAAGGGATGACAGGGATGTGAGGGGAACCGATATTTATTATTAGTAAGTGCCATAATCTTATTTAATCCTCCTAGACAGGTATTCTCCCATTTTATATACAAGGAGGCTGCATCTCACAACATTTTGAATCCTGGTCATGCTGGTGCAGCAGCTGATCTAAGATTGTATGATGCAGCAGCATTACACATAAGGTGCAGGAAGCATGAAGAAATATTGAGATGAAGGGAATAAACAGCCTTTTGGGGATGTAGCAAGCATCTGACAAAGCCATGATAATGTGGAGAACAAGGGATGGACTTAATTAGAACTGTGTAGCCTTACCAGATGAAAAGGGCACTGGGTGGGTCTGAGTCATGCCGGAAAAGGAGCATCATTTCTTTAATGTGCTAATTTCAGGGGAGGTGGGAGCAATAAGAGAACAGCAAAAGTGAGGAGGAAAGGGAATTAATGTAGGGACCATGAAAAGCAAGGACAAATTATCCATTACCAAGCATTTTCTTTTTAATTGATGGACTCAATAAAATTAAAGGAGACATTTGTTGATCCAAATACATGAGGATCCACATCCAAGATGATTCAATCAACTGGAGAGATGGGCTGAATATAAGAAAATTTAACAGGAAAACAAGGCACTCTGACACCTAGGTTGAAAAAATAAACTATTAAAAATGTAACTTTTATTTACACAAAGTTCAGTATGTGCATCATTACCACCCCACCAAAAGTATCATCTCATTTTGGGGATATTAGAAATACGTTATTTAGACCCAGGTAAAAGATAGCCATGCTTTATTTCCTCATGAACAGAGCATCATGGGAGTGTCCTTCAAAACTGGGCTTTCTGTGCTCCAAGCTTGAAAAAGATAAAGACAAATGAGTACATTTTGAGGCCCTTGGGCCCTGGGTGCTAAGCTTAGAGAATGGCCATAAGAGGGCTGGGACACGAGTCAACCTTCATGGTTCATCATGGCAGCCAAGAAAACACTGCAGGAGAGTCACAGCAGCAGAAATGACAAAGAACCATCATAATAAAATATAATAAGTAAATTGTCTTTCCAGTCGTGAGGGAGGAAGTTCAGAGATTATGAAAAGAGAAAGGCAACTATTGTGAGAGAAATTTTATGTCTCCATTTTTTGTGTAAAACCAGAATTAACCTCACAGCAAGCAGCTAGTAGAAATTCAAGGCTCACACACTAATGCTCATATTTGTGTAATCAGACATAAATATGTAAAAACATTTATCTTCAGGGTAGACTGCAAGATTAAAAATTCTATTATTATTCATACCAATTCTTTAAAATATATCTGCATCAGCCAGCAGGAAATGCTTAATGCTCCACTTGATTCTAAAGCAAGTTCTGATGAGCAGCGTGTCCAACAGCTTGGGTCCTGCTCTGGGAGAACACAGAGTCAGCTTTGAAGAGCCTCAGTCTCCATCAGTGATCCACCCACATTCTAGAATCAGGGAGAAGGACCAAGCACATGTGTCTCTCGAAGTCATGAATCAAATTTTGCTTATTTTGTAGTTTGGGCCTTCAAAATGAAAAGGTGCCTATCTATGACAAATAAAAGTTTTCTTATTGCTTTGCTTTTGTTCTCTGAGACATTAGGGCTACCTCATTCCATAATGTCTGAGGGTTACATTAGAAAATAAGGGTTTATTTCAGCACACTGAAGAATTGTTCTTCTGAGGCACTGGATACCGACAGAGGTGGAGACTACATGTTGGGGTAATGATGGAAGAATGAAAGTTAAGGATCTAGGTAAGATAAATTTTATTTCCCTATCACTCAGGCCATGTGTCTAATTCTGAAAAGATGTAACTGACAGGTAATAAGAATGAGGCTTTAAATGTGAAAATTTTCTGGCTTAAAAGGTTATACTAATTTTTGAAATTAGGTAAATTTTCTTGCTTTAAACTAAGAAGTTGTTTATATAGATTTAAGTTTTGTGATTATAGGCAGGTCATGCCCCATCGATACTATAATAGAATATTTTATGAACAAATTACATATATAATGTAGTATTTCTAATTTTAACAATTACAACAAGTACTATATGATGTTATTCCCATTCTTTAGTTGAGAAACTGTCTCAGAGCTACAAAACTAGTTAAGTAGTGAGGCTAAGATTTAAAACTAGGTCTATTTCTAATGTATCAAGCTGCTGTTTCAGTAATGATTTATGGTAATTGGATTGTGCTGTATTCATTTCTAGGTGAAAGTCTACTTAGTATTAATAAAACATTCCATTTAAATTTTCTACTGACTTGAGTATGTCCAGTGCCATGCATATTTGTATAGACAATAGATTTTATAACTTTTTTTCTATGTTCTTACTCATAATTGATATAATAGGAGCCATGAAAAGATTTAGGAAGGGAATATTTAAATAGCAGGAGATAAAAAATGGCAATCTAAAATGACAATTCTAATCAAGCATAAAATGTAAATTTCCGAAGTATATTAGGTTTTAATTATTAATCATTATTCAGAGAAATGTCTTTGTCATATATTTATGATGATAAAAGTTAGCTTGAAAGGACGAAAGTTCGGCATGGATTCACATTGTTTTGGATATAGACGTGTTTTGAAGATGGCATACCATAATAGTGTTAGGTAGCTAATCAGACATGAGCCACAGGGGATCAAAGGAATAGAGGCCCAGCCTAGAGACTGCCCAAAGAACACCGTATTGGTAGTTAGAGAATCCTTCTTGCATCCTCAGAGACAAAGGACAGGAGAGCCATAATCTATAGCTGATTTAAGCCAGCCACAGACACCTGCGCAGAAGGTACTACCCTAATCTGCCCACACCTAAGCCTCATTATACCATCCTTATGATACCATGTTTATGTCCGGAAGTTAATGAATCTAATTATAACAGACCGAATTCTGGGTAAGTGCATGCGAACTAGGTAAAGAGTTATATAGCAGCCAAGTATCAAAATGACCTCATGTGCCAATCTAGGAACGCCTTTGTAACCACCCATTCTGGCCCTAAAATAACTCAGACCTCCCCCTCCCCTGGGGTTACAACTTTCTATCTTTCCTGGCTGTAACTGTGCCCACACCCCCCCACCAGGGTACATATCCTCATTTACACATGGTCAGCCAGATTTAGGCTTGACCTGTCTTCTACCTCAAAACATGCCTTTAATAAATAATACTTCTTATAATTGTCACTGAATGGAAAATTATTTCTTCATCAGTGATAAGGACCAAGAACTATGTGTTACCCAAACTCCAATCACTGGTATGGTAACAATATTATAAAGTCTCTGAATTTACTTTCAGAAATATTTCCAAAAAGAAATAGAGCAATTTTTCATTACTTATGGTAGAAAAGAAAATTATTTAAATTAGAAGGGGCATCAAATTATACAATTTTTTACTGTGCAGATTTAAATGTAATATAAAGAAAGCAAAGATAAAAATTTAAAAATAGACATTGATAAATTATTTTACAAAAGCAGTAAGAGAGAAAAACAAATCATTGATGTATTTAGGAAATGATCCCATATTTCAGAATAAATCAATTGAGGTAACTATGTAAAATTTAATGTTTTTACCTTCTAATGCTTACTTTTGGTTTCTGGAATAAAGTGAAAAATAAATACCTTTTATGATATCCATATGTTTGTGGGTTTTCAAAAGATATAAAGACTAATGGACATTTGTTATGTAGTTGGTTTTACTTGAGACCAGACATCTTTCATTTATTTGCTTTCAGTTATGTGAAAGACAGTACATTTAGTTCCCTGTGAATGTTGCCAAATGAGATCTAAGGAACCATGTTAGGTGAAAGACAACAGGGCTTTACATTCCTGGAGGTCAGTCATGGAAAGAAAAGCCAGCTTTGAGATCAATTAGCCAGGCATGCTTAGTTTTCTTTGCTAATAGCAAGGCTTATTTTTGCCCAGATGGGTCAAATGTTAAGACTGGTTTTGATTCCACAGTTATATCCTTTGATACATTTGAATTTAGTTATTTTGGAATATATTTATACATTATACAGTAAGACATTTTCTGCTACTGTGACACTCATACTCCTTAAAAGTGGTTCCCTAAAAATAGTTTACAATTTCATGCAGTCTTCTTATATATAACTAACCATGTACAATCATAATAATTGAAAGATCCCTCTTCATTAAAGGTGTACTATCTAATACAATAACTTGCTTAATTTCCTAGTCTACAAAGGGCTCTAACCTTTTGAATTCGTAATGTTGATTATAAGAAACCGAATTTCAAAAACTTACCTATGAGGATAATAATAATTTTTAAAACTTGGTTTTTTATTAATTTTAGAACCGAATTACTAATGATTTCCATTTGTTAATGACCATTAAGTTAAATCCTTAATAAAAATATTTTTTCTTTGTCTCAGCCTGTTTGAAATAGTTGTAAATATTTAGTACAAGGTACATCAGTCCTCTCTGATGCTTAAGCAACCCTGAATGCCTCGAGGTCAATGCTCCAAAGGTTCTTTAAATGGAGATAAAGATCAGAACTGACACGGAGACCCCAGGGGCCCATCCTGGAAAATGTTTTGTTTGTTTTGTTTTGTAACTAAACAAATCCCTGTGAACTCTTTGTTGTCATTTTTCTAAATCCTTCAAAAAACGGGGGATTTGGAAGACAAAGCAGATTCAGGAGTCAAAACATTTAAAGTCTCTGCTATAGGTAGATCATATAATCTTTAGAATTGCAGCTGAAATAGATAAAATATTTCATGGCAGACTCACTATTGTCTCTTAGAAACACTTAAAGATTTTGTTACTATTGCTTTTATTGTTGCTATGTAAATAAGTCTGCACCTGTAGAATATATGCTAAATGTATTTGTAAATGATTTACAGAGTTAAGGGCCCTTAGATCTGTCAGCTGCAGCATGATTGAACTTTTAGTTCAATCTCTGTTCCAGGATTATCTCAGTGCCCATAGATTGTATTCCCATTGTTGCCAATGTCTCACAAATTTAGACCCAGTGGGGTATGGACAGGAGAGAACAGATTTGCAAAAAAAAAAAAAAAAAAGCTCACACTCCATAATCTACACATTGCAACAATATTATTAGTATAGATAGTTCTGATGTTTTGTGGTTTATCTGTTTGTCAAATCAAAATATAACCTTAAGTTTTTATTCTTATTTTATGTATTACATGGGAAAAGAAGTAACATATTGCATATGGAAGCATTGCCTAAATTCAAATCCCAGTAGACAGTTTATCAGCTAATTGTCAAATTATTTTCTGTGCCTCAATTTTCTCATTTGTCACTTAGGGCAAAAGTTAAGTATCTACCTCAGAGAGCTTTTGGGAAAATTAAAGCAGATTGTATGTAAAATTAAAAATTCCTGGTGCATAGTAATATATGAATAAATATTAGAACTGATTATTAGATTTTTTCAATGATTTTAAATAGTTTGTATCAGATAATAAGTCATTTAACAAATACTTATGAAGCACACCACATGCAAGACCATGATCAGATCTTTATGTGTGACTATGTTGAAAACCACTTTTTAAAAATGCTGGGCTATGTTTAAAATGTTGCTAACATTTTGCTTTGCAGGAAAACAAGGCAAAGTAGAAGTATAATGAATAAACCAAGCAGGTCGTCTCTAACAGTTTACATGAACTTTTCTTTCTAAAAGTTTGAAGAAGTAGAGATATTCTTGTCCATTCTCAAGAAGATAGTCCATCGACTGGCAAAAAAGTGTCTGATATTTGAGATGATGATGCACACTCTTCAAGGGAAGGGACACATGTCTTAGGCTGTCCTAGGGTTACCTTTACTCCTGGTGGACTCTAGCAGAAGTGGGCACAGAGAGCAGCTTTCTTCACAGAGGATCCTAGCTGGGCCCTCCACAGATGCCAGGCCTGCCCAGAAATCAGCACGGGGTACTGATTAAACCTCCTGAGCCCTGAGGAGCCCAAGTCAGCACAATTAGGCTGATGCCTGTCAGCATCTCTCGCTATGTTGGAATTTGGGACTGATTTTCATGGCCTACCAACTGCAACTCAGAGAGGATGATACTCAAATCAGATTGTTAAACAGGGATTGAAAACATTGGATTAGTCAACTATAAGGTTTGATTCTAGGTAATATTTTTTTGTCTTATGTGTGTTTTTAAGAATTATCAAATTTTTGATAGCAAAAGCAAATAACTCCTCCCATCTCCTCATTTAATAAATGAGGACAATTTTGTTCAAAGAGGGGAAATACATCCTTTAAGAAAAATATACAGTGGTCACATTTATGCTGGCTACCAGCGCAAACTCTACAGACAGTGTCTGAGATTATACCCTCCCTCCTCTGTCTTGGAGCTTTCTAAACTTGGGAAAGTCATTGGACTTTCCTGTACCTCAATTTCTTGATATATAAAATAGGTATAATAATGTCAACTTCAGAAGTCAGCATGAGGATTATATGAGATCTCTTGCAGGGTATTTGGTAAGGGACCTACCTTCTATCATTGGATAAGGGAATATATGTATTTTAAGTTAAAATAAATTCAGTTGTTTTCTTGGCATGTACATTTTGTGGTGATTTGCAGACTTAGAATATCTCCTAAGAATAAATAGTACTTTATTCTTATAAACTATAATTATAAATGTTCAATATTTTTAGAGGAGAAAATGTATCTGTTTATGGTAGGTATTTAATAATTACCTACAGATTTGCTCTAATTGTCAGTTTCTAGAAAATTACTATTGTTTTCTAAATTTCTTAACAAGTAATTATAAATAGATGTTTTGGTGTGAAAAATGGGAAAGATATTCAGTGTTACTTGTATTTCATAAACACCATATAATTTCCATTCATCATAATTTCCATTTGTTGATACGAGACAGTATTAGGCCATACTGGGCTTAAGTCTGTACTGGAAGCATCCACACATTCTTTTCCTTGCAAATTACCTCAGATCTTACACTGTCATGTTGGAAGAAATTTACAAAAAAAGATTACTATGTGAATACATCTTTGTTTTAATTTACAGCAAAGTTTTTTTTTATCATAAATGCTGTTGAATACCAAATAAGCTTGAGGATATGTCAAGTACAGGTATAAATAGCATGTGTTTTTATAAGGGTACATATCACCATATAGCAATGATGACAGCTTGGTCAGATTCATAGGCCAACAAAGATATGTCAATGTAAGAACCGATACTCTGCATATGGAGACTACCTTATTATTCTTATTGTACATATGTTTAGCGTGGCTTGTGAACTTTACCCAATATGTTGTTGCAGAGCAGAACTGAGGTAATCTGAAAGAAAAATATTTGGGGACTTCCAGTCGCTTCTCGAGCCAACAGAAAGACACTGAAATGCTGAAGCATTGGCTACCTCGCCAAAGTCAATACATGAAAATGTGAATATTATCCTGGATACCATTGTGCTGATGCAAGTGTGCAAGGGTGAGAGCTTGTATTTGTCAGAGTGCAGATTTGGTTCTTCTTATGTCATAAAATATGTGAGCTACCACCTCGATGACTCACCTTAAAACTCTTTTTTTCTCCTTTGGTAAAATTATGACGTATTTTGAGGTGCAAATGAGAGAAGCTACTTTTTTATCTGCCAAAATAGAGTGAGATTATGTCAGAGCCAAGATATAAAAACTATGAAATACCTCATGTATCTTCTCTCAAAACTTGATTCCCCAGATATCCAAATCCAATCATTCTGTTGTTTATTCACAGCTCCTAAAATCTGGGGATTAGACAGCCAATACATGGGGCCCAAAGCCCAAGCACTTCCTGTATTAACAATAGGGAACAAAGTCATCACACAAAAGAAGAAAGCATTTTAAGATGATGATTAAAGGAGATATTTTAAAATGTGTTTTAGGAGCTTGTCATGTAGAGAAATCAGAGGAAACACAATTCACACAAAATTAGTACCATTTTTTCCATTTTGTTCTTAAAATCATCCATCTTATTTAAAGAAAAAAAAAACAAAGTGAAAAAGGTATATGAAGAATCACACTCAGAAATTGCTTCGTTGTGCCTTAGAGATGTGAAGCAAAAAGGTAGTGATCAGTGTACAGATCATAGAGCTAGCAGATTATTGACAACTCTAAGAGGTCTATTGTTCTTGCAATTAGTAGCAAAAGTTCTGATCATATGCAAACTACTGTGAAACCAGGTATTTTCACAGAGATGTCAAATAAAGTTTTCACTTTAGTTTGGGGCTGAGGGAATACCTGTTTCTCCAGAGGAAAAAGATGGGGCAATGGATTGAGTCCTGGACTAGAGGCCAGAGAGTTAGTGAGTTTTCCCTCAGCTCCAGCACCAACCTTCTTAGTGTCTCATTATCTTTGATCTTCCATTTCTTCCTTCTTAAAGAGGAATGCCTGCCATGCCTGCCTTCAAAGGCATTGTGAGGAAGATCTAATAAAAAGATGTATTAGAATCACTTAATAAAGTAAACAGGATTGTACAAGTAGAAGCTGTCATTATCAATGTCAGAATTTCTTTGTGACCACTAATGAGTGTGACACTGTGAGTGCTTACTGCATGGATGTAAGTGTCAGCTCAGGTGGTGGGACTCAGGAAAGGATGCACATCTCAACACAGAAGGAGGCCTAATTTTTAAAAGTGTAGATGCAAAAAAACAATGTCAGAGATCAAACTGCAATATAATATCTGTGGGGGAGAATTTGTCACAAGACATTTAAAAAGGAAAATGTATGCATTAAAAAAAAATGTACTTTCAGCTAGAACAGCTAAGAGAGATGGTATTTTAAAAATTCCAGAAAAAATTGTCAGACAAAGGAAGACAAAAGAAGTGTTAGGAGTGTACCAACTATAGTTTTAATCATGTTGAAAAGCAGAAAAACTTGAGAAGTAATGAATTTGTAAACATGGTAAAACAAAGCTGTTGTTTTTACTGGTCCTAATGTATTCTGTAACATTAATCAGATAGAATAAACACTCTGAAGCGGGGAAAGAGAGAGAGAGGGAGAGAGAGAGGAAAAAGACACTTTGAGTGTAGGATACTTACATGGAGTAAACTCTAGCTTCAGCACCCTCTTGTGTTTGTTAAATATTCTGTGCAAATGTCTGGATTGCAAGCTGCATTATGGAGTTCTTGGTAATATTTCAGATAAAAGCTCTTACTTTTTAGTTGAGAGAGATAACTGAGATAACTAAGTTTTAATCATTCAATTTAATTTTGTCCTGCTTCAATTAGAATTCAGACTTCCTCATTCCTAATCTTTTTGTCACCTTTTATCATTTTTCACATTTATAACATAGGGTCATTTAATTACTTGACCTTTTTTTAGATTTTTTAAAATTCATTTTAATTAGTTTCAAGAATACAGTACATTGGTTAGACATCTATATACTTCATAAAACAATCCCTCCAATGCTCCCTCCCTCCCCGACCCTCCCCCTAGCCAATGTAGTCATTCTAATTGCATTCTCTATGCCATGCTCCCGATCCTGGTGTCCATCCATCAGCTACTAATTTGTACTTCTTACCCTTCACCCTATTCTCCCAGCCCCCCAAACTCCCCTCCCTTCTGTTCATCACCAAATCGTCCACTATATTTGTGAGTCTGTTTCTGATTAGTTTATTCTTTTATATTCCTTAGATTCCACATATAAGTGAAATCATATAGTGTTTATCATTCTCTGTCTGACTTAAATACCTTCTAGGTCCATCAAAGCAATATCTTTTTCCATCCCTTCCTTTCAGTCTGTGTCTTTTAATCTGAAATGAGTCTCTTATAGGCAACATGTAGGGATCTTGTTTTCTTTTCTGTTCATTCACTCTTTTAGTTGGAGCACTGAATTCTTTTCCATTTGAGGTACTTATTGATAGGAATGTAGTTGTTACCATTCTTTATTCCTGTTTTTATACATGTTTTTTTTCTTAAAGAAATCCCTCCAACATTTCCTGTAATTCTGGCTTGTTTTTGTCTGGAAAGCTCTTTATCTGTCCTTCAACTCTAAATGATAGCTTTGCTGGATAAATTATTCTTGGTTGATATCCTGGGTTTCATTATGTTGAATATTTTTTGCCAAGCCCTTCTGTCCTGCATAGTTTCTTTTGAGAAATCAGCTGCCAGTCTTATGGGTTTTCCCTTATAATAACTATCTGTTTTTCTCTTGCTGCTTTTAATATTCTTTCTTTGTATTTAACCTTTGGCATTTTAATTATGATGTGTCTTGGTGTGGGCCTCTTTGGATCCCTGATTTTTGGAATTCTCTGAGCTTCCTGGGTTTTATGTCCATTTCCTTCACCAGGTTAGGAAGTTTTCCATCATTATTTCTTCAAACAGCTGTTCAACATCTTGATTTTCTTCAGTCATGCTAATCAGACAATATTTAGACCCTTAATAGTGTCCATATGCTTCCTTAAATTATTTTTATAGTCTTGCATCTTATCTCTTGCTTTGATTGGTGTCCTTGGCTTTTCCATTAATAGATAGGGCATTTGATCCTTTTCTTTATTCACTTTGTTTATTCCATTTAATATACTTCTCATCTCAGATAATGTGTTCTTCATTTCAGACTGGTTCCCTTTTATAATTTCCATTTCCATTTTTATGTTTTTATCTCTTTGTTGAAGTTCTCACTGAATTTATCTACACTTCCCAAAAGTTCATTGAGCATCTTTATAACCAGTGTTTTGAATCTGCATCTGTTAGATTACTTGACTCCATTATATCTGGATCTCTGTTCTGTTTTCTTGTATGGTTCTGCTTCTTTGTCTTCCCATTTTGGCTGCCTTTCTGTATTTTTTTATGTACTAAGCAAAGCTCCTAAGTCTCCCAGTCTTATTAGTATGGATTTGTGAAGTAGGTATCCAGTGGCACAGTCCTGAGAGGGGTTCACGTGCAGGCCAAATTTAGCCCAACACTGTACCCCACTGGGCCACCTGTTAAGGTTCAGCAAGCAATCCACAGATGCTGTGCTTATAGTTGCCTCAAAAGGCCACACCAGAAACCGAGGCCAGCTGCCTCTACCAGTGAGTCTGAGCAAGGAGCACCTGACTCTCTGAGGATATACCTGGAAGTGGCTTGGGTGGGGCTGTGAGTTGGGGGAGGTGGGGTTTCAGGGAATCCTCTGAGTGGAGTGACCTCTGTTATCCAGTCTGATGATCTCACAGCAATGGTGGCTCTGTGTCCACTCACTGGGTGCGGGGAGGACTGAACGGGGAATAATAGATACCATGAGCACTTCTGTACAGATCAAGTCTTCCCTCGGCCTTCACTCCAACAATGTCTCCTTGTAAGTCCCTGGTATCCCCTGTGTGCAGCCGAATCAACACTGGTGCCCAGAGCGAGCAGGTCCATCACTGTGAAAATCAGCTTGTGCATGAGGCCCTTTTAAGAGGCTTCTGCACCTGCCACACGCAGCTCTGTCTCACTCAGCTGCTAGAGACCAGGTTGGCCCACGTCCTCGCCCCATCCTACCTTCTGCCGTTGCAGGGTGCTTTCTTGGATTTCTCCCTAGTTGTATGGCTTGTTCATCAACATTCCAGGCGATTTTTCCTTGCTGCTGCTCCTTGTTTCCGTCACAACCTTGATTTGGTCATCAGAGGGATCAACAGAGCCTCTATTATCTATGCCATTTTGGTTCCAGTCTCTGCATTATACAGATTTAATGCAACCTCCCATCAAAATCCCAATGGCATTCTCCGGCCACCCGTCTTCTTCCACAGGCACTACTAGGCCCTCCTGCAGCCACCCGCTGACTCCCTGGCTTCCACTAATACGAGCCTCTTGGCCTAATTATTAGACAGTTTTTTAAACTCATTTTTGGATACTATCTAGCCACCACCACTCAAAATTATATTATAGCACATATTTCCTATATATGATTATGAATCACAAGTGATTATATTTTAATAACTAGAAATACAAGCATTAGAAATACAAACACAAGGGGTATAATCTATCTTTATATTTTTCCATGTGAAATGAAAAAGGTTTGAAATATAAATTGCTAACAAAATTAATTTTAGACTTTTAAAACTTAATATTACTTCAAAAACTAGTGGCAGGGATTCTAGACTAAATTACATTACTAATATTATTATATTCATAGATAGATAACTGGATTGATGATAGATAAATCAATAGATAGACAGACACAGTGTCTTTTGAAAAAGTGGGAGCTATTTGTCAGAATTTAAAAGGGGACTGTTAGAATCTTTCTGCCAGGTCACTTTTACTTGGGGAATGCTCTAAATGATATGGGATTGCCATTCTTTTCTGGCTTCAACAAACTAGAGGCAGAATGTTTTCATCAAAGGTACAAATTTTGGCTATCTTAAAGCCTTTGTATTGGGAATGCTGATGATATATTTGTCTCTACTTCATGGACTGATCTACAGTTTTCTAGAATGTTAGCTCTAGAAGGTTTAGATACTAATCTTTGTAATAACACTTAATACAAATATAAACATTTTTTCTTATCATCTATTTACATTTATAGTATCATCGCACTAAATATAGACTTAAACTTCTCTTAATTCCACTATTCCAGAACTGCACACAAGTATGTTTTGTTTATTGATGTGGTATACGCAAACAATCCCACTTTGGCAGACTGTATTTACATTTTTATTTCATTATGATCATAATGATGAGGCTATTGATGGTTTCTTCCATTTTCCCTTTTAATAGTCTCTTAAATGTGAACTGCGGCCCTTTTGTGCATCAATCTGTTCTTGCAGATGGAATTTTTTAGTGTGCATTTCTAGTTTCTATGAAGCAGTTAAGATAGAAAAGAAGTCACTTTATATTAATAAGTTTAAATTCCATCAATAAATCAAGACTTTGTAAGTAATCATTTAATTGTCCATATAGTAAAGGGTTCCGCTGAAAAGTGACACGTATGATTATTTTATTGCAACATAAAAAAATATTACCAGGACAAAGCATTATTTACTTAAAAATGAAAAGCAATGGAGGTCTTAAAAAATTTTATAATATTTCAGGCTAAAAATTAACATATATATTCTGTGTGTGTGTGTGTATTTAGAAGTAAAATTTCTGGGATAAACATTTTGGAATTACAAAGAAGAGACTTTTGGTTATAGACATAGTCAAGTAACAGGTACTGCATTTAACTACCCAACGTAATCAACTATCAAACTGGACAAAATATATGAAGTAGCTGTTTTCAGACACTGGACAATATACCACACAAGTCTGCCATTTTTGAGAGAAGGAAAACATGAATTTAGACACATTTTCCATTCACCTAAGCTTTCTGCCTTAGGCACTTTCCAAACTTTGATACAAAGAAATAAACCTAGATAAAAAGCAGTGGTCTTATTGGGTGAAGAAAACAGATATCAGAGTTCAAGGCTGCTGAGGCAACTATAATCTATGGAGAAAGATATCCACAGAGGAAAGAGCTGCCCAGAGAAGTAGCTCTATAAATCTGCATATAGGTTCCTTTGAGTCCTTTGCCAATACTGACCTGGGCATGCTCAGGGCAAAACTCCATGCTTAGGGGCTGAGAAGAGCTACTGAGAGGCCGAGAGTTGAGCTGGGATGCTGGATTATAGAGTGTAGGGCAGCACTGGAGTTCTGACCAGTCAGAGTGCAGTCGTTTCACTGACTACCCCAGGAATTCTGTTGAAGTTGTAGAAAAGACACACCTTAAAAGCAGGGCTAACAACTGAATTAAAAAGGGAGCATAAGATTTAAATACATTTTATTTTTAAAAGGTATATTAAATGGCTAATAATCATAAAATTTGCTCAGCATCTTTAGCCATTAGAGCATGCTAAAATAATAATGACATCCCACTACACTAGAATGGCTTTAATAAAAAGTCAGACAATACCATGTGTTGACAAGGATGTGGGGAAACCAGAAAATTCATGTATTCAGGAGGGAATGAGATTGGTACAGCTACTTCAAATAACATTTTGACAATTTCTTAAAGTGTTAAATTTACTATTCAATCTAGGAAATCCACTTCTAGAAATCTACCCAAGATAAATAAAAACATAGATCTACATAAAGGCATGTACATAAATGTTTACAGCAGCATCATTTATAATAGCCACAAATCAATAAACAATCTAAATGTCTATCAATTGGTAATTGGATAAACAAAAATGGTTCTATCCATATAATGAAACTGCATGTTCAGCAATTAAAAGGAATGAACTGCTGATAATGTTAAAAAATGTATTAAGCTAAAAATATGCTAAATGAAAGAAGCCAGACACAAAAACTATATAAGGCAATAGCTTAAAAAGGCAAATTTGTAGTCATAAAATAGGTCCGTGTCTGCCTAGGAATGAAGACAGAGGCTGGAATTAACTGTATATGGCACAAAGCTTTTTGGAATAATGAAAATATACATATACTTTATTGTGGTCATGGTGATACAGTTCTATAAATTTACTAAAACCACTGACTTGTTAAAACATAAGGGCCATATTAACCAAAGAGTAAGGGTCACCTAGAACCATCCTAATAAAGCCTAAAGTCAGTTTATCCACCAGTAAATTGACTGCCTGCCAGAATAAATTCAACATTATTTGAAAGGTGACAAAATCCAGACTCTGACCCACATAGAAATGGTAATATCAAGCATATTATAAATACTTACTAGATGTGCAAAGAAGCAGAAAAATGTGACCTATAATCAGGAGTGAAAAAAGTCAATAGAAATAGACCTGAGATGATCCAGAAGGTGGAATTAGGAAATAAAAACTTTCAAAAAGTTTTATAAATATGTTTGAAGCTTAAAAATAAAAAAAACATGTTTTAGGTGAAGAGATGGTAGATTTCAGCAGAGAAATTAAAATTGTAAAAATTAAATGCATGGGAAATCTGAAACTATAAATAATCAGAAATAAAAATTTCACTGAGTGTGTTGAACAGCAGATTGGAAAATACAGAAAGAAGTAAAAGTAAATTTAATTCAGAAAATATAAATTTAGACACAGAGAAGAAAGATTTTTAAAAAGCAAAGTGACCTGTGGAACATATGAAGTGGTATAACATATGTGTAACCAGAGCCACAGAAAGAACATAAAGAGAGTTCATTTCAGTGGCTTTTCATTGCACCACAAGATAAAAGTCAACATCTCTTTCCAGAGATCCAAGCTAACCGCCTCTGCTCCCACAGTTCTTCAATTCTACTCTATAATATATCTTATTTTCTTTTGTCCTTCTCACACACTGTAGTTTCCAGCTATACTGCCCTACTTTCAGTTCCTTGAAAAAGTCAGTTATCCCCTTCAGAGTGTCTGAGCTTGCTTTCCGCCTGCAACTGCCTCATCCCCAACTCTAATATGATTCCTGCCTTTCTCCCTCATTTCCTCAGCTCCGGTAGTACTTTTTTCAGAGAGTCCACCCTGAACCATTCACTCTGAAGTAGAACTCCTTCTTTTAAGTCTTGTGTGTGTGTGTGTTGTGTGTGTGTGTGTGTGTGTGTGTGTGTGTGTGACCTAAAATTCTTCTATGCACACTTATCACAAAGAGTAGTTTTTAAATTTCTTTATCTGCTTCTTGGCTTGTTGAGTGTCTTCCATCCCTTCTCAAGACTGTAAACTCCTTGAAGGCACCTTTTATGTTTTATTCTCTGGTCAGGCACTTATGATAATGCTTGACACATTCTGACTTGTTGGAATGCATACATCTGTTGAATATAATTAATTCATTTGTGAAAAAAACAAAAGTGTTATAACAATTAGAACAACATGTATTATTGAATTGTAATTAGTGTAAAAATGTGGTTTTCCTATTGGCAAGTAAACTAAGTGAGAGGCAACTGATGTAGCAATGTGTGGAAGCAACCACATTTGTTTAGGAGGGCTATACTTCATCTCCATCAATTTGCTGAAACATCTTCCATCATCATCCAATCTAAAAAGGAAACAATAAAACATGTATGTACAAATTTGTGCTCAGTGTGTTTGATTATTTTGTCAAAGTCCAATACACAGTGTAGTTACAGAGCTGAATTTCGATAGTAATACCATTGTGAAATGGTATAATGCATTTCATAGTTTAAATTGCTTTCATAAATATTATTTCATTTGATCCTCATTATAAACACACAATAGACATCATTTTGGCCCAAGCTTTTGTAAAATCATAAAATTTTAGATGTGGGAAATTTACAATGTCATTTAGTTCCATTGCTCATTTTATAGATTAAAAACCTAGGCTAGAAACCTTATAAAGGTGTGATCAGGTCTCACAGCTTGTTAGGATCAGAATCCAGGTTCTTTCTTGGGCAACTAGAAAATGACTGAATTTGCTTCTGCATTGCCTTAACATCATACTAATGACTTTCAAAATGTACAATTTTGTTTATTTAAATAAATTGCAAAATCTTTCTTTAAAACATGGATCGTGGTGCAATAAAAAAAAGATTATTTATACCGCACTACTAATAGAACCAGTTTCACTTTTGTATATTATTTTCTAGTATCTTTCTTTGATCTGCATGTTTCATGTAACATGTCATTCTTATATTTTTATTCCTGAGATATTTTCATAATCATAATTTTAAACATTTAATATTCTGCCTAAAGAACTTGATGTAAATTACTTATTCCATTTTGGACTTAAGGTTTTCATTTCTTGCTTTTATAAATAATTCTGAAGCAAACAATCCATGTGAATATCATAGTCAATATCTCTGATAATTTCTATAAGATGGATTCTCTGTAGGATGATTACAAGATCAAATGGGATGAATATTTTTAACATCATTTACTCACAGTGTCAAAGGATTTTCCTCAAAGGATGTGACAATATCACCAATAGTGTGTGAGAAACAGTTTACAAGTTTTTATTCTCACTGGGGGTTATCATTGAAAAAAGTGAATTACTAATTTAATAGACAAAATAGCTCCCAATTGTTCTTTTATTTTGTATTTGTTTACTTATTAATGAGATCAAACATTTTTCAACTTGTTTGTTTACCTGATATCTTTTATGGCTCAATTAATCTTTTATGTTTTTTTTTTTTCTAACAAGCTAAGATGCTGAAGATGAAAATCAATGGACAGCGGATATGAGGAAAACAGAAGCAGAAACGATTTGTGACCCCCCTCCCACTAAGGTGATGATTATTTCAAATAATATTGTCAGTTACACAAGTTATGAGAAAGAAGGAGCAAAGGTGCAAGACTTGCACTCTTAATATAGTAAAAATTACTTCTGACAGGCTCAGTTTTAGATCTTAAGGCAATTTATTCCTTGTCGAAGATTTTACAAACTAAATCCATTAGTGTAAAGGAATTATTTTATATTAAAAGAAAATAATGAGTAGCATGAATAGCTTCTGCCTGATGGGTCTACAGCTGTGCCAGGCAATATGGTCATCGGGAGAGGCAAGTGGCTATTGAAAGCTTGAAATGGGTCTGGTCTGACCGGAAGTGTGCTGTAAGTACAAATCACACACCTGATCATGAGGACCTAGCACAAAAGAAAGAAATGTTAAGTAAAGCATCTCATTAATAATTTTTGATTACATGTTGAAATGCTAAGATTGTGGATATATTAGGTTAAATAAAACATAATATTAAAAGTAATTTTACCTGTTTCATTTTGCTTTACTTTTTTAATGCAACCTCTACAAAATTTGTAATTGCATATGTGGCTAATACTGGACAACACAGGCCTAAAGAATCATGATCTCAGATTTTAGGAAGGCTGTTACAAAATTTCAGTGCTTTGACCAGAAATCTAAAAGGGTATATGACAAGAGAGAAAGAGAGACATCATGTAATAAAGTAAAGAGAGTGACACTGCAGCAACCAATATAGACAGCCAGCCAGGAAAGCTCTGAAGAGCTTAAATATTTATTTATAAATTCAGATTTTAAAAGACCTACTACAAAAGATAAACATAAAAGAACATAACCAGCTACAAGTGTCAGGACTCTTACATAGGATAAGCTAGAAGAAGCCAAAAAGGCTTTGAAAACTATGTCCAGAGCACAAAGAAAAGCAAAGGAGAACAAATACTGCCTAGAAAAGCCGGGAAATATTACTATATGAGAGAGAGTGAAAAGACTGAATTATGCAACTCCTATTTTGCTTCTCACTATAAAAAAAAGAATAATCTTTGAGCTAGAAATGAGAGACAAAGTCTCAATAGAAAAATGAACTCAAGATAGAAAAGAAGACATTTGAGAATGTCCAGGTGTTATAAATAAGTGTTCATCTCTAACTGCAGATAAATTTTATTTCTGAGTAATAAAAATTATCAGTAATCATTGGCAATTGACTTATTCCAAATTTGAACTCATTGAGTTACTAAATTATCAGTTCCATGAGAGCATGGACTTGATCTCTTTTATTCACTGCTGTGGCCTCAGTGCCAAAAACACTGCCTAGCATACAGTAAGTCCTCAAGAAGTATATGCAGAATAAATAAACAGAGAACATAGAATGGCCAGCTAATTAAAATGGAAAACATTCAGCTCTTCAAAATAAGGGAAATGAGGAAGTTGAATTATATAGATACCTAAGCATCATGCAAACAAGATGTCAATAGTTGAACAAATTTGAGTAAACTGATTTTTTTAAAAAGTCATAATGTGCCAGGATTCCTCTAGAGTTTTATATCTAGTTTAATCTACACAACAACAAAATTAATTGGTGTTATACACATTTGGCAGATAAGAAAACTGAGGCCCAAGAAAGTTAAATAATTTGCCTAGGGTTCTATATAGCTGGTAAGCAGGAAAGCTGGCACACAAAACACATCTACTGACTCCAAAGTCTTGTTCTTTCCACTCTACTGGTTGTCCTTGAAAAGGGAAATGATGATTACCTTAAACGGACATTATATACATACATACACACAATAAAAATGATTGTGCTAAACTCTCCTAATTTTCTTTTTAATCTACTTGCTAAATTGGTTGATGCCATAGATAACTGGTTTTTATACTTTTTAAAAGTATACCCAAAACCTTACCCCAAAACTGAATATGTAAAGAAGTTCCTAATAGAACTTTCTAGCTAATCTGGGTAAAACAGAAATTCAGAGACCTACCCAGACAACCATCCACTCACCTTTGCAGAACATTTTAATCCACTGCCATAAACAAAATGTAATCAGATTTCAGATGATCATTTGATAAGGTCACTTGTAATAGCATTGCAACCAAGGCTGGATTGTGAGACAATCAGACCAATTAGCAGTATGTGGAACCACTGGACCCAAGTAGTGTGAATTAATTGATATGAAACTGAAAGGAAGTCATGTGGCACAGAACTCTGTTCTTGACCATTATATGTTTAAAAAATGTGATCAATGACTTGGAGAAAGTAGGAATACCATTCCCATTTTGAGCTGATTATACAATTTTATACCAATTCTTACATTTGGACAAGTAGCCTATGTACTCCCATTTTACGCATATCCTCTTTTCTACTTCTTCTTCCTCTAGGAGAACAAGAAGTGATCTCAAGGAAATTCTTAGGAAATGTGTGTTGTATATAGACATTTAATCCATGAACCTTTATGTACACATTAAAAGGAATTTTTTGCTTTTTATTTCTCAAGAAAAAATTAAGAGAATCTTAGTTTCCTCATTCCTATCATTACTCCAGAAAGGATTTGTGAGCGTGGACCACACATTTTCCTTGGCGAGCATTCAAGTTCCCCTCTGTGGCCACCAAATCCTGTTCTCTCCATCCAACCTCTTTGGAATATCCCTGTTACCCTATTATTCTTCCTCTAATGAGAACTGACATTAGAGTGACTTTGGGGTTAGATGCTGTCACATTGATCCAACTTCTTGCTCCAAATCATTCTTTTTCTCCCCCTCCCCCATCATTACTTGCCACCCCAATCACCCTTTCCATTTCTGACATGTGGCACTAGTAGAGAGATAGCAGAGAAAGCATCTATGGAAGAATACTTTTCCTAGGCTCCTGGCAAAAGCAGCCTCACCCTTTTAGTTAATCTCAAGATGTCCTGAGCGTCACAATCCACTTATTTCATTTAATTTATTTAGCTTTATGTTGTGCTGGCAACTGACAAGAAAATCAGTTATTTCATTTAAATAAGATTCATTGAACAGTTATTCTATGCCAGGAACTGAGCTAAGAATGAGTAATAAAAAATGCATAAAGACATATTGCTTGCTCTCCAAAATTGTTAAGCTCTCAAGATGGAGGTAGTAAGTAAATCAACCTTAATTTAGGGTAATAGATGTTAGGTGCTGGTAGAAGTTTACAGGTGATGCCGTGAACACTCAAAGAAAGGGTATCTAAATCATCCTACTGAGGGAGTTGCACAAGGTGAGTGTTCAAGAGTAAGTACAAGTTAACTGTGAATGAAAAGATGGGAGTTCCAGACAAAACTGTCAACATGAATAAAGGCAAGAAGGCCTGATGAGATGATGCTTTGGGAACTGCCTTCTGTCTGGCAAGGGGAAAGTATAGATCAGGAGGGGTGTGAGAGCAAACCAGGTGTGAGAAAGGTAGGTTGGCTTTAGATTATAAAAGATATTGGACTCTACTTCTTAATGCTGTAGGGAACCAAGAAAGGGTTTTAAACTGAGGTGTGACAGGAGCTGATTTGCATTTTGGAGGGACTACTTCTAGGAGCCATGGAGGATAAAGGCAGTAGGAAAAAGACAAGAGAAAGGACCATTAAGGGGTTAGGTAATGATATAAATAAAAAGTGGTGATGTTCTGAACTAAGCTCCTGAATAGAAAGTTTTGAGAGTGATTTAGGAGGCAAAATTGAAAGAACTTCATGAAAATGTATATATACAGGTGAGAAAGAGGGCAGATGTATAAGTGTATCTGGGTTTCTGGCTTGGGCAAGTTGGGTGGACAAGGATATCACAAGCAAGGAATACATAGGTAGGTCTGGGGGAATGATAATGGCTTCAGTGTTGGAAATGTTGAGTTTGAGATGTTTGTGAAGGATACAGGGGACATGTATTAGGCGGTTGTCCTAAAGGTTCAGTAGCTCCAGAAGAATGGGTGGGCCAAAAGGTCAGGGTATAAATGGATTTCATCAGTGTGTATATCATGGCTGAAGCCCTGGGTTTTAATAAAGTGACCCAGCAAGTGGTATAGAGCCACACTGGCAGAAGACTGTGAGAATGGATCAGAGGAAAAGGTTTGTGATTGGTCTTTGTCATCTTTTTTGTTTTATTACTACGGAGAATTTTGAAGTTTTGTTTTTGTTTTGTTTTTAGTGCTGAGAGGAAAGAGCTAAAAAAGAAAGTTTGGAAATAAAAAGAGAGATAAGTAATAGCAGTAATTTTCCTGAGGGGCAGAATCCATTCATTCATTTGTTCAACAAATATTTACTAGAGCCTCTAAGAAGCTGGGAATAAAAGATTCCTGCCCCCATGCAGCTTACATTCTAGTGGTAACAAGAGAAAGCCAGCAAGAATTAAGTATGTTAGAAGGTGACAAGTGCTACAGAGGAAAATAAATTGGCTTAAAGAGGATGCAGAGTGCTGGTGGGGAGTTTATGTATGCGATTTAATTAATGATTAAGGAAGAATCCTGAGGAGGTGACAGAAAATTGAAGAACGTGAAGGAGAGAGACATGCAGACATCTGGGGAAAGAATGTTCTTGGCAGGGGAATAGTGAGCGCAAATAAATTGAGCCTTAGGGAATATAGCAAGGTGCGTGGCTGCAGCAGAATGAGGTGGGGTCGGAGAAAGACAGCAGATTAACCAAAAGGTACAATTGGACAGATCTTGTAGAGGTTTGTAGGGCTTTGTAAAGAGCACGGCTTTTTCTCTAAGATGGCAATCCACTGGAAGGTTGTGAGCCAAGGAAAAACAAGGTCTATTAGATGTTAAAGAATCATTTTGATGGCTGAGTTGAGGATAGACTGTTGGAAGCTATATAAGTCAAAGTTCTCCAGAGAAATAGGCCCAGTAGAGTGTGTGTGTGTGTGTGTGTGTGCGCGCGCGCGCGCCTCTGTGTGTCTGTGTGTCTGTGTGTGAGAAAGAAAGAGAGAGAGAGAGAGAGAGAGAGAGAGAGAGAGAGAGAGAGAGAGAGAGAGAGAGAGATTGAGAGAGAGATTGCTAATAATGAATTAGCACATGGTTAGCAAATCCAAAAATTTGCAGGATTGGCGGCGGGCCAGGGAGGCATTGGAGTTTGTGTGTGAAGGCAGTCTGTTGGCTGAATTCCTTTTCCTTCAGAGGTCAGTCTTTTTTTGTAAGGCCTTCAACTGAGTGGGTAAAGCCCACCCACATTATGGTAACTTGAAGAAACTTTAGTTTGTGGAGGTAAAAAAACCCAACTCCTATTTATATCCAGTAAGAGAAGTTACTTTAAAAAAATTTTTTCTTAATTGCTTCTTTCTAAGATGTTTTTGATAAACTTTTTATACATTGATTTTATGACTATGTATGAGAGTCTCATGAGAATAATATTAACATAAGCTTTTGCTGACTTGGAGGATAAATGGAAACGGGAAGAAATCCAAGTGTGTTCTAACAGAAATGGTTCCCTTTACACTGAAGAAATTATTTTTCTATAATTCAGTGATTTGGAAAAACTGATTTAAATCCATATTTTCTAATATTGCCTAGGAGTAAAAAAAAATAAAACAACTTCAAATAATACAGGAGACAATTTTTATTTTCTATTGTCTTCTATCATAATCTTTTTTTTTTTTTACTTCGAGAGATTTATTTTATTTCATAATTTGAAGTACATTTTTATTTTCATGCTGTTTCCAGTAATGCAAGATTATTGACTGTTTTAGGTATTAATTATCCCTCATAATTTATTTAGGAAATTTCTGGATCACTTTCTCCTTCCTACTTCTCTCTTTCTCTCTAAACCTTTCACATCGGCAGAGTGTGTTGCAGATAAATGCTGTTGAATAAACAAAGGAGTTGGTGCATAGCCAGAATTTGCAAATTCATTATAATATTTAGTTTAAAAATATATGTCAAGGAAGGTAAATACATTCCACTCTTGACTTGCATGAAATACAATGGATGCTGAATCTCTCTATCATCCCTTGATCTAGCCTTTAGAATGTGAACCTTGAGTTAAATGTTAGGCAAGTTAGTTATTAGCAAATGTCCTGGAAACCAGAACTGCCTCCTCCAATTTTCTGAAAATGAAGTAACCATGAGGCACCCTTTTAAATCTTTATAGTGACCATATGTACAGAGTGTACATTTGTAAACTGTGATCTCAAAGAATTGTCTTTCTAGATTTCAAAAAAAGGCATACATTCTCATATGTTGAATGCACACTGATGTCAGACATTGTTAATAGTATTGCACATTTTGCTGGTCTAACACCCAAGAAGTCTCTCCCTCTTGCCCTTGACTTTGGGGAAGAATGTCTGACACATGAAGCTTTGTCACTGAAAGCACCACTTCAGCAGCTGAAAAAAGCCTTCTATTAGTAACATCGCTTCACACTCCTCTGCTAGAAAGATCATTATGGAATGTGGTGACTATGAAGGCTGATAAGGACATTCCACAGGAGAATGCTGGGGTTGGGTTGAGGAAGGATCACTGTAGTACAATTACCCATTAAATACTGGCTCTTGTTTCAGACCAGTGAAGAGTGGCAGCTGGTAGAATTTTCATTAGTCATAGACACTATGACCTGGGCTAAGCTTGTTTTTCTTTTTAACATTTGGAATTGCAAGCCAAAATGCACTTCCCGTGGAGCAAGTTTGCCTCTGCTAGCCTTTTAGTGCAGTAGCTTATTATTATAGGGGCGACACAGGCACACAGAATCACTAGCAAGCTATTGTTTCCTTTGCTGAGAACAGCAAGAGACAAAAAAAGCCCTTCAGAAAATAATTTGTCTCGACTTTTGCAAACCAATTAGAAAATTAATTGACATGAAGCTGAGCAATGTGCCCTGTCACTGAGGACAGAAAATGTCTCTGGAGGTGACTGCATGTCTAAGAAATTTCACTACTAATCTTGGTACTACTGTGGTTGGAAAAGTGGCATTCAGGTGTTCAGAGAAAATTCTTTCTTATCATATGGAGAAATGAAGAATGGAGACGCTCAGAGCATTCTTCCCTGCAGAAAACTGGATGGACAGAAGATAGAGTGGCTTTGCTAGATTGCATCATCTACCATGGAACAGCTTCTTACAGGCCCACTTTGAGTTTTCATCTTTGTCGCCGATAATGTAGCCTACTGCTCAGCACGATAGGCATTCAAATTTCCTCCCTTCCCTCTCTTTCTCCTTTACTGTTCTTCATCATCCATCCCCACTGTTCTTTCCTTCTCCTCATGCTCCTTCTTCCTCGGGCCTCAGTAGCTGAGTGCTTCTTATATTCCAGGCACTTTATCCAAGTATGATCTGGAAAGCCTGATGATGCATGGTGAATTTCAGCAACATGTATCCTCCTAAATATTAAGAAAAAGAGAGATTTTGTTTTGATTAAAATCATTTGATTCTCAACCCAATTCTGTGCCACTTTCAATAAATTTTGGTTTCTACATTTGAAAAATGCAATTATTATTTATTAAGTATGATCAGGCCTAGTAGCAGTCACCTACTTCATTGATTCATTTATCCAATCACACATATTTATTGAGCATCTTTCATGTACAAAGCACTGGAATTACAGCACTGACTGAGCAAGCAAAGACTATCCTCATGAAGGTCAGGGAGAGACACAATTTGGAATCAATAAACATACATTATACCAAGTGGTAATGCGTGACATGAATAAAAAAAAAAACAGCATGAGGTACATAGAAGGTGGCCATGTTGAGCAAATGACTGGAGCAAATCCTGTGGAAGCTATGATGGGAAAAGCATTACAGCTAAAAGGAACAGCAAAGACAAAGGCCCTGAGTCAGAGCCTAAGCATTCAAGAACTGCAGTTTATTTGGAACAGAGGGATGAGAGGAATGATAGGAGATGAGGTCTCAAAGCCGTCAGGGGTGAGATCTTGTAGGCCATGGTAAAGACATTAGCTTTCCCTCTGCTTCAAAGGAGAAGCCAGAAAATTATTTTGAGCAAAAGTTAATAGGACAGGATCTACTCCACGGAATGTAAGTGCCTAATGGGTCATTTTTGGTAAGCAGAATTGGTGCTGTGGGTGAGGTCTTCAAGTTTTGGGGCCAGGCTGCTACTTTGGAAATTCCTCTGCTTCTTGCTAGTTGTATGACTGAAAGTTACTTAACTTTTGCATGCCTTCTGTATTTACCCTGTAGGGTTGTTATAAGAATTATATAAATTAATATTTGTAAACTACATGTTTGTTGTAAACATATAAATGTATTTTTAAAGGATTACTTTCTAAGAAAGATTACAAGGTAGATATGACCTATCTTTTTGCAGTTAATACAAGTAACTTTCCTAAGGCCAAAACTCATAGATGACCAGGTCAGGATTTATATCCAGGTCTCATGATCCTGAAGCTAACATTTTATTATACAACATGGTACCTGACTCTTTTCTTTTCTTCAGCAACTTCAGCTGCTAGAAATATCAATAATGAAATAGTAACACTGCGTGTTATGAGTTGAATTCTTCCCCTGTGCCCCCGCCCCCGGCAATTTCTATGTTTCAGTGCTAACCCACCAGTACCTGAGAATGTGGAGATATGGTCTTTACAGATGTTATCAAGTTAAAATGAGTCATTAGGATGCATCCTAATCCAATATGACTGGTGTCCTTATTAAAAGGGGAAATTTGAACACAGGGACACACAAAAGAAAGAGAACACCATGTTAAGAGTGGAGTTATACTGCTACAAGCCAAGGAACTACCAGGAGTAGGAAAGAGGCAGGGGACAGATTCTGCTGTTGTGCTTTTAAGAGGAGCAAGGCCCTGCCCACACACTAATCTTAGACATCTAGCCTCCAGACTTATGAGACAATAAATTTCTGAGGGTTAAAGTACTCAGTTTGTGATACTTTGTTATGGCAGCCCTAAGAAAGTAATATGTGTGTTTAGGTTATCTTCAATATTTATACATTCACATTAGTCTTTGCCACGTTTTCAGCAAAGGCACAAGCTAGCTGAGGCCAGAATTCTGTGCAACTTCATTGTTGTCCAAGCACTGCCCAAGAGTGAATGAGAAGCTGTAGCAAATATTTACAATGAAGGTGATTGCTAGTACGGGTGATCACCTAGGTCTCTAATGTAGACTAATTTCCTCCTGTAATTAACCTGTCAACACCACATGTTAATAAACCTAGTGGGTTGCCAACAATGATCAAGAAAAAACAAGGAAATTGGATCTCATGGAAAAGTGTCACATTAAAGTATCAGGAGAATTATAAAAAAAAAAACTGTTCTGATTCTGTTAACTTTTTAAGACAAATCATCCCTGATGAGGGAGACTGCTGGCACCTGGATAGTCTGGTGTGGCACCTCATTTTAATTGCCCGTGGTGGTTTCATTTCAGCCTAAGGTCTTAATTCCCTCTAATGACTTCTGTAGCATGCAAAGTGAACGGTAATGCGATTGCTGAGATGGATTTTACCATGGTAAGCTATCTATTAAAAAGCCCTTGCAGGGACCATGTCTTTATTTTTAAAAACGTTTGTGCCATGCAGTTGCACGTGAATACTCAGTAAATATAATTTTCATTGTTGTACTTAATTAGATATAGATTATTTAAATTCCTTATTTAATAATAACAGGATTTCCACTGAATTCCTATAGTTTGTATAGTCTTCTAAATATAGAGGGTGCATTGCCCTGTAACTGCTATGAAACAGCCTCTAAAGCTGACTGGGGCTCCCAGCTGAAAGGCTGATCCATTGTCTGGTAATTTCATAACTACATTGCAATTAAGAATCTAAATTTAAGGATCGCGGGTGTGGAAGACTACAGACCTTGATTTGAAATCAGCTCTGTCACCCACTAGTTATCGTTCAGGTTATTGAATCTGTCTGGGCTTCAGTTTATTCATATGTAAAATAAAGATAATGTTAATATCTCTGTAGGGTTTATTCTGAAAATTAAATGAGATAGTCTATGTAAAGTGCCTGACACTGAACAAGCACTCTTTAAATGGTAGCTTGTGTAGTTATTGTTCATTACAGGGTGTTACTGAGTGATTAACATTTTTAGAAGTTTCTTCGAGGTCATTCTCCCCAAATAATAATAATAACAATAACAACAACATTTTTCTCCCCCAAAAGCAGATGTTGATTACCTGAAATAAGGAAGGTCCATAATAATTATTTAATTCAAGGCTTCATTAATATTGATACTTCAATAACAATAAAAGAAACAGGATAGTAGTAATTAATTTTACTAATTCTTTGATTTATGCATTTTATTAACTCAGATGGGTGCTTTGCAGCACCTAATGTTCCTTCGTCTTTTGAGAAATTTCCCAGAAAATGATAGTAACAATGATGATGACAATACCAAATATTTATATAGTACTTAGGACCAGTCACTAATTTAAGTACCTGTATATATTTACTCTTCTGATCCTCCTAAGTCACCCTAAGTAGGCACATCCATTCCCACTTTTCAGATGAGGTAACCAAAGCACAGAGAGTTTAAGAAACTTGTTCAAGGTCACATACACAGCTAGTAAGCAGCAGAAAACTGGAATCCAGAGGAGCTTGTGTAGGCCATAAAAATACATGCACCTTTTTTCACATGGTTAAGATATAATCAAATTTGGGCAAAAATGCCAAAGAAATCATTTACAAACAGCATTTTTTCTCCTTTTCATTTGACTTGCCTCGAGACACTGAATGTGTGGAGTGGAGGTAGGGGTGAGGATTTTTCTAATCAAGGAAACAGTAGAGAGAGAAAGAAAAAAGACAATTTTTAAAAAAGGAGAGTTTTGTAGATAAACCCAGGTGTGGTGAGTAAAAGCAGAACTTTTGGATAGACTTAAGGTCTGCCTAAAGCATTTGATTGGGCCAAAGGCTCATTCTAAACCATGAAGGGAAAGTCTCCAAAGAATGGCATAATTTAGATTAAGCTCATTCTTGAGCAGAAGCTCCGGGACTCCATTAACAGGGTGAAAAACAATCCTTTAGCTCCATGCTTTGATTAATGAGCACTCCCCAGGAGGGAGACTATGGAAGGCATGGAATTTGAGGCTGACTTTCATTACCCATTCAGAAGAGAAATGCTTACCATGCACTCTTCTTATGTGCTGAATTTATGGCTATGAAATTAGAACTTTTTCTTTTTTGAGTATAAGCCTTAAAAATAGAGAAATTAGGAAACCAGTTGATTTCCCTTATGATCACATTCTCTTCTCTCAACAGTTATCGCTATCCTTGCCTACCATTCTGTAGAGGTTATGAATAGCTTCATTTCACATAGCTAGCTCATAACCTAAACTTTTCCTATTATGAACTTTGGAACATTCCTAAACTTGGTGAGAGCAGTCAGAAAATACATATTAAGTTTTAAGCAATTCTATAAACACAAAGTGAGGCAATGGGGTCACTTAACACTAGAATCCCATAATTAGACTCTGAAATAGGAAGACTTGTCCTTATAAGGGGTTTCACCAGGGTTTATGTGACCACAAAGGAAATTACTGGTGGTATTATGGATTGTTATGTGAATTGTATTCTCCCTTCCAAATTCATATGCTGAAGTCCTATTCCCCAGTACCTCAGAATGTGACTGTATTTGGAGACAGGCTTTAACAAGAGGTAATTAAGGTGAAATAAGGTCATTGGGGTGGCCTTAATCCAAGAGGACTCATGTCTTTATAAGAGGAGATTAGGACACAGACATGCAAAAAGGGACGACCACGTGAGGACACAGGGAGAACATGGCCATCTGCAAGGCAAGATGAAACTGTGCCTGCCGATGAGTCCTCAGAAGAAACCAGCCCTCCCGATACCTTGATCTTGCACTTCCAGCCTGTGCACCTCTAGCACTGTGAGGAAATAACTTGCTGTTGTGTAAGCCCACCAAACTGTGGATCTTTGTTATACAGCCCTAGCAATCTAATACAGTGGGTATTGGATTTACATAACCCTTTCCTTCACAGAATGTAGAAGGGTTACTTGTTCCCATGCTCTCTCTGCTTTAGCCACCACGGCCTCCTTGCTGTTCCTTGTACATGCTGTTCCTACTACATGGAACGTACTTTTCCTAGATATTTCCCTTGCTCCTACCCTTATTTTCTTCAACTCTTTGTTCCAATCTAATCTTCTCAGCAAGGCCTTCTATGGCCACCTTATTCACAGTAACAAACCAATTGCCTCCTACCCTCCCTCAACACTCTTTACTCTTCTTTATTGCTTTATTTTTTTCTCTACTGTGCTTAGTACCTCCAAACATTCTATATGATATACTTATTAATCAGTTGACTCTCCATTAGAATGTAAGTTCCATGAAGGAAGAGAGTTTTGTCAATTTTATTCACTGATGTATGCCCAACTCTAGAAAAGTGCTTGGCACATAGTAGGCACTCAAGAAATATTTGTTGAATGAATGTATAAATATAATAACAGCATGACTGGAGCAATGTGTGGCACAAACTAAGTGCTTTCCATGTAATGATTCATTAAATATGTATGCATATACATAGCATATAACTGCCTCATGCATACAATCAAAACATTCCTGTGTGGTAAAAAAAAAAAAATTGACATTTTTCTCTGTATTGCATATTGTGGGAATGTGAGAAATAGAGATTAAGGAATTCGTTCTAAGTCTAAGAGATGGTGATTAAGCCTATAGGGAAACTTTGATTCTAGACAAAGACAAATTTTTCTTCTCAAAAGGAGATGATGATAAATGGGAACTGGTATTTACCAGATACCCATAACCGAGCACTCACTATGCTGAAGCAGAATCCCTACCTGGTGGACCAGGAAGAGAAGGTATAACAGTCTGCAAAGGAGAAAATGCAAAGACGAAATGTAAAAATGGAACTAAAAAGTATAAAATTATGTCATAGTCCAAACAATTTTCACCTTTCTTACCATAGCTATCAAAATAGAAAATATCCTTTGATTAGCTGGTATAATTTTAAAGCAAATAGTATCTTTGAAACACTAAATTTCAATCTCTGTTGTTTTTATGCTTTGCAATTTTTATTTTTTACCTATTTCAGCCTAGAGTGTTTTACAGTTGCTAAGGTCAATTATAATATAGAAAACATCAATAATACTGTTAGATTTTTTTTAAAGAAACAAATCTAATGAAGAACTATGATTTGAAAACATAACAGGTGTGAAAGTGCTGTCTCCTTATATGAATTTGTCATCTTCTGGCACACAGTATGTTACTTACAACCTCTAGGGACTGAATTGAATAATATGAAGGGGGAAATAATATGCCTCTGTAAATTAAACACGACTGCCAGGAAGAGTGATTAAATACAACTTAACTAAAACCTCATTATATATTCAGATTAAGTTCCTTGTCAGTCTTTCTTGAGAGAAAAAAAAGAAGAAATATGTCCCTAATTTAGATGTGGTTCCCTTGGAACTGACATGCTTTTTAAAACGTTTTCCTTCTGTGGTATTAAAAAATGTTATTTTTTTGCTGTGTTTTAGAATCCTGAAACGTCTTAATGCCTGATAAATGAATGCTTTTTATATAAGTTTCATTTATGTGTGTGTATGTGTGTGTGTGTGTGTGCGCGCGTGTGTGTGTATGAGAGAGGATTCCCTTGAGTATGTCTGAAGAGTATAATAAAAAATCCAACTTACTGATTCAGGAAAAAGTACATAGATGGTCTCTGAGGGTCTGTACTCTCCTTTCTAACAAGAACACTTTGTATCATTTTCCTTTACCACTTTGCAGCACTTACATGTGTACATAAACATATGTATTTATGTATGTATACATATTTATATAAACATATTCACGTAGGTATATTATATTCAAGTAATTCCTGATTTTTTAAATAAAAATGATACATTTACATCATAAAGAGAAGTCAAAGAATGCACAAAAATACAAAGAAAAAAGTAACAACTCACATAAAATCACACCTCCCAAGAAAAAACGTCAGTATTGACTCTTTCTTGGTGAACATCATTCTAGATCTCTCTCTAAACCTCGATTGCAGACTGAGATGCTTCAGGAGTCAAATGGAACCTCAATGATTGAGATGGGCTAGGTGTAAGAAAACTCACTCAATCCTCTTAGTCTTCCTTGGGATTTTTTATGTGGATATTGAGAAATATTTTTCTACTTTAATAGAAATCAAAGTGGAGTTGAAACAATAAATAGCCAAAGTTTTCCTCATTGCTGGGGACAAGTGAGGAGTGGTGGATTCTGTGACAAACTGGATAGGAATGCCCCAATGGGCCCGGAGGGCACAAGTGTCATTCAGGTGGAGCAAATGCTCCCAAGTGGGAAGGTGGACCCAGTGTTGTCAGACCTTCTGGTCAATTAGAATTTGTGAGACATTTGTGTTTGTACTTGAAACTTCCTTCTTTTAAAATATTTTCTTAAAATTGCTTGAAAACACCGTGCAGACTAAATGAAATATGGAATGTAGCCTATAACTGGTATTTGTTATAGATAGTTAAATAGATGGATGGGTAGATAGATTTGTAGAAAATTAACCAGTGTATAAATAATTGTTTCAAAATAAAATAATCATATAGATGCAACTTATTTATTAAAATCACAATTAATTTTATTTAAACTTGACAGAAGAAAAATAAACTGACATTAAACTGAAAGAATTGCTGACATTCACTAAGTATTTCTTCACCCATGAAAATTCCTCTAAATTAAAAAAATATATATATTATGAAAACCATTAGGAAATTGGATAGTTTACTATTATAACTATAACTGTATTTTAACTGTATGTTTCAGTTTTAGACTGTATGGATTGGCTTCCTACTTTTGGAAGATTTGAATTCCTTAGATATTTTTTCTTGGTTTGCCTCAAAACTATTTTATCATCCTAAGTCCACTTTTCTCAAAATTATGAAGTGTTGTGATTGATCTTCTTTTCTTAGTACTTCTTCTGGGGATAAAGTTGCACTTAAGGGCTATGGCACTCCAGAATCTTCTGTTTCCATTGTGTCTATATATCACATCTTTACCCATTCATCTATCAATGGACATAAAAGTTGCTTTTCGTATCTTGGCTATTGTAAATAATACTGCAATAAACATAGGAATGTATATATCTTTTTAAGATAATGTTTTTGTTTTCTTCCAATAGATACCCAGAAGTGGAATTGCTGGATCCTGTGGTAGTTCTATTTTTTATTTTTTAAGGAACCACCATACTGTTCTCCACAGTGGCTGTGCCAATTTGCCATCTCACTCACAGTAAATGAAGGTTCTCTTTTCTTCCTATCTTTGCAACAGTGGTTATTAGTCTTTTTGATAACAGCTAATTCAAAATGTGTGAGGTGATATCTCGTGGTTTTGATTTGCATTTCCCTGATGATTAGTAATGTTGAGTATCTTTTCATGTATCTGTTGGCTATCTTTACGTCCTCTTTAAAGAAAGGTCTATTCAGATACTCTGCCCTTTTAAAATTAGATTGTTGTTTGATGTTGAGTCATATGAGTTCTTTATATATTTTGGACACGAACCTTATTTGATGTATCATTTGCAAATGTATTCTCCAATTCAGCGGGCTGTCTTTCATTCTGTTGATGATTTCCTTCGCTGAGCAAAAGCTTTTCAATTTGTGTAATTCCATTTGTTTATTTTTGTTTGTGTTGCCCTTTACCAGCAGAGATATAGTCCAAAAAATGTTGCAAAAAGTCACGTCAAAGAGTTTACTGCCTATGTTTTCTTCTAGGAGTTTATCATTTCTGTTTTTATGTTGTTTCAATCCATGTTGAGTTTATTCTTGTATATGATATAAGAAAGTGATACAGTTTAATGTTTTTGCATATCTGTCAAGTTGTCGCAACCTTATTGAGGAGACTATCTTTCCCCCATTGTACATTCTTGCCTCCTTTGTCATAGGTTAATTGGCTATATATGTATGGATTAATTTTGGGGCTCTCTGTTCTGTTCCATTAATCTATATGTCTGTTCTGTTTCTGTGCCAGTGTCATACTCTTTTGATTACTATAGCTTTAGAGCTAGTATGAATTTTGCCAAGAAACTGACTTAAAATTAAGATTTATATCAAATAGCGTTACTCAAATTCTCAGGTACTTATTGGTTACCATTAATTTAGCAGTCATATGCTACCCTATATCATGAGGCTACAGTTATATATTTGTGTATCCACATATACTATATGTCAATTTCTTGCATTATTCAATAACGGCATCTCCAGTTAGATTTTTGAAATTTAACCTTTTCTAACTAAAAGAGATTTTAAAAATCAGTTGATTCTTTTATCTTATAGATGGTTCAAATTTCAAGGGACTAGAAGATTCTCAGACTTTTTGTATATCCACTCTTTCTCTTACATCCATCTCTGGCATTTAGAATAGCACCTTGTGTGATCCAAATAGATCAAACTTAACAAGTAGTATGCTGCCCAAAGCAAAAGTATTGAGAAGCTGCTGGTGGTGAGCAAAGAGGCTTTACACATTCTCAAAGCAACCCCATCCTACGACGTCACCAGCACCTGACCAGCGCTTACCTGTGTGTTAGCTGGAAGTGTATATGTCATGGACTAGCACATGGGCTAGGGGAATTTGCATGAGGGGAAAAACCTTTGGAAAAGGAATGCTCCTTCAGGCTTAAAACTACCCGATAAATATAATTTTCAGATTTTAAAACTTAATCACCGCTTGGAGTTCATGGCTCTGAATAAAAATTATATTTATCTTCCTCTGAAAATTTTTTTTGTATAAAGAGCCTTTTAATGTGTAGTTTTATAAAAGTTCTCCCTTCCCCCACTCTACAACGCTCTTGTGTCCCCCCTCCCCCCCCCCGTATTTTATAAGTATGAATGCTGTAGTCAGCACAAATAATCTAGCAGTCACTTGTCATACTACTCCTCTCGCTTGGTTCATAATGCTTTCATTTGACATTTAAAGTTGTAGGCATGAAAATGCAGGTGACATTCAGCCATTAAATCGTGTACACATGTAAATATGTGGGAAGTAAAATTACTTATGAGTTTTGTCTGACCTATCTAAAGGTTTTCCTACTCTAATTTTCTCCGCTCCTCTCACACCATTATTTGCTTATTCTTGGTCTCCCTCATTAGAATGCACATTCAATGAGAGCAAGTACTTTGTCTTATTTGATCATCACTGTGTATTTAGTGTTTAGTGCCTAGCAGAGTACGGTTCTTAGCAGGCACTCAAACGCACTGTACAAAAGGATTTATCTATCTGGGATAGTCCTTTCTCTCCAGCAATTTCATCTTATCACTTATAGTTACAGTGATGAACCTGTTATTTTTCTCCTTTTTATTTTTCTCTCATCCCATATCCATCTTCCTTTTCTACTCACTTCTGTCTAGTTTCTTTTTCCTTCCTTCTACCCCCATTTCATTGTTCATACCAGCCTTATGAATCACGGAGGGGGCGGGGCATTGAGTTTTTAACACTAGAGTTCTAAATTGCAGTGCAGGGAGCAGGGGAGCGAGTAGGAGAATTAACACTTACTTTGTAACATAAGGATGAAGGGGATTAAATATATGGTAATGGAAGAATCTAAATTTGGGTAGTAAGCACACTATGCAATATACAAATGATGTATTATAGAATCGTATACTTGAAACTTATATAGTCCTATTAACCAATTCCACCCCAAGAAATTTAATAAAAAGAGATAAAAAGCCCATATTATACTTCATGATTTATTTTAATTTAACTAAAAGTTTTTATAGAAATTCCCCTCTCTTCATCTATCCCTCTGCCTCTTCCCTTTTTTCTACACCTTCTGCTAAACATTTCACAAGCAAGTCTCTGGAATGGAGTCTAGTATCCTACTTAACAACAGATCCCTCTTGCAGTTGGAGTCACAACTCCACTATCAGACGCAGCGACAGCTGTAAGCCCTGCTCTCCCAGATGGAGAGCAGCCGGAGTGCGGATTTTAGAGAGGGAGTTGGGAATACATTAGGCAAAGTCTGTGATGGGAACAAAAGAGGCAGATGACTATTCACTACTCCATCACAGTGGGCAAGAGTGCAGCATTCCAGATTTGTCAACGCCTTGGTGTCTGGCAGGGGCACTAGCGCATTTCCAATGAGCGCAAGAAAGAAACAGAAAATAATGAGTATCTGTGGGTGTGTCTGGCTGCCTCTGTCTTGTGCAAACCACACCTAGAAAATATGACTTAGCCCCCTGCCCCCCTCCAAGAGGGAGAGAGAAATTTGGAACTGTTCTGAGACAATGAAAGAATGGAACTAGATGGGGTCAAAATGCTTTTCCTAATTTGAAAAAAGGAGAGATTCTCCTTTAATAACACCTACTGCAAAGAGTACAATTAGATAGAATCTTCTCACACTGGAAGACTAAGAGAAGTCATCTATACGCCCCCAGGTAGATGCAGGGACAGCTAAGCCTCACCCTGCCCAGACCTACGTCTGATGCCCAGGCGCAGTGTATTACGAGCACTGTATCATCAGTTTGCATCGCCCTATGAATAATCTCATGGATCAATTTACAAACAAAGTTTCCAAGTAGCACAATTACACAGGAAATAATGATTGATTTATAGAAGCATGGATTTATTTTAACCATCCCATTCTATTCCTTAGGGGTGTCTAGTGTTCTCTAGATAGGGAAGCGTAGGCTAATATCTATCACTCTTGCTCTGAGTCAGCTCTTACCCTGAAATGCTCATTCTCGCAAATGACATGAGTATGTGTGGAATTTTACTGTTGTACTAAAATATAACTAGCATTTGTTATAGCTCCCTATCAAAAGCTTCTCCTTCCTTGCCCTGTCTTGGCAGAGGTTGCCTCCCACTGTAGGATCTGAAAATGTCAGATAATCCTTTTCCTGGTGTACTTTGCAGTTCAGCAGAGCAATGATACCCAATCCTGGCCACAGGTGCTGTAGGTGTTTTTTTTTTTTTTTAAAAAAAGTAGAGTGCTGAAGTCATTGTTGATATTTTAAACTCTAGAGATGTTAAAGAAACCAGAAGAGAACTTGCTTTACCACCTGGCAGACTGATGGCTATGATAGACAAATTAGGAACACTGAGGAACAGGAGCTCTGTTATGACATGGATAATAATCCTGACCATAACAATTTTACTTCTTAAGAAATGTAATTTTCCCCAGGGAGATTTTCCTGATCCTTTCCTGTCTCTCCCAAGAAGTCAAGTCATACTGTGAGATACTCATGCAGTACCATGGAACTCTCTGTTAAATATACAGCCTCGAGCTCCCTCCTGGAAATTCCTTGATTAGTCACTGGCATACCCACTGGACTATCAAATCTGTGTGAACATGAACCCATGTCTGGCTTGGCTAACAACTGTTTTCCAATGCCTATCACAATGCCTAGCACACAATCAGCATTCTGTACAAAAAATAAATTGTGCTGTATGTTCTTTAAGCATACATCTTGAGGAGTTTTATAAAGGACTAAAGTTAGTGTTATATTTGTACTAATGAATGAGATATCTCTTTTTATGTCATATTTGTGTATGCACATTTTATAAATGCAGGATTCCTGTCTCATACATTAAAAATATTTTTTCTATGAGCTGCAGCCTTCTTTCATTCTAGTAGGCTCTCTCTTTTACTGTGGTTTCCCCCCTCAACTACTAAAAATAGCAAATAAGTATATCTCTTGCTCTTATTGTCCTCCCTCCATGTAGCTGAGCCCTCTCTTTATCTGACATTTTCACTAAAGGCTCATACTCTCTGAAGTAACCCATTGTTTGAAGTTGATCCTAGCTCACTGATTATCACCATTATAAACGTTAGAGAGGAGGGAGTGGGGACCGAAGGGAGAGGGGAAAGGGGGGAGAAACCACATACCTCAGAAAAGCACTCCAGAAAAATCATCTCTGCAGGAAACAAGACAAAACAGAGGTTTGTATTTCTTCACTGTGGCCAAAAATTCCCACTCAACGACTAGTGTTGGCTGGAACAAACATGCATCTGTCATGTTTGCTTGAGTTTAATTCTGTTCTGTATTGACCTACAAGTTACATTCATAGGTATAGATTTTGCCGTTTTAATCCAATAATCCACACAGGGGACATATATGACAAACAGATTGTTTATGCAAATAAAGAATGTATTTTCTCTTTCTATCACTTTTTTGATGCCTATAATTGGCACCAATGTCCAAAATCTTTATTGACTCTAAGAGAACCAATAAATACACAGATTATCACATCTTCATTTTGTGCCACCAATAGTTGTGGTTCCCTAGTCCTGAAATGTTCTTCCTTGTGACCAAGATCTAAGGACCCTGGATCTGCTCAGGTCCTCCCACCACACCCATTTTCTTGCATATGACTCCTCAAGACTCTTAGGCAAAGCATAAATGGTGACAGCCCAGTGTTTCTGTAGCAGGAGGGTGAGAAAGGAAAAGGCCCTTGGAGGGGTCTGGGAATCTCGATGGTGCTGTCTGCAGCTTCTGTGAGAGCATAACGTATACATGCCAAGCTGCAAGGGTGAAGGTGAAATTCAGACTCAAATATAGGGGCATAGAACAGGACAGATGGCACAGAAACACTGTGCTTTGGAGCCCTGAGTGTCTGAGACCTAGGGGAGAGGGAAGGAAGGGAGGGAGTAGAGAAGGATGAGAGTGAGGAACTAACCCAGTTTCCATATAGCACCTTAACCTCAGGACTCTCAAACATCCAAATCAGTTTTACTTTGAAATTGCTAAACCAAGTTTGCCTTCAGGACTCTAGGAGTCTTCATTTTTATGGTTTTATTATTTGTAGTATTTGAGTCACAAAAGACTATATGTAACATAATGATAACATAAATACTCGTGGGCATAAAGTTCATACTCGGTGGTGAGCCTTATATCTCAGCTCCCCCTGACATTTCACAGTTATCTGAGATTGCTTTAATAGAGCACAGGCTTTCATGCTAGACATGGAAAAGAAGGATAGAATGCAGTTACCAGGAGAGTCGATACATTGGTATAAGTGAGCTTTAGGCAAAGCATAAATGGTGACAGTCCAGTGTTTTTGTATAGGAGGGCAAGAAAGGGAAAGACCTTTGAAGAGGTGGGAGTGGGAAAGGTTCACCCCTGATGAGGAGGAGGAAGGAAGGGGGCTCAGATATTCTAAAAGCGAATGCCTCAAGATTTACAAAGATTTTTCCCTGCCGTATTTGTGCCACTTATTTCTATCTATTCAGGGACAAATGAAAATTGTAGACAGAGGTATTCCAAATCCTCTATTGTCACAAATGAGCAAATACAGAGCCTTATAGAAACTATTTCCAATATGATAATATTTATATTGGTAATATTTATAATTTACTGAGTGCATATAAAGTGTATTATACTCAACTGTAGGGTCACAGCTCTGAGAAAAGCTGAGATTTAGAGCTCAAGCACCCTATGATCTAGTAGGGAGACTGACAAAAAAATCAGGCAATTACTATACAGTCTGAAAACTGATGCTTATTCCAGTTTGATTCACACTTTCGCAACATTCTGTAGTCTCTTCAAAATTAAAATCAAATACTTATCTTGTTTGGTGATTTGTTTAATGGCTACCTCTACTGACATATTATTAGTTGCAAGAGACAGAACTGAATCCATCTTGCTGGCTGCTCTACACTGGTGCCTTATTCTGGCAGGCCTACTTAATAAATAATCACTAAATATATGGGCGAGTAAATGAATGAAAGCTAGAAGAAAGGTAAGTATGGAATGCTGAGGACTATTAACTTTACCTTAGAAGTCAGGGAGGCTTTGGAGAAGAAGCGCTATTTAAGCTGAAACTATAGGGAAAATGGCGTTTAGCTAGATAAAGACAGGGCAACTCTTTCCCAGGCCTGGAGGCAGAACTGCTTGATACATCCCAGGGAACTGGGAACTGCATGCCTGGAGCTCAGAGATGCTGCTGTCCACGGGCCTTTGTGCAAATTAGAAAACATAGTCATCTCAAGGTGAATAAATTGCAAAAGGGTGCCCCTCTCCAGGCTGACCAATTAGAAAAGAGACTTTTCTTCCAGGCCAATTTAGTCTCTCCACTGCACTGTATCCCCTCTTGTCCGAGAGCCACATGCACCGCCACATCCAGGCCCTCTGAGATGGAAGAGGAGGACGCCAAGGGATGAGCTAGATCTGTAAGCAGGAACAGATGCACAAATAGCTTTTATGTACCTCCAAGGAGTTTGAACTTCATTCTATGGGTAATGATGAACTTTTGGAGAATTTTAACCCAGGAATTTAACCTCTGACTGAGGTTTATTCAACAGACATTTCTTGAGCTCCTGCTTATGGGAGAGGCAGGCTGTGATGCGGTACCTGCCCGGACGGAACCTACAGTGTAGTGGTGAGAGAATGGGCTTGGAGGAAAGCAAGAGGCAGGAGAACCAAAGCCTCTTGAACTAGAGAAAGGACTTTCTAAACCCCCTGTGAGGCAGACATGGTAACTTCGATTTTATAGAAGAGAAAACTCGAGGTAAGGGAGGATAAGTAACTTATTTGAAACCACACAGTTTCAAACTTATAACTGTGTGATGGTAAATCACACAGAGAAAAGAGCAAAATGCTAAATAATATGTCATTACATAAAAATGGAGTGTGAATATTAAAAAGATGAGAAATCATTATTTCATACATATACATAAACACAGTCTTCTTCCTCATCCCCCCACCCTAATACACACACTAGTGAAGTCAAACCAAATTTTCCAGAAAATGCAGTCTGGAAAATATTGGTCAGACTATATATAGTCAGTGGCCTGGCTCTAATCCATACACAGGCTTATTCAGATTGGGTAATTCCATACTGGAGAACATGTTCTACAATCACAGACCTTGCTTCTCAGCTTGGCTTCTTAAAATGGGTGCTAATCATAGGATCCCAGAGCTGTAAAAATCATCTGAGTGTTTGATTTGTAACTCTCAAATTCAAGTGTAGCAATTTTGCCAATTAATGTCAGTTCTCTCTTCTTTTTTTTGACCTTCTCTAGGAGTGAAACCCCATCTTCCAAAGTTGCATCACCCTGGTCAATAAACTCCACTGTGTTCAGACCCAACCTCATTTGCTTTAGTGTAAGAGCATCTTTCCCTTCTTTGGTCCTCTGTTGGAATGGGGTTAGCAAAGCTCAACACAGTCTCTTCTGCAAACCCAACAAACTCCAGTTCCTTTAACACTTCATCCTAGGGTTTATTTTCTCTTTTTACAAAATATTTATTTCTCTTCTCCTTTTCAGTTTCCTTTCTCTAAAAAAATTAGAAATATGCATTTTGGGAAACAGAAAAAGTTGATAGTAGTTACAGTTGATTCTCATTATTAGAAGTGATTATGTTCTATAAAGTTGCTGGGAACATTGAATTAGCAAATACGGAACCGTTTTTCCTAGGGAAAATAAAGGTTAGGATCCTGTGAACCTCTGCTCACATTTTCGTCAATTGATCAATATCTAACCTTGTTTTATATGTGTTTTTATTGAAAGACACTGTATGTACTATGTAATGTTACTTTATTAACATTGAACTCATGACCAACAGCATTATAACTCATGCAAAACAGAATGAATGGAACACACACATTTTCTCCATGAGGTACATCACAACCTTCTAGTGCTTAGGAACACCAGACAGTGCTTCAGCACTATGTTCGAGGACCATTTTAATTCACCCCTGCAAAAACATAGAAATGTGAAGAATATAGTGCTAAATAAATAACAAAAAGGACACTTATATAGTATGAGATCTGAAATAAAAGCAGAGTATTGTCTTGTCCAGCTGAGAATGCGAGCTTTAATAAATTATATTTTCCTCTGCCCTCCACATGTTTCTAAATCACTGTGAAAGCACTAGAAGTATTGATTTGGGGGTGGCAAATAAATGTTACCAAGTAGGTAGATTTGCCTGTTTTTTTTTTTTCCTCTATGAAATGACAGGAGCCTGTTGCAGATAGTAGAAAAAAAATGATGAGAGGAAGGAACTGGGAATTTTTGGAGACCTAGGAGATTTTTGAAAATGATTTGTGAAAGGTACAGTACCAGAACAGTAGCTAACTGACTTAAGGTAGAGAAATATAATTTCTTGCACCTCCAGCAATCTATCCGTAGCTCTCCTAGTGTGAAAAACAGTTTACCATCCATAATATGCAAGCTTTGTCACCATGCATATGTAATTAATTTTAATAAAAAGTAGATATATAGCTGGACAACAAGCTGTGAGATTTAATAGCCCAGAAGCTGCTGTGAACTTTCAGCTATTAAACCCTGGCCCTCCTGCCTTCACATCAGCACCAACTTCCTGTGGGGGTGAGTAAGTGAACATCAGCATGGCTGACACCCAGAGAGAAGGGTGTGAGGGCTCTTGTGAGCCATATTCTTGCCTTGGCGTTTTAATTTTAAAGAACAATTATCCATTAAAACTTTAATTTAGTGAATCAAAAGTCAAATCCATATATAACAGGAATAGATAACATCATCGATTTAAAGGAATAAATGAAATGAAAAACCGATGGAAAAGTCATGTAGTAAAATCCATCTGAACATGTACTTCTTGTTGTTGCCATACACATTTGCTGCTCAAGTTTGACTATGAAAAATGAATTTTTTTTCTACTAGAACTAAATTATAATTTGACTTTTAGATTCATTTAGAGTTGTCCTCTGAACAGAAGCAAAATGAAAATATTTCAGTAGCTCGTTAGACAACCATTGCAAAAGAAAACACATGGTTATCTGCAAAGTTATAGGCTAAAGCTATAAATTTAACTTATTAAACAGAAAGGAAATAGGTGAAATTCGAAGGCACTGTAACCTGTAACCCTGATCTTGTTTTCTTGGAATAATATTCTTGTCTGTTTTATTCCTTTAATTTTTACTCAGAGATATCATTCAAAATCCGCACCAATGATAATTCCTTCTTTTTGGTAAGCTTTTATCTTTTGTGTGAGTCTGACCTATTCAGTGGTGAATTTGGATTAAAACAAGATTTTCAAAAAGTCTATAGGCTAATAATCATTAAATACTTATTAGCATTTGTATTAAATAAAAGAAGGTGTAAAATGTTGACATTTTCCCCCAAAGAGATAGCAGTTCTCTAAATTTTTATATAACCTTTTGGAATATAACATCCATTATATATTAATTATTTGTATTATGATTACAAAAACATGTGTGTGTGTGCGTGCACGTGTATATATAACTTCTAGTAACATTGTCATAATCTCTACAAATACCTATATCTGACCATATAGATTGCCATAGGAAAATGTGTTCTTATTTTTAGTGAGTTTATTTTTTTCAGCAGACAATAAAATGTCCAGAATCAAATAAATAAAGATCGTGTGATTCCCAAACAATATGACCAGAGTACTCATAAACTTCAAAGAAGCTGAGTCAGATAATTTTAAAAGGACAAATGCAGAGCTCCTTCAAATTCAGTAATTTGTGGAATGTAGCAAACTTGTCTTGTATTTTCTGTGAGCCAAGCAGCCTGGTGCTGTCAGGCTCATCTTTCATCCCCTCTGCCTTCTGCCAAGTATTCGTGTCTTCATTATTAGAAGAAAAATTTATGAATTTCTTAATTAAAATTAAATTCAGTCTATTAAAATCACATTGATCTTAATTGATTTTAAATGATTCTTCCACTCAAAATATTAATAGACTTAAGAAAAATGCTGTAAGGTATGAACTAGTGCTATGGTTTATTGGCTCTAGTATTGTGACTCATGTATCAGCCTTTTAGTTATTTTATAATGAAAGGTTTTGGGTGCAGCCTTGAGAGCAATAAGAAAATCAACAGAATGTTCTTGGAATGACTGATGGCAAACTTTCTTTTATTTTTCTCTGTTCTTATTAATAGAATAAGGGACAGTTCACTTTCAGAAGGATTAAAAGGTCAAAGAACCTGGTGAAGGAAAGTCTACACAAGACTTCAGAAAACTGTTATCTGAGGATCAGCTAGAAAAGAATCTTGGAGTTAATCCTTTGTCTGGAACTAAAGAAAACCCTTTACCCTCCTCTTTCCCCTTTACAAAGGCCATTTCCCAAATAAAAACAAAACAAAAACAAAACCCTCTCATTTTGTTTCCACGTGTTAGCCCAAGTTTACAGGATCTGTCTCTCCAGTCTCTCCCTTTTTCAGTACCTTCTCAGTCTCCAAGCCTAGCCCTTCATAGGTCTGTCCTCTTCCTGCCTTTCTCTTATCTCTTACTGTCTTTGCTTGGTTTTATCTGAAATTTCCCCTAAAGCCCTCCTTAGTCTCCACAAAGACCCAAACCTTAGCTGATGCAGAACCTTTTTGAGGGAAAAAAGGAGACCGACTTACAGAAAACTGGTATTAGAGAGGAACTTAGAAATCAACTGGTTTACCTGTATGCTTTCCCCCCACTCTTATAGGTGAACAGAATTCATAGAATAGCCCAAAGTCACACAGCCAGGTGACGACTGAGCCAGGACTTGGGACTCAGGACTGCTGATTCTACATTGCTTCTCAATAATGGCTGCAAATTGATTGCATATTCCTTTACACAGTCTAAGCTGTTCTATTAATCTCAAGTAGTTAATCCAACGGGCAAGCTTGCTCTTGTTGATGTGATGCCAGCTCAATGAGACTCGATGACATGCATGTCGACAACGTGAAAATTCGAGGGGGGTGGCGTGTGTGGAAATTTTGCTTTACACTCAGAGCCTCATGGTGTGTACTCATGGCCCAAGGCTTTAGTCACTGTACTATGAGGAAGAAGTAGACTTTTCACACCGCAGGGCAGTTTTCACAAGGACACCTTCCTTCTCTTCCTCATCACTGAACTCTGTGAACCATTGCTTACTAGGAGACTGAATAACACAAAAATTGGGCGAAATCACACAGTATGTGTGTGGGTTTGACAGGAGTTTAATAATGCTATAGAAAAAGGAACCAAATAAAGTTTCCAGCTTTTCCGGGGCTCTGTCCACACTCCCTCACAGACAGAAAGCAGAACAAGGGGACTGGATGCTCCATATGCAGCTTGTGCTCCCTTGTCATTAGTTACAGAGGGCAGGAGCCCATCTGGACATTTGTATTAGGGTTAGAAAGTTGATACTTGATAATGATGTTGAATGCACTTTGCTGTTCACTTCATGTGGTTGGAAAAGCCTCTTAATATCAAACATAAGAATAAAGCACCACCTTGTGGTCTGATGCATTTATTAACATGGCAAAATTTGAGAGCTAAAACTGGAAATGCTCCCTCAGCTGGTGGCAGAGAAGCCATGATCTGAAAACTGACTCCAGAGTGGCTGAATGGAAGCAAGGACCTGCGAGGGTCCTGCCACCTCTTGGGGTTCTTGGGTCAGTTAACAATGGCATCATCTTTTATAGAGTGAGTCTCATGTTTCTGAAACAATGCTGTTCACATATAGTAACCAATTTAATCCTTTCGAAACCACAGGGAGATGGGCTTATTATTTTAAGTCTGTAAGTGAGGAAACTGAGGCTGAAGGCATGAGTAGTCTGACCACAGGTAAGTGGAGAGAGCTTGGATTGCAAGTCAAGTCCTTCTGAAGTAAAGTTTCTGCTCTCAACAACTGCTTTGCTGATCCTCAAGGTCAAGACTAAGACCTGGACCAGCATCCACTTCAAACTCTCCTAAGTGACTGTGGCTCTGGGCTCTAAACAAAATCAGAAGCAGCTAGAATTTTACCTGTAGTTCACTCAGGGTGCTGGAAGTCACCCATTCTCCGAGGTTGCCCTGGACAGGAAGGTCTGTACTCAGAGATGAGAACTTCATTGGTCTCCCATCCCCCCAGCCCTCCTCCCACCCCCTGCTTCTGAGGTGAGACAGTCATTTTGGCTTTTGAGGGTGAGCCAAAGAGCAACTGCACAAGTGACCAGATCTTAGTCGTTTCATGAAGAAACAAAGCCAGGAGGAGATATTTGACAAATATTCACTTGTACAATTATAATGTTTTCCTGAGCCATAATATTTTATTTTCTTTAAAAAATAGTACTTTTATCACGTAGTTTGTTTTAAAAGGAAGGTTGGAGTATCTGTTTCGCTAGTATATAAGGTAAATAGGTAGTAGTAATATGAGTAAAATACTATTAGAAAGTAGACCTTGCCTGGTCTTATTTCAGCGACATTGTGAGCATCCTTGGGCAAGTCACTTTGTCTCTGGGTCCCAATTTTCTCATTTGTGGAATAGGAGGTTGGATGTCACTAAAAAGTAGATGATTCTAAAATAGTGTATAATGCAACTGCATGGAAAATATGAGTTGAAAACCTCAGCTTTCTCTATTTCCTTAGAAAGTCTGTCTTACCAGTGCTTCCTTCCTATTCTCAACTGAATCTGCTGCTAATTTTGGTGACATGATGACTTGCACCCAGTGATGTTCAAAAACATTTTCTAAGGACAATGATATCAAGGGATATATGCTTCTTTGGTTTTCCAAAGGAGGTAAATTTACAGAGTTCATGACTTTCTAGCACCTTTCCATCCACCAAAAAGAAATATAAAAAGTGTTTTAAAGTACTATAAAAAGAGGAAGCAGTACTATGAATTTTTTGCCCTTGGATGGCTAGTATGTGACTCTAAGACATTGCCCATTGGTTTCAAAATCTCTCCCATTCCATTTCCTTCTTGTGCTCTCATGCTCAATGTTTTACTCTGGATCTGTATTTGCTGAACTGTTCTTTTAACAATCTATACTAGAGTAGACTCTAGAACAAAGTTGTTCAATAGAACTAACTGTTCACGATGTTGAAAATGTTATGTGTGCTCGCAAATGTTGTAGTCAATAGCCATAAGTGATTACTGAGCATTTGAGATGTGACTAGTAATATGGATGGAATAAATATTTAACTTACTTAACTTTCATTAATTTAGATTTAATTTAAGTGACCACATGTGGCACAGTGCCACATTGGACAGTACAGCTCTATAACATTTTTATAACACCATTTTTGTTGCAGCCATATGGTTTCTTTAGGACACCATGCATGTATCACAACCGAGCTATCCTTAGTACTGGCTTTACAAGGGGACTTTTAAAAGATTGTTTCTCTATGTTGTTTTTCTTGAAAACAGGATTTCATAAAAATAATGGTATATCAGTCTTTGAGAAATATATTCTGTCTTTGAGATAACTGATTTTTTTTCTTAATTTCATACTAAACGAAGAGAGAAACTTTTTGTTTGATTGCATAGGAATAGAACTTATTTATTCCTTGGCTATAAGTAGAAAGAAAATGATTTCTCACTCTAGATTTGTCTGCTCAATAATAGAATAAATTTTAATGTAATCTTAGAATGTCTTCTAGTTGATGAGTATTATTTATGTTAAACATTTAATAGTATAAATAATTCTGTATTTAAAAGTCAGGCTTAGTGTATAAGTGTATTCTTCCTAACATGTTTCATATGGGTGGTGAGATTAGAAAAAAAAGTGCAACTGATAAAACTCTAAATGTTTTATTATATAACATCTATCGTGACTAAGCTCAAGTTACATTCCAAGTATATTTCTAATTAATGAGCCCAGCATTTCTTAACTGAAACAAAGATTGAGTAACATTATCTTGATGTATCTCAAAACAAAGCCCTTTATCCTCATAGAATATCAAGAGGTTTTCAAATAGGTAACAGTACTGAGAAAATGATTGCCTAGTATAGAAGAGAAGATTAAAATGCACTGTAAACAATTTTGATAAATGTACCAATGCTTCCATGAGAAAGCATATTGATGTGTTTCAGAATTTGTGAGTGACATTCTGTAAACAAAAGATTCTGTTTCATCTGGGATGAAGGAGTGACACCCCTTGTGTCTTTTCTCATCTGCTATATGACTGAGGTTTATAAAATGAGGCCATATAATGGCTTGCTGTTTGGGCCCGTCCTTACTTTATGATGATGATATACAGACATCTTTATTCAGGGGGACCAGAGCTCTATTTGAAGAATTATTCATACACTTTCACCCTTGGTGCAGAAAATTACCTCAACTCCAGAAGAGAACTAAAGCCCCAAAACTGTGTTTCCTGAGAAAGAGAATTCTCAGACACTTAAGGGCAAATAAATGGAAATCAACCTCAAGTCCTTAAAATAAGCCAAAGTGCTGCAGAGAAACAAATTAAGTTTATGCTTCTATTTCTTTGTAATTTGGTTTTCAGGGGAGACTGTACTTAAGAGGATGTAGAAGTTCTGTTGGTATATAAAGGTGCATTTACGCCATGGTAAAAGCAGTCCATACCTTATTGAGGTCACTTCTCAAGGTCATATGGCCCACATAAAGGAAATAGAGGCTCCTCCCTGCCTACTCCCCTCCCATCAAGTGACTCTAGCCCCAAAAGACATGAAATATTCAGCACGTAGGACAGAAAGTACCCTAGACTGAGTGACCCTCAGAACATGAGGAAGTTGTCTAAAGCATTCGTCAGAGAGGCACCAGAGAACATGCATAGAGAACCTTCTTCAGGCTTAACCAATATAATCCTCAGGTTGCCAAGTCTCCTCATTGGAGGAAGCCAGATCTCCTAGGAACTATGTTTGATGTAAACTGTGGTTAGAGTATGGACAGCTCTTGCAGAGAGAGAGTGAGAATCTTCCATTTAATCAGTTTGCAAGCCTTAATATGAAGAAATCACTATTATAAATACAGAAGTGAAATCAAAAAGGAAAATGAAAGACGTGATTCAAGCAAGAGTTGCAATGAGGCATTTCTTTTAGTTCCACCTGATTAAAGGTTTCCCAATTCACTAATGAAGATGAATTAAAAACTACGTGAGAACCATACTCTGTATCATTTGTAGATCAATATATACAGTACTGAGGTCAATTGTTTGAAAACTGCTTGTATCAGTTAATAATTCCCAGAGTTTGATCTTCTAGTAGTTTATATAAAATTCCAACTCTTAGAAACTACTTCAGTATAAATTAGGCAGATGCATGAGAAAATTTGTGTTTTGCTAATTATTCTAATACCCAGTCTCTAGCACATGGCAGGCCTCATTGATTGTTGGCTGAAAAACCATAGTCAACCTTAACTGTTACAATTCTCAGCCCAGAATAGGCAAATGAAGTAATCAGCATCTCTTTCAGAATGTTGCCTCAATACCGCTTGTTCCTCTCTTGCTCTGGTATACTTTACAATCCCTATAGAAATTTTTTTTCTCTCTCTTTAAATTCACCCAAGATTATACATATAAGTATAGCTAGTTACTCCTGAATGTTTATGTTCCTCTTCTTTCTTAACAATAAAGTCACTAATGCTAGTGGATCTATGGCCACCTCCAGAAAAAACTATATGTTTTTGGCACACCCTTGCAGCTGGACGTGGCCAGGTGACTAAACTTTAGTTAATGGATATAAACAGAAGGCATGTACAGCTCCAGGATGTGTTGTAAGGGGTGGGGGCAGTCCTTCCCCTACCTTTTTCCTCCTTCCTGCTGGTGATATCCCTAATATGATGGCTTAAGCTAGAGCAGCCATCTTGGACTGCGAGGTGAAACTCTCTATTGAAAATGAATCGGCAAACATAATAAAAGGAGCCTAGGTTGAGAGAGCATTTGGTGGGGTATAGAGGTTATAAAGTAAAATAAAACGAAGATATCAGGCATAAAGCTATGTTCAGACAGGATCTTTGAAGTTGCTTATAAGTGGGATTGATTGAATTCAAATAGGCCAAAGCCCATTAAGTTTGGTACTAACAAAAAGGCCATAACCTGGCCTGCAAAGGCCTTTAACAATTCAAAACCTAGGGAATTCCACTCTCCCAGCTAGCACCAACAGAAAGACTGTGAAAGCTGTGAAGGCTTCAAGAAGGACATGTTCTTTCAAGTATCATGGACAAGAAAACATTTCCCAAGGAGGAGAGCCAGAGCCCATAGATGACAGTGGAAAAGGGAGTCCTTCCCAGTAAGCAGAATGAGGGTCCACCAGAAGGCGGGACATTGTTTCTTTTTCACCCAGAGAGATCCGATCATTTTTAGGGATAAGTGTGATTCTTCCCATTTTTTTCTCCTGAACAGACAAACGTGTGCTTGTTGTTTAACTTGTTCTTATTGCACTATCAGCTGTGTTGTATCACATAACTCCAATTATTTTTAAGCTTAGAACATGAACAGCCACACCCAGAACTAATGAAGACCACTAAGTATTATGTGAAAATCCTGGACTTAGATTCATGAATCTGATGGAATTTTTGGATTTTTTTCCTCTGTGGGAGGAGAATCGAGGTGCATTTTAAACATAGAAATATAAGAATACACAGAGATATTTGGATGGACAAAGGGAGATCTAATTGACCTCCAACATCTATTTACCCCTTTCTTCCTCACTGAAAAACTAAGGGCTATAAATAGCAGTGGTGCGCACAATTTCTAAGAAGTATAACTAAAGGAAATAACATGGCCTTATCCTAACTCCTTTTTTTTGTATCCTGCTGCCTGGAATGCACACGTGATGGCTGGTGTCAGGCCCTGTTGTGTGCTGAGAATAATGGAATGCCAAGGTGGAAAGCATGGGGCACCCTGATCATGATGGAGTCCTGACTCCAGTCCCAGCTCAGCTATGTTCACACGAGTGATGATACAAATTTTCATCAAATTCACAGCCACTTTAATTTGAGTTTTCAATTACTTTCATTTGAACCTGACCCTAACTGCGCTAGGAAAATATTTTTACTATGGAAAACTGAGAAAACAAATTTGTAAGCAACTTTGTAAGAAATCATGGTGGGAGAGACGGCTCAGGAGAGGAAGAGAGGGAGGCATTCACAGTAAGGTTTCTGTAGGCTAGCACTTATGTTATAAAAATTAGTTGCAAAAAAAAATTACGATCCTACATTTTTCTCTGATGAGATTGCCCACTGCTCTATGATAAGCAAAATATCTATGTAATTGCTCACCTGTTTCATTTCTTCTGAAACTAAATTTAGTTTAGAATTGAAACTAGTGTTTTTTCTTCTCTTACTCATTTTAATAGGAGGCATTCACATGAGCAACACTTTTTGAAGACTCAATCATTGTTTCCAGTCTCATGTATTCCCTAGAAAAAACTTCATCTTACGCAACTCCTGCAAATTTGCATACATGCCAGATACAAATTTTAACTCAACAAACCAAGGGAAGCAAGGGTGTGATAGTGGAAATTTCTCCTGAAACTGTCAAGTGTACACTGTGTGGCTTGTTTCTATCTTTAGTGTTTTTCCATAAAAGGCTTGAGAGAAGGAAGTTAAACCACAACCCCATTAGGTAATAGGCTATGCTTTCATATAATTTATTTGGAATGAGAAGGTAAAGATTCAGCTTTGAAATATTTTTCTCAATGACATATTCCTTTTTGCTGCTGAGCTGTTCTTGAAACGGCAGGTGAGACACAGGGAGAAGCCTGGAATCCCTCATCCATTCTATACCGAGGGGTTTCTGGAAGTATGCACTCATTAAAGATATTAAAGGTGTTGCTCGATAGATAGTGCAATTTTACAACCACCACACCAGGCTGGTTTCCAATCCTGGGAATGGAAATGGTTATGTAGACAGGTGGCGAAGAGTTTTGACTTATCCCAAACCCAGACTGAGTTCTGAGTCTGCTGTCAACTAGTGGACTGGAAGATGGCATAGTAAGTAGTTAAGAGCATGAACTCTGAAGCCAAATTGCCTTGGTTCTACTTCTGCCTCGCTACTTCTTTACTGTGTAGCTTGGAGCATGTTATTTTACCTCTCTGTGCCTCAGTCATTTTATCTATAAAATGGAGATTTATATGCTTCTACCTTATAATGTTGTTGGGAAAGACACATGAAAATAAGTGCAGTGTAAAGTGTGTCCCAAGAATACGGCACATGGTAAGTACTAAACTATAGTGTTTTTTTTTTTTAATGGCATTAGCGAGGTACCAGGTAAACAATGTAATGAGGCAGATCCAGCTTTGAATCTCATCTAGCTAATAGACCTTGGATCTCTGCTCATCCCACCAGACCGTTTTGGCTCTATCTTCCTTGGGCTGTCCATGCTTTGACCACACTGATTTTCTTTCAGTTTCTCTCGCTCTCTTCATAGCCCATATATAGTATTTCCTCTGGTTGGAATGGCCTTTATTAACCATTATTATATAAAAGTCACCTCCTTGGGAAGGCTATTTTTGTCTTCTCAGACCAAATTCAGCTCCTGTTGTATCTCTCAGAAAACTCTGTACCTCTCCTCCAGAGGACCTGCTATAATTATAGTGAAGCATTCATTTGTTTAATTATTCTTAGCTTTGTTGAGGGGCTATGAACTCTGAGAAGGGTACAAGAAACTTTGACTGTCAGTCCATGTCTATACTGGTGTCTGGCTCAGAGTAGACACTCAATTAATATCTGATGAATACATAAATAAATATAATGAATGTGAGAATAAGTTCCTTTTCTCTTGGTTTTATAAACTATGAACTCCTTAAAGGCAAACCGTATTTTACTTATCTTTGTATCCCAAGTGCTGGCAATTAGTAGGAACTCAATGTATTAGTCATTCAACATATTTGTGAATGAGTAAATTGTTTGACAGTGATTCAAGTCCAGTTCACTAAAATGTAACATTCTGGCTTGAAAATACATATTATTATTTCCTTAGATAGGCTTTTATTGACTATAACCTTATCTATTTGCATATCTTTTATCTCTTGATTTACTTACTTGTGATAGAAAATTCCTTTATGTCAGGAATATCTCAATAATAGTATAAAATTTGTAGACAGTGATTCTGAAAGCTTTTGTTCTCAGAATCCTTTTATACCTTAAAAATTATTGAGAATTCCAAGAAGATTGTGTTTATGTGGGTTATATTTAACACAGGAAATGAAACAGAAGAATATTTAAAATATTTATTTATTTGTTTAAAATGATGAAAAACTCAATATATATTTATAAAATTACTAATTTTTAGGAAATTAAAACTAAAAAACATTTAAAACATTTGTTTGTTTAAAATAACAATAGTTGATGCATGTTAGCAAAAATAACTAATCTTAATAAAATTATATTTTCCAATGGACCTTTTGTCCAAGACAATTTTGCTATATAATGCATTGATCATTTGGAAAAATATTGACTCATTGAATGACTATTTAACCTTCCAAATATTGGCCGTACAATATTTTTAAAATCACATGTGTTAATATCATTGATTTCATTAGAAGGGACTTTAAGTATTGCAAGGCTGTCAGGTTTACATTAACAGATACAAACTTTCCAAAATTCTAAGTTTTGCTGGAAGGTTCATATTTTATCTTTGGCAGCAAATAATGCCTGTCATTTTCTTTTAAGTGACAAGCTCTCTTTATTCATTCTCAAGAAAAAGTCTGTCAAACAGCCAAGTCCAGATAACAATAGTTTGTTGTCAGTTGTCTTTCAAAGAAAATGGTGTTTCATGAAAAAATAAGCTATTCCAGTTTACAACTTAAACAATTAGGTATGTTTTAGAGTAGAGTGTTGAAGTGCTTTATACACACTTCCTGTTTCATCACATAGAATATTGAAAAGACATCCAGTCGAGAATTAAGATTAACTAAAATTAATCATGTTTTTCTGTTTTATTGAGGTGCAGGGGAGCAAAATTTTGTACCCTCAAAATGTGTCTCTTTGGCATGAGGATTATTTTATTTTATTTTATTATTTTTTGAGGATTATTTTAGACTGATTATTTATAGGAAACAGAAGACATGGGAAGAATCTTTGACCTTCTCCCTAACTGCCTAAAAGAATTTAGATAGAGGATCTTCTCCCAGAAGAGAGCTATCATCATAGATAATTATATTATAATACGAACTAGGTGAGGTAGACAGGGAGGAACCTAGTAAAATCTGTTTGTTAAAATTACTCTCTGTGTCCAATTGTTTTTATGTAGCCTTACAAGCATTTGTTTACCAACCATTTATTCTTGTCATTCTTCCTGTGAATTGCTTTCTTTCCCTTTGTAGTCCCAAACCCTACTGCCTTCTTAGTCCAGGATGACATATATACCTCATTTTGCCTGTCTTTGGAATCTTTCATCTTTATGTGGATTCCCTAAGCGTACAAAATTAAACTTAATTGTCTTCTGTTAACCTGTCTCATGTCAATTTAATTCTTAAATCAGCCAGAAGAACCTAGAAGGGTGGAGGAGAAATTTTTCCCCAAAGTATGTGCTGATAAAGAACCCAGAGACTGCTGGTGGTACAGTCTAGAGCCCTTGCCTCCACTGGTCCTATGACAGCAGCTGTTTTACCTACTTTCGCTTTTGCACAATTAGTGTAAATGTCAACACAGTGAAAAAGGCAAGTAACATCTTAGTATTATTAAAATAATTCTGATTTCATGGACCCATAAAAATATTTCAGGGAATCCAGGGGGCAATGGACCACACTTTGAGAATCACTGTGGTAGAGTATTCTAATATTAAATTAAGGCCCATCAACATCACATGGATGAAATTTACAACAATCTGGTCTTTTAATTAGGCATCTTCTCTGTGCCCTCAACCCAAAAGTGTTACAAAAGTTTATGACGACTGGAGTTTAAATCAATGTACAACAAATAATTTACCAATAATTATTAATAGAAAATAGAAATCTCAAAATGTCTTTTGAAAAATTTCTACCCCAAAAAACACTTAAGAATTTAAGAGGTGGCAATAATAACAAGGAAAAATTACAAAATGTTCTTTGAATGCACTTTGAGCGACTTTTCCCCTAAACATTTATCAGGTATTGTTTGAATTTTACAGCATGTCTGTGATATGATTACACAGGCTTGATATCATCTTTATTGTACAGGTACAGAATCTGAGAATATGAAACTCACCCATAGCCACAGAGCAAATTGAGGGTTGAATGAGGGGAGCTCTCCTGATTCACTTTGCCTTTTCCTTTTCACCATCCTTAATCACTTGGTCTGTCCAGGCTTGGCAAACATATTTCACTTTAATAAAAAGAAAAGATTACAATGAAATCCCTTTGGTGAAGTTTGGAAATCCCTAAGGTGGAGTTTGCAAAATAACTAAAAACCTGCAGGAAAAGTGTTGACTCCCAAGAGTTTTTTTTTCAGGTTCCATTTCTGATGGTAGATGGAAACTTATAGGAAGGGAGAAATTCCCTTAGCTTGGGCTAAATCACTTGCCAAATTTGGAGTTCCAGATTTAGAGAAACACCCTCAGATGATGGGGCTTTCCACCTTTGATGTCCTGGAGGTGCTAATTCTGGAAGTACAGATACATTTTTTCCTTCCCTTTTGGAACGAGGTGGGAAACTTGGCTAAAGAGTCTGTTGCCATTGACCTGTTCTGAGTGACTGAGGATTTTATTTAGAGATTTAGGCAGAACATGTTGAAGGGGAAGAGGATGTGGGTGGGAAGCTGTGATGAGTGAAAGAGAAGGGAAATGTGAGCTTCTGGTCTTGTAGCAGAAGCAGTTTTAAAACATCATGTTCCTATTTACTAGCCTGTTACAGGTAACAGAATCTTCTCTATGTGTCACCAGTGAGTAATTGCCATAACAATGCTGTATTTATGTGACCCATATTTTAACCTTCCAAAAGGCAAGAGGCAAAGATCCTTAAGGAAACACAGATCTCCATTGTGTCTGAGAAGAGCAACTGTTCTCCCTCTTCTTCCGTGTTATTGGACCCTTTCCTCTTGAAAATACTCATCTTTTTCTTGTTATTTCCACTGTGCCCTCTACTCTCTAAATTCTAGCGCAGGATTTACATGGAAGGTGGAGGTGAAGTGTTTCTGAATGGAGCATACCTGACCTAAGCCACCTGCTGGGCAGGGCAACATCTGAGATAGCATCTCAGGGTCAAAGAGAGATCACAAGAATATACATTGCTCAGACATGATCACTTCTTAACCATTTAAAAAAAAAAAAAAAAAAAAGCTTTCCTGGGTGGAAAACCATTTTCTCAGAGAGTGATTTGCTTATGAGTTGCAATGACATTGTTCTTCTATACCAAGACTATCAAATCAGTTCAAAAGTCCCTGTCCTGTGAGCCACTGGTGAGATACTGGGCATGCACAAACAAGCAAAGTGTATAAGCCCATTGTTTGGGGCTAGTGTAAATGTCAAGTCTGAATTAATTGTTTATTCTGCCACCCTCAGGTTTTCCTATCCCCCTCCCACCCTTCTTATAGAATCTTATGACTTTTTCCTCCCTCTCTTGATCCTGTTGTTTCTAGCCTTATTGTTTTCAGTGTAGGAGAATGCTTTGGGGTGAAAGGTGATGTAAGATCTGGGCAAGAATGAGAAGCATTATCTTACAGTATAAAGGAAAGAGTATTAGACCATGGACCAAAGACCTAGACTCTAGTTTACAGTCATTTATTGGTTTATACAAAATCATTAACTTCTCTCTGCTGCAGTTTCTCATCTTAAACAGAGGATAATAACATTCTTTCTGCTTTATAAGATCCTTGTAAGAATCAGTTCCTTTTATGTAGCACTATTTGACATAGTATTTATTCCCTTCCTCAAGTTCCTAGAAAGTGATTGGTACATTACAGGTGCTCAATAAACATTTGTTAATGAATGATTGTATTTGGAAAAATACAGTTTTATAAACTGTAAAAGCACCATACACATTTTTATTATACTTCTCATAGATGATACTAGTAGCGGGCAGCTCTCCAAGCCCTTCTTCCCATTGTGTTGGTATATGAGCAGGCTGGGTCCTGCCATGACAGGTTGCTGGGGATTCCAGGCTGCAGCATCTGCTTGTGTTCATGATCCTATGTCCTTGTGTTGATCTGCCTCACTGCCCAGCAGATTGCACCAAAAGGACTTTGATGTGCAAATGCTATTGCCGGAAGGAGAATATTGGTCTCCAGAGGACTGGTCTTATGAATTCATGACACATTTCATATAACACAGAATGACACAAATACCTGCATTGGAAATTTTATTGGTTTGGGAAATTTAAAGGGTGTTCCAGATCAAACAAAGGATATCAGTAAATATCAGGATTATGATAAAAGAAATGATTTTAGAAGCATTCTTATGGAGAATTCCTGTTTATGCTCTTGTTATAGACTGAATTGAGTCCCCCCGAATTCACATGTAAGTCGCTAAACGCCAACAGTGACTATATTTGGAGATAAGGCCTATAAGGACGTAATTAGAGTTAAGTGAGGTCATGAGGGTGGGGGCCTAATTCAATAGAACTGGTGTCCTTATAAGAAGAAAGAAACCGAGATATCTCTATCTCTTTTCATCTTTCTCCTATCCCCCTCCATGTGTCACAGAGAAAAACCTGTGTGAGGACATATTAAGAAGGTCTCTGTCTGCAAGGCAGGAAGAGAGCCCTCACCAGGAATCAAACCAGCTCATCTGAGACTTCTAGGCTCCAGAAATATGGCAAATTTCTCTCATTTAAGCTACCCAGTCTATGGTATTTTATTACGTCAGCCTGAGCAGACTAAGTCACATTTGTGTACAGAGAAGTGGGTACAACTAAAACAAATACCTGAAAGTGTGGGCGTGGCTTTGGAACTGGGTAATGGGGAGAGGCTAGAAGAATTTTAGGTGTATGCTAGAAAAAGCTTAGATAGACTTGTTGAGAGAAATATAAACATTAAAGACCATTCTGCTGAGATTTCAGAAAGAAATAAGCAACATGATTTTGGAAACTGGTAGAAAGTTGATACTTCTTATAAAGTGGCAAAGTACTTGGATGAGTTCTATTCTCATGTTTTGTGGAAGGCTGAACTGATGAGTGATGAAATTGACTATTTAACAGAGGAGATTTCTAAGCAAAGTTGAAGGAGTAGCTTAGTTTCTCCTTACCTCTATAGTAAAATACAATAATAGAGAGCTAAATTGAAGGAATTGTTAAGTGAAAAGGAACCAGAACTTGAAGATCTGGAAAATTCCCAACCTATCTATTGGGCAAAAATTGAGAAAGACATTCTGAGGGGAACACTAAAGGTGTTCTTATCCATTTGATTAAAAGATTAATTTGAGTGTGAAACATGGATTATATCAGCCATTTTAGCAGAAACCCAGAATAGAGATGGGGTTATACCATTAGAACACACTTCTAGGTAGGACTAAATGGAGCAGAGAAAACAGAACAGAATGAAGGAAGGCTTGTCAGACTTCTGGGATTCTACAGAAGGGAATGTTAGCACTATCAAACTATAAACGTGAATTATCTTACATTAAAGAAATAATGGCCCCACGGGTGATTCAGAGATCATCAGGATTATTCCTCTTACCACAGGATCAAGGGGCAGGGCTGATTTCTCATTGGTTTCAAAGGATGGGGCCATCTCTTAGTATTAGCAGACCAGGCTGCTCTCAAGGACAGGGCGACCACAGAGAGCCATGGGGATGACACTGCTATCTCAGCAGGCCTGGAAATGGATCATGGAACCACAGAGGATTACTCCTCAGCTTTAAGATCTAATGGGAATTAGATTAGTCTAATTAGACCCAATTACTCTAGTGCATCTTCGTAAATTATATAAATGTTGAATCACTGCCCTGTATACCTGAAACTAATATAAAATAACATTGAATATCACACTAACTAAAAAATAAAAATGATCGAATGGGATGCTTGCTAGGTTTTGAACATACCTGGGACCTGTCATTCCTTCCTTCTTTTCAGTTTCTCTATTTTGCAATGAAGTTGTCTATCTTATCCCCATTTTACCATTGTAACCTTGGAGGCAGATAATTTGTCTGGTTTCATAGATTCACAATTGAAGAGAAATTTTGCCTCAGGATGAATCATACCTGGAGTTTCACTCATATCTGATTTGATGATCTTTAGATGAGACTTTGGATTTTAGACTTTCAAGTTGATGGCAGGATGAATTAAGACTTTTGGGGCTATTAGAATGGGTTGAATGTACTTCTCATGAGAGAAAGACATGGATTTTGAGAGGCCAGAGGGCAGATGTTATGAAATAAATTGTATCCCTCTCCAATTTATATGTCAAGGCTTTAACTCCCAGTTGTGACTATATTTGAAAGCAGTATCTATAAGAAGATAATAATGGTAAAATGAGGTCATTAGTCTGATGGGGCCTTAGTATAATGGGACTGGTGTCCTCATAAGTAGAGGAAGAAACACCAGTTGTCTCCTTCTTCCTCTCCACAACCCCACTCCCTACTCCATGTGCAAAGTGCATGTGAGGATGGATCAAGAAAATGTTTATCTTCAAGTCAGGAAAAGCCCTCTCATCAGAGACTTAATTGGCAAGCACCTTGATCTGAGACTTCTGGTCTCCAGAACTGTGAGAATATTAATTTCTGTTGTTTAAGCCATCTAGTCCATGGTATATGGTTATGGCAGCCCAAGTTGACTAATATAATTCTTCTCTCCCCTTGGTTTCTCTGGCTTGTTTCTGAATAGTTATGCTAACATGTATAGTTCTGTCTCTATCCTATGTGCAAAGGCACGTGGCAACCCAGGAGTAGATTGAGGGTATATGTTTGAATATCCTTGTGGTCCAAGCATGATGGAAAAAGGAAACAAAAACAACTACAATCCACAGAATGACAATAGATTGTAGAGAGCAGCATTTTTACCTGCCTGGCCTGAGATAATTTCGTACATTGAATTAAACTTCAAGAGTGTGAAAGGGTATAGGTTATTTCAGTTAGCCTGTGGAATTTTCTGAAAACCAGATGTATAAAGCCTATGACTTTCTGTCACATCAAATTTTATTAAAACAATGTTTCTAAAGTTCGTTGTGACAAATCAGCTTTGCTCACACTTATGATTGCCACTTGAAGTCATACCTTAGAGGTTTTGTTAACATACATGCACAGGGAAATGATAATTTGGCAGAGTGGAAAAACTATATTTTATACAACATGGTAATAGAACAAGTGTGAAGACTGAATTTAGGATCTCAAGTATAATTCTCAACCTCTAATTTTTTTTAAAGATCGGTGCTACAGTCTTCTCATTATTTAGCACAAATATTAAAATGATTTGACATAAATGAGTCAAAGTTAGTCTATTGCAATCTTTCTCAAACTTTAATGTTCCTACAAATCACTTGAAGAGCTTCTTAAGATACAGATTCTAACTCAGTAGGTTTTGGATGGAGCCCCAGCTTCTGAATTTCTGTGTTTTGGCTTATGTCGCTGCTGCTGACCTAGCAAGGGTTGAGTATACTCTTTATTAGACTGGACGTTGAAGTGTGTCATTTCTCCATAGATAAAATAACATGTGAGATTGAGGTGTTGCTCTATTTTGTAGTACATCAGAATTCCTCTTTTAAAATGGTTCAAAACCTTGCAGTTTGAATAACTACATTATATAGATTGTAAAATAATTTGAGCAGCAAGTACTTGACATGAATATGTGCATGATAGATATTGATTGGTTGATTTCTGGCAAGTAGATCTTTAGAGAAGTATGACAAATGTCTTCCAGTGATATAAAATGACACATCCCTCTTTAGGGGATCTTTGATTCTTTGCATTTAAAGATAAGGCATTGTTAAATAGTGTCAGGGCAAGTTAGAAAGCATGGCTAATCTGAGACTAGTAACATTGCTCCTTTGGCAAATGACCACATTCACCTGAGATGAGCAATTCGTTTTTAGGAAATGGTACAAAGGGTAATATCAATAGGCTACTGTAATAAAGTAGAAAAGTTTTGTTTCATAATTTTATGACTGGGTACCTCCTGGAGTGAAGGAAAGGCATTGAAAATTTTGGCAAGAGGTAGTAAGGCTGGTGTCTTTATTTGCAAGGCTTGATAAGTATGTGGTGTGTCTATTGTTTAGTCCATTGTGATTTATGACAAGCAAATTCCTATTGCTGATTACACCTCTCTGGCCTACTCAGGATCTTTCTCCCTCCAGACACCGGGGACTGCCAGAATCAGGCTGGCATGTGGGTGAAACAAGGAAATTCCTAGGGGTCAAAGGAAGGCTGAAATTCCTACTTAAGCTAATCATTTGTACACTTTTAGGATATACGTAAGTGTATGTACACACACGTATGTATGTATATTAGATAATAGGTTATAATTAATATAGGAAATTGAAATTCAATTGCATTTTTTATTTTAAAAATGTGCTTTATCCATCCAATCTTTCTGAACTAGATTCCTCAGAAATATGCAAAGGAAATCAGTTTTACAGAGTTATAAGTAAGAGTGTTTGTGGACGTTGGAAATAATATGTTGTCGTATTTATTGCCAATGGACTAAGTTGGATAATGGTGGTGCACTTTCTGTATTTTGTTTTTTCCTTTTTCTTTTGTAAGTTAGACTTTGGAATTGACACTCTATCAAAGGTCTTTATGACTATTACCAGTGGTAAAAATAACTAAAAGTTTTAGAAGATAATTGACTTGGAGCACATTCCTCAAGATCAATTTATTTCAACTCCTTGCCCAAACAATTCTGAATTTCTGGCTTTCTTGATATTATCAATGAAATTTTCAGCATTGCTAAAATTTTGTAATGTTCCATGGGAGAAATTGGGGTAAGATTGAGTTTTGAAAAAACTTCATGTTGCATAACCTAGGAAGTACCTGTTCCTGCCTACATCTAAGCAAACTCTGTAACTGATAGGTTCAGTTTGTCTTATTCTCTATTTCATTTGCTCCAAAATCTGGCTGTAACACAAAAATTCTTGGTATATTGTGTAAATATAAATAATTGCTGCTGAAATTCTGATGGGATTCTGTTCCTACTGACAGAAATCAACTTCAAGGTAGCCAAGGGAAGGAAGGATATAAAAAAAGAACAAGAGAAGTATCTTAATTTTACATGTAATTTTGTTTTGTATCTTTGATAATGCTTTTGTTTCATTCAAACTATAAAAAATAAAATAAAAAATTAGGTTGCATTTCTGTTCCTTATCATATCAACTCTCCCAACTAAAAAAAAAAACAAGTGTTTTGAGTTGGGCTCTGAACTTTGCTAGATAATAAAGGAATTAAAAGAACAGCTAATTTGGGTTGAGTCCTAATACTGGTGAAGCTACTGCATGTTCATCATGGCTTTCCAGAAGTTTCAGGTCTTGGTAATTCTGTACAAATATAAGGTGGCTTACCTGACTCTTCTTAAATTAGATCATTGCCAGTTAAATTTGGGATTGATAATAAGGTAGAAATAGTATTACAGCTTTAAGTTTACCTAAACTTAATTTATGTCTTTATTCGTGTATCTATGCATTCAGCATTCATTCCAAACCTACTATAAACCATATGCTTTGCAAGATACTGGGTATATAAAGATGAATGAACAAGTAATTTTGAAGTTAAAAGATAAAGAAAAATATCCAATTTACATTCAAGAAGAAAAAATGGGTCATCTATAAAGAAATGAAATCAAAATAATCTCAGACTATTTCTTCAAAACTCTAAATGCCAAAGACAATGAAGCAACCTATAGAATTGTAAGAGGAAGATTTGTAACCAATCCATACTCTATATCTATCTATGGTGGAGATTAGAAAATATACCCCATGTACTCCTTCAGGGGAAAAAAAATGTTCAAACATATATTATAGCCAATCAAAAACTGAATAAAATTAGGAGCTTAAATTGTGTTAGAAACAAACTATCAATAAGCAATGAGTGATTTAAAAAATAAATGCAACTGTTAAAAAAGGGAGAGAGAAGATACATAACAAAAATATAATCTTTTTGGACAAATATTTATCAAATTCCTCCAATAAGCTAGATGCTGTTATAGATAGTGAAATTATAGCAGTAAATTAAACTGATTAATACTAAATAAATATAAGCTCTGCCCTTATGGAACTTATATTTTATCAGGGGAATTAAAAAGTAAACAAGATAAAATAGAAGAAAAACATAATATGAAATAACATAATAACAATAATTTGGCCATAATAGCTAAGATTTTATTAATGAAACTTGGAATTTGGATAGAAAAGGGTAGAACAAGTAAAAGTGATCAGTTTCTTACTTATGTAGAAAAAAGGGGTTGATAATTTTCAGGAATTTACACACATGTATATACACAAAACAGAGTAGAAAAATTATTTTTTAGATAAAACAGAAATCAAAGTAAACAGCATTAAACAGGACAAAGGAATAACTCATATTAATAATAATAATAATGTCAGCTTATTCAAAGTTAATCTTCTTTTTCTTCATCTGACTTGGTTTCTGCTCTTGCCTTCTTCACTCAGGGTAAGTATTGTCCTACAGCCCTAAATGTCAATACATCTTAAATATACCTCAGCCCGTCTCCTTCCTTCCATGCTTCTGCTGTTTTGAACATGTGGGGCACCACCATCTCTTATCTGACTTTCTACCATAATTTCAAAACTGGTTTTCTTGCTTCTTGTCTTGTTTGCATCAAATCTATTCTCCATAGGGAGATCAAAGTAATCTTTCAAAGTCATCTTTCTACACAGAGAGATCAAAGTAATCTTTCAAATATTTTTGAAATAGAAAGTCATTTCAAGAAAAATGATTATGTCATTTTTCTTCATAAAACACCATTGGCATTTCATTGTCCAAACTCCTTAATATAACCCTTTGAACTTTTATTCTTAGGCTCTCTCCTGGTTGATATCACTCTTATTGCTTTTTATATCCAGTCTCGTGGACATTTGTAATTGCCAAATACTGAATCAGGCTCTTTCTCGTCCTGGGGCCCTGGCACAGACTATTTCTTTCTGCCTAGTACCCTCTCGTCTCCTTCCATCTTCTATTGCCTGGGCAATTTCAACTCTGAGCTAGGTATCACTTCCACTTGTAAATCTTTCTTGATTCTCATCTCTACCAAATCTGGTTGAGCTCCCATTCCAAATGTTCCACTAGAACCTTGAACTTCCCTGTCATAGTACCTTTTCCACTTAATTACAATAGTGTATTGACATACCTGCAGATCAAACTAGATTGTAAACCCCACGAACCTGTGGGCCGAAGACCTACCCAGAAGGGCTTTTATTATTAAATAAAAGATGTTTTTTAAAAGAAGTAAAAATTTAACCTAAGAATTTAGAAAGTAATAATAATAATAATAATAATAATAGCCAAAGTAAATCAATAGGAGGACTCAACCAAGGGAAAACAAAACAAAACAAAACAACCCTCCTCCCCCAGAAAACAGAAAAATAATGTTTTTTTTTTTAAAGAAACATGCACAGAAGAAAGCACATAAAGTTGTGGCAAACACAATCAAAAGGAAAGTACACATACAATGAAAAATTTGGTATGGGAAAAGGCAGCAGATATCAAGGATATTACAAGATAGTCACAGGAATATAAAATATAGCATAGGGAATATAATTGATAATATTGTAATAACTATATATGTGCCAGGTGGGTATTAAACTTATTGGGGATCATTTTATAAATTGTGTAAATGTAGAACCACTATGCTGTACACCTGAGACTAGTATAAAATAATATTGAATATCAACTCTAATTTAAAAATTAAACAAAAATAAGAAGTTATGCTTATGATTTAGACCATCTTTTTTAAATGTCAAGTTTACTGGATAAACATGAATTACCAAAATTGTATTAATAATTAAAAAGCCTGAAAACTCTAATAACTATGGAAGAAATGGAAAAAGGCCTCTAATAATTACATTAAAAAAAAAGGCTACAAAGCTGGACAGCTTTACAGCTTTCACATTTTCAAGAAGCAGATCATTTCCATTAAATAAATTGTTCCATTAAATAGAACAAGATTTTAAAATCTGTCAAATTAATTTTGTGTAGATGAAATGACTCTGCTTTAAAAAGCTGAATAAATAACTTGAAACTCCTAAATTAAATAAGCAACCTCATCTTTGAATAAATCTGCAGAAATTCTTAAAATAATTAAATCCAAATACAACATCACCTTAATAAATCACCCACCGCATCCAAGTAGGATACCTTGCATCTTGAATTCCTGGAATTCAAAAATGACTAATGGGAGTATAGTTTAACATATTACATAAATGGATCTAATGAGAAAAAAATAATAAAACTTATAAAACCATTTCAACACCATTCTGGATTTTTTAAAAAAAAATCTTAGAAAAACACAATGGACATTTTTCAAATTGCTAATGAATATCCGATGGCCAAACAGCAGAAGCATTCTCATTAAAACCATGAACAAGACTAGAACACCTAATATCACCATTACTATCTGTAAGAATGCAATATCAGTTTTGACTTATAAATCAGCTAGCATGTTTTTGCTTTGATTCAGGCTGTGGAAGACTAAATAAACAAAGACTTGCTTCAGCTGGATTTCTGGCATCCCTGAGATTCTGCCTGAAAGAAAATCATATAATTATGTAGATGAGCATCACATCTAATCAGTGATGATTGACAGTTAATATTGGCCTAAGCCCTATGAGATTTTCATTTTTGTCTAATGGTCTAATAACCATTAGACCATTGTCTAATAGCCATTTTTTAATGGTTTAGTCTATTACAGATATTGAGAGAGAGAGAGAGTGCTAAATAACAAGCAAAATATATTGTATTTGTGGAGATAAGCAGTAATGTCTTATGAGTGAACCAAAAGTTGTCCAGAAGTGTGCGATAAGGAAGGGTCTTTACTGAAATGCAACTTCTCTTACACAGATGCTTAGGAATCAGTGTTTCCCAGCATGCTCCTAAAAACTGGCACCAAACAAGACTGCTTGGCATCTGAACTCAGAATGTTCTTTCCCACCACTTACCTCCATTCCTTAATGAGCCATCAACCTAATAAAAGAGAGCAGAAAGGCATGGGGTCCCTCTTCTAGGACACAGCTCCTGGGGTACGTACAGCTGCCACCAGGGAAAACATGTCCTTTTCCAAGATGCCAAGAAAAACCGCTGACTTTCTCCCCGTGAGCTTCATCCTACTATGTGATGCTGGCTGTGGTTTGCCTGAGTCTGTGATATGACATTATCCATTTTGAACCAACTAAGGTTTATAAAAAACATTAAATAGCAACATATGAAGAATAATTGAATTAGAATTATATAGTACTAGTAATCTTCATAGGATGGTTTGCATACTAGTACTCATGTTATGAAATACAATAATCATTAAAAATTATTTAATTTTCAGTTATTTAAATTCACTTAAGCTGTGGATATTTTGGAGAAATGTGCTGCTTGGGAATTTTTTACATCTTGTGAAGATGATTTGACAGCAGAATATCAACACTACTACCTTAAATTTTCATGAGGTGGTAAAATTCTAAAATCGTTTTTAACATCAATCTCAATGAATAATATTTGGTACAATGAAGAGATGTGAAAAAAGAGTATAAGAGAAAAATAAAGAACCAAAAACACAGTTGATGTTACTAATCGGAAAAAAAAAAAAAGATTTAACAAGAATGCTCTAAGAAGATAACCCTTTACATCTCTGAGTCTTGAAAGGTAAATTTTCCCCAAAAAAACTTGTTGAAATAATTGCTACAGACTGACAAACATACCCAATAGTTGAAGTCTTATTCAGCTTTGCACAATCTACGAATCCTAAGTACAAAGTCCATTCTTTGTGTACATATTACTAAAAAACAATTTCCTGAACTCCATTTTCCTGTACAAGAGATTACTGACTTTATTTAATGTGCTGCTTCTATATCTTGTGTCTCAGTTGTTGGGACAGGAAGAACCCATCAGAAGTCCTTTTAAGTCTGTCAGTGTGGTGCGTTCATGCCAAAGTAGCTAAATTTCTCTTTTATATGCTGATTGAGAGATTTGAGGACAATAATAAATCTGATGAGGAAATATTTATAAAATGAAAAATCAGTAAAGATAATTATTATCAATAATGTACATACATAATGAAGGTTATGAATGACTTAGGAATCACTCACATACACTATTTTTACTTACATCATATCCTTCAGTTGTGTTTGGAAACTAATGCTAGCACCGTGTATTTTAACAGGATTACCTACCCAAGAAGAATGATTGCAGGACTCGTCTATTCTTATTCTTTGATCAAGAGACAAACTACATGGTGCAGAAGAGATTTTGTAACTGGCTAGCCATGTTTTAAAAAGGTGGGAATGCAGCATTACATGTAAAAAAGCTGCTTGAACCAAATAAAGCCTCAATACCATATATTGCAGATAATGGTACCACTCCAGCAGGACATTTGTTCATTGGGACCTGCTCAGGAAATAATTGAACTAATGAATCTCAAAAGTGAAAATATTTCCTACATGTTTCCTGGTATAAAAATACTCCTATCACTCCACTCCAGAGAAGATGCTGCAATTGCTTTACAGGCAGTGGGAACTGAGATGCAGAGGGAAAGTCAGCGGTTATTCTGATATTCTGAAAGCTGATTACATTCCTTCTTGACATTCTTTATTTATTTATACATTAATGTATTTATTTATTTTCATTAAGTTTATTGGGGTAATATTGGTTAATACAATTATGTAATTTTCAGGTGTACATTATCATTTGACATCTGTATATTCTATTGTGTGTTCACAACCCAAAGTCCAGTTTCCTTCAGCTACCATATATTTGATCCCCTTTATCCACTCTTCTTGACATTTTTAAATCCAAGCTTGGGTAAAGATTTTTATCAAATGATTGATTTGAATGCAAAATATGTTAGAAATAAAAGTATAAGTGAATGTAAAAATCTTACGTGGGATTCTAAAAGTATTTGGAAATCAACTTGCCCCAGCAGTGCACAAAACTTAAATTGGTGAGATTGTGTCGTGAAACTATATCATCACCATCCACCAAATCTTCAAGGCCAGGAATTGAAGAGAAGTAACATTCCCTTCTTTGTTACTGTCAGAGTGGAAGGAAAGTTTGGTGGCAACATGGTCATCAGCAGTACTCATTTTGCTATAACGATCCAGAAAATCTCTCTTCTCTACCGTGTTGTTAAAACTGAGCATTTATTTAATGCCGTCAATGTGCACTGTGGTAACTGCAGGAGGAATTTAGTGACCAGCAGGGTCACTAAACCATAATATCAACAACAACAAAAAAATTTACTACTAAAAATTTTAATGATAAAATTATAATGAAAATTTGAAATAAAATTTCAGATTAATTTTGTATTCTTGCAATTTATTCTTTGTTGATGATACATAGCTTTGCAACGGTTTTGGCCAAATATTAATATTTAACATTTGGCCTTTTGATATTCTTCCAAAATGTGTAGCCAGTACTCCTCTACTTAATATAGTTCTGAAAATACTGGCTTATGCATTAAATCATAAAATAGAAATAAAGTACAATTTCTAAAAGGGAGGACATAAAATTACCATTATTTACAGATGATATATATATGATAGAAAACCTATGAACATCAACTGAAATATTCTTAGTTAATGAGAGTTCATTAGCAACCCAAATTTTAGCAACTTGGAGTTTTAAAATAAGAATTAAATAATTAGAAAAATATAACTTTTACTAATGGAACAAATAAGCATGGTAAAGGTATAAATATTTCTTAATTAATTTGTTGGAATTTACTTTGGAGCTTAACAAAAAATACCAAAAGATCAGCTAGAAGAATAAGTGGTTAAACTGGCTAATAATTTTTTTAAAGTTAAAGTGATGGAAAGAGAATTGCTCTTTCATATATAAACTATATTATAAAATAATATTAAGTAAAATAGTATCATTTTACTGAAACAATGGAAATATAGATCTGAAACAAAATAGATTGTCAGAAACAGATCCCAAACCTATGGAAAAGGGATGGTGTTTGTACTGAATACTGTAAGAAAAATTAGCTCTTTGGAGACAATTAATCAAGTGTATTCTCTCTGTCTTATACCATGAATTGAATTAATATTTAAGAAGAGCTTATAACAAACAGTCTCTGGCACACAGTAAACTTTATGTAACTAAATAAATGAAACCTAAAATATCAAGATAAATTTAGAACTTAAAACATTCTACCTTCAGGGATAGAGAGACTGCAGAAAAATTGGGGAATTTTTATAGAAAAAATATAAAAATGGATATATTTGGCTACATTTTGTCCAACACCAGAAGCAAAAAACACAAAGCAAACAAGCCGGGTAAAATATTTCCTAGCAAATGTGGCAGATGAATATATAAGACGTTCTTACAAATCAATAAGAAAACTGGTAACATCTCTTGGTAAATAAAGTACATGAACAGACAAGTTACAGAAGAAACAGGAAATTCTGATGAACATAAAAAATACTAATTCAAAGTAGTAAAAAAATTCAAAAATTCATAAAAGTGTCAGAAAATCTCAATATTTTAAAATGTTAAAATATTTTTTATCAAAGTTAAAATGCTCATGGTTAAAAGGGTCTCATAATTAAAATCAGTAGACTTCTCTTCTTCTCCCTCTTCTGGGTCCCTTTCTGAAGGCAAGCACTTAACTCTGTATCTTCTCATATTCATGTTCATATCTCTAAGTAATAAGCTTAAATTGTTTTCCCTATTTTTATCACTTTTATGCCTTAGTTATTGATCTGTGCCATGAAAAATGAAATTTCAGTCCTCTTACAGCACACCCTCCTCTCCTCTCCCATCCTACCGATGCAATTATACACTTTTTAAAGTTAAATCATTACATACATTACTCTAGCCATGTAATATCATTACCTATGAAAACAGGTAACATTTTATGATTATGTTTTTTATAGCCTCCTCCCTCTTCTCGCCCCACCCCCGTCCTCTGAGTTCTGATTGCCTTAATTTTTTTTTTAAATAACACTAATTGCCTTTATCATATTGTCAAGTTTTTTTTTTTTTTTTATCAAACTTTTCATCACATCAGGCATGCTAGCAAATCCTCTTCTGGACTTAGACCACCCTCCCAGAATCCTGTATCTTTCTCTTCAAATCTGGGCTGGTTGCTCTGCAAAGATTTGTTCAAAAGATTATAAAGGAAGAAAGGGTGTGGTGAGACACTCAAACAGTGCTAGTGGAGTGTAAATTATTACAACCATTCTAGAAAGCAAATTGTCAGTATGCGTCAAAAGCTATAAACATTGAAAGACTTTGACCCTATGTTTTACTAGAAATTTCTTCTATTACTAAAAATTTCTTCTAAGAAAATAAAGAGACGTTATGCAGAGTCATGTTCAAAGATGATCACTGCAATGATGTTTATGTAAATAAAAACTTGGAAGTGGCTTAAGTATATGGTTATTTGTGAATTGTTACTAGATTATGGAGTACTCTAGATTTATTAAAATTCATTGGTGAAACACATTTTGAAGTCAACTTTGGGAAACACCTCAGAGAAATGGCTATCTTTAAGCAGCTAAAACTGAGGTGTAATTAAAAACCATGTCATTATAAACCAAATGAGTCACATTACACACACAATGAAGACAAAGACAGAGCAAACAAAGCTTGCTTTCAAAGTGACCTGCAAATCAAAATATACGAGTATGTACACAGCAGAGTCCCAAGTGTTGAATTACTGTAGAGTAGCTGCTCACACGGGCAACCCTATGTAGCATGCATGCTCCAGGTAGGCAGCAGGGGCTTTATTTTAAAATTTAATGATGTTAGTGATGCTTCCAAGCAATGAGGCACACAGCTGTGAATGAGTGGGTATTAGAAGTTAGGTACCTATGTGAAACTGACAAGGAGAAGAGGTTTTATTGGAGAAAGATTGAAAGTTCATACCAGAGGCACAATTACCTGAGCTGTAAGTTACTGGGAAAAAAGGTGTGTGAGGAATGAATAGATTCATCTTGAGAATTACAAGGGAAATTATGTCATCAGGGAAAACCCAGGTTTCAGTTGGGATGAGGCAGAGGCTAATGTATTTGAGGAAAATTTCTCAAGCTTCTTGGCAGCAGAGCAGGGCTTCCAGAGAACAAATCTAGGTAGGGAAGGATGTGTTGGAGAACAATCGGGCTGCTCTGAATGGGATGGAGAGTTTAGCGAACCTGAAGATGAGAAATTCTGGAAATTGAGAGGTAAAGATGCAGGGCATCAATAATCAACTAATGAAACTGACAGGCTCAGGATTACAACCAAAACTACAGAATGAATTTGTGAAAAGACCTCCACAAACTATTATTTCAAATACCGCAGGTCTACCCAATTGCCTTACGCTTATCTGGACTTTTAAAGTTGGCTTCTTGAACAAATACTTCGGGGAAAACCCTATGGCTAAGTAATTTGCATGAAGCACTAAAGAGAATGGATTTAGGATTATCTATTCATTAAAGCAAAAACACACAGATGAGGGTTTGAAGTGTCCCCATAAAAGACTGAAAATTCAGTATTTGCTCAAGATAGCTGAGACAGGCTGTTTGTACCAGGAAAAAAAAGTGGTTTGTGTGGGAGAGTTCAGTGATTATGCAAAACTTTGGCTAAATTTTGAGTCAGGGTGGACCAAGGTATTTATCTGGCTTCCTAGCAGAATGGACCTTACTCCCTCATAAAGGTAAAAATATGCCAGATATGGCTCTGACTTTGGACTAAAGGAAGGGGTAAGAGTAAATTAGTGAAAGAATAACGAAAGAGGGAACACAGAGTATTCACACTTTAGAAGTAGAAGTGGGAAAAGTTTCAATTAACCACCTGACAATGATTTGCTTTCCTACTTCCCCAGATATATATTTTTTTAACCTAGGGCATAATTCAGAGAGTGGGGTTGTGGGAGGTGCATATGTTTGCATGTGATTCCTTATTTCTGGGTAATGAAAGGAGTCAAAGCACATAATCCTTTTAAGAGTAGACCATCTAACTGTGAAGAAGACACCTAACGTCTTATAATCATTAGCATTTTTAACGGTTTGTTGTCAAAATTTTGAGAAATGTTTCATGTAGAAAATATAGAATGTACTGAATCTTCTGACAAAAAAGATGCAGAGCAACTAAACACTCTTAGGTCAACTTGTGACCTAACTCCAGGTTTCTAAGCAATTTCTGAATTTCAACTGCTAAAAACAATTTTTTTGTTGTTGTTCAATCTATGGATCATAGTTTGTCCAGTCTTCAAAAAAAATCTTATTTTGTATCCTATACCTAAAACCACATTTGCCAAAACCAGCGGAAGGAATTTCTTTAAGTGGTTAGCACAAAAAGAAGCTGTTATAAAGAATTTATAGAGGCAAACTATTGATAGAGAACAGAAATACACCCAAGTTCTGTGCGTTACTTCTGCCCTCATCCAGGGTCTGGGCATTCACAAAGAGACCCCATTTTTCACCCCATTGACGTTGTCCAGCCCACTCTGAGTTTGCAAAGAAGCTTCTATTGTAATAATACTTGACTTCCATCATCAGAGTTCTCACAGAAAAAAATCTTTCACCACTGTAAATCAACTTGGCCATTATTGATGCTTGGCCTGAAGTTACACAAACACTGAGATCTTGGAAGAGAGGGTTAAATGGATTATTTTGGACATCTTTCATGGGAGTTACATTCTCCTCACATTTCTCTGCTGTTTTCTTTTTCTGAGCAGCTTCTTAATTTCAGTATAATCATTTTCTCTATCCTTTCCAGTTTTTTGTTAAAATGAGAAAGGAATGTGTTTCTAAGAAACTGTCCCTGCAAGCTGAACTTTGTATTTTAAATTATAGCTCTCTTGTCTTGATTTCTAGAAAGAATGGAAGTGGAAGTGATTGCATAGGTTTAACTCTCTTAAAAATTGGGTTTGAGCTGAGTGAACTATTTTTATTTTGAACTTCATTAAAATGTTTAATATTACTTTTATTAAGAAACAAAATGCCATTCACTGACAGATTCAATATAACTATTTTAACCTGTAACACTCAAGGGTTTCTACTGAGTAAAGAATAAAGAGTAATTCTTAATGTAAAGTTAAGACTCATATCAGCTCTGATATAGTACTCATATTTTCATCTTTCTTATGCTCATCAATGTAGGTTTTTTGCTCATTGATGGACTCCTGTGAGAGAAGAAACCCAGGCACTTGAAACAGGATGGTCAGGAGTAAGGGCTCATGAGCATGGATGGGGTTTAGAATGAGAGCAATCTGGGCTTGAATCTATTGTTTGAATAACTGCATGAAATTGAAAAGTTTCCTAACCTCTCTGAATGTCAGTGTGTGTAGGTGACAGATGGGATTTGGACAGATGGATTTCAAGTAAGAGTCCTGAGAGACAAGATAACCATTTTTTTTTTTCAAAAATGAGAAAGAGTATATAGAAAGAGATATTATTGAACTTCTTGTTTGAATTCAGTGAGCCAGCTGGAAGAGAGATCACTGAAGAGAGAGTGTTATAGATATAAGACAGCATGGCAGTGTCCTCAGATATGGTAAATGGGAAAAAAAGAGGGAAATGAGCTGGGGGTAGGAGGCTATAAGGAAAGTAAAGGGTGACTCAGGCAGTCTGCTCTGCCCATATGTTTCATAATATTAATAATGATGTCTTCTAAGTAGATTTTGATAGCACAGAGCACTTGATTTCTTAATTGGGGATTTCCTTTGTGTACCACATTCTCAACTTTGGTCCATCTCTACTTCATTTATTTAAAGAAAGAAGTCCGACACACAGGGAACAAAGAGAGAATAGAGGGCTAGTCCATTTAGTCTCATTATGAATGCAATAGGAATGCAGAGGCTGAGATGAGCATGGGAGGGGTATTATAGCAGGCTCCAAGGAGACCAGAACTTTGGGAAAAGCTTCCTGGATACCAACAGCAATGGGAAGTCTCGATGTTAGGTCTGACCAAGTTGTAGAAAGCTTTGTACCAGGCTATATCCAATGCAAGCCAAGTACCTGAACTGACATGTAAAAACTTCTGAATTTATTGAGTGACTGAAAATAAGAATCTACCTGTTATAGACTGAATTTTGTCCCCTCAAAATCCATATGTTGAAACCCTAACCCCAGTACCTCAAAATGAGACCGTATTTGGAGATGAGGCCTTTAAAGAGGTAATTAAGGTAAAATGGAGTTGTTAGGGTAGGCCCTAACCTAGTGACTGGTGTCCTTATGAGAAGAGGAGATTAGGACACAGAGAGACACCAGACATGAGCATGCACAAAGAGATGATCATGTGAGGACACAGGGAGAAGATGACCATGGACAAGATAAGCAGAGAGGTCTCAGAAACAAAACAAAACAAAACAAAACAAAACTCTGCTGACATCTTGACTTTGGACTTCTAGTCTCTAGAATTTGTGTTTAAACCACCCAATCTGTGGTATTTGGTTATGGCAGCCCCAGCAAACTAATACACTACCCTTCTCATTTTAATATCCCTTCAGATGACAATTGTGCCTTGTTGTCTATCCCTGCAGTAGCAACCCATTTTTTTTTAATGTTCTAAATGACTAACCTGGGGAAGAGGAGAAAATTAAGTTGGAGCAATACAGACGTATGTGGAGGGGGAACAGAAACAAAAGTCTGCATGAGCAATGCAACCGAGATGGTATAAGTTTCAAAATGATATAAGGTTGAGGGAACCCTCTCCACCCTTTTCTAATGACTCAGAGACTGTTCACTGCTTGACAGAATTTTTCACTAGTGAATTCACTAGTATTTAGGAAAGAGGCAAAAACCAGGGTCATCATTTTAGCTCATTCTCTCAGATATGGGACAGAGGGAAAGGTAATGAGAAGAAGAAGCTAGAATTTGGGCCTTGGTTAGGAGAATAAGAAGACCAGAGAAAAAGCAAGGGTCAGGGAGAATTAACCATGTGACTGCCTCCCACAGTTTTATAAATGCAAAATAATTCAGAAGAGACATAAAGCAAAAAAAGAGAGCTATTGATTATGTGTACTATTTGTGGACTGTGTGCCAAGGATAGACTTGAAAGGGAAAAGAAGTAGAGAAGTTATCCCAAAAGATCCAAATTGAATGTCAGGGTGGCCCAAGGGAATTTGGGGATGTAGGGAAGGAGAGTGGAGGGGAGCAGTAGAGAAGACTGTAATGGGAGTGGTGTGAGTCCAGTTATTAAACACCCTCAAATTGCTCTCACTTATTTAACAAGGATTCAGACTCAGAATGAAAGACATACCCCAGCCTTCCAAGGATTTTTCATTCCAGTGATGAACGCTGGCAAATAAATTGTGAATAGACGACAGTGTTATAAGTGCTAAGATGGGAGAGTTGCAATATTGCACTGGAGCATAGAGAAGGGACAAGTTGCCTGTTGCTGGGGGGAAAGGAGGCATCCCCAGAAGTAGTAATGCCCAAGCCAAGTCCTAAGAGAAAGTGGAGGTTAGGCAAATGAAGAGAGGTAGAAGTGCATTTCAGGCATATGAAAAATTTGTGAGATGGGAGGGCATGGCTCATCCATAGAACTATAGGTAGGTTATTATGGCTGGTGTTTAAAACAATATTTCTGAATCTTCGTCTTTTCTCAGTGATGAGGAGGGAAGGCGAAGGAGGAGAGCCACAGTGTCTTTCTTGGAGCTTAAAAATGTCTTCATTTTAATAAAGTTAATTCATATATGCATATTATGAAGCATCTGAATGATTTACATATAATCGAGGGCTATTACAATAAAGATAATTTAAAACACCAGTTTTAGCAATATATATATACATATATACTTTAAAGGGATGTATTTAAACACTGGCGAGAAATGCAAGTAGGATTGTTTTAAGGTTATGGCTTACCTGCAACATTCCTGGTTCTAACAAAAGTTCAGAGATCTGCAAATTTTAGGGGCCTGAGCTAGCACCCCAATTCATCAGACCATCAGAAAGACTTTGGTGGACTCATGGCTCAAGGAAGGTTCTTATGCTATCCTTGAATTTCAGTCAGTGCCCTTTTTGTCAAGGATACTGGGGAATTGGAGGTATGAAGAGTCTTTTTTAGTGTAGAAAATGGAACATAAATGAGCCACCAACTTGATGGGAAGTGTGAGGTTGTCATACATTAAAAGAGTAGTAGTTTCTGTCGAGAAGTACCAGTGAGGTGTGGGGACAGGGCACTAAATAAAGAGAAGAGTTGTTTCTTGTGCACATGTAGTAGTTGGTTTCCACTTTATTTGAATGAAATTTTATCTGTTACTCTCACTTGCTCTTCACTGTACTAAAAACAAACAAACAAACAACAAACAAAAAAACAAAGGAAGAAACAGAATCATCTGTTCTTAAAAGCAGATGTTTGGTATATTTTCACTACGATTAAATGAATTGTCTCTGACCAGTGAATTGTAATTATGTACAATATACCTCATATATCAGGCCAACTAAAATTGGAGTTTCAAATGTAACTAGTTCTAATGGATTTCGTTTAGATATAGATAAGAACTAAAATTTGAAGGACTATGAGGTAATTAGAAACTTAAGAACTTTTAATAAAAGCTCTTTGACTTCTTGGCAGCATGCAATGGATAGTGAAAACCTGAGTGCAAGAGCATATTGGTCACATATTAGTCCAGAGCCCTGTGATATGGTCCAAATACACTGGGCGTGTTTAATAAGTCATGGAAAGCTCTCGCTAAAAGAAAATAGCTTTCTGCTGGAAAGACTGGCAACTTACTTTTAAAATGTTGATTTCATTTCAGTCCCAATTCCTACTGCTTGTGTTTCTCCCCTAGTTAGAATTTAAGAACATGAGATTCGGGACTGTGTTTTTCATGAGTGTATCACCAGCATCTAGGATACTGCTTGGTCCGTAACAGTCCATACATAAACATTTCTAGAATGAACACACCAAGTTTGCACCAGGTACTCTGTCAAATGCTTTAAAATTTTTCTCTTATTTGACTTTCATCATAATCAGGTATCCCAGTGGCCTATTGTAGAAACTGAGGCTCAGAGACTCTAACTGTCCAAGGACAAATAGCTAGTGACCCAGACCTTCTAAATTCACTCTCAATAATGTCTCTGTTTACCTTGGGTTTAGGGAATAATTCTGGTTCTTTGGTGGGAGAACTGAGTCCTGAATGCTATAAAATTTTTGGCAGTTTTCTTCTTTCTGCTGGCATATATCCCTAAAGATCCATAATGTGAACTAGGTAAGTGACTAGTTGATTTCTTTCCAGATTTAAATGTCTAGTCATACCAAGACACCATGTAACCTTAAATAACTCTTATCCCAGAAACACTTACAGTGGTACCTGTGGGGTAATCTAATGGACTCTTGCTCATACTTCAGCCAAATGGGACCCTCATGTGGCTGCTTTTTTCCCTTGCATTCATGCTTCTTTACAAGTCACATGGACAAACAGAAAATATTGTTCTGATGTGTCATTTTTGGCCATGAGGCCATTACTCACTCAGGAGGCAGGAGAAAGATGGGAAAGAGCCTTGGCATGAATTCTCAAAGAAAGAGATTTGGCCTAGTTACACGTATTTCTTTGTTATAAAAGTCTGATTAAAATAGACATCTTTTACTTGACACAGCAGATTTGCAGTTAGTATTTTTCTTCTCTACTGTAACCAAAATTTATTTTCCCCCCAACCTTTGGACTTGACCATGAAGATGATAATTCATTATATAAATATAGAATTTTCCACTTTCTTAATAGCAAGATCTAAGCCAAACACTTTCAGGTAGGCTAAATAAATGCTATTTTTGGAAAAGTCATAGGAGCCATTTAAAGGGCAAAGGCCTCGCATCCGATTCTCCCTTCTTAATTAGTTGGTTAAAGTGCAAAGTGAGAATTTGAAGTGAGGGGCTTTGGCAGTGTTTGTCTGTGTGTATGTGTTTGTGTGTACAATTGAAGAATTCTAACACACAGCACTTGTTATTTATACAAAGACGGAGATAGTTTTAGGGCAATTCCTAGGAAGGAGGATTTTTATCCAGCTGTCAGTTTCTAACAGGGGGAAAAGAAGGGAACTAAATGATTGTTAGTGCAGGCATTGTGCTGGGAACTTTATGTTCATTATGAATTCAATTTGTATTTGAAAATATGCTTTACTGAGTACTTTCTAAAATAATTTACTGTGCAAAAGCTGGGAAACAAAGATGAATAAAGTACATTCCTTTACGCCAAGGAATTTACAGTCTAGAAGGTGAGGCAGGAGAACAACTAGTGATTATAATCGGGTGTAATAAGTGTTATGCAAGAAGTTTGTACAGAGTTATTATGCAGGAGCACTGAGGAGGGGCACCTACACTTAATCTTAACCAAAGGATGACAAACCTTAATGCAGGTAGCCAGACTAAGCTTTGAAAATATGTATGTGGAGGGGTTTTAAGAGGTGACATCCACCTTGGGTCTTGCGCACCAACGTGTAACTGTAGGGACAGCAGTGCAGGAAGATGGAAAAACATGGGGAGGCTTCTAGAAGCAAGAAAGAGCATGACAAGTTCAAGGATACTGCTGGAAAACATATGGCTGCGAGACAAGTCCATTTTAAAGAGTTTCGATTCATCTTGATGACGGCAGGAAAGCAGTGAAAAATTTAAAGTGGTGGGAAATAGAGTTCGTTTGCATTTTATAAAAATAAATGTCAGGATTTTGAGTAAAGACATATGACCATTTTTATTTGTTTATTTTTTTTTTTTTCACTTTTGATTATCTGGAATGATAAGAAATGAGAGACAGGGACCTTGCTATAAATGGCAGTTTATGTGATTTCATTATTTTGCTGGTTGGTTGTCTAATTATCTCCTCGTGAAACTTTTTATTGGAACTTCTAGTAAGTTATAAAATGAACTTATTCAAGTTAATTGTCTTGCAATGTCTTGAATGAATTATGGACAAAGAGAGACCAGAGGCAAGAGACCAATCATGAAGTTGTTGAGCAACCCAACGAGTGGGAATCTAGTAGGAGATCGAGTTGATACAACAAGGAAGGAAGGGCGGAAGCAGCACAGGTGTTAGAGATTACCTGTGCTTTTCTGGCTTGGGAAACTAGGAGGTTGGTGGTAATGCAATAGCTAACATTTATTGAGCACAAACTATGTGCCCGGTACTATTCTACAGGCGTGACATATGCGAACTCATTTAGTACTTACGCCAACACAGTGATGTAAGTGCCCTCTTTCCACATTTTACGGATGAGGAAATGGAAACATGGCAAGGATAAGTAGCTTGCCTAAGGTTACATAATTAGTAAGAAACAAATTTGGAAGTTGTCAATTCATAGAGGTCCCGAAGACAAAAAAGGAGGGCGGGGTAGACATATACCCAGAAGGCATCTGTTGAGTCAGAAAAGGAAAGAGCCAAGGGCAGAACCTTGGGAAATCCCAATATTTCAGGAGTTAGCAGAGGAAAAGATGCCCGCAAAAAAGAGTTGGATCGGCCCAAGAGGTTGAAGACTTCAGAGACAATGAAGTGATTGATGCCAAGTGCCTTTGGGTTGGGATCGCCACCTGTCTCTTCCAGATGAGGAAATGGAATCTGGGAAGCGATAGAGCTGGTACTTGCTACCGTCCTTCCCATTGCTTCATGATCCCTTTGTGACTATGGCAGCATTAGGAGGACAGACACTTGATTTTTATTTCTATTATTGGGCTTTTGATTATCTAGAATGATGAGGCATGAGAGACTGAAACTTTGTTATGAATTAACATTTAGATTTTCCTCTTATTATAATGCTAGTTGTTAGCCTAATTTCTTCTGTATGAAATCATTTACAGGAATACTTAATGAGTTAGAACATTACTGATTTAAATTATAGCTCCTCTTTCCTCTCCATTAAGAACTAGCTAGAAAGTAGCTAGAAGTAGCAGAAGAGTCCAATTATCCTCCAAATACTCATTGTTGATATAGTTATCTTCGATGGCTTATAGCTCACAAAGTCTGTTGGCACTCTTTATTATTTACAATAATTGTTAAGGTAATCTCATTGAATATTTTCTCTGGATTGAAACTCAGCAAATGACATTAATTCTCAGGGATCTCTGCTTTTCTCAGGCCACTGGGTACTGGACATTTTCTTTCCTTTTCTTGAATTGTGTCAGCTCCCAAAAGCACTGTAATCCTGTTGGTCTTTGTCCTTACAACCACAGTGGGGGGAGGGGGGTGGAGGGGATGCAGCTTTTGGGGGTTCTTGGGGTCTTTAATCTCCTGAGGCCTGGCCATTCTCTTTTCTTAAATTAGTCATAACCACATATACCTTTTTATATAAGACACATTTACCATGCATTTCCTTTTTAATCTACCACTTATACCATACATTTACTTTTCTTTTAAATTCTACATTTAAAAATCTCTTGCAAAAGCCAGCTTGAGAACTTGAGTCCTTTATAAATTTTAGGGCTGGCACTATTTTTGAAAAAAAGAATACTGCCTCTCCATCTGAATTTTCGTATTTTTAATTTTTCCTCTTTTCTCCGCCCAGCGAGAGAGTAAACTCTCAATTTAGTAGTTATAAAATCATCATATCATCATAGCCCCTGTTCTTGAAGCCCTTGGTGGACTTGTCGATTTTTTGTTTTCTTTATCTGTTTGCTTGTTTGCTTGTTTGGCTGTCTCTCCTACTACCTTAAATACCTAAGGTTTGGTACAGGAATGATGTCTTTTTTTTCCTCAGCAGTGCAAGTTTAATTTGCAATTCAGGCTCAGTGCTCTTTCAGGCACAGTTACCAAAGGCAGGAAAGGAAGGTGTGTCCTGTTGTCATGGCCCCTAGAAAAGGAGATGGAAACGGCATGAGATTTGTCCACTCCTGAAACTACACAGGAAAGTGCCCTGTTGGGTAGTCAGTTTGGGGATTGGAGATTCTGGGCCTGCAGGGCAGAGAGGAGCTGGGAACTAGAAGAAGTGTCAGGTAGAGGATACAGGAGGCTAAAACCAACACCTGAACGAAAGGGAGCACTGACACAAATGAGAAGCTGTAAGGATGGGGGCTGGGGCCAGGGAGAAATCAGGATTAGGCTGGTATAGAATAAATTTTGCTAAGTGATGGTGTCCGAGCACAGATTTCCTCTTATCAACCATTTTTTGCATGCTCTTGCTTAACAATGGTATTTTTTTTTTGCACAGTTATTTCTCAGAAAGATGTCATTAGGAAAATTTGAATCTAACTCATGAAATGACAATGATAAGAACCTTAAATAAAACTATGACCTATTATCCTCTCAACAATGAAAGAAGGAAGAATATCTAGAATGAAAGCAGAGAGATATCATCGATTCCTGGAAAGTAGATTACAAAATTTACTGTAAAACGTATGAACTCCAGAGATTGTGAAAAGGAAAGTGTTCAAGAAGAATGGGAAGCTAAAATATGACTCAAAAAATGTAACTATAAGAAATCCAATCAAAAACTATTTTTATGAAGAGGGAAAAAATAGAAATTTGTATAAATAAGCAGGAAGAAGTCTTGTTAGAATTGCTTTTTTTATATAGAAGCTATATAAAAAGTAGGGAGCATAATATAACCAAATACATCTATAAAGATGGCTTTAATCTATCTGTGAAAAAAACAGTTCTGCAATAAAATAAAAGCTAGTTTCTAGAGTGAGCTGAAGCTTGCAAAAATCTTAAGCAGAACAATAAAAAGCTCTTTAAAACTCCATTCTCAGTGAAGATGAGCAACTCCAGCTCTGCTTGTTCAGTGTTAAGGTTACTTTTAATAATATAAAAATGTAAGGCCAGGAGAAAAAATTTCTTCCTTTGTATTCTATAACAACTTAGTCTTATTAATAGCATATTCTTTTGTTATTAATATACTTTTATGCCCCACAGTAACCTTTAACAGACACTGTTGACTTGAATAATATTTGCCTACTTTCTAACACTCACAAATTATAAAATAATTATAGGCAATTAAAGTGAAAGGGAATTTTATTCAATTTTTTCTTTTTTAGACATTTACAAACTATTTTTTTCCACTGCCCACTTTATAGCTTGAGTCCTATATTTTCAGTTAAAATTAGCCAGTTCTCACGTCTTCTGTCTCAGAACCATTTCTTCATTCTGATGGCCTAATCCTTCCTCTTTCAGACATCTGTGTACCCTGTCTCTTGTGTTTCAGTTTTTTTTTTTTTGACTTTTCAAATTGAGGATCTCTACCATTACTTAAAATTTTGATACTGTTTTCTCCTACTCCACATTCAGTAATAAAGCTTCTATAAAACTGTTCTTCCTTCATCTTTCTTTATACTTGTTTTACATTCTGCACTTGGTGATATCTTGCTTTTTCCTTTTTTTTTTTTTTCTGTATCTTTGCATTTAAAAAAGTTGCATGTGGATCTCTGTGTACTTCACTAATTAAATTTTTCCAGTTGATCCTTTGACATATAGCTTCAACTAACTACTTTCACTTAGGCATCTTGGATTAGTAGCAGATAGATATTTTCTCATTTTAAAATGAAGAGAGGCAGTTAGAGGGAAGCTAAGTATTTTGTCTAAGTGAGGGGTCATTTAATTAGTTGACACTAGTTCTTGCTGAGTTGTGTAACATATGCAGACCATAGCATTATTAAGAGTTTCACTTTCCTAAGAATTGTGTGTTCTCATAATTTGACGTTCTGGCTAAATTATATCTTGGGTCACTTTCTCTAGCTAAGTTCTATTCTTCCAATGTATTCTTTTCGCTCCTCCTCTTAATTTGTGTGGTGGCTACTCCAAAGGTGGTTGCCCTTTTTAGATCCTGGTTTCCCCGGAAGGGAACAAAGTTCTTGGAAAATTACTAAAAACTTATTACTTATTTATCATTTCTTACATTATGTAGCTAGAGTCTTGAACCATTATCATATCATCTCTAGGAAAAAGGACTAAAATTAGTATATATTTGATTGAAAGAAACTAAAAAGCCTAATTAGGATTAAAACATTCTAGCTGTTTTCCAGTCATCTTTTGAGAGCAGGAAAGAAACAAGACATACCTTTATTCACATATATAGAAAATATTAAACAATCAAAGAGGGAAGGTGAGTGTTTGGTTGGAAATCTCTGCACATGTTGGGAACCTGTGATCTTTGTTTGCAGATATTGTCGGGCCCCAGTCCTCAAGTGGCAAAATGCTCCTTGGAGGGGGGAGGGGTATGGGAGAGAGTTGAAAAAAAGGAGGCCACTGGTGCAGAGACCTGGTCACTAGTCCAAAAAGATAGTTTCTTCCAGATAAAGTACAAAAATAGAATGGATGTTGGGGGAGAAAGAACAGTCAGAAAGAAACAGTGCTATAAAATTCTTTATCTAGAAAATGTTAGCCCTCCCTGACTAGTCTTGAAACAACTTTTGAAAAAAAAAATCTTTAAACAAACACTTTGCAATTCACAGGATCTTTTCCACTTTGTAGCAAGGTAACGTGCTTTACGTGAATATTATGTTTCAAGATTCTCTAACTCATGCCTCCCTGCTCCCTCACATCCCAGGAAAGAGGAGGGCTGAGAATTGACAGGGGTCCAGACCTCATCCTCTCTCTCCTCCTCATCTCCTTCCATCCTCCCCCTTCTTCTCTAACCCTCTCCTCCTTTCTCCTCTTTAAAGTGAGGCTTCTGTGCTACTTCCCTTGAAGTCCTGCAATGACCTGAACCACAACCATAAACAGATACCGCCCATATTCCTTCTTTTATTCCAATTTTCAATTTTCTCCCCCCCCCATATTTCTCTAAAACAAATCAGCATAAGGTAGCAACAAATACAGTGTCATCATTCTGCATTCTTTGCTCTTGTGAGTTATACACAGGAAAGAAATGTACTTCAATGCCTTTTGACTTACCTCACTGTCTGGATTAAAAACTACACTTAGCAAAAGATAATAATCGATAAATGTTAAATAATATTAACAAAAAGTATGCAGGAATTTTTTAAGCTTCACGGAAAAAATAATTTTAAAGACATCAATTTCCAGGAAAATTATTCTTGTAACCACTCCAAAGTTTTTTATTTTTCATCAAACGAACAAATGGAAAAAAGCACAAATGCCAAATCAAACAAAATCCTTAGCATTAAATATATTCTGGAGCTTGTGAAATTAAATTTGCATTTTTAAATGAATCCAAATGCCCCTTTAAAAAAGTAACCCACTTCTCTCCCAATTTTTTCTATGACAACCAGAATATTTATTAATGTTCTTTCCTTTTTTTTTTTTTTTTTTTTTTTTTTGCAGCATACTCATGTTTGGGGAAAAATGTTATTTGAAGAGAAATTTATTTACAAAATTATAATTTAGGGAAGGAGATTTGAATTATTTATCTGTAGGCAGCAGGTAGGAATAATGAAAATAATTCTTGTATTAAATCTTTTCTCATGGAAGGAAGAGAAACAAGAAGAAAAGTAAGAAATCAGAGAACTTTTAAAAACTCTATGGTGAAGATTTTTCCCTTTGCAAATGGTCGAGTCCAAAAAGGAGATTTGCAAAATGTGGGAATAATTTTAGCTCATTTAATATTTTAATACAAATAAAATCCAGACCTTCTAATGGCGACATAATCCACACAATGAACTGTCAAAATCATTTGAGTTTATGTACTAAGAACAGTTCGTCATGGTTCCTGTGGCTTTTCCTTTTAGTGGGCCATGTTCATCCTTGGAATTTCAGAAATCACAGTATGAAACTATAGACATTCTACAATCTGCTAGCACATTATTGAGATATTGGAAATATTAACCACATTTCACCTACACAATCTTTCTCTCATCCTCAGGGGCCATCTTGTCCCACTGAAACTGTCTCATTAAAATTCCTGCCCTTCTTAGCCATTTCCTGTCTTTTGCCACAACTCCTAATTCCTCTCACCTCTGAAGATCTTTCCTGCTACCCTTTAAAACCTCCATTTGGCCTCTTTCATTCTAAGATCATTTAGAATGATCTCGAATCACTTAGTACCTTGCATCATCATAACCTTCATTTCCTGGTAGGTACCTAAGCTTTCTCCACTTCAATGATTGCCCTTCCCATGCACCCATCCCTCTTGTGTTGCTTTTCCTCTGGTGAATTTTATTAATTCCCTGTCAGTCTATTGACTTGTGAATATGAAGTCCACCTTACACTGGGACACAGAAAGTACCCAGACTTACTTTTAATACCGAGAGGGGCCTCAATAAATATATATACACACACAAAATTAGAGAAATGGAATAATAGAAGCTTTCTGGTTTCGGATTTCTAATATGAAAATGAATTTCAAATGAGTCATTTCCTTGCTACTTTCCTAAGGTATCTTTTAAAATTTTATTGGGACACTAAAGGACTTTTATTACATAGGAGTTGAGAAGGAGCTAAGACCTTCAGCTTATATTTTACCATTATATATGAAGTGGGGGAAAAACTTTCCAATTCTGTTGAGATGTAATTGACATATAACATTGTATAAGTTTAAAGTGTACAACTTGTTGATTTGATATACTGCAAATGATTACCACTGTAGCATTTGCAAACACCTTCATCATATCACATAATTACTACCATTTCTTTTTTCTAGTGAGAACATTTAAGATCTACTTCCTTAGCAACTTTCAAGTATACAATACAGTATCATTAGCTGTAACCACAATGCTGTGTGTAAGATACCCAGAACTTTTTCATCTTCTAACTGGAACTTTACCCAACATCTCCTCATTTCCTTCATTCCCCACCCTTTGCCCCTCTACCCATCATACTATAAGAAACTTTTGAAAAACAGAAAAGAACTGCACAATCAGAATTAAATAAATTTATGAAAAGGATTCTGGCAGCAGTAGACTTAAAACCAGAGTCAGCCTACTGAATGTCACACACATATCATTTGCTTAAGAAAATATGAAGGTAGACATCATATTTATATGGCACCTGCTTTCCAGAATTAGTTTATTTTGCTACCTCATTCAAACATGTGGAAGGAAAGTTTGTCTAGAATGACTACATAAATTAGGTTTGATGAAATGACTGTTGTCCACTTATTCTCAAGTGTTTTTTTTAACCTCTGCATCAAGATCTTTTTACTTCTACATGTCATAAATGACATAGAATTAAAATTAAAGATAAAAAAATGGGAGGCAGCCACTGGCTGTCATGTTTTTCTAGTTTGTCTCTGTGTGACATATTACATTACTCTCCCATTCAAATCTATAGGTTCAGGTGTGTGGGGGGTGTTGTGTGTGTGTTTGTGTGTGTATATCAGCGAAAGCACTCAGAAGGGATATTTAAATTCAGGACAGAGGGTCAACAATATGATAAAGGACACCTGCCAAAATATAGAAGTGATAAGCCAAGGGGAAGTATCAAGTAGGAAATATTTTGGATATATACTCTGATTTTCTAGATTCTGGATGTCAGAACTTATGTTTCTTTGAGGTGCATCCATATGAGAGTTTTGATGTAGACTATGTGGAGATTATTTTGGAAAGTAGAGGTCAGAGAGCAGAATTAAAGCAGGGCTTAATTCTTAACACGATAAGGTATAAAACATTGTAGTGAAAAGAAGTGTTCCCCAAGAGTGGTAAGCATGCTAGTTGGTTTATAAGGTACATGGTTGAACATTTTTTTTTTTTCCAATAGCTTAATGAACACACAATAATTCTGTTTATTTTAACAAATATTTAACTATGATTTCTGTACATTATTTAACCATATAATGTGTATATTATTTAACCATACAAACCACGATTTCATGTATATGATTGCTTCGGATAGTAGTGATAGTAGGTTTCCTTAAAATTATTCAAGTACAAGAAATGTCGGTTGAATGGAAAAATGCTCAGTAAAAATGTATGGGTGACACACAAATATGGCAAAAGTTGTGAAAGAGGTTTATGAATGACTGGGAGGTTTGGGAAATGTTAGATTAAAGAACTGAACATATTCTTTTAAACTAAGCACTTGCTATCTGTTATTGTCTTATGGATGAAAGTGTCAAGGAAGTAGAGTTGCATATGTTATATATTTTTAATGCATGAGATGTATCTATCCTGAGCATCATCTATCTTATTTCTGTGCTAAATCAACCATTATATTTTGGACTGTGGGAAGAAGCCATGTTTGTCCACGACTCATGGAGGTGTATAATGTGTCATGGAGTGATGTCTGTAGTGCACAGTCTTTCACAACAGCACTATGCAAAGTAGAAAGATGAAACAGTCAACAATATACAATTGAACTAGGCCTGGTGATCTAGATAGCTTCACCGTGCCTGCAATAAACTAGTTTCCCATTCTTTGTGCTGTGGTCAAGCAGCCTAATGGATGTTCTTTTTGCTGAGCTCAATGCAACATCTCACACCAGATTTATTGGCTTGGCAAAGTTGCAAATTTTATTACGCAAAAGTTGAGAAAGAGCAAAGCTGAAGAGTGCTAAAAACAGTACAGTTTGCTACTGTGTAGTATCTGTGTTTGGGGCTCAGGGTGTTTTATTTATAGATATCTATTAATACATAGCAAAAAATACAGAAAGAAACATAAAAATACCTTTATCAAATAGTTTCTAGTATTCAAATGTTACAACAAAAGCAAAAACAGCAGCAACAAACTGTTCTATTGGGGAAAAAGCCATCTTCTTTACTTATTCTCTCCCTTCCCTTTCCTCTCAGAGGAGGATGGTGGCTACAAAGAGCCTTTCCCCTCCTAGATCTTGGAGGGGTAGGGGTTGGGGGGCTGTGGAGGGAGGTGGGAGCTCCAGTTTATAATTGTGTCCAGTTATTTTAACCTCCTCTTCTCCTACCTCCCTCTCTAGCAATGCTTCAAGGGGAGGAGAGGTGGGAGCATCGTCTTGTAAAACTGGTTTGTTGGGGTTCCTTCTCCCTCCCCCTCTTGCTTTTTGGAAAATATTTTTTTTTCTGGGCAGCTGTCTGGTAGTGCCATAGTTGCCTTCTGGGCTTGAAAGGGGCTCCCCCTTCCTTCTACAGTAGGAAAAAAGAGCCACTGTAAGATTTAGAGATGGAGAGATTGACAGAGAAGGCAGATACTACCACTCCCCCATGACACGCAAAAAAAGAGAAATGGGGACACACACACACACACACACACACACACACACACACGTATACATCTTGGAAACTCAGGATTCAGAGATGGGCCAAGATTCTGTCTAGAACGATGGGACCCTCCCAGGTCTGAAACCTTTTACATTTACTTTACCATAGTCCTGGGAGGCATGAGTGAAGTGTTGGGGGGCAGATCATTGCCACACACTTTTTGTTTATAATTAAAATACAGTCACAGGATGACAGATGAGAGGAGAAGAGGAAGGGCTGTGAGAGGGGCGTGTGGATAGTTTCATTTTGCTTCACTTCTCCACCTGACTGTTGAGTGCTGATTTCAGCTGCCAGCACCTGCAAGGGGCAGCCTTACCAAGGTGGGGGGTGTGTGTGGGGTGGGGCTGTGGAGCGATGGGCTTCTCTACTGGAGGGTAGCCCTGACTGGACCCAGGGAGACTGGGGAGGGTGAGGGCAGTAGGAGCTTAGGGCATGTTGGTCCTAACTGTGGCACATGTTTTAGTAAAGTTGCCAAGAGGTTAAAAAAGAGGGCATGTTGCGGGGACCCCTGCTAAAACACTTTTCCCATACCACCTTTCCCTTGCTGAGGAAAGCTTGGCTCCTGTGACTGTAACATCAGCTTTTCTCTGCTGTCCCTGATGTCTGTTGAGGGGGAAGAGATTGGGATATACTGGCCAGAGCTGAGAGGGTCAGAGCTGGCTCCCTGCTTGGTGCCACCTAGTCCTAGGGGGAGCTGTGCCCTCCCCAGCCCCCAGGGCTGGGCTGAGGTAGCATAGGGAGGAAGCAGAGGGCCAAAGCAGAGGCCCCTGGGGATTGGATGGAGGCTTTCTGTGCATGTGGCAGGAAGGGATCCTGCCTTCCTCTCATCTCCAGCTTTTGCTATTGTGGGACACTTTAGTGGACAGACGCTGACTCTGCTACTGTTACTGTCTCCCTAGCTGGGATGACTTCCATGGAGATCCAGGAGTTTCAAGTGTGCTCAGGTCCGCAGCTTTGGTGTTGGGATAAAATCTATCCCTTTGATTCTAGAGGTGAAGGGCAAGCAGAGAGAAGGAAAAAGAAACAGTTCATGGGATCCTCTTGGGTATTGGAAAAGATCCACATTTGAATTCCGTAGGACAGGAAATTGGAATAAGACAAGATGAGGAAATGGAGGAAGCATCTATTTGATGGAGTTCCTACATGCTTGATGTGAACTCATCTTTAACCCGTGCAAAGTTGCTCCAAATTATCTCACAAGCCTTACTCAGAACACTGTGAGAAATTTGGTGGAGCATGGAAATTCTGGGTGCTTCAGCTTTGTTGCCTAAAAAATGAGGCTAATTGAAAATACCAACGTCTTAACATTTATGTTTTGCCTTATACATTACAGCATGTTATCATCTCTGCAGTAACTGCCCTGTGGGTACCTCAGAGGGTAGTTCAAGGTTAAATAGACAGAAAATTGCTTTGAAAATGTAAACATATTATTAAATATGAGGTATTATCTGATCTCTTACTCAGAATAACCATTTCCTCCTTCCCAACACCACCCGCATTGCATATTCACCTAATCCTGTGCGAGAACACTCTTTTGCCCTAAACGAAGAAAGCAAACGAAAAACCCCAGTAAGGATGTCCCTGCGTAGGGGACATCCGCCGTTGCTTATGTTAGGCGCTATTGCTCGCCCTTTTTCAACTTCCACCTCAGATTGCGTTTCCTTCTGTTATTCAGAAGCCAAGACTTTTAGTTTTTGTCCTCAGAAGACGTCAGCCCCTGTAGCTCTTTGTCTCCTCCTGGCGTTCCTCTCCCGCTATTTCTTGAGATCGGTGCTATCGAGCGCGGGGCGTTCTCGGCGGGGGAAGAAGGGTAGTACACCCCCCGCCCCCCGTCTCGGGGGGGGAGGGGGCAGCTTCTAATCAGTATTAAGCATGTGCCTGAGGGGTCCTAATTTTTTTTTTTCAAGTTAACGTCCTTTCCTTGCCATTCCATCACCGATCTTTTTCTCCGTGGAAGCAAAGAACTTCAGCAAAAAAGACTTAGGGGAGGGGGCTTGAAGTAAGAGAAAGGTACATTAATCTGCCAAAATAATTTGACCCCGAGTAGGGGGGGAATGGAGGGAGAGCGTTCCCTTGTTTGATCGACATTGAGGAATCAGAGAGACATAAAAGGAAAATGAAGTGAACAACAATTTAAAAAAATTCCCCACACACAATACAATCTATTTAAACTGTAGCTCATACTTTTCATACCAATGGTATGACTTTTCTGGAGTCCTTCTCCTGATTCTTGAACTCTGGGGCTGGCAGCTTGCAAAGGGGAAGCAGACTCCAGCGCTGCACGGGCAGGTTTACCAAAGGTCTCCAATGGGTATTTTCTTTTTCTTAGCCCTGCCCCTGAATTGTCAGACGGCGGGCGTCTGCCTCTGAAGTTAGCAGTGATTTCCTTTAGAGCCTGGCCTTATCTCCGGCTGCACGTTGCCTGTTGGTGACTAATAACACAATAACATTGTCTGGAGCTGGAATAAAGTCGGAGCTGTTTACCCCCACTCTATAGGGGTTCAATATAAAAAGCAGGCGGAGAGCTGTCCAAGTCAGACGCACTTCTGCATCTGCGCTGGGCGAGTGCCGCGAGGGTCCTCCGGGTCTCTGCTGCTGGCCCCGCACGCCACCGCCTCGTGCGTCTTCAGACTGCTCCCACTGCCATCTCTCCTGGCAGAAACTTCTTTTTCTCCCCATTAAAGAGCATTTAGACTGAAAGATCACTTTGAGATCAGAATAACCAGAAGCACTTTGAGAGAACTGAAGCTGCCTTTCTTCTTCCTTCGGGTTTAGTTTGCAGGGGAGGAATTTTGATCCCTTTTTCAGAATGGATTATTTCCCCATGATTTTCTCTCTGCTGTTTGTGGCTTTCCAAGGAGCTCCAGAAACAGGTAGGCACGTTGACTTATAAATATATGAATGTTGATGTCTTCTTATCCACTTTAATGCTTTTCTTGCTTCTGTTTTTCTCCTGCTTTTTACTGCTGCAGCTCAGATATCTAGTGTCTGAGAATTATTACTCAGGGCTACTTAAGTTTTCTAGTGGGGGAAAAAATTCCTCTATGGAAAACAATTACTCCTACAGCATTAAAATAACACTATTATTATTGTAGAGTGTATTTCCTTGGTTTTTAACAATATAACTTAAGAAATGTAAAGACAAGATTAATTTAGCCAAATGTATATTTGCAATGTATGTTTTCATACAAGTAATAGGATGTATAGGAACGTATATCTTATTCAAATATTGTTTTAATAGTGCGTTAATGTGTAAAATATTTAAACATTTCAGCTTGAAGACAAGGAATTTTATTCAAGTCATTCAAGCAATATATGAGCAGTAAAATCACCTGCAGAACAGTCTGTTGAATAACCCCCGCAGGCGGTTTCAGGGTGAAGCAGATGTTTTCTTTAAAATTTGTCATTATTGACTTTAGGTTTCTTTTGGCAGATTTTTGGCATCCAAAACAATATGAGCTCTATTTTCAGTTTTATTCACCTGTCCTGGGAGGGGAGCTGGGATAAAGCTTGGCTGCTTAAGGGTTTAGATAGGACATGTGCATCTGCCTGGTTCTCCCTTCTAGGGTCAACGCACTTTTTTTGTCTTTTCTTGACCCTGACTAAAGAGAAAGGATGTCAAGGGAATGAAAATCCTGGAATGTGTCTGATCATTCGAAATGTACAAAATTGGGCAGATGAGCTGCATGGCTAACTTGTCAGGAAAAAGAGCCGGTGCAGCAGCACGGAGGGGGAGGAGGCAACCCCACACGTGCCAGGCTATGCGGGGGGATTCCGAATTCGACATCCACGGAATGTTATCTAGGTCCCCTGAGCTTCTGCTCAGCTTCACCTTAGGTCAGTGGTTTCTGTGGAGCTGATGGCCTGGAATGAATATTGGAAAGCTGATTTCTCTTCTTTCCCTCCAGTCATCTCCCCAAAGCTCTTGACCTCCACATAATTTCAAAGGGGGTATATATCATCTGGGCTACTCCCTGCCTGACACAAGATGTGAAGTGGTGTGTACTCTCCTAAGTGTAAGGTCGTCTCACTTGGGGAAGTGGCTCCGAACCTAGGAAGAGGCAATGCGATTAATTTAATTTTAGATTTTTGGCCCTCAGTCCATTTTTAGCCACCAAAGGTTGTGCTACCCTACTGAGTTCCATGCAGAAGGCGACCTAGATTCTAACAGGCAACACTTCCAAGCATTTTCTCGAGGGCTGCCTCAAGGGGGCTGGTAAGTCCCTCTTCAGGTGGTTGTTTCCTCTGTTCTTGTGCAACCTCTCTGAAGCCGATAAGGCAGTGGGGTTAAAGGTGAAGTCATGTTAAGGAGGGAAAAAGTAAAGAGCCCTTTTCCTCCGTGTTTCTTGCTGAAGGCAGGCTGTATGCTTCCTCTGCTTTTATTTGGTCTGCTACATCCAACTTCAATCCTGTGATCCAGTGTACCTCTGGCTTCTGAGGAGACATCCCCACTAACCTGCTCTTTCTCTCCTCAGCTGTTTTGGGTGCCGAGCTCAGCACGGGGGCCAACGATACGGAGAGAGAAGCCCTCCCCCAGTGACCCCTGGCGGCCCCGCCGCCGCTCGAAGCGCTGCTCCTGCTCTTCCTTGATGGATAAAGAGTGTGTCTACTTCTGCCACCTGGACATCATCTGGGTCAACACTCCCGAGTGAGTCTCTAGAGGGCATTGTAACTCTAGTCACTCCTTAGCTCTGGCTTCATCAGAGACCAGACCCTAGTAACTCTAGTTACATTTCAGGGAAGCCCCTGGTTTGGATTCTGGAAGTAGCATTTCTGAAAACGGGGTAGTGCCTCATTGGGTGGGGACAGTGTCCTTCCATTCCTGAAAGAACAAGACAGCCTGGTTCTTAGCAACAGAGGGAAGGTTCTTCTGAGACACTGTGGGTCAGACTACTCATGCCAAGATAGATGGAAAGAGCTGATGGCAAGTGGCTGCCACACATTCTGAGGAGAAAATTTAAGTGTGAGGCCTTGGGGGAATGTTTTCTCACTGAGATCTGCCCCCGTTTAGGGAATAAGTTGCCGAGATCATATGGCTTCTGATGGGAGGGTGGAGACTTAAGGCAGAAGGGATTATAGATTTATAATCCAACCCCTTCATTTTACTTAGAGAGAAACTAAGACCTGAAATGTTGAAGTCACTGTGCGGGTATGGGCTGTGGCAGGGCTGTACCTCCAACCTGGATGTGCCGAGTCTTCTGTACTTTTCCTTTAGAAAAGCCCATCTCAGGACAGCAATAGAAACACAGTCCATATACTTCCCTTCTGCCTCCAAAGTGTAGAAAGCATTTTCTCCCCCTCTGCCCTGAAAACTAGTTCACTCATCAGCAGTCATAAACAAACTTGTTTATTGTGCCTGCAGTTTCCCAGCATGGCGAGGGATGACCAAAAGCCAAACAAAATCAAATCAAAACCAAACAAAAGCCATCACGAGCCTAATACTTAGTAAGGTGACTCTTCCGAGGGGAGGACGTTGTTTCTTAGCTGGGAATCAAAACAGACACATTGGAAGTTCCTGGAGAGCATTCTGGCAACAAGTCCTTCTGTGGTCATATTACCGAACTGTCGGAGACATGCAAACATGGGCGTAGTAGGTGTTCTTCCGCCCCCTCAGAGGGCACTTCTAGCATTATCGTATGACTCGAATTGAAAATGGGTGTTCCAAATCTTGTGGGATATGGTTTTGCATGGTTTCGAAGTCCCTCTTTCCCCTTTCCCCATAGCTGTTAGCTAAATAGAATTAGAAAAGGAAAAAATATGAAACAGACACCAAAAGAGAGATGTCATAATTTGGGATAAGAAACAATGCTGCTTGTGTCAAGAGAAGAAATTGAACTTTGTAAAGAGTGAAAATGGAATTTCATTGAAAAACTGGTTTCTCCTGGTTGGGTACATGCACTCGGGGCCATTGACAAGCATGTGATCCTGACTTGCCACATTCCACTCTCTTAAGTTTCTCTACCAGACACCCTGTAGTGAGCTCCTGGTGCCCAAATGGAATAAGCGTACCCCATAGAATGTATCATTTTGATGACTGTTGATTATGCTAATACATTTTATTCCTCTCTTTTGCTAATAGGCACATTGTTCCATATGGACTTGGAAGCCCTTCTAGGTCCAAGCGATCCTTAAAGGATATATTTCCTACAAAAACAACAGACCACAGGAATAGATGCCAATGTGCTAGCCAAAAAGACAAGAAGTGCTGGAATTTTTGCCAAGCAGGAAAAGAACTCAGGTGAGTAGAAACACCATTGCTTTCGAAAAGTTTTCTGGCCTCCTGATCTTCTTCCTGTTATAATGCTGCTAATAAGAGGCATAAACTTCCATTTATAAGATAAATAAGCCATAAGGATGTACTGTATAGCACAGGGAATATGTCAATAATGTCATAATAACTCTGCATAGTGACAGACGAATACCAGACTTATCATGGTGATTACATCGTAAGATATATAAATATTGACTTACTGTGTTGTACATCCAAAACTAATATAATATTGCATGCCAACTACACTTTAATATTGTTTTAAAGAGATTAACAGAGATACTGAGAGCAACTGAAGGTGCCATTGCTGAAATGTTTTTTCCTATGTGTATTTTAACAGGGACCAAGATACTGTGGAGAAAGGCTGGAATGACCATAAGAAAGAAAAAGACTGTTCTAAGTTTGGAAAGAAGTGTATTCATCAGCAGCTGGTAGACGGAAGAAAACTAAGAAGGTAGGAGGCCCACAAGAACATGGAGCCCCCATCACCAATGCTAATAGTCAGCTCCTCCCAGTCATTCTTGAGATCTTCATATTCTATAGATTAAAAAGAGCAAAGGAATCCCTGGCAAATACTTTTTTGAAGACCTTAAATGCAGAGTGCTGCCCACTTTGGTAATCTTCAGCACATATTTTCAGTAGGAAGGGAGATTTTTTTCACAAACAAAATATATTTAGAGACACTCATATCCAGTCTTTGCCCCTCTGAGTCAACATATTTACCACTTTCCCTGAGAAATTAAAAATCATTTCAGGGAGAAGTCTTTTTTTTTTTTTTTAATCAAAGTGTCATGTATGATCAAGTTCTTCAAACTGTAGCAGTTATTCAAATGGCCAAAGGGAAAATAAAGTCATTAGGTAGGGTTGGTGAGAGTTAGAACATGCTGTTTTTTGGGTTTATTTATTTATTTCAAATAGAGGAGTGCATTTGGTGGAGAGCCAATGCCATTCCCAAAAGCTCTCTTGTTATCTAGTTAGTCATGAGCTGGGGCAGAGAAGGGGTCTGGATTAGGGAATACCACAGGGTTGCTTTGAGCAACTCCACAGTGATGACACTTCCCAGTCCTAAGCATTTTGGAAATCATAACCTAGAGGAGGAAGCCTGCTGTCAGCTCTGTTATATATTCTACTTTTCCCTATCTTGGTCTGTGGAAACTTTTCCTAGAAATCCGGTGGCAAGAAGTTTTATGATCTAAATGTTCTGTGTACAGGCCTGGCCTTCATGAACAACTTCTGAGTCGTTTACCACTAAAGTGTGGGACATACTCAGCTGGCTGTGGCATTATACCTGCCACTGCACTGTCCATTTTTATGGTCTCAGGCCACTGATGCTCCCCCAGATTTCAAGATTACATAAACCACAGTTTTTGAACTGACTTGGATTATTTTTTCCCTATTAGTTTCTGTTATATCAACTATACATTCTTCCCTCTTTCTCCTGCAAAAAGAAAACATTAAACCTGTAAAAAAAAGTTTTGTTTTGTTTTGTTTTTCAATTGCCATACAACCTTTGCTTTGGGCCAATGCATACACCTCCTCTCTTTTTATTTCTTTCCTAGTAAGTGGTGGTGCGTGGGATGGGGATACAGAAGAAAAGAAAATATATCTAGTTTGCATTAAAATTGTACTTTAAAATTGTATTTAATGCCCAGTTCCCTTTAGATATGACCATATCACCCTTCGTCTCAGCCCTTCCCATTCTAGGTATAAAAAGCAGGCTTTATTTTCTCTTGAGGTTAGCAAAGGGTAGCACACTGTTGCGGTTGGCGGTGAAAGTTCAGGAACCAGACTTAGATTTGTTTGTGCCAGACTCTAATTTTAGATGTTTCTTTTGCCCAGGAGTGATATTTTTAAAAAATAACATTTGTTTTCTCTTGTCTCATTTTAATAGGTTGGAGGCCATCGGCAACAGCATCAAAACATCTTTTCGTATTGCAAAGCTGAAAACTAAGCTCTACAGAGAGAAGAAAGTGAACCACAACCGAACACACTGATTACAGACTGTCCTGTCTGAAGCCATCTCCTCCGCAGAGAGAGCCATGCTATGCGGCTGACTGCACTCTCTCCACACTGGCTGGGATCAGAGCAAAAGCATCCTTCTTGCTTAGACCATTTCTTGTTCCAGACTGGCAAAGGACCAGCATCCTCCTCCTGAACATTCCAAGAACGATTAAGGAGTCCCCCAACCCTTTTTCATTTTTGCTTTCATCAGTGGTAACTGCTTTCCTCTCTCCTCCTTTGGGGTGACAATGGACCACTCAGAGAAAGCAGAGAGACACAATGATTTGCAAATTATGGTGGCATCCTTCACAGGGAGGAGAGGAGACTCCACGTGCTGCAGGTGGGGTTCTTGAAGAGGGTATGAAGGGGGCCTTTGTGTCTCACTCAGGCGCCTGGCACATTTCAGGGAGAAACTGTAAAGTCCACGCAAAGGTTTGCTAAGGAATGCACAAATTGAAAACATACTCTAGTTAAAGAAAAAAACCTTTTTTTTTAAATTCACAAATGCAAAACTGAAAGAAACTGTTACTACTGTAAATCAGGATATGTTTCATAAATATGAGTCTACCTCACCTGTATTGCACTCTGACAGAAGTATTTCCCCACCTTTAATTATTTGCCTCCCAAACTCTTCTCCTTCTATTACCCCCTCCCCTGAAACCTCCATACTAAATCCTAGCCTCATTGAAATCTGGTCTAAAATGTCAGTAGTAGATATAACATTTTCATGGTAATCTACTAGCTCTGATCCATAAGAAAAGAAGATAATTGAATCAGGATATATTCCCTTACCTTGATTTTTTTTGGAAACACAATGGTATGGGGTTGTTTATGAAAGACATTGAAGAGTAAATGTTGGTTATGCTTTAAAGCAGTAAAATTACTGTTCTTTATGTAACTGGCAAATGGAAGAGGTTGGATTAAATTTTGATGTACTTATTTTTTTATAGATATTTATATTCAAACAATTTATTCCTTATATTTACCATGTTGAATATATGTCTGGGCAGGCCATATTGGTCTATGTATTTTTAAAAATGTATTTCTGAATGAAATCGAGAAAATGCTTTGTTTTGCCTGTCAAGGTAATAACTTTAGAAAATAAATATTTTTTCCCTACTGTACTGATTTTGTATCATTTCTGAAATTCTTAAGAAGTGGGCCAATGGTAAGAATCATGAAGAGGAACAATGATTAAAGATGGTTTCTTAGAAAGGTGACAATCAGAAGGAAAATATTTTTTGCTAATTAAAAATAGACTTTGATCTATCCTTAAAATGTGCCTTCCCATTTCATTAAGGTAAAAACAAAATCAAAAACAGCTTTAACCCCTCTTTCTTTCTCTGCATAGCAGCCTTCTGTTTCCTCTTCACCTAAAAACTCTCCAGGGACTTCATCCATTAGCTTTGCTTAGACTATTAGACAGTACCCAACGGTTTAAGCGGATGGTGTGGTGAGAGGTGCTTTCTTCATATTAATTGACTTAAGGAAGCAATGGCAAAGCAACTTTCCAAAATATGCCCAATTGTACATAGTTCCATACCAGAGTAGCTTTGAGAAAATGGCCTGCTCAGAGCAAGTTAAGGACCTCTAAGGCTTTTTATTTTCTCTGATTAAGAATTTTGTTTATTCAGAGGCACTGAATACCTCACTCATTCATGGTAGCCCAGGACTGGACACATGCCCATGGAGGTAGAGGTACTAAATGCTGAATCTGAGTGTCCTGCATCACAGCACTGCCCTCCTCTCTGCTTTGCCTTGCTGGCCTTGCCAAACCATTGGAGAGCGCAGAATTATAAATGGTTGTTACCAACAGAAGCCCATAAGCGCTTGTTCAACTTCTGAGAATCTTTACCACCCTTCTTTAATGGTGTTTGAAAGAATGTGTGGCATTCAACAAATATTAGCTCACAGTGATCACTGCTGTCGAAACAGTGACACATCTGAAAGATGTTAAATAACAGCCTTCAGGTGTGCTTCGTCAGTGTCCTGGGCAGAATTTCTATCTTTACTGGCATTGTTTTTCATCTTTCAGATTTTTTTTCTTTTAAGGGACAGTCTAGTATCTTTGGGTAATTACTTATAAAGCTCACTTTATTTAGCAAACTGTTTCTCAGTGTGCAGCTCTCAAGGGGACTGTGAAGTTTTGCCCACATTGACAAGGGTCTTGGCTTACATTTAGCTACTTTTCAGTCTTTAGGAACCATTCAATCCCCCTGCATCGTGAGTTTCCTCATCTGTTAAGGGGCTATGTGGGAGAGGGAGGAGGAGGAGGGAGGAGGAAGGAGGGAGGAGGGAGGAGGCTGTGGCTGGGAAGAGTGAAGGGCTAAGCTTGGAGGATGTGGGTCTAATAATACATTTAAGAGGGAGTTGGGATGGGAAGAAGTTGCTGAGTAAAAAGAACAACAAAACAAGCAAAGATAAAATTGTCTTCCAATTTTTTTTTTGGTAATTTGCACCTTTAAATCCTCTTTCCCCATGCTTCCTGCTTGAGTAACTGGAAAGAACGTAAAACCCACTCTCCTGGAGCAAGAGAGTCAGTAGTAAAATAAATTGGAAGATTCATAGGAAATGAATATTTTTCAAGTGTGTACAAGTAAGATTCAATAGTATTGTATTCAAGGCCCAATCCAGCTTGTGGGGTGGAAAGATGGGATGATCTGTCACACTTCCCATAATCTTTTTTTCTAGAAAAAGCATTGTTTTGGGAATCTCATTTACGACAGATTTTTCTCTTCACACTAATGGCCAAGCAGAGCTTTGATCTCAGGACTCCAAGGACCAGAGGATCCTGGATAGAGAGTGGTGACTTTTGATGGATGGAAAGGAATCCGCTCTTGAATACGTCATTTTTTTCCCCTCCAGGGAATGACTTCTTTTGTGATGGAAACCATTGGCTTTAATTCAGTTCATGCTTCCTGAAGTCCTCAGATTTTATGTACTAAGTAGAGTTCTCAGTACTCAAGGAATTGCACTAAGCCAGAGCTCCCTTAGGAAGGCCCTTGGTAACATCAAGAAAGAGCAATCTTTTGTCTTTCCAGGTGAAAAAGCCAAGGCCCAGAGAGGGAAGTGAACTACCTAAGGTAACACGGCAGGCATCTCTGAGCCTGAACCCTTGAAGACAGATGTTTTTCAACCAGAGGCACCTGGAGGTCAGTGGAGACAGACACCCTTAATAGAGGATTCTGGGTGGTAAAGGCAAAATCATTCTTTCTGAAAACTTTGCCTTCCAGCTTCACAAATCATAGTTGCCAGATCCAGCCTCATAGGATGAAAGAGAAGAAATGCAGGGGAAGGAAAAAAGGGATATAAAGAGGCATACAAATCTCATGGCATCATGCAGTAAATTTTTATAGGGTGAAATGGAATATAGCCAGGAACTTTTAATTATTAAGCTATTTTAGGGTTTAATTACCAAATAATCTTTAGACCATATAAGTGAAGGGGAATTCTCTTGGTTCATTCACTTACTCTATAGTACAAGGCAGTGTTTTTAATTCTGTGTCTAAAGTCTTAAAAAATGCTAATTTTTAAGCCCAAGTTCGCAACATGTAAAACATTGTTTTCAGGCCCATGTTCTCAATGGAGTTCTTTCTACCTTGGCTTCCTCTCACCTTTGCACTCACAGTTCTGGGGTCCTAGGTCTGGAACTTAGGATATATCTACTGCAAATAAATGCTGCTGTCCTCATAACCTTATGATTTAACAGCAGCCTCTCACCTTTGTATTAACTGCATTACCCATAGCCTTTAAACATGCCTTCTCTCATTAGACCCTCTCTCCCAACAACCTTTTTGGGATGTTGGGGTCATAATTTTATACTCACTGGACAGCTGAGGAAAACAAATGTTCTGAATGAGTAAGTGACTTGTTCAGACTCCTCTGTCAGGCAAATAGCACTACTGGAACTCAGGACCCCTGACCCTTTCCCTTAAACTGCCCCAGAACAGAGAGGACAGCACTGGCCTTGAAACTTGGATAAATGTAGATTATGTCCATCTTGCCAGTGAGCTATGAGTGAAATTAACTTTTTATTACTCTCTCAGGAATCTCAACGATCCGTATGTGCTATTAAGCCTTAGACACAAATATTTCTTTCAACTGTACATTGTGTGTTTACTCCAACATTCTTACTATGCCAACTGTGGTTGGCAGCAGAAAAGTCACTACTTACAAGGCCTACCTCCAAATCTGGCACCATGGAGTGCTTCATTGACAACCACCAGCAATTGATCCAACACAGGGGAGGAAATTATAGTGACAAATATGATGGCAGAGGCCCTCTGGAGAATAATCAGAGAAAGATCTAGGGCTGGGGCCATTGGGTAATAAAAAGAGAAGGGCTCAGGCCTTGGGGACACTGAAAGATGGAAATATTGGATCCCAAGCATGACAGACTGCTCGCAGCTCTGAGAGCAGCAGGGTTTCAGGGATCTGACATGCAGTTTTGCTGGTTTGGAGTCTTTTTGTGTTTCTGTATTTCTTTTTTTCTGTTACCTCTTTTTCATATTCTGAGTTATTCCAGGCCTCCAATCTAAACTGCTATGGAAGTATCCAGGGATGAAATTTGTAATATTAAGCTGCTACTGGCATGGCATGGGCACAGACCAATTAGACAGGGACAGAGACATGTGACAGGTTCCTGGTGGCCCCCGCTGGGCCAGATGTTAAACCTCCAGGAACGTTAGCTTAGGGAAGGTCCAGTAGTCTCGGAAAGGGGTTGGCAGCCATTGTAGAATTTCCAGTTTTCTTGTCGCTTTGGCTTTTTACTAAAGAGGAGAAAAGTATTTCGATATTTTAAAAACTGAAATAGTCTCACTGATATATGCCCCCGTGTATGTCAGGCTTGGAATCATCGAAACTCTTTTTCAGTTAATAAATTATCCTCTTTACATTTTCACTGAGTGGGATCACATTGTCTCCATGCCTGAGGAAGTTTAACGCCAAATCTTTACATTCATGTACCTTTGTTGTCCTGCTATATTGTCATCCCTCCACATTGTTCTCCTCACTCTCCATGTTCCCCTCACTTATGCTTGATCTCCTTTGGTAGAAGTGGAAATATCTGAAGGTGTTCTTTGTCTTCTTGGAAGTTTAACAAAACAGTTTTGTGGTTGCCAAATCTGATGTTTGCCTTAGACTAGGAGTTGCTAGTGTCCCAGATCTGCTCCTGGATTGTCATAAAAAAAGAAGTTGCTGGTAAGGTTGGATCTTATCCTCTTAGATCAACTCTGGATGGTGAAAAGGTGGCCAGATTATTTATTATTAAAACTAGGACACCTTTGATAGTGCTTGGTGAGTATCTTGCAATTAGCAGAGGACCATGGTCTGTCATGGGCAAACTGGGACATATGATCACCCTTGAATGGTTTAAGCCTTGAAGCAGGTTCGAATTTCAGAACCACCTTGGTCTCTTAGAGATGACCTGCACATGGGCCCTGTTTAAGCAGACTCAATGTTTATACCTTTTTATCTGCAGACCAGGCTAAGGCAGAGGATGTTCACCTTCTTGAGTGCCTCTGGCATTGAGGAGAAATGTAAAACTGGGCACGTTAGAGTTTTGAACACAGAGCTTTGGATATAATAGGTTAAGGTAATAAATGTGCAGATGAGTTTCAGAGTTTTGTAAGTCAGAGGTGAAGGTAATAATTCCCAGGCCAGAATGAGACTAGACCATAGAAGGTTTATAAGATCCACTTAAAGGGGTCTCTTTGGAGAGTTTGTGTAACTGAAATATTTCTTCAGGCTCCACCCTGGTGGTAATTATTTGTCACAATGGAGTGGTTCTTTTTATTTCTCTTTACTCCAATCCATTCTGCATATCACACATGATAATAATCTTCCTCAAATGCTTCAATCATAATTTCAATGAATGTAGAGCTAGAAAGAACTTAAAAACAATTCATTATCTCTCCATCTCAAAAATATATTTCATTGACATTCTCTGCTTAGAGAAAAAAATTATTGTCTACTGAGACAAGGCATATTAGAGAAAGACGAGATTCAAAAGAAAGGCTGGAAAGTAATGTACATGCTGAGTTTTACATTTTTAAAATGAATATCTTCAAACATATCCAACATTTAAGAGAATAGTATAATAAACCCAATATACCTATAATATAGTTTTGACAGTAGTCAAGATATGATTGATATTATTTCACTTCTACCCACACCTGCTCACCCACACTGGATTACTTTGAAGCCTATCTCAGGTATCATTGTCATGTCATCTGTAAATATTTCAGTAGGGATATAATGAATTTGATATGCTTGTTCAACCAAGTCCCCTCAGGGACTCGGATAGTCAGGTTTAGTTATCAGTGACACTGAGTCAGGAAGCAGGGATTAAAAATGGAAAACATTAGTTTGAAGAATTGTAGTCAGATATTGAAGGAAGCTGAAAGATTGAAAACCTGATAAGGATTGACAATTTGGGAAAGTGACAGGAGACTGTCTAATTTACAGATAGGTACCCAAACTGATTTTTCCATAGTTGGAGAGTAAGTTAATAAAATAGCCACCAGAAAAGATAAAGTTTTCATATGTATCAGTTCTCCACAATTTAAAAAAATACCAAAGACAATGAACAGGGCTATAATCTGCACCTGGAAAAGTGTGCTATATGACATATAGTTTTCCATTAAAACACAAAATTTCTCTCTACACTTACTCCACTATTGATCAAAGATAATCTCAAAAAGAGATATTCTTGATCCCAAAATAAGGCTAGTTTAACTAAATTTTGCATAGTTATTTAGACAGGTATAACAACAATGGTAATTTACTATACAGACCATTTTAAGTTTACTTTTTGGAAATATTCATAGGAAATTTCATATTGGACTTTTAAAGAAGTCCTTTGAGACTATGGAGTCAAGTTGAGAACTCACTGCCTGATTTCACCTGTAATAGCTATAAATTTGGGGATATTTTTCTTTCCTTGAGGTTTCCCAAATATCTAAGATTCATGTGCCTGCTGAGAAGTCACCTTGCTTACTCATCTGTAAGGTTGGTAAACTGGAGATCAGGTCTGTTTGCCGATGAGAGCCTTGTAAGCATTGGCTCTATAAAGCCAATCTCAATTCCTTAAAAGAGCTAATCACATCTGATTAAATGAGCATCATTCTCAAATATGACATTCGAGGCAAAGCTTGGTTGCATAACCCATATTTTCAATTATGTCATGGTAACGAAAAGAACAGATTCTTATTGCACCTATGCAGCAATATTGCTATGAAAATAAAAATACTCAGCAAGAACTTATGAATTCTGGAGGACTCAGACAAGGAGAATAAGGTTTCACTTATAAATGTTTCATTTCAGTTTACAAAAGCAGAGTCTACTTAATAACCAGTTATAGATACCTTACGAGGAAAAAGAAAGGATTTTCTTATATATCCAAAAAATAGAATATTAGAACAACCATATTCCTAACAAAAACTTCATCATTTCTCATCTGCTCATTCAGCCTTATGTAATTAAGTCTTGTTTTGCTCAATCTGGAGTTAGTAGTAACATGAACCCATCTGTTTCTCAACTAGAGTTCTAGAAATCCCAGCACAGTCTGCTGTATGATCTCCAAGTCATTTAAGTGATGCCACCAGAACTCTGTAGCTAGAAGTACTTGGCATATTCCTTTTTTACAAGGCTCTGAGTCAGACCTTCTATGTTGAAAGTGAACCCTTTATTTCAGCTACAAGCCAGAGTGTAGCTAATTGCAAGAGCCTCCAGGGAAGCATTAGACTAAAATAAAAATCCACCTGTAGATGACTATCTGTGATTAACTTGTTACTGATAATTTTCAACAGTGAAAAATCTGATGATAGTTCATAATAAGAATAATGCAACCGACAAGGAAATTTGGTTGTTTATGTGGCCTGCAAACGAAGATACTGCAGTCAGCCCCAAAAGTTTTAAACAAAGTCATCATAAACATAATGACTACACTTGTTTTCAACGAGTGGATGTTACGTTTATTTATAAAAATAGATGAATATTATCTTTACAGAAAAGAATAACTTCAGATATAACTGTAATAATCCTGACACAATATAGTATACCAAGCATATAGTTTGAATATACAAGAATAAATCAAGACTATCAAATAAAAAGATTCTGTCAGTCTAGAGTACACCCGAAACATCTATATGTTAATAAAAACTGCATAGGGAAGTGATGTGAATCCCAAAGTCACTGGCCCAGAAGATGCCAGTTTCACATTAAAGAAGTGAAATTGTGACCAGGTTAATATTTTTAAAAAGTAACTGAAATTGTGACATATATAGCACTCTTGTTGTATACTATTGTTGTCCAGTATTAGGCAAAGCAGCACTAAGACTCTGATAAATAGCAACATGCCGGGGATAGTGTTCGCACTGATAATTCTCTAGGAATTCTGAATGTCAGAATCAAATCTTTACTGTGCTGCCGATAGACAAGGGTCTGTAGCACATGACCCTGCATAGGACTCACCAATGGGTCTCCATATTGCTAGTCAGGAGCAAATAGGGCTCTGCTAGCCTCATTCCCTGGTGAGAATGGATTTCTAAAGGTGAGATCTAATTCTATCCAAGTCTTGTATCCAACTGAGAGAATCCTTGTTTACAAGGAAAATGGGGGAGGAAAGGGTAGCCAAGTCAACACAAATGTGTGAAGGAAAGTGGCCCAAATGCAGTTAAATGGCTGAGAGCATGGTCAATGGGTTAAGCATACTTAGATTTAAATCACGAGTCCACCACTTACCTTCCTGAGTCTCCATCTATTTATATAGAACAGGAAGATAATAATACCTACCATATAGTGTGATTATAAAGATTAACATTCCACAGAAAAGAGAACTCCAGAGTCCAGCCCACAATATATCACATAAACCCTTTGCTATGTGCCTCCAACTTACTTTTCCTGTTTTAGTTTCACTCTCTCTTTCTACCTTCTATTCTGAGTACATTTTATGGCAAAATTTATCAACTTTGGTGTGCAACAGAATTACCTATAAAGTTTGCCCCAAATGAAGATTCCCAGTCCACAAACCCCTATGATCTAGTATGTGGTGAGATGCAGAAAACTCTGTTTTAGCAAGTATCTAGGTGGTTCTGGTGTGGGTGTCCTTTAGATCATAATTGAAAAAAAAAATATTACGTTAGCTGTTCCTCATCCTGACTGTGAACTTTCTCTGAAGGCTAGGTTTTCACATGCTGCTTCCTCAGAGCAGAATGCTGGTGAAATTTTATTTATTCTTCTCTTGTATTAGGTCTTCCTGAACTTCTTCAGGCAAAGACTTTGTCATATCATCTCTGGTATTTGTTTACATGCTGAATTCTCCACTTGACAGTGAGCTCTTGTAGTGGAGAAACTGGGTCTTATTTATCTCTATATCCTCAGCATCTAGAGAAGGAACGCTTTGAATGTCTGGTAATTGAAATGACAACCTCAATTTTATATTTCGAGGAGAATGATTGGAATCTCTTCCATCCTTGGCTTTAAATGCATGCACAAGCCTGAACTGAGAGTCTTATGAAGTTTCAGGCTAGAAGACAGTAAGGTCTGTCAAGCCACGGGACTGAAAAAAATATTCGTAATACATATGTCTAATAAAAGACTGGGCATCTCTCTGCAGTACCGGTCTCTAAGAAGTGGTATTAACACATCACTGTAATAAATCAGAAAAACGGTGCCTGTTAACACAGGTTTTCACATGCAACTCCTTTTATTCCTGGCAAAATAGAAATCTGATCTGCTTTTGCCAAGTAGATAGTTCCCTTGAGTAGAAATAAAAACCTTCCTAGCTTAACCTATCTCTGCTATTTTTGTGCATGGTTTTGTTACTAGAGCAATGACAGGCAGCTACCATCCAAGTCCAGCCATCTGACAATCACCCAAAGTCAACACTAACAGGCAGCTGACATTCTGAAATCAAATAAAGCATGACGAGGTGCTCCTTCTAGGACCAGTGTTTTGTAATTATACGTACATGACTGATACCTGTTTAAAGCGTGAGTAAAAATTGCTCTTTGGTATGGGCAACAAAAGAAGCCATGAAATAAAAGATAATTCCAAATAAGTTTACATGACAAAATATGTAAACATAAAGAGCTTTACAACTTCATGAATAAAAAAGCAGTTCCAATGTTAGGAATGAAGAGAGTCACTCACTCCCTTTGGGAGCTGGTCGTGACTGGCAGAGAGCCCGAAGGACTTCTGACGTTCTATTTATTTCTTGGTCCGGGTGCTGAAAACATGAGTGTATTTAGCTGTGGGAATTCTTCCAGCTCTACATTATGATATATGCTCTTTCATTATGTGTGTTATGTTTCAAGAAAGTTTACCTCCCTCCCAAAAAGCAGCCCCTCGCCCCCACTTTCTTCATTAAGTAAATTCTGAACAAATATGTGCAGACTAATAGTTTGAAGGGATGTCAGAACCGTAGCACACCTCAGAGAGCATAAGTCTTGGTCTTGGCCTGGGCATCAGATGTGTGTTTTCACTCCATGCAGTTCATTTTATGGTTGTTTGCAACTTAATTTTCCTCTTGGGAGTAAAGGGTCCCATAGCATTTTTCTTGAATAACATCCTCATCTTCACTGCATGTTGCCCAGGAGCCATTGCCCTGCCTCAGATTAGTTTACCTGTACGTGTTGCCTGGCTTTGTCAAGTCTTGACGCCATCCTGAAGATGGTAAAATGAGCCAAGTGACTTCATCTCTCATGGCACACCTTGAGGACATGACTTGGGCTTTAGCCAATTTACTGCTCACGGCCTGAGAGACATTTTTTCCCACGAGCTAGTTTACCACCCCCTCTCTCCCAAAGAACTTCCTCCATGGGAAAGGACACATCAGGGACTATGGAACATTGTAACTAGTGGGAAATATGTTTGACAGCGGAGATACTATCCCCACTCTCTCCTTCCCCACCCACTCCACACTGACGTGTCAACTCTAATTTCTTACTAATGCTTGGGTTTCACTCTAAGCTCTCTCTCTGCTTGCTCATGCCCATCAACAAATATATCTAGGAAAAGAGAAAGCATCAGGAAAGACTGGCCTATGTGTAAGCAGTTCTTTGTTGTGGCTTACTGCCTTGAGCAGCTTGGAGAATGTGACTCCTGGAACTCACTAATAGAAGTAGATTCCCTGTGAGCATGCTTCTCTTCACCTGTGGCCTAAAACTAAAGATGATGATGAGCATCGATCGGCAGTATGTGTTTGCTGGTTGACACTTGATTGGGAGACCAAACTGAGCATTTGCTTCCTTTCAGTCAATTGCACTAAGTCCTTCCATTCGGTAAATTCCATGACTCTCTGACCCAGGGCCAGAAGAACTTTGCATCTCTGCTAAGCTGGACACAATTGCAACACCAAAAAGTTTGTGCTGAACTACACAAGAAGTTAGATGCAGAGTCAGCATTTTGTCAGGTTGCAATAGTGTTGCACCCAACTGGTTTCAGGATGTTTTGTTTGGCTTTCCTCCAATAAATACTATCAGAAATTCTGTCTTTGGTTTCTATAAATTATGAATCTTTTTTATTAAAAAAAATATGAGGTATAATTCATATACAATAAAATGCCTAGATCTTAATTATTCAGTTTGGTGAGATTTGATAGTTATGTACACCTATCTAAATGAAGATGTAGAACATTTCCATCACAGAGAAAAATCAATTGTATCCTTTTTTAGACAGTTCCCTTGCACAAACACTTTCTTACTCTACGCTATCCCAATGAAACTTAAAGGAAACCATTGTTCTGATTTCTCACACCATAAATTAGCCTATATAAAATGGAGTCATACAATATGTATTCCTTTGGGTCTGGCTAATTTTTCTCAACATAATTTTTTTGATATTTGTTCGTGTTATTGTCTACATTAGCAGTTTGTTCCACATTATTCCTTAGTATTCCATTGTGTAAATATATCATAAATGTTTACCAATTCTCCCATATGGGTACAATTGGATTACTTCCAGTTTGGAGCTGTTATTAAGACTGTGAACGCTCTTGTAAAATCTCTATGTGTTCACTTTTTTTCATTTTTCTTCGGTAAGTAGAACTGCAGGGCCATAAGTAGGTACATGCTTATCTTTAAAAGGAACTTTCAATTTTTTTCCAAAGTGGTTATAACATTTTACACTCCTAGCAATACATGGGAGTTTCAATTGTTTCATATATGATAGTCTCAATATTTTAATTTTACTTATGCCAATATTTGATATTTGCACTTTTTATTTATTTCATCTATTGTGGCTTGTGTGAAATAACATTATGGCATGAGTTGGCACTCCTTGATGATCTGTAATGATCTTTTCATGAGCTTGTTGGCCATCTGTTCTTCTTTTCTGACTTGTCTGTTCAAATCTTTTGCCTATTTTCACTTGGGTTGTTTGTCTTTTTATTGTTTGCTTTTAAAGTTTTCCATATGTTCTGGATATGAGTCCTTTATCAAATGTATGTATTATGTGTATATTTTCCAAACTGTGGTTTGACAATTCATTTTTAATGGTGATTTTTGATGAACAGAAGTTATAAATTTGTATGAAGACTGACTTAGCAAATTTTTTTTATGTTGATTGCTTTTTAGCTCCTCTTTAAGAAATGATGGCCTTTCCAAAGCTTGTGATATTCTCATAAATTCTCTCCTAAAAGTGTTATTTTATTTTTTTGTTTTTACATTTAGGTCTGTGATTCATATAAAATTAATTTTGTGAATGGTATGAAGTAGGGGGGTTGAGATTCATTTCTTCCCCCAAATATCCAGGTATTCAAGCAGTATTTGTTCAAAGACTTTCATTTCCCCATTAGAATGACATGGTGCTTTTGCTGAAAATCAGTTGGTGTATATTTGTGTGCTTGCCTGTTTCTTGGTGCTCTATTCTATTCCATTGATCTGTTTCTAGACTCTTTTCAGTTCTGTAGATTATAATCTCAATTTCTATAGCTTTAGAGTAAATCTTAAAATCGGTTAGCCTGAGACCTCAACTTTTTTCTTTTTTATTAAGATTATTAGGTTATTCTAAATCCTCAGGGTTTCCATGTTTATTTTAGCTTCTTTCTTTTCTAGTCAACCGGATTTTTGATTGAAATTAAGTTGAATTTATTATCAATTTAGAGAGCTGTGACATCTTAAGATATTGAGTCTCCCAATTTATAAAAATTATATTTCTTTCCATTGACATAAGTTTAGCTTCTCTCAATGTTTGCAGTTTTCAGTATAGAAATCTTACACAAATTTCATTATATTAATACCTAGTTATTTAATTTTGGGACAATGCTATTATAATTGATGTTTTAAATTTTTATTTGCTAATTTTTTATTGCCAAAGTATAATGTATTACTGAGTTTGTACCTGAAGCTTTGTTAAATTCACTTTTTAGTTCTAATAAAATTTATGCAGATTCCATAGCGTTTTCTATGTATAAAATTGTTTTTTTGAATAACACCAGTTTGATTTCTTTCTGTAAAATATTCATGCTTTTTATTACATTTACTTGTCTTATAGAATTGTTAAATATTGCTGAATAGAAGTATTAAGAGTGCATAGTCTTGCTTTACTCCTTAGAGGAAATTCATTCAGTGTCATTAGTTTGAAGAATAGCTTGTACTTAGATTGAGAAAGTTTTATTATATTCTAGTTTGCTGATAGTTTCTATCATGAATTGGTGTTGAATTTCATCAAGTGCATTTTCTATAGCTATTGAGATGATTTTATTTCTTTATTTTCCTAATAGGACAAGTTACATTAATTAAACCAATCTTGCTTTTCCAGATAAACCTTACTTGGTCATAACTTATTATTGTTATAGTACCTTTCTGAAAATACTAATATTTAGACTACCTTGAGGTCTGGTTACAGTGACTATTTTTTCTTTTGACAATTTTTGTTTTGTTTTGCTTGTTATTTTTCTTGTTGTGTGTGTGTGTGTGTGTGTGTGTGTGTGTGTATTTCTTAATTTTAGATTCAATGACAGACAGTATGTATTAAAAAGAATGATAGAGACTGATACAATTCTTATTTATACCCAGAAAAAGGCAGGTCTCATTTTCTGTCAAACTTTTAGTATGAAAGTTTGATCAATAATTTTGTATTTTAAATTGGCTGAGCGCTGATGTTGCTTTAGTTATATCAGCACACCACTAGTTTCAAATTCACCCAGCAACACACTTCTTCAGCCTCCTGTTTAGTATAGGTACTGAGGTGCCAGAAGGTGTCTCTCAGGTCCTTTGTTCTGCCTAGAGACCTCTGAAGGCCCTGTGCCCCTGCTCACAGGAGTGGGTCTCTCTCAGTATTTCTGGTCCGCATCCCTAGACTGCCACTTCCTGACACTTGGTGTAAAGTCAGGAGAGTAGGGTTTCTCTGAGTTCTGACCCACCTTTTAGACTTATGTAGGTCTTATGCAGCTGTGGCTTTCTTAGCTGTCCTCCCCAGATGTAGACAATGCATCAAACTTAGCATATGGTCCACAGTCAAGGGTGAGTTCTCTTGGTTTTTCTGCTCTGCCCTCAGCCTTAGGCAGGCCCCATGTACCTATGCTTCAGAAAGATGTCTCTCAGTGCTCTGATGCTCCCCTTGTGGTAGACTGGTGCTGCCTAATATTGAGTAAGTTCTGGAGCATGGAAAGTTTTCAGTTCTCCTGCTTTACCTTCACACTTAGGCACATTGCATATTCCTGCATTCTTCACAATTCTTGACTCTTTCCCAGTTGCAGATTGTCACTCCCTGCTGTTTGGTACAAGGCTTGAAGGGTAGGGCAGTTTTCTCCATTTTCTGCCTCCTTCCACGTTTAGGCAGCTGGCGGATTGTGTTAGATTCAATCTGCCATTGGCTCAGATCTTTTAAGACAGGATCAGGACTTTTCATTAATCTGGGCTTGGGATTTAAATGTCAATGAGACTTCAGATATCTCTTTATGCTTCAAAAATAACAAGCAAAACAAAACAAAATTCAGCTTTCTGAATTTTGGGATAGCTCTCTCTGCTTTATAGTCTGGTTGCTAGATTTTTATGTCAAATTTTTCTCTCTGGTCATTCATCTAGTTTTTGTACTTTGTGTGGTCTTTCTTTTCCCTTTTGTCCCTAGACAGCTCGTTCTTGGTGAAAGACTGCTATACCTCAAAAGGATTTATCTCAGTTCTTTTGCCCTGATCCCTGCCTTCTGCAGGCCACTGTACTACCCTTAGTGAAATCCTGCAGTATCTCAGGGACACATCTTGTAGTTCTCTTCCTGCTTCCTGTGAAGGCCCAAAGTGCCTTGACAGGATCCTGTCTCCTGTCCTGTCTCTAGCCATTGAAAGCCTCTGCCTTGCACTAATCAAAGGCCCCATGAATCTCATGAAAGATATTTCTCAAGACTTCTGCCCTGCCCCCAGCATTCTGTGTATTATCCCTATGTTTTTGGTGAAGGCCCACTGGAAAAAATTAGAAAATGGATGCAGACTCAATTTATAGCTGGGGTTTTTTGAGACTTCATTCCACCATCCTAGCCAACCAGTAGGCATCAGAGTCCTTCAAAAGTTCAGCTGACTTCTCACCCCATCCACCAGTGGACTCATCCTTTCCCCACCTTGGCCAGGGCTTGAAGCAGTCATAAGCTTCTCTCTCATGAAATTAATCTCATTTAAGTTTTTTTTTTTTGCTCCACAGTTTCTGATGAGTTTCTTCAAACTGTAATTATGTAGCTTGTCTGGATTTGTTTCGGTGTATAGGTGAAAGCAATGATCTCTTGCTACTTTTTATATCCTACAGGAAGTAAATGTCTAAAAATTGTGTAAAAATTATATAACTGCAATTCTATTAGAAAAAAAAAAACTACTGGTCACCTTTTCTAAGTCAGTGGTTCTCAATTAGGGATGTTCTTGCTCCCAGGAGACATTTTTGATTGTCAGGGTGGAGGAAACAGTGTTATTGGCATCTGGTGAGTAGAAACCAGGGATCTCGTTAAATGCCCTACACTGAGCAGAACGGCCCTCAACAACTAAGAATCATCTGAGTCAAAACATTAATGGTGATAAAGTTGAGAAACCTTGTTCTAAGGGAATATGAACAAATGCCCGTAGTAGATTCAGTATTGTTTTTTTAGTAAGTTCTGGTGGTTATCAAGCAAATCAAAATGGAATGGAAGAGAAAGGAAGAATATATGTATTATCTCTGTGATCCTGGGAAGACAGCAAGTGAATCGTACACATTGCTACATCTCCTGTCGCAATGACTTGCCATAGTCAGGTCAATAACCTGACTATGAATGAATATGTAATGAATGTGTGAGTGAATGGTTCAGTGAATGATGTTAAGATGTCACCTGCTATGTGATAGGCCTTTTCTATGAAGTCTTTCCCTGAGCACTCTAGTACTTGTCAAAGGACTAGAGTATTTAAAATATGTGTCCCAGGAGTTAGTACAGTTAACTCCTGCTTTTAAAAGTTATCTAGTTGAAGCATCCCCTCACTAAGTTAATATGTTCTTTCAAAACCATCCTTTTAATTCTATATTTGTTACTGGCTACTACTGTGAGGCACTGTGTTGGGCTCTAAGATGATATGTTGACTACTGCATGGGCTTTGCCTTTGAAGTATCCTTTCTAGTACATGCTTGACAGAAAAGTATGTATCCTGGAGTCACTAAAGTCATGTTTATGATTATGGTTATTCTGAAAGTACAGCCTCAAATACTGTTGAAAATTCTGAAAAGATAAAGAGAGACAACTAAGTTTGCTATAGTGTTGATTAAAAGTTTAACTCACTTGCTGAAACTAGCATTTTTATTTTACCAGTTATCAGTAGAAATTCATATTTTCCAATATTATTTTGGGGATAAGATGCAAATCTTAACCAATTTACCTAAACAGAGAAGTATTTTGAATTACACTGATGCAGTTGCTGGCTTTTATTTTTATTTAATTATTTATTTATTTATTTTTGCTTTAGTTATCTGATGAAAATATTCGAATGGATGATTTATTATTATTTTTGAGTCCTGAGGCTTTTTCACTGGGGCCTAAATAGTTAGTAAGGAAATATTTTTCAAATATATTCCAATTCAAATGATTTAAGTAAATTATGTATGTATGTGTAGGCATGAATATACATGCTTTGCATTGTATGAGAAAGTTCCAGTGGTTTTCTTTTCCTTTGACAAACTTTTCAGACTAATTAATAATAAATAATAATAATTAATAAACTTTCTTCATCTTTTTGATAACCCTTTTAACTCCCCCCCCTTATTTATCCATTTTATTTTTCTATAGATACCCTGGATTTGTGAGATTTAGACTCTTTCTTAAAATCACTGTAGTTTTAAGAGTTCTGGTTGAGGGGTAAGGACATGGTATTGCCAGTCCTCAGGCACAGGCATTTAGAGCGCATGTCTGTTTCAATCAAACCTACCCGGAACTAGGACCTCTGCCAGCTCCATCTACTCATGATCACACTCTATGTATTCACCTCCCAGTTAGGTCATCGTGAATGAGGTCCCCTCAGTGGCCATGTAAGTTGAAAGGGGAAAACCCCATCTGAAATGAAGAAGCCAGTTTGTGGTTAGAACAAAGGAGTGAAAGGCATACAGTGACTAGTGACTTGTTTCTATGGGGCTCGGGGACTAGGCACGTCTCAGGTGTGATTCATGAATATGGAATGTGTTCAGTTAGCTTAGGGAGGCCACAGACTGTATTTGCTATCCTTGTAGAAAGTGCCCTTTATTCAGCCGAGAGCCCAGCCTACTAAACAAAACTGCATGATTCTGAATTTGAAAGAGACGTTCTCTAAAGCAAAGGCTGGAATCTTTGTTCGTCTTGGTGTATTTACTCTGTAGTAGATCATGGAAAAAGAATGTCCTTTTAATTTCTCATAAAATCAGGACTTAGGAATCCTGAACTTGTCAATGAAAAATGAAGCCCACATCAATATGCCTTCTATTACAAATTATGGTTCCTCCATACTGGTCTCTTTTCTCCTTTACTCTGCTAAAAGGGACAGGGTTATTTGCCCTTCAAGTCAACAGTGTATAATTATCATGGAGATGAGGTCAGCAGATACATGACGAGTGCTTAAAGTGACAAATTGAAACCTCACCTCTCTCTTCTGCCTTTCTAACAAGGATGTGATGAGGAAATACAGGGACAGGGAGGCACCCAAACCACCCACCCACCTACCCACCTACCCACCACCAGTCTAGCAGGTTATCTCACTGCTATAGAGGTGGCCCTGCCTTTGTCTTCTCAGTTTGTAGTACCCCCAGGGGCAAGGCATCTAAAGTGAGTTTGCCTATCACTTCTGGGTGGTAGGAACCCTGCCAGTTCATGGTGGGAGATTCATAGCTGAGGAGGGACCTTGTCAACATCCTGGGGGTGGTAGCAAGATCTCACTCATTAAGTGTTTGTTTCAGGAACCAACTGTCTAATTAGGACTTTTTTTCCTGATAGAATTAGAAGTATACCTTTTTATAAAAAATGGCTTAAGAAAAAGAAATGAGATTAGGGTGACCATATGACAATCTTTTAACATATGGTAGCTGCTGAGACCTAGACAAGAGTAATATCCACTTCTAGCAGAAAGAATTACTTGCTACTTGATATCAAGACTAAATAACATTGTGAAATTTTATTCCCTGGTTATTTTAAAGAACACGATAAAGCATAATTTCTCTACAATTAGCAAAATAGAGGAAGCACACAAGGGATGATTTATTCATTTACTCAGGAAAGTTAATTCAGCACCTGCCAAGAGACAGGAAGTGTGCAAGGTTGTTCCAGAGAATACTGTTAATTGGACCCAGCCTTTAACTCTCATGTAGCTTATAATCCACCTACCATAGAATTTGATGACTTACTGAAGTTTTTAATTTAATATAGAAAAAAACATACTCAGTAATGTTGACAAACTAGATTTTAATGGCTGGCATTATATATAGATCAGGCTAGATGGTAGAGATCTGCTATGCTTTGTAGTTTGCTTTTTAAAGATCCGTCATCTCACAGATGAGCTCAGTGTGTCAGTTCGGCTCTTTGGCTTTTTATGCTGCTGCTTTATTGCTGCCCTCCATTCTTAACTCTGCATCCGAAGAGCTGTTGACAGGGAGGTGGGGAAAGTAGAACACATGACAGACAATCGGCAGTAGCTATTGGTCAGTAGTTACTGAATACAAATCTCTTTAGCCAGTGTTGTAGGTTTGAGGAACTGACTGAATTAGGTAATTCATCCATATTCTGCTCAGTGTGATTAGATAAATTGCTAGGGCAAATGTATATCCTGGAGTGATATACAAGCGCAACATGTGCCAGGTACTAAATAGAATATGGAAAGACTAGATTCCCATCCCTGAGAAGTTTCCGTTCTCCTTGGAACACTAATATTCCTCCTCTTCCCTGAGACTACCTCAGGCAATTTAATTGTCAAAGCAAAGGAAGGCTCAGAAACCTGTACAAACTATCCAGGAGTGAAGGGAAGAAAGAAGAGAAGAAGAAAGGTGAGGATTTTATTATTGTCTCTTGCAAGAACTACTGACACTTAAACTTCTGTATTCCACTTCCAAATCCTGGGTTCTTAGTTTGCACGCAGTTTATAAAACTCAGAGAAAGCATCAATTTATTAGCCCCAAATCTACACAGTGTGGTTCATCAAGAGCGTAAGGTAAAGATTTCAGTTCTTTCAGTTCTAATCTAGCGATATTTGCTAAGTGACAGACATGTGCTAATGCTAAAGATGTGGGATAAGCAAATGTCATGTTAGGAAGTTTACATTTGCTGGAGGACATCATCATGAACAAATGGAATTATATTAGACTAAAAGAAATATATGCTAAATATAGGTGTGATAAGATGTAGACAATTTTGATCAGCAGAATTCTTTATTGAGAAAATACTTTGTTTGCATGAATTGTTTGGAGTAAGACTCCAAACATACTCTAGTAATAATGGATGGTTTCTACATTACCTTAAGGAAAGAGCGAATCTTGTTAACCAAAGAGCATTTTATATCTGAACACTACGACAGATTTGATTATGTGCTTTTTGGGAGTAGTCGCTGGAATAGAGATGAATACCTTTGCATAGTATAAAGGGAAAAATATTAAGTCAGCATGGAGCAGGGATCTGGACAGAAGAGAGCTATCTACTAGACAGCATAATGGTCTAATGCTGCTTTCAACATGGCTGGCTGTGGTACTGTAATATACAGTCATGTGCTATCTAACAACATTTAGGACAACCACAGACCTCATGTAGGACCATGGTCCCGTAATAAGATAATGGAGAAAATGGAGAAAATTCCTATCACCGAGTGATGTGGTAGCTGCCGTTACATTGTAGTGCAAAAGCATTACACACATGTCTGGGTTAACACTGGTGTAAACACACCTACTTGTTGCCAGTTGTAAAAAAGTATAGCACATACAATTATGTACAGTACATAATACCTGAAATGATAATAAATGATTGTGCTACTGGTTGTATTTACTATTCTGTATTTTTTACCATATTTTAGAGAGTACTCTTTCTACTTATTAAAAAAAGTTTGCTGTAAAGAGTATGCTGGCAGAAACCTAATACATCCCATATTTACTGCATCTCTTGATTGCATTATTTTCTCTTGCGCTTGATTTAATCTCATTTTGTTTTGTACAGTAACATGCTTATAGCCTGGGGGCAATATGCTATACCAGTGTAAGTGTGTGGTAGGCTGTATCATCTAGATTTGTGTAAGCGCATGCTATAATGTTCATACAACGAGGGAGTTGTCTAATGACACATTTCTCAGAAGGTATCCTCGTAAAGTGGTACATGGCTCTAAATAGTCCCCTTCTTTAGGACTGTCAAAGGAATCTCTGGTAAAGTAGGCAATGGTTAATATGGCTTTTGTGTGCCTTTTTGAAGAATTTGAAACCTCATTTGAAGTTCTGTCCGGGTTGGTGGTAAGAGGGTGAAAAAATCGGCCTGTGCAGATTCCATTACCAGTAATGACTACCAACAGCATCAAGTGTCTGGCTTGTGGAAATTGGCTCCTAATTGATCTTCTGTCTTTCACCCTTGCTCTCCAGTGGTGTTTTCTACACCAAATAGTCTAAACGATCCTTTAATAACATGAATCTGATGGCAGCAGACATCTTTTCAAAACTCTCCAATAGCATGCATTTCATTTAAAACAAAATCCATTTTCGTAACCATAGCTAACAAGTTCCTACTTGTTGGGTCCCTGGCTGCTTCTCTGAGCTCATTTCCTGCCGCTCCCTTAATTCTTACTCTGCTGCAATCTCATTTTCTTCTCATTGCTCAAACACTTGAAGCACTTTCTTATGTCAGACATTTGCATTTTTGTTTGCTCTGCTAGGACATCATCCTTCAAACAGCCACCTGATTCATTTTTCCTTTCTTTCATGTCTTTTATCAAATGCCATCTTCTTGTTAACATCTTACTAAGGATTCTTAGTAAATATTCTTAGTAAGTATTCCTCTACTCTCCTCACGCCTGAGTTGGCTCTATTTAATTTACAAAGTTTATATATTTGTTTGTTATTATCTCTCTCCCCACCCCACCACCTATGTGGAATGTAAATCTCATAGGAGCATGAGCTTTGTCAGTGTTTGGGAGCTATATTTCCAAAGCCTAGAATTGTCCCTGTACAATTGTCCCTGTACAAATGTAGGCAAGCAATAAGTACATATTGAATGAGTGGGTGAATGAATGAATGAGATTGTACAGATAGAGACCATAGAGTAAAAGAGAAACTTGAAATAGATTAGAAACCTAGCCAGCAACTAAGGTTTATAAGAATAGTGGTAGAGAATTGTTTCCAAATAATCCTATTCATTCTTTAAAATTTTTTACTAGGAACAAGGCACATAAGTGATATGCTTTGTTTTATCAAAAGGATAAAAAAAAGGGATAAATCCTCTGAGGGAGGCAGAGGTGAGAGGGTAGGTCTGTCCCTTTCCCTGAAGATGCACAAGTGGCCTCTGGGCAATAAAATTCCAAGGTAGGAAGCCTTGGGAAGGCAACTTAGGCAAGTGTGTATCATTATCCATGCACCAGGTCTTCCTGTCTTTTCATGCCATGGGGCTCAGGGCACTTCTTGTTCAGGTAGCTGACTACGGTCTCTTTAGGTTGGAAGCATAGAGAATAAGTTGTAGTTGTGACTGCTTAGGGAGCAGGGCAGAGAATGAAGAAGAGTGGAAAAGAAAGAGGAAAAAAAAATAGTGAAGCTAAGAGGGTTTTGGAATAAGTATGATAAAAAAACCCCAGCCGGGTGAAATATGAAGGTGATGTAGAATTTACTCACTTTTTCTCCACTAGGGTATTGCTCTTGCCAACTCTATCTTCTCCATCCTATTTTGGATCACCAACTAGGAGAAGAAACACAGCAGTTACTTGGGTCTTTGTATTTCTGAATCACAGATACTTAGGCTACAACTTAAATTTTAGATAATAAGACACTGCAAATGATATATATGACAATAACAGTGATAATAATGGCTCATGATTCTTAAGTGCCTCCACTGACCAAGCTTAATAAAGCCTCTTTCCATATATTAGCCCCAATCTTTACATCAGCATTATAAGGTAGGGATTATCCCCATTTTAGATATGAAGAAACTAAGGCATGGGACACATCAAATGAATCTAGAACTTTTGCATTCTGGAAAGTCTCCTTTGATGTATCTCTCTCATAGAAGCTGACATGCAGCCTTACGTAGAGTTGAGAGTTACTCTAAGTAGTAATGAATTGAAGAAAAGTAGAAAAGCTATAAGAACTAGATTCTCATTATCTTTGACATAATATCTTTGGCACTGTACTTTAATAAATTTCTGGAGTTAAGGGAATAAATAAAAATGTCAAAAATTAATGATTGCAAGCAAGAGGAGGGACTCATGTGAATTCATCATTCCCCCTACCCTACCTTACTTAAACCCTATGTTAGAATGACAATATTGTGGGTTTAAAAAGTGTGAATTATTAGACGTAAGGGGACTTATTTCTTTGGGGAGGGTGGTTCAACTATTAGAACGGCAAAGGAGAATCTTCAGCAAGCTCTGTAGTTGCTGGGTAAAAAAAAAAAAAAAAAAAGATGATAGAAGAGAAAACCTCAGGGAGTAAAAGGAAGTAAAGATTTGTTCTAAAATCAACTCTTGATTACTTATTATCAAGGGGCCCAGAGTGAAGAAAGGGACATAGAAATGTAACAAACAAACAAAAACACAACAATCTCAGAACCTCATTTTCATTTCCTCCAGCAAAACTGCTTAGGAGACTATTAAAAAGTCACTAAATTTATAGATTATATTTTAGTTTCCTTCTGTGTCTTTCCTCTCCCTTTCCTAATACAAAAATGGACAGATAGAGGGAACTCAAGACTTTATCATAGAATGATTGAGATTTGGTTGCTTGTAGTTTTAAAGGGAAAAAAAAGCTCATTCTCTAATTTCTTTGTGTGTGGCTGAAAGCTGTCTGGTCTATCAGGTGACCACATTAAAAGCTTGCTAATTCGTCCATTAAAAGATTTGTCAACTAAACAGCCCACCACACAAGAGCTGCCTTAGGCTTCAGAGGAAAAAAGCCAAAACAAACATCAGTGGGGCCCTTGGATTTGGGTCACTGGAAGGAAAGGAAAAAAAATGTCTACGGCGCCTGGCTCCAGTTATCTCTTCCCAGCCTGCTGCTCTTGGCGTTGACTGCTGTGCGGCCAAGCAGCCGGATGAAGTTCCTTGCTGAGAGGACCCAACCATTCACTCACCCCTTACTTTCAATTCTTTCAACCATTTATTCATCCATTCATTCAACCTCAGCTGACTTCTTCTGTAACTCTACAAGCTGGGTTTGAAGGGAATTTAGAGCACCTGTGAAGAGTCTCAGATGAACTAGATTATAATTAATGTCGCTACACTTTGCATATAAAAGAAATGCTTCTGTTAACATAGCAGTGAAGTCCTTGCCAGGAGAGGACGAATAACCCAGAAAACCATAACATTTGAGGCCTAAGCTTTCACCTATTTAGCTCTTATCACAGTGTAGCGTAACCGCCTACTTATCCGTGTTCCACTCAACAGTCAGCTCCTTGAGGTCTTGTATCCCAGCACCCAACACAGTTCTTGGCAAACAGTAGGAGCTTAACAAATATTTGTTGAGTAAATTGAATGAGATTGGGCAGATTCCCATGATGTCAGCTCATGAGGTCTTTTTTCATGAGGTAGCTCAACTCAGCAGCTCCTCTGGAGGATTCTAGGATAAGTGAATACCTTGGGGGCAGGGACCACCTCTCTTTCAACCTTGTATCTGAAGCACACTGTTTGCTTAAGAAATGAGTGAAGATCTGTATTGCTCAAGGGGTGTGTGTGTGTGTGTGTGTGTGTGTGTGTGTGTGTGAGTGAGATAACCTTTTCGGATATTTCTACCCCATCTTCAGCTTGGAAGGTCTTCAGGAGATCAGCGCAGATGCCTGGATTTTCCTGAAAACCTCCAGAGAGAATCAAATCGAGGGCACGTTCTACAGGCCATGCTAAGCTGCTAGCAAACAGATCAGTGATGCAAGGACTTGGCCAGTAGGGCAAAAAGGCCAAGCCCTATCAGTTTGGGGATAGAAATAATAAGAGCAGAAGAAATGGCTTTACCAAAAGTATTTCATTATGACTTCAAGAAAACCACCTAGGAAACACACAGCCCACTGCTGATAACTACGAAAACAGGAAATGGACAAAATTAAATATAAGATGAAGAAATAAATGAGTAGTTTAATAGGAAAAAAAGAGGCCTAGGGCTCTTAAATTTATCATGACTCTACCTTACTCAAGACCACTCATAAAAATAAATTCAATATGAACTTGAATTAAATACAAACATTAAAACATAAGAATTATAAGAAAATATAAGAGGATTGCTTTTATCTGACCTTTTGAAAGGGAAACTATTTTTAAGCACAAAAGCAAAAGCAGAAAGCCAGTTACAGCAGCACCTTTATGTATTATATTAGAATACATAGAGAGAGCTTCATTTTCTTCTTTAAGACTTCATTTTTATACTTTAAATAAAATATATGACTGTCGAAATCAAAACAAATAAAAACATGCAATTAATAATTAAACCAAATGAAAAAAGGTATGCATTTGTTCCCAACATGGCACACCAGACAAAACACCATCCCATTTCCCCCTCAGGTTGTCTCTTTTGTGTGTGTTTGCTATTAAATTTCCAACCTACCTTCAAAAAATTGCATAAACACATATGCAGAGGAATAAGGAAGGCTCAGAAAGTACATAGCACACTTCATCTCTGGTCCTGGAGCTTATCGAGAAAGATCTATATTTTTAGAAGCCCCTTTCCTAATTATCCTAATGTCCAAGTATTTTCATCTTGAGAGAAATTCCTTCTTTCATTCATTGTCCCTAACTCCCCTCTTACATTTTACACTTGTTCCTTCCTATTTCTTAGCATGGCATTCCAAATTTCTCACAGTGGTTTCTAATAACCTGTATTGCTAGCCCTCTGCCTCCTTTGGCACAAACACACATAATATGCTTCATCTGCCATCTATTACACTTTAGACCGTCATATTGTTCTCTCTGCCTGAATTTTCATTTTTTCTCTCTTTCCATCTAATAAATTTCATTCATTTTTAAAGAACCAATTCAAAAAGATTTCATGCATTATCAAGCCTTTCCTAATGCTCTCTGTCGGAGGGCACCTCTCCCTTCTCAGTTCCTAAAACAGTGTCCCCACATGCCCATTTTTCTACTTTATCACATTACAACTATCAGCTGCATGTGGGTTTATATCCCTGACCTAACATGCTCCTTAAGTCTAAGTCTAATTCAGCTTTGTGTCCCCGACGTCTTACACAGTGCCTGAAATAGAGTAGATACATCTTCGTTTTATGAATGAGTGAATGACATTGTGAATGACAAAATAAAAACTAGTTGTTCCATTCCTCTATGAAATAGTTTTTAATTCTTTAAGGTGGAGTATCAAACCATTCTTTAGCATTTGGCCTGAGAGAATTTTCACTTTAAGTCACGTTTGTTTTATGTCTCATTTTTCAACCTTTTGCATATTGGAATCTGATACCTCTAGAATCTGAATCACAGGATTTACCATAAAGTATCCATAAAAAAGTCAAGGAACACTCCAGCCTTTGGGTTCTATTTCTTGTTATTGTGTATTTAAGATTCAGCTATTTCCAGTTACTTAGAAGTAAATAAATTCCTAGAGGTTTCCCTTATTTGTCTGAATTAGTATATTTATTCCTATGACAATTATTATATTACTTCTGTAATTCCAAAGAGCAGCTAGAAAGCTTCCAGAATAGGTGTCATGTTTTTTAATGAGTAACTTATTTACTTAACCACAAAATTGGCCCACTATATGCTAATAGGCAACTACATTTGCTGCCTTTCTTTCCTTTTTTTTTAAATTTTATTTTTTTATTAATTACTTTTTTTATGGTGACATTGGTTAACGAAATCCAATAAGTTGCAGCTGTACATTTTAACAGTGAGACATATATATATATATATATATATATATATATATATATATATATATATATATATACACACACACAACGTTGTGTGTTCACCTCCCGCCACATATTTGACTCCTTTTACCCCATCTACCTCCCCTTCTTGAAGGCCAACCAAAAGTCTAGAGGCATCGAAGGTGAAGAGCTAGCCTGAAAGGACCAGTTTATTAACTGGTGATCAATAGGTAACTTTTATTTTATTGAGGGTTACCCTGTACCAAGTACCTATCATCTGTTATCTTTATATAATATAATTCACAATAGCCCTGTTTTATTATTATTAATTTATCATTATTCACAGGTATAAAAGAGAGCCTTAGACAGGTTAAATCATTTTCTATAGCTCACATAACTAATAAATAGAGATACAGCCAAAAGCTCTGCAGATTCCAAAGCACTTGTTCTCTTTGCTATACCTTGTTATCTCATAATAGTGGAAATTTGATAAGTCAACAGGGGATGATAGTGAGTTTTTATCAGAATCTGTTAGGGTTCCTTAAAGCACTGCACTCACCATGAAAAGCAAATCCTCTGAATGTCCAGGGTTTCTCTTAGGTAGACTGATTCACTGAGCATCTCAATAGTTATTCCCTCAGGAGAATCAGATGTGAGCAGGTGCCAACTGCGCCCAAGGTGGTTACCAGCACTGGAAGGTGATAGGAATCTGTTCTGTTCTGCAATTAACTCCAGCCTTTTATTTTTTACTCAGCAGCCCAGATTTTCCAATTGTCCCATTTGCACAGACCAAAATTTTAGTCTTTGCTGCTTTCAGAAGTTCCTTATTTGTGTATTTCCACCACCACCCCCTTTTTTTTTTTTTTTTTTTTTTTTTTTTTTTTTTTTTTTTTTGCTTATTTGGGAAGGAATGAGGTAAGGCCACATCCAGACTTTCCATGTGGGTCAGAATTGGTAAAGTGACCCCTTTCTTTGCAGAGTCCTGAAGGGCAGAGCTTGGCTGAGAGTTGACATGATCTCACGTACCTGCTGACAAATAAACAAAGGAATTTTACTCGTAGCCCTAACAATAACAACAAAAATCTTCTGTAGTCACATAGCCCTGCTGGCCTTGAACATGGAAGAATTTAGAAATAATCCTCGAAGCTCCTGTGTAGGCAACTAAATTTCACCTGCTCAGCACAGGGCTATGCAGGGAGGAATGTAGGGTTTATCTCCAGACCTTCACCCCGCACTTCTCACCTAAGCAGTGGTTTATCAGTGGCCAGCTGATAAGGGCTTTCCCTTATCACTTTCTTCACAAGGAAAATTTGCCATTTAACAGATAAAGTGGGGAATCCACAAGTCTAATTTAGTGTTAAATGTTTATTTCCTCTGTGTAGTTCTATTTCACAAATTTTTTTTCTTCCTGGTTAGAATTGATGAATTACTTAAACAAACACTTAGTGAGACCTTTTTTATTCCAAACACCAACAAATGTAAACTCTGGCTGCCATGCACATGTTACTTACCTTCTTCATCCAGGTAGCTCCTTGTTTGAATCAGACAGCACCCAGAGATTCATGGGCTGTTCAGTCTCAAATAAATATTAGAGAATCACATTAACAGCAATAATAGTACTAATAACATTTATTGGGCCAAGACTTTTACTAATTTTTTTAGTTTTTTTTTTTTTTTTTTTTTTTTTTTAGGTAAGGTAACCCTTCGTTGACCTCACAGATTGCAAGGACCTTGTCAATTTACAATCTTTTTATTTTTTACGCCTACAGCACCTGGTCTTCCTAGGTGGTCTCCCATCCAAGTACTAACCAGGCCCGATCCTACTCAGCTTCCGAGATCGGACAGGATTAGGCTTGTTCAGGGTGGTATGGCTGTAGACCTTTTGCTAAATTTGTATGTTTTATTGTTTCATTGAAACCTCAGAACAGTCCTAATTATCTCCATTGATTGGAGAAGTGGGCTGAAACTAAGGGCGGTAAAAATTTCGCCAAGCCCATCCTCCAGCCCATTCTGGCAGAAACATGGTGCCGCCCTTCTAACCCAGTCCTACTCCCTCAACGCAACAAAAGCATGAAGACATGGTGACAGCCTTGAGTCACACAGAAGGTTACTGGCCACATTGCTTCTGCTGTTAACGGACTGATAAAACACACAATTCTCTGAGATTTAAAGAAATGAAGGTGTGTATTTAGAATGATGGTTCTTACAGTTATTTAAAAGCAGGGAAAACTGGCTCCTTCAGAAATCGGAACACCTAGGTAGCTCCTTTAAATCCGTTGATGTGTGGTGAAGAGATTTGCAAAGCTGGTGATGCAGATAACTGACACTCATGATAGGGAAAAAAGTTAACAAATAGGGCTTCCCAATCTTTCCTTTTATAGTTCTTCCCTTCAATCCTGCCCTTAGCCCTGTTCTGCTAGAAACACTTTCTTTGCTCTCAGTTCTTACTCCTCCAAGACTGTAAAGGAAATTCTGAGTGTGTCTGCTTGCACCTGGCTTTTGTGATGTAAAATAGGGAAAGTAGAAAGAGAGGAGACCGAGGAATTGAGACAGAAATTTAGAGCCAAGGGAGAAAAAGGAAGAAACGAGAAGGAATCCAAAAAGCTGGGGCCAGAGGAGGCTGTGTCTTTGCAGAGAGCAGGAATACTGAGTTGAGAATGAGGGATGAAAGATGGAAGTATGAGGTTTGCGAGCAGCAGCAGGTGTGTAAGGGATCTGGAGAGAAGAGGACAGGAGTTTTAAGAGGGATTTCTGAAGTTGGCGAATTAGACTTTCCTCCTGAAAAATTTCTCAAGAGACACAGTAATGATTGCAATTACTTTTCAATTTATGTTGATGCAGTAACAGGACACATGGAGCCCTTATTTCTACATGAGTTGCACAATCTTTTCCAAGCATTTATCAACATCTATTTTGTCCTAAGATGCAAAGATAAACAAGAGCTTTACCATTATGATTTCACTTATATGTGGAATCTAAAGAACAAAATAAATGAGCGAACAAAACAGAAACAAATGCAGATACAGAGAACAAACTGATGGCTTCCAGATGGGAGGAGGTTTGGGGGACTAAATGAAAAAGGTGAAGGGATGAAGAAGAACAAATTGGTAATTACAAAATAGTCATGGGGATGTGAAGTACAGAACTGGTACTATAGTCAATAATATTGTAATAACTATGCATAGTACCAAGTGGGTACTAGACTAATCAGGGAGATCAATTCATAAATTATATAAACATTTAATCAACATGCTGTACACCTGAAACTAATGTAAAATAATATCGAATGGCAAATCTAATTTAAAAAACAGATGTTGCCCTTCCTACCTAAAATATAGGTAGAACTTTGCCCTTCTTGGCTGTGTGCCTGATAGATAGATCTGCACCCAATAGGAAACAAAACAAAACAAAACAAAAACAAATTCAAGGTTCTTTGCCTGGAAGGGATGGACTATATAACCCCCAGTGTTAGAACTGAGCTGAAAGGCAAATTGATTCCACTCTTTCATTTTACAAATAATGAAACTGATGCACAGAGGTGAAGTGGCTCACTCTCCCAGGGTTATGGTGCAGCAGGACCCCAAGAGGGACTGAGACACCTCACCATCAGTGTCCTCATACAGTGAGGCTCTAAATCTTTATTAAATGAATCTGAGACCCCTGCATGGAATCCTATCTCACTGATCCATAGTGGAAGTGGAAGGAGTTGTCAGGGACTGTGAGAGGGCCTGGGAACACGCTAGAGTCTGGAAGGTCCTTGCACATTGCCATGGTAAACGTCTGTGACATAAGTCACACCCTCACCTGGAAGCAGGGTGAAGGCCTTCTAGGCTGCTCTGAAGTCCTGTACCCTCTTGGATTTGGGTGTGGGAAGCCCCTCCATGTGGACCGGAGGACTCTGGTCATTCAGTATTGCCTTTTGTGGAGGGGAAAGGGACAGAAGGCAAAAGTGGCTCTGCTCTTTTCTGAGGAGTGTGGACCTTCTGCCTCTCCCCACAGCCTCATCAATGGGAGGCCCACTCATGGGTGATAAATTGACACTTGGGAAGATCAAAGGTTCACCAGGACAGTAATTCATTGTGGTGATTTATCAGCTGTTTGGGTTTGTCCTTGTGGGGAAAGAAAAGACAGTTCTGCTTGAGGTGCCACCAAAATGCTGCCTTCATGGCGGTGGAGCTGAGGAGGCTGGGCAGCTGGACATGCCCCACCCGGGCTATTCGTCAATGGTGTCAGTCATTCTGACACCTGACTTACTTGTTCATTCAGCACGTGGGAAGGAAGTATTCCACTGGGTGATAATGTTGTGTGAACCGACCTTTCTCTGTCAGCCCAGCAGTGAGCCTGCTACCCTCCTGCAGAGCAGCTCAATCTCTGGAATGCACTGTCAGGACAGAAGAATTGGGGTGGGGGCAGATTTGGTTGTCACCAATGATTCTTCAGGGCTGTGGGTCTGCCAAAGTCCCAGCAGCTGGAGGGAGTAAGCAAGTGCTTTCCCTTTCTTGCTTTCAGATGTGTGGGCCTCATCCTGGTGTCCTCTCCAGAACCATTAAGCAGGGTATTCTCTGGAAGGCACTGTGACCCGGGTCAGCCCTGGGCTCTGGACACCCCACCAGGGGCCAAAGTAGATGACTGTCATCCTAGCCTTTCCTACTCCTCTCCCAGAAATGCAGGCCACACCATGAATTTACTGTGTGATCTTAACAAGCCACTAAACTTCTCTGGCACTCGGTTTTCTCCAATTATCAATAACTTACCTCTGTCCAGTCTTAATAAACTATTGTGTTTTCCAGTGTGTAGTTTGTGTCACTCTCTGCCACCACTCCATGTCAAAATTCTTAGGGATGTTTCCTTAAAATATGTATTCCAAGATCCCATGTCAAGGAATTCTAATTTAATGGTACTGGGTGGACCCAGGTAACTGACTTGTTAACAAACTCCCAAGATGACATTTTAATGCATTTTGCTTCCCTAAATCTATGTTCTGGTGCTAAACTGAAACATTTCATGTAGTGCTGGATTACGTAATGTATTGTCTTGATTTCTAATTACTTCACTCACGTAATGCCAGTCTGCTTTGACAAGCTTGCAAGCTCCTTGACAGCCAGCACTCTCCTATTTTTTTTCTTTTTCCAAATTACCCTACAGGAGATATGGATTAGAAAAGGGCATGCGGGAACTTTCTAGGGTGACAGAAATATTAGGAGTTTAGGTTAAACTGATGCAGCCATTTGTCAAAAACTCATTGAACTGTAACATGAAGACACTTGAGATTGTATTTCACAGCAGATTATACTTCAATTAAAAAAATTAAATCTATTAATATTAAAAAGAACAATAACACTGACTCAGAATTCACCTACAGATAACACAAAGGCAGCCAGCATGAATCAGAAATGCTTCCTTTAAGGTACTCTGTCAGCAGCATTAGAAAAGTCTCTGTCACTAACAATTTATTTCTAAACTTAACCATTTCCCACCTTCCCCACCAATGGGAAGGCAAGCCAAACATAGCTTCAGCAAGTGGAGTGGGGACTGGCAGAAACTCTAGAATGACTCAAGGAAGCTGAATGGAAAAGGAGGAGTGTCCACCTGTGTATCCCATCCTAGGCTTCTATCTGGCCCACAACCATCATCAGCCCTAGCAGCTAGTTTCCCTCCCTGCGTCTTCTGCTGCTCTCTCCCAAGAAAAGCTGTGAAGACTGCCCATTTCATTTTAGATATTTCTCTTGGGCTGCTTTCACAAATAAAAATTTCATTCATTTGTTCATTCATTCATTCATTCCAATTTAATTAAACATCTCTGTATCAGGTACTGGGCTGGCCCTATAGTTGCAGAAATGAATGAAAAATAGCTTCTGCCCCCAAACCTTCTCAGTCAAGGGGACCTGCTAAGTAACTGTGAAATTTCAGGATAAGATATGAACCATCTGTCACAGGTCCAGTGGGCCTGTGACCCCAGAGGAGGACACATCACTGTGGGATGGGGGGAAATGGTTCCTGAGGCATCAAGGAAGGGGCTCTAAATAGAGGAGGAGAGGCTCTGGGAAGATGGGGTGGCATCATTTTAGCTGGGGGAAGTGATGAAAAAAGAGGCTCTTTAGACCAGGAATTATCTAAGGAGTTTGGACTTTATCCTGAAGCTGCAAATCCTGTTTTTAAAGTTTTTATCCTTAAGTAAAGGAGTGACACGCTTTGTATTTTATTTCCCTCCCCTTTTAACCTAAGGAAATGCACAGTAATTTCTACTATCCTGGTCTCCACCCTAAACTGCAGAAAGTCCCAGGGTTTAGGGTTGTACGCCCTTGGGTGTCACCTTCACCACTCCCCTTTCAGTAATGAGGAAATCCAGAGGCTCAACATGTGAACCTCAGGTTCTTCAAATACGATCTTAATATCTGAATCCTTATCTTCCATAATGATACCTGGGCTCTTGAACTTACTGCTTTTAGTGACTTCCAAACTGTCTTGTTAAATAAACGGTTCCAGTTAAAATAACATCTTGCTCACCCCAAGATGGTTTGTCTGGTAACTTCAACCACACCAAAGAGAGCTGGGAGTAAGAAAGTTTTCAAGTGCATAACTTTAATGTCACTAAATCCATGCTTTAAACATTGTTGGGACGTATTCAGTTATTCAGTTCTTAGAGGCTGATCCACTCATGTTAAACACAACTGAGGCAAGCCTGGCATTTTCCATTTTCAGCCCAGGGCAGTTTAGAGGCAACAACTGAGAGTGAGGGAAAGAACAATTCCATAGCAAGCAGGCAGGAAGGAGAATTCAAAAGACACAGCCACCTGTGGCCACACAGAAGAGAGACAAAAAGGTCTCATACCTCCCCTTGGCCATGTGGGCACTTCTGTCCAGTGAAGCAAAAATTTTCATTGTTTCAACATAACAACCATTTTAATAGTCATGTCAAGGCTACTCACGTTCGTTGTTGTATTCTGTTTAATAAGACAGAAACAGGTATGATATACTTTTTTAAAAAATCCATCATAATGATGATAATATAATAATATTGGTGATTCAGGGAAAATGTTTGGAAATTTCATTTACAAGGGATTATGTCACTCTCCCATGGAATAGATGAATGAAACATTTCTGTGTTCATAAGTTACACTGAATTCTATCAGTTAAATAATGTAGCTGAAATGGCCTTTACAGCTAATCTTACAAATGGAATTTGAAACTTCCATTCCCAGTTTCAACTTTCCTCCATGAATAACAAAGTGCTTAGAAAGGGATCCTTTAACCCTCTTTATACATTAAGGAGTGGCAATGCTTACTGAGGCTGATGTAAGGATCTTTCCCGACACCTGTGAGAAGACACCTTTTCACCCTCAGGACTACCCTGAGAATAGTTGCTTCTCTGCGTTAGGTTTCCAACAGCATTCTTAAATCAAGGGACGATTACAAATGAATCCTATGTAATTAGCATCTGGTGACAATCTGCTGTGACCATAATCAACACAGCTATATGCAGGTGATATATTGGTGGAGTGTTTGGTGGAGATGAAATTCTGACACTTGAGTCTGGGTGAGGCTGGGATCCTTGGATGGTAGCCTCCAAGCTTGAAATCCAGGGAGGGGTGGGGTTGGGCGGGATGGAGTGTGGATTAAAAAGATCTCTATAGGAGCTATCATTTAGTTCTTTGAAAATACCATACTGGTAAAAGCTCTCAACTTCTATTCTCTTTCTAATTGATTATTCTCTATAATTTACAAAATACTTTCAAATATACTACTTTTCCCCCTACATACAATGCTTCTAAAACCCTCCATTTTTTTGTTTTACTTTGGCTCCATATGAAAAAAACACATTCAGAGGAATGGTAAGTCTCTGTTTCTATTAATTGAGGTAACAAAATGGAAATTTCTTCATTGGCTAACTTGTGGTTTTTCTGAAATCTCCTTCTGTGAAAAAATTAGCATAATCAAAGGGGAAAATGAAAGTGCTGTTTTCCTTCTCCATATTTACTAGCATCATTCAAATTCTTTAGAGTTGCTTCTAACAAATCGTTTACTTGGTGAGGTCCAAACCCTTGTGCTGGCTCAAGTCAGGGTTTTGGGTTATTTTTGCTCAGTGACACTTCTCATTTTCTTAGCCTTGCTTTGAGTTGAGTCATATAGAAGCCCAAACAGGAGAGAGCACAAGAGATATATGCTCAGGCCACTTAGCATCTTCATGTTTGTCTTCCTCACCTACTACATGAGGCTAATATACCTCTGTTCAGTGTTGCTTCTCTCACAAGGTGGTATGTGGCCAGTGGGAGACCAGCCACCTGTGAAAGCACTCTTTAAAGTATGAACCCTTTACGTAACACCAAGACAAGGTTTATTTTCTGGTACAGTTATCAATTGCAACTCATGCGGCTAGAATGAGCCCTACCTTCTCCTTGAGGAATTGTTAGAGTTAACCTCCGAACAAATAAACTTGCAGAAGTTATTTATGCATATTTTGGATATAATGTCGAGTCCCATGCTTCTTATCACTTTATACAAAGCTGCTCTCTTGAGAAATTAGTGGCATGGTTAAGGCTATTCAATGTATTGCTTTAGATATTTGCCCTGGGTATTGTTGCAAGCAAGAGGAAGAAGAGCATCAGGAAAGTCTATTTATATCTGCTCTTCACTTGAAATGTTTTCTGATTTCAATGTGTTTGCAGAAGGATCGTGAGTCAGCCAACTCCTGCTGGTGGGGATTCCTGAGGGTATTGTTGCAATGGGTTCCATTGTGTGTGTAGATATGGTCAGTCACACTTCTTGTTGCACTTTGAATTTTTAGCTTCTCACACACTTCCAGTGGGAGAGAGTGAGACTGCAGAAATGTCTGTGGTATGAGTGCAACCTTCCTGGCATGTACAGCCTCAAGAATCTGTGGATTTGGGTGGATGCTTTGCCTTTCACCTGCTTTGCCAAGCTCCCAGCCAGCTGGTATTTCCACAACCTCCCTGTTGTCTGCTGCAGCTGGGGATGTTTTGGCTTTTCACTGATTGGAACTAATTATTAACTCTGTGGGGTAGGTTATCATCTTATGTTAATAGCATTACAAGGGGCTTTAAGATGCTGCTGCTTGATAAGACTTTCTGAGGCTGTTCTCCTGGGGGCTCCCAGAAACCTGAGAATGACACCCTGACCTACACAGGACCAACCTGATTTCCTAAGAAGGAAATGCTTTGCAGTGAAGGCAGGGAGCACCCTGTCCTCAGTCTGGCTTCCTGATCTAACACCAGGAACCTCAAGCGGCCAAACTCCTTTAGGCAAAGAGGTTCAGGTTTCACATAGAGCTGTCCTATTTGGCAAAAATAAGCAGCCTGTTTACTTATATTCGGACTACTCTTCTGAGCTTCCTAAGGACGCCCTGCAACCTGTTGTGCAACCTGCTTGTTGTGAAGTTAGGGGAAGAACAATTCTAGAAAGGTGTCCAAAGTTAGTCAGCCGAGACTATGTATTGAGAGTTCCTTCGGGGCGGACACCACATGGATTCTGGGAGACGGGGAGGGTTAGAGTTCAAAGGGAGAGAGAAATGTGGTCAGGGAGAAGGACTAAAGTGAGGGAGACAGTTGTCCCCACTTTTGCCTCTGAGTAGTGAGTACTGTAGCACAGGGACAGTACCCCAGCCGTGGAACTCTGCTAGGGGTTTAAGGAACATGCTTTCACCCTGACTTACTATCACAGACAGTCTGAGTGAGTGAGGCAAACATGACTGAACTCTTTCCTAGAGACTCAATGCCCAGAGTATACTTGCCACTTTTGATATACAGCAAAAATCTTTAGTTAACTTCAATTGTTCAACATTTCCAAGCACTCAATACTAATTGCTATGAAATTCGTCAGAATGGTAATAAGCTCTAGTGTGAAACGGGCCCTCCCTTTCCACGACCTACACCCCACATTTTTGTCCATCTGTCTGTCCTCCTGGCCAGCTCTCCATCCCTTCTCTCTAGTCGCTCCGCAGCTGTCTTTTCACCTCTTCCAGCAACCCTGGCTCCCGAACAAGCCCGCTCATTGGGAAAGAGCCTAAACCAACTTCATTCACACTAAAAAAATTCAATCTGTTACCTCTTCCAATAATATTGTCATGATTATTATCCTTCTTAGGGAAAAAAAGCTCTAAGTCAAAGGAAAACATATCTAATGGTAAATTTCTGAGAGAAGGGAAACAAGCACTTATTGCGTATCTATGATGTCCCAGGGATCATGCTATCCACATGATCCAATTTAATCTTCAAAACAATCTTCCGAAGAGGCAGTTTTATATTTATTTCCCCAAGAAGAAAAACGGGAGTAACTTCTCTAAAGCTACACAAAGGTTTTGCTAAAACGGCTTCTGGACTAATTGTTCTACCCCTGTTCATCAGGATTCTGGAGTGCATGGAGGTATCTCAGAGCTCCTCCCAGGAAACAAAAGAAGCTGAGCAATTGAGAAGAGAGAATCTGGGCTTTTCTCCTTAGCTTCTTCCACAGCAATGCCACTTGCATACATTTTAATATTGGATTTCAGGAAATCTTCTGTATTGAGAGCTTAACTAAAAAGTAAAATTTTAAAATAACTTCTTTGGAAAAGGGAATTTTTTGAGGAGATTTAAGCAGTGGTATAATGTGGTCATATTCACTTTTTAAGATATCAGCCTGAGGCCGTGTGGAGAACGGATGGAGCCCTGAAACAATTTTCCAAGGAAGAGATATAGAGAATCTGAACTAAGGCAGTAACAGAGGGTGTAGAGACAAGAAAGCAGAGGTGAGAGATGCCAAGGAGGTCTTCTTCTTAAACCCTGGTGACTACAAGCATGGTCTTGCGAACAGAAGCCTCAGCATCATTTGGAAGATTATGAGAAATACAAATGCTTAGGCCCCACAGTAGAACTACTTAATCTGCATTTGACAAGATCCCCAGGTGATCCATATGCCCTTTTGAAATTTCAGAAGCTCTGCCCGAGCCTGCTAGCCCGGCAGAGTCCGCAGAGTCTGATGAAGAAAGACTATTAAGGACTTTGACCCACTTCAGACATTATAAATAGGTGATACCTTTCAGAAGAAATGCTTCCCCCTCAGTAGCTTAGTGGCTATGGAAAGGGCTTTCTGATGCCATGACTTCTACCTAGTGAGCTGGCAATAATGATGTTGATGTCCTACTGCAGGCGATCACAAGAAAGCAAAGTTCTTCAGAAAAGACAGTAATTCTGGGAAAAGTAGAAGGCAGCAGGAAGAGAGGAAGAACATATAGGAGGTGGACTGACTCCGTAAAAGAGCCATAGGCATAAGTCTACAGGAGCCGAAATGAGCTATTGAGGATAAGACGTTGTTGACAACGCTCATGGGGTTACCAGGAGTCAGAGCTGACTCAACAGTAAGTAACACACATTTGCTTTGCTATGACATTTTTCTTTGCTCTGTTGCTACATATTTTTTCAGGCGTCCAGGCCCATTTCCCTGACTATGGGTGTCTTACTGAATTGGTTCATTGTGAACCATTGACACCTAGATTAACCTTGACTTTCTTTTTTTCTCCCCTCAACACATTCTTATCTAATGTTTTATTCTCTCAGGGCTTGCGAATTTAAGCTAAATAATACTCAGATATTTTACTTCTTCAAAGACACATTTCAGTATTAACAGAATCTTAATTCAAAGCCATTAGAGATTATTTTAAGCAACGAATTAATGAGGAAACACTTGGAGGTATGGGGGCCTTTGAGATCCCTGAAACTAGATAGCATCACCTTCTGTTGTGCTTCTACACATGCTTGTGCTCCTGACATTCTTGATCTCAAAATGTGTTCATTCATACATGAAATGCTATGCCCCAGCTCCGCTGCCGCCCCCAGTCTGAGTTAGGTGCCCCCTGTGTGGTCTCCTTGGGCATATCCCCATCACAGTGTGCTATCACATTATACTCTAATTATTGATTTACATGTTCCTCCCACACTTGCTTCTGTGTCTTTTCATCTTTACACCCTCAAAGCATAACAGACTGCCTAGCTCATACCGGAGGCATAATAAATATTTGTTAAATGAGTCAATGAAAGAATGTGACTGTGGACGAGGCTAATTTTGGGGAGTCAGCAGAGTACATTGAGCAGTAGGAGTGCATTTAGCAGTTGGGGATTAGAACTCATGAACTTCTAGCTTTATGCTGAGATCAAGGAGTTACTCTGTATTCTGATGTGGGTGGGTTTTAAGTATCTCTGAATTACTCTTAATACTCTAATGGACCGTTCTGACAAAGTGTAAGCTAGAACCTGCCTCCCCACCTGAACTTTATGGGCGAGCATTAAAACCTGTTGCTCAATGTTATTTTCCCAAAGAAACTTACATACCGCTGACTGTAAAGTGGGTTTGGTCACTTATTTTCACTTTTATGAGTGTTTTATTTTAAGTTGCAGAGGTATTTTTAGCTTGCCTTTACTTTTCGAACACTTAGAGCTCAAGGAACAATAGGCTTACCCTTAGCACAAATCTACTTTACCTCTCTTTGCAGAGAGATTCCCAGGCTTAAGAAATGATGCACTTTCCCACAGTCTAGCTACCCCAAACAAATTCTATGGCAGTAAAAGAGATGTCAAGAATACTAAAGAGAGAAAATACTTTTGTTGTAGCTTTAAGCTTGGAGAACACATTCCTCCCCACCTTTACTTAAATAATCTTTGTACAGAAAGAGGAAACAAAAATAGATCCCTGGGAACGCAGAATGATAGAGTATGTGTGTACATGAATGGACACATGTGCATTTTCATAGTTGGTGTTCTTCTCAGTGATCCTTTGTTGTTGCAAACAAAGACTATAATTTATCCTGATTGGCAAGTGGGCCTTATGCTTGATCTTTTAATTCTCCTCTACTAATGATCCTCAGAACGGCCTACTGCTCACCTTTTCCTTGCCCCTTACCCACTATGAAACACCTGTGAAATGTAGTTCTCACTGTTTATACTCTCGATCCACACAGTGGCCATCTTTATTATTATTATTATTTCAATTTTCCTTTTTCCCACAGCTCTACCTAATGTATATAACATTATTAATGTATTAATGTGTAATCCACAGTTATACAAGGTTACACATTGGTCTTTTCTGGTCATTACCACTTAATACATTATATAAGAACATTGAAAGTATTAACTTTGAAAACAAACTTGAGATTTATTTCCACCCCTTTCCCATGGCAATGAAACTGTTTGGCTTACTAGAAATTATAAGTGAGCCACTCATATGGATCAAGATCGTTTCTGGCTCCCCAGCAGAAGGACTGTAGCCTGCCTCTCTTGCAACATTGAAGAGAAATGCCCTAATTTCATGTTCTGATTATCAGAATTTGATAGCATATGCATGGTCAAGACTGAGACAATCTGAAGATGAATGGAGGTCCTGGAAATAATGTTCATTGAAAAAAGGGTGGCACTAAAGACCTGCTTTTTGGCTCTTCCACAATGTTTCTCAGCACCAATACCAACTTTAGTTATATCACTTTAGTTTTGCCAATTCTCACAACAATATTGTTTCAATTGTAACAGAATTTTTGACCAACTGGAATCTAAGATTGACTTACACAAGCCACGTATGCCTGAAAGATCAATATTTTTCCAAGTTTCTTTGTTGCGTGTCTTGAATTAAATTCATATTTAGGTTAAGATTCATCAACCATTGTGACCTTGGGTTACCACTGCTATTTAATTAATGTAGTTGATCAAAGTAGCTTTCGACACAACAGTGGGTGCCTGGCTATGGTATAATCATGGAAAAACAACAGCTCTTAAATTTATGACATAAACTACATGCTTCATTTATTATAAACTAGTCAAAAAAATAAAACATCAGGCCGAAATTAAAAATGCACTAATCATATCTTAGTGACAATAGAAGATTATTTTTAACATCTACAGAATGGGCACAAATATATTAGGAATCCTTCATTCCTTCATTTTATTAAAAAAATCATAACATTTTGCATTTAAAGTCTCATTCGAAAGTACATCATCACTCGTTCCATTTTGATTCTTTTCCTTCCTTCTTTCCTTCCTTCCTTCCTTCCTTCCTTCCTTCCCTTCCTCCCTCCTCCTCCTTCCTTCCTTCCTTCTTTCCTTTCTTCCTTTTTAGTAAGTGTGTATTTGGTTATTTTGCTGTCTGGAAGATGACAAATTATATAGTTTAGTGACATAAATTACCTGAACAACTTATTAAAAATTTCCTGGCAGAAAAGGCCACCTAATTCCTGTGTTCCCTTCTTTGCTACTATGAGAACTGGATGTTCCCTTCAGAGCCTGGTGAAGCCTGGTTGGGCTGTATTATTTTCATATCCACGGTTAGCTGTTTCCTCCAAAGCTAGTAAGTACTCTCCCACTCACTCTGTCTAAGAATGGTCAGGCCAGACCTTGTTATTGCTCCCTCAGTTATGCTATTCTGCCTCCAGTAATGTTCAGTGTTTGATAGTTTAGGCAAAACAAACAAAAACAAACAAACAAACAAACAAACAAAAACCAGTTATATACCTAGACAATCATGAAATAAATACTATTCATGGCATGTGAGGATTTTATAAATTCCAGCCTGTGATCAGTTTCTACTCTGAAGAATGTGTTCTGATTGTGTCTATCTTTTCTGGCATATCTACAAATAAGATATAAACATAGTTATTAATCACCTGGCACCTTTTAAAGAGACACAATCATCCTACTGTCTAGCTTTTGGTACTATTAAGGTCTGATGTGCAGTTGTGGGAGGTTCTAGTGTTTCCTTTACTGGCTCCAAGTCAGGGATGTTCACATGTTTGCAGACAAAGTCTCAGCCAAACCTTTAAGCTGCTGAGGCTCCTTTTACCTGAACAGAAAGGGGTGGCCCTACCATTTTCTCCAGGCTCATCTCTTGTCTCTTTCATAGTTCTCCTGGAAGGCATGTGTATAAAAGACATTAACTGTGACTAGGAGATAACAAGTGTGGGTAACATAGTCTAAACTTTAGGCGGTAGTGAGCTTACTGATTCTAAGTATTCCAGGGCAGGGAGTGGAAAGGAATGGGAATACCTGCCTTCCTCCTCCTCCATGGTCCAGTCATTCCAAATGTGAGTTTGGTGTTGCCCAAATATCAGAAAATAAAACATGCTCGACACCAAACAGAACAGGGAGTTAAAGCCATCAGTTTCTCTTCCAGGTGGTCAGCTAGTCCCCAATTTCCCATTTCTGGGACTAACACCAGTATCCTAGGTGTGAACACCTGACCCCCTTTACCTTTTAAAGCTTCAGTAAAGTTCTTAGATGCATCTCTTGCTCGTGATCACTACTACTAACTACCCCAAGTGAGGTTCATATCTGCATTGTGGAAGCAGCTCCTAATCAGTTTATTTGCATTTAACTTTTCCCTCTGTCCTCTACATAACTGTCAGAACAAGCTTCTGTGAATGCTATGTGTGGTACATTCAGTGGTACAACAAATTCAGCTTATTATTTTAGCCCTCTATCAATTGGCTTTATTTTTACTTTTCTCCTACCTTCGTTATTTTACTCGACATGCATTTTCACTTTTCAATTCAGATAATATACTTATATTTCACTTCACAAGACTGGCTAGATGTTTGCCCTTCAGACTTTGCTCAAATCTTTCTTCTAATCTGGCAGAGTTTCTTTGTAGTTTATTCTCTCTGCATCTCTCAAGACCTGAGCTCCTCATCCAGGAAACAACTCTCTTTAATTAGGCTCCTACTCTGATTATCTCTTCTCTCCGCTTTCTCTGTTTCCTGTAAGTTTTTAGTCTATTGAAGTTTGAGTCAGTATGAATAATTTTTCACTGATGATATTTTGTTGTATAATTACTCACAAAATAGTTCTAGTGCATTTGGAATGCATTTTAACCAAACTCCTCTTAACTGGTCTACATGATAGAAACTTTTTGAAGCTGGAACATGTCTCCTACTGTTTTCCAATGCCATGCATCAATTCAGCATTCATTCAACAAATGTCCATAAACACATAAGGACTGCGGATACATGAGTGAGGAAGACAGGCCCAGTTCTTAATCTCAAGAGCCAGTGTGGAGTAGGCTAATCAAGTTAATATCTCTGGGACATAAAAGGAAAATTAGGCACATTTCCAAAGGAATAAGAAAACATGCAATAGCTTCACAAATAGTGGCAATAGAAATGGGAAAACTACATCCAATTTTTTATTTTATGATGCAATTAGAAAATGCTATGCAGTTATTGGAGAGAGGCCATCTGCCAGATTCTATAGACCTACTATGTCCTCTCAAAATAGTAGAATTAATCTTCTGAGGGGCTGAAGATGTTCTGTATTTTGATCTACATAGGTGCATATATATAAAATTTATCAAGCTGTAAACATGTTATAGCTCAATAAAAAAGTTATTTTTTATTGAACATGAAAAAGTGGTAAGAAGAAAAGCAAAGTAAAATTTGGCTTTGGGCATGTCCTCTTATGCTTAGAAATCCCAAGAATCAAAACTGCACACATCTCTAGGACCCAGGCCAGACACATTTTTTGTGGGCAAAGAGTGAGCATAAAGCCATCTAAATGGATTCTTGTCTTCTAGGCATGTGTAAGTGATTCTTAGAATGCTGAAGAATCAATAAAAAGCCTGAAGATCAGGGCAGTGATTCTGATTCTGAACTCTGGCTACATGTTAGAAACACCTGGGCGGGGTGGAGGGTGGGGCGGGGGAGGAGGGCAGGGGGGGGGGAATTAATTAATTATTAAAAAAAAATAAAAGAAACACCTGGAGCATTCTTAAGGAAACACCAATACATAGACTCCACCCTTAGAGATTCTGATTCAGTTGTTCTGGGATGGGGCCCTGTACTGCTATTTTAAAAAAAAGTGCCCCAAATGTTTTTAATGTGCAGTGATAATTTGGAATCCCTAGGAGTCCCATGCCCTTTTTATAGATTTAAAGATATGCAAAGTCACAAAGTTTTAAGTGATGGGTCTAAGGCATTCTTCTGGATGCCCTTATCAATTAGGGAAAGCATGTGGAGTATATCCATTCCTGGGAAGAACCACTGGCTTGAGGTTACGAAGGAGTAAATGGTCAGAGCCAGGAATCAAATCCAAATATTTTGATTCCTAATCTCTAGTTTGTTCCACTTCATCTCCCCCAAATGGCGACTTTACTATTGGAAGAGCTTTTGAAGTCAAAATTGCAGCTATTGCTTTAATCTAAATTTGAACTCATTAGAGCAATCCCACTGACTGGAAACAGAAAGAATCTAGGAGGATGAAATTTACTCTTCCAAATTCTTCTTGATATGACTAAACAATGCTAAGGGTCTATTTAGGTCTTTTTTTTTTTTTTTCATTTCCTCCCTCAAGAATCTGTCACTAATACCCCATTGACAAAATCTGTCAGTTGAGTTAATACTTTTGATTTAACAGATTTTGTGGCATCACTCTGGCACACTCCCCAATAATTCAAAAAACCAGAAAAATGAGGAAAAAATTAGTCAGAAAAAGACTAACAAAGAAACTAATGTATATTGAAATATTTATTTAAGAAAGCAGTCAGTGAGATTTTTTGCAAAACTTTGCTAGACTTTGCAAGTCTAGCTTAAGACTTCCAGCAATATATAACTTGCTCAACTAAAATGACTTCAAGACTCTCTACAATGGTAACTTGAAATCTACAAGAAGCTATTGTAGACATCAATATGGCCCACTGGAATTTCATTAGTGAGATTACCATTTAGAAGTAAATGTGAAGGACTTCCTCAGAAATTCATCCAGAAAGAATAAATGTAGTTCATTTTCCTGCTGCTTTCTACCGTATCTTTCCTTTGAGGTAATTCACATGTGATGACTGCTTTTTTCTTTATTTTATCATTTTCCTCTGGATAGTCATGTAAGTTTTAGCTGGATGATTATGTTTTTTTTTTTTACAAGTGTACATAGTTTATTCAAATACAAAGGAAAAATAAATTGGTTAGGCTCTTTTTAAATATGGTCAAATAAGTTGAGACATTGGTTTAGATCATATCTAATCTTCTTCAAAGTTGGCAAATATGAGAATTAAATTGCAGAGGAGCACTGATGCCAAATAACACTCCGAATATAACTCTGGACTGACATGGAAAAGGATGGTATAGGGAATTGACCTTTAGATGCTCTCATCCTTTCTTTCTGACCTGAAGAAAGAGTTAAGTCACTTCATCTTTCTTTTCAACACTAGATGCCTCATTTTATATTCTCTGTTCCTCCCATCCTACCTCCTCCAGGAACTTGCTGTATCAGCCATCCACTTTTTTTTCTATTCTCTTTAATTTCTAACCTCCATAGAGGCTTCATTATCTGCTAAAAACTCATAGTCTACTTTTCTTTAAAGAAAAAGAAAAACACAAATACAGACAAAACCAAACCAATAAGCTGATGATTGATCCTACTGACCCTTCAAGCTCTTCTTAATTTATCTCTTTCATTTGCTCCCAAATCTCTAAACCACAATGTCCAAACTCCTTCAGTTCTCTGCATCGTTTGCTATCAATGACCAGTCTTTTGGAAATTCTCTTTTTTCTTAGTCTTTGGATGATCTAATTATTCTAATTCTTAACCTTTCTTTGTCTACTTTTTTACATTTTCTCTATCTGTGTTTTTTTTTTCTTACCTCTTAAATGCAAGGATAAACTTGATTTTACTTTCATCTTCTTCATACTCTTTCTTCATCCTAGAACTCATCCGCTCTCATAATTTCAACTATCCTCTGAATGGAATGTCTTTTAAGATTGTCTCTGACCCTGATGGCTCTTCCTAAGGGCTAACCTTACTTCTTTAATATCTTTTAAATGATCCCTTTTGAATGACCCTCTATGCTTTAACAGTATTCACAAACCTCTGCTTAATGAACTAGCTCTTTTTCTTAAGAGCCTTATTTTGATACTGCCTTCCTTACAAGTACCCAGGCTCAAAATATTTGAGTCATCTTGCTCCTTACTCTTGCTTGATTTCTGTGACCAATTAATGGCCTCTTGATTTTTCATTTTTAAAAATCTCACTCTCATTTTTCTTTTATTTCAACTTCCATTGTGTGGTCAAGTTCAGCCCCTTATTACATCATGTCAGTACTATTGTAGTAATCTCCTTGCTGATCCCATTATCTCCACACTCTTACCTATTACTACATTTTAGGCAGCATGACTGAGTCGCTCTTTTTACATTGTCATTTGTATAACACTTCTTTAATCAGATTGTAAACACAGCAAAGTCTTTAACCAAATGCACACATTTTAGATATTTAATAAATGTTGATTCATCTATTTATTCATTCATCCAATGAATGTTATAAAGTTGCCAACTATTCAACAAGCTCTGCTAAGTATTAGAGTATAAATATAAATAAAATAAAATCCGTGATTAGAAAGGTTCTGTGGATTCCTTATTGAATGAATGAATATAAGGAGGGATGCAATACAAGTGTCTAGAGGAATTGCAATAGTAGAGAAGTGTTAAAAAAACACAAGCTTTCAAGTCAGGCCAATGTTGGTTCAAATCTAAAAATTACTTCTAACCTGTTCTGTGACTGCAGTCAAAAATTCAGACTACCATAAGCATTCAGTTATGCTTATCTTACTTGAGGTCCTCAGAGAAGCAGAAAGCAAAACAAGATATGACAGATTTATTGGAGAAAACACCTGTGAAGGGTAAAGGAGGAGGGCGAAGTATATGTAAGGAGAGACCTCAGGCTACAATGTGGGTCTGATACCTGGAAAGAAGAGAAGGAAGGATAGAGGATTGGATAGAGAGAGAGAGTCTTGGGTTCCAGCTCAGTTGTAAGAAAGTTTTGGCCAGGCTGATGGGAGTCCTTGAACCAAAGTCACCTGTTAGAGGAGCTCTACATCTCACAGGAATGACATCTGTGGTTAGCCATTAGGTAAGAGCTGTTTGCTTAAAGGGTGACTTCCCAGAATGTGCTTGTGGATCCAGAGGGTAGCAGCTGGGGTTGTCATTTATTATAGTCCCTTCAGCAGGACATCTGACCAGCATATGGCAACCACAATGCTTTGGACTGAAAATAAAAGAAAACTCAATATTTGTTTAAGTCAAGAGTTAAAACATTTTTCTATAAAAAGGAAGATAGAAAATCTCTTAGCCTTTGTGGGCCATACAACTCTGTTGAAGGATAAGAGCTGCTGTAGACATTATGTAAATATGTAAGTATGACTCTATTCCAATAAAAATTTCTTTACAAAAACAGGCAGGCTGCCAAAGCTGGCCTGTGGGGCATAGTTTGCTGACACCTGGATTATGTGAATAGGTGATATTTTCCTCACACTATGAGGTGTCTAGAGATAAAAGATTGTCAAAGGTAAAAAATTGATTCTTCAGTGGCTCAACATAACATAAGATGGTCATCCTTTTGTTCATTTATTCTCAGCATTTTTATAGATAACAATAACTTATTTGATACTTGTTTCTTATATAAAAGAGAAAATTATTTTTCCCAAATCCCTTACCATTAATAAACTAATTAATTAATCAGATATTAAGTAGCTATTTCAGGTCAATATTGATCTAGATATTCCTGCAATTAACAAAACAAAACAAATCTTTGTCCAAATTAAGCTGACATTTTAGTGAGACAGACAGTAAACAAAATAAATAAGTAAAATATGTAGCACTAGATGATGATAGATGCTACAGAGACAATAAAGCCAGAAAGAGGGTAGGATGTTTCAGTTGGTGGTAGTGGAGAGAGGTTGCATTTTTAATAAACTGGGTTAGAAAAAGGTGTCACCAAGTAACTGACAATTGATTGAAGACAAGAAGGTGTTAAGAGAGTAAAACATGCAAATAAATTGTGGGAAAATTTTCTAGAAAGGGGGTCTATCAAGTACAAACATCTGATACAGATTAGTGTGGCTAGAGCAGAGTGAGCTTGGGGAGAGGGTGAGATAAGGGGGTCAGGTCATATAGAGACTTGTGGGCTTCTGTGATGACTTTGGCTTCTACTTTTTTAATACAAGAGCTATGGAACTCTTGTGAGCAGAGGAAGGGCATGGTCTCATTTATATTGTAACAGACCCACTCTGGGTGTGTTGAGACTACACTGAAGGAGGTGGCAGGATGAAATCATGGAGACCCATTAAGAAGCTTCTAAGCAAGAGATGCTGCTGACTAGGAGCAGGTTAGCATGCAGGGAGTATGGAGAAGCAGGAGAACTGTAGAATTTGAGGATTGATTGGATATGGCAAAGTGTAAGAGAAAGAGGCAAAGATGACTAAGTTTGTGGGCCTGTGTTCCTGGGGCAATAGAGTTGGCATTACATAGATGGCAAAGACTGACAGAGGGCAGAGATAGCGAGAAAGGTCAGGAGGACAGATTGGACATGTTAAGCTGAGATTCTTCTTAGCTACCCAATCAAAACTGTGGAGTAGGCATTTGGATATATAAGTCTGGGTTTAGACTAGAGGTCTAGACTGAGATGTAAATTTGGGAGTCTTCTGCATATGCTTATCATATGCTTTGTCATATAGTAAGATTAACCCTAGCTACGAAGAAGGCTGAGAACGCGAATGTTTACCTTTACTATCTTCCATAGAGAAAGACATCAAGAGAGGAATAGCTTGGTAAAGTCTGTTAAGTCATTCAGCTAACAACATCTGGACTTACTTTCTCCCTAGCTCTTCACATACAAAATAAAGGTAATGAAATCTACTTTGCATCGTTTGCAAAATTTACCCGAGGTAAGCTATAGAAAGCCGCTGGCATGTATAACATTTTTAAATATATGAGTTCCCCTTCCTTCCCTTTCAGTGACCTGAGTGAGATGTTATGGTAAGTCGTTAACTCAGTTGAGAATATTTATTTTTGCATTGTCTCATTAAAAAAAAAAAAAACAGTGACACTGCTATTTTTACAATTACTACTGTTGCAGAAGACAGGAGCTTTTTTTCTCTCCCTAAAACTACTCATTTTCTGAAGTTGAACTGGCAAAGCTGAGTTCTTTTCCTTTTAGTCATTTTCTTCTTCTCATTTCTGGGATTTTGTTTTCACTCTTACGTGTCAGTTTCTGTGCATAATGGTGATCAAAGTATTTTCAAATTCTTGGTAATGATTAACCATCCCAAGACATATGTAACTCTCCCCCATTCTGAAAGTTTTCTGGGGAGTGTCTGGGAAGGACATTCACAAAGTACAAAAAGTCCAAGACAAAACAGCAGGTGTCTGGTTAAAGGCCAAGTGGAGGTATGCATTTGGGCCACTTTAAGGAACAAAGCCAAAAGGAACCCAATGACCATCATTGGAAAAATAACTCTAAAGAAGTTATTCTCCTGGAAAGAGAACCCTCCACTCCCAAACCTGGCAGAAAGCTATGTGCTATCATTCTTAAGTCTTTTCCTAGTCCTATCAGTTTACTTTATATTTACTTTACACTCCTTTCTCTCCTCCAGTGCATGGATAAAGCAAGTTTTTTCTGTATGTTTATACCTGTAGAGGGTGGCCATAAAGTCTTGATTCTGAGATAATATTATTTTGTTATTTATTGTAATGTAATAACAATACATCTTTTAAAATGTTTTTGTTTTTACACAATTGTGGCCACCCTGTGTGTGCATGTGTGTGTGTGTATTAATTCACTAGTACTTTGTATGTATAACAAAGTACTACAGATTGGGTGGCTTACACAAAAGAAATTTAATTTTGCACAGTTCTGGAGGCTGGAAGTCCAAGATCAAAGTGTCATTTTTGGCTTGCAAATACCTGTTTTCTCCCTGTGTTCTCACATGGTTGTTCTTCTGTGAATTGTCTATAACCTAGTCTCCTCTTCGATAAGGACTCCACTCATGTTGGATTAGGGCCCATCCATATGACCTCATTTGAACTTAATTTCTCTTCAAAGACCTTGTCTCCAAACACAGTCATATACTAAAGTATTGAGGGTTAGAACCAAAATATGAATCTTGGAGTGACACAACTCAACGTATACCTTGTGTGTGTGTGTATGTGTGTTATGTGCATTTATATGATTATATTATATATAAAAATAAATATATAAAATATATGTAATATGTTTTTTATACATATACATATATACACACACATTCACTACACAAACACAATTCTGAGATGCTATCCAATTTGTACTTGAAACTTCCTCCTGTCTGTAGAAATACCAGTCTCCTTACTGCCTGGGGCATCTTTCCCCATAACTGTAGATCTCATGTTCCTCTGCTCTGCCAGAGGCTGGTTGTCAGGATTAGTTAATCTTTGCAAAATGCTTTGAAGGGCAGGCTACTTTAAACTTCTAACCTCACCATGCCAGTTAAGTAGATAGGGAGGCTCTGTGCTCCTGGGGCAACTTCACCTGTGGAGTCTATCAGTGGATCTCAAAGGAAAAAGGCCTCCTGGATGGAGAGTGAGGGTGGGTGGAGTGGGTAGGGGACTCTGTACTTTTGTTTCCCTAAAATTCTTTTAGCAGCAAGCAGGGAAAGTGAACAAGACAGGGTAGACTTCTGTTTAGGCTGTGGAAACAGGGAACCAGCCAAAGACCAGGAAAAGACCCATGCTTCTGGGTTAAAGATAAATTGAAAAGATATTTTAAGAGCTAGCTGTTGTTCCAGTGGGAACAACAGATAAATTAAAGGCCTGGGGATTAAGCCAATTTCATCACAGAGGTTTTGTTTTTTCTTTCTTTTTTTGGGGGGGGGGGTTGGCGCAGAACTAAAAATGACATAAAAATTGGCAATAATTGTTCACTTGAAGAGAGGTTTTTCAAGAACTCTTGACTTTTCCCTTGACAGATGCTCAAAATGGGCAGAAAGAGCTTATCTTTCACTGTAGCCCAAACTTCAATCATTTGAGGTGACTTCTCTGTTTGTTAATTACAGACTAGTCAATTTATTTTAAATCATATGGAGGTACTAATTTGTCTAAGTTCTCACTACTCAAAGTAGCAAGCCTGAATCAGCAGAGTACATATCTCTTTGGAATTTGTAAGAAATGCAGAATCTCAGGCCCTACCCAGGCCTACTGAATCAGAACCTGCATTTTACAACAAGACCCTCAATTGATCTATGTTCTTATTAAAGTTTGCAAAGGAGTGGTCTGAGGCCCTCCCATCCCATTAGTGACTCTTCTGAAAAGTAAGGGCCACATACTCTTTTAGGAACTGGTTTCATATAGCACCTGATAATGAGGAGATAATAAACAGACACGTGCATTTTGATGATTGGTAGGTTCAGCTTCTTCTTGTTTTTTAGTCTATGAATTTGCAGCTTTATTATTTATCTAATTACATGATTTTATGCTATACTATCTTGGATCAGTTACTTGACTTTCTATGACTCAGTTTTGCCTTCTGTAAAATGGGATTTAAAATAGTATTTATTTCATAATATTCTTATAAACTTTAAATGAGTTGATACTTCTGAAATAATCCTATTGCATATTGTAAAAGCCCAGTAACTGTTAGCTAAAGATACAACACAGTAGGACCTTCATAAGTGCTTACGCTATTAAACTGTTTCTAGGTGAGAATTGCCATGATATTTTCCTTGAATGTGTTATCCGGTTTGTATTTGCATACTACTTTCCTTTTTGCTCTTTACATTTCTTGAAGTAAGAGTAAAAGACAATTACCATCTTTCTATAATACTATATAACACAATGCTCAGCAGACAATAGATTCTTAGTATTATAGAATTATCTATGCTCATGTGCACAAGTTTGGTAGTTAAAAGTGATCTGACTTGTTTGATATTTTCCTATGCTGTAATGACTCAATTGGCTTTAGTTACACATTCACTAATTCACTCATTCATTTGACAAATTTTCGAGCACCTACTATGTTTCAGATTTTGTCTTGGATGTTAGAGATACAGAAGGAACAAATCTTTTGAAAATATTTTGAGAAGTTTTACTCTAAAGCAGAAAAATTAGATGTTTGGGGAGGGAGATGAGGAAGATGAGTGTCAAGAAAAAGTTAAAAAGATGGAGAAAGTTATAGCATGTACGCACGTTCATGGAATCAAGACAAGATGAGGATGACTGTGACGACGACAATGACGACGACGATGATGATGACAACAGAGGTGGGGAAACTCACTCCTTGAGATAATGAGAGTAGGATCTAATAAATAAGTGTTGAGATTGGCCTAAGTTGGCAGCAGTGCCAGCTTATCCTTAGAGGAATGGGCATAGATAGCAATTGGGTAGATATAATGGTGGGAGAATGGGGGTTTCTTTTCTAATTGCTACTTTAAAAAAATTGAAGTAGGAAGCAAGGTATGTAAAAGCTTAGAGAGATGAATAAAGGACAGAGATTGAAAGTTTCAGAAAAGAGAATGTGGGAAATAGTCAGCAAAGAGACTGAATGGGCCCTGCACATAGAGAAGGCCTGCCTGGAAGTAGTAAGGTCAATTTGAGGTTTGTGGTCATGAGTTTAACGTGGGACAAGGCAGCATATTAGTGTTTTTTCTTGGTCTTTTTCAGTTATCCAAGTTCTGGTGTGGAGTAGGCAAAGAATTGTACTTCATCAGGTTGTGCTTATGGTTTAGTACCATGTACACATAACCCATGGAAAGACTAGATGTGTCAGTTCCTTAAGAAACTTACAGAAAAAGTGCACTGGACATGAATTATTCACAATGAGAAAAAATTTACTACCAAAGAATACACCATTTTCTTGGTATTATTCTGTTCATTAGATTTCTAGTTCTCATTTTCAAAGACATTTACCCCTGGGGAGGTGACATAGTCACATATTTATTCATCCATGTAATTTTTCAACTCTGCTTAGAATCAGAGTTTATTTATACCTTTACATGTTCCTTAATACAAGGCAATATTATTTACTGCCTATGTGCTGGAATGGGCAGCCCCAAAAGGAAATCTGTTTATTCTGCTGACTTAGTAGTTTGTTGAAAAACCCAAAAAGTTTAATGCAGCAATTTCTGAGGCTTTTGTATCTCTTCTGTCAAGATATTGCTTATTTTATGTTTTAAATCAAAACCTTTTGTTTCTCCCACAATGTTGAGGAAATCCTTAAAGACAGATTGGTGTCACCAAATTTCCTTTGTTGTCCCTTCTCCACAGTCAGCTTACATTGTTACCAGCTTGTATGACTGTCCTTTACCTGGAACAGCATATTTGAAAGAGTTCTTAAAAGCTTAGGGCCCCAAAGGGAGGAAATAAATGAATTTTATTCTCTTGAAAATCTTTTGCAACCTCCTGTGGTGAGTACAGAGAATGCTCTGTGCATTCTCCGTTCTCCCTAGCTGCTGGGCCACTCTTGGGCAATGGGAAGCTGACTATGTTCCTGGTCACTAAATTGTCCTTGACATGGAGGTTGTGTTGTGCTCTCCAATGTACGCATTGTTGGCTGCATATTTCTTACCATGCACAGGTACAGGAAGTACCCAGGAGGCTTCCCCACAGCTCTGTATTATGCATATGTTTGTCTTGATCACATCCTGTACCCTCTTCACACCTCCCTTCCCTCAAGTCTTCCCTGATAATGCCAAGATAGGAACATTCTGTTCCAAGCTCATTAGTCAAAAATGTTACCAGACTGCCCCGAAGAGGGTTTTCTCTGGTGTGGGCTCTCCCCAGTTGTGCAGAGAATCTGAAAATCGTGCTGTCTTTATACTGAGTTCAACTCAGGATTGCATTTCCTCTCCCGTGTCTAGCCACTAGTCAGATGATCTCTCACAATTCTGGCAAATTCACAAAAAGGCCCAAATTAATAGTTATCCAACATATGAAAGAACTTGATGTCTTTCTGGAATAGTCATCCTTGTATCCATTTTACCAAATGGCTCAGGGTTTGACTTTGTCTTGCTGGGGAGAGTAGCCCTTCTAATGCTCTAAGTCAGAGGAGGGTGACATTTGTGCCTACCTGCAGGTTCTTTGTGGAAATCTCCGGGAAAGCCAAAGGGTCAAGCATTTGATTCATCATTATTTATCAACTGTGTATCAGGTGCTGTACTTCAGATTCTCAAATTTTGCTGCATTTCAAAATCCCCTGGGGAGCTTACACATAATTCTGATGCTCATTTTCAGTCCATGCCAAATAAATCTTTGTGGAAAAGACTCAGGCACCAGAATTTTTTAAAGCTCTCAGCAGATTCCAATGTCCAGTCAAGGTTGGAATCAATGTTTTTGACAGTGCTCCTCAATTTTAATGTGCAACCAAGTTTCCTGGATATCATGTTAAATGAAAATTTTGGTTCAGTAGGCCTAGGGTGAGGCCTGGATTCTACTTTTTTCTAAGGTTCTCAAGGAATGGTGATGCTGCTGGTTGCTGGTCTGAAGACCACATTTCTAATAGTGAGCAAAATTTCTTTCATTCCTTGATGTCTCAAACTTTCCTACTCCTTAGCCTTTATACAGGCTTTTCCTTTTTCACTGGAACCACCTCCCTGGAAATCCCCAGCAAAGATGCTTTTTCATCCTTTGGTCTTTCAAGTTTCTTCTGATCACTCAATATAGAATACTCTCTAACCTCATTCTCTATAATCTCTCACTATATTCTGTTTACATACTGCTTAGACTTACACAATTAATAATAATTTATTTTTTTTCTTGTTTCCTTGTTTACTCAATGGTCCCTTCCAGTAGTATAAGCTCCAAGAAGCCAGAAACCATATCTATCTTCTTCTATACAAATTATACTCAGCACTTAGCACAGCATCTAACACAGAGAAAGGGGTCGATAGATATTTGTTGAATGAATAGAGGAGCCTGGCTAGGTTCATTAACTTTTTAAAAATTATTATTTTTTATTTCAGGTGAGACTAGAAGCAAAAGTGAGAATAACAAAGTTTTTCATGAGATAGAAGAAAGTATCTTTGAGCATGTCTTACTACCCCTTTTCCTAGGATGAACTTTGACTGAAGAAGTATGGTCTAGTCAAGATCAGAACCTTTCCTAAAAACTAGCTAAGGGAAAACACTAGAAAAATCTATTGCCTTGCCCAGGGAAGTCACCCAATTTCTGTAAAAGGTTGAATCATCAGTTTGCCAGTATTATCTTTTCAACTCACTGCAGCACACTAAGATAACATTGAGGTAAATAATCAACAGAGAAATGCCATAAACATCTCAGATATTAAGGTGACCTTGGAGCTGATTCCTTACTAATCTGATACCATATCAGAGGCCTTAACTTGCTAAGAGCAGAATCTTATCCTTGGGCAAATCTGGGACTGAGATGACAAGCACATCAAAGATCTTGTTTAAACCTTCATTTTAAGTTTAATTCATGAGAACACAGAAAATTCTATTGATTTTTCATGGGTGATGTAGAGGTCATGTGTGGCCTGGGTAACCAGCCATGGAAAGCCTAAGAAGTAATCTAGTGGGATTAAAAGAGAGAGACAAAATTCGTCCAGTCTCACAAAAGCCCAGGATGGGAGGAGAGAGGTATTATTGTCCCCCTTTACTCTTGAGAAAACTAAGGCAGAGAAGGACTAATTGATCACCTAAAGTCACTAAGTTTGGAAAGGTGGGGTAGAAGATTAAGACCAGAACATCTCTGTTCCCAATTGAGGCCTCAATATACACAGTGATACAGTTTCTTTCTTCCTAAATTTACTACAAGTGATTGATGCATTATGTTTTCTTTAATTTTTCTAAATTGGGTGTGATGAAATCTCAAGCCTGTTTCAAGCATATACATCCTAAGGAAAATTAATTTTTGTGTTTGTCTTAAGTGTTCGTTTAGTTTTCATTTTGAAAAATCAGCTGTTACCATTGACCTTCTCCTTGGTGCTAGAATGCCCATGGGATGTGTATGCTGCTGTTAGTGACACCACCTTTTCCACAATGTAGAATAACAAACCAAGAAAAGACACATATCATCTATAAATCTGATGACACTGCTTGAATAAGTGCCACAGTATTACTTAATCTGATCCACACGTGGAAAAGGAAGCTTTTGATAAAATTGTCCATCTCTCGCTTGCATTTCCAAGATCTGGAAGTCTCTATAGGACCTAGAGTTGTGATAGTCTGGGTGATTAAAGTTTTTGGAAGTCTCTACAAAAAAAATTAGAATAGATGTATGCCACTGGAAGTCTCTCTACCTTTCCTTCAGCCATTCCATTCTAAATCCTAGGAAAAGAAATTGAATTCATTTTGCTGTGGGCTCTAGGATAATCTTTGAAGAACAGAGTTTGATCAGGGTACATCTCATGTTGCCAGTAAAGGTGAAGAAGAAACTGCCTTAGAAAATCATAAAAGTCATAGGATCTCATCAATGAATACCACTTACTAACAGGCAGAACTCTTTAGAGAGAATCCCTATAGTCCTGTTGAAGAATGGAGAGCTCAGATCTTTGGGAAAAGTCACTCTTCGTTGGTTCTAACTTAAAATTATGTCTTCCTTAATTTGACCTGATGTCTGTATCACTCTAACTTTGCACATGTATCTTAGTTTTACCTCTAAATCCTTATTCTGAGATTGGGTTTAATTTTTTAAGTTTATAAATGAAAGACTTCTTCCCAACAACAATCCAGCAATCATTTGGAAACTTAAACAAAGGTATTAAGACCTGTCTTACTTAATGTTATTTTCTACACTTGGAACATATGTGATTTTTTTTTGTATATGGTTCTAGACCCTCATACTAGATGCATTTCATACATTTATTTATTCATCATGAAATCACTTATTCAAACAATACTCTATGTATTTTCTGAAATATACAGAATGCAGAAGAACTGTTATTTTCCTTGCACCTTCAGTAAAGTAGGCTCTCTGTCTATTAGCTTCTTTATTACCAACTTTGTTACATAGTTTTGATATGCTTTTAGCTGAGTCCACCTCTTTCTGGCTGTGACTGCAGAGATGTCTGTCAAAAATTCATGATAGATATCTTCAAATATATGTTAAAACTGTCTTGACAGAGGATGAAACCATAACAAAATAGTTGATGCTGTAAAGAGGCAGAGAACCATAAAAAAGATAGACAAAAAATTAGAGTTTAAAAGAGGTACTAGGTTGTCTTGTGGGGTAGCAACTTTCCCTTCCCTGGAATTTTATTAGATGCTGTTGAAGGGCTTCCCACCACTAGCAGTATGAACTATAAGATTTGATTCAATTATTTGTCTGTGATTTTAGTTGTTGCTGTGTCTTAAGACTTCTCCACTTTCTTTTTCAGTTATTTGGTGTCATTTTCAATAAGTGTAGGGAATAAGCCCTTCTCTGCTGCACTGCTAAATAAAGTAACCAGCCCACTTTTTGCTGCAGATGGCCTAGGTAGAGACTGTACCATTCACTCAGCTCTAGGCATGGCTCTAAGAGCTTTACATACATTTAATCTTGCTACTCTTTTAGATCTTACATTTAGGTGTTTGATTCATTTTGAGTTAATTATTTTAGATGGTATAGGGTGAGGATCCAACTATATTCTTTTGCATGTGGATATCCAGTTCTCCCAACATCCATTGCTGTTCTTACCCCATTGAATGGTCTTGACACCCTTGTCAAAAATCATTTGATCCAATTTCCAGGTTTATTTCTAGGCTTTCAATTCTCTTACTCTAAATGTCTGTCTTTATGCTACTACTACACTATTTTAATTATTCTAGCTTTTTAGTAAGTTTTGAAATCAGGAGGTGTGAGGCCTCAACTTGGTTCTTTTTCAAAATTGTTTTAGCTATTTGCAGCCCCTTGTGAGTCCATATGAACTTTAGAATGGATTTTTCTTTGGAAAAAAAAAACACCACTGGGGTTTTGCAGGGATTGCACTGAATCTATAGGTCACTTTGGGTAATAGTGACACCTTAACAATACTAAATCTTCCAATCATGAACACAGAATGTCTTTGCACTTTTTTGTCTTTAATTTATTTCAGCAATGTTTTGCAGTTTTTGGTGTATAAGTCTTTTGCCTCCTAGGTTAAATGTATTCCTATGTATTTTATTCTTTTTGATGTTATTATAAATGGAATTGTTCTCTAAACTTGCTATTAATATCTCATTTTACAGATGAGAATACTGAGGCACAGAGATGCTAAGAAACTTGCCCCATTAGCAGTAGTCGTAATGTTACCACCAAACTGTAAAGTCAGGATTTGAATTCATGTAGCATGACCCCAGAATTGTGTTCTTGAGTGTCCTACTTCGTTGTTACTGTAGTAAGTTAAGTAAGTAGACTAGACCCTTGAGGGCCTTCAGGATGGTGAAAAAGTAGCTGATTTACAGTGGAAAATCAGAATTTCTGTGGTTTCTGTCCACTTCTCCCTGTTCTCTCTTCGTCCTTCCCAACTATTTCTTTCCAACATTTCTTTATGAAAGGGAGACGAATTGTAAACAACAGACCTTTACCTTTCAAACTCTAGAAGCTTGATGAAGATTTATAGCCCATTCTCTTTAGAGTGCCCTTTTTCCTTCCTTCCTTAACTGGACTGTGAATAACCCTTATCTACTTTTATGAAAAAAAATTTTATTTTTTTTACATTTTACTTCAATTTCTCAGAATAATTTCGATAAATGATTAGAAACTGGTTTGGAATACAGCAATAAATTTGAGCAGAGTTTTGTAAAGCTTTTTAAGTTGAGCTTTGTAGTAGCGACTTGGGCATTTTCCTTATTATGGATATGTCTGGACTGTACAAGGATCTCTTTGTATAACCAACCTCAATAAACAGATGGGCCAAACAGAGGTTTCACTTAAATCTAGCACAGTAGCACTAACCTATCTCAGATGTCAGACATGAATTAGTATGATAATCTCTTTTATAAACCCAGGTATCAAAGACATGAAAAGGTATATGGGAATACCCTAATGTTTCACCTGTTTTATTAGAGCAAGGTTTGATGAACTCAATGGGGAATCCCCAAATGAGAGAACTGGAAAAAGTATCTATTATGTAACACCCTCTATGCAATTAAATGAGAAAATAATGGAGAGAGAAAAAGAGCAGTGGTTCGTTCTTTTTTTTTTTATCTCGTCCTTCATCCAATTAACACTGAATTCTACTCATCCTTATTCCTAAATATCCTTTCAGTCTATTCACTTTCTATCTCTATTGCCACTATCTCCATGCAGGCTACCATTATTATTTTCCCAAATTACTACTGCAGTCTCCTGACTACACGCCTTCTTCCAGTTTCCTTCCCTCAAGAATGTGAGAGTTAGAAAGGAAAGCAGGTACAGGTATGCAAAGGAGAAGGGGAAAAGAGAGCAATTGAGAGTCATACATATATTCATTTTTTTTTCACTAAAGATTTATTAAGCATTGGTCTAGGTCCTATGAATACATCTCTTCACATGAAAACACTTGATCTTGAATACCACTTTCCCTTTCTCTCTCTTCTTGCCGTAATATGTATTTATTTCTTTTCCTTTAGCTAGAATTACTTTTAGGATATTCTCTTTCTGGAGCGCTAGCCCTCCTAATCCTGTATATTAATTAAGGTCCACTTAGGAACATGAAACTACTTTAGTTTCAGACAAATAAATATAATACAGGGAATTGATTATATAAATGATGAAAAAATTGAGAAAGCAAGCAGGGAGGTCAGCAACTCAGGGATTGCCAAGAACAAAAAATAATTACCCTCCTTATGCTTGGAGAGATAATATGAAAAGATGGTGTTACTTGATCCCAGAAACCAGGTAAATGCTAAAGTCTGAGCAAAAGCTAAGGCCATGGAGAGAGGAGATATCTTGTGACATCTGGGGTCATGGAGGAGGTGCAGCCATTGCTTGAGGTCATACTGAAAGAAATAAAGGAGAAGAGGACAGATACTGAACTTTTCTCCTTCTCTTACTGTCCAGTCACCCACAGTGCTTCTTATTGGCTGAATTTACATTGAAGTCAGAGGAGAGAAGCTCTGGGAAATGTCAGTCTTTCTGATACATGGCAAGGCAGAGAAGGGTAGAAGGGTGATTTGTATATTCAACTAATTTTCTCTTTTCAAGATTCAACTTAAATATCATATCATTTCTTCCGGAAAACTTTCCCTATGGTCCTCTTATTACATTAATCACTTTTATTATAGATGCCCATTTAATTACTGTTTTCTTAGCTAATCTGTAAGGTCTCTTAGAGCAGCAGTCTCCAACCCTTTTGGAATCAGGGACCAGTGCGCCTATGAGAATCTAATTCCTGATGATCTGAAGTGGAGCTGAGGCATTGATGCTAGCGCTGGGGTGTGGCTGCAAATACAGATGAAGCTTCACTTGCTCAGCCATCACTCACCTCCTGCTGTGAGGCACAGTCCCTAATAGGTCACAGAGCAGTATGGATCCATGGCCTGGGGGTTGGGGTCCCTTGTGAAAGTATCCATGGTACCAATAACATAGTAATATAATAATAAATATTTGTTGAATGAGAAAATAATCTTGGTAATTGCCCTCCATAAAAGCTGTACCTGTTTCCTAAATCATAGCGGAGATACTAAGACTCTTTCCTTAATATCCAATAGAAAAAGCAAATAAAAATATTAATAAAGATATAGATTATGTAAATAACAGTATTAACTGAGTTACTTTAATTGACAATAGAGAATATTGCACCTAAAAAGGATTAAATTAACATTTTCAAGGGTACACAGAATATTTTCTAAAATTGACCATATGTTAGGCCTTAGGCCATAAAGAAAGCATCAAGGAAATTCAAAAGATTGAAATTATTCAGTGCATTCTTTCACCATATTGGAATTAAGCTAGACATCACTAACAAAAGGATAAATGGAAATGTCCAATAGCCTGGAAATGAATACTTCTAAATAATCCACGAGTCAAAGAAAAGAACAAAATAGAAACTATAAAATATGTTAAATCAGTGATAACAAAATTACAACACAAAAAACATGGAAATCCGGTTAAAGCAGTTATTGGAGGGAAAATAATACCCTGAAGTACATATATTGTAAAGGAAAAAAGTTTGAAAAACAGTTTCCATCTCAAGAAAATATAAAAATAACAGCAAACTAAAGACAGCAAAGTGAGGAGAAAAAATTTAAAAGATACTGAAAGTAAGAATGAAATAGAAAAGAAGCAATTGAGAAAATCAACAAAGCCAAAATTTGTTTCTTTGTAAAAAAAGATAGTAACATTAATAAAACCCTATTAAAAATGATCAAGTAAAAGAGGGAGAAAGTTCAAGTTATAAATCTCAGTAATGGAAAAGGGATATTAGTACAGATCCTAGAGACACCCCCAAAATAAGAAAATGCTATGCATGATTTTGTTACAATAATTTGTTAATTCGAATGAAATATATAAAAATCCTCAAAAAATAAAGCTTCCAAAGTACAAAGAGAAAACCTGCATGATATTGATAAGGATAATACACCATGCCAACTTGGATTTATTCACCACATTAACATCAGAGAAAAATCAATGATTATCATAATCGGTCAGTATAGGAGAAGCATTTAACAAAAACTCTTAATAAACTGTAAATAAAAAGGAACTTCCTTGGTTTAATAAAATTTAGAAAAAAATTATAGCAGACATTATTTTGAATGTTGAAATATTAAACACTTTCTCCCTGAGATGAGAAGTAAAGTAACAATGTCTTTGTAAGCACGTGTAAAGTGTGTTGAATAGTGGCTGGAACAAAATAAACACTCAATAAATATTAGATATTTAGCAATTTTTGAAATTATTTGCTTAATTTCTTTCAACTGTCTACTTTTTTATTACTATCTTTACTTATTTATGACTTTTCTTTTTATCTATTTAATTTGTGTTTAACTAGCTTTTGGTTTTGCTTGGATCTTATTTTAAAACTTGATTACATTTTTATCTTTTCTACTTTACTTTCTCTCTTTTTTTTAAATTTATTTTCAATCTTTGTTATAGTAAAGCTTTTATTGTTAATTATTTACAGGTACCATTTTAACTATTTCCCAACAGTTTTTCTCTCCATATTTTTGCCAACGTGTTGGTTAGTTACATTTTAATTTTGATAATCTGATCCTTTAAGTAGTCATTCTTAAATTTTACCTATGTACTTAGTTTTATTTCCTAACAAAGTAAAAGAAAAGTTGCGGTTAGGATGTGTAGGAAAATAGAATCCTTATACACTCGTGGTGAGAATGTAATTGGTATAACCATTATGGAAAATATATGGAGCATCCTCAAAAACTAACAATAGAACTACCATATGATCCAGCAATCCTTCTTCTTGATATATGCCTAAAGGAAATGAAATCTGCACCTGAAAGCAATATCTACGCTCTCATGTTCATTGCAACATTATTCACAATAGCTAAGGTATGGAAACAACCCAAGTGTCCACTGACAGATGAATGGATAAAAAATTGTGGTATACATATATCATGGAATATTATTCAGCCTTAAAAAAGGAGATCCTGCTATTTGCAACAATGTGAATGAACCTGGAGGACAATATACTAAGTGAAATAAACCAAAAACAGAAAGACAAAAACTACATGATCTCACTTATATGTGGAATCTGAAAAAGGTGAATACATAAAAGCAGAGAGTAGAATGGTGGTTACCAGGGTCTAGATAGTAGAGAGAATGGGGGACTGTTCTTCAAAGAATGCAGAATAGCAGTTACATAGGATGAATAAGTCTAGAGATCTAATATATAGCATGATGATTATAATTAATAATACTGAATACTGGAAATTTAATGAGAGAGTAGATTTCAGGTGCTCTCCTCATGCACACAAAAGGATAATTTTGTTAATTAGCTTGACTGTAGTAATTACTTCACTGTGTATATGTATATCAAATTATCCTGCTGTACACCTCAAATGCATACTATTTTCATTAATAAACACTGTCTTATATGCAAAAAATCCCCAAACAGAACAAGATAAAACAAGTCATTAATTAGTACCTTTATCCGCCTCCTTACACAAGACAAGGTCTGAGTATGCTATTACTTCTTTCTAATGGCCTCACATTTCATGCTAGAGATGTATAGAATTTTAAGTTTAGTGCAATTTAAATACAAAAGAAAAAAAGTAGTGCTGTAAATATGAATTATATTTCTATTCAACATTTCCTTAGATTTGCAAGAATTTTAGATCACTTTCTTCGTTGCTTTTTGAACTTATTACTTCCTTTAGTGTTCATTCTTTTTTGCTCAGAAGTACATATTTTATTATTGTTTTGATGAGCGAGTCATTGTATCTACTTATTTTTTTTAGGTGAGGCAACCCTTGGTTGATCTTACAGATTGCAAGGACCTTGTCAGTTTACAATCCCTTACTTTTTTTCTTTCTTGTACCTATAGCACCTGGTCTTCCTAGGTGGTCTCCCATCCAAGGACTAACTAGGCCCGACTTCCTTAGCTTCCGAGATCAGATGGGATCGGGCTTGTTCAGGGTAGTATGGCCGTAGACCATATCTTTTATATATGAAAATCTCCTTATTTTTCACTTACTCTTAAATCATAGTTTTATGCAGTCAGGAAATCTAGGGTCATATTTTTTATTTTGTTTTGTTTTGTTTCTTTAATACATTAAAGATTTTCTACTGATGTTAGCCATATGTTTCTGCTAATGAGAAGATAGATGTCAATCTCTGTCTCTCTCTCTCTCTCTCTTTCATAGATACCATATCTTTTCTGTCCAGTAGCTTCACTATAATTATTCTGGTTATGACTTTATATTTACTCATCTTTCTTGGTATATGCTAGAATACTTTTTCAAACTGAAGATTCATGTTTTTCTTTACTTCAGTAAAAATTTCAGCCATTTTTCTTGAATTATTGTCTCCCATTCTTTCTCTTTTCTTTTTTTTTTTTTGCACTCTCAGTAAGTAAAACTGATTCTATCCTTCATGTCCTGACATATTTTTCTGCAATATTTTCTCACTTCTACACTTCAATTCATCATCTTCTCTTTAGCTTTATTCATTCTAATACATAACATAATCATTAAGTTTTATTTCTAATACTTTATATTTCTTCCTTAAGATTTACAACTAAGTGGTTCTTATTTTATAAACTTATATTTTTTATTTTGTTTTTGCTTTAAAAGACTAATTCTCTTATCTCATTGAAAATTTTAAGCATCCTTTTTAATTTTGGAATAAAATGCTTAATGTTTAATTCATCATAAATACAACATAAATGGAAGATTTCTTAATCCAAATCAGTTTTTATTTTATTATGAGTCAATAATATTTTCAAAAGGTGACATGCTTGAATCATGAGTTATATTTTGTACCAATCTTATAGTAGACAAAGGAATAGAGGCATGTTATGAAAAGGCTATTTATTCAAGATTATCCAAATTTTTTCCAATTTTTTTTTATATAATAGTTTACGAATTTATCAAAGTTTTTTTCTCTTAATTATTTCAAGTCAATTTTTCATTAATTGAAATAGAAACATACTTATTTTAAAGTCCTTTTCAGAATGACTATTTATTCTTATTCCTTCAGGTATAAATTCTCCAACTTGTTGCTTTGATTGACTGCCTTTTATAGTCCTTACCTTATTTGTGTAATTTCTAAATTTTAAGAATCATCATCTCTTTGTATTTTCTCTTTCTTTTGGACAGTTCTCTGGCTGCTTAAGCCTCTAGCCCCATAGATAATCTGCCTGAGTCAGTGGCTATACTTTAGGTTCTCATCCTGTGTATGTGGTAAAACTTAGTGTCCAGCATCTTTACACGGTTCAAACCCAGTTTCAGACTTCTCATTTCACTCTCAGACATTTTGGATTTGGGGGTCTGTCCAGTGTATTGTAAAATATTTAGCAGTGTTGCTAGACTCTGCCCACTAAATGCCAGTAGTATTTACCGTCAGTCGTGACAACAAAAATGTCTACAGACATTGCCAAATGTCCCTTAGGGGAAGGGGGACAAATTTCCCTGTGGAAGAAATCAGATCAGGAGCCTGTGCTCTATTCTCAGGGACAATGTAGCTTTATTTATCACAATAATACAAAAGGGTAAAGAGACATTCAAAGTGTTTGGCCCACAGGGATCTGTAGCAATAGCTGATTGATCATGGGATTCCAAAGAATGACATTAATGGGCAGCACAATAAAATACTACATGATGTATATTGGTAGAAAAATTCTAGGTCTGATGGGCAAAAATGTAACTCTAGTTGCCATAGTGGGTATTCATAACTTCTTACTCATCTCTCAAACCTAAGCTGGTTTATAGATTTTGAACCTATTAACTGAAAGAGAGGCCAAGTTCCTTTGAGAAAAGATTCTGCAATGATGCCACGAATGTATACTGTGAATCTTCTCCCATGACCATTTATCATGACAACTGTGCACTTGGGAAAGGGAAGTACCCAAAATAATGATCTGAAATGATCGGATACTGGCTCTTAATTGATACTAATCTTTGGAAATCTAAAATATGACCCTGATCTACCAGTCAGAGTGGGGTTTATGAGATCAGCTGACATAGTTTTGTCTAACAGTGAAGAAGAATCATAAAACTATTCTGTAGTTATTTCCTCAGTCATAGAATATGTAATGGGAATAGATATGCTTACCAACTGGCAAAATTCCCACACTGATTTCTCAACCGTTATAGAGAAATCTACTGTTGTAGAAAAGGCCACGTGTAAGCCTTTGGGATTGGCCCAACACCACCTAGCCAAGATAGTAAATGAAAAGCACCTAGGGGAATTACAAGATTAGTGCCAGTTCAGGTAGGTCTGATCTGGTTTAGATCTACATTTATTCATGAAAAGTGACTGACGAGTTAATCTACAGGATAGAAACTTAAAAAATTAAAATATTTGTGCAAGAAGTTCTGGGAGAAGTGGTAGTTGGATGAAATTTTGGAATGGGCACAGAGTATGTAGATATTTGTGTCCCATATGAATGTACAGACAGTACCCATTTCAGAGACTCTCAATAATCTGGTAGTCAAGATAAGTCACTCTGTGGATCTCAGCCTCTTTTTCCCATCACTCTGCATTACTACACAATGGGGCATGAAGGCCTACACTTAGAACTTAGTGGATTCACTAGGATACCTCTGAGAACTGCTCTCTTGCTCAGCAGTTCTGGTAAAGAAAAACTGTGGCAACCCAATAAACACAGAGTGACTAAGCACTCATATCCCACAAAAACGAAGGTTTAACTACACCCTCATAGAAAACCCTGTCAGACCAAGTTGAATGTAAGAAAACATGGGATGGGTAGTAAAAGAAGGTAGATATATTTATCAGCTTGGTCTCATGACTAGCTATGAAAGTAGAAATATGTTTCATATAATTGATTCTCCCCCTCCCCACTGTCTTACACCTTATATAATGAATAGTGACAGTAATATATGTTTTAAGTTTCCAGTGGAAGTATGACTGAATTTATCCTGAGAGGATATAGCAATTACTAGGACCATGTGTATCTCTTGTGTCAGGATCATAATATTTTTCATCCCCAGGACAAAAGTAGATGCCAAGGGCAAAGGAAGATAACTGAATATTTTATTTTGCTCATCAAATCCACTCTCTACCATTCCCCATCTTACTCTGTGCCCAGAAAGGCTTACTTTTAGAGACTATTAATGGGTGTCTCTACCTACTGCCTTTTTGTTAGGTTTGCCCTATAGAAGTCCCCAGCAGGAGTCCAGAGGGCAAGAAGAGTGAAGTCAGAGTATTTATCCCCTATCTTCCATCCTGGAGGTAGGTTGCGTTGTTCTACTTATGGATATAGTTCTTATTAGGAGATTCTCTGGCTTCTAGTAAATGCTCCTTCTCTGTCACCTTCAGGTCTAGAAGTGGTAATGGCCCCCAATATTGCCCTGGGTTAATATACTACCCCTGTTGGCTTCCCTAAACTCTACATGCAACCTTTGTAATTAGGGTTCTTAGCAAATTCCTCTTAATTACTCATTTGGATATACCATATTTTCTGTAAAGATGCTAATTGACATACTAACATTTTGCATTTCCTCTCAAAATATTTCTTATTAATGCATTCCAAATCTTGACATATGACATACTATCTACCCAGTTACCTGGGCCAGATATCTAGGATACAGTGTGATGTATTCTTTTCCTCTAAGCCCTCGGACCTTATTTACAACCAATTCTCTTCTTTAACATCTCTTTATACATACTGTGCCCACTGGCTACTATTTGCAACAATTTCCTTAAAAAACTACCTTGCTTGGTGTTATGCTCACACATCCATCCTACACAAAAATGCAGAACTGAGCACATCTCTTCACTTAAAACCATTTGATGTACTTTCCTCATGAAGAGGTTTATGTCTAAAGTCCTGAGCATGACATAAAAGATCCTTCAAGGCGTAGATCTGTCTGCCTCTCTCTTCTTTCCTTTATACAGTATGCTTTAGATACACTGAAGTGGTTGACATTTTGAGAACTGACTAGGCTGGTTCATGTCAACATGCTTTTGTTTATGCTGATAGTCCTGCTCAGCAGGCATTTATTGACCTTGTCTACCCATTAAACATATAACCATTTTTTCCAGACACAATTCAAATACCTCTCTATGTATCTTTTCCTGACTTACTTGAAAATCATGTAAAATGTATGTCAATACTAACATTCATTTGTCAATAAATATTTATAAGTACTATATACATCCCACACCATTCTATCTTTGAAGATATAGCACTGAACAAAAACAGGATGTCCCCTACTCTCTTGGAATTTGCAGTATATAAAGATAAAGACAATAATAAAAACAGTTAAATATATAGTATGAAGTTTCTGATTAAGTCTGGTGAATAACATGAAGCAAATTAAGGAGTTATGGGATTCTGGGAGGAAATGTTATTGTATATAAGATGGTCAAAGTAAGTGTCATTAATAAGGCAACATTTGAGCAGAGACCTGAATGAAGTAAGGGAGCAAATTGTGTAGGTAACTAAGAGAATAGCATGTTAGACAGAGAGCCAGTGATTTCAAAAGGCCAGTGTCAGGTATGCACTTGACACTTTTAAGAATAGTAAGGTGGTCAATGTGGTGGAAATACGTGACTGATGTAGAGATTCATAGGAAATGAGATCAGAGATATAGGGAACTTGGAAGAAACTTAAACTTCACTCAGGAAATGATGGGGAGCCATTTTGAGTGGAACACTAACATGGTCTGACTTAATCTTTAAAGGATCATTCTGGCTCTGTGCTGAGAGTAATCTGTAGCTCGACTAGGGCAGAGACTAAGAGGCCAGACGGAAGGCTGTTGTAGTAATCCAGAAAAGTTTGATGGTGATGTAGACCAGGATGGTGGCAATGAAGGTGGTGGTGAGAAGTTCTTAAATTTAGGATATATTTTGAAATGAGAACCAACAGACATATTGAAGGATTAGATGTAAAGGAATTCAGGAGGCGCACACACAGGGAGATAGAAGAAGAGAGAAAGAGAGAGAGAAAGAGAGAATAATAATTTCAAGGTTTTAGATTGAACAGCTGGGATATTAGAGTTGCTATTTCCTGCCATGTGCAATCTAGCAGAAGGAGCAGCTTTGAGCAGTGAATAAGGAGTTCAGTTATGGACATATTAAATTTGAGCTGCGCATTATGTATCTCAGTGGGGATCTCAGGTAGACAGTTGAATAAATATATGTCTGCAATTCATGTTAGAGATTTGGGATAAAGACTTACAGTTCATGAAGATCTCTAGCGCTCTGTAATAACACCCATGATATTCTATCTTATTTTAAGTAAACTAAACTCCTTAAGGCCAGCAAATATATCTGACTCAACTCTATTTATAGGACCTAGACCAATGCTTAACAAATGTTTACTGAACAAAACGAATGTGTGCGTGACTCTCATTTGCCCTCCTTTCCCCTTCTCCTTTGCGTATCTGTACCTGATTTCCTCTCTGATTCTTGAGATAAGGTGACCTGCTGGCCCATCTAGTTAGTCCTATGATCCAGTAAGCCCAGTAGGTTCTCCAGATATATTTGTTACATTAAATTAGTTATCCCATACTCTATTTAGCTCAATTTGCATTTGTGTTTAGGACATGCTTTTTAGATAAATAGGCACTGTTATAATTTTGAGATGGGTTTCCCCGCAAACTGCATCTCCCTCCATCTCTGGGTACTATTTAAATGTTACGCAAAATTAAATATAGTAGAAAAAAATGGAGGCATTTTCTCCACAGCCAAGTACAATTGACTTTAGCATGCTCAAATATTATTGATAGTATTAATATTCCCTCATTTTAGAATGTCTTATATTTTTCAAAGACCCTTTGTATACCTTTTCACCTATAATTTTTATAACCACTCTGTGACAAAGGGCCAGTGAGAATGTGACTTGCCAAATACCACACAATTATTAAATAGTAGGGCTTGGACTCAAATGTTTTTTGTTACTCTCATTTTAAGACTCCTCTCTCCACACAATCTTGTCTTCCTTGTCTCTATATTTTTTATGCACTATGTTGAGTTTTAAAATTCTACTTTCTACTGAAAACGATTGTAAGATATATCCTGACTCTGTATCATGATAACTTTTAGAGCAATTAAGGAAACATACATGGTGAAATTTGAAGATGATTCCTTACAACTATTAGAATGGCTATTGTAAAAAAAGAGAAAAAAACGAAAGATAACAAATATTGATGAGGATGTGGAAAAATTGGAACCCTTGTGCACTGGGTTCCAATTTTATATAAATTGATGCAGCCAGTATGGAAAAGAGTATAGTGGTTCCTCACAAAACTGAAAATAGAATTATGATCTGATCCAGCAATCTCAATTCTGAGTATTCATTGAAAATATTTGAAATCAGGATCTTAAGGAGATATGTACACTCCCATGTTCATTGCAGTGTTATTCACAATATCCAAGTACTAGAAATAACATAAACATCCATTAATGGATAAATAGATAAAGAAAATGTGACAATACACTCATAGACACAAATACGATTCAGCCAAACAAGGAAAGGAAATCTTTTTACATGCTACAACACAGATCGACCTGGAGGACATTATACTAAGTGAAATAAGCCTGTCATGGAAGAACAAATACTATATGATTCCACTTATGTGAAGTATCTAAAAGAACCAAACTCATAGAAACAAGGGTGTAGAACAGTGATTGCCAAGGGCTGGTGGGAGAAGAAAATGTAGGGGCTGCTGTTCAATAGGTATAAAGTTTCACGTATGTAATATGAATAAGTTCTGGAGATCTGTACAACATTGTATCTATACTTAATACTACTGTATTGTACGGTGAACATCTATTAAGAGGATAGTTCTCAAGTTGAGTGTTCTTACCATGATTAAAAAAATTAGAGGTTGCCCAGAATAGAAAATGTAGGACTCCACTTTTCTGATAAAATGCTGGAAGGATCACTGATTTGCAAAGCAGGTTATAAGCATTTGGCATTAGCAGTGTGGTCACCTTGGCACAGACCTTTGACAAATGAAAGAGATAACATTGTAGGGCCTTAACGGGTGATTTTTGTTTTCACATTGCCAGTTGTAATTTTTTAGGCAAGGCTTGGAATAAGACACATAAACTTCTGTTTACTCAGTTACATGTTCCAAAATGTAAAGATGATGTCATTGTTTGCTGCTTTTTCTACCAGGCAGTCTCATTTTTCTTTCTTTCTCAGAAAACTCTCCCATCCAGCCTGCCCACCAAAAGCTAGTTGGCCTTTCTTCCATCAATATTTCCCCTGTGGATTTAGAAAAGAACCCTGGAAAAGAGGTGGGGTCAACACCATGGCTTCTGCTCTTATCTCGAACATTTATCTTTTCAGATTCAACATTCAGAGTATTTTCTGTCTTTCTTAAATTTGCTGTAGTGCCAGACAGATATCAAAGGAAGCTGTTTGGATTGCATACAAGATGCAGACGACATAGCATCCACATAGGACATGGAGTATTGAGTGTTGAAACATCCAGGCCTTTCTTCCTCTCTCTGAGGGGATCTTCATGAGTGTGTTTACTCCCTACAGTGAGGAAGATACAAAGAGGTCTATGTGTAAAGCATAACCAGCCTTCCATACATCAGGGATGCTTCCACGATCTGTTTGCATAAAACTGCTGGAAGAGGACCAATGTACCCTGGCACTGTAGTCTCACGCCATTATAGCACATTGCAGAAACTTTCCCAGGAGAAGCTCTGAGTTGTGCGCTGTTGCAGAGCTGCAGCTTTATTCCATTCAGCTGAAGGAGATTTGTCTACAATTGAGGCATCCTTTTCTTCATGATGCTCACCAGACTGGACTGCACTGGTGATGTGACACCTGGATGTGACCCATTCTGGGAGTCAGATTTCTAAGTGTAGTTGCACGTCTACCCAGACTTCATCTCCCTTCTCCTCCCCAGTTTCCTTATGGGTGTGTCCAATTCTGGCAGCTAGATTGCAAGTCTGAATTATGCCATCTTCCTGGTCATCCATGTCATCCTTCTGCTTGACGATTGCCTTGCTGGCTCCTTTTATCAGTTTGTTCATGTCAGGATCATTTTGTTGACCCTGCTGAGCTGAAATAACCAGCATAATTAGGAAATTCCTGCATTTTTACAAAAAGCTTTCATTCAATCATAGCTTCTCTTGGAGGCTTGATTGTTGAGGTCAGAATTTTAATGGTGTCCATTATAAGGTGTCTTCAGTAGAGATAATAATGCTATAGGTGTTTGAATGCTGTTATAGTCTTAACTAAAATCTAAAACAATACAACTCTACTGTTGTATTCATTCTCTGCATCAATATTTCATGGAGATCCAAGAGGTGTGAGTTTTATTTTTATTTAACATTTTTACAGAATATAAAAATTTTACACATCTAAATTTTAAATTATCTTAACACTTACTTTAACTTTTATGGATCTGCCTACCTCTTACTTTGGTTAAATAATCATTCTTTAGAAATCATAAAGATGGAAGGGGTATTGTAAATTGTAGGGACACATGAGGACTAGGTCTTGCATTTGCCACAAAAAGCAAATGTTTATGATCTATAGTAGTGGGCCAAACACTAATTAGATATTTAGGTCCTGTCTTAGTCTCTTTCTCTAGAATTGGATAAAACAATAATCCTGTACATTTCTTGTTCTCTAAACTTCATATTTTAAATTTTCTCTGACTGCCATCTCCTGGTTTCTTCTAGAACCCATACCTTTGTCCTGGGGAAATTTGAGAAACATAAGCTTCTAATTTTACTAGATGGAGAATTTATAAGTAAAAGAGACTGTGAAAAACATGGGCTCCTTGTACAATGGGAGCTAATATATATTTTTAAGAATCTAATGTGACTAGAAGCATTTTTTAATTGGTTCCTTTCAAATTTATTTTAATAAAGTGTATACAAATTTATATATTTATTCCAACACATGTGCAAAGCATGAGTTTGCTGGGTGAGGCCAGGATCTTGTGAAATGGCCAAAGCCTTCTTGTTCTTTCATGCACACTACTCTGTGAGAGGAATAAACCCCTGGGAGAGTCTAATACCATTTTCACTCTCAGAAAATAAATAAACATACTCAGAACAAAACAAATGTAAATAATCATAATAACAGAAACATAAAGCATTGTAGAGCCAGCATTGTAACTTCTTCAAAATTTAAAGTAAGAACTGTAGAAAATTGAGGGGGCGGGGGAAGAACTGTGGACAATTGAATTCCAGTGGGAAATACAGATTCTGTCTTGAATTCCTATACCAAAGGGAATTTATCTATATGCTGGTATATCATCCATTCCTTGGAAACTTACAGCTATTGTTCTCATACACTATCCTAGTTAATTATTAATTTTTGACCTATCTGACAAAGAATGTAAGATTGTCCTGTAGAGGTGATAAAATCCCATTCTCTTCTATTTAAAATTCATCAAAGATTAAGATTACCTAGATTAGTCCAGGTTATAAAACAAGACTATTAAAGATGCTCTCTGAAACACACTCACTGTCGCCAACACTCATGTGGTCATATATTTAAGAACACATGTATACACAGGCACACATGTGTGCATGCATAAACATGTACTATTTCAGGGGCTGAAAGTAGGATAATTCAGTTCTTTCCCAAATATACCATGTGCTCTATGTAATAGCTTATGTACCATAAGCTCATGTACTAGAGCTTATCTGTTAGTGGTTTAGTGAAGGAGTTGAAAAGGAGTGGCGTTTTAGGAGTCTGCCCTGAAGATGATTAAGATGGACTGTTTAGGGGGCACAGTGGAATATCTTTTGTTGTACATAGCAAACAGACAGCAGTAGACCCTCACCCTCACTCCCCTTCCCCAGTTCCTGGCTCATTAGGTCTGCTTGGACTACTTCCTGAGGTTGCTTGTACTTGGCACTGAATAGAATCTTATTTGCAATATGTGGAAATTTACTCCTTATCTGGGCTGCCCCCCCCCTTTAATTACTAGTGCTCCGAATGCTCCACAGGGTTATATAGTAGGTATACTGAAGGCATATTATCATTTATTATTCTCAATTATTCTAAGAGTTATATACTATTATAATTTCATTCTGCTGTTGAGGGGATTGACGTTAAAGAGGTTACCCTGGCCTCAGTCTCCGGGCTAGTGAATAGTTTGTTTTTGGGTCTATTGGGCCCTACTTCTAACTCCTATGTAGACTATCTCCAGAGTTCTGAAATCTAGCCTGGACTAAAGGTGTTATCTGTCTCCACCCTAAATTTAAATTAAGGTGGAAAGAGAGAAAAACTTACATACTTATTAAGTTTCTCTACTAGCCTAACCTCCAGAATAATCAGAGTATCTTCCCTTACAAAAACCCCTTATTCAAGAATTTTTCTGTTTGTGGCCATGCCACCCTGAACATGCCTGATCCTGTCTGATCTTGGGAGCTAAGCAGGATTGGGCCTGGTTAGTACTTGAATGGGAGACCTCCAAGGAAGACCGGGTGCTGTAGGCAAAAAAAAAAAAAGTTTTCTGAGCCACTACAGCCTGAGGTTTAATAGGATTATAAGTAACAGCAATAAAACAGAAATCTATGGTTTAGCACCCACTAGTATCCCAGTGTAAATATACATTACTTTTAGACTATAATAAAAATAAAAAACATTTATTTTAGTAAAAAGAGCTGTAGCCTCAGAGACACAAAATCAGGTAGACACTTAAATTGTGTCCCATGGAGACAAGGAGAGGCCACTTTTATAGCAAAAATTTCAGTTTCCACCTAGATTCATGATTAGGTCTGTTTTATGTAAACGAGGTATCTAAATTGTGCAGTTCTGATGGACAGGGTAGGTCTCAGCCCATTGGTTGAAAGATAAAACCAGGGCTTTCCTGGAGTGGCTGATTCAGCTGGTGTAAACAGGCAGGGCACAGTGTGGGAAGCCAGGAATTCAGTCAGAGGTTCCTCCTGGTTAAAGAGTACATGAGTTGCTACTGTCAGCAAATGGCAGCTAGACTTATTATTTACAAAATTTGGGCCCCCAGTTGACCTTGAGGAATCTGTATCAGCAGATGAATCCCTTCTTGGGTTCACAACTGAATCATTCTTCTTGGGGTCCACATCAGACTTCTTACAGAACTTTCCTTGGGAGAGGCTTCCATGTTTTTCCACCTCTCAAGAAAGATGGCTTTCTTCTCCCACCTCTTCATGTTAGTCTCTGGTCTTCAGCTTTCCCCATGGCCACTTACAAAGCTTGCATTCTATCTTACTTTCCTCATTGGTGATAATGTTGCTGTGATCCTCACTGCATTTCTCTTTGGCTCACTGAACTGGATTATACCCTTATACTTTTGTTCCTAGGACACCGAGCTATATTGAGTTCTCAGTTTCTTCTTGTTCTTTCACCAATTCAGCACTCTATTTCCCATTTCTTTATGATCCCCTAGTTCTCTAGTCACCAAGTTCATTCTCCTTAAGGGCAGTCTAGAAGATGATCTAAGTATTGTGACTCACACTAGTTAGAGCCCCATGCCAACCTCAGTTACTTTGCCTCTATATCCCCATTAGGGACCAGGCTGGGTGGTACGAAGTGGCCTCTCTTCCAGGAGAGCCCTGTTTCTGGACTTCAGCCCTCAGCCTCAGCATGTCTTATCAGTATATTTTTCCTAAGGCCACTTGGGCCTCCAGACAGGCCCAGACATGCCTGAATTCTTGGGTTCATATGAGTTAGGCCATTTTTCAGGGACCTTTGTCACCTAGCTTTCTTTTTGTGTCTTTTCTCATATATTTTCACTTCAATAATCCTCTGTCAGATATTCTTAACACTCTGAAACCCAGCTTTTAACACTTTAAATGCCCCCACCTTTACCCATCCAACTCCCAACAATATGGTATCCCCATTTTTGTCTTTTGTGACTAGTGTTTCTGTACTATTTTCTTTTCCTAGTATGCAATTCCCTATCATTAGTTAAATGAGATCATATACATCCCTATAATGAGGTGCACCAGGCTGCTGCTCCTAGAAGCACCACTGCTTCTCATCCAGATGGCATTATTGAGGTATTTGCACCTTTGCTGGTGAGTAAGGCAATCTTTTGGTAGCAGAGGAAGAAAATATTGAGCTACTATTTTCATTTATGTTTCACCTAAAGAGAAGTAAACAGTAAACTTCATAGTCTCTACTTTGTGTCTTGACACTGTTGCCTTTGGTTTGAATGACGAAAGTACCTTATCACACATGGCCCATGAAGGATCCTGAAGGAAAGAGATACTGAAAGCTTGACAGTCAGCATAGTAACTCATGTTGTCCATCTTTTGGAAGGGGAGAGAACTAAGGGATGATTGAAGAGTAGGTTTTTATTGGTAGAAAATAACTTCTTAAAAAATATAATCAGAGTCATTACCTAACTTCACAGAAAATGCTCACTTTAAGGGGAATTGAGAGCAAAGATACTTCCTTTTCCTATGGCTCAATCAAATTCTGGACTGAAGGTAATGGAGAAATAAGAACTAATGGGAATGATAGTGCCTCTAAGTTATTTCCTCTTCTCAGTTAGTACCACTCTTTTATCAGCAAGCAAGGCTTTCAGGAAAGAGGTCATACACCAATTATCATCAGCTGCACACACAATTTGCAGACTTTTCTGAAGTCACACTTTTCCCGGACACAACTGAGATACTGCAAAAATGAACCAAATAGTTACTCCCCATCTGCTCTAAAAAGACCCTTGTGCAGCATCTTATTCTTCATCAGCTCTTATAGAACAGCCAAATCATCAATGGACTGCTAAGTAATTGGCTTTAATTTTTATTGTTTCTGATTGTTCTCAGGGAGAGACATTAATTATAGGATATACAATCTATTTTGATAGTTTGTTGGGTTGGCCAAAATACAATAATATTATAATATTGTGCATGTATTAAGTTTTAACAATGTAATCTTGCCTTCAAGATACCTCTACATTTTTGTTAACGGAGAAATATCTTTTAACGATAATCAATCAGTAACAATTATCATATTTTGAAATTTGTTATGCAGAAAGAACTTTGTTGTTAATATTAAGAACCTTGAAGCTAAGGACTTTACATATTTTTCTTTCTTTACAACATTGTATGTGCGCATGATTGATGCTTAATAAGTTTCTCAGATAAATGAATGATTCAATCTATAAATGAAAGATTGAATTTAAAATGAGTATCAAAGACATGGTTTTTGTCCCTAGGAATCTTAAAATGTAGGTGAGGAGACAATATACCACCTAGTAGAAGCATTAACATGGAATAGTGAATTTCAAACAGGTGTTACAGAGAAGTTCTAATGAACTCCAGCAGTGAAAAGTCCTCCTGGTGGAAGTTGAATTTAAACCGCATATTGAAAAATTAGTAGGGTTTCAATAACTGGAGAAGTTGTTAGGGTATTTCTAGCATGGTAGCAATAGTAGTAAAGACCTAGAAATAGAGTTATATTCGTATGTTCTGCGCATGGTAAAGAGGTTAGTTTAGTAGAGAAAGCGGGCCTAGAATGTCAAAGGAAGGGGTTTAGATTTTATCCTGTAGACAATGTTGAACTATATACAGTTATAGAATTTATTCAGTCATCAAATAGACTCCAGGGGAGATGCTAGAGACACAAGTTAAGAATGGACATAGACACAAATAAGAGCCACAAAAGTGATAGGTGCTATGATGAATGTGTAAATTAGAGTATGGTAGTTGATTCTGCCTATGTTGGCTTAGCATAACTTTTTATGATATCATTCATGTATTAAGTTTTAAAAACATAATAGTTTTGATAGGTCTTTATTCCTATCGCTAACCTGCTAGGAATACCCTAACATCTTCTCCAGTTATTGAAATCCTACTCATTTTTCAATATACAGTTTAAATTTAACTTCTACCAAGCCTTTTCACTGCTGGAGTTCATTGGAACTTATCTGTACCAGTCGTTTGACAGGGCTGCTTGGCCCAAGCACTTTTCTTCCATGTCAGACATTTTCTATTGTGCTCAGATAGAGAAAGAAAACAATGGCTGCATAAAGAAGGGTCCTAGATGCTCAGCCCCAGGAGCCATCTCCAGACAATTCATCTCATTGTCAAATGTTTTCTCATGAGAGCTGCAATCCTGCTCAACAAAATGGCCATCAGATAGCCTCCAGCAGCACAAATTACTAATGTTTTCCAAAGGCTCCAAATCTGTCATGAGTCATGTAGCAAATTTCTAAATTATTTTTAAGTTCTTTAAAAATCACAGGGCAAAGTCATCATATTCCTTAATGTTTAACACATAGGACATTAACATTGTCTTTCCTTTGATTAAAACTTACAATAGAAAATAACTAAGATTTCTTTATACTTTAGTGACTGTGAAAATGAAAATTAAGGATACATGCAGAATTTTTCATCATTTTTATCCCCTTCAGGGAGAAGCAAGAGTTAATAAGTAACCAATTTAATATTTGGCAATGTAAAGAATTATCACAATGTTTTAAATATGGATTGTAGAGATACACGTTTTTTCATATGTCTATAACCACAGTCTTTTAATTTTCAAGTAAGAAGAGACTAATTTTGGCTAGGTTTGCAAACGAGGCACCTTAGCACTAACTAGAAATTAAACTTACTTTAAAAGTGAACTTCAAGAAAACAAATCTATTCAGCATTGTAAAGTGGGGATGGGAGTTCTGCTTCCACCAAGACAACTTGATAATCTTTCCCTGTTGAGCTCTTCAATCTCCCAGCTTGGTAGACTAGAAGAGTGTTGTGAACTTGGAGAGCAGTCATTGTAGAAACACCAAAGCACAACAGGATTTGGCATTAGTGACTCTGATAGCTTAAACAGATGAAAAATGAGGAGCATGTCTTCTCACAAGGCAAAAGGAGGCAAGGAGGCTTTCGTTTTCCAGTGAGATTTGGTGTTGGTAAGCAGGCATCAAGTCAGGGTCCTTGCCTTGCTCCAGGTGGTTCAGGGTGGCTACCCTTAAATGCCTCCCTGAATCCAAGTCCTCTATTGAGGACCATATAGGCAGCTCCTATTTGGGATAGACCTTGTCTAAGAATCTGGTTTACATCAGCATTATCTACTTGCAGGTAGTTTTATCTGACCTTTTCTTAGCTTTTCAGCATTTCCCCTGCCCAGACGTCAGATATCTGTCTTTCCAATAACCTATGACTGATCACCCTGGATCCCTGCCTTTCTTCCTTGCTCTGATCTCTGGTAATACCATATGCTGTCCGTCTTTTACCTTGACCACCTGAGCTTCTGACATCTGGCTGGTGCTTGCATTAAGCCAGGAGTGCACTCCATACAGTTTTTAGTCCTGACTTTGACTTTGCTTTCCTTGCTGAACTGCCATTTTCAGACATCTCACTACTGTAAGACCTCATTAGGGAGGTTTGTGGAGTCACTTCCTTGGGAAGTTTTCATAAGAAAGGCTGAATAAACTTGCTTAGATATATGAGTCTGGCCTTGGACTCAAATGCATCCTAATAATTTTATGGTCCTTACCAACATTGTTGTTGTAAACCATACAGTACCATGCTAGAAAGGAAAGGTTTCTGTGGGTTACAAAAATTTCTGACAACCTCTTCTCAGGTTCAATTCTCGGTCCCCCTCACACGAGATATGTCCTGCATGTGTGGACGCAAGTCTCAGAAACATTAAAAGAAATGTGGAATTATGATAATATAATCCAAAGCAAGAACAAAAAGAAGAACTTTTGTTTTTCTCAAACTATTAAGTATTTCTAGTAACAAATCTAAATTGACATTCAGTATCTATTTTTTTCACTTTTAGAGAGATTTGTGACCACCTGAACATACTTTTATTTAAACTGTTGTATCTTGCTTTTTGTTCAAAGGAATGAAAAAAAAAAAAAAAGTCAGGCCTGTCTGAATTAAGCCTCTCCATATACCTAGCTGTGAAGTCTTTCACAGATTAAATCTGTGGCCTGGGAAGATGCAAGGTGAGGGCATGTGTTAAAAACACAGGACAAGATGAATGAATGTCTGGCATCAAAGAGTTTGGAAAGGATGAGGCCCTGGCTAGGCTGCCCCATATCAACCCAATGTGAGATGAGCAGGACCCGTCAGAGGTGAAGTGAGGCAGGTAGAGGGATTACAATAAATGAAGCCCTTCTTTCTCTTGGTGTGTTATTAACAAGCAAGGCTGCTGGGCCCAGGCGCTGCCTTTCATGTCTTTTCATGTTGTACATTTCCATTGTGCCCAGATAAAGAAAACAATGGTTGTATGAGGAAGCACCCCAGATACTCAGCCCTGGGAGCCATCACAAGGCAATTCATCTCACTCCCAACTGTCCACTGTTTTCCTACAAGAGCTGAAACTGTACCCGACACACTGACCACCAGACAGCTAGAGCTGGGCAGCTTGAATTCCACGAGTCTTTACAGGAATCCTGACGCAAAAATGCACCTCAATAGGTAAGAAGTTAAAAGAACACAAACAAACAGGGGAAATAAACTGGGAGATAAAACATTCTTGAGCTCCGGGGAACTCAAAAAGGGTATTTGGAGCACAATTCATACTTGGGCCAGCCAGCTCTGTTCATGCTGATAAGTCATTTTGAGAAAAACAAATGAATTCATATCTGATAAACCAGCACATTGATAATACCAAATTCCTTTTGCCTTTCTAAGGCTCTGTCAGGGGGGGGATAGATAAGTTCTTGCTGTATAAGGGCTGAGGGAGGTAAGATTTACTGTAGATGCCACACAATGAAATATTTCTCAGTTTAATCAGTTTCACAGGAATTGTACTGATAAATGCCCCTTCCTCCCATATAATTAAGACATGCCTTCATATCGCCATACCTGCTGTTAGAATGGCAGTTGATAAAATCTGTCTCAAGAGTGTCCACTGTTCTACTTGCAAAGAAGAACAGCCGAGTGGATCCCAGGAGAGTTTTTATGATTTATTAAAATGTTTTTAAACAGGTAGTTCAAGGTGCCTTCTGAATGGTACTGCCTATTATACACATATACACATGTACATATATAATAAAAGTTATTCTTCTTGTAATCAGCCTCAGGCACCTAGTAACACAGTTATCTCAGAGAAAAACAGGGTAAATAAATTTGGGACTGGGGCTGGATTTTGAATTGCTAGGTTATAGAGAAACTTCTGAATTCTCCATCTGGATTTAGCACTGACTGACACTTGTCATTTATTCTTTGCGATGTTAAATGCAGAAACAAAAAGTTAAAAAATGTCTGAATAATCCAATAATCCTGTAAGCAGGGCTTATACAAAGTAGAAAGAGAGAACAATAGTGATTTCTGATTATTTTTGGGCGAATTGAGGACTAGTTTATACAAAAGGTGATATTTTAGCTGGATCATGAAGGATTGGTAGGAAATAGGAAGGTGAAAATTCATTTCCCAATACACCTGTCACAGTGTAGGCATGCTTAAACATTTATTCATTTATTCATTCACCAGAATAACCCACATAAGTGCTGGGGATATAATTAATAAGATGGACTTGGTTGTTTTCAATCATATGAAATAATGTAGTCGTTTAAGCACTACAAATAGGTAAAAAGACAATTATAATACAACTGATAAAAACTAAAAAGGGCTTGAAAAGAGGGGTGCAGTGTTATAGCAACACATAGTAGAAGGACAAGGAAGATTAGGCTTTTTCTTGCACTCTCTGCCCATCCTTGGAGCTTCCTGGATAAAAGGCAGAGCCAGTATTCTCTTATTGTTTTCACAGTAATTAATCAACCCACTTCTTGGAGTCTGTTGGGAGAATTGTCATATAATTTTGATCAAAATAATCAGAATCAAGGCTAAATATGTCCTCCTGCTTTACTCCCTTAAGTCCAAATTAATGGGTCTTTCTTAAAATATAGATTAGATTTTGTTTTCCACCACCAACTACAGGCCTTGGACTATAGCTCCCCTTACTTCTTCTGGCTCAATGCTGTGGATTCTAAGATAGTTCTCAAGAGTTCCAGAAAATGTCGTGGTACAAACTGAGATGTAGATGTCTCCCTTCTCTTACCTGAAGCTGCTCCGCCTCACATTGTAGGGGCAGATGTCTCTCTGGGCCTCAGATTCCCTCACTTTTAAATAAATTTAGACTACATTCAAACTAAATTTAGACTAAACTCTTATATTCAGAATTTCCTTTTTGGTTTGTTTGTTAGGAGATGAGTCTTTGAAATCAATGGTGCTTTTGAATCATTAGAGGGCAGACTTCCCTTAGAGTAGGAAATGAAGGAGAGTTTTGAGAAATTCAAGTATTTGATATAAAGCATTGGATTCTTCTCTTGAGTAGTGTCAGAGAGGGGAGGGATGGAGAGCAGTGGTAATAAGGAAGAAATTACCTAGAGCAAATGTTCACTATTAATTAAATGCTTAGTGTACAGCAGAGTGTGTCAGACTACAGGTCCTATTAGTAAGTCATGAATCAGCTTATTGGATCATAAATATCATTAAAAAATAAGGTAGAACAAAACAGAAAACAATGCATTCTGTGTAGTAAGAAGAAATACTGTTTCATGAGATTTTGTTTATGTATATGTACATAGAAATGTGTACAGAATCACAATATAGACCTTATTTCTAACTGTATGTGGAAGTCAAACATTTTGAGAAATATTGGTTTAAGGAACAAAATGTTACTTTTAGGGTTAAATGTTTAAAATATTTATATATGGACATATTAATTATAGTTTAATCTATGGTTGAAGCAAGGCAACACTCACAGAGATAAACCAGAGTAATAAGTATTACACAGCTAATAATCTTGAAGAAATAGAATGTATTCCATTTTATCCACAGACACCAACATCTTTTGTCTTAGAATTTGAAGCACTTTTCCTCTTTTTTAAGTTAAAAAAAATTTTTTTATATATACCAATTATTGGCTATATATCATACCTGCATCCAGGTCCCAATTCTACCATTTTCTATCTGTATGACTTTGGGAAAATTATTGAGCCTATTTTGGCTAATTTGCCTTCTCTTTAAAATTAAGATAAATGTACTTTGCACACAGTGGTGTTTTCACTATATCAGCTAATGTATGTCAAGTATTTAGCCCAGTCCCTAGCACATAATAAGCTCAGTACATGATAGTTCTCATAGTTAAAAGAGAATTAAATAGTTTTCCCTTCTTCTTAATTTTGGAAGCCAAAGTGCAGAACACGCCATGAGATGGCTGATAAGCCAACATGGAGATTCATCTCTGAGCAGATTGCATCTTTGTCCTCATCTACCTCTGAGAACCTACATATCAGGTAAGAACAATAAATTACCATGGGTAGCAAAGAATAAAAGTTGATCTCGGTTCATATTCATGTCCTTCAAACTGTCACTTCAATCTGGCTAAGAGCTGTATCATTTCTGGGATGTTTTCCAGTTGAAAAATTAAAGAACACAATGTCTCTGTTTAAGGTGAATAAGTTGGCTTCTAATGGGAAAACTCACTACCCTGATTGGCATCCCTCTTTTCACTGCTGCTTCAGGTCATGAAGGACAGCATAAAACGACATGTTTACATGCGGTAGCTTTTACAGCATCCATGACAGAGGAATTCCATACAGGTTATACAGTTGTTTTTTAATGAGTATCCTATGACATTTTTGAAACATGAAACAGCTTTTTTATCTTGAAGGTCATTTTGTGCCCTCTTTATGGTCAACAATATCAGGGAAACTAGACTTGGAATTTCCAGAGATTGAGCCCACGGTCCACCAAGTTAGTGCTGGTGGATAGCTTGAGGGTTTGTCTAAAATATATGACAGAATTATGCAGTGTTTGAGTTGTGAGACATTATAGAGATCATCTAGAGCAAACTCTTTATTTTACAGGTTAGGAGACAAAGCCCAGAGATATTAAAATTATCTGCTCAATGTTGTCACATGGTTAGTGTGTGGCTCAAGACCTGAAATCAGACATCTTCTCTCCAAGCCCAGTACTCTTTCCACTGCATTCTAGATTCCCAACAATGATATGAAGTAAAGGCAGTCCTTGTAGTTCAAGGTCATGGCAGGACTATTTAGAGTCATCTTCACAAAGCAGGCTGGCTAATTCTCAGTCGTCCTGGCCACAGGACAGAATTTACAAGAGAGGGAGGAAACTGGGCTTTCTGCCACTCAATATGACATAAAGCACAAAAAAGGACGGTTCCCTTTCTGAAGGGCATTTGATTTCAAAAGCTTGGTGAATATTCATGACTTTTAACCCAGTGATCCTATCCTAGAAATTAATCCTGAAGAAAGAATATGGAGAGGGCAAAGATTAAGCTACAAGGACAGTATGGCATTGTTTTTATAATAATAACATCTTGAACCCAAGACGAGAGACATTATTTAAATAAATGATGATATATATACTAGAACCACAAAAATGGTGTTTTAGAAAATAACATCCAATAACCTGGGGGAGAAGTTCTTGATGTACTACTGCTCAGGAAAAACACCTTACAGAGAGCACTGTATATAGAACAACTCTAATTTTGTAACAAAAGTCTATATTTATACTTATGTTTGTTTAAAATAAGGATTCAGATTAAATATTTCAACATATCAAGAGTGGGTGGTAAAATGACTGGGTCATTAATATTTTTGCCTTTGGGTTTTGCTCTATTATCCAAAATTTTGCACACGAACATACATTATTTTTGTAATGAGGCAAAAATATCATTTAAAGTTAAATTCTGATTTCTTCCTTTGCTCTGCTGCTGGAGTAGTCCCAATAAGCTGAAGATGTAGGGTATCCCTCTAGACCGTAAGTGTGGGTACAGTGTTGAGAACAGGGGAGGATCATGCTCTGAAGATATTACATGTCATATTTTCAGTCCTTTGGGTCAATTATAAACTTCATCAAGAACAAGACTTAAAAAATATTTTCTTCTAGACTACAATATATTCCCACTCTTTATTGATCATATAAAATTAGATAAAAGAAAAATAAAACACATTACAGTAAAATTATTGCTGGCAATATATAAGAATTACTTACTGTATGTGAAAAGCATATGAACTTCTATACAGGACTTCAAATTATAAAGTCATGTTATGTAAACCTAAAACTAACCTAGTAATGTTATTACATCTATCTTGCTAGTATATTGCAAATTATTTAAATAAAACAAGTTGATAGATGGCACTTTTTAACTGGAGGTGTTACCATTCAAGAACATTTTGAGGGCTTATTATCACCTCTAGCATAGGTGTGGATGATTCCTATTTAAATCATAACACACACACACACACACACACACATATCTTAGTTTAGTAATTTGGAAATTATAGGCCAAAAATAAATTTGAAGCAAAAATGCATTGCTACATTATACAGTCAATCAAATAAACTACAGCAAACAATTTAGGTAATAATGAAGCCTGACCAAGAGTAATTTATCACTGAAAAGCAAGAATGACAGCCATTAAAAACAGTATCCAAACAAAACAAAAATGATGAGACACTGATTTGAAAGTCACTTTATGAAAAATTATGGAATTCCAAATATTGCCATGTACACCTATGTTATTGGGCCTGGGCAGTGCTGCCATGAAGCTCGATTTTTAAAATAGAATATGAGATTAGCGTCTTCAGTAAAATCCAACAATAGGCTTTTCTTGGTTTATGATTGTGGAGTTTGTGTAACTCGTAATAATTTACTTAGCCAATTGGCTCTAGGTAAAATAGAAATCTATGGCCTTGCACTGCCACCTGCCTGTCACCTACCTGTAAGATCATAGGAAAGGACACTCATTTTAGAATCACCGATCTGTCTGAGGCTCACAGATGTCCCAGGTTTAGTAAAGTCTTGATCCATGTAATGTGAGGAAATGGTAAGAATCTGATGCATTGGTTCACCCAGGAACCAGAGGGAAGGCTAAGAGACTTCTTCTGAAGAGTGTGCAGAAATCCGGAAAGCTTTTCTTCATTTTCTTTTTGTTCTATTTTCTTTTTCTATCTTCTTCTCCCTTAAGTTTAAGTAGTGACAGAAATAGAAGCTTGGTTATGGGAGGACATGCCATGGTAGTGTGTGTGGTGTGTGTGTGTGTGTGTGTGTGTGTGTGTGTGTGTTGTGTGTGTTTACTGGTGATTTTTCATTTTCTTGATTCCTTAACAAGCCATCTTTCATCTCCGAAGAATAACTTCCTTTTCCAATTGCTGCACATCCCTATTCCACAGAAATAAAGGGAGAGCTTGAGAATTTTGCAAACAAAGAGAAGATGTTGGAACCTCTTTAATAGCCACCACCCTCAGGGAATTAGGGATTATGAGGAAATTCCTAACTAGGCCCAAGAAGAGAACCTAGGAATCCTAACCACTAGACAGGCACTGTGATTCCTAGGCCTTTGGAGAGTTTAAGAATTAGCTGTGATTTATGTAATAGGGTGGAGGATATTAATTTCAACATCTGAAAGGGCTTTTTGCACAACCCCCTCCTTTTACAAATGGTTTGGCTCGTCAGATGTCATCTGGCCCTGACAATTTACATGTCTCCCTCTGGGAAGGGGATCATGACAACAGTAGCAGAGGTCTGGAGGCCTCATGATCTTGTGAGACGACAATGGGCTGAGGCACCAGCTGTGTGTTTGTTGCATGGCCAGGCTCTGAGGCTAATTAGGGCTACCAGACTTGAGGGCGCCCCTGGTTGCTTCTGCCTTCTGCAGGGGCTCCACAATGCTGAGGCTGTCTGGTCAGGATGAGTCAAGCCTTGAAACCCTTGGACATCCATGAAGTGTGTCTTCTGAGCCCCTCCCTCCTGCTGTCCTTTCTACTTTATGCAGCCTCTTTGCACTTCTTATGATATTTTGACTCCATTTCTACCCCAGCTCACTCTCAGAAAAGGTTCTGATCTTCGCCTGACATTTTGAGTATAAACTTAGGTCGACCACTACTTTTCTGAATGAAATTGTCATTCTCATGTTTTTTTTTTTTCCAATGGTGCAGAGATCATGTCTCCTGATCTGACAGAGTGGGAGTACTATTTTGAGGACTAGGGGGATTTCCTAGATTCCCTTAAATCACAGAAGGGTTGCTCCTTCTTCAAATAAGGTTTTGCTCCACAAATATGGTAGGATGGTATGAATTCAAGCTGAAAATCATTACCGACCACCTCCATCTCTCTGTGGAAGGACTTCCAACAGAACTCAGATTTGTTACCCTAGGGAAGAAACTGGGTCATTCAGAAGTGCCTCAGTCATGTCTTTACTTACATTGTCCTGACTATAGGGAAGTACCTGGGCAAGTGGCTTAAATTGGCTATGCCTCAGTTTTCCTCATTTACAAAATGAGTATAATCAAAATAGTACTATCTTTAAGGTAAGTTAAATGTAACTGTATGTGTAAAAAGGCATTTGCAGGAGTGCTTGCCACACAGAAATCACTTCTGGGCCCAGTGACTACTTACCTCTGAGGCTTGAGGAATAAAGAATTGAAACCTAGCTTTTGAATAGTACCTGCATGTGAAGCTCTTGTTTGTGTTTGTTTGTTTCTAAACTGAAAGAATAAAAATTAAGTAGCAGGCCTCCTTTACTCACCTTGGGCATATTGTGATCCTCATGGCAGGGGCTTATCTCCAGGAATCCCATTTGACCTTGAAGTGGTTCTCCTAGGCCAGTAGAGCATGTGTGCCCTAGGCAGTATTTCCTTTCCTTGACCTCTCTTCTAAAGGAATTATTTACTTGTCTGGCTTGGTTTGCTATGTACTTTCATATATTCATTTGGTTTGTGTCTCATGTCACCACTGTCCCAAACCAAGAACCAAAAATCTTTCTCAGTACACAATCCTTATAAAGGAAAGGAAAAAAATGAAGATAAATGAGAGAAAAAGCTTGACATCTTCAATTGGCTACCAAAAGATTAAACCACAAAATCCTAATGAATTAGCATACGTTTTAATCACTTTGGCTGATGGATATCATAGTACAGATTACACATGAATATTACAGTTATGCATTTTTGCATCCATCATACTAAATTCAGTACCTTGAAGTTTCCAGTGTCCTTGGTTTATCCCTAAAGCCAACACGGGAAGTCCCAGGTACATGTTACCTTCTTAGCCAGTGATTACTTAAACTTTGGTTACTGAGATGAGTCAGGGAGGTCTGAGATTAGGGTTTCATTCTAGGGATGTACACACTAATAGGAGAGACAGAATCACATGACATCCAAGAAAAGAGGCCAGACATCTTTGTGCCTTCTGGAGCCCAGGACAGCATGAATAGCTAGCTATGTAGCTAGCTCTGATTCTGTCATTGACACAGCTATTCCTCTGTCTGTCTCTGTCTTATTCAGTGCAGGGTGCTACCACAAAATACCATAGACTATGTGGCTTATAAATAACAGAATTTATTTTTCACAATCCTGAAGGCTAGGAAGTCCAAGATCAAGGTGCTGGCAGATCTTATGTCTGGTGAGGCCTGTTTCCAAGCTTCAGACTGCCAACTTCTTTTTGTATCCTCACATGGTAGAAAGAGAGCTAGCTCACTCTCTGGCCTCTTCTTATAAGGGCATCAGTCCTATTCACGAGGGCTCCATCCTCATGATCTAATTAATTTCCAAATGTTCTACGTCCAGATACCATTGCATAGGGATTAGGCTTTCAACATATTAATTTTGGGGGACACAGTCATTTGGTCCATTGCAGTGTCTCTTTGAGATATCAACTTCTAATGCTATCAACACTGTTCCATACCCTCTACCTCCACTATCCAAACAGACAGTACGTAAGTGGACTACCTAGGGGCTGTGAATGGGGAATGACTGACATCTCTGCTCCACAGTCTCAACATCAACCCCTAGAGCATGGCAGTAGCCCAGCATTCTTTTTAGTAGCTTTACCCTGTGCTTAAAGGGGATGAGAACAAGTCAATAGCACCACTTACCCAAAGGATCCCAAAGGGGCCTTTTCCCACATTCCTGTGCCACTGGATCAAGTAGCATTAGAGTCAGAATTTGGAACAAGGTTATTTTTATTGTGACAAACTATCAACAGACATGACAATACTCAGACATGGAAAGTTACATTTCTAAGAAGAGCTAGCCAATATTCCCAATTCTTCGACCCTGTCCCACTCCATCTGTGGTTATAGCCTTCTCTCTTTTCCCCAATAAATCACTAAGCAACTTCACATTATTATTAGTGAGAAAAGGACAAGAATGTGTATGCCAAGAGAGGAAATCTCATAAGGCACAAATCAGAGCTGCCTTAGTCACTGGATGGAATACTCTATTTTTGTTGTTTTGTTTTATCTTAGGCCTTTTGGTTTAGAGTTGCCTCCATTCTACAAGATGGAGAGAGAAGAAAGCGATAAGCAATCCACAAGGAAAGAGATTCAAGAGGAAGAAGATAAGTTATAAAAGAAGGATGGTGAGTAGTTGGTCTAAAAGGGAGAAGAAGCTGAAATACTGTTTAACTCAAGAAAAAAATCGCTACTTCTCTTATTAAAATCTCTTCTTTGTCCTTTACCTTGTCTCCTCAGGGATGGAGAAAGAGGGGCCATCAGCACAGGAAGTTATCCCTGAGTGTGCTCTCCCTAATCTGAGAAAAGACTTCATACTCCTTTCCTCCAGCTCTCAGAGAAAAACCTATTATTGCAGCACTCACCACATGATGGTGAAATTGGTTCCTTCTCATGTAAAAGCATTAGTCCACTCAGGCATGGAACCAACTTATTCATATTATACTTCAGGGCCAAGCCTCTAGAATGTTTAAGAAATATTGTTTGAAAAGATTGTTCTCTGATAAAACACAGTAAAACAAATAATTTTGCTATTTGCCTGATCGATTAAAAATCCTTGAAGGAGAAGCCATGTGTAACTTTCTTTTTCTATTCCTGTGACCATTGAGAGTAAGTGACAGTTATTAATATGGATAGAGCAAGAAAGACCACAGTTCATGCAGAACCTAAATATATATTGATAATACTCACAATAAGGTATAATGACAAAGTCCATTATTATTGTGGCTTAGCATGTTCTTCCTTTGCTGGGATAAGGTTTAAAGTTGTCTGAGAGGTCATTGCTACCTGGAGATCCCCAGTGAGCTGAAGCACTTATAACAAGAAGCACTGAGAGCTTCTTGTTATAAACGAGTTGTGAGGGAACCCTCTCCTTGATAGCATTAAAACACAATGGCAACTGGGGGTTCTGCTAAAGCTAGCACCACACAGCTATCAACACCAAAATTCATTCTGATTTGAGAGATTTTTATCTTACACTGGCTCAATTTTTTTTTTCTTTCAGCTTCCCTGACAAGTTATCATATAATAGTTATGGTTGGAACAAGACTCCTGTAAGCAAGTTGTAGCCAAAACAATAATAACAATGAAGAAACCTCTCAAGCTGGCTCATTGTTCTTAATACAACACATCTCATATAGATCTTATTCCAATTGATTTAAAAGAAATAGAGGAAGTAAGATGAGTGCAAACTAGATAACATCTTAATCACTGTCTCCACCATTTCATCCTGACCCTGATACCTCTGCATCATCTTCCTGCTGGGTGCCTTCCCATTGTGCATTCCTGTATTCTTCTTTTTATTATTACTTGGCGACCTCTGTTCTGCTCAGAATGGCATGTGAAATGACTGCTTGTGGAACTGCTCTCCATTGTTAAGGAGACAATAAAAGGATGTCTGATAAGCATCTTACGACAGACTTTTCTCCAGCTGAAGCATATTGGCGGCACAGTTTTCCAAATTTGCATTCTACCTGGGCTCCACAGAGCTAGCTGAGACTCTTTGCCAAGGGAGGACATTGTTCCTTAATTTCTAGAGGCCACAAGCAATTACCGGATTGTGGTAGATATTGTCTTAGAGCTGGCTAATTCTCACACTATGAACTGGCAACTATAAATCCTTGGTTGTTCAAAAGACTTTAGAACTGCCTCAATGTTTCAGAAAACCTGTTTGATTGAGAAGCATGTGAGCAGGTACAATGTGGTCTGTGTTCAAGAAGGTGTAGATTTAAATATAGTAGTTCCCCCTTGTCTGTGGGGTAATATATTTCAGGATCCCCGCTAAGTACTTAAAACCTTGGGTAGCTTCAAAATCTATGCATTCTATATATTTTTTTCCTATACATACATATTTATAATAAAGTCAAATTTATAAATTAGGCACAGTAAGAGTTTAACAACAACTGATAACAAAATAGAATAATTATAACAAATTACAAGGGTTGCTTGAACCAAGCACTGTGTTATCAAGACAATTGTTCTGATGACCAAGATAGCTACTAAGTGACTAATGGGTGGCGAGTGCATGGAATGTGGACACACTGGACAAAGGGTGATTCACGTCCCAGGCAGGACAGAGCAAGATGGTGCGAGATTTCATCACGCTACCCAGAAAGGTGCGTAATGTAAAACTTATAAATTGTTTATTTCTGGAATTTTCCATTTTGGACTGATGTTGACCTTGGGTAACTGAAACCACGGAAAGCAAAACTGCAGATAAGGGGGGGACTATTGTAAACGTGGAAAAATCCAGATTATGTTTTAAATAGTAGAATGAAAATGGTGTTTTGCTTTATGGAACATTCACAAAAGGAGGAGAGGAATATTTCAGGCTCTGATGTAATAGTTGTTTTTCTTTTACTGGAGATTTTCAACAGAGGCTCAATGCCCATTTTCATGAACATTCTGGAAGGTTATGTTTATGCGGGTTGGAAACTACACTATGACTTCTTCAAATAAGAGCATTCTTATATATTTTAATATATAATTTGATTAAGAAAATTTCAAGATATCTGCCAATTTGTAGAAATGTTCATTGGCTGAAACAAAACTCTTGTCTAGGATCAACTGTATTTATTATGTGTGTGCAATGTATAAGGCACTATGCTAAGCATTTTGGATAGTAGGAAACTAAAGACATTTCTGACGGCCTCAATAGAAATATCTATTGAAGAAACAAGTTATAGGTAGCTAGAAAATTAATTTTTAAATGGCAAACTTTTTGCAGGTGATGTTTGGGTTCAGATCATAGAGAGAACATTCTAGACGTGATGATGAGGAAATTTTCATTAAAGAAGTGGAATTTAAACTGTCCTTTTTAGTTAAAAATCACATAATATCACTTATATGCGGGATACAAATCTAAAAGCAACAAATGAACAGGACAAACAGAGACTCAGGGACATGGACAATGGACTAGTAGTTACTGGAGGGCAGGGGGTGGGAGAGGAGGTACGAGGTAGACAGGGTAAAGGAGGTCAAATATAGGGGATTTAGGGAAGGGTGAAGTGGGTAAAGGGTTCAAATATATGGTAGCTAAAAGAAACGACTCTGGGTGGTGATCACACAATAGAATATAGAGATGTTAAATTATAATATACACCTGAAAATTATATAGTTGTTACCAATGTTACCCTAAGAAACTTTTTTAAAAAATAAAATGTCCTTTTTAAAGAAATTTTTTACTTATGTGTTTCCACTGCTTCCATTTAACCATGTATATGTTGTTATTCAGAAATCAGCCCAGAATAATAGCTCTTTTTCTTGTTTTCTGTATCTCTCAGAAGACCTGAAAAGTAAGCAGAAACATGGAAATTAAGCCAGGAGCAGATTTTTAGGATAGCTAGAATTTAGAAAGATAAATATGAAGGGGGGAGACAATGTCGTTTATTGACAACTCATATCTTCAAGAAACTTGGTAATGATTTAGCATCTTGGTTTCATTTATTCAGTTTAAACATAACAGTCAGCAATAGAAGAATAAACAGCTGAAGGCAAATTAATGCCTCAGAAACTCTAGATCAACATTATCAAAGGGACAATGATTGCAACATTTTGAAATTGTTGAGAATAACCAGTGTGTTTCCTCTCTCTAATGCAAAGTGAATAATAAGGGAAAAAAATTTCAGGGATGGGACCTGGCATTTTTGTAACATTTTGTAAACATAAAAATCCTCCATTTTCTGTTCACCATATGTGCCATATTTTCTTTAAATAAATTCCAGCGACCCTTAAATAATTCAGATTCAATGACAAAACATGAACTAATATTCTGTTAAAATTAAATAGATGAACAACATTCTATTTAGTCTCTTACTTTGAAAGTAAATAGCTTATCTAGGCCACTCATATACATATTTGGTAGAATTTCTTATTTTTGAAAACATTTTAATAATAATAAAGTATTATTTACTTAAATATTTATTATGAACTAGTTTTATAAAGAATAGTAGTTTTTGCCTTGACCTATGATTTATTTTAAACTTTTCATTAGAATTGATAAGAATAGCTTTCTCACTTAATTTAAGTAATTGAGTTTCAATAGCTTTTTTTTTTTTTTTGTCCTGATGTTTTGCACAAGGCAGAAAGGAAGCAAAATCAGTGGACAAGAAGCATGCAAACTTAAATCCACCTGGGGAAAATTAAACAGTTTAGCAATTATTTGTAGAGCATGTACTCCAGCCTGGTGCTAATTACCCTTTTGTATATAAAGAAGTGTTTATCGGTCCAGATCCAAACAGAGCTTCTCATCTCATTAGGGAAAGAAGACTCCTACAAGTGACACCCATTAATAAATAAGATCTAACTTGAGTAATTCAGAGTCATAATATTTAGGATGAAAGATACACAAGTGAGAATCAGAGCCATGAAAATTTTTCAGGAGAAAGTAAGACCTGAAGATCTTGTGAGATGGATTTCATTCAAAGACAGACCTGAGAGCAACAAACACTAGGAAAGGGCCATTTTTTTTTCATGGCCAGTGAGAAATAATCACTTAATCAACAGAGAAACAGAAAGCAATATTAAAAACAAAAACAAACCAAAAATTCCTTCCCCGACTGGAGTAGAGGTTCCCTTGAGGAATAGAGGACACAACGGAATTAGTAGCTAAGGTGTGGCCAGGTGATGGTGAGATTTATAATTTAGGTGGAAGAATCCTTAGTGATATGGTGACTGCTTGACTGCCATATAATCCTGAGGAATACTGGAGAAACCCAAGCTGGACGAGATATTTTGCTATCAGTATAAAATTACATGATTTTGGTTCTGTTCAATTTTATTATAGATGTCTGTCAGGAGATAAAATTATCTCATTCTAGGTGATGTTAGTTTTTTGTTTTTTGGGGGTTTTTTTACCCCATAACTTTGCTTGAACTTTTGGTGACTGCTAATGATTGTTTTCTAGCTTAATTCTAAAATACATTAGGGATGAAAGAGGTATTCAATCATTTGAAATCTGACAGCTTGCTTTTTGTTTTGTCTTTAAAGAAAGCTTGTGCTTGGGGTTCTAACTTTTTGTTATATATATTTATGACAGTTAGATATGGCAATTGTTCAGTGTGATAACTAAGAACATAGACCTCAGAGATGGGGTAAGTTTGGATTAACCTCAGTTCTACCTCTTACCAGTCTATGACCTTGAGGAAATTATTTTACTTACTTATGCCTCAGTTCCCTCATATGAAAAATGTGGATGATGGTAATAACAACACCTACCTCATTGAATTAAATTTGTATCTATAGTGTAATATAAATATATATATATATATAGAGAGAGAGAGAGAGAGAGACATACATATGTATAGTTTTTAGAATAGTACTGGCACAGAAGAAGCAATCAATAGGTATTAGTTATGATTATTTTATAGCAGCAAAAGTGTCCCGAATATTATACCATAATGAAATGAATTCACAATTTATTGTATGTACAAATAACTATAAAACCTAGATATTGTATAAAAAGGTTTGAGAATCACAACCAAAAATAGGAAGCAATTATAATTTTTATTAAAAGAGTGACATGATGAAAATGATTTTCAGGAAGATTCGTTAGCTTTCTTCTCTTCTTAACTTATTCTCACTGTATACATTTTACCTGAACGATCTTATCTATCCCCATGGCTTTATTTATAGTATTTCTTATATGCTGACATTTAATTTCTTATCTCCAAACCTAACCTTTTCCCTCTAGTTCCTAACCTGTTTATTCAATTGACTGCTAGAAATCTACTACTTTTTCAGGGGACACAGGTAACATTTCAAACTCAACTGTAGTTTAGATGTCACATTAGTGGAACTCTAATGCATGGGTTCGCAGAATATGATCCCCTACCAGCATCATCAGCACCGCCTGAGAACATGTTATACATACAAATTCTTGAGTCCTACCCCAGATATAGAGGAGGGAGGGAAAACAATCTGTGTTTTAATAAGACTTACAGGTGAACATGATGCATGCTAGAGTTTGAGAACTATTGGTCTAAAACTAAGGCTTATGCTTCGTTCTTCTGTAACTAGTTTGTGACTCCTTCACCCTTCACAGGAAGGTTCAGATTTTCAAGTAGGAAAGATGGCTAGTGAGCTAACAAGAGCATGTGCAGGAAGGAACAAGACTAGTAACTAGAGACACCTACCTGGTGACTAATGAAATAATACAGATAAAAGCATAACCTAGGGCAAAACAGTGGGCTGTTTCATGGCTAAAGCAAGAGTATTCCAGGTTTTATTCTTTCAAGTCTGCTATTGAAACTGCTATTAGCTCCCTCCCTCTAACTATGTACTCTTAATAAGCTACAATATTTTAGTGGAATTTTTGAAATTTCTAATTAAAAGTTATGATCATAAATACTTTTAAAAGGTTGATGAAGGTGTTTTGTTTGCCAAAGATAAAATAATGTACCTAGATTTTCTGAATCATGAGTCTTTGTGCTCATTAAAAATAACCTTCAACCTCTAAAAATAGTCTGGGTGGGGTAACAGGGAGATTACTTATATAATTTAGGAAATGGTATCCATGGAATTTTCCCAAATAGATCTTAATGTACTTGGGAATAGTTTTTCTACATTAAAATCTGTGTAAGAATTAGATCATAAGGTGAAATTAGACTTTAAAAGTATTTTCATTTTTTATATTTCTAACCTAAAAAAATATATACCTTGTTTTAACTATTGATTAAATTAGATGCCATTCATAGCAATCCATCTGCCAGATGATTTTCTCCTTAGAACAGAAATGTAAGAACTCAAAGACTTCTTTTTCTTTAACGCAGGATTTAAATATGGGAGGTGAAATATCTTTTAAGAAGGTAATACAGAATAAAGATAATTTCAATTTAAACTAAATTCTACTTTATGTTCTAACAACTAGAAGAGAAAAAAAAATCAAAGGTAGGTTTCAAATCATTCTGGAACTTAGTATAATTAATTTTCCAAAAGAATTTATCCTAATGCACTTAGAAAGCTTGTGGGAAAATTATATAACTTCTTTTTTTTTCTTTCATTTAGTTTTTCATTTATTAAGTCTTAACTATTACCAATGTATTTGTTTGGTTTTGGTTATAAAAAATGAATAAGACATAGAAGAACTAGTCAAGAAAAATCAGTAAAGATGTAGATCTGAATATTATAAACAACATTGACCTAATTGATATATATATATAGAACTCAATAACAATAGAATGCTCATTCTTTACTAGTACACATGGTATTTTCACAAAGATAGACCATATGTTGAGCCAAAGAAAAGTCTACATATACCAAAAGAGGATAAAAATCATGCAGAATATGTTCACAAATCACAGTAGAATAAAATTAGAAATCCATAGCAAGATCTCTATAAACCCCAAATATCTGGAAATTAAACTTCTATGTAATTTGTAGATTTAAAAAATGATATTTAAATTTGTTTAACTAAATGAAAATTAAAATACAACATACCAAATATTGGAGTGCAGTTAAAATGTGCTCAAAGGCAAATCTACAGCTTTAATTGATTAGAAAGAGTGCAGTATACTAATGACCAACATAAATAGAAATAATGAGAAGTAGAAATGAATGGAATAGAAAATAAATAATAGAGAAAATTAATAAAGCCCCAAACTGATTCTTTGGAAAGATCAATCGATCTTATTAACTTTTAGTTAAACCGATTAGGGAGAAAAGAGAGAGAGAAGGAGAGAGAAAAAACAAATTACTAACACTAGAAAAGAAAGTAAAGTTTTCATTGTAAGTCATATACATTAAAAGGGGTTTAAGGTAATCTCGTAACTGCATGCTTCCAAATTTGATAACTTAGATGAAAAGTACAAATTTCTTGAAAAATACAATTTACCAAAATTGACACAAGATAAATAAGAAAATCTGAATAGCTTTGCAGCCACTAAAGATAATTAATTTATTATCCAAAAACTTTCCACAAAGAAAACTTTAGAGCTATGGGATTTTGCTGGTGATCTCTATGAAACATTCATGAGTAATCACACCTTTCTTACTCCTTCAGAGGAAAATGTTTTCATCTCATTTTATGAGACAAAAATGACCCTAATATCAAAACTTGATAAAGAAAATAACATATCAATAACTCTCATGAAAATATATGCAAAAATGCTTTATTATATTAGCAAATTAAATCCAGTAATATGTAAACATTCTCTTTTTAAAAATTGAATTAGACACTGTTTCTGTTGTCAAGCAATGCATCATTTGGAGGGTAAATAAGAGTATAACATTTCATCGTGTCTTCAAATAGAGTTAAACAATAGCAAAGAACATTCATGTTTCCTAATATTAAAAAATAAATAATCTTCATTTGATAATATAATTAGATAATTAAGGAACAACAAACATTTAATGAAAACTAACAGCGTCAAAATCCATATTGAAAGAATAAATGGTAGAAATAAAAAATAGTACAAATGATGGGGAAAATGATGATAGAAGAGAAAAAAGGGTTTTGCTTTTTGCATTTTACTGAGTGATTAAAAATAACATTACATCTTAAAATATGTATACAATACTATAACAAAAAGAAGAATCTGGAAAACAAAAGCATTCTTGAAAAATAAAATATGATTGTTAAATAAAAACAAAATCAAGAGACATGCTAGAGAAAATAGGAAGATAATGAGATGAAAATTATGAAAAGATGAATTTAATAGATCCAACATTTGTTTAATAAAATTTTAAAAAGTGAAAAAAGGAGGAAATGATGGGAAAAAATAATCTGAGAAGCAAAAGTTGTTTTATTAATCTTTAGATTAACTGCTGAAGTGGGTAAATTAAAAATAACAACAAACAAACAAAAAATCCCAGACATATTATGTGAAAATTTCAGAGTAGTAGTATAAATATGATGATCCTAGAAGTATGCATTTTCAGAAATTCAAAGACTTAGAAAGTTTATCTCCCATGGATTATTGCTATAAACTTCTGTGAGAATAAGTTAGCAAAATGAAAGAACACAAGAAAAAGAACATGGAGTTGAAGAGAAGGTACAAAAGAATGACTGAGGGGTAATAATGCAGCAGACAGAGAAAGCATTAATATCCAGTTTGAACACAAATATCTGTTCCTCTGAGAAAATATCATTCCAAAATGAAAATATTGTACATTTAATTAAATGAACAATGTTTGTGATTAAGGAGTTGTGATAGCTTATGAATGTAGTTAAGGTGGCTTATATTTCTTTTCTCAGCAAAAACAAATAAAAAGAATGGCAGTTAGAAAAAAACTAATTTTTTATAAGCTAATTATAATTTAACTATGAAGCAAACAAACATTTGGCATGATTTGGAGAAATTCATGTGTGGCAAAAAAATCCCCATATATGGTGAAAGAAAATAGGTTTCATTTATTCTTGTCCTTGTAACATTTTCAATTTGAGTTGCACAGAAAAAGGCATAGAATTTATTTTCTTTCCAATCATACCAGTTGTTTTTATAATGAATAATATTTCTCAATAAAAAACATTTTAAGTGCTATTTATTGATTTTCCTTTTTTGATAGTTTCTACTTTTCTACTGAAATTCTCAATCTTACACTTGAAATCTTTGAACATATTAAGCAAGGCTAAAATTTGTGACTATTTCTGAATTTCCATGGATCTGTATGTATTGTATGTTGTTTCTCTTTCCCCTCCTCCTCCTTCTTCTATCCATTTATTGTCTCCTTTATTCTGGTTATTTTTGTTTGAGTGCTATACATTCTTTATGAAAAAATCATGAAATTAATTTCAGGTCTACAGTGACATTTTTCTAGAGAGAATTCATGTCCATTTTTGAGAGATGGAGATGTTTAGAGCTGACTTTCAGTTTCATCCTATTTCTGGTTCACTTTTTTTTTTTTTTTTTTTTTAGAGTAATCCCTTCAGAGTCCCAAGTCAAAGTCTCACTGGTTTACCAGGGTCCATCCAGTTTGCAAGCCCTAAACTCTAATTTTTATCCCATGGCTTGGTAAGACTATTGAAAAAATTTAGCTCATCTCAGAAATTTACATTTGAATTAGAAGCTACCTCTAAAGGAAAAGCAGCCCCAAATGCTGGGTTAACGTCCTTGTGTATAAATTATCTAGGATGCCATCATTGGAAGTAGCTCTCTTTTATTGATTTCTAATTGAGAAAATATTTTTTAAAAAGTCTAGAAACTTAAATATATTTTAATATAAATATTATAAAACTTGATAATGTGAAAATAATGGTTTCTTTGAAAGAAGAAAGAAAGTGGAGAGTGAAGGAAAAATGAAGGGTAGTACATGTATAATTCATAATTTCCTTGTTTTACAAACCACCAATTCCAGATTTAGTGTCTAAAGTTAGTGAGACTAGAACTAGAGGTTTTACACATATTAAGTTATATGTGTATAATAGTTATATAATTATTAAAATAGCATAATTATAAAAGTTACAAAAATAGTTTATGTACCTATAAAGCAACAGCAACAATGAAACTGAAAAATTTAGAGGTATTAGGAAAGTGAGGAAAAGCATAAGAACTAATTTGTCCTTTTTCATATCAGTAGTCAAAAAATAATGCAGAACATTGATAAATCAACTTAGAAATGTGGCAACAAACAACAGATCTAAATACAAAAAGTTTAAAATTGGATATCTCTTGGGAATGTGCCTAGAAATCAGGAAAGCTGATGGAAGATTTATAACTTTAAAAAACAAAACTAATTTTGGGAAAATCAGGAAAAGTTTTATAAAGATATAATGCAAGCTGTATTCTAATGGATAATATTTTTTATCTCTTTGTTAATAAAAAAATGTGGTCATTCTAAGCAGAGAAAATGGTTTGTAAAAAGCCTTGGACATTTGACATATGGCCTGTTTTAGAAATGAAAAAGATTGTGTAGATTGCAGCATCCGAATAAAGGAAGCAAATGGTAGGAAATGAGACAAATTAATGAGGTAGGGGCCAGAGGTTAAAGGGCCTTGGAAGCTTATTCCCCAAGGTTTTTCATTTGAGAGTCTGGGAGGTGGTTCTCTATTTCTTGAAACAGGGAATACTGGAGGCAAAGCAATCTCAAGATTTCATCTCAGTTTCATCTCAAAGCTTATAAAGAAGCTCCTTGACTACTACATGTAGTATATTAAATGTATAACTATCACATGCGATAGAGGAACTCAATAAATATTTGTGATTACTTTGGCACAACAGTACCTTGAGAGGATTCAATAAGATAATTTATCTAAAAGTCTCTACTTACATTATGCTTTCTGAAGAAAAGAGTTTTTGAAATTTATTATGTCTCAATGTGCTTTGTAAAACATTGCCCTCATTCTTATTCAGCCCAAATAATCATTCTTGGCATTCTCAAAAGTATATTCAGGTCCTTTTAAGTTTGTATATGATGGATAAACATCTATACCACACTAGCAAAAAATAATACCCATTCTGATCATGGTAAACCGTGTGCTGGTCTGATGGGCCCTTCAGATTATGAACAAATTTAGGTTTCTATTCTATGAAAGGGCAACAAGGGAAGAGCTTGTGTATTTTGAATTCCTCTTTTTAAATAAGATATTAGTTTACAAAAATGGTTTTATCTGTATGAAAACTTTTAGGTTAGGTTTGCTAAGAGTTTGTGCAGTACAGAAGGAAATTTGCAATGCGATGGAGATATTAGCATGTGTTAATATCTCATGTTTAAAAAAGGTGACGGTATGGATCCTTTTCTTGATTGCAATTAAAGTGGATGTGTGGTCCCATTTTCTCATCTAAGTAACTGAGGATTTAAAGGTTTATAAACAAGATGCTGAGAATCCAATATGAGGCAAGGTGAGGACACAGATGCTAGCCTAGATGCACTATAACTATTGATACCGCACTTTTATGAAAGGAGTTGAATGTTTTTAATAACTGGGCTAACTGCCACCCAGATTCATACAGAACAATCATTCCAGAACAGGAGGTAACTGAGGACATCTCTGAACAGATACTTGTTGTCCATTCTCTTCCGTAAACCAAGATTATGAGCATATCTTATATCATATATCTTTCTTCTTGTAATGGGTTCAACTGTGAACTGCACCCCGCTGCCCCCACCCAAAAAGGTTCCTTGAAGTCTTAACCTTCAGTACCTCAGAATGTGACTTCATTTCAAAATAAGGTTGTTTCAAGTTAATTAGTTAAGATGAGATCATACTGGAGTAGATTGGGCACCTAATTCAATATGACTGGTATCCTTATAAAAAGAGAGCCATGAGAAGACACAGAGACACAGGAGAAAGCCATGTGAAGAGGAAAGCAGAGATTGGAGTGATGCAGCCACAAGCCAAGGAACACCTGAGGCTACCAGAAGCTGGAAGAAGACAGGAAGGATCCTCCCCAAGAGGCTTCAGAGAGCATGACATCTTGATTCAGGCTTCCAGCCTCCAGAACTGTGAGAGAGTAAATTTCTGTTGTTTTAAGCCACCCAGTTTGTGATACTTTTTTACAATATGCCTAGGGAACTAATACACCTCTACTGATCCCTAAATGCAGATAAACTGGAATATAAAATTAACCTCTCAATTAAACTGAGCAATCTCATTATAATGGCTTTTAATATTTTGGTCTCACTATCTGTCTTTTTTTTTTTTTTTAAACATCTATAGCACCTGGTCTTCCTAGGTGGTCTCTCATCCAAGTACTAACCAGGCCCGACCCTGCTTAGCTTCTGAGATCAGACAAGATCGGGCACGTTCAAGGTGGCATGGCAATAGGTTCAGTCAAATATTTTTATCAAACAAATCTTTTGCAAATGTTTCCCTAAAAGGCCATATAATTTTCTGCTTTGTGGAAACAGTAATTTTTTTTCTAATTTCTTTTTGTTAGATATTTAACTTGTTTATTTTTCATCCTTTTTATTATTTTTCTTTTTTCTAAATAGAATTACAATAAACATTTGATAATCAAATATTTGTCGACTTTTTGACAATCATTTTAGGAATTATTTCAGAGCTGTCCCAACATTCAGAATAATTACTAGATCAATGGGCATGAAAACTTTAATATTCTTAATATACATTATCAGATTGCTTCCAATAAGGCAATGTTGTAACAATTTATTACTTGCCCCTGACATATTTTAAAAGAGCCCTTTCAGAGCTGTCCCAACATTCAGAATTTTCATTAAAAAGCATTTTATGCTAATTTGACTAGCAAGGAATTAATCATTTTAATTCTCATTACTTTGAATACTGAGATAGACTGTTATCCCCAAATGTTTATTAAGACAGTACTATTTCTATGATGCTTCTACTCTTGTTCTTAATTCTTTTTTAAAATACATTTCTTGTATGAAATGCATTTCTTCCTTGTGTGTGGACTATACTGTCATTTTTTCAGTGTCCTCAGTTGTAACATCAAGGTAAGAATAAGTATTCTCTAGTATTGCAGTAAAAACTAGATATGCTAAATATACCAAGTACCAGGAACATAATGCTTCTTAAAAATGGGAGTACTTTATTGTAATTTCATGTGAGGCTAAAATCAAATGACCTGCATATAGTCTCACTTATCTATAAGATTTGGCAGCACAATTACTTCAACTCTTCAAATAAATTGAATTCCTATTTGTGGAGTGACTTTGGTCATTTTCTCCTGTACTCTCTATAGTCTTTGTGAAGGCTGAACAAAAGTGGAGAAATTTGCTGGTCTGGAGACTCACTGTGGGAAAATTCACAGAGGTGTGGAACTCTTGCATGGGGTAAGGATGAGGACTGTGCAATCAGACCACTTGGGTTCAAATCCTGACTCTATGTGTTGGTAAATGGGTATGTTTGTCAATAAATTAATCTTTTTATGCCTGTTTTCTCTTCCATAAAATGAGAATTAACAATGTTAGCAATCTCATAGATTATTGTTAAAGTTAAATAAACTCTATTAGTTATCTGTTGCTGCATATCACATTACCCCAAATCTAGCTGCTTAAAACAATAATTAACATTTATTATCTTACACAGTTTCTGTGGATCAGGAATTGGGCATAGTTTAGCTTGGTAGTTCTAATTCAAGGTCTCTTAGGAGGCTGTGGTCAAGATGTCAGTTGGGGTGATAGTCATCTAAGGCTTGACTAGGGCTGGAGGATCTGCTTCCAAAATGATCATTCGTGTGACTATCAAGTCAGTCCTAGCTTCTGGAATCAGGCCTAAGTTCCTTGTATTATGAATCTCTTTCCAGGGCTGCTTGAATATTCTAACAACGTGGCAACTATCTTTCATACAATCAAAAAAAGAAAGCAAGGAGGAAGTTGCAATGCCCTTTTGGCCAAATCTTGAAAGTCTCAGTGTTACTTATGCCATTCTCTGATAATTAGAAGCTGTCACTATTTGTGTCCTATATTCAAAGGAAGGATAATTAGGCCTCACCTTTGGAAAAAAGAAGTATCAAAGAATTTGTAGACTTATTTTAAGACAACCAAATAACATGTGTTCTACATGTAGTTAAGTTAGCAGATGGGAAGGGCTCAAAAGATGTTAGCCACTGTATCACCATAATCATTATCATCTATAGCACTACATTTAGGAACTACAAGTTGTTCTGTAGTGGTGGCTTTGGGGTGCATGTGCGGTATAATAGAAAATGATACACAGGAGACAGGTTGAAAAGGGCCTTGAATGTGATAATGCAGCATTTGCATTTTTCCAATAAGTCTTTGCTTTTCACACTGGGTTACTCCTAGGGCATGTAGGCACAGAGAACAAGTGATGCTTAAAGCAACAGAATACCTGTTATGTCTACTGAAGTACTATTTTATTTTATTTTTTTAGGTAAAACTAAAAAGTAATGAGTTATAAAGCCATGGAAATACATGGAGGAATCTTAAGTGCTTATCACCAAGTGAAAGAAGATAATCTGAAAAGGCTATATACTTTATTGTTCCAACTATATGACATGGAAATGGCAAAACTGTAGAGACAGTAAAAAGGTTAGTAGTTGCTAGGTATTAGGAGAAAGAAAGGGATAAATAGCAGAGCACAGAGGATTTTAGGGCAGTAAAACTATTCTGTACAATACTATTATGGTAGACACACATTTGTCAAAACTTACAGAATGTATACCACCAAGAGTGAACCCTGATGTAAACTATGGATTTTGGGTGATAATGACTTGTTAATGTAGGTTCATGAATTGTAACAAGTGCTCCACCCTGGTGGAGGATATTGATAATGGGGGAACCAATACATGTGTAGGGAGTAGGAGATGGATGGAAAATCTCTGTACCTTCTGCTCAACTTTGCTGTCAATGTAAATCAGCTCTAAATAGTCTATTTGAAAAAAAGTAAATATATTGAAAAATAGATTGTGAAGTTGCTTGGATTTTAAAGATGAAACATTAAACATAAGTGTCACTTTCTGATGGGCTACTTTGGATTGTACACCCTATCCTGACTAAATAATTTACTTTTTCTCCATTTGGGGTATCTTAATGGAGAAATTAAGTGACTCAGTTAGTTGATGAGGGGTTACTGAAGGATCTTAGGCAGGGAAAAACTAGATATTTTAAAACAGTATCTCAGACAAGAAAATTGAAGAAATTTTTGGTAAAAGAAGAATGATAAATATTTAAATTTACCTAAAAGATATTAAAGGCATTGCAATGCCCTAATCATTAAGCATTTAAAAAAAATAGGACAAAAATAAAGAAATAATCTATTTATAAGTTTAGTTGTGTCAGAAATAGATGCTGGTATATACCTAAAAATCTAACATAGAATGAACTAGGTATTACTGTCAGTGGGGAAAAAAATTAATTCATTGCTTGTCAGGGAGAAAATTGGCTTTTGGAGGGGGAAATCCATTTCTAGCCTTGCCTTGCATTATATATTAAGATAAATTCCAGATAGATGTGATAAATGTAAAAATACAATCATAAGAGACTTGTAGAAAATGGATGTCATTTACTTACTGTCTAGATGGAAAGGGATTTCTAAATATACAAGGATTAGAAGGACTCACTAGGGAAAACAAGTCAATAGATGTATATAGTATTAAACCTTTGTATAACACATTAAAAATTTTTAAATAAACTGCAAATACTGATAGATGGCATTCATCATGTACCAACTATGTGCTAAACATTGTGTTAGGAGCTTTGTCTAAGTTACTTATCTTTCATCCTCACATGAAACACCAAGGGCTCAGTATTATTACCTCCACTTCACAAGTGAGGAAATCAGTAGTTTACAATTCTGGTTCCACACTGAATTACACAAGGAGCTTTAAAAAGACCCATGCCTAGGCTCCATACCAGAACAGTTTAATCAGAATTTCTGAAGCGGCACCTGGGCACCCAATGCTTTGCCCAAAGTCACAGAACAAAGACAGAGCAGAGGTATTTCTGCCTCACTGGACTTTTTCTATACCACATGGAAGAATTTCTTTAAAATATAAACAGCTGCTTAGTTTTCAAAAACTCCAAAAACCTAAATGAAGTCTTGACTTAAAGCAGAAAAAATGTTAAGTATGAGGATGTATTTGTTGATCCATTTGCAACATGAACTCCATAATCTGTGTTAGGGTATCAGTAAAAAACCCACAGTGAACAATGGAGTGGACAATGCTCTGAGAGCTCTTTCAAAGATATGTGCTGAAAGAAATATAGAAATGTAGGATGACTAGGGAAAATATAGCATTTTGATGATCTAACAATTTTGAAACAATTGGAAGTGCATGGACAACACGTATGATGTTTGTATGAATAGACTTTCTTTGGCTTATTATTGCCATTGCAACTTCTTCCCCATCAAGTGATACTTGATCTGCATGAGTGACTTTATTGCATTGGTTTGTTTTGTTTTGATACATAGGATATAGATATGTAGGTACACACAATAGGATTTTAAATTTGAAAAATAAGTAATTATAACTCTTATAAACTGATGATAAGGATATAGGAAAGTATATATTTGAAAACCTTTCAGTACCATGAGGTATAGAACTTACTAATATTTTTGCAAAATAATTTTCACGCGCAGTTTTAACAGAGGTATTCACAAGCCTAGTGTTAAATTAGGTGTTTTGCATAACACACATTTGGCATAACTATTTATAGTGTTAGGTAAAATATATATTTTAAATTAATTAATTATTTTTTAAATGGTGACATTTAATGAAATCCAGTAAGTTTCAACTGTACACTTTAACAATAAGACATATTTATATTTACCCTGTATGTTCACCTCCCATAGTTATATTTCTCTCTGTCACCACATATTTGACTCCTTTTACCCTATCTACCTCCCCACTCCCCCCTTTCCCCTCTCCTCTGGTAACTAATAGTCTATTGCATCGTTTTTAAGAAGCACAGATTTTGTAGGGACAAATCAACCTAAATTTAGTCCCCCCAAATACTCTTTATAACTGTGTAATCTTAGGTAAATTACTTAACTTCTCCATGACTCAGTCTCTCAACTGTAAAATAGAAATAATAATTGTATTAATGATGTGTAACAAATCACCTGAAACACTAGTCGTTTAACATCTCTCATGGTTTTCATGGGTAGGAATACAAGAGCAGCTTGGTTGGGCATTTCCAGCTCGGGGCTTCTCTAACCTGGGGCTGTAGTCATCTAATGGCTTGTTTAGGGATGGAGCATATACTTCCATGGTGGTTCACTCACGCAAATGACAAAATAATGCTTATTGTTGAGGGGAAACTTCAGTTTCTCTTCATAAACTCTTCTCTACTGGATTGCTTGAAAGTTCACATGGCATGCCATCTGACTTCCTCCAAATCAAGTGATCCAAGAGAGCAAGGTAGAACTTGCAATGCATTCAATGACTTAGCCTTGAGATCATACACCATAACTCTTGCAGTATTCCATTGGTTACACAGATTGACCCTGATTCAATGTGGGAAGAGACTACATCATTGTGCCAGGAAGCAAGGCTCATTGGGGGCCATTTTGAAATGGCTACAAGCTCCTAGTTTATAGGTTTGTTGCAATGAATATATAGATACATAGAATAGAGCTTAGACAAATTAGTTTAAACATACTTAGACCAGAGCAAAATACATATATATGTATATACATATATATCACATTTGAAAAAGAGTTTATACATTGAAAATATTATATAACTAAATCAGAAATAATATATGTTTATATATGTTTATACACACAGACACATATACACACACCTATATATGTATTTCACATTTGACAAAGAGCTTAGACATTGGAAATATTATATTTAAGTCAGAAATTCTGGAAGTGGGGTCCAGGTTAGAATTAGTAGTTTAAATATCACTTTGGGTGACTGTAATAAGCAGTCAGTTTTGAGTAGCACAATACTTAGTTTCATGGTGATAATCAATCCTGAAGCTCTAGATGAGAGGTTCTCTATCTTGGCTACACAGCAGAATCATCTGTAGAGCTTTTAAAAATCTAGATGTTCAGACTGAACACTGGGCCAATTGTTTTAGAATCTCTGGGGCATGGGACCAAAAAATCAGTATTTTTTAAAAGATTCCTGGCCATTTCAATACACAGTCAAGTTAGAGACCCATTGCTCCAATTATTTAACTTGGATGATTGTTTCCAGCCCCTCATTTCTTCTGTGAGCTAAGCTCTAACTCACATGTAGATCCTCAAAACCTAATTTCATTTGTTGAAAACAAAGGAAAGACCTTTGACTCACCCTAATGTGCTGGGAATGCTAAAGATGGGTGGGAATGTGCAGCATGGCGCCAGTTGCTCTCTGTCTATGCTCTGTGTGTCTGGAAGATTTGAGCCTCTAGCATGTCAGCCAGGCTCCTTTGGCCGGATTTTGCCTTCATGCAAGAGTAGAAACCTCCTAGGCATGTGATTGCTGGGCCAGGAAAATGTCACCCATTGCCAGAGAAAAACCAGCCTTCCACAAAACTAGAGTGAATGACAAATGAAACCAATTTAGCCAAGTGGTTGGAGAAGCATCAGAAACATGTGAGATGGCTACATTGTTCTGGACAAAAGGCCTAAAAGATGCACCTGGTAATGTTTAAAGGTACTGTTCAGGTATAGAACGTGCCTCAAATTCAAGAACATGGATGTGTCTACCTGTGGTTCTGTGAGTCTGCTTTTGTAAATAATAATTAGCATGGCATAGAGAACAATCAATTACGATTTGGGGAGGACAAGCACTAGAGAACAAATGGCAGCTGTATTTAGGTCAGAAAAATTCTAGCCGAATGGCAGTTCTAGTGAACGATACCATCAAACTAGACAGAAAACTTGTGGTGTGCTGGTTAAAAAAAAAAGATCAACCCTTTTTGCAAATATTTGGGCTTGAGGGAAGCTCTTAACAGACTGCCCATAGTTTTTCTTCATATTAAACCTATGTTTGTTTTAAGTAAAGTTTAATCCATCTGTTTCAGATTCTTTTACACATAACTCATCAGAGAATTTATTTGGGGGGAAAAAATCTAATGTCTAAGATGCCTTTGTTTTTCAGCCTTTTAAATAATTTTTTTCTTCTTTGTAAAGGGGCTCAAATAGCATGTTTGCCAAGGTTAGAGCCCACTCAGCTTTTGTAAATGCAAAATTTTGACCACTGTTCAGGATTTAAATTTCTTCACATTTGCCAAAAATGTAACTTCCTGTTTATTTTTAATGCAGAAATCCCTTTTAAAAATTGAGTTTGTGACTCTCAGTGAACCCTGAATACAGTGGATTTGCCCATACATAAATTCCTTTTTTCCCTATTGTGGAACTTATTAATTTTTTATATTACAGTCTTTCTGACTCTTTGGCACAATTTTAATTCTCGTTGCCTAGTAATAAAAGAAAAATATTTTGAGCTTGTGATAACACCTTTAATCAAGGATCTCAAAGCTTGCTTGCAAACATGAGCACGGAGCTATGACAACATTAGTCTCCATTTATCCTGTGATGAATGCAGCATTTGATTTGGAGGAATAAGAAAAATGAAAAGTAAGACTATAAAAGGAGGGCATATAAATTGAAAGCAAGTCAAAGAGGGCACTAGGACCCCAATAATTATTTTCACATATACCACTTAAGAAAACTAGTTAGGTGTCTCTGCTTTATGACCTCTATTTCTTAGAATAAAAGGTAAAGGGAACTGACCATGTTTATTAGACTGAATCGAAGCTGTGGTGTACTTAACGCAAACTAAATAAATGTTAGTCAGCTATTCAGATATATTTATCTGCATAATGCTGTATGCCCTTTATTTGGAATAGCTTTCTTTTCTTTATTAACTTTTTAATTATAGATGCTTGGTTTAGGTAATCAGGAAGAGGAAGGAAGTAAAGTTAAGAAAGTTGTAATGAACTATTGTGAAAAGCTGAAATAATTATTATTTTCATAGTCGCAGTAAACTGATATATTATTTTATCCCCAGATGAGTAATTTGGTCAACACCATCAATGTTGATTGTTATTTGGTAATGCTGAGACATTTGTACAGGAAGTGGAAGTCATAGTTCTTGCCCTTGAATAACTTATGATTAAGAGAATTTATAAAATTTTATTAACAAATATAAACTACAAAAAAAAAAAACCAAGAGATTAATCCATAGCAATGACAGATGTTCAAGCAACTCAGTATTGGGGGAAGTAAGGAAGATAGAACATCAACAGATAGACTGAGTGACCATATCCTAGGAGACTTACAGTGCTTTGACTGCCAACACTATAGTAAACAGTAGATATTAGTTTTCATACAACAGATTCATTTTTGAAAAAAACATGATATAATCTAAATTATTTTATTTTATACAGTAGTCCCAAGTTTGATATTTAAAGAGACCAAATTGAATATTGCAGTGGACAGGAACATATTTTAATAATTACTATTGGCAACTTGAGTTTATTTTCTGTAACAAGGTTCATACCCACTATCTCTACTTAATACATCCAACTGGATCAAAACATTTGTATTATAGTGATTAGTTTTTAAGTGAATGCTATGAAGACTAGTCGTTGCAATGGTTTGACATTTGATAAAATATATCAGCCCATTTCCTTATTTTATTTTAATTTATGTTTTGCATGTGCAGACATTTTATCTCAGGGCTCGCTCTTAAAATTCCAGTGATTAATGTAAACTACAGTTGTCACTTGAAGAATATACAACTTTTTATTAATGAGAAGAAAAATCAGACATTTTAGGGAAAAGTTTCGAATCTTTTCTCTGGTTCACTGATCTCAGTTCAGTTTGTCTCTCAGTCCCTTTTTTCTAAAATGTAGGGCTGTCGCTTCTCGGAAAGATGTGTGGGAATGGTGAATGCTTGAAATGGGGATTTGGGCTTCATAGTTATAAGAATTATTAATCCTGGTGTTCTGAGAAGTTGACAGTTTAGGAAGTATGAGAAATTTCTCTCCCTACCTAGGCAATCGTACTGGCAGAATCTGCCTGATATAACTATTTTGGAATTGTGGAGTTCATTGAAGGCTTGCAACTTCCAGGGAAAGATTTAGATGATAAATAGTGACTAATTTTCATCAATTTCAGCTCTTAGCACAGTAGCCACTACCCCTCCTTCACACCCCCAGGCTTATGGCAGGTAACTGTGTTTGTGTTCCAGGAGTAGCTTGCACACAGCTTGTGGAAGCCAGGGTGAATATACTACTCAGTGTTCTCCAGAGAAATGGAATCAATAAGATATAGATAGATAGATAGATAGATAGATGATAGATAGATAGATAGATAGATATAATAAGAGGAGATTTATCATAGGAATTGGCTCATGTAGTTAAGGAGGCTGGCAAGTCCTACAATCTACTGCCTAGAAGCTAAAAAATCAGGAAAGCTAATGGTATAATTCAATTATCTGGGCATCCCTTAGTCCAGTCGAGTTGGCACACAAAATGAAACATCATAGTGGGCAAAAAAGGACCTTGTTCTACAAACATCAGGGATCTTTGCTCTGATTGCTGCTTCTTATCTCACAGGTACAGGCAGAGTCGGGTAGCCATTGTTGTTGTACTTCCCCCACTCTTACAGGCTCTTCTCCCTCTAGCTGAAATGACTGTCAGGGGATTTAAAGGGCCGATATCCTTTTTCCCCCTTTTTCCTTCATTTCTCTCTTTTCCCCTCATGGAGTCCGATATTAAAGACTAGGATATTTAAAATTAACTATATATAAAAGGGGTATTTAGAAAGTCATAATGCACGCTTAATATCACTAATCATAAAGGAAATGCAAATCAAAACTAAAATGAGATATCACCTTGTGCCTGTTAAAATGGCTATAATAAAAATAATAAGAAATAAGTATTTGTGAGAATAAAAAGAAAAGGGAATTTTTGGGTACTGTTGGTGAGATTGTAATTTGGTATAGCCACTATGGAAAACAGTATGGAGGCTCCTCAAAAAATTAAATATAGAACTATCATATGATCTAGCAATTCCATCTCTGGCAATATATCTGAAGAAATTGAAAACAATATGTTGATGAGGTATCTGCGTCCTCATGTTTATAGGAACATGCAAAGACACAAAATATTATTATAATAGCAAAGACACAAAAACAACCTAAGTGTTTATTGATGAATGAATAAAAATGTTACATATATGTGTGTGTGTGTGTGTGTGTGTGTGTGTGCGCGCGCGCGCGCAATGGAATGTTATTGAGCTATAAAAAAAAGTTCCTGCCATTTGTGACAACATGGATGAAATTTGAGGTCATTATGCTAAGTGAAATAAGTCAGAGAAAAAGAAATCAGATTTTTAGTTACCAGAGGCTGGAGGTGGGGAAAGGGAGAATTGGATAAAGGTAGTCAAAAGGTACAAACTTCCAGTTATAAGATAAGTAATTCCAAGAACATAATACAACACCATCACTATAGTTAACTCTGCTGTGTAGTGTATTTGAAAGTTGCTAAGAGAATAGATCTTAACAGTTCTCATCACAAGGAAAAAACATTTTTTTTTCTTTTCTTTTTATATCCATTTGAGATAACCATGTTTTGAAGTAGGCCATGTGATATTTTCAACTGGTCCCAAAAGCCAGGTTCTATTTCTATCTTTTCTCAGCAAATTTAAGTGAGTCATTTAATACCATTGAGCATACACTCAAAATACAATGCTGATAATTTTGGTCCTTCTGCAGCAGACAGGACTGACTTACACTCACTCTCATTTTCTTTTTTTCCTTGGCTATCTCTACTGTAGTCTTTCAAAGTTAAATACGAATTTTCCAGCTAGCCTTGCAGTTAGAGGTGGCTATATCATGTAGCAAGTAGAGATGTAAGTACCCAATGAGATGTAAATATATGTCTGCTGAGGTGCAGTGGAAAATTTTGAAACACATGTTCTTTCTGATAAAATGGCACAGGCATAGCTGGTGTCACTTCTCATCCCCGTTTCTCCCTTTCACTTCCTTGTATGCAACTGCGATATCTAAAGCGTGGCAATCAGGTTGTGACTATGAAGTGATAAACAGAACATAATATCCAACGTGCTCAGGATAGCTGAATGAAAGACAGAAAGAGTTTGAACCCAGCAAGACCTTACTGAGCTTCCGAGTTGACTCCAGCAAAAGCTAACCTCCTAATTTCCTGTTATGGAAAGGAAGCACCATGCACCCCAATTTATTTAGGCCTCTGTTAGTCAGGAATTCTTGCTTTCAGCCAAGCACATTACTAGATGCTTACCATTTCCACTTAAGCTTGTTGTAAGGGTTTTACATAATTACATAAAATGTGTACTTTACATTATTGATATCATATTCTCATTTTACATATAAAGAAACGTGGGCTCTAGAAAGATAACAGAGGAAAGTCAACCCAGGTCCTCTAATAGCATGTCTTATGATCATGCTTTATGCCTTGCTGTTCCCTTTTGAAGAAAACAGAGTGTATCAAAGAATTTTATAAATGATGATGCTCTTATAATAACTCTAAACATCTGTCTAGTTATTTAAAATGTTCAATGTTATTTTCAAAAATGTCATCAAGTTTGATTCTCAGAGCAACTCAGTGAGGTAATTCTTAATATCCCTGTGTTACATAATCATTGTCATTATTTCACTCCATTTCTTTCTCAACCACTACTGCCACTTGGCCCAGATATTCTGCCATCACCGATTAACAGTTTCCACTCGCTATTCTTTAAAAAAAAAATTTTGACGAGTTCATGTTCTTTCTTTGCCTTATGTTTTTGCCTTATTATATCTCTATTTATCCCCCATAAAATTCTATTTTAATTTAGCAGACCATGTAACCACATCAGAGCACACTTCAGCTTGGCTGAAGCCAAAGACCTTTGGAAATTTCACTAGTGAGGCTGCCCACATTGCCAAGTTCTCTCATAAAAAAAAAAAAATGCTTATAGTATTAGGCATGAAATGTGATTATACCCAATTCTGGCCAGAAACACCTTTTACAAAGGCAGTAACTCTGATTCTGGAGGAATTGCAGTCCACTTTTTTCCTACCGAGCATGCTTACTTAGAGGAAATTTTTTTTGCCTCATTTGAGCTAACTCCACGAAATCTGCCCTTCACCACACACACCTCCCCTGCCCCACACTAGCAACTGTAAAGTGATACCACATGTAAAAACTAACACAGGTTTGTCGAAATAGATTCTGTGTGTAATGAAACATGGCAATTTCATTTAGCCTGGAGCTAAGAAGTTACTTTACTTAGACTCTTTCCCATTAATCTTGCTACTTATTCCAGGCTACTTATGTGGCCTAGGACCAGAATCATTAGCATTACCTTGGATTTTGTTAACAGTGCAGAATCTCAGGCTCTACTCAGACCTACTGAATGAAAATCTGAATTTTAACAAGAGCCTTTGAGGGTATATATGTATATTGAAGTTTCAGGAGATTACTGAGAAGAGCTGTTTATCACATAGTTGCATCAGTTGTGGGTGCCCATGAACCAGTCTTTGCTGGAGTGGACATTCTTGTTGTCTCTTTTATATCTTTCTTGTAGTGCATAAATAATTTCAGTGACCAAAAATGCACACCCTTATTAGAATTTTTTATTATTCAAAAGTGGAAGTTAGTTTACTAATACTTACTTTGCAGCGAATATGTTTGAATGCACCCACATTGAGCACTGGTCAATGTTTTACTCTATTACTTGTCCTCTCTGGTCAGATTGGGTCGAATATCATAACTGAATTCCTGAGATCTTATTGATCCTCAGGTACCACTCCAACTTGTAAGGTTAACTGATAAAGTATATGAAAGCATGTAGCACCATGTCTATAATAGAGTAATATGCAAAAACAATGGTCTTGTGAGTATTTTTGTTGTTGAATTTTACAATACTATTGTTTGTATTTTGGGATCCATATTTAGAGGATATCGAGGATGATAGAGGGGGAAATATGGACTGTGGCAAACTTGTCTAATAAAACTTTTAACATTTGATTATGTACAAATTATCTCCCAGTTTCCTGCATTGGCCAGGTGATGAGCATGTAAAGATGAATGAACACAATCTCTCTCCTGAAGTTGTAGATGCTCATGTTGAAGCAGCGCCCTGCACAGCTTGAATATACTGACATGAGCCACACTCGAGTCAATGTGAATCCTGCTTCCTGAAGCTGGGCCCTATAGGCACCTTGATGATGGGCAACTAACAGCAAATAATGAAATAAAGCAGAGATATACTTAGGAGCTCAGGTAGCACAGTGGTGGGGTATCTAATTCATACTAAGTGAAGTGTGAATGTGTGCATGTATATGCATGGTATGTGTGTATGTGATGTATATATGTGAAGTGTGTGTGTGAGAGAGGTGTATACATGTGTGAGTCTAATTGGTGTGTCTGTGGGGGGTATGTGTTACATATATGTGTATGAGTGTATGAAATGTGTGAACATCCTTATCTGTTTGTTAAAGGGAGAAATGGGTATAGGCAAAGCTTTCTGTAAGTAGTGATGTCTGAGCTCTCTGTTTATGCAACTCCAGTCAGGTTTTCTTCTCCATATTCCACTGAAAGGACACTTGCTAATTTCTCAATGTCCTTGTCCCCACCAAACCTTAGGACTTAGGATTCTTAGTTTTCACTTTATTTACTCCACTGAATTCTCATCTCTGTAAATGGCACCTGCTTCACCTAGATGCTCAGATTGCAAACTGGGAATTATTCTAGGCTCTTTCTCTCACACTGTCTGTCCAATCCATCTACAAATCCTGTTAGTTCTACTTTCAAAACAGAGCCAGAATCTGAGCACTTCTTATAACTTTTACCACTAGTCAGAAGCTCGATACCTTTTTGCCTGGACTGTTAGAATAATCACCTGATTGCCCTGTTCTTCCTTGGCCTTCCTAGAGTCTACTTTACACTCAGCAACCAGAGTGACCCCTTCACTATCTAAATTTGATATGTAATTCACTTCCTTGAGATATTCCAATGGCTTTCCTTTATCCGTAGAATAAGATTCAAATTCCTTGCCAAAGCTATACACGACATGGTCCCTGGCTGCCTTCCAATTTCCTTTCCAATTTGTCTCCTGTACTCAGACCTCTGTCCACATTGGCCTTCTTTTTGGTTTTTGAACCCACTTAACATGCTCCTGCCTCAGGGCTTTTACATTGTTTTCCTTCTGGTTGTAATGCTTTGCCTCTAGTCAGAAACATGTTTTTTTCTTCACTTTATTCAGGCCACAGACTTTTCCTGGTCATTTGGTTCCCCTCCCCACCTTACTTGGCTTTACTTCTTTTAAGCACTAATTATAATTGTAATATAGTTATAAATATACTCAATATTTTATATTGATGTGCTAAGTACCTGTTTCCTCACTAGAATGTAAGCCCCATGAAGTCAGAAACCTTGTTTTGTTTTTTGTTTTTGTTTTTGTTTTTTCCCTGTATCTCCAACTCATAGCAGAGTGCCTGGCATAGTTAAGTGCTCAATAAATATATACTTAATGACTAAATAACTGACCACTAAATAGATTTGGAGAAAACATAAGGAATACCAAGATCGAAGCAATAGCTGTGGAGATGAATGGCAAGAACAGAATATCAAGGCCATAGGACTTGGTTATACCTGGAAGTGGTTGAGAAGAAGCTCCCTGCTTTGGGTCACTGGGTGACTGTAATTCCATTTGATGAGACCAATAACAAGGTGGTAGGAGTAAGTTTGGAAGTAAAATGATAGTTCAGTCCTGGATATTTTGAATTTGATGCCAATGGAGCATCCAGTTTGACATGTTTAGTAAGCAAATGGGAATATGCACCTGGAGCTAAGGTTAGGAGATTTGAGACTTGGATAATTATAGGTAGTAGTTGGAATAATGGGAGAAAATGGGTTCATTCAGTAGGCAGTCCTGGAGTGAGAAAAGAAAATGCGATCAGCTTCTCTAGAGTCTCGAAGTATCATCCATTCCTATTTTTTTTTCCCCTCATATTTGCACTGTTTTCATTTTGGTCATAATAGTCCATGCCTAGGTGGTGCAGGTAGAGGCTAAAAGCAATGTTTTGGATCTGGACTGCATATGTTTGAATTCAAGATCTACTCTCTATTTAATTTTGAACAAGTCATATCATCTCTCTATATTTCCTTTCTTCATTTGTCAAATAGAGGCAATAATGCTATCTATCTCATAGACTTGTTGGAGGATTAAATGAATTGATGCATGTAAAATAGAATAGTCCTGACACATCATAAGCACTGCTATCAGAGTTTGGTGTTATTATGTATCAGTCTTTGCATAACTTTCTAATTGTCCTATCTGCTTCCCAACTCTTTTTCCTTAAAGCCTCCCAGGAAATCTCCACCATTTTTCTAAAATACTTCCATGATGTCCTTCTCACTGAGGGTCTATAATGATTGCTATTTTCTTTCACTTACAGGAAAACTGTTTTACTTGCCTTTCAAGGTCCTCCATAACCTGGTGCTATCCCGGATTGTCACTCTTATTTCTCACCACTTAAAAACAGTGTCTACACTTTAGTTTCAATTCCAAGCACAGTATGGTAGGGAGATGAAAGGAGTTAAAAAGAAAGAAAGAAAGAAAGAAAGAAAGAAAGAAAGAAAGAAAGAAAGAAAGAGAAAGAAAGAAAGAAAGAAAGAAAGAAAGAAAGAAAGAAAGAAAAAGAAAGAAAGGAAGGAAGGAAGGAAGGAAGGAAGGAAGGAAGGAAGGAAGGAAGGAAGGAAGGAAGGAAGGAAGGAAGGAAAGAAGGAAGGAAGGAAGGAAGGAAGGAAGGAAGGGTCAGACTTTGCTTTTCACAGACCCAGTTTAGCTTCAGATCTAGTTTCCAATCCCAGCTCTGTGTGACCTACAAAAAGTAACTTAGTCCCTCTGAGCTTTGTTTTCTTCATCTGTAAAAACAGGAGAGTAATAATTCTGTATAGTATTATGAGTATTAAATAAAACAATATATGTTAGCTATTTTAAGTCTTATTGGAATGAGTCTGCATATACATAAAATAATTAAATAAAGTATTATAAACATAATATAAAAAATGAGCTTGAAACGTGTGTAAATCAATAAAATATATACAAAGGCACCTGGAATGCATGCAGAGTACCTGAGAGTTATGTAAATTTATGGGATGTATATGAGGAGTTGACATAAATTCATTCTAGGCAAGTTCATTATCATTTTTTTTTGCCTTAGTTAAAACTGCTACTTGCTCCTGAATATTCATCTTATTTCTCTCTGCCTTCTCATCTTAAAAGTCCAACTCCAGTCTTGAAATTTGAAGTATGTCTCTTTTCTACTTAGAGTTCTCTTTCTTCCTTATAATATCTACAACATGTATTATCTAGACTGCAAACTTAGGATTGACTATGAACTTTCCTGCTCTATCCACAATTTGCAACTGATTTCTTTTTGATAGGGACATTTAAAGTGAGCTTAGAAGAAAATAAGATCCAGTGAGAGCAAGTTTCACCATGAATAATACATAAAGCATTTTAGAACCAATCTTTTGAAACTTCCTGCTCTTTCCTCATCTGGAAACTTTGTTTTGGGTTTATACAGATTTTATTAGAACTTTAACTTGCCTTATTATCTATTTTAAAGTGCAGACCACATGATTTTGATGTATTATAAGTAATATTATTTTAATATTTAGATGGCCTGAGCTAATTTAGGCTTTCTGTCCAAACACATTACAGAAACACCACCTTTCCTCAGCAAACACTTTGATACAGACAATGGTGACCAGGGCCACAGTCTTGACACAGCCTATTGGAGAGTAGAAGAGGCCATTCTTGACATGCTTTGGAGATTTGTTCTACAATGAGGTTCAACAGTCATTTCAAAGTGCCTAGGGCCATGTGAAGGAATTTTGATCCACAGACTGAAGAACCTGGACAGAAATGGATCAGCCGCTGCTTTAAAGGCCTTATTACTCAGCCTGTTCAAATACTAGATTTCTAGCACCAGTGCCTTGACTTTAACATAGCCTTACACACTTATCAGTAAGTTAATGGCTTAGCATTTTATGTACTAGTTGGAGAGGCAATGAGACTAGACTGGTGGATCAATAACTCCATAAAAATAGTGTTCATATGAATACTAGTAACAGCTCTATTTATAGAACTCTCTACTAACCACTTGCTATGTTATCTCATTCTATCTTCATAGCAACTCTACAAGGCAGGTGGAAGGTGGAAGGTTCTGGTAAGTGACCTAGTACTTAAGTGTAAGGGATATTGTTTGAACCCAGATCCAGCTAGCTCCAAAATTTCTTAGGCCAAATATTCTTGCCAAAATGTGGATGTTTCTTGAAATAATAAATATTTTGGTGGCTGAATCTAAATTATCGAAGACAAATGACTCTATATGGTTTTAAGCAGTGTGTTTGCTTTGAAGAAAATATTTTAGTAATACTTAATAACAGTGGCAATTGTAGCTACATGGTGGATGAGTGTATAAATCTTTAAAATTTATTTATAAATTTTCTGACTTTATACTGATTAACTTTCTGTGTATTTAAGTATTGGGGATGTTATTGACTAGTAAGGAGTACAGGGAGTTGGAAATGTTTAATCTTTTGATCTTGGCAGTGTTTATCTGGCTGAATACTTATGTAAAAAATTATTGAGCTATATACTTAAAATTGGCACACTATATCTCAGTAAAACTTTTAAGAATTAAAAATTAAAACACCTTAAAATATTCTGACTTTATTATTTTTGGTGGAAGCTTAGATCATTGATTTAAGACATTTCTTCTATTCTAATATGAGTATTTTATGCTACAATTTTTCTTTAAGCATTGCTTTAGCTGCATTTCCTACATTTTGAAATATTGTGTCATATGCTCACTCAATTAAAAATATTTTCTATTTTACCTTATAAATTCTTTATTGACCCATGAGCTATTTAGTAGTGTTGTTTAACTTCCAAATAATTGGGTATTTTTCTATTTTTAATTTGTTTGTTTATAATTCCTTTAAATATGTTTTATTGCCCAGAACAGGATCTATGCTTAAAAAGAATGTATATTCTGCTGTTGTTGCATGAAATGTCCTATAGATGTCGATTAGGCTAATTTGGTTAATAGTGTTGTTGAGATCTTCAATATCCTTACTGAATTTCTTCCTTATTGTTACAATCAGTTACTGAGAGAGAACAATTGAAGTCTCCAACTATAATTGTATATTTGTCTTTTTCCTCTTACAGTTCTACCAGTTTTTTATTCATATATTTAAAAAAACATTTACTAGGTATATGGGATTATTATGTGTTCTTGATTAATCGAACTCTTTATCAATAAGAAATAACCTTTATTCCAGTTATATTCTTTGCTCAGAAATCTACTTTGTCTGATATATCAATACAACCATTTTAGCTTTCTTTTGGTTAGTGTTATAATGGTATATTTTTATCATCTTTCATATTTAACTTATATTTTTGTCTTTATATTTAAAGTGAGTTTTTGTAGGCAGCATGTAGTCAGGTCTCACTTTTTTTATCTAATCTGACAATTTCTATCTTTTAATCACTATGTGTAGACCATTTACATTTAATATGACTACTGGTATGAATAGGATTAAATCTACTACATTGATTTAATTATCTTATCTATTCTTTGCACCTTTCTCTTCTTTTTGAGCCTGCTTTTGAATGAATTATTCTTATGATTCAGTTTTATTCTCACTTTTGGCTTCCTATTTATAGGTCTTTTTAAAAAAACAGTGGTTGCCCAAGCATTTACAATACACATATTTAGTCAATTACAGTTTACCCTCAATAATATTACACTACTTTAAGTATGGTGCAAATTTTTACAGCAATGTAGTGCCAGCTGCTATCTCTCATCTTTTGTTCTATTGTTGCCATATATTTTGTATTTGTATGGTATAAACCCACAGTAGATTACTACTATTTTTCATTTAGACAGTAACACTTTTAGAGTGAAGAGAAATAAGAAAAAAAAGTCTTTTATATTAACTCTTATTTTAAACATTCCTGGAAATGTTCCCTTCTTTATTTAGATCCAAATTTTTATCTCCTATCATATTCTGCTTGAATAATGTTCTTTAACACTTTTAATAATTCAGGTTTGTTAAAAATGAATTCTCTCAGTTTTTTTTTTTTTTGCCTGAAAAAGTCTTTTTTTTTCTTCATTTTTAAAGATATTTTCACTAGGTAAAGAATTCTAGACTGACAATATTTTCTTTCAAGTTTTTAATATTTCTCTTTACTGTTTTCTTGTTTGCATGTTTCTGATAAGTCTGTGGTAATACGGATCTTTATTCCTACATAATGTGTCTTTTTTTCTGACTTTCTTTGGATTTTTTGTTCATCTTTGGTCTTCAGAAATTCATATCTGATATGGTTAGGTATATATGTAGTGCTTGGTGATTGTTTTTCTTGGGGTTCCCTGAGATTTTGAATTTGTGATTTGATATCTTTTTGTATTTTTGGAAATTTTTCAGTCATTCTTATTTCAACCAATGTGCATATTCTTTCTCTTTATTAGAGCCTGTTTCTCTTTAGATTTCAGGCCTGTGCCTTGCTCAAGGACAGTTATGATACTACAGTTTATTTAGTTTTTTCTGTTATCAGACTGGAAACAACCCTATTTTCTAAAAGGAAGTGGAACTCTTTTTGTTATTTGAATTGGAAACTTCAAATCAGTATCTGTTTGGCATATGAAACTGTCAAAACTGTAAAGAGTTTTAAATTTTTCCTTACTTGTGAATTAATGAGGTAGGCTGCCTCCATTTCATAGATGCTGGCCAAAGACACAACATTCCTGAGTCAGATTAAGGTTAGTTTGTTGCTTATAACAGTGGGAGTATGGAGAATACCATCATTTTTGTGCCCATTCCTTAAGCATGAATTCCCATGGGGTAATAAGCAGAGGTCCAGGTGACACCAACACATGCAGTGAGTCATACTACAGAGCAACCCTGAGTTTAAGGAAACCAAAATCTTTTATAATGGGCAGTAAGTACATTTGCCCTTTGCTGTGGAGGAAGATACTATGTCTCTCTTGATTGCTGTACAAATGTCTTGAAGAGATAGTCCAGAACAAAGGCAGTAGTGCCTCTGCTTCCAAAATATACAAAAATGTGAGAGACCTGTGGAGAATTGACTCCCAATAGAGAGAGTATCTTATGAGCTGATCTATTTTCTTAACCCTTCTTCTCAATCTAACTATATTAATTACTCAGTTCTACATTTTGCATCCCAGAATCTATTTCCATTAATTTCAATGATATTTATTGTGGACCTCTCCTGTACTAGCACCTGGACCTCTCCTTTGCCAGGTACTGTAGTGAAAAAATAAATATGGTCTATATTTCTCTCAGCTGATAAGTTGGATAAAGAATTTTTCAGAGTTTTAACCAAGCCACACAAAGTCCCAATGGGCTAAAATGCCAGTGATGGGAGAATTTAGATATTTGAACCATAATACCTAAATGACATTTACATTTGCATTCCTAACCTGATCATAATTCATTTTATATTATCTATGTTCCTGTAGGAATTTTAATAGCTATGAAGTTTATAAAAGCAAGAATTGCATTTTATTATGTTCTGCTTTGCCGTAACTTCTCATATACTTTGTTACTGCATAAGAGATATAGGAAATTTTTTGTGTGTGAATTTGCCCTTAAAGGTGTCCTCCACACCTCACAGGTTATTTCTTTAGAAAATTACCCTTTATTCTACTTTTTAATAGCATGGTAAATAGCCAAAGAATTTTTACCTGGATGTTTGCCACAACAAGAAGCTTTGAATCATTAGGCATAACATGCAAATTCTGATATTTTATCTCCAGCAAACTTTACTTTTCATAAAATAGATGTGGTACTTCCTATTTCTGTATATGAAGGTGAGAGATAACAAAATTGAAGGAAGTTTGGATTTGCAAATGACTTGGAACCATATTGTGAACACTGTTTTTTACCACATGTCCTTTTCCAAACAGATATAAAATGTAATGTTTTTTCTTTTTTTTTGCCAGGAATAGAAATATGATGGCATTTCATTTCTGATAAACCATCACAGGGTTATCTATTTCCCCCAAATAATGCCTTTAACTCAGTCAAACCCAGTCAGTGTATTTTCTGAGAGTTTTGCTCTTGATTTTTAAGCTCCATAAGTGTGTATACACCTGTATCAATATCTCTCTATATACATAGAAATATAAAGTTTGAACTATATTTTTAATTATTTATGCTTCATTTTGGTGTCTTAAATAGATGTGTCTATGCCTGAGATGTCTTGTCAAGACACCTTTGTAAGTGCTGACCTTTGAACCTAAGTTATGTTTTACCAGCACTCAACTGGGAAGGGCAAAGTTCAACTCTCAACTCTGTGTGTGCTGCTTGATTTAAATGTGAAACCTGGCACTGAGTGTTCTCCTGTGCCTGGTTATTATTCTTGGAATGCAAAAGGTACATGTTTTTGTAATTCTCTGAAGAGCTCCTCTATAGCTTTTCCAGAACCTAAGTCAGATTTTGCTTCCAGGGCTATGTTCCAAGACCAAAAATTCATTATTTACCAGCTTTCAGACAGATGGGTGCTATTTTTGAAATCCATACGAGTTTTCCTGTCTGCTAGGGTCTATTTAATGGTCTATGTTACTACTACAGAAATACACTTACTGCATTTGTTCTTCCCTTGCTGCATAGAGGCTTCTGATTTCCATCTAAAATACTGAATCAATACTGGAGAGGAAAGGGAAAGCAAGCTTATTTGCAAGTGAACTTCAGTCAGCATTTCTGAACTTCTACAGATTGCATGTCAACATGAGTTTGGAACCTCAGGCATTATGAACAGTAAGAGTATGGTGCCTATAAGTATCTGTGAAGCTCAGGAGAAGGAAATAAAAAAAATGACATATATGCACATGCTATGATATTTATAGCTGGTATGTTCTTAAAACAGTATGGGTAGATTGAGGTTTAAAAAATTAAATTACATATTAAATGCACTAAGAGGGCATACCAGAAACAAATTCTAATTAAGTAAAAACAAAACAAAACTGTATGTGAAGGCACCACTTGGTGTACATTTTATAATTCCTGTTGTTTGGAACTCTGACCTAACCTAACCATACTCACCTAGCTTGTAATCCTTCCCATTGGAACATAACCCAGAGTCACAAAATAAACCAATGGTGTTGCTGCAAGCTAAAATTAATATTACAATGTTTACGCACTAAAGCCCAGGAATCTGACTCAGAGGCAAGCTCCACTTCAAGATATATTTATTCATGGTTCATGAACAATTCTAAAACCCAGCAATTTTCATATTGCTTGTTTGTATTTGTTGGCTAGGGCTTTCATAACAATTACCACAGACTGATTAAATAAAGAATGGGTTAAAAAAAGTAATTTATCTTCCTAGTTCTGGAGTCTGGGAAGTCCAAGACAGGGTGTTGGTAGTAGTGGTTCATTCTGAGGCCTTTTTCCTTAGCTTGTAGATGACCGTCTTTTCCCTTTTTCTGCATATGGTCTTTGTGTGAATGTCTGTGTCTAAATTTCCTCTTTTTATAAGAAAAAATTCATACTGGATTAGAGCCTACCCTTAAGACCTCACTGAACTTAATCTCTTTAATGACTTTATTTTCAAAAACAATTAGCTCAGAGGCACTGGGGGTTAGAGAGCCAACATGAATTTTGAGGGAAACAATATGGCTCATTTCATTATTCATAGCAGTTTTAAATCAAAAAATAGAAATAATGACTATAGAAAGACATGACATTAATCAGGTATACTGATAATAGCAATAAGCATAACCAGAGGCAAAAAAAAATAGGAAATTTATTTAAAAGCATATGTAAGTATATTTATAAGCACCAAAAGCTAGTGTAAACATCCTTGTATCTCTCAGTAGGTCCTAGATCATCTTAATATAACTACAGAATTACAACCAAGGAAAAATGAGGTATTAAACATGTAGAAGCAGCAAATTCTCATAAAGCGACAGAAGTTTAAGTTATAACACTGCCACTTGGACAAATCATTCAAACTTTTTAAGTATTTGTGTTCTCATTAGTACCTTGAGAATAAAATTATTTGTGCAAATATCAGAGACATTTGATAAGAAAGCCATATATGGGTAAGTGCTTAGTAAACCAATAAGTATTCAACAGAGAATAAAGTCTTAGATCTAACAAGAAGGCATGAAATCTGTATTATAATTAAAAGGGATCTAGATTTATGTCAAAATTATCAGGACATAAAAATATTAAATTTTTAATAAGGTCTATCTTTAGTTATTTGAAAACTAGTTTTTAAAAATGAAAGGCTAAATCAATATCTGAGTTCTCTAAGGATTTATTGCAGTGAACTTTCTTAAGGTACAGCATGGCTTCTTGTTTAAAAAAAACTATTAAGTCCTTCTGACTATATTGTTTTTATCCAAATTTAAGAAATAGAGACCATAAGAAGCAATATGGTAAGTGGAAGGAGTTCTGCTGTATAAATGAAAAGAATCGAATTCTAATTAGAATTTTGTAACTACCTTGAACTTCATTTTGTTTTTCTTGGCCAGTTTCTGTACCTTTAAAATAAAAGTTAGAACCAGATGGTTTCCATTCTGTCTCCTAATAGTAAAATCTTATGAAAAGCCATTTCTATTTTCTTTGCTTTCCTTCATAGATTTGGGAAAGTTCTAAAAAGAAAGATGACCTGTACTTATTTTTCAGCTCTCATCATCTTCTATCAATTTGTTGAAATGAAAAGGATGAGAATATAAAATACCCAGAAACCTGCTCTCTACCTACACAGCTGCCTGTATTATTATGGCAACCTTGACTCTTTGCATTTAAGTGTTAGTTATCTGTTCCCAGTGTTGAGGCTTCCAGGACAACACATGATTGTCATAGCTAAATCACATAATAGGTAGGTTGCCATTGTAAGCTGCTAATTCTTCCTCAGCAAGACATCAGTCTCTGCCCTACTCTGTTAGAATCATGTGACTCTCTGACATTCAGAAGAAACAAAGTAACCTGACAAGTCACAGCATGCATGTAAATTGTGTCAAGAGATGTGCCTTTAAATGCTGTCAATAATTTAGTAACTGTAAGAAGCCCAGTGCCCTTAGCTTTTCTCTTTGTCTGAAGTCCTAAGCAAAAAGTCCTTGTCCTAGACAGAAGCACATCTAAGAGTTTTTCTTTGCTCGAAGACAGTAGTAATCCACCATGTGTCCAAATAAATTCTTCAATCCCTCTACCTGAGGCAGTTAAGGATTTGGGGATGGCAGCAGAAACGTCTAGCAAGTAAGCGCTTTCTCAGGCTTTAAATGATACAAGGTTGTACATGAGGTTACCTTCACAAATCTTATGAGCTAGACATGGAAAAAAAAAAAAAACAGTGGGGAGTACTGATACCAGGGATTTAAGAAATAAGGCAATGCTTCTGCAGCAGAGCCTACAGGCATTCAGATTTTGAACTCTCAGAGACAATTTAAATATAACATATCAGCAACCAAATTCATTATTCACCATTCCCCAAATCAAGCTCTCGTCTAAGTCATTCAAACCAGGAAATTACATTTCCGGTAGCTAATCAGAAACTAAGACCTACCGATTCCATCTTCCAAGTATCTCTCAAATTTATTCAATTCTCCTGTTATTATTATATCACCTTAGTTAAATATCTTTCTGTAATCTTACAAACCTCTATCTAGATCAACAGATTTTCTAAATAAAATGCAAATTTAATTGTACTAGTTCTCTGCCTCAACCCCTAAAAATAGCTCCTTATTTTCTTCAATAGAATCCAGGCTCCTCAGAAGGGTATAAAAGGCCTTCTATCACCTAACCTTCTTTGATATGGCCACTCTACTCACTTCCTTTCCCATTTCCCATTTTCATCCTCCCGTTCTGACTTTAGAACATATTGATTCCAATCCATTTGTATTTCATTACACACTGCTTTAACATACTTTATACTAGAAAAGCAACATAAATATTGTTCATTTTATAGCACAAATAACTCATAATAATTTTATGGATTTTCTGGAACAAACAAGCTCTGAATAAGTTTAAATGATAAGAGACATTTTCTTCCAATGAATCATCATTTACTAAGCTAAGTATTTATATTCTAGGACTTTATGATGAATATAGAACCCTAGATGAAAGAAAGGTAATAGCAACTTTTATAAGCCAGTAAACTATTTACTACTATCTTTTCACCATACCAAATGAAGTTATATTGAGTAAGATAAAATGATTTACAGAATACAAGTTTAGAAATAGTAGGAAAACAATCTAATAGTCAGTCCTTTGATTAGCCTTGTTTAGTGCATGTCATTTCTTTCTATATACATAAGCATAACTAATATTGGACTGGGATGGGGAGGTAGTGGAAAAAGCAAGAGCTACTGTCCATGGTCCTGATACACAAATAAACATTACAACCCAGTTTCTCTCTGTGGGCCATATGCCTCCTTTCCCATTTCTATCATCCACGAGCACCCAAAATATATATCAATACTGCTAACTGTAGCTTTTTAGAAAGTCAGTAATTTCAGTGAATACTGTTATTGGTTGAATTTTGTCTCTCTCTCAAAAAAAAATGTTGAAATTCTAACCCCTGAGACCTGTGAATAAGACCACAGTTCACTGCAGCTGTAATCAATTTAAGATGAGGTTGTACTGGATTAACTGATGTTGTTATAACAAAAGGAAAATTTGAACACATATACACAGTGAGGAAAACCATGTGAAAACAGAAGCTGAGATTAGAGTGAAGCATCTACAAGTTAAGAAACACTAAGGATTGCTGGCAAATACCAGAAACTAGATGAGGCAAGAAAAGATTCTTCCCTTCAGAGAGAGTATAATCCTATCAACACCTTGATTTCAGACTTCGAGCATCCAGAACTGTTGACAGAAACCATCTGTCTTGTTTTAAGTTATCCAGTTTGTGGTAATTTTTTAGGACAGCCAGAAGAAACCAATACAAGTACAATATAAATACTTATTTGAGTTTTTTATTTTGGTATTACTTTAAAGTTCTAAATCTTAGTTAATTATTTTACTCCAAGCTCTAGGTTTGGTGCACTTATTACTATATATATAGTATAATAGTGTTCAGGACTGAAGTATGAGAATGCTTACAAATGAGGAGACGACATTGTCAAAACTAGGTCAGGCTTTAGCACTTACTTCCATGGTAGTTCTCTATTTCTGCTTCAGTTCAGGCAGCAGAACAAGTATATTTTCCACTTAAAGGAATAAAATAGACATTTCTATATTATTAAATATTAGTGGTGATTTGTGGGTAATTTATAGAGATGCTTTCTACTTTTCTCTTTTAGATCTCCATGGTTTAAGTATTACTCTGAACATTAGCAGTCATTAATATGTCTATTTACTGTTTAAAGACACTTGGGTAGAGAAAAATGGGAATTATTTCTCAAATTGTCTATTTTCTTAGGTCTCTTTTTCATTATAAGAGAGACTGGTAAAGAAGTAGCCAGGAAGAGAGGGTGGCATGGTATCAAATTGTAAAGGTTCCTTGTGGCTTGGTTTGCAAATTGTAAAGGTTCCTTGTGGCTTGGTTCTTCCTGGCTGTAATGATAGCAAGTTGTTTTCTCTCCCTGCCATGCATACATTCAGTGGCCAAGAAGGTTATTTTTATTATTCCTCTGCTTGTGTATCCCATTTCATTGTTGATGAGAACACAGAAGAATTCCTGCCTTTATTGCCTTTTCATCTGGGATGAGTATGTGACCAGTAGGCGTATGCTTAATGTTCTGCTTGCTGATGTTATCAAGACATCCTATAGGGCATAGTGTTGAAGAGTTTCCTGTTCCTTTAGAATAGAATAGCCAGATTAAGTTTTCAGACAATGTACTCAGTGTACATGATGCTGACAGTCTGCACGTTAACTCAGAAGGAGACTTTTACATGATTGGCAATGTAATATCTAATTCTTAGATTGTTTTTAGTCTTTTCTTTTTTAAGGGTGTGAACATTTTCCCATTGTAATCTTCCTATAGATTCAAAACACGTTGTCTATCCCAGTGTAAACATAGAAGATATAACTGGGGGATGATTTCCTGAGGTAGATTTTATGAAGTAAATTTTGGGACTGATATCTAAGTACATTACATAGAAAGATTGACTTAATAGGAGTTGCTCTCAGGTTGTGGCATTAGTTTCTTAGAATTTGACACAGAATTAAAACTCTTGCCAGACTCATTTATTTTATTTTGCCCATTTGCAAATATATACAGTTAAACTATGAACTTTATTTTGTTTATTTTTCATAATTGTTACCTGAGATTGGCAGTCTCTTAAAGATAATTGTCTTAACTTGTGAGATGTTAGTCCAGAATCTTCTCTTTTTCTTTAAGCTACTGTGAGTAAGTGAACTAATCATGAATTTCTTGTCAAAACTGTTTGCCAGGTGAACTAATGGCTGATGTAATAAAACCATCCCTGAGGATAATGGTCAAGATGGCAGAGTATAAAGACCTAAGCCCACATTCCCCTGTGGGCACACCAAAATTACAAAAACATATACAACAACTATCACTGAGAATGACTGAAGCCTAGCGGAACAGATTTTCTACAAGTAAAAGAAAAGGCCACATCAAGATAGGTAAGAAGGGTAGAGATGCAGCCTAGTCAGGATTCACATCCCCAGTGCAGCATTCCACAAGAGCAAGGAATATCACAACCAGATTAGTTTCCCTGAGGACTGAGGGAACCAGCCAGGGAATCCAACTGGACATACATCCAGAAGAGCAGAAGGACTATAGAAGACAAATTTTGCTCTTAAAGTTCTTGTGCATAAACTCACTCCGAGTTCTAGCACAGAGGCCACAGTTTGAAAAGCACCTGAGTTATATGAGAAGGAGATTCATTAACTACTTTTAGAGTGAGTGCCAGAGAGGCAGGGATCTGTTAGACCTTTCTCTAGGCACAGAAGTGCTAGGGATATCTTTTTTTTCTCTTCCTTTCTTTCTCTCTCTCCAACCACATAGCTGAGCCAGCGCTGGCAGAACATTTGTAACATTCTCCATTATGCTTGCTAACACCATTCTGCCAGACCTGGTATTTCTCTGAGGTCACACTCCACCTAACCTGACACCCCCTACAAAGCAGCCTGCACAGATGACCTAAGTTGGCAATGACACTACTCCTAAAAGGACCAGACCCCTCACACCAGTGCACTCACAACAGTTAAGGCTAAGACTTATAGCCTGCATTGGAAACCTGCCCCATACATGAGCAGACCCATAGCAGTTATAGCAGATCCATCTTTCAGTCAGTTGGTGAGGGACCAGCCCCAACCGGCAACCTGCCTGCAGAAATTGCTACCAGGCTTTTCAACCAGTCAGCCTGGCATCCAACGCTGCCCACCAATGCACCTACAGCCATTGTAGCCCAACCAAAATAGGAGGGCACACATAATCCACACAAGGGTCACACCAGGAGCACTAGACTCTGATGACCTGGGAAAATTGTGCAAGTGGGCCCTACAGGATACCTTCTATGTAAAACTACTCCTTCAAGACCAAGAGATGCAGTTAACCTACCAATATATAAAGAGAAACACAGAGAGTTAGACAAAATGGTAAACACAAAAAATGCTCCCAACAAAAGAACAAGACAAAACTTCAGAAAAAGAACTAAATGAAACAGAAAATAAGTTGTCTACTAGATAGAGTTCAAAGTAATAATTATAAAGATGCTCACTGAATTCAGGAGAAGAATGAATAAACACAGTGAAAACTTCAAAAAATGACAGAAAATATATTTTAAAAAACATTCAGAACTGGAGAATACACTAACTAAAATGGAAAAAATACTAGAGGAAATCAATAGCATATTAGATGATGCAGAAGAATGGATTAACAATCCAAAAGATAATGTAGTAGAAATTACCTAATCAGAACAACAAAAAGAAAAATGACTTAAAACATAGTTTAAGGGGACAATATCAAGCATACTAAACTTATTATTATGTGTGTGCAGAAGGACAACAGTGAGAGAAAGGGACACAAAACCTACTTAAAGAAATTTGAACTAAAGATGTACCTGCCAAAGGAAACAGACATTCAAATCCAAGAAGCACAGAGAGTCCCAAACAAGAAGTTGTAGATGCCCACATGATGCCATATTATAATTAAAAGATCAAAATTTAAAGATAAGGACATAATCTAAAAGCAACACATTCCAGGGAACATTCATTAGAACATCAGCTGATTTTTTAACAGACTTTTCAGGTTAGAAGGGAGTGGCACGATATATTCAGAGTGATGAAAGCAAAAACCTATAACCAAGAATACTCTACCTGGCAAAGACATCTCTCAAACTTGCAAGAGAGTTAGTTTCCTAGACAAGCATAAGCTAAAGGAAGTCATCACCATGAAACCTGTATTATAAAACATGTTAAAGGTACTTCTTTAAGTTAAAAAAAAAAGGCCAAAACTAGAAATAAGAAAATATATGAAAGAAAAAATCTCACTGGTAAAAGGCAAATATATAGTAAAGGTAGTAAATCAACCACTTGTAAAGCTAGCATAAATGTTAAAAGACAAAAACAGTAAAATTATGTGCATCTACAATAATTAGTTAAGGGACATATGCACGCACAAAAGATGTAAAATATGAAATTAAAAACATTAAATATGAAGGGAAAGTAAAAATTTAAAGCTTTCAGAATGTGTTTGAACTTAAGTGACTATCCACTTAAAATAGACTGTTATATATGTAAGTTTTTATATATAAATCTTGTGGTAACCAGAAATCAACAACCTATAATAGATACACAAAAAGTCATGACAAAGGAATTTAAACAAAACACTAAAGAAATTTATCAAGTCTCAAGGGAAGGAAAAAGAGAAAAAGAAAAGAATAGAGAATAAGCAGAAAATGTTAAGAAAATGGCAATAAGTACATACCTATCAATAACTACTTTAAATAAAAATAAAGTAAATGCTACAATCAAAAAACATAGGATGGTAAATGAGTAAAAAATACAAGACCATACATATGCTGCTTACAAGACACTCACTTCAGAAAGAAAAATAAACACAGACTGAAACTGGAGGGAAGAAAAAGGGGATTTTAACACTCCACTTATATCAATGATAGACTATCCAAACAAAAAAATCAACAAGAAATATTGGACTTAAATGACACATTAGATTTGATGAATGTCATAGACATAAACAGAAAATTCCACCCCCAAACTGCAGAATACACATTATTTTCAAGTGTACTTGGAATATTCTCCAAGATAGATCACACATTAGGCCACAAAACAAGATTCAATAAATTTAACCAGTTTGAAATTATATTAAGCATCTTTCCTTACAACAATGGTATAGCACTAAAAATCAACTGCAAGAAGAAAATTAGAGAAACACAAATACGTGGAAGGTAAACAACACGTTACTAAATATGCAATGGCTTAACAAAGAAATCAAAAAGGAAAACAAAAAATACCTCGAGATAAGGTGAAAAGGAAACACGATGTTCCTAAATCTGTGGCACACGGCAACTGCAGTTCTAAGAAGGAAGATTACAGTGATACAGGCCTACAGTAAGAAACAAGAAATATCCCAAATAAATGTAAGTTTATACCTAAAGAAACTAGGAAAAGGAGGACAGAGCTCAAAGTTAGTAGAAGGAAATGATAAATATCAGAAAAACAAATAAATAAAATATAGAGACTAAAAAAAAGTCAATGAGTCTAAAATCTGATTCTTTGAAAAGATAAACAAAGTCAATAAACCTTAAGCCAGATTCATCAAGAAATAAGGAAAGACTACTAAATAAATATAATCAGAATTGAAGAGAAGGTACAACCAACACCACAGAAATACACAGAATCATAATAAAATACAATTATACACCAACAAATCAGACAACCTAAAAGAAATGAATAAATTCCTAAAAACATACATGATATTCCAAGACTGAATCAAAAAGAAACAGAAAATCTGAACACAGTGATTACCAGTAACAAAACTGAATTAGTAATAAAAAAAAAATCACAAAAACAAAATTGCAGGATGAACAGCTTCACAGATGAATTCTACCAAACATTTTAAAAAGAATTAGTACCTATCCTTCTCAAACTATTACAGAAAACTGAAGAGGCAAAAATGCTTTCAAACTCATTCTATGAATCCAACATTACCCTGATACTTAAACCAGACAAAGACACACATACACAAAAAAGAAGAAGAAAGAAAATTACAAGCTAATATCCTTAATGAACACAGAAGCAAACATTCTCAACAAAATATTAGCAAATTAAATTCAACAATATATAATAAGTGGGATTAATTCCATAAAAGCAAGTATGATTTGGTATCTGCAAATTACTCAATACGGTATGCTACATTAACAAAATGAAGGATAAAAGTTCAATGATCATCTCAATAGATGCAGAAAACATATTTGAAGAAATTAAACATCTTTTTATGATTAAAGCTCTCAACAAGCTGGTATAGAGGAAATATATCTCTATACAATAAAGGTCATATATGGCAAACAAATAGATAATATCATATTCGACAGTAAAAAGCTAAAAGTTTTCCTCTAAGATCAAGAACAAAATTAGGATGGTCATTCTCACCACTATTTATTTAAAATAGCATTGGAAGTTCTAGCCATAGCAATCAGATAAGCAAAAGAAATAAAAGACATCAAAATTAGAAAGTGAGAAGTAAAACTGTCACTATTTTCAGATGACATGATAGTATATCTAGAAAACCCTAATGACTCTATCAAAATATTAGTAGAACTAATAAATGTATTCAATAAATTTGCAGGATAAACATTAATTTACTGAAATATGTTACATTTCTATACAATGATAAGCTATCAGAAAGAAAAAAGTAAGAAAACAATCTCATTTATAACTGCATCAAGAAGAATATAATCCTGATAAATAATTAACCAAGAAGATAAAAGACCTGTACTCTGAAAACTATAAGATATTGATGAAAGAAATTGAAGATGACACAAATAAATAGAAGATATACTGGAATCGTGGATGAGAAGAATTAATATTGTTAAAATTTCAAATACCCAAAGCAATAAAATACCCAAAGCAATTTACAGGTTCAATGCAATCCTTTATCAAAATAAATACTTATCAAAATACCAATAGCATTCTTCTCAGAACTAGGACAAGTAATACTAAAATAAGTAACCTGAATAGCCAAAACAGTCTTGAGAATGATGAACAAAGTTTGAGGTATTGCATTCTCTGATTTCCAACTATACCACAAAGTTATAGTAATTGATACTGGCTCTAAAACAGACACATAGATCAATGAAACTGAATAGAGAGTCCCAAAATAAGCCCACACTTATATCATCAACTAATCTATAACAAAGGAGGCAAGACAGTTCTATTAATAAACAGTTCTAGAAAAACTGGATAGATAGATGTAAAAAAATGAAACTAGACCACTTTCTTATACCACATACAAAAATAAACTAAAAAAGGATTAAAGGCTTCGGTGTAAGACCTTAAATCCTAAAACTCCTAGAAGAAAACATAAGCAGTAAAGTCTTTATCATCTTAGTGATGTTTGTTTGTTTTTTGGATATGTCTCATCAGGCAAAGGTAACAAAGGTAAAATTTAAAAAATGGGACTACATCAAACTAAAAAGCTTTTGCACAATGAAGGAAACCATGAATAAAATGAACAGGCAACTTACTTAATAAATTCTATATCCAATAAGGGGTTAGTTAATATACAAAATACATAAAAACTCATACAACTCAACATAAAAAAAAATCCAGTGAAAAAATGAGCAGAGGACCCAAATAGACATTTCTCCAAAGGGGACATACAGATGGCCAACAGCATATCACTAATCATCAGGGAAATGCAAATCAAAACCATAATGAGATATCACCACACATCTGTTAGAATGGCTATTATCAAAACAAGAACAAATAAGTGTTGACAAGGCTGTCATTTATATCTCCCTCTACTTGATCATTCTCATCTATAGAACAAGGAGCAGAATTTATACTGTTTCTTATGTTAGACAGGTGACTCTCCACAGGGTGAAAACAATTCATGTACAGTGACACTGCCCATGCGCTGGGATGGGTGAGACAAGAAAATGAATCTCGCATGAGATGCCAGGTAAGTTGAAAAGTAACTACAGTTTATTTAATGATGATGGAGCTAATAAGCTTATCATGGGATAGATACTAGAATACTCTAATATGATTTGGCTATTGGGTTTTAGCAAGGCATTTGATGAAATCTTATAATTACTTATGAACAAGAGGCATAGTGACCATTGTGCAAACTAATTTATATTTAGGCTGCATTAAAAGAAGTATAATAATCACAAGGAGGCATATATTGCTATCATCTATATCTGTCTTAGAAGTTTCTTGGAGTGTGGACTCAATTCTGGGTACTGTGCTTTAAGAAGACATTGACAACTTGGAGTGTGTCCAGGGAAAAGAAATTAGAACAGTGAACAGATTCGAACTCAAGTGATTTGAAGGAAAGCTAAGTAAATTCAGAATATTTAGCATGAATGAGAGAAGATATGGAAAATATATGAAATGTTGAACAATATGGTGAAGAGCTTATTCTATGTGGGTTTTTGATTTAGAGGCAGCAAAAGACAGAAAGGAGATAATAGGGCCTTACAAGTCAAAACTGGGTTTGTCACACCACTTTCTAACTGTGTGGGACTGGACAAAATTTTTTAACCTATCTGGATCTTAATTTTATGATCTGTAAGTAGAGGATAATTGGGTCTACTTTGAGAAGATTGAAAGGAAGGTATTAAAACTGCCTGGCATATGACCTGAATGTTTGTGTTCTCCGTAATTCATATGTTGAAACTCTAACCCCAAATATGATAGTATTTGGAGATGGGACCTTCGAGATAATTAGGTTTATATGAGGTCATGAGGATGAGATTAGTGCTTTTATAAGAGGAAGAGATACGATAGCAGATTGCTTTTGAATTTGGAGAAGCACATGTACCAACCAGGAGGAAAGGCCACGTGAGGACACAGAGAGAAGATGGCCATCTGTAAACCAGGAAGAGAGCCCTCACCCAGAACTTAATCTCAGTGCCTTGGCCTTAGGCTTCCTGGACTCCAGAACTGTAAGGAAATAAATGTCTGTTGTTTAGACCATCCAGTCTATGGCATTTTGTTATAGCACCCTGAGCTAAGATAAGTTCCTTTATTTCTAAGAATTAGAACCAATATCTAGAAAGTTCTGGGAGGTAGTTTTACTTCATTCTAAAGAATAGCTTTTTTGTATTCAAGGTATTCTAACAAGAGAGTGGGAGAGTGAATTCCTTCTTGCTGAAATGTTCAGAGTGGATGGTAATCTGACTGGTCTGTGTTATGATTCTGCACGCCTTTCTGTATTGGCTCCTCCTTTGCTATCCCCTAGAGAATCAAGCACAAGCAAGCAAGAAACCATATGAAGGAGAGATTAATTTGAAGAAGAGCATCCATAATTCTGATTTGCTTCATATGTATGCATTTCAATATTATTGAAAAAATGTGTTTATTTCTAATTTAGATGTGTTCATTTATTTTAGCCAGTTATATCTGCAAAATTGTATCTTTTCATACAAGTTACTTTTACTCAAATAAATGCCTGTAGGCTTAAGAAGAGTGTTCATTCTCTTAAACTTGGAACTTAGAAGTCAATTTTAATTGCTCCAAACCAAACATACTGTTTTCCAATGGGGAAATAGTCGCCAAAGAGAATAAAAATGAAATGTGAGGATGCATCATTTCTTTTTCAGAGACAAGATGGAAACTCATTATATATATACATTTATATGTATGTGTGTATATATATAAATGACCCTCTATAAAGCACAGAGTCCCAGTGGAACACTGAATCTAAGTGATGGCACTGTGATGTTGCATAGTTGTATAGTGTAATTTATATACCATTAATAATACTAATATACATTTTATTAATATTAAAAAGAAAATTATTACTATTTCTGTCTGGATAAACTATATTTCTTTGATGGCTTTTGAAAATCATCCTGGGTACAAAATAAGAACTATCATGGGAACTGCAGTTATGTGTATAAAAATTAATGTGCATATATCATTTGCTGTTGGCAGCTTATATTATTGTTAAATGAAATGTATATTAATAAATTAAAGTAGTATGTATCCAACTAATAGAATAAAGAGAGAAAACTGGGATTTTTTTAGATTCATTGGAATTTGTTAAATGAAATAAGAAGGAAGATTTCTAAGCTTGGCTGAATTTAGGAGTCATTTGAACCTAAAGGAATGAGCATTTTAAATTTCTGGACAACAAATTAAATTTATTCTCCAACTATAACATGTATTTTAAAAGTTTTGGGAACTTTATCCAGAAATCAATGTGTTTTGTTATAAATTATGAGATAGATAATGATTAGATGAATTTCTCTGTTCCATTCATCACATTTTTCCCCTCAGACAGAGAAATTGGTAGAAAAATTATTTGAGACATCTCCTGGCTGACAAGTTGGCTTTTCTAAAGAAATTTTTTAAAATTCTTCAAGATTTGGTGAGGTAGGTATCATAAGTGCCTCAGGTAAGGAGAATCATTCTTAGGAATGAACAGATAAATCAACCCATGCATTAACCTGTTCTACATATTGTGCAAATATGTCAATCATTTTCTTAGAAAGAAAACATTTAGAAGTAGGAATAAAATTCTTGCGAGCACTATATAAAACTTTTGGATATATATTATTTGTCTCATCGATTTTCTCACACTTTAAGAAATGTTATTTTAATTGAGTCAAAAGAGGGATTTCTCTTCTTTTGTAGATGTCTCAGAGAACTACAGCCAGCTCATTTTGGGGCTTGTGAATTTGTGATAATACTTCTCCAAACTCAAAAGCAATCTGAGGTTTAGAGAAGTTAAATAATTTCCCCAAGTGGACAAAGATAATACGTGGTAGAGCTGGGAGTCAAATGCATGTGAGATTGTCTAGAAACACTCTCATTGTTTTTCTCAAGACATCACTCTGTACTTGGAAAACATTTCCATCCCCATTGCTGACCTCATCTCTTCTTTTTTACTTCTAAATATTGGAAATCTCTAGGGCTCTAGCCTGCATCTTTCTTTGTATACTCTTTACCTGGACAGCCTCATCTATTCCCACATGCACAAATGCCACCTAAATGTTGACAATTACCAATTTTCATCTCAAGTTCAAACATCTCTTCTGAGTTTTAGATTTATGCATCCAGATGCCTTAAAATAACTTCATACTTAATATTTTAAAATCTTTCTTTCTCCACAAATCAAAATGTATCATCTCCAACTTTTCATCTCAACAAATGGCACCCCACTCACATAACATAAGCCAAGGAGTTATCATTGATTTGTCTGTGTCTCTACATTCAACCTATCACCTAACTATGTTCTGTTGAAATATTTTATAAGTATTCCTTGAGTCCCTTTACTTCTCTCCATCTTCTGGTGATAAAACCAGGAAAGTGGCTGCTGAATCAGAAAAGCCAAGTTGGTATAATCTCATTATTTTAAAAAGTGTAATGAGTTCTAATTCCTGTTTTCTGGAACTATGATCATAAATTTGCTCATTTCTATCAAGAACTTGTCTTTCTTGCTTTAACAAATTTATAATTGTTTTCAATTTTGTGGCTAAAAGAATAATTTAAGAGTCTTTTCTTCCTCTCAATGCCTTTTCTTTTCTATGTGGCATTTTTTTATATATTTTCTAGAAGCCCCTTTGATTTTCTGGGGACTTCTTTGCTCAATTATTCCTCCAAAGGCTTCTTTTTGTCTAGCCATCCTCAAATCTTGGTCCCCAAGGATTATATTTTTCTTACTGTTTAGATATGAACATGTTTTATATATGAACATGTGAAAACACTTTATTTAAAGGTTTTTATTATTTTAAAAATATCATAAAATCCATTCTTTTATTCTAGAAAAAGGAGAAAAAAGAAGGGAAGTATAAGTCCCAAGATTTTGCCACAGGAGGAATACACTGTAATCAAGATTTTTAATAATATAACACAAGTTTTTTCTTTTTTCTATTGACACTCAATTCTTTAGTTAGCATTTCATTCTTAGAGATAGCAGTGAGAATGGCAAGTAATCTTACACACTTCTGATAGTAGCCACATTTTCTCTCTCAGAGGCACAGCTTACAGAGAAGAAGGAAAATAACATGTTTGCTAATCTGAGAAGACAGAAAGATCTAGTGGTCTTTTGTTTCTCATCAAATACCAGTCCTCATTCTGCATTAGCTGGGCTGGCTAAGAATACAAGCCGTCTTAGAATACTCATGACAGTTCAGAAATAGAGATTTTTAAATTATTATGACTTTGTTGTAAGGATGGTTTGCTTTTATAGTTTCCAGAAATGGGTATCAAAAGGGCCAGCTTCTCAGACGTAGAAGCAACTGAAGTGCCCTATGATAGATGATTGGATAAAGAAGCTGTGGTACATATATACAATAGAATATTACTCAGCCATAAGAATTGATGAAATACTGCCATTTTCAACAACATGGATGGACCTCAAGATAATCATGCTTGGTAAAATAAGCCAGACAGAAAAAGTTGTAAATCACATGATATCATTTATATGTAGGATATAAATCTAAAAGCAACAAATGAACAGGACAAACAGAGACTCATAGACATGTACAATGACTAGTGCTTACCAGAGGGTAGGGGTTGAGGAAAACGGGGGAGATAGATGGAGAAAAAGGGGTCAAATGTAGAGGGGAAGGGGAGAGTGAAGTGGGTAAAGGGGATCAAATATATGGTAGCTGAAGGAAACTGTACTTTGGGTGGTAAACACAATAGAATATGCAGATGTCAAATTATAATGTCACCTGAAAATTATGTAATTGTATTAACCAATGTTACCTCAATAAATTTAATGAAAAGAAAAGAAAAGAAAAGAAAAGAAAAGAAAAGAAAAAAAGAAAAGAAAAGAAAAGAAAAGAAAAAAGGAAAAAGAAAAGAAAAGGGGCCAGCATTTGAGAATGAAAGACAAGGCTGACCATGGATTTCCATCAAGGTCTTCAGGCATATTCTTGCATCCCTGGAAATGGACAGAAATCATGATGTGGGAAAATAAAGGATTTTTGTAGATATTTTATATGTGACAACATCTCTAATGAAATTCTAATTAAGCATACCACTTATTTCAGGGTAGTTAAATGCAATACTATGTTATTGCATTATAAAGTTTGTGTTCAAAATAAAGCAAGAGGAAATTTTTTAAAAAGGAAAAGTGTGGTTTGAGAATCAAAATCCTAAAACCAGAAAGATATGTAATAAATATTGTCAGACTCAGTGCAAGGAAGAATAGAGCTCATGGGTTTTGGAGTCAGGGTTCTGTTTTGCTATTTATTGATTGTATGAACTTGAGCAAATAATTTTAACCTCTTTCCTCATCTTTAAAATGGGAATCTATTTGTAATTCAATAAGTATTTACCAAGCATCTATTATGTGCCAAAATTCATGTTCAATTGAGATAAGGGGTGGTAATGAAGATATAATAGTAAACACAACAGATAGGAAGACAAATATTGTCCTGTTTTTAGAAATTTCACTTAGCTGTGGGAAATAGTAAATAAATAATCAAGAAAATAAGCATTTAATACTTTTGTGGTTAGAGCTATGAATTAAATGGAACAGAACAAGGTGCTTTTAGAACCTATTACTGGGGTTACACTGATATAGTATGGTAATGATAATAGCACCTATGATAGGCTGAATAATGCCTGCCCCACACCATATGTCCATATCATAATCCCTGAAACGAGTGAAGGTTATACGGCAAAAACTTTGAGGATATGGTTAAGGATATTCGGATGGGAGATTATCCAGCATTATCTGAATGTACTCTAAATGCAATCACAGGCATTCTTATCAGAAAGAGGCAAAGGAAGGTTCTAATCAGAAAAGGAGGCAGAGTAACCACTGAAACTGGAGTGATGCAGCCACAGTCAAAGATGCTGCAGTCACCGTATGGTGTAAGTTTGTGTTCAAAATAAAAAGTTTGTGTTCAAAATAAAAGAACAGATTCCCCTAGAACCTCTGCAGGGAACGTGGCCCGTCTGGCTCCTTGATTTCATCCAATGAAACTGATTTTGTACACCAAGCTTCTAGAACTGGGAGATACTCTGTTGTTTAAAGCCGCTGAGTAAGTAGTATCTTGCTACAGCAGCCCTGACAAACTCACACAGTTCCCATGTCATAGGGCATGCCGAGAACAGGTTTTTATTTGTTGCCATTATTATCTAAGCCACCCAAGTTAATGGGAACTCTTGCTTGGGCAACTGAGCTAGCCTAAATTAGAAACTCATTCTTTCAAAACAAAAGCTAAGTGCTCCATAGTTTGCAGACTGTGAGCACCCTAATTCCTTCAACGTTTTATTCACCTTGTCAGCTACACCAACATCTACTGTCCCATAATTATATTTACCCAATGTCCAGCAACTTGTCTCTGTTCATGTATTAATAATTATTATTAAAATTTCCCTCTGAATTAGTAGATGACATAAAGATCATTAGTGACAATGTGTCTTCTATGATGTCACCAGCATTGGTTTTACTCCTCTTTGCTTCATGTTTTCTCTCTACCCACTTAGTCTCTCCTCTTTCTCTTTCTGTGTTTCCCCATCTCTTCCTTTCTCCTTCTTCCCCCACCTTCTCTCACACACACAGAACATGCCTTACATCTGGCTTTCAAACATTTGGGTGCTTTTTACTACATTATTGATAAAGTGCTCAACTCTTGCCCTTTCTTTTTTGCAGATTTAGCAGATATAGAGTGTTCATGGTATACTGTCACATACAGTTTTCTTTCTTTTATGGAGTAATTGAAATGGAGTCATGACTCAACCCTTACTGAAATACCACATAGTGAGGCTGACAGATTTGGGAAATACTGGAACTCCTATTCTAACCAAAACTGTCTTTTTGGTCTCTTATTCTATTATTCCTCCCATTAGTTGCTGTCTGTGCTTGGAGACTCTTTCCCTACTTAAATCTGTTGCATGACCAGATGTAATGAGGAGCCTAAATGAATTGCAGATTGGGAATGAAAAAAAAAAATAGTGCTCTATCTTCATAGCAAATTAGTTGTAAAGTAAGGAGATTCTTATGTTGGAATCTCTGCATGTGAAACATTGGAAGAAATCAGAGTTCTAGAAAATAAAATAATTTTGGACTTCTAGGGTTATAATTAATTGATGTATATTGATTTATTTAATTGATCCATGTTAAGTGGTCCTAGTTAAGTACTAACTTGGTTATGAAGGTCAGACATTCTTACTTTTCTTTTGTGTGAGACATCTTTTTCTGGACCTTCCTTTTTCATAAAGAAGAAACAGATCCGAGAGGTTAAGCATTTAGTGTAACTTTATGATACAGTGAGATCAGGAATCAGATTTGAGAGCTTCTGGTCTGTAGAACTGGAAATGCCATATCAAAGGTAGCATCTGTTCAGGCTCCATTTGTCTCATCATTTGCCAGCCAGGTGCCATTTCTATGGCAGCCTCCCAGTGGGCATCAATACCTTGACCGCCTAATCATATATGGGGATCTCAGTTCAGGTAATTTTTTTCTTATAATGCAGGATTATACTTATTTATTTTTGTATATAATGCCAACTAAATACTTGGGACTTTTACCCTTATGTTTTCCCCTGCCACTCTCCTTTTCTTTCATCTCCCCTTCTCAGCCAATCTCTCCACTAAAAAATGGGGTCATTCTACCCTGGGAAGCCGAGATATCAAGTCTCTGCCTGCTTCTTTAATGATGGAGCTTCGACTTTGCCTTTCCACCTTCTTTAGTACTTCTCTAATTCTTACTATTCTGATGTCAGAGCTCCTTGCATTTCGAATTGGCTGGAACTTGATGTTTTCAGTGTAACATGTGCTTTCCTCCTCGAAAAGTGCTATGCTGTTGCCTGGATTGAGGGGTGCATTTTGTGAGCCCTGTGTTCTTCTGTGTCAGTCTTGATTCTGCCTTGCACAGCAATCTTCTCTGCACTTGCTTTTTGGCACTGTAAGGGAAGGTTCCTAACCTTACAGCCTCTGAGAAATTCCACCCTGGGCCACAGGCCGATGCCTTAACTCATCAAATTCCTAATTCTCTTCGGGTCCATCTTGATTACTTTTAGGTTTTTTTTTTTTTCTGGCCCCCAGTCCCACTGAGCAGACCTTGTCTCTGTAGCCTGATTGGCCAGAGTCCATACAGAGACTGGGCCTCAGGACCTGTTGGCCACATACTAACTCTCAGATCTCTGTGGTCTTTGTGGTTCCATTGACTGCTCTCAGCAGACTAGAAGGACTGTTTGTGTTGTCCTGTGGTTTTGAGCAGAAATGAATAGCTTCTTGGTGGTCAGGGTGGAGACTTGCTCTCCAGTGAAGAAAAGATTCTCACTCCATAGCCTTTTCTGCTCCCAATTTCAAACTCTCTTCCAATGCAAGATATATATCCTCTTCTGTGGAATGCAGTTTGCCAGCTAAATCTAGAGCAGAAAGCATTAGCTCTTTCTTGCCTACTATGTGGCCAACACTGTTGCATAGGTCTTTATTTTGATACACTTAATTCAATCTAATTTGGAAAGCCATTATGATGGGAAGAAATTGTTCCAGATCCTAAAACAAGATGATCCTTACTTTTAGGCATATACATGCTTGCGATCACATACAATAGCACACACACACAGTATATACTACTGTAAAGATTGAACACCACAACTCTCATTCACACATATACCAATGTAACTGCAACAGTGAAATATTGGGATTATTCTCAAAATAATCATTTTGAATTCAGTCAATTTCTTTATTGAAAATCGAGCTTTGAGTTTTAAACACTGTCATGTCAGGCTGTCCCAAAATTTTCTGCATAGACAGATTTATTTTAAGTCTTTCTAAAATATATGTTATTCCCAACTATTTACTCTAGAGGTACCTGACTCTTTCTCTTCCTATGCTATTTCACTCCATGCTTGTTTACCTGAAGAACCTCAGTTACAAGTCCCGGCTTATTGAGGTACTCTCTGGTGATTTTCCTTAGATTCTCAAGTAGCACTTTGTACATTTGCAATGCTTTAATATAAGATTATAGCTGTTTGTATACACAATTGTCTCCAAATTATACAGTGAGCTCCTTAGAAGGTGCTGTTCTTAGTGATCTCTGTGGTTCTAGCACTTAGCATAGTGTCTATAACATAATAGAGCCTTAATAAATGTTTACAGGCAGACAAATGGCCAATAGGTATACAAAAAGGTGCTCAACACCAGTAATCAGAGAAATGCAAATAAAAACCACAATGGGATATCATCTCACATCTGTTAGGATGGCTACTATCAAAAAGTCAAGAGATAAATGTTGGTGAGGATGTAGAGAAAAGGAAATTCTCATACATTGTTGGTGGGAATGTAAATTGGTACAGCTTACACTAGGGAATAATCTAAGTGTTCATTAACTGATGAATGGATAAAGACTATCACACACACACACACACACACACACACACACACGAATATTTCTCAGCCATAAAAAAGAAGGAAATCCTGCCATTTTCAACATGAATGAATCTGGAGAGCATTATGCTAAGTGAAATAAGCCACACAGAGAACAACGAATAATGTATAGTATCACTTACATGTGGAATCTAAAAAAAGAATTGGACAGAAACAGAAAATAGAATGGTGGTTGCCAGGATGCCAGAGGCTGGGGAGTGAGGGGAGAAGGAAACAGGGTGATGCAGGTCAAACTATACAAACTTTCAATTACAAGAACAATAAGTTATGAGGATCTAATGTATGGCATGATAACTATATGTAATAATATGGTATTGTATACTTGAAAGTTGCTGAGATTAGTTCTTCTGTATTTCACCACACACACACACACACACATGACAGTTAACTCTGTGAGGTGTGGATGTGTTAATTATCTTGATCTTGGTAATCTTTCTACAAAGTATATGTATATCAAATCACCATGTTGTACACATTAAATGTATAATTGTATATATTATATTTATATTATATAATTGTATATATTATATTATATATATATTATATCTGTCAAAAATGTAAAGTGAACAAATAAATAAATGTACTTCCAAGGAATGGTTGGCTAGATGAATGATTAATCTTCAGTTGACATGCCATTTCAGTCATGCACTCAGACATTAAACGACAATGTTGGGCAAAACCCAAAGTAATGAAATGTGGTGTATTATAGACCCAGCCTCAAGTGTTCTGTGGGAGAATCCTACCAGGATCATCAGTTGCATGTGTGTGTCTCAGTGTTTGATTTTGTTTTTCACAGTTCTGTTGCTTGATCACGCTGACATATTCTAGGATACCTTTACATTTGATTAATAAATTAGTTTTTGTTCTCTTTTAAGTTCAATATTTTCTGTGAGTGTTTAGTGGGTTCGTCCTACAGTCCTCTTTCCCTCAGCAGTTGGTTGGGGAAATTTTCTTTGAGTAGGGAACTCTAAGGCCCTGTCTGTTCATATGGCAGTTCGAGTGAGGTGATTGTTTTGCAAGGCGAGGATTAAGAACATTTAGTCATTTGGACATAAAATATTTTTTCTCCTTTCATTTCAATGTAGGAGTCAATGAATACATTTAGTCTTCTTAATAAATTAGAGATAATCTCTCTTTGCATGCATGTTTTTCTGCCTCTAGCTTGGAGCCAAATATTGCTCATGCTGAAAGGAATGATGTCTACTTGTTTGTTTTGCTATTAACTCTATTTTGATATATAGCACAATTTTGTAATTGAAAGTGTCACCCCTGGCACTTTGTGCCACATGTGCACTTTCTTTCTTCCCAGTCATTTCTGTGATTATCTTGTCTGTTTCTTTGTGTAACATATTCTGTGTGGGTCTCTGTGTTGAATTCCATTTATTTGGTAATTATGAAAATTTAGGCCACCATTTAATTTTACACTGAATTTGAGGTTTTCTAAATAAACTCTCAGAGTAAAATAGTTTAAAGAAATAGTGAATCTACTTAAGGGAAGAAATTTTAAAGACATAGTTATTGTTGAAAGCATAGAATTCTACTAACCAGATATTATTTTCTTTAGTCATGAACAAAACTGTCAGGAAATATTTTGTTAAATTTGTCTATATTACTTTATGAATGTAAAAACAAAAACTCATTTAAAATTTTCTATAATTCATATTTTAACTTATATTGTTTTAATATGCACATTTTATTATGAATTCTCCATGTCTCAATGACTTCCTTTCTTTCAGCCAAGCCCAGGGAAGAGGACTTTTCCAGGATTTGCAACAGAGATTTCAGAAGTATGCTGGAAAATAGGGCAGGAGCTGGAAAACATTTTCCATAAAAGGTTGCATATAGTAAATATTTTAAACTTTGAGGGCCAATACTATCCCTGTTGCATGTTCTTCATTGCTCCACTCTTCCTCTCCCTGATCCCCAACAACACTTTCAAAGTGTAAAATCTCTTCTTAGCTCATGAGGCCTCAATAAAACAAAACAAAACAAAACAAAACAAAACAAAACAAAGCAAAGCAAAGCAAAGCAAAGCAAAGCAAAGCAAAGCAAAGCAAAGCAAAGCAAAGCAAAGCAAAGCAAAACAAAACAAAACAACAGGCACTGGGCTGGTTTTAGCCCACAGGATTGCTAGTGCCTTGAGAGCACATGTAATTGTGTATGTTATGAATGTTGGGAGTGTATGTGTGTGTGCACGTGTGTGTGTGCACATGTGTGTGTGTTTGGGGAAGGGGATTTAGATGGCAGCTATTAAAAGCCAGAAAAACATTTTTTTTCTTTCATTTGTGAAACATTTTAGTTTTTTTGGTGCTCAATTTAGATTCTATAGTGACTTAAAACTAGTCACTTTAAATCTTTTCCACAATAAAGCAGGGCCATAATGCACACACATACATAAATGAGTTGAAATAATACATTAAAAACCTTTGTAATAGACTTAACCACCTTCAAATGCATGTAGTTGAACACAGATCTTTCTAAATCAGCTACCCAGCAAAAAAACTATAATGTTATTTATGTTGATTTCTTTCCAAACTTTTTTATATGTGTATTCCTATTATACATACACATATATACAAAAAATGTGTGCATATATATACAGCTATGTATGTATACATCTGCATAAAAATTCAGATAATTTTATGTTAATAATTTCATATCCACCTATTTTTATTTAATCTGAGTATTTTCTGGTATAATTACTGGCTCTTTGTAAACATAATTTTAAATTACTAGGCAACAGTCTGCCTTACCAATTATTTTCTGTTAGGTGTATCGCTATTATACATAACACTACAAGAAATATCTTCAAACTTGTGGTATTTTGGGGTACCTTTTAGAAATTGGCAGTTTTATTCTCTTGAATGGGAGCCAAAGATTTCACAAATATATAACTACAAAATAAAAGCATGAAAAAAAAAAGCACAATATAATTTTTTTTTTTTTTTGGCAAATTTCTGTTGATAAAGAAAGGGAGTAAAAAGTTTGGCTGTTTCTTACTAGGAAGTAAATAACCCTCAGGAATTTACTATGTCTGTCTTACTCGACAAGATATGCCAAGTTCTTCATGGAACTTTTTCACCCAGTTTATCTCTTCCATCTTCAAATTCTTTTTCCACTTGACTTGACTTCCCAATTCTCCATGATCCCCTTAGGCTTATGCTATGCATATAGTGTGCTAAGAAATGAAAACTCAAGTGCTGCTTTTTAAAGGAGTATTTTTGTTAGTAATTTAACCCGGAGTAGGCCAAATATCTCAGATTATAGTGAAATAAAAATGATTTGAAATATAAAATTCAACTTAGTGGAAAAGATATAGATTTACTTTTGTATTGTCTGTGACAGCTGAATTGGCTTTGAGCTCTACAGATCAGAAATGTCTGTTAACAGAAATAGCTTGGTATTAAATGTTGACAGTAGAAGTTCTGATAACAAAAAAACTGTAAGTTTTAACTACCTAGTGTTTGTCATGGAAGCTCAAAAGATAAGAGTAAGTCAAATTGCTTATAATATACCATAAAGAAATACTACAAAACATTAATCAAATGTTTTATCTAAAACAGTGAGAATATATGAATTTGAAATATGTATAGTATTCTCTTTACTAAAAAAAAATTATACACAGTCAACAAAAAGAATGAAAAGGAACATTGCATTTGGGCAGGGATCTGAAATACATAGAGCCTTCCCTGAATAACCAGATGGGCTCATTTAGAAGACATTTTCAAAACTAATTCTATTTCCTGTCTACAAAATCCACTTTGCACAAAGGCAATTACTAGATGCTTGGAAAATCTAGAGGGATGGAGGTGATCTCTGAAGCCAGATTAATTTTGAATAAGCCTGTCATAACCTTCTTCCACTCATTGTCTTCACTCTGTTTGGTAGTTCACAAAGCACTTATGTAACGTTGGTTTCTATCATTGTCTGTAAGGAAACTATCTCAAAGAAGGTGCCTTATCACAGTCTTACACCTGAAAATCAGGGCAATTGAACTCTAGATCTCAGATGATTTTCGACATACCCACTGTGTAACAGAATTTGAAGAAACTGGGACATTTTCTAGAATCTCCTTCATGTGCATGTCATGATATTGTCCCACTTTACTGTAGGGATAGTCTTTTGGTTTAATCACTTTTATTGATAAGGAAAACATCAGGATTTGTGGAACAATCACAATGGTACTTTTTTATGCTCTACCTTTGACTTTAAGGAAACTGCAAGGTAGGTTCTTCCTTCTGACTTATAGTTGGAATATGTGTGGTTTGGAGTAGTTAAATTACTTACCTTAAGCCCATAGCTAGAAATTTTACACTTGGCACTCAAACCCAGGGCTCTGGAAGCAACCTTTTCTTTTATCTCTAAGAATAACTGCTCAAAATACAAATTCTCCTCAAGGAGCATCACAGTCACACTTTTTACAGAAATCTTTTATCTGACCAAAAATTCAGTGATAATTGGCCATAAAAGTTTGATGGCAGATGGAAAGAGAGAGCAAGAAGTAAGAGCAGCAGATCTAAATGACCTGTAGAAATGATATAGCCTGGAAGGCTGTAAGTAGATTTGGCGGAGGACATTGAAGGCATTGCCTGTGGGCATAGGATAGTGTGTGCCCTAGGCAAGTTATGTAACTTCTTTTCATATTATATTGTCATCATCTGCAGAAATAATCATTTTTACCTTTCTGGGTTGCTATGAAGAAGGGAAAAAGAAGGTTGTAGAGTACCAAACATAAATTGCAGCCACCTTGACATTATGCCTACACCAGCCCTCTGTCTGAACAGAAACTATTTTTCATTTTCTCCTGAATCTTTGTCATAAAAACAAACAAAACAAAACATAATTTAGAAACCTTTCCTTGGTCCCATTTCCCTATAGCTACTAAGCCATTTCTTTCTTCCTCTTAGCAAGAAAACTCCTTAAAAATGTTGTCTGTTCTCACTCCTTCCAATTTTACTCCTCTTAGCCTTTCTTAAACTAAGAAAGACTCTCATTCCATCACATCACTGAAACTGCACTCTGCCCTCCAAGCTGCTAAATCTAATGGTCACTTCTCCATCATCATTTTACTTGATCTCTAACCGTGACACATTCTGCCTCTCTCTTCTCCTTGATTAATTTTCTAACTTAGTTTATAAGGCACTTCACTCTCTTGATTTCCTCCTACCCAACTTGTCATTCCTTTTATATTGCTTTTGCTGGTCCTTCCTATTCTCCCCAGACACTGGACATTGGAGGGTCCAGGGCTTCAGTCATCATTTTTTCCCTCTACCTACTCAATCTTGTGGTGATCTTATTGAAAGTCATGGATTTAAATGCCATCTGTATGATGACAATTTTAATTATGTCAGACTCATTGAGTCAACAACTCCTTGCTAACCATCTCCCTTTGGATGTCTAATTGGCATTTCAAATTAAACATGTCTAAAACTTAAATTTCAATGTCATCCCCATCCCAACCCAAGAAATCTGTTTTTATTTGTTTGTTTATTTGTTTGTTTTCTGTAGCCTTCCCCATCACAGTTGATGGCAGTTTGTTCTTCTGTTTGCTCAGAAACAAAACCTTGGAGTCACCTTTACTCTTTTGTTCTCTTACAGTTCATGTCTAATCCTTTAGGAAATTTTATCTTTAAACTACTTAGGTATCTGGATACTTCTCACCACTTCCACTGCTACATTCTGGTTTGAATTTTTCTAGATTAGCACAATAGCCTTCCGAATTCTATATCAGTACAATACCCTGATTTCTACTTGGAAGCAGAAAGATCCTTTCAAATGTGATATTACCACATCACTTATTTTCTCAATCATTTGCAATATCTCTCCAATGCATAAAGAATAAAAGCCAAAGTCTTAAAATGGCCTGCTAAATCCAGTGTCATGTAGCCCTTGTTTCTTCTCAGTTCCCATTTCCTACTACTCTATTTCTTTATTCCAGCCACACTGCCCTCTTTTCTGTTTTTGGAAGGCAGACATATTCTGCTTTGGGAGCTTTGCTCAAGCTGTTCCTTTTCCTGGAGCACACTTCCTGCAGATATCCATGAGTTTAATTACCTCACTTCCTTCAAGTCTTCTACAAATGTTGCCTTCTCAATGAGGACTACCTCAACAGATCATCCCGTTGAACACCTAATGCTATTTACTAACCCATTACTGGCACTCTCAATTCTCCTTATCCTGATCTACTTATTTTTTTTCCTATAGCAATTATCTTTTAAACATTATAGATTATTTACTTATTAATTATGCTTATTTTGTATGTGTCTTCACCCACCAGAATATAGGCTCCTTGTGGACAGTAATGCTTGTTCGTGTGTTCAGAGATTAGAACAAATGCTTAGAACACTGGCTACACGTAGTACACACTCAATAGCTATTTTTTGAATAAATGATTGAATGAATAAACTGGAAATAAACTGAAATTGATTCAAGAGCAGGGTAGTCATCAATGTGTGGGAAAATTATAGGTGCAAAGCAGAAACTCTACCACCAACCATTCTCTCACTCTATTCCAAGGAAGCGGTGTTAAGTTTTTTTTTTTGTTTTTTTTTTGTTTTTTTTTTTTTAAGTTTAGCTTATCAAATGCAATAAATATGTATACCAGCCACCTGGAATTAAAAATCAAAAAAAGTCACTTAATGCAGACTTTTATCTCTAGAAATGGATTTTTTAAATAAAATTAAACAACTGTGTATGCACAATGTTTACATAGTCAGTGAATCACCATTTGAACTCAAATCTTGTTTATAAAAAAGTAATGATCTAGAGTAAGATTTCTGTTAAAGATTCCCTGTTTCCCAAAGTATATTCCTTGGAAACCCAAACCTAGGAGATATTTAGTGAAATAAGTGCCTTGGACCCAATAAAATAATAAAGGACCCAGTGGTGTGCTAGAACTGGCTCAAACTGGCTTACAAGGCCAGATGTGTACAACTCTTCCCAACTCCTCACTGGTAACTTGAATTTGCTGTTAGGAGTATCTACACCATGGGAATAGGCAATTGGCAAAAAAAAAAAAAATGTTACAAATCAGAATGATTCGATTTAAATAAAATTTAAACGAGATTGTTAAACACTTACTACCAAATGAAATCTACATTTTCATGTTAAACTGTGGAGATGTCTGTGGGAAAAGTTGATTTAACTTTGTCTTCCAGTCTTACTAAATGTACATACCTATAAAAATAGTTTTTGGTAGAGGGGAGTTGTGTGTGTGTGTGGAAGGTTGTTTGTTTTACATTTTTTGTGTTGGAACACACATTAGTACTCTAATAGAATGCACTTCACAAAATGCTATGATAGTGGAAATTACATAGAATTTTTGAGTCTAAAAAACCTAGGTTTTCAAATGAGTTATTCTGGTAAAATACTCCTTCATGTGAAGTGAAAAAACAGCTAATTTGCAAAATTTTAGTAAGGCTGAAAATGAAACAAAGCATGCAACACTTCCTGATATATATTAGGCACTTAAAAATGTTAATTTTTCTCTTCCTCATTTCCATTTTCCAATCTGGTTTTGAAAAATGTAGAATGATAACTAAAGAATTTTCTATTGTGAGAGTGAGAATTCTCATCCAGAACCTTATTTTTCATTCCATAATCAGATATACAAATTTATAATAAGAATTTTTTATCAACATTTTATTTGCAACACTATCTTAAAGGATACTTATTCTGAACTCAGATTTAAATTTAGTTCATCATAAAATAGTTTGTATGATAATTTAAAAATTAAGTCTTACTATAAAATTTCAGAGTTTTGTTTTGTTTGTTTGTTTGGGGTATATTCTCTGGTGTTCTTACATTTTCCTAATGAGTTTTTTTATACTCAATAATCATGAAAACATCTTTGAATTTTATTTCTTTGAAGTAGTTTAGTCTACTCCAAATTAAGTAAGGGCTTTGGATTCAAGAAGCTTTAGTTATAAGTGAGTTGTCTTTACATCTGGCAGGTATTTCTTCCTAATAAACAAATTATTCTTCACATGCTAAGTGTGTATTTCATAAGCTACTGTCAAATCTTCTTAGGTAAAATAAATGGATCTCTCTTATTTATTATGAAGATCAAATGGATAATTGTTAGAAGTTTCTAGGATATATCACTTCCCCAAAAACCCAAATCCCAACTCAAGAAGTTGTTTTTCACCAAAGTCAACTTTCTTGGTACTAAATGGTATCAAGCAAAACCTAAACAATTTTTATCAGAATAATAATGATGTTTCAAAATCACTATTATAAAGTTCTTATGTGCAAATTGGAGACATGGTAGATTATGTAAAAAGAAAAAGTCATATAGTATTTCCTGTGGGAATGTAGTCAGGACACCTCTTGACAGGAATATGCCATGTGACTACACGGGCACCGTTCTCCAGACTAGGATGAGGCTGAGTAAGTGGAAAAGTCATACATGTGCATATGTAAAAGCCCTTGGCACTAGTAACAGAGCTTTTACAGACATTCAGTTTGGGATCCAGATGTGTAGAAAGTTCTAAAACCATCAGCGACAATATAAAAGATCTTCCTTCTTTAGTCACCAACTGACACATGAAATAGTAATCTTCAGAAACACAAAATGGTCAGCTTTGGCCACTATAGGGATTGCAAAGATTTTCTTTTTCTGTTATCTCTAATAATACATTATCTTCAGGCTCTCATCAATGTGTAGATTCCTGTGAAGAATAAACGAGCATATTCAAGAATACCTATCAGCAAAAGGCCTACCAGGAGATCTAGGCGTGCTTACTGCATTGTGCTGATTTTGCCACAGACAAAATTCTTGTGTACTAAAAAAGTCATTTTGAATTCCATTTAATGCAAAAGCAAAAATTTTTGCCAATGAGAGATTATAGCTGAACATACACATTAATAAGCTACGTAAGTAACAACAACAGCAGAAGTTTTTTCTTCTATGCATCCTTGCTAGTTTTTACCAGTATTACCATAAAAGACTGCTAAGTTTATAGATGAAAAATATTTTAATTATTTTATTTGATTGTTAGTGAAATTAAAGTTTCCCATGTTTGTAGACTATAGTTCTACCATTTAAAATTTTCCTTAGATCCCTTACATTTTTTAATTGAATTTTCATTGCTATTTCTCATATAGTTTATGTGAGCTTTTATAAAATAAAAAAATTGACCCTATTCTATTGAATACCTAAATTTAAAATACCCCTCAAGTTTGATTATTTTTGTATGAGAAGTTTAAAATTTTTATATAGTCAGATCTATCATACCTTTTCTTTCTAATTTTTCTATCGTATCTAATCTTAGTGATTTTTTTCTGCCTTGCAATTTGCTAAACATACGTTCTTATGTGATCCTAGTCTTCTAAGATTTAACTTATATTTAATTTTTTAATACATCTGGAATTTATTTTAAACCTTGTATGAGTTAAAATCTTGAATGATGTTTTTATAAAAGAAAATTAACTATCCCAATATTTACCCCCCTGATTTTTTCTTTCCTTCACTGAATTGTGAACCTTAGCAAGATGGATTGCACAGGGCAATGTGTGTATGTATATTTGAAAACTAGGTAAGCTTATTTCCTGCTCTCAGCTGTTTAATAACTGTGCAATCTTGGGCAAGTGCCTATCCACTTCTGGACCTTAGTTTGCTCATCTGTGAAATAAGAGTAATAATATCTAACAGCCAGAGCCATTGTGGGAAATGCAGGACAAGTGTGGAACACAGTCCCTAGGACATAATTAGAGCCACTAACAGTGTTACTAGTGCTCACTTCTGACCTGCAGTAAAAGTCAAAGCCCTTAGGATGATCTAATGGCCCTAGTCCCTGCATAGCCTTTTCCTACTTCTCCCCATCCTCATTACTTTCTGACCTCATCTTATCCCCTTAGCTCACCATATTCCCACCACACTAGCTTTCTGGCTGGCTCTGAAATGGCTAGGCTCACTCTTGCATCACACCTTTACTCATTCTCTTCTCTCTTCATAGATGTTTTCCGAGATTCACACATGGTTTGCTCCTTCATTTCTGTAAAGTCTTCACTCAGCTTATACCTACTCATCGAGGCTTTCCCTGAGCACCAGGTTTAAAATTGGACCTACCCCCAGCATTCTCTCTCATCTTTGTTTATTTTTGCCCACAACACTTACCATCTCAACATATTGTATATAATAACTTATTGTCTGTCTCCCGACACCCTGCCTCATTTCAAAAAAAAAAACTCCATGGGGTCAGGGCTTTTTAGCCATGTTATTCATGAGTGTATCCCCAGGGTTGGTTAATAGTGTCTGGCACATAGTATATGTTCCATAAATCACTGTTGAATGAAAAAATTATGAACATTGTAAGTTAGATTGTTTGTTTCAATTGGCTAAGGAGTTGGGGAAGATTATCAAACCAGAGAATAGAACTGATGAAAGAAATACAACAGGAGGAGCAGCCAACACATTTTTCAGGGGAAGATTTCAAAAGCCCCAGGTAGGGAAAGTGCCACCTACTCCTCATATTGTCTATGCAGACTTGCTTGTGTGCCTGCCCTCTGAGGTAGGGGTCTGCTGAGAACCAAATGGTCAACTTGGGTCCACGAAGGAGAAAAACAAAAGGAGATGTAATGTCCCTTCAATGACTGAGTATTGTCTCTGAGTCTGTTTGTTGTCCATTAAAGTGGCTAGGTAACATGCATATTTAGTTAATACCTTAGCTATAATTCACTAGCCCTGGTTTGTTATATGCCATATGACAGAAAAGTTTGTAATTTAATATTCAGCAATCTTAAGTAACATGGTTTAAAATTTTTTTTAAAACCTGATTCATAGATATCATTTATCTTTCTATACACTGAAAAACAAAATAAAGTGTTTGAAAACTACAAGTTGCACTATCTTTTGAAATCATTTTATGACATTCTTTGCATGACTATTGGGAAAATTAGATTTACTTAGCTTTCTGTTTACACAATCAGATGGAGACTCAAGAGATGTCTTTGCACTTTATTCTAATGTTCTTCTCTTTACTCTATGGCATTTACTTAACAGAATTGTAGTAAGCTCCTAAACTCTATGAACTGTATGACCAGAAATCTGTCAAATAAACTCTTCTCACTCCTATGAATTCATGGACACAGGTTCCCAAAGACTCAGCATAAAGAGAGCATTTTGCTTTGTCTTCATCCTAACTTTTTCCAAGTCTATGTAATCTTATTAACATGTCCTTTATCCATTTCTCCTATTTGCAAATGATTCAGAGTAAAACTCCTCAACTGTCTTCCTCAGATGTGTATCTCCTTGAAAAGCAGCAGCAGGAGGAATGACTTCATTCTCTAAGCTGCAACTCTTTCATAACCTCTCTTGGACCTGAAGCAAAGTTGACTTGCCAGAAAGAGCATTTTGCTGTTGCCTTGGCAACCCTCTGACTCAAGGACTACTAGCTGCTCCCAGAAGTCCTTAAATAGCTGAAGCAGAAATACCACTGTCAGAATTCCCCCTTTGGCCCATGTTTATTATTGAGTACCCAATTGAAATGCATCTTTGGATGAAGATAAGACACCAGCAATTGCTTGCCCATACATGAAGAGACAGGCAGCTCAAAATCAGGATGCCTTGCCTGGTATAACCACAGATGACTCAGATGAGTTGGATTTGGGCACAAGTTCTTATTAAGATTTTATAAACCAGCCAGCAGAATAGTGATTATTTCACTAACGAAGAGATTTTTTGTCATATTGATTAATGCAAGTTCATTTTGTTCTCTACAAACAGTAAAATGACCTAAAGAAGTTTGTGTTCAATCAGTGATCACAATTGGCACCCCAGTTTTTACAATTTAGATCTTACTTCTACCTTCAATTCCTGATTTTTTCATAGCAGAAGAGGTCTTTATTAGTAAAGTAATTAGTCCAACAGGCATTTATAAGGTCTCATGTCATTTGTTATTTTCAGCATTCTGCTGTGAAAGACATAAATTAATTATAAAATATTGTCTCAGATAATAGGGAGGCTATATTTGAATCATTAACATTACGATGATGAACTGGTGGTGAAGAAGTAGCCTCAAGGCCTATTTGCTTACTCGTTCCATGGAAGGTAAGGGTCTTTGAGAAAGAAGTTGACACAAAAAGGTGTTGAGTTAGAGGTGGGGAAATGCTGGACATGGAGAGCATTTGCCTCTCTCTTACCATGGCCATGGACTAGGTGAGAGCTTTCTCAAAGGGGAAGCTGAAGAAGGGATTTCAAGAAATACAAAAGCACTTGCAGACTGCTTTGAGGCCTCAGTGTCAAAAGACTGCATATAACGGAGACAAGAATATAATGAGGAGAGGAATATCGTCCCTCTGTATGAGTGGAACACAACAGCACAGTTTGGGTGCCCATAATTTGTCACTGGAGGATACTCAGGATTTATTCTCTGGCAGTAGATTCGGGTGCTAATGGGCACATGCAGCAGTTGACATCATATGGGCCAATGTAGACAAAGAGAAGAGGACTCTTGGTAAGCACATGTGAGAACCACCAAAGAATCCCAGAAATAACTGAGAAAGATTTAAGGTAGAGGGGTGAGGTCCTTGTGCAAGTAGGTGCGATGAGTCAGTAAATTTCACTTATTACTCAGTATTACCTTATTTGCACCCATATGTCGAAGATTATTTTCCTGAGCTGATTTTTGGAGCCTCTTTAGTACTTCTGAAAATAATGTCAGTGATGCAGTTTTCCAGGACACAGGCTAGTCAGAGAAGGAGCAGGCTGAGTGGAGAAAGAGGAGAGGTTTGAAGCCCGACTCAGTCCTGAAAAAAGTGAGGTGAATAATGTGAACATCATTTCTCATCTCTTTACTCTTGTTAGATCTAGTTACCAAAATGACACCGGAGGGTTTATGAGACTAATAGAAAATGAGGTCAGCAGGAAATATTCTAATAGAGGTTAGGTAGCATTAGTCAAGTGGAATATTTCTCTCACATGATATGCTACGTTTGCTTGGAAGGGAATTCTCTTCAAGTGACCCCACACTTTCTGCTTATTATCACTTCTCTCTCTTGCTACCTCAATAAGGCAAAGGTTGATTGCTGTGTGAGTAAGGCAAGTAGCAAAGTGGAGACTTGGTTAATATACGCTACTCTTAATTATTAATACCTGCATATGAGCATGCTTCTTCTAATCAAAAGATCATTAAATGAAGATTTTTACCTCTTTCAGTAAGTCCTGCAATCTTTACCTTTTTATTTTATTATCTGACAGGTCATCTAAATTCTACTTATGTTAATACAATGATCAGAAACCTGAAAAAAGATCTGCAACTAGTCCTTTTCTATTTATTGTGGCTTCCACAAGCTTGGAAATGCCTGGAATTGTTTTTTTCTGGCATGTTACTTGCTTTTGGAAACTTTATCACAGGAAATTAAAGCCAACATGCCAGAAAGAACTTTTATAGGTTAAATCATTCTCTGCTTCCCTTTATTACCTCCAGAAATAACTTGTTTTAGGAATATTTTTTTACTGAGTTTTTGGGATGAAAAGTCAATTATTAAATTGGTGTGCTCATTCTTCTCTGAATATGATTTGAAGTAAAATAATAGGTCTTATTTATAGATAAGATCACAGAAGAAATATCTGTTTGTTATTAAGGGTACCCATTCAACATTAAATTATTTTACATATTCCATATGTCAAATACTTTGAAGGGCCTAAGGTTTTACCTTACTTAAATGCTAACAAGTTAGCCTGCCATTGTTTTATAGATGCTAGCAGAAGACGTGAGACTCCTAGTCAGAGACAAAGAATTTCGTGACTCAGAGCAATGACAATAAGGTAATTATCAGCATTCTCTTTTGCCATTCCACAGCCTCAGTATACAATACAACTCAAAAAGAGCCAGGTGACATCAATACACACAGTGTGTTGCATTACAAGATAGGAACTCTGAGCTTAGGGAACTAGAATCTTTTATAGTAAGCATACCTGTCCTTTGCTCCAGAGAGAAACACTCTATCTTCAAAACATTCACTACACAAACATCTTTGAAAACATAGTACAGATCAAAGGCAATCAATAGCTCTGCTCACAAGTGAGCAGAACATGAGCTATCCATTGTCTTCCAACCACACACATATTTTTTTAAAGTGAATATTCATGTCATGTCAAATTATGTAAATCAAATGTCATAGGCCCCTCAAAGTAACATTATAATATGAATTTTGCTTTAAAATATATAATCTTAATTTATATGATGCTAGTTAGATTCACTTCCCAGTAAATATTTTTATAAATATAAACATATTATGGTGATAATAATATGAAAAGTCACTCTTTTCTAAGGTGACAATTTTCAATGTGAATGGATGTTTTTAATAAAGTTAACAATCAAGTAGAAAATCAATTGGAAAAGATTTTCATAAAATACACTCAATTACAGGAAAAAATAAAAGAGAAATCAATAAATTTATCCTTTTTAAGTGTTGATTTGAATGGAGAGATACCAGTATAAATGGAAAAGAAGATCTTGATCTGAGCATTGGGCAACTTGGGAACACAGCTGGATGGTGGGAGGTAGTCTAAAGTCTACATGACAGCAAATGCTACCTGAAGAATGCAGGATGCAAAGAAAAGAAATTGGTCCAGTTCAGATCTTTCTAGTGATAGATAAATACTAGTTGATTAGTGGGTGTTTTTTTCTTGCTAAAAAGATTTGATTGCTGAAATACAAGTTATTTTCTGTTTAATTTTTCTTTCTCATACCACTTTCCTCATCTCAAGCCAGGAAAGATAATAATTATAAACCCCAAATACACAAAATTTATTCAGGTATTGAAAGCTTCGGGGGGGTTATGCTTCCACCTTGCAGTACTTGATACAACTTTAAAGACTAGCTTGTTGAAAGTAAAGTAAATTCAATCTCTTTCATTCACTTATTAAGATAAACATGCATCCCTTTGACTTCTGGCACTTTTAGATGCTTAGACAATAGGTCTTTGTGATCCACAATGATGTTAATTTTGACTTGTGTAAATAGTCTTACACAGTATAACTTGAATGTGTTAGAAAGCTTCTTTACAATTTTCCTCTAACCTGGTGACAAAAAAATAAATAAAAGAATAAACAAATAAAATTAAATTCTGGCATCAAAGTAAATGGGCTTTCTCCTCCCTTCCCCCCTCCCATAAACAATAAAAGTATTGATTCCAGAACCAAACTTTCTAGGTCAAGATGTTTGTTTCACCACTTATTAGCAGTGGACCACAGGCAGTTCCTTCACCTGCCTATGCCTCAGCTCTTCCAACTATGACATGGAGATAATAATAGATTTACTTTAGAAAATTGTTATGAGACTATGTGAGTTAATATGTATGACATCTTTAGAACAGCACCTGGCACATAGGAAGCACTTTGTAAATGTTTACTATTATTATATCACAAATAACATTTTTTCCTTTATTTTTTTTTCTGATCAGAGTAAAGTGTAGATTTTAGCAAAGAAAAATATTTACATCAACATGAATTCTACGAGTACAGTGTCAGGCACGTGGTAAGCATTCAGTAATTTTTTGTTGGATGAATGGCTATGTTACATGAATATGCATGATACTCACATTCTCATCTTTTTCTTCTAATTTTGCCACAAATCTAATAATTATGTTGAAAATTAAGTAAAAGGTAACTAAAGAATAATCCTGAGACTGAGTCAGTACCCATGGGAATCTGTTGTGCCCCTGTTTTGGCAACATTGATTTCCTCTCTCTTTTAGACAGTCTGCCATAGTTTTGGTCAATGTATGCCTGACTCTTTCTTTCTTTATGGTGTTAACTGTCATGGTGGCCTTCTAAATAGAGAAAGACAAATATATATGCTGTAAACTAAATTAGCTAATTCAGATAGAAAGTAAAATGTACCGAGTCGGATAATATCCTTTGAAATTATATGGAATGAAAAATAAAATTATATTCAACTGCTCTACAGCCTAATATTTAAAACTCAGAGTCCTGGCATTCCATCCATATCTTGATCCATAGATTTAACCCGCCATCACCTTTGGGTAAAACCTATTTGTACTGTCATTTGGTTAGAAAGTTCTTGAGAAGGAAGAGCTCTCTCTGGGGTGTGTTTTATTTTTAATTCCACATAATGACTCAAGTTCTGTTTCACTGCCTAATTGAGTGTAGACTGAGTTACCTAACAGACATTTTTTTGACATGTCATGACAATTGCCTGATGCTCCACCAAACACTTAGCTATGAAGAGAAACCAAATGCAACTTGGTCCTATTTGGAATGGACTCGGTGTTGGAAACTGTAGTGTCACAGCTCCTAGGCATCAAGGGCTATACAAATAAGAAGGTGGAGAGAGCCTCAGCAGATATTAAAAATATTAGGAGAATTTTCAAAGCTATAACAGCACTGCTATTTCTATTAGAATGTTAAGGACTTATTTTCTTCTTAAGAAAAATAATCTTGTTGGGAAAAGGTAGCTCCTAATATCAAACTGACTTGGAAGAAGGGGGCACAATATGTGTAGTTGAGATTTATTTTAATAGTTCCAGAAAGCCTCCACCACAAAATAAATAAAAGGAAAACATTTTAAGGGAGATCGCTATGGGCTGAATTCTCTCCCCTAGTCCCCAAGATTCATGTTGGAATCCTAACCCTAAGGGTCTCAGAATATGACTGCATTTGGAGACAGGGTTTTTACAGGAGTAATTAAATTAAAATGAGGTCATTAGAGCGAGCCCTAATCCAATATGACTGTTGTTCTTATAAAAAGAGGAAGTTCTGACACAGATACATAAAAAGGGAAGATGTGGAAATCACAAAGAGAAGGAAGCCATCTATAAGTCAAGGAAAGAGGCTTCAATAGAAACCAACTATGCCAGAACCTTGATCTCAGATTTCTAACCTTCATAACTGAGAAAATAGATTTCTGTTATTTAAGCCACTCAGTCTGTGATAATTAGTTACAACAGCTATGGCAAACTAACACGGAGATGGAAGACAAAAGGCATTTAGAGAGTGAAAAGCAGTGACTCAGACTTCCATGGTCAAAATGGCCATAAGGGTTATGAAGAGGGTGGAAAGTTTTGATAAACACAGTAGTGCAATATCTTCATGCTCAAGTCTCCACTATTTAATTTTGTATAGTTATAATCAACTTAATCTTTCTGAACCTTGATTTACTCATTTCTTCTTTTGTTTTGTTTTGTTTTGTTTACCACAATTAGTGAAGCTATGTAAACCACCATTCTTTTCAGGCTCTACGTAGGTGTGAGTCTGTTGTTAACTGATTTTACCTAAAACATACTAAGCTTTTTTAATTCATAGGCTCAAATTGTCATTTTTTTGTTTTTCTTTCAGCAAAATTTTTTCATTATATCTTTGATTATTGATTGTATTCCTCAATGATATCTCTGTTTTTTGGTTTATTTTTTTATTAAATTTATTGGGGTGACCTTGGTTAATAAAATGATAGGTTTCAAGTGTACAATTCAATAATACATTGTATGTATATTTCATTGTATGTTCACCATCCAAAGTTAAATTTCCCTTGGCAGGAGATTTATTCATTTCTAAAATGGGCTATAAAGTCCTTGAGGCAACCATAGGGAATTTTCCATCATTTTAATAAATAAATCTAGCCCACAGAAAAACTATTTTTCTAATGAATGATCAATGATTCTAGGAAAAGAAAGCAAAAAAGTCCCTCCTTAAGGAGTTTTTCAACTATTTGTACAGAGATAGATTGTACATACAAAGAAATATAACTGGGAGTAAGTGAGTATCTCAGAAGAGTGCAGGGAACTTGTTAAAGATCCCAGAAGAGACCCTTGAGCCTGAGATGATCTATCAAAGAGGTAGAAACTGCAATGTGTCTTTTAAGGACAACAAAAAGAACAGCTTGCAAATGTGGAGTCCTTTGCACCTGGCAAGAACACCTTTAGGTGGTAGTGCTGTAAAGTTAATTCTTTCTGAGTCATGGCCTTAAAAACATAAGGGTAATTTGACAACTTGTTGAAGGCAGAAGGAACTTGTCCAAGTATTATTATTAATCAGCGATATTATAAATTCTATTACAGCCAGTGAATGTTTCATCCTTCTGGCCTGGCTAATGAAACCTCACAATTCCATTTCACCTCATTGCACTAGGGGTTATTTCATCTCATTGACACCCCGTTGACAGAAACTGTGCTAGAGTTACACTTCCTCCATCTAAGAAGAAAATGAATGGAATAAACCACACTCCAAAAGGAATGTTTCTAGAGTTTTAAAATACCAGTTCCATTTCAACTAGTAGTCTAATTATGAATTCTAATCTTTTCATCAAAATAGAAATCCAGATGATTGCCATTTGGCATTGCCATTAGGCCTATGTAATCCACTCTAGATGTCTTTGAAAGATTTGCTGTATTTTACCATTTAAGCTTTTAATTTAGATTGACCTTCGCTATAGTTATCCAAATGATTACATTTTATTGTACTGTGAATTTTCTATGAATTAAATCAATAGAAAGTTATTGAACTTCTACCATGCACAAAATTAGCTTTTGGGAAGAAAGGACCCTAAAAAAACTGATAATGATGCTGTGTGATATACATATTTTCTATTAAAGCCATGGATAGCTCTAAAACTTTGGCATTTGATAAATATTTTACTCAAATTGAATTAAGAATTGGTGGAGAGATTTGAATTCTGAAGATGATGAAAGATCAAATCATAGATTTATTGAGGATGGTGTTGTGTGGAGAAAGGTGATAGCTCTTCTGTTCATTAGCATCTTTACTGATGAAAGGGGTGAGGGCAAGTGAAAAAAAACTCACTTTGCTCCTTATTACCAACTTAGACTGAGCTTCATGAATATGGCTGTTGAAGGAGTTTTGATGAAAAAAGCACGGGGATTAGAAAGAGAAGAAAGTGTCAAGAGAAGGACAAGGAGGACCCAGCTCATAATCTAGAGCTTGGCTTTACTCTTAAAGGTAATGGATAGCCATTCATGTCCTTGGAGTACGGATCTAATAAGATGTGATTTACATTTGGTAAAAATCATTTTAGCAGGTATCTTCAGAATGTTTTTCAACTAAAGAGGCAAGAAGTCAGGCTACATGAGATTCTGATCACCTGAGTGAGAGTTAATAGCAAATTGTTTATAACAACAGTAGTGATGAGAAAGATGAAAGAATACTGAAGATGGCATAAATATCAAAAGGGACAAAAATGTGAATAAAAGTAAAATAAGGAGACCAAGTTGACTCTGAAAGCTGGTAGACACTCAACATAAAGGGATCACCTGTAAGACAAGCTGTTTCAAAGGCCATTTAGTATAATTTCCAAGGAAAGAGATGAAAAAAATATAACCAGCTGGTGTCTAGTTGTTGCCTGTGACTTACAATGGTTACAGAAGCTTACATGAGCCTATAACACATACATAAATTAATCACAGCCTAAAATTCCAGACTTCCTTCTCATCTACTGATAAAGATGCTAATGAGCATAAAAGTGGGTATGTGCTGTAATGAAATATCATCCTGAAAAGCTATGGCTTTACCTTTTATGGCCTTCAAAATACAGTTTTCTCTACCAAGTCTCACCTTAACTTTAGTTAAATTGGGCACTTCTTTTGTGTTCATGAGGGTCTGCACCACCTATTGTGCATTATTTGAGTTCATACTATCAGATTAGGGGACCAAGTGAAGAACTATTTTTAAAAGTAAAATAAGAAAGAAAGAAAGAAAGAAAGAAAGAAAGAAAGAAAGAAAGAAAGAAAGAAAGAAAGAAAGAAAGAAAGAAAGAAAAAGAGAGAGAGGGAGGGAGGGAGGGAGAGAAGGAAGGAAGGAAGGAAGGAAGGAAGGAAGGAAGGAAGGAAGGAAGGAAGGAAGGAAGGAAGGAAGGAAGGAAGGAAGGAAGGAAGGGAGGGAGGAAGGAAGAAACATAAATACATGCTCAAAGAGGAATATACCAAATTGGGAGTATAACCCCTCAACCTTTTATAGCCAGACAGGAGTTATAAATTTCTCTTCTCTCAAAGGGTTAACTTCCACTGGCTGGCAGTCTATGCAGTGGAAAGAGGAAGAAGACCAAATTGGATATAGAACACCGGGTTTCAAGTCTGAGCTTTGTCATTTCTTAGTTCTAAGACCTTAGGAAAACTACACAGACATCTAAACAACACTTTACACCTCTGTAAAATGAGATTTCACTGCAAAGCTGATAGGTAATTTCATTCTATGGTCTAGTAATAAATGACATTAGTACAGGTTTATTATTATTATTATTATTATTATTATTATTAAATTGATTGAGGTGAATGACATTGGTTAATAAAATTTGTAGGTTTTAAGTGTACAATTCAATATGTCAAATGTATATTTCATTACAGATGAATGAGGCAAACAACAAAAACTCATAGACACAGATGACAGTTTTTGTTGTTATTTTTATTGTCATTGCCCTGCTGTAAACATAGGCTGCACAACTTTTTTTTAGCTATGTCCTGTGCTGAGGTGGAAGGAGCTCAAGTCTAAAGCTTGTCTTAAGTTTGGCCTATTTCCTGCTCTAACTTGTGTCATTTTATTTTTATGGAAAACTGAGAAAGGAGCAGCTTTATTTTAGTGAAAGTACTTCGTTTAGTTGTTTAAATGACAACAGTCTTTGACAGGAAAATTTTGCTAGGCATGCAGAACTTCAGATCTAAAAGCAATGGATGGTGGTATACCAGGACAGCATTTAGGACTATACTTAATTATTTAATTCACCTAACTTAATAATGTCTAATAATGATATACTGGAATAAAAACAGATTCAGCCTTACTGTGTGTTTTACGGAGTTGGACTAAAATCAAGAAGCTTCTTCCTTATCCTGGAGAGTTCCATGTGGGTTCTCCAGCCCTTTTTTTTAAAAATCACTAATTCTACTTTCCAGTTTTGTCATTGAGCCACATGTCACCCGTAGATAGCAGCTCTTTTTCCAGATAAACAGTGTACGAACTGATGTTTTTGGCTAAATAAATAAATAAATAAATAAATAGTTCTGGGTAATAGGTCTGGTATCTGTAGGAATCCTCTCTCTACCCAAGTTTGCTGACCTCATTTCTCTTGTGTATTTAAGTCTATATGCACAGCTGAAGTACATGCTTTTGGGGGAGAAGTTGTGGGTGCACTTTAGGTTCCCTCAGGAACTTTGGGACCTTTGACAAGCCACAGAAACACATCATGCCTTAGAGAAAAGATACTCCCACTTACCTCTTTCTGACAGGTGCTGTCAGAGTTAGAAAGCTCTGGAAGATCCTCAAAACATATACTTAAAATAATAATTATAATTAATAATAGTAATTATTATTATTTCATCACAGGTGAGTCATCTATACATTAGAGATTCAATGATAATTTATTTCAAAGTTACCCCTTAACATCGCCTTACTTACTTAGGCTCACTCATCATAAAATGTAAGTTACATTTTATTTTTATTTTTTTCCAGCTTTATTGAAGTATAATTGACAAACAAAAATTGTATATATTTTAGGTGTACAACATGTTTACTATACGTATGCATACCTTGTGAACTGATCACTATGCACAATCAAGCTAATTAACACATCCATCACCTCATATCGTTAACGTGTGTATGTGAGAGAGAGAGTGGCAAGAACACTTAAAATCTATTCTTTTAGCAAATTGCAAGTACGTAGTATAGTATTATTAACTATAGTCACCATGTTGTAGAGTAGGTATCCATAACGTATTCATCTTACATAACTTAAACTTTGTATGTGCCCTATGACTAATATCTCCCTACTTCCCCACTCTCCAGCCCATGGCAACCACCATTCTAGGTTATATTTTAAGAAAAATATTCTTAGGTATTGAAAAGAAAAGAGAGTTTTCTCATCTTATATTTAATGCATGTGGATGGCTGATATTGGCAATTTTTCCTTAAATCATAAAGAAGAAAAAATGGGTAAATGTTTTCTAAAGTAATCTGTAATTCTGTAATTGTGTCAATGCTGATATTTTTGCTTTTAAATTCCTTCAATATTCAACAGAGCAGCTTATCTCTGTGAAATGTTTCCTTCTTTCCCTGTTCAATAACAAATAGTTGGGAAGTTCAAACATTTGCACTTTTTCTTTGGAATGATTGCCCTAAGTGAGTAAAAGCTGTTTTACAATTTTGAGTATTTTTATTTTCTCCTGATAAAGTTTCAAATGTGCTCATGAATAAGAAGATATATAACTGTCAATAACCTTTTTTTTTTCAGCAAATGATGTCAAAGTTAGTTTATTAAACACAATAAACTGTTCTGGTCTTTCCCCCCATGATCTAGTGCCCATTTACTTCACATTCTTATAGTGTAAAATAAACATGATAAGTCTGTCGAGATACTGCTGTGATTCTTTTAAAATTTAATAAGAAGTACTCTTCTGAGTACTCTGTTTCCTGTTCTAGGAAACAAAATTAGAACTGATAGTGATACATTATCAATTTCCACAACTATGAAAATATTCCATAAAGCAAGCCATTCTCTGTGCACTCAGGTAACACTTCAAGCTGGCCAGTGAAGTCATAAAACCCAAGTCCTTTTAAGTTAGTTCTAAGTTAATTTTCTATTTCATCTGTCAGTGATTGAAAATTACCTTGTATTAGAGGTTGACACCAAAACAAATTATGCTAAGCCATATGGTTCACCTTTTCCCAGGGTGTGTTTTTTAATCATTATTTTTTATTCATTTTTTTATTTTGGATAAAGCATTTGAGAAATTCTTGATGTGAAAATAAATTTTATTGTGCTAAAGACTTATTCTTTTTGGGATGAAACAGCCAATAAAGATTCACCAGAATGTTTCAGTCAGGCAGCAGCAATATGTTTTCTAACTCTCAAACAACCAAGTCATCTGCTGTCTGGAGCCATCCTCCTTGTTTACTGAAAGATGACTGTCAGTGAGGAAGAAAAACTGTTCCAACTTTCAATTCTATTAGAACAGGGTCTTTTCTCACATGATGGCTCCTTGGCCTTCTGAGGATACTCTCTAGTAAGCTGACTGGGCGTATTCCAACTGAGAATTTGGCACTTAGCAAGGAGAGAATAGCTGCTGTCAGTTCTCAGTGAAAAATAAAAAACTCCAGAGAACAAAGGAAAAAAAAACCCAGTTCCTTTCTAGTCTTTGTCATGAGTTTTACACACAGTCAACTTTCTAACAGGACCTCTGAAATGCTGGCCTAACAGAACTTTCCTTCTTGGTCAGACCAGACACCAATGGAGAGAAGCCTGTTTTCTCCACTTGGCTTCCCAGTCTCTCCCTCGCTGGGACTCTAAGAGGATAAGTATGCTAGAGACACAGATGGAAGCAAGCTAATTGAGAATGTTCTTTGTGATCTCCAGAGATCTCAGACAGACTTTTCTAAGGCAAGAGATCTCTCAGAAAAAATGTACCCAAAACTGTATACTCCTCTGAGACTTTTGATTACCAAGGATAGAAACCTAACTCAATCTAGCTTAATAGAAGAAAGGAGGGAGAGAAGGAACTTCTTGGAAGTCTGGGTATGATTGGATACTGGATCTGAAGGCTGTCCTCAGCAGTACACATTTCTGTTCTACTCTTACATTCACAAACAGGTCCCCAGCAACCCTGAGCCTACAAATATCTTTGAATTTGTGATCTCAGAGAAGGAGATACTATTTCTTTCAGTAGCTCTGGCAAGGGTAAACAGAGGGCTCTGATTAGCTTGAGTTGGGTCAAATGACCATCCCTAAACCAATCTTTGTGGCCAGCAAGATAAATGACCAGAACTGAGTCAAGTGTTCATTCCTAAGACAAGTAGGGTGTTGGACAAATATGGAGATTTGGGAATCACCTGAACCACTTGGACTAAAAGGTAATGTTAAAGACTAAGGGAGAGTCATTTCCTTAAGGAGGTACTGGAAACAAAGGAAAACATATGTCCGCTGCACATGTGGAAAGACCATGATTGGGCATTCATTGAAGAAAATCATAAGCTTCTCAGTGATTGAAGAAGTAGCTTGCATAAGTCATATTGTGAATTGGAGAATGAAGCTGTGGATTGAGTTTTGAGCACATTCAATTTTAAGTAATTTCATTATGTTTTGATGGTTGGTCTGGTCTGGAATAATTTTATGAATTCGATTATTTTGGGTTTGGGGTTTCTATGTTTTATTTAGATAGTCTTGTTTTTGTTCCCTTTCTACCCACTGCCTAACAAAGTACTTATACTTCCCAAGCCATCTGGCCCCGATGTCCCACACCTAAGTAATGACATGAACATTCTACACCTCAGTCTTTTCCTAATGACCTACCGTATGCTTTAAACTCTAAAGATCTTCAGGGAGAATGATGATTAATATAAATTAAATGAGTATTATTTGTTACCTGACAAGATACTATTGATATTTCAAGAAAAGTTATTCCTCAACACTGTGGCTCCCAGACTTTGAGATTGTTGTAGACTGGTAAAATGAGAGCGAAAACACTACTGAGAAAGGAGAGGGAAGGAGAAGGAAGGGGAGCAGAGGGGAGAGGGGAGGAGACGAGAGGAGAGGAGAGTTGAGATAAGGTGAGGCAAAGCAAAAAATTTAAGAACCGGTTAAGGGTTTGTAAGCATTTTATTCTGGTACATTGAAAAAAGACCCACTACTATTTAAGATCACCAAAGTTTTATAAAAGAAAGGATATTTTAATATTAAAATCCTAGAAAGGGTTTAGATTAAAATTCAAAAACTATTGCTAAAATTTTGAAAATTCAACTTTTTTGGAAAACTCACTGAGAATGTTCTGAATCAGCCAGAGAATCAGTTTAATGCTTCATTCAGAGCTTCCTTGCCAAAGGTTAGTGTTGGGAAGCTCACCGTTACTCTCGAACAGTTTGTTAGGAGTTTGGGGACTGTGGCTCCATCAGTGGGAGAATTTTATGGCTATCATTCCCTTCATATCATAAAGAAATAATTTCTCTATCTGTAAAGAATTGGCCTTTGGTTCCAGGTTGGGGATTCTGACAGAATTTACACACATTAGAATCATTCCTTGATAGAAACCTTTCATCAATTAGCATAATGTAGTGTTTCCAATGGAAGAAAACTGAGAGTCAAGAGGTAAAGAGACTTGGCTAAGGCCACACTCTGAAAGTGAATCTTATAGCCTTAAGGCAGACTTTTACAAACCAAGACTTCAGCTGACATTCAGAGAGAAGTCAGGGAGAAGGGTCAAACTTGAAGACTGAACACAGCCTAGATAGGCCTGTATGGAGAGTGGGCAGAGATGGCCATAGGTATGGAGAGGATTCCAGCCAGCAGGTGGAGCACTTCGGCAAAAGACAATTTTGCCGTGTCAAGGTGTCAAATGGAGTGGATCCAGCCTGGCCATCAGGGGGTTTGTGTCTGGGGTGTATGATAGTGAAAAAACCAAGGTCATGTTTGGACTTGGAAGTTTTCCAGGCAGACCCCATGAAGTCTAATCTCTGAAACACTGGATTATCATTATCAGGCTGATATCAGGGCAGGATTTGGGTCCCTGGAGGAGAAGTCAGGACCTGAGTTTCCTGGAAACAAGGAGCAGGGGCAGATGGAGCAGTACCAAGAGCAAATCAATTGGATTCAGAATGTCAGAACCAGTGTGGTGGGCAAGCTAATTTTATAAGATGATTAGAATGGTAGCAGCAGAAGGAATGTTTTTACATTGTAAATGTGAAATTTGGAGAGAAGAAATGTGTACAATTTTTTTCTCCCAGTAAATGGCCATTATTGTTATACATTTTCTGTCACATGAGTGCCATTGCTGACAAAGAGAAAAGCACATATCAAGCAATATATTAGAAAAGATATAGTCATGTTTTGGGTGAGGGGCATTTGGGTGCCATATGAAATTGTGAGATATTTAGAAAACGGAATTTTTGGCAAAACCATGGAAGGAAGCAAAGCCTGGATCTTATGAGGACTTGAATTAGCTGAAAGCAAGAGTGTCCAAAGTTTGACAATGGTGCTAGCAAAAAAATTCAACATTTAACAGAAGAAGTAAGGCAGGTGCAACTAATAAAACTTCAAGCCAGTTTAAATTACGATGAAGGTTCAACCTTCTCAGCTAGTTACTGATTTGAAATCTGGTAGAACTTTGGGACCCTGCCATGTCTGTGAAGAGACACCAAGGGCAAGTTAATCCTAAAACTAAAAGAGTTGCCCTGAACCTCGAAGTAGGAATGATCTAACTTTTTTGGAGATTTAAGAGACTAAAACAGAAAGTTTAGACTGAGTTCCAAGGAAAACATACAGTGATCTGGTGGGCATAATCCCCACCAAGAATAAACACAGTAGGGAATGCTTAAAATTCTTCAGTGCTTTTAGATCATAGGAAGCTGTACCTCAGGATTTCTCCATAATGCAATAAAATTTGGTTATGTCATTTTAAACTGATTGTTTAAGCTTGAGGGAGTGGGGTCAGAAAGTGTGGCATTGCCACTTATTTCTCCTGGAGCTCAGCAATTCCTGGATATGGAAATCTCTGGTGAAAATATCAGCAATCGAAACAAATGAAGATATCCTTGTGACATCCATTATTAAACTTTCACATCTTTACAACAAAACAATCCTCAGAGCACAGGCATTACTGGAAATTTATGAAATGAACCCTCTTTTTTGGGTCAGTGTTTACTACAATCTTGATTGTTTCAGAAAGAAAACTTTATGAAAGGAAATCAAGAGCATTTCTCCAACTCCACGAGCAGTGCAATAACAGGAAACAAAACTCCTATTTCTGTAGTTTGCCAGATAAGAACTGAATAGTAGATTTTTTGAAGGCAGTGGCAAATATGTTAAAGACATATAAATTACTCTCTATTGCTTGGTCTTGGCTGGGACTCACATTGTAGCTTCTATTTCTGGTGGGGGAGACACATACATTTGTCATTACTCCAGAAAATGACAAAAATGACAAGTTGGCAAAAATAAATTGTTGCTAAGAGTGTCTCCATTTCAGCCTTGTTTAATTGGTGGAGCCACTCTGTCCAAGAACATTCTAGACAATAAATTTGAAGCAAAGCAAAGGTCAATTACTAAGCAGTCAGAAGTAATTCCAGTGAACTAAGATACTACAGTTTGACACGTTCTAAGACTAGAAGAAATAATAGCATCCAGTGGCATTACTTGGGGTCTTCTTTGAATATACAAAGAGATGTCTTAATTTGGTCCAGGACATATTTGCTTATTAGATATTTATAATTCAAGTACTAAGCTAGCTGGCCTATTACAATATAACTTCTCAAAATTCTTTCAAGTTATGTTGTAACAGCAAACATAATTAGGGAGGTATGTGTGTTTCATTTTAAAGTTTGCCTCTTCAGTAGCTTTGAAAAGAATAGGAAAGTGAAGTCAGAAAGCTAATGCATTATTTATGATACAAATCACTCAAAATACACATTCTAAGCATATAATGATATCGAAATATGTACTTGAAGGATTCTTTAGGTTTAATGCAAAGGTTCTTTTCTGGTTATGGTTTTCAACTTTTTAATCAGGACAACTGATTATCAGTTTTCTTGTTTGCTAAGACATCGCTAATGTCATCCATTGTTGACAAGGCACAGAGAAAAGAATTTTTAATATATGGTATGTCAGCAATTGTGAAATATTCCTAAAACAAGTAACAGGGTAAATTAGTACCTTGTTGAAGTATTATGCACCGACCTTTAGGGAAATGTGAAGATAAAAAGCACCATAATCCAACCTAAACTCAGATTCACGCTGCTAACATTTTGATAATTGTGCTAGTATTTTACTTTCTACCTAAATTAGACCACATTTATCCATAATTTCTCATATGTTTTTATTTCACTTAACTTTATATCATAAGTTTTTATGTTATTAAAATTCTATGCAAATATTATTTTTATAAATGGACACATTTTATGTGGAAATACCATGCAGTAATTAACACATCAAGGTTGTTCACAGTGTTTACTATAAACAATTCTGTGTAAAACATTCTTGCAAATGTATTGCTTATGTATCCCTTTCCTTATTATTTATGATTTCCTCAAAATCCTTAGGACTGAAATTACAAGGTCTAAGATATAAACATTTTTTAGAACTCTTGAAATGTATTGCCAAATTGCTTAATAGAAAGATTTTACCAATTTATTCCTCCAAGAAAAGTTTATAAAGGTAAGCAAGAGAACGTATTTAGTTTTATTTAATTTGGTCATGGTTCTATGGAAATTTATACTATGGTAAACAGCATTTGTTAAAGGCAAACTACTGAAATATTTTTGTTTAAGATTAAATTAAATAATAAGATATCTTTAACTTACTAGTAAATGCTAGAAATTTTAAAATGTGTTCGCAATTTATAGTCAGGGAAACATTGCAGGTAACCTTTTAAAATGTACTTTTTAGGAATAAAAATAATCCCTTATATTTGCTGCCTGCTTAGTAGTTTGGAAATACCTTACCAAATTCTGAAATAACTGTGACTTATCAGAAACCCTCAAATACGATCACATTAAAAAAGATACACAAAATATTCTTAAATGTAAACATGTATTTTTCTCAATAGTTTTGAAATTTATATTCCCAAGAAATATTTCTGATCTGGGTAAAGTATAAACTCTATAGTATGATTCTTTCATTTTCAAACAGCATAGAAAGGACAACTACAAAACAGGCTGAATAATGTCTCTACACGAACTTCTCCTTCACATCACCTTAAATTAAATTAGGGTAAGAAGAAACTCTTGCAGCTCCCTGAACACACTGTGCATGCCCCTACCTACCTTGGAGTTGTTCTACTTGCTACTGTTCCCTTATCCTGGAGTTCTGTCCCCAGATGATGTCGTGGCTTCATCCCTCCCTTCTTCTAGGTCTCTGTTCAAATGATACCATCTCAGCTGGGCCTCCTTCATGACCCTACTTAGAATTGCAACTATCACCGTCAACCACCACCACCCACCACCCCACCAGAAACATTCTCTGTTCCTTTTCCCTGCTTCATTTTTCTACATAGCACTTGTTACTATGATTTTTATTTGTTTGTTTTACTTAATTATTTATTTTGGTCAACTTTCTCACACTAGAGTGTAAGTTCCATGACAGGTGGGATTTTGGTCTGTTTTATTCACTGCCACATCCCCTTATCTAGAATAGTGTCTGGAGCCTGAAGTTGTATAACAACTTTTTTGGATAAGTATAAAACAATATAGTACTCTTCAAAAGAACCTTGACTTTGATGCCCACACTGGTGATAGCTTGTATTAGAGTATGACATTTACCCTGGGGTAGCTGAGGAACAGAACCAGCACCTATCAAAATTTAATCAGACAGATTCCATGGAGTTAAACCATCTCAACTTTGCCACTTTCTTGCCATATGACCCTGGGCAGTTGGTCAACATCTCTAGGTTTTGGTTTTCTCACCTGTAAGATGAGAATGGGGACAACTATCTCAAAGGATTGTTGTGACAATTCAACACAGTGACACAGGCAGTACCTGGCACATGAAAGTGGTAAGCGACTGTTAGCCTTTATTATGCCAGGAATACTGAGCTACACATTTAAAGCACATTATTATGCTTAATTATCACAGCAACATTAGTCAGTGAATAAACTTTTCTGATTATATATTCCATGAGTCTCCAAATAAGTCTCGCTAATGGTATGTTATTCATACCTCCACTGGAGATTCAAATTATGTATTTACATCTCAAGAAGGTCTGCAAAGAGGCCCATTCAACTTTAATTTGAGTTTAATCAAGCATTACTGAAAAGACACTTTTCTCTTTTTACATAACAAATATTATCCATGTGGAGTTGGTGTTCCTGTAAATGCCCATTAATAGATAGAGAATTTTATGATTTTCTCTATTTAACAGAGGACAGAGCTGAGACTCAGAAGTTCAGTGACTTACAGAATGTCACATAGAGAACAAATAGTAGTGCTACCATGTCACCAGCAGAGGCATTCCCAAGAAGCCATACTTAGACATGACATGTCCACTGTCTTTACAACTGGAAACAAATTATAAAGTAAACTCAGTGGCTAATGAGAATTTTCCATACGTATGAATGAGTATGGAGATAACGGGCCTAAAACCCCATTTCCAACTTCTGACACTTCTGGTGCCTGATTATACCTTAGAAAAAGGTAGCAGCAATGACTTGTTCCACACAACATCTTCATAGAGCCAACTTTTTTTTTTTTTTTTTGACATGTGAAATCATTACACATGACACAAACTGCAAACTAAGGTTTATCTCAAGGAGGTATATTCCTAAGTCTATACTTTCGAGAAGTTAACTTCCTGGGGAAAGTGCCCTTTAGAATAAACATTTCCTTCTCTTTTCCTATATTTTTTTGACAAATGGAAATACCTCTTTGAAAATATATATTAAATTCCCTAATGAAAAAGATAGATAGGAAAAGAAGCCATAGGACATGAAAATCATGATTATTATTTATTAGTATATTTACATGGCATTCGTACATGCCATTTCTAGAACTTTGATCTCTTTGGCAGATGGGGAAATGAAGATTGGACCATATTGTCTTTCTATCATGAGGAGTCATCAGTCTAGGAAATAGAGGATTACTCTTAATGCTTTGCTGCTGTTAGGCAACTCTTAGTCAACGGGCAAGACCTAGCTTTGGGGGTTAACTTTTGGTTTGTCATTGCCTCATAGGATTGGCTTATATTTAGATTTGATTATTTTTCCATCTGACCGTAAACATTTTGAAAACTTTCATTTATTTGTATAGGGATTATTCTTTAGCTGGAATTGTGTCTTGGCAACATTCTGTGTTATACCAACCAGAAAGATATGGCTCTATTAAATTTAAATCAAGTTTTATGCCTCAGCAAAATTTCTAAGAAGTTTTACAAATAAGTACATCATTAAATATTGAAATCCTTGCTAAGCTCAGACCTCCTCTATTGAGAGTTTGATATATTTTAAACTCAGTTTGTCTAACTACTCATGTTCTGAGTCTGAGAAATTCTAATTGTAATTTGTCTCCCCATGAAGGCTTGACTACAGGAAGGGACATCACTAATGATGCCAACATAAGTATTACAGTTTTATGACAATTCTATTTCTCATTGAAAATTAATACATTGGATATATGTAAATTATGTTCTATATTGGTGAATTTGAGTCCGCCTGCTCTCATTGCATTAATGAAGTCTGGTTTCAGAGTCTACAAGGCTGAAAGTCAGCCTTAAGTGCACAGTAGGTCATTTTTCCAAGGCCCTCCTGGCCTGTCAGATTGCTAATTTGCTCCCCTGAGGCAATTCTCAGATACCACTATGTGAAAACTGTCTGATCTAAATTCTTACAATCCTCTTTGTATTTTTGTTTTAGGGGTTTAGGAGCTGTTTGAACAAAGGTATTGTGAGATTGGAAGTCGATTCAGGGAAAACTGAGGTGATAATAGTCTAGAGGGAATGCTTGTTTTGGAGGATGGGGGCACTTGTGTCAGGCACAAGCAGATTCTATGTCATCCTATAGAGTGTCCACCACATTGCTGGCATACAATGTAAGGAAGAGGAGGCTTCGAATAAGTAAATGTTTACCCAATGATAGCCAAATTTTGGAGGATGAGGAAAATAATAGTTCCCTATCTATATTACCTTGGATTTGTCTCTACCCTTTATCATTAATCACTGCTCCAAACAAAGTTAATGGGAATGTTATGGCTTAATTTCTGTGAACTAGGGAAGCTTATCAATGGGGCTGCCACTTCCTAGCTACTTGTGGGATTTATCTGTGTTAAATGAGTTCACTCAGAGGTGTCACAAACATTATAAACTCTGTCCTGCCAGAATAATGAAATGTAAGAAAATATTCTCACACATTTAGGAAAAAAAATAAAAGAAAGCTTCTAAAATTCAACTTCTTTCCTTCATTCCACCATGAACTTCTTGCTCAGAAGACTTAAATAGACATTTATACAGAGTCACAAACATCAACGGAGCTTAATTATATTTTAAATCCAAATTGTTTACCACCAGTTTTTGAAATGTAGTTTATGATGATTCAAGGACATGTCCTTTTAAGAATAAATAGTGTAAAAGGGTGTAAGTTATAGTGAAATTAGAAACATAGTAAAGAGTTGCTTTCTTGGGAGTAAATGTACTTGAATAGCTTACACTCTGCCAGAAACATTCACATTTAATCATATAGATATACAAAGTTATTTTTTATGTTATTTAAGTAGAGTCATTGTTATTTAAGAACCTTTGATTCCCACAGCAAAGAAAAAAGAATGTCAAGAACACTGTAGCTGAGTTACAAATATTTGTAAAATTCTTACCCAATATGACATAGAAAGCTGGTTATAGAACCAATCCTACCAGTTAAAGATACATCTACCAAGTTCACTAGACTGCCCTGTATTTCAATTAAATTATGCCTTTGAGCAAGAAGAGTAAAAAGCCAATGGTTTAAAGGAATTGCTAAAGGAATACCAAAGAACCTGGCTATTTGTCTTTGCTAAGCTCTGTACTATTTACATGAAGATTTATGGTGTTGAGAGCACAGATAGTTTTAGTAATTTTACATGTTACTGCAGGGGAGCGTTGAAAAGGATTATGCATGAGGGGAAGGACACCTCACTAAAGAATGTCACACGCCCAGTCTTCCTTTAAATCTTGTGGAAGAATTCTACATTTTAATTTTAAAAGCCACAATGAGACTTTCAGATTGAGTTTCTTAAATGTACTAAGATAGGGCTTTCTGGAAAGATTGTGTGATATGAAGCAATTAAATTAATCGAAGCAGCTAAATTTCAGAAATTATTTTAGGAGCTACAAAATACTGGCTTAAATCATACTTCTAGGCAGATAACTGTCTTCCTTCCCCTTACCCCAAGCCTTTATTTCCATATCATTCACAAAAAGTGCATTTTTAGTGAAATACAATTGACTTTATTAGAATTAAAATTTTACTCTAAGAAATGTTCTCCTAATAACTAAGATGCTAAACTAACTTTTGATGTAAGTGATGACTTTTCCCCCTCATTTTCAAGTCCTGTGGGCCTAGGGCTAAATAAATTCTTCTACTCATAGCTAGGATGCTATTTCAATTATCTGAACTTTAGTTTCCTCATATATACAAATGAGGTTAATAATTTGTGTGATCCAGGGTAGTCATGAGGTTTTAACTGGATAAACTATATACATTTTTTGGAGCCTACATTATAGTAGATGTTATAGTACTAATGCCCCCTAGAATTCATTCAACCTCAACTAAATTTAAGGCTTCTTTGATACTATGGTAACCAACTTTGCCTATTATTAGTGGATTAATTATCAAAGGATGAAATGTTAATTGCTCATGATGAAATATAAATATATTATAAAATCATAGTCAAAGGCATTAGATTTAATTTGTTTTATTAATATTATTTTTTCAACCACATAGTACTTAACACTTCATCAAATTCTAATGTACATATTAATTCCACTGGTAAGAGGATTTTATGGAAAGGATATGATCCATAAGAAAAAGAAGAGATCACAGGGTTTCCATTAAAAATCAACATGATTTTATTCCTTAGCCTTTGCATAATACATAGGCTCTTTTTCCCAACTGACCTATTTCATGATGGTATCATCAGGTTGTAGCTACCAGGGTTTCACAGTGCAGTCGTACACTATATATTAAAACTTGAGTTCCACTATTCCAGCTGTCTCGCTCTTTCTTTTCCCTCTCTCTCTCATGCAACATTTTATTATATATATATATCCTTTGTTCATACTACTTCCCTTGCCCAGAATCCTGCACAAATCCTACCAATGGCTCAAGATCTAGATTAAGCACTATTGCCTTCAATAATTTCTGCAAATGAAGGAATTGCCAGATGCAGGGAACACTACTATGGAGACAGAGAAGACACACGAGTCCTTCAACAGATTTACAGGATAACATAAAGAGTCAGGAATAAAATATTACATATGCTAAAATAAGAGGATTTAGAAGCCATAGAGGAGCCCTAAGTGGTCAATTCAACTTGGTCAAGGTGGTATAGCACAGAAAATACTTAACATAGATGGAACCATGAACCTGACCCTGTACAAACAAGTATCTTGTATGCATAAGTAGGTGTTCATCAAGAAGGGTGTATGTAGATGATGGTGGATAGGGAAGTTTCTCAGAGAGTGACCGCAGATGTGAAGGCACAACAGCCTGAAGTCTCCTGGTTTGTTTGGAGTTGCAGGAACTTGGTGGAGCTGGCACAGAGGGGTAAAGCAAGAGATAAGCTGAGCAAGATAAGAGATGTAAAGTCCTCACAGGTTTATGTTTATTCTACAGAGGTTGGGCATTACCCTTAAGGGAGTAAAGAACCATTATGAAATTATAAAGAATGAGAGCAAATGAGAAGATGCACATTTTAGAAAAATCTCTGGACGAAGAATGGAGGATGGAGGAAGGCTAAATTGAACGTGGAGGTTTCAGTCTTCTCACTAGAAAGTGGATAACATTCTCGTATTTGAAGTTGTATTATACTGATCATCAGTGCCATTTTTTTTGCCACTTAGTTGTTCCTTTTACACATGAGAGTGTTCTCTCTACAACTGTAACAGAAAGTGTCCCTGCCATGACATACTTGGACTGTTCTTTGGTATCAGCTCTATTAATCCTCTGCAACACCTTTACACACACACACACACACACACACACACACACACACCCCTCTCATAACAGGATCACAAACAGAGAAGACAGGCAGAAAAATACTTTTAATTGACAGATTCCACTGGCCTCAGAAGTGATTAATTGTACACTACCAGTAGAAACGAGGCCAGCTGCAGTGAATGTTATGCACACATAGAAGATGTTTAAAGGCTAAATCAACATACTGGAGAATTGGAAAGTGCATATTTTGTGATTCTTCACCCTTTGGCTTTTCTATGTTACCTAATTTAATTTGAATATTTGCATATAAAAATGCTTGGCTACCACTAAATAATAATTTATAATCACATAATAACATACTATATAGTTAAATAAAGTCTTATTTTGATTTTGCTGAATGTATGAAATGATTTGGACTGAACACATTGTCTTCATTGCCCATATCTTTCAAAGTGAATTTTTAGAGCCTTATTAAACTCATTGAAATTTTCATTCAAAAGTATCCATTCTATTTCTTGCAAAGCTTACTTTTTAATCTGACATTTTATCTATAAGTACAAATTAGCTTTCTCTGATGCATCTTAATTGATAAAGGATTAAATGATCAGCATATAAAAAAATGCTGTTTAGGTGTAGCAAAATTTTGCTGATGATTGGGAAGTTAAAGAAAGGAAAATCTCTATGTCATCCTACACTTCTTAGTTTTAAAATTCATGGAGTTAAATAACTGTGTTGTCTAAGACAATATAACAACCTTCTGCTTTAAATCAATTTTTCCCCAAGTATAACAAAAAAAATTTGTTTGTTTTTAGAACACATTGCAAAACACAGTTTTGAAAATTCTGGCATTGTGGTAGTGATAGGTAGAGATCTAACTGTTTAAAGTTTTTAAATTTATATGGATATGTACATTTAAATACTAGAAATTTTAGCTGATTCTCCAAGAATCTGGCCATTTTATGGAGTTACCTAGGTTCTTTTTAAACTTTTTTGGCTGTCTGTCATACTATAGTTTTCACAGAGTATTGTATAGTATAGAAGAGAAAGAGAAAGGGTAGAAAAGGTAAAGAAGAAAAAGAAGGGGGGAATGAAGAAGTGGAAGGATTCTAAAGCAGAAGAATTGGAGGATAGCCCCTGTGCAACATATCAGAGACATATCAAAGACAAATCAGAGACAGCAGCATCAGAAGAAAATTTAAAAAAAAAAAAAGGAAGACCACATGGAATACCACATGGCAGTCTCCCTTTACATCCGTTTCCCACCCTCTCCTGGTGTGTCCTATTGTACTTCAGTGGCGAGAAAATGAAATTGTACTTTCTAAACTCCCTTGTAGCTGGGGTTTCTTGATTTGGTCTAGGTTCTGTTGATTAAAGGCACTCCTGAGAGGCTTGAATTTAGCATTGAATAAGTGGGGAACCAGGTCAGGCATTTATTTTTTCTGACAGGGATATCATAGAGGATACCAGGCTCTGAAGTCATTCATTCTAATGATGGCTCTCTCATTCCCAGATCATAGCTTAGGACATGCGATCCCAGAGATGGTGACAATCTCAGCCATATATTGCAGGTAAATTTAGGACAATGCTTTTCTGATTCCCAAGGATTTTGATTGTGGTAAATATAGAAGCTCTTCTACAATATCTGATTCTCTGTTTTGAATCTCTTACTGCCTAAAATAGCTAGAGTATTTTCTGTTCTCTGTAACTGAAATCAGATTGATAGACATCATTTTTACCTAGGGGACCTAAAGAATGCTAGGTAAGAAAATGGGAGAAAATTTGGGAGTGACAGCCTTATGAAATAAAACTTTATCATTATCAATGTACACTAGGCATATAACATATACATGTTACATCTATATTCATAAATATAGTCAACTTCACCATGTAAAGGTCAACGCCTTCTCATCATCAGCTGTCCTGACAAGGGCACCTAAAATTGGGATAAAAAGTGAAAGATACTTTTGAACAAAGCACCAGATAATTCTAACACGTCCTTATTTAGCAAGCACAGAGTATCACTGACTGCTAATTAATAAGAAATATAAACAAGTTGAGATTTATAATCTCTTATTAACTTGAGCAGAAATTAGAAATATGGGGGAAAGACTGATAAAGACAAGAACAAATAAAAGATTGAAACATCACAGAGAAGATGGAAAAAAAATATTTAAAAAGTGATATCATATTTCCCCAAATATCATCCAAAGCATAATGTAGAGCTATCTCCTCCAAAAAAAAGATAGACTATGATCGAAGACAAAATATAAAAATTGTATCATTGTGAAGCTTAAAGACATACAATGGAAAGAGATAGACACTTCTTACTCTACAAATGGTGCAAGGTAAGTGAAGCATCATAATTTCCTGAAAATAAATAAGTCACCCCTGAAAAAAATGCTCATAGAGAGAATCACATGTATGTTTTCCCCACCACATGTAATTCTTCAAGGGAAATTGGACTAACACTGAAAGAGCCTAAGTAATTTATTCTCTAATTGAGTAAATAGGAAGTAATGGAAATGCCCCTGAAGTCAGCTTAGAAGTTGTGTGGCATAGGGACACATTTTATGAGTGTTCTGCCTTTTTGGACAGTGAAAATTATCACCTAACAACAAATTAAAAATTTTCCAGTATTTTTTCACATCATAGTAACAAAATGAAAGTTTTTGCTGCCCTTTCCTTCTTGACTTTACAGTAAGGTCTGTGGTAACTGTCCTTGCTGTAACCATGGCATCAATTATTTAATAGGTTATTTGTTATTTTGTGTCCTCATTTCTGAACTCAAAGCTTAGATAGATTAGATAGTTAGATGATGTATGATAGAGATGATAGATTGATAGATGGATGATAAATAAACAGACAGAAAAATAGGTCAACAGATAAATAATTTTCCAAAGCATCTTATTATTTTAATTTTTAAATTTTAAATATTTTCAATTATATTTGATGTACAATATTATATTAATTTCAAGTGTACAACACAGGTATTAGACATTTATATAGCTTATGAAGTGATCACTCCCACAAATCCAGTACCCATCCGACACCACACATAGTTATTACAGTACTGCTGACTATATTCCCCATGCTATACTCTACATCCCTAAGACTATTTTGTAACTAACAATATGTACCTCTTAATTCCCTTCCCCCTTCACCCATCCTCCACTCCTAATTCTAACAATCTTCAGGATGCTTTCTATATTTCTGAGCTTGTTTCTATTTGTTTGTTTATCCCGTTCTCTAGATTCCATGTATGGCATTTGTCTCTTTCTGTGTGTCTTATTCCACCTAGGTCAATACCCTCTAGGTCTATCCATGTTGTTGCAGATGGCAAAATTTCATTCTTTTTTTATGGCTGAGTAATATTCCATTGTGCATATATATTACTTCTTCTTTACTCATTCATTCATTGATGGACACCAAGTATGCCTCTGTATTGTGTCTGCTGTAAATAATGCCGAAATGAACATATGGATTCACATGGTCCTTCAAAGTAGTGTTTTGGCTTTCTTGAGATAAATACCCAGAAGTGGGTTAACTGGGTCCTTCTTTGTCTTTTGTTATTGCCTTTGTTTTAAAGTCTATTTTGTCTTGTATAAATAGTGCTACCCTAGATTTTTTGTTTGTTTCCATTTTCATGAAATATCTTATTCTATTATTTTCAGTCTGTGTATGTCTTTCGATCTGAAACTAGTCTCTTGTAGGCAGCACATATAAGGGTCTTGTTTTCTTATCCATTCAGTTACCTTATATCTTTTGATTGAAGCACTTAATCCATTCTTCATTTCAAATGCTGTATTCTTCATTTCTGACTGGTTCTTTTTATGTTTTCTATCTCCGCTTTTACATTTTCTGTCTCTTTGTTAAAGTTCTCAATGAGTTCATTTAGTCTTCTCTTAAGTTCACTGAACATCCTTATAACAAGTGTTTTGAACTCTGTATCTGGTAGCTTATTTGTCTCCATTTTGTTTAGTTCTTTTTCTGGAGCTTTGTTCTGTTCATTTATTTAGGACATGTTTATTTTTCTTCCTATTTTGGCTGCCTACTTGTATTTGTTTCTATGTATTAGGTAGAGCTGCTATGTCTCCCAGACTTAGTAGAGTGGCCTTATGTAGTAGATGTGTTGTGGGTCTCAATGACACAGTCTTCCCTGGTCATTTGAGCCAGGCGCTTCGGGTATGTTTCTTGTATGAGTTGTGTGTGCCCTCCTGTTGTCAATAATTGAGTTTTGATTGCTGTTTGTTCATCAATAGGATGGATTGACCCTAGCACTGATTGATTTTGATGACTGACTGTGACCATTGGAGGAGCTATTGTGCAGGGGCTGACCCTTGGAGCAGGTTTGGCTTTAGCAGGCTCTGGTGCTGGCCCTGTCTGCACTTTGAGTGTATCATCCTCAAATGTGAGCCTGGATGGTGCTCTGGCTCAGACCATAGCTGGCTACCCAGCGTGTAGGCAGAGACCTTGGGGGAGTGGCCTTGCTACAGGCCAAGTTCAGTTGCAACCTGTGCCCTGCCTAAGGCCACCTGGCATGAGCCACCAAGCAATCCACAGATGACTGTCACCCATCCTCGGCTTGTAAGTGGCTTGAGAGGTCAAGCTGCAAATGGAAGCCAGCCACTGCTGGTGCTGGGCTTGGGGTTGCTCAAAAAGAGGTATGGGGCATGCCGAGGCCAAATGTTGCTTCTTTAGGTTTTATGAACCCTGAGAGATTTTAGGAAAATCTGTAGAATGAGCCAAGACAGGCCATTTGTATTAAAAATCCACTGGAAGTGGCTTGGGCAGACCTGCATATTGAGAGGGGTGGGGTCTCAGGGAATCATCCGGTTGATGGAGACTCAGATATGGTGCCTACCTGGGTGTGCACACTCCATGAGGAAGGGTTCAATGAAGGAACAGTGCCCTCTTCCAGAAGTTATGTCTGGGAGAAAGCCGCTCCTCCAGCACTCACCATGAAGCCAGACAATTCACTTTCTCCCTGCGTGTTCCTGGCACCTTTTGAGTTGCTGCCCCAGCATTGGAGCTCAGAACTCGTGAGTTCATCAGCAAGTGAATCTGGGTGTGGGTTCTTTAAGAAGAAAGTCTATGACTCTTACAGGCTTTTGTCTCACTCAGCTGCAATCTTCACTGGTTTTCACAGCCAGAAGTTGTGGGAACTCCTCTTCCTGGCACTGGAACTCTGGGCTGGGGAACCTTGTGTGGGGCCAGAATCCCTGTCTTCTACAGGAGAAACTTCTGCAGCCAAGAGATTTCTCCTAATTTTTACCACCACACATGGGTATGGGACTAGCCCGTTTCGCATCTCTGCCCCTCCTATCAGTCTCGAGTTGTCCTCTTCTGTGTGCCCCATGTTGTAGGACTTGTGTTCAGCCAGACTCCAGGTGATTCTCAATGATGGCTATTCTGTAGTTTAGTTGTAACTGATGTGGTTGCAAGAGGAGACGAGTACAGCATCTACCTACTTCGTCATCTTGATCAGATTCCCCAAGGCATCTTATTAAGTAAAAAATTGATTTGCAAAATAATACATAGGGTACAATTCTCACTTGAATTTTTTAAAAAGTTGTGTGTATGTCTATAGGTGTTTGTGTAAAACACATATGAAGTAAAGTGAAAGACCTCAGGGATTTATAATAAACATTTAATAGCAACACCCCTGAACAGAGAACTTTAGATGGGGTATGAATGAAATGAGGGGTGGAGAACAGAGAGAGGTACAAGACAGCTGGAGACTCTCAGTCCACTTGGATGTAATCTTCACCAAGTCCTTTCAATATTGTCTTTTTCATATCTTTAGTATTTGCCTATTTTGAGAAATATCCATCCCCACTTTTACTTCTCCTCCTTAGGCAACGATTTTTTCTCACATCAGCTTTGATCTACTTTTCTAAATAGTCTCACTGCCCCTACTTTTGTTCTCCATACCATCATGCTGCAGCTGAAAATTCATGCTAATGTCTTAACTGTAATTTTTTGTAAAACCTTTCAATTTTACAATTAGGAATTACACAATTATATATTAGGCATATATATATTTGCAATGTAGAAAATTCAGATATCAAATTATCTGAGCATTTCCTTTCTAGACCATCTCATATCACTTCCCTACATATTTTTCTATATTCTCTTTCCTTCCCCAGAGCCACTAGAAGTGATTTATTATGTGCCTCTTCAGTCTCCTTCTATGTTTCTTAACACACACATACACACACACATGCATGTGCACACGTGCACACACACACACTTCTGTACTCCTTTATCTTTGTTAGTTTTTGCAAAATCATGATTATATCATATGTATTTTTCTTCAACTTTATTTTTTCCTTAATAATTTGTCTTGGAGAATTTTCCATTTAGCATATAAGGTCTACTTTATTCTAATTGCTCTAAAATATTTCATAGAAGGTATATATTGTGATTTACTTGTTTACAGACATTTAGGCTAATTACAATTCCTTACCATTAGATAAATATGTTGTATTTGTATAGCTGACCCATATCTATGGAATAGACTCCCTAAACATAGAATGCTGGGAGGAGGAGTATGAATTCTTTTGTATTTTACAGATACTTCATCAAACTACATTCTAAAAATTCTTTACAGTTAGTACCATTACCTGTTTCTGAAACTGATTTTATCTTATAAATGTTTTTCATTATAATGGTAAAATATGACATTTATTTATTGTTTTAATTAGTAATTCCAAAGACATTAAACATATATTTTATGTTTTTGCCTCATACTTCTATTTCTGTGTTTTGACAGATACATATTATTGTCTATTTTAATAAATTCTTTAATTGATTCGTATGAATTCTATCAATCAATTGATTGTTCAATTGATAAGTCACTCTTTCTTCTAATATATAAGGCTTCTGAAATTTTTCTCTTGCTTGGACTATCCTAACCATAGATTTAAAATTATTCTATATTGTGTTTTGATAACCCATTGAGGTTGAGAATTCATTTTATTTTATGGTGTGAAGTAGAGAGTCCTTTTTTCAAATTCATAGTCAACAGTCTAAGACCTTTTTGCACAGTTGGTCATTTTTCCATTGATGTGAAATGCAATGCCATTTTACAACAAACTACAATCTCCCATATGTATATCTGATTCTGGTTTCTCCATTCTCTTTTACTAATGTTTACATTTTGTTACTAATGTTTTTATGTTTTGTTTTAATGCCAATGTGTTTTAATTATTATAGCTTAATGACATATTCTTATGTCTAGTAAGGCAAGTTCACTTCTTTTAAAATATTTTCTTGGTTATTTCATAAACTTTGTCATATAAAATTGAGAGCTTTTTAAGTAACATGAAACCTCTTATTGAGATTTTAATTGGGGTTATATTATTTCCATGGGATTTTTTGGGATAATGAACAACTTTGCATCACTAAATTTTTTAATATAAGAACATGGATAATTGCTTATGTCTTTTAAAATGCCCTTCACCATGTTTTTATGGATTTGTTTTGTGTGGTTTCTTGTGCATTTCTTGGATTTATTATTAAGTCTTCTGTTTTTATTTTTGTGATTATAAATGAAATTATTTTCTTTCAATACATTTTTAATTAGTCATTTCTGCTCCTTGGGAAATATTTTAATGTTTTAACTTTTAATCTATCTACTTTTGAATCTTATATCTTTGTGTTCTTTTCCTAACCTCTTGGCACTTTATGCTTTGTATTTGAGAGCTCTACTTGGCTCCCTTTGAGTTATCATCATCCATTTCTGGTGGGGTAGGACGATGGCAAAAGTACACAACTAGTTGTTGAAGAGCTTGTACTTTTTTTTAACTTTAGTGAGGAATAATTGACAAATTATTGTGTATGTTAATAGTGTACAATGTGATAATTTGAAATACATATACATTATAGAATGATTATCAGGATCAAGATAATTAAAACATCCATCATCTCAACAATTAATCTAGGTAACTCTGATAGTGTGTGGGTGAGTGTGTGTTGAGAATGCTGAAGACCTACTCTTAACAATTTTCAAGTATTTAATACAATATTATTAACTATAATCATTATGGAAAACAGTATGGAATTCCTCAAAAAAATTAAAAGTTGAATTATATGATTCAGCAATCCCACTCATCAGTAGCTATCTAAAAAGAATTGAAATCAGGATCTAGAAGAGATTTCTACACCCCTTATTTGTTTCAGAATTATTCATAATAGCCAAAATATGGAAACAACCTAAATGTCCTTTGACAGGTGAATGGATAAATATAATGAGATATAGATAGATGATAGATAATAGATAGATAGATAGATAGATAGATAGATAGATAGATAGATAATAGAGAAAGAGAGATGTTTATATACGTGTGTGTATCAGATATTAAAAAAAAAAGATATAAATCCTGCCATTTGTGACAATGTGAATGTATCTGGAGACCATTATGCTAAGTGAAATAAGCCACTAAGAGAAAGAGAGTCCTGTTTTTTTGAGAGGCCGGTATCTTCCTGAGGAGTTTCCTGATCTTCCTGGCTGCAGTGCTCCCTGGTTCAATGTTGAGTACATACCATGACTGTTCATGTGGAGCCAAAATGAGGAAGGAAAAGACTGGAGGGCCAAGTTCCAGCTGCATTAACCACAACCCCCAAGTGAGCTCTATGATGCTTCCTCTATGGCTGCTTTGACTCTGAACTTGGAGTTCCCCAAAGTTCTAACTTCTGTAGATTTTTTTTTCTCCCTGAAATGTACACAGGACAGTCTAAACACATTTTCTTTTACACTTTGTCTTCTCCGGGTATTCCTCAAGATCTCAGGTCCACCAATGACAGTTTCTTGTTTTCTAATGTTATTATTGCTTTATTGTCCTTCTATCACTTTTTTGGTTGTTTCATGGGTTTGGAGACTAGCAGATAAATAGAATCTGAATTCAATTCATTATTATGATCATTAGAATCATTTCCTCCAGATACAAATCTTAACATATTATATTCCCCTTAAAATGTTGTGGGGATTCTCCAACTCCCTCCTTTGTTTCACAAAAAGACCCTTCATCATCTGTAGCCTGCCACTTGTTCAGCCTCGTTTCTTATCACATTTTCCCCAAAGTTCAGCTTTATTTCCAAGCTGAAGAGATACTTGTGTTCCCCAAATACACTATTTTGCCAGTCATTGTTATCTGTTATTCTTTATACTCTGTATTAGCTTTGTCCATTTTATCAGTTAGATTAAAGCTAACATGTCAATTCTTCCAGGAAGCTTTCCCTGACCTCCAAAATTAGGTTAGATGTCCCACATCTATTTTTCCTCGGTACTTTCTGCTCATTCCTGCCATTGCATTTGTCACACTATGTATAGCAATTTGCTTTTTAGCCTGTTCTTTATGTGAAAGACAGGGATTATAACTTGTTCATCATCATAAAATCCCTGATACAAAGAACTGCAATTCATTCTTATCTGTATACTTTCTAAAACTTAATACAATGCCTTAAATATAGCTGTTGTTACAGACAGGAGCTTTGGAACAAAGCAGATTTGGATTCAAAGCCTAATCTGTTATTTGTTAATCTCGAGCAGTGGTGGTCACATAATTCCAAGGACAAGGGAAAAATGAAAATGCATTCCCTGATTCCAGTAGGGAAGTCAATCTCCCCTTCCCACAGGCCCGCCACCCCAACCCATAGCTGATGTCCCAACCGCCATGTTGGGAAAGAATTGGTATCTGGATTGGGAGCAAAGTGGTTCTTGCCACCACCTACCTGTGAACTTTAATAAGCAGAAAACTCATTTAAACTCATGAAATTTGGAGGCTAGAAGAGAGAACTCTCACACATGTGCCACTCAACACACACTACTGACCCAAACAGGAAGAGGTATACCTTGCATCTCCAATGGGAAGTGGTCTTTACTACCTCAGCTGAAAGTAGAAAAGATCCCTCTTTGCCCAGGAACAGCTCAGCCAATGGGAAACTGCCATAACTCAGCTAATGAAAAATCAACATGCTCTAAACTTTCAGTTTCCTTTTATTGACTCTTCGTTTACAACAGCCTCTCCTTAATCCATAAAAGAGCATTCTTCTCCTTTGTTTCTCTGGACTTGCACATCCTTGGCCTTTGATTTGTATATCCCAAATTGCAATTCTTTCTGGTTCACAAATAAATTCATTTTACTAGAAAGACAGACAAACAAACAAAACAAACAAACAAAAAAACATCTACCAAATGTGGCATGGCACAGTCAGCCCAAGGCAGCAACTTCTTCTGTCAAAGACACCGGCCCTCCCTGTGTATGTGTCCAGGCCCTTCAGGGGGCTCACAGAAACAGTGGAACATGGGTGTTCCCCTGCAGGTGGTTATTGCACTGATCATAGGGCAGAGGCAATCATAGGGATAGGCGGAGAGGAGAAGGCCCATGGCATCTGAAAGTTGTTGGAAGGCAGGACCACTTCTAAACAGAGGCTTCCACCCCTGATTTCTATTGTCCCCTCAAACATCACTAGAGAAACATAAATGCAACAATAAAATAATAAAAATTTCAAGAGGAGATCACAAAGTATTGGTCTTAAGAACCAGTTCAGCTGTACTGGTTATAAGCCCATGAAGCTGACCTAAAAAAGTTCACTTAAATTTTCTGAGTCTCAATATCTTTACCTTTAAATTAGCCATGATGAAACCTAACTCGCCAGGTTATAGTAAGCATTCAGGAAGTAATTTCATGAGAAGTGAGGAAATATGAGAAAAGAAAAAATTAAAAAATAATAAAATATTAAAATAAAATCATCAGCTCAGTAAAAAGGGCAGAGTCGGGCAGGTCTCAAATAAATAAATAAATAAACAAACAAACAAACAAAAGTATGTATCCAAAGCTCATACCACAGCACTCTGACATTTTTTATGAGAAGTTAAATATCTATTGCTTGAAAGGACTCAATACAGCTTTTCATTGACTTTTTTTTTTGTAATGCTTAAAATGTTTCAAAATTTACTTGATCATCAACTTTTTTAGTCATTAGCCTTTTACTTAGTCATTATCCTTTTGACTTGGCTTGTAAATTGAAAGAAATGGCAATGGGATAATTTTAAACTTTTAACCTACATCTGAACCGTGCTGTATGGAAATTGGTTCTCACTATGCCACTCAGAGAGGTTGCTTATCATTGTCCTGAGGTTCTTAGCTCCTGAGCTACACCATCAGAGTATATGTTTTTTGCAAAGCTCTCAAGTGATTTACATACATACAAATTTTTCCTCAACATTCTCTCATGCTTTTTTTTCCTTCTCGGGTAAATTTACACACATAAAATGAACAGCTTAAGTGCACATTCACCAACTTGACAGATACATGGACCTTTGTAATCCAAGCACTATCAAGATGTAAAATATGCTGTGGACTAAATGTCTGTGTTTTCCCCAAATTCATATTTTGAAGCCTAGTTCCCAATAGTATTTGGAGGTAGGGCTGGCCTTTGGTATGAAGGCAGAGCCCTCATCAATGGTAATAGTTTCCTTATAGGAAGAGGCACAGGAGAAATGGCATCTCTCAGCCATGAGAGGTAGCTAGCTGTCCACAAGCCAGTAACCTGGCCTTCACTGGACACCTTATCTAAATGTTCGTTTTCAAGCCATTCTGTCTGTGGTATTTTCATTATAGCAGCCTGAACTATAACAGATATACCCTCGCTCCAGGAAGTTCCATATGTCCTTCCCAGTAGACAAACATGCCCAACCTCCTAGAGGTAACCACTGTTAGGATATTTTTCCAATATAGATTTGTTTGCCTGTTTCAAGACTTCACTTAAAGGAATCACTTATGTACTCTTTCCTGTAATGTTCCTTTAATTCAGTATGGATTTGAGATCTGCCCACGATGTTGCATGTATCAGCAGTTTCTCCTTTCTTCTTGCTCAAAAATATATGTATCATAGAAATTCATCCCACTATATAGCTATATTTCCTTTTGTTATTCATTATCCTACTGATAGCTTTGCTGTTTCCAATTTGGGGCTACTATAAAGATGCAACAAACATTTTTGTACAAGCTTTTTTATGGACATAGGTTTTCATCTTTCTTGGGTAAATACTTAAAAGTGGAATTGCTGGGTCCTAGAATAGGTATATATTTAGTTTCATAAGAAACTACCAGATCATTTTCCAAGGTGGTTGTACAATTTTACACTCACCAACAATATTTGAGAGTGCTGGTTGCTTCTTATCCTCACCAACAGTCAGTGATGTCTGTCTTTTATATTAATTTCTAACCATTCTGGTAATATTCAGAGATGGCTCATCGTGACTTTAACTTACATTTTTTGGATGACTACTGATTTTGAGTGCTTTTGGCATATGCCAACATTGGCTATTCAAATACCTTTTTGTAAGGTGTCCATTCAAATCTTCTGCCATATAGAATAAAGTTATTTGTCTTTTTATTATTGAGTTGTAGGAGTTCTTTATATATCTAGGATGCTAGATATTCTTCATCAGTCTAAGCTATTTTTTTATTTCAATTTTTCAGTGAGAGTTGGCATTCATTATTATTTTATATTAGTTTCAGGTATATAACATAGCAGTTAAACATTTATATAATTTATGAAATGGTCCCCCATTAGTCTAGTATCCATGTGGCACTATACAGTTATTACAATATTATTGACTATATTCCCTATGCTATACTACACTATTTTGTACCAATTTGTACTTCTTAATCCTTTAACCCTTTTCACCCAGCCCTCCAACCACCCTCTACCTGGTAATCATCAGTTTGTTCTCTGTATCTATGAATCTTTTTAATTTGTTCATTTATTTTGTTAGTTGGATTCCACAAATAAGTGAGATCATATGATATTTGTCTTTCTCTGTCAGACTTATCTCATTTAACATAATACCCTCTAGGTCTATCCATGTCATTGCAAATGGTAAGATTTCATTTTTTTTCCCACTGAGTAATATTCCATTGTATGTATTTATCACATCTTCTTTATCTATTTATCTTTTGATGGGTACTTAGGTTATTTGCACATCTAGGCTATCATGAATATGCTGCAGTGAACATAGGGGAGCATGTATCTTTTCAAATTAATGTTTTGAATTTCTTTGGATAAATATCCAGAAGTGGAATTGTTGGGTCATAAGGTAGTCCTATTTTTAAAAGGAACCCGACAGGTGATAGCTCATTGAGGTTTTAATGTGCATTTCTCTGACGATTAGTGACTTCGAGTATCTTTTCTTAATAGTTTCTTTTGAAGAGCAAAATTTTTAGAATTTTAATGAATTTTAATTTAACATTTTGTTCTTGTATGGTTAGTGTTTTCTCTCACAACAACTTTTGAGAAACCTGCTTTGTATTCTCTTATCTTCTCTAAACTTCTAGCCAACCGTAATTGTAAAAGAAGCAGCATAAGGGACACTCTTCTGTTTCCATTCCTCTTCACTTTATATCACTCTTCAAATTGCTCGAATGACTTTCAAAGAGGTAAACTCAACAGGCACTTAAAAAATAAGTCCCCTGTACATGAAACTGTTTAGTATCTATTATTATATGGATAAAAGGACAGCTTCTTTGCTTACTGTTGTTAATATTTTTCAGAGACACAAATTCCTTTCTATGCTTAAAACTTTTTAACAGCACCAAGCTCAAGGCCCCAAATCTTCAGAATTATGAGCTCACAGTAGAAAGATTGAGATAGTTATAGTAAGTGCCTAGGCTCATTTCTTTTTTAATGCATTGTATTTAGAAACAATTATCTGAAGATCTAGAGCATTTGACAGAGAGTTAGGATGTAAGGTACAACTCTTTGATGAGCAAAAGCAGATACAAGGTGAAGGCCATTTGCCTCAGCCTGCCGTGGGGAGCTTGGAACAGAAGCCAGGTTCCCCTATCAGGAGACCCCAGTTGCCTCTGAAATTCCATGATCAGAACAGGCAGAACACAAAAGAGAAACCCACTGAGGAGAGGAAATGTTTTCCCACAAAAGCAATTTCCTCCAATTTGTATTTCAGCAACAAATTTGTTTCCAGTTTCAGATGCCACTATTCAAAAATGACCTGTTGCCTTTCGGCTATAATAGAACCTCTTTCATTCTTCAGTAATATGCGTGTAAATATTTATCAATACAGCTTGGCCTTAGTCTCCTTTTTCGAACTTTATTACACTGTGCCCTTAGCCCCTGCCAATATTTCTCAAGCCTTGATTACTGTTATGTCTTTCACGTGGGTCAATGTGTTTTCTCATGTGGTCTCTGAGGTGCTATAAACATTTACAACTGAACTGTCAACATGGATAAATAAAACACTGTAAATTTTTATAGTTAAGTGACCTTTATTATGCTCTTTATACTCCTGCATAGGTCCAGAGGATTTGTTTTATCTCAAAAAAGAGAAATAGGTGAGATTAGAGTAACTATATTATTCAGTTCCAGCTGCACAAAATCCTGAAATTATCCATTCCTAGAGTTATACATGTTTTTTATTTTTAGTTAGAATCTGGTTTATTAATAATAGAAACAAAGCCTTGATTAAAATTTCAGTCTTCCTCTCATTGACAGCTATAGTTGTTTAAGAGAGCAGTTGCAAAACTTTAGCAGACATCAGGATTCCCTGGAGAATATGTTACAAAGTAGATTGCTACAGAGTCTCTGGTTCAGAACTTCTGAGGTGGGGCCCGGAAACTTGCCTTTCTAACAAGTTCCTGCTGCTGCTGCTGCTGCTGCTGTAGATGGTCCAGGAATTTAAATAATTGATTTGGTTCTTTCAACTGAAAAAAACCAAGGATATTTTACTTTATAGTGTTAATTTCTAGCAAGTGGTTGCTTTATTTTTAATTCTGAGCTATGTGCAGGACTAAGGCTTTGTCTTCATAGAAAGCAGGCCTTGCTTGGTTCAGCAAAACTGGGGAGCTAGTGACCCTCATGCATGGACAAATAACACACCTCAAGGTACCAGGGATACCACCAAGTAGCCTGCCCAATCTCAGTGGACTCCAGCTGCACTGGACCTCTGATCTTTAGGCAAGGCCTTGTGAGAACATTCTGACCCATTTTTTTTCTTCCTTCACATCAAGACTGTTTTCTAGTCAGCTACTTTTCAAATTTATTTGCAAGGATTTGTTTATTAGAAGGATTCATTTCTTTCTCTAGCTTCCCCTTTAAACTCCCATCGTTTTTAAACAGATACACTTCACAATTCAATTCAAACATCTCAGACACACACGTACGCACAAACACACATACACACACACGCGCACACACACCTGCCCCATGACACCCTAAAAGAACTTGCAGCACCTCTCTTAGTCCAAGAGCATTTTGGCCACATATCTCACTTAACACATAGTCCTGCACTTTTCCCTCTCTATGAAACTGAGGCTCTTTTAGACAGAACAGTGTCTTATATATGTCTTTATTTCTTCAAAGTCACACTCAACAAACTAAGGAAAGAAGGAAAATGGAAAGAAGGAGGAAGAACACGAGTTCTGCTCCCAGGAAATATTATGAAGGGGGATAGTAGATACTCAGGTGGTTGGAAGCAGTGAGGGCTGCTACCTACAGTGACAATCCAAAAAATTGCTCTTCACAGTAACAACAATGGAATAAGCCATATGAAAGGTTTGCTTTAGGTCAAGGACTTGGATCCGGCCCAGCAATAGAGAAAAAATGCAGGGTGCGTGGCCTGCGCCCTTGTTCTCATGGCTCTTTGGCAGAAATGGTGCTGATGACAATAGTAGGGGGCTCTATGGAGCCTTTTATTTGAGACTGAAGGACTTTGAGACTCAGGAAGGACATGGGATAAAATAAGAACAAACATAGGAATATTTGCAAATAGAGTCTCTCATCACTGGCCTACTATGTTCCAGGCACTATTCTAGGGGCTAGATATACAATGGTATTAGTTGGTTAAATCAAGGGTTATAAAATAAACTAAAATAATATGTATTTATCTCTTCATCATATGTAACAGTATTAGGTATTTCTTTAATATACAAAATCAAAGATTTTTCTTTTATCTAATTTATCTTCAGTTTCTTGCAAATAAGAAAGAATAATGAATTCGTACTATGCAATCAATATATGTCTTTTTGCTACTTTCAAAAGTAGCTTAAAATATTTTCTTCATACAGTCATTTTGGAAGATGGTTTGGCAGTATCTTACAAAGCTAAACATAGCCTTACCATATGATCTAGCAGTTATACTCCTAAGTATTTATCTGAGTGAATTGAAAACTTATGTTTGTATAAATACCTGCACACAAATGTTTATAGTATTCGTAATGACTAAATTTGTAATTCATAGTATTCAATTCATAACTGCAAATAATTGAAAACAACCAAGATGTACTTCAGTAGGTAAATGGATAAACAAACTCTGGTACATTCATACAATGAAATATTATTCAGCAATTAAAGAAATGAGCTATCAAGCCATGAAAAGGCATATAGAAACCTTAAATGCATGTTGCTAAGTGAAGAAGCCAGTCTGAAACAGCTATATACTGTCTGATTATAGCTATATGACATTCTGGAAAAGAAAAACTATGGAGACAGTAAAAAGATGGATGGTTGTCATGGAAGGGGGGGGAAGAGTGATAAATAGATGGAACACAGGATTTTCAGGACAGTAAAAGTACTTCGTATAATAGCAGGTATATGTCATTATACATTTGTCAAACCCTATAGAATATGCAATAAAAAGTATGAATTCTGCGTAAACTGTGGATTTTAGTTAATAAGAATGTATTGATATTGGCTCAGCAATTATAATAAACATACCACAATATAGCAAAGTGTTAATACTAAGGGATAATGAGTGTAGTAGATAGGGACTATATGGCAACTCTCTGTACTTTCTGTTTAACCATTTTTTAAACATAAAAATACTCTGAAAAAATAAAATGTATGACAGGAAAAAACATATTTCCCTCATTTTTATCCCATTACCTTTTCAAGACATCTAGAAATCTATTTTCCCCATTTCCAATATCTTTTTTTTTTTAGGTTGAATTTTTATTGTGTAACTATCTATTGGCAGAGTACACCACACTTCCTCTCCCCCTAAGCAAAAGAAGATAATATTTAATGCTGAGTTCATGAAGACTTAAGAGGAAGTCAATTCTATATAATCAAAATATTTTGGAATAAATTATTATAAACTGAAAGGAGGCTGAGTATTATTAAGTGTAAATGGATGTTTACCCTTAGTAATATCATTCTTAAAGAATTAAGTTTGTATAAATTCAATCTTGGCAGCTTTTGAGCTGGTACATTTTGAGACATATTCTGACTTCTTTTGTGGGGTAAGAATGAGAAGGAAAAAACATGAGAATGATTTTTTTTCTTATAAACTTCCATTTGAAAGGATTTTTAAAATCTGGTCTCAAGCTAATTCTGGAAATAGATTTCAAAGACTGCCACTCAGATCTCTGCTCTATAGTAAACAAGTTCTACAAAGTGTCGATTTGATAATCAGTTACAGGAAGCCTCCATTTATAATAGTACAGCATATTTATGTAGCATTTTTAATTTGTAAAGGTGTTTTCATATATTATATAATTTGATATTCTCAGTTATTCTGGAAAATTTATAAAATATGTGTTAATTACTAAATAAATAATCACAATTTTACAAATTAAGAATACTTACCTAAGTATTCATGTAGCTTGTCTCTCATAATTGTGATTTTGGCAGGTGCGTTTGCTACACTTGAAAACCAAGCTAAAATAGGTGGTCATGCCTAAAACCATAAAAAAATCCTCTAGTAACTCTCAGTTCAGGATCATTATGAAGATTTCTTAAAACAAATGCTTCCTATTTTCTCTTAATTCTGTCTTTGTTAAAAAGCAATTCTGCATATCAAATGCTTGAATGAAAAAAGAAAATACCTATTTCTCATAGATTATGGTTAGAGATGAAAGTAATGTTAAATATAAGTAAAAATAAATATATAATCAGAAACTGGTATCTCCAAAAACAAAATGTAGACTCTTATAGAAGACATGGTTTTCTGTTTTGAACATGAATAGAAATGTGTGGACATTCTCTGAGTTACAGACATTCAGCTATGTGCTCCATTAGGGGCCTCTCTGCTTGAATTAATGGCTCAGGTAAAGATCCAAATGTAAGGTTGGTTATACTTTCCTGGACAGCCTACATAGTCAAAGTTCATTTCTGGGAGCTTTATTGGATAATACATTTTCCATTTTAAATACTTTGTGCATTTGTCAGAATTATTCAAAGACAATTGATGACTCTAAAGGTGGGATGACCAAACCAGTGAGATCCAATTTTGAAGTGACCAATCAATCCTCACACGCCTTCAGACTCTGTGATTCTCCAGAGGGAAATCCAACCTGTCTTTGGGGTGATCATTTCTGAGAATACAATTGTTTGGGTTTAGATTTAGGCCCAGACTGCATAAAAATGGAGAAGAATCATTTTGACTCCAATCTTGGGTGCTGTCTGAGATTTCTGTCTTTCTAGTTTACTTAAGAGAGTGTGCTTTTACTTTTAACTTTTTAGTTCATAATTTTACCTACACATCAAAAGTCCAGATATTTTTAATATAAAATACTTGCAATTAAGGGTTTCATGCTTTTAAAAAGTCAATCTATTTTTTTTCCTGACCTGTTTCACATGGAGAGAAAACAAAATGTTGGCTCATTAACTCATCTTTTTAGACATATTAAATTACATATACTTAGTAGAAGGCAACTAATTATGTAATAGTTAATTTTTTTGTAAAAAGCAAAATTTGTTGTGATATAATAAAATCATGAAAATACTTTCTTTTACCTTAATCAGTTGCTTGCTTATGGTGAATTTAATTTGGCAAGTATCTCTTTAAACACTAAAGGACATTCTTAGGACCTCTCCTTCCAGAAAGGCTGGAGTTTCTCAGGGCCATCTTAGCCCACAGTTCTGAGTGAGCAAATTTTTTCATGACCCTATATTGGAATCCACCACTGCTTTTTCTGGAGAAGGCTGCTGCTCTTTGAAAGAAAAATTTTCTAAGATAATTATGGTTCCTATGTGTGAGGGAGGTTGGGAAATTGCTGGGACATGCTACCACAATATCAATACAGGCTTTCTATTCTAAATGCCTATAGGCCAGTGGAAAAAAGATACACTTTCGCTAGCTACAGTACAAGAGAAATAATCATCATCACTTGCAAAAATGATACCAACATACAAAACAAAGAAGGAAACAATTATTATTTACCTGGACGGGATGGAGTGGAGGTGGCATCTTTGTCTTGAAAGACTTGGACCTCCCTTGGACAGATGAAATCAGTGCTGGCTGTATCAGTAAATTCCTATAGGCAGAAAGAAGCAAGAATGCAATATTCTACTTATATATTCCCTAATAACTGAAAAAGATCTAGACAAAGAAAAAAAAAGCTCTCCAACATAAATAAATAAAACATCATGCAACATAGTTTTATAGCTTTTCAATTCTCCCTCTGATTTTTCCACAGCAGAGTTTGTGTCAGTGGGAAACTTGTCCGTGGCCCTTTCTGTGGGTAATGGAAACTTGGTCACTCTGCCCATGGGCCAGTGGCGAGTACCTGTCTAGAACTTGAGTATCTCTGGAGGACTTTCCAACGGCACTCCCTGGCTTCTCTTCACAGGGTTTACCTGAGTTCGTCCTGTGGAGAATGGAAAGGGTGAATTTATATTATGGTTGGTGGTTTTACATTTAGTCTTGACTAGTGTCATTGCTGATATTCGCTACCATCAACTGGTGTGGAATTGCACTCCAAGAGTCCACAGTTCTCTGCAGTTATTGAGCCCAATTTCTGTAAGAGACTGATCTATCAAACGGCATTACATTACTATTAATATGATTACTATTAAACTACGAGAGACAGCATGTAGACCTATGGTGGTGTTCATCTCTTAACATTAGAAAAATTTGAGTAATTTAATCTTTTCCCATTGTCCTAACCTGAGAGATGGAACACTTCAGTAATATTAGCTATCATTTATAAAAACGGAGACAAGTATACATTTATGCCAACTCCCTCTAGAATTGTTCCTGGCTGGTGTTTATTTGAAACTCCTGTCAAGGGAACATGTAATGTAAAGGGAAGAGATGGACTACGGTCTATAATATCTGTCTTAAAATAAAAATCTGCCCTGAAAGAGAAAGCAGACATCTGTCCTACTCTAGAGGAGCAAACTTATTTGCAAAGAAGATCTCTCTAAAAATCCAAGTTGCTAAAGATGGGAGTGGGTTCCCTGACATTGGCAGGATCATGTTGCAATTTTATGTCTACCCAGAATTATGGGTGGGAGAGGAAATTCATACTTATTTATGTTAGAATATTTCAGGAGATGGTATCTAAAGTTACTTCCAATTTTGGTATACTGCCATGCTATGGAAAAGTAGCCATGGGTATAATGAACTCTGAAAAGAATAAATTAAAGGCAAGATGATAGTTTTCCTGAGACTAGGAGTTAAGGAAGGCAAGCAACACATATGGAATGCATGCAATTCTGAGTAGTGGCGAAGGAGTGGGTTGAGTCAAAAAAATTAGGGGTGATGCTTTATTGACATTTTTTCTCTTATAGAAATTGTATTCAATGCATGAAAGGATATAAGATATAAGACAGTTGCAGTATCTTCCTTCCCCTCAATTTCCAAAAAGTATAATCTACCTATAAATGTATATATACACACATACATATGAATGACTAGCAGCATGAGTCACACTAATGAGTTGGCCCACTTAATGGTTATTTTGTTTTTGAAAACTCTCATAAGTATGCTTGAAAGACATTCCAGAAATAATAGAACAGACACACAGGATAAGGACATCTAAATTGAAATTATTTGTCCTATGTCTGAAAAATGTAATTAATCCTTTTCTCCCCCAATAATGAAACTACAGGAAGATTTTGTAAACGTACTCAGATAAAAGCCATTCTATAGTCCTTATGTGTTCTTCTTTATAACATTAAAGGGAATTCAAGGTTTATGTTTGCGGAGCTGCCTTTGCCAGGGAAACAGAGAAGCCCTCAGAATGCAGCTGCCTTAAGTCTCAATGCCCAAATTACTAGGTCTTTTGATTGGCCTACAACGCACATGAATCTCTCTATATTTAAAAAGTTATTTTCTTCACATGCATCTATTGCACAAACATATTTGGCTGCTGGGTCCAGACAGAATACTATATTTGGTTACCTGATTAGAGCTTGTTGATGGAAAGAGGAGAAGCAGAACTAGAGGATGGGCCATTCCATCCTTCACAAAGTACAGATGCCATTTACAGTATCTCTCTACTGAGCATCTTCCTGGAAGGAGTTCTCAGAAACCAAGCAATGGAGAGAGCTTTGTTTCTAATAGGTATGAATTTTATCTCCTATAAGGGCATTATAATTTTTCTATGACTCAGATAAATTCAGCACAGGCTGCTTTGCAACTAGAATTGACAACAAAATTATCTAAGTCTTTCAAGCTGGGACCACTAGTCTGAATTCCCTGGCCCACCGGTATTATTGGAAGGTCTTCCAGAAGCAACCTAAATTCTTATTGTGATTTCAGGTTTGTTCTTATTCAAGCAACTTACCTGAGTGATTACCTGAGTGAGTATGTGAGCTGATGCAGACTACCTTTATGCTATTTTGAGTCTCATTAAAATTCTAGTGAGATTTTATTCATTTGTATAATCATTAGTCCATACGTGTATTAATTCAATAATCCAGAAGGCCAATCTTATTCCTGTTGATAAATACCCTTGAAAAAACTATCTTCATCCAATTTTTTTTTATAGGGGATGAAATAGTAAACACGCTGATGTGCTTGCTCGTCCAAGAAAAATTTCAAATGTGGTAAATTCCAAAGTGCCTTCTTCAGGAAGGCAAAGAAGATGTGGTGAAAATTATGAAGGTTCATTTTATATGTAGCATTTAGTTTTTAGTAAAAGATCTCAAAGTTTAACTTTCTGGAAAACTTTATGCCCTTTCTCTATACTGCCATGGTGTTTCTCTGGGCATGATATTAATATTTCCAGATTTTTTTTGCTCTATGCTTAGCATTTATCTAAGGTAATCTATTTTTATATTTTACTTTTATACTAGTCCCTCAAGAGTTCCAGTTTTTCACTAATTATTCCCCTTAGCTTACCACCACATTTCCAAAGGACATTTCAGAATATATTTTTTTAACCTAGTCCCTGATAATATCTTGCTTGAAAACATCATCATTTGAACTGAAATCCATTTTACTTCATTAGGTCTGGAGGGGGCATTTACCTATTCTCTTGATAGGCAAATTCAGGTTTAGTTGGTTAAAGCGGCCCACATAATCAAGGACTTCCGATTGTGATCTCTGCATGTTTATACCTTATTATAGCTGGGGCTATTCTCCATGTCATTTACCAGCTCCAAATGATTGTTTAAAAGAAGACTGCTTATGTGGTGGAGTGTACAATGTAAAGCTCTAACCTGGAAAATTGACACTTAAAACTTGGTAGAAATACTCCTTTCGCAGTAAAATTTTTCTCTTCTTCTAGATAAAGTGGAGTAATTTTTAAATTAATCTATATGGTTTGTCATCTCGCCTAGGAAACCACTAAAGGCAACAATTTTTCAGTTCCCTTCCTCCAACTTTTCATTATCAATAAATGCCTGCAATATCAGCTGAGATTGTTTAGCCCACATATCCGGCTTATATCTTAATTGCAATAACTTCTTGTCACAAACAGCCAACACAGTGATGTATGGAAACATTTGATTCTTTCTCCTCTGCTCCACCCCACCCCCACCTCCAGCCCCCTTCTCACCCTTCCCCATTCCCAACCTCAGGGAGCAGGAAAGTCTTGCAGCATTCCTGAAAAGTTACATAAGACACCAGAAGTAGATAACATTGTATGTTTCAAGTTTAAAATGCAGAATGTTTATGCCTGTAGGGAGAGAAGAATGAAAGAATGTCCCTTTCAGGAATCATATCTGAAATGACTGGGAAGCTGACAAGTATTTCCCTTATAGTAAAAATGATGTTTAAGGAATATGGGTGCTCTTTACTACATGGTCAATGGAGAGTTCTTTGTTCCTTCAGAATAAATAATAAAGATCTAAGGGTCCACATTATAGCTACCTAGGCTGAAGTTTCATCCGAGGCAGGGGCAATGAAAGGAGAATTTTAGATCCAAGAGCAGTATCTTTGTGCCAAGAACTAGTCTTTTTTAATGGTATGGAAGAAAAGGAGTAGAGGACACAAGTCTTGGCTTGGCATGAAAGAAAGGCAAGCCAGGTTCTCTTGTTGACATTTGTTCACTTCTCTAATGCCTAACTTGTAGGTATGGAGAGTTAGGTATGTCCAACACCCAGAGTTTTTAATCATAGCAACCCTTCCTTCCCATCTGGCATAATAGAAGCCTTCTCTGTAAACAGTAGTGATTGTGCTGGAATTTAGAAGAAGAGATCATTTAGTTGGAAAATGGAAGCACCAGAAAAAGAGTTTTAATGTGTAAAAATATTTGTCCAAATCAATATGCCACACAAAATTGGTTCTTCCGAAGCCTGCTGACCTTGCCCTTCCCTTTGGGGAGGTCAGCAGTAGAAGACACACAGCCCCGTGGCTGATTCCAACACATTACAACAGTCTCCAAGGCAACATGGACTTAAGGTCATCTCAGAGCTGCCCAATTTCCAGGAAGCTTCTGGAGAGCTCTGTTCTTTGTGGTCTGGCATTGGGGTGGAAAGTTTAATCTGAGCACAAGTGGAGGCTGGTCAATTCCTCCAGATTCTTCGTTCTTTTCTCAGGTGGGTCAGGTTTGTAAACAAGGATGGCTCCCACCTATAATGTAAATATTTTTTAAGGTTTATAGTAGACATGACCTCTGCCCGATGGAATTACCACCCATCTAGATAAGTAACAGCAGAAGGGAAATGTGGTAGGTATCCTTGCTCATTTCCTTAGAAGGGGAAGTAACTTAGAAAAAGGAGTGAGTGAAGGTGGAAACATTTGGGGCCATTTTTTCCCTCCTTATTGGCCCTTATTCTAATTCTTTCTTTGCCATCTGGCTGCATTTATCTATCTATCTATCTATCTATTATCTATCTATATTTATTTTTTTTAAACAGGATTATGCTATAGGTGAGACTGGGGAGTGTTGGATACAACTGAAATAAAATGCAGTGTTTGCCAGAGACCCTTCACAACAATGACTCCCCTCTCTTTTATTTATTTTTTATTGAGGTATAATTTACACACAAAAGAAGCTATGCACATTTAATGTATCATCTTGATGAATTTGAGACAACTATTCCCCTTTATTTTAAATATTGTTTTGCTCAGTTTTTTTGGCATAAGTAATTTTACTTAATAGCATTGATAATATTTTTTCTTGCATGTATTATTAAAAGTATATTGCATCAGACAATGCAATCTGTAAGTGCTGTAGAAGTCCAGAGGACGCAATGACAGTCTGTATGGACAGTACAGTGTATTGACCTTAGAGTGATAATCTTGAGCACAAGTAACCAAAGGATCCTTAACCTAGTAAGTAAGATCCATAACCTAGCTGTATGTCAGTTTCCTCATATGTAGTATTGGGGGCAAAATAGTATTTCCTACAGAGGCATCACATGAATTATATTCTGGCTTAAAGTGACTGTGTCTTCCACTTATAATTTACCATTCATCCAGCAAGTTCAGGGAGATTATCTATTTGCAGTGACTCCCAATGCAGAATGGGGTAGGTATTCTTATAGAGATGAAAGGAGAATTGGTTTTCTTCATTTGTTGGGACTGATTCTCCCTTTAGCCTCCAGAGTATGCAGGATTAAGTTAAATATAGATGTGACAAGTCCTGTCCAGCTTGTTGGGAACCAACTTCGATCACCCAGGCACTGGGCGATTGTCATTCTAAAAGAACGCCATTTTAGAAGGAAGGCATAAAAATGTGAACTTGATTTTCTTGTGTTTCAGTCCAGACAGACACAAATGGAAATGAGGCTGTTGTAATTCACACAACCAACAAAAGCCAGTGTTACTTTTACAAGAATGATCATGTCCCCTGGTTTTATCTCAAATTGCCACATCTCAACAAAGTAACTCACACAAAGGAAGATTCCCAATGAGAATTTGATTTTAAATGTTTACCACACTAATGAATCAAAGAATAGAAGCTGATTAAATTGTTTTAGAGGGGTTATCACTAGCTGTGAGAAAATTCTACATTAAGACTAAAAATTTTCATTTGGCTTGGCAGATCAAGATAGAATGAAGAGGTATAGGGAGGTGGAAGTTGGTGGTAATCTCTCTTATCTAAGAGATTTACAATAAATTTCCACTTATGTGGCATCAAAATAATACAGACACTAGAAAAACTTCAAGTAAAAATTTCATACTCAACACTTATGACAAAGAGCCAAAATCCAGAAATGGGTAATATAAATAAAACAAGCAATCAACAGTAAAACCCCATAACTCTTAGCACCAGCTCATGAAAGAGATGCTATCCCCATTTTACATAAGGTTTAAAGAGATTAAGCAACTTGCACAAGGTCATCCCAAATCACTTTTCCCTTTTCACTGGTTCCAATACCTGAGAACTTAATACTGCTATACTCTTTTGTGTCAGGGATTTACTTATTCTTGATACACAACTTTCAAAAAGGGGTGACATCTAAGGCTACCTAAGGTAACAAAGCCTTAATCATAATATAATATTATGTAATATTAAGGAGTTTCCTTCAATAAATCATTTTCTATGGCAGGGGTTAGAAGAGTATATAACATGTGGTCTGAATCCAGTCCTCTGTGTTTGTAAACAAAATTGTCTTGGAATACGCTCGTTCCTTTATGCATTGTCTATAGTTACATTCAAGCCACAATGGAAGAATAAAGTAGCTTCAACAGAGATCATATGTCCTGTAAAGCTAAAATTAGCTACTCATGATTATACTCATTTAATATTTATAGTGTTCATAGTATTAACCCTGAGACTCCTTGCAACTTTTTAAGGTATCATATAAATCATAAAAAACTTAAGTCTTTTTGATACAGTTTTAGGAGTAAGTATGTTTTAAAAAATTCAAATCCACTTTAGGTAAATTTACTTCAATCCTCTTAGCCAAAACATCCTATTCCACAAACATTCTGGATCAATAAAATCTCAATGTGAAAATTCTCTACAACCTCTAGTGTATAACTCAAATCGCTACAGTTAAAACTACATGCTAGTTCTAGACTCAACAAATTTATTCATATTATAACATGTTTAGGTTTTAATTTTGTACCTCACTGTACAATTTCTGTTGCTTTCAATGGTTTCATGATAAGCCGTGTATCTCTTTTTATTGACTAAGCTAGCTCTTATATTCTTATACTTCTGAATCTTCAAACAACTATATGAGTAAAAGGCAATTGTTCCTCTCTTTTCCATATGGCCCATATTTTTTTCATTACTGGTTAATTTCTATTAGCCTATAAACATGCTTTTATTTTCTCTCATCTTTTAAAATTAAATTATATATATTTCAGGTGTACCATTTAATAATACACCATCTGTATATTGTATTGTATGTTCGACATCTAAAGTCAAATCTCCTTCCATCACCTTCTTTACCCTTTCCTATCCCATGATCCCCCTTTCCCACTGGTAACCACCAAACTTTTGTCTGTGTTTACGAGTTTTTATTTGTTTATTTGTCTTGTTCATTTGTTGCTTTCAGTATTATATCCCACATATGAAAGAAATCATATGATTCTCAAATTTTTCTGTCTGATTTGTTTCATTTAGCATGATAATCTCAAGAGCCATCCATGTTGTCACAAATGGCAATTTTATATTTTCTTACGGCTGAGTAATATTCTACAATATATATACACACCATATCTTCTTTATCTTTAAAAAACAAACTTTCTCTTGACCAAACTTTCTCTCTATGGCCCTGAATTTTAACATCTCCTCAAAGTGAAACTCCTTCAGAACTTTCTTCATTTTCTCTTCTCTCTTTTAATTTTTTCCAGTTGGACCTTTACTCTCCCCACTCCCACTTTAACTACTATACTAAAATTATTCTCAACTGGTCAGTAATGATCCTGTTGCTAAATCCATATTTAACTCTCAATCCTGCCATATCTTGCTTGCTCTATTCTTAGATATACCTTCTTCCCTTGGCTTTAAGGATGCCATGCTCTCTTGGGATCTTTGGCTTGTTGTAGTTTTTACCGAGAATTGTGCCTGGCACATTATAAATGGTCAGTAAATAACTTTAAATAAAGGAAACTGGGGCATCTAACCTGGTCTGCACTAAAAAATAAATTCACAATACTGCTACAGGATGTTATCAAATGTTGTTTGAAAGTTTTTTTAAAATATCTATTTATACCAAAATCAAATGATCACATTCCAATGCAACGAAATCAAGTACTTTAACAAAATAACCATCCCTCTTCAATATGCTATTTACTGACTTTCTTTAAGGTGTTTATAGAAGCTATGAAGTTTTTATTGATAAAGTGATGACAATATTTCATTATACTGAGAATACCACCCATTTGTAAGAATACAAATCTGGGTAGGCCAGTCATTAAAAGGCACAGCCTGACATCTTTACTTAACACTGTATTTGACAGAAGTTGTAAGAAGACCCTTGGGATTATATCAGCGATGGATACAGTGGTGGATAGCCATACTAGTAAAGCCATTTTGGAAGAAAGTCATTAGGATTAGGATGATACAGTAATGAGGATATTGTCTCCTCTGGTCAGATGATATGTGATATAGGTGTTAGAAAAACCTTCTTCCCTGCCTTCCCACTCTCTGAAGTGACAGAAGATAAACTTATTGTAGGTGTCCAATAATACTTTGGATTGGAGCAGAATTAGAAAAAAAGTGTCTTTGTTAAATTTAACTGACTTGTATTTGATATAAGAAGCATTTTTATTGAGCATGTACTTCCTAGACCAAATTGCTATGTGTGGTAAATAAAAATTAAGAATCCAGACTCTCACGGTTACTCAAAGCAGTCTTCGAGAAAACGAAAAGAGATTTTACTCAGCATGTGCACGTTTTATGAGAAGAAAAGCACGTATCATGAGAGCATTGTAAACACTGTGCAAGAATAAAGCTGGAATTGTGATGTACGGGGCTTCCTCTGGGTGGGTGACATGCCACCAAAACAAATGGCATTCCAGCCACTCAGTTGGCCAAAGTCTAAGATTATTAACTAATTTCCGTTCAGTTCTTTTTTTTTTTTATGGGCTTTAATGACCAGGCGAGATTTCACTGTTTAATATTTAAACAAATGTTTTTATCCTGAGACAATAAGCTACTGTTAAGGCTGGGTAGAACTGTTTAATATTCTCCAGGATGGCTGACTGCCATTCCCGCCAGAGTAAATGGTTTAAGTTGATTTCTAGATATGTTCCGAAATTAAAGCTCCCTTTTAGGTGACACATGTGAAGAGAATCTCCTTGAGTTACACACATAGCATACCAGGTGTGTGTGGTCCGCTCTACAGAGTTAGTTCTTGTATTGTTTCTGCTCTTCTAGCTGAACACATTTAAGTTAGCGTAGCTTGTGTTGGCTAAACAAACTGGCTTGCTTCCATGTGCTGCTGCTTCTCTGCATTGACCCTTATCAATTTACTGACAATGGCCTTAAATAAGCCCCTTCTAATTATCCATCATCAAAGGCAGCTGTGTGGTGGGCTTTTGTTTTGAGGTTTGATATTCCTCATTGGCAAGATAAGCTTTAGTAAACCATTGAGGTAAGCTTACTCAGTGTGAGAAGCCATTTCCCATGAAGCTAGACATCTCGCAAAATCCATTTTGACCTACTTAAACAGTAGTTATTTTTTTCCTTAAGTTGAATGTTATAGTGTTTGGCTCTGACACAAAGTAAGAAATCTAACTGTTCAGGAATTTTATGTGCCTGAAAAATTGTGATGGGCAACTTCACATAAGATCTTTGAGTACACCCCTAATAAGATGTTATCTCTCATAAGATTGGGTATGGGTAGGACAGGCTGCAAATCCCCATCATTATCCTGCTAGAGTTTTGAGACACACAACTCTATAAACGGAAGCTGTAAATTTTACTTGTACTCACCAAGCTTTAACTAGTTTCTTTCGTAGACAAGATGAAGTCCAGGATAGAAGTCAGCAACTGGAAAGAATGTAAACCGTCTAATTTGAACAACCTCAGCAAAACAAAACAGGGACTGATTAGAATTCTAAGAAAATTACTTTGTTGATTTTTATTGTTAAGCTTTTTTGTTTTAATAATAATTTATATATGATTCAAATGTTAAAAAACAAAATATTTCGAATATTATCATGCATAAATTCTAATGCTTCCACAACATATGGTTTGATAAATAAGAAAATGAGCCTTCAAACCCAAGACCCTTAGGATATATATTAGAGAACACACTTTCTCAGAAAGAGCTTGAATTGGTGTAGATTCATAGACATTCTCTCACCCAGCTCTTTCACATTCACTATTTTATTAATGGTTGTCTGGTGCCAGGAAACCATGTTAAGCTATCTGGCCACATGGAGAAGTGTTTCTCAAATTTATCAGATCAAGATTACCTGAAACATTTGTTAAAAATAGAAATTCTTAGCACCCTTGCCTACCCATGCCTCACCTCAGATTGACTCATTAGATATGGGTTGGAGCCCAAGAATATGGATTGCTAGTAAGATGTTTTTTTTTTTTTATATCAGAAAATTGTGTAACATTTTTCAAGGATATAGAATCCCAAAATCATTACCTCACCAGTTGAAGATCTATCAGTTCTATGGCTTGATGTGTTTATAGGGAGCGAACAAGAGAAACTAGAGAAGAGCTAATATGTGAAAAGCATATGAAAGGGGGTATATGACATAAGAAAAATAAAGAAAATTAAATATGACAATATAATATGAGCAATGAGTAGTGGCTGGGAACTTAAGATACAAGAATATGGGAAAACAGACAAAGAGACAAAGACAGAGAGAGAAAGAGAGAGACATCCAGAAAAATTGCTTTCTCACATCTCCCTGAGTTAAACTCACGTAAAGGATCAAGGTCCCTATTCTCATTACAGTGCCTTCTCAATAGCCCTGTCTCTTTAGTGTATGTGGTATTAGACACCTGAAAGCTAGTTAGTAATGCTTGGGGTTTCTTTATGCATTTATTTTAAAGTGGGAATCATTAAGAAAAATAAGTAGAAGAAGTAGTACATGTGTTGAGGGAATTGCTACCAATTATTGAGCATTCAGCTATGTTCCACAACTGTCTGCATGTTATATCACTTCTTTATTGATCTTCAAAACAACTCTCTGAGAGAAATTTTATTATATTTTTATTGATAATGAAATAGAAACTCAGAGAAGTGGTTTATCTAAGGTCACATTATCTGCAAGAGAAACCAGATGTATGCATCTCTATAGTATACCCTGTGTTAATGAGATGGTAAGCTGTGGATTGTGAAGTAAGACACTTGGATTCATTTCCTAGGTTGCCTGATAACTCATTGTATGTATTTAGATCAGTGTTTAGATTCCTTTGTGGCTTGATTTCCCTATCTTCCAGTCTTCAGGCAACTGTCCTGTTAACTGTTTTCAAACAAATCTTAATTCATCACCAATTGAAATAAATATAGAACTTCTACTTGGGTTATAAACATTGTGTGAAATTGAGAGGAACATTTCAGAATTCTTTCGGTTGTTACCAAAATGGCAGCAGTCATTCCCAGTTTAAGGAGCCCATTCAAGCAGTCCAAAGCACCATCTGCCTAACTGGGAATCTTTTGATTACTTACTATTGTCTTTTGACCCTATCTTATACTTGTCAGCTTGCTAAACTCTGACTAAAGGGACCTACCATCTAAAACAAAGGAATCTAAAACAAAGCATTCTGTTCCAATTGTCCAAAGGCAAAATAATCTCCAATTGTCCAAAGGCAAAATGATCTCTCTTGCTTAGAAGTAAGTGCTCTCTCTAATGAGTTGCTGTTTTTATTAAATATTATGTAGAGCTGATTCATCCTCTTGGATTATAAGAGACACAAATATAACACAATGTGCTTTTCTTATGCAGAAGCTGTTTGCAGGCTATGTAACAAGTCCCAAGTGAATTTCTGGAAATCAGGGATATTTGTACAGATTTAAAGAGATTTGCACAAAGCTTTGAGAGAATTGAAAATAAGCATTTTCAAACAATCACTTCCATCTAAAGGACTGTGCTCCCTGGTGTCAAGGAGTATACTTTGCAAGAAGGAGCTTGGGATATAAAAAGAACATGAAATTAATGTTAAAAAAACAGATGTCCAGGGCCTTAGGGACTAGCAATGCAATTCTTGAGCAAGAGAACTATAAAGTGCAAATGAGTCTAGGAGGAAATGTGATAACATGAGGGAGTGCTATCTATTGGGTAGGTCCTAGGTCTATAGGGGTTTCATATTTTCAGCAATGACTCAGTGATGGCACCAAGAACACATTTGTGTTTCTTATGTTAATAGATGACCCCAGACTGACCCAGAGAAAATTAAAATTCAGAATGACTTGATTCAATGTGGGGAAGGAACTTAGTGAAGATTTAAGGATGTGCCAGGCAATGCACACATACAGAAAATAGCATGGCAGTAGAAAAGTCACTTGCATTTTACAATGAACTTCACACCATCTCTAGGTCTCCAGTACACAACTGTAGCACTGTTTCCAAAGAAGCCTGTAGGATGTATATAATGCTTAATTGGAAAGAAAGTTTGTGGTGGACTCTGTTCTCTTTAGTCAGAAAACAACAGAAAGAGAAAATAGGAGGGAATTATAGAATGGGAAATTCAGGTCAACCAATAGATAAGATTTGCAATAGGGAGAATTGTTCACTACCAGAATACGTGGATAGAGATGTAATTATCATCCTTCTTATTACTTTTCTGAAGTTTTTAAAAGCCAGGGAAGTTACTGTCCAACTAGGATAACTTTTGTACCATTATGACTACCAACATAAATGGCATCTATGTTTACATATTCTTTAATGTCCCCTTAACTTAATGTTCTTGTGGACAAAAGGGGGAAAAAAGTGCAGGCTCTGTTTGAAATTTCCCTGGTCTGAAATTTCCTGTCACCTTGGACCCAGAGAGTTCTCAGGATAACAAACTTATGTTGTGTTGGCTTTTCATCTCTCTATGCTAATGACTCTGAAGTTGGAGCACGCCTCTGTTTTATTCCCACTCTATCCCCCAAAATAGAACTACATGAGTTCATTTTTTCCTGCCCTGCACTAGCTCTGACTCTGCTAGTTCATCTCCTCAAATTTAATTTTTCCGCATACCAGACAAGATGAGGACACAAAGAAAAGGAGAGGGATAGAAAGAAGAGAAAGCAGAGGCAATGCCATGGGGATGTCTGGGGATTTAAGTCTTGGTTTAATTTCCATTTGCACATCGTCTTAAATGGCATTAAACTTCAGTTAAACATTATCTTGGTATGGAATGTAGCTTTAACACAAATTCCTCAGTATCTTCCTTCTAATCAATTTGCTACCCTAAAACTAGAAACTCAGGACCTTCTAGCTCTCTTACATTATTAGAGAATTACTCAGTCTCTGATTAAAGAATTAAAGACATCTTGAGCTATAGGAGATATTAGGGGAAGATTACCTAGTCAAACAACTTTATTTTATAAATGAGTAAACAAAGGGTCAGACAGAAAAATGACTAGACCGAAACCACCCTCCACTAGTACAACAGAGCAAGATTTACAGTCAAGATTGTCAGCTCCATGTGGGCAAGACATTGGTCTATTTTTTTTTTCCTGCCCTATCCCCGGAATTTATCACAATGACAGACATATAAAAGGTATGCAATAAATATTTATTGAATTAATAAAGAATCTATGATTTCTGTTGCCTCTTCTTGTACTTTACCTGCTCAAGCACACATTTTAGCTCTAAAAAAATGTGAACTCCCCAAAACAAAACAAAATAATCCAAGGACCAATTTAGCTCATTTCACTCCACCTCAAGCCCTGAAATGACCTAATATTTTATCTTGGAATGTTCCACTGTGTTTTCAAAAATTCCTAGTATGTAGCGGTATGCTTTGGCTTAATTCTATTTTCACAAAAAATTAAACAAATAAAAGTTTGGCTAAATAAGCCCTTCACAAAAACTCTATTGTTATCACCAGACTCAACCTTTCATCAATGAAAAAGTATCACCTTATTAAATTTTTAATGTTTTGAATCTTACGCTTTTCCCCTAGTCTTTAAAAAAAATTTCTATTTTCATAATTGAAGTACCTCTTTTACCTTGGTGTATAATAAAAGTAAGTTAAGGGTACTGTAAGCCATATTCAGGTAAATTTGAGTATGTATAAATTCTGATATCGGAAATCTGATTTCAAACATTATACATTGCAGCCAAGGCCAGTTCTTTGTAGTATTGAATGATTTAACATAAGGATCTTTAAATATTGACGTAGGGTGTAAATGTGCCTCAAATCATTGCAACTTTTTAGGAACACATCTATTGCACAAGAAAGGGTATGTTCCTGAAACAAACATGTAATAGGCAAAGCAGCCAACTTGTATGCCATTTTAAGAGGGATGTAGGGCATTAGGAACCAGAATTCCCAAAGCCCTCTAAAGCATGTGGACTCTTTCAAGCTCTGGAAGTCAGAGACAGCCTAAAGACTATCCAACTTAAAATTTCTGGATCCACACAGTTAAATCCACAGATGAAGGATGAATTAGAACAGGAAAAGAGCATTTTAACTGCTACTAGAATGTCAAATGCCCTAATCTTAGCTCTAGTCAAATAACTAGAACCTAACTGATAAATACTAACACTTTGGCACAGAGATAGTTATAAAAATGAATGACTTAGGGGGGCACTTATATGATAAGAAGGAATAATTGAATATGTATGAGAAAAAAGGTGGGGTATAAAAACAAGGAGATGCTAATTCAACCATATATGTCATAATTTTTACTTGTATGGAAGGCATTGATGTGACTCCTAGCTTTTTAGCAGTCAATGAGATAAAAGAAACAAATAAATACATAATTTGTTGTCTACCTAAGATTTTCTAAATGCTTATGAAAATATACCAAAAAGAAATTTGTCTCCTAAGCCCTCATAAATATGGGTCAGTAATAACATCCTTAATGATATACTTACTGTAGACCAGTGAATCTCAAGCTTTAGTATGCATCAGAATCAACTGGAAGACCTGTTAAAACACAGATTTGCAATGGCACTACACGTTTCTGGTACAGCATGGCTGGAGTGTGTCCAAAGTATTTGTTTTTTTAATATGGTCCCAGGTGATGCTGCTGGTTCAGTTACCGCACTCTGACAACCACTGCTGTAGACACTAGGACAAATTTCCCAAGTCTTCTTCTTAAAGCATCCTTTCATGCAGTCACTCACTGCAATTGATCAGTTTCATGGGATTAGTTCAATAGAATCCAGACACATTCCCTTTGCTAGTCTAGCTCAGTGTGGAGACGTAATGGCCACACATTTCTTAGTTAGTATATTTGTTTTATCATTTCTTAATGCAGTCCATCCATGTTAATTTATTCATTGTATTCCTCAACAAACTTAAGGATCTCTTTCTCATTCATCGAATCTCTTGGCCAACCAGAGAAGAAGAAAGTCTACCTACTGGAACCCATCTACCTTTCTCATCAGCAATCACAAGAATAACCTCTTCTTATTGAAGACTGCCTTTTAAATGTCAATAAATTTTGTATTACTATATTACCTACTTGTTACTTTTATGTTCTTCTTTTATTATTTCATCTATAATTTATGAATTTTTATGAGATTTTTTCATATTTCCATGTTCAGATTCTTCATATTTCCATCTAATGTTTTCTAGTATCTTTAAAGCACAAGATATAGTGCTTTGTATAAATGGACATTCAATTATATTGAGTACTAAACAAATGCTTAAGAAGAAAAAAACTTGTGAAGCTGACGACTAATGTCAACAGAGGCGATTTCCCTTAGCTATCATAAAACTGGGCTGTTTTAGATTGACCTTGTTCTATTGAGAAAAAAATGTGTACATAAAAAGTGATTTTATTAACAATGTAACAAATATTATGGTACAGTTATTCTCTTTGAAATAAGATTTTTCCATATTATAAAGCTGAGTTTATTCATCAATTCAACAAATATTTACTGAGCAGTTACTATTTGTAAATAGCAAAACGAAGAGTACATTCTTAAGGAGCTCACATCACAATAGGGTGGACAGACATGTAACCTATAAACATGACCCATGCTGGGGAACCAAAGAAGAGAGTTGTCAATTTGAGGGTAGTGGAGGGAGAACCTAGAAGGTTATCATGTTCAAGGCGGCAGAACACATATTGAAGGCAGCAGAACATTTGAAGAATACAAGAATTATATGTTAGGAATGAGTATGCCTTGTACCATAACAGGTGAAACAAACTAATTCATTAATGAATATTCTACTGTAAACAAAGGAAGCATGAAGAATAGGACTGAGCTGACACACACAGCGATAAGTTTTGAGAGGAGCCGTAAAGAATCTCTGGCCAGAGATATTCTGCCACCAATTGCCGTGGTCCTGATGTTTCACTATGAAGAAACCATACCTATACATTGTAAAGGCTTTATGGTTTTTAAAAGTTCTCAGATAAAGGCCATTTTTCTAAGACAGTATCTCTCAACCTCAGTGGTACTGCTGACACTGAGGCAGATAAGTCTTTGCTGTGGTAATTGTCCGGTGCATTGTTTGATGTTTAGCAGCATTCCTGGTTTCTACCCCTTAAATGCCAGTAGCAGCCCAGCCTTTAGTCATGACAATCAAATATCTCCAGATATTGCCAAATGTCCCCTAGAGGCAAAATCACAGCTCCAATCCCTCCCTCTACTCCGCCTCCCAAATGATTGTCCTAGAAGTATTATACCTTCGGCTGGTGATAGTTACGGTTCTGTCCCCTCTGTTCAAAGAACAGCTCTTACCTCTCTTTGGGGATACTGACAGCCCCACTTACCCACCATGAGCTAAGGGAGAAGTGGCAGGCCAGTGAAGAAGCAGGATGACATCTGTCAATCAACCTTATTGGCTATAGCAGCTCTGGGGTGAAAGGTGTCACCTCTATCTGAAATTTAGGAATAAACTATGTGAGTACAAGAGAGATCTTGGTAGAGGGAAGGGAGGCAAATCAGAGTATGCCAAGTCAAAACCACCTGATTGTATATGAGCTTGGGAAAAAGTGGCCAAATTGAATCTTTTATTTTTAGGTATCTCATACAGTAGAAAGATTAATGACTTATTGATTGACCAAATGTCTACAATGTACAAAATGTTATTGATAATTTATTAATAACCATAAAAATAGCAATGTCCTTTATACATATATAATGTTTGACAGCTTTTAAAATCTTTATCACTTATAACCTTTTCCAAAATTGTCATTCTGAGGTTTCAAAAATCAAAACAATCTAAAAAAGAAAATGGTGAAAAGTCTCACTGCTACTCTTTCCACATCCACTCCATTCCCTCCTCACTTTATGAATTTCTTTGGTATCCTTCCAGAATTTATGAAAATACAAGAATCTAGAAATATATATTTATATTTTCCTGTTTTTTTTTTTAATACAAAAAGTACCGTGCTATACAATCTGTTTCGCGGTTTGCTTTCTTTTTTCTTAATCTCTCGGAGACTGTTTTATATAGAGAGCTTTCTCATTATTTATTTTTACAGCTACATTGCCTTCCATGACATGCATAAGCCATCATTTGTATAAATAGTCTCCCGTTGATGAACCCTTGGATTGTTTCCAAACATTTGCTATTGCATGTAATGCTGCAATAATTATCCTTGGTCATGCATATCCTATGCACAATCTTTATAATCCTCACACCAATCCCATGAGATAGGCAGGGAAGAGATATTTCCTTATTTTGCAAACTTGATTCTCTTTGTGTGTGTGGTAAAAAACACAAATAAAATGCATGATATCAACTATTTTTAAGCATACAGTTCAGTAGTGTTAAATATATTTACACTTTTGAAACAGATCACCAGAACTTTTCATCTTGCAGAATTAAAACCATACCCATTCCAGCAGTCCCCAACCTTTTAGCACCAGGGACTGGTGCTCCTATGAGAATCTAATGCCTGATGATCTCAGATAGAGCTGAGGCAGTGATGCTGGGTTGTGGATGCAAATACAGATAAAGCTTTGCACCTTTGCCCGCTGCTCAGCTTCTACTGTGCAGCCCAGGTTCCAACAGGCCACAGACCAGTACTGGTCCATGGCCCAAGGGTTGGGGACCCCTGCATTAAACAATAAGTCCCCCTTTTTTACCCCTCTCCCCAGTCATTGGTGACCATTATTTTATTTCTATGAATTCGACTACTTTAGATACTTCATGTAAGTGGAATTACACATTATTTTGTGTGTGTGACTGATTTATTTCAATTAGTATGTCTTCCTGGTCATCTATGTTGTAGTATGCATCAGATTTCATTTAATTTTAAGGATGAATAATATTTAATTGTATGTATATACATTTTGCTTATCCATTCATCTCTCGATGGATTCATGGGTTGGTTCTTCCTTTTGGCTATTGTGCATAATGCTGCTGTGAACATGAGTGTGCAAATATCTCTTCAAGACCCTGTTTTCAAATTGTTTTAGAAATATACTCAAGAGTGGAATTGTTGAATTATATAGTAATTCTATTTTTATTTTTTTAAAAAAACCACCATACTGTTTTCCATAGCAGCTGCACCATTTCACATTCCCACCAGCAGTGCACAAGGGTCAAACTTAATTCTTAAATATTCTTAAATACTTGATAATATTATATATGCAGAAACCAAGACATATGCTGTCACCTCACAGATGATAAAGGCAGAAATAGGAACATACACACAGTTCTTGATGTAATCTAGTGCCCTGTATCATCTATTTACTACATCAAAGTCCCAAGTGAAACAAAAAATGCAAATATTATTTTCTGTCATTACTGTTTGATTATATCTGTTAGAGCTTCAGTGATAATTTTAGCCAATGGATTTTTCTACCCTTTGAAAGAATAAGTCTTCCCCTTATTCATCAATTCTGCTATTGCTCTCCCACCACCACCATCCTGCCTTAATATTTCAAAAATATAAAAGATTAGCATACCATCTCGTTGGTGTTATTCATGCCAGGCTGCATTCATCCCCCACTATCTATAAATTAACTGAAATCTTGAACTTGGAAACAGAAAGATGCCCCATTTGACAAGCATTTGGGAAAGACTTCTGAATGACTAACACAGTAACCCAGCTAGATGTGTTTGCTAACCTGAAAAGCTGTGATCTCTGGGCCAGACACGTGGGGCCAGAGGAAGAACTAACTCTTGGCTGTATTTCTGGATTTTTCCACCAAAGAATTATTGCAGGAAGACAGGTCACAAAGTCAAAGCATATATTACTGAGCAGGGAATACCATCAGAGGCAAAAACAAACACTAGCAGGAAAAAAGGAAAGCCTGGCCCACTCTCCCTCACACGTCTCACCTCAAAGATGTTGGTAGTTTGAAGCTGTTTCAATAATGATAGCTCAAATGATGACAATGTTCTCTAGAATTGTCCTTGCAGTCCAGTTGTTTCATGTTTCATAAAATATCCAACGAAGAAAAGGAAGGTCATTACCACAGGGAAGGATGTGACTGAATGTTGTCCAGCAGAACTACTCTTTCCTGACCTACACATACCTCAGATCACCTTTCAAAGTTTTTGAAATATAAAAGAAAAAAAAGATAACTTCTATACATGAATGAAACAGTTAATAATCAGTGAACAAATAGTGGAACCTGACATAACAAGATGAACTAGAAATATACCCACATGTAGAAGGAGACATTAAGGAAATTATCATGAACATGTACCTGCCTTGAACTTGGCATTAGACAGAGGGGAAAAAGAGGGAGTTATCTCTCTAAAGAATTCATAACCATACTCTGACACACATGTAGGTTTTCTACCCAATTTTGTACTTCCAGTTGGATCCAAAGAAACCTGAATTCAATCCAAGACTGTGAGAAATAAGCTTTGTTCCCCAAATTTCTTCTATTTTCCAATGATCAAAGCCTAAATCTTATTATAAATTATCTAATCCTTTATCTTAACAGTTCAATTTATTACATAACATAAGCACTCCCAGAAAGAGTAACATGTGAAGATGTTATTGTCCAGGTTTCTATTATAACTGCTGTTAACAATCCACATAGCTAAAGCAATTAACTCTTTTGAGTCTCAGAATTCTTCAATTCTAGAAGATTAAACTATGTTAAGGAATAAAAGGTAAAAGTAACTAACATTTTTTAACCTAGTATCTACTTTATTAAAATGATTTCTTATTTAATTTCATGAAATTCTATAATGTGTGAATTACTATTATTATTATTGCTAAGTTAGTGGTGAGGAAAACGAAGCATAGTAATTAAGTAACTTGCCCCAAATTGTAATAAGTAAATAATGATAATTTGCAAAGTAAGTTTTATTCCATGATACACCCAAAATGTTTTACTGCTGTTCTGTATATACTGCCTCATTAAGCTTCTTTTCAGTACTCACATTCTATTGTTGTACTAAAATTTGAAAATCAGAACTATTTCCTATTCTATAGTTAATAACATTAACATGTCATATATATATATTGCTATATTAATCTCCTCTCTGATAAAAAAAAGTTTGTATAATGATTTATTCACATTCAAAGATTAATATGTCAATGTGAATAAATCATCTGAAAGCAAGTATGACTGGTTCTTAAGAAAAAGGAGAAAAATTGTTCATTTATTTCTGAATATTTTAGAGGGCCTACTATGTTCTAGAGTATGTAAGTCAGACAAGAAAATTGTTCTTATGAAGCTTACATTCTAATAGAGAAAGGCATAAAATACACAAATAGAAAAAAACAGCATTTAAGTAAATGGCAATTCCTATAAAGAAGAGAAAAATTGAACGAAGAATTACTGACAGACAGGATGGGGCTGCTGTTCTAGCAGGCAGGTTAGGAATTGCCAGTCTGAGATGGTGATTCTTGAGAAGAGTCCCCAATGATGAGTTTTAAAGCAGTCATGCTGAGATCTGGGGTATCAGAGAGAACTTCCCAGCCAGAGGAAAAGCAAGCATAAAAACCATAAAGTAAGAAGGTGTTAAATTTTATCAATAATCACTTAATGGCCTGAATCACTTAGTAACAGAATGGTTGGAGATGATTTCAAAGAGATGGAAAGGTCACCATCATGTGTGTTTTGTTGTTAGTTAGAAACTACTAGAGGGTTTTATCACAGCACTCTAAAAAATGGAGTTGCAAAAGCAGTACAGGGAGTTCCCAAGTATCCGTCACCTAACTTCTTCCAATGTTAACATCTTATGTAACCATACAATGATTAAAAATAAGAAATAACTAAGATTTTACCAGTTTTTTAAATAATGCCTTTTTTCCTCTTCAAGGATCCCTTGTTGCATTGAGTTGTTGTGTCTCCTTAGACTCCTTTAATCTGTGATAGTTCCTTAGTCTTTACTTGTCTTTCATACCCTTAACATTTTGAAGAATAACTGTGAGCTACTTTTGTAGAATGTGTCCTCAATTGTGTTTGCTGTTTTCTCATAATTAGGTTGAGGCTATACATTTTGGAAAGAATACCACAGAAATGATTTTCTTTTTTGTGCATGGCCATACCAGAGGGAACATGATACTATTACATCTTATTACTGATGATGTTAACCTTGAACATTTAGTTAAAGTATTGCCTGTTGAGCTTCTCTACTGTACAGTGTCATTTGTTAACTAAACATCACAGCCACAAGTATATCTTGGAAAGAATGAGATATAATAAATCTAACAGATAAAATATGAGTCATAAAATACTGTGGAAAAGATGTTATTGTGTTCAGGATGTAATATATGCTACTAAAACCACAATTTATAATATTTTGTTAAAATGGATGCCTGAAATATACATTTTTGAACAGTATTCTTTCATACGTCAATGCCTTTTAGTTTACTCATTTTGTCTAGACCTATCATGTCGCAAATGTTTTGATCCATAGTAGTTCTAGTACATCTAGAATTTCTAGCCCAATTAGAAACCCCTCCATTATACATTTTTATACATTTTAATAGATATTAACAATTTTTAAATTGGGTAAAGAGTTATTAATTTGAAATGCTGGTTGGAAACAACAATTATTCAACTTTATGGAGCCTACCATCTCTTTGGTATGTATTGTATCCCTCTATTTCAAAAAGGATTTAGATTGCAAGTTTGCACTGAAAGCACAGGGCACATCCCTGTGAAGTCTATAACACAATTAACAAAGTCACCAAGAATCTCCCTGAGGTAAAAAAAAAAATAAATTAAATTAAATTATGTTCTTTCTCTGAGTTCTCAGCTGGAGAGAAAGAACAAAACAACCTGTTCATTGTTCTCAATAGAAATTTGGATCTACTCAAGGACTGAATATTAATCATGTTTTACAGGAAGAACAGCAGCAGGAAGCTTTTATAGCTGAAAAAAAGTGAACATAAATTGGTGCACTTCACAAAATTTAAGAGTTCTGAAAATGACTCATCAAGCAACCATGTCAGTAATGCCTGGTTATTACCAGCTGTCTGGTTTGGGTGTCAGACTGTATTCTTGAGCTCCAGGTTGAGGGAGGAAATCTCCTCTTTAGACTAGACCTTAACTTAAACTTGTTGAGATTAAGCCAATACGGAGATAGAGATTGGGGTGTTCTAGGAACACATGGATAGTGCTGTGCTCTCAGCTATTAGTTGCCTTGTGGAAGGAACAGATTTGTCTTAACTCTCTTTGCTGTATCCCAACACGATAGAAGAAGCTCTGCCTGTATTGGTAGGACTTCAACTTGGTATAGCATATTTCTAGAATACACATACATGCAGGTGGTAATTAAATTTACACACATATATGCACTTAAATGTGATGCACATGTATTGCCTTCTGATGCTTCACATTTAATATGTTACACAATTTAACCTTTATATAATTTGACTTTTCATTTATTCTCTTACCTATCTAAACCAACTATAGACTCATTGAGAGCAGGGATTATGTTTCTTATTCTTTGTATTTCCCCCAGGATCTAAATTGAACTGGAATTCAGATACATTCTGAATTTCAAATTAATTTTTAAAATACATGATATTCTTCTTAGAAAGAAATATCATGAGCAAAAAAAAAAAAAGAAAAAAGAGAGAGAGAGAGATATTAAGATGAAGCATTTCCCACAAGCTAACCTTGTGCTTATTGGAACCAAATGGCAAACTTCTTGGACAGGCCTCACAATTGTTGGTATGTATGTGGTCCTCACAGATGTGCTGGGCATAACATCATTCTTCCTGGGCCATAAAAGCAGGTGATGCCTTCTTTTGGTTTTCCCTTTCCATTGGATATCACCACTAACAAAATCACTTTAAAAATGTGTGTAAAATACAATAAAGGCCATATATGACAAATCTTCAGCTAACATTATACTTAATGGTGAAAAATTAAAAACCTTCCCTCCAAGATCAGGAACAGGGCAAGGCTGTCCTACGTCACTTTCTTTACTATAACGTTAGAGGCCTAGCGAGTGCAATCAGACAAGAGAAAGATATAAAAGGCATCCAAATAGGAAACGAAGAAGTCAAACTGTCACTATTTGCTAATGACATGATTCTCTATATAGAAAACCCTAAAGGCTCCATAAGAACACTACTAGAAACGATAAGCAAATACAGTAAAGTCTCTGGATACAAAATCAACATTCAAAAATCCATAGCATTCCTATACTCTAATATATGAAAAGTCAGAAAAAGAAGTGGAAAAATAATTCCTTTTGCAATTGCAAAAAAAGACTAAAATACCTAAGAATAAATCTAACAAACATGTGAAGGACCTATATAATGAAAACTATAAGACCCTCTTAAAAGAAATCAAAAAGATACAAAGAAATGAAAAAATATTCCATGTTCTTAGATTGGAAGAATCAACATAGTTAAAATGACCATATTACCTAAAGCATTATACAGATTTAATGCAATCTCCATCAAAATCTCACTTGCATTTTAAAGAAATAGAACAAAAAAAATCATCATATTTGTATGGAAGCACAAAAGACTCAGGATTGCCAAAGCCATCTTGAGAAAAAAGAACAAGGCTGAGGCATCATTCTCTCTTGACTTCAAATTATACTACAAAGCGACAGTAATCAAAACAGCATGGTATTGAAGAAAAACAGACACACAGACCAGTGGAGCAGAATCGAGAGTCCAAAAGTAAACATGTATTTGTGTGGGCAAATAATTTTTGACCAAAAAGTCAAAAACAGACAGTGGAGAAAGGAAAGTCTCTACAATAAATGGTGCTAGGGAAATTGGAAGGCCACATGCAAAAGAATGAAATTAGACTGTTGTCTATCACCATACACACAAAATTAACTTAAAATGGATTAATGACCTGAATATAAGACCTGAAACAATAAAATGCATAGAAGAAAACATAGAACTAAACTCACTCAAGGACCTTGGACTTAAAGATAATTTTATGAATTTGATCTCAAAGGCAAGGAAGTAAAAGCTAAAATAAATGAATGGGACTACAACAAACTAAAAAGCTCAGCAAAAGGCATTGTCAACAAGGTAAAGAGACAACGATCCAAATGGGAAAATATATTTGCAAGCAACACCTCCAATAAGGGTCTAATACCCAAAATACAAAGAACTTATATGACTCAATAACAAAAACAAATGATCCAATCAAAAAATGGGCAGAGGATCTGAACAGACACTTCTCCCTTGAGGACATACAAAGGGCTAACAAATATATGAAAAAATGTTCACCATCGCTAGCTATTAAGGAAATGCAAATCAACACCACAATGAGATACCATCTCACCCCTGTTAGAATAACTATAATCAACAGGACAAGTAATAACAAATGCTAGAGAGGATGCGGAGAAAAAGGAACCCTCATACACTGCTGGTGGACTGCAAATTGGTACAGCTACTATGGAAAACAGTATGAAGGTTCAAAGTTAAGAATTGATCTACTATATGATCCAGCAATCCCTCTACTGGGTATTTACTCTAAAAGCTTGAAAACCCATATCCAAAAAGATATTTGCACACCGATATTCATAGCACCATTATTCACAGTGGCCAGGACATGGAAGCAACCAAAGTGTCCTACGATAGATGATTGACTTAACCTGTGGTACATATATACAATGTAATATTACTCAGCCATAAGAAGAGATGAAATGCAGCCATTTGTGACAACATGGATGGACCTCAAGATAATCATGCTAAGTGAAATAACCCAGACAGAAAAAAGATGAAAAATCACATGATATCACTTATATGTGGGTTATAAACCTAAAAGCAACGATTGAACAGGACAAACAAACATCATGGATATGGACTATAGACTAGTGGTTACCAGAGGGCAGAGGGTTGGGGGTGGGGGGAGGTAGACAGGGTAAAGAAAGTCAAATATGTGGTGACGGAATGAAATCTAACTATGGGAGGTGAATACACAGTGTTAACATATATAAGTCTTATTGTTAAAGTGTACAGATGAAACTTATTGGATTTCATTAACCAATATCACCATAAAAATTATTTAATTAATTTTTAAAAGGCATACAAAATATAAAGCAATCAAAACATTGTTATTGAGAGTCTATTTTTTACAAAGACTATTTCTCAGAAGTAGGTGTTATTAAATCAAGAAGAGAACATCATAGCACCAAAACTGGAAATCACTGTTGTGTGTTAATATGACTTATTTGCAGTGTACTTATTTGGAAATAAGCTTTAAGATTGAGTTCTTTAAAGGGGATATCTTACTAATTTAATTATTCTAGACACAAGAATTATGACTCTAATTAATAAGGTAGGCACTATTGAGTTTAACAATAATACATTAGAGTGGTGTTTCCCAAACTTCACTCCTTAGTATACCAGTTTCTGGCAAGAAGTCAGTAAGTGTTCAATGAAAACAATAGTTCAATGAAAACAATGATTAAGCAAGTTTGGAAAATGGTACCCACTATATCACTAACTTGACTAATTCCCAATGCATGCAATTATAGTAATGATACTGAGAAGCCCTTCTGTTAAATCTGCTTAGCTTTGTCTAAGTCAGTGTTTCCCAAACTAGTTTGCCTGAAGATCATCACCGTCCCCTTTTATTTTAATGATTTATCAACATGTCAAAGTGCATGTGTTCCAAAGAGCACAATTTAGAAAAAGCTCCTCAAAGAGCTTATTCTTTAATTCAGCTTGTTTGTTTGTTTGTTTGTCTATCTGTTTACTTATTTGTTTTTTGAGGACAATAAAAGGATTCATTAAGCAAAACCACACCTGTTTTCTTAAAGAGAACAGGACATTGGTGTCACGGCTAGTCTCCCCTTCCTAAAAAGCAGGTCATAAACTGTTACCGGTGGGTAAAAGAATAGTTCCTGTTCTATCTCCCATTATCTTTTCTCTTTCTCTCTTCTATTCATTGGTCTTGTATATCCCTTTATTTGTTTATTTATTCATTTTGTGATGGAGTGTTTATTTTTAGTTTCTCTTCTCATGTTACTAAATGTAGAAAAGTTATTTATATTTCCTTTAGTAACCACAGAAAAAAACTTGCTGTTTATTGCTGAATTGCTTAGAACTTGTCTATATTCTATCTGAAAGATCAACATTTTATGATGTTTGGGAGAAAGGGGAAAGAAAGATATACTACCTGCTCTGTTAATAATATCTTTTTTCTTTATCCTCTGGGATATTCTGTGATGATTAATAACCCATGTCTTCAACTTCTTTCCTTAACCGGCTTCATTGCTTCACCTCATAAACATGTTCAAGTCTTCATTACGGTAATCAGACAAACTCTCTTGACTCTTGAGTATAGCATTATTTCTCATTATATTCTCAGCAAAATTTCTAAGAAAAGGTTATTTTTACTCATTTCCCTGCACCTCCTGTTTTTATCCTGCTTGATCTTTCTGCTGTAGCTGACATGTTAACCAGAACCTCCAGGAACTCTCTACACTCTTAGTTTTAGTTACATCACATCTTCTAGGTGATTCTCATTCTTAGTCACTTTGTGAGATTCTTTAAATCTGTCCAACCCTAAATTTGGTGTTCCCTGGTACATATTCTTGCTCTCTTTTCTCACTCTATTTGTTCTTTCCAGAGACTTTATCCCATTCTCAAATATTTAGCCTTGACTTGTTCACCAAGATTTGTAATTATCTAGCTGTACCATGAGCATCTCCCTTATGTTTTAGACTTACATCATCAAATATCTCCCAGACACCTTTATCTGTATATTCCACATAAACTTACACTCGGCATAGTCATAGTAGAACTTTCCACCTCTTCCACCTACCTCATAATGATTTACTTTTCTAAGTGTAATAGTTACAACAGTTGGCGGTGACATTATAATGTTTGTTATACCAAAAGGAAATCTGTGTTTTATCTTCATTTGGTCAGCCTCTTCTCTTTTCTTTCTCTCACTTGAGACATTTAAAAGTGACTTGGCACTTTCAATTTTATCACATTACCATACGGAATAGCCTCCGAACTTGTGGTCTGATTCATTCAAGCTCAGCTGCTGAACTAATCTACCTGAAACACATATCAAGTCAAATCATTGCTCTGCTTAATGCCTACCAGCCAAAATCCAATAGGAAGCTATTAACTACAGTAACAGTTCTCTTTAAGGTGGTCTGTGAATTCTTCACGTTTTCTACTTATCTATACAAGGCTAGATTTTCTTCATATACTTCAAAAAAATCAACATAATACAGAAGATTGAATACATCAACAGGTATAAGAACCCAACTATCTTTTCTTAAGCCAGACATTAAAGAGATTTGCAAAATTGTAAAGCAATGCCACTGTTTTCACTAAATTTGATTCTTGTTTTAGAAAAATATAGTTGCTCTTCATAAAAATAGGTTATTTATGTTAACATATAATAATTCATTATTTTTTAAAATAAATATGAATTAAATTTTTAGATGCATCAGTTATAATTTCTAACAGTAAATATAGATTGATGTAACCTTTATGATGCAAAGTTCTTTAGGATCCTCAACTATTTTAGCAGTGTAAGGCAGTCCTGAGACTGAAACCTTGTAAACTTCTGATCTAAAGATTACAATAAAAGTTATTTAACATGCAAATGGTCTCTCACCTATTTAATGTATTTATTTTTTCAGAATTTTAAAAAAATTATATTACACCTGATCCATACCAATTAATTATGAAGTCACCTTCTTGAGAAAGGATTTCTCAAACTCCAGTCCAGATTAGGTTATTTCTTTTCTGTGCCCCAAATGTCATGAAATAACTTGCCCCTATATATCTCTTTCTAAGGATCATCAACCCTTGAAGAAGATACTGTGTTTTATTCAACTTTATATTCTCAACCCCTAGACCAGTGATTCAAGGTAATCAGTAACTGACTGCTCACAAATTGAAGACAAGTCTAGGACTGATTTTCAAGAAGGTTTTGGATTTTCTGAATGTTTTTCTTTCTACTGTACTCACGTGGGAGCAGTCTCAAATTCTCCCACTTCATGATCACAAATCGTCCATTTCGTATACTTATTCACTCATTTATTCATTCAACAAATACTGAATACTTACTGTATTTCAGACACTGGGGTAGGCGCAAAGTTTTCAATGGTAAAACAAACACACATGTTCTCTTTACATTTGTAGCAAACTGTCTATAAAGACAAAGTTCTATTGCACAGACAAATGCACAAATAAATATATAATTGCAAATATTCATATGCGTTCTATTAGAAAGGCTCAAGAGGGGCAAATTTTCTTTTGATAGTTTAGGCAATCCAAGAAGGATTCTCTCAAAGGATGATGTTTAAGGTTAAACTGAAAAGATAGAAAGAAATAGCCAGATATAGAGTAGATGAAAGAGCAGGAGGTGTGAAAGCCCTGAGGTGGTAAGGACGTGGTCTCGTTTGAAGAGCTAAAAGATGATTGGTATGGCTGACGTGGCATGAACGAGGGGCACAATGGCTTGACTGATTGTTGCAGATGCCAAAGCATGCAGGACCTTGTAAGTAAAATCATAACTTATCACTCAAACTGGGATATTGTGGGGATGAAAGGGAATGGTCAGAATAAAAACTTAGTCAATTAATATAAATAAGACTGTCTTTGGCAAAGCAAGACTTATGGTTATCTGACTTACATGACATTTTTAGGTGATAAGATTTTATTTCAAGGAAAATGGGAAGCTATTCAAGGTTATAAAATTACTCTAGTTGCTATTTGGAAAATGGAAACTGAGAGAGTAAAATTAAAAATAGAAAGAACATTAAGGAAGTTCTTGCAGCATTCTAGGTGAGGCAATCATGACTCAGGTTAGGGTGGGTATGAAAAGGTTTGAGATCTATTTGTAAGTAAAGTCAACTAGGTTTGGTAAATTGGGAGTGGTGGTTTGAGGGATAGGTAAGAGTAAAGAATAATTCTATGTGTTTTGGCTGAGCAAGTGGGCAGACTGTGTGGGGTCTTATATTGAAAAGGATGTCTTTGGAAAGAGTAGGGTAATAAGTTGGGAAAAATGGGGCAGAAATCAAAAATTCAGTAATTTGAATTTCACATTTGCAATTTCTATGGGACATTTAAATGGAGAAAGATGAAAGCTTGCCCTTGTAATTACAAGTCTGAACTCAGAAAAAAAATGGCCAGCCAAAAATATTAACATGATAGTCAGCGGCACAGAGATAGCATATAAGTAAAGTAAGGTTCACAACATTTCCATGTACCTCTTTATCCACTTTAAAAGCTGATACAATTCTTACCCTCCCCCATCTCATATTTGTGATGTAAAGACAGGTTAGAAATTGGCTTCTAACTTTAAATTTTAAAAGCTTTACTATCTCCTATTTTAGTGCAACTTTAACAACTGAATTCATTGTGTCTTTTGAGAGAATTTGTCTTTGGATAGAACTTGTACTACAGAGTTGTGATATTCCTAAAGGTTTGAGAATAGGTCACTTCTAGAAAAATTAAATTACTTTGTAAGTATATGAGTGAGGTCAGTTATTATCTGAAAAGTCTTTATAAGGAAGGAATCTGTTTAGCAGTGAAATATCAGGCTCTAATTTTTATTTGATAAATTTGGACTTAGTAAACTAAGTTTTCATGAACAGGTAAGACTGGAATTTTGTTTTTAAAATTGATACAGTTTTTTTCTCTATGGCAAAGGGCCTACCAGTCTGTCTAAGTCAATATGATTTCATTAATTATGGGTGGGTCTCTTTCCACTTTTAGACTTGAAGCTAAAATTGAAATGCTTAGGTCATTAATCTTTGTACTTCCAAGTTCATGTAAGAACTCATGCCTGTGGAATTCTCTAACCAAATTAGTGATTTCAAAAGTTTTGGAGAATATTCTACTAAATCTCCTAAGGGCTTATTACTTTTCCATCGGTACATATAACACACAAATAAAAAAGAAATACCAATAATTTGCTAACAGAACTTAGTCTTGATCTACTTTTACTGTTACATGGAGATGGAAGGCATGTATGCTTGAAAAAAGATGTCTGACTATATATTTTACACACTAGTTTCCAGGTGTTCCTAGACATGTGGATTTGAAAGTAATGATATATTACGAAAATTTTTATCTATTCCTTGAAAATTTTGCTAAAAAAATATCATGGTTCTAGCTAAGGAAATAAAATATATACATGTATATGTGTGTATAGACATATATATGTATGTATATGTGTAAAACTAAGAGTTGCTAGGCCCAAGAAGCTTGCTTCACAAGTATTTTCTCTTTCCAATCTGAATTTAGGAGAGAGAGAGGATTCTCATCATTTCCATCTTCTTTGGAACCCTGCGTATAAGAGATCAGAGAGGCAAACGGTAAAACGCTTATTAGCTGTGCTGCTGATGGTGAGATGTCCATGATCTCTAAGCTACAGCAGTCCAGGGAGCCAGTAGCGTTCCAGCAATAATTTTTCTGGCTGGCTCACCAATTGTGGAAATTGAAAAAAATAATAATACTTTTTGTCCCACTTCTAAGTTGCTTACAACTGGCTAATAATCAAATTAACAGAGACAGATGAATAGGAGAAAATCAAAATTTTAATACATGTACATTGTGAATTCACATAGGCATGAAAATTCCAAAGACAGTGAGGCAACATTGGGTGCATAAGACATTTTTGGATAAAGGAGAAAGATGGGGAAGGGGTATTCGGTTTCAGAGGTGAGATTGGGCAATTTACAGGTAGTTGAGGAAGAGCAGAACACACATGGCAGGCAAATTCTTGTGTGCAACTCAGAAACAATGGGACATAGCAGGTACCCAGCTAACAGGCGCCAGACCAATGTTCCTCTTATTTAGCATACTTAATTCAAATTAGGCTAAGGCAGCATTCTAAGATTTCCTTCCTGAAGTAGATTCTCTGTCTAAATCTCTTAAGCAGGAAAGTGGGGGAGGATCAAAGTTTCTTTCTGAGTTTTTTATTCCTTAATAAACAGTTTAAAATTATTGTCCCAAAAAGTAGTTTCAATGTGACAAAATTTGGGTTCCCTTCAGTATGTATATGTATGTGTAGCTGTATATGTGTATGTATATGTATATGTGCATAACTGAACGGATAGATAGCAAAACCATTGATAAGAATTTCCTCTATAGTGGAAGGTGAAAATACAGGGACACATGAAGTGAGCTTTCTTGTTTATTCTAAGTGTGTCCATAATATTTGAATTTTTCAACATCTCAATGTAGTCATGTTTCTTGTGTAATTTAAAAAGAAACAAGGAAGAAAAGAAATAAATAGATGGGTATTTTATTTAAAGGAGCAGGAGAATGGGGACGAGAAGGAGAATAAAAAGATAACTATCAAAAGTGGAAATATGGCAAAGGTATCAAAACTTGCTGCATCAATTTATTTCCCATCCAGAAATCTGATGCAAAGATCTGGACTTTTTTTATGTAATGATCTAAATTTTAGCTAGACCAAATGTTCCCAGGAGCAAATGGCTGGTTAAAAATGAGCCTTTATCTACAGGTTTTGTGTGGAGAGGAATCCACCAGATCCAAGAATTCTTTTGCTGTACTGCAACCTCTCCACCTCTAATGCTGTGCAGCGTGAAGATCCTTCAGCCCACAAGTCATCATGAACATTATACAGCTGGTCTCTGTTTTAGGCTCCCGATATTCAGATAGCTGACCTTGGCTGAAATCCTTATTCTTTTTTTATTTTATTAAGCTCTTTTTTAAAAAACAAGCTTGTGAGTACTGCTCTCCTTTTCCCTTGGGACTGGTCATCCAATCTTCATAAGTCAGAAAGTCACTCATTTAATCTTCCCGAGCACTTGTTCAAGATGCAACTCGTAGGAAAAAAATTTCCATGGCAGCTCCTCTCAGAGAAGAAAAACACTCTAAACCCAGGGGAGAATTTCTCTGTATTATATACCTCCTGACCTCCAGATTAGGACATTCATTATGGAAAACACTTGGAGAAATTCCCTCAAGGGTTGAGTAGGCCCTTGCTACCAGGAATATGATACTGGAAAGAATGAATATTAGGCGGCTGAAATGGAAATGGGTTTCATTTCTGACAACAAAATTCTTGTTATTCCTTTGTCTCCCTCTGCTCTCATTCCCTTCTTCCTTCTTTCTCTTTTCCCTCTTTTCTTCCTTTCTATTTTTTTCTTCATCTTATGCCCAAGTGCCTACCAGCTTTTTGTTTCTAGGAGGCTGTCTATCCCAGAGCATGTGTGACTTTTGGGAATGAAGCCCACTGACATTTCTCAAAGCCTCCTTGGCATTGCTTCTCAGAATGAGTCAGGACCCTCACAGCAGGGGATAGCGTGCAGCTCTGAGTCATAAACTAGAACACTCAGATTTAATCTTACAGGCCACTTGAGTGATTTGAAGGAATTCTCAAGGAGCATTTTGCCCTCATAGGTGAGTCCAAGTGCTCCTTGAAACTGCCAGTCTCTCTTGTCCTTCACTTCTTGCCCAGGGGCAGGTTGGATATCCTTAACCACACTCTTTAGACAAAGATAGTGCTGCTTCTTTGCCTCAGATACTAAGAATAAAAGAGTTTGAAAATGCCCAATCACCATACTGCCACCACCTCACAGCAAAAACATGAAGGAGGAGGAGAAAAAAGATGAGAAGGAAAAAAAAGAGAAGAAAATATAAAAACTCTGTAATCTCCTTAAGGTCACCAAATATTGTATATACAGTATAGTGATAATTGACACTTATTAACACAGACTGTTAGGTCTTCCTGGATATTTGGAGCTGGTATTTAATGTTTCTATGGAGAAACTATTCATTGAGAAAAAAAGAAATTCTATTCATTTATATTTTAGTGTAAAATTTGTTCAGAATTTTAGGTTGATAAACTGAAATGTATTACATTTTCAAGGCAAAATGTCCTAGTCTTTATCTTCTAGGATCCTGTGGAGTGCGTCATTCTCTGAGTTTATTTGCCTTGTATCAGTGACTTCCTTAACCTAATACGCCATTGACTGAATATGGAACTGAACTTTTTAGAAGTAAATTTTTTGTTTGATACATTTTTGATAAGGACTGGCTGTTGAACAAAAATACTTGATATCGGACTCGAGAAATTTCCCAAATTGTTCGCATGAAAGATTTTAAAGGTGCATGTAAGCAAGGTTATTCAAGTGTAATGTAAACTACGTACCACAAATTTCCAGATCTTCTGTAGAACAAAGATGACAAAGTTATTTCAACTGAATTAAATCAAGTGATTTTAGGTTAGTTACCTTAACTATACTTGGGATTTTGAGTCCAGTACTTTATCTTCAGTGCAATTCTCACCCTCTCTTTATTAAACTAAGAGCCAGAGAATCACTTGTCAACTTGAGAAAACCCACCTGGAAATATCCACTAACTTTCATTTCACACCAAGCAGAAGAGCTGGCTTTGTTAAGGAGGTTGAAGTTTTAGGTACATGCTTAAGCATTTGGAAGTGTGCTCATCCCCCAGGCAACCAAAAGCATAATATATATAAATTTTTTGCTCTGGGTTCTTTAAGCGCTCTGGGTTTGCACTACAAATAGCAATTATTTTAATAGAACTATATAGAATAGAACTGGTCACCATGCCATAACAAGGACTCTTTTGAGTTCTACTTTTATTCGAAGTGACTAAGAGAATCAGAAAGGAGTCAGCATCATTACTTATTGTTCTTAAATTTTAAAAAATGAATAATATTCATGATCTTTTCAGAAAAGAATTGATACACCATAATATTCATAATCTTTTCATTGTCCCCAGCTTCGGTTATCTAGTTCTCAGTCTGTTTATGAATGCCCTTTGGAGGAAGCCCAAATCTGTGTTCAGAACTTATCTCAGGGAACATCTGTCTCATGAATCTCCATCTAATCTTTTTCACCTTGGTTGAGGTGACTCTAACCTTATCATCGATAAATCATCAGTTGTTCTATTAACCATCTACATTACCATTTAGGAATCAGTAAAGGCTGAAAATCTGGATATATGCCTTTGCTATTTCAAAGTCTCAGGATGATGATTTCTACTTGTGTTTTGAGGTCCAACCAATAATTATTTCTAAATTCGAACAATATTAGGAATGCCATCTCATTCTTTGACTTTGGACAAATGATCCTGCGCATAGATGGGGCAAAGTTCCAAAAAAGTTGGAGGGGTAGGGATGGAGCCTCTTTCTCAGCCTTAGCAGAATCCCTGACTGTGGAAGGCAAAGCAGTCACTGTTTTTACAGTACAACAGTGACAGCATAACCAACTTATGATTTTTAAAGGTTTCCCTGCTTTTGTCTTAAAGACAAATTTAAAAAAATAGACATCTGTTTTTTCCCAACCGGTTGGAAAGAATTAATGAGGAGCAGGGAAATCTGATAAAAAGAGTGATGGCTTGCTTGTAAACAGGGAAAGTTTCTGCTTTTGTATGGGTTGAGTTGGTCAATATTGTGGGAAAACCTGATAATTCTCCTTACTTGCCTATATTAGGAGAAATATTCTGGCTAGGTTTGCCTCTAAGTTTAAATAAACTATCTCAGGAAACTGTGGATGATGCTCTGGCTGTTTACAGAGATGGTTGGAAAATCTTTTACAAGGTATTTTGATAAAATTGACTGTTATGGGTGAGGATCACAGCTGTACAATGGTCCTTCTAAAAACCATAAGATCAATGAGATATTTCTGATGGTTGAAATAAGATGTTTCTTATTATGACCTTTTGTGGGACTATTTATTTGCTGGTCATGAAAACTCTCATAGAGCGTGTCCAGGCACACTTTGCCTACATCTTCCTTCAAATGGAGTAAAATGGATTTCTCAGAAGTCTACCAGAAGCTCCAACTGGAAATAATGAATAGGAAATAAGCCATACTTAAATTGAATTTTGGTTGTTTTCTTAAGAAGGTAGATTACTAAAGCGAGTATCATGGAGATTCCGTACAAAACATAGTTCAACAGAACTACTGAAGGATTAAAGCACTCTAATACTGTGTGCTGTTAGCCTCATAGTGGCTTGAGTTTGCATTTTGAGTCTGACTGTACTTCCTTTCGCACTTTTTAATATCTGTCTTTGAATACTTATCTCTTTTGGTTTGTGTCTAAGTAATGCATATACTCATACCCCAACTCCTTTATTAGTCAGTAATACCCAGGTTGGCTGGACACAATCTGAATTGCTTTTCCTTACTCATTAGATACTTTTAGTAAATGAATTGTTAGTGAGTGTAAAATAGACACTGATCTAAGTATATTCTCTTTCTTCTAAATAGAAAGACACACATTTATATGGAGAAGAATATGTTGATGACTATAGGTAAAATCTTGAGACCGGCAATGTCCTTGTTAAATGACGTTTAAATCCTTTTAGAGAAAAATTTTCTATTATAGGTTTTTTAAAATTTCAAAAAGTAAGATAAACAGAAAGAGTAAGATTAGCCAATTTGGGGAAGCTATCTATATTTAAGCTTATTCTCTCTTAAAACAGAAAAGTCAGTCTAAAAAAACTTTAAAATACTATCAAAATACTACTTAAGCTTAACTATGAGTTAATAGTTATAGTTAGTAGTTAATTGAAACTGCAAATCTGTGATATATCCAGGGACATTCTGAAAACTTAAATTTGATTTCTTTTTTGAATTGATCTCTTTTTTTCCCTGGCCTAATGAAATTGCCAAAGAAAAGTAATATAATCTATAACTGATATAACATTATGAATAGAACTAACACCTAAAATAATTTTTATCTAACTTGTAGCTCTCAAGGATAAATGTCCTCAAAATGCTGAAAGCACAATTCATTTTGGCTATCAGACTTTCAGGTCTATTGTGTCCAACAGTTGGACAGAATTTATGCCCTGTTTAGACAGATACCAAGTTAAAAGAAAACATCCCAAGCACCTTTTTGATCTAACTTTAAAAATCATTGTCAATGTTAAGAACACAGAAACTGTAGATTGTGAGTTGTTTATTATGCTAGAAGGAGTCCTCTGTGTTGTATTGTTTGTGTGGTATGAAGCAATATTGTATGCTTATTGTCCCTTTGGGATCCTCATGAAAAAGAGATATTTTATCCTCTGCTTATGCCCATAAATGAATTCTGAAAAGAAAATACAATATGTAAAGCCAAACCTGGCTCCAAATTCATGTTTCGTGCCTTCCTTTGGCTATGGATGAAGTTACTCATACTTATCAGAGGACCAAATTTGGTCTGCCATTATTAGATCTCAGGCAAAATAGTAACAGGACACCACAAGTGGTTTTTACCGACAGGTTGTCTCCCAGCCTACTGACTGCCTGGAAAGTGTTCTTTACCTTATCTATGAGGTAAGGGAACTTATAATACCATAAAAAGAAGTCAGATCCTTGAGAACTGGAATCAGATCACTAGTTCATGTAGGAGAGTTGGTTAAATACATCTGTTTAAAACTACATTTTTATCTCCAAAGTGAAGTTTGAAGAACTGAAATTTATTTTATTTTACTTATCTAAATAAATCAGGAATAACTTGCCTCCCATGAAGGAAACCAAATATGCAAGAATTTAGCCACTTGACATAACTGTGACATCATTGCAAGCCAGACAATAAGAAAGGACAATGGAGATGGAAAGTCAAGTTGAAATTATATTGTTTCATGACTGAAAACATGCCATTTATTTCCTGTTTGGGCTCTAGCATCTTCCGTCCATGTGCATCAGTTTTGTCTGATTCTTTCCTATTTTTCCAGATTGTTCAGACATTTGTGTCTGATGTCTGCCGTCAATACAATTACCTTGTTGGGGGGTAAATAAAATTTGCTTTGAAGCCATGAACATCTGAACCAAAATTCTGACTCTCCTACTTGTTAGCATGTGACTTTAGACGAGAGTTTTCTGAGCCTTGCTTGTTTTATAAAAACATTATAAATTTTACATAATAGCTATCGGACATCCAAAACGCAGAGTGATTTCATGGAAAATGGGGATATGAAAGCAGATCACCATTCTAAAATATATTTTGAGAAAACTAATTTATTAAAAATACTTGTGTTAATTTTTTTTAAGATAAAAGATTAAAACTGGAAAGTATTTCATTAATACTTTTTGTTAATCTTAAGACTTTTAGCACTTGTTATTTATAATGTATTAGCATAATTAAAGTTTTATTTGTTACTCAAAAACATCAAACTGATCCTTGACACTCATGTGAAAATATTGGTCAGATATTACTAATTTTAATTTAAACTTTAAACTTGAAATAATCTAAAGTTTTATTTATTTTTATTGAGATATAATTGACATAGAACATTATATTAGTTTCAAATGTATAACGTAATGGTTCGATATTTGCATATGTTGCAAAACAATCACTGCAGTAAGTCTAGTTAACATCCATCACCATACATAGTAACAATTTTTTTTCTTGCGATTGTCTATATATTTTAAGTTAAGTTCTATCACACTTTTGAGATCTACTTTCTTTGCAACTTTCAAACACAGCATTCGAGATTATTAACTCTGGTCCCCCTGCTGCACATCGCATCCCATGATTTATTTAAAAAGTGATTTAAAGTTTTAGATATTAAAAAATCAAAAAAGAAATCAAAAAAAGACATCTATGAAAATATAACTGAAGATTCTTATAAGCTCTTTTTATTTTTCTTCTAAGGAAATCTTTCTCAGAAGCTTAGAACACTTTTGTCAAGAATTTGTACAGTATCCATTATATTTTGAAATCTGCTAAAAATTTAGCTCAAACCAACATTTCAATTGTATACAAGGCTGAAGGATGGAGATTGATTCAGCAGGTTTAAACATTATATACTGAGGTATTTAGAGCAAATGGGAAAAATACATCTTTAGATTTTCTATGAAGATTGAAGTGGTGTATTTTGGCCTGTCCCCCCACTCCCTTCCACCATTCAAAGTATCTCAGAGTATAAATAACAACCTGTCAAGTATCGAATAATGTTGGAGTAGAATTGTGCAACAGTAATGTCAAACTCCTGGAGTGACAGTTTTAGCTGAGTATTTCAAGGGTAAGTAACATCAATGTTTTTTCTTTCTATACTGACTGGAAAAAACTGAAAGACCGAACTATTAAGATTTCACAACCTCTTTCAGTGGAAAAGGATCCATATTATGGAAACAATCTCTTACGATTCTGGTCTGTGTTCATGTACTTGCTTTCTATGGATTTGTATAAATTTACATTATAACAAATGAAAACAATTCACACTACTTTCAATACTGTAGACATCTATTTTGTTTCCTTTGGTGATTGAAAAGCATATCTGGGTCTGGATGCATGTGCTTTTGAACTGCAATTTGTCAACTTTGTTTTGACAGATGGCATTTGTAAGTTTTGATTCAATGCTTGTCTTTTTTTTTTTTTTTTTTTTTTTATAAAAGCTTCTTAAAACTGTATGCCTTTATCAGAAGTTACCCTTCGGGTATTTACAAGTGCCATGGTTTACAGTCCTTCTAGACTGATGATATTCACATGCAGGAAACAATGCAAGGAAAACAGGATTTGCACGGCTCCGACTGCACTGGCTCAAGAATTCCAGGAAGTGATTGTACTTTATGAAACCGTCTGTGCTCTAGATTGTCTATAGCTTTTAAGGTCAAGTCCTATCACACTGAGTTTGCAATGCCTTTTTGTAACAACGAGGAGTGTTTATGAAGCTGAGTACATGCTGTATTGTTTACCAGGCCACACGGTTTAAAGGTGCGATATCCCAATCTGTTGTTCAGGATGGCACTGGGAATCCATCACGGCTTTTCTGACAAGGCTTGGGATCAGTTCAAAGAATCACTGGCAACAGTGACTACGCCACAGTCCAGGGCATGGAGAAAGTCACGAAGCTCAAAGCCCCCTGACAGGGAGACAGGCGAGAGTGGAGAAGATAAATGTGGGGAGTGCTGTGAGTTTATGTTACAAGATTTCGGGCTTCCTGGTGTGACTGAGAAGTCTCCTTGGGGGGAGAAAGGTGCAGGCGTACAGTAACTGCTGATTCCAAGAGTGCGGAAAGGAGGGTGAGACAACAATGGAATTTACTTTGTAAGAAAGCTGGGAGGCAGCCAGGCATTCCAGGGCCTTGCTCTCGAATTCTTTGATTTCTCTACAGTGCATAATGACTAGAGACTCCTGATGCCGTGGGCTCAGGGATTCTGGAGCCGTACAGTGGACACTCAGACTGCTCCAGGGCAAAGGTGGTATTGCCTATTAACCTCACTCCACCACTGGACCACATCTCTTTGTAGCTGCCAGATTACATGTGACTGACCAGACCCTTTCTTGTTCCCTGTTTCATGAAAGATGTTGAAAACTAGGTTGAACAAGCAATAAATCCATAAGCCATTGTTAAGGGATGCTACAGCAATTGGATCATGCTGAGCCACATCCTTTCAATTTAGGACTGTTTGACTTGCTATCTAGACTTAAGTGATCTATCTTTCTGTAGATAGTCACATGCTTGCACCAAAATGATGGTAGGTTAGGGTCAAACGTGAAGGCACTAATGTTTAAATACTGAACTGAATGAACCTTGATAGATGATTGCTGATGTCAGAATAATCAGTATAAATTTAATGAAGCCTGTTATTTAATAAGTAAAGTAACTTCTCACTAAGGACTATTTCCTTCAGGGTGGAAAAATAAATGGGCAACAGTGAGATAATTTTCATCCAGGTTCACATTAGGTATTCCAGTACTGGTTTTAGATGTCTGGTTTTGTGATGGAGGGTTGCATTTTGTTGAATAAATTTTATGTTATTTTTAAATTTATAGGCATCTTGAGGTTCATCTTAAATGAATAGGTACTCTGTGGGCAAAATTACACTTCTCTTTAAACCTTTATAAAAAATAATAAAGCTTTTATAAAGAAGAAGTGCTCCGAATGCATGATCTCTAAGGACTTTCACAACTATAAAGATAGAATTTATAACAGGTGGCCTCTAGAGAAAGAGACTCTTTGGAGACAGAAACAAAAGCCTTCCTGGGGGACTGAGGAAAAAGTACATATGAGAAAAAGAACCAAGGTATAAAAATTTGAGGATTAATACTCACATAGGAAAAAATACTTTATATTTATATAGCACTTTAAACAGTGGTTCCACATTCATCAATCCTTGGGAAAAAATCCTGGGAGGTGATATTATCATTTTCCACGAATAAGAAAACCAAGGCTTATAAAGCTTAACTGACTTGCTAAAGGTACAGAGTAATGAAGACTTGATTATTAAAATAAATCAGCCTCTCGGACTACAAAAGTAGGCCTCCTTAAATAGTCAAAATGCAAAAGCAGTGGTGCCTAATAAAATAGAATTTCAACTGACAGCATTTTCGTTCCTGTTTTTTTTTGCTATATCATGTTCTGTTTTCTCCATGCTTTAGTTTGGTAAAGGTAAAAGGTCATTAGCCTTTTGTAGGAACATTTTTCTTATTTTAACTGTGCTAATTTTATTTTTCACTCCGTTAAGACAAACATACATACAAGAGAAAGGAAGTCATTAAATTATTTATTTAAGGTAAATTTGTTAAGAGAATACACACATTAGAAGTTATAAAAGTCATATTCTGTGCTTTAAAGTCCTTAACACATTGTCAGATGATGTTAATAAAATTGCCAGGTAGTTGCTTTAATTTATTCGTATTTATGCAGTTAGAGCTAACAAAAACACTATGTACAAAATATAATAATACAAAATATGTAGGGTGCAAAAGAAGTAGTTTTTATAAGGAAAATATACAAGTTTACAATTATTATATTTTTTAAAAATTACTTAAAATTAAATGAGCCCAATGCTCATTCTAAGAAATTAGGAAAGGAACAACAGACTAACCCTAAAGAAAGAAGTAGAAAAAGATAATAGAAATAAGTGCAGAAATAAAACAGAAAGTAAAATTTCATATAAATATTCAAAAGCTAAAAGTTGCTTGAAAAAAAAAAAAGATCCAGTAGATTTATCAAGAAAAAAAAAGGAGAGAATGTGTGAAAACATAACATTAGGCCTAAAAAAAAACATTGTTCCATAGATATTTAAAAAGAAATAAAAATATTATGAACAACTTCAGTTAATAAGTTTATAAACTGATGAATATATGAATTGTAGGAAACAACTTTAAAAATGACTTGAAAGTAAATAGAAATTTTCTACAAATTAAGGTCTTACAAAGGAAATATACCAGATAATTTTATTTGTGAATTCTACCAAACATTTTTACATAAACTCTTTCAGAGAGTGAAAAAGAAGGAACTCTTTTCAACATATTTATGAGACTTTATAAATTCAATATAAAAACTAGTTAAGGACAAAACAAAATAAAAATTACAAGTAAGATTATTGTAATTCACTATATTAACAAGGTAAAAGAGATAAACATATAATTACCTTATAGTCGCAAAAAAAAAAAAAAAGATGCCAGTAAAATTCAGTAAACATTTAAGATAAAATCTTTGGCAAAGAGGAAGAAAAAAGAATGTATTGAACTTGATAAAGAAGACCTGTAAAACTCTAGTGCATCATGAATAATAGTAAAAAATTTGAAACTATTTCTTTTAAAAGCATAAGCAAGACAGGGTAACCACCATCACCATTTCTTTTCCACACTGTAGTGGAAGTCCAACCATCAAGGTAAAACAATAAACAAACAAACAAATAAAACAAAACAAATACTTAAAATACTTATTTGTAAAGAAAGGAACAAATCTCTCAGATGCAAAGTTCAGGTACAAATGTAAATGCCTTTTGCAAAAGCAACAAATTATATAAAGTACATAAACATATAAGAATCAATCTAACAAATGGTATGCAAAACATACAAATTGAGAAAGCTTTTTGAAGTTTAATAAAGAATTTAACTAACGCAAAAATATATCATGTTCTTGGATAAGACAAGTCTTATTATAAAGTCGATTCTCTTCTAATAGATCTAATAGGAAATACAACTATAATAATAACTACAAAAATTTTCTTCATGAAATTTTGACAAGCTAATTTTCAAACTTGTATAAAAAATGAAAAGATAATGGATAGTCAATAGCTCCAAGGGAAGTAAAATAAGAAGGAATTTTTCCTATTAGATATTGAGATTTATTGTAAAACTATACTAATTAAGTTACTAACAATGAGATGTTGGACACTAATTAACAAATAGACCAAAGCAACAGAATGGAGAACTTAGAAACAATCCACAGACATATGGAAACTTGATTTATGATAGAGATGGTATTTGAGATCAATGGGAAAAGATAAGCTATTTTTAAAATGCTAAATTCAAATTTTAAAAACTGAAATTACACCCTCTATCAACACTATATACAAAAATCAAATTGAGAGTCAAAATTATACAATCCCAAGAAGAGAATGTAGTAGTATCTATAAACAAAACTTAAAATGTACAAACCATAAAGGAAAAGATTGAAAAATTCAATGACTTTAAAATTAAGATTTTTTTGACATGGAAGCAACCCCATGCCCTGTGATAGATGATTTGCAAAGAAGCTGTAGTACATATTTACAATGGAATATCACTCAGCCATAAGAAGAGATGAAATGCAGCCATTTGCGACAACATAGATGGAACTCAAGAAAATCATGCTAAGAGAAATAAGCCAGACAAAAAAGGTGAAAATCACATGCTATCACTTATATGTGGGATATAAACCTAAAAGCAACAAATGAGCAGGACAAACAAACAGACATGAACATAGACTATAGGCTAGTGATTACCAGAGGACTATAGAGTAGTAACTAGTGGGGTGGAAGAGGAGGAAGGAGGTAGATGAGGTAAAGGGGGTCAATATAAGGAAGTAGGGGGAGGGTGAAGTGGGTAAAGGGGATCAAATATATGGTAGCTGAAGGAAACTGGACTTTGGGTGGTGAACACACAATAGAATATACAGATGTCAAATGATGATGTACGCCTAAAAATTATATGATTGTATTAACCAATATTACCCCAATAAACTTAATTTTAAAAAATAAAAAATAAATTAAATTAAATTAAATTAAATTAAATTAAGGACTTATTTTTGGTTAAATGAGCCCACCACAAGAGTAAGAAAAATTAACTATGGAGTGAGAAAAGACAATAACCTCAGATACAATTTGTAAAAGTAAATAAACTGTATATAGTTAAAAATTTTGCCTCTCACTATCCCTACTTTATTTAAGAGCTCCAATCAATTAATAAGAAAAGAGAAACCACTCAATAGAAAACTAGGCCAAAAAAAAAAACAAAACAGGAATTTCAAAGAAAAAAACACATATCGCCTATAATAAACACAAGAAAAAACACTCTTCTTCATTATCATAGAAATGCAAATACAAGGTCACAATGAGATTTTACTTCACATACAGATTGAAAAAATTTGGGGGGGTGGATAATAGCAGATGTTAAAGAAGATTATAAGCAATGGGAACTCTTGTGTACATTTGTTCTACTACTTTGGAAAACAGTTTAGAACTGCTTAAAAATTTCAACATTTATAGTTTATGACTGAAAAATCCACTTCTAACTTTACACTCATAGACTCTTGCATATGTGTGCCAGGAGACAAATGTCCCCAAATTCATATCTGTGCTCTTTTCAGTAGTCTCAAACTACTGCATTCAAATGTCAATCAACTACACATTATGATCTATTTCTAGGTCTGGGTGGTAGGTATGTAGGTGTTTGTTTTATTGTTCTTCTTTATAGTACAGATGCATTTTAGACACCTTTTTGGATGTATGATACATTTCACGCTAAAAATAGATAAGTCTATGCATACCACAGCTTTCATGTCCAGAGGCCCTTCAACATATCTTATTCTTTGCTACTAGATCATTTTGGTAAGAAATATATATAAAGCCCTGTGTTAAAGTTATGGTAAAGGATGAGTTTTCCAGTTGGAATGGATAGGATGAAAGTGAGAGAGGGTGCTGGCAACCCAGGGTGGGTATGGAAGGTAAGAGGACAGGAATTTAGAGGGCACCATTGTTAACATATTTCACATAGTTAATCATTTCACCTAACATTGGTCGTCACCTGCAGAATTGCCACAGGTTGGAAATTCCACATCAATCACCAGGGAAGTGGTGACATTAGTTATTCATGTGAATTCTGAATAATGGAAGGCTGGATTTTAATCACAAAATAGAAGGAAGTAGAAAACAAAGAGACAGGCTGTGAAGTGGAACACAAGTGCTGGGATTTCTCCCTAAACTTTCCCCTTAAACATGCGTGGATATTCTCCTCAGTTGAGTACTTGGAAAGCACATCATATTTTAGGTTCCCCCCGCCCCTTAAAAAAGAACAGTTTGTTCCCATACTAGGAAGAATGACAGTGGTTTTCTTTTCTTATTACATGAAAACACCATCTGACACCAAAAAATAGAGATCTTGTTTAGGGGCACATGCATGTGTGTAAAACTGTAAAGCAAAGCTGGGAATAATTAACAGAAAAGTAAAGAGAGAAATTATCCCTGGCAAAGGGACAGGAGAGCACATGATTACTGAGATTTAGTAGGTGAGGAGGGTGGCAATATTCTACTTCTTAATCTAGTTGATAGGTACATGACCTTTCTTTTTATTGTTATTCTTTACACTGTACATAAATGTTTTATAGCCTCTTTTCTACTCGTATTTCACAATACTTTTTTGTTTTATTTTACTTGAGGATCTACGTAGAGGTAAAAAAAGCAGAGATAAACAGACGGCCCCCTAAAAGCAGGTACCAAGATCAAATAGGCCAGTGCTTACCACTCAACTGGGACAAATAATGAGCATTTGCTAGAATGCTATCGGTTGAGTATAAGGGAAAGGAATATTAGAAAAAGAGAAGCCACTGAGTTTGCAACCCAGATGACCTCTAAGAGGCAACTTGAGAAAGATTCCAAAAGTAACAAGTCAACAAATGTAAAACAATATCAAGTTAACAAAAGAGCTACATGAAAGTAAGGTAACTATGTATACCAGTTTGACAATTATAGCCCTAGCTATGTCTTCTGTCCCAAACTAATTATCAATAGCACCCCCTTTCACTGCCAAACATATCTCAGTTTGACATTAAATTATGTGGTCATTCTGGACATAAAGAAAAAGTTGTAATGGTGCTGTGGCAGGTGAAGAGCTCATTAAGGAAGACTTTGTAAAAAGTGAGAATTGGAAGCCAGATACTATGACTCTAAGTGGCAAAAAAGAATGGAGACAGAGACAAAACACAGAAAAAAGGAGGAGAATTATTTGTGTGTTTTATTTAGCCTTGTATAAAAAAGAAATACTTTGGGAGTAGCTATTATTTCCTTGCCCAATTTTATTTCTGCTTCAAGTTTCTGAAGAGAATGTCTGGGCTTTCTTTCACCTTAATTCCTTTCCATCCAAGATGAATAAAATATAGGTGGAAAATGGAATTAGAGTTGATTTGGAAATTAGAGAGGGGTTCATTTCCAGCACCCCATCTTGTCTGTGGGGGAAATATGAAAGTTTCTTATCCTTTCTGGTCACACACTTGGGATCTATGATTCTTGCTATTTCTTAATATACATTCTTGTAGCTTTGTTAGTTAACAGAATGTTGTAATTTAATCTATGAGCTTTCTTTTTATACTGCTTTAGCTGAATTTATCAACAGTCTCCAATTTTATTAACAAAAGAAAATAAGCTATTTTTAGGTGCGATGACCACGTAAGGTCAAATTCAGACCATCTCAAGCATATTGCAATTCTGCGAAGTGGTCCTATGAGGCTTTCTTCTACTGGTGGTCTCAGCTCATAAGTCATTGTTTTGGAGAAGTAGCATGTCAACAAAGAAGACCAAGTCACAAAGTTTTTGTTTCTCTTTTCTTTTCAAAAATCTCAATTTGCATATAACCATATGGTGAATAATAACTTATAGGAAAGGGGGGAATGGGACAAAATATAAAACAGAGTAAGAAGAACTGAGCAGAAGGAATAAAAGATCACCGAGAAACTGGAAAACTACAAGTTATTATGGCAGTTTTTACATTTTTCTTCCTATATCTTTCCTTTCTAAACAGTGGCTGAATTGGGGTGGGTAAGATCTGAATAGGAACCCAGATGAATTATCTTCGTAGATTTGTGGATAAGAAAGTGAGAAATGAGACAGTTAGAAAACTCTTGGGGAAAGGGATTCAAATGAGTAGGTTTCAGCATCCCTCAGCAAAGCCAGCTCTGAGTATATCTCAGTCTCCAGAGATCCCAGGAAAAACATGAATGGTAGAGTCACTAGGAGATAAGTAATTTAATTTGACTCAAGAGAATGAGTAAAAAGAAAGGCCCAGGTTCTCAGCTTTGGAATCAGACATCCCTGGGAGAAAAGCCAAATGCTATTTGCTAACTTATGCATGGTAATCAAAATGAATAACAGAAATCAAATCATGCTTTAACTACAAGAAGAAAACTTTTATGCTAAGTTACGGTTATCAATTTTCTGGGTATATGAGGGTCACTCAGAATCATTCTAAAATACTACATCATATCCAAGAAAGATCCTTGGCTGCAAAAAGATTCATACCACACAAGCTTAAGCAAATTAATGCCAACTCTAATGGTTTAGTAAAAATTGTCAGTGATGTCTTCGCTATTCTTGGTTTTAAGGCTGCCTTTTTTCTACATAGGCAATTCAGTTCTCCCTTTTAGTCTCTTCTTAGAAAGAGATAAGAGTCATGAAGTCATATGTTAGATTATTCCTAGACATTTCATGGCAAAAGGAATATTTACTCAGTATTGAAACTAATGAACATAAAAGAGAATGACAGAGAAACCTACAAGAATTTCTCCCTGTTAACACAGACCCCAATAAATGTCACAGTAATTAAGATTTGGCAAGTGAAAACTTAAGATAAAAGGTATTGACAGAGGTTAACTTGGAGCAGGGAAGAGAGGCATACAATTTGTGTTTTAGAGCATGGATGTCCACCATATACGTACAATCCTTATTAAGGCAGTGTGCCAAGCATTTGTTTTTTCCCACTCCTGTTCCAAATAATGGGCGAGGTCAGCTCTTTCCCAGAATGGAAAAAATGGTGATGGTGACTTTCCCTCAAGAAACTAGCTGAACCTATTAGCAGAGATGCCAAAGGGAAGCCACCCAGAGAGAAGGTTTCCAAGTATTAGGACAGGATTTTTCCCTTTAATATTCAAGCTCATTTGCTTATCTAGACAACTTTTAGTGTCTCCCTTTTTAAAACAAAACACTTGGTAAAAATCTTCATTTTAACTGCTGTTGACATTAGGATTAATTCTGAAGTGGTATGTTAGTAGAGATTAGTCAGCTGAGAATAAGAATGACTCAGAAGGGAAGAAAACTAGTGATGGATGTGGGAGGTGGAGGTTGAAGAGAGATGGCAAAGACATCAAAAGATGGAAAATGATAGACAAGAAGAGGAGAGATGAGAAAAAGGTGAAGATTAATTTTACAGATTTAAAACTTTAATCTGAACTGGCTCAGGTCATTCTAGCTCATAAATTAGCTCATGCAATGCTGCGAAATATCCTTTTATCTGGCAAACTTTTATTGAGCATCCGGTGTGTTTCCAATACTGAATCAAGTCTAGAGATCCAAAATTGAACAAGGTATGGGGATGGCTTCTATTACGGATTACCTCCAGGAGAAATTACATCTAAACTGAGTTTTGAGGAATAAATAATAATTCACAAGAGAAGCAGTAGCATGTAGCAAGACCTGGCCATTGGTGACTTACGACCCTCAAGCAGACAGACAGGAGCACAACATAGGGAATGCAGTCAGCAGTAATGTAGTGGCTACGTGTAGAGCCAGAGGAAGAAAGAGTAAAGTACATAGATGTCTAACCGATGCACTGCATACTAGATACTAATAATAAAATACATTTTTTTAAAAATGAACCCTCAAACATTGCTTGCAGTTCTTTCACTCTTCCCCAGAGGAACTCTCTACACTTTATCTCCTGGTGCCTTCAATATTGCCCCACATTTTACTTACTGTCAAGAGATGACCTTGTTGCCTGTTTCTCAGAGGAAAGAAGGGTTACAATTCATGAAATTCTTCAATTACTCTCCATCATCACCCATCCATACATCCACCCCCTCACCTCAACTCATAGGAAAATGTATTCTTTCTTCCTCCTTGATGTAACCAAGCCTGGAACTTCTATACCTCATCTCACACCTATGACACCATTACCTGCATTCTCTCACGTGTCTTCATCCTCTTCCTTAGTCCTAGTTAAGCATGAAAAAAGTTCAGCTCTTCTCCCTCTTAGAAAGGAAACACACAAACACACATATACATGCACAAACTTTTATTAAAACAATTCCATTTTCTTTTCCCCCACCTGTGCTTAAATTGTTTTATTCATCTTCTCATTGACAAATCAACGAACTCTTTTCAGTTTTCATTTTAATTGACCTTTCTGCACTTTTAGATATTGCTGACCATTTCTTCCTTTTTGCAATGCTCTTTTTTTTCTAAAATATTACCTTCTTCTCAGCTTTCTTTCCTATAAAATTATTCTTTCTAGGTAACTTATTATTCTTTATCCTTTAAGTGTTTGTAGTCCTGAGTTCAGGTCTTGACCTGCTTCTTATTCCATTAGCTTTTCCCAAGCGATTTTATTCACTTTTAGGGCTTACTTTCTCTGATTTTCCACTCCAAACCAAAAGCAATTTCTGTTTGATCTTCCTCATATTTATTGATTCTAACTTCCTCTCTACATCCAACTTACTATCATTACTCAGTGTCAACCATTCTTATCTCTTACCTGGTTTAGAATTAAAGCCTCCTAATGTATCTCTCTGCCTCTACTCTGGCATCTCTCCAATTTATCTGCCACGCTTTGCCAGAGTGAACTAAGTAAAAATCTTATCATTTTGCTCCTCTGTTGAAAAATTTGAGTGGTTCCTCAATACCTTAAGAATAAAGTCCAAAAGCTTGATAAATGAAAATGAAAGTTCATCTTCCTGGGTAAATTATGCATAAGTAAAATATATTAATATAAAATACACATCGATAATTATGTGCTTTTCAGGTTAAAAGAAACATACCCATGTTTAAATAAAGGACTGGTAAAATAAAAAAAGAATAAAGTCCAAATTCTTATAAAAATTCTCATTGTGACACAGAAAATCATTTAGAATCTGTCTCAATCTACTTTTCTAATGTCGTTTTCCTTTCTTTATCTTCTAAGCACACACTTGAGAGAATTTTTCATGATCCTTCAACCATGCCATGATTTTCATACTTTGTGCTTTTGCTTCCGCTTAAATTCAAGCCTGGAACATCTTTCCTGAATTCCTCCACCTTGAACAATTATACTTATTCTTCAAAATACAAAAAATAAAAATAAAAATACATCTTTCCTGAAGCATTTTTTGATATTCCCCATTACTCTCTCCTTCCTACAAAAACACAGCTCTCAGGCAAATTTAGTGATTGTTTCTTCTTTGCTCTTACAATTCAACTCATTTCATTACTTATAGCCCTTATCAGGTTGTTTCACAGTCATATGATAACTGTGCTCCTCCTGGGAAATTAAAGGCCTAGCATGGCAATGACAGTTAGTGTCATAACTGGAGCAGCCACGATCTAGAGTACTTAAGCTAGTGAGCCATCTCCTGCCATGTTGTATTGTGAGTATCATACTGCTGGAAGAGAAAGAAGTATATCTGATAACCTCTGAAAGTCTCTACCTGTACTACCATAATCCTAAGAATGACTTCTTTCACCACTGGCTCATCACAGAATTCACATAGCTGGTGCCTCTGTTTCCCAAAATCCACCCTGGGAACAGCAGTAGGAAAAACAGTATCTCTCTTACCACATCACAGGCACCATTATTGAAGACAGCATCTTGATAATGTTGAGTTGCTATCATTTTCAAATGCCTGGATAAACAAAACAACATTTGTATGGCTATCCCATACACTGAATCATTGTGAAAAGGGTCACGGTTAGCTGAGTGGTTGGGTTATCTGAGAGGTGATTTATTGTAGCTTATAGAGTAGAAGAAATGAATTTATTGTGCTTAATTGACATGTTAGTTCAAAAGATTATCCTAAAGGTCAATCCACATATGAAGGTAGCTCTAAGGTCTAAAGAACGTTTTCTTTTCTAAAATGAGGACTGAAATGGAGGTATAGTTACAGACCTAGTGAGAGTGTATATTTTAGTCTAATTTCAGATATTAGAAAAACCAATTGAGCACTTACTATATACCAGTTAAGTAAAATATAAACACACACACACACACACACATTCCTGTGTAAACAGCATTTTTGAAGAATTTAAGCTCCTTGAATAAATTCTTGGAGAAAATTATTTTAAACAATAATTTTAGAATATAGAATGAAAGAAAGTTGTGGGCTTCATGTGAAAAATATATGATCCACCAACACGGTAGCAATTCAACTTTGAAATTTCAACGTGTTCTTTTAGGAAGGTGATGGAGTGAAGAGTGTAAAAAAATTTGATCTGAAAGCTGGAAGAATCTTCAGTCTCCTATTACAGTTACTTTCTAACTGCTTATATGACTTAGAGGAGACAGCCATCTGGTGCCTCATATTCTCCAATAAAGTATGAATTAAAACATCTGTTTCACAAAGAGATATGGATAAGTATGATAAGTGAAATGGTAGTTGCTTTGTTTTTTAGGCAAAGCCACACACTACAAGGCCAAGGTACTTCAACAAATGGTCATCGACACCAACCATGGGTCAGGCACTATTCTAATTGTGGGGATATCCCTCTGGCTGTTGTTTTCAGAATAAATTAGTGAGGAAGTGCCCTCAAAAAGCAGTTAGGAGGCTGTCGTAGGAATAAAGTCAGTGGTTGGAACCAGAGAGGAAGAAATGAGGTCTGTGAGAGGTGGGACTTAATATCTTATACTATCTTGGAATGAACTTGGAAGGTAAGGGAAAGAAAGTAGCCAAGGTTGACAGAAACCTTTGTCCTGGCAAATAGAAGAATGTACCGGCCATTATAACTTTACTACTGTGACAGCAGTTACTTTGGGGGTCCTTAAGACAAATCATTTGGCATGATCTTCTTCTCTGCATTTGTATATATCTTTCCAAAAGGTAAAATGGGAATATTCAATTGAGAATTTTAAAAAGACACTGAAAAATGCTATAAAATAAAATGTTTCCTTCATTTGTTTATTACTTTAAAAGACTCACTTGATCCTAATAAAATATTTATGATATAAAAAGTTTTACAAAAAAGATCCATGAGAAATGAACAATAGAGTATTATTACCCAGGATTTACAAATGAAGAAACTGAGGCCCTGAGAAATTGTCATGCAGCTAAGATCCAGTTTTGATTTCTTCTGCAGAGAACTTTTACCACAGTAAGCCCCATGTATGATATTTTCAGTAACAGTAATATTTTTATATAGAAAGGCTCTTGGGTTTTAGCAACTGATGAATCTTTCATTTAGAACTATAGATTGTTACTATAAAGACATAATATATTACCGGGTTATACCCTTCAAGTCAGAAGAGTCTTTAATATTGAAACTTTAGTTGTTCCCTATTAAAAGTGAAAATGTGAAGGTTGACTTGAAATGCAGCTGTTTACATCATCCAGCAAATACTGCTTTGTACTAATGTTAGAGTTTGTGAGTTTAAATAATTGGCGCTTAGCTTTTTTCTCTTTTTCAACGCTCTACTTGCTATTTTAGAATGTTCCAAAAGGCAGCAAGTTTTGCTAGAAGAGAAAGTTTATAACAATTTGTATTTCCTCTACTGTGGGGCAAAGAAAACCTTAAATGTTGGTTTTATAGTCTTCTCTACTCTCAAGGGAATTTAGGTATGCAGAGTTTTGGCTGAAATAGGAAAGGAACAGCTCAGAGGTGGGGACTGCTGCTTAAAATGTTCCTTTGTTTAATTTTTTTCCTGTTATTGTATATGAAACTTTGATACCATTCTGACTTTCCATTCCAAAGGCACATGCCAGCACAGGTGCCAATTGTGGCGAATGCTTGGATGAGGGGTATCTGAACATTATGACTGACACTTATGGGATTCAAAGTGAAAGCAAGGGTGTTTTCATGAAGAAGGTTTCATCATGAGATTAAAGTGTTTGCTTGTTAGCGTAAGCTGTAATCCTTTGTCACCTTTAGGGAGGGTATCCTGTGGGGAAATCCAACTAGAGAGATTTCCAGGTTCGATACAAACAAGCAAAAGCAGGGTACTAGCAACTCAAGAATCGGGTGGAAACTCAGAGGCTATAAATTCTAAACTCAGTCTGTGTTCACTTGCTTTGTAAGCTGGGGAAAGTTTCTTTTAACTCCATCTACCTTCATTTCTTAATCTATTAAGTGGCTCATACCACAGGGTTATATGAATACATAGATATATCTTGAAAATAAATGCTTCATTTATTCAATGGGTTCCTCTTTTGTGTAGAGCAGGGTGTGAATCAAAGCTCCTGGGTCTCACTGCAAATTGTTGAAGATATTCTGAACATGTGCTAGAAAAAGCACTTTCTTTGACTATAGATACATTACTCACCTGCTGTGCAGAACCAATGGTAGCTCTTCCAGGGCAGAGTTTGCAAGATCCTTTTTATTTTTCTCTTTGATAAATCCCTCCGACATGATAGACATGGATCTGCTAGGCTGGCCACTTCTGGAATCTTGAACAGCAAATCCCACCATAACCTGCTAGATTCATTTCCCATACTTCCCCTATACACTTCTCCCCTCCCATACACAGCCCGATACCTCCTTATGCTGGGTCATTTGCCTGATTCATACACTATGATTTGTGGGATGCTGAAATGCTTCCTGCTGCCACATATATGTACCTCTAAACTTTTCTCCCATTATGACTTTAAAACCTTTTATTAAAATGGAGAGAAGAGTCAAACATACTCCATTGTTGCTACTAGTATCAATTAGTGTTAAAAGGGTGGGCACTAAGTTTGAATTTCAGCTCTGTCATTCACTAGCTTTATGACATCTCTCAGGCTCAACGCCATCTTCAGTAAAATAGTGAATAGTAACAGTATGAGACTCAAAGGGTTTCTGTGTGAAGTAAAGGTGATAATGATGCAAAGTGCTTAAAACATGATAAACACATGATAAACACAGCTTCTATGACTATTATTGGCTAGCCAGTCTCCAGCTACAGCCACATGAAATGGCACAGAGGAAAGTAAACTGTGATGATGAAGAGAGACAGAGAAAACGATATATTTTCACTGACTGTTTACGAGTGTTTAAGCTAATTTTCATTCTGCTCCTGTTGATGGTAAATGTTAAGGGCTTGCAAGAGCTGACATCCTGTAGACAGATCACACTAAGCACGCTGTTGCTAATGGCTGGAGTGACCTCTAGTGGTACTAAATTTTTCATACTGGGAAAAAAAAAAAAAAAAAAGACCCAAATTAAGCATCTTCTTTCACTATTTTACTTGTAAAGCCCAAATTCAGAAGACCATTAAATGGAAACTAATGTAGTGTTTAATTTAACTGACTGATCTTGTAATGAAAATTTTATCACCACAGAGTAGTTTTAGTAATCCCTCTGAATATCACCACACCCTCACTTTCATTCGAGTTTCTGTCCATTACTGTTGAGCCATGAGAGTCATTCATTCACATTCAATTAAAATGTGTTGGATGCATTCCATGGGCCAGACACTGTGATAGACAGAAAGGGGCATATAAATATGACAAATGGCCAGAACCCTACCCTCAAGGAGTTCCTTACTTATTGGAGGCACTGGGGGAGATTTTGAGGAGAGAGGGAAGTACTAAAATAAAATATACTTCTTAAAACATACTAAAAAGATGTCCGTACAAAGAATTACCACTATTTGATGCTTTCTGGCTTTGTAGACACATTTTTTTCCTTACTGGAAAAGAAACAGACTCCCTTTAAATAGAGCAGAATAAAGCATAAGTATCCACTGAAAAAGAAAAGAAGTATCTCCCATGGACTGAGAAATATTGGCTGAAATGAGAGCTAAGGAACAAGCAAACAAACAAACAAACAAACAAACAAAAACAGTACCTTGCTGTGGTTTAAAAAAATCAATATTAAATAAAGCAAAACTCAAACTTCAAAAACCATTTAAATAAATCATTTTAAATTTGTTTTGTTTATTCAGCAGCCATATCTCACTTATTTTCTGGGTAATTCTACTTTCAAATAAGCATTCCTTTCTATAAAAGCAATGTATTAAATAGGCAAGTGAAAATGATAATTTTTATATCTTTATATAACTTTTTATGTAACTAAGTTCACAAGTCAGTAAAATATTTTGTCAGATCCTATTTTATCTTGTAGAATATTGGTAATGTACATCTAGTTTGTGTCTAAAAAATAAGATTCTCAAAGAAAATGTTAGTGCTCTGATATAATGCCTATACTTTGATCATTTTTATTTGATGGCTATATGAAGCTAAAGAATATTTTTAGCTACCCATGCAAAGTATGATTGTCTCTTATTTCTCCACTTAATCTTCATGAAGACCTCAGTGATGTCTAGTTGACAAGTTAATGGCTTTACCACATAGAGCTATTCAGACTTGGCAGAAATTTAGAAATTCCTCAAGCTTAATTCAATCTACAGGACACAAAACAAATTCAAAAACTTCAAATTCTTCTTAGAACAAATTTATTTGGTAGCATGTAGAAAATTCGCTCCAGATACAATATCACTGGAAATTTCCTGAAACACTGGGTTTCATCATTAGGAATTCTTCTCCATTCTTTTCTTTTATTTAGTGTCATTTATGTTCATTTTTATATCCTGAGTATACAGAAATAACCAATTAGGAACATATAAAAAGTTTTGTTTTTTTAAACTTATTTGTTGATTTATTCTTTTTTTCTTCTTTTATTTCTTATTATACTTCTTTATTTTTTTTATGCTTTACTGTTTAAGATTTATCTTGTTTATTCTTAGCTGGTCTTCCATTTAAATAAACTTTAAGATATTCTATATCTTAAAGATGTTGGCTTCTCCAAGGTGGGGCTGGGTCTGATTAAGAGCTAGAATAGAATGTAACAAACAGTTCATAAAGAAATATTGCAGAAGAGATTTATAGGGAAAGAAAAAGTTAAAAATTAGAATGTCATCTGCCTCCGCAGAGTCTGAGATTTCTTACTGTCAAATTTTGTTGATTCAATTTTTTATTTGTTTTATATTTAAAACTGTATTGATAATCTAATAGTATTTCACAGGCAATTAACAGTCTTAGCTCACATTGAGTGGTGACTTGTATACAGTTGAATAGCTTATACTTTTTTAAAGCATTTTTACTAATCATTAGGCTGATAGTAAATTTATTTTCTATATTGCTTTCAAGTATTTGAAGTAAATATTGCCACTTAAAATAGCTATAAACACACAGCTAACCCAAAGAGAGATTCACTGACAACATAGATTTATAGAAAATCTATCATGATAAGTGGGAAAAGCTATGATACGTGTAAATCTATTTTTTACTTCAGGGAAACAATAAAACTGGATATGGCTTCATTAGAAAAGTGTTAGGGCCTATTGGGTATATAATTCTGTTCTGTGCAGTTTAAAAGTAGATGTAACTTCAAAAACTTCAAAAAATATTGGGTGATTCAATAATTATAATTATGCCTTTGAAACTGTATAACCAAGTCGTTCTTTCATACTGATCAGTTTTAACCACATGTCATTTGCATCATCTCGCTTAGACTATCAAGGAAAAGTTTGAGCTTCTTTGTCCCTTGGCTAATTGTTTAACTCAGCAGTGTGCTGCCACCTCGTGTCCAGGATAGAATGTCATCTATTAAATCAGATTTGGTGACTGAAGGACAAACTTGTCACTACTCAACAGAGAGCATATAATGCAAAATCAAGGATATATGGGTGGTATGATAATGGTTCCTACATTGATCCGATATCATCACATAAGATTCAACTTTCATTATTTAATTCATGTCTCACAATAGAAATGGGGTGGAGAAAATGTAGAAACAGTTCCAGTTCCAAATTAAATTCTAAAACCACCTTATACATTTTCAAGCATCTAGGTTTTAAAGCTCATTAAGTCAATTATGAGAATTCTTGTAGCTCTAGCTCTACCACATGAGTTTCGTTAATGCAGTTTAAAAAGTTTTTAGAATTTAGAGGCATTTATACTGAATTAGGTCTGCCATTTTCAGGGATACTTTTGGATACAAAGTCTTAGTTTAAGGAAAATTTGTCTTTATTTTGTCTACAAAATTTTAGACTTCTACTTAAATCTTTCATTTATATCCGGCTATAATTGGATTGTGTATTACTTCAGAAAATCTAGTTGCAACTAGGATATGACAAACAGTGTTTGACATCCACTTTTCTTTCTGAACTTGTTCCACTTATAGCTGTTTTGAAGAATGGATTCCTTTTTGGGACGTGAATACAGCACTGTTACATAAAGTCTGATTGATGGGAGTTAAGGTGGGCAGAAGTTATCAAAATCTGAAGATGAAGTATTTCAAAGGAAAGGAATGTATTATAATTAAAGAGATGGGAGGATGGAGTTGTCTGTTCTGACTAAATGGTGGGTTGGAAGTACCAGCCTCCATAGATCCCAAGAACAGACCTCAATGTCCCCAAGAACTTGCTGACCTTCTCACAATACATTAAAGCCACTTGTCAGAATAAGTCCTCATCAGCAATCAATCCAGTCACAGGCAAAGACTTGTTTGGTCATTTCCTTATATGTCTCACTAGACTAATATATTAGAACTCACAAAGCAATGATGACCTCAGCATCTCAGAACCAAAAAGTGAATTTAGGCAATGAGAAAGAAATAAAAATTTCAGCTTTACTGTTATATTTACTCTAACATCTTGATTTAAATATTAGGCAAAGAAAAGCTCCTTTTATGAAAAAAATCACTCTGAAATATACTTTTCCAGTACAGAAGTTGATTTACCAATTGCTAGTATTCACAATAAGCCTGATAATAAAATGCCTATTCTTTAAAAAAAAAAATCTATTAGCACCTACTGTGTTACATAAAGAAGGCGAAGAACATTTTTGCATGCTATTCTATCAATATAACAGAAAATATCCATCAGTTGTGATGGTGACTCTATTTGTGTGCCCTTGTAGAATGTTAAAAACAATCCTTTCTGTAAAAGGATGAAAAACAAAAACCTTGAGCAGGGAAAGATTGCACATTCCAAGAATGTTAGCTAATTTCCTGCAATAGAGCATAATGAACAGGCATGTCAACAGTGGGTGGTGGTATGCTTTATCTGTAAAAAAAGAAAAGAAATAAAAGAAGCAAAAGCATCATCTTATATTCTGGTATCCAGATATAAAATTCCCTGAGTTAAATGATAATTTTGAGGAACTTTGGAAAGATCATCAATATTGTATGCTATTTTAAACAACAACAAAAAAACTTTCTCTTTCTACCTCCAGCATCTTACATTTTAATGAAACAGACTCAGAATAACACAACACATATTTCTAGGTTTTGTTCATTAAAATTCTTCATCTGTAGACTGCTAGCCTCAAATAATCAACTTGAAAAATAAACCATATTGTATGGCTTTCTTGTTCTTTCTAACCATTTTTTTTTTAAACATCGCTTCCTACAGGCTCAACCAAAGATAGACAAACAAAGAAAATCTAACCATCTTTCAATCCAAGCTTGCATAAATCAAACTAAAAGTGACCTAATTCCCTGTTTTACCAAAAAGGATTTATGAACAGCTAAACATGTCCCTGGAGAAAGAGAAATAGGATGGGCCAGAAAAACGAGTTATAAATTCTGTAAGTCAAGGTTTACAATAGAGAAACAATAAGATTTATCTATAAAGCTGTTTACAGTTTATCAAGCTGACTAATGTAAAGACTCCATATATGACTTACCTTGACAATAGTTTAAATTTAGAATGTCCTTCCACTGTAGTAAATTATTTGAACCACACAATTAGCATGGTGCACAGTAGGGAAAGACATAGGGTTTGCTGATAGACAAACTGAAATGTGAATTCCAAAGAGCTATTTCCCAACTGTCTGGTTTTGGAAATTTGTAATGAATCTGAACATCTTAATTGTAGAATGGGCAAGACTCTATATCTTACATTGTTGTGTGAGAAATTAGAGATAATATACAAAAAGTACCTAGAATACATCCTTAACTATTATTGAGAGCATTATGGAAATAGAGCTATAGAAGATAGAATGAGAGAAGATTTTGTTGAGGACACAAGTAAAGAAGGGTTGGGACTTAGAAAAAAATGAAATACCTTTATAACAAAAAGTTTGCTAAAGATCCAACTAGGTGACAGAGATTTTGTGAATGTATATGCCTTCTTAAACCGTAACTGCTCTACTGTAGTCTATTATATCTTAGATACAGTCCTGAAAGGCCCTCTATAATAGGCACTGTAAAAAGTAGTGCTCATAGGAAGAATCATTCTGCAATAATTGTGCTTGAAATCAACCTTGTGAATTCTAATGCAGCCTTGGCAGATACCAATTTTTATCACCCACTGGGCACATACCAAATTAGTATATTCAGAATTTCACCTGTTATTCAATCTAACTGAAGTACTTAGAGATTTTTTTGCTACTTTATTGAGTTAAGAGACTAATCATTCAGCAGAAATATGCAATCAAGGGCTTTTATATTATTTTGATGTTATTGTTGCTGATGCAAAAGTGTCATCTTTTAAGCAAGAGCTGGAGTAATGCGTCTCTCCATATGTTTGGCAGGATTAGCGTATCGTAAGATTCGGTGCGAAGCCTTGCATGCCTTGACACAGCAGCTGCACAGATCAGTGCTCCTGGACTCATTCTACGTACATCACCACATAGATTTGCAGCAACAAGTCAGAAATTTTAAATCCATTGGACAAGGTTTGCTACTGGGAGTGCAGCAAACATCTTGCTTTTCCAAACATCTATTAAGTAGTTTTGCATGCAAGTCATTGTATAAACATTATTTAACTTCCAGCTGTTTTGCTCAGAACTCTAAAAATCTGCAAAACTATTTTCTTTTTACCTCAAAAAACATTTTTTACTGGATAAAAAAGGCAACATATAAAGTTTCAAAGCTTCAAGAAAGGGAAAATATTTCTGAAATCTACCAATATTCACCATGATATGATTGAAATAAATCTTGGATAGGCAAAGATTTCTTGAGCAGGACAAAAGGAAAACACTACCATAAAAGAAAAAACTGATACATTGGATTTTATCAATACTCATAATGCCTTATTATCAAAGGCCTTCCATGAGAAAATTAACAGACTGAAAGATATGTTTGTAATACATATCTGACCAAGGATACATATCTAGAATATATCAAGAATTATTACAAATCACTAATTTAAAAACTGGAATAAATATTGACAAAGGTTTGACTAGACACATCCCACAAGAAGATAGACAAGTAACCAATAAACACATGAAAATATTCTCATCATCATTAGTCATCAATAAAATGCAATTTAAAATTAATAAAGTACTAATGCCTGGCACATATTATAGGCTCAATAATTATCTGCTGAATGAATGAATGAATGAATGAATAAACAAATTGAGATTTTTTTAAAAAAATAATTGATGAACAGGTGTTTTACTAAAGAACTAGTATATGCCTCACCCTGGGATAAGTGTGCTGTGAGCATATAAACGAATGTTTCAGACTCCTTGTATTTTAAGGACTGTTCAATCACAAATGCTGGTAATTTATGCCTGATAGTGAAGCAAGATTCTTTAAAAACTGAATCGACTAAATATTTTGGCTTCCAGATAACACAATTAAACACAAATAGCTGGAATAACATGCTGAACTCATTTCTTTTAATCACTTGATAAGATGCTCACTGGAAAGACAACATGTATTTAGCATTGTACAGGACATAGCACAAAGGAAAGGCCCAGTTCTAGTCAAAAACAAGGAGAACAAACTTGCAACCAGGAAACAATACAAGGCCAACAAGTCATTTTTTCAGTCTCAACTCTCCACTATGGGATACCAAGATATTAACAAAAAACAACAGGAGCAGTAATAATTCAAATGACACCAGAACAACGATTAACATTTATTGTGCAAGCAGTTAACTTGTGTTAACTTATTCAGTTTTCATGACAACCCTATTAGGCAAGCACTAACAATATCACCATTTGTACAGATGAGGAAACTGAGACACTGTATAGTTGGAGGCTTTTAGTGCCTGATTTACACTCTTAAATAATATCAATGTTAAAAGCAAAAAAAAAAAATCAATAAAGTACTACTTTACACTCACTAGAATAACTAAAGTGAAAAATTCTGGCCATGCCAGGTGTTGGCAAGGATGTGGTGCATCTGGAATGTTCATGCGCTGCTGGTGGTATGTAAAATGGTAACTGCTTTGGAGAACTGTTTGACTTCCAGTTACATGTTTACATAAGAGAAATGATAATGTATGTCCACAAAAAGACGGACTTGTATGCGAATAACCATAGCAGTTTATTCATAATGACTAAAAACTGAAAATACCCCAAGGATCCCTTAACTTGAAAATGAATACACAAATTGTGGTGGAAAAGTATTCAGTAACAAAAAGAGAAAAAGAAAAAACAATTAATACACATTACCTGAATGAATCTCAAAAGCATCATACTAAATGGTAGAAGCCAGGCACAAATGACACATTTAGTATGACTCCATTTATATGAAATCCAAATTCAGACAAAACTAATGTATGGTTATAGAAATCAGATAGTAGTTGAGAGGAAAACTTGGCTGGAAAGGAGCACAAAGAAGTGATCTGTACAGGTGGAAATGCTCTATACCAGGAGTCCCCAACTGGGCCGCACAGCAGGAGGTGAACAGTGGGCTGGCAAGCCAGTGAAGTTTCATCTGTATTTGCAGCCATTCCCAGCACTAGCATCACTGCCTCAGCTCCACCTCAGATCATCAGGCATTAGATTCTTATAGGAGTACCAGGCCCTGATGCCAAAAAAGTTGGGGACCACTTCCTTACGGACTTGTTTTGGATGAAGGTAACAACGGTGTACACAAATGTTGAAACTCAAAGACTGAGAGAGTTCCAATTCTGACAATAGCCGAGTCACTCCCACCGGATCATTCCATCCACAAATAATAACTATAAACTCTGGACAAAATGTTAAAAGCAACTACCTGAAAACATTAGAGAGTGACTACATCAGACAGAAACTGAAAGATGGGTGACACTTAGACAAATAAAACAAAACTGGTAAATTTCATGTTTGTATGGCTTTTCACCTGAGGGCAAGCCATAATCTGCACCATTTCAAGCAGCTAAAACTCAGATACAAGCATTACTTATTAGTTCGAAGAGCAAGATGGCAGAAGCTGGGTTGACCACCGCAGCTGGGAAGTAAGGAGATAATCCCAGCAAAAAGAGAGAGAAAGAGGGAGCTGTAATACACTTTACAATGCTGTATTTACAATGCTGTAAATGCGCTTTATCTAAACCTTTTGTTAGCTCCTAAACTACGCATGCATAAGACAGACTTCTAGCAACTAAGGCTAAAAGAACTAAACTAAAATTTCAGCTTCTACCCAGAGTTTGTAGTTTCAGTCCAGTCAAGTTATCTGCCAAACACTAAAAATTAATTTTTGTAGAAACATTATAGAATTTTAAGTGTCTGCAACATATCTTTTGTCCAGAGTATAACTCAAAATTATACAATAAAGAAAGAGGAAACTATTATCCATATTAAGAAAAAAGACAGTCAATGGACACTGTGACTTAAGATGATTTAGATATTGAAATTAGCAGGCAAAGAACTTAAATCAGCTATTTCAACTATGCTAAATTTAAGTATGGAAGAGAGCTCATAATGAAAGAAAAGATAAAATTTACAGACGAAAAACCGAAACTAGAAAAAAGAACCAAATTGGAAATTCTAGAACTGAAAAATATTTGATAAAATATTTAATGGATGAGTTTAACAGCAGATTAGAAATTACAAAATAGATATTAACCTTTATGACAAACAAACAGAAATTACACAGTCTGAAGGAGAGAAAAAGATGGATTGAAAATAATGAATAGGACCTCAGGAAATTATGGGGCAATATCAAGAGGTCTAACACAGAATTTTTGGAGTTCATTAATAAGAGGAAAGAGAAAATGAGGCCCCCTAAAAATTTTTTGAAAAAATAATGGCTGAAATTTTTAAATTTCGGTGAAAGACAAAATCTGTAAATTCAAGAATTTCAATTTACTCTGTCTAAGTGATAGAATAGGGGGGAAGGGGCTCACTGTACAAATGTTTCAATTTTTTCTATGTTTGAAAATTTTCATAATCAAATGTTGAAACTCATCCAAATGAACACTTAGATCTGCATGTTATACTGTATGTTAATTATATGAATTTTTTAAAATAATCTAATTCTAGACTATATAAGGTAGATATTCAAGCTTTAAGCATTAACTGAAAGGTACTCTCAATATTCAGCACATTTATGATTTCTGCTTACAGAGGTAAAGTGTAACCCATGGAAAAGGGGGTGAATGATTCATATACTCTGATACAGGGTCTACTCTCAAATAATCTGTTAAGTCATCAATCCTTCTGTCACTCAGTCTTCATCTCACCTCATGCATAAATAAACACATCTAGCAAAGAAAGTTTTTTTTTTTTAAGGTAAAGAAAGAAAAGATGGGAAGCAACGAAGTGCCATGCACAAATACTTCCTCCCCACTCTTGTGCTGGTCATCTGTGCTTTATTACAACCGTGCTCAGTAATAGATATACCAGAGAGCCTGACCTTTCAGCACTATAAGTGGGCACATGATGAAAAAGAAAACTGTTCAGGTTAGTGTCCCACCTCTGTCATTAAACTATCTGTGTGACTACAAGTAAACCCTTCAATTTACTGAAAACTCAATTTTTTTTCTATAGTATGAATAGTCTAAGAAAAGAATTGCTTCCTCAACCTCTTTTCTCATCTAATATTTGTTTTCATCCTCGGATCTCTATGAAAAGGCTAATAATTCTGTATTTCTGGGAATTACCCTGTGATGCAAGGTGAGCCAAGTTTGTCTGAAATGATCTTTCTGGCCAAAGCTCAGAACCAAGTTTCAGTTAGTCCTATTTGAACCCAGCAGATTTGAAAATTTTCAAATAAGCATCACAAACTCTGAACAATTGTTCTTTTCTTAAAAAAAAAAAAAAAAAAAAAGGAACTAACATTAGCAACCAGGTGGGTTTTAAAGGATATGAAAATCCCCAGTGTGCTGCGATTAAGTTCATGCAGAACTGACATCATGTAGGGGGAGAGAAAAAAAATCCACCTACAATAAAATGTTATGCCTGTCCCTGTTTTCAATTTCCTCCCACGCATCTACTGCTTCTGTTGAAACTTGTTATTGCTAAAGTGCTTTTTCATCATAAAAAAGAGCTATAGTTCTAAAAGAGACTATTGGCACCCAAATTTGGTGTCAGAAGCAATTAAAATTATGTTTGGTAATTTCTTTCCTGGGTATTTAATATTATTACTGTTGACAGTGCACCCAGGAAAGGGGTACTTTTTATTAACCATAAATAATAACTGTGGAAACACATTACACTAATTTTTGAGTATTTCTTTTTGAAGAGAAAAGGCTAGATTATAACAAACAATAATGGTAGAAATAAAAACAAAAACCTAGCTTCCGGGGAAATAAAAAAAACAACTGAATGATATATGTCCAATTGCTAATCAAAACATAAAAGTATATAATTTTAAAAGGCTCATCCCCTAATTCATGGTGCTTAAAACCCAGAAAGTTGTTTTTAGAGTAAATCTAAATTATAACCAAAATCTCCATTTAAAAATATAGAACCTAATTTAGCCTAATTCTCCAAACAAGTGTAGATGAGCTGACGATTAGTTGCTTAACCTCTTGAGAATTAACTGTCAGCATGGCTCTGATTGCACTATTTTCCCTTTCTTTCTAGCTCTCCATAGGTATAAATAACACTGAATCAATATCTATTTTAGGAAATGATAAAATATGCTTATTTTATAATTAACAAACTAGTTATGCTTTTTTCTGAAGCTTTTGTCTGGGCAGCCAAAGTTGCTGGCTGCTGCTAAGCTTATGGCTTTCTTTTCTTTTTCTTTTTCTTTTTTTTTGGTAGAAATCTATCAATTTGTAGTAATTCAGAAATTGTTTTTGCACTACGGAGGGAAAAGACAGATTGCAGCAGTCCCCAAACTCTGATCCCAGAAGTCCCTTGAGTTTTGTGGAGATATATCAAGGGACTGGTCCAATTCAAGTAAAACAGTTCAACGTATTGTTTTTTTAAAAAATAAAATGGGTGGAAACTGGATTTTGTTCAACTCTCTCAATTTAAATTTAAGAAAACTAAAGCCCAGAGACATGCCTTTAATAGGTAGCTCAATTAGAGGATTTGGACAAATGACAGCGCCTAGACAACAAATATGAGAGTTGAGAGAGAGACAGACAGAGATAGAGAGATGGAGGGATTTCCAATTTTGTCTGTTTCACGTTGCTTCCACCATTTTAGTTTAGGCCTCTTTTGCTCTCACTGGGACTAGATCTTGTCTCCCCTTATTCAGTGTCTCCCTTTTCCAATCTATTCTACTTCCTGCAATCAGACTTCCAACTGACCATGTTACTGCTCTGATGAGAGACCTCCAATGACTTCCCCTTTGTCTTCTGCAGTGCCTTCCACGGTGCAGTCCTCAGAGAAGCAGCACCAACGCCACCTGAGAACGCATAAGAAATGTAATATCTCAGGCCCCGCCTGGGACATGAATCTGATGCTCTGGAGTGGAGACCTAGTAATCTGTGTTTTAACGAGCCCTCCAGATGATTCTGATGCACGTTAACATCTGAGAACCCTGATATACGAAATAAATTCCAAACTCTTTTTGTAAGTGTTCAAGATTGTACATCATCGGTTTCCAATCTACCTTCCCATCTTTATCTCCTTTTGCTTCTAAAATGGAACCCATGTGTCCACACAACCCATGTGCCTGCACCATCTTTTGACCCAAAAAATAATGGAAGTTTTTCTACTTCCAGACCTTTCCTCATTCTATCGCGCTTTACCTGGGTATCTCCTTCCCTCTCACTTATCTGTGTTGGAGACTCATCCTCTTTCAAAGTCAACTTCAATATCTCTTTCAAGAGTACCTCACAATATTCACATAGTGATATGACTTCTTGTTCCGAATACCTACAATACTGTACACCACTCTCTTTGGTTTCCTGACTGAATTATAATTATTTGTGTGTATGTCTTGTCATGGCTACCAGATACTTTAAGCCTTTGAGGTCAAAGGCTGTGTTTGTTTTGTCATTTTGTCCTTCGGAGTACAGATTGAAAAACCGAACAGAAGTCAATAAAAGGGGTCATCTCAAGAAAAAAGAATGTATAACTGATCATCAAAACAGATTTCACCAGACATAAGATATTATTGAGAGGTGTTTAACAGAGTTAGTGAATGATGTGGCAAGACTACATTATTTAACTACAGAGTCAAAGAAAACTAAGCAAATGTAAAAATTAGATTATTAATTACAGGGAAAAAAGTTATACAAGAAGAAATAGGCAGTTGACCCTTGAAAACCATGAGATTAAGGGTGCTGACCCCTGCACAGTCAAAAATCCACACACATAATATTAGTCAGCCTTCCACACATGTGGATTCTCAACCACAGATTGAAAATACTGTTTCTGATCAGCAGTTGGTTGAATCTGTGGATGTAAAATCCAGGAATACAGAGGGATGACTGAATATTTATTGGAAAAATCATATATAAGTGGACCTAAGGTCATTGTCATTTTCTTGCCACGTGGGCCTCTCCAATATGGCAGTTTGATTCCTCAAAGTCAAGAAAGCAGTAGAGAGAGTCCTCTAGCATAAAAGAAAGACAATCTTTTGTAACAATCACCGAAATGCCATTTTAAGTTGCCATATTCTATTGGTTAGAAACAAGTTATTCAAAGAGAGGAGATTTCACAAGATCATGAATACCAGGAGGTGGGGATAACTGGAACATCTTATAGGCTGCCCACAACACATAGCCAAAATAATTTTTTTTAATTTTTCAGGTTGAATTAAATTTTAGAGACTGAACTAAAAATGTGATAGAATTCTATTGGGAGGGAGAGGAAAGGAAACATAAGAGAATTAAAATTCCTCATCTACCATATAGGAAATCATTAAGCCATATCTAGTAGAGATCAACCAAAGGATAATAATATACACATACTATTTAGGACTACAAAAGTCAATACCAAGGGAATCTCAGAAAAGTTGACGCCGATTGCCTCTGGGCAGAGGATGGGGTAGAGGACTGCTGGGCTTTTCCTCCTAAATAATATTAACTAGAGATGTGATATTTCTCAAATCAATCTAAAGGAATTGAATTTCTATTGCTAAAAAAACCTTCATGTTGACCACATTAATTGAATTTAGGGGTTTAAAAACAGCCTTTTAATTACTCTCTTTATTTTATGATTTTTAAAAATATCAAATTATATTGACTTTTACTTCCTGGCATGTAAAAATATTGTTAGGTATTCATTGTTGTTCCCAGTTTTTCCTTTGGTCAGTATAACAGGCTTTACTTAAGTCTATATTTGTGAGTGTGTGAGAGTGAGTGTGTGTGTGTATGTGTGTGTGTAAGAGAGATGTTTTGCAGAGATTAAAGAGATTAAGAATTGCTTCATAACTTCTGTTATGGATAGCCTTTCTGTTATCATTGTTCATTAGTCCTTTGCAACTGTTCTTTTAAATTGCATTAGGTTAGCAAAAGGCACAGGCATTATGCTTCCTCAGTATGTCCCAGAGTATGCCATAGTAGTTCTGAGAAGAGTGGAGGAAAATGGGGGCCAGGGTATTTCTCCACTGTCAAATAGATTGGAATGCTGTGCATGCCAGACACAGTAAGTAATTTATAATGAATACAAGCAAGTTCAAATTTTCTTAAAGGGCCTGAAGTAAAGAAAACCTTTAAGTTTATTTTCCCATGATTATTGGATTTAATTTGTGGGATATATGTTAAAAGGAACACACTTTAGGATAATTCCACATAGTAAATCATAGTGGCTTTAGAATAGCTCTATGTAGAAAAAGCTACATCATCTGGGTATAATCACACCTGTAGTTTCTTACATAAAATGTCAAGATATTTTTAATTGGAAATTTAATATTTATAAAAAGTACATAAAGTCAAAAATACTTTGCAATCTATATTGAGAGTCTGAAGTAACATCCTGTCCTGGACACAGGCTTTGTTGCTTTGGCCTAAATGAGTTTCTAAGCTCAGAGCACTGCTAGACCTCTCACCTTCTGTAACTTTCTTTGAACTACCAATGAAGCCATGCCAAAAACTCCTAGGATTGAGCCAGAGAGATATTGATGAGATTCTGCTCCAAATTGCAATGAGTGCATATTTTGTTTTCTTTTATGTCTTACACCTCCAAGGAATTTACCTTTCTTATACATTCAAGGAATTATCACAATGAACACCTGTGTTACTACCTCCTAAGTTAAAATGTAGAAAATTTTGGCTCCCTGGAAAATACCTTCATGCCCTCTTCCAACAGTACCCACTTCCTTCTCTGCAAAGGAAATCATTATGGTGATCACTTTCATGCTTTTTTTGTAGTTTAAGTATGTGTTACAAAAATTATTTTTTTGAATTTTATATAAATAGAATCATCAGTACATATTATTTTGTGTCTTGATTCTTTAACTCAACATTATGCTTTTGAGATTCATACAAGTTTTTTATGTAGCAGTTCATTAACTTTCACTACAATGGTAATATGCTATAGACATACACCGTTATCTACTTAACTATTCTTTTGTTGATTAATCTAAATATTTTTCACTTTTCAGTTTTTTCAATATTTATTTTAGATAAAAAGAAAATTTGGAAAAGATTGAAAATGACTCTAGATAAGACAAAAACCTCGTGTCAAAACCATTTTTTTCCCAAATGCTTAGTTTCTAAGAAAACTAATGCCATATGTTTTGGTGTTAAAAACCAAAATGAAAAAAAAAATAGTCCCAAAAATGATAATTAAAACTCTGGATTTGGAACAATTTTCTTAGCCTCCTTCCAATCTTCTATATTAACTCTGACTTTTTCAAGTGACCAGACAGCTTGAGGCAATGACCCAGGGAGGCTCCTGGGCAGTAGGAGAGGGAAGGGTGGTAGGAAAGAACCTGAGGCTCATATAAACCATAAAAGCATAGAGTGAGCCAAACCTAGATAAGTACAGCACACAAGCAATGGTTGGAAGCACCTAGCCCCTCTTCAACACACTTCTATCAGGTTCTTCATCTACTACTTCTTTTTAGAGATGTGTGTGTGTGTGTGTGTGTGTGTGTGTGTGTGTGTGTGTGTGTGTGTTATGTGCATGTGGGTGTATATGTGTATGAGAGAGTAAATCATTGAGTCTTTGCTAAATGACAAAGGGAACATTTTATGTCTTATTAGAGTTATAAGCAAGCTATCACTTAGGAAATGCCTGAGACCTACATGGCACAAGAGGATCACCCTTCACTACCCCAAAACAGATGGAAATATTTTCGAGCACAAGGGAAAAAAAAGGTATATTGCATAAAATGTGTTTTAGGAATGAAGACATTAATTTATACCATTACCTAAATACTTTTCTTTTTAAGCAGGAATCTATCAACTACTCTTCCATATTATCTTCTAGTACATATAGGTTATATTACATCTCTACATTTTAATAAGAAATTGAAAAATATTTAAGTAAAATTGAAGAACAGAAAGGGTGAGGAAATCCCCTGAATAAAGATTGCTTACAGTGAGGGTGCTAAAAACAACAACAAGGAAGATATGGGTTGTTCATTTGTTTGCCAACTTTTGCTATGACCAGGAATATAGAATTTTTACATTTTTTAATGAATATGTAAGAGCCTTCTTAGTCTCCTTTTAGAAATAGTTACTATGTGTTCAACTGTATTTGTAAAATATTCATTTTTTTCTTTGCAATTAAAAAAGGATTTACATTCAATTAAAAAGGTAGATTTGCAAATCCAATTTCTATCTACATTTCTTAGAAAGTAGAAAAGATCCTGTTTAATGAGCAAACCTGCTTTTTTTCTTTGACACCTACATAGTTCTTTACTTTACAGTCATTTGTCAGTTCTTTATAGATGACAAAAATACAGATTTTGTCTTTCTTTCTGATACAACTTTTAATTATTCCTAAAGGCAACTGAGGAACAATTTTTATTTATTATGTTTATCTTTTATATTTGGGTTTTTTTTCTGTTTTCTTGATCTAGTTGATGGAATACTTTTGGATTTAGGCTTGACTTTCAACTAAAATTAATTCTTTGAATGTCTGCATTGAAAGCTGACCTTTGAGATAGGAGCCCAACTACCCCATGTACAAGAAAACAAAAGTGAAACCCTTTGCTCAAGGCCATATGTCTTGTTAGTGCCAGAATTGGGAGGATACCCCTGTCTCCTGACAGACTTTTAGTTAATGCTTTTAAAACTATGCCTAAAATTCTCCCACCATGTCTTCTGGTAGATAAATGTATGTGGAATTTGTTTTGTTTTGTTTTTGGATTTATAAATATGCCTTTACTAAGTGAGAAAGTAAACATACGTCCACACAACACTTACACACTAAAGTTCATAATAGCATTATTTATAATAGCCAAAAAAGTGGAAACATTCAAATGTCCATCAATTGATAAGGAGATAAACAAAATGTGGTATAATCATACGATTGAATATTATTCAGCAATGAAGAGGAATGAAGTACTAACACATGCTTCCACTAGGCTGAATCTTGAAAATATTGTTCTAAATGCAAGAAGTCAGGCATAAAAGTCCACACACTGTATAACTCTATTCACATGAAATGTCCAAAATAGGCAAATCTATAGATACAGAAAGTAGATTCATGGACTGGTAGAGATGGAAAGATGGGCAGGAGGGCTTGCGGGTGACAATAGTTAAGAGGTGTGTGATTTCTTTTTGGAATCATGACTATGTTTTATAATTGATTGTGGTGATGGTCACACAATGCTCTAAATACACTAGAAGCCATTGAATTGTACATTATGAATGGGTGAATTGTGTGAAATACGATTTATGTCTCAATAAAGCTGTTAAATATGCCTTCTTGGTACTCCTTATAAAGAACATTTAGATTTATGTCATTAACATTAAGATGAGATGAAATAACCATCAACAACCATAGATACAAACTATGGCCAAAAAATAATAATAACATATGGTTCAGAAATAAAAGAAAGTTCATATATTTTGCTATCCTGTGTTTTACCTTATTTATTAGAGTCCCACTGTAAGCTATGCTGGGAAAGAATTTGAATGTCAATTTACCACTCTGTGATAGGCTCATTCAGTCTGCAAATATTATGGACCACCTACCTGCTGCCAGAAACTCTGCTGGACACTGGGGGTAGAATGGTAAACAAAAACATAAAGTTCACTCAGCAAATTCATGGTATTCAATTTTTTAGAAGAAATTGAAGAAGTTAGCCTTTACTGAACATATTCTTTATACCAAATACCATACAAAGTGTTGTACATAGGTTTAAATTTGTAATAATGGCCAATTGAAAAACCATTTATCACACTGTAGTTAATATTGGTTGGCTATTAGGATAATTGAAGTTGTTAAATTGTTCAGTTGACACCTATTTATTTCATAAATAAAGTCATTTATTGTCTTATTCATCTCCATGTCTCAGAAATCTGTTCCACTAATGATAATCAAAATAGAGTTCATGATAAAAATTTATTGATCTCTCAAAGTTAGATAAGGATTTAAGAATATGTTGACCTTGTGATTTTAGGCCATTAAAATCCAAAGAGCTGTCCAGCAGTTGTCTTATTCTTTTAACTTCCAGTTCAAGAGAGCAGAAAAGGAAAAATATTTGCAAAGGCAGCACGAGGAGAGTTAGGCGCATAACTTGTAAGCCTGTGTAATGTCAATGCAAGTTTATGGACTATCATGAATATTGTGGTCAGATGATTTTTCAAACTATTTGCAAGACTAACTACTGCTTTCTGCATGCATTCTAAGACCCCCCCCTCCCCCAGGCACGATAGTTGTTTTATTCTGTTCTTAAGCTTAAAAAGTGAGTTTCTCTGTATTACATATGTTTTTAATACATGGCACATGAAGGCAGAGGAAAGCTTGGCTGGTGACAGCATTTGTCCCTCATGCACTCAGGTGGATAATATTTAGCTTCTTCTGTGCAATCTTTCTTCTGAGAACAAAATGCTGAACTCAGAATCCCAGCAGAGAGACTAGGAGATAGAGACTAGTGGTAAACTATTTCATTCCTAAAGAAATAAAAGAAAAAAGAGATTTTAAACTTTTAACTAGTAGAGGCAAATAGTCCAATAAATAGCTTAAGGATGAGTTCGTTTCCTGCATCCTAACAATGGCAACACAGCCCACAGAGTTTGGGAACATTTTGCCTAAACTATAGCTGCCTAACCTGCACAGATCTTGGCATTGCAAATGGCACCTTGCGTAAAAAGTTGCCTGACAAAGTGTCTTGAGCCTAGTGGGCTTTTGACAAATGATTGCTGAATAAATTTTGTAAAATGTAACGGTGATTCTATAGCATAAAAATAAAACAATTACTATAAGCATGCTACATAAGACAGTCTCTGCAATAATTACTACTGTAGTCATAATAGACAGATGTTAGCAGCATGGAGTTACTTGTGATGGACTTAGATTACATGTACCCATAGAAGGATTTGGAAATTTCTATACACGAACACACACAGAGACATATACACACATTAAATTCAGTCAAGCAACAATGGGAATAATGAAACAGGTCTACCTCATTGGGTTATGATATAAAGACTAAATGAGTTAATAATGTAAAGCATGCATAATGATGCCTAGACAGCATGTGCTTTATAAATGCTAGTTATCTATGTGATTATTATTACTGTTATTTTATTCACATAATAGTACTTACAGTCCAAAAGTAAAAGAGACATTAAGCAAGCAATTACCATATAGTGTGATGAGTATTAGAATGGAGAAATATATGATATTCCTTGTTCTTGAATAAATACCAATATCTTCTACAATTAGTGCTACTATTTTTTTTCCTACTTACTTTAGCAGGAGCACTCTGGTTCAGACTGGTGAAAGACCCAGGAAAAGCATCCTACCCTTAAATTCCAGGCAGATAATTTTGACTAATGGGAAATAGAGAAAGAATTCTAAGTGGGAGAAGTTTATCTTCTAACTTTGCTCCCTTAGAATAAAGGAACTACAACGAAAAAAGCAATAAAACCTTCAAGAACTATTGTAGCAAAACCTCACTAAAAATTCAGAGTTTGGAGTGGACCCCTTGGTCAGGAGGATCGAAAGCCCAGCAGGACCTTGCATTGACATCTACAACAAAATGCCATTTTGCCACTGACAATAAGATAAAAGAAACCAGAGAACTGGAGGATGCCAGCTGACATACTGGAAGGTCTGTGTCCTGTCTCACTGTTTATGAACCAGACACTTCTTTGATGAGTCCTTAGACAGGCCTGCATCTGAGAGGCTGCCACCACCCTGGAGACTCTCAGGTCAATGGGAGGAATTAGAAGAGGAGAGGCAATTCCTGCATAGGGAAAGGAACAGTGTATTGTTTCAATAACTGTTACATTATTTTTGCCACAGATCACTGTTACCAGAAAAAAGATGTTATATTAAACTTTCCAAAATATATTTTTAGTACTTTAAAAATCCAATTATAAAAATGCATATGTAATTATAAAATAATTTGTGTTATTCTAATCCTATTATACCAAGACAAATAAAACTCCCAAATTAACTTCAATAAGGTTTTTTATTGGCTTCTGATACTGAGATTATAATTTTTTAAATAGCCTTTATATAGCAGAAGTCTAAATAGTCTGATTTTTTATTTGTTTTTGCTCTCATGATTATTTAAAATATGTTACCAGTGACAAGTCTAAGTAAGGGAACAGTTACAGTATAAATTATGAAGTAGATATATGCCTGTTTCTTATTCTTTTTACTACAGATAACGAAAGCACACTATTTCTGTGTATCCTGAATTAGAATTTCTTTTAAATCCTTCAAGATATGATTTTTTTTCATTTTTAACTTGTAAATAAAGTTATTTCTATATTAATCAAAGTATTTAAATGTCTTTCTTTTGAGTCATGCTTACCAGTGATACACTCAGGGTTAGCTTTAGATAAAATTGTAAAAAGGCAACATTCATTTTCATGTCCCAAGTTTACCAATATGTTTTTTTAACCTTCCCTAACTCCAGCTCCAATTCACACAACTTCTCTCCTGTTCTCCAGAGAAAATTGTGTTGTACCACTTACCTGATTTAACCCTTCAAAGTTATCTTAGAAATAACTACTTAAATTAATTTACCATCACCTCCTTTTAACTCAGTATATTTCCCTACAAAATGATCACTGAAGTTTTACAAAAAAAGCAATCCCTGTGCTTCTCACATCAGGATCTCTTTAATCTTAGGAGTACATTTGGTCTGCCAAAGTATGCAAAGCCTTAGAAAATATTTGGCATATCTTCTTGAATGTAAATATTAATTTATATATTAAAACAAACATGGTTTTACAAATTGAGATTGCAAAGTACAAGAATTGTGAAGATAAAACATGAGCGTAAAGAAATCTTACACTTAATAGGCTATTTGAGCCAAAGCCCCCAAAGCCGTTCATTTTTATTGTTGTTGCTGTTGTTATTCGATATTACGCTCCTCTACAATCAGATAGGCATCTGTAGAATAATTCAAGTAGCACAGGCTTCAACAAAAGTGATGAAATCCTAATGTGTAATTTCATTACTACCCCACTGGAAAGATACCAGAAATTAGCAAGAGAATGATGACTCCTATGTAATAGAAAGAAGTTGAAGTTCCAAAATTTATTGACTTTGGGCAAGTCATTTAACCTCTCCAGGTAAATGTTCATGTCTGTGAATCGGGAATGAACACTCCCAATTCAGCATTCTTCACAAGTATTAGTGAAGCTGAAGGAAGACAACCATGAAACACTATAAATTATAAAATGCTACATAATGTAAGCTACTATTGTTTCTGTTTTGGTTTGATTACTTATTTTGTGGACATGTTCACAGGCTTTCTATGAACCCTAAGATCCCATGCCTACAGGTGAGCCCCACTCTGCTTCTAATGGACTGCTGGTCTCCTATTCTGGTGGGATGTACTTCTAGACTTCCAAACTCAAGTTGAGAATCGCCTAGGCAAGTGTCAACATTTAATCATAAATAACTATCCTTGTATATTAAAATTTCATACAAAAAAGAAAAGCACGTCCACAGTTGAAAGAATCTGTGCATCGTTTTTGCACACATCACTCCTCCAGCTGAAGGAGCTTGAGCAGAATGCAGGATTGGTTCTGGTAATGCCTACTTCAGAAGTGAAAGTAGCTGGGGGAGAAATCACATTTCTTTCTTTAGGACTAAGATTACATCTATCTTTGGTTTATTCACCATCTGTGCTGGCAAATCTTTTGGAGAAAGGCAGATATATAATTCTAGATGTGAGACCCTCAATTAACTATTTGTAAAAATAGAAAAAAAATGTCTTACTCTGAACTTGGAATTCCTGGCAACAGGTTGGGTATAAAAATGCCACTTCCCATGTAGGAAACAAGCCATACATATGCAGGGGAGAAGTCAAGCAGGGTCTTCCATTACTAAAAGGCATCCCAGTGCAAGTCTTAGGTAGGCACAAGTTCCCTTTCCACTACTACTGCATTCTCTTTGGTGTGTGGACAACTGGACATTTGAGTCAGTCCCAACACTTAAGAGTTATCATTGAAGAAAGACACAAAATGCATGACTTTAAGCTCCAAGAATAGTACCTCTCAGGAAAGGATATATTAACAACCAGACATTGAGTGTGCTTTCCTAAAGATTCTTCCAGATAAAATGATCTAATATATTTTACTCTCTTGAGAGCACATGTGGCCTCTAATCCCAGTTCTCCCACTGATTGTGCAACTGGTAGACAGACCCAGGCTCTTGCTCAGCTGGCATTCAAGGAGGATTTGGCTGAGATAGGAAAGAAAGATGAACATTCTAAGGGGATGGGAACAATCCCAGATATAATCTTTCCTTTAACTTTGAGCAAATTTGATCAGATTCCACAAACTTACATTTAATTCTAGGATACATGGCCCTTATTTTTTTTTTCTTTGAAGAGATCATTTTCTTTCACACGATTTTATGATTACACAGATAATACATGCCATTCTCATAAAATACAGGTAGATACAAAGAGAAAAGTAAAAAGAACCATGGCAAACATGTTGAAATATTTCTTTTAAGACTTTAGCTATAAAAACACAGAGTCAATGAACATTTGCATTTCTTCTTAAACTAACCTACTCATGTCCTTTGCCTAAAATTTTAAGGAGCCATTCATATTTTTATGATTGATTTAGAAACATTATATATTAAAGGTAATAACACCTTATAATCTAGCACTTTTTTGTCTGGTTTATCCTGGTTCTTTAAACCCATTGATTTTTTTATGTAAAAGTAACCATATATTATTTGAATAACAAAAGCAAAACATGTCACTTTGAAAAAACTAGCAAATATAAGTAAGTAAATAGAAGCAAATGTTGAAAAAGATAACTTCACATTAATCTGCACCTTAAGATAACCCGGCATGCCTCTTTCCTAATACATGTATCTGCATGTGCGTAGACTTTTTTTATTGTGTTTACCTGAAAATTGTTGCCCATTATTTTCATTTTCGACAGCGATGTTCTTTTTCCTTAGGTCTATGGTTTGAAGGCTCCACATAATTGGATTCTGATTATTTTCCTCTCTAATTTAAGAGACTTAATATGGCAGCTAAAATCACTTACTCTTCTAACCAGTTTCCCTTTGCTTTTCTTTTTGCTATTTCTTTTTCTTTCAGTTTTTACCAAGTTGTTTCTCTTCTCTCTCTCTGTATTTTACTTTTACATATGGCCTGTTCATGTTTAATTAATGATCACATTCTATTTTTACTTAATTTTTCTCTACTCCTCAGTCAAAAAATTTTTTAAAATCTTTCAATTCCTCCTGTGTAAAATAAAAATACTCATGTTGCCTCCTTCTAATCTTTTTTCCTCCTTGATATAATCTGGAATTTTCAACCTAGATATAAATAATTATTATATAATTAATACAATTAATATTTAATTATTAGTATTTTAATATTATATAGTTTCTTTGTCAAAACTTCCAATATTTTTCTTATGTTGTATGTGTATATTTATGTAAGTTAGATGTATATCTAATATTAATTAGTTTAATGGTCCTGCGTATTACCATTTCTTGTTTCCCATAACCTACACATTTTTCACTTCTCCATTTTGATTTCTAACTTAGCAGGACTAACTGAGGAAGACCCAAGCACATCTTCCAACACCACTGTGCTCAAAATATCTGTATAAGTCTTCAATCACTTGTCATAAATACATGGTGAGCCCTTCTCATCTGTAGGCATCAGAGTTCAGGAGAATTTTTTTCTTTCTTTAACCATTGTTTTGAATTCGTCAGCAGCACTCTCCTCCCCCTGACATTCCGTTCTACTTAAATGTGAGCTTCTAATTATGTTCTGCATTTCTCACTTTTCATTTTTTCTGCTCTCTCATTTTTATCTCTATACTGTCTGCCTTGATTTCCAGAAAAATTCTTGAGTTTCTCTTCTACTTTAGAGATTTTATATATTTTCAGTATCCAATCTACTATTCATTGTATACATCATGGTTTTTATTAGATACTTATGTTTTTCATCTCTATAGATACCACCCTGATTTTAGAACTTCACGAAGACTTATTTTGGATTCATATATGCAAATTAACTCAAGACATATTGATAACACAGTCGGAATCACTGAATTTTTTTTTCCAACTTTCTTGAGGCAAATCTGTTTCCTAGCGAAGCATTTGCTGTGATTCTTCATTGTTGTTACTTATATTAGGTTAAAGCATATAAAATTTCTGGTATTTCAGTCATTTTTAAATTTATAAGCATGGCAATTTTATATGTTTTAATCTAAAAGATACATTTTATCTTTTCCAGGATTTGTGACTTACCAAACCTTCCAGAAGCAAGTTCTTACTGCCCATATTGACTTACTGCCAAGCCATAGAGCAGATAGGTTTGTAAGACATTTAGTTGTGTCTTGTTACTAATTCTTCAGGCCCAGGTAAATAGGGAAGAAAGTATTGTTCTTAGGATAAATTTACATTGTCAGTTGAGCTGTCACGGAACTAAGTGCTGAGGGAAAAGCACCACCATCAGTCCCAGCAGTCAGTTTTGTCATTTGTGTATGCAATTGTGGATGCTGCTCGGGAGAAAATTGCACATATCCTTAGGACCGCTTAGTTGCCATTTCTCTTTTCAGTAACCATGGCAGACAGGAGGGTCACTCTATAACCCTCATCCACCTGGGTCCATATCACCACCTCTCCCATAAATTCTTCAAATATTATGGACAGTCAGTAGTGTTCTTTTCTAATTTCCAAAGGTCATGCAGGTTTTTACTAATTATTTTGAAGGGATTTGGGGAAGAATATTAGATGAATGCAATATAGTCATCTTACCATCTAATCTTTATAGTCAGGATCATTTTCTCTATTTTTTTTCCTTTTATTAAGTTTATTGGAGTTATATTGGTTTATAAAATTATATAAGTTTCAAGTGTAGGATTCAATAATACGTCATCGTATATTGTGTTGTATGTGCACCACTCAAAGTCAAATCTCCTTCCATCACCATATGTTGACCCCCTTGACCATTTTCTACCTTTCCCTCAACCCCCTTTTTCTCTGGTGACCACTATATTGTTGTCTGTATCTATGAATTTTTGTTAATTAATTTGTCTTGTTTGTTCATTTGTTGCTTTCAGTTTTATATCCTACATATGAGTGAAACCAAATGGTTCTTGACTTTTTCTGTCTTGACTTATTTCACTTAGCATGGATCGTGAGGATTATTTTGTTTATCTGAAGAAAATGAATTCTTTCACATGGTCAAATAGACATGTTCCACCATGAAATTTAATAATCTTATAAGTCAAATTGTGATAGAAATATTAATAATTTTATGAATATGTTGTCTTTCTGGTTGTAAAGCATGGAGTTTTTAGAAAAGAAAAATTTTAGAAAAGTTGCCTCTTTTGGGTGTGGGGCATGGGCAGACACTAAGATTTGCTAAACAAGTTATAGTGAAATAGGGCCCATCAAAGGAACACAAACAAAACTTCAGTGATTTACATTAAGATAATTTTTTTTACTTTAACACACACTGACAGCAAACAGATGACAATTCATTGAGGATAAAAATCAAGTAATTTAGCAGCACCTCCAAAATGATAACACATGGTCTCTTTCCTTCTCTGCCTTTCTCTCTTCCTCTCTGTGGGTGATGCATGACAGAAAAACAACATTCTGTAGCATTAAATCAAGTTTCATCCTCAAGATTATAATTATATGCACATCAATATTACATGTCCTACTTTTATTTAAAACATGGAGATTATAAGGAAAGTATTCCTTTGGAGAATTCAATATTTTCCCCAACTTTTATGGATATCTCATTTTTACAAAATCTAAGATTTTGGTCTAAGTAGTCAAGATTTATGCTTTCATTTGAAATTTTTAGTAATACTAAGGCCACTGGCCTAACCTGTTATTATACTCTAAATACAATATAAAATTTCAAGTTTGATCCACTGTCAGGTAAAAAAATATATATGTTGTTAGTCATGCCTTATTGCTCCTACAGCAAGATTATTTTTGTTTTTTGATATAGAAATAACTTTGACTTTTTATTTTAAGTTCTATATGTAATGTATATTTAAAGTAAAAAATCATAAAGTGCAAAATGAAATAAAGAAAAATGAAAAAATTACCATGAATTCCAGCACTAGGAGGTTAACTTTACCATTATGTTGATACATCCTTCTGGGCTTCTATCTGTTCATAGATAGAAATATAAATGTGAACATTTCTACAAATACAAAATATAATCAGAATTGTTTTTATTTTAGGTGCAGTATGCTTTAGCGCTTATTTGAATTTCCTTTTAATTTTAAATCTACCCTATAAAGTAGGTACTGTTATCATTCTCAACTTAGAGATGAAGACGTTTTGAGAACAAAAATAGTCAGCTTGCCCAAACTAACATGCTAGCAAGTAGTGAAGCCAGAATTTGAAATAAGGCAGTCTGATTCAAGCCCACAGTATACTAGGTACTGTTAATGACCTACATTTTTCATCTAACAATATATCATAGCTACCTTTTCATGTTGAGGTGTATCAAAATACATACATCCTTTTAACAACTATATAATATTCCATTAGATGGCTGTACAGTTTACATAAATGATGTCTTCATGAGGAAGTTTAGTTTGGGTTTCTCATTTTTTTCACTACTACCATAATGCTCTGAAAAAGATCTTTGCAATATACCTTTGCTAATTTTTCTGACAACTCGTTTAGGATAAATTTCCAAAAGTAAAATTTAGGAATTCAATTTAATTTTTGATACACACTGCCAAAATGTACTTCCTAAAGATTAAACCAATCTATGCTTCTACAAATGATACATGAGAATAATTTTTCTCCATACTTGCTCCACCTAGAATAATCATTCTTAAAACCTCATATTCCAAGACACTTTGAAAGCAAAAATCTTTCCTTTAGTATGTCATCACTGTAACTTCCATAAAGCCCAATTACTTTAAAGACTATATAGTATTTTGTCTATGGACTAACACTTCTGTATAAACACTTTTCTAGGGGCCAATCACTGCATCATGGCCAGCAGGCGGTGCTCACACACAGAAAGATCTCTCTGGTCACAGTTTCTAATGCACAAGGCATCATTCATATTATCTGAAATGCTTGGATACCAACACATCATAGCCTGCTTGCTCAAAATTTACCTAATGATTTGTCCAATAGTTTTTTAAATTCAGGCTCATTGTTATTCTTCTTTTATCAATGTCTTGGGAAGAGTCAGGTTAGCAATGTCCAAATTTTCCTCTGACTACAAGGTCCATATGTATAGGCAATATCTCCTTATGATCCAGTCTGGTGAGTTTTCAAGCATCTGGTCCTAACATGTATCAACCAACCTCACCCTCCCAACTCTTAATCTATATTTCATGTCTATAACAAGTGGCATATGCCAAAATACCATCTAATGCTCTTTCTTTTCCACATTTAGTTTTATCACATATTTCTTATTTAAAAGGTGGCTAAAATATTTGTCATTGAAACCTTGAGGAGGTAAAAGTTTCTCAATGTTTTCCTTCCTACCAGAGCCCTGTTTATTTTTCTTTTAATGTCTTATATTTGGAACTGTCGTGCTGCTTTGTGCTTCGTAAAAGAAAAATTTTGACTCCTCTTTGTTTGGTTGCTAACACCTTAAAAAAAGAATTGAAATGGAAAGATTTTAAAACGTAACCACACAAAATAAAAAAGGTCTAAACATCCAAATAACAGAAAAAACATTTGAGCAAAATATTAACAACAACTAAGACCCACAATATGTGATGTCTTTAAGGATAAAAAGCTCATATATGTTTATTAAAAATAATAACAAACAAGGGACATAATAGAATTTACAGAAACATGTAATTGTGGATGTATTTTAAGAAAATATTTAAAAATTTTATTAATTATGAAAAATGAAAATTGAAATGATCTTTGTTCAAATTAGCAAAGAGTAATTCAGTGTTAGCAATGATGGTTAGGTTATGACAAAGGTCACAAAGTCATACCTCACACATGATTAGCAGAAATATATTACCATTATAGAAAGAAATTTTATAGTGCATAGCTAGTATATTAAGTTTTTTTATATTATATGACCAGTAATATGTCTCTGAAAATTACTGGAAACTCAGTTAACTTGTATATGTAAAAAGTTATTTCTGGCATTATTTACTCCAACAAGATATTATACAATACCAAATATCCAGTAATGCAACATAATTTTTAATAGACACATATTTTTAATACATATGCAGAAAAAAGGGAGAAAATAGATACTAATTTTGACATTTGTTTTTTCTGATGTAGATTAATAGTTTTTGTTTCTCATACTTTGTATAAGAGATTGTATTATAATTAAGAAAAACCACAGATTTAAAAAAATTGATTGAGGTATAATTTCCATACAACAAAATATATGTAATTTAAGTGTAGAAATTCAGTGAGTTTTGACAGATAGTACTCTAATGTAACACACCCCACGACCAAGAGAATACTTGTAGTCAAATCTCTCCACCTCCAGCCCTGGCAACCAGCAGTCAGCATTCTGTCCCTAAAGATGAGTTTTGCCTTTTTGAAAATGTCATGTAATAGGATCCTACAGTATGTAGTATTTTATGTTTCTGGCCTTTCCCTCAGAGATTTAAACATGATCTTGCATAAATCTATAGTTTGTTCCTTTTTACTATTGAGTATTGGTTTTAAAGATATACAACAATTTATTTAACAAATCAACTAGTAATGGACATTTGAGTTGTTCACAGTTTTTGGTTATTATAAATAAAGCTTCTAATTTCATTTCCGTAAAAGTTTTTCTTTGAACATATGCTTTTGTTGTCCTTAAGTAAATACCATGAAGTGGATTTTCTAGATAGATTGGAAGAGAATATTTAACTTTATAAAAACAGCCAAACTGTGTTTTAAAGTAGTTATAGTAATTTATCTTCCCAATAGCAATGTATGAGAGTTTCAGATGTTCTACCTCTGACCAACATTTTGTATTTACTCTTTTAAATTTTAGTCATCCTAATGATGAGGAGTAGGCTCTTTTATTTTATTTCCCTGATTACTAATGATTTTAAGGATCTGGTGACCTTCTGAGTATCTTCTTTTGTGAAGACTCTGTTCAAATTTTTTCCCCATTTTAACTGGAATGTTTGAAAATTTATTATTGAGATACAATATTTTTAAATATTCTAAATAAAAGTCTTTTGTTTGATATGTCTTGTGAATATTTTTCCCAGTTTGTGACTTGCCCTTTTCTAACAGTTTCTTTTGAAAAGCTCTTTGAGATTTTAGTAAAATATAATTTATCAATTTTTCTCTTATGACTTATGTTTATTGTCATGTCTAAAAAAATATTTCTTCCCACAGGAAAGAAAATTCTATTATGTTATCTTTTCAAGGTATACTTTTAGCTTTTGTGTTTACGTCAATGATTTTTTTCTAGTTAATTTCTTTGTATATGTTGTGAGGTAATTTGGAGATTCATTTTTCATATGGATGTCTAACTGTTCTGGCAGCATTTGTTGAAAAGACTATTTTTTTCCCTAATGGATTATTCTGACATATTTGCTGAAAATGAACGTGCTCTAAATGTAAGAGTTCATTTCTTAACTTGCTATCTGGTTGCATTGATCTATGTGTATCCTTAAACCAGGAATCATCAACTCCAAGTTTTCTGTCATATGAACATTAATCCATTGTTGGACACTAAAAGTACCTAATACCATGGACTTAAGAATTGGAAAACATTTTTCTTGAACCTCAGCTATTTCTCTAACTGGCAAGAAACACAACCAAGTCATTTGTCTTCTCTGAACCTAAATTTATTTGCCTACAAAATAGGTATATTAGTACTCACTTCCAAAGAATTATTGTGTGATAGTTTAATTCAATGTGATGATAGCATAAAATGCTAGAGCAGCACCTAACACAGATGAGGAAACCAAAATATGATTGGTATCTCTTTAGAGACATTGGTCATTCATGGCCCTTACATGAAATCAAAGGAGTGTATATTAGAATGTATTTACCATTGGGATTTCTTTTTATTTCCAATCATTTGATTTTCATTTTGGTTCTGCCACTTAATTGATAGCTCTTTGGCAAGTAACATAATTTCTCTGGGCCTCAATCTCTTCCTCTGAAACATTAGGTTAATGTGTATCACTCTCTATAGCTACTTGCATCTCTAACTATTAGGACTGTAGGGGAGGTGCTACTATTACAAGATTCCATGCTCTCAGTTGTGCCTGAGGCATGGTGTTCAGAACTGAATAATTCTCGATAATAAAGACATTAATAAATAGGAGTGCATAGAGAGTACCACAGTCAGAATAGAACAGGTCTAGAGACAAGAACATATGAGGGATAATAAAACAAACTTGTTATGATTAACCTGGGAAAGAGAAGACTGAATAGATACATGATAATGAGCTTCAAAACATCTGTCATGTTGGGAGAGTGAACAGATTAGTTGCTCCAGAGGGTAGATAATATTAGGTTCAAGCAGGAAATATTAATGGAAGTAGATTGCTATATTGTACATTCATCCATATTTATGAACAGTCTGCTTTTTACAGAAGTGAGCTCCTCATTACTGAAAGTGTCCAAGCAGAGAGGTCAGATCATCATCTAACAGTGATGTTCATTAAAGATTCCTGAAATAAGTAATTAATATGTATGGAGGGCCTATAAATCCATTCTAGCTATTCAGTTCTGTGATTCTATGGAAAGCTTGCAAAAACTCAGTAGAATACTTAAAAACTTACATCATAAAAATGCTCACAGCTTCTGAAGCCAAAAATAACCTATGAATAGCCATCTTTATCATGAATTTAAATGCCAAAATAAAAGAATCAAACCTCTTTTTTGTTGTTGTTATCTCTGTAAGTGAAAAGACAATCTTCCAGATCCTGAAATAGTGATTGCCTTTTCCCTACCCTTCTCTGGCTCAGAATAATAAAAATAAAAAGATAAAACAGCTTAAAGAAAAGAGGTGTATCTTTTTGCCCTGAAAACTGAAATTAACTAGGTCCCATTGAGGCTGGAGGGGAATTTGGCCATAAATATAGAAAATCAAACTACAAATAGGAATTATAGAATATAAAGAACAATAGCATCAGTATATTTATTACTCTGTAACCTGGTATGTATTTATTAGCATCACAATGTATCGATTGTACTCAACATTTTCATAGAGAAGCTTGTATTTTATCATATTTTCTCGTCAGGTCTATATTTTGAGATATTTTAATACATCTCCAGACATTAAATTTTAATTGATTATACCATGTCATATTCATCAAAATACCTTTGTGAGTGATGGCTGCTGCTTTTGATTGGCATGAGAAAGCCAGGTTAGCTTGATAGAATTCCTCCTGCAGAGAATATACTATGGTAATTACTATGGTAGATTAAATGCGTTATGGTCTCAATTCTTGTTTCCACATCTTCTGTTCAGTGACTCTAGAGTTCCTGTTAAAAGATGGGCTATTTCTCCATTCCGTTTGCTTTGCTTTGAACTTTAGAATGAGTAGAAGTGACAATGAGCTGGTTCCGAGCCTCGGCTTCAAGGAACTTTGTAAAGGTCTGCTTGCTGTTTCTTGTTCTCCTGCCATGCCCTTGAGAACATGCCCTAACTAGTCTGCCAGAAGATGATAGACATGTTGAGCAGAGCTGTGTCGCCCATCATCTCAGCCATAACCAGCCTAGACAGATCAGCCAACCCCCATCATGTGAGTGAGCTCAGACAAGATCAACAGAGACTCCCAGTTAACCCAAAGCTGACCCCACATGATAAACACATATCACTATGCAGCAGCAGAGCTTTATGGTTGCTTGTTATCATGGCAATAAGTAAGTGAAACAATTATGCTGTGAGCTTTCTTGCACATGAGGTAACATATACATTATACTTTTAAATGAATTGAAAATAATCCCTCAAATACTTTTGTTTCCTTGAATATCATTATAACCTTAAGTACTCCAGCTTACAAATAGATCTTTTTTATATGTGTGGTCATAAACTTATTGAATATATACAGCATGATCTGTCAGATATGAGTCTATAAAACACAAAACAGAAATAGCTGCTTTCAAATGCTTTCATGCTTAGTCTCAAAAATAAATTTCTAAGGGAAATCCGTAGGCCAATAAATCTGGATTTAACATAGATATATATAGGTTTATGTATATATGTCTATGTGCTTGTATTAAGATCATTCTTGTTAAATGCCCTTGACATATTTTTAAAAGATCATGTACCAGCCCATAAAGAAAACTTTAATTAAAAAGTTAAAAATAAATTGTAAGAAATACAATTATACAACTTTCTCCTATCTCATTGTATTAACACCTGAAATTTTTAAAAAAGCTTAAACCAAAAACATCAAATTACTTTAAAACTCTCCTAAAATATTTTCAAACTAAACAGAAAATAATTGTCATAAATTATTAGTTAACTAGGAATAACAGTTTACTTAAATAAATAATAGTTTTATTCTAAAACCAGAAACCACATTATACTTAATGATGAAATATTTGATTTATCACATTATTATCAAAAACAAACAAACAAAATGATGACACAACTGTTATCAGTATGCTAGGAGTGAGAGATCTTTATATATATATATATATATATATATATACACACCAGATATAGATATATAGATATATATAATCTTTATATATATATGTATACACCAATATTAGAAAAAATAGATTTATCATTATTTGGAAGTAATAATATTTCCAAAGTCGGATATTCAAGAATGTTGATTAAAATATTCAAAGTCATCAGAAGTTAAATATGATAGCTCGTGAAAGCATAGACAAAAATCAATTGACATCAGACAATCCAGCAAGACATTTCAATTTTTATCATTGAAAATTGATTGAAATTATCTGGGAAAAAATACCCCTTCTTCCAATGGTACTCTACTATTCAAAATATTAAGAAATGGCATTAAATATGAGAACTTTTAAGGTTTGTAGATCATATATCTATGTATACACACACTAGCATATAGATATTTATATAACTTTAAAAATAACCAAATATATACATATATGTGTGTATATATATTAGAATGTATTTACATAACTTTTAAAATAACCAAAAATATACATAGCATATATACATAGCATATAAATATTTACATAACTTTAAAAATAACCAAGTCTATGCATGTGTGTGTGTGTGTATGAGAAACATATATATATATATGAAAAAAGAATCTATCTGTCTCTATATCTAAACAGATGCTATATTAGTTAAGAGTGGTGATAAGATAGTAGATGATAGATGATTATAGATAGATAGATAGATAGATAGATAGATAGATAGATAAGAGAGAAGGAAAGAAGGAAGGAATGAAAGAGGAAGGAAGGAAGGAAGAAAGGAAGGAAGGAGGGAAGGAGGGAAGGAGGGAAGGAAGATAGATATAGATTTTTTTATAAATAAAATTAATTTCTGTAATAGGCTAATGTTATTGAGAGAATGTTGAAAAACGACCATGAAGAAAATCTTGGACTAAATCAAAACTTGAACGAGGACTACTTTTACTATTGTTTAATGCTAAGAAGACTGGTAGAATTTAGACAGGGCATGGAACAAGTACTATGAAGTAAAAAGCGGTTAATATTTTATTGAATTCTTATACATATTATACCATACACATCATCAGCTAACTGATGGAAAATAAAAAGAGCTAGAAATATATAATGGCTGACAGCATTTTAATTTATACTGCCAAGTCAGAAATTGAAATGTTGTATCTGTGATTGTGAATATCCACACTTGCATAATTATTTCAAATAGTCAGCAGTGCTAGAAAGCATCACACAACAACAACAAAAAAATGTAGCTATAACATGCACACTCATATACTCTTTGTTAACTTTGTATAAAGGATATGTTATTTTACTTTTGGTCTCTATTCTTTTCACATGAGTATTGCACTTGGTTTGCATAAGAATCATTGCTCAGTGAGAAACAATTCTACTTTGCCTATGAATTCAAAAACTGCTCTATCAATGTGTGCGAGGGTGGTAAGATTCGTGCAACAAGACCACAGATGTACAGATTAGAGTCCATCTTCTCTTCCTCCTTCAACCTACTGTCTAGTAAAGGTGTTAATTAACTTTGAAATGACCATATGCTTAGTACAGCCAGAAGAAGCACAAGAGAAAAAGAACCAATACAGTGTCTGCTCCTGAAAATTCAAGTGTTTGCTAGGCCCCAAAGACAACCCAATAAAAAATTAGTAGCCAATATTAAATCACAAATTAAAATTAAATAAGTGTATGGAAAGCTAATCAACCTCACCAATGAAAAATAAAAATTAAAGCAATGATACCAATTTTTGTCCACTAGATTGGAAAAAATTTTAAAGACTGAAAATATTCAGTGTCAGCAATAATGTAGAAAATGGCCATTCTCATAAAATGCCAGTGGGTAGATAATTTGGTACAATTTTGTATAGAATAGTTTTGTCTGCAGGTAATAAAAACCTAGCTAACAATGGATTAGAGAAATTGTGTTCAATTTTTAAACGTAAAAATTCTCTGGAAGGATAGAAGCTATTGGCCTCAGTTCAACTGCTCTCTTTTAATCATCCTGCCCCATCGTTTCAGAGTTGAGACGTTTTATTTCCAGGCATACTGACCAATGATGGAGAGATGGCTGCTTCAGCTCCTGGCTGCTACATGTGAATACCGAGCAGGAAGAAAGTCCAAGGACCAAAGGACACTGGTTTCTGAGGCTCTGCCTTTTCATTAAGAAGAAAATCATTCAGCAGTCTTCTCTTTGAGTCTCATTGATTAGAACTGAGACATATGCCTAATCCTAGGCCTAAAACTATTGAAGAACTTTAAGGATACACAAGGCCTACCTTTCCTAATAACTCTAGAATGGGGCATGATTTTGTGTCAGTCATAGATTTTTTGTGACATTTTGATAGTATCTGCCAAAATTTAAATGCATAAATCTATCAGGGTATAAGATTTCTTCCAGGAATTTAAGCCACGCATACTTCCAGAAATACCGTGCAAAAATATAGCTGTCTGTGTAAGTACTTCTGGAAGTATTTTCATGTGTGTATATGTATGTACATCTGTATATCTTTGCATACAACTTCTGGAAATACATATATTCATACCAACATAATTAACAAAAATTTTAAATAGCATAATTTAAATGTCAATTAAGGTATGTTAAACAGTACAGTATCAGGCACAATAAATGCTCTAGATTAATATTCAATGTTGTTTTTGGTTTTGGTGTAAATTTTTTGTTCTGTTTATTTCATCTCTGTCAATAGAAGGTTAGTTAAATTTTGTAGACATCCACATGTTAAAATACCATGTAATAGTCAAAAATAATAATCTAGATTTACATGTGCTAACATTGAAAGATGTACAAGATATACTATTCAGAAAAAAGCAATACAATTTTCTTAATAGTAATGCAATTTTTAATAGTATTTTTTCCTTAATATCTTATTTTTTCTATTAAAAAGCAAGGAAAAATAAGGTATATAATTGGAAAAGGGAGCTAACATTTCAATAAGTAAAATTACTTTTTACAACAAGTAAAATTACTTTTTTATTCCTCAATAATTTTAGGTTTCCTTTTCGTTTTCAGTAGATATAATTTGTCTTGTATGCAACCTGCTTAGAGTTCTCAGCATTTCTTGAATATATACCTTGATGTCATCCATCAATTATGGAAAATTCTTAGCCAATATCTCTTTAAATGATAGTATTGTATCATTCTCTCTTTTCTCCTCTACACACCAAATATGCATTATACCTTTCCACCATATCTTATATGTCACTTTAAATTTTTCTGCATTTTCTATTATTTTATTTACTTGTGCTTTGATCTGGATATTTTCTTCTGTTTTAGCTTTAAGTTTACTAATTCTGTCTTTAGCAGTTCCTAATTTGTTGTTAATCTATTGAGTTTGTAGTTTTAGGTCTTATATGTTTCCATTCTAGAATTTTCATTTGATTCCCTTCTATAGTTTCCCTCTAGAATTTTCATTTATTTATTTTAATATCTTAGACAAATAGTATGCATTGTGAAGTCTCCAAAAACTCTATTATCTGTATCTGGATATCTATTTCCTGGTTTGTTTCTTGATTTTTGGTCAAGTCTTGTCCTTTCACATGCCTGATTATTTCTGATTGAGATCCATATATTTCATATTAAAAACATTACATTTCTACAAAAAAAAAATAATTTTGCTTCTAGAAGGCAGCTATGCTAGCTGAACTAGCAATACAAATTTCAATTTCCTGACCAGAAATTAAGATGATGTAAAGTTGGGCTTGACTCTCTATAAGGAACATTCTATTCCTAGTCCCCTTTACTTTTACCAACCAAAAGTTGGGAATACTTACAACACTCCCTCCACATTGGTGGACCTTGAACTTCACTTTTTTAACCTCATTCCCACTGTAGCCTGTGAGTCTCTTGAGAGCTCTGCTCAGCTTCTCAACTTTTCAATATAGCTTTAGAAATTGGCAAATACTTTGAGGAATCAACTCTCTAGGTTTACCTTCTTTTTCTGGTCTCAAGTACACAAATGGTTGCTCTCCAGTTTTTCTAGCTGTTTTCAGTTAGAGGGTTTGTGAGAAACAAGCTAATATACCTCTGGCAAAGTATAAGTCATAAGCAATATTTTTAAATTTAAAAAGTTAAAAAAAAACTCCACAAAATATCAAAATGAGAATGAGAAATTCTGATGGGAATTCCAGACTTAGCTATTATATTCTAGAAATTAGAACCCAGAAAAGTGAGGGGAGCCACTATGTACATACAATGGTAAAAATGGGAACCTAGTTGTCTTCAGGATACTCCTAATCTTAAGGTTAATCTCATTGGAAACTAAGATCTAAGCAAAAGTATCAAAGTGACTAAATAGTAGGAAAAAGAATAAAATTTCTAGGTTAAAATATCAACATGAAGGCAGACTAATAATCTCTTTCCCTTAATTATTAATATAGGCTGTTGAAAAAATTGCATGATTTTTTAAACAATTTATCTGGTATATTATAAAAATATTAACAAATCTTAGCTAGTAAAATTTTTAAAGCAAAATAACTGTCAGAAGCAACCAAAAAAAGAAAGGACAAATAAACTTCCAAAAAAAAATGGCAACCAAGAAACTGGAAATTCTTCTGTGACTTCACATCTTCTGACCCTACATTTACCTCTCAGAAGTCATATCAGTGAATAAAATGTTATAGAATCCTGAAAATTCTCACTAATACCCATTTCCCAATTTAAGTAAGCCCAGACTGGCAAAAAGTAGGTGATTCAGGGGAAATTCAAATGAAAAAATTATCAATGAAAGCATCTCCCTAATATTATAGAATTTCAGCAAATGCAAGAAAAACCACCATAGCTCATTTGTTGGGATTATATGCCTAATGGAGAATCCCAAGGTATCCCATAAAGGGAACAAAATACACCTCCTAAATAGGATTGAATTCTGAAACAGAACACTAAATACAATCTTGGAAGAAAGAACAGAGTTTACACAATCTATAAAGTCTGCAGCAGAAGTCTCTCCAAAATTTCCCAACTAATTTACAATCCTCAGTCCCCACAAACTACAGAAAAACAAATAAAACTAATGAATTGCTACCCTAAACTATAAGTTAAAGGGGAAGCCACATTAGTACATTGGTATCAGATAAATTAGGAATATTGTTAACCAGTTCATATTGTATCAGAAAAAATTAATTTTGGATAGAATGGCCCACCATAACCATGAAAGAGAGAAAAAAAAACAATAATAAAAGAAGTCATAAAGCAAAGGGCAGAAGATAATGTGTCTCATGTTATAGAAAAGTTTTAAAGGAACATGAATTTAACAAACTAAGGACTCAAAATTAAAACAATAAAACTAACATAATAAGAAGGAACAGAAAAATTTGCAATGTTAGTTCTCAGCTCCCTCCACGACTCCATTCTAAGCCTCAAAGTCTTTTCTCTGGACATTTAGATTCAGTGTATATATGCACACTGATTTATGACTGCTGAAACCATCACCACCACTCCATCACTCCAGCTTTCTTCCCTGATTTTGATTCCCAGAATGATAGCATTCAGACCTTTATTCTCCAGGGAGAAAAGGGAATTGGAATACTAATCAGTCCAAAAGGACATATTTAAAGATGCTGATATTTGGAGGTTCTCATAAAAGCCTACTCATGTCACCCTACAATGAAGTTCAAGTACAACAAATGCAACTGATAAACTCAGTGCTTCTAGTCAGCTTTTAGTAACTCATTATAAATAGACAATCGGAATTATCAGAACTTAAGGAAACCCTGTAATATGAAAAATAGAGCCAGAACAAACAAACAAAAACAACAAAAAAGGAAAATAAAAAGGAAAATCTCAAACTAGAGTCTAAACGAGCTATAGCTAATGTCATACTCAATGGTTAAAGGCATGAAGCTTTTCCTCTAAGATCAGGAACAAAACAGGAGTGTCCACTCTCACTATTCTTTCATTGAGAAGCTAGAGCTGGTGTATTAAATTAAGAACATGCAGATTATGAGCTGCTGAATGAGGAGACACAAGCTACTCACAAGGGGGCGGCAGGTAGCTCTCTCAGAATCTGAGCGCCCACTTTGGGGAAGTGAAGCCCTCAAGATCATTTTGATTGAAGGCATAGTATGTTACACCAATGCAAAGGAAGTAGAGACAGAGGATCCCAGAAGAGAGAGGGCACAATTGAGATAGGTGAAGGGCAATTCTCTTTCCCAAATTCTGAGCAAGCAGAAGATAGAGAGCAAGGTACAAGCACTTATTACTTATAAGGTGCTTGGAAGGAGGTCACTACGTTTTGTGTGCTTCACTCTAAGTGGTTATTTTTAAAAATGCCCTGGGAAAAGTAAAGCAGGAACTCATGGCAGACATCCTAAACTCAAGTCTTTGTGTAAATGTCCTGACCTTGGGTGTGAGCAGTGAGCAGTGTTTGTTTCTCTCTCTCTCTCTCTCTCTCTCTCTCTCTCTCTCTCTCTCTCTCTCTCTCTTTCTTTTTCATCATACTATAAAATGCCTGGACAGCAATTCAGGAAAACAAAGTTGTTTTCCTCAAGAGTTGTTTCCCTCAAAAGTTGTTTTTCTTATCATAGCACCTAGTCAACAAAGTACTAAAAGTTTTAGGTAGAGCAATCAGGCACGAAGAAAAAATGGAAGGCTTCAGAATTAGAAAGAAGTAAAATTGTTTCTATTTGCAGATGTTATGTTTTTATATACATAAAATCCTAAATGCTCAACCAAAAAATGGTTAGATATAATCAATGAATTTACAGGATAGAAAATTAACATGCAAAAATTAGTTGCATTTCTATATACTAAAAATAAATGTTCTGAAAAAAATTATTTAGTTTATAATAGCATCAAAAGAGGTAAAAGAGGTAAATACCTAAAAGATATAAAGAACTCATACATCTCAATAACAAAAAAAAACAAAACAAAACAGAACATAGATATTTCTTCAAAGAAGACATACAAAAGGCCAACAGGTACATGAAATAATCTTCAACATCACTAGTCATTAAAGAAATGCAAATTAGAACAACAATGAGATATCACTTCACAGCTGTTAGAATGGCCATCACCAAAAGACAAGAGATAACAAATGTTGGTGTGGCTGTGGAGAAAAGGGAACTCTTGTGCACTGTTGGTGGAACTGTAAATTGGAAAACAGCCACAATGGAAAATAGTATGAAGGATCTTTAAAATTTTTTAAATAGAACTATTTAAAAATGATTCAGCAATTTCACTTCTGGGAATAAATCTAAAGTAAAACAAACAAACAAATAAACAAAAACCCACTAAATCAAAAAGATAGCCACACCCTCATTTTCATTACAGTATTATTTACAATAGCCAAGACATAGAAACAACTTAAATATTTGCTGATGGATGAATGGATAAAGAAGTTGGGGTATTTCAGTTGACTAGAACAATGTGGGGGTTAGAGGCCCAACACCTCTCCTCTGTGATGTCGAAAATCCATGTTTAACTTTTGACTCCCCCAAAACTTTAGTCAGCCCTCATTATCCACAGAGGATTCATTCCAGTACCCCAATGGATACCACAATCTACACTGGCTTAATTTCCTTATAGAAAATGGCATAAAGCAATGCAGTCCTGCTGGCCCTCTGTATCCATGGATTGATTCCCAACCTCACATAGAAGATATTGTTTTCAGTATCCATGGATGTGAAATTTTGAGATACGGAGAGCTAACTGTATATTTATTGAAAAGAAATCTACGTATAAGTGGACCCACACAGTTCAAACCCATGTTGTTCAAAGGTCAAATGTATATACAATGGAATATTATCCAGCAATTAAAAAATGAGAACATTCCACCATTTGGACAACATAGATGAGCCTCGAGGGCCTTGTGATAAGTTAAACAGGTCAGACAAATACAAGCTGTGTGGTCTCACTTATATGTGGAATCTAGGGGGTGGCAGGGAGCCAATCTTATAGAAAAAGGATCAGACTTGTGATTACCAGGGATAGAAGGTGGCGAGGGGCAGAGGAGGAGAAGCAAGAAAATTGAAGGAAGGTGGTTAAAAGGTACGAACTTGCAATTATAAGATAGACGGGAGCTGGGAATGTGATGTACAACATGATAAGTACAGCTAACACTGCTGTATGATACATAATGAAGAGAATAGATCCTATTTTTTTCTTTTCTTCTTACTGCATCTATATAAGAAGATGGATGTATCTATATGAGAACCTACTTTGGTAGTCATTTCACAATATATATAAATCAAACCATTATGCCATATGCCTTAAACTTATACAATAATATATGCCAATTATTTCTCAATAAAACTGAAAAAAAAACTATGAAGGAAAAAATCTTCAAAACTGGTACTTCTAATATCCCCTGAGATGTAAGGAAAGATAAGCTATACCTGAAACAAAATTAGAATACTCTTTTAAAAAGAGTTTCAAAGAATTGGGGGAAAAAAAGGCTTTTCGAAATGAATAAATTGAAATAAAAACTGAAAACTCAGTAGATGACTTGGAAAATATAATTGAGGAAGTTTTCTATAAAGTAGTATAGAAAGACAAAGAGATTGAGAGAAAAGGTAAGAAAATCAGAGGCCAATCCAGTAAACTAACATCATAATAATAGGAGCTTCAGAAAGAAAGAATAAAGACAACTGAGCAGAAGTTATCAATAAAGTAACTTAAAAATATGTCGTAGAACAGAAGGACAGGTATTACCAGATAAAAATTATGTTATAAAAAAGACAAATATTCTCATTAAAATGGACAAAGTGTCTAAATAGACATTTCTCAAAGACATACAAATTGTCAACACATACATGAAGAGTCACCTCATTATTTTCCATCAGACAAATACAAATCAAAATCACAAGGTATGACTTCACACTTAACAGGATGTCAGAAAGACAGACAATAATAAGTGTTGACAAGGATACGGAGAAATTAGAGCTCTCATGCATTGCTAATGGGAATGTAAAATAGTATAGCTGCTTTGGAAAATAGTCTAGCAGTTCTTTAAATGGTTAAGCATAGTTACCATAGTGATTCCAATTCCACTCTTAGGCATGTACACAAGAGAATTGAAGACGCATGTTTACACAAAAACTTATACCTGAATTATACACTATTTATGCTAGGCAAAATGTGGGACAACTCAAATGTCTATCAATTGAGAAATGGATAAACTGAAGTGGTATATCCATACAATATACTATTATTTAGCAATAAAAAGAATGAAATACTGATATATGCTATAGCATGAATGTTTCTTGAAAACATTATGCTAAGTGAAAGAAGCCAGTAACGAAAGGTCACATGATGTATGATTTCATTTAAGCAAAAGTTCTAGAACAGTCAAATTCATAGAGACATAGAGAGTAGATTAGTGAATGCTTAGCACTGGGAGTTTAAGTTGAAGAAATGGGGTGTTAGTACTAATAGGTATGGGGTTTCTTTTGGGGTTAATAAAAATATTCTAAATTTGATTGTGGTAACAATTGCTAAATATACTAAAAACCATTTAGTTGTACACTTTAAATGAATTGTATGGTAGTTAAATTATATCTCATTAAAGTTGTTTATATGTCAACTGGTTCTTACTTTAGCAACACACATACTATATGTGAACTATATTTCATTAAAACATTTTTTTAAAGCATTGACTAGGTTTCCAGTATAATAGATAAAAGATGCAGACAAGGCACATTGTTGCCACATTTAAGAATACCAAGGACAAAGTGAAGATTCCATAGACTTCCAAAGAAGAAACTGACTAAATACCAAGAATCAGAAATCTAAATGGCCTAAGACTTCTCATCAGCCACCAGAACCACGAAGAAATGCTGTAATGCTTGCAATATTCTGAAGGAAAGTATTTCCAATCTAGAATTCTGTAGTAAGCCAAACTATAATTAAGTATGAGGGCAAGGTGAAGACATTTTCAACATGTAAGTTCTCAAAAAAAAAAAAAAATTAAACTTATGCATCCTTTGACAAGAAGCTACTGGAGGATGTGTCTTTTGAAATAAACATATAAACCAAGACAGAGGAAGACATGGAGATAGGAAATGGGTCAACCAATGCAGGAGAGAGACTAAGAGAATTCTCAGGGAATTCCCAAGGAAAAAGGAAGTATCAGAATAATAGTTATGCTCTAGATAAGAAGTCAACAGTCTGGTCTAAAGTAGCAAATATGTAGAAAGCAATTATCATCAAGATCTTTACTGCTGTTCAATCCAGAGTGCCTGAATGTGCCTGCCAGATTCTTAGGTGTCTTGGATTACTTAACCATGTGCTGTAGAAATTCCTGCTGTCTCATCCATGCTCCAATATTAGATAATCTAAAGACACTCATTTCAAACCACAGAAGTATGCTTCATTCACCTTTATCTCAGAGCTAAGAGTAGGCCATGGCAAGATGTATTAATCAGAGTTTTATTTTCTTCTTTGTAATTTTCTCTATTTCTCAAGTTTTCAACAGTGAATAAGAATACTTTAGAATCAAGAAAAAAATATGTTGTTTTGTTCCCTTTACAGAACAGAAATGTGGCCTTCTAAAAAAGTTGTAATAACTCTAGATCTACATTATCTGATACATGTTTGTTGAGCACCTGAAATTCAGCTAGTCTGAATTTTCCTGTGATTTAAGTATAAATTACACTCCTTATTTTAAAAACTTAATACCAAAAAAGTAAGCTGTCTCAAAATTATATTGATTACATATTGATAATACTTTGGATATATTGGGTTAAGAAAAATACATTATTGGGTTACATTATTGCTGTGTAACAATTTTAACACTCAAACTCTGGTGACCTATCACTCTCACACTACATGTCCATGTGTCTTGGAATGACTATCAGCTACATGTAGTCACTGAACACCCAGGCTGATAAACAGTCTGATTCCTAACATCTTATTTCCTCAGTTGCTGTAGATGTTTGGAAGAGGTGGTCTAGTACCTGATCTTGAATCTGCCACCCAGAAGTAACATACATCCCCTATACTCTCTGCATGTTGGCAAGAACTAGAAACATGACCCCATCTTACTTCATAGTTTTAGGAAATGTGGCAGACCACATGAGTGTATGGTAAGTAATAAATATCTCTGCTGTAAGAACTGGGAAGCAAAAAAATACAAAGCAGCTCTATCTCTCTGACTATATTTTTATCAGATATCCAGAACATGTCCCACAAGACATATCTGCCATGTGTCACATCTTGGTAAACCTGGTGTTTCTTATGACTCATTTATGACCTTGTCCACTTATTTCCCCAGAGGAGGAGACAGTTGTTAATTTGAAGGGAAGCTTAAGTCAGAATATGACACTGGGAATATTCAACCTATGTTCTCTTCATTTCGTGGGGCTTTTCCTAACATAACTAAGTTTGTACTTGCTATTCAGATTTTCAAAACTAAGAGCAGGTAGATAAGGAAAGAGAGAGAGACAGAGACAGAGACAGAGACAGGGAGGGAGGGAAGAAGGGAAGGAGCAAGGGATGGAGGCAGGGAGAGAGAGGCAGAGAGAGAGAGGAGTGAGAGAGAGAGAGAGAGAGACAGAGAGAGAGACAGAGAGAGAGACAGAGAGAGACAGAGAGAGAGACAGAGAGAGAATGGTCAACACAAAAGTCAGAGTAGTGATTATGATGGAGAGAAACGGTAATATAACGGGTAAAATTCAAAAGCAAAATACTCCATGTCTTTATCTGGGTGGTGAGTACTAGGTACTTAGGTCTTTGTTGTTTTATTAGTGTTCTTAAATGTACTATCTCTCTATATCTATCTACTACCTAACCTACTTCTATGTGTATCTAGGTTCTTGTGCAATAAGGATTAACCTTGACTAAAGAAAAGTTCATCCCTTGATTAGCTTCTGAGAAGTAACCCTTAAACACTTAGAATGTCCTGCCTGGTAAGAGTGTGCTTATTTTATAGAGGCATTAGATCATGTGATATTAGCTTAACTTCTAGAAAGGCTGGAAATGAACGTCAGCCATGTGGGAGGCCAATCATGCCTATGTGTCTGGCCCCAGTGAAACCCGGTGTAAGGTAGCTAGTCAGAGAGGAGTGACAGTGGGAAGAAAGGAAAAGGGGCCCAGCCTAGAGACCACCCAAAGAACAGCTCAATGGTAGTAGAATTCTGGTACACACATGCGCACTAGGCAAAGTTATAGCAGCCTGGTGTGAATCAAGATGACCTCACTTGTCAAGCACCTAGGAATGCCTTTGGAAACACCCATCATGGCCCAAATATAAGGCAGACATTCCCACTTCTGGGTCCTTCTGCCCTTCTAGGCTTCTCTTCTTGCCCCCTTTTTACTCTTCTGGGTTCTCTCTCTTTTTGGTAGCCTTTGTGGCTTTTTTGCCCTTTTTGTAGCCATTTTGTCCCTTTGTGTTAGTTACAGCACTGGGAGTGTGTGCCTCCTTGGGGCATTCTTTGTCTTTCTAAAATATATTTTTAATGAAACTATTAAGTCTCAATGACCTGTTATTCCTTATTGCCATCATTTGAGGAAGAACTGAGGAAAAATGCTAACTACATGTCTGCGCTGTCGTTATCCATCTCCCTACCCCTACCGCTGGGGTGACACCGAACTCCGATTGTCCCCAGCAGTGACACTGGGGTACCAGGGTATGGTTAAGCTTTCCTGTTTAGCCATACTCCATGCATGTTGACACACATCATTGCTGGGATAGGTGAGCCCTGTCTGCATGACTCCACACCTAGAAGCTCACCTGATGTCCAGGATGCTGCCCTATGTGCCTCTTCCATCTGCTGATTTTAGTCTGTATCCTTCTGCTGTAATAACTTGCTATTGTGAGTCTAACAGCTTTGCTGAGAGAACTTTCAGTAAATCATTGAACATGAGGGTGCTCTTGGGACCCTGAAACTGCACACATATATAAAATATCTTCCACGATTAATTTTTTAAAGATATAATAGAATTTTCCTAAATATAGGAAGAAAATCTGTAGAGCACAAAGACATTTTGTGTTCTGTAGAAGATTTATTTTAATAGAAGATGTACATCAAGACATGTCACAAAGATTTTACTGCACATTAAGTATGAGAGAAATCTTTAGTCATCCAGAGGAAATGCAATTCACTTACAAAGAGGAAAAATAACTGCTATTAAATTCTAAGAGATAATATAAAAACATTTATAAAAATCTGAGGGAAAGTATTTTTGAAGAATACAATATTCAGCTCAAATTTTTGTTCAAGTATTAAATTAATCAGTGAACAATCAGTGAATAGTGCACCCACAGGTCTTTTTTGAAAGCATTTACTCCAAAGTGAAATCCATGCAATTAAAAGATGAATCAAAATAAAGTTCTCAGAAAGGGAGTTTACTGAACTAAAATGATGAGTACTAGGTATTTAATTCATTTCGATGTAAAACCTGATTAAACAACTATTGAAATTATGGGTGTAGAGGAGAATGTAGATGTTAAAATTCCTAACTAAATAAAATAAAAAATCAGAAGTCAGGATGTGATTGTGTTACTGGAGAGTAGAGTCCCCTCTTGGAACCTTGTCCAGGTTCCTCATGTCTCGAACAAAGAAGTGAGCAAGACACCAAAATACAGCAGAAAAGAATAGCTTTATTAGAAGCGATAGTACACTTCCAGATGTGGAAGAGGGCCTGAGCAAGAGAAGCATGGCTAATAGGGCTCAAGGGCCTTTGGAGTTTTTATCCCTATTTGCTTGGGTGGTTACTTTTCTTAGAGGAGTGGGCTTTCTTGATTGACAACTAAGATTGACAGGACCCAGTGATTCATTATTTCCTTTCTACGCATGTTTGTTCCCAGAATTCAGTCTGTTATAATTATATTAATTAACTTCCGTGCATATGCTTCATATTATAATGATGGTTAATGAGGCTCATGTGAGTTGATCGTTGGGGTTTTCATTGCGCAGGTGCGAGTGACTGGCTGAAACTAATACCAAACTTTCTGCTCATTTATTTCCTTGTATGAGTTACTTTTAGCCCCCAAATGCCTTCTGGCTTGCTTAATTGTGGGCGAACTAGGGTGGACCCTTTCTAGAATAGGATAACTTCAGTGTCTTTGCAGGCAGACCTGAAACTCCCTGTCTAACTTTCCTGCCCAGCCCTTTTCTAAGAGCTGTAAACTCCCTATTATTAGTGTGGATGTTGAGGGACTGGAGGTCTCTTCTGTATCTGCTTCCTGCTGAGGAGGTTCGTGGTCCCTGCCCATTGGGGTTTCATGGAGCTCTTTCCCTTTCTGCCTTAATCAGGATGAGGTCTTGGGCTTCCTGCAGAAGCACTGGCTTCAGTCACTAGACAAAGAAAAAGATACAAACTTATTACTTGAATCATATATCTAGTTACATTTCTATCATTGATTTGCCTACCAAGGAGGTAAAGAAAATCAGGCTCGATTACTATATTTTGTAAAAGAAAGAAAAAAAAAATAAAAAACTTGGGTAAAAGGTCCCTTCCCTTCTTGGACTCCAAGGGCCCTGTTTTGGCCTAAAGCCATTCCTTTCCTAAAGGGCCAAGGAGAATGCTGAGTTTCAAGGATCCTTATCAATAGCCACAGGACCTGAGTCATCAGTTTCAAGGTAATTATCCAAATTTGAGGGAGACTTCTTCCTCCAAAGAAAGGAAGAAAGACTTAATTAGCTTTACTAAAAAGATTAAGAATTTTGCAAGTGATGGCTCGGATCAATTGGAAAGGAGGTGAAAGGGAAGAGGGAGGAAACGATAAATTTCTCATAACAAAAAACTATGATTTTTTTCAAAAAAATGTACCTAACCCAGAAACATGACTCCCATCTTTGACATACTTCATAACCAGTTTTCCATAAAATAAGTCTATATAATTGAGCTAATACAAAAATAACTGACATTTATGTCACTGCATTCTACATACTTCTCTAAATGTTTTATTTATATTATCTCTTTTTATTCTCTTGACAGCCTATGATTTAGGTACTGTAAATCCTATTTTACAGATTAGAAATCTGAGGCACAGAAATGTCCAAGTTCCCACAGAAAGTCAAGTGATGGATCATGGAAGTAATATTTTTTCAACTCTATAGAGTTTGACTTCGGTTTTTTCTTCCCTGCATTATGTTCAATTACAATTAAATTTGAAACATTTTACTCAAAATATGTATGTCATAATCTTATTTTTATTAAAAAATTTAAATCTAGCTATTTTTCTAACTATATGTGTGTATAGAAAAATGTTCAGGAATGTTGCTCACCTAACATTAGAGAAAGTACTTCAGAGAATTATATTCGGGGTGACATTTTGCTTCCACTCATGATTACATTATTTGAACTTACATAATTAGTCATGTATACAAAATTAATAAAATATTCTTTAAAAATGTTTTCTAATTTTTGAAAAAAGCATGTTTCTATTGCATCCATACCATGAAATTTTAAGCAGTCCTTTAAAGTATTAGTATAGCCTGTTAGAATGATTATCATCAAGAAGACAAGTGACAACAGATATAGGTGAAGTGTGGGCTGAAGGGAACACTTATACATTTTTCTTGGGAATGTAAACTTGTCCAGCCACTTTGAAAAACAATATAAAGTTTCCTCAAAATGTTAAAAATAGATCTGTATGATACAGCAATTCCACTTCTGGGTATATACCCAAAAGAAATGAAAACAGGATTTTGATGAGATGTATGCATTCCCATATTTATCACAGCATTATTCATAATAGCTAAGATATGGAAACAACCCAAATGCCCATCAAAGGATGAATATATTAAAAAGATGTGGTGCATATACACAATGCAATATTATTCAGCCATGAGAAAGAAAGATATCCTCCTATTACCAACAACATGACTGTACTGTGAACTTATTATGCTAAGGGAGACAAATCAGACAGGGAAAGATAAGTACTGTCTGATATCACTCATATCTGGAATCTAAAAAAGTTAAGAAACAAAGAGTAAAATCGTGGTTCCCAGGAGATAGAGTGGAAAGATGAGTGACGATGTTTAGGAGTACAAGCTTAAGTATATAAGTCATGAAGATCTAATGCACAGTATAATAAATATAGACAATAATATATTATAATTTTGTAATGTAATTATTATCATTGTGTCAGCAATCATATTACATTATATACATGTATCAAAGTAACATGCTGTACATTTTAAACTTACACGTTACATCTAAAATTTATTCAATAAAAATAAATACATAAAGTACTAGTGCTGACTAAGATTTATACATAGGTAAACTTATTTTTGTAAAAACAGTTCATTTTCAATAGAACATGAAAAATGCATTTAACGTGTAAAATTAAATACAGCATGTGTGTTTGGAGACAGAACACTTTTATGAGGTATTAACAGTAGTTATATCTGAATGTTATAATTTTAAATGATTTTTACTCTGTGTTGTTATTAGTGTTGGTCAAATTTTTAACCATAAGCATGTTATTAATTGAAATAAAATTTGGAAACGATTAAAAAGTTGAAATTTGAGGAATGGTAAAGACAAAGGGTACATTTTTATTTGTCCCACGGAGAGGTTCCCTGATTACTCTTGCTGTTCAGGCAAAAGCTTTGGTGTTTGGGGTTTTTCCACTATTTTTCTTCTTTCCTGATTGCTTAAAACCTCACTTTTAATCACTCACTTTGAGAGGAGCATTTTGGTATTGAGTCATTTTGCCTGGGAAGTGGAAAATGCTCCAGGGCAAGCTGAATGACGAGAAAGGAACTGATTATAATTTTGACCTATTGCTGCTGCTCAATTAGGTAAATCTGATCAGCTGTGGCAAGATTGCCCTAGTAGGCTCTTTTGCTAAAGGAACACCTTGTTCTCAATTCTTTGCTAGACTGACTCAGCTCCTTGCTACTTAAAATGTGGTTTGTGAACAGCATCATAGTTCTCACTTAAGAACTTATTAGAAATGCAGAGTCTCAGTCCCACCTCAGACTTACCAATTCTTATCAAGATCCCAGGTGATTCATAGGTGCATTAAAGCGTGAGAATCACTGGCTTGGAAAATCTCATGTTTCTAATTCTCTCTGATGGTTTATCAAATGTGAAACTGCATCAAGATTAGAGAATCGTAGAAGGTTAAATGGAAAAGCCCCATATTCACAAAGGAGAAACCCCTGGCTGACAACTAGCTGACTTAGAGGAAGAACTAACCCAGGTTCCTTGCTGCAAGCCACGCTCTGGACAAATAAACACCACGACCTACAAAACCACAATTCAGAGAGGTAAATTGACAGCTCTTTTTAGAATTTCTAAAAACAGTAATATTCACATGAGAAACTGGAAGCTAGAGACCACATTACTTGAATGTTCTGTGTTGCCTCTAAAGGGTGCTGATTTTGCCGGGCACATAACAAAACACTTCACAGGTATTCATAAATACAGTAATTCTGGGGTTTTAACCCAATAGAGAATAAATTAGATGACCATAAAGCTGAGGATTGCTTAAGGTCTTCGGAATTGTTTAGTGCTCTTTCTACCTCCCTTTTCAGATGTTGCTTTTATACTTGTTTCTATTTTATCTACTTTTCTAAGAAAACAGCCCCAGTGGGAAATTGCGATTATTTTAAGAGCTGCCAAAATGATAACGGAAAAGAAGTCCCTATCCTTTCCCGCTTGTTAAAATTATCAGATTAATGAATGCTCTCTTAACAGATTTGTTATGACAAGCGAGCTTGGTGCTGAAACACCAAATTTAGGGGGAAAAAACCACTCACATTAAGCAATAAAACAAAAAATCATAGGATACATGGAAATAAACTTAATAAATTTAGTGTAATTCTAGTTAAAATCCCAACAAAATTATTTTTAGGAATTTATGAAATAAGTCTGATCTTCACCTAGAAGAATAAACAAGGGGAAAAAGCCAGTAAAATTATGAAAGAGAATAATTTTAAAAAAGATATGTAAGCATTTATGATAAAGCTATTGTGAATAAGACTATCTTACTAGTGAATTTAATTTGTAGTTTAAATTACATATGATGATATTTTTATAATATTGGGTCTGTCTAGCTAAAAAAGTGTCTTCCTTTATTCATTTATTAATACGTGGACCTCCATAGAGTTTCATATTTTTATATATTTATATCTTATATTTATTTCTAGGTGTTTTATAGGAATTGTGTTATTTTCTTGCTGTCACTATTTGTGTTGCTGCTATTATGAATGGATCTTTTCCAGCATTATTTTTTTCTTTCTTTATAAAAAAGCAATTCAATGTTTAGGAATTGAAGCTGTTTAAATACTCACAGAATTTAAAGATGTGTGTACATGATGTTTCACTGCCACATGGGGTTTAATAAGTAAATTACACTCTATTTATATAATTACATATTATGCAGTCATTTTTAAAATGACGCGTAAATAATAAATTGACATGAATTACTGTCTAAGATATATCATAAAGAGAAAAAAAAGTTTAAAAAATAGCATATAAAGTATACCATTTTAATACGTTTATATAAACATACAAACTAATTTTTATTGAATAAATTATGGTAGATTCTTTATCAGGTATCTTACTATTATTGTTTATAGCTCACAAATGAGGAAACTAAGGCCTAATGAGATTAAGTAATTTTTCTAAAAACACACATTATAGCTTGAAATCAAACTCAGTTATGACTAATTCTATGCTCTTAATCTTTCCATGATGTGATGTAGGTTTTTGTGTGTTTATATGTGTGTACAAGAATATTTCACAAATAATAATTTTCTCTGCTATGTCAGATTATAAGAATTCTTATTTTCTAAATCAGGCATGTCTATAATGTTTACATTTTAAAATAAAAGTTTATATTATTTTATAATTAGGAAAAATAAAACTGGAATAAAGTTAATACAATGCACAATTTATTGCAAGCATTGTGATTAACATGAGAGAAATAAAATTAATTTGATCATCAGAATTTTAAAAACACCATAATCCCATGATCCTGCCCCAATCATCATTAATATTATGATAGATAATGTGCCTATCTTTTCCTATGCTAATTTAAGCAAACTGCACATTCTTTTATAACTATGAATGTGCTCACAATATAATATTTTATCGTGCAATGTCATAAATTACTGAATCCTAAATATTTAGGTTGCTTTCAATTTTTCTAAAGAACCCTATAATGGAGATTTACAAGAAAACAATAAATTTATTAAATTTTAATTTTAATTACTGAAGATTTAAAGAGTGAAATCGTTGCTGTAGCTTCATAATTATGTATATATACTAGGAGCAGAGCAACCACTTTAGAAATGAAAAATTCATCAAAGTTATTTGTTTGGATATTTTTATAAATACAAATGGTTATTTACTCATTTTCTAACTAATTTTTATCTGAGATGCTTTATGTGCTTGTTATCCAGATTAATTTCACAGGGTGGAAATTGCTTTGAATAACAAAAATCAGCTGTCAATTCTTTTTGTTGAGGTTTCAAGGCAAGAATTTAAAAATGACCTATAATTAGACTATTGGGGACAGGCCTTAATGATGTTCTTTTATTTTATTCTTAGATCACTATTTTATTAATAAAAATTAAATAAATAAAATTGATTAGAATTGTAGAGTACACTAAAAATAAGCATATTACATTAAAGGCCACTGCTGAGAACATTCAGTGGTTTCACATACTTTGTCAGTACAAGAATCTGAATATCTTTAATGAGAAAAATGGAATATAGCGCACTAAGCCAATTATGTGATGCTACCAAACTTTCAGGAAATAAAGCTCATAATGCTCATCTAGGAAGGTATGATGTGATCTCCAAGGCTGCCCCTGAAACATGCCATTAATAATTCAATTTTCCTGACTGATACTAATAAGGAGAATATTGTACGTGCCTATGGAATTTTTAACTGCTTCTCTTTCTCACCTTAACAACATTCCTGAGATGAGTTTAGAGTTGGTATTTCTATCTCCATTTTATAAATGAAGAACTAACCCCCAAAGAGATGAACTCCCTCACCCATATTGATGTTAAATGCCACCTAGATATGTTCTATTTGAAGACTGATGATTCCCTATGGAATATAGGCTCTGATTTGTTTGTCCAGAAAGGAGAATGAACACTCTTTAGACAGATCACTTTTAAAAATTAAAAGGATTATGTAAAGTTCCAACAACTTCAAAATAATATAAGCATTCAAGAAGTCATTGTGTGGTATTTAAATGTGAGTTTTAAATTTAAGTTAGATAAAAATGTAAAGTCTGCCATTGTAAAGATGGGGCAAGATTTACTGGAAAAAGCATGAGGGAGCTTTCTGTGGGGGTGGTGGCATATTAGGTGGTTAAATGGATTAATAGGTATGTAAGAAAGTGGGAAAATCTCTGCATAAAACAAATGTTTGTTATGAAATTCTTTAATAATATAATAAAGTATTGTGGGAAAACGGCAAATTCTTTTAAATGGAGTTTTAACCCACTATATTTAAGAAACGAATGTCTAGTCTCACCTATATCTACTCAGTAAATCACCTGTATCTACTCAGTACACACAATTTGAAAGAATGCACAAATAATTATATTCTAGAGAGGCATTTTGAACCTTGCTGTATTTCTTGGGAAAATATTGATTTGTTCATATTGTACTCTAATCTTACTAATGAAAGCTGAGATTATTTATTCTTTTCTGGATATTTGAGAAATATTTTTTGTGTTCAGGATAAACAATTATTAATGAATTTATTACTACCCTTTTTGTCAGCAGCTAAACAAACATTTCTAAATTATTTTATCTTCAAGTGATTATAAAAATTTAATTTCTCTTTCATTCTCTTTTCAAATGATCTAAGGAAGGACAACCTGGAAAGAAAAGCAAAAATATATTCCTTAAGTTAGTATGTCTGAGATAACCTCACCATCAAGCTTGCTTACATTGCTCTTTATCTGGTGCAATGGAAAAAAACCAACTTCCTTTTTCACGCGACAAGCTCCAGTGACAGACAGCTGCCAGTGCTGGCTGAATTAGCTTGCATTGGTTTCCTCCATTCCACTTGTTTTTTTTGATTTCACAGTTCAAGGAGCAGAGGCAAACTAATAAACAAAAAATTCGGAAATAGCCCAAAGTATAACTCTCAAAGGAAATTATTTTAGACAATCTTCTTAAAAGAATAAATAAGAGTCTTTTTAAAATAACCTTTAAATGTAGCAGTTTTGCTTTTCTAAAAATGAGGAATTGATGAAAAATGTGTGTTTTTTCTCTTTAGTTCTGTCAAACACATAGGTATACAAGCTTAATAAAGGCAGGGAGTGCTGTAGTTTATTCTTTCTTGAAACGGAGCTGTCAGAAAACTCACCTTTGTTATGCTTCTCCTACTATATATGATGTAAGCGAGTTCTGATTGCTTCTTTGTTGAAGATATTAAAGCTCATTAGCAATTCTATTTAATATTTATATACCGTTCAAGGGGTTTTTCTCATTTTTAAGTGTTTCAGCAGGCCATCTGCCTTTATGTCACTTAGCAGTGAGAGCAAAGCCTTATTTTACTGACCATTTATATATTAATTCTCTTCAGAAGAGTTGTTACAGTTTTTAGCAACTTTCAGAAACCTGAGATCTTTGTGAAAGTCCTTTACTAAATTATCTAATAACATTGTGAAAGATGCACTTATTGTAATATAGTGGTGTTTCCTAGGATGGATGTTAGGTTATTGGCATAAAAATAAATGAAAGAGGAGAAACAGAGACTGCCAGGTCCTTCCCTGGAACCCAAAGAGATGGAGGCCATGCAAGTGAGAGAGGATAGATCCCAGAACCTAACATAGAAATAGAGGGAATCCCCTGAGGACTAAGAAGAATCTGAGTCTTTGTTTCCTGTGCGGGGCAGGGAATGGCAGCAAAGAGCAGCAGGTGAGAATGGGGAACTGTCAAGAGCATGTTTCACTTGTGTCTTTTTTCTTCCTCCATTACATTATCTATTGCCATGAAATAGAAAAACTATAGTTCCAGGGTAGAGAAGTGGGTAACATTAAAGAAATTCTGGATCCTGGTTTGGGAGAAAAGGTGATAAAAAAATGGTGAGATAAACTGGCTGGGCCTCTATATATTCACTCTTCTTCTATCCCACTTCCACCTTTGGCTAGATAATCATAACTAGGTGAGGAGCTCTTCAAAGAGAGCGCTAGTGGGGCAGAGGTCTGAGGGATTGGGTGTGGAGTAACTCAGATGTAACCTCAAAGGCTCTCCAATGTAGGCATAGACGCCTTTCCCTGACTAACGTGAGGAAGTATGAACTAGGGCTGAGGCGTTTGTCCCTCCCTGTGTGTATACATCACGTGCCAATATGGTTCATTGATTCAAAAGGATATGTGCTCATAGAGAAAATAAGAAAATATCTGTGAAGCACAAGCAATATATAAGTTGGAACACATGTGGAAAACCTATGCTAAAGTGAGCAGAATTAAGGAATATAGAGAACCAGAATTTAAAATAAGTAAAACAGATAGCTTACTTCTTAGCTTCTAGTGATTGTCAGCAATCCTTGGTGTTCCTTGGCTGGTAGCTGATGTCACTTCGATCTGTCTCCATTTTCGCATAGCCTTTTCCCCTCTGTGTGTGTGTGTCTCTCTCTGTCTCTCCTAATCTCTCTCTCTCCTTGTAAGGACACCAACCATTGGATTTAGGGCCCACCCTAATCCAGTATGAACTCAACAAAATTTGATTACATCTGCAAAGACCCTATTTCCAAATAAGGTTACAATGATAGTAGTAGGGGTTAGGATTTCAACATATCTTTCTGGGGGACACAATTCAACCCATAGTGGTATATGCTTAAAACTTTAAAAAAAAAAAATAACAGAAATATGCAATCAAAAAAAATTGAGACCACTACTCTGGGATAAGTACCATGGGAGATGTAGGCATACATATAACTCTTGGTTTTAGCATACTAGCAATCTGTGGGTGATAGCACAGTTTTATTAATTACAGTAATATATTTTGAAAAGATAAATGTCACAAGATGAGTTCTGAGGAAGTTCTAAGGCAGCTCAAAGGAAAAGGTCATATCCAGGTGAGGGCTCATGAAAGACTTTATTTAAGGAGGTGATATTTGTCTTGAGCACTGAATAACATTTCATTTGGAGAGACAAATACACTATAGGATACATTCCTGGCACAGGAACACTGAATATAGTTTGGTTTAGAATGACAAATAGAAAAATAAGATGAGATCATATTGCAGAATCCCCTGGAAACTAGAAGGAGGATTTTATTTTGTTGTTGCTTTTCTTTTCTGGGGTTTTTATTTCTTTATTTGGTTACAATAGAGAGCCACTGGATGTTTTTGAGAAGAATATTATTCCAGCAGCAGTGTGTATACAATGGTTAGGAAAATGAATAGGCAAGAGATGGAGGGAGACACTATCTTAATATTTAAGCCAAGGACAAATAAGGGCCTAAAGTTTCATAATGTCTATGAGATAGGAAGAAGGGAAGTGATTTTAGGGTTATTTTTAAAAAGTAGAAGAAAATAACCTGGCAAATGATTGTATTAAAAGACAAGTTGGAAGAAGTCAGGGTCTTGAGTAATCAAGAGGCTAGTAAAAATGGTCATGAAAACAGAGGAGTCAAAGGAAGATAGAGTTTGAGCTTGAAATTTTGGTTTATCAAGATTTACGCCCAAAATAAGGATGTCAGGCAGAAAAACAGAGAAGAAGGTTTAGAGTACATGTATAACATCAGGTTAGAGATGTAACTTTGTGAGTCATCTGCCTAGATCAAGGTGACAACTAAACTCTGCATTTGCCCTCCAGGAAGTAAGTGTATTTGCCCTCCAGGAAGTAAACAAAAAGACAGCAGAGATAGTGTGGACAGAATTGGAGGTCTTAATTTAACTGCATTTATTTTTTCAGTTATCTTCCATGTCCTCAAATAGATTTTATGAATTTATATGCTGAAGGATGCTTTTATAGTAAAACAGGCCTTTCCTCTACAATATATTACTTTTCCCCTTCTCATATGCTAATTGTTTATTCTTCACCTATTAGGTCAGCTAATTTCAAGCTAATTGAAGTGGATGACCACAGAAAATTCTGGGGTAGGTATAAATTTTGAATAAATAGCTTTAAAGATTTACACACACACACACACACACACACACACACACACACACACACAGAGCAAGTATTGTGTTAGGAGCAAGGATATATGGGCAATCCTGAGCTATAAGAAACCTTTGGTATAGTGAAGGAACTTGCAATCACATAGGAGAGAACAGGTGAAAACAGAACTGAAGGTGTTTGATGGGTAGATGACCACAAGACCTCATTATTTAGATAATGATTGAATGTTTCTCTTTTAATGAATTTGGTTGTGATGAAAAAGCAGGGGAAAGGCAGTAGCTTGCAGGCTTACCAGGGTCAGAGAAAATATATTGTTTTTAATTATCAGAATGTAGGCATAATTACTCAGGGGGCGGGGGAACAGGACCACAAAGAAGGGAAGATCAGGTTAGTCAGGTGAGAAAAGATAACTGAAAGAGCAAGGTCTACAGCAAGTGCAAGTGGGTGAGGCTGGAGGACCAGCCCAAGGCTTAGCATCCCTTTTCTTTCCGAAAAGGAAGAGAAAATGTGGAAGATAATTTGAGGGTAGAGGAAGTAATTTGAAGTAACAGACATTGGATAAACAATTGGTAATATTATGGGACTTTGAAGATAAAGAATCCTTTAATATGCAAGTGAAAATATCAAGAGAAAAAGAATCAGACTTGTCTCAGACTTTGTTACTATGTTAAAACATGGAGGTCTGCCCAAAAATCCTCAGAGAAAGAAAGTACTACCCCAAAGTGATAGAGCCACCCAAGGGTTTTCCATGTACAATTTTGGAAATGCAAAGAACTCAGGGATATAGTCCCAGGAATACCACGTAAAAATAAATTAAGATGCTATTGCAAAGGAGAGGAGAGTGAAAAGTATATTTAAAAAACAATTAACACATAAGCAAGCATTCTTTTTTATTAAAATTATTGGGGTAACATTGATTAATAGAGTCAAATAAATTCCAAGTGTACAATTCAACAATATGTCATATATATATTGTATGTTCACTACTCAAAGTTAGATTTCTTCTGTCACCAAATATTTGACTCCTTTTAACCCACTGCCCTCCCTCTTCCCCCTGTTCCCTCTGGTAACTCTTTTTATTCTATTATACTGAAGATATATTTAGAGTTAAACAAATGTTTGTTTCCTGGCCCAGAAAACTAACTGCACGTGAAAAGTTTTTTTTTTTTTTTTGGAAAAAAATAAGTTCCAAACCAATTTTTAAGTAAAATAAAATTTTTTGTTGTTAAATTCATTCTGAGATTGGAGACTGTCTTGACTATAAAACCAAAATTAGTTTATAACATTATTGACTTAATATGTAATTCATACAATATATTACTTCAGTTTCTAACTTTAACTCTCAGCAAGGAAATGAATGATTACAACAACTTTAAAAGTTTGATTTAAATAATGATATGTAGGAATTAGTCTTTAATTCTGTTTTTTAAGCTGCCTATTCCCTTCTGTGTTTTGGGAGATCCCCACCTTCTGAGTTTTCTCAAAGACAGCCACTTACCAATGAAAGGTAAAAATAACAAATGCTTTTTGCCAGGCTGCTTTGGGGATAGCTTCAGCACCTACCCAAGGCTTGAGACATAAATGTGCCACTCAAGATGAATGAGGAGCTCAAGATGAAAAGATGCACCTACAGGGAAGTTTTGGTGGTCTAGAAACATTGATGGCAACAGCTGTATTATATTTCCAGGGACCACAGTGGCAAAGTGCAGAGGAGCCACCCAATAGCCAGTACTGGGGCAGCAGGGGCCCAGCTTGTGGCATAGATTGTTTAGTGGTGACAGTGACAGTGGCCCACCTGCTGATTCAACAGCAGTGCGAGTGCAGCAGTGGTTTTAGTTCTGGGCTAGGGTTTTAGCCCAGTCACTATTTACCATCACAGTCTCTGAAAATTCAGACATGTATGTACACATAGCATAGTAGGAAAATTCTAGAGTTCAAATGTTGTACTATTTCACTTAATGTAACTTCCCAGTTGTATCTCCCATTACTCCTACACTCCACATGCTAGATGCCTATTACCTCTACATTTCTGCTTGCTTTGGCCCCTGCTGTTCCTTGCTTTGGCTCCTGCTGTGCCTAGAATAAAATTTCCCTTTCTCTCTAAAGCCTTCTGCTTTTTAAAAATTATCCTCCTTGACGAAACTAAGCCAAAGGGGCTGATTACCTCAGTGTCCATGGACTGTAAGAGGACTGCACAGATATATCTGGAGAGAAACTTATTTTATATTTTGATGGGTGGTGGCTTTTTGCTGGTTCCCAGGGACTGGTACTGGGACACTGACCAACTCCAAGGGAGACAGGAGGGCTGGCTTATCACTTGAAGTGTGTTGACTTTTTCCCTTCCTAGCAATCAATGGGAGAGGATTTACTTTCATTTAAGTGTGTGAATTCTATCTGGGGTGCTTTCCCTCTCCTCTCATGGTGATTCCCTTTCAAAGTGCCACTCCTAAATAAGAACTTCGTACTTCACTAGCTGACGTATTGCCTCTGATGGAGTGAGAAAAGACGCTAGTCTTAAAGAAAACAAAAACAAAAACAAAACTACATTTGTCATTGCTGTTTGTTTTATTATACACAAAAGAGGACCCATATTAGACGGTGCTCCAGAGCCCATTTTTACCTACTAGACCTCTTGCTATACTCCTCAAGTTCTCACATAAATGGCAGGCCCTCTATGCATTTCCTGACCCCTCTACTGCCCATTTCCCATCTCTGCTATGTTCAATCCCTTTCTCTGCATTGCCACATCAGTTAGTGCTTCTCTTAAAACAATCACATTTAAAATTAAATGTAACAATTATGAACATGTTCTCCTTTTACATCATTCCAATTCTTTCCCTTTTTTTATATTTAAAGTTGCCAAGTGAAACTAAGAACCAGAGATGTTCTGCAGATTCAGTCATCGTTTCAGCAACCACTAGGAGAGTGCTCACTTGTTCAGGTACTCTGCTCACCTTTGGTCATGCAAAAATGAAGGCAACAGATTCTGACCTCAAGAAACTTAAGCCTAGTTGGAGAGAGAAACGTAAACGTTGCAAGGCACTATCATTTTAAACAAAGAGAAATATACAAGTTATGGAATCCCAAGAGACCCTGTAGCCCACTAGAGTGGGTTTAGGGGACAGGAGGGACAGAATTGCAAAGGCTTCCTAAGGAGGCAGAATTTGAAGTCATTCTTAAAGCATGAGGAGGGTATGAAAATGGGGTGGATGGTAGAAGAAGACATTCCAGACAGAGGAGTTGTGTGAGCAAAAGCAGAAAAGCAAAAATGCAGTCTCTGTGTGCAGAAACCATAAGAGTTCAATGTCATTCAAGTATGAAATACAGAAGAAGCTTGAGGGGACAAGGGCCAGATCACAGTGGGGCACACACACACCACATTAAGAAGTTTAGATATTGTCCTGCAAATCCCGGAAAGCCAGGGAAGAATTCTACATGTGGACTTGCATGGTTTTTAAAAAACTATTTTGGCTAGATCACTACATTGACTATGTAAAAGGTAATTTTGAGAAGAAAAATATCAAAGGCTGATAAAATGATTAGGGGGCTGGTACAATATTCTCCACCAGAGAACAACTGTTCTAGGATAGGGCTTATAAGGTCAGAGAGGATATGATGGCTAGAAGAAATAACTATAAAGTAAAAAATCGATTGAGTTTGGAGATTTAATTTCTGAAGGAGATTAAAGTGGGGTGGAAGAGTCAAGGATGTTCCCATGTTTTTTTGCTTAGGGATATTGTCAACACAGAGAGAATATAAGAAGCCAAAGAAAATGATGATGCAAATATTAGACTGGTTACATTTAACTGTAATGGAGTTATCACTCGGTGGAGCTTAGGTCATTAGGCCCATCATGAGTTAGATAAACATCTGAATTTCAGGAGAAAATTCTGTGCTAGACTCATTTGAGACTCATCAGCATCTAGGAGGTGACTGTGCATATGAGAATGGGTATTATCATACAGAGATGAGATGAGGAAACCATTGGGCTGAAGCTAGAACCAACTGTAATGGGGTAAACAAAATACCTCCCATAGGACATAAGATAAAACATTTAGAGATGTATGTGGGGAACAAAGAAAGTAGAGGCTTAAAGTGAGGGAATGTGCTATAGTGACCACTTTGATAAGAACCAAAAGCATCCACTAAATATGACATTATGTCAGTGTGGTGGGGATGGAGGCTAGAAGCCAAACCTCAGAAAGTTGAGTAATGCGTGAGAAGTGAGGAAGTGTGGAGATAAATAAAGTCAATTATTTTAAGAAGCTTAGTTGGTGAAAGCGAAGAGCAAGTGGATGATAGAGGAGGACCAGAAAAATTGGGAATTTATACAAAATCAGCTTTGCATAGTTTAAAATGTCATGCCTGCAAATCTCCTTTAGCCTCGCCTGAGCACAATTAGAGCTCGCCCCCTCAGAGAATGGAACATGGCCAGTAGCAGGTGCTCTTAAGATGAATCAAGCAGGCAAACTGATGTGGATGGTTAAGCAACTGTCTAACAAAATTGATGAAAATAGGCCAGCCATGTGTGCATTTTAAGTTTTCTTCAGTCAGCATTGCTATAGTGAGCCAAATCATCAGGCCAGTGGCCATGTTTCTCTGCTAAGGCATTTCTCGTAAAGAGTTTTCCATGAAAGCTAAGCAAGACAATTAAGGAAAACACGGCTTTTCAGTCCATATCCTAGTCTCCACTGTGTTTACTGTTTTCTCATGTCTTTTGCCTACACTGGACTTCCTTCACTATACTATTTAAACACAGATTTACAGATGCTCTCACTCTAACTGATCTTCAATAGTAAAGTCATTTTCCCCACTTCAGCCCAGCTTTTTCTGACCACCATTCATAATATACATGTGCATCTCCTTTAGTATTGAAAAAGACAGGGAGAAATGTTAAATGAATACCTGAAGAAATCAGAGTACATTTATTTTTTTTTTTGATTGCCAGATTTGTAAGATATTAGGGGTCATTTGGGACTGTAGTCTATCAACCCTGAAATACAGAATTTTAAAACTCTAAAAAAAGGTGGAGACCCTATGTGAGAAACTAAGCAAACAGGAGTATTCTCTTTTTTCCCTGTTCTGACCACTGGGCATCCTGAAGTGAATTCTAGGCACAAGTTAGACTGCCTAGCAGGGATACTGCTTGTCTGCTTTCTGTGTGTTGTGACAGAAACTACCATGAAGCAAGAATGAGGTGGAAAGGTTGTGTCTACACTGGAAGCATGGTCAGTTTCTCAGAGTTATTAGAACATATATCTAAATTTACTTTCTTCATGCCTTGCATACCCTCTTGTTTCAGAAATGTATTCTCCAATTTTTCTATTTAGTTTATAGACTTACTTTTCTCACCTGTTGGAAGTTAATTAACTTTCTGGATAACCTGCTTCCTATCACCGCAGGGATCTCAGCCTGGGCAAGTGGCAACTCCTAATAGCCATGACACTACCTGACTAAGAAGTACAGAACAATGTCCATGTAAAACTAGTGTACCTTGTATATCAAAGGAGACAGGACACTTTGAAATTGTTGATTTTTTTTCTTCGCTTTGCTCAGGTCCTTGTGTGTTAAGAAGAAATGTCATTGCCTCCTGTTTTCTTTGCTAGAGCATGAAAGAGCAGCAAGGTGCCCAGCAGGATCTCCTGGCACAACAAGCTCAAGCTGTGTAGACTTGTCACCAGGCAAATAACATCAGAGCCAGCGTCACCAATAAGGGTGTTCCGGGCGGACATTAAATCGTGATCATGCCCCCACACATACACCTCCTCACTTCCATCCCAAATCCCAGCCGTCATCTGACTGTGGGCAGCCCAGATTGGAATACTAGGTGCAAGGAATTTGCTTCAACCCATAATAGCAGCAATAATGCTCAGTAATTAATTCAGGCATTGGTCCAAGGAATGGTTTAAGAAAGATTAGAAACAATGTACAGAAGGAAGACCAGTAAGGAAAATAGAACGGAGTATAATTCTCCAAAGATTTAAGAGAATGAGCACAGTTTTTTCTTCGATTGTGAAATTGGAAATCTAGCCATATTTTAAAGACCATCTTCTTTATCAAGCATACAAGAATAAGAGGGTAGCGGGAATGCTAGAGGGCGATGATCAGGCATGATAAAGACCCTCATGTGAGTATCCCACCAGAGAAAGCAACAAAAACAATATTAGCAACCATAAAAACAAAAACAAAAACAGAAATGAAGTGGAAGCGTGAGAATGTTAATATTTTCTATGAAGTGCTCAAAGAACACGGCTTCTATGGAGATTCTAAAGAGGTTACTTCAGTGGGTTATGAGGTAGGGTTGAGAATAGAAATTAAGATTAGAAAGAGATTTAGGAGGTGATGAGAGGAAAAGGACTGTGAAATGTGAAAGATATAAAACATGAGAAGAATATATACTTTGTAGGTAAATTAAAAAGGCAGGAATATTGGTGAAAAGCAAAAAATACAAGTTGAAGAATATGAAGTGAGAATGCTGAGTTGAGTGGGCAGAATTGCAGAATGTGAGATGAAAACAAGGACAGAAAGAGAAAGAAATACAAACAAGGTAGGGGTACACATGGAAGAAGTGCAAGAGTTGGAAGAAAATACACATGAGCAAAACTTAAAGAGAAAGTCTCCAATTTATGATAGTCGAATTACCTGAACAGAGTTAATGAATTAGTGATGGATAATAGGTAACCAATGGTAATACTACCTTTATAAAAAAAAAACTTAAAAATGTGAAGATTACTGGCAGAAAAAAAATGTAAATTCAAATTAATGAAAGTAATCCAATAAAGTTAGTAATGGGAAATACACAATCTGATCTTGGTCCAGGTCCTTATGACCTGAATGTCACCCAGCTCCCCAAGTCTATTGCTGTTGCTCTGTTCCTATTAGTCATCTGTTAAAGTACTTGAACAGATTTAATTATTTCATAAGAGGCAACTAGGCCATTATATAATATAGCCCATTTGTATTTCTCTATAGCTTCTGAACACAAAGAGAGTTTTTTTGTTTTTGTTTTTGTTTTTAGTTTAGCTGATTTACCTAGATGTGCTCCTCTGGTGATGTTGCCTGAACCTCAATTCTTTTTTAAAGTCTGCCTGCCTGTACATACTGGCCCAAGAAATGCATGAGCAGGAGTTTGTTGTATAGAAAGAGAAATAGTTTAATATTGAATTAGCTAATCCAGAGATGGGGAGCCAACACTCAAAACCTGTGTGTATAGAGAGACATGATTTCTAGGATTTAAAACTAATTTAATCCAAGCCATAGGGTCCCTCAGTTTCAGTGACATACCCCCACAGGATTCCAGCTCCACCTGCTTATTGGACTTTGCAATCCTTAATCTAGTCCTAGGTCCCAGAGGACAAGAGTAAGAGGGAGAGAAAGGAGTAACAGGAAGAAGTACTTCTACCTTACCCATCACAACTCCAATACATGTCACTAAGGGCAATTCTGGAGGGCAGGATATTACTTGAAACAATACTCCAGTATACCAGGTAATAATACATGGTGATGATCTGTGTTAGGGTAAAGGATGAAGGAGAGAGAAACTGATGAATTGAGAAATATGTAGGAGGTAACTGTGAGGACTAATTGATTTGGAATAAGAAAGAGGAAGCAAGAGATTTATGGCTTGAACAAATTGATGAATATGATGCTTGTTACTGACATAGAAAACAAGGAGAAGGAGGTTCTTTGTGGAGTGATGTGATTAATTCAGTTCTGAATACATTGAATTTGAGGGGCCAGAAAGGCATCAAATGGAACTATCTAGTAGGCAATTAGGTATATACATCTGAGATTCAGGAGGAGGTCATCCCTGAAAACAAAGATTTTGAAGTTAGCGGAATACAGGCAGCAATGAAAGGTATGAAATTATATGCAAACTTCTAGAAGGACCATGGGGAGTCCATAGAGTTAGAAAAGCAAGGGGCTATAAAAAACCCCTACACTTAAGGAATTGTAGTAGAAAGAGGAGCGTAGAAAACTGAAGAGCTATGGTAAGAGAGATGGAGGAGAAGTGAGAAAAAAATTGCTGGAATGAAAACCGAGGTTAAAGAGTGTTTCAAGAGTGACTAGAAGATGCTGGCTGGGAACACAGCAGAAAAGTTTTAGGATCTTTCTAAATTCCTCACATAACAGGAGCTAGAGAAGCTAAATAGCGAAGGGTATAGAACAAGATTCAGTGATGAGATCCTTAAGAACCCCAAAATACAAAGGAAGGACAACAAATCATTAACAGTCAGAAAATCCACATGGTTTCAGCATCTGTGTGAGAGAAAGCAGATGGAAGCAACAGAGCATGCGGCAGAGCTGAGAATAGAAGAACCCCAATATAGCCAACAGGGATTCACTGGGAAGTACAGTGGGCTGATTGGAGAATAGCAGCTGAAAAGGTCAGGGGTTTCCTCACTCTGAGACACTTCATTTCTAAAATGGAGACACCCACAGTAAGAAGATCTCAAAGAGCTGGAGCAGCCTAGCCTAGAACTCTTGAATCTGAAACTTCAGAGATTCTCATAGCAGAGGGACCCAGATTAGAGAAACAACATCAAAATCGAGCATATGAGATGTCTAGCTCAAAGTAGTGGAGTGGAAACAGGACCAGGAAATACTAGAAAACAAGCCACTGACATTTTGTAATACCAAGTGAGAATGATAGAGAAGTTCTATAAAATCAGAAAAGCTATCAGATCCAAGCCCCCTTCTAAAAATTTAGAAAAATTAAATTGCCATAAAATGAGCAACAGAAAATTATCAAGTTTTAATTGTTCAGAAAGTTTTTTTTAAGATAAAGGAGAATAAGAATAACATCCTGTAGAGAATAAAAGCATGCCAAAAGATATGTTCAAAAGTTGATCAAAATGGTTATATACATAAAATGAGATTAAAATTATGAAAATTACACTAGACATAAAAGATAAACAGGATGTGGTTCCATAGTGTAGCAGTTAACACATCTGCTTTACACACATAAGGTCCTGGGTTCACACTCCAGTGGAACCCTAGTCCATAGTCTATAGCCATGCTACCCTGAACAAACCTGATCCCATCTGATCTTGGCTGCTAAGCAGGGTCAGGCCTGGCTGGTACTTGGATGGGAGACCACCTAGAAAGACCAGGTGCTGTAGGCATAAATAATAATTAAAAAAAAAAAAGATAAACACATATCAGAAAGAAAAATATCCTCATATGAGGTGACAGAACTCAAAAATTTAGATATAAAAGAAAAAAAATTATTTTAGAAATGAAGACCAGAAGGAACAAAAAAGTAAATAAACACCATAGGTAATGCTTAAAGAGAAATATAAAGTAAAAGTGGTAGAATTTTTTAATTCAAAAAGAAAGACATTTTAAGAACTCAAGAGAAAGTGACAAATACCAAAGATAGACAAAGGTGATCCAATACACAGTTAATTCCAAAGAAGAAAAAAGAAACCAAAAGTAAGGTAAAATAACAAATACTCAACTAAAATTCAAGATAGTATTTCTGAAATTAAAAAAAAAAAGATTTGAGACTATGTATGGAAAGAGCACAAGAGTATTTGAGAACATAGGCACAAAACAACCAATAGTGAGACATAGTCTAGAAAAAATGCTGAACTTTATAGAGACTTCTAAGGGAAAGAAAATTAATTAATCTTCAGAATTTTGACCACAAAGCTTTGTACCGGATGAATAAGGAGTAAAATACTTGAGATATTCAAAGCAAGTGATTGCGAACTAAGGATTTTACGTTCAGCAAAACAGACCATCAAGTACAAAGGGAATAGAAAAGTTTGTTCTCACCAGGAAAGACCTAAGGAAATAATGTTTCTATGATCCCTTTCAAAAGAATCTACTAGAGAGTAAGCTTTGAACAATCAAGTGACTAAACACTGATATGAACAAAGGTGATGGGCATTAAATATATAGCAACTTGTAGAACTAAGACCAAAAAGGAGTTAAACAGAGAGTGTGGTACATAATAGCATATGATTAACAATGTAGATATGGTAAAGTCATTTTGTTGTGTGTGTGAGGGAATTTGCATATGTCAACAAAATTTTTAATTCCTTAGTGATTATTATTGGTGATAATAGCATTAGTATTATTCTGAGGCTATTGTGTGTGTATAATATGGAATAGGAGAGTTTCTTAATCTTGGCACTGCCGGAGCCAGCTGGCTAAAGTCGAACAGCACCTAAAAGACGGGGGTGAAGCCTAAGGAAAAAAAAAGAAGACAGGAAAGCACTTCCGGAGGGCATACAGTCAATGCAGCAGCCTCAAGTTTATTTAGCATAGCCCTTATATTTCTTTTTGAACACAATAGCAAGGCACAGAGTACATTACCATAGGAGTGCTGACATTTACATAAGTTCCTATACATCCTTCCCTCAGGGTACAAACATCCTTGCTTTTTGTAAAACATTCCACTATCTTAAAAGGATTACTTTAGGAGGCAATCCTCCCCTCCAGGGTCAGTAATGTTTAACTCAAACCCTGCTTCCTTGAACCATTGTTTAAGCAGTCTCAGCAACTGCTTTATGGCTATAAGCTACTTGACTTCTTCAGTGTCTCATAATAGCTCCCGACATGGCACTATTAACATTTTGGACCAAATTTTTTGTGAGGGCTGGTCCTTTGCCTTTAGGGTTTAGCAGCATCCCTGGCCCCTACCTCCTAGATACCAGTAGCACCAATGCCCAGCCCCCTCCAAATGACAACCTAAAATGTCTCCAGATATTGATATTTGTTCCCTGAGGGAGGAAAATCACCCCTGGTTGAGAACCACTTAGATAAAACAAATGAGCAATCATGGAATATGCTAATTCTAATTCATCTCCTGTGTCCTTATAAATCAAGAGTCTTGGTATAGAAGAAAAGAAATACAGATTACAGTATATACAGTGAGAGGAGGGAGAAAGAGAGAGAGAGAGAGAGAGAGAAGAGAGAGAGAGAGAGAAAGAGAGGAAAGAGAGAGAGAGAGAGTTTGTAGCACTCAGATTATAGTCTTGAAATTTTGTTTCCAAAAGAAGAGGGCTTGTTGGAAAAATACTGGCTACAGGTTAGGGTAGGAAATGTACCAGTTGATCCTGGAATACATTGACAAACTGATATCAATAAAAAACCCAGAAGACTAAGGGGTAATGTCAAAAAGACTAGAGATCTAACTCGAAAAGGCTCCCCACTGACAAAGGTTAAGCAGTTTAATCTTCAATAAAGATAAGATTTCCTATATTCCACATGAGTGAAGTCATATGATTTTCAACTTTTTCTGTCTGACTTATTTTGCTTAGCATGATAACCTCAAGATCCGTCCATACTGCACAAATGGCAGTGTTTCATCTTTTCTTATGGCTGAGTAATATTCCATTGTATATATGTACCACATTTTTTAATCCAATCATCTACCAAAGGGCATTTCGGTTGTTTCCATGTCTTAGTCACTGTGAATAAAAGGTTTTAAATTAATACATTCAAAAGATAGATTTGAATATCATCATTCTGCAAGCTTTCATGATTGAACAGCTCTAGGCATTGAGAATCAAATGCTATTAACAGCACAAAAAAATAACAACCAGACATAATGTGTCTCCTGAGAAAAGAACATACTACCATCTATAGTCTTGTCAAAGAAATCAACCAGTTCAAATCACGTGTCCAGGCCCAGCTACCAATTCACAAAAAATAGAGAGAACAGAGGAACATACTATATACTAAACCAGGAATATGCAACTGGCAAAATTCGGATTATGGGAAAATCTACAGAAAATGGCCAGGATTCTTTTACAGTCAAATTATAAGGAAAAGAAAGTCATAGAAGAAGAAATTAGATAAGAGATTTAAATGCTGTAATCAAATATTTTTAAGTGGGGAGACTAAGTTATAGTATCTAGGGATATACACATGAGAGAAAAAAAATGCAAGGAAATGACTAGTGTAAAAGTCATGACAGAGCTTACTTATGGACAGAAGTTCTTCTGAGGTGGCAGCTATAGTTCTGTTTTTGACCTGAATGATGTTTACCAGAGTATTCAACTTATAATAATTCACTATACACTTTCTCTGTCATCTTCTGCAACTGTTTAATTTTACAATGAAGGGGTTAATAGAGGGGAGGAGTAGCCGCCAAAAATAAATATTTCTAAATTCTCTTAATTTAGTGACAGGGAGGTCATTTTTTACCTTATTGAGACAGTTTTGGTAGAGTGCTATAGATACCAAATAGGCTGAAGTCGAGTGAAGAGTGAATGAGAAATGAAGGAATAAGAAAAGCAAATATACATAATGCTTTCAAGAAATACAGCTTTAAAGGAGAAATTAGAGGTATGATAATAGATAGAGGGGGTATGTCTAGAAAAGAGAGATAAAAATGATTAAATATTGGTGGAAAGCACTCAAGAGAAAGAGAGAGGTTAAAGATATAGGTGAGAAACTGCCATTGATTAAATCTTAAAAATTTGAATATTAAAATAAATCATGATAGAATTAGATAACCCATTTTAAAAAGTAAAAGCCATAAGTCTACAGTAATTGGATTAATTTATTAATTAAGGAGGAGAAAGCAAATTTCTTTCTTTAAGTAAAATGTCAACTAATAAAAATGGAAGGAATGATAGAGCTAGAAAATAGACAATTTTAGCATGTTAAAATATATGAGTAAAATATTGATGAAGAACAGGATACTGACATGGTCTCAAATTCTCTCCCCACAAATAACTTACTAATTACAAATGGAAAAATAACTTTACAGTAGAGATATATGGAAGACACCACTTTAAACAAGTAAATATTACCAATATTGGGACAAATTGACATCATGAACCTCCTGATAAAATGCACTGAAAAAGACACCACATCATGTCTGTTATATTCCTGCGAAAATAAGAAATCTGAATTCTACTCATGTGATAATAACAAACAAACCCAAATTAAAGGACATTCCAAAAATTAATTTATGTTTATATTATAAAATTGTCAAGGTCAAGAAATATAAATATGTGTGAGGAACTATGCCAGATTAAAGAGACTAAAGAGACGTGACAAATGGAAGAATCATCTGGCATTAGATCATAAAATGGGAAGAGAAAATAGCTATAAAAGACATTTGTTATTAGAAAAATTAATCTAGATCATGGATTAAATAATAGTATTGTTATCAATGTCAGACTTTATTATTTTGATCAGTGCACTGTGGTTATGTTGGAGAATGTCATTGTTCTTAGGAAATACACCCTGAAGTATTTAGGAGGTAAGAAGTATGCCGTCTCTCCCCTGTATCTGAAATGATTCCTTGGGGTGGTGGTGAGGTGGTAGCAAATGGGCGAAATGCAAACAATTGGTGAATCTGGATACAAAGTACGTGGATTTTCTTGAGATATTCCTGCAACATTTCTATAAGTTTGAAATTACATCAAAATAGAAGTTAGAGGAGAGAGGAGGGATGACTGACAGACTGAGGTTGCTGAGGAAAGGAAATAGTATTCAGAGCACTTGCAGAAGGAAGAGCCAGCCTTAGGTTGGAAAAGGGACACTTCATCCTTTGCAAACAGTGGGAAAGAGGGAAAGATGGTTCTGAAATGATCCATTTTCTGTGTTGGTTTAGTGAGAGGAGGAAAAGATTGATTTTTATAATATTAGCAAGGAAATAAATCTTTTAAAAATTTTTATTTTATTAATTTTAAGTATATAGTACAAAATTTTGATATTATTCTCTTCTAATTTTGAAAATTGATGAAGAGGAGACAGCATGAGCCTGGAGCAGATGGGCCGTTACCTGTACAGTGCGTTATTGAATCCTTGGGTATGCAAAGGAAGGTTTTAGGCTGACTGCGTGAGTGCGCAGCACAAGCTCACTCCTGTGTATATGGAGGAAACAGATTGGGAGTGTAATGCCCTGGTTTGGAACTCCACAAGCCAAGAAGGAAACTGACACCAATGCAAGCACAAGAGGGAGTTTACTGACAAACTCGAGTTTAGACTCCACTCGTTCACTGACACAGCAGTGGTTGAGAAGAGCCCCGACCGAGGGGTTGGGACCTAATTTAAAGGGTAAAACCGCAAGCCTTGGGGAGATGCCTTGGCGTTACCTGATTGGGGGTTAGGTTGACCTTTAAAGGGATTGGGTGGTAGGTTGTTAGGTCTGCGTGCAAAAGGGGGTCGTGTGCAGTTGGGGCTGCGTGTAGAGGGGGCCGTGCGCAGTGGGGCTGCGTATAGAGGGGGCGGTGCGCAGAAAGGGCCAAGTGCAGAAGGTGCCGGGTGCAGTAATCAGAATATGTGCAGGAGGAAATAAGGGTGGGGTGCCTTAAGGGCCCACCGATTAGCTGGCTTGGCTGGTTTGGCCAGGTGGTAAGGCATTGTTCTTGACCACTGGCCTTTGGGGAACTTTTCATACAATTCATATTGGGATCACTCAGAAAAATGGAGTCATTCCAGTCTTTCAGGAGAAAGAGAGGTAGACAGTAAATCATGTGAGAGTCTCACTCTCATTGTTACTGGAGAGAAAGCAAAGCAGTTACCCTCATTAATGCCCAAGCTAGGATGCTTATGATTTCCCCTCGATCCAGTTATTTTTCAACGAAGCATAAAATGTGCTTTACCTGAAAATTGCTCATATTTGCTTACCTAGCCATTGCTTAAATTTAAAACCAATTTATGGAAAGATGAAATACGACAAGTAGTAAAATATTCAAGTTATAAACTCATCTCTCTAAGTATAGAACAACATTATTTCATAGTTTTCTTTTAAAATGCTCCCAAAGAGACTAATAGCCAGGATAGATGCATAATTTCATTGAAAAGTGGGATTTTCTTCCATTTTATGGCTCAAATTTTCACCATTACCTCTCTTCAGCTTGTTAGAGCAACAATTTGATCAATTGCAAGATTCACTATAAATACTTAAAAATAAATAAAAATTGGCCTCCAGAGATATCTTTGCCTTTAAAATGGCAAGACTATTCAGGTACAAAGTTTAGATGTAGTGTTTTTTACACATGGGCGAATATAAGGCTATCAGAAACTCTTAAAAAATAAACGAGTGTTTACGCATTCAAATAAAGTACAACCCTATTTGTATAATTGGAAATTAGAAATTTTATTGGCTGAATGTTTTAGGTCTTGTTCCTCTCAAAAATTTTTACTAAAACAAATGTGTAGGTTACTGTGGAATCTATAAGATAAAGAAACTCCAGCAGGTCTTTCCCAGGTGAGGGTCTAGATTAATGTTCTCAAAATTGCTTACTTTGTGGATCTTTCTAAAAGGAAAATAGAGTGAACTTCTCTCTAATGAATACAATAATTGCACTTTTGTTCAAAGAATTGCTGTGATGTCTATGAAGAAATTCTTTTGAGAGAAATGAACATGTGAAGAAAAACTATGTGTGTCCCCTTTAAGCTATTAACTGAAAGTGTAGAGAAGCACAATTTAGTAAGGTTACTCTAGAATCAACAAGTAAATAACTCACATTACCTTTTAAAATTTCAAACATAAAATCATTCACAAGTTAAAAATATTTTCTTTTACTTATGGGACATACAAAGTAAAATATATTTTTAAAAAAATGAAATAAATCGCTCACCAAAAGTTTATCACTCTCTTCCTGTACTTTTAAAAGTCTTTTTAAATACTTTTTAAAGTCTTTTTTTTTTAATAAACTTAACTTTATGACTTACAATGTCTAAGAAAAAATCGATTGAATCAGAATGGTTGAGTCTTTCATTACCTTTCCCTTCAAGGAGAATTTTCACTTTCTTCTTCTTTTTTTCTTTTAAATTTCTACAAAGATTGTTAAGGTTTCAATGGGAGGTGGGGAGGGGAGGGAACTTAGTGAAACCAAGAAGCAGGCTACATCTCTCTTCTTAGAAATTCTCATTTATTATATGATGCTACAACTATGAATAAGTTTCTCATTTTCTATTAAAAATTAAAAGGAAGCTTAAAAATATATTTTACAGGAATCTATAAATAACTCCATCATTGCAGCAGAGCTTTTTGCCTTTTTTAATATAATGTTCTTCATGTCAAGATATTTTCCCTATAGTTATAATAGTATATACATCAATATTTTTCAATATCTTTTTTCTGATAAGTTATGTCAAGTCAGAGGAATCTGGCAATCCTGGCTTGGGTGTCAGTCCCTGAGCCCCTCTTATTTCCAATCCTCTAATGAGATTACTCAAAAAGTTTGACAAATGACATCTACTACTAGAAACAAGAAAGCCGGCCTCACACAGTTGGACCTTGAGCTCTCAGAAATGGTGAAGTGCCAGGCTGTGGATGGAGGCATCTCTGCACTGCTGTGTACAATACTGGTGGAGAGATGGAGAAGGAGGTAACAAAACACAGGAAAACTTGCACCATAAAGAGCAGGGACAAATACATTTCTATTTGCCATAGGCTAAAGACAAACGGGTTTAAACATGACTGTTTAAACTAAGATAGTCACTGCAAAGTGAAACACTCATATTGCAGAGCTTTCCATTGGTTAAATATTCACTTCTGGGAACTAAGTTTCAATATCTCTCCATGTTTATGAGTTACTTTTCCTGTTTGTTGCATAACTTTTGCCAATTTTTCTGTTGAATTATAACTGATCTTGTATAGTAAGTACTTTTTTGTCTTATTCTATTTATGATGTTTCTTAATTATAGAAGTTTTTCTTTTTATATATTCAAGTATTATGTTATTATAATATGTTCTTTTGATGTATCAAAAGCTTTCCTCATCTATTTATTAATTATTCACATACAATTTTCTCCTGTTTTTAATGGTTTCTTTTTACATTAATTTTTAAAGTCTATGTGGAATTTGTTTTGTTATATAGAATACAATTAAGATAAAAATAGAAATAGTACTAGCCTCATAAATAATGTAGCAATGACAATCATTAGCATATATTTTTGCTATTGTTGAATTACTTCCTTATGATAAATTCTTAGTATCACTAGGTCAAAGTTGTCTTTGGCTTTTAGCTATATTCTTTTTAAAAAGAATTATATTAACCAAAATGTAATAATGGCTGTTGTTGGCAATTAATTCTGTAAGACTTTATGTTATTTCATACCTACTGCCCTCAGAAATATCCTGCCACAGATGAATATGGCGTGGTTTGTGGGAGCCAGTACTGTTTTGATAGGACCTTGATATTATATGAAATACTCTATTTGTCAGTTTCCTGTTGAGAGGCACACAAAACTAACAGAAAGCCTGAACTCATCTCTTCAGGGGCTTTAACGCTATATATATGAGTCTATATTTTATGTTACAAAAAGAAACACTGCAATAAGTAAAAAGGGGTAACTGGTAAAATGAACTTAACAATATGGAAAATATTAATAATAAATTAGGAAGCAGGATGCTATGTTAATAAAGATAATAAAATGTACATAGATACACATATTAAAAAGACCATAAGGCAGTAAGAGCTGCCACATTAGACAACTCTCGGGGCGCAGCTCACATTGAATTCTGTGTAAATGGTGTATGTGGTGTTTTTGTAAAACTGTGGATCTGGAAGTTATATTATATGTTCATCACCTGATATAAAGATGCTTTGAACAATAAGAGTAAATATCATATTTATTTTACATTTTTGTATGTACCATTCTATATTTTTTACTACCTTTAAAAATAAAATTCTAGTACTTTAAATATTATATATTTGGAAAACTACCGACCTAATCATAACATCCTAAAAACCCTAAAGAAAGAGTAAACAGAGAGCATTTGAACTGGGAAATACACCTAAGCCACTTTTTCTGTTTGATAAGTCTGGAATTTAAAACTGAATAGTCCACCAGAATAAACAAATTAAGTCATTGGATCACATATTCATCAATTCAATTATTCAATTAACATATTGGAATTTGTTTCAGGAACTGTAACCAGGAAGCAAAAAACACCGCATTCACCCATAACTATAATATAACAGCACATTACAAAGTGTAACACAACTTGCAGTAGGAGTACAATTGATTTTAGAATTGGTTCCATCACATGGTAATTGCTTAATAAATATATATGAATGAATGAGGAATGAGGAATAAATAAATCAATATTCTATTTTCTTATTTTTAATTTAAAAAAATTTTTGGCCACATTGGTTACACACACACACACACACACACACACACACACACACACATTGCATTGTGTGTTCACCACCTATAGTTGGATTTCTTTCTGTCACCACACATTTTACTCATCTACCTCCCCCCTTCCCCACCCTCTGGTAACCATTAGTCTATAGTCCATGTCCATGAGTTTCTGTTTGTTTGTCCTGTTCATTTGTTGCTTTTAGGTTTATATCCCCCATATAAGTGATATCATGTGATTTTCAACTTTTTCTGTCTGGTTTATTTTGCTTAGCATGATTATCTCAAGGTCCACCCATGTTATCACAAATGACAGTATTTCATCTCTTCTTATGGCTGAGTAATATTCCATTGAATATTACTTCTTTATCCTATCATTGGTTGTGGGACACTTCAATTGCTTTTGTGCCCTGGCCACTTTGAATAATGCTGCTATGAATATCGGTATGCAAATATCTTTTCGGATATGGATTTTCAAGTTGGAATGGATCAATATTATAGCAGCTCAGATGTCAAACCAAAAGTGCTGATATCTGCATCTTATACAGTTCATTTTATCCACCAGGAATGGGCTTGAAGGAAGGAAAATATGAGGTTTACTGAAACACTGAAGTCAAGCATAATTTAGACACAACAGATAACTGATTATATGTCAGATGTGCTGTAAGGTAAATTTGGACCTCTGACCGTTAACATTGAACCATACGTGAAAGCCAACCACACATGTTATAGACATGTTTTTGTTTGTTTGTTTGTTTTTAATATGGAATGTTTCACAAGTTTGTGTGTCATCCTTGCGCAGGGGCCATGCTAATCTTCTGTACTGCTTCAATTCCAGTATATGTGCTGCCGAAGTGAGCACTTATATACGGTTCTTACTACAAGCATTCAAAAGGCAAATATATACTGTGATGCTTTACTTATTTATTCTATTGGTAGTTATTATGTTCAAGGTCATGTTAGAAACTGAGGATAAAGAAAAAAGTGAAATATTCCTTATCTTAAAAAGCTCACAGCCTAGAATGAAATACTTGCTATCATCAATATCTTTTTCTTCATCACCATTAAATGGATATAAACAACGGAAACTACAGAAACTTGGACCTTGCGTTATGGGAATATCAGAGAGGGAAACAGGCAGGCTGTTGACTCACAATCTTTAGGAATTGGTGTAAGAGTACTGAAGGATAAAAGAGACTTATACAAGGAGAGAAGAGTATACTGGGCAGAAGGAAGACCACGTACAAAGGCAAAAAGGCAAGAGAAAGCAAAATGCCTTTAGAAACCAGCAATTTTGGTCTGATTATAGGGGACGATGGTTGCAGAGATGAGATGATGTAGGACAACTGCTGAAAGGAAAAATCTGAGGGTCCTATATATCATACTAGGGAATGTGAACTACATCCTGAAGAAAGGAGTCACCAAAGATTACTGTTGCTACACAGAGCAAAAATCTCCCTCTTTGGGAGGTTTTAGACTAACTCCTCAACTTAGAGATGTTTAAGATAGGCGATTTTAGGGAGAAACTCATTTTGAATGACTGTAGTTTACATTTACAAGCTGTGTATAAAAGACAGTCAGATTGACCCAGCAAAGATTATCTGTTATCAAATTGTAGCATGCAAAACATTTATCTTAGCCACTTACTGGAATGCTTAGAACTTTCCTACTTCTCTTTCTTGGAATTATTGATAAATCATCCCAATCTGAATTTTTAAACAATTTTTCTTTTTTTTTTTCAGTTGATGTGTTAATTGTCAGTTTTCCTGTCTTTTTCAGAATCAAATTCAGTTACCACTGGATGGTGGTGTATAGAAGCTGATGTAATTTGAATCAACACCTGTGAGTCATGAAAAAACTGCCATCAGGTCCTGAAGACATCTAGGCAATAAGGAGAGACTGACACATTTCAATTATATATGAATCTATTGCCATTTCCATTGTCGTGGCACTAGTAATGTTGGAAGTTTGGTTTTGCTTTAGATTTATAATTCCTTGAGAAAGGTTTTGTCTGATTATAGTTTTCTCAGCATCCAAAGGATTATACTAGTTTCTCTCAGAAAACTCTTAGTGATAACAATTTCTACCCTAACAACTTTGTGAAGCTTCTCTTATGTGAATTTTGTGCAACCAGTTATTGGCAAATCTTTGGTTCCCCAAAAGAGTTATGTATTGAATTTGATTTAATATATTTGAAATCCTAAAAACGTATTCAAATAATCATTGTGTTTCCCATGGTTTTGGATAAAAATATTTTTTATAGAGTTGGGGAAGGTCAATTCTACGTTTTAAAAACAAAATTCGCAATGGCCCTTAGGAATAAGAGTGTAGAGAAAATTTCAGAAGAAGACCATGTGGCTACACACATCTGGCACATCTGAGAGATGAAGCTTGAGCAGGAGGTGATTTTGTTCACCATGGCAAGAAAGGAGTGAGAGACATATCTTGGAGGTGTTAGTGAAGGATTTCACGCAAGTAAATAACATACTCAGTTTGAATTTTAAGTCTTTATTCTAACATCATTGAGGGAAGTGGGTTGAGGGGGCATGCCTTGGATCCCAGAGACCATTAAACACCTGTTCAAATAACTGAAGCAAAAAAATACACACACACACACACACACACACACACACACACACACACACACATATGGCAGTGGGAATAGAAGTTATACAAGATAATTAAGAGGAGGAAAAATTGGATTTAGTGATAGGCTAGATATTGCTGGATGGAGAAAATACAAAGATTTAAAATGACGCCCAGCCTACTGAATGAGATTCCCTGAATGATGCTCTATTTACAGAAAATAAGTGAAAGAAAAAGAATAATTTGGAAATACATTATAATAATAGCTAAAATATATTCAGTATTTATTCACCACTTACTGTGCCAAACTCTTCGTATTATCTTATGTCAAAGGTGATTTCTATTTGGTGAGTTTAAGAGGTCATTCAGGAGAGCATCTTCCCCAGCAGCACCAGAAGGATTTATCAGTCTGCAGCTTAGAAGAGTTAGTTGGCTTGGAGATCAAAATTTGAGAGTTATGAGGATAATAACAGCTAACATTTACTGAGTATTTGCCACATGCTGGCTACTGTTCTAAGTATTTCATATGAATTTCTCATTAAATTTCTATAACATCCACGTGAGGTAGGAACTAGTATTAATTGTTTTCATAAAAGAGGAAAAGAGATCTAATAAGAAATATTAGTTAACCTACCCAAGGTCACAGAGCTAGTAAATGGTTGAGCCAGAATCTGAATTAGGGACCACATGTTTAACTCCTTAACTTTGAGATTGGAGACCAAAGAAAGTTGCTAAAGTGGGAACCCTGAACACAACTGGGCTCTCTTGAAAGTACATTCACGCTATTGCATTTTCAACCTTGGAGTGATGTTCTACAACCCAGAACAGATGTTATGTCTTGTAGGGAATTAGGTTAAAAAATTCTCCTTTGTGTGAGTTTAGGTAAATAACTTCATCTCTTTGAGCTTCAAATTTTTTTTCAGTTTGTCAAAGTTGTATAATACTAGCCAAAATGAGAATGAAATGAAATGGTTTTATTGGAAGGTGGAGCACATAGTACATACTAATAGTCTACCATACATTCAACTTCCTCCAATCTGCAATAGCCTATTTACTTCTAATAGTAGCCACCATCACAAAATACCAGGGAACAGACAGGGTATGTGTGGGGGGGTGGTAGGGGTGAGGATGGGTTTTGAAGAATAGGCTCCCTTTACATCTTCTTTGCAAAATTAATATGTTCAGGTAGGAAAAGCAACAATATTTTACCTACCCTATTTCAAGAATTCGAGTGAAAAGATAATTATGCCCATGTTCTAAGTTAAGGAGAATTGTGGTTTATTTACAACATCTTGAGCCAGTATTCTGTGTCTTTAAGCTGACATAATAATTTCTTTAAAATGTTGCACCAGCTATTCAACCATCTGTAGCTATTTTGCATTCCCACATCATTGAAAGTATTATTTCTGTCATTCAATTTTTAAAACCTTGAGCTTTATTGTTTTATAGATTTTCTCAATTTTAAGTGCAATTTTACTGTATCATGTAAAAGTATTTTCCTTAGATGCACAACTCTAATCGTTTTTATTGAACAAGTGTTTAAGCTCCTCAAGGACAGAGGGAGTGTCTTGCAGTTCTTTCACCCAGAATGGGTTGGAGACTTTAACTGGCAGCTATTGAATACAAAAACAGACATTCTACAAGCATTTTGCAAAAAAATCATTCTGCTGGTAGGTCACTTTTGAGATTACCTCAACACTTTAACTGTAACACGATCTGGGCATTTGGAAAAATGATTTTAGGGTTAGTGCATAACACATTCTCAGATAATTAAGAAGTCCTACATTTTTGAGATCTCTTTTTACATAGTTGGAGCTACCCTGCCAATGAATAAGGTATAGGCTTGAGAAAATTTGTTGAACTATTTAAAAATACATGGCTTATTTTTCTCCATTCTTGGAATCGGGTATTATTTATCTGATTAAATGATAACCCAATATCAGTAGTACTTTAAAATCAGTCAATACTTCCTTCTTCCCAACTTGATTTCAAAGGCAGAGGCATAAAATTTCCATCATACTCTATAATTTAGGTATTAATCTTTGACTCATCCTTGACATTCTACTTACACCTACACAGTCTTTCAGTCTTACAAAATGCCACCGTTTCAAGGTTTAGCAAATTAAGGCATACAGCTTTTTATCACTAAGAGAAAAATCTCTCTTCTCCTGACTTCTTGCTCCCTCCCTCTTCCCCAAACTACTTTAACATAACATGAGTTATCCTATCTCTGCTAACTTTTAAAAAATTATTGTATAAGTTTTCTAAGTTAATTGAAATTTTTGCAAATTAAGAGCTTAATAAGAACTCAAAGGTTTCCTAAAGAATATGCCATCTTATGTTATCAATACCTTCCAGAAATTACCTTCACACCATCTTGCTGCACAGCAACAAAGGATTCTATTATTAATATATTCATGCTCTCATTATTTAAACAATCCTATTATATTTTATTCAATTTAGACTTCTGCTTCCCCTTAGACTTCTTAGCACAATGATTCTTTTCCATAGCTACCCATTAAAATCACCTGGGGAATTTTAAAAATATTAATGCCTGGGCCTTACCCCAGAACAAATAAATCAGAATCTCTAGAGGTAAAACCCCCATTTCAGTATATGTTTAAGTTTTAAAAGTTCTTTCAATGTGCAGCTAGGGTTTAAACTACAGGCGTATCTCAGAGATATAGCAGATTCTGTTCCAGGGTACCGTAATAAAACAGGTATTGCAATGAGTCATGATCTTTTTGCTGGCAGAGGGTCTTGCTTTCAATTTGTAAAAGAATAACAACAACAAAAATGCAACGCTTGTGAAACTCAATAAAGCGAAGCACAATAAAATGAGCTGTGCCTGTACTATTTTAGCAATTTCTTGGATACTTACCTTGAATTTGTCTGGGTCTGCCCAATTATTTTTGAAGGATGACCCGTGACCCATGCAATGGCAATACGCTGGTGGATTCTATATGCGATTGGCTTTTAAACATTAATGTGCATGGATAGCACCTGAGAACAAGTAAAATGCAGATTTTGATTCAGTAAGTTTTGGGTAGAACCTGAGATCCTACATTTCTAACAAGCTGCAAGGTGATACGAATGCTGTTCTGTGGAACACTTGATCTCTTCTGTGATCACACTTGTTTTCACTGCTTCAACTTCCAAATATGATGATTAAGAATCCGTAATTATATGCATGACCTCTCCCTCTAGACTCAAATATCTTATTCCCTTTTAAACGTCTACAAGTAAATGTTTCTGAGACACTTGAAATTCAAAGTGACTCCAACTGAATCCCACTGTTTTTAATCAAGTTCTCATTGTATTTTTACTGGACTTTGTCAATTAACTCTTAACAAGATTCTCTGTCTTGATCCTCGAGAATACAGCCAGAATAAAGTATCCTTCGCAATGTGTTTGCTGCTTACCTCTTCATTTCCTCTGCCAACATCTGATTCTGTTCTCTGGAGGAGCCTCTCCGCCTCCTTAGTCCTCCTGAAATAAGCTAGGCTCTTCCTTTCTCCCAAGTCTTTCTCAGCCTATCCCTTCTGCCAAAGACACTCTACCCCGCCCCGCCCCCTTCCCTCCACCCACCCACCCCCGCCCCGAAGTTATCTTCCTGCTTAATTGTACGGAGTTAACTTAGGTCAAACAACACCTGCCCTTAAACACTCTCTAAAGCCCGAGTTGATCAAATTCCCTTTTCCTAGTCTCTGCTAACACACTTTAAACTTTGTATTGCAATTAGTTTTACAACACTTTAACAAAATTAAAGCCACCCCACTACCTCTGTCCCAAGAAAGGAATTCTATTGTTTCTTTTTATTTTTTATTTTTGTGACTGTTATTATTATTTAAGCACAAATCCTTTTGAATCAATTAAAGAAATTGCAAAATGAATGGGTAGCACCAGATTATCACTAATGTTGCTTTCTTTGACTCTCTAAAAGAATTCAGGTTTCTTTCTTTTTTTTTTTTTTTGCTTCATTCTTTTATTTAATAAAAGAATAAACAAATAAATTTATTTATTTGTTTAAGCTCAAATTGGTTGCTTAGCCACCCTAGAGAGCACCAGAGTTAAGAGATTAGGTTTAGCAAACAGAAAAAACAAAAAACAAAACAAACCTCATACATTAGGATGAACTCAAATAAATAAATTTGAATGGTTTTTTTAAGTAATGAGATTGCTTATCTCTATATCCTTAAATCCACAGTTAGCCCAAGATAAAAGTGTCATCATGTTCATCGTTATAAAAGCAACTCAACATCTGTTTAAAATAGATGAGGCGATTTCAACAGTATTTTTACTGTATCATGCTTTACATGGCTTTTCAGCCACTGCAGTTTGAACAAGCCAAATTTCCAAGCTAGGTTCTATAAGTGGAAATCAAGAGGCTATGGTTAAGTGAACGAAATAGAATTGACAATCAAGATGCGTCAACATTCATTAAAAGTGACATCAGCAGGTTTGGTGTTCTATTATTTTTTAAAAAGTGAGTAGGTGTTTCAAACTTTTAAATGTTTAGAAAGTATTCTCCTAAGCTTATTTTTCTTCATGTAATTTTTTTTACAAGAAAAAATTATTTACAAGGATTAGAAGACATGTTAACACCAACACATGTAAAATTGTTTTTCTGGCTAAAAATCGGGACCTCAAGAAAGACTATAGCCAAGAAATATTTTTTAAAATCATATTTCTCCCAAGATAATTTAGGGATTATTATGATAATCCCAGGTAATTAGAAGAAGACTCTGCTAATCTTGGATCTGATGGTTGGCTATCTGCAGAGCTGACTGCCATGGAGCAACATCCCCAGACAATTCTCTTCTATCATTCTGCATAAGGTTGTTGATTTTATTACTCTTAAAATGAATCTATGAGCCCAGAAAAGAATATGTAGGTTATTCTATCAAAATACCTATCTCTCTGGTGAATAGCATTCAGTAAAATTCCTGTTGAAGTGAGCTAATCCCTCCACTCTCTGCAACCAAAGTACCACATACATGTCTCTATTGCAGAATACTTATGTTTATTGTATGTTGAGTCTGTTTATTTCATCGGACTGTAGATTCTTTAAATGCAGGAATTGTATTTTTAATCACTTTTTGATGTTTAGCACCTCACCAGTATCTAATGCTTTTGCAGACCAAAAGTGGTCTGAAATCAGCAATTTCACATTGTTTAACCTAATTGTTTAATATTTAATAAGTGAGTACTCAATCAATCACTTGGACAATGCAATTAACTTAAATATGGCTCTATCTAATTTGATTTTGACTTTGGTATCCTTTAGCTTACTGGCAGGTCTGAATTTCCCTGAAGTTTTCTTCAAAAGAAGAGCATCTTAATCAATTACTTCACACATCCCATTTAAAAGAATTGGACTTTTCAAAAGAATAGTCAGCATTTATTCTATGACTTTCATGTTTTATAATGTTTATAAAATAATAGACAGTGTCAATTAATTAGTTGATTTTTGGCTTAATACTATAAAGATTTACTCAGTTTTATAGCATAAACAATTCAAACCTAATAGTGACCAAATAAAAACTTCGTGCCTCATTAAATTTTGATAAATGAATTAAAACTTTATAGACCTTTTCAATAGTAGAATGTTCCTAGGAACAGTTTTTTTTAAAAAAATTCTGCATGTGCATATTTCTGTGATTATATTATATATGGATTTTTTTTTTCCTCAATGTTTCTTAAGAGCAGACAAGAAACTAAAATGGAAAAGAAAAATGAACTCTAGAAGACATAAAATGTCCTTCTGTGTTTAAGTGAGCTTTTGGGGAAGATGACTTCTTTTGAAGATAACTTCAGGGAAATTCAGACTTACCAGTAAGCTAAAGGATACCAAAGTCAAAATCAAATCAGATAGAGCCATATTTAAGTTAACTGCATTGCCCATGTGATGATGTGAAAAATTTTTTGTGCCATTTAACAATCTAACACTAGCTCATTCTGTGAAACAAGATAGCTACATAACCATTATGAAGGACCATTTTTACTTTTTGTTGTATGTTTCTGTCCCACTTCAATGATATTTAGGCTTTGAAACCACTACGATTAAGCTTAATAGCTCAAAAACATGCCTTCCTTGACATATACATTAAAATCAATTATGGCATTAAATTTTCCTTCAATTTAAAAAATAGCATATTTTTTTTGTACTGTTGGTGGGAATGTAATGGTGTAGCCACTTTGGAAAGCAGTTTCTCAAAAATTAAAAATAGAATTATTATATGACCCAGAAATTTTAGTTCTGAGCATAAGTCCTAAAGAATTTAAACAAGGATCTTGAAGAGATATCTGTACACCTCTGTTCTTAGCAGCATTATTGACAATAGCCAAAAGGTAAAAGCCATACATGTGTCCATCAATGGATGAAAGGAAACAAAATGTAGTAGATACATACAATGGATTATTAGTCTTAAAACAGAAGAAAATTCTGACACATGCTATAATATGAATGAATCTTAAAGACAGCATGCTACATGAAATAAAGCAATCACAAGAAGATAAATACTGTATAATTCCACTTATATGAGGTATCTAGAGTAGTCAAATTCATACAGACAGAAAGTAGAATGGTAGTTGCCAGGGGCTAGAGAGAGATGGGGTTTAGGGAGTTATTGTTTAGTGGGCAGAGAGTTTCAGTTTTGCAAAAAGGAAGAGTTCTGTAGGTATATGGTGACAATGGTTTCACAACAATGTGAATGTACTGAATACCACTGAACTGTATACTTTAAAACGGTTAAGATGGTAAATTTTATGTTGTGCATATTATATGACAATTAAAGTTTTTTTAATAAAAAATAACATTACCAAGAAGGTGCCATCCATTGTTCTGGTTTTGAAGTCAGAATGAACTCACAGAGCAGCAAGTAGGCAGCACAATGAATATTCTGAATCAAGCACAATATGGAGGCAATGATATAATACTGAGTTCGGTACTGAAACACTGGGCTTTTGCTTGGGCTCTGTGACTCACCAGCTCAAACAAGTCAATTCTGTTCTCTAGGCTTTCAATTTATCCCTTCTGTAAAATGAAATAATATTCCCACACCTGATTTCTATGCAATGTTGTCATGAAAATCGAATGATTGCTTTAAAACTGAAAAATGCTATGTCAAGTTGGGAGGGGTAGGGTCCTACAAAAAGCTTCTTTGCCAAGTGACTCTATCTTTTGATAAAGGGGAGTTTTAAGTGGGCAATCTGAAGAAGGCCTTGTGGACTCTCCTTACCCCTTTCAGTTGTTGGGGGAAGTCTACCTTACACCTACTTAGGTTTTACCCACTTCATAACCTATCTATTGTGTGACTATATGTTAGTTATCTAATCTCTTTGCACTTTGGTTTTCTCATGTGCCAAATGGAAATAGTAATCAGTAATAAGCTTGAGGAAGGGTGGTGAGAGGAAGGTAGATTATGGTGCTTAAAACAGTTCACCTTGCTGCCAACAAATTTATCAATAGAAACACAGCCTTGGTAAGTACTTTTTGTCAGTGGTTCTCAAATTGTAATGTACATATGACTTTTCAGAAGAGATTGTCAACATGCAGGTTCTCAAACAGCAGGTCTGAAGTGGGGCCCAAGATTCGATGGCTTGCTAGTGCCCAGGTAATGCTGCTGCTGCTTACCTTTGGATACATTCTGAGCAGCAAGACTATACCATGGATCTCACAGTGTGGTCCACTTTTAAATATCCTGCCCCACTTGACAAAAAGAAAGAAAAAATCAGAAAGCTTTAATTAGGCCACAATTCTATTGACCTCAGTTCTAGAAATTCTAGACTTCTTGAGCAATAAGATACTTTAGACTTAGAGACTAAATAGTTTAACATCTCCATCTTACAAGCAATGAAAGAAAAGCCTAGAGCTGATAAGCACCATGCCTAACATCACAGAGCAACAGATGTGAGATCAACACCTGGATTTTCCAACTCCCAATTTTTGCACTTACCAGGACTATACATCCTATTTGAGGAAGCACGTGGGACAGAGGGACAATGATTGGCCTCTGACAAGAATCAAAAGGGATAGCATACTTCATTCTGATCCAGAATGTTCCTCCCAAAGGAATAGAAGTGAATGACTAGTCCCATTTTGTTAATATCTCAGAAGCTAAACAGGATTTTATGCAAACATCTCAGCCTATCTTCACTTTGAAAATATTTTTTTTCTTGTGAATTTAAAAAACACTCAGTCAGGATTCAAGCTGTCTTTGCTTGGCCTTTAGATCTTTAAATCTCAGGCTACAGGTTCTCACTCTACAAAAGAACAAGCTCTCCAGGAGAGCAGAACCACTGGAGTCCTTTTTGAAGAACAGTCAGCAGTGGTGACAACCAACCCCCAGTGACTATGAGACAGTCAGCGCAGAAGGGGTCTTTCTCTAGACCCATGACTAACCACTCCAGCTTCCTGAGAATGTGTTATAAATGTTCCCAGAGCCACGCTACAGCCCAGTGGGTGCTTTTTGGCTCTGTCTCACCACATATGTTATCTTTATGGTAGCTGGTCCCAAAAAAGGGTTGTAACTCAAGGGAATCTCTTCACAGATTCATGTCTGGCTTTAAAACAAGGAGCTCTCAAACCTGTCAAATCAGGGAAGCAGACAGTGTCTCTATTGGGGATACATTTTCCCTTTGAGTCTCTAATAGTTTCCTCTGGGAGGACTCTTCCCTTTTACACTGCTTACTTGTTGAAAATGAAGTCTGTGTTTGGAAAAGAGCCTTTTTCAAAGTGTATAGTTTCATGAGTTTCAGGTTGAAACCATAGAGAGGGAAGCAGCAGGAGGTGGGGGAGTTGAATGTACACTGCATGTAGCATTAGTTGAATACTCTTGTTGGTTGCCATAGGAATGAGAAGACTTTTGAGTTTAAATCCTAGCTCCTCTGGAGTTATGCTGAAAATGCAATGGTGGATTCTTGCTGTTTACTGCTACCAGCTTTTTAAATCAGTGGCCCTTTACAAAATGCAGCCCAAATGTTTACTCTGCCAAAGGAAGGGTACACTAACCTGATAAAAGGTCACTCCCAAGACCCTAACAACTAAAGAACATGGACTTCTTCCAAATACCTGGGGACCCACAACTTCCAAGATAGTGAAACACAATGCAGTTCTATTATTTTCCTCCCCAGCAGGGATTTGTGAAATACACAAAAAAGCCTGTAACAGGTGGTAACTCACTCAAGGCAATTATCAGTAAATTATTGTAGGAGAATATTTAGAAACCAAACAAGTGCTTTAAAACCAATAGCTCTTGAAACCATTTTAAAGATTATTTGTTTGAAACATGGTGACACCCCATCCGCATGTTTTCCTCATCAGTCAGCTCTCTAATCTGTTTTATTGCTAATTCAAAGTCCTGACATCAAGTACCAACCTGCAATTTCAGTGTTAAACACCACACCAAGTTTAATTAGTGTCTACTCCTCCCTTCCCCACCACCAGCTAGACACTGTATTTTTCATCTAATTTGAAAGGCTATGAAAGAGTTAAACACATTAAAAGTTGAGCATCTTGCATAAGGTTTCCCAACTAGCATGCTAGGTTTTGCCCCCTCAGCCCTGGACAGCTGATCTTGTGAAGCTGACTGCCTCTGAACACATCTGCTCATACAGATATGATTCATTTTTGAATGTATGCTCTTATATGAAAAATCTTGGGAGAATCTTTAAATTCAACTAACTAAATTGATTCCTTAAAAAGAATTGCTCTAGCTTATTTTGTATTCCTAGCAAGTCACAAATTGCCAGGCACATAGTAAAATGATAATAAACAATGAATTTTACCAATTTAAATATAATTTGTTAATAAATGATGATTTCTAACTGGAAATTTATATTTAATATCTGTGGACCTATCCTTGGAAGAAGGAATAACTTTTGCTATTGAGCTATTCATTACCCCAATAGATAAAGTGCCTATGTCTATGCAAAGCATCTAATATGCTTTATGCCATTTAATTTGATGAGGAAAAAGAGAAGATGGCTTATGAAAAATCTGTGCCAAAATTTCACTGTGTCTTGTATTGTACAAACGCCTGTTGCAAGAACTTTTTCTTAGGGAAGCAGAGTGTACAAATAAATAATAATAATAATTAATAATAATAATAATAATAATAATAACAAATGTCCTTTTGGTGAGGACATCTTGGCATGGGTCCTTGATGCTTCCCTACTTTGCATCATTCTCCAGGAAAAAAAAACAAAAACAAAAAAAAAAAAAAAAAAAATACATGCATTGAAGATCTCACTAAAGTCCAGGAGGGAAAATAATTGTGAGGGAAAATAATTATAATAACTCACACTCTGGGTACTTATTATGGGCCAGGCACCATTCTAGGTGAATTACACAGATCAACTCATTTAATTCTCACGTATACACAATTAACTATAGCACAAATTAGAAATGCAGACAAAATACTATAGGATTTCACAGAACCAGGAGGTAATATTTCAACTCATACATGAGACAGACACAGTTGGGGTGTATGGGATGGGGTGTCTAACTCCCACAACTCCTTGCATTTATAAGCTCTTCAAAATATTTTAAAATAATACCCAACTTAAATTATTTCTGTGTGTCAAGTTCTGTGTTGTCTACATAGATTACCTAGTTTGATTTTTATTTTTATTGCTATTCTACAGAGATGGAAACTGAGGCCTCACCAGGTTAGCTTTCTCAGCTAGTAAGCAGCAGAAACAGGATTTCTGAGCCAATATCTTTAACTACTTTCCTGTGTTGTCACCTGAATAATTGGATAATGTCTCGATGTTTATTACATGACAATTAGTGTTCTGAGGCTAAATATTACAAAAATATTGTTTTCCATGTACTAATAATGCTTGTGAGCAATTAAAACTTGGTGACTACCAATAAGATTCTCTTTGTTTCAGCAACAAGTACCTACCTACCATCGCTTCCCTTTATGAGCATCACGGAGAGAGTGGGTCTTCTGTTATCTTCAATCCACCAGGAACAGATACACAGATACTGATTTGGAAACCTGGTACCTATAAAATGATACTCCTCAGTGCCTTCAGGTAATAGATCCTAATGATGTTTCACTCTGAAATCAAACAAGGACTGTGTCATCAATAACAACATTTGTTATGCAAAAATATGCATCAAATATCCTTTTACATGTACATGAGGAAAACATTTAGTATTAATATTTAAGCACTTAGAACTTGCTGTAGAATTTGCTAGTGTGTTCAAAAGCTAAAAGAAATGAAACAGTTACCAAAGTTCCTTTGATTTATTTTGTTTTTTTGTTTGTTTGTTTTTTCATGTTGGCACTTAGAAACACAAAAATAGGTAGTCCAAAGTTACCTCTATGTCTAAGTTCATTTTGAACAATTTAAAATTTCTACCTTTCTTTCTACTCTCTACTTCTACCTGTACTTATGTCTATCTGTTTGTCTGTCTATCTATCTATCTATCTATCTATCTATCTATCTATCTATTATCTATCTATCATCTATCCATCTACCTATCTGTCCAATCTATGTATTGGCAATCCTCACTTTGCACAGTAGTTGAGGTTGTAAAAATGACTTTGCAATGACCTAAAATGACTTATACTGTTTTAACACAATTCACATTCACTCACTATGGGTTCTCACTTCTATATCTAATCCTCTTTTCCTGATATACTTTGGAAGTTCAGAGGCTATGTTTTCTACATAGGGTCTGTAAGACTTGTGGCTCTCAGAGATCATTATTCTTTCTTCCTTCAATATGTCCTTGTGTATTTTCATGTTGCTATCTGGATTTTTAGGAGGACTAGGACAATGCGGTTGAAATTGTGATTAATTTTTTCAGCCCCCTCCAGGATAGTTGAAAACAAATTATACAGAAACACATAAAGAAATGAGAGTAATGTGATTTTCTTGCCAGAGGGAATAAATCAAAAATCATTATTATATATCCTCAATTTTGTGTTATAAAAGCTACTGCATGTATTTCTATTTAGGGATTTGAGAGTTATAGTAAACAGAGAATTACTTAAGAATTTTTTATTTCCTACTCCACATTTCTTCATTTCCCTATTTTCAGATCAATTAGATAAACACTGAGATAGAGATATAATTTATGAGTAGTCTTTCTGCCAAGCAAAGAAATTTCCATATTATAAGCCAGATCAACTTACTAGGATCCAGTTGGCAGAAGGGTAAAACGACATTTTGGGCTCCTGTTCTTCACTCTGTGAACCAGCCCTTCTACACAAAGGGGAAAGGATATCTTCAGAAGTGGGCAGCAAGTAGAGCCAAAGGCTCTGGCTTCTGCCATATTGGTCAGTGCCACCTCTCTTCCACTATGGCTCTATCCAGTGCAGTTTCAAGAAAAGAGGAGTGTATGATTTTGTTTTGAAGAATCTTTCTGCTAAGTGAGGATGGGCCAAGGGAAACTCCTTTGACATATGTTCTTGAGTAGGAGTTAGGACTCTGCCTCTGGTTCTTTAGAGAAGCTTCAGGCCAAATGAAGTTCTTTACGGATTTAATGCCTTTCTCTGCCAGCTGATTACCCGGCATCTTAAATATAAGTAAGCCCTTAAAACATGACTCCACATTTACATGGAATAAAATTAGGCTGCTCCTCTCTGTGAGACCTTTTTTTTCTCAAACTTCTCAACTCTCCCAGTCTTTTTAAAAGTTTTCCAGCTATCATCAAAAGCTTCTCAAAAGAAAAGATTGGAAATTCATTTACTCTAAAGTAAAAGTACCTTGATGACTTAAAGTATTTCCTCTCCCAAGGAGATTTCAACATGAATAAAATTTCAGATAAAAGGTTTGTGTTCCCTACCACTTAATGACAAGCTTTAATGAGCAGCGAAGGGGAGATTTCTTTTGAATGATAAGAGAGTGACTTGCTAAACAGAGTGAAATAACTGCTATTGAAAAATATTCAGAGGTCAACTATTTGCAAAATAAATATATTTTCTCTACATATTTAGCAAGCTAGCACTTAACCAAAGATTATCAATCTAGATACCCCATTAAGGGATATAAAATGCCTTCCTACTATAAGAGACATTCTAACATTTTAAAGGTAAATTAGTTGAGTTTGTTGGGAAAAGAGAAACTTCTCAAAGACTTTATACAAGTAGGAGACCAAACTACATGCAGTCCAACACAAATACAAAACATGGTTTTTTAGAGAGCTCTGGAATTAAACAAGGTCATTAAAATAATTAAACAAGCATAATTAATTGTAAAATTTTCAACACAAAACTCTTTATCTCTTAGCAAACAGAAAAAAACCCCAAGGGACTCTGATGGAAGTTAATCGGATGATATAAAAAGAACAAAAGAACAAGTTGTCTACTTATAAATCATGTGATATTTTTTCCCAGAATGTCTGGGTCTTGTGCTAGCCAATAGAATAAATAAGTACACCCCAAAGATAAATTAACACAAGCTGATATCTTTACTGGTCTTTAGATTCCATCTTGTAATATGCCTTGATTTTGAGTTAATCAAATACTTCTTCCCTTTGTATATAGAACATTCAAACATGTTTCCTCTTATCACCAAACTGAACAGAAATGTATATACATCTCTGCTATGTCATGTATGTTTAATAATCCTAGATTTATTCCAGCATTACATTTCTAAACTTTCATATTGTAATTAAACAATGTAACTCTACTTTGGCCTTTTTAAAAATAATTTTTTATTTCTAACTCACTGAGATATGTTAACACTGTCTGAGTTAACTTTTAGAGCTGATGTCTTGAGGACATTTTGGACTAAATTGTTCAGCGCTGCATAAATGTTAGTCTGAATATTTGCTCTAACCTTGCCTTCTCCTCTGTCTGGTTCTATTATACCTTAGAACAATGGGCCATTATAAAAGTTGCATTTGAGTAGATTAAAGTTATAAAACAGAGCTGAGCTAATCAGATTTTGACATTGGTTTTTAAACATTACAATGCTTCACTACCTTTAAAAATAATTCCTCACACAGATATTCCTATATGTAACCTATGGCTATGCTCCCCAGAGAGTAAAGTGATTTTTTGAAGATCTATTTCAGAAACTGGCCAAGTTATTTTAAAGGACTCAGTTGTTAGTATTTAGTGAAGTGACGTCCCTTTTTGCAAGTGAATTATTATCCCTTTCCCAAATACATTCTTTCTCTAAGTTGAAATTTTCCTCTCTGAGTTTTCTTAAATCATGGCCTTTTCACATTATATGTAAGACACTCCACATTTCCCTTTCTTGGTCAACTTTCTAGAAATGTCTGACTTCCAAACCCATCCCCTAATCCCTGAGAATCACCTCTATTTTTCAAATTTCCAATGTAGCATCTCTTTCTTCAATCACATATTCATTTGTGTTCACCTAAATATTTGGTATTTATAAGCAGCAATTCTCTCCTCTCTCTCCCTCCCTCCCTGTCCCCCTCTTCCTCCTCCCCCTCTCCCGCTCTTCCCCTCTTCCCTCTCCTCTTTTCCCCCTCCCTACCTCTCTCCCTCTCTCACCTATGAGTCAGTACAATTTCAACAGAATCACAATAGGGAGTTCAGAACCTGTCGCCCACACCTTACTGTAAGCTAAAAGAACCAGAAGACAGCTTTCTCTTGTAAATGTCAAGTGTTCAGCATGTCTCTAATGGGGGCTGAATAGAAGTGTAAGCTTAGAAAAGTAAGTCCCTGAGCCTGGGCAAAGCTTTGAGCACAGGTATACTTTATTTATTGCACTTGGCTTTATTGTACTTTACAGGTGCTGTATTTTTACAAATTGAAGGCAAGACTCTCCACTAGCAAAAAGATTATGACTCTCTTTATTGTGGTGGTCTGGAATCAAACTCACAAGATCTTCCAAAGTATGCCTGTATTCTAAGTCCAAAGTTGACTTTCCCTACAAGGGCATATAATTGGTAGTTTTAGCTTCCTCTTTCATCAGGCTTAACTCTTTGCAACACCAGCTTGGTGTTTGATTTGTTCTGACTGGGTAGGAAAACCCACAATGCAAGTAGCAGATTTTCAGGATTGTCTCAAGAGCAATCAGCAGAGCTATGCATATGGAAGTGGGGAGTCTGGTGGTCTTCCTTTCAAGGCTTCTTAAACATGGCTTCTCTTATCAAACAATCTAACCTGTCACACATCACATCGTACTTATAACCAACTCTGCTTGGTCAACAAGGGTACAAGAGAGTTGTGGCAAACCCACTACAGGGCTTTTATTAGGCTATCACTATGCCTTTTGTGAGCAGATCTCAAAGTATTGTGTCTTAAAGTCCTTACTGAGGTTTGGTAGAGAGGACATCCAACCAAAATAAGCTCAGGTATCTAACCAAAATTTCTTTTTGCTGTTGAGATTACTTTATTACATTCAGACAGAGAAGAAGGCGTTTAGACAGATCAGAATGATTCTGCTGGAGATTTGACCAAGCAATCAGAGGCAGGAAGAGGAAGAATGGCCATGGAAGAGAGAGGGGGTGAAATCAAATGTTCACCTTGTATTTCACTCTAAAAAAAAGCTCAGAATTATAATTACCCACCTTGTTTTGCAGCTCAGAATAAAAGTGGTGTTGCACCAAACCCTACCCAAGCAGCCGTCGTGATTAGAAAGCACTCTACACCTTAGAGAACCGAGGAGACATGAGCATAATTTTAAATGCAAATTAAATTGAGGGGGTAGAAGAGAGAACACATAAAAGACAGTAAAACAAAACCTTTCAATTTTCTTAAATTAGCAGTCTCTAAAGAGCAGTTCCACTCAGATCTCTTCTTAGGGTTGCGTTTCATCACAATATAAAATGGGCAAATCCATCACTTTCCTCTGCTCAGTGTTCTTGACTTGAGATTGAAGGGGAAATTAGAAGCTGTTCATTTGGGCTTTCAGGCTCAGCATCGTGCACAGCTTCGTTTTATGCTCTACAGTGTCCTATTGAAAGGGGCCAACAAGTGCTGGTGAGTATCTGCTAACTTTAAGATTCTTCCTTTCATATACCTTTTTTTGGGCTATCTTTCTTTTCAGGGAGTGGGGGGATTCTTACAAAAGATCTGTGTTATAATGCATCTTTTAAAAGCTGGAAATTTTCAGGCGGCATTTTAAGCTTTTTACAGTGACTGATTCACAGAAGGCAAGAGAGTTATTTTCAGCTTAGATGCCGATGGTTGATTTTTATATTAATTATAACAGAGGAATATTTAACATATGCTAGCTAAAATGACCTTTTTCTATCACCCTTAGCCAGCATTACGGTAAGAACTCGTGCCCCCAACAATTTCTAGACAACTTTCTTATCACATTAACTATTTAATCATATAATTCTGTTGTAATTGCAAATCAAACTGAGAACTGGAGCTAAAGAAATAAATTATTAAACCAAAAACATTTTTTAATGGCTATGACACTTCTCTGCATAAGTGATGGGTGGGAGCGGGGAGGTGGAGAATGGACCCACGTGATAGTTACATGTGGATTTTGATGGTGATGATTTTCTGCCAAAGTTTTACATAGGAAACTGGTCATTTTCTTCCTCCACAGTGAAGAATACAAAGAGACTGAGGCTGGCGTCACCTTCCGTTGCTAAGGTAACATGCTCTGGCCATTTTATCTGATAAAGCAAGTCCAGTGGACAGTATACATTATTCATTGCTGTTCTAATCAAACAATCAAATTGTTTACTTTCACCGGGAATATTTAGTGAGATCAAAGACACTCTGGCTGAAATTGCTCTTGCTTTTTTATTGCCTGCAGTTAGCCCTTGATTTTTTTTTCCTTTGCAGTAAGTATGATTTGCTGTTGGGGTACCTTTGGGTATTTTTAAAAGTTCTCTTTTACCAGATTCGGTTTATTAAATTAAAATGTGCACTGTTAGAAAGAGAAGTAGCCGGATTAGCCTTCTGAGCTTGATTTTAATGACTTTGTCCTGCTAATTCTTTCTAAAAACAGCTTGCAGAAATAGAGATACTTCATTTGTGGAAGTGTTGGGAAAAGGCTATCTATATATGCTCGATAGACACCAATAGGCTGAATGTTTTTTAATGAATGGTATTAGCTTCCTGACAGACTAGTGCATGATAATATTATGGGAATCATTGCAATTCTGAAATAATTGCCACTTCTCTGTAAACCAGAATTCTTTCTTAAAAGCAGCCTAATGTCAGGGGCAAGCAGGTGATGATCCTGTAGCAGTTTATAAAATGTGCTGGAAGGACTTGCTAAAAAGGAAGGAATTCAAGGCATTTTGCAGCAAACATGTCAGCATGTGTCATAAATGCAAAACATCTATAAGTGGAGGCTCTGATTCTTAGGCAATTCTTGCTGCTCAAGGGGAATTAGAACTCATTGAATCAATTGAAGATCAATACTCAGAAAAGCTAACACTTGATGCAATTTATCAAACAGACTTTTTGAAAACCAGTAACATATGAATTTAATAGTATATTTTTAAGTTACTATTCAGCAACGAAAGACTGGTATGTTATCTCTCTTTAGCCTGAAGAAGTGGAATATATTACTTTTACTTTAAATGAATGTTGGTTAAATGTTGCATTTTCTTGTACAATAGGAAAGTTATGTTGACAGGTGGCTTTTGAATTGGAAATACCTGTCACATAATAGGACACATAATGAGATATTTCTTATTCTCCAAAATTTTAAATATATAATATGCAAGTTTGGGGCTTTAAAAATCTATTAGACAGTCTAAAATAGTGTAATTTTTTTTTCTCTTTCATAGGCATACAAGTGACTATTTTGTCTCAAAACTGTTTTTTGGAACATCAAAGATGGATTATCCCAAAATGGATTATTTTTTGGATGTCGAGTCGGCTCATAGACTCTTGGATGTTGAATCGGCTCAAAGATTCTTCTACAGTCAAGGAGCACAAGGTAATAAAATGGGAGAAAGAGGGAAAAGTCCTCTCCTTTGCCTGTTGGTTTTATATGAACAGTGCAGTATTGACTATAGCAGTTTGAGCTCTACTGCAGTTCGACAGAATTTCTAAACTGATAACCTCTACCAGACTGTTGCTGAATGAATAAATACAAACTTCTTGGACATAGTAAAAAGTCAACCTATCCAACTTTAGGTATAAATGTCCCTTAGAAAGCTATGTTAGAAAATGATTCCCCAACCTCCTTGCGCCCAAAGCATAAGTTTGAAAGCCATGAGGGATTCTTTTCCCCTCAGAAAAGCTGAGATTGCGGGCACCACACTGGAGCAAATCTAGGGCACCCTAACCTATTTGACTGAAATCCAGATGGGTTAGGGGCTCCTGAGATAAGCTTTGAACTTTTGCAGCTGCCTTATTTATTTTAAATAAACGCAGTTAACTGCCTCAGGAATTAACAATGCACTCAGAGAGCAGTAGGAACATGCCTATTGTAAACATGCCTGTTGTTGATGTGTACGTTTTTATTACATCTTTTAAGATGGTCAATTAGGCTCCAGTTTGCTTGCTCTTCTGTTCAGGGGTGCAGTTTTTAAAAATATTTTGCCACCTCATTAGAATATAGAAAGAAGCTGGAGTGTTTTATGAAATCTCCTGATAGGTAGGAAATTTTTTAGCATATTTTGTATTTTAGTTGGGGTATTCAGTCAAAGCAACATGATGACAGGCATATCCCATATGGTACAAGCAATGCACCAAGGAGAAGGGCAATGTCTGTATTCTTAAATAGAAAAGTAGTTGAATTCTTGGAAGTCACAAGGCAGAGCTGAAAAGGAAATGCTCTTTTGATAACGCTGGCTTCTTTCACTGTTACATGGTGACAGTACTTCACACAGAGCACTGATAACATTCTGCCTTGGCTTGGAATGATCTCGTCTAAATTGCTTTACCTCGCTCTCAAGCTAATTTCTCATGACAATCTCGAGGGCTTGCAAGTCTCCTCCTCTCTGTTTCCCTTTTCCTGGGCATGATCTAGTCTTCTTAAAGTCAAGAGGGGATGGAAATTATCTGGTTGATTTGTTTGGGTCAGTGCACTTATCAGCAGAGCTTAAATTCTCAAAAGTGATGTAATAGCTAATTCTGCTCATTCCTCTGGCTATATGTAGTCAGCATTGCTATTCTCAGCCACTTAAAAAGACATGAAAATGTTACTGAAGCAGGAGAAGACTAAGAGACTGGCAAGAACCTTTAGCCTCCTCTGGGTCTGCAAGTAAGAAGATGCCAGAAGTGGATGGAGAACACAGGCTGGAAGAGAAAGGAGCCTGAGGCAGGGCTCAACCCCATCTCCAGTGTCTTGTTTAAACATTGCTGGGTCTGGTCCATTCAGTGTGAATAGCAGAATAATGTTCCATGATGAAGTCACCCACCTGGGCTGCATAACTGTTGGCAGAGCAGAGAAAGAGAATAGCAGTTAATTATAGATATTGAAGATGTCCATTTTTTCTCGCAGGAGAGATGGTTTAAGCATTTAAGAACTGTGGGCTTCGGGCTTTAATGGAAAGAAAGCAGGCAGGGTGTGGGAAGCTCAGAGAACTCAAGGCAGCCCTGGGATTGTTGGCAGATGGAGCTGAGGGTGGAGTGGTCAGAACTGTCACCATACATGACTGAGGATTAGACTCCAGAGCTGGAGTGACTAGAAAATGTATGGGAGGTGGTAGCATAAGCTACTGCTGCTTCCTGATATCACATTCACTTTTGGGTAATCAGAATGCTGTTCCAATCAAAGAATTTTGGATTTTTAGTTAAGGGCGGAGGTTCCTAAGTATCATCTAGGTCAATTTTCAAAACCCCCAGATTTCATTAATCAGAAATAAGGCCCAGGAGTTTGCATTTTAGACAAAAGCTCAGGTGATGATTACCTAGCTAGCACAGCAGTCTATGGACTCTCGTTTAAGAACCAGTTTAATCCAGTCTAATTTCTGTCTTTCTCCCCTAGAACAGGAACACTTTCCTCAGCACTAGAGGCAGGATAAGACAGTGGTTACAGACACTGGACTCTGACTGCCCAGGTTTAGATCCTGTGTCATTATACTGAATCTGGGCAAGTCAACTTTTTGATCCTCATTTCCCTTCTCTGCAAATAATAGTGCCTCATTCATACGCTGTTAGGTGCATTAATGAGGTAAGATTTTAAAGTGCTTAAAATAGCGGCTCCCACATAGGAAATGCTATACATAAGCAAATCAATAAGATAAACATCCCTGGCACAAGTCCATCTCTCCTCTGAGATTTCATGAGGAAGTCACTGCATTGCAAATAAGAAATGTGGCTGATAGGAATTTAACCTATTTTTGACCAAAAAAAAAAAACACCCATATTTTTTTTTTTAATTTTAAATAAATGTTAACAAGCGGCAATCATTTTCTTGCCCCATCAAAACCTAACTCGGGGCAAAACTGAAAAATTGTACGTTTGTCTTACAATCTAACTGGTCTTTCATTTCACTTAAAAAGTGAGGGTTCCCTTCCTTCCAACACTTATCCAGAGACCACCTAGGCCCAGTCACCCCGGAGTCTCCTTTCTGAAGCTCTGCTGCCACTGTGATGTGGGGCTTGTCACTGCATCACTCCGACTCCTCCACAGCAGCTTCCTTCCACTCGGCAGACTCCACAATCTTTCCTAGGTAACAAGTACCTCAGTCTGACTAAGGGCTCCAAGTGATTGGGCAGATGCCTGAGGACCATGGCTTGTACCCTGCCCTTCCTGAACCAAAAGCACCTGCTTTAGAGTAAATGACTAAAGCCCACAGCTTACCAATGGCAAGGCTGTAAGGGCCAGTAGAAGGGAGGCAGCATGGTGACTGGTTCTTGAGAAAGGCATGTGAGGCAATCAGGGCTTTGTGCTGCTGCTGAATCACAATATATGGCAGCACTCTACTTGGCCAGTCCAGCCCAGCCCAGGTACAGAGGGATATTAGTAAGGTCAAGTAGCCCCATTTTGGTACCCTCTTCTAAAAGGAAGGTCCAACTGGGAATAACACAGAGTTAAACCTGGAACGTGGATGATCCTTTCTCAAGTTCGTACAGATATTTCTATAGACTGATTAAGTGTTCTTACAGGTGTGGGTATTTTAAAGGGAAAGCAAAAAAAAAAAAGAGTTTCTCTTTTTACACATTACCATTCTTGCATCAATTTATTTACAAATTCATAATTTCTTGGACACGGACACCTTCTATATTGTAAAATGGTTATTCAACGAAACAATACCAGAATTGTTCAAATGTTTTTGAATCTATCATAGTTGTTTTTCAACTTTTCTTGTAAAGAGGTAAAAGCTGTCCCTAAGAAGAGGATGTTTCTAGCCAGTAAGAGCAAGAGGAATTTGGGAGAGTGAGAAGAAGAAAAATGAGGAAAAAAAAAAAAGCTATCCAATTAATTATGGACAGATTCTCCTAGAAGTCCCAGAGATTTGCAAAAGTGAGAGGTCTGCTCTGCTGAATAAGCAGCTTGTTTTTTCTCCCATCTCTTGGTTCAGTCCTGAGGTAGGGAAGCTGAGCCCGTGATTTGTCAGCAGTAAATCCTGCTCACGGAGGAAGTTCTTTGAAGGTCCTCTTTCCTCCAGAGGAGAATTCTTGAGGTTGAAGATACGCATAGCATAAAGGTCAGCTATGTCTTGACACCATATAACTTACATTCACCCATCTTTCAGGTTTCTGACAATGATATCTCACACACTCAACTTCAGGCTCTGTAATTTATTTTACAGAACAGTTGACCTCAGAGGGAAGTCATATTATAAAATTACAAAATTAGCATCATGGAATTTTCAGGTTGAAATGGACATTAGGTATTAGAAATTCTCTTGCCCCTCCCTAAACCAAACAGAGCAGAATTTGTGAGGGCCACACCCAAGTCCCAGTGCTACATCCCAACAAGCTGCTGGATTGTTCTGATGAACATCGAAGGCTGACTACCACTGTTATGGCTCCTTAATCACTTGCCTCAGAGTCTGGTCCCTGACTAGCAGCATCAGCTTCATCTGGAAGCTCATTAGAAATGCAGAATCTCAGGCCCTATCCCAAAGCTAGAGAAGCATGTCTGTATTTTAACCAGATCGCCAGGTAAATTGTGTTAAAGTCTGTGATGCAATTAAATCCAGTGCACATTAGAAATATCTGGTGAGCTTTTACAAACTCAAGGCTGGAGTCCCACAGCAGACCAATTACGTGAAGGTGAGCCTCACACTTGGAAATCTTTTTAATTGTTCCTAGTGATTCAAATGTGTGACTGGGGCTAAGAACTACTGATCTCTCATTTTATAGAAAAGGAGGTTTTAGCACATCGTGCAGCTATTCTTGCCTGAATATTTTTCTCTATCTAGGTCTTGTAAATGAATCCAAATTATTGGAAGGTGCAAATGGACTTTTAAAAAAAGGACTGGACTATGAATCCGGTGCTATACTTTGCATATTCATTGCATCCATTAATCCTCGAAGAAACTTGGGGAAAAGAAAATGATGTTGCTCATTTTGCAGATTAGAGAAGACAATACATTTAGATCATAGCATAGCCAGGATTTAAATTCAAGTATATCAGTCTCCAGCAATCTCACAGGTAGTGAAGGCAGCATACATAACCAAATCACAATTCCGGAGATGCTGGAGCTCAGATGGTTCAGCCACAGGCCCAAATCATACAGCTTAGAGTGAGAAGGTGAAGATTAGAACCAGATCTCCTCTTACCACACACACCTATGCCCTTTTCACTGTACTAGGTTTCGTTTCTCAAAAACCATCAATATCCTTGGACATTTAAATTACTGTCAAAAGGGAAGTACATTAAAAGGGAACTAAATGACTAAAGTCACTAGGCAATCAAATTTATGACTCCTGCTCACAATTTCCCCTCTTTTATCATTTTAAATAACTCTTGGCATTTGAACCAGGTACTAGTCATTGTTACTTCATCATAATGCATCTTTTCTGTCATCTACATTGTTTTGTTCAACAAAGGGGAATGCCAGTTTTGACAACTGATAGATTCCACAGTGAGCAGCTAAGAGTCTCTTCAAGTTGTATTTGGAAATAGAGATGAATTAATCTAAACTTCCTTTCAACCATTTCCTCCACCCATTCCCCTCTCCCCCACCACATACACTCAATTGCCTCCCAGCTCCACCTTTAGCCCACCCTGTGAAATATATCAGAACAGGTGGATTTTCAACCTTTAGCTTTGAGTTCAATGCACTCTGAATTCTAAACCTCTGGAACTTCTTAATGTGGCCCCAAGAGACAAAGACATTTGGTAGCCCTCAATTATTTGCAAATCATTTACAATAGTCATCCACACAGAATGTGCTCATGTGGTTTCCTGTGCTAAATGCAAGACCCAGCCTCAAAGTCGCCTCCTCAGTGAAGCCTTGCCTGACTTTTCTAGACCTTCCTCCCCTAGCACTCTATTCAGCCTACATTATAACCATTGTCATATTGTATTATTATGCTTTCACAACTTACGAAAAGAATGAGCTCACATAAATTGTTTCACTTCTCTAACCTCAGGGTTCTAATCAAAATGGATATAATGCTACCTCTGAATTCATAAGAGTTTTGAGAATTAGGGGAGTTATGCCTATAAAATGTTTAATATATTATTTGTTATTACTGAATAGTTATTGATGCTGTTGGTTTATTATTACTTAGGTATCTGTTACCTACCTAGATCAATGGTAAATCCTTAAATATTTTCTGGATGCCTAGTGCCATCCTTAGTATATGATAGAGGCATTAATTTATCACAAGTTGCTATTAAACTGAAGGAATGAAAATGATTAAATCTGCATTACAAAGAAAGAGTTAGGATTTAGGGAAAGAACTTTTTACAATTCAATATTTGGAAAATATAATCTCCTAAGACCTTTAAGGAATCATCATCTTTAGATACAGACTCTGCTTAAGGCTGGAGGTAGGGACAGGTAAAAATAATTTTCAAATACAGAGAGATGCAAGAAATAGGAAAAGTCATCATCACCTATGCACTATCTCTTATAAACAGAAGAAATTTAGAAATCAAAAGCAAAAAGAAAATACAGCAGGAGAAATTGGTATACTATTAAAGAGAATTAACATTTTAAAATAAATTTCCAGGGGTCCCTGAATAGTACCCTTTTTAGAAGGGCTTTTTAATTTATAATAATAGTCTGTGAAGACTGAGTTTTTATTCTGCCTGAAAGTAGAATTGTGGATGAGGTGGGCGCAGCGTTTATTCTAAGGAGCTTAATTGAGATCAGTTCAAAGGCTGCTCTGAACATATTCAGGAAACTAGCCCTGGGCTGTACCTTAGTTGAGATCCCCTTTCCTCTCCTTCTTCAGAACTTTATGGCCTAGTAATCCGGTCCTTATAATTCCTGGCCATTAATCCTCAAACCAGCTACCATTCACAGTTCTTTTAACCAGATTCAATGGGATGTGGCTGTAGATATACCCACCTAAGCCCCACACCAAATGTGTATACTTTGAGAACTGCTCACTGCAACCTGGCCATGATGTTTCTAGGAGTCTTGTGCAGTGGGTGCCAGGTTGTCTTCCTTCTATGTGTCTGTCCTCCAAGACTTTAACATCATGGTCATAGATGTGGCTCATATCTGGACTTGCAGGTCTAATTTGCTCCATAAGGATGGAATCAGGAACAATGATTGCAAAGCAACCGGATCCTTGTTTGAGGCATAATTACCAATTGGATTATAACCTTTCCATTCACCTGTTTAATGTCTTCCTCCCACTTGGCCCCTAGGACCAGCACAGCAAATGCAGCACGTCTCTGTCTCCTCGTAGCAGTGTCCTAATCCAGTAGTTCATATGTTTTCCTCTTTCCCAGACCCTTGTCTATGCTAAGTGCTTCATATGACACTTTTCTTATATAGTTCCCAGCCTTGTTTTTATGGTGCTCAAATCATCACCCTCAACAAATGCTTGTTTTTTGGTATTTTTTTTTTTTCTCTATAACTCTAGACAGGAAACAGCATGCTGTGCTTCACTCATGGTTGACAAGCTAACTACCAAGCCTTCCTTCCTAACCTCCCACACACTTCATTTTAGACCTATAATTGCTCACACCCAGGCTCTCCAAACCTGTGTTTAATACAGGGAACATTTTGTGTGAGAAAGAGAGTGAAGGCAGATCAAAAGGAAAAATACTGTGGAGAGAGCCAGCGTGCCTCGCAATTTCATCCATATGCAGATGACCATGAAATCCAACCTTCCATTTCTGGTGTGTGCCCTTGGAACAGTACACAAAGTCTCATTCTGGTGCTGACAGTTTCTCTACACATGGCCTTCTAATGTTCTTCATGCCTTTGCCCCCAGCAAGCATCTGCTTTGCCATGTAGAGTGATTTGGGGCTCATAAGTAAAATAGGGCATGAGGACAATAAGAAGAGGGAGAGGGAGAGAGGATGAGAGACACAGAGGAAGAAAATCATATGAAAATACAATAAAATAATTTCAATCAATTAATAACTCCTACTCTCACATAAGGCATATGAGAGAGTGGATTAAAGATGCAACCCACACACAGCTAACATCAGTCATGATGCAATTAGCATAAACAATTAGCAGGTGCTTGGGAAAGAATTCTCACCCCTCATTTGCCCAAACAAATCTGTTTCCCACCCCCAAAAGCTTTCAGTACCACCCTTTGTGAACTGAGCTGGCAGAGGCAAGGATAGAGTCTAACACATCAAAATCAGCTCATGGCCAGTACCATCTTTAATATTTTAAGAATATTTTAGTAAACAATCAGACCTACACACTCATACAACACCACTGAATGAATATTGGTGTTAAATTAGACTTCTGACATTCTAAGAATAAACAGATTATTTTTTAGATTCCATGTATCCTTTTTCAATTATAAAAGCAAAGCAGGGATATTAAAGCATCTGGGAAAAAAAAACTGAAAGAAAAATAAACCCTACACAATTATTTCAATTTTTTACACTTCAGTCTCTTTCATACACATTCAAATTTTACAAAGTTGCATTTATGGCAAATACAAAATTGGGTGTATGGTATTAAGGAAATCTTTTCCACTACTGACTATAGAATGTCATAGTGTTTTAGGGTTTGGACTTGAGAGAAACACCAGATCTGAGTTCAAACTATAATTTCCTCTTTTTAGTTTGTGACATTATGCAGGTTATTTCATCTCTTTTTGCCTCATTTTTCACTTTTGAATGCAAATGGTAATAACAAGATTTCTTAATTCAAAGAACTATTTTGAGGATTAAATGAAACAAAATAGCATTTCACACACTATGCTACAATATGATTTCCAGGTAACACATGAACACTTTTATAATAATAATGTATTTGTTGTGTTGTGCTCTAGAAAAAAATGTAAATTGAAACTATTTAATTGAAATATAAAAATATATAACTATACCCTACACTTATAGGCTACTTCTTAGAACAGGGGAAAAATAGGCTGACTACAGTCTATTTAAGGAAAAACATTAAGTAAATAATAATGCCAACAATATTTAAATGTGATAAAAGTGACAGAGGAATAATTAAAGTTTGGAAACACTGACCAAATAAATATAAACCTCTAAGCAAAATGTCAGGTACTTAATATGCATTTAATAAAGGTTAGCTCTTATTGTTAATTATATTTTAATTTTGTTAAGCCTCAGAGGAAAACGCAGGGCTTTCCCAAGAGAGACCCTCTTCCCATTTCTCATATCCTCTGTGGCCATTTATTCTTAATTCAAATTTCTAAACTCTGTGACAGTCTGAACATTACAAGAATGAGATAAGGCAAAAACTTTGACTTTTCAAATAAAATTGCTGACAACTCCCTAAAGAATCCTTATAGTTCTACTGTTGGGAATTTTCTTTCTTCAAACTCTTACAACATTAGCTAAACTGTACTGATTTCCTCTAAATTTGCAACAAACTCTAGTTTATCAGAATGTAGCTTCCTGGTAGTAATGTGAGTCAGTATTTACTGAGGAATGAGGAAATAGATTTTGGTGAATTCACTTTTAATTATATTTCTCTTTATTATTATTATTATTATTATTATTTATTATTATTATTATTATTATTGTTATTTTGATCCCTTAAAAGAAGCATGGTAGTGTGAAGAAAGCGACATCAGAAATACCTGGCAGATAATCCCCACCCAACCCTTAAACAGCCATGTGACTGGCTATGCAAATGGATCAACTTCTATAAACCTTTGTTTCCCCATTTGCAACATGAGACAAATGCTTACAAAGTTATTATTACGAGGATAAAATAACATAAAGTAATAAATTTTGTTTGTAAATTCTCAATTTAGATAGTCGATTCTCAATAAATATTTGTTTAAAGAATGAATAAATTACCACAATAAGTAAAGAAAAACATTCTTTGAGAAACTGTTCTGTGTCTTTAAGAAGCTCACAGATAATCTAATACAACACAAAGTGCCCTAATAGAAGCAAAAGCAGGATCTAATATGAAAAAAGAAAGAATTCAGAGAATTCTTCAAGGAAGAGTTAATGCCTCAACTTTATTTTGAAGTTAGCACAAAAAATGGGGCATTCTTTGTAGAAAAAGCTAACATGTATAGATCTTTCTATAAGCAATTCAGTATGACTGGATCGTAAACTGCAAAAAGGTAAAGGTGATACTTGAGGTTGACAAAAAAGCAGGTTCAAGGAATGAGACCTTGAATGCTAGATTAAGAATTTTAGGATCTATTCTATAGGAAACAGAGCATTTGAAGGATTTTTAAAGTTGAAAGGCAGTTCCTAGTCCAGATATTTTACATATCAGAAATGCACATTCCATTGCTCCTTTGTAAGTGTACTGATCAGAATCTTTGGGAGTCAGTCATGATAATCTGGGTTTATTTATTTAATTTTATTTTATGTTTTATTATTTTATTTTATGGGGTCTTTTTGCAACTCCCAGATGCTTTGGTGCAAATAGTACAAGGTTTGGAATTTGAGACCCATTGACTAGTCAAAATATTTACTTTTATAGTTGAAGAAAAAGAGCCCAGAGAGGTCAATGAATAAAATGGAAAAAAAAATCCAAGATTATATTCACTTAAAATTCACTATTTGTTGAACACTAATCATGTGATAGAAATTTAAATTGGAAATAGACAAATCTCCTGACCTCAAAGAGTTAATCATCTAATATAGAGAGAGATGAATAAATCAATGATTTCAGTCCCAAAAACTAAATGTTGGGAGAATGTGCACACTGGGAGCTTTGTAAGCACGGATGACGGTATCCAAATCAGACAAAGATGTGTGTGTGTGTGCATGTGGGGTGGGAGAGGTAGATGTGTTTCAAGTTAATGTCCAAGAGAAGATGACAGTTAATCAGCCTTTATGTTAGAATTGGAGGCGGTGGGGGGGGGGGGGAGAATATCCTAGGCAGTGTAAAATGACATGTGATAAGGCATGAACATTTAGAAGTATAACACATTAGAGGAACTATACATGTTACAGAATGTGAGATATTGTAGATATGGGGGATGTCAAGAGAAGAGACTGGAAGAGTAGGCAGGAGCCAAGACATGCAAGACTTTGTACACCCAACAAAGAAAGAGCAAATCTGGTATTGAATCCACTAAAGAATCTAATACAGAGGGGACCTCTTGTCAGATTGTTTTTTATCAAGACCACAAATATGGAGGATAGATTGAAGGAAGTAAGATTAGAGGCAACAAAAACCATTAGAAGTTACTACGGTGACCCTGGCAAGGAGTAAAGAGCCTGAAAAGGAAACTGACAGAGTTAATTTGGTAGGAGAGGTCTGGAAACCTTAAAATTATTTTTGCTAGATTTTGTAGTGGTAGGGTGAATAGACAAAAAGTGAGAAAGGAGAAATTCCAATGATCCCAGATGTTTTACTTGGATCCACTGGGTGGATAAGGAACTGTTCACCAAGGGAGGAAAATGAAGAGAATCAAGATATGTGGGGAGATAAATTCAATTTGAATTTATCAAATTTGGAGACCCTACAGAATATCCAAACATAGATTACCAATAGGGAATAATTCTATAGGTATAAATTTGGTATAGAGATCTTGGAAAACCATCCAAAATATTCTATATGCTGTGGTAATTCTTAAAATAATTTCACTGATGTGCTTTACATCTGCCTCTGAATATGTGATTCCACTGGACCTTTAATATTTCTTTCATATTACTTAGAAGATTGGGAGATTGTTTAAAGGAAACATTTATTTTCTAAATTAAAGATTTTCACTATAAATACAATATTTTCTCCCTAGCACTAGTACCTAAAATCAATAGCCCATTTGCAATATTTACATAAACCTAACATTTGAAGTTACCAACATCATTTCAAATTCTGACTTTTATTTTCATAAAAAGCAGAATTAGAGTTAACATTTATGAAATCATCTAAAGAACACAAGTTAAAAAATCTTAATGCAACTCAGTCATTTTACTTTGCAAAGGAAGAAGAAAAAAAGAGAGAGTTTCAGCTATAGCTGGTGAAAAATAGACCTTATTTTTCTTTTGAACCTATACGTTAAGACCTTCTGTCCCATTTAGTCGATTATGCACTATTTGGTGATTAAACTTGATAGGTGACAGGCAGAGAAAAAACTACTTGGCTTAGCCCAATTTAATCCTTGTCTCTAAGCAAGACCACACTCCAAACATCATACTACAAGCTGATTTTTACATTAGCTCTACATCCTATGTGAGCTCAATAATCTGGACATGAATATAAGTTGAAAAAGAAAATGAGAGTGAGAGAAGATTCACATTTTATGTCCCAGGGACTTGGTATTTATTATCTCATTTAGTTCTGGAAAAGAAAATTTGTGAAATACTTATTACTATTGCCATTTTACAGATGAACTAATTCATGTTTCCAATAATCAAGTAACTTCCTAAATTCCTACAGCTATTAGAAATGGAGCCAGAACTGTAATCTTCAAATTTTGATTCTTCCCGCTGCATCTTATAGTTTTATATTATCTTGGCAACTATGGCAGTAGAAGGAAAGACGTGTGGGCATGCATGTCTCAGGTATTTCCACACATTTTCAAAGGTAGACCATTTCAATGTTATAAGATATAAACGTGGGATGGAGTTGTTTTGTGTAATTATACCTCTAGGTTCTACTCCTTGAGTAATTTTTTACATTTACTATTTGGGAAACTATCATATGGCTGGTGGGTCTCTGCCCTTTAAGTTGAATTGCAGAGATCAGGGTGCGGGGAGACAATTTGTCTACATTTTTATGAGAGCTTTTACTTAAACCTGTTTTTACCTCTTACTACTTATTTAACATAACAATTATAGAAACGTTAGAAAAATAGGGACAAACGACATAACATAACAAAACTCAACGAGATTCATCATCGCAGTCTGGTGAATATTCTTACATTCTTATACACACAGGAACACACTCACACACATTCATATTTTTTTAATGTAAATCAGGTTTCTGAGGTTTTTATTTAATTTTCTGTCTTTATTTAAAGAATAAATAAAATCCTCATTCATTGGGGTAGTCGATTTTAACTGATGTAGGAAATAAACAGTTTGGGCGAAGAGAGACAAGTAAACCATGCTTTGTTTGGCCCAAAGGGTGACTTTGCCAGCTGGGTTTTCAGTCTTGGATCTGTTCTACCAGTATTTACTAGAGAGTCTCTCACTAATCATCGGTGATCTGATCACTGTCATCAGGCCATCTGTAACACAATATAATGCAAATAAAATATCTACCAAATCTATATTGGCAGGCCTTTCTATTCGACACATACATTTAGGAATTACTGTGTTTTCCTCCCAGGCACCACCACAAAATGTTTTTATTCTTATTATAACCAAATGCCACACTTTATCGCATACCAAGGGCAAGTGTTAGATCTGTTTAATATTGCATTTAACAGTATAATCTCTACAATAAGAGAACATTAGAATAGAAGGGACTTAATTCAACTGGTCATTTTACAGGTGATAAAACAAACTTGGAAGACAGGAAAAGCAGAAATTTGTTTATTAAATACCTAACATATACCAGATGCTATACAAGTTTATTGAATTTAAAATCAAAAACTTATGAGTTAGATAAGATTAACCCCAATTTATAGGAAATTAAATCTCAACAGGATCATATAACTATGAAGAGGTGGAGCCAGGATTCAATCATGAGTCTTTCTGAATAAGCTTTCCCTAACGACATCTGCTTTTCTAGAAAAAGGTAACTTATCTAAACCAGACAGCAAGCTCGTGGATGACCAAGAGTAGAATCCCATCTCCCATTTCCCTAGTCTGATGACCTTATCTCTACATACTATTGTATATGTAACTCAAATGGTCTTTGTCTCTAAGATCATTTTGCAAGTGACCAAGCCCAGCAGTTTGCCACAAAAAAAAGATATGTTCAAGTATATGTCACTCTTTTGCACACTGAACATGAATTAGAAATATTGGAAACTTTAGATTTCAGAGTATGACATTAATTACAACAACTTTGTTGAAAATCAACCACAGAAGATACAAAATTAAATAAGGTTTAACAATACCTGTACTATTAATCAGAATTGGAAAAGCGACTTGTGTATCTTAACCAGGCCTGTTCAACATTTAAATAACAGAAAACTGTTTGGGTTTACTTCCAGCTCAGTTCCATATACAAACCCCGAAACACATTTTCCTTTTTGCATTTAGCATGTTTTAACAGCCAGCCTCCAGCCACTCTGCACAGTATCTACTTTAAGAAGCTGAGAAGAAAGGAAGCAACGAACATTTGTTGCCCGCCTACCATTTGTCAGGCTCTGTGTTAGGTGTTTTACATTTATTATATAATGTTTTATCTCCCAAGGCTCCCTGAGAGAGTTGATTTTATTTCTAGTTTACATATAAGGAAACTAAAACTTGGAGACCTCACTAACTTTTTTCCTGGATCTAATAAGCATTAAGCTTGGAAATTATGCCAAAGTTTAATTCCACAGTGACAGCCTTACTTGGAACTGGCCAGCAATGATAGTTTTAAAATATTAAACGTTTATTGGAACTTTCTTTTTTCAAAGACTACGTGGATTACATGTTTAAATCCTCATAACGACCCTCAGATGCAGGTACTATGTAAGGCCCATCTTAAAGATACACATGAGGTGGGTGATTTGCGTGAAATCATACAGCTGTTAAGTATGGAATTTAGATACAAATTCAGGAAGACTAACCTTAAAGCCTGTGGTGTTAACTTTTATTTTATATTGTCTGGAAGGAAAATATCATTTACATTTTAGTGAATTCATACATGGTGAAATTTACAAGCTGTCACAGGTGGGCAAAGATAAAGAAAAAGGAAGGTTCTATATTCTTAGTCTTGCTGGATTGGGAATGGTAATAAAAACATTTCAGTCACAGAGGATGGGCAGAGTTTAGACATGCAAAGATTCGAGGAAGAGGAAAAGAAAGGTTTTCCAGTGGAAAGATTTGTATGGTCATTTGATAATATTTGTTTAATTTTTGTTTGGATTTTCTGTCTCAAAAATTTGCTAATTAATCCATCAAACTGGTTAAGGTTTATGACACAGATGGCATCTAAGCATTCATGATTGATGCTCTGAGCCCATTAAGAACCCATGTGTATTACTTACCTAGTACTGCATATCAAATTACCCCAAAACTAGTGGTTTAAAACAACATTATCTCACAGTTTCCATAGGTCAGAAATTTGAGAGCATCTTACCTGGGTGGTTCTGGCTCAGGGCCTGAGGTGGCAGTCAGGATTCTGGCCAAGGTTGCAGTCATCCAAGTGCTTGATCGGGGTTTCCAGGGTGGCTCACACACATGGCATTTGGCAGAAGGCCTCAGTTTCTTGCCACGTGAGCCTCTCCATAGACTTAAGTACGCCCACGTCATTGCAGCTGGCTTCTCCCAAAGCAAGAGACCCAAAGAGAAAGCAAAGAAGAAACCACAGTGCATTTTATGACCTAGCTTTGGAAGTGATACAGCATTACTTCTACTGTAATCTACTAGTCACAGAGACCAAAGGAAGGGATTCACAAAGGAAGGGATTTCACAAGGGCATAAATACCAAGAGTTGAGGATAGTTGGGAGCTATCTCAGAGGCTGGCTACCACAGCACAAACATTTTTATGGGAACAGAAATTTTTTAAAGAAATAGAGAACATGGCTCCTATACTTGAAAAGGTTTTGTTAATATATTTCATATCATTAAGTGGTTTTTTAAATAGGCACAATTTTACACAAATCAAAATGTAGTCCCTTTGAGGGAGAAGCCACTATGTTAAATTTTGAGTAACTTAAATAGTCTTACATTCTTTTTTTTTGATATGCACATGTAAAAAATTATTTTTATTTTTTAGTTACAGTTGAAATATCATTTTGTATTAGTTTCAGGTGAACAGCATAGTGGTCAGACATTTATATAATTTACAAAATGATCCCCTAATTAGTCTATTACCTCCTGGCATTATATATAGTTTTTCTACATTACCGACTTTATTCCTTCTGTTGTACTTCACATCCCCATGACTATTCTGTAACAACCAATTTGTACTTCTTAATTCCTTCACCATTTTCACCCAGTCCCCCAAATCCCCTCCCATCTGGCAACCATCAGTTTGTTGTTCTCTGTCTCTATGGGTCTGTTTCTGTTCTGTTTATCATTATTTTGTTCTTTAGACTCCACGTATAAGTAAGCCATATGTTATTTGTCCTCCATCTGACTTATTTCACTTTCATGATACCCTCTAGGTCCATCCATGTTAACACAAATGGTGAGATTTCATTTTGTTTATGGCCAGTAATAATCCATTGCATGTATGTACCATCTTCTTTATCCAATTGTCTATGGATTGGTATTTACGTTGCTTCCATATCTTGGCTCTTGTAGATGTTGCTGTGAACATAGGGGTGCATGTATCGATTCAAATCAGTGGTTTAGGTTTCTTCAGATAAACCCGCAAAAGTGAAATTGCTGGGTCATGAGGTAGTTCTATTTTTAATTTTTTGAGGAACTTCCAAACTGTTTTTCCACCATGACTGTATTGTTTTGCATTCCTGCCAATAGTGTATGAGTGTTCCCTTTTCTCCACATCCTCACCCACACTTGTTGTTTTTTGATTTAATGATGATGGACATTCTGACAGGTGTGAGGTGATATCTCATAGTGGTTAGTGATATTCAGCACCTTTTCATATGCCTATTGGCCATCTGTATGTCCTCTTTGGAAAAATGTTTATTCAGGTCCTCTGATAAAAATGGATATACTTGTCTTTTTCTTGACCTTAAGAAAAATGATCTTAGTTTTTCCCTGTTGAGTATAATGTTAGCTGTGGGGTTTTTTTTTTTTTTTTTTTTTTTTTTTTTTTTTGCCTTTATTATGTTGAGGTATGTGTTTTCTATTCCCACTTGGATGAGAGCTTTTTATCGTAAATGGATGCTGAGCTTTGTCAAATGCTTTTTCTGCTTTATTTTAATGATCATATAATTTTTATCTTTCACTTTGTTTATATGGTGTATCACCATCTTGCGTCCATCTTTGACCAGGTACCTGTTCAAGGGAGCTAGGTATTCAAGCCTTAAATGAAGAGTCAGAACAAAGTCAATGATAAACCCATATCGTTATAGGAAACATGGCTGGCCTAAATACCCAGTCATGGGACCATTTCTTCAAGAAGTCACCACCTTTGGGGTATGGCTGCACAAATGTGGACTTCACAATTCTATAATTCTATTCGTATAGACTATGATGTGAATGGTGTACCCCTGAAACTGCACAACATGAAAGACCTAAATTAGGCCTGTAGGAACATTGTGGAGATGGATTCCAGGCAGCCATGGTAAAAGCAAGACAATCATCCCCTCTCCTTTGAGGACCCCACAAAATTAGTGAGATAGGAAAAGAAATTATGTCAGAAATTTGTAGAGTTAACAGTTTTTTTAATGACAAATTTAGGAAGATAGCACTAAGATGTACTAATAATTCCTCAGATTCTTCATTTTCTAGCAAAGTATGCATCTGTATAGAACAGAAAAATGTCTCAGCAGCTACATACTAAATTTAGTTGTAATAAAAAGTCCAAAAGCCTTTTTGGTATATTTTCATTATATTTATTTAAGTAATGCAAGTTACTACTGCAATCTTATCGGGTCAATATTGTAGTTAGTAACATTCATCCTCTTCATTTACATTTTGTTTTTTCTACATGAATGATTTTCAAAACATCTCTATAACACTATAATTAGTGACATCATCCTGGGTTTAATTGTAAGGTGTGAAGTTTCTTATATTTCTAACTCATGTTAGATATGCAAAATAGTGACCTATATAATTCATCAGTACAGCCCAGATTCTTAATCTTTTTGATTCTACTATAGAAGAATCAATTTTTAACAGAAATTTTAACATCTCTTACATAAATGCAAAGCAGATTACCCTGTATTTATGCACAGCTTAAGGGGATGGATGCCTGACAATGATAATTTTCCCAAAAGATTTAAATTGAGCATGAGACATCATACTTATCTTGTGGAACTCTCCTAAATAGAAAGAAACATGTTTTACTAGTACTTTTTAACTTTTATTGGAAATAATTTAAAACTTATAGGAAAATGGCCCCAAAAAATCTAGTATAAAGAATACTTATGCACCCTCTACTTAGATTCACCTATTGATAAAATTTTACTTCATTTACCTATTATTTGCTGTCTCTTGTCTCTATCTATCATCTATCTATCACCTATCATGTATTCATCTGTCAATTGATCAATCAATAATTCATCCATCTGGAGAGGAGTAAAAAAGTGTTTATATAGAGATAGAAGAAGAGAGAGAGAGAAAATATATATGTATGATTGTGTATGTTTTGTCTTATGTCAGTTTTTGTTTGTTTTCTGAGCCATCAAGACCCTTAATCCCTAATACTTTACTAGGCATTTCCTAAGAACAAGAATAAAATAGTCTCTTCCATAACCATAACAGTTATCAACTGCAGTAAATTTAACATTAATACTGTAATCTGCTCTTAGAATTTCAATTTTGTCAGTTGATCCAAGCAAGTTCTTTACAGAACTTTCCCCTACAGAACAGGAGTCAGTCTAAGGTCAGTTCAGTGTAAAATTAGAGTTTAGTACAGAATCCAGTCTCAGGTCAAATATCTTTTTCTTTCTCTTATCTATGTGTTCCACAGCCTTAATTTGTCTTTTAGACCACTGGCATTTTTTTAAAGAATACATTTCCCTTACCCCATTTAATAGACCATTTCTACTTTTGAGTGGCCTGACGTTTCCTCATAGTTTAAGGAAAATTATGCATGTAGGTTGAAATATTCCAAAGGTAAATTTTAAGATCACAAAAAATATCCTGCTCATCATCAAAATATCCCCCTAGACTTAGCAACCATTGTTGGTTCTTCTTGATCTTAACTATGGCAGTTGCAAAATGATAACTTTGTAACTTCCAGATCCCTCTACATTGATTTATCAGCCCTCAGCGTTCTACAATTAGCAAGAGCCCTCCACTCTCTTGAATTTATTTATTTTGTTATTTATCCATTTATTACCAGTTTTTATCCATTATTATTTGTTTATTATTAGGAATCACAAATACCTATTATTAGCGGTTTAGCATTTCTTAATAGAGTTGTTTTGGTGTTCAAGTTGTCCCAGATTGGCAAATACAAGCCCCTTTAAGCTAGTTCCTCTGTTCTTGACATACCCCCTTTTTTAGGGGAAATGCTGCCTAGTTTCTGGCCTAACAAGAAGCCTTCTATCATCATTCTTTCTTTATTCCTTATGTACATTTCTAATCTAGTTATTTGTTGTTATTATTACTGCAGCACAAAATGCTGGGAACAGAACATTTAAAAAATCATGATTATGAGTGATAGATTATATGATTATAGCCTAAAAATAAAGCTGAGAAAGAAAAACTTACAGAATTTTAGCATAGTGGAATGTCTCTATTCACAAAGATGGCCAAAGTTATTAATAAATTATTTAAATTAAATTAAATTAATTATTATTATGGTGTGGGTTTATAAATATTTGGTACATAAATGCAATAATTCTTAAATTTATTTGTGCATCTTAAGCTATAAGTTTTTATTGTAAAAAATAGCTTATGCATTTATTTTTAAATTGATAATGACTAGCATAAAATAATTATGATACTTTACACACTATGATATTCTACAGCATGTATTTGTTTACAAGAATGATGTAACAGCTTTATTTCTAAATCTGTAGCTAATGGTAACTAGCAAATTTTTGTTAAAGTAAGCATAATATGATTTTATTTTTAGTAGTATATAACATGTAGAGTGATGTGCCCAAATAGAAAATGTGTAACGATGAGCTTTTACAAAAGTAAAAAGTAACAGCACCTTTTCTAAAAGATATAATCACCACCCAGGTCAAGATCCAGAAGATCAAAATAAATCCTTTGTTCTCCCTCCAGGATAGTACCTCTCTGATCAACCTTCTATCACTGTGTATTAGCTTTGCTTATTCTTAAATTTAATATAAATGGTATATATACATATTTATACAATATATACTCTTTTAGGTCTGGCTTCTTATGTTCAATATTATACCTGTCAGATTCATCCATGTTGCTGGTTGTAGCAATAGTTTATTCTTGTTCTTTTTCTTTTTTTTTGTGCTATGACACTGTATGAAGACATTACAATCAGTCTTGTATATTTTCCGTCGGTGATCATTCGGGTTGTTTCCAGTTTGAGCCATTATGAATAAATCTGCTATACACATTCTTGTCTATATCATAGGGCATATGTATGTTTATCTATGTTTATGCATACACTTCTATAAAAAGTTTTGGGGTAGGGGTGTCAGGTTTACAAGTATACATTCCCACCAGAAATATATAAGAACTCCAATTGCCTCATATCCTCATGAATTATTTTTAAGTTTTAGCCATATTGATAGGTGTGTAAAAATGTCTCATTGAGATTTTATTTGAATTTACCTTTAAGTAATCATGCTGAGCATTTTTTCTTATGCTTATTGAACATTTGGGTATCCTCTTTTATAAAGTACCTATTCAAGTCTTTTGTCCATTTTTTAAAAAAATTAGTTGTCTGACTTTTTGTTATTGTTTTAGACATTTCTTATATATTCTGGTTCCTAGTCCTTTTTCATATATAAAATTTAAAATGTTTTCCCCTAGTGTGCAGCTTACTTTTCCACTCTCCTAATGATATATTTTCTTTTATTTAAAAAGTGCATGGATTTTATTTTTACTAAGTTGTTGAATATCTGAGCATAAAGATGTTTGTAATATTCCTTTATTAACCTTTTAATGGATATAGCATCTATAGTGATTACCCTGTTTGTTTTCTGATATTGGTGATTTGTATCTTCTCTGTTTTTATTTATGATAATCTTGCTAGAGGTTAGTTAATTGTTTTGATTTTTTTTTTTTAAGAATGAGGGTTTTTTTGGTTTTTTAAAAAATCTTTCTATTCTTTTCATGTTTTGGATTTTATTAACTTCTGCTCTTATCCTTATTAGTTTCTTCCTTCTGCTTGCTTTAGATTTCCTTTTTCCTTTTTTTCCTCCTAAGTTCCTGAGATAGGAACTTAAAACATTGATTTGAGAACTTTTTGTTTTTTCTAATGTAAATAGTTAATACTGTAAATTTCCCTATCAGCACCATTTTAGCTGCTTCCCACATATTTCTGTATGTTGCATTATAAATTGTATCTTGTGACAAACAGAAGTTCTTTATTTTAATGGCATCAATATGCCTATTTATTCATTTATGGTTAGTGTTTTTCATGTTCTGTTTAAAAATCTTTACCAAGGGCATAAAATATTTTTTTATAAAAAAATTTCTTCTAGAAACTTTATTGTTTGCCTTTTACATTTAGGTTCATGATCCATTTGGAATTGAATTTTGTGTATCGTGGGAGATAGAAATCAAGCTTTATTTTCTTCCACCATGTGGATAAGTCAAATGAACAAGCATTATTTATTGAAAAATCCATCTTTCCTCCACAGTACTGCAGTGGGACACTTGTCATATTCAGGTGTCTGTTTACATATGAATCTATTTTTAGATTCTTTATTCTCTTCCATTGGTCCATTTATCTTACTTTGTTTTTGAATTCTATACCGTTATAATAAGTCTTGATATCTTCTACTGTAAATCTTCCAGTTATTTTCTTATTTGTCAAGATTGTCCTGGCAAGTCTTTTTCCTTTGCATTTTCAAACACGTTTTTGAATCATTTTGTCAAATTAAAAAATATATTGGATTTTGATTGAAATTTCAATAATCTATAGATCAATTTGAAGAGACTGATACCCTTACAATAACATGTCTTTCAATCCATGAGCATAGTATATTCACCCCCCACTCCTCATTTACATAGGTCTTCTTAATTTCTTTCAGAAATGTTTTGTATTTTTTTTAATGTAGAAGTCTTGCTCCTCTTTTGTTAGATTTATTCATAGGTATTTGGTGGTTTTGATGTGTTGTAAATGGTTCTTTTTAAAGTACGTCTTCTGAAAAAAATCACATTTTCTGATTTTGCTAGTATATAGAAATGAAATTGATACTTTACATCGCTATTGCATCCAGTAATGATGTAATATTCACTTATTATTCCAAATACTTTGGGTTTTTGTGGATTCTGTATGTATCATAACATATATGACTAAATCACAATTTTATCTTGTTTTCCAATCATTATAGCATTTAAAAAATTTCTTTACTTATTGCCCTCACCAACATTATTGTAATGTAGAATACAAGTGGTGAGAGGGGACATAGTTAGGACCTTTTTGAAAATCTGACTATCTAGGTATCATATCCTCAAAATTCAGTAGGTCCTGGAAAATCTACATTTTAATAAGTATTCCAAGTGATAGTAATGTAGGGGTGTATCCTAGAAACATGCATTACATTAAGTGATATTTTTGAAGGATAAGCTTTACTCATCAGAAGAGTTTTCTTGATTAGTATAGAATATTGCACTTTCTTCTTCTCCTTCCCACTTCCATGCTCTTCCATGCTGGTGATAGATGTATAAAATGTTGTTTGCTCACCTTATTTTGCTGCTTTTCTTACTCTGGCTCTAACTCTAGATATAACATGCATGTAATAGTCTTCAGTGTTAAAATGTATAGCTCTCATCATAAGTCAGTAATCACATTAAAAAAGAATCAATATTTTTTTAAAAACTGTATTTTGAAGTTGTTGAGGTCACAGTTGAGTTCAATTCTTTCTATGCACAACCATATCCACACATGAAGACACATAAACAATCACATGGGTATTGCCTCATGATGGAAATAGCATGAGATAAAAATAGGTTTTAAAGGATACACCATTGCATAAAATAGGCTTGAATACTATGAGATTACTTGAAAGATGTATAGATACCATGTGGTTTCCTAAATATGATTAGTTATAAATCAAAGGCACAATGTATTTTCTTAGACTCAGAGATAAAACATGCCATGGATACTTATAGAAAGAGTAGAGGTACAAAAATAGCTGAAAATATTCATAGAATATTAGAACTGGCAGGATCTTAGGATCACCTTATCTGACCCTTGCATTTTGTAGCTGAGGTGACAGCTCCATCCTGGTAGAGTGAGTGGCTTGTCCAATGTTAATTGATGGCAGCGGTAGTACTAGGAACAGCACCCACCATCCGTGATTCCCACTCCAGGCCTCTTCCCCTGATGTCACTCAGTCAGATATTTATGATAAGAAGTCATATATATGAAAGGAATCACAGAGAATAAACAGTGTGAAAACATTGGGACAAATCGACAAAAATGAATCCTTCATATAGGATAAGAGGTAGATACATGAAATGGAACTAACTTTGTAAGGGATTTGTTAGAAAGATGTGAGAACAGAGAGGCAAAGTAAAAAGAGAACAGGGACAAAATAAATGAGACAAAGAGGATAGTAAAATAGGAAGCCAAAAAATGGAAGATCATAGGTGGAAATGAAAATATGATGAAGTAATTCAAGAACGTGAAGGCAGATGTATTTTCACGTCATTTTTGTAAAAAGTACATCTATGTAGAATTATATCAATAACAAAATACTCCATAATGAGTCTACGGCCATGCTACCTTGAACAAGCCTGGTCTTGTCTGATCTCAGAAGCCAAGCAGGGTCTGACCTCGTTAGTACTTGGATGGGAGACCACCTAGGAAGATCAGGTGCTGTGGGTGTAAAAAAAAAAAAAAAAAAAAAAAAAGTCCATAATGAAATAATATGAAAGTGCATTTAAACTCCTTTGAAGAAATGTAAACATAAAATGGTAATGATATTAAGTTTTGAATCCTCTAAAATGTTGAATGAATAAGGAAAAGAAATTCAAAGATGTACTTCTCTGTATCAAGAATCATTACTATGAAAAAATCAAAGAATCACAAGGAAAGCTAAGGCTAGGTATTCCTTCAAATGACTTTATTTGTTTGTTTGTTTATTTATTTATATTTTCGACATGGCTGATGAATGAACATACAAAAGGGTGGGGAATCCCAAACTTTCAAAACAATTAAATAGCACTGTATTAATTCAAAGAGGAGTACAGTTTATAAAGTATTCAGAATTGTTTGAGTTTATTTTCTTTAGCACTTTCTTAAAAGTCTGAATCTAAATGTTATAATCACAATTAGTTTGTAGCCTAATGAGTCATGGTTCATTTGATGAGCCAAATACCTCTGTTATACTTCTTAGGATAAAAGGCATCCATTTTTAACCTATGTTTAACAGAGATAAATAGGACATTGTAATGAGACAAATGAAATAGAAAAGTGAATTCAAAATGTGGCTAGTCAATCATATACATACTTAACAAATCAATATACTAGTTAAGGATACTAGATTTGAAGTCAGGCAGACATAGATTTGGCCCCCAGTTTAGCTACTCATTATTTACATAATTCTCATTCACTCTTTTTCCCTCTTCTTTATTTTCTCCTTCCCTCACTCTTTGCCTCTCCTCCCTTCTTTTATTCAAAAATATCTGTTGAGCATTTACTATGTATTGGGTTCATGCCATAGACCAGTGGGCCAGTTCATCTCACATTCCTGAGGGAGAACATAGAAAGTTTATAGGAAATCAATTTGTGGTGTGCAACACAGCAAAGGTGTAGATGCAGAAATGAGTCAGACTTGCTGAGAAAACTCAAAGCAGACTGGAGGTAAATAATAGGAGATGAATTTGGAAAGATGGGTTGAAATCAGGTTGTGAAAGCCTTTGAATGCCAGAATAAGAAATTTCAAGTCATGCAGAGAAATGGCTAACGATTAGAAATAAAGTGGTTGAGGAGGTAGCCTAGTACAGAAAGACCAAAGGAGGAGATGATTTCAAGAAGAATAGATTACTACACACTTTAAAAAGTCCAAAAAAGAAATGAATTTACTGTTAGAAAGATGTTGATGACCTTCAAAATAAAATTGGTTGTGGGTAGAGATAGAAACCAGTCATAGGGATGAAAAAGAAATTGAGGGAGGGTAAAAAAAAAAAAAAAAAAAAAGGAGCCTATGGAGCTAAGAGTTCCACAGAGGAGTTACATAGGATGGGAAGGAAATAGTATGGTAGAGATTGAGGGAGCAGTAAAGCAAAGGGCAGATATATTTTTCCTAAGAGAAGAGTTGCTACCTATATGTGAAGAAAGAGATCAATGTAGAGAGACTGAAGAGTCTAGGGTACAGGAATACAAGATAAGAGTTAGCATTGACAGCTGAAATAGAGAGGAAAGTCTTGCAGAGTCAGAGTAGCACTTCCTCCTCTGAAACTGGAGGGCATGACTTGACACTGAAATTTCCTTTGTAGCAGAGGAAGTCAAGGTAACATGTATCTGTATACTCCGGGTGGGCTCTTATTAGAAAGAACAGTGGCAACATCAGGCCACAAAATGACTAGGTGAGTGAAGCTGAAGAAAGACAAACATAAAAGAGTTTATCCCATCAATAGCTTCAGTAAGAGCATCAAACTATTCTGATTCACTCTCAGAAACTTTTTTAGGTCCATCTGCTGTGTAACATATGAAGGTTGCCGTGCAGACATTCAAAGAATGTAAAATGCCCTTGATCTTCACCTTTTCTTCAGAAACAGTGGCACAGGGTTATAGAGACTACAGGTCCAATCCAAAGACTATTATGTGTGCTCTCAGTCACCAAATAAAGAGAAAGTTGAAGGTTAAACGAATGGGTATTTATGTAAAGGTAAATACATCATAGAAGTCAATAGTTGTAAAAGAGGGCTGCTCAATTCTGTGTAAATATGCCTAATCTCCATTTAAAGTATCAACTCTCTTAAACTCGTATACACTTCTCTTTATTCTCTATCTCCAAGATTCAAGGAGGCTGGTAAGAGAGCTTCTGAGTTTCTGATCTGGGTCTATATCTATGAGAGCTCTGGGTTGGTAAGAAGGGAGCAGAGGGGTTCACTGGGTGCAGTGCCCTCCTCCATGACCAGCTGGACCTAGGCTTACACCCCAGGAGTAATAATTTTATGCAAAGAAAGCTGAAGCAGGTATAACTGGCCAGGCTAGATCCTGTAAGTTAAGGAGACCCTGGTGTGCATTCGAAGAGCAGAGTAAGTACATTTGGCGGGAGAGGGCACAATGCTGACTGGGCATCTTTGCTTTGGAGTCTCCTGTTTCGCATCAGCTTATCTGTGCCAAGAGCTGAAAACTGGGGCTGCGGGCAGGAGGCAGGATGTCAGTTTGGAGCACTGACCCATTAGCCCCGTGGCTGGGAGAGGAGTTAGGGGGAGTCCTGAGTGCCAGCCAGGGATAGCCTGCCTGATCTCTGCTCCAGTCCACAAATCCTTAACGGATTTTCTTTCTCTCCCTTCACCCTTTTCTCTCCTTTGCTTTCTTTCTTTCTCTCTCTCTTTCTTCCTTTTTCCCTCTCTTTTTCCCCTCCTTCCCCATCCCCTTTCCCTTCCTCTCCCATCCCCCTCTTCCCTCCCCCTTTCCATGTGTGTGAGCCTCTTCCTTTCCCCTCCTCCCCTTTTCCGCCTCTCTCCCTCTCTCCATCTCCTTCTCCCTCTCAGCTCGCCGGGCGACCCTGCTTCTGCCTCCCACATTAATGGCGGCATCTTCGGAGGATGATATAGACCGGCGGCCCATCAGAAGAGTCCGCTCCAAGAGTGACACACCGTACCTCGCGGAGGCTAGGATCTCCTTTAATCTAGGGGCAGGTAAGGAAGACCCTCTTGCTTTGCTCTCTCCCTGACCTCGCTACCTTCCCTACCTTTCCTCCTAGCCGGCTGGCTCAGCCCCCAGCCCCTCCTATGCTTTTCCCCTCCTGGATGTGCCCTCCCTCCTACCCCTCCTACCCCAGCCCTGCGTTCAATGTTCGGCGCGTGCTCACTCACTCTCTTTGTGTCGCCCGCCAGTGTACAGAGGTGTGTGTTGTGTGTGTGTGTGTGTGTGTGTGTGTGTTGTTGTGTGTGTGTGTGTTAGGGAAGTGGGGGAGGTAGTGCGTTGAGCCCTATATTCGCTCAGGAGTTACACGCGGGCTTTCCCCTTACATGAAGAAAAGAAAGTGTTGTCTCTGATAACAATGATCATAGGAATAACCAAGAGCTGGGTCAGAATGCGAATGCGCAGGCTGTGGGAGGAGGGTCTGGCCATGCTCTACTGGTGGGGCTAGTACCAGGTGGGTGAAACTTGGTGACATTCAGACTCTGGTGATTCTGCTGGGTTAATACCACTGCTGCAGTGTTGGAGTAGGGAGAGGGGGTGGGGTTGACATCTGGGAACAAGACCTTTTCCTTACATCAAGCAGTTGGTAAGCAATCATGATGATAATAATAATAACAAGGTCTATAGGATACATGTTAGGTGATTTGATGGTGTCACTGGAATGGGTACCCAAAGTGGCCCAGATGGTATTAAATGAAAAGGGTAACTGAGGTAGAGGAGGGAGGGAAGAAGACAGGAGACTAGGGAGGAAAAGAGGAGCAATAGCTAGGACTGAGAGATTCAGAGAGTCAAATTGCTTCAGCTGAAATCTCTCAAGGTTACCTGATAAGTACCCAGTGTCTGCTGTCCCCACTGCTGCTATTGCTCCAGATTCACAGGCAGACCTCACCCCTCATTACTAATAGAGGGTCACTGTTATTGGAAGGAAGTTGTTCACTACTAACTTCATAGCTCTGCCTTTTCTGAATAACTCCTAAGCTTCCATCCTAGTTTGTATCTTTTCCTTTCTAGAGTCCCTTAGTATACTAGCAACTCCAACTCCATGATATTTTTAAACTGACCCTTTCTCAGAGTAAGTTTAAAAAGTAGATGATACCTTTTTCTTTAGAAAATAGAATTTTCTTTTGAAAATAGAACTGGATGAAACAAAATGTGTGTGTGTACATGTGTGCTGTAGCAAGGAGAACCTTTAAATGATGAGTATTGTATACACTATTGAGAAGTATGGACAGAAGAAAATTGTATAAAAATAAATGCGTTCACTAAGCAGCCATGTCTATGACTGAAAGAATGGCAACTAAATGTGACAAAGTAGTCGAGTTCCTTGAAGTGTAATTTTTCTGTCTTGGTGATTTTGGATTTCTAATTATGTTTTCTCATCAGTCCTGGAATGTTTGCCTCTGGATTTGGGGCTGGGGAAAGAAGATTTCATTAAGAGAAGCTCTGGCAGTTTTTGTGGCATGCTGTAGTTGTCCCATCCAGTGATACTAAGACTTATTCTATTGAGCCCTTTGCTTCAAACTCTTGTATATTCCCTTAGTGGTTTTGGCTAGCACAGGAGGAAAAGGGCTAAATCTGCAGTTAGTAAAGGCTGTTTATTTTCTACTAGTACTTTTATAACAGAACAATAAAATAAAGCACTAAAAAGAGTTTCAGGTTTCAGCTATCACTGACATATTGAACTATTTTGCCACCAGATTAAAACCCGTGACCTTTTAATTCTGGTTAATTAATTGCTCTAGAGGCCAATTAAAAGATTGGACTTTGCAGAGAGGACATGTCTTTCGTTCATCTGGAAATAACAATCCAAACAAACTCCCAGTCCCTTCCAATTGTCCCTTAGAACAACCTTAAAAGCAAAGTGCCTAGAAAGACACCAGCAAGAAAGAGAAATGCTGTGGAGAGGGTGTTGGTAAAGGAGGGAGTGCAGTTGCTGCTCACTGTGTTCTACGGTGAGGGGAGCTGTCCTCTCTCGGTGGTGCTGAAGCGAAAGACTGTGACAGAGACGTGACTGCTGGACAGCAGGGGGAGGGGTGCTCAGTCTCTGTAATGGAATCCCAGGAAAAATGCGGAAGAGTTGGCCACCAAAAACTTTTCTATCCCTGCCCACTTAGAGTTATCGCCTGTTTACTATGCCTCACGCCTACTACTTCAATTACTCAAATCAGGCTGTTTTGCCCTAATTTTGCACTGGCTTCTCATTCCTGGGCTTTGTTTATTTTCAAACTGATTTGTGGTTGCTTTCCTGACATAGCAAAATCTACTTGCAGATGTTCCTTTCCCCAGCTTTTAAAAGTAATTGTAACCTCTGGTTTAAAAAGCAAACAGCCTTGTTTATATCCTTGAACAGCAAGTTGTAATTAAACTATTAGTGTCATTATCAGTGATGCTGAACAGAGGAGAATGCACACCCCAGATAAACTACATAATTTGGGCATAGAGAGAATTTTGTTTGTCTTTTAATAACAATTTATAAACAATTAAGGAAGGAAGCTTTCATCTGCTCTTTCTTTCCACTCCTCTCCTACCCCAGTCATTTGTTTATTCTTTTCAGAGAAATTCTTTATTGGTTTAAACTATTTATGCTTAATATTTGCTTCTCATACCCAGTCACCATATATAAGTTCATGTTTAATGTTTTGTAGGTTTAATAATGCTTTGAGGAAATAAATATACCCATTTTACTTGGATATCATGAAATCATTTGACATGCTGACTCCTTCAAACTAATCTTTACAGTTGCCAAATAAAGTGTACTGGATATTTTGAACATTAATTAAATACTTAAGCATTTCCCCAACTATATTCTGTCCCTGATGATACTTAATAATATAACTTTAGAAATAGCTCTCTAGCTTAAGTGAAGGATATACTCCTTCACCTACAGTCTCAAGTCAGTCAAAGAATAGCACCGAAAGTGGATCTTTCATAACGTGGCAAAGATGTTAATTTTAAGATTCAGCCTAAATTGAGAGTAGAGGTTAGAAATTTTCTGAACTATGACTTTTATTATTCTAAAAGAGCCCCTTTTGTAGGTTTAACTTCTCTTCAGCATTTAGTATATCAATATACCAAATATTGATAGATGATTGTTTGCTGAAGATAGTATAAATGCTAAAGAAAACCAAGCCAATGTACTTACTGAAAGTTACCCAGACATATCAGATTTCATTTAAAACATTGGAAGAAGTTTTTTCCCTGGAGAATTTTAAATGTATTAAAAGGACAACATGTAACAGAAGAGTATGTTCACACTGTTAGCAGCAAGTGTTTCTAATTGTGTTCTCACTTAGTAATGAACATCACTGACATTTAGCTTGTAAAAACTTATCCTGTCTTATGAGGTCATTCATTCACTACATTGAAGTGAATGTAATGGAGAGTTGCAGCTCATCTGGCAGATATTTTCCTGTGGGCTACTGTATTCTATTTTTATTTATATTGACAGTATATATAAAAGAGTATTTGATACATAGAAGGTGCTGAAACTGAAAAGTTCTCTGTAATTGCACACTAAAATGAATGAAAATGTTATGGTAAATAGAGGATTTGAGCACATTTAAAATTTCTTAAAGGAATGTCAAAAGAAGGAAGGCTAGTCATCAATGATTTAGAATTATTTAAAACACAAAACCTATATTGGACACTTTTGAGAAGATTAAGTATTTTTCTAATTATATGGAGGTTCAGTCTTTATTGACATTTCAGAATTGTTTGGTATGGGAGAGATTTTAAATTAATATATAGTCAGCCCCAGCATATTTATTCTCTTTGCAAGGCTGAGATTTGTTTTAGTTCCTGATGTCTCCCAAGGATAGCTGTTTCTGACTTCCACTGTTCTCTTCCACTCTTTCAGGTCCAGATGGTAATGGCAGTGAAAACAAACTTGCTCTAGACACCTATACAAATGAATGGGTCAGCTAGATTAAGTTGTAAACTGGGTCTCAGGAGATCTCTTTCCTAACTTTCTGGAGGTGAAAGACTTTTATCTCTTAGATAAATTAGGAAGGCCCACGATATTGAGAACTGACAGCCATAATGTGCTATCATTACTTGATATTGTGAATATTGTCATGCTGAACCAAGATTGTTTCACCACTCTAAAGGTCTTGGTAAGCATCCTCCTACACTCTTTCTTTCCCAAAGAATGTCAATATATCCCTCAGTATATATATATATAGTTATATAGTTATATAGTTATATAGTTATACAGTTATATAGTTATATAGTTATGTAGTTAATTATATAGTTATATATTTGTTACTGATATTAAGTTGAAAGCAGATCATAAGGGACTGGCTTTTATGCTGGACCCAAGCTCTCCTTTTAGGCATTGATTCTCACTTTCAGTAGCCAGAATCCAAGTGGCTGACCACATATATGACCAGGAATCTCTACTGTGGGGCTTTCTGAGGGTCTGCCCTCCTTCTGTGCCTTTGGTAAAGCTAGCTAACCCTGATAATCTTATTATGTCATGTATTAAGGTGGTACCAGGGAAGACCACTCCAGATAACATAAATATATAAAAAAGACACAGGAATGTAAATAACTAGCATTATGAGGAAATAGAAATCCTTTTGCTGTAAATACATAACCAAAAATATATAACATATAAAACATGACATTATTTCAACAACAATTTATATATTTATGAGACAACTCAAACAGAAAATCTATGGTGAGTGGTTAAATTTACTTAGGATATTTTGCCTAAGTACTTGGTTGTTTTGTCTGTATATATCCATGTAATTTAATTTCATGGAATAACACAGAGATGTGATTTATATGAAAAATATGAGGCAAAAATCAGATGAACATGATTGTGTAAAGCATCTCTTCCACTAAGACAGTGGACAATCCATTTAACCTTTCTGGGCTTGATTCTCTCAGCTCTAAGATGAGGGGTTTTAAATGTAACATCTTTAAAACTCAGTCCAATAAAAAGTTTTTATTAATAGCTGCTACTTCTAGCTGTATTATTGGATACATACTATACTCTGATTTTACATATAGTCTTATTTATAGTATAAACCATATAGAATAGCATAATTATAATAAGAATTTAAACCTTTGATCACAGCTAAGTTATGAAAATAAGTTGAGTTAAAAGAGAATTAGTATATAAAGCACATTTATATATACAATATTAATTAAAATACTTTTAATTTTAATATTCAGAGATTAGTTTCTTGAACACAGTTGATGTTCTGCAAATATCTGACTGAATAGGTATTAGAGAAATTTTAGCAACAAATGGAGAGCGAGGAAACTAAATATTAATATGGTTCTCAATTGCCATTTTAAGTCTATTAGCCTGTTCTTTATAATTAAATAATATAAGATCTATATTTTCCTTTTATTCTTTTAAATTACCAAGGAAGGTAAACAATTATGTCAACCAGCTAAATGTCAGTATTCAACCAAGCTTCAGCACACCCCTGTGGAATTTGCAGATAGAATAATCCTCTCTTCTAGCACTTACTGTAAAACGTGACCATGAACTACAAAGAACTATTTTTTCATTTTCCTTTACAGGTATATAAATTGACAGGAGCAAATAAACTATTGGTCAGAATAAGTGCAACAGGCAACACATAATATTCATACATTTTCATAATTCAATTGAATACTAAGCAAAATACTTAAAAATTACTTACGGAGTTACTCTTTGATATATGCAACTTTAATTCATGATCTTATTTATTGTACAAGTAAAAGAGTTAAAATTTAAGTGAGAAGAGAAGATAACTTGTAGAGATGACTATTTTTCTCCTTGACTTATAAGATAAGAAGAGGGATATACAATATAGCCAGTGTGCTATGTTATGTAAATGAAAAAGGGCTTGAAGGTATTATTAATAGATATAAGATTTTCCTCATTGTATGGTACACGAACTCTAGCATTTTTACATTTTGTTTCATCATTCTCCCTACCCACTTTGGTAGGTGATAAAGTGGATGAGATTTTAGAAGGGTGGGGGGAAAGTGGGCCATGTTGACATTTTAATTGCTCTAATTTACAAGTCTTTTATTATATGATGAATAGTTAAATAAAAGACGAAATCAATTTTATGGCCTTATTGAATGATGAGGGAATTGCATGGCTTTCTACATGGGGTTATCGAAGGACATGGGAATAATCTTTTGCCAGTAGTTATTTAACATTTATGAAGGCAGTGTTGTGTAAAAGCCTGTAGGTTTCCTATTGATCTTTCTCCCACATTTGTATACTCTAAACTAACAATTTAGCAACAGAATTTTGAATAGTAAATACCTGGGCTGTAATGGTAGACATGCAGTTTCAATTTGATCATTTGCCATTTATAGACATAAATAGCCCATTATTTCTGGATTTCTACCAATCAAACAACAATAAGTTGGTTTAACAGTCAATCATGGCTTACTTAAAAGTATAGAAAGAGCTTTGTTATGCTTGAATTTGTCCCTTATTCCTTCTGAGCCCTGTTTTGAGGATGGTGGTGGAGAAAGAAGAGAAGAAATAATATTATTTATTCACTTAACAAATATTAAGAAGTTACATATGAATCAGACCGTATTTTAGACACTTGGACTACATTGATGATCAAAACAAACAACATTTTACTCTCATGAATTTTAACTTCTTAAAGTGAGTTATGGGCAATAAACAATACAATATCTAAGTACATTGTATAGTATTTCATAAGTTAAATCCTGAAGCAATATGGGTACAAGAAAAGGGGTGGATTGCCAGATAGGCAACAATGAGAAGAGAGAATTTGAACAAAGTTCCCCAAAGGAGATGAAGGAATGAACAATACCAATATGGGGTGGAGGACATTGCAGGAGAAAGCTGAGGGAAAGTGAGTGTAAAAGCCTAAAATCAGGAGTGTTCTAGGTATGTTCAAGACTCTGACAAGGAGCGCAGTGTGGCTGGGGTGGATCAAGTAAAGGGGAGAGTGGTAGACAGGAGATTCATGAAGGAATAGGGACCAGATTACATTGGGTTTGGTCGGCCACTGCCAAGACTTTGACTTTACTTCATGAATATGGAACAATGCAGGGATTTTAGCATAAGAGCAACACAATCTGAAATAGATTTTAAAAAGATTACTGGACTGGAGGTTTCTCAAAAAATTAAAAACGAATATATCTTATGAACCAGCAATTGTACTTCTGGGTATTTATCCAAGGAAAACCAAAATATTAAGTCATAAAGATCTATGCACCCCTATGTTCATGGCAGCACAATTTATAATAGGCAAGATATGCAAGCAACCTAAGTGTCCATCAACAGACGATTGCATAAAGAAGTTATGGTTCGTATATACAATGGAATATTACTCAGACATTAAAAAAATGAAATCCTACCATTCGCAATGAAATGGATGGACCTAGAGGTTATTATGCTGAGTGAAATAAGTCAGACAGAGAAAGATAAATACCATATGGGTTCACCTATTTGCAGAATCTAAGGAACATAAAAACCCCCAAACTAATAAAAAACAGACTCACAATTATAGAGGACAATCTGGTGACAGCCAAAGGGGAAAGAGTTAGGGAACTGGGAGAAGGGTTAAAGAAGTACAAATTAGTAGTTGATAAATGGTCATGGGGATGGAGAGCATGGCATAGGGAATGCAGTTAGCATTGATGTAATGGCTAGGTGGAGAGCCAGAGGAGAGAAAGAGCAATCAGGGGATTGTTTTATAGGCTATATACATGTCTAACCAAAGTACTGTGTACTAGAAACTAATAAGAAAATAATTTTTAAAAAGATCACTGGACCTGCTATGTTAAGAACAGAGTATAGTGGGCAATGTGGAACCAGGGAAGCTGACTTGGAAGCTGTTAGGGTAATCCAGAGAAGTGGTAGTGGCTCAGCAGTGTCATAAAGCAGAAGCAGTGAGAAGTGGTCAGATTCTGTATGCCTTTGATCGTAATGAACTTTCATAATATATGGAATGTGGGTTTTGCAAGAAGAAGAGGACCAAGGAGTACCTCAAAGGTACCGCCTGAACAACGGGAAAAATAGAAGGGCCATTTGGGGTCATAAGGGAATGGTTGGGAGTTTAAATACACATATGTCAATTGTGAGATGTCTACTAGACACCTAAATGGAGGTATCAAATAAACAGTTATACAAATCTGAGGTTAAAGATGAGGTCTGGCCCAGAAAAAAATACTTGAGTTATCAGCACATAGAGAGCATTTAGTATACTGTGTCAAGGGCTTTATAAGCATTTGCTCATTTATTTTTCATAATGACCCTATTCTAGAGATTGGCATTATTACTACTATCCTTTTTTTATCCATATGGTAACTAAGTCACAAAGAAGTTAAATAACTTAGCAGAGATAATATAGCTAATAAAAGGAATAAGATTTTGAATTTGGATTGTTTCATATAATTTCAAAACCTATATTTTTAATGGCCATGATTTATTATAGGAGAATAAATATATTATCAGCTTTGCTATGAGATCGAATTTTAAGCTGAACATGGCTAAGGAAAATAAAGAGAACTAGAATGCATTCTAGCTCAGTATTTTAAAAAGTTGGTTAGGATTCACTGTAGAAAATGTACTTTCTATCATCTCACATAACACACATACATATTCATAACTGGAATAAAATACAGTTGACCTTGAACAACATGAGAGTTAGGGCATCGACCCTCCCACACACTACCAAATACTCACATGTAACTTTTGACTCCTCCAAAACTTAACTGTGAATAGCTCACTGTTGACCGAAAGCCTTCTTGATAACATAAATAGTTGATTCACATATATTTTGTATGTTATGTGCATTATGTACTGTATTTTTATAATAAGTAAGCTAGAGAAAAAATCATAATAGAAACTTATAAGGAAGAGAAAGTACGTTTACACTTTTATAAATATTTATCGAAAAATCTTCATATAAGTGGACTTGTGCAGTTCAAACCTGTGTTATGTAAAGGTCAACTTTATTCCTCAAAATACCATTTTAAAGTGTAAATGTCCTCTGATGAGCTACAAATTCAGAAACTGTCATGTAATAACATTTTCTTAGCAAAATTTTACCCTCATTCAATCCTTGCTTATACTACAGAATGAATATGAACAGCACAAAATGAGAAAGGAAGTCACCCTCAGACTCTGAAAGTTAAGGAAATTTAAATCAAGAATAATTTATCCTCTATCCAGAGTTGAATGGATCAACCTGATTTTTTTTTTTTTTTTTTTTTTTGCAAAGGACACATAGAAATGGCCACCTGTAAAAGAATAACCTATTGGACTTTCTAACAATCCTCTGAACTTGAAGGAGGTGTTGTGAAGGAAGGGGATAAAAAAGAGAGAAAGAGATACAGGGAGAAGAAAGAAGGGAGACAAAAAGGGAAAGAAAAGAATACAACTTTTCAGTTTGAGAATCCATCCATCCATACAGGGCAGGAGAATACATAAAAAATTATAGAATCTGGGCTTTTGAGAGTCAAGAAGAACATCTCTTGTCTTAATAATGGACACAATGATTCCATGGTGGGTTTGGAGCTCTGCTAGTTCCAAAATATGAGTGTGCTATTTATGAGTTAAATCATCTCTCTGAATCTTTGAAGCCTCTAACATGGGGATAACACTCACTGCCTAGTTTTCATTATTACTTTGAGGACCAAATGTGAAAATGCTTTGCCAACAGCCAAATGCTATTCAAAAGCAAGAAACAGATGTGGTCTGGGTGAATGGGACAGATTTAAATGTCTAGCTCTGGCACAAAGTCACAAGAATGAAAAATGAAAAACAGATTAATGCTACCTAAAATGTTGCCTTTGCCGTGGCTAAAAATTCAACATAGCCTAATAGTCCAGAAATATTGAATACAGCACCCACCAATTTAAAAATGTAAGCTATATTCCTGCCTCCTCTTTCAACTCTCAGCATTGTATGAAATACGGTCACCTTAGAACATTATTATCCATTTGTAAGAGACAAAAGGCTTGAATTTTTATGAGTTTTTGAGAATTGCAGAAACATTTAACTTCTTAGGGCCACTCCAGCCTCACTTCAACTTTCCACTTGATTACAGTCCTCAAGAAGATACCTGTCATTTTGACCTAAAGTAACTGTACTGCACACTAAAATTACTGGCCAGTGTTATGTGGGACCTTAGTCCAACTTGGCCTTAGACGGACACTTGGCCTAATAACCAGGTGCACCCTTCTTTCACATTCTCTCCTTTTCTTCACTTTCTCTGCTCCAACTGAATACCCTACTTATTTGTTTTAACCTTAAAAAAAAAAAAGAAAAAATACAACCAAAGGTTTCAAGCAAAATGCTCGTTTCTGAGAGAGAGAGAGAGAGAGAGAGAAGAGAGAGAGAGAAAGAGAGAGAGAGAGAGAGAGAGAGAGAAAGAGAGGGGGCAGGGCAGAGGCTTAAATATCCCCTTGTGTATCTGCGGAAGTCTAGGGCTGTTCATTACCTCCTACTCAAACCATAGAATTACACAATTTGCACAGCTGTGGAGCCAGCTGTCTGCATTCACTCCAGACCTGTGTTACACTGCCTTTCAGCAACATCCTGCCTATATTTGCTCATGACTCTGGCTGTAATCAGCTAAGAAGCAACTATTTCAATAAGAAAAGTGACTTCCACCAGCCATTTTGACATAGGACTCAGAGCTGTATTACAAGTAAGGGAACTTCTCAGTTCTAGAAACAATTATTTTCATGTTCAATTTGTTCATCTAAAATAGAACAGGTAGAAACAAAATTATGAGTGACTGGGTTTTTATTTTATTTTTATTTTTTGTCTTCCACTTCTACAATTTGGAGGATGCTCCAAAGCTATGGATTTTATTCACATATATGTAAAAGTTTTCAGCCAATATCTGGTTCCGGAGCTATAATGGGTAATGCAGACCACACCAAATTTCAGTAATCATGGATTCCCCATTATACATAATTTATAATATCACATGATTTTCATGAATGTATTTTATGCATTTTGACATAAAAAAAGATAATAGTCTTCAAGCAAATTAAATGCTCAATATATTGCTACAATTTTACGAAACTTCACAATGACAATCTTTTTTCAAGTTGTAAAATGTCTGAGGTAGTTTTCCTTGATTCTCTCATGTAAGAAGCTCATTTTAAACATAAGGTAGTAAATTGTTAGTATGGTTTCTGACATTTTAGCCAAAGGTGGTACCTGTACTCCATGTATTACTAAATTCTCCCCACAAAAATTCTCCTTGTTTTATGAAGCAATTGGACAGCATCGTCAATAGTCACTGTAAATGATGCTTTGTTTGCTTATTAGTTTATTCAAAAATTCTAATTTGTTTTTTCTAAGTTTATTCAAGTGTTTGCATCTGTTTTTCAGGTCATATATTTTCATGTATCTTAAGAATATATATTTCTAGAGATGAAAAATTTACTTTTATTTTCTTGTTCACCAAAATCTGAATCAAATTATGTCACTACTTATCTCATAGAATGGAAATCACATAAGTAGAAGTGTGTGTTAAATCTAAGACAACTAGAACCATCCATAAAAATAATACCAGGTCAACCCAAAGTAAGCTCAGATCAGCCTTAAACTCACTTGATTGGCCTCTCAGTTACACCTCATATAATACAATCTGTATGAACAATTTCTGCCGTAGAGTTACCTCATAAAGAAATATATCATCTACAGAGTCCTTTCATACACCCAATTATAGGAACAATTCAGCAGAGTTATAGCTACCAGGATCTATGTTCTATCTCCTCCTTGGTTCTACTTATTAAAGACACTGAAGTGGAAATACTGAAGTGTAAAAAAAACAATGGCAAATTTAGCCAACACAGAAAAGGGTGATTTAAACGCTCAATCAGGGATAACTTCAGTTGCTCTGTTTGCAGCTTCATTTATGATAGGTCTTTTACCCAAAGAAAAACTCTAAGCAGGACTTCTATACACAAATATGAATATATTTTCAATATCTCACTGGCATATTTGCACAAAATTGTTCATGATTCATTTAAAAGTATTGGTTGACAATTTAATTTAAATTCAATCATAGTAATACTTTGATAACTAAAATATTTGGTGGCAAGTGGCAGAGAGAAAAATAAGAATAACAATTATAAAAAAACATGGTTAATTAATAATTAATAAAAATATATTGTTGGGGGAAAGTAGTCCAATTGTGAAAGATGTGATCCCTTGTAACCTTATACCAAGGTCAGAACTATTGTTACTAAATTTGTTTTCCCACATAGAGTGTAAATGGTTTTGAAAAGAAATCCTATATGTTATAATAAAAAGGCCTCGAAAAGGATCAAGTAGAGCAATAAATGTTAATGTTCAAATGCAAGCTTTTCTGCAGCCAAGACTCATCATTCAGAACAGGGGAAATGAGAAGCATGTTATGCCTACTAGTGCATTGATTCAAATATTTAGTGCATTCACTGCAACTGGGCAAATACATTCAACACCAGTGTATATTAAAGCTAATATAATTTTCTTTTCAGTTGCTGGTTCTCAGCGGACTTTATTCTCTGTCAATCACTAGAAACTACAAATATGGTCCAATAACCACAATGAATCTTGAGTGCATTCTAGTGTGTTTTCTAAATTATAACTGGTTTCATTTCTCATGCTTGCCCTTTAGTGAACTGAGGAGAAACAATTGCATTATTTATGTGGATTCATAAAAACATAACTTTTTCTGTAAGTCCTTAGTTTCCATAAATCTGTTGCTGAGGTTCATTTTTTTCCTCTCCTAAGTGGGAGAACAGTTTCAGGCCTTAGGTTCATGTAATCCTTCCATTACATTCCTGGCTCATGTAATTTCTCCCATTACATTCCTGGCTCTGCCTACCGTTAGAATTAAATGCCTTGTTGTGATGAAGGTCTAGAGGCTGTACAGTTCAGAACAGATAAAGTATGGTAAGAAGTGAAAGGTAGAACTCTAGTCTTCCCAGGGATAAATTGCCTGGAGGTCCGCTGATTTGTTATATATCATCATATATAGAAGGAGAAAAATGTCTGGGGATTTATTGGTTCACACAAGGATCAAGGTGTAATGACGCTTCTGACTACTCTCGAAGTATTGCACATAGAGGGATAAGTACAGACCTGTGTCAGACAGACTTCAATATAAATTCTGACTCAGCTGAGCGATTTTATGAACTGTAACCTGCTTACCTATAAAATGGGAATACTCATTTCATAGAGTTGTGAGAATTACAAGGAAGAGGGATATAAAGAAAATACCTGGCATAGTAGATGCCCAATAAACACCTTTCAAACATTTAAAGCAAAAAAACACCCTCAGTTTAGTTTCTTATGTAGTATCTTGATGTTATATCACAGTGACAATTTTTTTATTAGATTACCAAAGCTCTCAAGTAAAACCTGGACAAAATTTTAGGAAAAGAAAGGATGACTTGGTATTGTTTATTGTGACTTATTTTGTTAAATATCAATAAAACAAACATTCATCAAAGGCCTTCTACTACATGCTAAACATGGATTTAACAGTTCCATTAACAACTAAATTCATCAGTCAGAACATCAACGTCCACTGGACTCCAAGCTCTCTGACAGAAGGACCATGTCTGCCTGATTCACCCTTGAATACTCAGTGTCTAACATAGGGCATGGCTCATAGGAGGTTCTCAGAAAATACTTGCAATGTGGAAAAATGTATCAGGCAATGGCCACTTTCGTATCAGTTCATCTTTATATTGAACTTACTGGATTTTTTTTCTTCACATTTTTAAAATGTACTTTAATTTTTTTTGCATTAAAAAATATTTTTATTGTGATATAATTGATGTATAACTGAGTAAGTTTAAGTATACAATGTATTTTTTAAAAGAACTTTATTTTTTGATAGCAATTTCAGGTTCATAGCAAAATTGAGAGTCTGGTACAAAGATTTCCCATTTGTCCCCTCCCCTCCCCCACCACATGTAGCCTCACTAGAGTGGTACATTTGTTAGAAGTGGTGAACCTACACTGACACCTCATTATCACCCAAAGTCCATTGTCGACCTTAGGCTTCACTCTTGGTGTTGTACTTTCTATGGGTTTGTTCAAATGTATAATGACATAGGTTCATCATTATAGTGTCCTATTGAGGATTTTCACTGCCCTAAAAATCTTTTTGTGATCTGCTTATTCATTTCTCCCCCTGGCAACCTCTGATCTTTTTACTGTCCTTATGGCTTATAGTTTTGCCTTTTCCAGAATGTTATGTAATTGGAATCATATAGTATGTAGCCTTTTCAGATTGGCTTCTTTCATTTACATGCATTTAAGGTAATATGCATTTAAGGTTCTTCCATGTCTTTTTCATGGCTTGACATCTCATTTCTTTTTCGTGCTGAATAAAATTCCATTGTCTCTATATATCGAGTTTATTTACCCATTCACCTACTAAGGGACATCTTGGTTGCTTCCAAGTTTGGCAATTGTGAATAAAGCTGCTATAAACATCTGTGTGCAGGTTTTTTGTGCACATAAGTTTTCAGCTCTTTCGAGTAAATACTAAGGGGTGCAATTGCTGAATCATATGGTAAGAGTATGTTCAGTTTTGTAAGAAACCGCCAAACTGTCTTTGAATTTGGCTGTACCATTTTGCATTTCCACCAGCAATGAATGAGAATTCTTCCTCTTCAATTTAGTAACATCTATACATTTTCATGTATCTGGAACTTATTTTCTTGTTACAATTTCTATAAGCAGAACTTTAGAGCAAGGTGACAAACCCCTCTGAGCTGTCTTTTCTTTTTGAGCTGAACTATAGGGACTGATAGCATTGTGACAAGATCCTGGGAGCTTCTTCTTTTATATATTTCTGAAAACTATACCTAAATTTTTATAAAATAAACCTTACTGAAATAGGAATAATGTGCTCTTTGTTGGAGGCCATCCTTCATCTTCAAGTTCTTAGAGTATAAACTTGGACTCAACAAAATTTAAAAAAAAAATTTGGTGTTGTACTCAGGCTGCCTTAAAATTCAGAGCTGGAAAATTATTTGACTATTTAAAGAATTGTCTTCAAGAAAGTTTAGAAATTACCTACATCAATTAATACATCTTGCAAGTGAGGAAATTGTGTCCTAAAGAGCTCTATGGTCCCCAAGAAGGGAAAAAAAGTAAAAGGGAAATTCCCCAAAATCTAGACATTCAAAAGTGGAGGAGTTCCAGAGGTATGCTAGAACTAGCTCATACAGGTTTGAGAGGGCCAGCTAAGCATATTTCTTCCCAACTCTTCGTTCAGTGACATCGCATTGGTAGCTTGAAATCATCCATGAGGGCAGTATTTTTACCATGAAAGTCAGCTACTCTACTATAAACGAGAATTTTTTAGGAAGCTGATTGTTAAATATTTCACAGCACACCACTGCTCAGTTCACAGAGTTGAGCCTGATATTTCATGGACATACTCTAAGCACCAGCTGTGTGTGTGTGTGTAATGTTAAAAATATCAAAGGAAAACTATCAGAATGGTTTTGCTTGACAAATTTAATTTGCTAACTTAACATTTAAATGTTTATTTACTTCCAAGGATCTAGGAACATATCAATAGGCTAAATCATTTTATTATTGTTTTATTATTTTAATATAGAAAAATAAATATGGATAAGATGCAGGTTACAAGCATGTCCACTGAAAACATGCTTTCATATTTAAAATAAATAAAAATATGTGTGATACAATTTAATACTTTTTCATAGAAAATATTTTATCACCTTCCATTGTATTTTGGACACTTATAAAGATGAAAGTGGATTTTTTTTTGCAGTGTATTTAATAACAAGATCAATTTGGTCAGCATTCCAACATATTATGCAGCATTTCCGCATTTCCCAGCTACTGCTACTGTGATATTCCGCTTGGAATTCAGTTTCAATCAAATAAATGGTGAATCAGTTGCAATGTCCCCATACCAGTCTTGCCAGCTGGAAAGGTACATTTTAAAGCAATAAGTTAATGGCTATTTAGAATTCTACCAGCCTATCTATCCTTAACACAATTGCATACATATATCAGAATAATTTTTAAAAAGTCATCTCATGTAAGTCTTTCAAAGAGAGCCTTTTATAATTATATTTCAGATTCTGCAGGTCACGTATTTTTCAGGCAGTAGAGAGAGGAGTTTTTGTTGTTGTTGTTGTTGTTGTTGTTTTTGAATAATTGTTAACTCGAAGTAAATGAAGCTGTAGATGGAATGGGGCCCCCAGAGGAGCACCTGACTCACTGTAGCTAATTTCAACAACCTCCTTTACTCTTTTTCTTTTTGAAACATGATTCAACTGACAATCTTAAAGGAGTGTATGTGCATACACTAAAAAACAAAATTGGAATTTTACATTTATGCATAAGGGTAGTATGGGGTAATAAATGAGAATATTTGCTCTCTTGGCATGTTTTAAAGCTCTTCAGTTCATTTCTGGGCATTCTGACATGTAGAAGGAAACCTATAAAGGGATTCAGAATAAGAGGCTATTAATTAAGAAAATGGCCTAAGATGGAGAATTCTAGGAAAAATGACAGGACAAACTTAAAAGGCATTAATAAATTCTGTTTGAATTACTTTAACATGTTCAAGCTGAATACTCGAATCAAGTAGAAAGTGTTTGTTACTGTATGTTGCATGCATATTATTGCATAATGGGCTTGGCATTTTCTTTGATATAGAAAGTGAGACTTGGCATATTGGGACAATAGATTTGTCAGTTGGGAACTGGAATTACCAGATTTTGACAAGTTTGTTGTTAGGTACAACATAGTCTCTTTCTATAGGGAAAATTACTTAGAATGCTATCATAACATTTTTAGGAACATATTCTGAGAAGAATAATTATCACCATCAAACCCCTGTAGGGCAAAAGACCCTGAGAAAAGCTTGGATTTTTACCTCATTTAAGGTCTTGGTAAGATGAATTAGTATGGAGGGCCAGAAAATTTCTTTTCATCTTCTTTCTCTTTTTGAGAGAAGAATGCATTTTGACCTTGGTTTGTTGTGGGGGGGTCTGTGGGTTAGACCATAGACTATGAAATCCAGACCCTGGGTTTGCATCCCACCTCCAGCCTTCACCAAGTATGAGAATGTGAGTTAGTTGCGGAGCCCCTCTATGTGTGAAGTTCTTAAAGAGTTTCTGATACATAATAAGCACTCAGCAAATGTTCACTGGTATTATTGGTAGAAACGGCTGGCCCAGTCAGCCCAAGACGCTAAAAAGCTTTAGAGATTCAGCACCTGCTGGGAGAAGAGCAGCAGAGAGACTCAAAGAGCAGAGCCAGCTGGCTCAGCAGTGAGAGCCCTCTGCAAGTTGATGCTTTTGCTTTGCTCAGCTCTGCTTAGAGGCTAAGAAGAAAACCTCTTAAACTCCTGAGGTTGTGTCTTGGATGAAGCAACCTTTCTCAAGCCATCGTTCAGGCCCTAACTAAGCAGATTCAAGATTTGAGCCTCTCTTAGGTAACTCAATTTATGGGGTTAAGTATGTAACTCAATAGACAGGTAAAAAATGTGATGTACCAGTGTTTAGTCATTTATAATTCTAACTGCTTGAGATGATTATGCAGTTTGAAATGCCACGGGATGTGGGAAGCAGGGTGTGAGTCAGTGAAGATTCAGGTCCTCTTGCTCTTTCATTTGGAAAACCTCCTTGGTTTATCCTCCCACTGTAGGACCTCTTGAACCTGTTTTTTGCAATTATCCCAGAGGAGTGGTAGTGGGCTAGAATTCTAGGTATTGAAACAGCTATTAAACATCATACTGCTTTTTAGCATTCTTTACACCCAGACACTAGTGCTAGGCACTAGTGACACAAAGATAGTTAAATAAGCCCCCTAGTTCTTAGGAACCTGAGTCTGCTTGCATAGGGGACTAGTAAACTGATGAATCCAATGCAAAGTGATAGTATTATAGTCAAAGCACAGTCAAAGCATCACTAGACACAGTGAAGAGACCAGCCCTGCCTGGGACAGTTGGGACATTTTTATTGAGGAGGGCACTGGGGCCAATCCTCAGAGGATTAGTAGAATTTTTCCCATGGACAAAGCCATGTATGGAAGCACATGGGGGAAGAGTTTCAGAAACTGAAGGACATTCTATTCAAAGGAAACAGTTTGCACAAAATACATTTGGTATTTAGGTTACTGTGTTCCACAAAGGTTTTATAAGTAGTACTAGAATATATGCATATGTAATCTGCAATGCCCTGAACTGGCTATAGACATATCTTTCTGTCATGAAGGAGTATAGACTAGAGAGTAGATAGCTATGAAAGGTGACTGTGATGTAACATATGTGCTGTAACAGTTGGTGGAATTAGGGATCCACCAAGCAGAGTCTCAGGATCCAGTGGGGACCCATGGTAAATGTAGTGCTCAATCCAGAGGGGCTTAGAGAATGAGTGGAATCCCCCAGGACAGAGGAAGGGGTGTGTGTGAAGGCGTGAAGGCAAATCGCATGCACTGCAATGAACAGGAAAACAGTGGGAGTGGAGAACAGTATTTGAGCAGAGAAGTGCAGAGGGGGACTGGGGAGAGAATAGGATAATGCTTAGCTTCATAAGACATGCAGCAATAGTGAGGAAGATGGATTGACAAAGGCCACTACTGGAGGCAGGGAGGTATTAATTTATTTTAAGCATTTGGCAAGATATAATAGAGGCCTGAGTTGAGTTGGGGCAGTAATAGCAGGGATGGAAAATTGATTTAGAATCAAGATATTTTAAAAGGTGGTCTAGCCAGAACCTAGTAACCAATTAACAAGGAGAAGTTAGGGAGAGGGATGGAGGACCTCCAAGTTTCTTCCTTGGCCAACTAAGTTCTATTTACCATTCAAGGAACAGAGGATGGGGCAGATACTCATGGGACAAGTTAAAGAGCTTATACATAGGTGGGTTTGGGGGTGCCTATGCGACATCCTAGTGGAGGATCCATGAAGAAGTGAAGACATGGGAACTAGGGAGAAGTGTCCATATTTACTAAAATCATAAGTGGGTAAGATTTCCTAGGTCAAATGTCCTTGTTCAGCATAATACCGGTGATTACACTGTTCCAAAGTATAGACACCCTGAGGTTGTATTAGTTAGAGGTGTACAACATAAGGATTTGATATATGTGTATACTGCAAAACGATCACCACAATAAGTTAACCTCCATCATCATTTTAAAAAAATTATTATTTGCTATAACCTGACCAAATATTAGGAAGCCCTATGCTAGGGGAACCATGGTAAAAGACAGAAGATAATTGGGAATGACCCTCAAGGAGCATTCATTTTTAAGGGGTGCAGAGAAAAGGAGCCAGCAATAGCAGCTAAAGAGGAACAGAAAGACAGAAGAGAATCAAGAGCTTTTCTAAGGAAATATAGCCCGTAGGTTCATCCACAGCAGAGAGACCCAGAACAAAATCACAGTCTTTGTATTTGGTGCTTTTATCAAAAGATATTTATCAAGTAGTAGAAACTCAGTGGCAGTGGCTAGAAAAGTGACTAGAGAAATGAGGGGCACTAAACATCGATTCCATTCAAGGGTATCTGTTGGTTGTGAATGAAAAGTGAGAATAAGTACCCTAGCTACTGAGAATGAGACAAACGTCAGAGAGGTTCGGTTTTTTTTTCACTTATGCACTGAGGTGTGGCCTAATCCAAAATCCTTAGTTAGATTTCAAACTCCCCGAAGATGTTATCATGTTTCCTACAGCACTGGGCATAGTCCAGTTGCTAATTCAGGACATGAATATTTACACATTGATGTTTGTCACAGAATTATTCAAATGTTAATTGTATTTGCACCCATTTCAATGTCATTTCAATAAATTTGCAAATATGTGTATACATATTTCATAAGGGGAGAAAGCAGGTTAGTGGTTAGCAGTGATGAATCTATTAAAAATATTGTGATTCAATTATCCTCTTTCTCTGGAGGTTTCCTTTTTATCTAGACTTATTTTAAAATGTGACAAGATATTTTGTGCCCACTTTTTTCTGCACAATGGTCTTTTCCCTACATTCATCTTTTAAACTAACATTTTCTTCACCACAGTGCTTGAATCATATGTTTTCCTTCTGTTGTCTTTTCAACTCTTTTTTTTGGTAGAATATAGTGGTACTTGGAGTTGGGTCACATTCTCAAATACTAAACAAACATACTAATTAGGCTTAAGCATTAAATCAACTCTTTTGGGCAACAACTTGTTGATCAAAAGTACCACCCTGCCATGATTGTTTAAATAGAAAGGCATATGGTATAGTGGGTAAAGCATGCCCCCTCCAACACATAGTCCATGTTTAATCTGTACTAGAATGTCTTAAACTCAAAAAAAGTATTAGAACTGATTACAGATCATAGAAAATGGACTCTATTTTCAACTCTCATTTTTAATTTAAAGTTGTAACAAATCCAGTAGGATTTCCACACTTTTATGTAAAGACACCATATGGGCATGATAAAAAAGAGATCTTTAAATCGGAAAATATGCCCTTTAAAATAATGAAAACAATAGAACAATTTGATGAACTGATTGAACACATATCAGAAGCCTCCCTTTCGTAGAAGTTTGAAAGTAGTCATTAATCTGCAGTGTATTCTGTTTGCATTTTTCTGAAGTGAAAAGGGGGTTGACATTAAAAGATGTTTAGATCTCAAAAAAAAAAAAAAAAGACTGATTATCTCAGCTAAAGTCCATTTTATGCCAAGCTTTCTCAACAGCGTGCAACAAGTGAAGTTCCATGTCTGGGAGTTACACTATGTGTGTACATGAGATATACATCTTCCATATTAGCTCATTATTTTAAGAATGCTGTCTACAGCCATGCTACCCTAACAAACCCAATCCCATCTGATCTCAAATGTTAAGTAGGGTCGGGCCTGGTTAGTACTTGGATGGGAAATCACCTAGGAAGACCAGGTGCTATTTTTTTTTTTTTTTAAAGAATGCTGTGACAAATGGTTTTATTTTCCCCAGCTAACTTCCAGTTATTGTAACTTGTACCATCTAGCCTAACCTGATTCACTAGTGTGTTTTTCAGACTTACACAATTTGTCACTTTCCTTCAGGGACAGGAAATGTGATTTTATTAATTCTATTACCTTGTTTTAAATCAGATACTTGAAAAACATATTTCAAACTAGCCCTGTGCAATAGAACCAGAAGGCTGTCAGTTAAAGTCATGTATCAATTTTAATATAAAACCTCAGATTTCACAGATCTTATAATATCTGAGCTGTGAATATTTGCTTCAGGCATCAGCTTGGCATTTTAAAAAAATATCTTTAAAACCACATGGACATTTCACTTTGCCAGAATAACTACTTCTCATACTTCTCATATAATGCTTTAAAATATCAAACTTTAACTAAAACATCTAATTTTGTCACATTCCAGTAGTCAGAACTCTTTTTTTGTTTAGTGAGTTCATTTTTCCTTCTTTCCAATCTAGGCTAGAACATACTTGTCACTCATTTTGTATCAATTGGTTCATTGATTAAGGTAGTCTAGAAGCACAAAAACCATTTTTTCTCTTAGAATTTTTACTTAAGATTTTCACTCTGGGAAATTAAAGAGTGGTGGTAGGTAAGGACCAGAGAAAGTGGTGGTGGGTGAAAAGAAAGATGTTCAATTGGAAGGTGAGAGAGTTAATAAAATTTAAAGTGTGTGGCAATAGTGTTTATTCTGATGAGACAGATATATGTTTTCTTTTGGAAATACTCTGTATTTTATATTTACACATTTTTGGTATTATTAGCTATTTTTGTACATAATATTCATGATTAATGTCTGTATACCCCCCCCCCCCCATAATTTACAAAGTTTCCTCAGGTAAACTCCTTGAGATCCAGAGGCATGTATGTATTTCCCTGACACTTCTCAAAGATTTGAATATGTTCAAACCAATAATTTGTTGAGCCTTTAGGTATCTGTAAGATTTTTAAATACAATATCACACCCACAAACACAGAACTATTACACTTGGTACTTTTCAGTAGAGGCTTTAAGAAAGAGGTACAGGGCTTGGCATCAGATCCAGTTTTGTTCCCCCCAAAGTAAAATCATTTCCAAATAAAGTAAGGGAAGATATTTCTGAGAAGTTTCTGAGTCACTTTTAGAGTGTGTCTACAGCTGAAGGACCCATAACTTTCTGTTGTCTTTCCAAGGGAACTTTTTACTTAGGAAATGCTTAACTGATGACAGCACCAGCCAAGAACCTCCTGGACTCACCAGCCAGAGTAACCCATTAAAGGGATGAGCAAGGGAATTGTTCAGGGACCTCACTATTTCCTCTCTCCAGGACTAGTCTAGCCTCTTAATCTTTTCAACACTTTAATTACCCAGGGACTTGCACATTATATTACATCATATTCAAGTTTTCAAACAATAAGTTTCCTAGTATTTGTAACCCTATAATAAATCAATGTTCTACTCCCGAAAAACACCCCTAGTGAAATGATACCTCCTATTTTAAAAAGTTAAAATAAATATCTTAATTTGTTAAATACTTATTTAGAGGAAGTTGGATTTGACCATCTGTTACCACATAGTTAAGGAGTAATGTAGTAAATATAATATAAGAACATAAATCAACTTTCCATTCATTCAACTCATTAATCATGTGGTCTAATGTGACCACACAGCATCATTCACACTTTAAGTTTGTATTATGGTGGTAAAGGTTAATCCTGAGACACTTCATTTATTTTTGATCGCTAAATGGAAAACTAAAATAAAATTTAATATGTGTTCTTTAAATTCATTGCGGTAGAGAAAATATGCAAATTCATGTGAGATACAAAATGAGATGAAATGCAGTTTGTGCACATGAGAATCCAGAAGCAGGTGGCTCTTTGCTCTAACTCTAGCAAATTTTTAAAATCTGCTTTTTGAAGAACTCAGAGTCTAAGAGTCTCCCCTGCCAATAGTTTTGACTGGAACATACTGTACTACCAGGCTTACCTACTCCTTGATTGAAAACAAGAGATTCTCAACCATTTTCATGGGAACAGGAAACCATTAATTAGTTATCTATGTTAAAATCAATTAAAACTAAATAGTTAAAAATAATTACTTTATTCAACAATTATCTGTTAAATGCTCACTTTGTGTCAGGCATCATGCTATGAGGAAAAAAGACAATGGGGGAACATTCTCGTCATATTTCCTGTTCTAATGTATCTTACAGTTGTAAAGGTCACGTTAGTCTGAACATTCAAGTGATATTTGGAAAAAAAAAACTTACTAAAGACCTTGTTTCTTTAAAATGCATATGTGAGATTTTAACCAAACAAATATGAGATTTTTTTCCTGCATCTTTTGTCTATAAATGTTTATTTTTTTCTTTTAACTACACATATCCATGTCAACAGAGAAAAGTATCGGTTATGTAGCCAAACTGTCTTTATTTTCCTTTTCCTGTTTACTTATAGATTGAAGAAAGAAGTGAGAATTTTTTCTGTTGTCTTAACACACTCCTCATTACCATTTGCAAATTTAAGTTAGTCCAAAATAAGAAAACAATCTTTTCACTTCTACCAGAAAAGCTTACTCTGTAAAGACTGAGTCAGTACTTTCAGCACCCTCTGGTAAGCCAGGTGCTCGTTCACATCCACAGCTGACACACAGTGGTCCTAGCAGTCTGCACACTCATCCTGCAAAGGTTTCCACTCAGTTTTGAAAACTGTTAGTGTTTGTCATTGGGCAGATTGTTCCATTTTCAAATTGGGAGTTCACACATTCTGAGTGAAATCCCACCCCACTATTAAATAGGACTATTTAAACAAAATGGATGTATTATTTTAAAGTATGTTGTTATTTTCATTGACTAATTCATACTATTTTCCTTGACTTATAAACATAGGAAATCTTAAGGACTAGTTATCTAACCAGATTGGACTTTACTTTTCTCTTCTTGTTTACTCACAGATTGAGAAAATAAGATGTTAGACTACAGAATAATAATTAAGATTCTTAGATTCCTTAGAAATGGAAGAAAACTAGGTAGGATCCTTTACAGGATATATAGACTGTTATAAAATATCATTTTTAATACATAGAAAATAAGTTATGGCACATATGTTTTCCACAAAATGGTCAAAAGATACCCATTTCATTTTTTAGTTAAAACAATTATTTACAAGGTTAGAAATTTTCAAATAGCTCCCCCTCTCATAAAGATATGTGCATTGTGTGCACATAGCATTTGTGTTTAATATCTAATTGATTGGTTAGAAATGATGAAGAATTGAGTCATACTGAAACATTTTTTCTTCATTCAATACAATAGTATTTGCATACATCTAAAGAATAACAACATGAACGTATTTGAAATTTATTCCTATTACAGTTAATAAGTGGTATATATAAATGAATGGGATGACTTCTTGACAGCAGTTCTAAAGGCCTGAGTGTGGTATAGAAGGTATAAGGGGATTTCTCAATCTTTGTAAAATGGATCCTTTTAAAAGAAAAACAATTACTGGACCCTTAGAACTGACAAATTATTTTTGTAATGCACATTTGCAACATAATAAACATGTTAAACTTGTACATATGCAAACCTGGTTATAAATTCCTTACACTCATAGCCCTTGAACAACCATAAAATCAAAACAAATTAACAATCAAATACAGGCTACAGAATCAATTAAAATCAAATTAACAAAACTAATTTAATGTGGCAAAACATGTTGTTTGGCTGAAATTAAATTACCACTTGAAATATGAAAATAGTATCGACTGCTATGGCAACAGGGCTTTAGATTTTAGCATGCCTATATATTTCAAGTTCCAGGTGATAGTTTTCTGTTAGAACACAGTAAAGACTTTTTTTCTGGTGGATTTACTTGTTACAAGTAAATTATTTACTTATTAAGGTCACCCTAATAGTTATCTTTAGGATACGCAGCTGTTGCAAAAGAGGTTATATCAATTTTTATATATTGTCATCTGAATAAAAATCATCAAATCAAATCCATTCCTATAAAGAATTTGCAAATTATTAAAAATATGTCCAAGCACTCCCCCAGCCCCACTCCCAATGACCATGGACACAAGTTCAAAACTAGAAGATAGTAAAATTTGTTCTAAACCCTAACTAATATGGAAGGGTAGTCTGTAATAATAGCACAAAGACTTGAAATTCAGAGTTATATTATAAATTATTTAAATGCACAGTTTTATTTCCTACATAATATTTTGTAGTTTCACTACTAATCCACATTATTCTTTTGTGCAAATTAGAAAAGGGTGCCCTTCCTAGCAGCCACTGATGGTGCTCATGGCTTAGCCACAGGACAGCCAGGATTTCAGCCCTGGCTTTGTGCCTTCATGCTATGACAATCTGCACAATTGTGCATGGCAGATCCAGTATATTAAAAAGTTAAGGAAGCAAGTTTCATCTTCTTTATTTCATTTTCCAAAGAAAGAAATCCTGACTCTCATATTGACTCATTAGCTAAGTTAAACCTTTTTGTAATGTCATATTTACTCAGTTAACTAAAGTGAATGCACTGGGAGATAGTCTATGCAGTTTTTCTCTGGAAATTATTCCTTTTTATTTGAGATAAAAAATCTTAATCTTAAATAAAAGACACCGTCTACACATGAGTTCCATTTTCATTCATTTCACTTAATTTCATTCCATTCTTCTCATTTTTTTCCATTTGACATAATTGACCAAGTAGGCTAACCCTAATTTTAAATCCACCAAAACCTTCTTTATTAGATTTATTAATTGAAAAAGCTATTTCCCTGATATATGAGATATTGTGATTTATAAAATATATATATTGGGTCATTCAGTTACCGAAATATATTTCTCATATATATTTGGTCTTCATATATGGTTCCTGGCTTGCAGCTCCTAAAACTCTTGGAATTTCCTGCAATAAGAGCTATAAAGGTACCTTTTGTTATATTAATGAGATGACTTTGGAAAACCATAGATAACCTAAGGATGGGGGCTGGTTACCAGAAGGACTAACTATGTGATTAGAGATTTGAAACTTTCAGCTCAACCTCCTGGGAGGGGAGAGAGGCTGGAGATTGAATCATTTAACAACCAGTGATCTAATCAGACATGCCTCTGTAATGAAGCCTCTTTAAAAACTCAAAAGGATGGGGTTCTAAGAGCTTCCAGATTGGTGAACAGGTGAAGATTTGGGGAGCGTGGAAATTTTGAAGAGAGCTTGGAAGCTCCACGACTCTTTTCACATAACTTGCCCTCTGCATCTCTTCTGTTGATTTCCTTCTGTTTTTTTTTTTAATCATATGTTTTTAAAAATAAACCAGAATATCAGTAAGTAAATGTTACTCTGAGTTCTGTGAACAGCTCTAGTAAATTAATCAAACCCAAGAAGGGGGTTGTGGGAACCTCTGGTTTATAAACAGTTGATTAGAAGTACAGGTGACAACCTGGAGCTTGGACTGTTGTCTAAAGTTGGGGAACGGGACAGTTTTGTAGGACTGAGCCCTTAAGTTGTAGAATTTGATACTATCTCTCGGTAAACAGTCTCAAAATTAAATTGTAGTATTACAGTTGAATGTAGGATATTCAGCTGTGTCCAAGCAGTGCTAGTTGGTATAGGGGAACCCCTTTCCCCATATTAGAACTGGTGATCAGAACCACTAAGTTACTATATGACTGGGACTAAAAAGAAATATTTTTACTATGTTCTAAGTCATTGTTTTTTCACCAGCAATATAAGGATCCCCTCCCCCCCCCACCACCCCTTGCTCTTAGTTTAAATGAAGTATTTTTTTATATAGCTAGAGCATTTCAAATAAGAATACATCATGGAAAATTATGTAAGACTTATCTTAAATATTACTCACTGAACTTTTAAATGCTATTTACAGGTTATTTCTCAATGTGCAAATCCTTGAAAAATCCATTTGTGTTGCTGTACCAGGATCCCAATGCTTTGAGTCCGTCTGCCTGTGTGCACTGGCCCAAAGAAATGCAGGAGCAGGAGATTGTAGTACAGAAAGAAAAATCGTTTAATATTGAACGGGCTAATCCAGAGACAGGGAGCTAACGCTTAAGACCTGACTCTCTGATGGACTGTAGGTTACAAATTATATAGGGCAAAATCACAAGACACTATGGGTTAGGGGGTTTGAGGTTGTGGTGGGACTGATTGGTCAAGCTGAGGTAATAAATCATTTCTTCAGGCCTTGAGGACAGTTCTGAGGTCTGCTCTGACATTCCTCTGTCTGGTTTTATGAGACAATAGCTAAGGGGTTATTCCACCTTAGAGCTCAAGAGCTGAAACATAAATTAGGTCAGTATTTTATGGTTAGCCTTCCAGAGGTCCAGTCCTTGTGACTGTTAGTCAGGTCCAGGCTACCATTTTCTGCTGCCTCAAGAGTTGCTGATTACTAATTATGGGGGCAGTGGAATGGGGAAGGCTAGGTCTCTGAGTTGGAGAGTGAGTTAGAGAGAGAGAGAGAGAGAGAGAGAGAGAGAGAGAGAGAGAGAGAGAGATTGCTACAGCTAGGATTTAAAGCAAAAGTAACAGGACCCTTGGTTTCATTCCCATCTTGCTCTAGCCCAGAGAGACGGAAGAAAGAGAAATTTATCAAGAACCTGTGGCAGGGAACTCTGAGATGACACCTTGAGGTAGCAATTAAAAAGCTCAGGAGGATTTAGGGTTTCAAGAACCTGACTGTATTTCAGTATTTATTGTTGTTATTTAATATTTAAAATCTTTGACAGGTATATTCTTAACAAAAACACAATATATAGAAGATAGGGCAATGAAACTATTCCATTATGTGTGTATAAGAGAGAGAAAGAGAGAAGCCATTCCATTTTGCTTGTGTGCACGCACATACCTACGCATTCTGCAGAGCAGCTTTACATCTGAGGATCAGGGTCTGATTTATGGAAACAGATAATTGCTGTATGCGATTGTGAGCTTGTATAGTAAATCCTCTTAGCATCATTCCCAGCAGAATTATGCAGAGACAATTTTACTGAGTGTATTATGGCCATTTATCACAGAGTAAATCTTTGCCAGGTCCCTGCAGAAGGAATGGAGTACTGGGAGCTGCTTTCTACCTAAGAGTTAAAACCTTGAGTGTATCCCTAATACCTCAATTTGCATGCATAATGACTTCCACTAGGCAAGCTTAAGGCAGGTACTTTTTGTGCTACCTTCTGATGTTTGCATACGTTCATTCAAGCTGCCTTAAGGTCATCTAAGCATATCAAAGCAAAAGTTATGGAGAGTGATCCTCAAAACTCTAACAATGAGTGAAATCTTAAATGGATAATTTCTGAAATTCCAGAGTGCAAACCAACCCCATGCTTCATCCCTGTCATCTCCTGTGTGATAGATCATTTTGGAGGACAAATAAACTGGGGAACAGATGAAGAAGGCATATTTCTGCTCTATCTCCTTCCCCCTCAGCCACGGGAGGCTGATAGAAGTACACTTAGCACAATTTATCACTCACACTATTTTCAGGGACATTACTGGAAGTCATTCATAAAAAACTAAAATTTTTCTTCCAACTAGGGACGTAGAAGCTTCCCATTCCTGTCATTCTCCTGGGAGAGACTAGAGGAATTAAAGAATGGAAATTAATGAATTCCTTAAATATTTGGAGTCTCTACTGTGTTTTGTACACATACTTGGAGGCTAGTGGTGCTGTGCTTCCCCTCCTTATCTCCCATATTCTGCATCTGGAATGATCCTGGTTTCACTGTAAGTCTCCGGTTCTGTGATAACTTTAGAGTTGAGAATCTAGACCTCTTGTGCACCTACTGTTAATGATAACGTTTATGATTGTTCCTTCACTACTAAATATTTTTTCCACCCAATATATAAGCCTCTAGTGATGATACCATTTTCAAATCAATGCTCACTCTAGTAAAAAAGTGTTTGCCATTTTTAAATTTTTGGCAAGCTATTTTCTAAACAGGCCCACAAAGATTCTAGGGTTGCCCTTAGAATGTTCAAAAGAATATTTTCATCAACCATGTCCACTGTTAGCTAGTCTTTTCTTTTGGAAGGAAGAGGAAAGTTCAGTTTGGTAATATCAATTCATGGGAGATTAATTTAACGAAAAGCACAGCCATAGCAGGACAGACATATCATGGCAGTCTGACATCAATCACTGTCTACACACCTTCATTACCACTTCACCAGCAAGGTGTTTGAGACCCTTCTGTCTAATGTTCTGCTTCTGGCCATCTCTACTTCTTCCTGGAGGGAGGTAGAGTAGTAAATTCTTATTTCTCTCCCATTATCAACTGACCATTTATTTCAAAATTTTCCTTTCTAAATCTCAAGTGAAAGAATGTGTTTGTCCTACCAAATGGATATTGACTCTGGTGAGGCTAGGCTTTTATACCGAGTCATCACCCAGATTTCTGGTCAACCTAAGGGATAGCAATCAGGTGCCCCTTCTTTGTCCAGTTCATTACGTCTGAAGGTTGAAACATGGAACAGAACATGAGCCCTTGCACCAATTACTGCCTAGGGCTACTTCTTCCAGCAGGGTATGTGGGCAAGGCCAGTGTCATCAGAGAGTACATTAGATGTGGCAAGTACCATGACTGACCCCTCCAGTATAATGTCAGGCCATAAGAGGATTATTTACATAGACAACATATAATTAGCTTGTGTTTCTAATTCAGTTTCTAAGACTATTTCTAATGTTTGCATACAGATTTATAATGTTGAGGATATGACTAATGTTTTTCACAAAAATTTGACTGAAAAACAAATTCTTCTACATAAGTCTTTAATCTAGTATTTTACTTTTCATGAGCTTAGATTCTGGTGGCACATGGATAATAATAGGAAAAATAGTAATAATTTACAAGAACTGAAATATGTGTTTAGCCTTTAGGGAATATTAGCTAAGGCTGGATAGTGGCCAGTAGAAAAATTTAAAAAGAGGACTCTATCAATTGGGCAGGCATAGTAACAGAGAAACAAAAAAAAATTATTTTGGGTGGCACCCTGATGATAGAAAAAGGGGACCATGTAGCTATCAAAAAGAAAAATTATTCAGTAGACACAGTAATTACCTTAGTGCCTATTCTTTTATGAAATATATAACCAGCTGGAAACTCAACTGGCAATTAGAGAGGGAAAAAAATAAATATTTGTGTTCAACTGTATCATTTTTGGAGGCAAATATTTACAGTGCTCAGCAATGAATATTCCTTATGAACTATGCCTCCCCTCCCCCCCCCCTATTTAGTTTAGCTATGTTTAGGCAACACAAATGAAACAGTTTACATGTGTTATGAGGATATCTGAACTGTGGACTGAAAAGGAAAGGCTGTCCGCCTATTATTTTGCTTGCGTATTACTTGTTTAATGTCAGGAATCCTGGTTTCAAGTTATCTCATTGTCTTCTCATCTCCCTGCATCCATCACCCAGGTGGGTTGCATGAAACACACAGATTCTTGTTGTTGTTCAGCTTGGCTGGTAACTAGGAACACACTGATATCAGAATCTGTGTGTGGGTCAAATGCCTCACATTTACAAAAGCCAGATCCACCTTGGATTAGCGTTGGTTTAATGTATAAGAATTGTATTTAATAACTTTAATTTTAATGTGCTTATTTAAAGACATCTATTTTTTCTCATTGTATGCAGCAGTATATGAGGTGCCATGACAACTGAGGTACAATGGTTAGGTAACAAAGGCGTAGAGAATGTGAACAGACTTCATCTGTGTTCTTATGACATTGAGAATTTTATTTCGTTGTAGTCCAAACCACATGGATTATGTAATAAACATATTTATAGAATGCCATTACATACTTTCTGCTTTGATTAGTAAATCCATGATAGATTCCTAGATAGCATTTTTTAGCCTCCAGGAGCTTTTGATCAAATTGTGGAGAAAGGCAATCATAAAAATCACAATTACCATGGCAATGAATGTTAATTGCATGTTTGATGCTTAACATGTATTTTTAATCATTGTACATTATATAATGTACAATGTATTGTAAATTATTGTTTCATTTTCACAAAGAAATTGAGTCAGGGAGGTTATATGACAAGCTTAAGTAAACAGATATAGGATCCAAATTCAGGTTATCTGAGTTTAAATCCACACTCTGCTATATCATGTTAAATAAATAAAATGATAAAATAATAAATAAGACTTATATAGGTAATCAGTCTAGAAATTTAGAGAAAGATCAACTCAAGAGGCTACTAGTTCTATAATTGCTTGATAGCCTTTATAAGAGATAGTGCAAGAATACCTATATACACATACATGATGACCATACACATATACATATAAACACATGCATATGCAGATATACATATGAGCAATAATATACACATACGTATACATTATATGTATATATATTTATGTTATATATATAATAGAGAGAAAAACCAAAATTAAACTCCTAGGAATTTATAGTCTAAGAAGAAATATAGGACATAGCGTGAAGAAATGATGCATTTATTGGAACTGACACATACACAAGTACTGAATCTCACCAACTATAACTGCATGCTTTGCCATCAGATAGAAGAGGCTGCCATAGGCACCTCTCTTTGTCACTGTTGCTATTCCATGGCAGAGCTGTTCCATAGGATAATAAATGTAAGTGCATGCATTAGGTTGACATATAAGGGTAGAAAGATTTTTTTTCTTGTTTTGCTCAGGAAGGAAGTTACATCTTGTGCTTGGCGGTCTCAAAGAAAAGTACAAGAGTAGTACAAGGGTTGACTAATCTCTGCAGACTGGGAGGTTTGTCACCAAAAGCAGCAGAAAAACAGAAGCAAGATTTGGATCTCTTTCCTTGTGTTGAAGCAACAGTATTTCTCCAATGCATTGAATCAAGACTCTATAAATTTTGTTTAGAATACATTGTTTTTCCATTGCCAGCATGGTTTTATTCATTTATTCATATTATTTTTATATATTACATAATATTATTTATGTTACATTTGTTATTTCTTATTCATTTACCATGGATTCTTTTATTTATTCATTCATTCAACAAATATTTATGAAAGTCTACCTTGAGTGCAAGATAATGGTGTATATTTCACTGATAGTACTCACCTTATTGCTAATGTTTATTCTGACATTCCTGAAGGGAATTCTTTCTTGATAAGATAACCATTCAAAGGTCAAGGGTTCTACTGTGGTTTTAATAACATGCAGTTTTGAGATTTTAAAACCAGGAATCAAAAGGAAAATAAAAAAATTTCCTCTTAATATAATTTCTCACTCTACCTTTGGGTACTCAAAAACATCAACGTGGTGATAAGAAAGACTGCATATTCTTTTCCTGGAAATGGGAATTTTGTTATAATAGTCTGGCTATGTATGTAGCCTTTAGTGTCTTAATCATAATACAAAGTTATAGTTATAAAGGACTGTGTTTGGTTTTCTTATGTTATTCATAAATTGATGATGATGCAAAACTAGCAGCTTCTGATTGTTTCTTTGCTGACATTATAAATTCATAGCTTCCTAAATTGACTCCTTTGAATAGAAAAATAAATTTTAATAAAAATCTGATGTTTTGTTAATAATCAATTTCAAAGCATCAAACATAGGGATCAATACAGTTCAGAGTGTGGTTTCTATACGATTGGGCCTAGGTTCAGAAATCAGTACTCAAGTAAGAGAGAACAGAAGGAGGAAAAATTGCATTCTGTGTTTCTGGAAATTGTCAGTTGTGACTGGTCATACCTATTTGGAGTATTTAAGTGTCAAGGAAGCTAGAAACCTGGAAATTGCTGTTCTGAATTTGAGTTCAAAATGACAGCTATTTCCAGAGTATAAGAGCAAAGTTGTTCAATGCCCACCAACACTAGCCTTCATAAAAGTAGTCATTTTGTTTGTTTCTTCTCCTACGATAGAAGCACTTAGCTAAACTCCAGTGACAGAAAAAGGCGTAGTTGAAATTGTGGTCATGTATAAAAATATCTCATCTAAAATTACATGTTTTATAACTCAAGTTAAATCACCTATGGTAGTGAGTTTTGGAAAACAGAGGGTGGGATAGATGTCATACCCTAACTTCTATAACTGAAGGAAATTACAAGTTTTATATAAATTTGGAGAGGTTAGAAAATAAGCTGTTAACACATAAATGAAGTACTACCAAGGAAAATATTTCGATTAGCAAGGAGTTGAAAATCAGGAATATTTTGCAATTGACTGAAAAAGAAATGGCTTGAATGAATAGTTCTTGTAGAATAGTAGCATAGAAGGAAGCTGAGAGATCACCCCTCAATCCCATTCTATGGTTGAGGAAATTGTGACAGCAGAAATCATGAGGCTGAATCAAGGGTTGATGCTGATCTTCAATGCAAGGCCAGAACAACTTGTCGGTTTCTTTCTACTAATGACTTTTTAAGTTAGAACTTATTATTATAAATTAGAACTCAGTAGACATGAGATTAAAAGCAAGTATAAAGCATGAAAATTTAGAATTTTTACTTAAACTCTACATAGTTAAACTTTCTCTAAAAAAAAATACTTTCTTTGAAAAAATCACCAATATCCTCCCATGATTTGAATGTGAAAGGCAGAAGGGTCTTTTGTGAGGCAAATCTTACACATGCAAGGCCAAGATTAGGAAAGTTCTGATATATCCTGAGCAAATAGTTTTCCAGAATACTGGTATAAAAAATAGACAAAGATGCATTTTGGGAATTTATTCCAGCTTGATTTTACACACAGGTCATGAAGGGAGTGAGAAAAAGCTCAGTTTGGTCCTAATTTATAGTCAGGTACCCCTAACAGACTGACAGATGCTGCTCAGAATCAATCCAGAACAAATTACATGTCAGATGGAGTCAAATGCTAAATCACAGCACTTCTCCTTGAAGGATTTTGGTAGGAGTGAGGCTGACCTGTAAGGTCTCAGAGCTTTCATCAATTGCACTGGTCTACCCAGAGTGACCTTCCTCAACTGGAACAGGCATCTCAGGATGAGTAAGGGAGTCAACTTTGGAGACCATGGCTGCCAGCTCAGCCTTCACCTAAGCCTTGGATTCAAAAAATCATTTGAGTCCATTAACCATTAACTCAGGCAAGCTAAATGAGTTAAACTGAGCACTACTAAATCCACAGCTGCCCTCCCAAGTTCTCTGCTGCATCAGCTAGTCATGATATTTTTAATTTGCACCATCTCGCAAGATGTGAGCTTTACAAAAATGAAACTCATTCTCTTGTTTGCAGAAACAGAAATCTAGAGACTACATGCAAGAGAGGAATATTATTTTGTAAAAGTTATTTTTATGGATTTGAATGAATTAGCAATGATGTACAAAATCACATATTTTTAATGGGGATCCTGTTAGGTAATGGAGAGTAAGAAAATATAACAAATGAAAGGATTTCATCAGGACATTGAGGATATGTTGGGTTCTAATTTTCCATGAAATTAATTGTATTTTATGTTGATACATTGTTCTGAAATTTAGATGTAATAAGATACCGATATTAATTTTGTATTTATTGTTATTATTCTTACCTACCAATATATTAATAAAGTGAGGAATTGTTAAGTTGTCTGAGAATATACATAAATCTGGCAGACAGCACTGACCAACGCCTTACCGGGCCTTATGTTTATAATATTCTAGTACTAATTTATAAGAACACCAAAAAATTTAAAGCGTTGTCTCTGCCATCCGAGCTAATAATTATAGGGAAAGATAAGAGATAGACAAGAAGAGTAGAGTAATAATTAGAAGCAGAATTGATTAAATACAGAATGAAGACATAGGATATAAATGTTAAAGCACATCTTCAGGGAAAAGAAGGGTAACAGGAGTTGGATTTTCTAAGGGAGATAGGAAGTGGAGAAGTAAGAGGATATGGGAAAAAAGGAGGAAGTCATGCAAGAACTGAATAGCTATACTAATTTGGTATCTGCTGAGGTTCTTTGGATGATAGAAACCATCCTTTTGTTTTTTCCTTTGTTAATATCTATTGTTCCCAAGTCCCCTGTTCTCATTTCCTCTTAAATCACCTGGGTTCACATTTTTGTCTTCTTACTTCACTAATATTTCATTTTCTGAGACCACTAACACCTTTTTCCTATTGAATCTAAAGGTCAATTCTTACATCTTGTCTTTTTAGACCTGTCTGCACTGTAGGACAACCCCCATCCCCACCCTATCTTCCATTGGCAAACTTTATTCACATACCTGGCTTCCAGGACAGCCCCTTCGCCTGGTTGCCATCCAAAGTCACCGATGACTTACTCCCAGTCTCCTTTTGCAGCCCTCATTCTACCCCTGACCTTTAATATTGGACTGTCTCAGAGCTAAGTGTTTGGTCCTCTCTTCCTCACATGCACCAACTCCCTCAGTGATTTCATCTGGACTCTTGATTTTAAATACCATGATATGCAGAGATAATTCTAAATTTATTTTCTGAGCCCAGACCACTCTCCCAAACTCTGTACTTACATATTAACTACTTTTTGATGCTTCAACCGAAATGCCCAACATATGTCCCAAACTGAACTCCTCATTTCCACCCATTAAAACTTGCTCTATCCTCAGCCTTTACATCCCAGTGGATGGCTACTCCATATTCCTGGTTTTAGCCTAAAAAGCCTTGGAAGCATTCTTGACTCTTTTTTTTTTCTCTCATCATCTATGTCTGGAAATGGTGTTGGCTCTTCCTTAAAAATGTTTCTAGTATCTGACCACATCTTGCCACTTCCACTGCTACCACCTTGTTTCATGCCACCATCATATCTCTCCTATAGCCTCCAAATAAGTCCCTATTTTTACTTTTTTTCACTAGTAACCTATTCTCAAAACAGAAGCCATTTTTTTTTTAAAAATGAAAGACCACCCTCTGCTCAAAACTCTCTACCGGTTTCCAGTTTCACTTAAAGTAAAGTGAGGACCTTCAAGGCCTATAATGATATAGAATCCTGTTACCTCTGCTTGCATTATCTAGAATCATCCTTCTCTCACACTCTGATAGATCCACAACAACCTCCATTTTTTCTCAAAACATCGGTGGTCTCTTGCTTCACAGCCTTTTCACTGGCTGTTTCCTGTGCCTGGGATGCTCTCCTCTAGGTATTACATGGCTCACTCACCTCCTTCAAGTTCCAGCTCAAGTATCATTCACCTCAGTGGGGCCTCCTCTAACTGCTCTATTTTAAATTGCTAACTACTTGCCAACTCCTAGCATTCTTACTTTTCTATCTCCCTGGTAAAATGCAAGCTCCATAAGACCAGTGATCCTTGCCTGTTTTGTTTAATGATAAAGAGTACATAGCATGTGCTCAGAAAATATTTGCTGAATGAATGAACAGAGACTGACCATGAATAACTTATAGTAAAGAGGATATTATTGGAAGCACATGCTGTGGGTCAAAGAATCTAAAGAAGAGTGATGATCTAGGCTTTGAGAAAGATGAACCCATCTCCCCAGGTCCCCACCATCAGGCTAAATGATGAGCTCCATTTGGATCTAAGTTCAAATTCTAGAAAGAGAGCTTCTGATTGGTGTAGGTTGATTACTGGCCTGATACTTGCCCAGGAGAGTGAGGGACAACTTGACAAATCATTGCATTAAAACTGGATATGGGGAAAAGTAAAGATCAATTCCTCACTTTAAAATCAGCATGCTGTTATGAAAAAAGGGAAATGAATAATGAGCAGGCAAGAACAACCTATTCAGTAGTCATTCCACCAACACTGAGCATAAACTATGTGTCACACATTGGGCTGCACAGAGCAGGGTGCATGGGAAGGACAAACAGTCTCATAAGCACTTATGTGTAATACCATAGCCTAACCTTCTATGGGGACATAAAAAAGCGAGTGACTGTCTTTCTGCAGAGAAGTAGGTGAATGTTTTCTAGAGGATATGGAGGTGTTTTATTAGAGAGATCTCAGTAGTCTCATCCTTCAGCCCTCTTACATCCAGTTGCTAAAGTGATGCTTAATTGGAGCCACTCTCATGGCAGCTTGAGGTGTTTGCTCTTGTTCTTTCACTGAAATGGGGGGGGAGGATATGTTTAAATAAATAGATTAGTCCATATATCTAGAGATGAATAAGACCCTAGGAACTTGTTACTGATCTTTCTTTCTCCACCAATATAGTGACCTTGGCAACGCTTTACAATGAAGTATGAACATGATGTCCTCAGGCAGAAATGAAGAAACCAGATTTTTGGCATTAGAAAGTGTATGCCCAATAACCTTAGGAAAGAGAGAGAGGTGGGAGGCAGCAGAGCTGAGGGGTTTGAATGCCCTGGCAGGCAGGGCTTGAAGCTGCCTGTGTGGGAGTTTCTTCACCTCTTTAAAAGTCACCTTTGTAGGAGAGGTAATAATACATCAAAGTCATAACCTTTATTCATAAGGTTAAACGAGAACATGACTTGCTGTGTGTAGAACAAATAACACAGTGCCCACACAAAATAAGCAGCCATTAAATGTTCATTCTTTCAATGAATGTATGCTGAACACATCTACGTCCAGCTTCTGTTCTAGGTATAGCATTGACCAAGACAGAAAAAAATTTGCCCCTCTCTTAGGCATTAAACCATAGTAGAAAATGCAGATAGTAAATACATAATGTTTCATAATATGCAGATGGTGATTAGTGTCATGGAGAAAAATAAAGCAAGAGAAGAGGGATAGTAGTAATGGAGTAGAGAAGAGTAATAGTTGATAAAGGGTGGTCAAAAGAGATCTCTCTGATAATGTGCCATTTAAATAGAGACCCAAAGGAGCTGTTTATGTACACATATATATGTATGTGTGTATATGAAAGCAGACATAAGCATAAATGTATATAATGATATATGTATATACTTATATATTCATGTATTTGCATCATAGGTTTTGGCTAGAAAAAAGAGGATGAAGAGTTCAAACTTACATCATCCTGAAAAAATTTAAATCTATAAAATAATTTTATTACTAAGAAAACTGAAATACAAACTTGAATGCTCAAACACTTGAAAACTCAAGAGCCACAGATATCACATTCATTCCCATATATTTCCAAGCTATCTATGGTTGTAAAAATTTTAACATTTTGTGTCTTGGAAAGTAGACTATTATGCTCAGGTTCTTCCAATTTTTGTTCAGAATTCCAAAAATTTAACTTGAGCTAGGATGCTTTTGGACACTGAGGCATTTAGTCTTCATTAAAATGGAATTAAAAATTTAGGGGTATTAAATTAAGATATACAACCTTGAGCTTTATATTCGAACTATATTCGTGCCTTAAATACAAGCTTTTTTCAAGGAGCAATGAAAGGAATTCTGAAGCTTTAACTTGACTACACCTACGTGTTTGCTATTTCAGGCAAGTTCCCTCTTAGTCAAAAACACTGCTTAGCTTTTTCTTGCTTCTAGTCAAGTTAGTGAGATTTGTCATTTCAATTTTATCTTCAAAGTTGCATTTCTCCCCCAAGGTCATTATCAACTTTCTCCTCATATTCAGAAGTAAAGGACAGTTATCAGGGATCATTCCTATTGAGTGTTACAGTCTTTGCTGCACTAGTGCTCTGATATGAGATTATTAAATCATTATTTCATGAGTGTTTTGAAATCAAATTTGAACATATGTCAAGTGTTTCATTATGTGAGAGTTGGCAATCGTTTCTACCAGTACGGATTCTAGTTTTATTGGATTATAAAATCTTGTAACTGCAAACCTCTGTATATAATTTTTCGTTATTCATATTTTTTTTTTTTTATGATTGCATTTTTTAAAGAGATATTTGGCAAAGGACAAGACTTAACTGAGTGAGATATAGCAGGATTTCAGGTCCTTTATCTTTCTCCGTCCTTTTTTGTATATCAAGTGAACATAAGAAAAAAGTAATATAATGTCATTCTTTAGGCTTCAAGATTTGAAAGGAAATAAAATATTACAGAGAAAATAACATTTTTATGAATCTTTGGTATGGAAGATACTTAATGTTCCAAATTCTGTTTGTATTGATTAATAAACCAAACCTAGATAGCTAAAATGGTATCATGTCAACATATCAATATAAAAAAATAGTGAGACATTTTAAGTTCTTTTTCCTATGCTAAACTTTTGAAATCTGGTGTGTACTTCTCACCCACAGTACATCTGAATTCATGCTAACCACATTAAATTGCTCAGTATCCACATGTGGCCGGTGGCTACCATAGTAGACAACATAGATATAGAATAGTGGATGTGTGGGTATGAAGGAACTTGGGGATTAGAAAGACGGGATTAGAGAGGGAGGCAGGAACAGATGACAGAGGGCCTTGAAGACTGATTTATGAAAATGGACTTGACATTTTTAAGGAGGAGAATTATATAACCAGATCCATAACTTACAAAAATTAGTCTGGAGGAGGAGAAGGGTTGAAAGAAGGGTTTGTGACTTAGGAGGCTGTCACAAATAATCTAGATAGACTATTGCTTCTTAAACTTCACTATGCACATGGATACCTGAGGATCTTGTTAAAATGCAGATTCTAATTTTCTAGGTCTAAGTGGGGCCTGAGATTCTGCATTTCTAACATGCTCCTTAGTGATGCTGATGCCACTGGTCCATAGACTGCACTTGGAGTAGTCTTTACAAAACTGCAAAGTAATGTAAAGGATTATTTTACCTAGATAGAAGGGAAAAACCTTAGTTAATAAGCAAAATGTAAACAAGTGGCACAAGTACTTTATCATCTAGAACTACCTACTTATCACTTTTGAAGCCACCTTTCTCCAGTAACTGGCTCTCAAGTAAGAATGTGCATGGCATTTATTACCCTGCATTTATATATTTTTTTAACCTTTCCAGAAAACTCATTTATTTATGTTAAAAGGATAAAGACATTTTGAGCACGCACGGCTTATGATTTAATGCTCCTGGGAAGAACATTTTGATTTACAAATAAGGTGGAAACCACAGGACTGAAACAAAATTGCCCATGTAAAAATTGGATGTCTGATTAACGGATCCTAGTGTTTGGCATAGGTAATGTGCAACCAAGTGATGGGGAACAGGGGAAGAAGGATGGCAAGAAAACTGGTATGTTTTCATCATGTCCTTATAGATTAAATAATTCAAGAGAAGTCAGTCAATCTATATGAAGAGTAAATATTATGGTTTTTGAAGTTTATTTTATTTTATATATATTTTTTATTTTTCCACTTTTTTAAGGGCAATGTAAATTAACCCACTGTGCCGAATTTCTTCTCTTTCTTTCTTTTGTAAAAGATTATTACTTTTTTTCAGGGAAAATTCTTGATAAAAAACTTGCCTTTCCTTAACCAGAATTTATAGTTTAGGAAAATGAGTTTCAGGTTCATGGAGAAATATAAATTATTGTTCTCAAAAATCATTAGTGATTCCCAAATTATTATTGTTTATTCAGTGAATTTAAGTAAATAAAGAACTAATATTTTAAATTAGAAGAATTTCAACATATACATCTGTTTTCCTTGGGAATCTAAAGATTTAAACAGTATAACTTACTTAAACTTTGTCGAGGCCAACAAAGCTGATGTTTTTTTCTCAATTAAGTTGCAAGATTTGGGGAAGAAGGAAAAAGGAACACCATTTGGGGGATGAATGAGATAGGCAGATTTAATTGCATCATTTCTAAATATATGCATTTCTTTTACAATATTTTGAGTATCCTCTGACATAAGTAAGGATATGTATACTTTTTAGTTTAAAACAATTGTGTATAAGACCCAATTTAGATCAAAATAGTTTGTGCAAGAATATATATATTTTTTCCTCAGGGCATAGTACATGGAAGATTGCTTAATGCCTTGGGCTGTCTGTTCTGTTGCTCTCTCATGAGACCAGACCTAGTGCTTAGCACAGACTTTAAACTGGCAGCAGTATCTACCCAGTCTGTTGATGGAGTACTAGCACAGTTCTTTAAAAGTCATGCTACATAGTGCAAGATAGATCTAAATGATGCCTCTGGAAAATGAACTGTACAGTTTGGATGTCTTGATTTTCAGACACATGGTATTTAATTTTCTTCTGATCTTTGATTTCTAGTTTAGATTTCCAACATATCTGCTAAACATCGGTGCCCAGAGTTTCCATAAACACCTAAGGAGAGAAGTGAGGTGGGAAGAGTAGTTTAGGGTAATTTAGGGTTAAAAGAACTTTCTCTGGGCCTTGTGGCAAGTGAACAGTGGGATGCTCTAAAGCTAGAGTCCATAGGCAAGGTTTAAGCAGGAGCAAAAAGAGGCAACTAACATTTATCTTTGCCTATTGTGTTCCAGATGCTGAGCTAGACACTTCTGAAAAATTCTCATGTACTTTACACACAAACACCACAGAGCATTCATTATTGCTTTTGCTATAAAAAGAAAAAAACCCAAGACTCAGAAATACTAATTCACTTGAACACAAAGTATTTCAGTGGAAGAACCACACCTTAGGCCAGATATATCAAGCTCAAGAAAAGCCTAGCAGTGTGTGTGTGTGTGTGTGTGTGTGTGTGTGTGTGTGAGAGAGAGAGAGAGAGAGAGAGAGAGAGAGAGAGAGAGAGAGAGAGAGAGAAAGAGAGAGAGAGAAGAGAGAGAGAGAAGGGTGACTGATGACAGACTCTAGTTGGAGAGAAGAAAAATGATATTGGAATATCTGAGGCCTTCCAGGAGTAATGGAGATGACTAGTCTACAGTGTGCACAAAAGATACAGTAAGAAGATGGAATGAAAAACCATTGAAAATTCTGTAGCATCCAACTTGCAGAGAGCTAAGGGGCAATGGGTACTGAGAAAAGGGTGTATAACAGATATCAACAACCAAAAAGCAAGCATGCATGGACCACTGCTGTGTAGTGATTCAAGGACAAGCACTTTCACTGAATTTTCAGTCTGGTAATCAGTATATTTGTTATCTACCTGGCTCTTCATAGGTAACTACAGTGACTCTAACCATGAGACATGCAAGTAAAAGGTAACTCATTCATTACTTCTTTCAATAAATTCTTTGAGTTTTTCCCATAAAATTTGGAGCTTACAAACTAGTAGGAATTGGAAGACACAACAATAATGCAAGAGAACAATTTAATTTAATTGCCTTGATGGAGGAGATATCAAATGCAGTGGGAGGTGGGGGAAAGCAGGTGTAAGCCTTACCTACCCCACAGCCGGTGGAGACTCTGGTCTATCTCGGATCACCTATTGCACCAACCTCTTCATAGATCACAGTCCTACCACACGGGACATTTTGTCTGTCAACACATTAAGCTCATTCTTACATTGGGACTTTGCACCACCTTTTCTCTCCACGTAGAACATGTCTTCCTTTCATGGTCACAGGTCCCTCTATCAAAAGGTCATTCCAGATAACCATATTTAAAGTAACCTCTCCCATGCTCAGTCTTTCTTTCATCTTTATGACACTTACCACTATTTAACATAATACCATTTCAATTTGTTTCCATGGTTATTTTTCTTGGACTGCCTGTCCTTCCCCTCTCCCAAACCGTGCACACACACAAAGGCCGGGATCTGGGTTAATTGTTGTGACTTTCCTTCGTGCCTGACACTGTGCTTAGCACAGAGCCCCCTGACCTGTCAAAAAATATTCACTGAATGAGTGAGAGGAGAGGAGGAAGAAGGGGAGAAGGAAAGAAGAGGAGTAAGAAGGAAGGTCTCACTGAATACTGAATAGAGCTGAGAGGTTTTAGTAGGCATTTTCTTTTAAAAAAGGCAGTGAATATTGGAAGGGCATTCTAGGCTCTGGCACAGCCCAGATATCACTTCCCAAATCTTAAGTAAATGAAATATTATAGCACAACTGACTTTGAGTAACAAATGACAATTTAAAGTCAGTGCTTAGGTGACAGCACCAACTGCTAATTTCTAGGGTTTTTCATAAAGAATGCACTTCCTGCTTCCTAATTAAGGGAGAGGTAACTCGTTCTATATACTTTGGATGGTCACCTGAAAGGTTGGCATATTGCAAAGGAAGTTCTTTTTTAATGCTGGACTAATTTTCAGGGCATACTTTTCTATTGTCTTATATTTTTGGTGTGTAATCAGCATGTGTACATGACACAGTGTTTAAAACAAATTCACATAGTTTCAAAATGTTAACAGTTTATGACCCTTTCCTGAATCTGTATAATGACAGTTAATGGTCTCTCTGTTCTCTTATACTAGTTGGTTGCTCTTTCCAAAAATAATTCCACCAGTTCCACTCAAAAGAATATTCATGTTCTTTCCATTCTAAAATTATTATTATTTTTCTCTTTTTGAAGACCTCCAGGTAGCAACTTGAAGCATTGCATTGATTTAAGATTGTGTCAATTTGTGAAAAGGCTGAGTGATGCCTTCTAAATGTCATATTCTACCATAGTCATTTTTGGAAAAAGGAATATCCTTTTTTTTTTTTTTTTAATTCAACCTTTCTTGGGAGCATGTTTTGTCTAGATGATTCACTTCAGTTTTCCTCAAGTGGTGTAGATAAAAGATTTATAAAGGCTCTCCACCTGTGTGATAGTTCATCGTGATATATGGAAAGGGTGTTTTACAAATGCTGGAGTGATGAAAGGTGAGCCCATATCTCAAGGTGAGACCACACTAGAGATGACAGTCATTTGAAGAAAATTCACCTTCACATTTTTTTATTTAATACCTGTTTGATACCACCAAAATCAAAATGCATTGATAAGTTAGAACTGGTTTTTTGGTCTTCAAAATATTAGATTTTTTTCATAATTGTTTTTCTGGGTGAAATATAACTATGTTATCTTTTGCTATAATAATAAAAGCATCTCATAATATTCAGTACTCTTATACTTGCCAACATTTGAAAGGATTCCATAGGAAATGAAAAAACTAACTACATTTCTTTTGGATGTGGACAAGAGACCCATGAAGAAGGCACCTACATCTTCTAATTCATTTATGACTAGAAACTGACATGTTACAGGTATCTGATGTATCAGTAATCTAGATGGTCCTTGCCAAGCTGTTCAGCCATGTGGTTGGACTTTACAATCATCTAATAAGTCAATCATGTTTTCATCATTAGGTAACCTGAGTTTACTATGACCTTGAAAAGGAGAAAAGATTTTGATAGAATTTTCTATAGGCAAATTTTTATCCAAGTGTTCATTTATATGGAAAGATACAGAAAAAAGTTAGCTAAAGATGACATTGGTAGTAACAATAATAATAACACAGAACTCATTAAAGCACGTTATACTATTTTGCAGTTGACAAAAGATCTTCACACTCATTATTTACTTAAAACCTGTCATTAACATTGTGTGCATGTTTTAAAATATTCCTATTATTTCCATTTTATTGATGAAAACCTTGATGCCAAATAAATGAACAACAGACATTGCACGAGAACCCTGGTATCTGATCTCCAATCCCAAGTTCATTCCACTGCTCCATCAAGAAGGAACAGAGAGCAGTTGTATAAGCAAGAAGCAAGAGCAAAGAAAAACTTAAAACTCCTTAACTTCACCATCTCCAGGCTGGATGTTTATTCTTTTCTTGATTAGAATGAGTTTCAGGGAATATAAAGCCCTGGAGTTAATTTTTTTAATCCAAGGATTATTATTCCATATATGCAAGGGAAAAAAAATCTCAAAGTCCAAGCATCTCACCAAAAAGCTACAACCCAAGAAGAAAATAGCAAGTGAGCAATACGTGCAAGGAAACTGACTGTATCCTTTCGGTATTTTGTGCCTGTTACAGACTTTTCCTACTCTCAAGTTGAACAAATTGACTTTATGTCTCATTGCATACCATTATTTTTTGTCTTAAAGGCAGCAGAGCGATTCCTAATTTTAATATGTTTAGTTCATTAGAAGTCATACAAAGAAAGGGAGTTGTTTTACCTAGAAAATATTGAGTTAAAGAAGTTTAAAAGTCAATTTGAGTCATTCATTTCACAAAGCGCCTTCGGATCTCAGTTTCAAAGTGGTATATTGTGCCAATAAATTTTTGAGTATAATTTTTTTTAAATAAGATGAAGTAACTGGGAAGATAATGTGCAGTAATTATGTACTGGGGTACATTAGGGCATTTGATTTTTTATTTAAGATATTGAAGCTAAAGACAAAGGTAAAGGTGTGCCTTAAATTAAAATTTTGTATTAGCAAAGTAATTTGGAGAAAGATTTTGAGCATGTTAAATATTTTCATAATTGTCTAGAGGGAAGAATCTACAAAAGACTGAAAAGGTCAGTACAAATGAATCATAGGAAGACACAATCTAATTTGGTGATAGAGCTCAATTGTATGTTCAATTAGTAAGATAGTCAATCAGACCACAGGGCTGACGATCTGGTCAACAGTGTTGGCACCACACACCCCCTTGGACCGGACATTGGCAGACTTCACCTACCTACCCAGCCATGTATGACATGGGCATTTCATTCTATAAAAAAATGTAGGCAATGGAAAATGAGTTCAGAAAGGGGCCACAAAATACTTGTAGGGGTTCACATGTAAGACTAAAAATAAGAAAGAACAGAATATCCTCACTGTTTGGCTAACAGCTAAGCCAGGGCATGGATGGCAGATGGGGGAGGAATTAATTGCAAGGAAGGAGGTGAAGTCTGTAGAAGTTTAGGAAGAAAGCATTTAGCAGAATTTTGGAATTTTAAAGCTGTAAGTTATGTCAGAGATCATCTGAAGATTCGGTTGGAATTAATGAGGCTAAATTAAGCTGGGGAAGCTTGAGATGAAAAGCAAGAAAAACCTGCAAGTAGAACTGTTTTAATAAAGCTTTATTAAGGAATGTAGAAACTCTGTTTCCTTTCTTAATATCCTAGAATCTTAAAATATGAGATCCTTTTGTGACATTTAAGCCAATACTTTTATTTAAATGAAACAAGAATTAAGTCACTGAGAAGTGACTTAATAATTGTTGTCAGATCCACTCTTTTGATATCCAGTTTAGCATTACTTATACCATATTGGTAGCCTCATCTAATTCAAATGTATGGGCTTTCATAGAGAGGTATAATTTTTAGGTTCTGGTGTGATAATTTAACCTCACACAACCCTTTGAACTTATATACCCCTTAAATCATAGGAAAAATGAGCTATATGTTATTTTATTTAATTAGAGTAAAACTTCTACTGCCAGTTAGTGCCAAAGATGATGAGTAGTTACTAACAGCTACCTATACTCTTCTATTTTCAGCTTAACTTCTTTATTGAAGAAAACAAATATTTTTAGTCCTTATTAGTTTGTATTCCTCATTAGCAATTTATGATAATATAAGAGAAAACAGAGCAGTCTTGGGTACAAAACGCTGTACACAAAATTAATCATTTCTATGTTGCTAATGGAATATGTGACTAGGCAAAAATAGAAGAAGCTAAACAAATATGAAGCAAAATTTTAAAAGAAAAGATATGTATATATAAACATCAAAAGAGGAGTAATTTTAGAGATGACCTGCCTGATCCAAGTGATTCTAAAAAATTTAGAAAGCATTGACTTTATTTTACTGAACCTAAAGTGCCATCAATTGTAGGATGCACCATTATTTTATTTGCCACCAAAAAAGAGATAAACCAGATAAACCATGACACAGACCTTCTTATCTCATAAATTAAAAGGTGCATAGTGCTTTCTTAAATGTTAAAATGTTTTTTAAATGTGCATAATAGAATTGATAAATATGATGTCTTAAGCATAAACATATAGGAATTATTGATTACCTCTAAACTCAATGTTGGTTATCTTTACCACGGAAAGCCCTTGACATCCAACATCCTATCATTTTATTACAAAAAAGAAAATTTTTAAATGATCACAATTTTTTTTTTTAAAGAAAATAATTTCAATCTATTCCTGCTCTGAGATGACAATAGTAGCAAAATAAAAACCTTATGTGAAGTTAGATTGTATATATGTCTTTTCTGGGAGGGGAGAGACATATTCTATAATATTATAACATTATATGGTAAAACATACATGTTAAAGTATGAGGCTGTCTTTTCAAAGCTTGTGTACTAAATTGTGACCTGTTGACAAGCTGTCTTATCTGTGCTCTGCTGAAATGCACTTCTGTTTGGTTCCATTACTTTATCACTTCTGTGTGTCCTCTTGTTTGAAAGCCTAAGTGTCAATAAAGCTGTACTCAGTGATTCGCAGAACTCTGGTGCCTTGAAGCCAAGCGTGGAAGCTACCACCCTAAGTGCTGGCAGCAGGCCTGGCAGGATTTACAGCTGCGATCTCTCTTTTCCAGTTCTGCCTCTCACCTTTTGTACCTGCACCACTAAGTCTGACTAGGCCCACCGCCATTCACAGGGAAGGGGAAAGAGGAGGCAGAATAGGGAAGGTGAGGGGACTAGAAAACACCCTCTGGCCATCTGGGCCTACCTAAAGGAAGAAGATGAAATTGAAGATCACAAAAACATGCTAACCATATCACTCTCAGGCAATTCCACCTTGAACTCAAAGGTGTGTATTCATAAAGTGTAAACTGTGTTTCAATGAATAAGAAAAAGAAAAACACTACTGTCTATCTGTACTAAAAAATGCTATAAGTATCCAGAGTACAACCATATTCTTTTCTAAATTCCTCTAAGTTGTGCTGTAATCCACATGTGTCAACTTTGGCACAGTTCACGTTTTAGGCTGTGTAATGATTTGTTGGAAGGGGTGGGGACTGCCCTGTTTATTGTAGGATGTTTAGCAACATGACTTTCTTCTACACACTAGATGCCAGCAACAATCTTCCCCCAATTGTAACAACCTAAATTATCTCCAGGCATTGACAACTGTCCTCTTGGAGGAAAAATTTCTACCCCATCTCTACCCCTACTCCACTCCATTTGAGAACCTCTGCTCTAATCTCTTCAAAAAGAAAAGCTCCAGAGAATGGAGCAAAATCTAAAATAATAACAAATTATCATTTGCTCACCTACAAAGAGCCAAAAAGTGTTCTTATTTTAGAATTGACCAATACCATGCAGAGAGATATCGGATTAGAGCTGTTTTATACTACTAGTCTGACCTTAGCATGGTTACATATGCTGTGATTTCAGTCTATCACAAAGAAATGATCAATACCACCCTTAAAACATTGCCTGAATCTGTCTTGTGCCTAGTAAACTTCTTTTGCTTTTTTAGTTTAAAACAAATAAATGTCCATTGAATTATATGCCAATTAAATTAGCTGATGATTCTTATGATTAGCTCAAAGAAACAACTCTGCATTATATCCAGTGACCTGTAGGAGGCTCTTTTAAATGTTGGCATATTTGTATATCTTTTCAAATCTTTTGTCCCATGAATTTTTTCAAGTCCTTTTCATAAGCTCTTTCTTGCTAGAATGGCCCAGGGGATCATATCCAAGGGCAGGGGTCCCCAACCCCAGGGGAGTGAACTGGTTCCGGTTCCTGGCCTGTTAGAAACCGGGCCACATGGCAGGAGGTAAGCAGCTGGTGAACTAACAAAGCTTCATCTGTATTTGCAGCAGCCCCCCACCGCTGGCATCATTGCCTCAGATCATCAGGCATTAGATTCTCATAGGAGGACCGGTCTGGTGCCAAAAAGGTTGTGGACTGCTGTCCTAAGGATGAAAAATCATCGTGCCTGGGTTTAACTATCTAAAAAGTAACAATTCACTAAAATGAGATTTATTTAAAAGATAATTGGTCCCATTACAAAATGGTTCTTTTATGTATAATAATTCCTTACATGTGTGGAAGTAAATATTTTCAAAAATGGACAATAATGAATCCATAGAAATTTATTCAAAAATTTTATTATAATTTACATGGTTTTCACTAAAAATTGATTAATAACAGCAATCGCTACTTCATATGCTATTCAGAATCTCATTCCTCTTATCCTCAACATGTATATTGCAAAAGAACTTTCCTTTTCGGTTGTTTGGGATTTGACTTTTTAACATTTCTTGGTAAAGTTTGGGGCAAATATCTATCAAGCTGTCTTGTTAGTTAAGTCAGAAAATTTTATCATGAAGGAAATGACTCATCTGTGCTCTTAAAAATATCACACTTGGAATTCATCAATTAACACATTGTATGGAATTTACTTAACAATGCTTTTTTAGGTATCAAACTCTTCAAGTTCTTTTAAAAATAAATCTATTCTTAAATGATCTGGTTTACTGGAGGCCATAGTGCCTCAAATATTTCACTTCTCTAGAAGCACGAAATATTTGTGTCATCTTAAATGCTGGCTCACATTCTCTGTCTGAAACAATCCTCCATAGCCCTCAGCAACTTCCACTTAGTCATCTCCTGTTCATACCTCAGTTCCCAGCTTCTGCCCCACAATGCTCCTAGAATGACACTCTCTGAAAGACACTGAAGACTTACTAATTATCAGCTTGACTGGCCTCGTATTTGCTTCTTTGAATTTTTAGTAACATTTGCCACTGTTGACTACAGTTCCATCATGAAACTTCAATCCCTTGACTTTATAATGCCACGTTTTCTTCCTCTTACTTCTCAAACTCAATTTCTCAATCTTCTATCCCTTCCTACTAAATATATCTCAATATTGTATATTTAGCTCAATTCTCTCTATATATCCTCTTTATTAGAAATTCTTTTCAATTTCAAGGCTTTAGCACCTGCCTCCAAAATATACTATATCTTTTGAGTTTCTGATCTGCATTTCGTAACATAGGAAAGCTTTGATTTTCAATAGCTGTTTTCCCTGGTAGAATTTTCTGTCTTTTGAAATTATCTTAAATATGAATTCTTCTATGAGGTAGTCTCTGATTCTCTACTCTATTCCCACAGCCATCTCTTGTGTCTTTATCACATCATTTGCGAAGTCCTACTTGTTTCTCAGTTATATGTACATGTGGGATCTCTCCTGGTAGATTTTAAGCTCAAGGGTAGGGAGCTTGTGTGTGTGTGTGTGTGTGTGTGTGTGTGCACGTGCATGTGTGTGCATACATGAGTATTCTACTTTGCTTTATACTTTGTCTTGGTATTTTGTCGTTTGTTTTCTATTTTCAAAAAGTAGAATTGAGAGCGATGAATAAAACTTTCTAACTTATGAGTGATGTAATTCATCAGAATCTGGAAGCTTAGCAGGAGAAATGGAATAGCACTTAACATTTGGCACAGTGACTTTAATCTTCTAATAAAAAAATCCACTTTTTGTTCTCACATGCTTATTCAATTATGAGAGGCCTGTTTAATACTGTGGTATTGACTTCAGAACATTTTGACTATCTGATCTGTAGAAAAAAATTATTTCACGAAGTGATATCAGAGAGACAGGAAGTTTCATTTTCTGAATGTCTTACTTCATGGGAAGCCTGTGGCTACTGTTGCAGTTTGTACAATTGTTTTATACAAAAGTGTGTCCCAAGGCAAAGAAGAGAGTTTTCCCAGATGGTATGAAATTTAAGTATTAAAACCAATGCATCTAAATTCACCCAGTTGTCCTTCCGCATCTGCTGTTTGAACTCTAATTATTCCAGTTTGCGCTGTTAATATTTATTGATTCTCTTAAAGTATTATTCAGTTGTAATATAAGACAACTCACTATGACTATGCATGTATGTTTAATATAAAATAATAATCACAAGCCTAGATTTCTCAGGCAGGGGCAGATTTTGGAATGGGGGTGGGAAGAGAAAAGGAAGGCAGAGGAGAGAAGGTTCTAGTTGTGTCACATGGGTGGTGGTAACTGAATCTACAATTTCAAATGTAGCCACAAACTGCTGAAAACCTTGCTTGAATTTTTTGTTTATTTGCAGTTAGGTGTGTAATTAAAGTAGTGGCTAATTCACTCTTCTAATGATTGACCTAAAAGATTTCAAGGTAATTTCTAAATTAAGAAAGTCAGGGAGTGTCTACTCTACATCCAGCATTTCAAAAATGGCACTTTCACTCTTAAAAGCTCCCAGAAGGGAGATACATCTCCATCTGACAAATGAAGATGCCCAAGCAAGGAGGGTTAAGACACTTGTCTAAGGTCTATAGGCTGCACTGATGAAACTTACCCAGACTTCAACCCAAATACTACTATGGTCTCCTTAAAAGAGTAACTTGAATGGTGCTCAGCATTTTTATGCTTACAGCTCTTTCGATTTCTAGACATTTTGGCAGTGCATTTAAAGGAAGTAAAAGACTCAGAGCAACTCAAGTCAGCACTAACCATAGTGTAAATCCTTCTCCAGTAACCAGCCAAGTATTGTCAGCTCTTCAATTGTTATTCATGTTTTCCCTCACTGTGTCCTGCAGCTAGTGAGTAAGCAGAGCTTTGTGTGGCTCCCCCTGCACTCTTACAGATCCAGAAGACTAGTCTCAGCACTCCAGTGAGTGGATTTTTCTTTGATAACAGCTTGAAGTTAGCTACACTTTGTTACAGATCCTCTCAAATCATTACTCTATCTGACAGTTATTGTGATATTTTCAGTTACAACAAAAATAAGCTTTACATTGATAAAAATTTGTTAACACATATGTGATAGGATTGCAATAATACACTGAGGACCCTTGGAAGACACCACCTCCCATCTTTTGAATGGTTATGTAATGGACTGTAGAGATTTGTTCTGTTACATTTACAGAAATGTGGCTAATAGAAAATTTTAAATGATGCTAATTGGATTTTTAAGTCTTTTTAAAAATATGATGTCTGCTGTTCACAGCATGATTTAATACTAGAAATTATCTTTTATAGTGTATTTTTTAGTCAAACAATGAATTTTTTTATAAATCAGATGTGCATTATATATTTTCACTAGTAATAGCAATAAATTCAATCTTAGGATAATTAAAATGCTTCATACATTGAAATCCCTGGGTAAAATGACTGTCCTTAAAAAAAACCATAGCCAGTATAAAATATATTTTCAGAATTGTGAATTTGTTTGCATGATAACTGCAATTACAAATCTGGAGTTTTTAATCTTGCAATCAGATGACAAGTTGAGCAATTACCATTCTATGCTTAACTATTTTTATGACTTTTTTCAAAGCAGCTGTTGTGGCTGAAAGCACAAAGATTCTTATTTTTTCTTCCCATGCTACAGTATTTTGGCAAACAAATCTCTGTGTCCCAAAACATAAAGAGTCTAATTCCAAAGATGATAATGTTGTAACACGTGTGCTTTCGTAGATTTTTCAGTGCTTAATTATCTTGTAGAGGGCTTTAAAAAAAAATTCTGACATTGCATACATAGTATGGAGTGCTACTTGAATAGTTCATGAATGGATAAATGAATTAATATTTGGATTATTTAACCATATTTTTATAAAAGCAATGTTGTGTGTATAATAGCAACTGAAGAAGAAATATCAACATATTTATGGATGCCATTTTGTTTTCTTCCTTGATAGGCTAATGATACTAAAGAGGTACATAGTTTCTCTGGAGAGTTTCAAACTGAGAGATGCTAGTATGCATTGGAGAGTTCGATGCTCCATGTTAATTATTTTGTCAAGGAATGGAGAAGTACAAGGAATCGAGAAAGATAGTATGGGTAGTGGATAGATAGATACTGCTAATCAGTACCGATTTCAGATATTTTAATTGCCCTGTAGACTGTTTTGATTAGAAAGGACATGTGAAATCCTTATAAATAAAAAAGTGGGCAGAAACTCTGATCAAAGATCTCATACCAACCCAGTCTACTTAGTGAATTCATCTTAAAATATTCTTCCTTTAAAAAACCCTCACTAATGAGCACAGGCATAGCTTGTTGCTTCCATTTGTCCCAGTGTCTTGCACTTATTATATATCTATTCTAGCATTTGTTACCTCGATACCCAAATATTTATCTGAATGTTCTCCCAATAGCCTTGTGATGACTTTAATAGGTGAAACCATGCTTTAACAGTCTTTGCATCCACTGTGTCTGGCATAGTTTTGTTGCCCAATGAAGTTTGTTGAATTTGATTTGGGGCAGGTAAATGTACTAGATATCCACACCTTAGCCATGGTTATTTAAAGCAGATTTACAGTCTTCAAGTATAATCATTAGAGACTAATTTTTTCATTTAAGAAAACTTCCATAATTTTCCAAGACTATTTTCATAATTTTAATAGTTTTGGTTTTAATTTATATACAGATCATATGGAAAACAAGGATCACAGTGCAGAACTCTGCCTTTCCTTTCAGGAACTTTTTCTTATTTTCTCTCATGCATCTCAAAGTAGAATTCAGTATTAGGTCCTAACCCATCTAATGAGTAAAGATGTTCAGGACAAACAAGGAACTCTTCCATTATACTTTTGTGTTTTAAAAAATTTATTTTTTCACCCACATACTTCCAGATATGACATAAATATGATTCATTGTAATCACAGCTGTATAGACTGATTTTTGGAGAGCTAATTGCTAATCTATACAACAGAATTATTTATTGGTCTCTTAAATTTTAAACTACTATTCAATATTTGGGCATTTTTTAATAATTTTTTTTAATTTTCAATTATAGTTGGGGTATAATATTATATTAGTTTCAGGTGTACAGCATAACAAAGATCTATGTAATTCACAAAGCGATCAATAATCTAGTATCCCTCTAGTACCCAATAAATCTAGTACCCCTCTGCCTCATACATATTTATTATAATATTATTGACAATATTCCTTATGCTATACTTTGTTTCTACATTTGTACTTTTAATTCCTTTCCTTTTTTTAACAACCCCCCCCCCAAGCCTTCTCCCATCTGGTGACCCTCAAGATGTTCTCTGTATCTATGAGTTTGTTTCTGGGTTTTGTTGTTGTTGTTGTTCTTGTTGCTATTTATTTTTATTTGTTCTTTAGATTCTGCATGTACATGAAATCATGTGGCATATGTCATTCTCTTTCTGACTTACCCCATTCAACACAATACCTTCGCAGTCCATCATGCAATATTTTTTTCCATATCTTTGCTTTTAGTCTGTGTGTGTCTATTAATCCGAAGTGAGTCTCTTGTAGGCAGCATATGTAATGATCTTGTTTTCTTATCCATTTAGCCACCCTATCTTTTGATTGGAGCACTTAATTTTTTTTCATTTGAAAAACTTGATAGATATGTAGTTATTAACATTCTTTATTGATATTTTTGACACATTTTCTTTTTCTTCTTAAGAAGTCCCACCAACATTTCCATAATATTGGCTTGGTAGTGAAGAACTCCTTTAGCTATTTTTATTTGGAAAGCTTTTTATCTGTCCTTCAACTTTAAAAGATAGCTTTGCTGGATAAAGTAATCTTGGTTGTAGATCCTGGATTTTCATCACTTTGAATATTTTTGTGCCCACGCCTTCTCTCCTGCAAAGTTTCTTTTAGAAGTCAGCGGCCAATCTTATGGGAGCTCCCTTGTAGGTCGCTAACTGCTTTTCCCTTGCTGCTTTTAACTTTTTTCTATTTAACTTTTGGCATTTTAATTATAATGTGTCTTGGTGTGTGCCCCTTTGGGTTCATCTTTTGGGGGGACTCTCTGAGCTTCCTGGAGTTGTATGTCTATTTCTTTCACCAGGTGAGGGAAGTTTTTCATCATTATTTCTTCAACTAGTTTTTCAAGTTCTTGCTTTCCCTATAGTACCCTATGATGTGAATATTGTTATGATTACTGTTGTCTCATAGTCTCCTTAAGTTATCTTCATTATTTTGGATTCTTTTTCTCCTGTTGCTGCTCTGATTGGGTGTCCTCTGCTTCCTCATCCTCTATATTGGTGATTTGATCCTCCTCTTCATCCACTCTGTTGATTCCCCTAATTTACTCTTCGTCTCAGATATTGTATTCTTCATTTTTGACTGGCTCCCTTTTATAATTTCCGTATCCATTTTTATATTTTTTATCTCTTTGTTAGAGTTCTCACTAAGTTCATCTACTCTTTCTCTAAGTTCATTGAGCATCCTTGTAACCAATGTTTTGAACTCTGCATCTGTTAGATTGTTGACTCCACTTTGAATAGATATTTTTCTGGAGCTCTGTTCTGTTTTTTCATGTAGAACATGTTTCTTTGTCTCACCATTTTGGCTGCTTTTCTATGTCTGTTCCTATGTACTGTGTAAAGCTCCTAAGTCCCCAGTGTTAGTAGTGTGGCTTTGTGGGGCCCAGTGGCACAGGACTCTGAGAGGAGTCCAGCTGCAGGTCAAGTTTAACTGCCGCCTATGCCCTCCGGTGCTACCTGGTAAGAGTCAGCAAGCAATCCATAGATGCTGTGCTTATAGTTGCCTAAAGAGGCCACACTAGAAACTGATGCTAGCTGCTGCCAGTGTGGGGCTTGGAGCTCCTGAGCAAAGGTCACAGGGCACGTTGGCAGTATCCACTGATCCTTGGCTGAGCTCTCCCCGCTCCCGGCATGAGGACGCAGGTACCACCATAGCTGAGATATCATCAAACTGGATAACAGAGGTCGCTCCTCCCAGAGCATTCCCTGAAACTCTGCCTCTTCCAACTTGCAGCCCTACCCAAGGCACATCCAGTGGTGTCCTCTAAGAAATGCCTCAGAAATGGCTGTGGATTATACAGGTGCTCCAAGGACTTCTATAGTGTGTTTAGTATGAGATTGATTTCCTAGATTGTTTTGTGAGCTGTAAGGTGACATGGGATGGATTTAGCATGATAGAAAGATGCCTCATTGCTTGTGTTACTGCCAATCTTAGGTTAATAGAGAGTTTCAGAAGTCATAGGAGGAAGGAGATATAACAGTTTGAGAAAATGTTGAAAAATGTAGTGGATTACAATTTTCCTGGTCACTTAAACCTTCAAAATAAATTCAAGACAAGATCTCACCCTGGGTTTATTTAAAACCATTACATAAAATGCATTCATGATTATATAAGGCTACACTAGAGAATATAGTTTCATTTCTGAAAATAACTGGTGGGTTTTAGCAATTTGATCTGCTTAAGTATACATGTTTTCTTATGGGAAACAATCTATGTATTGACATAGATGATATTACAAGGGTATAGTACACATGTAAAAATCATTAAGTTGTACACTTAAAGATTAATATACTTCATAGATTTTGTTTTGTTTGCTATTCTTCCGTTTGAAGAATATTGCATGATTTCTTTTTTACTTCCCATCTCTATCTAACCAAATCTTCTCCAGTTGGAGTGTCTTCTAGCCTAACTATGCCCTACATTACACTCTCTTTTCTTCCTCTTATTCTACCCTATACCGATCACCTCCTCTGAAGCAGCCTAGTCTGGTCTGTCTTCATCAGATACCCTTGTTTAAATAACTCATGTGTCTGTCTCTTACTGCCTACTTAGCAGTATGCTTTCTGACGGCAGCACTATTCTCTATTTTGTGTGTGTGTGTCTTCATGGTTGCCGGCACTGGAGTTAACTCACAGTAGGGTTTCATTAAGGACATGAGCCAGAGAATGTCAGAACTTTAAGGATCCTCAGAGATCCATACATAGACTTTCATCTTTTCTGAAAAAGAAAGCTGATCCACAGGGCGTGTGTTTCAGGAGTGGGAGGGGGGATGCACAAGCACTAATTTTTTTGTTAATAAAAGTTTTATAATTTTGGTTATTTATTTTTTTATTTGTGCACGTAAGATAAAATTAACCATTTTAAAGTATACAATAGAGTGGCATTTAGTGCATTTACAGTGGTGTGCAATCACCACCTCTATCTAGTGCCAAAACATTTAGACTGCCCCAAAAGAACACCTTTTACCCATTAAAGCAGTCTTCACCTTCCTCCCTTTCCCCAGCCCCTGACAACCACTAATCTGCTTTCTGTCTCTACATATTTACCAATTTTTGGACATTTCATTTAAATGGAATCACAATATCTAACGCTTTGTGTCTGGCTTTAATTTAACAGAATGTTTTTAAGGTTCATTCATAATATAACATGTATCAATGCTTCAGCCTCCAGTATCTATAAGATCTTTTCTTCATATCCTCACTGGTCTCTTGAGATATTACCAACATTTGAGAGTGGGCTTAACAGGCCTTTGCTATGGTTTCACTTGTTTGAAATAATATGTGTTAGGTCTCAAAATAGGTACTGAAAACACTACAGAAATTTTCATTGCAGTCTAGTGGTGTGTACTTGATATTTCTTCAAATTGAGGCCTAAAAGCAATTTTTCTACATCGTCAGAGAAGGAGGCCTCTTCTGTTTAAACTATTGGAAAAAGGACTGAGGGTGGGCAAGAAGGGAGGATGCTTTGGATATGCATGAGCATCACCAAGGAAGCAACAGCAGAGGTACATTCCAATAATTAATTAATCAGGCCAATTTATTTCACTAATTGGTTGTGAACCTTGTCAACTAGAAGATAGTAAAAACAATTTGAAATCTAAAAAAGTTTCAAATTTGGTGGAATTTGTGTATTAAAAATGCATAGAGAGATGAAAACAGACAGGAGCCCCTAATTATTACTTAAATAAGTGTTTAAATATTTACAAGTTGCATTTCAATGAAACTTATTTTTTTTTTTATAGATGTATGCTGTCTCTTTGTGCTGGGTTAATAGTTTCAAACATAAGTTCTGAGGGCCTTTCAGGGTTGGAGAGAGACTTTCTTAATCCTGGGGTTCATGAATCAGCTTTTGGGGCAGTCGAGGAATACCTTGGAATTATCTGAAAAACATTACATGTGTGTGCATTTTTTTGGGATGAGGATGCAGAATTTTTGTCAGATTTTCATAGTTTAGGAACTGCTACTTCACAGATTTCTCTCTGACTCTGAGGCATCAGTCAGTATTAATCTAAGAGTCTAGACATCGTAACTCCCTTTGCATCTGTGGTATGTGAGGGAGCCTCAACCATCCCACAGTTCCTGATAGCCAACTGGCCCCTTAGCAGGGATTTAGAGCCTTTCATATGGCTTTAGCCTTGGAAAGGTCACTGTACACCTGTCCCTCTCTTACTGGTAACCCAAATTGTAAAACCAGGTCAGAGACTCCAGCAAGCACTCGCAGCAGCTAGATGAAGGCTAACACCAAAAGCAAGCAAGTCAGCCACAGGAGTTAGTTCTCCCATGTAGAAAACTGGAATTATCAGAGTCTTGCAGCTCAGTGTGGTCCACAGACCAGCAGCATCAGCATCCCCCAGGAATTGTTAGAAAGTAGAATTAGAATTTCAAGCCCACCCAGACCTAATGCATCAGAATTTGCATTTTAACAGGATGCCTAGAGGATTCTTAAAGTTTGAAAAAATTTGGTAAAGTTTGAAAAACACTGGTTCACCAGATGTGCTGTTATGGATACCACTATCCATTACCAGTACTGTTTCTTTTCTTGTCTCCCATATGAAGCCACATCTTCTTGCATCTCCATTCCACTCCTAGCTCCTCTGTGTTGTATGGAGTTTCTATTGCTTCTTCATTGTCACCTAAGGAAGCAGCAGTTTCTAGTGCATGTGATCTCTGCTCCAGCCCCTTCCTAGTATACAAACTCCTGTGACTGCCCTCTCTTGACGGTGCCTTTATAAGAAGAGAAGGAGGGATCAGAATATCAGGTTCTCCAGTCACTTTCTTTATACACCATACAGTCATGAGCAAATAATGGCCTTCTGTGCCTCAGTTTTCTCACCTTCATAGGGTTGTAGTTTTAAGGATCAAAAACAAAGATACCTGTGAAAAGCACTTTGGGCTTGGCACAGAGTAGATAGTCCAAAAATGTTGTCTTTCTTTCTAAACCATTTTATTGAGATATGATTGACATTTATAAGCTGTACATACTTAATGTACTTAATGTGTACAATTCAATTAGCTTAAGGGTAAGTATTCAACTGTGAAACCATTACCACTATGAAGACTATAACCATATCCAGCACCTCCCAGTTTTCTCTTTCCGCCATCATCATCATCATCATCATCATCATCATCATCATCATCAATTTTGTTGTAAGAACACTTAAAATATGATCTATCTTCCTTGCAAGTTTTCCGTATGCAGTATAATATTGTCAGCGATAGGTACTACTCTCTGCAGTAGAAATATTTCATCTTGCAAAAGAGGACTTTTGTATTATTCCGCTCTCCAGAAAGGGCCCTGAATTGGGGTCCAGTGGATCCATCTTCCTTGTTCCTAATCAAGCTTTGACAAGTTTTGTAAACTTGGGTAAGTCTCTTCCGCCTCAGTTTCCCAATCTATAAAATGAGGCTTTGAACACAGTGCTAAGATTATCCCTAACTCTGTCATTTTATGTATTACATTCCAGAGGAATTCATTACTCATCAGCTATTCTACAAATGGGAAAAGTCTGTACTGTATAAAATTAGTCAAACACTTGAAAGATATCTCTTGAGACAAATGTATTTTCATTGTTCCATTTCCACAGACCTTAATCCCCCTCCATTAATGATTCTGAGTTTCTGTGACTGCTTTATGCATCCCAGAGCCCAAATCCTTGGTCCTTTGTGAGATATCCTCCATTAAGTTTGGCTCAAAAGACAACACACTTCACATGCATTGAGCACAGTTGCATATTCCTCTGTGACAAAATGAAAAGATTAATTTCGAGCTTCAGTACTTTGTGTTTATCCGTCACAATGCCAACTGTCATTGTAATAATACAGTCTCCCAGGAGGACAATTAAAAATTATGCTCAAAGAATTTGTTCTAATCACTTTGCTTTGAATTATAATTTAACATTGAAATAGTACCCATGTAAGGTAAGGGCCACACCCATTGTTTATGGCTTCTGAAATTATTTAACAACCTATAGATACTGCCTTTTCTCTCTACATCTCCAGAAAAGCAACCTAAAGCCAAGAAATACAAAGAGCAGCTTCGGTGATACTTAGAATTCTTTTTCCCTATTCCTGGCAGCCCCAAGCCCAGGCTATCTAAGATTCTCTTCTCTATTGAGAGCCTCACACTTTGGAAATTTCTCTATTTGCATCTCCCTACACCAAACTTAACCTGTTTTGATCATTCCCTCTGAAGTGAGATCTCTGCTATTAAACAGTGAATATGAAAAATTCATATGTTCCCAAGTACTCACTGCTGCTAGTAAAGTTACTCTTACTTCTTTGTGCTTGGAGATGGGAAAGGAAGAAAATAATGATCTTCCCCTTTTTATTGAGTGTAGATTGGCAGTTGTGTGGAAGAAGCAAAGGAGTGATGCAGAAATAGCTACTTAACTCCTCCTTCTCCCAAATTAAGTCAAATACCAAAAATCCCAGCTCACATCCAAAACAGGAAGCCAAATACTGGTCTTTGGGGCAAAGTGGTGAAAGAGGGATCCATTAATTGCCCTTTAGTTAGTTTCTTCTTATCTCTATTGTCTGCCTCCTGGTCCTTTTTTCTTTTGTTCTGGCTAGCCTCCTTCTATTATTTAACTAAGCACAAAACAGTATGTAGCGTCTTTCTGCAGGAAACTAAAGATTTCTCTGGAGTAAAGTTAGTTCCCTTCTCCTTGTGTATATCCGTCTTCTAGAGGACCAGGGCAGCATGTCATAGGCCTATGCTGTTTCTAAGGGAAACAATCTCTCCAATATGGATAGGAATAAAGAAAGCTAACTAAGCACATCTCTTCTCCCCTGAGGTGGATTTTGCTGGATATGTGAACAACAGTTGTACATAAATATTATTAAAATTTAAAACCTTCCACCAATGCTACCTTAAATGACTCCATGTCAGCTCAGAATTGAAACTGAGTAAATGATTCTTAATTTAGAAATCCATGAACATTGCCATTAACATGAAGAAGCTGTCAACTTGTCTCCTTAATATATTTGATGATACCTGATATATTCAAAAGAGGTATGAACCACTTACCCTCTTATGAGAGATGTTTCATCAGGCCCTTTTTTTTTGAGTTTCAAATAATGGATGTCACCTCTTAAACATTGTATCCTTCTCTTAATCTGAAGTTCTCTCTAAGGTAAATTCAGTCATTCCCTTTAGTCTTTTAGGGTTATATAATTAAACTCTGTGGGTGTGCTCCATGTGTTTCATGTCAGGGGAGATAAAGCTTGATTAGGCTTACTCGCAGGGGAAAGTCATTACTCTGAGACAGGTTGCTTTTTGCTTTTGATGGCCTTGCTTTCTATTACATCATGATTTGGAGACATCTGTCAGTGTGTCCCTGCCCAGCAAAATCATGTCTGACACTTTTCTTCTATCTTCACAACTTTAGAATGTTATAGAATTTTTCAGAAGTGATTAATCTTGTTTCAGTCTATATAAATCGCAATAGGCACAACATTTGTTTTGGTTTTTTTGCACTTAAAAATCTTCCCAATCCTTTTAACAAACCAGGATAGTTAGAAGCATGTGTTAACAAGTGTCAAAAGACTTCAGGATTTCTATTATAAGAAAGAAGACAACATTATCGGAACAATATTTAGAATGGGTTAGGATGTGCATTGGAGTTACTGCTTATCTGAACTTTGAGAGCCCCCATTGTGGTTTAGCTACAGAAAAATGAAAAAACACTTTGGCGACTCAGAAGGACATTTATAATTTTTATTGAAGAAGGGAGAAGAATAGGAGAGAAAGGAGAAATAGGTTGTGTGTGTGTGTGTGTGTGTGTGTGTGTGTGTGTGTGTGTACATGTTTGTATGTGTGCATGTATATAATGACAAGACTTTTACTGTAGCTTACTGATTGGCAGGAAAGTACAAGTTTGGTTATACTTGTATAGTGGTCTAAAGATGATGATTTTTCAAAAACCCTGCGGCTTTTTAGTATTTCTAGTGAGTGTGGAGAAAGGAGAGAATAGACTCTTTTATAAAGGGGACTTTAACCATGGAAACAGTGCTCAAGAGCAAAATTATAAAGTTTGTCATCACATCTTCTAGCTCTCTTTTCCATAAACTTTTTATTCCTCTGTATCTTTTCCAGCCATTTACACCCACTAAATCTGGGGGAAATTGTTTTATACTTATTCATAGCAGTAATAAATGGTTAAGAGTCAGAAAGCTCTGGGATCGAATCCTGGCTCCACTACATACTGTGAGATCTTGGACAAGTTTATCTTTCTGAGTCTCAGTTTCTTAAACTAGAAAATGGAAGAAATAAAATCTTTCTGGAGCTATTGCTACAATTAAATGAGATAATGCATCTATAGCACTGAGCACAGTAGTGGGGATATAGTAAGTGCCTGATAAATGATAGCTTTTATTATTGTTACGTTATCTCACCATGAAGTAAGAAAAGAGATTTCCAATCTTTAGAATTTTTCTAACAATAAGTTGGAAGACTTTGGTTATATTTTTGGGGAAATATGAGTACTGAAATCAAGCCACCTTCTATAGTAAAATAGACTATATGTTGCATAAAAGCACCACTAATTAAAAATGAATGAAAATTTGATTTATTTTTGCAGTTTTATTGAAGTACAATTGAAAAAATTGTAAGATACTTAAATTACACATCATGATGATTTGATATACTGTATATATATTGTAAAAGAACTACCATCTAGTTAATTACCACACCCATCTTTTTGCATATGTGAGAACATTTAAATTCTCCTCTCTTAACAAATTTCAGTTATATAATTCAGTGTTATCAACTATAGTCACCATGTTTTACATTAGATAAAATGTAAAAAAGTCCTACTCATAGCTAAAAATTTGTACCTTTTTATTAACATCTCCCTGGATCTCCCACCTACCCACCAGACTCTACAACTACTTTCTACTCTGTTTCTGTAAGTTTGACTTTTTTCTAGATTCTGCATTTAAGTGAAACCATGCGGTATTTGTCTTTCATTGTCCGCCTTTGTCACTAGGTATAATGCCTTCAAGGTACATATTGTCACAAATCTCAGGATTTTCTTCTTTCTCATAGCTGAATAATATTCCACTGCGCGCGCGGCGTGTGTGTGTGTGTGTGTGTATCACATCTTCTTTATTCATCTGTTGTTGGGCACTTAGGTCTCTTCCATGTCTTGTTTATTGTGAATGATGTTATAATGAACATGGGAGTGCAGATATCTCTTCAATATCCTGATTTCATTTCTTTTGGATATATATCCAGAAATGGGATTGCTGGACCATATGGTAGTTGTACTTTTAAATTTTTGCAGAACCTCCATATTATTTTCCACAGTAGCTGCATCAATTTATATTTTCACCAACAGTGCTCAAGCATTCTCTTTTGTCCACATCCTCTCCAACACTTATCTTTTGTCTTTTGAATAATGGTCATTCTAACAAATATGAGATGATATCTCATTGTGGTTTTAATTTATATTTTTCTGATGATTAGTGATGTTGAGCATATTTTCATACAGTAAATCTGTACTTAACATCATCGATAGGTTCTGTGTCTTTAAGCAAGATAACATAATTAAAACTATTTTACCAGATGCTAATTGACATGAACAAGTTAAAGTTCCTACAGCCTCTCACCAATGTTATAACAAAATGATGTTGTACAAAATGAAATTATTCAATGACCTGTTGTACCTGTTGGCCATTTGTATTTCTTCTTTAGAAAAAGATGCCTATTCAGTTCCTCTGCTCATTTTTTAAATTGGATTATTTGTTTTTTTTTACAGTTGAGCTGTTTGAGTTCTTTATATATTTTGAATATTAACCCCTTATGAGACATGTGATTTCCAAATGTTTTCTCCATTCAGTAGATTGCTTTTTTTATTTTGCTGTGCAGAAGCTTTTCAGTTTGATGTAGTCCCACTTGTTTATTTTTGCTTTTGTCGCCTTTACCTTTGGTATGAAATCCAAAAAAAATTTGCCAAGACCGTATCAAGGTACTTCCTTCTACAAATTTAATGATTTCAGGTCTTGTATTCAAGTCTTTGATCCATTTTGAGTTGACTTTTGTGTGTGGTGTAGATAAGGGTCCAGTTTCATTTTTTGGCATATATCTATCCAGTTTTCCCAATATCCATTATTGAAGAGAGAGTTCTCTCTCAATTGCATATTCTTGACTCCTTTGTGGTAAATTAATCGGCCATATTATTTATTTCTTTTTTTTGAGTACTTCAATCTATTTCATTGATATGTGTGTCTGTTTTTATGCCAATAGCATATCATTTTGATTACTAATGCTTTGTAATATAGTTTGAAATCAGGACATGTGATGCCTCCAGCATTATCTATATCAGAGTCATTATCTATAGCTAACTCTTGGCCTTCCCACTACTGCCTTTGCAGGTACAGTTTTCCAAGGAGATTATAACCAAAAAAAAAAAAGAAAAAAAAAAAAAAGAAATATTGGCCCAGGGCTCTCTCCATACAAGCCAGACTTCTCTTTGCCCTTTGGAAAACAGGTTTAAACAAGGAAAATTCCAGAGATGTCTTGTGTGGGAGAGACATTAGCTAGAAAAAGCAGAGTTTGGAAAACATTTGAACCACACAAATGATAGTACCACTGCACCTTTCACAACTTCTCAAACAAAACACCAAATCACGGTTGCTTAAAAAATATGAACATCAAGCATTCCATTAAAAAAAATGTTTGCAAATTTAGATCAGTTTGTCTTGTCCACAGTTTTATTACCAAATCAGAATGTTTTCTTTTATTGGATTATCTGGATTTTTATAGGTATTTATAGGTACTTTATGACTTATCATTTAATATCTGAGAGTGACGATGAGAAAAAAGACAGATGTGTATGTCATATAAATAGAAAATTCTCACAGTTAAACTGATAGCTATACTTTCTGCAAACAAAATATTCTATGGAGTTACTGGTTTTGCTTTTGTGTTCTGCAATAGCTCTTGTGGTGAATACCAGAGGAGTTCCAACAACCAGTCTCTGGGTCCCTTGTATTTTTCAATCACATAGGACGGAGTATTTGATATAAATGGTAACTTTAGATTTATGAAGTAGGATAGGAGTCTGGAAAAAAAGTTGGGTTCTAATTTTAATTTTACTCCTTTTTAGCTATGTGAATTTGGGCAATATAAACAACTTCATTGTGTCTTAATTGTTTCTTCTATATGATGGAAATATAAAATTTTGCCTATCTCAAGAGGTCTCATTGTGGTGATCAATGAAATTGTGTATGGTAAAGTGATTTGTATATAATAAAAATATATAAAGAGATGGCATTATCATTATTCTCAAAAAGACCATTTTTGTAATCGTTCAAAGCAGTAAGGGACTCAGTAAGCCCTAAGGTCTGTTTCACCATTTTCAGATTAAGATAAATAATAAATCCAATATCAAATGAAGAGCAGGAAAGCCATTTCTATCTATAGTCAGCTATCTTCAATTTCAACTCAGAAATAATTCTTATTCTAGCTTTTTCTTGGAATTATCAAGGTGTCAAAACTTTCAGTTGTTTAGAGATTAATTATTCCAATTATGGATTACTTGTTCTCTGTTGCTGCTTAAATTTGTAGCAACTTATTTTTTAGGTAACCACTCTACACATTAACAGTCTTGATTGAGACATGAGAAAGAAACACTGAGGATTTAAAGATTTGAGGAGATGGTGTAGGGGCGAGTATTTCACATGAGGGTAAATTACCTGCTAGCTCCCTAAGTTTTGGCATATGTGATTATCACAACATCATTTTTTTACAACAGTATTTTTAATGTTTCTAAGGATAATGAAAACTTGTTTCAGAGCAAATAGATGCTTTATACAGTCTCTCTCTCTCTCTCTCTCTCTCTCTTCCTCACCTATTTGTTTTTCCTCTCCTCCATGCCCTTCTTCACTTCTCCATTGATCTATCTTTGAGTACCATGTCCTTATGGAAGGGTTACTCACCAGGAGATTTACAAAGGCATAGCTGCCACTTTGGCAAGAGAAAAAGGAAATTCATTTGAAATCAAAGAGCTAAACATTTTATTTGAAATTTGAATTCTTTATTTTTTCAAACTTAAAAATCTATTCCAATGTACTTCTTCTGGTTAAAAATAGAAACTGAAATGTTAAAATATGAGAATTGTCTGTATAAACTCTCTATTTTAAAAAAAGTATCATTACTATCACCAAAAAACTAAGCAGAAAGAAAGGAAAATATATACAAAAAGAAACCTGCCCTATCAACTTTGAGAGATGATAATACTGCTTTAATTTATTTGTCTCTTTCACCTTTTTAAGTCACTTCCAAATATTTTCTTATTGGAAAACCTAGTGTGGAAAATTTAGAATTTTTAGGAAACACTTTCAATTTGTGAGCCTTTATGTAAATTAGACAGTCTTCCTGAGGTCTATCAATGCAGTGAGTCAATGTGATTGTGTCTTGAATACTCAAATGAAAGAAGACAAGTACATTAGAATTTGACTATCAGTGAATGTGGCTCAGACCCTAAACCACAGGCCAGAAATCCCAAGGCATTTCTTACCTCTGACTCTCATAGACTCCAACCTGTATACAATCATTTAATCTTTCAATGACTATATACAAATAGAAATGTCTCAAGGGATGTTTTATGACACAAAAATAAGGGTTTTTAAAATAATGATACCTATAATTTATTGACTGTTTTTTGTGTGATATTGAGTTACATGCTTTATATGTTTTTGTAAATGTTTAAAACATCTCTAGATATTATTAGCACATTTCACAAATAAGGAAGGGAGGTTAAATAAATTTCCAAAGTTTACCCAAGCTGATTGATATTTGAACCCAGAGTTGTGAGTAAACAAATTCAATGATCATATTTTACTAAGTCTTACTAGTGTTCAGTAATCAGAAAATTCCTTGAAAGAAACTTTCAGAGAAACTAATTTTAATGGTAAGCCACATGAGGAGACCATACTTGATGTGCATCCTCTGGCCTCAAGCCAAGTAAGAGAAGCTTTAAGAAAATCACAAGAGTTTGTTCTGTATCCTGTGGTGCTGCAGGAACACAGTGGACAAGAACTTGGCTATGACGACAGAATAAAGCTCTGTAGTTCTGGAAGTCACTGTACTCCTATCAACTAAAGGTCAGAGATGTGTGTTTCAAGGGGAAGAGATGTGATCTGGAGCTCTCCTAAATGAACTTTGTCATAGAGGGCCATCTGAAAGGGGCAGTGAGACCCCAACAGGGAGAATCTGTGAGACATTGGACTTCTGAGAACCAGAGACATAAGGGGCAACCACAAGGAGCCAGCCAGACACTCTAGTCAGGGAGCCACCAGGGGGTAGACCAAGTGACTGAGAGCTGGGCAACAGGCAGGTGAAAAAGGCCTCCTAACAATCCACAAAGCTGTCCATGAGTGAGAGCTGACTTTAAAGAAACCAATGCCAGCTCACAATAGTACTAAGCAACTAAGATATTCCCTGCTCCTTATCTCTCTCTTATTCCCCTGCCCTTCCCAATCCTGGAGGAGCGTGGGTATCTAGCGAACATGTGGCTGGAGGTAGGGGGCAAGAGTAGTAAAAAGGGGAAAAAGCTTGAGTCAGTAGAGAAAAAAAGTATGTAGATTGGCCTCATCCAAGGACAGGTTTCTAGTCTGCATCAGTCCTGAGTCACAGCTTTGTCTTCAAGTCACTTTCACCATCTGGATAATAAATCAAACTGAACATATTAATTATGGAATTGAGATGGTTTCATGGTTTGAAGTGAGAAAATAATTGTTTGTGTTGTTTTGTTATCTCTGAGGAGGTAGATGAGCATGAGGCCACAGAGAGGGTTTGTAACAGAGGCAACGGGGCACAAGGGTAAGAGGAGGAAATGCCTTTTGATTTTACCTTTTAAGTCCTCCTTTACTAATCACTTTTGGGTCAGGAATATGAGTGGCTTAGCTGTGATGACATGTAAACCTCATGGTGCTTTGTTAATAGATTTACTGAACAATGTTGTGGTAATGGGCGTCTTGGCATTCGTTCAGAGGAATTGCATCTCAAGGCAAAATCTGCAAAACTTGACTATCTGCAGACACCACCCAGTTAGTTGCGGAGGCTCTGCCATCTACTCTCGCCCATGTAATCTTGGGTGAGTGACAACTTCTTTATGCTTAGATTTCTAATTCTGTAAAAAGAGAGGAATATTGTCACTTTTTCATATGACTTTGGGAGGAGAGTAAATAAGTTCATATGCTTAAAGTGCTTAGAAGAGTAGGTGACACATAGGAAGCAGTTAATTTGATGTTTTAAATAAATGTTATTAAAATCAACCCAGCAAGTCCAAAAAGTTAATTTGAAAGCATCCATTTATTAAGTGAGCCATGAGTTTAAAAACAATAAATTATAAGAGATGTTTAAATGGTTCCAATATTAATAAGATGCATGGAATTTTTTGAGTGAAGTTAAAAAAAATTGAGTGTTAACTGTACTTTGTTGACTGTTAAACACACAGCAAGCCCACCTCCAGATCTGGACAGATCTGTCCTGTTGTTTTCCATACCAGCTGAAGATCTACATGAATGTTAAAGTCGCAGAAGCCAGCTGACCCACTTTCATGTTCAGCACATAGTGCAGTATTATTGCATTACGCTTAATTGATTTTTACAAAATACATTTCTCAGTTGGAGCTTCAGGTTCATTCTCTATTTTAATTGTCCATGGTCTCCTCTATTGTTATAATAAGGTGAACGTAGAGTCGAAGCTTCTACTTAGGGTTCATTCATCACATTCATTTTCTTTTTTTTATTTTGCAGACAAATATAAGACAAAATTCGTTAGATTTTAGGAATCATTTGCTGCTTTGCTGGGGTGTGACCGCATTATTGATTTGGTGCATTCCTGAATTATCTTCTTCATGATTTTCTTTCTAAGGAAAAGGAAGCAAAAACTTACCTGCCCAAGGTCATTAGAACAAAAACTACCAATTTTTCCTTCTAAGAGAAGGAAAATTCTGTCACCTTCCTGATATCCTTAATGGGATTATATATTTGCCGACTATGAAAGAAGAGGAAAGCCAAATTAATAGTTTTCATTCATGACCTATTTTCTGGAAGAAGAAAGCTTAAGGACGGAATTCTGAAAGTTTGGAACGGGTTGAAGGCAGGCATGGAGGCCAGAAAGGAAATAAATAATGCTGTCCTATTTCCTAGCTCTGTTGTCACTACACACTTAATTCCATCTCAACCATGTAATAATGGGATTTGTTAATATACATGTGTCCTGGAGTTTCAGAAGATTAACATTAATATACGTGGTCTGACAATGTGTGTTTCAATCTAACACGTAGTGTGGTGGTTAAGAGAATACCAGGTCTGGAACCAGGGTACCTGGGCTTGAATCTGGGCTCCGTCATCACTGACCACCCCATAATCTTAAGCAGATAATTTTGCTCTCTGTGTTTAGGTTTCTACATCTATAAAATGAGTGCAAAGGAAAATAAGTTAACATATATAAAGCGTTTAGAAGAGCAAAAGGCATTATTAGTTATTACTACTTATTTCTCTGCTCTAGTTTCTGAACTAAATAACTAGTTCTTTAGTCTTGTTTCTCTATTTTATTTAGAAACATATCATCATATTACAAGTGAAAGAGAATAAGAAAAATATCAGTTTGTATTAATTTAGCCTACTTGTATTTTTAAGAAGTTTTGAAGTTATGTGCTGGAAGCGATAAATCACATCATTCTTGCTTTTTGATTATAAAAGTTGCATCCAAAAGAAGTAATGATCCTTAGTGGCCTATTTGCTGCCTTCCACTTTCTTCAGTCACTTTCCTTCTGTCTCATTCTCCTTTTCATTATTGTGTTGCTGCTTTCAAAATAAAGATATGTATGTGCTTCATCTTACATCACATTTCTTTTTCAAGGAAACTACCCAGACTCAGCCTCAGACATGCTATTAATAGTAAAAGAATAACTTAACCTCTCTACTGCGATGCATGTCAAAGTTAAACAATTTACTCGGATAAAAAGATTGGATTTTACATGGAAGGGACACTTTAGTGGCAAATGGCAACCAGAAATCAAAGACCCCCAATACTCTGGCATCTGCAGCCAGCACCACAGCTGAGCAACTATGAAATTCCTCTTCACTTCTCAGGGAGAACTCACCCACTGAGGATATAAATAAAATCCCTCTTAATCAGTTAGTCAAGGTACAAAGAACTGCTTTTCTTCAGTTATGGACCACTTGAGACTCTTAACTCCAACCAGGCAGGCAGCTAAATTACAACAGTACAACCTTTAGGTGAACTTGGCATTTCTGCCCCGGGTCATCTCCTGAGAGGCTTCTGGTTATTTTGTTTCCCCTGGCTACTTCTCTCTTGCTCAATCAACTCATCATGTTTTCTGCCTCTCAATTTCTTTCTAGGGTTTCCTTGTTTTTCTCCATTTTTGCTCTGTCCTTCCTTATAGGTTCCTTTGCGTGTTTAGCTAGCTGTAATATTCTCACCAGCTGGGCTTTGTTTTTTTCAAATCTTCATTTTACTATGAAACTAAAGTTTCATAAACTGACCATTAGTCTTTATAACTTTTCCATTCATAAGGAGATAAGCATTAAAGATAAAAAACAAAAAAGAAAAAAATTTAAGGGAAGATTTTTTTCACAATGTTAGGTTTACATTATGAATGAGACTTTTTTCTAGATTACAGTTTTCTTTGCATTTTAATTAATAATGTTAATAGATTGGGAGTATTTCTCTATATGGTTTTATGTATTAACTTAGATTACAGTGTTCTATAAGGTGAGAATGAAAGTAATTTTTCCCCATAGCTAACTCCCAAAACCCAAACATTTCACTGATTGACTTAGAAACAAGAAAACTGAGAGCAGGTACACTTTTTTTTTTTTTTTAACTTATGTGTTTGCCATTTTCTCTGGAAAGAAATTGAACAGGTTACAAAGATGAATACTCTCTAACAAGATAACCTGAATTTAAAGTTGTGACACCCCTTCTCCCCAAAAAGAGAATAAGATAAAACTAAAAATAAAGTCGAAGGCAATATAGAGCCAGAGATACACATAAACATATGTATCATGATGACCCAAAACTCTCCTTTGGATGAATTCACATAGTTGATGAGAAAAATGGAAGAATGATCAAATTTAATAACAAGTCCCAATATTTTTCCCACCTCTACTTTTGGAACAGATGACTTTTACCTATGAGATATAGTCCTCTGTGGGGACATAATCATATTCAGTTTGCTCCTTGTTATTCGTTCTCTCTACCACTCAAGAAGAAAGTATATGGGGATTCAAGTGACTGTGACATGATTATAGCATACCCTTGAATCTTCTCTAATCTATTTCTTAAGCATATCATTTGTAAACTTCATTACTTTAATATTAATAATAAAAATCACAGGCACTATATCTTAAACATGCTATGCTAGAGAATGTCCAGGTTTGCATACTTCTCCATGTCCATAAATCAATATAAAAGAAATAATTACTCAGGTTAAGGACAATTAACCTGACTTCACCTGAGACCCTCATGAAGATAGCATACTTGATACATTGAATGCCTTTCCCCATGACATCCTGACAAAAGTATGAAGAAATTCCTTTGGACTAATTACTTTTACAGCCTCAGAATGAGTTACTAAAAATCCTAATCAGCACCTCAATAAAGGCAATTCTCTGGGATATTGACATTTCATTACTTGTCATTGTTTTTAATTGTGTATGGCCATTAAGCTGGTTATCATTAAGCTATTTAGTATTTAGAAAAAATACTAAACCCATCTTGAAGTAATGTTGTTGAGTAAAATTCCTAGATTTTCCTTGAAAAGACTTTTCCTGTATTTTGCTTAATCACTTGAGCTACAAGGCCATCCAAAAAGGTGCTATAACTTTGCTGTATAAACATGAAAGCAAATTTGTTCAGCTGTGTTTAATGTAGGGCAAGGGTTGTTGGACATTTTTGAGGTCATTGAGAAAATGATGAAAGATATGGACTCCCTTCCCCAGAATATGGCACAAAGATTCACAATATAAATTCTATATATTATTTCAGAGATTTTATAGATTTTCTAGCGCCTATACAAAGGCCCTCTAATCCAAAGTTGCCATTCCTTCTAACTTAAATAACTTGACTTTGGTTAATTTAGGATATATACACACTAACGAAAACTTGTATGGAAACCCTCACTCTGAGACTTAATTAGAAATTAACTACAACATCAGTATTAATGGACCCTGAAGGTGTTTTCATTCATGTAAAAAGCAATATGAATCGCTACACAAACTCAATTTACTAAGATTAACAGAACCTGATGTTTATGACTGAGATGCTCCTGAGCTGCCAAAATTTAATATTTTTATTGACACAAAAGCCAGCTTAAAATTGTCTACCCTTCCTATGAATCCTGACCCTTGGCAAACATACCAATGACATAAAAGAAAAGCTGAAGTGGAGTCTACTGTAAACTTCTAAGCACATTATATAACAACATAAAAAGTGAAAAGAGCTTTATTTTCTGTCTTATGTGAGGGAGGATGTCCTGCAAAAAATAGAATATTTAGGAACTATTATGACTTGAGATTTGGGCCTTCTGATACTCATTAGCCACTTTGGTTTTCATCAATTATTTAATGTCTCTCTTTTGTAGCAGAAAACTTTATTTTGGAATCTGATTGTCAGGTTAATCAGAGCTAGAATTATCTATACAAAGAAGTATCTGTGGGTTTTGATTACCTACCTTAACCTTAACCAATCACAGTTGGCTGAGTGGGTAGGCAATAGAGTTGTCATTCTGTGATTTTGCTATATATGATGCCAATGAGCCAAAAAGATTTATTTATAGAACATCATGAAATTCTCAGCTTAAAGTAAAACATTATGCTTCTATCTTCTGTTAATTAAGAATTTTCACTGATTTTGCAAGTACCTACTTAAATATTATTAGAACTGTAAATTTCTCCATGGCATATTTATATGTATTAAGTAGAAAAAACATTACACGTGAGGACCCAGAAATTGAAGTAAATTTAGATTGTATAAAGATTGTAAAATTATATGAATGTATTCTTTTTATGAGAAAATAACTATAAGAATAAATAATCTAGGGTGTTCTATAGTGGAGTTTTGATTCATTTTTGTTTCTTTTGTTTGTAATAGTTGATGTCTTATTATTACTTTAAATCTATATTTGAAAACTTAGAGTATAATATTCTTGTAAAGGAAGAAGGAAATACATGAGAATTCAACTATAGCTATCTCTGAATGGGTAGAATTATGGATGATTTTTATTTCTCACTACTTCTTTAACTTTGTTCTCTACTTTTTTTTCTTTTTTTGTAATGACAATGTATTTGCTTTTGTAATGAGCAGAGCAACAAAAGAAACTTATTTGTGTGTGTGTGGATGGAGGGAGGATAATACTCTATTGTAAAAGATGCAGGCCCTTTGAAAAAGCAAGATGGAATAGAGGCAAGACATCCATTGCAGCCCTTAGCCAATGGGAGTCATTACAGAGGCAAGGCAAGGCAATGACTGATTTGAGGGAGCATGAGTGGGGTTTCTCAAAAAGAAAAAGGGTAAAACACACAAGTTTAGGATCCAGAGAAAATGCTCTTTCTATTATTTACATGAAGTCTTAAGCACTATTTACATGAAATTGTATCTCAGCCTAATATATCCTTGAGGGACTCTTAGGGGGCTTAGTAGAAGAGTTTGGAACCACATTATAGCCTTAAGTGTATGACTAAGGAACTTTGTACTTGATTTAGGAGGTGATAGGAATTCATCTGAAAGCACTGGAGTGTGTGGGTGATAAGATTGATGCTACACTTTAGAAAAATTAATCAGCAATCCTAGGTAAATGGCGCGGGGAATGGAGTAATAGTAGAAAGAGTTTAAGGTGTTGAAGCTCTCTTAAATGGCCCAGATGAGATTTTGAATTGGGCTCCAGTTTTATGAGTGGAATGGATAATATGAATAAAAGATTGTAAAATAAAATTTAAAGTATCTTTAGTTCACTTTATCTAAGACACATCATTTATCTAATTTATAACTGACTGAAATATAAAAACTGGAAATGAACTAAAAACTCTAATCAGGTTTGCTATCCAGTTGGCCTGATTTCCTAGAATCATACTCTATTCTCTTTGTAAAGTGCCCTCAAAATAAGATTTAAGCGTCTTAGCAAAAAAGAAATACAAAGAATCCATGAAAATAAAAAGTCATTGATAGTAAAATAATTGTTTCTTGAAATTCTCTTTATGGAATCAATATCTTTAAAGCTCACATTGATAAATTCTATATCAAACATGTAAATAAAAATGATAAATTGATATAGAGACAGGGACTAAAACTCATAGAGTTTAGACTACTACTTTATTATCATCTAGCAGCAGCATATGTTAATTGAAGAATCACTTCTTCTTAGACATAAACAAACAACATTTAAAAACGTTGAATTATAGACGTGGTTCCATAGTGTAGTGGTTAGCGGGTCTGCTTTACATGCAGTAAGTCTTAGGTTCGTGCCCCAGTGGAGCCACAGTCCATGGTCTATGGCCATGCCACCCTGAACAAGCCTCATATCTGATCTTGGAAATTAGCAGGGTCGGGCCTGGTTAGTACTTGGATGGGAGACCACCTATGAAGATCAGGTGCTGTAGGCATAAGTAATAATAAATAATAAAAATAAAAAAATAATAATAAATAAATAAAAAGTTGAATTATATAAACATAAGCATGTGAAGCTATAAAAGAAATGTTATCTCTGTTTCCCTCAGAAAAATTAAATAAAGTTGAAATGTTTCTCCATGTTTCTGACCAAAATCTATTTCACTGCACATAGAAGCTGCTCAACAAATATCCATTTAATAACTACATAAATGAATAAGTAAATGAATAAACATTGATATTATTGTGCATTTTTAAACATTTGGAGGTTGATGTAATCATTACATTTTATAGACATTAGATTTGTCAAAAAATGGAGTAACAATAGCCCCAAAATAAGGAAAATTATCCAGAAGAGAACCCTTCACTCTTGGACCTCAGATACATAATTATTGTGGTTTGTTCTTCAGTGACCTAAGATCAAGGGGTGACACTCTTAAATATGAGGAAATTTTATCTGTCATTTCATAACTGAATAATGGACATGTAGGCCTATTTGGATACAAAAACATAAAGCATAAATCAAATATCTGCCCTCTTATTTAAATTCGCAATGTACACTCCCCATTTAGCTACTTAAAAGTGTTTCTTGCCTCTTAGTAGACTTTGACCAGTCTTCAGTTGTTCTATGTTCTGTCATATTTCTTGATAGACTTGACAAGAATGGCAACCATGATATAATCTGAAACCATCAGTTTAATGCTCACACAGTAATTATACTAAATCCACTTGGAAAACTGGACAAGCTGGAAGAAATAGGTAAATTGCTAGAAACATGTAACCTACCAAAACTGAATTAGGAAGAAACAGAAAATCTGAATGGATCAATAATGAGTCAGGAGGTTAAATAAATAATCATAAACCTCCCAACAAAGAAAAACCCAAGACCAAATGGTTTCGCTGGTGAATTCTATCAAATATTTAAAAAGAATTAATACCAATACTTTTCAAACTCTATCAAAAATTTCAAGAGGAGGAGCTCTCTCAAACTCATTTTATGAGGCCAGCACTATCCTGATAACAAAGCTAGATAAAGACACTACAAAAAACTACAGGCCAGTATTCCTTATGAATATAGATGCAAAAATTCTCAGCTACTAGAAAATCAAATTCAACAGTGCATTAAAGGATCATCCACCATGACCAAGTGGGATTTATCTCTGGGATGCAAGGATGGTTCAACATTGGCAAATCCGTTTGGCTCTTTGGAGGGAGAAAAAAAAAAGACAAGGTTAAGTCTAAGGGTTGGAAATTTTCCTACTCATAAATATGGTGTTGTACATTTGTGATGCACACAATTTCTAATGATTCTTAAAGCAGTTGCTGTCTTTTAATTTCTGGAAATAAAGGGATCTTAGACCATCTAATCTAAACACTCATTTTACAAGGAGAAAACAATATACTTTGAAGAGATTAATGAGGTTATTAAGGTCATTTCTGTCAGAACTAGGGGCTCTTCCCCACACGCCCTGAAAAAAGCACTTTGAAACATTGAGATAACATTTGTTATGGAAAGAGCGCTTAGAAATAACACATTTTATGAACCAGGATTCTGGAATAAAATCCACACTGTATAATGTATAACTGACTTGTATACATTGGTTTTAGACAAATGGTCTCCTTACCAGGTCAACACATTTGTTATGTCCTAGCATAAAGAAAGTTGATCATAGTCTAGTTATGGATGTAGAACAGGTAGAACAGCAAACACTAGAAAATAATATGGCTTTAGCATGTCTCAAGTAGACAATTCATCTCATCAATGGGAAGCACTTCTGGGTTCTTTCAATCTGGCCCTGGTAAATAGGATGCAAATAGAGGCTTTAGGAAGTCAAGAACATATGAATGTGTATGAGTTCTTAAGGTAAGCAAAATTGAAAGCTTTTATCAAATTTAATGTAATGCTTAAGATTTCATTTACCCTGCCACTTATTTCAAAGTTCTCTGTCTCATAAAATCATTTAGTTTCAGATCTTTAAACTATTACTAGGAAGAGAAAAATTCCCTATTGTTCCTCGTATGTTATCAGGCACATAGAAGTACCAATAATAGACATGGGGATATAGAAAGATAGTCAAATCTCTGTTCATGCTAAATGCTAAAATATCTTCTCTCTCTGAACCAGGACGCTGGACTTCTATCACAGCCAATTAAAGTCTTAGAAAATATGAGGTGCTTATATCTAAGAAGTCTTTCTGAGATTTTCTTTAAGTAATAACTTACAGCTTTAGATTGTCAACTGTAACGTGATCCAAAGGGCAAATTCCAAAGTAGCAATGAGCCTGAATATGGTGAGGAAGACAGGATGTGGAGATGTACTCTTGGTTGTAAGTTAGTTGTAGGTCCCTAAGGAAGTTATTTACCTGAAATGTTCACTGTCTTCTCACCCACAAAGGGACCTCTGGGGTCCTGTCTACTCAAAACTTCTATGATATAAAAATAACTATTCCCATGCTATTTGTTTTTTGCTTTCTTTTCTGTGTTAAAACCGGTCACATATAAGACATACTCTGATATATCAAATAATCATTGTTCTAGGAACCTCTGTTAAATAACTTAATCTGAATCTGTCTACTTCTCTCCACATTTACCACTACCATAGTGTTTGGAAAAACCATCTCTCTCATCTAAATTATTTACTGGTCTTCTGCTTCCAGTCTTGAAAATACACACACACACACACACCACACACACACACACACACGCACGCACACACATGGACATGCTACTTCACATAGGATCTACTCTTACTCTGACAGCTAAAGTGAGCACTTGGAGTAAAATCTCAACACCTTAGCCTGCCTTAGAATACCCAGCATGATCTGGCCCCTGCCTCCCCCTCATCCCACTCCTGTCCTTATTCACCATATCCAGTTTCCATAGCTTTTGTTTATTCTCCTCACACATTCCAAGCTTTTGTGTTAATGGCTCCCTCTGTCTGGAATAGGCTTCCCTGATCATCATGTGACTGGGTCCTTCTTGTTATTCAGATCACAGTTTGAATGCTGCCCACCTTGGACAGCCTGTCCTGAATCCCCATCCTGACAGAATCCTCTGGTCACTCTCCATTTGATCATCCTGCTTTAGCTCCAACACAATTGACCATTATCTGAAATCATATTATTTTTGTATGTGTCCACTTGTTCACTGCTTTTATTTTTACCAACCAAAAAATTGTAAAGAGATTATGCTTATTGTTTTTATTGACATATCACAAGAACAGTGCCTAACATATGGTAGGTGCTCAATAACTATTTTTTTTTTTGAAAGATTTAGAAGAGAATAAAAATAAGTTCTTTTTGGCTGTTTAGTCAACTCTGAACCTGATTGGTATAACAGGTCCATAGATATTAGTAGAAATGTGTCAACTGTATTCCCTGGAGAGGTCTAAACTAGTGAAGTCTGGTTCTATAAGTTAAAATTTCTGCAGATTGGGCAGAGTTAAGTGGGTTTAAATTAATGGAGAGAAATGGCAGTGTCAACTAGAAGTTGAAATAGAGGGTGAAAGGTATCTTCATGCAATTTACACCTTTAAATTACATACAGCTATCTGCAAATTGAGCACCAAAGAATAAACCAGATGTAAATGTATTTGTTTCTGACAGAAAATTCACACCAATGCAAATATAGTCAGTACACACATTAGTCCAGATAACTGTAGCAGGGGATGAAAACAAATATATTAGTAATTCAAGCAAAATATAATACTCAATAGTTTATCCTTACTTTAAAAATGTGATAGTCTGAGCCATAAAGAATGAGATTTTAAGAAGAAAAATCTGAATATATATATCCAAATAAATGGTTCTCTTCATATTCTCTTTAGAATGAATCCAAACACCACAAAAGTCTACTTGTAGGCAAATAGAGTAAATTAGTCTCCTGATGGTGACTTGTTTTTAATAAATTGCTGAAACACCTTACAATATCCTACAACAGAATGGTGTTTTATCAGCAGAAGGAGCATCTGCACCTTTTCAGACATCCTCTTCCTAAATATATATGCTTGATCCCCAGAAAAGTGAAATGATTTGTCTTTGCTTCACAACTGGTTAGCAAATGAAGGGAATTCATAAAATGGAAGAAATGAGAATAGGTGAAAAACTTTGAAGATGACAGGAAACTTGGGCCTGGATGGGATGTGAAGAGATGACAGGAGTGAGGAAGTGGCATGGGTGGGCAAACCCAAAGGGACAGATTCTGTGGACAGAGTAGAACTCAATTATAATGAAATCTGAGAGTGAGAATAACCTGAAGTAAGAGTACGGTTGTTAAAAGACTAAGAACTCAGGTAGGGTTCATCGGGCTGAGCCAAATTATGAAGATGTTTCTTCCTTTCCAGCCCATAAAATGAATTTGGGTAGAGGAACAAGAGACATTTCTGGGGATGCCTGTGTCAGAATGTGAGACTCTGGGGACAGGTGAGTGTAGCACACAGGAGGTTTGGAATGTTCCCTTGTCTAATCTTTTGTCTGGGAGACGGTTATGGAAGTACGCTAGCCCTAAAGGATTTGTCCTTGAAAAGAAAGACAATAGAGGAAACATTCATTTTAACATTTTTTTTGGCTTTAATTGCATCTATTTTTGAACAGACCATACATACTTATCATTCAAAATTTAAAAGTTTCAAAAGACTATACAAATGAAACAATTTTCTCCCACCAACTAATGTTACACATGTTTCTGTACCCCTTTTGGAAGATTTTTAAAAAATATATGCGTCAGTTCATTTTGTAGATGAAATCAGGTTTTCACACAAGGATTATCTACATCTTAAACATTATTATATATTATTTGATTTCTGGAATTAGTTTAGAATGCATATGAATCTACAAAAATCCTTATACTTTGAATTCAAGCTACACGGGTGTCTCTTGGGTAAGACTGGAGTATCTCTCATGATTTACCATCAGTAAAACACAGAAAGGGGTTAGTAGTATAAAAATAAGGATCCTAAGTCTACAAGCAAGTAGAAGTTAGAAAGTATTAGGAATGTGGGTGGGGAGAGGATGGGTATACTTTTATACATTCATTCATTTTTTTAAAAAAATGTTATTAGTTTCAAGTATACAGTACATTAGTTAGAAGATATTTTAAAGAAGAAAGTATATGATGAAGGTCAGAGTGATATTAATAATAATGTACCATGTTTTATATAATGGTTTATTCTTTTCCATAGTTTCATGCTATCCTGTCAACACCCTGTAAGGTATATGGAACAGATGTCATTATTTCTATTCCATTGAAAAGTGAACGAGCTTAGAGAAATTAAATAACATAACCTAGTCTTAGTAATTTTTTATTAGAAATACCTAGATTAAGACAGTCTTTTGGGACACAAAGGAAAAAAAGAATTAATGATAACTGCAAATGAAATTTCATATATACTAATTTCATCCTTGATTTTTGAATAGCTACAAAGCAGAAAATTTTAGATCCTTTTTGAGGCAAAAAAATTTAGATCATTAGTGTGTCTACATTGTTTCTTTATAAAATCCTGAAAAACACAATGTCTTTTTATTTAATATCACAAAAAAACCACAATAATAATTGTGATGCTTGTGAATTAAGTACTGGGACCTTTGTTTCAGCTTGAATTACTTTCTGAAACTTCTCAGGAAGCCATCAACCTCACCTGACTTCTAAAGACATCTGAAAGTATACCCACAGTGACTTAAAACATTAAGTTAAAAGCCTGGCTCTGAATTTTAACTTCTGTCTTTCTCTTTCTCTCACCTGCCAACTCTGCTTCTTTTTTAAAGTTTCAATCTCAGGAGAAAATGGTTGAACAAAATATTATTTTTTCTATTGGCCAGGCAGTTTATCTGAATTCTTCTGTTGGCACAGTTTGGCAAATATAAAAAGGTAAAGTCTAAATCTTGATTTCTCTTGAGTTTTATTTGTCAGGATTTTATTCTTTTCTTCCATCCCCCTTTTTGGAAGCCAGTGGTATTAGTCTAACATGAAGAATTTTAGGAAGAATATGAGTGGAAAGTGTCTAGCAATGTTTAGAGAACTGAAAGGTAAAGAGACACCTTCAAGTACCAATGGAGCTATCTATCATCTTTGCAAACATTCCAGAACAAATGTAGCAAAGAATAATAAAAAAGAGATACTATGTATTATAGAGAAGGACTTATTTAGCTTTGCATCTATTTCTAGAAATGATAGTTGAAATACTTTCTGTGTAATATTTCTGGAGTCTAAATTATGTACTTTTAAAATCATTGTCTTTTAGTTACAAAGTAAGAATTGTTTTAAGAAAGCAAGTACCTCCTTAATAAGTTACTTATATTCAAATATTTAAAATTCTATCAAATATTAACTGCATTTATAAGTTTCTCCAGGGAGCAAGAAGTTTCTAATAGGCATTATCTCATCAGTCCTATTAGTTCTAATGTGATGAATAAGTGAATCAGATGTTTAAAATCTTTTTCATTCTACTTATGAAAAACAAAAGATAAACAAGAGACACCATTTATTCAACTTAACACATTTTGACCAAAACAAGGGATGAGACAAAGAAACCACTAAAAAATCTCTTTCTCTCTATGAATTGTAACCCTACCTCAAGATGGCTGAATAGCTTGGGCAAGTTACTAAAAGTCCCTGAGCATCATCTTTCTCTCTGTAAAAATGTACATAAAGCCTTCCTCACAGAATTATTGGGAAGCTATATATGTGAAAGTGATAATCCAGTGACTGAAAATAATAGATATCTGTATATTTCTTTGGAGCTGAATAACAGTATTACCTCAAACTTAGTGACTTTTAAAAGGCACACATTTTAACAGTTTTTGTGGTCAGTAGTTCAAGCACAGCTTAGCTGGGTCCTCTGCTGCAGGGTCTCACAAAGCTGCAATGATGTGTTGGCCAGGGCAATAGTCTCATCTTAAGGCTGGACTGGGGAAGGATCCATTTTCAAGTTCACAAGGTTGTTAGCAGAATTCAGTTCTTGCAGTTGTAGGACTGAAGAAGTTGGAAATTACTGGCTATTTGATGGAGGATCCTCAGTTCCTAGAGGCCACTCTCAGTTCTTTCCCTTGTGAGCTACACCAACACGGTCACTTGCTTTCATCACACCAGCAAGGGGAGAGTCTTCCTATGTTCTGTAATCACAGAAGTGACATCCCATCACCCTGGCTACATTCTACTGATAAATGCAAAGGATATTTCCTGTTCACACTCAAGAGGAAGGAATCACACAAGGACGTAAAAACAACAAAAAAAGGGGATAATGGGTTCACCCTAGGTTCTTCCAACCAGTGACAGATAACCATTTCTCCCTTTCCTATCTTACCACCCCTTCCTTTTTTTGATTTCTAGGTCAGAAGACCATGACCCCTGCTGCCCATTAAAATCTTTTTTGCCTAGGTTGTTGAAGAAAGTACTTTAGAACTTCATAGAAATAAAATAGAAAAGACAACCCACAGTGGAAATATTAAAATTAGTGTTTTATAAAACAAGTTAAATCATTTCAGTAAAATTAACAGTAAAGCAAAATTTCATGATATAAAAGCCTTTTTGTTTTCTCCTGTTTCTTCATTCTTTTGATACTATTTTGTTGGAGTGTGTTCAAAAATGATTGGGAATCTAAATCAATGACTACAAAAGCACTCATGAAATGCAGGCACTAAAAATAATTTTACTAAGTAGGCTAGAAAATGATTGTAGATTTTGTTCCTCTTGGTATGGTTAAAAATAGCCACAAGCCCCAACATGAGGCAGAATGCATCGATACAAGTATATATCCATCCTGGGTAAGTCAGCCATGTTTGGTGTGGCCCCTACCGTATATCTCCAGGTGTCTGGAGTCTCTGATAACTAGGATCTTCCAAAGATGGTAGGGATTTTGATTGATTCTAAGGGCCGTTGCTTTCTGCTTCTGCTGATGGTGCTGGTGATAGCGAACATTTACTAAGTATTTATTACATACCAGTTATTCTAAAATGCTTCATATATGCAATTTAATACAACTCTGTGAGAAAAAATTGTTATGCCTATTTCACAAATGCAGAAACTGAGCCTTAGTGATATTCAGGCCACATGACTACAAGTGGCAGGATCTGGACTGTAACCTTAGAGAGGTTCAATCTCAGAACCTTCGAAATTGCTGTGAAAGACCAGGAACTTTAAGACAGACAAGAAGACTAAGGGTGGGCCTAAATATTCTCTTCAAAATATTATAGGGCTATCTTGTTGAAGATGAATAAGAGTTGTGTCAGTGGCCAAGGAATGGTGTTAGCCCTTATTCTGACACTCACCCACCCTAGCTGCTATGAAGGTACACCAGGTACCAGCAACCTGTTACCTCTTCTCTCAGAATCAGTCAGCGGGGAGTGAGACAAGATATCCATGACTCCCTTTTCCCCACATTGAGTCTTCAGTAGAATTCAGTAAGAGTCAGGTTTGTACTATGACAATGAGCAGGGCACTTCTAAGGTAGGCTGCCCCTTTTCAATACTCCATGAGTCTTGTGGGCTGGCCCCTTCTTCCTGGCCCCATTGGCCCCATAGTATGTGTCCCAATATTACCTTTGTCTCCTCAGGCCTCAGCCTCTCAACTTGATCCCAAAGTCTGGTACAGTTAATAGAAGCAGAATACTGATCATAAAAACATCAATATGTATACATTTTGATGGACAGTGAATCCATCCATATCCTATGATACACATCTCATTAAATTAAAATGAAAGGAGTAGACCAGGTGTTAGGTAATATTCTAGGTGCTTCACCTTGGTCAGATGTGGTGAAAGAGAAGGAGAAATTAACAGCCTGTGGCAAGAAGGGAAGAATGTAGGTGTAATACAGTTACAAAGTAAGAACAAAGGATCATTACATTATACTTTTGTCACAAGAGATTACTCCTAGTCCTAATGTAGAGGAGTTATGTACTGATGAGAAATCACGAGCAGAGTTTTTATGTGGGTGTCCCGTAGGAGACTTCAAGAAGATCTTATAGCTCGCTAACTAAAAATTATTTTCAAACATTTATATTCTGTTCTTTTTTGAACTTAACTCCTTCAAGAATATAAAGTATAGATCTCTATAGAAATTTATCTAAAAATGCAGAACAGCTGATTTTATTCAAGACAATATTTTGGCATGTCTGATCTGTTTTCTTTAAACACTGACCATTTATTCCATTAACTTGTGCCATCATGCTCACAACCAAAGCATAACAGAGAAAAAGCTTCCATCCATGAGAAAGGGGCTAGTGGAGCTTCCATCCAGGGGTTGCCTTGTAGAAGCAGGCTTCCAGACACTTGAACATACAAGGAGGCCTTCTCTACACTGCTGCTTAGACCTGCTTTCTCATCCACATAGAGAAACACCAATGAAACATAGAAGAGGAACTTTCTGGGGCTACCTTATATCACAGCTCTCAGTGAAATCTTAAGTATTAATGGGTAATTTAGGCATGGATTTTTTATACCTACATTTATGTTTTCTATATCAATGCATATCACTACCTCTGCTCAAAAAGGATCCACCCCCAAATTTATATATCTTCAAAGATAGTGACTGTTTCTTCTTGCCATGTTTTAAAAATTTTGCAGGGGTGTTATCAGTGCTTTAAAGCAGAGTGCTATGCATGAATGAACATTTAATAAATGCTTGTTGCATTGAGCTGGCAAGGAAATAATGCTATAGACAAAACGGCTGAGCTGACTTAATGGATGACATGGTCTCTCTTACAGCCATGTTCAGACAAGACCTTAAACAGTTGACAGATGAGGATACTCTGTAGGAGAGGGTACCCCGACTATATTAGAGTGAGTTATAGTGAGAAATATGATAAGAACTAAATTTGTTGTTTTATTGTCTTTGCATTGTAGTACTGTGTTAAGCTCTTTGAGTTTAGTTACTTCATTTAATCCTCACAGCTACTCTTTGAGATATGAAATAAGAAAACTGAAATTTGGAGAAGTGACACAGTCAAGATCAGATATTTAATATGTTGTCAGCCGAAGGCCATGCTCTTTCCATTAGACCAATGTATTACTTCTTTCTTTTTTTTTCCTTTGCTCCACAGTCACGTCATTCTAAAAATAGTGTGCCCGTACAATATTTGCACTAGGATGATATGAGAGTCCACTACTTTGAACTTGCTAAGGTCTGGGAATTTATCATTAAGATTAAAATGGGCGGCACTTCTAAGTTTTTCAGTTCTATAAACTTTTAGTTTTGAGAAGAACATGATATATATGAATTGAGCATCAGAGACCATGATTTTCTTTTTTGGTATATCACTAGGAAAATAAGAACAACGTTTGAGATGCTGATGAGTAGAGTAAAATTACATTTCTATTAGTTCGAGAAGAAATGTTAGTCAAACAGAATAATTTAATGTTTACTGCAGCTATCCAGCTATCACAAAGGAAGAGTAGAAATGATAGTTTTAAAAATAAGTACTCTATTTAAGGAATTAGGGCTGGCCAAGAAAGATGCTGTAAACATTTCAATTTTATACAAAATTCATTTAGATAATTATCCTTCTTAGTCTGCTATATTTCTTGTGGGAATCATTAGGCTTTAATGATGTTCTTTTCTATTGATATTATTATTTAATTAAGCAGCTTATTTGAGTTGCCTGACAGCTTCTTACACCTTTATTTTAAAAATAAAACAATTTGTTTTAAAAACTCTTGTTATTATCTTCACAATCTACTTCATGTTTCTGGAATCATATAAAACAATCATGAGTGGTTTTTTTATGCCACTAGAGATAAGGAGTTTTATTCTATGATAACCATACAGCTCTGTTTTTCTACCATTTAATAAGAGATACAAGTAAAATAAATAACAATATGTAAGTAAAATAACATAAAAAATATATTTAACCAGGAAAAATGCTGCTTATTCAGTCTTCTACCCTTAAAAAATTAATTAGAATTTCTAAAAATAAACAGATGATTAATTTTCATTATCAGGTATACTTAACAGTTATTTAAAGCATAATTTTATGATATATTGTTACTTCTCTCAATATTGCATACTACATAGACAGCCTTCAATTTAGCTCATGTTATTGAGAAAAATAGATTATAAGAAGTGTGTCACAATGGTCATTTCACCCTGAACGTGTCCGATCTCGTCTATCTCGGAAACTAAGTAGGGTTGGGACTGGTTATTACTCGGATGGGAGACCACCTAGGAATACCAGGCGCTGTAGGCATTAAAAAAAAAAGTGTGTCATATTTTCCAATAAGGACAAACTTATAAATAGGGGACTGCATGATCTTGACCAATAGTCCAATGTCATAAATTATTGATGACCTGTTAATAGGAAGGATATAATTTAAAATCTTTGAAATTATTTAAAATAGTAAAATATTTTAATAACTACATTTAAACAGTAAAGATATTTTTCTATATTTTGCAAAAATCAACACTAATGTACTGTACTTATTGAATTTAAATATAGCATAAGGTGTATATCTAACACATGATTATATGTATCTTCTGGGTCACAATTTGACTTATTCCCCCCTTTATACGCTATCGGAAATAACCATTTTCTTTTTGTCATTGTAATATAGAAAACTTTGAAGTGATGTCTGGAAAGCTCAAGTATCTTAAAGCTGGAGCTTGTGGCACCCTATTCCCTTGCTAAAATACCCTCTAACAAGGAGAATATTCACAACTTTTCTGTTACTAGCTAAGAGCAGTAAACAATTTGAGTTGATCTTGAAGACATTAAAAGTCATTTCTGTAGCTCTACAAAGGATTTTAGCTCTGGGAGTTTGGCAGTGGGAACCTCATACTTCCAGTCTTTTGATTCATCTTCTTCTCATTGTCTTCATTTCAATGACAATTTTAGGGGAGCCTAGAAGAAAAAATGAAACGCAAATGAGGAGCCACATAATCTGGTGGAGATGTTAAAAGGTTGGGGAGGTACCAGGTGGGGAAAGCAAGACAAGGAGAGTGGAGGGTAGCAGTTATAATGGGGGTGGGGGAAATTTACTTAGAAATATCCATTTCTTTTGAAGCTGAGGAGCAAACCAGTGTCTTGAAAACGATAATTCCTTATAAGTAATGTGTTAAACAATGCATCATAAATGGATAACTTCTTCCCAATGCCAATGAGAATAGGGTCAAAGATTTCAGTCCTACATAGGCAACTGAGCTTTGCAGATATTCAGTAGCAAAGGAAAAAATATAGGCAACAGGCCCCATACTGGGTATGAAACCTGGTAGGTAATCAATAAATAAAGTTCCCTTTGCCCTCCATTGAGAACAGGTCAATTTAATATTTGTATTTGTATAAAAGGTTTTATGCGATCATAAAATCCGTTTCTTTCTTTGAATAAATGTATAGTAGTAGAAACCAAATATGTTTTAATGTCAAATAGATGTAGGTATGAATTTCAGTTCTGCTCTCACCAGCTGTATGACCTTGTGCAAAATGTTTGATGTCTCTGAATATAAGATTCCTGTATGTAAAATGAAAGTAAAAGTACAACTGTAAAAATCAACTATCCAACTACAATGATCAGCAATCAAATAGGTAAGGGCATAGGTAAGGGCACAGGTTTTGGTACACTCCAGACATTGTTCTAAGAACTGGGGACACTGAGGTGAAGCATACAGAAATATCTTGGTCTTAGCAGTTTATATATTGGCAACCAGGCTTAATAAATGATAGAATTTATTAATATAAGCAACACACTGTGCTATAGAGTGAAGATAAATATGAAATGGGATTTCCGCCTTGTAAAGCCTGCAGTGATTCAAGAAATACTTGAGTAAAGAAAGAAATATGAGAGAGGAAAAAAATAGCAGCAGAAAGTCCTGCTGGAGAAATTAGAGAAGAAATGTCTGGAGGCAAAATCAGGACCTCAGGTAAAACAACTATAGGCCTGGAAGAGAAAACTCTCTCCTATTTTCAGCCCTCTATTACTGGAAATGAGTAACTACAATCAAGACTTGAGAAGCAGCAGGCAACCTAAATAAACCAGTTGCATAAAGGGTTATTTTGTTCAATTCTCTATAAGATTTTGAGGAAAAAATTAAACCATAAATGTATGTATGTGTGTGGCATGTGTGTGCTTGTGTGCATATTTGTGTACAGCTCCATCTGGGTGTTAGAATATATATATTTTCAAAACTGTTTTATTTTTATTTACAGTGTGATTATGTGCTTGATGTGCTTATAGATCTTTACACAATCACTATGAGGAAAAATGAAAAAAAAATGCCTTAAGTTATTTTAGTCTCTTTTCTTCTTCACCAGCTCTTATGATACATAGGTGTTAACCATCACATATGCTACCCAGTCTTTTGTAAATCCTTCCTCACTCTCTCCTTTGCATCTTAGTCTCTGCTGCCAGGTGCTTGCTCATTCTTTTGTGAGGGAAAAAGGAGTGTGGAGTGCAAAGATATCATTGCAAAAAACCCCCCTTAACACAGAGCCTTCCTTCTGCTGCTTTGCAGCATCAGATGGCACTATTGTCATCCGTGGAACAGCAGGTATTTCACCTCAGGGATTACTATTTTTGTTCAGTATGGAGACAGTATAATGTGCTGAGATTATCATCATATATATAGCTTTTGTGTACGGTTTACAAAAAGTAAATACTTCTGAAAGAAAGCTAATGACCGAGGTTAACACATCTATTTAGCACATTCCCTGCACGTCTGAGTACCAGATCTCTGAGCTTCATTAAGTTCCTTCTGTGGGTTCTAATACAGAACTGTTCACATGTGTCCCTGCCATGCATGTTATCTTATTCTTTATAAAAAGCAATTTGTCTCACCAGAAAGCAGCATCCTCTTAGATGAAGCAAGAGTAACTTTGACTTCTCTTTTAAACGAGCTCTTATATTGCCTTAAAATTTCATCTGATGAAGTAAGCAATTAATTGTGAGCAGACCTCATGCATCTGCTAAAAGTATGATTTTCGTCCCTACCATATTCCTAAACCGAGCCAACAAGGTGAACAGTTTAAACGTAATTTGTTCAAAAATAGCAAAAGGAAAGGACTGATACCCATATTGAAGCCACTTCTTAAAACAAAACAAAACAAACAAGAAAAACAAAAAGCTGAGGCCTAAACATTATGGAATGAAGACTGGCATTCAGAAAGATGACTTTGGCCCTGTGTTGACATTCGGCTATTGTTCCATGTGCCTACTGTACTGCCTGGCACATAATGAGAGCTTCATGAATATCTGCTAAGGGAACGGATTGGTAGGTGTTCATGGCTGAGACAGAGATCCTAAATGTTAAGATATTAAATGTTAAATGTAATCTTAAACATTATGGAAATAGAAAATTTTAATTTGATGCCATATTTTAGGTACTACTCTTAAGATTGTATTGCAAATTTTCTTCAAAGTAGTGACAATTCTAAAGACTGTGCTCTAATAAGTCCAATTTCCTTTCACCGTTAAGGATCCGCCTGCTAGGGAAGTGAACCTGATGAGTGAATGCTCTTTTTCTAAAAGCTTTGCATTGACCTTGAGTCTAAGATTCTGAGCTGCAAGGCATACACTGATGTTGCTTACTAATCAAAGTCAGATGTCCTATATGTATAGTGTGGCAAGAAATTTGGGCTATTTATTGGGCTTTTCAGTCATACATTTGCCTGTTACTTTTGAAATGATGTTGTTAAAAGGTAAACTGAGGCATATGAAAACTGTTAAGAGTTTATTTCAGCAAAAATTGATTCAAGTTGGGCAATGCCAAACCAGAAGTAATTGGGTAACATCAAACCAGAAGTATTTAATGGAAAAGTGTGAGGGGCAAAACTTTTATAGAGAAAGCAAAGCTAGGAAATTCATTGACTAACTATAGTTGAAGAGGTTGCCTTATTTGGAAAAGGCTAGTTGACTGTTTTATTATTGGTTGTCCTTAGATTTTGATTTCTTAACTTTGAGGCATCTACGGGCTTAGGTTTGGATTTGCTTACATAGGATGCTAAGATATCAGAACCACCTACATCTAATGGCCTCCTTCTTTAATTAATTAAAAAAAAATAACACTGCACAAGTATAGAAATTTATAACACTATCACCTCAACCCAATAATGAATGCCACTTTTCACCTATATCTATGCTTTTTTTTCATAGTCTTAGATAATTTGTGACAATTACAATGATAGTGTATATACACAATATATATAATAATGTTCTATCATAAGCATTTTATGTTGCTGTATAGTCTTCACAGTTGTAGGTAATTCTGTAACACCTGGTATAATCACATTCAGTGATGTCATTTTCAACATCAGCTATCTATCTATCTATCTATCTATCTATCTTAGCATATATAGGTAGATTTGAATAAATAATAGCTCCTTAACTATCTGTAAATCAAACATTCAGTAACCTCATCTATGACAAAACCAAGAAGAAAACAAATCAAAAAGATTTTTCAGAAACCAAACCAGATGACACAAAGCTTATGAATCTTAATCATATTATTTTTTAGCACTCATTGAGAATCTATTACCTGTTTTTAATGTGAATTCTAACACACTTGTTATTGGTATTGTTAGTGTTAATTTTTTTTAGTATTTTTAAAGTTTTTTCAGTTATAGTTGGCATACAATAGTATATTAGTTTCAGGTGTATAGTGATTATGAAGTGATCACCCCAATAATCCAGTACCCCTTTGACATCTTACATGGTTATTAAATATTATTGACTATTCCTTATGCTATCCTTTATATCTCTGTGATTATTTTTAATATTGATATTGATAATATCTGGGATCTATTAGCCTGAAGGGAATGAAATAGTAAAACTATGAAAACAAACATAAAACCTTAGTAAGAACAGCAATCTGAGGCTATTTGGTATAAGAGAAAATTTACAAAACACATCCTAAGATGTTTCAGTGGCACACTACTTAAAAAGTGTTACTACATATTCAGTCTATTCTACTTCCAAAGGCAGGGAAATAGCTAATATATTTGGAGATATTTCCATCCAAAATGGATTTTAAAAAATTGAAGTGAGGGTTTAAAGGAACAAAACAACATACCTCAAAATTTACCTCTTTAAAAATAATTTATTCCTCAATGATACCATTTAACTGAGGTTTTAAAAATATTCACTGTTTCCTATATATTACTTTTTTGTTTGAACTTTGATATATCTCCTCATCCTGATGTGGTTAGAAGAGCATTTCCTGGAACAACAGATGATCATTAGGTGATGCTAGAACTGAATGTTATAAACATAAGGAAGAAAAGTATAATCTATAATCCATAACATTAATGTTATCCTTACAGCAGTGAACCCGGATTTTCATCAATCCATCCATACTATAGGCTGGACCAATACCACATATTGGTTATGAACAGAGTAGAGCTAAACAACTCACACAGTGATGAGGCCTGCATGCTAACTTCTTTACCTTTAACCATCAGAAATGGTAACCCACTGAGAGAAAAATCAAGATTTCCTCCACTTACACTTTTACAAACACATATATGTATGTACATATATATTAAATATGTGATATTTTATGTAAATATAAATGAGGGCAGTTGTCTCATTTTTCTTTTCTTCTACTATTTTCCACCTCTACTTCCCAAGCTTCTTTAGGCTCTGTTGGACTGAATCAAAGTGCCAATTCATTTCCATTAAAAATCTAATGCAACTGGTAGAGACATTCATTTGGAAATGTAAAAGCAGTTCATTTGGAAAGGGACACAGGTGGTGGTGGAGTTAAATAAAACATTTCCCAAGACAATTGGTTTGTAGCATACCTGAAGATTATCTCACTTTATATGACATTTAATAGCTTTCTTTTCCACATCCTGATAAACATTTCAGAATAACTGATCACTTTGAAAACAAAGCATGTGAACTTGAGCAGAAATGAGAAAAATAGCTAGATTTCTGGTTCTGAACTTATTTTCCAATGGCTTTCTGCTGTTAGAGAACACTAAATCAACTCCCCTGAGAAAGAAATATACCTCAACTTAAAGGAAGCAAATTAAAAAAGAAGAAGAAGAAGAAGAAAATAAAAAAAGTACTGTAAGATTCTGGATTAACAACTGACAATCAAAAGACATTCGCTAGAACCACTAAAATGCCAAGGAAATTGAGACCTTTTCTTTTTTTTTTATTTCTCAAAGCCCATTTAATCTGACTGCCTCTTGTTATCAATGATTGCTCCAGCTAGGATTTCCAAGACAGGCAATATTCTTCTTTGCTACAACTCAAATTACTTCGTAGATAGTACCTACATTTTTCTTCATAATTCGACTCCCTGTAAAGGTGATGTGGATGCCACTTTTTTTCCAGCAGGAAGTCCCCAGTGTGCTAAAAAGTTCCCTGCCGAGTTAGATGTGACAGTTTCTCCAGCTTCTGAGCAGTATAGAAGCTCCCAGGGAGTGTATGGGGGAAAAAATGAACCAATTATGAAAACGTTACCCTATTATCAGCATTTCTGGGAGACTTAACAACAGAGGCCCCATATAAATAACTTACAATTAGGTGTGGAGAGATCCATGTAGTTGGTCAAACTGCAGGCACTTCCATGTAAGTACATATGTACCTGCTGGGAAAAAAGGTGCCCTGAGATTGGGGGAGAGGGAGGATGAAGAAGACGATGGGTGGTCTGCAACCTGTAGTGAAAAGGAGGAGCTGCAGGCAAAGCCCAATGAAGACATGGTTTATAGGTCAGATCTGAAAAGAAAGAAGGTGGTAGATAGTAGATATAATTGCAGCTGACAGACTGGACTGTGAGCATATAGGAGAGGTAGTGTGCGGACTCCTGGAAATAACAAGGGAAGCTTAGGAGAAGGCCAGAGACTCCATGTGAGCAGAAAGGGCAAAAGCTAGTGAATTTTGAGATTTTTGCCATAACTATGATTCCATTGCTGTGCCTGAGCCAGTGAGGCCTGGGATAGTTCAGATTTCACCAGCTATGACACCAATAGTTATGTTCGTAAATATATTCTGTGCAATATTCAATAGTTTTCCATCCTCCAGATAATCAGACAATAATGTATATAAGCCTTCCTTCTCCTGTCATCAGGACTTCTAGGAATATTTGAAATACAAAATAAAACAAAACAAAAACAAAAACAAAAAACTAAAACAAAAACCCAGAATTCTTGACTACAAAGTTATATTAAGAGGTTTAAGTTTCCAGGAAACAAAGACATATTTATTTAAAAAGTCAGAAGTTATACAATGAGTTTCCTGGGTGATTTATTCTATATCAATCAGTTGCTACTTCTTTTTCCCAGACTGACTTTGAGACCTAGAGTGTTCCTTGTCTTCTACTTCTCTCCCCCAGCATGTCATGGAATTTGACTGAAACTTGAGTCAAGTATTCCTTTACCCTTTTGCCCCAGTCTAATTTACCTCTTTATCTCTACTCCCCATCCTTATCCTCAAACTACCCATACTGGATTTCCGTTCTCCTCCACAACTTCCAAAAAGCTACTAGAATAACAATACAGTCGACTATTGGACAAAACGGGTTTGAACTATCAAGTCCACTCATGTGCAAATTTTTCTCAATAAATACATACAATATTGTAAATATATTTTCTCTTTGTTATTATTTCCATGATAACATTTTCTTTTTTTCTCTAGTTTACTTTATTGTAAGAATACAGAATATAATACACATAATGTACCAAATATGTGTTAATCGACTGTTTAATGTTATCAGTAAGGCTTCTGATCAGTACGCTATTAGTAGTTAAGCTCTTGGAGAGTCAAAAGTCATACATGGATTTTCACCTGCGTGGGAAGGGGGGTCAGTGCCCTTAACCTCCTCATTGTTCAAGGGTCGACTGTAGTTGCTGCATCCCTAGTAATACCAACCTCTCTTTCCTCTGCATTCACTGCAATTACTGTTAATGGATGCCGCGCTCTATCCCACCAAGCCCGAATGTCAAAGCAAAATCCTGCTCAACCTATGCCCCCAGAAGCCCCCTGCTAGTAAATCGACTTTGCATACAAGATGAAATAGATTTTCCACTCTCGCTATATGGCATTTCCTGGAAGAAGGAAATTTACTTCATCATTTGTCCTCACTTTAGCAGAAAATCACTTTTTATCGCAGTTGCTTCTCCCTGGGGGCTTCATTCACTATTTGTATTAGTTTTCATGAACATCTGTCATAAAGTACTGAAAATTGAGTGGCTTAATATAATAGAAATTTATTCTCACAGTTCTGGAGGCTAGAAGTCTGAAACCAAGGTGTCAGCAGGGCCATACTCTCTCCGACAGCTGTAGGTCAGAGTCTTTTCTTGCCCCTTTTAGCTTCTGGTGTTTGCCAGCAATCCTCGGTGTTCCCTGTAGCTATATCACTCCAGTCACATGGCGGTCTTCCCTCTGTGCATGTCTGTGTCCCAATTTTCTTTTTATAAGAACACCAGTCACATTGGATTATGGCCTATTCTAGTAACCTCACATTAAATTCATTAATCTGCAAATAGATTTTAGGACTTCAACATATCTTCTTTTGGGAGACATAATTAAACTCATAGCAGTATTCCAATGCCCTGTTTTATGGTATACATTATTCTATATATACTACAGAATATGTGGTATATAATATATTCATATTATTCTCCCCAACTATATGAAAGTTCATGTATTCACATACCTAAAAAATTCAACCTCACACAGATTCCACAAACTGGTTAGATTATTCCACCTCATACATAGGCAATAGATTCATATAAACCAAACATACCCACGGATGGACTGATCAACAAGAATACTTATCATATGCCAGGGAAGCAAGTGCTGAGCAGGAGATGCAAAGAATGTAAGATGAAGCTTTGGACTTTAAATAGCCTACTTCAAGGGATGCTTGGGGAACAACACATAGATGAAGATTTAAATAACAATCTAGCACATTAACAAAGTAATACAAGGAAATACAGTACTGTTGAAAATAGCAATGTGTTATGATGGCATTAGAAGACATAATTGCAAGGGAATATAAGAATATCCACATCTTGCCCTTTCAATTAGTTAACCCCCTGCAAGTTTCCTGAAGACAGATAAGAGTAGTAATAGCCTAATGCAATACAAGTACCATTTTATCATTAATTACACAAGTGTCCAATAATTCATAATGCAGATCAATAGTAAAGCGAAGTTGAAACAGAATATCTGTATTTTGATTTTCCAAATCACCTTAATAATCTGACAGATTCCACATATTTATTCTAAAGCATTTTTAACTTAAAACCCTAAAGTTACTTTTAAAAAAGAATAAATCTTAAACAATTACGCACTGCTGTTCAGAATATTTTCTTGTCACATATATCATGAACTTTGTACCATGTATGAACAATATTTATTAGTATGTTCTAATATGTAGTAAGGAGTATTGAGATCCTAAGAAATTCTGAGAAGCCAATTTAAAGTGTCAATAACCCAGCTATGGCCAAGCAATGCAATGGCCCAGAGCTTGGGCGGCTCATGCTTTTCTCCTTTCCTCCCATCCTATCCTAGAAAACAAACACAACTAACAAAAGAAAACACCAGAAATCTTACAAATGAAAGTCATAAACTCAATCAGGAGAATCTGACTTAAGAAAAATAAGATTTGCAAAGCTTATAGACCTTGCTTTTGGAATACAAACTTATTATTGATCCATGCTAAAATAGCAACAATCTCTAGAAATCATTGACTCTTGGATCTGAAAAGTACCCATGAGATGACTAAAATGTATAGCCTTGTTTTGACAGCACTAGATATAAAGCATTATAGAGGAAGATGTTGTAATCTGTGTCCTAGAATCTCTAAGCAGGAAATCCTTGGCCTTTCTCAGAACCCTTTTCAATCATATTACAACCTGAATCATCAATAACCTATCCTTACTTCTAACCTAAGTCCTCAGCACTGCTCATTACATACAATTCAGTGTATTCACAGAACATACCAGGCATTGTAGAACTTATAAAATCAAATAAGAAATTATTCAAGCATCACAAAGTTTAGTCTACCACTTCCCTGCTTTAGTATCCCTTACAGACATCAAAAAAATGATCACTACATTTTTCCCCACTGGTAGACACAGTTTCAGAATCCTCAACACAACATCCAGGCAGGCAAAAGACATTGATCTGATTTGGCTTAGGAGATAAGATCTATTTGTTCACTGTGGTTGGCATGTCACCAGTAATGACTAAAGATAATTTTTTTGAAATGCTAAGCAGAGATTCAAATAATCTGCCAAGAGAGTAAAGAGAAAGGACAACTTATTCTGAATAGTTGGAGCAAAGAAGGCTTTCTGGAGAAGAAAGTATTTCAATAAGACTGTGCAGCATGAGTATGATGTTCATGGGTAGATGTTTAGAGCATGAACATTTCTGACTGGGACAACACCAAGAACAAAGGCATATGGGGCATGTCTGTGGAATTGTTATGTATTGACCACTCCTCATTACTGGATTATAGGGTGTATAAGAATATAGTGGGAATAAAAAGTAACTTAGAGTTGTGCCATTGTAGACATTCAATGTCTTAGAAATTTTTTTCTGATATATTAGAAGGGTTTGCGGGGGGGGGGGTAATAACGTATGTTTAATCAATTCATTAAAAATAGAACCATAAACATCAGAAGTATCCAATTCTCCAAAAAGCTGCCAAGTGCAAGGGTCCTCCACAATCCACTGAAAGTTTTGTCATGGAAATGTGTATGTTTGTTTTGTATTTCATTTCCTCAGATATAGGGTAGTAGGCCAGGCTAATAGGATGTATTTTTGGTCGACCTGCTTGTCTTAAAGGATATTTGCACCTTGTTAGCATTTTTGTTATTTCTATCAAATCCTTATAGAATGCTTTGTTTTGTACCTATGGAAGTGTCACTGTGTGATGGGTGGCTTTAAAAAAATATTGGCTTAGAAACTGAAAAATGACACGAGAACAATCTGACATGAGAATGAGAATAGAAGTTAAGAATTTATCTTGTGTTACTTCTTGGCAGAGCGGTTTGTGGTAAATTCCTGATTTCTCTTAATTCCAGAGCCTTACAGCTCAGGGGATTATTAAACCTTAAAATTAATAGTCAGAATCAAAACCTGCTAAACTGGAATAAGAATGTGACTAAAGGTAATATATATTCTTAATGATGATGGTTTTAAGCAAGACAGCCAGTGGAAAAACTCAGCTAATCTGAATTCAATTACTCCCCTTTCTTCTTAGGTGCCCAGGGGAGTATAATCGTTTAGTGTCTTTAACTCATTAAGTCACTGTCAATTTAAGTTTGATTCCAAAAGTTCACTCTTTCTTAAATTATCTAAAAAATAACTGCACAACGAAATGCAAATTTTTCTTTGTGATCAATCACCTATACAAGATCCCTTTGATTATAGAGAATCCACTTCCTGCTGCATTTTTATTATAACGACCTAGAAGCAGAGGTATCAAGATTCTAAATTCCTCTTGCTTTGGCTCTTTGCCTCAAACAGTTCTGAGAAGTCCTGGGGAAAGGGCAGTACTATGCCCTTGGACAATCCTTCAACAAAATACTGGTGTTTGTTTGAAAAATAATTCAGGAGCACAATGAGCATTCTCATCTTCACTAACAAGCTGAGACAGAGAACTTGCTCCCCTGAGCAATGGACCACAGACAAAGGCATGGCGAAAGTAGAGAAATCTCAGAATCCTTCCCTCTATGAAAATGGAGACCTCAGTCATTTTCGTCCTCTACTGAAATGCGGGGTTTTTCTGTTTGAGAAATATTGTGTTCCAAACAGACCCTAGCAGCCAACTAAGAAAAGTGTGATTCCCAAACACAGAACCTTGAAATAATCTCCTAATCTCAATAAGTAGCTCTAAGTATGAAGAAGATAAAATTCTGATTTTATTCACAGGATATTTGTATTTATTTTTCATATTAGCTATTTCCTACCTATGAACCACAATTAGGTGGGAATTCATTGCTTAGATAAAAATTAGGTCAAGTATTATAGTAAGAAAAAGATCTATAAATTACATGTAAAGCACTTATAGATTAATATAGTTAAATGCTCATAAAAAATAAAATTCCTGTAGGCAGGAATAATAGTCAACTGATGATAAAAATAATGATGCTAAAAAAATAAATAATAATAGTAACCATGCTGAATCAATGAACAATATGAGTATGGGGTTTAGGTTGTTTGTTTGTTTGTTTGTTTTTATATTACCAAAGTCTTAGTCTATATTTTTCAGCTCTTTACCAAGACTAGTGCTTCTGAAGATGAATTATGATTCTCCCACTCTTAAGACGAGATTCAATCACCGTGATTCAGCCAAAGTCTTTGGTGGGGGAGAGGGAATTAAAAAGCAAGGGATTTGTAGTCACAAAATATGAGTTTAAGTCTTGAATTCACCATTTTCTCACTGTAATCTTGGTCAGGTCATTTTAAACTTCATCAGACAAGTATTAAATACCTCTTCATGCCAGCTGCTGCTCTAGGCATTTGGGAGTCAAAGATTAAAAGACATGTTCTAAATAAATTTACTTTGAGTCGAAAAATAGATATGCAATTATCCTGCAATATGAGAGTTAAAATAATGGAGGTAATAAATGTAGCCATGGAAAGCTCACAATAAGTTTGGGAAAAGATTTGGGAAGGCCTTTCAAGGAAATTCAAAAGGTGATAGAAATACTGATAAATTCTCCAACAGGATACATGCCACCCTTATCATTATAGGCTCAGAAATTCCCTTTGGTCAGGGTCTCAGTGCCCATCAAGCTTGGGGAAGTGACCACATGCTGATTGTACTCTGAGAAAGCTGAAATATATAAATCACAAAGCCATATTTGTTAATTTTATTGACCTTAAATAAGCAGTCAACTACATAGTCCTCTAACAAAAGAGTTTATTCAGGAAAAAGAGAGAATTGCAATCTAGTACATGAAGCCAAGACAAGCCACATTTAATTCCACCAGCACAAAGAAAACAAAGTTTTGTTTTTTTTTTAATGGAAGGGAAGAAGAAGTTAGAAGGGCTGTTACAATGAAAGAGTTTTTCCTTTAGGGCTTTGCAATTGACCTAGGTGTGACGGCTTCTTCTAAAGGCCCTCTCAATCCCAATTTTGGTTGAGGTATTTTTCATTAATTTTTTTTTACAATTTACAGGTAACATATAATTGCATGGCAATAATGATAATGACAGTACTTTCCCTATATACTTTATAAATATGTGGCTATGTTTGGAGATCAAAGTCTAGCTATCAAAATATTTACCATTTATTGAGTGTTTAAACCAGGTACTATGCTAAGTGCTTCATATGCATTCTTTTATGCAGTCCCGCCTCAGCATTAAGATGTAAATATTATCATGCCAATTTTATAAAAGAAGAAACTAAGACTTAAAGAATTTAAATAACTTATTTAAGATCACACAATGAATAAGCTTCACAGCCAAGTTTTACAGCTGGCTTATTCCAAAACTTGTGATGTTAGGCACTAAGTATACGCTAATAATAAGTAATATAGATAATGAAAACAATGAAAAATATCTGCAAGAACATTATTAATTTAAATACCTTTATAAGAATGACTTAATTGGACATGTGCAGTAAGAAACAAGGGAAAGCTCATGGAAATAATTGCTGTTTTCAGACACTACCATCACGAGTTACTAACTATTCTTTTTTACCCTCTACACATACTTTTTGCCTATGGATATATATAGCACTTGGAATATAACCAAGAAAAAAGCTGACAGAAGCCCACTCTATATCAGTGAATAGTATTTACAGCCTAGATATAGATATAGATATAGATACAGATACAGATATAGATATAGATATACTGAATATGTAGGTAATTTAGAACTTTTCCTTCCTGTTCTATATATAGATGATTCTTTGCCATAGCTTATATATTTCAAGTATATTTCGTGAATTCAGTATTGTACCAGTAATGTTGGATTAAATGATATCTTCATCTGATACTTTGGTGGGTTTTATGCAGGCCAAAGTCCAAAGGCAATGAGAGAAGATAGCAACCTAGGATTCAAGTTGTTGTTTGTTTTTGTTGTTGTTAAAGCAGCAGCCAACACACTTAAGAACCATGTGTTCAATGTTCAGTCTTAGAGCAGGGCTATGAATTAGACCAGGTAGCTTACTTGTCCCACGAATGCTGATTGAGCTCTCCTCTTGGTTATGGATGGTGCCTCACCAACCATTTCTTTGTACCCTTGTCAAGAACCAATGCATCCACCATCATAACTACGTGGACACTAACAGATGTTGACAACAGATGTTAATTCTAATTGGACAAGAAATTTCTAGAGAGAACCTTTTAAAAGTTGCTGGGTATTGTTAGACATAGGGCTTTAAGAGCTAGAACACATCAACATCACTAAGACACCACTGAATTTTCTATAAAAATTCTTAACAGTGAGTTTAAAATAGTATCTAAGTGTCCCATTTTCATATCAGGATTGCTTGAAAACTGCAAGATTATCTACTGGTATATTACATAAACTGTACCAATTTTGTTGGGCAAAGAAAGTAACATTATGAAGTAAATTTACAGTTTTGAACCATCTCAAAATGGCATTGCCCTGGACATGTCCACAGACAGAATGCCATCACATAGGCCATCCTTCTCTTCCCAAAACATTGCACACACTTTTAATATGCTGGTTATGGAAAATTATTTCCTCAATAAATTTGAAATGAATTTCCAAAACATTAAGATTTTGGGTTGAGCAGTCTTTTAAAAATAAAGTCAGTGGACACCCTCTCTCACATTGAATCACTTGAGCTTCAGGGACTTGCTTATTAGGCAAATGTTGTGGCTCTGATTTCTTGAGAGAAAGGTCACATAAAGAGGCTGAAAATGGTCACCTAGCACTGCTGTTCAGAAGATGAAAGGCAGCGTGCATTGTGACTTGCCAATCAGAATCTTACTTAGACTACACACAGGCCCTGTTAAACAAACATATACACATAATAATAATAATAATAACGCCAACTCCCAGTCTTCCTTAGACTAAGACAGCCAATGCATGAACCTTAAGTCGGAACAAACAATTTAGCTGTGTGTTGTAATGAAATATACTGAGTCAAAAAAGAAGAAACAGAGAAACTGAGCAAAAACATTACCTAATGACCACCCATCGCTGCACATTCTTCTGGACAAATGAGTTATGTGCTATTAGAGGAATAAACATATTAAAAGAGAATAGGGGCTCTGTGCTAAGCAAAGGGGACAGAGTTGTCCTCTTTGTTTTACTTAAGTCAGTTATGAAAATACAATTTATATACGTTTTCTTACTCAGTTTATTTCTTTACCTTTTCTTTAAATCCACTATTAACCATACTCTTCAATGTACAAATAATAATTATAAGATTTTAATATCATTATTTCTGGTAAGCTAGAATTCAAATGCACACTTTGACCAGAGCCAAAAAATGGCCCTTCACTACGGTAGTTAATTTTGATTAAATCTATGTTTAATATTTAAAATAAATATAAAAATATGTACGTATAAACACATATTTGTAAATTTATATGAATGTGTAGATACATATATACTTTACATAAACTTTATACATATATACATAGTTCTTTACACATACTATATATATAGAACACACACACACACACATACTGGTAGATGATATATACTAATATATAACATAGTATATAATACATAGACTTAAATATATATGTAAAGTATTATGCCAAGTATTATTTATGTTAGTGGAGGTGAAAATGAGAGGAATGCAGATGAATCAGATACTGCTTGTGTCTTTAAAGAAGCTTATAGTATGGTGAGAGAGACCAGCATGAATCCCAATGCAATATTAAGCTATGAATGAAAGAAAGGAGAATGGATGGAAGGAGAAATACCTGTGTATGGACTGAGTATAAAACATTCTTCAATATTCCAGATGAAAACACCAGTATTAGGGTATAGGAGAATACTTCTAAATTCAGTCCAGATTGCACAGTTGGCCAACATTTGGTAAACTCTATGGAGATATGAAGCCAGAATGGGGTGACTTTGAGCATAAGGTATCCTACTGAGATATCATAAATAACACCCCTGGAGTTACAGCAAAGGACAGCTTGAAAGCACTAGAACTGGGAGACTATGAGAAAAAATGCATATCTGCTGTCCTTATCAGGGTCACTGGCACACACTGAATAATGATTCTTATCACAGTGGTGCCTACTGTTCCAGAGCCACATCTCATCCCTTTCAAGCTCAAGACAGGAGAGTGGTTAGTGGCTCATTATCACTCTGCTATTAAGAAGTCCGACAGTGTCTAGGCCAGCACTTCTGCTATATTATCACACACCATAGGTCTCAATAGGCTGTACTTTTGCACTCAGCACAGTCTTGGACAAGGAAGAAAGAAATTGAGAAGGTACCACTTGTGATGTGACAGAGGGACCAAGAATATCTCTTTTCACTTTCTATTGCCAATTTATTCGTGCATACTAGGATATACATCAGCTTGTACCAGCTTTTACATACCTTAGTCTAGAGATGATGAGGGAGACCCTTGTGCAATCAAAACAATTATTTCAGTAATGGGCAGAACAGTGATCTCTGCTTCAGAAGACATGGGTTCAATCCTGCACCACTCCTTCCCAGCTGTGTCCTTGAGCAAATCAGTTTAGCTTCCAGACCCCCAGTTTTTCAGTATTAAATGGAAACTTTCAGTAATCTACAAAATGGCTCTATGAAATCTAAAATTATAACTGTCAGCATCATTTACTAACCAATAGTATAGGTAGAGAAGTTATGAAGTTGGAATCTTAATTGTATGTATTAGTCATCTCAGGCTGCTATAATAAAATACTACAGACTGGTGGCTTAAACAATAGACATTCATTTCTTACCTTTCTGAAGTCTGGGAAGTCTAAGATCAAGGTGCTGGCAGATTCAGTTCCTGGAGAGAACTCTCTTCTTGGCTTGCAGATGGCCACCTTCTCTCTATGTCCTCACATGATGGATAAACAGAGATCTCTGGTTTCTGTTTCTCTCCTTATAAGGCACTAATCCCCTCATAAGAGTACCACCCTTCTGATCTCATCTAAACCTGATTACCTCCAATAGGCCCCACTTCAAATACCATCACACTGGGGATTAGAGCTTCAAGGTATGAATTTGGAGGCATTGAAACATTTAGTTCATAACTGTCATATGGAGATAACCATTGTTTTATTAACCCAAAAAAAAAAATGTAATGACTTGAGATTTGAAATGTTTGGAATGAGTTCTTCCCATTCGCCAAGCCCAGGCAGGATCTGACCACAGTATGAGAGCCTGATAGGGCTGTCTCAGGAAATAAATGTATCTTTTGAATAATTAAAAAAATTGGGTTTGGGTACTTATGATTTCATCTTATAATATAGGTGATAATTGATTTGGTGCTTCTATTCTTCATAAAAAGCATTTGCTATGTTTTCCCAACTTTTAAAATAATAAATTATTTTCAGTATGATGCTAAAATAAATGAAAAGCCCAGTTGATTCTGCAGAATTTCAGGAACAACCAAAGTGTTACCGCTCAGCAAAGGTCGGTTCTGTAGCAATTCATGATTTATGAGATTAACTTGTGAGCAAACAGGGACGATGAGAGAGGACCAGAGAGAACAGCATTAAGTTTCATGCATGATACTAAGGTGTCATGAATCTAGCACTGGGTGAAATATTTACTGTTGGTGGTGATACTGAAGATGCTTCATTGCTTGTGCTTGACATAGAGTGATATAAAAACTAGACAGAACGTTTGAATTCTTTGGGTGTCTTACTAATCTATTGAGTATCAATCATAAGTGAGTAAAATAGGGTGTGCGTACTTAATTCAGTGTTTCTCAAATTTTTGCCATGTGCACGAGAGGTGTCTGAAGGGGTTGTGCAAACACAGATTGCCGAGTCCCATTCCCAGAGTATCTGATTCAGTTCCTCTGGGGTGGGGCCTGAGAATTTGCCCCACATGTTCCCAGGAGGTAGCAATGCTGCCAGTTTGAAAGGGTAATGCTCTTTCTAATTCCATGTAATTAAGAGAGAAATTACACACCAACATTGAGTCTTAAAGTCTAAGTAACAGTTCTTTCAGCTAATGTGTTCCTTTTGTAAAGATAAGATAAAAAATCATGAGATAAACATGGAGATCTTTAGAATAGCACATAAAACTTAGTTTCCACTTCGGGTTTCATCCATAGCTTAAACAGATTTCAGGTTTGATTTATACAGCCCAGCATTTTGCAATCAACTGCATTTTTTGTTCTTATTTTCTATTTTGTGTTATTGATTAATATTTTCATCTCTATCTGCACAACTAAGCTTGATGTGTTAGTGCTAGTGTGTTAGTTGTTAAAGCTAGCCGAAGGCAAGAAATAGAGGGTGGGGAGAATAAGTGGAAGGCGAGGCGAACAATTCATCTCAATTGGCCCAGGTACTGTCCCAGCTTTTAAAACTGGAAGTTTCAAATCTCAGAAAAAACCCTCATTAAACCAGGATAATTAGTCACTCCAGCAGAAAGATAGCTTGCCAATGACCTTGGGGAAAGGTAGAGAGAAAGGAGGATAATGACTACTGATCACGTCATTTATATTAACATTGCTGCTTCAGAGTGGTGAAACCCTTTGACAATGATGGTATCATGGAGCAGAAAAATAGCCTTCCATACTGATGAATTGATTTGACAAATACCAGCAACATCAGGCCTGTTGCCTTTTGTCTGGATTCCAGTCTGAGGTTATGATTGAAATACCATGCAATTACTTAATGGGTCCACATGTGTATATAGACAATTCCTCCTCCCCAAGCTCTTTTCATCTTCAATGATATTTTCACTCTCTCTAATGAGCACCTTAGTATATTATTCCTACAGGCAGTGTGCTAGTTGCTCAGTAGCCTAAGGCTATTATAAAGGGCCATTGTGAAAACTTCCTCATTCTCTGCCTATCAATACCACTCAAATATTATAGTTTGTCAAGCTACAAAACTAAAGATTTTAACTTTTTGGTTTTCTAGGACTGTCTCACTTTCAAAGAGCTTATTACATTGTCCCCATAAATACCCTTGGCCTTGTAGGACTTGGGGATCAATTTGGGGTGTGATAAGTGTGATATTATATTTTCCTATAGCTATAAAACCTTATGATTCTATTCCCCAAGGAATTCAAATGACCCAGTAAGGAAGTTCAGTAGAACTTTGGCCCTTAGTTCCACTCTTCACTTTTCACATTTTCCTCTGCCCACCCTCAGATAGAAATGGTTGAAGGGGCCTCCGAGTTACTCTTTTTCTGATTAAAAAGAGATTCAAGAAGGAGATACACAATTCTTTTCATTATGTTTTTTTGCCATCTGTGAATAGGCAAGGTACCCAGCAAATTTCAGCAACAGTTTGGAGGAAGAACCACAACTAAGACCAGAGTTTACACCTTCACTGTGCTCAAGTAATTCAAGCTGATGGTGGTGTTTGCGACTGCAGACTTAAAGCTCTTCATTTCCTCTCATCCAGAACTAGTGGGATAAAGCAAGCAAATTTCATTTATTATAGTACCTGAGCTTTTTCCTGGTAAAGGAAAGAAGTTAGAAAATATTTTGGTTGCATTTGACACTTCACTCATGGGCTGTTTTAACATCTTCCTTTCTCCCCACGCCTCCACCCACATCTTCTATGAAGGACTGGTTCCATGCAGCTCTGAAATTTTCTTGTCAGTTCCTCTCTCCCAAAAGGAATGGAAAAGTTTCAAGAATTCTCCCTCTACAGCCCAGCACAGCTATTCTTTATGTCAGAAAAGTTGGTCCCTGTAAGGCTCAGCCTGCTCAATCCTCTTTCCTCCCACACACACACCACGTCATTGCAGGTTGAGATGGGGTAATTGAGAGGAATATTCAGAATGTTCCATTTATGTTCACAAAGGTTAAGGAACCTCCACAGGGCACCTAACTTCCCCATGCAAATAAAACATTTATGCAAGTTGCCTTGCTGAGAAGAGACTGCACTTTGGTGACAGAAAAAAAGTACCAACAATAGATGGGAGGTGTTTCTGCAGGGTGTGTGCTGGGGAGTCAAGTGGCTTGTAGGAACCAAAGTCTGTTTTTCACTGTTCAGCTAAAAAAAAAAAAGCGTTCAAAGAAACACATAGTCCCTTAAGGGTTACTGGGATAGAGTCGCACTTTGCAGAATGTTTTTATTCTCCCTCCTCTCCCCTTCCTGCAGTGGCCTGTTGTGTTTACTAAGTCTTGAGCTTAGCTAATGTTAGAAGCTGGTAGTGGAGAAAGAGAGAGAGGGGGTGAGAGGAAAGGAAGGAAAAAGAGAGTAGGGGGAGAAAGACAGAGAGAGACAGAGAGAGAGAGAATAAAGATTTAGTCATATGCCACATAATGATGTTTCCATCAATGACAGACTGCATATTCAGTGGTGGTCCTACAAGATTATAATGAAACTGAAAAATTCCTATCATCTAGTGACGTTGTAACTATCATAGCATCGTAGTGCAAAGCATACTCACATATTTGTGATGATGCTGGTGTAAACATACCTCCTGTGCTGCCAGTTGTATAAAAGCATAGCATGTACAACTGTGGACAGTACATAATACTTAATAATGATGTTAAATAACTATGTTACTGGTTTATGTATTTACTATACTAAACTTTTTATCACTGTTTTAGAGTGTACTCTTTCTACTTGTAAAAAAAAATGTTTATTGTAAAACAGCATGGCATGTTATTAGGCAGCAGCCTCGTATCTCTCATGTAAACACCTTTGTTGCAACATTTTCTCTTGTACCTTATTTAATCTCATGTTGTTTTATAAATTTAGTGTAGCCTAAGTGTACAGTGTTTATAAAGTCTACAGCAGTGCACAGTAAAGCCTTGGCCTTCACATCCACTCACCACTCACTCACTGACTCACCCAGAGTGATTTCCAGTCCTGTAAGCTTCAAACTGCATTCATGGTAAGTGCCTCATGCGTGTGCACAATTTTTTGTGTTTTACACTGTATTTTTACTGTATTTTTTTAATGTTTAAATATAGAGATATCATTGTGTTACAGTTGCCTATGGTATTTAGTAAAGTACGGTGCTGTACAGGCTTGTAGCCTAGGAGCAGTAGGCTATATCGTATAGCCTAGGTGTGTGGTGAGCTGTAGCATCCAGGTTTGTGTCAGTGCACTCTGTCATGGTCGCACAATGATGAAATTACCTAAGGACGCATTACTCAGAACATATCCCTGTCATTAAAGTTCACATGGCTATTCAGAAAAAAATAAAGAAAAAGAAAGAGACAGAGAGAACTGGACCTAAATATCTGTTCTGAGGATGACAATGACCTATGGGCAGAGTGGACAGGATGTAAACCAGAAGGAGGCAGCGAACCTGACTTTCCTTGTTTGTCTGGGCTCACATAGTGAATTATAAACAGTACAATTTGCAAGGCTACTAAATTGCTTTTGGCAGTGGTTAAAAAAAAATCAGGCCCCAACAAAACATGCTTGGGCAAAGGTTCCATTTTGACCACCAGCTTAGTCATTTGTTCTGGAGACCTCTAGTCTCTTTGGTTCAGAAATCAAGACCCATACCAGGTCATGTGACCCTTATGCAGCTCTCTGACTGTAATGGCAGACCCTACCTCCTGTATCTGCTGTGGTCTTAGTGTACCTGCCGGCTACTTCAAGAGTCTGGAGGAGAGCCCAACCGCACTAGGCTTACTGCAAGCTGTAAATAGCAATACCTACCCATTCAGGTGCTTGCAAAGATTAAATGTAAAGTCACTTACCAGATACTTGCTGAGTCCTTTTTATTTGCCATGCTCTCTTCTAAGTACTTAACTGCATTAATTCATTTATTCTCAGAGTAACAGTAATGATTCCAGGTCAATTACTGTCTCCCCTTCACAGGTGAGGAGATTGAAATACCGAAAGGGCAACTGATTGGTCCCAGGGGTTAATTAGGTCAATGTGTAACAAGTTACTAGGAAACACAAAAGTTAGAACTTTAACCCCAGTAACCTGATTTGAGAGGCCCAGGGTGTTATCATAGCCCTATCCCAACACCTGACATGTAGTAGCTCTTTACAAAATAAGAACTCACTCTCATTATCAATAGTATTTGGGAGTCATAGTGACCTAGGTTGCAAGTGGGGAAAGACAGATCTACAGACTGGTTCCCCACTGCTTTTGTTTCTTACTTGATTTAACTAGATATTAACTAGATTTAACTAGATTATTGGAGGAATGAAGGAAGGGAGAGGGAGGGCTAGTCCACAATTAATGTAGTGTGCCAAGTCCTCTTTATTTTCAAACTAACAATGCCACACATCCATTCCAATTAATATTCCCTTTTCAACTGACATATTTAGTGGGAATAACAAGTTTTTGTACTGACTAGTGCAGAAAAGGATTCCTTTAACACTTCCCGATTTCTGTAATTCCTTCAGGAACAATAATCATCTTTTTTTCCTCTTGTTTTTCATGGTGCTATCTAAACTACACTCTAAAAATGTATTTTATGAAAAGACATTTTCAGAGATGACAAACTCAATAGAGAACTGGGGGACAGGACATGTGAAGCACGGAGAGAGTAAGAGTCTACAATTTATCAAGACGTGTGGATCAAGATATTCTCAACGATTTTCAACAAAATAGCACCAGAGAATGGTAACAGATACACTGAATAGAAACACAAAGTGGAAGAGAGAGAAAGAAAGAGAGAGAGAGAAAAGTAGAAAGCTGTCAAATTCTTTCTTACCACCTTGAAATAGCAAAAGGCGTATGTCCTGGCCTTTTCCCAGAGGATTATAGAATTAGCAACAGTTTGCAAATTTAAGGACGGGATCCAGACCCCAGCAGGCATTCTATTCATTTAGAATAATAAGAAAATAATATTCTGGTAACTCCTTCTCCAAAAGCTGGAACTTCAATTCTATTCATAGATTCTCTTTATAGAAACTCTTATAGATGAGTAGCCTAAAACCTGCCCACTATTAAATGCCAGGTCTTGGGTAACTTGACCTCATGAATTCACTTTATAACCAATAGCAAGGGTCTGGCATACTCCCCTCTTCATTAAAGCCCCTCCCCACTGCCATCCACATCCTTTTTCTAATCTACATCTACCTCAGGGCTATAATAACTCTGAAACCATAAGAAAGACTCACAGAGCATTGAGATAGATTCCCAGCCTGGAGCTGATAGGACTTCCCCAGGGCATGCAGAATGAGGAACAATTTCAATATAATATTCAGGTCCTTCCATCATCTATCTCACCTAAGAGCTCAGCCCTATTTCCCAGCATTTCACCATATACCTAACAATTGAGTCCTATCTCATATTTTCTGGACCATTTCCTTATAGTCCAGTCCTATCTCAATCCTTTGCACCTCTCCCTGTTGCTCTAGCTCTACCCCCACCCTGTCACATATCTACCTTCTTATTTAGTCCTGCTTCCCACTCTTGTACTATAATGATGGTCTTACTGCAATTCTACCTGATGGTTCGCCTATTTCCCACCCCCTGAGACAACTTGATTTTCAGCCCTATGTTTTACATTTCAAATAAACTAGATTTCTCACTGTGTAGCAAACCATCCTCCTCCTCCTTCCTGCTAACCATGGTGCCTTGTTAATAATATTTACTCTGTGTAAATTCTATTCTTGAAATTTTACCACCTGTATGAAATCCCTTTGCCTCAGAATTTCTCCTTCCATGTTCCCACTCTCTGGCTCTTTTTTCGACTTTACTTCGAGTACTTAGCACATACTATTTTTAGCGTTGTATATATTAGTATATATCTTGCTCACCCCCCATGATTGTAAAGGTGATGAACTTGGGTTCAATGCCTCAGATTCTTTTAACAAATGAGCTCTCCTCTGGGTTAGGCATTGTCCAAGGTGCTTGGGTTCTAAGGTGATTAAGACATGGCCTTATATGAGCTGCTTTTATAGTCTGATAACTTATATGCCCCTTCAACACCTGGCAAACTTCCAGTAACAGGTACATTTTGTTGGACACAATGAAATGGGGGAAGCAAATTAGCTGGCTGAGTGATCACTGTTAGCTGAATAGTGACACAGTAAAGTAAGACTCCAGAGCTTCCCATGCATCAACAACATCTCTAATTGGCTCAAAGAAAACATGCACATTTTCTTCAATAAGATGTCAGAGACTGTGGCAGTACATGTAGGTGTAATAACACATTGCTTTCAATTCAAAGAAATTTTTGACGCACTCATTTCAGAGAAATGTGTATCTTGTTTGGAATGATTTTCTTTTTCATTTTTCCCTTTTTTCAGAGTACTGCTGTATAATCTAATTCAATTCATCTAAATGGAAGATTCATTAATGTATGATTACATGTTTCATCAAGGGGATCTTATCAATCCCCTTTTTGAGAGGGATTTGTTAAAATGATTTTTATTAGAAAATGTCAGCCTCTGAGAAGTTTAAAACTGTAATCATTTAGAAAACACTGGAGCCTGATTCCTTGGGAATTTTGTTTGAATGATCTGCAGCAGGTACATTTGTAATTGCACACATATACTCACCTGCTTGCATTCTTCCCTTTCTCTTCCTTTGCATACTGAAGCACCTTAAGTCCCCGTCTGAGTACATCAAAGCTTTGATGCAGATATTGAGGTAGTGAGTTTAAGGGGCTTGCCAAACATAACTGAGTTAGTAGCAGAGTAGAGATTCTCATTCTTGGCTCTTGGCCCAACCAAGAACCCTACAGGTTCATGATGATCATGATGAAGGATAAATGATTTTTTCACATCAATTGTAACATGCACTCTGTTGAACACATTAAGTATAAAATCCATGTACAAAGTTTCTGTGGTAATTCAATCCTTATATTTGAGTCATGTGGAATTAACTCATCTAAGTATTATTCTTTGATAGCTATTGATGTCCAAAGTGCCCTTTAAGCTTAGTTCTTTACATAAGTCTTCCCTCTCCTCTCCTCTCCTCTCCTCTCTTCTCCTGTTTCTTTCTTTCTTTCTTTCTTTCTTTCTTTCTTTCTTTCTTTCTTTCTTTCTTTTTCTTTCTTCTTTTTCTTTCTTTCTTTCTTTCTCTTCCTTCCTTCCTTCCTTCCTTCCTTCCTTCCTTCCTTCCTTCCTTCCTTCCTTCCTTTCTTTCTTTTATGTCTGTGGGGTGTGCAGAAATACAAAGTTCTTTGCTAGGCAAAAACATTTAAATGGCAAAGAATTTTAAAATTTCTTTCAGATTCAATACCTGCCAAATCTGAGTTAATTCTAATCCTTTATTTAAAATAACGAAGGAGGGCAGGAGTTGTTCCTAACTCCAACCCTCATAATTGCAAGCTGAAATAATCAAAGGATATCTTAAGTCATTCGAGTGTGTTCTTATTTTACTGGAATGTTATAAGGATTTTGGAACGGGGTAGTGGTGAAATCAGCATTATTATGTGTTGTTATGGGTCAAGGTAGAGTCCCAGTGGATTTGTTCTTTTTATGTTTTATGAGAGGTCCTTTCAGCTTCATACTGCATTTGATCACTAAATCATTGCAGCTAAGAGTGGGGAGCAACTGGTGGGTGGCTCAGTGGGGACAAAGTGCACAGGGGACCCCATGTAGCTGACCAATTAGAAGATCCTTGGCTAATAGCAATAGAGAGGGAGGCACTGTGAGAATGGATACAGAGCATATGGTGAGTATCATATAAAAGCATTGCTTTGAGGAAGAAGAAAGACATGATTAATGGCTATTTGGCATTTATAAAACTGTTCTTCTAAAAGCTTAAACTATAGTTACAGAAACAGGGCTTTGCATCTCAGTGCACTTTAATAAGTCAGGTTGGTCCAGAAATAAGTCCATCTTTCTTCTTATTTTCAACTTTCAGATGTTCAGATGCTTCTCAGATGCAGCTCTTCCATGCAATCTGGAAGCACCAACTGTGAATATTCAGAGTTTCTCTAGATATTTGCTATGCAAAGTGCACCGAGCAGTGTTGGCATCACATGGGAGCTTCTTAGAAATTCAGAACTTTAGGCCTACTCAGACATATTGAGCCAGAATCTGCATTTTAACAAGATTACCAAGTGAGTTATATGTATATTAACATTTGAGAAATACTGTTCTAGAGCAGAGGTGGGATGACTTTTCTGCAAAGGTTCAGACTGTAAATATTTCAGACTTTGCATACCTGAAGGTCTCTGTCACAACTACTCAACGCTGCCATCATAGTACAAAAGCAGCCATAGGCAATCTGTAAATACATAAGCAAGGCTGTGTTCCAATAAATACAATTTACAACACCAGGTGAAGGCCAGATTTGGTGTGGAGGACTGAGAGTCACAGCCATGTGCTATTACTGTTCAAAGCCAAACCCCCCCCCTTTTTTTTTTTTTTTTGCCTCTTCTTCTGCTCCTTCATATTCCTTTGCCTTTGGACATTTACTTCCTTCTCCCTAAATATCTCTTCCTGTTGTATTGATTCAAATCCCTTCATTGTCTGGGGACTCTCTCCTCAGTTTAAGGTCTCATTTCGCATACTGCATCTTCTCTAGGCTTCCTGTTCTGTGCTTACTCAGAATTAACTGGTCCTTCCTTCCTTTTCAAAAGCCCTTTACATGTATATCAAATGCAGCACTTGTACTTAACACTTGAAACTCTTTTTTCTCTTCCCCTAACTTCTAAGCTACTTAAAGTTCTTTATGTACTTATTTACTTACATGTCTTTCTTTCCCACTAACTAAAATGTAATCTTCTTGAGAGCAGGTACTGTGTTTTATTTATGTTTGCATATCTGCTGCTCAGCACAGTGACAAATTGTATAACAAATAAATACTTAGTTCACCTCCGATCTAAACTGGTCTTACTTTAACAAACACATTTAGACTAAAGAGAAACATAGATCTAGAAGAGCTGCACAACTGTGGGAGTGCCAGGTATAAAGATACAAATATTGGGTCCCTGTTCACCTTGAGGGGCACATGCCAGGACCCAGCATGCCTAAAGAATCATAGTGAAGAACAAGAATGATGAAGAACTTCAGGGGCATTTTGGCGACATGGAGAAAGAAGTTGAACTACAAGAGTCACACCATTGAAATAAACTAGGTTCCCAATTCATTAATGTTTAACAGGTGACTTTCCTTTTGGGGGACAAAAATACACCCTGTATCCCCCAAATTTCTTCCCTGTATCAAGATATTGGGAGACTGAATAATTAGGAGGTTACTTCATGTACATGAAATCAGAGAGAGAAGTTAAAAGATAGGGTTGTGTGTGCATATGTGTGTGATACCACATTTTCTTCTTAAACTTTCTATTATGGAGATTTTCAAATATCCAGTAAAAGTGGAGTTAATAGTAAAAAGTCCTAGATAGCTATCATCCAATTTTAACAATATTTCCCAAGCTTCTTTGTCCATTCCTCCACTTTCTAAAAAACTTAAGATATTTAAAAACAAATCCAAGCTACCTTGTCATATATCACTAATAAATACTGCAGTATAGACCTTTAACAGATAAAAACTGTTTTCCCCCCCCACACACACAATACTCTATGCGTTCTGGGTTGTATGTGTTGTGAGGATGGGTTACATCCATGTATTACCTTGCTCTTGGCAGAAGAGTAACACAAGTTGTCCAGTCCAATTTGACCTATGTGTATAGTCCCAGTGTTGTTCAGTTGTTATTCTGGTTTGGGGCCTAACATGGGGGACTATTGTGGAGATAGTGTGAGCTCTGTGCAGCAATGGATATTTTTAGTTACTTCACACAGAAATGTCTAGATAAGCTAGGCTTATGTTTTCAGTGTGTTTCAAGATTTTCTGAGAGGCACTGAAGAAACCAAATGTGACTACATGATAACACATGCCTTAAGCGTTGCTCGTGAAGTGCTATCATTCTGTTTGTAAGTACATAAAGAACATGACCAGGGACACTGCACGGAATAATCAAGAATGACTGCTTTGCTGTGTGTTTCTTAGCCAGATGTTATAACAAAGCTAGGAATGTTAAAAACATGAACGTGAGGATCAGGGTGCTTTATAACCAGAGCTTTTCAGTATATCTGTTTTCCAAGTACTTCTCAATGTTCACAAAATAAAGAGAGCAAAAGGGTGTGGGCAGTTAAGGGCAAATTCATCACTTCGCAAGCAGGGCTGCTGCTAGTGACTTTGTGCCAACTAGGAAAAGATGCCCCTTTGCATGGCACAGAGCTTAGTGAGTAAAGCAAAGGCTGGATTTCACTCACACTTTCAGAAGTCCATCCTTATATAAGGACAAGTGTGCCTGGCATCATTCTAAATAAAGTCATCGATTGATTTTGTAGGCTGTAATTTCGTAAGCAATGATGTGAGTGTTATTACAGTAGTAACAATATTCATATTAATATAATTATCATTCCCATTTTACAGATGAGGAAGTCGATATAAGAAGCAGGTAAGGGACTTAACCAAAGTCACATAGACAGTAAACTTCAGAGTTAGAATTCTGTTCTGGTGAGGAAACTGTCCTTTAAGCCTCAGCTTATTCTGGCCTTTAGTAATGTAAACACATCGCTGTTTCTCAAGGCAGACTCTCCAGCAAGGCTGAGCTTGCAGATACTTAATCTGTACAGTATGACTAAAGAGATGCTACATAGAGTAGGAGACATTGGTTCCAAAAATTATATCCAGAAAAAAAAAATGCCCCAAACTTGCATCATCCATCGACAAGGCTCACAACAAAGCCATCCATGTGATGAATACTAGAAGCCTTCAATGGACTGTAAAATTTCTGGTACATATGCTCATTGCATGACTTTTATACCTATGATGTGTTGCATTTGGGGGTATATGAGGCTCTTTCCTTCTGAAACTCAGCATATAGTCACTAAAGGCTTGGATACGCTTTAGAATGAAGGCAGAGTAGTTTTCAAGATAACATATCATCCAGAAGAAAATGCTGACCAACACTGTGTAATTGAACAATGTACACCATCGGTCCTAATCAACCAATTGAGAATAGAGAGCATTGAATGTATACCAGATCTTCTAGTATGTTGAAGAACTGGAATTTTCAGAGTCATAAAGTCTGGCCCTTTATTCCTCAGCTTTGCTCCATACTCATTACCCTGTTCCAACACACAGAATTCTGGACTCTCCCTGGGTGTGCCCTGGGGTTTCACACTTGTGTGGCTTTGCATTTGCTCTCATTTCTTAGAATGAGCTTCTTGGTTTTCTACCCAGCAAACTACATCCCACTCATTGGACGACTGTGATGCTTTCCCTGACTCCCTCCAAACCTTCCTTCCTGCGTCAGCTCACCCACTGCAGTACATGTTAACCTTCATCAGAGCAATTTTTATTAATGTCGAGAATTTGGGCTTTGCAGTCAGATAGAGTTTTCTCTCACCTGGGTTCATTAACTATCCTGCACCAGCTGACTTTTCCTCAAATGGGGATGATCAGAGCACCTACCTTACTGTGAGGAAAGATCAAGTGATATATCAAATTTTAGAAAGTCTCCAATATGGGCTTACTACTCATATTATGTTGGACTGTGGTTGTCTCTTTAGTGTCCGTTGCTCCTTGAGGCCAATATCATACCTTTACCTGAGACTCCAGAGTACTTAGCAGAGTGCTTGTGGAGGAGGCCTTCAATGAATATTTATTAAATAAAGGGATAAATGAACATCAGGGCAGCAAAGGATCTCAGCAAGAATCTTCTCTAATGTTTTGCCAGGTGTATAAGGATCCCTTTGTAAATCAAAATCATGGGTATTTGAAATATTTGTGGGTTGAGAAAATATAAGCTCCTATGGATTTATTGATCCAAATGCATGGATGGATAAACTTTTATATGGATGGACTTTTGAAGAACTCTGTTGCTCACTGGTAGCTTACAAATATAATTCAACCTCTATATTTGAGAGATAGAGGGAAATTGAGATCAAAATTAAGTATTTCCAAGGTCATAGAACCAAAGGGCTATGCAGCCATAAAAAGAAACTAAACCTCTTGAGTCCCTAGTCCCTGTCCTGAAGGAATTTACCATCTTGCCTGGGGAAGCCTAGCTAACTTAAACATGGAAATGCTGAAAGAAACTTAACACTGTATATACCAAGGCTGAGTGGTGATTCAATACCTTCACTGCAGTTGGAATTCAGCCTGGTAAGTTGGTTGCTCAGAGTAGGGCTCTGAGCATTGAATCACTTCTGAAATATGTAGAGCACCTATGTGCTGCTTAGCATCATTAAGTTGTTTTGTCTCCCTTATAGCTTCCCCGGGTCCTGAAAGTGTTATATGTTATACTTCGGAACTGTTGTCTAAAATGGGAGGGGGTGAGTAAAGAGGCATGAGACAGATTGAGACACACTTCAATGAACTCATTTGGAATTTTGGCTCCATGCTATCAATCTTTCATCCACTTAAAATTTCACCTCTGCCTCTTCTTTCATCGACAGCATTGAGATGACATAGGTAGCAGTATGGGGTTGTTAATAGTCTGGAGATGCGGTACGGTGGCTTACAGTTTCAATATTTTAATACAGATCTTGCTTGCAGTCATGTTTTCCAAGCAGGTTAACTTCGCTCAAGTGTAGAGCGGATTGCAGAGGCACAGCTGGAGGCAATTGTAAAAAATTGGCAATTGTCTGAGCAAGAAACTTGAACTATAAGAAGAGAGCCTAGGTTTGTTTTGCCCAGACAAATGTGGAAATTGAAAAAGGAGGTGGAGTAAAGATTAGTGTCATTGTCCAAGGCTACTCTACAAATTTAAATGTAACACTGAGCAGGGAAGCCTTGTGAATCAGGCAAGTGGGAAGCCCTCAGAGAGTTATTGGCTCCTCCCATCTTCTCCCCAAACTTTTTCCAGGTGTCCATTGTCCTTGGGAATCCTCCGGAATCCTCCAGAAACTTCAAGGCTCATGTTCTATTTCCTTCCTCTTGATTTCCTTCAAATCTGATCTGTGACTCTTCCCTCTGGACCTCTGTGGCCCTGTCAGAGACTTATGACACATAATAGTATCCATTTATTGAGTATTAAGTATTTTGCATTTATTATCTTTGGCCTTCACAAGAACTCTCTGAAGCAAATAAAAAATTCATTCCCATTTTTCAGATGGTAAAACCAAGCAACCCAGACATAAACTGTCAGGATTGGAACCCAGGCAGTTTCATTCCACAATCTCCACTCCAATGTCACACTTCTTTCACAAATAATAGGTGATGAATCTAGACCATTGTGGCAATTCTTCTATTCTATTTCTTTTTTTTTTTTTTCTTTCTTTCTTTCTTTTTTTTAGATGAGGCACCCTTGGTTGACCTCACAGATTGCAAGGACCTCGCCAGCTTACAATTCCTTATTTTTTATTTTTTTTAAATTTTTTACACCTACAGCACCTGGTCTTCCTAGGTGGTCTCCCATCCAAGTACTAACCAGGCCCAACCCTGCTTAGCTTCTGAGATTGGATCCAGCTTGTTCAGGGTAGCATGGCCGTAGACCAATTCTTCTATTCTTATATAGAAACCTTTCTCTGTCTTCATAGTAGTTAGAAGACTATTGTACTCATATTTATTGATTTGAATAGATCAATATTGAAAGGATATCCACTGCTACCTCATTATTCCCAAAATGCCATACAAGACTGGGATGCAAATAGCTAACATTGATTGAATGTGTACCATGTGCCAGACTTACTACATGCTTATACGCATTCACTCATGTAAACTCTGGACAGCATTTTGAATGGGGTACTGTTATCATAACTCTAGTTTGTATATGAGGAAATGGAACCCCAAAGATCATGTGGCCACTCAGGGACAGATCTGGGATTCGAACTCTGAGATTGTCTCCCAAGTTCACCCTTTCAGCCACCATTCTCTGCTGCAAAACAGGTATGCTCATGGTTAAGATGAGGAAATTTATGCATAATCAAAAGCCAAAAAAGTTATCCCCAAATAATATGATTGTGTTTTCATGGCCTAAGTAAATGGAGAACATGTCATTGAGGAGTGGAGCAAAGATTAAGCAAGGTTTAAACAAGCAAGAAGAAAAGACCAAAGAATTCTAGACATGGAGGCCAGTGTGAGAAAACGTGAAATAGGGTAAAACAAAATAAATTTATTGAGTAGCAGGGTCAGAGATTTCATGTTGGAGGGAATGGGCAGGTGAATTGTCATTCAAAAGGCAATTTGAGGCCTTGTTTATTGGGATAGGAAATGTGGTCTTCTTCATGTAGATCTTTTAAAAGAAAAGGTAAGGAAAGAAAGGAAAAGAAATGGCAGAGTGAGGGCTATGATTTCAGGGGGAATACCAAACCTCAATTTCTCCCTCTGTAAACAGAGCTACTAATACTACCTTGCAGATATGATTCAATGTGTGTAAAGTGCCAACCACAGTGCCTGTAATAGTGTAAGTTTGCAATAAATGTCGGTACTTATCTCACAGCTGTCATGGGAAGAATGGTGTAGGTAAGAACCTGTGAACTGAGAGCCACATTAAAGGGAGATATAGGAATGGAAAGGACACTATGGACTCTCTTCGATGGACTAAATGTCAGGAAAGAGGGTGAAGGTATGTGCTGTTTATCTCTTAAGTTTCCAGCCTAATTGGCACTAATAGAAGAGAAGGAGAAGTCAGGAAGAGAGAAAGAGACAACTTGTGTGGAAGCATTTAGTCTGGTTGTAGATAACTTACCTGCAGTGACAGTGGTAATAGCGAGGAGGTTGTTGGAGAGAGGTAATGAGAGCTCTCTCAAAGTCACGAATTGTGGCCCTGAGTTCTGAGTCATCTGTACAGATGTCATTATGTTCCGCTCCCCAGTTAGTCTTCCCACAGAGATGCTCATGGCTCAGTTCACAAGTCACCTCCTATAAGGAGCCTTCTGTGACCACCCTAAGATAGGGTAGTGTCCCCCTGTGGTCTCTATCCCATCATTCTGTTTAACTTCATAGCATTTACCACTCGCTGCAGTTGTGGTATATGTCTGTTTACTTGTTCACAGCCTGCCTCCCCCGGGAGAACAGGGTCTTAGTCCTGTTCCTCTATTGAATCCAGGGCCTAGAAAAGAGTCTGGAACATAGCAGGACTCAGTATTCCCAGTAACTCAATAAATATAAATACATTTGAATAAACTCAATTAATATAAATAAAAATAAATTTGAATAAATAAAATAAATAAATATAATTACATTTGAATTTAATGTTAGGTGTAGGCAGAGGATGAGGAGATGGAAGAGCAGAAGGTTACAGTTCAACCCCTTGGAAATATCATGCAGGAGGCAGGAAGAACTAGAGAGTAAATGTGAAATCAGAGAGGGAAAAGAAACAAGGTACAGAAGTGTCCTGAAGATAAAGGGCTGGAGTTATGTCAAACAAAAAAGAAGAAGAAGGAAAGGAGAAGGAGAGGGAGAGGGAGAAGAAAATTCAACATGGCCAAATGCAGAGACATAAAAGAGAATGAAATATAAGAACAAGGCATTTGCCAGAGGCTAGGACTCCACTGGACTCAGCACACACCTGAAGGTGAGAGAAGATGTGATGAAGGAAGGCAGGTACTGCTACCTAGGAATCTTTAGATGGGAACGGGGTTGACAAGTAAAACAGTAGTTTAAGGGGAGAAGAATGTAAAAGAAAGTAGCTCCTAGACATGTGAGTATTAGGCAGGAAGAGGGAGAGATTGAAGATGCTTAAGAAAATAGAATCAGTGATAACAAGGAGAGGATGCCCACCCCGAAGGGGAGGAAGGCAGACTGAGCAGATCCGTGAAATTAACTACCAAAATCCACATAGTAATTTTTTAATGACTTGTGGAAATTGGTTTCATTACCATATAGTCATAACCTCAAACCTATTAAAAGAAATATAAAAATACATAAAACAAATACTAACCTTAATGCCTTAATGTTTTCACCTGCTTAAAATCAATTTAAGGGCAAAATGGAGCTTCCAAAGCAAAATGAGGGGAAAAAAATAGAGGAAAATGAAGATAGTCAAAATAAAAAAGGGAAAGAGAAGTCGTAGGACTTGTCACCATGTCGGCTAGGTCCCAGGGGAAGATAGCTCCCTGCCCTTCTGGAATGGCAGCTGTCTACCCTGGAAAATGAGACGGTGCCCTGTCTCTTACCTGCCTTGTGAGATTTTCACATAGGTTCAATAAAAAAGTAATATTCTCTAGGCACTTAGAAGTATTTTCTAAATGAATGTGAGCTGATGTAGTAATGCTTGAAAGTAATTTCATTATCTTGGATGTAACAAGACAGCTCTGTGCACATCCATTGAGAAATGATTAATGCAACCTCGAAAGCACGTGTTTGGAGAAGGTGTTGGATGGGCAAAAGCCTTAATGACCTAGTGGGGTGTTGCTGCCCCTGGGGCAGAACTCAGACACTGCCAGCACCAGGGTCCTCACAGGTTATCCAAGTGATACATCAGAGTTACGGAGAGGGGGCTTGACAAGTGGACCCCCCACCCAGCCCCTGCCTGAGGGAGAGCCAGCTCCATTGCCTGCATTTTCAGACATATCAAAACAAGAATGTCAAGATTTTTTTTTAAGGTATGAGGTATTTAAAAAAAAAAACACAGCAATAGCCCAAACACCAGACCCAAAGGCATTTGAGTTTTCAGAGTTCCATGCTTTCTGGGAATAGTCCAGTCCCCACTGCTGTCTCTTCTCCTGTAGGGATGAGAGCTGGACAATTCGATGAGGCTGAGGCCTAGGGCTCAGGGTCACGCCATCTTGATGGTGTTCACATCGCATTCTCTCTCGTGTTTCATCTTCTTTCACATCATCCCCTACTTCCCGCTGCATGTCGTCATTTTCTTTTCACTTGTACTAGTCCTTTGACCTCATCAGGTACTGTCTTGTAAGATTGGGGTGTCTGTGTGTGTGTGTGTGTGTGTGTGTGTGTGTGTGTGTATCTGCACACACACACGTTATCACTGCAGATAAGCATTTAAGGGCAGGCATCTACTCCAAACATTTTTGTCTTCTAACACCTGTCACAGTGCTATGCTCAGTAAACCTCTTTGGATTTTATTTCCATTTTCATTTCTTTTTGTACCTATGTAAATCAGCACCTACTTTCATTAAAGAGATAATATATACACAGAGATGATCATTATGATTCACTCGAAGAAAATTACAGAATAAGATTGTTGAATGCTTGGTATTTCTTATACCTCGGCTTGGCACTGGTATATTGTTCATTCATTCAACACCACTGAATACCTGTAATCTCCAGGCACTATATACACGCACGCACAAACACACATCCCTTTTCTCTACTAACTCAGTTTTGCAATAGGAATAGTAATTGTAAATAAATAAGTACAAGATAGCTTAACTTATTATAATAGGAGTGCCAGATAAAGGAGCCACTGGGTTTGTCTTGATAATTAAGCAGTGGTCCCGAAGCATGAATAGGAGCACCCTTCCTTGTAGAAAGCCTTCCTTACGTCTGGTAATTTAACATCACACCTGTACCTCTCCTGGATCTGGTGCAGATCTGAGGGTACCACTGAGGTTTGTGTATATCTATAGACGTCAGTGAAGTCACCACATATCCCTGGAGAGTATGGGGGTGGGAGGGTCCCTGGAGTCTCCTTGCATCAGACCCAGACAGGCCCATGGTAAAGAAATGCTTTTATCCAGCTCCAGAGTGGCCTTGTCATGTTTATCTGGTGCTGTTGGAGAACATTTTGGGGGGAGGGTTGTCCACAAGTATCTGTCCAAATCCCTTGTAGACATTCAGAACACCAAAGGACATATTAACCTGGGCGTTTCATGTAGGCAATTATCATGGCTCAGTTAAGGGGACATGCCTGGGTGCCTTTGATCAGAGAATTCCCATTATCTGGAAAATTGGTTTTCTAGTAAGCTAGGATAGAGGATATTTGAGGCTTTGCCTGTTTATTTCACTTTGAAGTTTTAAATTGGAGCCTGGCTTTAGAAATGGCAAAGATGCGTTTTCTTTCTGTCCCCTTTGCCACTGCCCTCACCGTGTTTGTTTCACGAATCATTTCACCAGAAGGGTTATTGTTTGAAAGTTTCCATCACAATGACACAGCCTCTTGTGTGGCTTAATTCCTAGGGAAGATACTGTTCTTTAGCTATACCTATATGATGTGGAAAATAGGGAGGCTCTCCTCTGACGACAGGGACACAAGAAATAGGGCCTGGGAACACAATTGACTGTTGAAAACCCCATCCCAGGAAGCTTAATGTAGTTGAAAAGAGTTCTCTGTACTGTGACCTCGAGATACTGGCTCACTGCTGCATGGTGGTTAAGCAAACCACAAGAGTGTGTATCCTCACACTAAATTTTTGTCTTATTGCTAAAAAAGGCAACTTAGGAAACACATTCAAATGTCACAGACTTACACATTCCTGAAAATGAAGAAAAATTTTTGCAAGTTTAAAGGTCACTCTCAATACTGGCAATTACCATATTAGAGACAAGTGTCTCTGTAATAATTTCTATTATAAACATTTTCACTGAACACTTGTTGGTACTAACCACATTAAATACATTTTTATAACAAATGTTCAAAACAACTCTTTGGAGAAGGCTTGTGCCCATTTTACAGATGAATAACTGCAGAGAAGTAGAGAGATTAGGTCACTTTCCAAAAGCCGTGTAACCAAAGGAGCAGCAAATGCGACTCCTGTTCTTCCCACATCAGTGCTTTGCTGGGGAAGGAAGGAGAGGCAGAAAAGACAGCTAGGAGGCTTGATAAATGAACGGATATCCTAGCTTTAAAACGAGGTGATTCATTAGGATCCAGTGCCATAGACAGCATAGGGCTCCAGTTACTAGCACAGATCCCAAACAGAGAACCCACAGAGAGAAACTCATAACAGCTCATGATGGGGTGTGATGCAGAAATGGGAGGAGTCGGGGCAACAGAGAAGGCAGAGAATTGCTTTGTCGTTATTTGTGTCTGGGGCTTGCCTCTCTGCTGGGACTCTGAAGATTGTGAGGCAGTGGAAACTTAAGGAATGCCAATCAACAATGCTGTATCTGCCACTTTAATAATAATAATAATAATAATAATAATAATAATAATAAAAGAAGGGATAACAGGATGTAGATGATGAGGCAAAAAAAGTCTGGTTCCAAATTTAAGTACTCATAGCCTACTGTTGACTGAAATTTTTACCAATAACATAAACAGTTGATCAACACACAGTTTGTGTGTTGTATATGTTATAGTCTGTTATTCGTGACCTATGTAAACATTTTCTTAAATTTTTTTTTGATATTTCTAGGCTACACAGTTCATCTGTGGGTTTTTTTTTTTTTCAAATTGTCACCAATCTCCAAAAAAATTTCCAATATATCCACTGAGAAAAATCCACGTGTAAGCGAACCTGTACAGTTCAAACTCGTGGTGTTCAAGGGTCAACTGTATTTGATTTTTAAAACTTGTATTTTGTGGCCCCTTTTCCCTCCTCCTTGGGACCCGATGTCCTCTGGGCCTTTGCTGCTCCCGAGATGATCATGCCAATGATTTTCAATCAACTTGTCAACCCCTCCTTTCAGCTCAGGCTGACCAAAGGCAATGAAACCATTTGCTTTTTCCCTCTCTTTTCCACCATTACTGCAGAAACGCCCTCTCCCTCAGGGAGAAACAGCTGAGATTCTCTCCACGCAGGTAGCTCACTCAGGGCTAAAACCCCTTTTTAAGTCAGCAGTCATATGGGCCTCCTGAACCAGCCAAGGGAGCCCAGCTGTTTTTCCAGGAAAAGAAGATTCATGAAGCCTCACTTCTGCTTACTTGAGGCCAGCTGTGCCCTCTGCCCTGCAGGGGCAAGGGAGAGAAGACTCCCCCGGCTGACAAAAAACACGCGCCGTCAATTAGCTCGCATTAATAGCAGTTTGCAAGGGAATGCATCTTCCACTAGGACTTGCGGGATTTTTACTGAAGCCCTTTTGCTTTCACTTTTTAAGCTTTATCGCCATCTTGTGGCTACTCCTTGCATTGCATGTGAACGATGCGGCACAACCTGCCTTGCACTCATTCACTCATTTATTCACAAGTACTTTTTGAGCCTCTAATATCTCACAAACAGATAAAAGTAAAGAATAATAAATCCTAGGAGTGTTATTGTAATCATTATTTAAGACACATTAGACCTCAGTAGTCAGGCTTGCATTGCCAGACTTAATGAGGCATTGAACTTCTGCAGCCTCAGCCCTGCTGCTGCCGCTACAAGAGCTGCACAAGCCCTGGTTTATGGCAGGTCGTTAAATATTTCCCCCTGAAGTTGTGGGGAATCTGATAAACAGAACAGTATAAACCTCATGTGCGTGAAATGACACAAGCAATAAACATCTAGCGTAGAAAAAAATCCAAAAAATGAAAGAAAATGAAAATCGTCTTAAATCCCACCAAATAGTGATAACAATATTAATTAGCATTTTAATGTATGCCTTCCATATTTTTGCACATATGTTACCGAAGTTGAACCATAATATGTATGGTATTTTTACACTTTTAAAACCAAAACTTTTAACATGTTAGTGCCTCTTTCTTGTTCACTGCTACATCTCGAGAGCCTAAAACAATATTTGGCACACAAGGGCGTCTCTAAATGTAGTGGTTAAATAAATGAATATGAATAAACAATTTGCATAATTGCTTTTAATACCTTATACTATTCCACTTCCGTGCTATCCTTTGTTTCTTTAACTAACCTCATCTGATATTATTTTTTTCTATTTTTATTATTAACAAACTATAATAAGCAAAGGTGGTGGAGTTTTATGAGTTTTACTAGAGAGTGGCGTAGTAAGGGGGTTCCTCAGTGAGCCTTGCAATTATGAGACCAGCAGCAACAATGGTGGTGACCTGCTTTCTGAATAAAACACAGGTTCTGATGCAGAAGATTGGTATGTTCCTGCAAATGGTACCCATCAAATGAGACTAAAATGACATCATCTTCCTCAGAACTTTAACCCATGATCCGCAATTCTATCTGCAAACTAGAATTATCTGAGGAAATTTTTAAATGAGTGATGCCTGGGTCCCAGCCCACAGACATTCTTTCTTAATTGGTCTCAGGTGAGTCTTGCACTCACCTGTTTTCTAGAACATCTAGGTAATTCTAATGTGCGCCAAGATATAGAAACTCTACTTTAAATGAAGTCATCCACAGATTGCATGTCAGGGAGAGCTCACAAGAAGCCCTAGTGAAGAAATCCCCTTTGAGTGTTAGCTGTAGCTTCTCAGATACAATGCTTCAGGTTCTACACCCTCATGTTAATTGGAAAGCGTCGGAGCTATTTTAGGGAACTAATAACAGAAGTAATGCAAGTAGAGTAAATACCTTAAAGAGAGCTTGCCAATACCAAAATGACTATATATACATCAGCTGTAACCCGTGTGTACATAAAGACAGACTGCATCTCCCTGTTGTAATGTAGTAAACCCATTAGGAGTCATTCTGCTTGTAACTCAACACGACTATTAAAATAGGCTTCAGTTGTAAGGCAGAAGGAAATGAACTTGAGAACAACATACATACATTATCATTAGTTCAACACCATTTAGTAGATTTATGGGGGAGCGTCTTCTCTCAAATTCTTTAGAAATATAGACTACATGTTCCTTTGACAATTCCATTACCTGCTGACTTTTTGCTCTCATTTTACATGTACCAGACTTCTATCGCAACCCTTTCTGAACGGAGCATGCCCAGCTCACTTATCCACCCCCTGCTCCCACCTCAAGGCATAATCAAGTGCTTCACATGGGACTGAAATGCCAGACAGTCCCATGGGATGAAAAGGAGATAAGGGCATTGGATGCAGTCCCTGTTCCCCAGGAGATTCTAGTTAAAAATAAAACAACAGAGAAACAGTCTTCAGTGCCAAAACCAGTTCTAACCATATTTCTCTAGAGAATAAAACGTCTCAGTTTTTAAAACTCCAGTGAACTGAGAGTTTTTTATATGTTTTTCTCTGCTCACAATTGATTTTGATCTGCATAGTTCTTTCTCATCTTTGAAGTATCACTCTTGTATTTATTTGTTGGAGGGGTGGAGGGTCTTTCAAGAGAACTGGAAAGGCCAGTTTTGTATTTATCTGCAATTTGCTAAGGGTGGAATTCAAAGTAGCCGGAAGTTCTATTGATGCCTTCTTGACATTAAACTTTAAAGTTTCCAGTAGGCCTGCTCGAGCAGTTTGTGTCACAGTGAATTCTACCTAAAACCAGTCACTTGGATAAGCGGCAGATGTGGAAAAGTTGAATTCAAATACAAGTTCTCAAATTGGGACTATCACAAACACTCTCCTTAAAGGAGCCATTTCTAAAAATATCACCTAATTGAACTGAATAATAAATGAGAGTTCTTGCCAGCCTTCATTTCTGTGTCCCTTTATTACACCATGGACAGGAAAAATATTTCACAGCCTCTCCTACTACCTTCTACTAGAATATTTCCATTAGGATTAAATATGTTCAATCCCTCCCATGCTAAAAAATAAAGCCCCCTTCAATCCATATCCTGTTATTATTGTCATAGCCTACCACCCTAACTCCCCCTACCCCGACACACACACACACACACACACACACACACACACACACACACACGCGTCACCTAATTTATAGTGTCCACCTTCACTTATACCTTCAGTCTGGCTTTGGCCTCTATCACTCCATTAAATCCTTTTCACTGGAAACAACCCATTACAGCTGTTCCCAAAGGCAATAGGCACTTTGTAGTCTTTACCCTACTTGACTTTTCGGGACCACTCTCTCCTTGACTTTAGACTGCCACATTCTCTTGGAGTTTTTTTCATACTTCTCTGGCAATTCCTGAGTTTGTTTGTTTGTTTGTTTGTTTGCCTCCTATTCCTCTTTCTGCTGCCCTGAATCTTGTAGTTCACACTGTCCTGGCCTTTCCACATTTCTCTTCTCTCATAGTTTCTCAGCCTCAGAGATCCATTTATTTTCACATCTCCAAACACCAGCTGTGAGCTGATGACTCTCAGAACTCCACTTTAACTCTGATTTCTCTCCTGAGCCCTAAAACCATGTAAACAACAGGCCCCACAATCTCAGCACATCCCTATATTGCCTGTCTCATTGATGGACGACCCAATGAGCCCTTTTGCCAAACCAGAAACCTGACAACTAAACTGCCACATCACCTCTTTCCATCTCAGCTACTGTCTTAGTCCATTCAGACCATGCTAACAGAACTCCAAGACTTACAAAACAACAAATTTATTTCTCAGCATTCTGGAGGCTGGGAAGTCCATGATCAAGGCGCTGGCAGGCTTTATGTCTGATGGGAGCCCATTTCCTCGTTCATCTATGTCTTTCTTTTCACCATAACTCACATGATGGAAGAGAATGAGGAAGCTCTCCAGGGTCTCTTTTATAAGGGCACTAATCCCATTTGCAAGGGCTCCTCCCTCATGACCTGATCGCTTCCCCAAAGCCCCACCTCCAAAAGCCATCATATTGGGGATTAGGTTTCAACATATAAATGGGGGGGGGTGGGATATAAATAATCAGTCTATAGCAACTACTACTACTTTAATCTAGGCAGCTAGCATCATCTCAGACTGGGATCACCTCAGCCACCTCCTGACAGGGCATAATGCTTCTGTTCTTTCCTATCCAGTCTCCACATTACAGCTGGAATACTCTCTGTACCGCAATCTGTCCTAGTTTTCAGGACCTCCCCATTGCTTTTAGAATACAAACCCTTTGGCATACTCTCGGTAAGGTTCTTGCTGGCCTCCACCTACTCATCTGTCCAGCCTCCTATGCTAACCAGTTCCTCCACACGGCGCTCCAGTACAGGACTCAGGTACTTGCCTTAGTTGGTCTCACACCAAGCTCTTTGCATATGCTGTTCCCTGGGCCTAAAACACACCCCGTCCAGCAAATCTCCCCCATCCCAGTCCAATGCTTTGCCGTATTGACTGAGTATCCTCACATACAGCATCCCCAGCCAAACCTTCCATAGTCCCCCAAAGTGGCCTCTGTGTCCACCCAGATCAGGTGTGTATACTTCTGTCACATCACTTATTACACTGGACAGAAATGGCCTGTTTGTATCTTCTTGCTTTAAGAAGACTACACATTCCATAAAGGTGGAGCCTGAATCTCATCCGTCATTTGTCCACAAAGTCTGTCTCCTACCTTACATACAGTAAGTGATTGATAAATAGCGATTAAATGCAGCATGATTTTACTTACCTAGTGCAGGGACAGTATGAGACATAGTGATGGAAACAATCATTTTAAAGGCATTCAAATAATAAAAGAGCACCCCAAAGAAAGAGCATAAATCAGCCCTTTACCTGATACTCTCGTTAATGTAATTTTAGTCATGTCTGTATGTCATCAACTGTTAGAATAGCCCAACAATATGGTCCGTTTAATTTGTCCAAGTGAATTAAATTATAATAAAGGTGTGTTTCTATGTAGATACTTACAAGTGGTCATAAAATTCTGACCCCAAAGTAATTAAGCAGCCTTGTGGCAGAGGCAAACCAACATTTCTTAGTATGTTTGCCTGCGCCCTCTGCTGGATTGACTGAGAATAACCAGTGAGAAACCGACTCTGAGGAACAATTGTTTAGGATCAACCCAATAGTGTGGTTCTAGGTTCAGATCAAATCGGACTTTGTAGATCAGAACGAGTAGTTGAAAACTCAGAAGGGAAGTGTGTGATGTCACCACTGGTCAGGAAATGCTGTTCTGCAGCATTGTGCGAGCTCATTCTGTAGGGGGCTCACGCTTCCTTGTCTGCATTCTACCTTGCGTCCCTCCAGCTGAGAGGTAGGGGCTTCCGGTGACACCACTGGGGCCTCGCTGCGGGGCACACCATCCTGCCCTTCCACTGCCAGTGGCCTCTGCCTTGGCAGCCAGAAAACCAAATCAGGGGTCTACCTCTGCCCAGCAGACACTTTTTAAGGCCCGATTGCCAGATTTAGCAAATAATTGGCAAATATTTCCTTCTATGTGGCAACCCTCTCTCTGACATACCCACCTATACCACCTTCTGGCCTCCTGGTGCTGCCTTGCCTCACTTTTTCAACCTTTTAAGATTCACTACTCTCTTAAATTACTTAAAATTTAAAATTCCTTTTCTTTATTCTTTTTTACTTGTCTTAATCCCTTTCATATTCTTTGTTTATGGTTAATTGTTTACTTTCTATAAATTATTTTCGACTACTTTTATTCTCTCATTATTTTTTTCTAAGCTGGTAATTTTACAAAGTGACTTGTTATTTTATCCTTACTTTCACCCCTTCTCATATTTACAGAGTCTTTCAAGCTTTAAATTTCCTGGTCTCTTAAATCATTTGCCCTTTTAAATTATCTTCACTTATTTTAATGTTATCAATTTTTTTTTATTGAAGCCCAATTTTACTGTTTGACTCTGTATATGAAGTTCTTTGCCTCACTTTTACTTTATCTAATTTCTATTAATCATTCCTTACTCTTGTGTGTTTGTTTTATTTTAATTCAACATATTATTTGATGTTTAAGCCTCTTCTGCTTTATTTTTCTTACATTGTTCAGACAAGTATTATTTCCTATTTTTATTTTAATTTGTTATTCTTTTCCTCTTATTTTATAAAAGGCAATTCACGAAACATGCTGATAAAGGTGAGAATGGGAGAGATGACATGCACTTTGAAGGAGAGCACATGCATGCTGTTCTTCCCTACGGCAGAGAGCAAGGGAGGCAGGAGCCCATGCGGGTTGCTCTCCTTCACTTAGTTTCTTTGAGAGTAAAGAAACAAAGAAAGCTGAGTCAGGAAGTGAAGCAAGAATGAGCTCTTGGAGGCCTTGACTCTCAGTTGGGCTGCTGGATAATAAGGGTTCTATTTTCTGCTTATAAGAGTAATTTTGAACAGTATCTATACATCCATACCAAAAACATATTAAAAGGTAATTTCAGGGTAGATAACTGCTCCTTGGCCTTCACAGGAAGTGAAGAAAGCTGAGAAGACTTAATAACAAGAGATACCTTAATAACAAGAGATACCTCCTATAATTCTATCAGCCACAAAAAGCTGTAATATGTTAAAAAAAAAAGAAAGAAAAGAAAAGAAAAGAAAGAAAAGAAAAGAGAAACAAAAAGAAAAGAAAAAAACTAAAAAATAAACAAAAAAGCTAGTGCAAAGTCAGGAAGGGGAGGATGGAGGGAAGGAAAAAAGTGAAAATAAAATTTCAAGAGTTTTTATATTAACCTTCTCATCACACAGCCTAAGAGGGAAAAGAGAGTCAGCCCCTTAGAGACTCAAGTCCTCGAAAATTAAATCCCAGTGTCTATGCTTGAACTCAGTGGTTTTCAACAAGGGAGGGGGGCATTTTGCACCCCTGGAAGACATTTGGCCATATCAGGTGATATTTTTAGTTTCACGACTAGAGGAGATGCCACGAGCATCTAGTGAGTAGAGACCAGGGATGCTGCCAAACACCCTACAAAGCACAAGACAGCTTCACACACAACAAAAATTATCCCGCCCAAAATATCAGTAGAGCCGAAGTTCCGAAACCTTATTATGACAGTTTTCTTAACACTATTCCTCCTACCTTACGGAACTTCTATTCACTTTCATTTGATGACCTTTTCCCCAAAAAAATCCCCTCTGGAGAACACAGGATCAGCTCCATCAACCAACCATGTCCCAGGTGTCCCAGTCCATCTCCTATTTATCCACACAGCTTTTCCAAGCTGAGGAGCTTAGACCTTGATTTTCCTTTCCCAGCATCTGTTTCTTCCTCCTGAGCCATAGCTCAATCAACTCTCACTTAGAAGGGGTATCTGGCCTGGGGAACATGCAGCTTTTCTCAGTACACAGATGGGCTGTCGTTACTTTGACTAGACCTGAATGAGCCTGGACTACCCATCTCAGCAAGTCTCTAACCAGCAGCCCAGCCCTCAGAGAGCACTGAGCTTGCTAAGGACAATGGCTCCATTTTTCCAGACCCAGTAGATGCTCTGTGACTACTTTCCTCCACAAGCTCTGGATATCCCCGGATGCTCTTACCCATTCAGTTTACAGGTTTAAAGCAAAGGGGGCTGAGGGGCTATGGACGAAGGGAAGCCGACATCCACGTGAAATGGGAAAGAGTTCATGGGCAAAGAACAACTGCATTCCACCTCCAGCTCTTAGTCAAGTTCCTCAGCTGCTCTGTGGCTCAGTTTCCTTACATGTGAAATGGGCATATCTGAAAGGGTTGTTGTGAGAATCAAATGAGTTAGGACAAGGAAAGCACTGAGAATAGTGCCAGGCACAGCAACCGCCGCCGGGTAAAGGTAGATATTATTAAAGGGGAGATATGCATCTTGGCAGTAAATCAATAGCCAAGAAGTAAATGTTCTTGTCACTAATACTATCTTAGACAGCATTATTACAAATGTATCAACCAGATGGGCAGCATGACCAAAGGTTACCCTTCTCCAAGCTTGAGTGAAAAACTAAACAAATTTCACTTCCTTACAAGGGCAACGGGACTGGACTTCATCCTACTTCACATTGGTTCTGTTTCCTCTTTGCTATTCAGAACGAGCACACCACGTACAAGTCTCCAAGCTTCTCTGCTGCTTTCTTCTCAGCTCCTTCTCCTTTGCCCCAGGGGGTTTCATGGCCTTTCCCTTTATAACTCAGGATATAATTATTAGGAAACACAAATGAAATGGGACTTTAATTATTTTGTTAAAAGCAAGAAATATGGCTATACCCTTGAGGTCATATAAAACAAAATAGTTTTTAAATCATTGGCCATAGTTATAATTTTCCACCAGCTGAGTTTTAAAATGTGTGAAGCTTGAGGTAAATTAAGAGAGATTTCAGCTTATTAACATTCCTAAACAATTCTAAATAGGTCAAGAATTCAGCTGTAATATCAAGGGATTTTTGGTTTCATCTTATCTCTTGATAATACAACATGTTTTATAATCTAACATCTTTTTGAAGAGGTAACTGCCTTAAAAGTTGTAAAATAAAACTCTGTTTTTAATCTTCAAAAATATTCTTAATAGAAAGTTTGCTTGTTACTTTAACAGAATATCCACATCTATTTTAAGATAAGGAATAATCACAGGAATATTCTCTTTCTTATCCCCAGTACGTAATTCATAGAGCGTCTGGAACAGAGAATACATTTCATATATGATTATTAAATGATTAAATATACATAGGAATCAACAAGTGAACTATGAAAGTCATAGCTAGGATTTCATTTTGTTCATTTTTTTTCAACTAGCTCATTTCATAGAAACTATTCATAACAATAGTTTCCCTGATATGAGAGTCACATTAAATATTAAACATTTTCATCTTCATTTTCCTGATACCTTTTTGACATGGGGAAAGATAAAGGCTCATTAACCACAGAGTGAACCAATTATATACCCTGAGGTCATTGACCAGTTCTCAGTCTAGCATAATCATAATCTCATCCAACCAGCCTAGTATAATATTTGATAAAAGGCATGCTGTGGCTTCTGAGAGAGGTGGACGCCAATCCAAGCGCTGCTGCTTCTTAACCTCTCAAGTTTTAATTTCCTTTTGTATAAAAGGGAACAATTGTGATTTTGTCAAGGTGATGTATGTAAAGTGCCTGGTACATGATGAGCACTCCACACATATATTATTTATTAGACCATGATCCCAATCACCTCCCTAGAAATATCAGGAAAGTCATAGGGAAACAGACTTGATGGTAGGAAGTGTTCCTACCCATTAGCTAATTGGGCGTTTCTCAATCCTTGGCTAAATGTTAACATCACCAGCTGAACTTTTAAAAAATTCCGATGCTTGGTACCCACCTCCAGGGAGCCTGATTTAAATGAGGAAAAGGTATCTATATGTTTCTAAAGTTTTCCCCGGGGACTCTAATGGCCATTCAGGGCTGAACTAACAGGTGTACAAGACCTAGTGTCCTCGTACCCTGTTAAATCATAGGTTTGGTAGTAAAAAACCATCGAAGCATATTTTCACAATGAAACCTATTTGAATGTATGTTCTTGTCCTTATATTCAATTTAATTTAGCATGTTGGATATTCTTTAATATCTTCAATGCTGATTCTAGAGCCTCCCTCCTCTTTCTCTCCCTCCCATAGCATGATGTCTATTCATTTAAACACATGATTTATTGAAGGCCACTATGTGCTAGGAACTGTGCTGTTCTTCTGGGATCTAGAACTGAGACTGACGATCTTTGCTTCATGTTACTCCCAGTCTAGTGGAGGAAACAAATGAGTTGCAGTTCCATGTGAGGTGTGTTCCCATGTAGGTATGCACTGGAGAAGAGTCACTAATTCAGGCTCGGGAGAGATAGGGCTAAAAGCACATCCAAAGATGATGATGATAAGGATAAATAGGAATTAACTGGGCAGAGAATAGAAGACCAAAGACAGGATGTTGGTGGCACAGGCGGGGAGAAGAGTTTGTCAATTTTATATAACACTATGAATTAACATTACTTTATCTAAAAATTATTAGTGTAAGTCTATAGGTACCTATTGTACGTTTAAGATAGTATTGGAATATCCCTATGTGACAATGTCCCATTAATTAAATTCCCTGGGAAATGTGTGCGACAATATCCTGACATAGTATGTTAAAGGAATTGAATAAATGACCTCTATATATTTTTTTAATATATTTTTAAGTTTGAGAGCACAATGCGATGATTTTGCAAGCTTCCTTTTTTCTCGCTTTATTCCTGCTCTTCTGCTTATCTAATATACTAATTAAGACACTTCTTGTGCACCTATCATTGTTTATACATGAGATAGAATAGTGAACACATTTGCTGTGTTGTGCCTATAAAATTCATTCCCAGATAGTTGACCTGTTGATAGCTCTGGTTTTTACTGCGTAGTCAGAATTATTAAAAATATATTACTTACGTTCAGTGGTATTCAACCACAGATTATCGAATTTAGGAATTGAGAGGGACATCAAAGCATTATAAAATTGATACTTGACTTAAAATGCACATAAATTCTGTGTTCCATGTTCTTGTTTCCTATTATAATAGAGCTAGGCTATTCAGGGTCAACCTTTTCCCCTTAAGAAAACCTCATGTTTAAAGATGCTTTCATATCTTTAGATTAAAAGTGTTATTGATATTCAACTAAAATATTTCCTTTTCTCAGATAATCTGTATATCATAGCTTTGGGACCTAAAAAGCAATGTTCGATGTAGTGTATATAATTAGTCAGTATTCTTTCCTTTGAAATCCAAACTTAACTTTTAAAAAGGGAGACTTTATTGGTTCCAGGGATAGTAATAGTTTAGGCAAGGATGAATGCAGAACCTCAACTGATGTCATTAAGACTCACTGGGTATCTTGATCTCCAAGTTTTGTTACCTTCATTCTCTCTACAAGGAGGGAATGCCAGGCCCTGACAGACCCAAGACTCCAAGGTAAATGCTGTTCATGGTCTCTGAAAAAGAAACCCTCTCAGTGAACTTTCCAAGCTTCCGAAGAACTCGGCTTGGTCTTATTGGGTCCTGTGGCCAATCGACCAATCTCTGTGTCTAGAGAAATGAGATTTTCTGATTGATGATTGGCTTTACCACTGTGGTGAGACAGCACCCTTGATGAACCATCTCACCAGTACCACAAGGAGGAGGAAAGAGTGGTTCCCATGAGAAAGGAATTGGGGCAACAAATTGAAAGATGACTATTACAGGTAGCTATATTATTGTAATGTTTCTCTTGTTTCTCCTTTGAAAATTTTACTATTTCTACCAAGTAAAAAACAAAGCTCTAATAGAAAAATTATAATTGGCACTTCTTCCCTTTTGAAAATTCTTTACTACTGACACATTTCCCTTCAGTGAACCACAGGCTTTTTATAACATCACAAAATTCTCTTAGGTTATTAAATTGCCTGTGAAATTTCTTGGTTAATAATTCATGCAAATAGTGGATGAAAGAAAGAAAGAAAGAAAGAAAGAAAGAAAGAAAGAAAGAAAGAAAGAAAGAAAGAAAGAAAGAAAGAAAAGAATTATGGTTTTATAAAATAAAAATAAATTAACCAAACCTAATTATCTCAAGTGCATTATTTCTCCAGAGAAGCAGATGGAGGTTGGAAAAAAAGAAGATAAGGTTAAAAATTACAAGCAATTTTATTTTTGTGCTTTTCATGGTATAAGGCATCTATGAAAGTTTGTTAGTGTCTTGTATTTCTAGGTAATAACTGCAGTTTGAAAGGCATTGGAGCTTAGTCCTTGGATAGAATCTAACAGGATAGAACTACCTTATGGAGGCCACTTTTCTCTAAGATTGACCCTCAGCTTTGAAGATCCAGAAATTTAATGTTTTCCCCCAATACATTCAAGAGTTATGAGTATCTGCCATTTTGGCTAATACCAAACTCACAGAAGAAACCCAAAAATCATCTTGGAGCCTAACCTCACACCTATTTCCATAGTAACCTAGCCCTCCTAGTTCTGTCTTCATAATACCCACCCACACTCAATTCTCATCCTTTCTTTTTCATCCCCTCTGCCTCTAGAATACATAGACCCTCATAATTTCTAACCTAGACTATGATTCTACCCTTTTGATCTCCTGACTCAATCTTTCCTCCTTGTTTAGTTCATTCTTCTCTCTGAGGCCTATAACTACATTCAAAATGTACATTTGAAATGAACTTCCTAACCTGGAACACTGGGACAGAATAAATAGGTGCTCAATTGATATTTCAAATGATACTATTTGAAATGATAGTTAAGTGAAGAAATAATCAGTGATTTTTCTGCCTCAGAGGAAATTTTCAGGAGAAGCCAAATGTTAACCTAAAAGTTGCTTGGAGAACATGAAATCTTAGCAAGAGTTATTACTAGGATAACCTTAATGGTTAGTAATATTAAACTATGCTGATCTGATGCATCTATATCCTTTCATGAATAAATTAGATCCTTAGGCCAGCTGGTCAAAGAATCTTCTCAGGATAAAGAAGTCTTCTTTTGATAAAGAAAATTCTCAATTTTCCTTTTTCTTAATTCCATTTTTAAACTTCTTGCTTACCATATCCCTTCTGCTGGTGTATTCTTTCTTTACAAATTGTAATGAAACTATTAAGCTCTTGCTCTACATTATTCTTCAAGCTTTAGGCTTAAGAGATAGTTTTTAAGGACAGTAAATGATAGATTAGATGATAGATAGATGATAGATGATAGATAGATAACATATATACTATATATATTATATCTATACATATGTATGTATGTGTACATATATATACATACATACATATTATATATATATAATCTGATTCCATTCTTCATATATGGATTTCAATGAGTTTAGCTAGTTAACCCAATGAAACATCTATGTTGTATTGCTTAAAGTAGTCTCTGGACTCTGCTACATAAGCAATGAATAAATATTTATTAATAATATCATGAAAAAGGAAGTATGAAGAACTACAGCTCACTATATGAGAAAATATATTTATTAACAACATTGAACCATATGGAAATCGAGTACCAAGAGGAAAAGGCTCAACATTTCAAATATCTACCAAAATCAGAGCTGTACTAACCCATTTTGATAGTGGCTCCCATAATGAGCCTTTACATACTATTACTTCCATAGAAGTTTCTGTTGAGTGATTTCCTTAACACTAGGTAGGCCTCTGAATGGTTGGACTGTGGTCAGACTGATAAGTGCTGACACTTGGCACAAAAGGGCCATGCATGCCTAGGTGTCAACAGGTGTAAATGAATGTAAAATGCCATCACGTGGCTGGGTGCCTGCTTGGTGACTTGGCAGATTCAGGACCTTGAGAGGTGTTTTTCAGTATAGTGATAGTATATTTCCAGACTGCCTAGAAGATGGGGAAGCATTATTACTGTTCTGTTCAACCATGCAACAAACAGCATTCAGGCAGCCAGTTGCTCTGTCCTGAGCCTAATTTGAAGGACTTTTCCTAATTTGCAGCCGAAAGGAATTTTCAGGAACATCAAATTTCAAAGAGCCATAGTCATTTTTAAGAGGATACTTTAAAACTAATATGAGTCAAATTTCCTCTGGGGCTTTATTTAGATAATAAAAATTGTACTTATGAAGTTGTATAATACAAAGGAGCCTAATTTAAGGCTGTGCAAGATTTGGCAGCTGCAATAAAACTGGAGTTTATAAAGAGAGAAAGAATGATCAATTAACTTTGTACTGCTATAATGGTCCAGCATCTCAGATTCATCATAATCATTTTATGCATCTCATATTACTGTAGGGAAAAAAAAAAGCTTGTAATGATGTAATATATGAAGTCTTAATAGCGATGGAACTGTAATGGAGTAATTTAAAACTTCACAATACGAATTCTTGTTTCTCAAAATGTACAGCTAATTCTTAGCAAAAACAAAAAGGCTCAATCAAATATTTAAATAAAATCAAACTATTAATTGAAAATATAAACTGTAACCATAATCTTAATGTCAAACTTAAGATTAAGTTAGTGAAGAGGAAACTTCCTTTTCAGTTTCAACATCAAGAATAATTAGGACACACCACTAAACATAAAATATCATTTGCGAAAATCAGAATCTTAAATGTTAAAGTATATTATAGACCTTCCTGAAACTATATCACATATTCAGTAATTATTCTGGAAAAACAAGTATCGATATCTTTAACATTTAATAATTAGTATTAAGCATCTGAGGATAATGATATAGGCAAATCTTGATCTTGACAATTTTATTTATTTTTTTCAGTTTATCTTCTTTGAGATCTAAAAAAACTAAAGTAGTAAAGCATCATTTGTATAATGCTATGTAATGTTATATCACCAAACAGAAAGACAACCAGTGACTTGAGTAATCCCTGCAAAATTTCCAGCTGAGCCTAAATAACTCAGTTATCAGATACTCGGTATCTGTCCCAAGAGACAGCTGATTCTTTCTTTGAACAGGTGATATTTACGGCATTCTATCTGTCTCATTGTATATTTCATGCATTGACCAAGCTTCACATCCATCCCAGGCAGAACAAGCCCAAATCCTTTTCCTAATGACAACCCTTCAAATACTCCAAAATAGATGTCAAGTCCCTCTCTAGCTTCTCTCCTTTAGACTAACCTTTTTCTTTTTCAAAAATAGAATTTAACAATAATGTAGAGATTGCATACTCTAAGTCAAGCTAAGTTCTAGCAATAATTAAGACTTAAAGTTTGGTAACTGTCTTTAACAGTTTACAGTTTAGTGAAGGAGACAATGCATAATAAGAATGAATTTTTAAAATGTGATAAATGAAGTTGTAGAGATTGAAAACAAGATGCTGTGTGGCACATAAGATGGAGGAGATAATTCTGGCTGGAGGAGTCAAAAAAGGCATGACAGAGAAGGTGATGTTTAAGCTGAGTTTTGAAAGGCAAGTGTAAGAATTGGGCAGGTAACTTCGAGATGGGGGTTGGCAGGGAAGAGAGCCTGACTGCATCTCCAAATTGAGGGAGCACAGACAAATACAAACGTGAAAGGGTGGCAGTGGGTAAAAACAGTGTGTTCATTGAACTGCAAGTCAGCCAGGCACTGGACACTTGGGAAACCAAGAGAAAAGGGAAGGAAGTCATGGTACATGGCACATAGGAATTAGCATCTTCAACGTCCTTGTAGGTTTGCTTGGCAACATGAGACCCACTTATCTTGCAAGTCATAAGGAGCCACTGAATGACTTTTAGCAGAGAAATGATGCTGTCAGATTTGCATTTTAGTAAACTGTGTCAGATGGTTGTGTAGAGAGGAGATGAAGGGATGATAGAATAAGGGGGAAAATATTGGTATATAACAGTACTTAGGCAATGGAGATTCAGAAAGGCAAGGTGGAGGCCCAAACTGTCATGCAGGTAAAGTCCTTTGCCCCAGTCAGTACCTGACTGGATGTTAGTGAAATGCATGGTCAGGAAGATTTATTATTATTATTATTCTTAAAGACTCCAACTTTTTCAGTCGTTCCATATCATATTGTTTCCCGTTTCCTTACCATTTTGGTTACTTTCTTGATATTGATGGAACCCCATGACCTTTCTACCATGATTTAATTGCATCTCATTCTTCCTCACAATGTAATGATCCTGAAGTAATAGCAATGTCACTATTTACATCACTGTGCCAACTTAAATTGCAATTAAGTCATAGTTCCAGGCCATTAGGAACAATTGTCATAATAGCTATAGTTTCCTTTAACTGCAAATGCTAAGTTGTGAGTTTCCTTTAACTGCAAATGCCAAGTTGTGAGATGCAGAAGTAATTTGTTTTAGATTTATTTTTGTAATTATATTAATTGAATGTGGAAATGAATTAAAAACTGTGAATGGCATGACATGCAACCTGAGGCAATACTTTATAATAAGTAGACTAAAGAAAGGATTATTACTAGTAGCTGGAGACGGACCTTGCCCATTTGTAACAGTGCAAGGACCCATGCATCTGTTCCATGTTCAGTGACTGTTCAGTACATTTGCCATGTGAAGTCTTCATGAAAGTCACTTTGAAAATGGACCTACAACCAAAGCAAGAAGAGGGCACCCTGGTTGTCCTGCTGAGGCTTAGGATCTGTAGCACTTCCTTGGACATGAGACCCGCTTATCATGTCATCAATAAATACTTGAAATTCCCTAGGAGACGTGCTCAGTAGCATCTAAAGTCACCACTCATACATGCCTATGCCAGGCCTCCCATGACTCCCCACTTCTAGTGAAATGAACAACCATTTGTGACCTCCCCAAGCCCCTATCCTAAGATCCCAGCTGCTCTCAGCATCTATGCAGCCCTACTCTGGCAAGTTATACAGCCCTTCTACTGGTCATGGCAGTGAGCTCTGCAGAATAACGCTGCTTAATCTCACTTGGCCCAGCTCCGTATTATGTGCCCATCTGCTCTTCAATTCTGCATAGATTAGAGCCCAGTCCAGCCTTTGTTACCAAATACCAAGGGGGTCCAGACCAGCCAAGAGGAAGGAATAGGCAGGTTCCCCTCTGCATATCTTCCTAGACTAGTACTATACTATGCCAGAGAGCTGATAATGAAACATTTTCTGAATAAAATTCTTGCAATACTGAGTCATCTGCTAGAGGGCAACATATGTTAAATAATAATGTGGCTGTTTTTCTGTGGGATGACACAAGTTTGGTTTTTGGTTTGTTTGGTTTATTTTTTATTTTTATTTTTATTTTTGTCATTTGGTTTTCTGTTGTTCAAAAGCAAGGTCCAGAGCCCATGAGATTTCCAAATGGTTCTTTGCTTGGAAGTAAAAACATCCACAATACCTATAGGTATCTCAGCTGAAAACAACAGTCTTTGAGTTTCTGCTATTTTTCAGTCGGCTTACAGTGGACACCTTTATTATTGCTTTTGTACCCTTTCAAACAGATTTACAAAATAACCTCAATACATTCAAGGCAGCTAACCCCCACCAATTGCAAAATCCTCACCTGAAAGTTCTATTAATTTAACTACCTGAAAACCAACACCTGAGAAAGGAAGGTTGAGGGAAGGTTGAAAGGAAGGTTGAAGGAGGACAGAGAGACATTTTGTATTGTTGCGCTTCCCCAATGGCTCTTAATCTGAAGAATGACAAGGACAGGCTTCAGGGGACCTCATTTTTAAAAACTTATCAGAGGGTCCACAGATTGTGTTACCCAAAGAGAAAGTCAGTTGTTTGGTTTTGAAAGGTCCTGTCAGCTGGTAATTTTTGCGCCTATCTATAAAGCTAGGGTATGCTGTGTGTAGGAAAGAATATTTAAGAGATGCAGACACTATGTTGAGCCCATCTCAACCACACCTTCCACTTCCTCTACCCCAATAGCATATCTTCTCTAATAAATAGTTTGTGTTTGGTCCTTGAGTATCAAGAAAAGACAATTCTAAAAACTAGCATTTAGAAACACCATACATGTTTTATATGATTATCTGTCCTACTTGAAAAGGCTTCATGTGTGTCCCTTACCCCCCAAACCACAGAAAGCATAGTTAAGCAGATCAGATTAGATACTGAGTTTTCTACAGAAAAACTCAATGTAGACATGCAAACAAAACATAAAAATCAAATGGCTCCATCTAATAAGAGCACAGAAGATGATTTCCTAGCTCAACAGAAAGAGATCACAGTCTACTGTCATGCTACCCTGAATGTACCTGATCTTGTCTGATAGTGTCAACCTGAAGCTAAGCAGGGTCAATCCTGGGTATTTGATGAGAGACTGCTTGGGAACACCGGGTGCTGTAAGCTGAGAGAGAGAGAGAAGAGAGAGAAGAGAGAGAGAGAGAGAGAGAGAGACAGAGAGAGACAGAGAGAGAGAGACAGAGAGAGAGAGACAGAGAGACAGAGAGACAGAGAGAGACAGAGAGAGAGATCACAGAGAATGCAGAACAGCACAAAATCCAGAGATTTGTCAAATGAGTTGTGTATGCAACCATACTGCCAAATTGACCATTAGCTCTTACAGTGTCCCAAGTGTACCTAATGTGTCAAAAACTGAGTGCAAATTTAGTAGTCAAAGTCCCAAGACACTTGCTACATATCCAAAGGGCCATATGCCAATTAGGCACTGAGCAATTTAGCATTTGGTAGGATTGATCACACACTGATAGCTTCCATCTTTCTTACCATTTCACTCCCCAGGAAATGTCTGAATAGATAAAGAGTTCTCAGATCATTCCAGGGGCTCCCATCTGATTCCAGAGCCATTCTTCATGCCTTCGAGTCCAAGGGAGCTCCACCTCTGGAGTGACAAAATGCATTGCACACTATCCCAGCCCCTCTCATATCAGAGAGGATCTCAGGGCCTCGAATCCTCAGGGATCTGAATGATTTCTGTCATCCAGACCGCCATTAACACAGCTGTAAACCTGTAGGCATATTTCCCAATGAGGAAAAGGCAGTAATACACCAGGTATTCCTTCATAAAATTTCACTCAGCAAATGGAAAGTGTTCACAGAGATGACAAGTTTATGTCCTACATGTTTTGACATTCTTGAAGATGATATTTCTGAGAACATCTTAAACTTTCAAGGAAACTCTGAAGACACCCTGATTATGTTGAATGGTCTGAGATATCCTATTATCTTCTTCCTCACCTTCTGCTATTTCTCCTCCTACCTCAGGGATTCTCCTCTTGCCTCGTTTGCTGATTCCTTCACTCTGCCTCATCTTTAAACTTTGGGAATCCTAAGGATTCCAAGCTTGGTCTTTCTTACCTATGAGACTCTACATTGTCTCCCCTGCATAGCTTCACTTCAACTACCATATACGTGCTCAAGATATCTATATAACCAGGCTGAGATCCAGATTCCTGTCCCAATCACCTATTTGATTTCTCTACCTGCACCTTAAATGTAGCCATTGCAATATATAAATGTATTATCTTTACCACCAAAAAATGTTCTTCCATCTCAATTAGGGCCACAATCTACTCAGTTGCTCTATTAGCTGGGTCCAGTCAGAAGACAGAAACCTCACAGTAACTAAAAAGAAGCTTAACATGTGAATTATTAAACTATGTCAAGGTAGTAACTATAAAGATGTAAAGAAGACTCTAAAGGGCAGCCTATGGCTGAGGGAAGTACTCAAGGAAGGACAAATTTAGAAGCGACCTCATCCCCTCCTCCACCCAGCATTAGGATCCAGATCTCATTGGAGAAGGTACAATTACAGCCCACTGAATGTGTCCAGACCAGAGCTGATAGACAGACAGTAACCAGGCAGTAGAAGCTGACCCTCTGGGGTACAGATGAGCCCAGACTGGTACGCAGGTCACAGATAGATTCAGGACCAACTAGGAGAGGAAGCCTGGAGTGTGTTGTGTATACATAGGGAAGGCTACAGCAATATGGTACCAGGCCAAGCCAGAGCTGCACGATGATCAAGGGACTACATATTTGGGGTGTACATCTGAGGCAGGGAACCATTGGATGTCTCCACACAACCACACCACTACAGGACCATGGAGCAAGAGCAAGAAAAAGTAAAACTCAGCATGTAAAACCAGGAAGAGCTGCTCTCTTCTTCCTCTATTGTCCCTCCAGCGCCCCCTACTGACATGGTAAAGCAAAAATGCTTAAAAGGTTCAGGGTGCATTAAGGCAGAGCAGGTACAAAAGGATCAATTTGGAGCTGAGTAGTAAATTGGTGACTGGCACAGTTGCCCAAATTAAACTCCTTCCTCCACTTACTTCCTCATATTTAGTTACCAAACATTAACCACTTAGCAGATAAATGTCTCTCGAATAAAATCCATCTTCCTTGTCACCCCTACGACCTCTGCCTCGCCTTATTCTCTTCTTAGCTGTCATATGAACTTTGGCTATAGCCTGTGACTGGTTTCCTGCCACCAGCATATCCTGACTCCAGTCTCATCACCACACAAATACCAGATAACAAAATATCATTATTATGACCTTGCTTGAAAAACTCTAGAGGCTAGTTGGCTGAATCAAGATGTTCATTACAGAAAAACTGTGGAAAAAAATTATATGGGGATTCTCTGTATTGTCTGAACAATTTTCTGTGAGCCTAAAATGTCTCTTTAAAAAGTCTATTAACTACAAAGGGGGGGAAAAAAACAAACACCTCTGTGGCTCCTTTTGCAAACTCCTCTTGGCATCAGGTCTTTCTTGGCCTTCACGACTATGCAACCTCATCTTTCAGTTCTCCTCAATCTGAATCTCACCTACCACGCCCTGAATTTCCATAGCTCTCCTCCAAAACAAGTCACCTCCCTTGTGTCATCTTCTTCGCTTTCCTCTGCTAGAAAATTTCTACTCATCCTTCAAGTCCCAGATCAAATGTCAACATTCAGCAATACCTTTCCAGTCAACAGAGGCAGGCCTGTTGTTTATTTCCCTCTATTCTCATTTTGTTTCTTAATGTGCAGTATTTTAAATTACATATGTATATGTAATTTAATATACAAATTATATATATATAATATACAATTTATATATATATGTAATTTAAAATTTATTATTTATTGAGTGCCTACTCTGTACAACACATCATATTAGGTTCTGGGATAAATAGTTGAATAAGAGACAATTCCTGCCCTCTAGTTTATAAACAGATGTCTTTCTTATACAGAGTAGGCACTCAATAAATGTTTGTTAAATGATGAATGAATGAATGATGAGAATAGCATTAAGTGGCTGTGTAACAAATTTCTGGCCATGTATCTATATTTGAGAGAGCAATATCATTTAGGAAGTCAGAAATACCTATTTTTCAGAGAAAATCATAGGTCAAAACAAAAATTCTAGACATTTCTACATAAACATTTTTAATAAAAGTATAATGTTGACAATCAGTAAATTTATAATTGCTAACTCAAAATGATTAATAATTAATAAACCTCAGGAGAATTGTCTACTTTTGGGCCTTGGTTTGGACTCCTGAATAGAATAAATTGTCAAAGTGATATATGACTTTTTTTTTTTTTAACTTCCAGCATTTGAGGCTGTTGTAGCACTTCACCCATGGTGACTCAGAAATACAGATGGCTTCTAGTTGAAGAGTACTATTACCTTTTTAAGGTTAAGTGGAAAATGAGCAGCAGAGTTACATAGGGTGCACATCTGTGATGCTAATTTAGGCTTTTGCTAATAGTAAGTAAGTGTGCCAGGCTCCTAGCTGAGTGCTGCACATGAATTCTCTCACTTAATACTCACATTAGCTCAATTAATTCTTTTTCCATGACAAGGACAGTTCTTTGAGTAGTTCACAGTTTATTCTCTTCAGATAAACCTCTCTGTTGATAAGAATGTTAATAGCATTGAGTGAATTTGTCTTGAGGAGACTGGTAGTGTAGTTTGGTTGTGTCTTTAGTTAGGTGACAGGTTGAAGCCCAGCTTCCAACCTACAGCTTTTCAAGGTGGCCATAAGGAGGGTCTTATGCCATATTAGAATCACTCATGTTTATTTTGAGTTTACAAAATTTAGTCAGCTCCCAGGAGAAAGCCACAAATGAGAAGCAGCTCAAGTAGAGAAGTGGACATTGCCTCTCAGTTTGACACCAATCCTCACTGAGGTGGACGCAGGAACTCAGAACTCAGGAATTCGGCAGTGACCAACAATCCTGGTTCCACCATTCTGATGGTGCCACTAAAAACAGAATCCAGTTTGTGCTTTATGGTAAGCAAAAGGAGCTACAAAAATACTATTCTGCCTTCTAGGACATGAAACTTTAGTATGACCCATAGTGACAGGAGACAGGCACAGTGACAATAAGACCAGCATATCTACGGAAGCTTTCAACCTTTGCTCTCCCTGTGTGCCATGATACTGCCAGCCAAATAAAAGCATTGCACAGTGGGTCACCTGTATAAATCAGTGCAGGAAAGTCACCCTCACTTGAAGACACAGTGATTTTACCAGACAGAACTCGTAAGTCTGAGATGGGGGGCTGTGCATTTGGCCCAGCTGCAAATCCCAACACTTTCCTCCTCATCCAGGAGCTGTCAGCTCTACAGAAACAGTGAGCCGACATTTAAAATTCCTATTATTCCTTCTAATGACCTAGAGTTACTTTCTGTGCTGTAGCCATTGTAATCACGCACACATATCCATATTCTAGACTGTAAACACAATTTGTTTTATACACAATTACATCACCACTTAGTGAAAGGAGTTGAGCACAGATTTTGACAGTGCACTTATAATTCCGTTTGTTGACATTGTGTTTGTTGATGTTATTTCTGTATGTAAGATTAGCCATGTTTTGTGAGAGCTGCCCCAGCTACCCAGCTACCTGTCATTATTCATTTGCATATAATGGTTGCCTGGTTGTATTTTTAAATATTCATTAATTTGATGTGATGTCATAAGTGAGCAAGCTCCATAGATCCTGACTTATAGTATAAAATCACTGACCAATGCCTAAAACTGTTGCAACATATTGGAAATGTTATTAAATCTAAAGATAAAAACAAAATGCATAATCTTAACCAGAGCCTTGGAAGTGGTCCAGGTGTCTGTTGTCGAAGGAGACCCTTTGAATTTAATTTATGTTCAGGGTCGATACAACCATTCTTCCAGGTCACCTAAGCTTTAACTATTACCTTTTAGTGGTTGTCCAGGATAGAGAAAAAAAATTCAAAATTTTATAGATTCTAAAATGTCATTGTTTTACAGGGCTCACCATGGACATTACAAAGGCTTTTAATGAAAAAAGAAACAACCACATCCAATGTGCACCTTGCTGGGATAAGCTCACAATCTAGAAGTAGTGTTTTAGGGTCAGGGAAATACAGTAAATATTTACATTAAGTTAAAATTAACTTGCTCACACACAAAGTTCTGTGTTACTTTTCCATTGTGATGCTTCCCATGGCTTCTAGCTCTATTTCATCCGGCATCCCTCACTGAAATCATTGAGAAATTGAGAAGTCCAGTTAAACCATCATTTCACGTGCAGAGTTAGGTGCAGCATCAATGGCCTTAAACATGAAATGTGCTTAATTAAGGTCAGTGTTATTTTCGCTGAGCTCTGGTCTCCTCAAGGAAAGTCTCCCATATCTTTTTCATCGTCTTCTTTTCTTGCTGGATCCCAGCCCTGTGCCTGGTGTAGCAGAAACACTGAAGTGCAATGGAAAGATCATTGTCATATAGACCCAGATACCATTCATACACCACACTTTATGGCCTGTGTGACATTGACACAATCACTTCCTGACCTCAGCCTCAGTTTTGCCATCTTCAAACCATTGTAATAAGTAATATCTACCTTGAAGGATGATTGTTAAAAAGAGACAAAGAAGCTAATATGTGAATATTTTGCCTGGGACTCATTATTCACTCAAGAAACATTGGCATTATTATTGCTACTATTCTTGTTCACAGATATATGTCTGCTCAAATGTTTGCTGAAGGTTTCCAAATGAATTTAGTGGATGGTGAACAAAAGAAGGGAGAGAGTAAAAGAAGAATAAAACTGGTTTCTGTCCTGTCCTCAATTTACATGACAATGAATATAATGAAATGTAAATATTTTTCTACTCATAAACCAATAAAAATTACCAATAAATTGTAGAAAGCTCAACATCCACATTAGGGAGGGTTATCTTGAACATTCATACTGTTTGATTTGTTAAATTTAAGCTGTTTCCTTCTTTCCCAGTCTGAGTCACTCATAATGTTAGCAGAGATAAAGAACTTTTCCAAGCCTGTTACCTGAGATAAACTGCCAAGGAGTCAGAATTTGCAGAGATGTTAATGAATGTTTTCATTATCTCTTTATTAATGTTAATCCAATGCATTATAAGTTTTTGCTTTTCTTTCTATTTCTATTTTCCCAGCCTGGCACTGTAAGAAGTGGGACTGAATACAATGATGAAGTAAATTTTGATCAGTATCATAATTAACCAGCTGCAGAATTATAGTGAAAGTAAAAGGACTGTCATTATCAAAGTGTCCCTTAGAACAAGGCCAAGGCCAGACCAAAGTAAAGTAGGAGCAAAATAAATGGAAGAGAGAAAGTAGCTATGGGGAGATGTGCATTTCTGTGTCGAGTGACTTTGGTAGGGGGACAGCGTTATGCTTTCAAGTCCAAAAGACATGAAAACAGTAACCTTGATAGTAATTGCTACCATTTTTTTTTTTTTAGTAATTAGCTCTTTCAAACGCTGTACAAAACATTTCACTTATCCTTAGAACAACTTTTTGATTTTGATATTGAGGTTGGCACTGCTATCCCTCTATTACAGATGAGGCTCAGAGAAATGAAGGAACTTGTCCAAGATCCAGAGCCGGGACTACAGTGAGGCAGATGAGGTGTCTAGTATGCAAAATTCACGGAAGCAGTCATTGGATAGGAGGTTGTCCAAGTGCAGGGTTGGCATTGGAGAGTGTGCACCTCCTTAAATTTTGTACCCCAGCCTGCTCCCTTGCTTCACCCATGTCCCACTCTGCCCAAATCACACAACTAAAAGAAAATAGCTGAAGCTTTTAGCTCAGATCCAAAGTTCATGTTTTTGACCACTGTCTTTGGTGCCAGCTCAGGTAATCATGCTCAGCTTTCCAGAGAATAAATTCAATAATTTGTGAACCCCTACTAGTGCAAGGCTTAGGGTGAGGTGCACAGGGCACACAGAGGTGGAAAAGGCATCCCCATCTTCAAGAATAAAATACTGTGTACTGTGATCAGTAACATCCCAACAAAGCCCAGAGAGAGGAAGGAAGGAAGGAAGGAAGGAAGGAAGGAAGGAAGGAAGGAAGAAGGAAGGAAGGAAGGAAGGAAAGAAGGAAGAAAAGAAGGAAGGCAGGCAGGCAGGCTGGACCATGCATTGCCTATACCCCGGTATCTTCTGGCTCTGGTGGCAGCAGGCTCTAGTGGAAAGGGCTCTGAACCTTGTACCCTCGAGACTCATTTTCCACATCTTTAAAATGGGGTGATAGTACCTTTGCTATTCAAATCACAAAGCCTCAGTAATGATAAGTGTCAAAGGAGATAGTGTGCTTTGTGGGACTATAAAGCAAAGAACCAAATGAGCTCCTTTTAAAAGAATGCCAAGTGAATTTGGAGATAGGATCCCTGGGTTCTAATTCTGGCTTTGCCTTCTAGCCTTGGTATGACCTAACAAAGGATTCTTCTTGTAAGAACTTGCTTTCTCGTCACTAAATGAGAAAGCTGGATTCAAAATACTTTAAGATTTCATAATTAACACGACTGAAGGAATTGTTTAGTAATAGTTTGCAAAATTATTTGTAAACCTGTCTTATTGTACATAGATCAGTACACATTCAATAATATTGGCTTTGGAGACTAGCAAATTTAAATTAATGATGCTATGTAGGGCCTTAAATGCAAATACTAAAAGGAAAATTTTGGTTAAGCATAAGGAATAACATTATAACAATTCAGTTATTTGAAAAATATTTATGGCGCACCATGATATGATGTGTTGAATCTTTATCTCCAGAGTTCCAGCCATTTGTATTCTTTTTACTTTGTTACATTATGCCCCAGCCAAGAAGTGACAGAATGGTATAGCAGAGAAACCATGAGGCTTTGGAAACAGCTAACCTAGGTTCAAATCTTGACTCTGCCTTTCACTAACTCTGTGGCAGCTGCTAAATATGTAACTTCTCTGAGTCCCAATATCCCAGTGTGTAAATGAAGCGAATGCTAGCTACTTCAGAGAGTTTTCCTGAGGATTTAATTACATGGGGCTTGTAAAGATCCTTACACATAGTAGGTGCTCAATAAATTCTAGTTAATTGGCTGATATCAGTGTGAAATAGCACCAAAAAGCTAGTCTGTGATAAGAGCCAATAACTACACCCTTGAGAATTGCTGTGGGTGGGTAGATTTATAGATTCTGTTCTCCTCCATCTTGACTACACTCTCAATGAGTCTTGCAGGCAAGATAACCCTCGATTTAAATAGTCACATATAGGTGCTTTATTTAGGTAAAAGGAGCAGGTGTCTATATGACCTCCTCAAATCTTAATTCCCAAACACGTACCTGGGTATATCTCCTGCTGTGTCAGCCCCTCCTCTCAGACCCCACCAAGTTTCACTCTGCCTCCCCAACTCAGCCAGGCAGGAAGTACAGCATGGGAGGGAGAGTTTTATTCTTGGAATCCAAAGGCCAGGCCCTGAATCATATCATCCCTTTGAGTTTTTTTCTTCATCTGTAAAGTGGGAATAATGATACATGTTCCATATACTTGGCAAAGTTTGAGAACTACGATGTTGTAGAAACATAAATACCTGTTGTTGAATATGGTGCTGGAGCCCAGCAGACGCGAAGCAGGAGCATGTGAGTTAACCTGAGCAGAGCCTTCATCACTCCTAGATGAATAAAGCAAAGTTCACACCCTAACGTTAGTAACCTGGAAATTATCTGCAGTGCTGATTCGGTATAGTCTGTTCATTGAGAACAGAAAATATTAAGACTGACATTGCCTTAGCAGTCAGGCTCACGGTAATGAAAAGGCATAGCCACCTCCTATCACAACTCTACCCTGTTCCTAGGAGTCTGCATTGAAAAAAACTGAAAGGACTTTCACATCATCTCATTTATCATCTCATTATTCTTGCCAATTTTTTCCCCTTTTCAGTTGCTAACTGATATAACACTTTCAGGAGTACAAGTTTTCATGGCTGTGCAGTTCTCCATCATTATTTTCACTCATTTGTGAAACCATACATTCTTCGTAAGATTCACTGTTTCTCCTTACAATCGATTTTCACTGTATTGTCAGATCACATCAAACATCAGCAAAAAACTGATCATAAAAGTAAGGTCCTAAATAGCACTAGTGTAAAGAAGTGACATGAGTGATGACTTACTGTATAAATAGTAGGTTTACACGTGACACGTTTACCTTATTGTTATATTTGTTATATTGTTTTATAATATATCATTATATTATAATGCTTTTTTTTCTCTGAACAACATCATAAATGTGGGAGTTTAGATAATAAGCATTGCTCTTTGTGACAATAAAAATAATGTTTGAAAGTCAGCTCTGAACATATACACTATTATTATTAATTCAATCTTAAAAGATATCACCAAATACAAATTGCATTTTTTAATTTTTTGGTAGTATTTTAGAATATACAAAAGATTTGTGCTTCAGGTTAAATGACTTATACTATAGATTTTTGAAAGTATGTGCTTCTTGATAATATGTATGTACATATATAAACACATACATCCACATATAGTTTTACACATATGTGGATATAGATGTAGATAAATGTGTGGAGTATGCATACTTATATCAATATGTGTTGATTCGTAATTATATTTAAGTTATTTAAACTATATACAAATAAAAATACGAGTTCAGTTATTGGTCTTATTGTATGTTTCTATAAGCAACCACAACAAACTTGTTAAATTTCCTATTAACACTGCTTTGCCAAGCTTCTGGTAATGCACTAATTTTCATGAACTCTTAAGGAGCTATAAAGTGAGATGAAAATTCTTAAATTATAGTAACCAATCATATTTAGCAGTTGCTTAAACTCATTCAAACCCATCTTTAAAATGCATAAGTGGCTTTTCTTCTGTATTTGTATTACAAGTTGATGATCATAATGGAAATAGACATTTTCATGTCTTTTCCTTTTGCATTATCGTGTAATATGTACCATTTATGATAGAAATCATCTGTGAGAAGCTCATTGTGCCAGCATGGATTGTTTTCTGGTTTTGATTTGCTCAGATCCATCACCTAAGTTGCTTATTCATCCTGGCATATGCTTTTCTGGCAGTAGGGATGCACAACAGATGTCATTTGTATTTTATATACAATCAAATATCTCATAGGAAATCTGTGATGCAAATTTCAAGCACAAATAGCTCCCAACAACTTTATCACGTTTTTATTGAGGGTTCCACTGACCTGTTAATATAACACAGTTATATTGCGATGTCAGCTATAGGTTGAAAGTGAAAATTTATCTACTGTCTTTTTCTCTAGATTATAAGTGTATTTGAGTAAAAAAAAGCAACCTATTAGTTAACCAATAAGTACTGGGAGCCTGTTAGTTGCTCAAGTGCGGGGCATGAGAGGGTGTATAAGATGTAATAAATGCTCTAAACAAGTATAAATATAAAGGAAAAGAAAATAAATGCTCATTACTATGTTACTCTCTGGGATGAGCAATCATCCAAGTCAACAGTTTTTTCGGACTCTCTTGATCATCTCATTAAAGCTATGAACACTCTTATAAATGCCATATATACATACACAAAAAGTTGAATAAAACATCAAGAACTTCTTGTTTCCCTGTTTCCTTAGGTTAAGAACCTCTGTTTCAGGAGAAAAAATTTCTACATTATATAGTTATTCTGAAGATTGTATTAGATAATGGACATAAAACTTTAATACATGTAGTAGAATTTAGCAGATGTACAGTAATTATTGGTATATTTTCCTTAATATTTGGAATTCATATTTTATTTTGAAAGCCCTAGATTTGGCTGGTGACTATGTTCCCACTAGAAAAACACACAAAAACAGCATCCATCTTGCAATTGCATTGATATTATAGAAAGCCCAGAATTGAACTCCAAAGATAAACAAAAATGGCCTGGGAACTCTTATCTATTTGCTATCCAAAAAAAGAGCTTCTCATTTCTCTGCTACTCCAAGCAGAAATATATAACCCATTTCTAAGAGCCCCTCCCTCAAAGCAATATCACATATCTCTTTTTCCTTTCTTAACTCATCTCTTTAGAAAAAAAAAAAAGTCTCTATTTCTTCCTCTACTTTCATGACATCTCCATAATGTGGCTTCTGACTTTACCTGACTACTAAAATTTCTTTGGTTAGGTACCCGTGAATTCCTAAATGCTAGCTCTCAGACCTCCTCACAGCCTTTGGTCCTATTGGCCTAACTTATTATTCTTCAAGAATTATGGTTGCCTTTGGGGTCCTCTTTTTTTTTTTTTATCCCTTTGTCTCTTGTTTTCCCTCTTAGCCCTTTATTAGTGTTTCCCAAGATATCGTCTTGGATCTTTTTTTCTTCTCACTACATACTCTCCCTGGTGAATCTCACACATTTTGATTGCTTCACTTCTACCCTATAAATTGGTAACTTCCAAATCTATGCCCTGACCCTCACCTGAAATCCATATTCATGTCTATATACGAATACACCAGGTACCACAAACTCTAAGTTCCCCAAACCTAAGTCCTTGCCCACTCCCAATCCATGCCCACCTGCTCCCTACCCTGTTTTGCAACATCAACATCCACCAAGCTCCCTAGACTAGATGACTTGGACTCACCTTTGGTCATATGTATTAATCTCCATAGAAAGTTGCCCATTGAGTCCTGAAGATTCTTCCATTGTGGCACTTCTGGCTTTGGCTGTTTCTCCATCACGACCTGCATAGAGTGGCCTTCTCTCTATGTTTACAAATCCACATTGCAGATATCTAGCAGGCACTAAGCAGAGCTGGTCATGAGCTCACAGTACTTATGGACAACAGACAAGGCTCTTTTGTGCGGCATTCAAGGCCCTTCTCATTCAAGCCCTAGCTTGCTTTCTAGCCTATGAAGTCAACAACCCCGTTCATGTCTCTATGCCTTTGTTTCACTGCCCTTTCTGACAAATTTTGCGAGTCTTGTTAAATTTACTCATTGCTTAAAATACAAATCAAATACACTGTGAAAATTTAATGTGCCTTTCCCACCCGAAATACAATAATCACAATTTCGTTACTGCTGCTGGCATAGCACATATCGCATATGGTCATTATGCACAGTTGTTCAGATTGTTCACTGAGCAAGGATACCCGGCCAAGAGGGCAGGGGTATAAAATCCAGTCCACTAGTGGAAGGGACCATCTATTTCTCTAAGTCACACAAAGGTACAGTGTGGGTTGGTGGTGACCCAGCACCAAACTGGACTTTAGTTTAGTGCTCTTGAATGGATCCACTCAGAGTCTGTCGCTCCAGACTATGAACTCTTTGAGGCCAGGTCTCCCTTGTATCTTTATCTTTAAGGCATAGTGCAGTCTCTTGCAAAGGCTTGGAAAGATTGTCCCAGTTTTAGAGGATTAATAAACAGCAATAACAAGATTACTGATATCAACATTCTAAATCCCTTACATTATAGGAACAACTCTAAATGTTTTGCATAGCTAATCTTATCCATTATTATTATTATTATTATTATTATTAGCCTGTGAAAAAGATATTATTTCCAGTTTACAGATAAAACAGGCTCAACACACTTCAGTGGCTTGATTAAAGTCACACAGCCAGGATTTGCATCCAGGCCTATCTAATTGCAGAGCCCAGGCCCTTACACAGTATGGCAAACAGAAGAAATCCACGCATGGACACAAGAAAGGGGCACCTACATGTCCATGATGATAAAGCCTGGGCTCAGGACCCTTTTAGAATATGAAGTGTTTTTGTAGAAAGCAGTCTGATGAAGAGTGAACCCAGAAGCATCCTGAAGGCCAGGAAAGGGCGAGCTCAGCCTCTGCTACCTCCTAGGAATCACCCTCCCAGCAGGTGAGCACCTCTCAGGGTTAAGAGGGCTAGACCTCCTGACTGCTCCCAGTGGGTATCTCTTGTCATAAGCTTCTCTTTCTTATCTGTAATAAACCTCAGCCAGGTTGCTGGCTCTTATTCAAGTCCCAGTCACAACCAGGCTCTTTGCTAGCTATGGAGCCCCTCTGTCCGGCTCAGACGAGGAGGGACAGTAGAGCCACCCATCATTACCAGGATGATGATGCCTGCCCCCACATGTCCCACGGTTTCAACCGGATTCATTAACATGTCGAATAGGAGAAGGACAGAGACCCCTCTGGGAGGAAGGCCTGCTGATGGATGGGTAATCATCTGCAAACGACGTTGGGAGAAGGGCAAGATCTCTTTCCAAAGCAGTTTTCACTATGTGTGTTAAGAACCATTTGTCAAACCTAGGCTACTGAAAGGAATGCTAAAAATGCCTGGTTTGCCCAGCTTCCAGCCTACAGCCTAACACCAAAATGGTCTGAAAATGAACCCTCAGGGTTCCAGGTGAACCTAGAAACTACGTCATTAGAGGAATTTGTGTTTCTTTTTTCTTCAGAATCCTGGTTTAATAATTTCCCCCTTTCCCTCAAAGCCTGAAGGATTGCTTCCTGTTCAAAGCTCCTCGATCATTTGTGTCTGTATCTGTATCATTCATTTAAAAATTTGCAGTTCCATCTGTTCATTCATTTGTGTAACAAACCCGGATGTTGTCCTCCCTCCATTCCAGGCACTGTGGTAGGGGCCAGATTAGACAAATTCAAGTTCTGTCCACATTCTCGGAGGAGAGTGCGGGCCAATGGACAAGGCTAGCAGACAGGTAGAAAGACAACTTCAACAGAGGGTAATTGATTCTATAACAAAAAGAGGCAAAGGTGCCAAAGAGAGCATAGTTGACATGTTCACCACCCTAAGGCAGGACTCAAAAAAGGCCACCCAGAGGAAGGGCACGTGAGTCTTGAAGGAAAAGAGGAGGAAGTCAGGGAGTTTCAGGCAAAAGGTCCTTAAATCACAATGTCTGAATGTGGCAGCAACACGGCAGTATTTTTTAAAGACCTCGAGGTGATTCCAATGTGAGGCAGTTTAAAAGAAGCACCGCTCTGGAGATCTGCCCTAAGGAAAACATGCAGGAGGTTGTGCCCCTCCCATTCACCACAGTCCCCTACACACTCATCTCCCACATGGGGCAGCTGGCAGCCAATGAATGCATGACTGGCACAGAGGGACAAAAAGCTGACCGCTTGCATAAAGGTGGAACCAACTCTGTGGGACAGAGTTGGTTCAGAGGGTCCCATGGGGTCAGGCTGGAGCTAGAATCCAGCTGAGATCATATATCCTTGCTTTAGCCCCTTCCTTGCCCTAACTTGCCCCAGCTCACTTTCTTTCTCCTGAAAGCGTTCACCCAGCAAGTCACATGTACCTGAGTCTCCACCTGGGTTCTGGTTTAGGGCACCTGACTCCATCCAGGTCCTCCAGTCCTTCAAACGATCTATTACAGACAGTGTGGATTTATTAGTAGTGACAGTGATAAAATTTCCCAGAGAGAGGATCTACGAACTCCAAAGTGCTATCCTCAAATGATGCATTGGATTTTTATTGAAAAAGCTCCTAGGACAGTAGTCTAACTCAGGGAGGTTGAGGCAACAAAGTAACTCTTAGACTCGAAACAGATAAACTGAAGAACAAATAACTCATTGTTCTTCAGTCACCTCACATAAACAGCCGCTAAGCTCACCTCTTTTGAGGACTATTTATTTACAGCCAAAGACTGCAACTTCTTCACTGCATTATCTTAGTTTGGAAAAAAAAATTCAGGATCCCCAGATTATATCCTTAAATAGTTTCTAACTGATCAGCCTCAACTGAGACTGTTCCTTCATTCAAGCTTGTCAGAAATAATCATTTTAATTTTCCGTAAACGCCTTCGTGGCACTTCTTGGCTGAGTAATCATTGTTTTGAGATGTGGATGCAAATAACAATGCCTTTTGAGTCATCAACATAACTGTTGTCTCCCTTTGATTTTTTTTCACGCTTAAAAAAACAAACAAACAAACCAAACTTTATCCCCAAATACTGCAAGTAAAATACTTTCTAATCTGTTGGTTAAACCGCCAAACATTCCTTTTGAACAGAGGTTTTTTTGTGGGTTTGGAGAATCTCTTTGGGGACTACACAAAAAGAAAGAGAAGTACCGGAGAGCTGACTATCGGTCCTCAAACAATTACTCTGGTATTTCATAATCATCATCTTTGCTCATGTTACTGTAACAGCATCTGTATATCAGCATTGCCAGACATGTCTTCCTTTCAGCATTTACTTGTCTCCCAGATGAGTCCCCTTGTTGGTGAGTCACTGCAAAGAAGGGCATCAGGGACTAGATCTGGGACTCTAACTGGCTGAAAAGGGTGGAAACAAATGACAGTTCAAGGCCAGTAGCAAGTAACTAGATCTGAGAAAGGATATATGAGTACATATATAAGTACCACAATTGTCAAAAGTTTGAGCTGCGTCTTGAGCTCAGGAAGGTAACAAATGCGAAGGACAACCACGTAGGCAATTGTATTAGTTCAGGTGAAGGCTAAACTATTGACAAAGAGGCCCCAGAATACAGTGGCTTAAACAAGATAAAAGTTTGTTTTTCTCTAACATAACCTAAAAAGGAGTGGTCCTAGGCTGGTGGAGTGGCTCTCCTGTCCTCAATGTGGCTTCCAAGATTGTCCCAGCCATTGTCACATCTCAGAAAGTGGGAAAGAAAGAAAAGGAAGTTTGGGAAGCCCTTTTCTCTTTAAAGAAGATAACCCCCAAACCGCACATGTTTCTTCAGCTTATTTCTTTTTAGCATGAATTTCACGTTCAAACCTAACTGCATGGAAAGTTGACAAATTTAGTTTTGAGTACAGTGGCTTATGTTTAGCTAAACTCAGGGGGATCTCTTCCTGGAAAGAAGGGTCAACAGTCTCTACCATAGCAGTTAATATAAATGTCCAGGGACCCAAAATAAATTCAGAAGATTAGAAGAGAAGTCTAAGTGAGGACATACCATAAGGCTATACACATTATAAGTACTGATTACATAATTAAAGGCTGTATTGATGGGTGGATAGTAAATGAATGAATAAAATGAAAATGTTCTTGTCAGCATTGAGAGACTCCGATTAAATAGGAGTGATATTCCCAGAGTAGAATTCTACACAAACAGATTCACTAAAGCACAGAAGACCTAAGAATGTGCACCTTGGCTTGCAAAGAAGTGTTACCAATTGCCACAGTCCAATGTATGAAGAAAAAATACCAATGGTTTAAAGAATAAATAACCCAAAACATGATATGATATAAATACTGATGTTATGACATAGAAGTTCAGACAAAAGAAAGGAAGCTCTCAGATACTTATGGCATCCATGGGTTTGTCTGTGAATATGTAGATGTGGGTAACTCTTGAGTGTGCATGTGCATGCGTGTGTTTGGATTTCAGAGTAGTATGATAGGAGAGGATGGGTATCTTTCCTGAGACAGAAAAAAAAAAAAAAACAAACTTAGGACCCTGTCTTGCTCATTTTGTTTCCATCTAACCACATGTTTCCTGCAAAGCCGCAAGGACAAACTCGGTTCTGTGTTTGGCCCAGCACTCATGGTGGCTGCTGGCTTGTGCACCTCGTGTGACGTGAAATAGACTACTGAAAAATCTGTTTGACCTGTCACTGAGGTGGGAGGTCACACCATAGCTGAAAGATATGTCTACTTATTTTGCCTGGAAAGAGATTATTCCTGGACCCTAATGTCTTCGCAACATGCTCAACCTCCCTATTCCCTGAGAGCTTTTGATCAGGTCACTCACTGTCTTGTGATTTCAGATTGATCATCATAGAACATAAGATAAAGAGAAGAGCTATGCATATTTGCAGCAAAGAAAGGGTGTTGACATAGCACCAAACAAAACAAAATAACAACCACAATAAAAACTCATCCAAATCTTTTATGTGCCTTTAGGATTTTAGGGAGAATCTCATTTTTTCACTTCGAAATAGAGAGAATTTTCCACAACGAGGTTCTCTTTATTTAAAAATAAAGTAATGGATCTGGAGCTACTGAAGCCACCTAGCCACTTATATTTATATTGGTATGATAATAATCGCAATATTAATTGATTGATCTAGCCCTGAGGCACTCAAGTGTGTGCATACAGAATTAGAATGTAATTGCAATAATAAAGAGATCAAATGAGATAATTAAAACACAAATGATGACAAATGCTAACTCAGGAAGTCTTTTGTATGCACTGAAACTGTGCTAATTATTTATAAAGCATTATCTGCAGATTCCTAAGGAGAGATTCAAAGCAGAATAATTTCAGTGATCTGCTTACACACAGGTATCAAATAAAAGTACTCAGATGAGTATTGATTGCAGTATAATTGCAGGTCAAAGCATATATTCCACAGAGCATGTTTAGATGCATCTTGAGAAAAGACATAACATTGAACTGCCATTAATACCATTTCCATATTGCTCCTAAAGCTACAAACTTGAAGAAACAGCAACTACAGGAAACCTGGCAGCAGAAGGATAAGACAATAAACAAACAGATAGATAGATAGATAGATAGATCAATCAATCAATCAATCAGTCGACGCAAGCAAGTCAAGAAAAACTCTTTTAGGTTAGAATTTAAAAGAAGATGAAAGAGACAATCTGGGCAGATCTTGAGTTACCAAAATCGGAGCAAATTGGCTGTACTTTCAGGGACCACAGGAGAGCTGGGTGACTTTGTGCCTCAGGACCCAATTTTTGTCCAAAATCTCTCCTTGTTGATTAAAAAAAAATTTTTTTTTCTAAGGCTGGATCACATGAAAGCCATCATGTTCACTACATTCTAAAACTTACATTTCCTTTTTTCATTATTTTAGTAGCAGTCTCAGGCCCTCAACTTATTGTTTCAAATACCTTATTCGGCCTATGTAATCTTGTAATCCTGCAGAGCAGGAATGAATGGAGACTGGGACTTCACTGACTTAAACAATTTCAGGTCATTTTTCCACCTGGCTACCTCTGTGTGCTAGTTGAGCTGCACAGAATCATAAGGGACCATAAACATGCTACAGCAGTGACAACAATGACGAAGACAACACTGTGTGCTATCACCACACTGCCACCGGCACCAAGAAAGGTCCTTGAAGATAGTGCAGTCATTTACTTATTCAACACTCACATATTTATTGAATGAATTATATATTAGTGAGCCAAACAAAGTCCTTGGTCTCAGGGAACTTATGTTCCAGTGGAGGGAGACAGAGTAAACAAATAAGGCAATGTATACTGCGATGTCAGACAGTGATAAGCGTCAGGAAAGAAAACAACTCAGGGGAATGGTCTAAAGAGTGACTGAGGTAGCAGTGCTATTTTAGAGTGTGGCCCCCTCTCAGACAGGGCGCTGAGCAGAGATCTGAAAGCCATGTGAACGTGCCTCACTTCAATATTCCTTAAATAGACTAATGAACTCAAATTGTATGAGAATGAGATGCAAAAGATAAAACAGAATTCTTTCTCAGTGGTTCTAGGGAAATAAAAAAAGCAGTTCTTATTAAGCTCCTTGTAAGTATCAACTCATTTAATCCTCACAGTGACTTTGTGAAGTAAGAATTGTTATCCTCCTTATTCAGTGGGGTTAATTATGCAACAAATGTTACACAGCTAGTGGGTAGTGAGGCTGATTTCAACTCCAGGCCCCCTGCAGTTTTTTGGTTTTCATTTTTTGGAACAGCTGTATTGAAGTATAATTGATATACAATAAACTGCACATAAAGTGTACAATTTGGGAGCGTTTAACATATGTATATACTCATGAAACCATCATCAAAATCAAGACAATGATCCTCTGCTGCACTCCCAAAACATCCCTCGTGCCTTCATCTAATCTCCCCCACCACCCCTCTCCATATTCCCATCTCTAAGCAACCACTGTCCTGCCTTCTGTCACTGTAGTTTAGCTTACATTTTCTACAATTTTATATAAATGTAATCATACCATATGGGCTCTTTTTATTTGGCTTCTTTCACTCGACATAATAGTTTTGAGATTCATCTACATTGTTGTGGGTATCAACAGTCCACTCCCTTTTATTGCTGAGTAGTGGTTCATTGTATGGATATACCATAGTTTGTTTATCCATTCACTTCTCAGTGGACACCAGGGCTATTAAAAGCCAGTTTGGGGCTATTATAAATAAAGCTGCTATAAACATCTGTGTACAAGTCTGTGTGTTGAACCCACACTCTTAATCATTATGCTTCTTGAAAAAAAAGAAAGAAAGAAAGAAAGAAGAAAGAAAGAAAGAAAGAAAGAAAGAAAAAGAAAAAATAAAGAAAAAATAGGACATATAGAAGCTGCAATGCGTGACAAAATCACACTGAACCAGAACCAAGACCGCTAGATTGACTCTAAAAGCTGTGATCTAGTCTAAGGATAATGCGTAGCCATTGGAAATACAGTCATAGAGCCTTTAACTCAAATGTCTTAGTTTCTCTGTAATCTAAGGAGAGATTGCCTTGGGTAACCTAGCTAGAAAATCCCTGGTTTGCACTCTCCTACATTTTCTAACAGTGTGACTGTCGAGAAATCACTTGTCCTCTCTGGAATCTTTTCCTCATCAGTCTAAATCCCAGCCAATTCTCAGGCTGACTCATGCCTTGTACTAGTTAGAGGAAAGCAGTAGATTAGCCAAGTACATTGTATATTCGTGCCACTCCACTCCTCTTTGTTGCCATACCCTCCCAATCACCAGGATCCTAGCATCTTGGAGCTGCGTGCAACCTAAGAAAACATTCAGAAAACTAAGGCCCAGGGTGGGAGAGTGTCTGAGGTACCCCCGCTAGTCCTTGGCAGAAGGGACTCAAATCCAGGTTTCCTGACATGACATGTTTGTTGATTATTCAAGTTTTACATCAAGCAAATGTGCTGAATTAAATGAATGCATTTTCCCCTCCATTGTATCATGAATTAGGGTGGCAGGCATCTGTCGCAGAATGTTTACTATACAACTTGTGATCAAATCACTGATGCTTACTTAAGTCCTCAGGACACAGAGTAACACCTTGCTAGCTAGGTGAATTCTTCAAGAAAGAAACCATTTTGTGAGGAGAAAGCTGTAATAAGAGAGACAAATAAATGATTCATTTCCCCCTGCTGTTAGTTTAAGTTATAATTACCCGAACTTTAAAAATAAAACCTGAACAGCATTGCTGTCTCTGCCACATGACAGCAAAAGCACACCCCACTGCATCAGTTCAAATCACACATTGAACAACTAATGTTTTAGATTTAGATTAAGTAAAAAACAATTCTTGGTATGTGTATTCCTACCTCAGTTAAATAACTCACGGTGTAGGGTGGAATTGTTACGATTTCTTAAAGCCGCTTTTCATCTTTGGTGTTAAAAGATTAATTTGTATAATAAAATTATAAGAAGTTTGTGCTTTACCTAATGAGAGCCTCAATATATTCGTTTAGTCACTCTTCCTTAGAACAACTGAAATAACAGGGTGACAGGCTGGAAGTTTCTATTTAGGATGGTGAAATATTCAGTGGAGATAAAATTGCTTTATTGGTGGCTGACCAGAGCTTGGTTTAAAATCATAATACACATCAAACCTTGAATGGAAGGAAGCGAGAGATCTCACAAAGCTGTATTGGTTAGGAGACATGCGCTGCCAAGAAGTAACTGAAATGCACATTTCCAGCCTGGGTCACATCCTGCTTACAGCTCATCTTGGCTTTGCCATGTGAAAAGCAAATAAGTTGAGATTTTTATGTTCATAGTCATGTTTAATGAAGCTCTAAGTGTTACACTCATATATGCCATCTAATTTTCTCAGTCTCTCATAAATAGATCAATTCCAATGTTTTAACATGTTTGTCTCTTGATATTCTTTGGACAGAGATACTAGCTGTCTTCTCCTTGCAGGTGCTAAGAAAGAAAATTGAGGCAGACTGAAATGAGTCTTACTACATTAATGACAGGTGCATGTTACCTAAACCACCTCCTATGTCTTATCTAGCATGTGGACCACTGCATATGCTCTCTTAATGACTATTTGTTATGACATAAATCACCCCTATAAAATAGATCAAAGATCTTTACAGAAAATTACAACTGTGAACAGAAACAACTAGAAAACAGTGGCATAAGATGATTGGCTGAAAGAAAAGAAGAGATGGGGTGAGAGGAGGTGTCTCATCACCCAACCCATTGCTCCATGGACATTTCCTCGGCCCAGAGAGTGTATGCCTGGAAGCCATTCCCTCTATCCCACCAATTCCTGTCTCTGCACTTGAATCTGACTCTCACATAAAGAGGATGGGAGCTAAAAATCCCTTAAGCACAACGCTGGAATTCTGGGAAGCTACAGAGTTATGAATTATGTTAGGACAGATAAGCTACCAGCAGCAGTGAGTCAGGGATACAACATGAGAACCCAGAGAAGATTATAAACCCAAGAACAAGTATAAGGAAAGGTATGTACAATCTGATGTTTGTAGAGCTGAAGGCATGCAATGGCATGGAAAATTATGCAAGAAATGTTAGCATATAGAGCTTGCAATCAAAATACCATAGGTGGACCTGTCTTAATAAAAATAAATTTTCTAATACAGTCAGAGAATCTTTAGATATTTTATTTCAGAGAAGCTTTCCCCAAGGTATGAACAACTTTTAGCAGAAAACATCAAATTCATAAACTCATCCATCCTGTCCACAACTGACCATACCACAAAGTGATTGAGTGAAATCATCCATAAGGAAATCACTGCCTTTGTTTGTGAACATTGGCTCTCCAGTGCCAAATCTCATGTCTCGTTCACTCTTGAGGGAGTAAATATTCTAACGCACAAGCAACAACAACAATGACAAAAAAAAAAAAAAAAAAAAAAGAAAAAAAAAAAAAAGAAATGGTTAAAATGGTGAACTTTATGTGGTGTATTTTACCTAAATTTAGAAAAAAGTAGTATGGATCTGGGTGAGATGTTCCATGAGGCATTTTTAGGGGTTCGTGGATGTGCAACACACATTCTATATCCTCAAAGAATTTAGAAACTCACTGTCTGATAAAATTAAAAGGTATGTGTCTTTCCTGCTTTCTTATGACCAGGAAGGTATCCTTGCTTTGCTGACAAAAGGTGTATCCAATCAAATAATTGTTCCACTGGTAGTTAAATTGACATCTATCAACATGCAATGATTTATAGAGGTTGTAAAACACTTGAGAGCTCATAAGGTCTGAATAGCACATATACAGTATATAGTTCTTTCTATTTTAAATTATATTAAGGATTGAATTTATAATATTATACAACTTGTATGCATCTAGCCTTTGAATTTTCTTGTTTTTGCTGGAACAATAGAGAAATGTCTGATCAAGGACGATTGTTCTCCATATTTAGATCCTAGATCATTTTATGGATTATTAAAGTTGCCAAACTGCATGTGGAATTAATTGGAAATAATTGCAATGTTCTTACTACATTGCACCACTTCCTTCTGTTAATTAAGAGATATTACCCTCTGTTCTACAGATGACAAAAGAGATGGCTCTTTTTGTTTATTACCAGAGGGCAGCCATGGAAAAAAAAGACAAGAATTATGGTGTGTCTGAGAATTAAGGCAACGATAGAGAAGGAATCCCAGTATGGTGGCTACAAAAAGAGATGCCGGTTCCAACTTCCAGGCACTTAGGTACACTCAGTTCTAAGCGTCTCGTTCAATCTACCCAATTACAGTTTTACTTCTTTATTTGCTAGATGACAAAAGCAAGCCACTCAACAATGGAAAACATATTAAAGAGGATTAGATAGCAATGGAGTTAATTAAGAAAATAACCTCACCATTTGCAATTACATATCTATATTTAATTCTTTAATTAAAAATAAATTAGTAAAACAACATCAGTATACATTTTTAAAACCAAACCTTTAAAAAATAACTCCCTTATTTGACTTTTATATTGAGTATTGGGGGTGGGGTGTGCATGTAGCTCTGTGTTACATATCATATTGGTCCCTCTAAAGAAATAATGTGATCAAATTTCTACAGGGAAGTAGCAATTCAGCAAACATTTATTAAACATTCACTTTGAAAGCCAGATAGGGTAGGAGATTCTGGGAGTGGGCATGAAAGGGTGACTTTTGGGTTGAGATATCTCCTAGTCTCCTAGTCATCCACATTCTCTCTCTCTGGTTTCAGGTCCATCCTACAAGAAGTTGACTTTGCCTGCATTACTCTTTTCCTTTCCACTCCTCACTTTCATCTGCTAACTTGTACTCCTCCTTCAGGTCCCCATATAAAACCACTCCCTTCAGGAAGCCCTCCTTAATCATTCTCCCAGACTAAGTCCCATTACTATACACTGTGACAACTCTACCTCCCCATGATAGCTCTCAGCACACTTCGTGGTTATTGCGTATTTACTTTACATCCCTTCAGGCAAAACTGTAAGCTTTCTGATAGTAGGAAGTATGTCCATCTTGCTTTCTATTGTTCAGTTTCAGTATATTCTCCAATATTTGGCATGGTGTTAAATAAATATGTGCCAAATAAATGAATAATGGACACATGAAGAATGAATGAAGAGGATTTCAATAGTCCAGTGCTTCCTAAAATATAGTTAATAAACTCTAGTTTCTACTGGTTTCCAGAAAAAAAAAAGAAATTAAATACTTAGAAAATGTTGGATTAAACCAAGCTAACTGGGTTTAGGTGTTGCAGGACTTCTCAGAGCATTGAAATGCTAATATACATGTACTCTCCAAGGGGAGGGAGGAATTTGGTATACATTATCACCCAGAACCATTGACTGGAGCTCCTGTTCTTCAGTATAGCATTTCTCAAGGTCAGTATTCTGAGGGGCATTTAGTAAGAAATGTTACAAAAGATAGAAAATAAGGGAAGCAGATTGTCCTATGAGAAGGTAAGTAGGGGAAGATGAAAAAATATCTGAACTACGAAGAAGTATATTGTAGCAGAAAGTTTGCCATTGGGGAGGGATGCAGTGAGAGAGGAGACAGGGATATAGTACAGCATCAGGAAGAATCTTAAATCCCATGCTAAACAATTTGAACTTTATGCTGTAGGGAAGTAATGTCAATCTTGGAAGAGTGTCATGTACTAGCCTTCGAAAAAGAATTCTGGAGGTGGCGAAAAACAAAGCTCAGAGAGTTGAGCAATTTGCAAATAAAGACCAGTTGATAATTATGATAGTTCTAACAGGAGATTCGAAGGATGTTAATTAGAGAAATTGCAATTGATATAGAAGGGAAGGCTCCAGAAAAGTAGATTAAAGGTCAGACATGGGATTACTCAGTGAGGAGTAAGATTTAGGAGAGAATGCAACATTTAAGTAGATAAAGAGAAAAGAAAAAGAGATAAGTATAGTTGTTTGCTTGCTTACTTGCTTGTTTATTTAAAAGTAGCTTAGAATAAGTGATGTTGTAGAAGGCAAGAGAAGAATTGCAGTGCGGTGTCCAACAGGATAGAGGACTCAGAGGTCTAGAAAGGCTTTAGATACAGTACAGTAAGCCTGGTGGATTTTTAATGGCCGTCCCCTAGATTATTAATATAGTTTTGTAAGAGTTCTAACTTTTAATTAAAGAAACAATTTTCCATAAATTATCAAATGGCCAGATAAGCTCTTTCTGACTGGGTGCTTACTATGGTTCTTTCAGCCATACACTATTTAGATAAGAGCTTCTGTATAACCCCACACTTCACTGCAGCTTCTCACCTGAAGAAAGATAACTATTCTTGTTTTTTTTTCTGTGTTAACATTAATTGCTTTGTAATTTTCATATCAGTTAATGCTCACTGCATTAGGTTCTGCAGAAGAGGGATAAAAAGGACATGGAAAAACAATTTTTAAAAACATTTTTGAATAAGTAATGAATTGATTGAATGACTTGGAGAAAAAAATCAAATCAAAAGAAGTGAGATTTAAAAATAATTATAATAATCCTTTAAAAGCACATACGTGGGAGACAGACACTCCTGGGTTTGTATCCTGAGTCTAGTGGCTACTAGTTATGTGACATTTGGGGAAAGAAACATACACATTGCCAGGTGCTGTGGTGAACACTCTCCTTACACTAATTCATTTAATCCTCACAATGACCCTGAGAAAGTGATGAGGCTCAAAAAGGTTTAACTGATTTAAATATGTAGTAAGTGATAGAGTCAAATTCAAACCCAGGGTTATTTGATAACAAAGCCAGTTACTTTGCACCAGCCTGAAAATTCATGAGGACAGAAATCATATCTGCTTTGTATGTCCAGAGCCTGTCACGTGGTAAGCTGTCAGTAACTATTTGTTGAATGACCGATATATGAATGAATAAGTGAATGAACAATTAAAAGATATATTTTATCTTTCCGAACCTTAATTTTCTCCTCTGTTGGCTCATTGTAGGTATTCAAAGGCTAAGCTGAATAGCCCAACAGACCCAGGGATAGATAGTTCTGCGTCCTTAGTCAAAACGGATTTTCTGCTCCAGAATATTTGGCTATTAATAGGTAATGGACCAAGACAATTGAGAGCATCGAGGGTAAACTGATAGCTGATTGTGGGTGAGCTATAAAACAGTTAAGATTGATTGGATCAGTTGAAGCAATTCCTCATAATTATGACATTAGCCTGAAGGCTGAAAATGCAATCATATAGACTATGAATTGAAAGGAAGGTATCTACATGGAAGAAAATGTAACTAATGAAAGGGTGTATTCCAGCCAGCTCTAAGGCCTTAGGAGGAAAACCCAGTATAATGATTATGAAATACAATTATTGTTAGTAGTGGTGATGGTAATATTGGCTTTGGTGGTATTGGTGGTAATGATAATGATGGCGAACAATATCTAAGATGTGTCAGTTACGATGCTAGTTCTAATGAGGAGACACCTCATTTACCCTAACAACAATTCTATGACATAGGCATTATTTTAAATCACCTTTTTAGACATGTGGACTTCTTAAAAGTCACACAGCTAAAGTAAGAGGGTCAATTTAAATCCTGATCCTCCCCTGACACAAGGGCCTATGTTATTGTACTCTTTGAGAGTGTACTGAAATTAGGTTTTCTTGTCCATCTATATTTAATTCATGTGGTTCAGGAATTCTGGAAGGGCTCATCAGGTGATTTCTGGTTCCAGCCGTCTCTCATGAGGTTGTGGTCAGACAGTGATTATGGAGGACATAGGGTTGGAGAATCTGGGAACTCTCTATAGTCTCTCCACACGGGCTAGTGTTCCAACTAATAAGGCAGCAGCTGCTCTGCCTTTTATGATTCAGCTTCTGTTGTCCCATGGAATTACTACAAGCATGTTTCAAGCCCATCTAGATTCAGATGGAAAGAAATCAACTCCCACCACTTAACAGGGGAGTGGCAAGGTTTTAGGAGAATAGGTGGGATGGGAGATATAGTCGTGTCCACCTTTGGAAAATATAATCTACAACATGGAGGTTTGGGGATTGGAGGGGGTGGGAAGGGAGACATACACATGAAGTACTTATTATTTGCCAGAGGTCTTGTTTAACTTCCACCAAAGAACTTTATTAAAAGGGCATTGCAATTTCTTTCCATTTTAGACGTGCGGAAACCTACTGGCCAAGGTCATTCCAGACCCCCTGACAGATGCTTTTTCAAATATCACCTCAGACTCCCTCTACCCCAGTTTAATATTATCAGCATTTCACACAGAAAGAAAGAGGGAAAATAACCTGCCCCAAGTGAGAAGGTGGCAGAACTAGAAATCAATCCCAGGTCTCTCTCCACTGCATCCTCCACCTCTTAAAACCTTGTTCATTTGCCCGTATATGAAGGCTACTGTGTATCTCCTATCCCTTCTTGTGCCTTTCTTGCATCTTAGCCCTGTTCGGATGCAGGTCATCACATAAATTCCACATGATGCTTTGAAGAGAATTAAAGGAAGCAACTAAACTACCTATCCCTCTGAGAAAGAGCCTTTTTCTATTGTTCTCCCAAAGTAGAGCTGTCACATAGACATCATGCTGACTTGGCCAAAGTACAATTTAAAAAGTGGCCTTGAGATTGGTGGCGGCATTGACTTAGCAGACAGAGAGTGAAGTCTGAACTGCTCTGTTGCAAATTATGCCAGAGGCCTCAGATTTTTTTCCTCTCAGGCTCTGCCTTCTTTCTGGGGAGCTCTGTATGAAGCAGCTCCCTTTGCTCTGAACAAGAATACTTTGACCTCATATCTCTCTAGTTTGGAGTATTGCGGGCCTTCCAAGAGAAAGCAGAAACAGGCTGGTCTAAGTTTAGCAACCTGGTGAGCTTAATGTGGCTTTGGCAAGAAGATGTCAATACAAAGAGCCTCAGTTAGTGGGCCAAGAATAGCAAGGGACAAAATAACATTTTTAAAATAATAAATAGAAAAGGAGAGAAAAAGAGAAGAAGGAGGAAGGAAGAAGGAAAATAGAGAAGGGAGGGGTGAAAAAAGGAAAGAAGAAAAGAAGGAAGGAAGGAAGGAAGACAGAGGTTGTGGAAGTCAAAAAAAATTCACCGTCACACAGGCGCTGACATTTCTTAAGCTCCCTCAGCCCATCTTCAATGCTTTAATATTATCATGTAATATCTAATAATACTTAATATTAAGAGGAAACATTTTTCATTAATTGACACAGACATTAGCCAATTATTCTGCCAAGCACTTTCTAGATATGATCTCTTGTAACACTCACAATAACCCACATATCCTCATCCCGTTTTCACAGCTGAGGGAACTGAGGCTCTCACATGGGCCCAGCAGAGACAGCCCTGCTCTGGCAGCTCTGTGCAGTGTACTGTAAATCCAGCAGGGGGTGGCCACAGAGCACTTTCAGGATCTACTCAAACAAAGTTAAGCTTTCCCAAGACCCTGCTCTTCTTCTAGCCCCAAGCCTGGCCTCCCAGCACAACCCCTCCTCCAAGTTTGAGACTGTTCCAGGCTTCAGAGTTTCCAGAAACCGCATCAGTAATAGCTTTTCTGTTGACATTAAAGTTTTTCATGGGGTTTATGTGGGTGGAACTATCTATTTATTATATGAAACATAAGTTCTTCATTTTATTTAAACAAATATTTATTAATCCCTTAGTAAATACATTCTCATTCGTTTAGTGGTCTTGTGGAAACAAAAAGAAAAAAAAAAAAACTTGAGCCACTGACAATCTAGTGGGAAAACAACCTGTATATCACACCGGAACCCACTGAGCACAATCCCTGGGCATCCATGGTCCCTCCACTCAGAAAAATAGACTGCATTTTTTTTTAGAACAAGTTTAGGTTCACCGCAAAATTAAGCAGAAAGTACAAAGAGTACAACCCATGCACAGCCTCCCCCACTATAACCACCCACCGCCGCCAGACCTCTACATTGGTTACAACTGATAAATCTCCCTTGCACATCATTATCGCCCAAAGACCATAGTTTACATAAAAGTTCACTTTTGGTGTTGTACATTCTATAGTTTGGACAAATATATAATGACATGTACCCACCATTATGGTACCTACAGAGTAGTTTCACTACCTTAAAAATTATCTGTGCTCTGCTTATTCATCCCTCCTTCCCTCCAACCCTTGACAACCACTGATCTTTTTACTGTCACCATGGTTTTGCCTTTTTCAGAAGGACATATAGCGGAATCACACAGTATGGAACCTTTTCATATTGGCTTCTTTCACTTAGTAATAGATATTTAAGGTTTTTCCATGTCTTTTCATGGCTTCATAGCTCATTTCTTTTAGCACCGAATAACATTCCTTTGCATGGATGTTCCACAGTTTACTTATCTATGTGGACATAAATTTTCAGTCTATTTGGGTAAATACCAAGGAGTATAATTACAGCAGAATTATGTTTAGTTTTGTAAAAAAAGTTTCTTTCAAAATGGCTGTGCCATTCTGCATTCTCAACAGCAATGAATGAGAGTTTCTGTGGCTCCACAGCCTCTCCAGTACTTGGTGTTGATCTCTTCCCTTTTTAAAAGACTACTAAACTGAAAATGACTCTGAGATGCAAAACTAAGTGTCGCATCCTGTGATGTTCACATGGCACATGGTTTTTCATGCCTTACTCAAAGTCACCATATACTTACTCTGTGTAAAATACTATTCTTAGATTTTCTGTTTTCTTGGGCCACTAAGAATTGGAAGTGTTAAGAGATGGAGATACTAAAAATATAAAACAAAAGACCCATGTATTTGTCTGTTAACAAATAAGTTAACAAAAAAGTATGAAATCCTGCTCTCCATGGATACATAAGAATGACTTTAAAACAACTTGTTGAAAGAAGGAAACAGTATTAAAGATGCCACAGTTATTAAACACTGAGGATAAGCCCCTAATTTATAGATTTTGTTGTTAGAATTAAGTAAAATGCATGTAAAATGCTTAACACAGTGCCTTGTGCATAGTAGTGCTAATAAATATTGGCTGCTGTGGTGACAGTGATGATGGAGACGATGTGCCAAGTGGTTAGACAATTGGAAAGGGGAGAAGTGGACAGGAAAGTGCAATGGAATTCCTTGGGCACCTACTGAGATCCTATTATGGCCGAAGGTGAATTCAAAGATAAAAGGTATGAGGTTCTTGCCGAAGTCCTTGTCTAGCATATCATATAATTATAATTGAATGTGATAAGTATTATAACACATCAATTTATAAAAGTGGTGTGGTGACATAGAAGGGAGGACTGTTACCTGTGACTGAAAGGTCAAGAAAAGCTATGATACATGCTTGAGTAGGCTCAAAGATTTTTTATTTGGTGAGGGCTAGGCATTTTAAGGAAGGACATTCCAGCAGGGAGAACAGACTATGAACAAAGGCATGAAGTCATGGAAGAAATTTTGGCACAGTCAAGTATGTAGGCCAGGGTAAAAACAAAGAATGTAGCCTGGAGATGGGCAGGAAAGTTCCACAGAGGCCAGTTTACGATTGCCTAGTGGGTCACAGAAAGGAGTATGCCTAGAAGATAATGACAAACAATTTTATTTGAAAGGCAGCAAGTTGCTATTAAAGGTTTTAAGCTGAGAAGCTATATGATTAAATGGCTACTTTCAATGTATGTTCGCACTGAAGGCAGGATAGAAAATGAACTTGAATGGGTAAACAGTGGGGGCAATGAGACCAGGCAGGTGTCTTGGAATTGTCTAGGTTGTAGCAGAGGCCCTGGGACTTAAGAAAAGGTGACAGGTAGACTTGATAAGACTTAGTGTCTATTAAATGGGCTGTGAAGAGAGGACACAGACAGAGGTTACACAGAAATTAAGAGTCAAATCTAACTCCGAGGTCCCTAACTTGCGAGATTAGACCAGCCCAAGGAAAGATTTTGTTATAAACCTGAGATTTATTTTTAATCATCACCATCCTCTAGTGGCATGAACAGAGCTGAATCTTTAATACCATTTCAATTCCTATCTTATTTGATATTTTCTTGCTCCATTCAAGAAAATACCACTTAGATTACGCCATAAGGCTAGAATTGAATGAATGCCACTTATTTTTCTGAAAGTTCCAAGTAGGGATAGACAAATGTTTATGTACGCAAAGAAAAATTTCCAAACCAAAAATGATCAAATACAAAATGGGGCTGAGCCATCTTGTGGTCATCAGTGGCACATGTGGCTCAATTGAGCATTTGAAATGTAGCTACTCCTAATTGAGATGTGAGATAGTATAAAATACAAGTAATTTATATCAGGTTTCAGAGGCTTAGAATATAGAACACAAAATACTTTGTTAATAATTTTTATATTGATTACATGTTGAAATAACATTTTGGATAGATTGGATTAAATAAAATATATTACCAAAATTAATTTCACCAGGGTTTTCTTCTTTTTCAGTGGGACTGTTAGAAATTTTTAAAATATATGTGGCTCACATTATATTTCTATTGGACAGCACTGGTCTAGGAGACTGGAGTATACAGATAAAAAGTATATTTTATAATATTGCTTCTCTTTCCATTACTGGGGAGGGTCTCACCACCTGATGTTTTGTAATATCTTACTCTGTATCTTTATTCTCATTAAGAAAGTAATTACTATAGCAACTGCTATAACACATTGTGTTTACTACACCTGGAGGAAGAGATATACACAGACATCAATCTGTCATTCATGTTTACACATTCATATTTTTTTCATGTATATCTGGGTCTTTTCTTGCAAAATAGAGCACTGAGAGTAGGAGACCTCACTTTTAATTTCTGCCTATGCTACTGTCTTCCTTGGGTCTGTACAAGGAGAATAGTAACTATCTCATATCCTTTCAGTGAGATATGTGGGTAGATAATTACAAAGTAATTTGAAAATTATTCTTAGGGCACTGTAACTGTCTAACATCACACAGTTTAATATAGCAGTGACACCTAATATTACTTACGATGCTGGACACGGGAAGGAAAACCCAGGTAGTTTCCTTTGGTAGATATGGGTGGGGGGATGTAGAAAGAAGAAAAGAGGTCAGACTAGGAAAAACCAAAAGAAGGTTAATCAGTGTTAGCATTTGTTCCCACAGACTTTAACGGTCTTTTTCAAGTACTTCCCATATTTAGCTGCAAGTTTCCATTAGCTAGGAGATTAGGAACCCAGAGCCCCCTCTTCATTCCAGCTCTGACATGGAAAAAGTGAACAGATTGAGGTTTTTTTATGTTGATCTTCGTGTTTCATGATGCTTTAAGTGTTATGATCATTTATGCCATCCAGATTGCTCCAAGAACCTGTCACTCATGGGTTAATTTGTTTTAACATGCTTCCCCTCAATATATAACACCTGGATGGAGACTAGGAGGCTAAGAAAGGGAAGTTGCAACAGACTGAAATGAACATTACCTTCCAAGACAGTGGTGGCTTCAAAATATCCATAAGGATGGGCCTTAGGGATTTCAATGTGGTTGAAAGTAGAGGCTGAGGGTTTTGGGACTTTAAGATGTGTTTGCATAGCAAGCATGCAGTTTTCAGTTGAATGCTATACTTGTTTGAGGTAGTTGGAGAGGGTTTATGAGGATCAAGATCAGAGCAAGAGGGTTGGCTAAAGACCCTCAGTCCAAGCTACCCCTTTGGCATTTCACAAAAGTTAGATATGCGACAAAGTTAAAAAACAGTCTAGGTGTTAGATTTCATTTGCACATGTGTTATAAATCTATTGTGAGGCTTTTAAACTGATGCACTCTATCATTTGAATATTCATTCAGTGATCTATCTAATCTAGGGACAGCCACCCTGAAAGAGAATCAAGGAAACTGCTACAGTTACATCCTGAGATGTTACATCTTGAGAAATCCCTGCTAACTCAGCACTGGCATTTAGGAGGTCCTCCACCCAAGAAGAATCAAACTAAAAGAAAATAAAAATACACTGTGAAAATGAAGCATTATCCTCCCGTTTCAAGAAAGGTTACTTGTCATTGGTGTTTTGAGTGTCCCCCTTTCTGCCTCTCTCTCCACTTAGGGTGGGGGCAGGCTGGTGGGGGAATTGGGAGGGGAGCCTGGCTTTCTGATCAGAACTCAAATAGCACAGTTTGAATTATATAATGGAATTGCTGTGAGTCAGGTGACAGGCTCACTGAGTAATTCCCTGCAGAAAGAGACAACCTGCATGTTAAAAAGCTCAACAAATACTCAAAAAAAAAAAAAAAAAAAAAAAAAAAGCAGCCCAGGCCTTGAGTTAGGGACTTCCAAGCTGCAGTTGCCTCTGAATTCTCTCCAGGCTAAAACAGTTTGGCGGGCGGGGCTGAGTTTGAAGACTCGCAGAGGCTGCCGAGGGCCAAGTGCAGGTCGGGGGTCTGGTTTGGATCACCGGCTTACTTTCCGTTTCATTTCGAAATGTTCCCGCTTCTGAAACTGGTTGCTTCCAATGTCAAGTAAAACGCAGGGCTCCTTGGAGACCTCAACCAGGCTTTTAAGAACTGGGGCTTTGTGAAGGTAAGAGGTGATCCGTGCCCCGCGGCGGGGGCTACCGCCTCAGAGAGGTCTGGGTACATGCAGGGAACGCCAGCAGGGGTCTGCCAACTTGTTCTGGGATCTGAATGAGCCTGGAGAAACCATCTGTGGAGGGAGTTTCAGGTTAGAAAAGGGATAAGATGGACCCTTTCTGCCTAGATGGGTGACCGCCCACCCAACCCATGGGGAGTTGCATCGATCCCAAACCCTGTCGACTCCCTTCCCTTCCCCATCCCTTCCCTTGTAGGAGTTAGCAGCGGTCAGGAAATTGGCACGGCTAGCCGGGGGCTGGGAAGGGAGGCGAAGGGGCTGCCTGGCACCGAAAAGGCTGTATGGGCGTGTGTAGCATGTGTATTTCAGAGCCCGACACTTGAGACTGTTGCTCAGTCTAAGAAAGCACAGCTATTGGAGAGCCAGAAAACAGCCAGGGAGGAGGGAGGCTCCATGTGTGAGCAAGGAGCTTTGGGCAATCTGTAAGGTAGGCATTTGAGTCTTAAATAATTTTGTTGCTTTATGTGTGTTTGTTAGTTGGATTTTTGTATTGGTTTTATGTTTTGTTCAGTTTAGGGAATTTCCCTTTTTTTGGAGCTGCCAACATCGATAGATTTGGTTTCAAACCTCCCACAGGTTCCTAGGATGTGTTGGAATTCACTGGTGTGGATGTAGATGCCTGGAAGTCAGAGGAGATAGGCAGGGATCTGATATTTTTCAGATCCGGGAGATTCACTTGCAAATCTCACTGCAATGGAGACTTGCTGGGAGTCCTGGACGCCTGCTGAGGCAGGCAGCTTAGGAACCTCAGGAAGTTTCCGACTTAAAGAGACAAGAAAGGAACAATCGAATCAGCAATTGATATTTTGGGGGAAGTGGGCACAGCGAGAAGTTGTCGATGCTGTAAAAAAAAAAAATGATAACTGGGAAATGAAAGGATAAATAAAGGAACAGGTTTGGTGGGACCCCATCTCGGGCTGTGGCATTTTGAGATAAAATGTGGCATGGAGATAAAAATCAATATGAGAACTGATAACAGCTCACTTGGCTTGACTTAGAAATGCTACAATAGTTTTTTTTTTTATTGACTCCTAGGCAGCCTGAGAAACAGGCAAGGCTTTAGTTTGGAAGAGTTCATGTATAGTTGCTTTATTTATTTATTTATTTTTGGCCACATGAGGTGCTCTAAACAAAATATGGTAATGTTAGAACCAAAGCGAAATTGGGCTTAGAATGATGCCTATAAAGAGATACTTGAGTTTTTGCTGCCTTCTCTCCCTCCCAGCTTTGGGTAAATTATATGAGTTGATTGTGCCTAATTAAACAACTCTTTTGAGTGGTACAATTATAGATGTGAGAGAGTATTTGGATATTAGAATAAAAATCATCTTGAATCAGTGATTCTTAAATCTTTGAGGTCATGGACCACATTTGGGAATCAAAACGACTTTGTTGATCATGAATTTCTAGAATCCTCCCTCTACCATGGCTTCATCACCCCCCTCTTCTGATGCTCAACAAACAAACTAAACAATGACCACAAAACAACAAGGCGTAGCATAATAAGGTGTCTAATTAAAGCCTACATTTGAAATATAGGTAGTGTGATATTATAAATATTTATAATATGAGAGAACAGCTTATGGAGCCCCTTTTGTAGGCCATGGCAGTCCCTCAAGAAAGCACTGCTTAAATAATTAATACCAGCACAGTGAGTTCCTTCTATCCAGATTTTCATCAGTTGAAACTTGCTGGAAACCTGCATTTCTGCATTTCAGGGTTATAAATGAAGTCTGAGATTCATAAGAACGACCTCTATACACTACAAGGTCCGTCAGTGCCTTCCAAATCACAGAAGACAACACGATGCTCTGCATAATTTTGAGTGCATTGCTTTGTACTCTAATTCTCTGAGATTTGGTAATCTGCCTAACTGGCAGTGCCCGCATTTTCCACCCCAAGAACCAGGACCTGTGGTCTTACAAAGGATTTCTGTGTTATTTTGAGTCTGAGGGGGACAATCCGGGAAATGCAGTTGTTTGGCTGTCCATTTCCAGGACAGTTCAATAGTTTATGGGATACATTTTTAGAAGATATTTTTAAAAGGCAGCTTTTGAAAATTCAGTCCTTACAGAAATATACTTTGGTTAAAAGCATAAATTTTTTATGTTCAAATTGATTTGAGTTTACATTCCAATTCTGCCACCTACCTATTCAGTGAGTGGCATTGGGCAAGTTTCTTGACATTTCTAAGGCTCAGTTTCTTCATCTGTAAAATTGGAAGAAGTGTAATTATCTCATAGATTGTATGGGAAGTAAATAAAATAGTGTATGAATAGAACAGCACATAGTATAACATCTGGCATAATTAGCACCTGATAAATGTACCCGCTATGTTATTTATGGTATCTAGTGACCACAAAAAACTTGAAAAACATGGGTCATTTTTTTCCTTTTAATACATCAGAGGGTAAAAAATTTATTGTGCAACTTCAGGTCAACATTCGTGATCCTTGAAATGTTCTGGAATTAAGTCATTCAAATGTCTATTCCATTTTATGAGGAGGCATCATTGCCCCCATATTTTGGACAGAAGAATCCTTTCACTGGTTTAAGTCACACAAGACATCATCAGCAGTAGCAGGTGGAGAATTTGTCTGCCAACTCCCTGCTCCCTGACCCTTGGATCACACTGCTCCTGGTGACCCCACTGGTGGACTGCACCCGGGGTAGCCTAACAAAGGCAGAGAGAGGGGGATCAAAAGTCTTGGTTATAAGTTCAGTCTATTGCCTGGGTATATCATTCAGTTAAGTTTATTTCTTCATTTATAAAATGATAAAAGTAATTCCTACCCTACCCTCAGGTTACTGAAAAGAACAAATGAGATAGTATGTCGAAGCTGAAGAAATGACAAGAACCTTAGGGTATTCTCCTCAACAATGTTAGGAACTTGAACTCCATCTGAGCCTATCGAACAGTTATTAATAACTATAGAGGATAAAAGAAAACCGTCCCCCCACCCCAATAAAAAGAAAAAGAAAGAAGGCGTGTGTTACTAAGAAAAAGGATTTTCTTCTTAATTATACAGAAGAAAATCACTTTGGATAATCCATAACTAACAAATAACCAAAACTATTGCATTAGTTTGCTAGGGCTGCCATAACAAAATACCATGGGCTGGGTGGCTTAAAGAATGAAATTTATTTTCTCACATCTCTTGAGGCTGTAAGTCCAAGATCAAGATATCCTCAAGTTGGTTTCTTCTGGGGTCTCTCTCCTTGGCTTGCACATGGCCACCTTCTCACTATGTCCTCATGCGGTGCTTCCTCTGTGTGTGCACATCCCTGGTGTCTCTTCCTCTTCTCATAAGGATACCAATCTTATCAGACTAGGGCCCCACCAATATGACATCATTTAACTTTGATTACCTTCTTATAGGCCCTATCTCCAACACAGTCACATTTTAAGGCAATAAGGGTTAGGGTTTCAACATATGAATTTTTAGAGAACACAATTCAACCCATAACATCTACCAATTAAGAAAACACATTAAAAGGTATATTCTTGTTTTAAGAATTTATCAGGTCTGTAAAGGAAAATAGTATCACCAGACTGCCATGGGGAGATACAATTGAAGGTTGCCTGATAGACCTGGCCCAAGATTGAAAAGAAGCTTGACTTTCTGGCATATTTCAAAAATGGGAAAGTGAGGGCCTTGTGTTTTTGACTTCCACTTAGGTGATCTGTCAAAGAACTAACAGGTTGTCCCTAGTGAGGCTGTGTCTCTCTGGTGACAGCTGTTTTTGGAGGATGGATTTAACATTGTTTGGAATTAGATGCTCCTTTGAGGTCAAAAGGATTATGGCATTTCACTGGCTACTTTCCCAGTTCCTTTCATCTCTTAAAGGAAGTGGAAGATTGATCCTATCACCTGGGCTTCTGCCATGTTCAGCGTGATTGTGCATACTTTTCACCATTTCTTCAGACTATCCCCAGAGCACCCTGCTCCCATTTAGTATGAGCAGCAGTATTCAGTGACATGGTTGCCTAAAATACACACACATACACATATGTGAACACACACGCACATCTATTTATTCCTGAAATGGAATTTGTGAGAAGAGAGGAAGATGAACTGTAAGTGATATTTAGACATCACTTCCTTTCTAAATTTCAGATCTTTGATTTCAGAGAAAGAGATACAAGGAAGGCCCAGCTCAAGGCTGAGATATCCCCATAAGTATGAGGAGCTGAAGGGAACGGAAACCTATTCTAAATTAAGAGGTATGAAAAGGCATGAAAGAGAAAGCGATACCAGGGAGGATAGGTAATTCACAGGTGCACACAGATGAGGGTGAGCCTGCTCACTACCGTCCTCACCACCCCCTGCAGCTGCACCTTTAGGTGGACCGTTTGCACATCCTGGTAGGGCACTTCTCAGCCCTCTGTTAGTGGTCTGGATGCTGGGTGCATGAGGAAATATGGGGATATCATGCAAGCGAGTAATGTACCGTTATTTTCTTTTTAAATCAGCTGATGGTGGTGAAAAATTATATTAGAAAGAACAAAGAGGCACATATTTAGTAACTTTTGAAACACCTGTCATGTCTTTTTATATTATTATTAAAAATAAAGTATGCCTTCAATGCGTAAGAGGAAAGAAACAGTTGCCCAAATGTCATGATAATACCAACTGATCCTTCTCCTGGTGCAGCTTCATCATAAAGAAGGATATATTAACAGGCTATATTAACAGACAGCTTTCTACTTATACCAGGATCTGTTTCAGAGGGAGGGGATGTAACGGGTTAGTGAGCTCAATTAATTTGCCCAAACTGCAAGCTATTTGGATGCAGTATTCTATCTGAGTGTCAAGTGCTCTTGTTTGGATCATTAGAAAGAGGCTGTTGAAAGAAACTATGATATAATTTGGATATGTCAGTGCCTGTATTATTTAGCCCTGATTTTAAGGTTCATGACTTGCCCAAAAAAGGACTTGGAGGCTGAAAAGCATAAGAACATGTACTCAGGAACAAGCCATAAGACTAAGAAAACTAGTATTGGTTGCCTTTGGCTTTTGTATAAATTAGGAACATAACTTAAGAATTCTTATTTAAGTTGGTTTGTTCATATGCAGAATTGCTCAAATAATAATGTGGCTTTTTTTTTTTTAAACTACCTTAGGGTTTTGTTGTTGTTGATCTTAGTAACTAATCTGTAAGCACTTATTTTTTACTGAACTGAGGACTGGGTGTTGTGCAGAGTTTTGCAGGATACGAAAAGATGAATCAGATCTACCCATATCTATTTAGAGAAATAAAATATGTACATAAAAGCTTTAATAACATATAGAAAATGACAGCCTCAAGGAACAGAAAAAAATGGTTATTGATGTTAAAAAGAGAGGGATTAATTCCAGCTAGAAAGGACTTTAGAAATGTTTTTAAAAAGAGTCTTGGGGGCTGAATAGGCATATTTCAGTATGGAGGGTGAGGGAGGAGGTAGCAGGGGACATTCCCAGCATAGGAGAGGGTGTCAATAGGAAGCAAAGTCACAGAAGAAGTCACTTGTGGATCATCATCCATGAGGCATAGTGACCAGGCCAGCTTTGTTGGAGGAGAGGGTGAAAAGAAAGTGACCAGTTGTAGATACATTGGAAAGAACTTGAATATCAAGCAGAGAATGACTTGGTCAAAGCATAAAACTATGTGTAGGGTGGGGTGAATAGAGAGAAATGGTGAGTACAACAATCAGTTACAATGCTATTGCAGAAGGGGAAAACTTAATGAAAGTTAAAAATAATAATAATAATAATAATGTTGAGTGCCTAGTAGATGCTGACTGAGCATTTCCTTGAAATTATCTCCTTTAATCCTCACTGCAAACCTGCAGGGTAGGTGCAGATACAGTCAATCCTCATCATTCACAGATTCTGTATTTGCAAATTTGCTGACTTGATAAATTTATTTGTAACCCCCCAATCAATACTCATGGTGCTTTTGCAGACATGTGCAGAGCAGCAAAACATTTTAGTTGCCCCACATGTACATTCCTAGCTAAAATTAAAGAAGGTTTGCTCTGCCTTCTCGTTTTAGCTCTCATGCTGTAAGCAAGCATCATTTTTGTGGTCTACTTAGTTTCAAGTTTTCATGTTGTTCATTTTTGTTGGCGATTTTGATGTTTAAAATCACCCCAAAGTGCTTAGTGTTTCTAAGCACAGAAGGCTGTGATGTGCTCTTTGGAGAAAACGTGTGTGTTAGATAAGCTTCAGTTATAGCACAGTTGGCTGTGAGCTCAAGGTTAACGAGAAAACAAAAATACACTAATAAGGTGTCTTTAAGCAGAAACACACATAAGGCAAGGTATAAATGGACCAGTTGATGAAAACATTGTGACCAGAGGCTTGCAGGAACCTAACCCTACATTTCCCTTAGGCGCTATGGTTCAGTGTTCACTAACTCAGTTCACAGTAATTTGTAGAACAGGGCTACCATGAATATGGAGAATCCACTGAGTAATCTCCTTTCCACAGAGAGATAAACTAAGGCAGAGAAGATAAGGACCTTGCCCGAGGCTACTCAGCAGGCATAAACCCAATCTGCCAGCCTGGGTTTATGACATACATTTGTAATGACAAAACAAGGGCCTGGATCAAGTGATGATATTGAAGAATGGAGGAGAAGAGGTAAATTACAAAGAATTTAGGAAGCAGAATCAACAGAACATGGTCACTGAGGGAAAAGGGGAGGAAGGGGTCCAAGAGAACTCAGAAGGCAGTTGGGGTAGAGATGATAAACTATTGGAATTGAGAAGGCCTGAGGGCCAAAGTTTGCAGGGAGGGTAAACTCCAGGTCTAGCAGGGATTAGGACTGGGGTTGGAAAACACAAATACCAGCTGCTATTTTTTGAACACTCACTGTATTCCAGGTGCTATTGGGAGGCTCTTGCTAAATGATCTCATTTAATCCTCACAACACCCCTGTGAGATAGGGACTATTATGTCCAATTTATAGATGAGGAGAATGAGGCTCAAAGAAGTAAAGAGAGTGCCCATGAACACTCTGCTTATAAACAGCAGAACAAGGAATTCAAACGCAGGCAGAGTGACCCTGGCGGTTGTAATCACAGTGAGTTTTGGAGTTTGAGATCTTGGAGGAAGAGAAGCATTAACGTTAACGATACTCTATCTTGTGTTTTATTTTCTTGTTTTAAATTATTTTTCTAATATTCTCTCTTTACACCACATATTTTTCTACCTTTAATTTTTGTCAAACTCTTCACTCCCACAGGAATGTTACTCTTCTCTCTCGGATTCTAGGGTTTTGGTTTGGTTTGGGTTGGATTTTTTGTTTTTGCTTTTGTTTTTGATGTAGCAAAGGGATGGTTAAAATTATTTGATAGCTGCAGAAATCGGCATGTTGTTGTTGGTCTTATGTTGTGTTATGCTGTGCTGTTAAAAAAAAAGGTTAAACATTTCAAAATTTCCTAGAATGCAATACATGGTACTTAAGAAAAATTATTCTCCTAATTGTTCTTGTATTTCACATTAACAGAGCTGTGGTTTATTTACAAATGCACTTATCAATAGAGGAGGGCATGATTATGTTATTTGTGCATTAGATTTAGATGACCTGGAATATAAATACATGGTCCTCATTTTTCATCTCAGATATCTAGTATCTTTGAACTTTTTAAGTTTCTCAAAGTTTCTCTTTGAGTTTCTGAAATCTGTATTGCTGAGACTTACTTGCCTATTTCCCCGAGAGATTAAGAAATTAAATATTCCCCTGATTCTTAGGTTTTAAGGATTATTTCCACAACACTCCTAGTAGTACTGTGCATGGGGGCAGAGGGCATCTCATCGAAAAAGTGTCAGAGCTGTTTATTATATTCAAAAACATGTTAATATGTAATAGGAAAAAACTCCTAAATCAGAATCTTGGGCCTCTTCTTTCTTTCTAAAATTCCCCTCCAAAATATTGAGAAGGTGAGCAAAGGAATATGTACTCCAGAGCCGTGGCACTCCATCAAAACACCTCTTCCCGTAGAGTTCAAATGCTACAGATTGCAAGAACAGTTAGCCTCAAGCTCTGTAGGTAAGTGGGAAAGAGTTCACCTACAAGGGAACTTCTATTCTTTGAAATAACCCAAGTTTGAAACCCTTCCTTTATAAATTACAAAGAAAAAAGAAAAAAGGAAAAAGAAAAAAAAAAAACCTTTTAAACTATTCTGAAACCAAAAGAGAGAAAGAGAGTTGCAATGCAGCTGGCAAATGTACTATATACTCAGTCAAGTGAAACTCTTAAAGAAACTCTGCATTTGTGTAGAGATCTGGTAACTTAGGAACAAAGGCTAAGACAAAGAAAAAGACACTTTAAGAAATCTTTATCCTCAGCCTAAACTGCCAGAGCATAAAAAGGGAAATGGAAAAAGTGAACCCATGTTTGATTTAACAAATGTTCGAAACCATCTTTCAAATATTCTGGTTGGAATAAAGTCCAAAGTGTGTTTTGCCAAACCCAAGGGAAATTCGTTCCATATGTTTCTGATTCATTTATAGTTTAATCATCAAAATATTGCTTTGCAAGGACTAGTTATGTCCAAGAAATCTTTTATGAGCCTTTTAAAAACATTATCTTGCAAACAGGAAGCCCTGTTTTGCCAAGAGCTAACAGATGCAGAGGTTCTGGGTTTGGTCATGGAGGCAGAGCCCTGGATACTGAGATTTCCAAATCTGGCAGAGCTGACTTTATAATCCTTTGGGGAATCTGTGCTGTGTGTCTGTCTCCACTCATGAGACTAATAGAAATCCTTCAGGGAAAATAACCCATGGGGAAGGTGACCACTGACTTCCAAAATCAAACTCATTCCCTTTCGTGGAGTCTCATACCCCATTCACCGTATTCCATTTGATAAATGATAATAATTCGGGAGATAACGTGTCTACTAAAATTATAATGTTCGTATCTTAGCCCTTAAAAAACTAAGGTAACATTTCATAAATGAGCTTGGAAAACAGCAGCTTCAAAAGAGGCATTGACTCTAGGAATAGGAAAAAGAATTCTCTTTATTTTTAAGTTTTGTTTTTTAATGAACTAAAACTCTCAGAATTGAAGCTTTCTAAAATGGCTTTAAATGTAATAATGTTTATGCCGTGTTCTCTCTCATTGCTCTTTGCCAGTGGTTTTCAAAGTTCCCTGGTTAATGGACCTTGAAATAATCATACTAAGCGAAATAAGTCAAACAGAAAAGGTTGAAAATCACATAATATCACATATGTGGGCTATAAACCTAAAAGCAACAAATGAACAGGATGAACAAAAAGAGACTCATGGACATGGACAATGGTCTAGTGGTTACCAGAAGGGAGGGGGGAAGTGTGAAATAAAAAATAGAATATTTAAAAATATATGTATATATAATGAAAAAAATAAACTGGTCTTTTAAAAATTTTTTAAAAATAAAATGTATATGAGTTTCTGTAAAAAAAAAAATTTCCCTGATTAGCTTCACCTGGGAAATTGTTAGAAGTAAAAATTTTCTGAGCCCACCTCACACCTACTGCTCCCAGTGGTTCTCAAATTCCAGTTTATATCAGAATCATTCAGGGTTCCTTAAAACACTTGGTGCCGGGACCTACCCCTGATTTAAGATTCAGTAGGTCTGGGTGTGACCTGAGAACTCGTATTCCCAACAAGTTCTCAGCTGATGCTGCTGGTCCCAGGATCCCATTTGGAGAACGACTGCCTACACCCTTTCCAGTTCTCACTACTGGCTAGCAGTTGAGCGGCAGGGAGAAAGGTGTTAAAGTGCAGGTGTGAGTTGAGACCATTTCAGGTGCATCCACTAATGACTACTCCGGGATATGTTTTAATGATCTAACAAGCATGACATCTCTCAAAATTCCTGTAGGCCATTATCCAGAGCCAAAGAAATGAAGTAGTTTATATAATTATTGGAATGATTGAGTAAATCTGAGGCTACCACAAAGATTTAGTTTATTAAGTAGGAGTGCCACCAAGCCAGTATATATAGAATGCCTATAATTTTTAGAGACTTTCATGAATTAGACTTTAAAATTATATAAAAGAAGTAACTAAATTTATCTGGTGACTTGAGCTTTTTCTGTCATTAAAATGTAAAAGGACTTTTATTGCATAGATTCTTGCATAAGGAATATTGGGTACACAATGAGAACATGTCTGATGGAAACTGTACAATTGACACAAATAGACTGTACTGATCCTCAAGCAAATCATGAAGCTGGAGCCCAGTAAGGAATTTCAATAGGGAGTTCTACTGGTGTGCTGCTTTTTGATGACCTGACAATATAAACAAAGAACTCATAGAACCTTCTTGTTAAAAAGTGGTTTGCGAACCTTCAAATGCATTAAAATCACCGGAGAATCTTGTTAATATGCAGATTCTGATTCAGCAGGCCTGGAGTGGGGCTCAAGGTCATTTCTAGCAGTTTCCCAGGTGATGCTAATGCTGTTGGTCTGTGAACCACACTTGGAGAAGCAAGGTTCTAGAATAGAGGTTCAGGACTCTGGGAAACTTTAAAAAAATTCTATATCAAGTGTTCTGGGAGGGACTCGAGCATAGGTATTGTTAAAGTACCCCAGGTGCACATTCTAATGTGCAGCCAGCACATTGAGGACCTCTGGCTTGGACAAATGAGACAATATTTCTAGGCTGCCTCTCCCAAAATCACGTCTCAACTTCATCTTTGGTGAGTAGTAGATTGCAGTGAAATTATACTTGACTTCTCTAATAAGAGCCTTGAGTGCCTATTTCTATGTTGCTGATAAAATAAAGAGCCAAATGTTTTAGATTCCAGATGTGTTGACTGCAGAGCTGACATTTAGCTATGACAATTTAGCAACTTGTCTTATATTCTCACTTCTATATAGGGTCTCCTTATTTACTCATATCAATGAGCTCCAGGTATAACTATGGGTACAACCAACAGTGATACTTAATTTAAAATTTTTTCAATGTGCTCAAGTACCGAGACACATATTTGAGAACTCACATGTGCAGAAAAAACATCAAGAAAAAATTTGTCTTAAAAGTGTTAAGAGCTGGTGTTATAATCCACTTGTATCCACCATAAAATAAATGTACTGCCATTTCTGTGGAATATCTGATTGTACTTATAACTGCACCCTGATGGACATTTTTTGGATGAGTCACCTGCATTGTGTACTCCTAAGTAGCTGAATGTGCTATCTGTGGTCGAGGTAATTAAATACTGTTCACTTAAACATTAGAGAATGCCTGCCAAATACAATTATTTCAGTTTTAGCCTAGTTGAATCTGAACTTCTCTTTCTCCCAATAATTAGTCAACAATTACAGTTACTTCTTAAGGTCACCCCTAATTTCTGATAACAAAACTACAGCAACACAGAAAAGGTTGTATCCCTGTTTATTTTGGCAGATGGATGCAGACCCAAATTGTCTAATGACTCTATCGAATTATTTTCACATCAGACTCAAAAGAAGGGGACTTAAGTGCATAGCATTATTTTAGAAGTTAAATTTAATCCACCAAAAAGCCATTTTTATCCACTCTACTTTTTTGCCAGAAGTATTATGATGATAGGCTTTGAAGTATTAAAAATTTTGATACCATATAAACATTTCTCATTTTATGCTAGAGGTCACTCATGGGCATGAATCTAAGACTGACAAAATCATCATTGCTAAAGTTATCTTCTTAACCAGATCTCCATGAGTCTAAATTGTATTGTAATGCTCAGTAATAAAACCGATATGGCCGGGACAGCCATGAAGAAGAGATAGTTCCTTCTGATCTCAGAAGCTAAGCAGGGTCAGGCCTGGTTAGTACTTGGATGGGAGACCACCCAATAAGACCAGTTACTGTAGGTTTAAAAAAGAGAGAGAGAGACAGAGAGAGTTCTTGTTCTTCAGTGCAGTACACTATTTTGAGCTCCTGTGTGTTCTGCCCTGGCCCTTGGAGTTAACTTCGCCTACTCATGTACCAGGTTGAGCAGCACAAGCCACCAGAGCTGGAGGAAATACTTTAAGGGGGTCCCCAATCTTTTTGGCACCAGGGACTGGTGCTCCTATGAAAACCTAATGCCTGATGATGATCTGAGGTAGAGCTGAGGCAGTGATGTTAGTGCTGGGCAGTGGCTGCAACTACAGATGAAATGTCACTCATTTGGCCACCACTCACCTCCTGCTGTGCCTACTTCCTAACAGGCCATGGACCAGACTGGTCCAAGGGCCAGAGTTTGGAGACCCTTGCTTTAGGGTGACTTTCACTTGTTTCTTCTCTGATTTTATCTTCAACCAACAGTAGCCTGGAACTCCTGGACCATCTCTCTTCGTCCCCTTGCACATCATACTTTTATTGGTGTTCTCTTCAGTATTGGACTTCAGATTTTCTCAATTAAACTTGGCCACCTTGTAGCTTGCAACATCCCCTACTGCCCCAATTATAAACTTCCTGCCCAACCTCACCCCAAGAAACCACTGTGACTACTTTAGCCAGGCCCATCGCACTACAATTACAATAGAACTGCAAGCCTAGGGTAAGCAAAATGAAATGGGTCTGGACTTAGATTACTGAAGACACCTGTGTGGGGTGGCGAGAAGAGAAAGGAGAAGGGAGAGAAAGGGGATTGGATAATCCTCCGTGCAATAAGGAGATGATGGAATCCCTTGTACTTTGAGTTCATATATATCCATCTCTAGAATACTGAGCCTTCTCACCACTGAGACTAGAGTTTTAGAGTTGGGACTAAGGGAGGAGCTTTTAAATTTGTACATCCTTGAAAAAACATGATTTAAAAATGTACTCTTTAAATTTGTTTTCTGTAATACTGGAAGTTCTATTAAAACCCAGTTCCCTTCAGGGGTACTTTTAGGAAAACCTAGTTTATTTTTGAGAAAAGAAAGGCTGGTATAGAATTTCAAAGCGATGGCAAATAAGCTCATGGATGTCTGTCTGCTTATATAGTGACATTTTCTTCTTGAAACAAGGGAAAACCACATTTGCAATCCATCTGAGGAAACAATGCCTAAAATCCCATCTATGGCAATGATTGGGCCATATAATTTTAATAGAGATTTTTTTCAGCTTTTAGTGATCAATCAGGTGTTTTAAGGTAGATAAGTTTTTAACATGTAAATGAGCCAAAATAACAGAATGGAAAATTGCTGTAAAAATGGAAAATTGCTGTAAATATTAAACACAAAATAATAACAAAGGATGGGCATATGCAGAACTAGGCAGAAACAATACTAAAAATCACTGAACTAACCCAATCAGAAGCCTTTCCTTGTGTTCTCTGTTAAGAAAAGGATTAGTTCTGAAATGAACATTCTACAGCTCTACTGTCAAACACATAGTACTCACCGGCCATATGTGGCCAATGAGCTTGAAATTGGCCTAGTCCAAATTGCAATGCTCCAAGTGTTAAATACACACTTCATTTTGAAGACTTAGCATGAAAAATAATGCAAAACTTCTCATCTACAGTTCTTATATTGATTACTTGTTAAATAATACCTTGAATATATTGGGGATATAGAAAATATATTTAAAAAAATCAATTTTACCTATTGTTTTCACTTTTATAAGGCAGCTACTAGAATACATTATTGCCCCCATTATATTTCTATTGAACAGTGCCATTCCAGAGTCTGTAAATAAAATAGAAAAGTTATATTGTATGAAGTACAAGAAGCAAGAAGTCTATAGGAACAAAGGGATTTTTTCAAATTTGAATTTTCTTGTTTGGTTTGTATTTAAAAATGTTGGTTTAAAATTAATTTTATTTTTTTCTCTGTACTTCAATAGATAGCTTTTGCCCAAAGGTTAAAACATCCATCAACAGAGATAGAGGAATGGAAGATACTTCTCAACCTACCCCAAATGGAAATATTTCTCAGATTAAGTACAATGCTTTTATGTAAACTATTTAGCCATGTTTTGTCCAGAAATTAGTTGAGGAAAATGAACCTATATATAATGCTATATATTTCTTATATATAATATATTCGTATACACACACATCTATCAAATATCCATTAGTAATATGTAGGTGACAAATGGACCCAAGTAATCTCTGAAGTTTCAACCTAAGTTTAGCTTCTCTGAATTTAGCAGAAGATAAGTCTGAACTTGCCCAAACTGGAAATATTTTCAGTCCAGTCCATTGATAAATTCCATGCAAGATACTAAGGATGCAGCGGTGAATAAGATAGGTACAGGTCCTACTTTTTCAAGACTTACAAGGAATGCAGACAGTCAATCATAATGTAACATGATGAGTTGTGGAATAAGGAGCTAAGAATTCACATTGCAAAAACACCTAACAAAGACATCCCAGAAAGAGCAGAGTCTCAATTGAGAGCTGAAGTATGTAGAGGTTGTTTCAGGTGGAGGGGCACATACATGGATAGAGCTGGAGGCAGACGAATGTAAACTATGAAAACGCAGAATGAAAAGTAATTTTTTTTGCTGTCATATCAGTTGAGAGGGATGGGAGATTGGTAAGGTGTCACCCTGGAGAGATTGATATGACCCAAGAAAACAGCCCATACAGTGTATGGTTCTATAAAATGACCAGAAAAAGCAAATCTATGGATTAGAGGTAGTGTGGGGCTAGGTGGAAATAAGGAGTGATGGAAAATGGGTACCTGTTTTCTTTTTAGGACCATGGAAATGTTCAAAAATTAGATTATGGTGATGGTTATACAACTCTGTAAATATACTGAAATTCACTGAATTTTACACTTAAAATGGGTAAATTTTATGGTACATAAATTATGTCTTAGTAAAGCTGTTAAAATTAAAAGGCATCTTATAAATTCTGCTGAGTTTTGATATTTTCCCAGTTGAGGCAGGAAGTACTGATGATGTAGTTATGCGCCTGCATGTTAGAAAGCTCCCTGTGACATTATACACAACCCTTGATGTGTAAGGGTGAGGTGAGGTGAAGAGAACTGACCCCTATGGAGCATCTACTGTGTAATAAATGCTGTTTAGACACATTATCTATATTATCTCATTTAAATCTCACAACAACAACCTACTGGTACCTTGACTTTGCCTCTAGGTTTTATTTTGCTGTTGCAATAGAGATTTAATTCTATTGGATCTGAAATATAGACAACCACTGTTTTACCTATGAGGCAATTAAGGCTTAGGGAGGTGAAGTAAAAAAGCACAGACAGTAAGTGACAGAGCCAGGACTGGAACTCTGGGGAGGTTGGATCTAAGGCTTTGCTCTTTCGGCTCCATCCTGCTGTCCTGAGGCTGGGTGAATTGGCATGCACAATGGGGTTGAACTGTTTGATAGAATGCCCAGCGATCTACTCCTGCTTCTGTCATAGCAGCTCCTTTTTCTCTGACTTGACCTTCATGACTCCCTTTTATAAAGAGCCTAGTGATTACATTGGGCCCATCTGGAAATTCCAAGATAATCTCTTCATCTCGTGAGCTTTACTTTAAGTCACACCTACAAAGTCCCTGTGGAAGGTAATTATTTACAGGATTGGGGATTAGAATATGGACATCTTTGGCGAGGGGCATTGTATTCTGCCTACCACATCCCAGGGCTAGAAACCTGTTTGAAAGGAGCCCGAGAATAAACAAAGTCTTCCATATTTTGACCTTGAACACAAACTCAAAAGCTTCTCTTTATGCATAATAACTGAAATGAAGACTAAAATAAAATAATACTATTATTTGTCTCCAATTTTAAATGTTTTCCTCTTGAAACTTTAAAGGAATAAAATAAATTTTTTAAAAAATGTGATGATATGCCATTAGGAATATTATTTTCCCTAGAGTTATTATTATTAGTTGATAAATTGAAGATTACTTAAAATGCCAAGCTCTCAGATCCCATGCCAAAGGAATATGGAAGTTTGGACAAATGAGAACAAACACACACATAGAATAATCTTTATGTTGCTCGTAAACTGTTTTGAGGCATACTTTCTCTTCCACATTGTCATTTAAGAGAACTATGAACTTCATAAAGCACTTTTTTAAATAGGCAGCATCTTGTTTTTTAAAGGTTCTATGGGGTCTGTTTTGCTCGAGCTTTACTCCCTACAGCAATAGCTGTAAATTGTTAAAGTCAAGGCACCAAATTATAACAGAAGAGGAAGAACAAAATCAGAGGCTATGTGACAACTTTGAATCCTCTGACTGAAAGCACCATTATAGAGAAAGGAGCTTATTTATTATTCAAGTGTCCAGGGCTCTGAGGGATCATTGGTCCAAAGGTGGGAGACATTACTATATACATATATATATATTAAATATACATTCAAAATATTTAATAGTAATAGTTTGGGAGTTGAAGAAAATGAGATGTTCTTTTAGCTCTTATGCAAAATTTTCCTGTATCTTCTTGTCTCTCCCTGACTAATGATAACACCTTTCTCTATAACTCCTGTCACCTTCACAGAATATATCCTCTTAATCTGTTGTTGTTTGATACTCAACATACCACCATGGAATTTTTTTTCAGTTCAAGTCCCACAACAGACTACTGCTAAAAGTAGTGCTTTAGTTCAAAATGTCCTGGGTGGTTAACCCGGTTTAAGTCTCACTCAGAGTAGAATCCTGGGGACTCAGGATATTTTGCTCCTTGCCATTAATTATTTATGTGACATGGGGGTCAATCTGTCTGGATATGATTTTTCCATTGAAAATCAAATTAATCAGGATTGTCTAATAGAACTGTAAGGTACCTTTCTGTTCTAATAATTTAAAGCCCAGAACATTTAGTGGGTATGGGAACAGTGTTGGATATTGGTTTGGGTTTCCAAGAAGTTGACCCACAGAAAAGATTTTGAGTACGGGTAGTTTCTTTAGGAGGCACACTCAGGAAACACTGTCATAGGTTTGGAGAGATAAGGCAAAAGGAGAAGGAAGGCAATAAAGGTATTAATTATCAAGCCAGTTGCCACTGTATATAACACACTTCCAAGTTATTCCAATTTAGAGGTGTGGAAATTCAGTATTTATCTGCATGCTTCTTTTCCATCATTGGTTAGTGGGATTTTGGGTGACATTGGTCCCCCAGCACTTCTTGCTCCTTTAGTCCTACAGTCAGAAGAAAAACAAAACAGCAGCAGCAACAACAACAAAACCACTGTCTGTAGTGTTGCAGGTGTTCCCAGTAAGCTTTCTAATAGTGAAAGTAAAGGCTAGTGGGATAAGGGTGGGGTACTGAGTATATCTGCTGCAATGTGTGTGGAACGTATGGGAAATGAAAAGTCAATTAGGGGATGAGAAAGCGGCATCTGATGTTTTGGTTTCTTTTAAACTTGCCATGAATGTTTCAGAAACTACAAGGCCTTTCTCTGCAATATTTAACAGCATATACATGCTATCTCCATGATCTACATGGACAAGAAATTAATTTGTAGCTAAACATTAAAAAAGAACTCATGAAAATTCTGACTAGAGTGAAAAGGGTGCTATGTTAATAAATTATGGATATTCTGTATTATTTACATAGAAATACCCTTAACACATCACTGTAAAATTCTGCAATGAAATTTTTTCTTACTACCCATTCTTCAGAAAATGACATTAAAATGTTATGATGCCATGACATTTTAAGTAATCAGGTCATTTGTAATTGCTTGGTGTAGAAGGTTAAGTCTGACCAAGACCCTTACCTTATGTAGTGTGGGCATTTCCTTTAATGCAAGCCAGTGCTATGTGTAAAATGGACCAGGTGGTTTTACAATCACCTTTTGCTCCTTGAAAAGTTTGGCATTCAGATATGCTTTCAGAATATGTGGGGTGGGAGGAATGGGAAAATTCAAATAATTCTCCCTTTCTGAACTTTATTTCTGAGAACCTAATTTGCCAACATCTATGAAATATAGAAGAGGCTTAGCAGTCAATCACTAGGGGGAAGGTGATAGAAGGAGAAGGAGACATCTGGCCAAGGAACTCTAAGCTTCAATCATTTTGTATTTTGGGGCAAGAGAGCTGTAGTGCTGACTTTAGATTTCCTTTGAGAGGTGGTATGCGAACAGAATATTGAATACTCTCCTAGAGCCAAGCATAGGTGTAACTCCTTTGGGAAACTGTCAAACTGGTAAAAAGTGAAACTCCTTGAGTGATATTAAGTAAGATTTGACTTACTTGCAATACAGAATCTTAGAATAAGAAAGGACCTTCTAGAGCATCTAATTTGACCCTCTCATTTGATCATTTGATTTAAGAAGAAACCAAGACCTTGAGAATTTCAGAGATTTGTCTACCAGGATCACAGAGCTTCTCTCTCTCTCTCTCTCTCTCTCTCTCTCTCTCTCTCTCTCTCTCTCCCCCGCTCCCCACTCTCTCTCCCTTCCTTCTCTTCAATTAAACCACAAACAAAATACTTGACTTGAAAGGAAAGCTAACTAGGACTCATCTCTTTTAGATTATTCCTACATGTAATAGCTTCACATATGCACACCCCAAAAAGTTAAAAAAATGCCCTTGTATTTACAGTGATAAAATAAAACACTGAAATCCTCCAGTCACACAAGTTCTGCAAGGATTTGTGTTGTTATTTGTTTAACAGTGGAAGCAAAATTAGTTGCTCTTATGTAAGAACAGAAGTGGAATGTGTGTGCCACTAATGGAGAAAGGGGCTGTTTTCATAGAAACAGTCTTTTTCCAGACCTTGTCTCTATTTGTTCTCCATGTTGAACGATATACCATAGACCATTTAGTTAAGAAAAGTGGCGGGGGGGGGGAGCATTTTTGGGTACTCTGTCCTGCTTCTCTCAACTCTCTTTGTCTGATCTGCTCCAATGTAGTTGTCATTTAACATCTCTGATCCTCAGTCTTTTTGTATTTTAATAATAGAGTACTTCTCTGCAAGGGTAGATCTTGTTTCAAATGGGTCTTTCTAAGAAAAAATACAAAAATATATGACTTTGGAAATTTAGGAAAAACAAAGGTCCATGTCAACTCATTGTGAGCTCACCTCCCAGGGCCTTGGAAGGGCTCTGCGCCTAATTTAAGCATCATTGCCTTTATGACAAATATGTCCATGTGTCTCAGTGTCCTCTACAATGTTTCCTTCCATCCAAAGAAATCTGGCCCATATCCTGTCTGGCTGGGTTTATGGCAGCACCCTTGGCTATTCCCTTGTCTGTCTCAAGCCCCATCTACTCTTTGGGTCCATCTCCCACTGGCTGCTATAGTTTTCAAAATCTGAATCTAATCATGTCACTCACCTTTTGTAAATCCTCCCTGATCCCCCATTATCTTATGGAGAAGCCAAATATCTTAGTCAGGCATTCAGGGCTCTCTAGAAGAAGCTAATCCTCTTTCTTCCAATACTTCCTCTTGCCGGGCCCTCAGGACCACCACCCTCCTCCAGCCACCCACACTGCTGTTCCTGAAGCAGGCTGGGCACTCCTGCCTACATGTCTGCCGTGTTCAGCTCCTCCTCCACAGTTGCTTGTCTCGTATACTCCTCTATTTTGATTCCACTCCCAAATCATATAGTAGTGATCCAGGGTCCCCAATAAAAATGGCCACTCCTTCCCTCACTGCACTCACCTGAGCATATCTGTGTCTTAACTCTTGAGACATTTCATTGTTCTGATGAGTGTCATCTCTCCCTGTACAAAGCTTGAGGACAGTTTTAGACGTCTTTGTGTTCCCAATGCCCCAACATAGATGTCGTGGAATAAGTGTTTATTCAATGAAGACCTTGCCATATGAACTCTTTAATCATCACAGCAGTATCAGGTCTCAAGGGAAATGTGTGTCTAACAAGTTTTCAGAATAAAATAAAGGAATTAATAAGATGGGAAACTCAGAATGACTCCAGAGTCATTATCGTATGTTTTCATTGGAATATTCCTAGTAATCATCAGGCCTGTCTACCCCTTTTGTAGATCTCTGCAGCAGAAGTGAAAGGAGGATGGGGAATACTCTGAGCATAGTTTCATCCTTTATATACTCAAAATGATTATCGATTTTAAACCACAAAGCTCTTCACAATTCCAAAATTAATCACATTAGCCCATTAAAAGGCTAATACCATGTTCCAAAATGTAGCACCTGTGCAGGAAAAGACATCAACTGCAGTGTTGCCTGGAAGAAGCTGAAGAATAGAGTAACTCAGAGACTTCTCACTTGAAAGGTGAGGCCAGATGGCCCTCTCCCCTCCCCACCTCCAACCAGCCACTGAGCACATCATTCCTGAGGGACCAGGGGCTGCGTGGCCAGAGACTTGTATTTTTCTTTCTTCAGGTGGAGGAAAAGGGAGGGTAAGTCCTGTTTTCTTTTTATTACCTCAAGAATTCCACCTGGCCTCTAGTTTCTCCCTTTACACTGATTCCTTTGAATTATTATTATAATCATTAAACACGTTTCTGAATCCATTAAGTGCCTCTCTAAATGCGGTAATGCTGTGCTAGGCACTGAACTAAGGGTATAAAATAGCTAGTGAATGATACCTTTAGGAGTTCATAGTGCAAATGTGCTTAAGAGAGAAAGGTCATCAAGGTCCAGGGAGCCTTCCTGAGCTCCGCTTCCAAGCTAGTAATGGGTCCCTGGTGGTCAGACATGAGGACTGGTGGTGTACACAGCTTACACACATCTGCCTGTGTTTCTTGCTTACACTGTGTTGTTCTGGCATAACTTGGCCGCATTGTGAACCTTGTGCACGGGCATCACTGTTTCAAGAAACAGTCCCTTTCTATGTTTGTGTATGGAGGGGATCCCATCCGGTGACTTTTTCTTTCAAGTAAATAGCCCTCCCCGCCAAAAAATGCAACAAATATTGCAGTGCATCCTGGGAATTGTATAAGACTCTATGGTTCTTTTATAACAAAATCAGCTCTTCCCATAAGCAACCAAAGTGAGATGACCACTGAAAATGGTTTGCTATTCACTTGATCCAGAAAACCTCACAAAATCATACAAATCAAGAGGTTCAAATCTTCATGTTCACTTTAAGAACACTCATGACACTACCCAGACCATCAGGGGTATAAAAGCCACCAAGTATCTGAAGGATGTCACTTTATAGAAGCAGTGTGGGCCATTCTAGCATTATGATGATGGAGTTGGTAGCTGTGCCCAGGCCAAACAGCGGGGCTGGATCCAGGGTTGGTGGCCCAGAAAGAGGGCTGAATTTTTGCTGTATGTGCTTAAAAATGCGGAGTGATGCTGAGTTTAAGAGCTTAGATATAGATTCTCTAGTACTTGAGAATATCCAGGTGAACCAAGCCCCAAGACATGTCACAGAACTCACAGAGCTCGTGGACGGATGAACCTTGACATGGGCTCTGCCTGCCGCAGTTGAGATGATCTTCGTTGGGAAAGAGCAGCTTGTTTCAAAGCCAAGGAGGAGGTTGCACAGAAGGAAAAGATATCCCAGAAGAAACTGAAGAAACAAAAACTTATGGCCTGGGAGTAAATTCAACATCAAATAAATTCAATAAAAATATTAAAAAATAAGAAAATTAAAAAAAATCAAATGATAAAAGTTCTCTCATCCTTTAGTTGTCAAATACTTGCTAAATAACACCACTGGTTTGGAATAGCTGATTTAAGACTAGTTTCTCATTCTGAGGATGGCTTTCCAAATGGCTTCTTTTTGTTTGCACGGAAATGAAATCACTTTCAGAGTTAGCATGATTTATTAGCCATAGATAGAGTTTTCTTCATAATATAAGAAATGTTCAATTTGCTACTGGTAAAATGATAATATGATCCCAGTCAAGTTATGGAGGGTCATTTTATGTCATAGCAAAAAAGGTTGGAAATAAGTCTTTAATATAATAGAGTTTTTTATCTAACAGTATGAAAATGCTGGTGATGCTAAAAACGTAAAAAAATAAAATAAATTGTTTGTGTGCATGTGCATGCCTGTGCGCACACGCAACAAATAACAAATGCAAGAAGGGTTTATTACTTTGCTTCTCCCATTGTCTTTGCTCATGTACATCCATCACCCCCTTGACCCTGCCCCTGCTTTTACCAGTGGTGTTACCAGTCTGGGAGGAAAATTTATTATCTCCTAGCCCTGACCCTTCCCCCATATCTCTAACCTCAGGGCAGCAGGCCAGGAGTGTCAGGCAAGTACCTAGAAGTGTGTTTATACACTCCTGTAGAGGAGAATGTGCTTTGTGCCTGGCCACCTCCCCCTTTTGCCCACAATTAGCTACATGCTTAGAATATCCCTTTGTTCTTTTCCTGAGGGCTAAGGTGAGGGCTAAGTCCAAGGCTAAGTATGACCTTCCAGGACCATGTGCAGATCCTCCAAGCAGAAGCTTTTCGGTCTAGGAACCCTTGGTTTGGGTCTTTCTTACAGTGCTAATGGTAGTCATTCTTTGCACTGCTGTTAGTCTGCTGTTTGTCTGATCATTTTAACACTGTAAGCTCTTCAAGGGAATGAGCTCACCCTAGTCTCCTCTGCCAGGACAGTACAGAGCAGAGCCTGCACTTACTTAGCAGCCCCAGGAAACACTGGACTGAATGCATAGGAGAGATAGGGACTGAAACTGTGGTGAGTTTGAATCCACCATTTCTCACTTACAAACAAACATAATGACTTCTATGTGTGGTTGTGGCAAGGAGGGTAGGATGAAGAGGGCAGGTTAAAAAAAATGCCCATGCATGTCTATGAAAACTGCCTTTTTGAGACTCCCAGCTCCTAAGTCTTCTATCCATTCTTTATACTTCCTAGAGACATTAGTGCAGACCAAAGATAAAGACAACTGTCAGAAAGATAACCTTGCTGTTATTTATATGCCTTTATAAATTTTTCCCTTAGTCTTGTTTTAATTTTTCAGAAATTCTCATGTAGGACTGAATCTGCCCACACAATTTCTTTAAAATTAAACTTACTCATAACTATTCATAGCTCCACCTACTCTTCCACCCATTTTTTGAGCTGTGTGCAGGTTTATACAGATGTCTGCAGATGTGCTTCCATTCTGCTTGACAGAAACCTGGCTAGCTTCACCCAAGTTTTCCAGTGGGATTGCTTGCCAAACAGGATTTCAAACCAGAAGTCCTTAGCCAAGCAGCCTGCAACAGTCAGGCTCGTTCATGCAACATTGCATTTGCTTTCTCTCCTGCAAAAGTGACACATTTTGGAAAATGTTGGTAATACTGGCCTTTTCAGTGGACTAATGTGACTAATTTTGGACTTGCCAAGAACTTTGTGAGTTTTGAGAGCAGGTTTTGTGAATATAACAGTATAAAGTACCAGTGCAAAATGCAACATGAAAGAAGATTCTAAAGACAATACAATAAAAACTATTCCTTCTCCACTTCTGCCTCCCTTGCAGAGCAAACTAATGTGAGTAGTTCAGCCAAATGTCTTATTGTTGTTGCATGCCTTGGCACCTCCTGTTTCCTTAAAAAGAAAATCTTTAGACTGAAAGAAATAACATATATGTCCTTTCTTCTGTTAGGATATAACAGAAGAAAGGACACATTTTTTTGAGACTCCCAGCTCCTAAGTCTTCTATCCATTCTTTATACTTCCTAGAGACATTAGTGCAGACCAAAGATAAAGACAACTGTCAGAAAGATAACCTTGCTGTTATTTATATGCCTTTATAAATTTTTCCCTTAGTCTTGTTTTAAACTCACATTGCAAAGATTTCTATTCAGGGTCCGTAGAAAAAATTCCACATTGCAAAGATTTCTATTCAGGGTCCGTAGAAAAAATCACATTGCAAAGATTTCTATTCAGGGTCCGTAGAAAAAATTCCACAAAGCATCCCCAAAGGTAGGCACTTTACATATTATTTAACTGCTAGACATTTTCACCTTCATTAAAGGGTTTCCAGTTCATAATCTGATTGTTGGTTAACTCTCTTGACCCAGTTCATTTCCAGCTTTTACTTGGCATCAGATGACCAGTGAACTAATAGAACCAGAAAGTTTTTGAACTACAGAGGGTGGAAACCTCAGGGTACAAACCATATAAAAGTAGATAGTTGTAGTAGGTAGCTGTATAGTGGTCCTCAACTTGTCTTGATTTACATATTTTTAATATATTTTTCAATCTTTTGTGTTTTATTCTCAGGGTCTTGTTCAGGTCAAAACGACTTGGTAGTTACTTGAACTCCATCAAATTGTTTGAATTCCCAGAATTCAATTTCCTACATCTCCTCTCTTCTTTCTCCTCTAATCTCAGTAAACGTCTTTTCCTGATCGTCTTTGGGAGGAGAATAAATGTTTGCATTTGACTTGAAATGCCAGAATCAAAACTGGAATATACTGAAATGTTGCATTTCACTTAACTAGCAGGTCTCAACATGCCTATTCTTAAGCCTTTCCTCGTGCAATATCTCCTGAATAAACTGGCCTCTCCTTGCTATATGCTGTTGTTTTTGCAATACCACACACTTTATATCTTCAGTCTAGAACCATGCAAGTTCCAGTTCCAATGCACAATCTTCCAACTACTGTTTAAATCCATTTTTAGTTCTTTTCTCTGAGACATGAATAGTGACTTTTCTACTGCCTGTCAGTTATTTTCATTATATAAAGACTAACTTATCTAAAGCTTCCTTTCTGGGTTTGCTCTGAAGAGACCGTTTACCTGCATTAAAAAAGACTAGATTTGAAATCAACTAATTTGGGTCTAAATTTCAGTTTTTATCATTGGTAGAGCCTCTCTGTTCTCATTTGTACAGCAGATCAGTGCCTGAACCTTGAAAGATAGTCTCCCCAACTAATTACAATTAATCAAGTGTATATTCACAAAAACTGTGTAACTGAAGATGTGACATTCAGTGTAAATGAGAAGGTTTTAAATTTTTGTTTTTGATCATTAAAGCTAAAACCCCTAAAGATATAAAGATCAATTTCTTGATTTTACAAGTCAGGGAAGTGATGTCCCAAGATCCCACAATCAGATAGTTAGCAGCAAAGCTGAGAACAAAACCCATGCCCCAAGAGTTCCAGTCAATTGGGTTTTTCCTGTGTAACTTTCTGAGTTTGCGTATTCAAATAAATGCAAATTAATTTAATACTCACTGCAAGGAACTGTGTTAAGCACTGAACATACAGAAAGAAAGCCAAATTTCTGCTCTCAAAAAATTATAAACAAGTAGGGGAAAAAATATGGCACCAACTAATTACAAAGCAGAGTAAAGTGGATGCTAAATAAAGGCAAAATATGTTTGTGATTTCTCTAATTCAAAGAGGAGTTGGAATTTAAACTGGACCTTGACAGTTTGAAAAATTTGAGAAAGATAGGGAATTAGGGGATAGGAAGTACATCCCAAAGGAAATTACGAAGTAAAACCAAGCATCTCAAAGGTATATGGTATATACTGGAAATATAGACGAGACTAGTGTTAGAGTGTAGGGTTTCTAAGACATATTTATAACTTAGATGAAAAATATAAATATTTGAGGACCATATCTTCAAGAGCTTTGGCCTTCTTTTGTAAATAGACAGCCATTTCAGGTATCTGAAGAAGTCAGGAGTGTGAGATAATTTAATCTTTTAGGAAAGTAACACTTAAAAATTAAGTCTAGGTTGGCTGAGGAGAGCCAAAAGGGCATGAATAGTGGTAATGGGGAGAAGAGGGCAGATTCTAGAAACATGCCATGTCAGGATTAAATATAAATCAACAAATCTAACCTTAGGAATTTATGTCATTTCTCTCTTCTCAGCTATCCTCTCTGGTGTTTCTATATGGAATGTTCAATATGACTTTGTCATCTCACAGACACTACCAGGTTACATCTTTCATCTACAGAATATTAGCTAAAGCTAGTTTCTAATTTTTTTTTTTTCTGTATTACTGCAGAGAGAGAATAGGGTCATGTTGCTTACATAACTAGCTTGTTTCATAAGGAAAAAGTAAATCTTTCAATATTGGATCTATAATAATGGAGTATCCGTTGATCATAATTCTAGAACATGGAAGCCCATGGAAATTTTTGTAGCACATTCATGGAAATGTAAGAACAGATCGACCAAGAGAAAATAACTAAAATAGTCATTTTGGGTTTGAAACTTCTGATTTACAAGTTTTGCAACTAGTTCTATACTTGGCAAAAGCCAGGTTGTCACTTAAGTTAATGTCAGCTAAACCACAATATTCCACTGATATAGACAATGAAAATTTCATCCAAGTAAAACCATTTAAAATAGAAATGTCATTAATAGAACATGACATTTGTTGTTTGTCGTCATCATCATTCAAAGTTGGTATTTTAGAGGCACTTTGAAAAATACTCTGTTTAAAATTTGTCTAATTCATACCTGATCTACTATAAATTATCTCAATAACCTAAATTCTCCTATAGTTCAGATTTCCACTATAGGTAAAATCTAAACCTAAGGTCTTACCTACAAATGAGAAATTAACTTGCACAAACTAGGTATCTGACTTTTCATGGGCTCAAAGCAGCAGATATAGGACTAAAATTGTTTGGGCATAGATACAGTTGGATCTCTTAAATTCTATTAAGTGTCTCTTTTTAATTTTCATTCCAATGAAAAGTGTTCATTTGTATTTAAATGTGGCTACTGTTTACACTGATCTGTTTTTAATGTTTCATCAGAAGTTTGTAAAGCGCTACAGATGAAAAACAAATGAAAAACAAATCAAAATTTTCATATTTTATGAAAAATACTATTAAATTCTATGTATCTGTGTCTATGATTCTATTATAAAATAATAGAATAATAATTCTAAAATTTATTTATAGACTATTAGCTAAAACTAGTTTCTAAGTATTTATATATATATATATCATGTATGTGTACATCTCTATATATGGAGGCTAATATAATTTTTCATAAAAGCTAAAACTTATAAACAATCAACTTTCATCAAGAATAGAATGAGTAAATAGTCTACAAAGCAATAAAAGTAGCCAGCTACAATTATAGATGAATCTCACAAAAATAGTATTGAGCGAGAAAAGCTAGAATACATATTATATGATTCAACTTATATAAAGTTTAGAACCATGCACAATTAAATTATACTGTTAGAACAACTTTCCCTGAAGTGAGGAGGAGAGTGTAATTAGGATTGGAGGGGGAATTTGCAGAGACTTTTGAGGTGCTGGCAAAGTGTGATATCTTGATCTAGGTGGTATCTAAATGCATATCCCTGGGACTTCAAATGATGAAGTCATTTGATTCTAGGCATATATTCTAGGCACAAATTCTAGTCACATAACTGTGTGTTGTGGACATGGATGTTGGATTGCCTAGAATCTGCTCCAGAACTATCATTCCTAATTGGGCAATATTTCTATCATAAATTATGTGATGATTTGGAAACATAGGTAAAATTGACAAGTATGCATGTAGTGTTACGTGTCTATTACTGTGGGACATAGCCAATAATGTATTGTGACTATGTTAAAAAGGATCCAGGATCCTAAAGATTTGGATTTTATTCTATAGGTAAGTGGGAGATAAGAAAGACCTTTTTACAGAAGAGTATCATTATCAATTGAAATGACTGGAGAACAATTCAGAACAGTATTTGATTCAGCTCCAAAATGTGTTATATTGACACATGCTAGGTCAGAGAAGAAAATAGCTCCATGGATCAGAATGTTAATGATAGGCTTTATGAAAAGACATGGGACCAGAGCTTATCTTGGAAAGAGTTGTAATATTTAGATAGAGGAAAAGGCAGGGGAGAGAACATTTTAGGTTGAAGCAAGGTGTGACAAGCAAAGGCAAAGTGATGAGACAGTGTTTCTGTTTGGAAATAATGAGATCTGGGGATGCATAGGTGAAATCATGGCAGATTAAGACAGCCTCTTGTTCCAGAAGGGAGGTTTTGAACTTGACTATGTAAGCCAGGGGAGATTTTCAAGGAAAATGATGGGATAAAAATAGCGCTTGAGAAAATAAAGCTTATTCAACAGCAGTGTTCAGGGAGATGCGGTGGGAGAAGCATTAATAATCTCCATGTGGGGTGATGACAGTAGAAGCAGTAGGAGCAGAGCAGCAGAGATTGCACTTTTCAGTTAAATCAATTGAACGAACGAAGATTGGCTAGAGACTGAATGAGAGGAAAGAGTTAATGCTGCTTCTGCTGTAGAACAGAATTCTAACTTTCTAAAGATAATCAAAAATTGCCATAGAATCTCATTCATACAAAAATGGCAATACTGGTCCCCATCATGAGCACATGAATGTTGTGAATTTTTTTTAGCAATTGGGGTGGATTGGACTAGCCACCTCTATGGCCCATGGTGGGCATTTATAAAAGAAGTGGTCAGCCTATGGCCATAGGAAAGAGCAACCTATCTGATAACAGGGACATGCCTCCAACCCTAATCTTATACAAACCATGTGTCAGCCAGCTAAAGTAATCAATGTGAATTAATATTGGAAATAAATGGTTTGGGTTGCATTTGCAGTACATATTGGTGGGCAAATGACTTGGGGAATAAAGACACCTTTGTCTTCAGAACTTCTTAAAAGGTGAAGGAATTGTCATGAGCAATTACAAATTACTCTTTATCCAGACTGATTGCTGTAGATGACCTAGAAATCATCTCAAAACTATTATGTGCCATGAAGTCACATCACACAGGTCACCACTTACGATAGGTAGGTGGGAAAGGGTGTGAAAAGTGCTTGGATGCCATGTTAAATATTCGTCATGAAGTATTGAAGCAGAAGGCTCCACTTTGATCCTCGGTTACAAAATTATCAACAATATTGGTGAAGTGACACATTTGAATGCATGTGAATGATATGTCTATTGGACAATCATGGAAAACCACCACCAAGATATAAAACCATAATATTTGTAAAGTATTTAAGCATCATTTTAGTTCCTTGATCTCATGTCCCCACTGTGTAGAGTACATTTTTCCTCTTTCTAGATAAGAAATATAGAAGATTGCTGAGAGGTTAAGCAATTTGGCTGGCATTATGATGGCAAATATAGAGTGGGGAAAACTCTGAGTTGGCTAAGAGAGTCTTGGCCAAATTTGGGGGGCCAGGGATGCATAAGTTAACCAATCTGTCTTGCTTTTTTACTATAAAATAAAGGAATTAAGCCATCTCACAGAATTTTTCTGAGGATCAAAGAGATGTGAAAGAAGGGTTCAAACACAAGATACAGTCAGTGTAACTATAAAGTTCCCAAACATTTTTGAATTTTGCAGAGCCCACTAAGAAATAGCAATACCCTGGAACGATGTGCTTCTTGCTCAACCTGCTGCTGCAACAAAGGTTTTAAAAAGAAAACTACTGTTTTTAACCACTCAGTAAGAATATTTAACATGGCATCTGATGCTTGTCATAGAGCTTTGTTTCCTATACATGGTAATTAGCAATCAGCATATGGAACAGGACTATATAAGGTGACGGTGACTTCAGGTGGATAACCTTTTCATTCATTAACTTTTCAAATATCACTGCTATGTCATGTGTCTAGGCAGTGTAGACACAAAGGAACACAAAATATAATTGCTCTCCACAGAATCTCAAAGCCTATAGAAGGAGGGAGAGAGATCACATATTTACAAAGCCAAGTGAGAGCTGAGACATGAAAAAAAATGCTGTGGAAGCACAAAAGAAAAAGTGAAGTACTCTGCCTGCATAGGCAAAAAGTCTCCTCCAGGAAATGACATCTGAGCTGTGGTTATACCAATGTCTTACAGACTAGCTAGATAGAATACTGGGATTGTGGATTATTTGTATAATGTAACCGTGGAATTCCTGACTTAGGCCCTCCTTCTCAGGATACTCACCTCAGCCCTCGCCCTTCCAACCTCCACTTTGATGCATTTATCTTAAAGTTTCCTAAGGCCTCATCAGATACCCGAGACTGGAGGGGTGGCAGCTGTTTAAGTGGGGAATCGAGGACCTGAACCAGAACCCCGCTGGCCTTTGGACTTCTGTTTCTCTTTTTTGGGATAAGAATATCTTTTGGGAGAACCAGCCCTTTAACTCCATCCTACCCCATGCTGGCATGTAAAGTTGATCAGATGCCTCAAGGAGTTCAGAACTTCTATCTATGGGTTGGTCGTGGGCCCTGCAGTCTATCCCTCATTCCAGGAGACCTAGCAGATTGTTCCTACTGGCCAGCATGCTATTTCTTTTGTAAATCAGGTGTGATCGGTGATGACATGGCGATTTGGAGTAACTCGAATAGTTTCTGTAGACAAAGACCCTGCCCACTCTAGGGATGACTGTGGTTTGCAGTAGCATGTATCTCCACATGACTGCCCCATGTTGGAAAATTTTCCACTTATGGAGCTGACCAATAAGTCAGCTCTCAGTAATTATAACAGTTCTCTTCCTTGTGGCAAAAACACTTGCCAAAAAGAATGCTTTCCGGAGAGGCTAGCAATACATAAAAGTAATCTCTTCCATTCTTCTGATTTCATTAAGAATATTACCTTCTCTTTGATTTATTCTCTGACACAATTCTATTCCTACATCTTTTGCTTTCTCTTAAAAACAAAACAAAACAAAACTATAACTGAAGAACTTAAACTACTTCATCAGCATTTTGTTGCCTATAGAGCTGGACAGCCTTGGAGGAATAAGCTGAGACTACGATGATGGGCACATTTTCTAAAGTGACCAGTAGTACACTATGGCGAGCACTGAGGAAGAAGTGAATTCAGTTCAATTAGATTAAATTATCATGTTGGGGCAGGAGGAGAAGACTTACATGAACACTATTTTCTAAACATGCTTCATTAAAAGCAGGATCTCAAATAATGAAAATATTAAGTACTCAATGTGATAAACATCGCATATTTCACATCGGGATTCACGGCCTTCTTGTGGCATTGACATAACTGTGTGTGCCTGTGTGTTACTATTATGAAAGGTCTTTTGATGTGAATTAGTATCTGCTATTTTTTAACCTCCAAAATCCACTGACAATACATACTTTGTTATTTACCATGTCCAAAATATAAATAACTGACTTAAAATTAAGAAAAAGGACAAGTTCTAGGTTAATAAAAAGCAAAGGTTTTTCTCCCCTTTTCTCCCCTCCTCCAATTCCCCACCCAAATCCCTCAATGATAGATGTTGAGGGACAAATCAGAATGTCTTCCTCTTGCACTGTAAGCAACTTGAAAACAAAGCCCCAAGAATTTTCAAGAAATTGAAGATCTAGAAAAATGTTAATTAAACTGTCAAAAAGCTTCTTGCCTCATTTCAGTGCTCTGTATGAGTAGGTAGCCTGAAGCTATATATAGCATCTGAGTGCTATTCTTGGGTCTCTGATACAGTTTTAATTGTTTAATTTAAACAATATTTTGAACAATGAGAGAGAAAGCCAGTTGAAGATGGGGTCAGAACAATCAGTACCACAGATTTCTCTAAGTGTTTCTCTCCAATCCTCTATTTTCTCTGACACATCTCTTATACGTGTCTTGGAAATAGTCTTCATCATGCTGCAAGTGACAAGGCGTAAGGAACTTTTTAGTAGGTGTCAAACTCACCTAAATTAAAATCATTCATTCATTTATTTATTCATCCGATATTTACTAAGCTCCTGTTTACCAAGTACTGGGACTGTGCTAGAGGATGAGAGAGCAGAAAAGAGCAAAATGATGAGTATTACACTGTGATTCTTGCCTTAGAGATGCTTACTGACTAGTGGAGAGACAAACCTGTGGGGACATAATAGAAGGACTTTCAGCAGCATAGTGGACTTAACGGATGTTTCCATGGGACGCCTTACCTGGATAGACATCCTCGACAGTGAGAGCTGGAGTTTCAATGCCAAATTCAGGGACAGGGGAGAAGTGGCCTTGGCTTTGCATAAAGCAGTGAGCTAAGACCCTGCTTAAGGAAAGGCTCTTCAAGGGTCTGCCCATTCTTAAACCTGGAAATAGGAAAACAAAAGCAATACAAAACAAAAAACTCAGTCTATAAGGCAGGAAAGTAGCAAGAAGCTCTAGGGATTTGGGTTGAGACAGGAAAGCCCCTGGGAGAAATTGAAACTGCAAGCCTGTGTCACTCTTTATATGGGATTCAACTTTAGACTGCCTACAGGATTCAAAAAATCCCAGGGATAAAAGTGAACATCAGTTTTTTCTCCTAGGCCATTGAATCACTGAGATACTGATGGAAGCAAATGAAAAACGACTCTAGGGAATGAAAAATCATCCTGTTGAACATAAATTCACAATAACAATTCAAAATCACATGAATAAATAGACCACAATAAAGTCAGCAGATGCAACAAGGGAAAACTAGAAAGAAGAGAACAATCTAAAGGTTATTATAAAATATAGATACTAACTATAAGAAAATTAAAGAGGAAATAGAAACCATTGTGAAAGCAGAGACCACTATGAAAAACAAACAAATAAAACAAACTAAAAAAGGAAAAAAAATACATCTAGAAGTGGAAAATATAGTCTTTGAAATTAAACATGAAGTATTTGGATTAAATTGTACAATGTACACAGCCAGAGAGAGTAATAAACTGGAGGATCTAACGATATCACACAGAATGAATCCTAGAAAATGACAGTTAAAAAAATATATATAATGTTCTAAGAGACAAGGAAAATAACAAGATACCTAACATTTGTTAAGCCCTTACTGTATACCAGACCTTGTTCACATTGTTTCTCTATATTAATTCATTCAACCCTCATAATGATGCTCTGGGAGGTATTAATATTAGCCCCAATTTTACAGATGATAAAACTCATACAGAGAGAAGTTTAATGATGGAAAATAGGAACAAGGAAGGAAACGGCATCTTCTCCCCAATGAACTGCTCCAGGGCCCATTTCCCCATACTCACTTGAAATCCACTGCACTGTCTCTCTCTTTGGCTCATTGTGAAGCAGCAGCCAATGTAGTGATGCATCATTTAGCATCACTTCCCATTCTTCCTTGCCTTACTTCTCCCTTTTAATGACCTAATAGCTCTGGCTTTTTACCTTTGAGATAAAATAGCAGTTAATTGATGTCTATTATAATAGATCCTTAATAAATAATATTATAATTAATGAATTAAGAGAGCATTATAATCACACTATTAAAGTCATGGAGGTAAATACCATAAAGAATGATTCCTTCTAAAAAGTTGAAAATTGTTATCTCCGAGGAAGTGAGACAACTACTTTTAGCACTATTTAAAATGTTAAACTTCTTATATGTATTTCCAGCACAATAATATTTAAAATATATAAAATCAATGCTGAACTAAAAATGTTTTTAGACAGATCCTGAGTTTATCATTCATAGATCCTCACTAAATGAACAAATCACATATATTTAGAAAGAATTTGAACAAAGAAAGCAGATAAGAAGTTGACAAATATGTTTCTAAAGTAAAGCAAAGACAGAAACACTGGAATGTTGTTTTAAATAAGGGAGATTACAAACAAGGGATAACTAAAAGCAAGACTATAATAACATGGGAGATGAAGAGAAGTGATTATATTTAAGTATTCTAGAGTTGTTCAGATATATTGACCAGATATATAAGGCCAGAATATATTAAATTTTAATAATTACTGTAAAGAAAATGGAAATAAATTATATAACTTCCAAGCCAGCCTAAGGGAAAAAATGGAATAAAGGAAATCCTATCAGAGACCAAGAGGAGCAAAACAATTAGAAATAATTATCAAAATAATATGACAAAAATAGTCACAATAATTGTAAATAGATTAAACCTCCCTACTAAAAGTCAAAGAAAAAAAATGATGCAACGATGATGCAGTAGGCAAATAGTAACCAAAAGAAACATACAAAAACATACAAAAATTACTATGAAATCAAATAGATTTTAAAGCCAACATTATTGAAGATAAGGGAAATTGTTACTTAATGATAAAAAGAATATTTTATAGGATGATATAAAAAGCTAACAAAGTAGCTTCCAAATAAAGAAAAGGTAAATGATCAAAATAAGGAAAAATTGACGAATCCAAAATTATAAATAGAGATTTTTAAACATCCTTTTCACAGTAACTGATAGATCAATCAACTTAGTAAGTATAGTGGAGATTTAAACAGCTCAACATTTTTTATTGAATGTACAATTCAACAATTAGAGACTACATGTTCTTTGAAATAATATATGTTCCATTTGAAAAATTAGTTACAAGCTAGATCATGAAAAAAGTTAATAATATTATACAAGCATTTTCTCTAAAATGCAGTAAAGTATGTCTATATTAAAATATTACTTAAAATATGTTTGGAATTAAATAAATATCTAAGAAATTCATAGATCAAAAATAAACCATAATGAAATTAAGAAATATTTAAAGCTGAACAATAATTTAAAACTACTTACAAAATATATGAGATTTTCAAGTTGTGCTCAGAGAGAAATTTGTAGGCTTAAGTGCATATGTACAAAATACCTAATTTTTAGAGTTAATGAGTCACACACTCAACTCAAGAAGTCAGAAAAGATACAACAGATTAACCCAAAGAATTAAGAATGGAAAGGAAAACTAAGATACAACAGAAGACCCAAAAACAAAACAGAAGTTAGTGTTATGAAAATATTAACAAAATAAGCAAATCTTTGGCAAGATCCACAAGAACAAAACAAGCCAAGTCGCATATAAAGAATTATATTAGAGAAACATAGTTAACTGATAATTTTAAAAAATGTATTTATTTTAATTAGTTTCAAGTATACAGTACATTGGTTAGACAGCTATATAGTTCGTAAAACAATTCCCCCACTTGCTCCCTCCCTCCCTGACCCTCCTATAGCCAGTGTATTAATGCTAACTGCATTCCTCATGCCATGCTCCTTATCCCCATGACTATCCATCAGCTACAATTTATACTTCTTTAACCCTTCACCCCATTCTCCCAGCCCCCCAAACCTCCCTTTCCTCCATCTGTCACCAAATTGTCTATTATTTGTGTGAGTCTGGTTTTGATTAGTTAGTTCTTTCTATTCCTTAGATTCTACATATAAGTGAAAGCATATAGTGTTTACCCTTTTCTGTCTTACTTAAATACCTTCTAGGTCCATCAAAACAATATCTTTTTTCCATCCCCTTTCTTTTAGTCTGTGTGTGTCTTTTAATCTGAAGTGAGTCTTGTAGGCAGCATATGTAGGGGTCTTGTTTTTTTATCCTTTCAGACACTCTATCTTTTGGTTGGAGTACTTAATTCTTTTCCATTTAAGGTACTTACTGATAGAAATGTAGTTGTTACCATTCTTTATTCCTGTTTTTGATACTTTTTTTTCTCCTTAAAGAAGTCCCTACAACATTTCTTGTAATACTGGTTTGGTGGTGATAAATTCCTTTAGCTTATTTTTGTCTGGGAAGCTCTTTATCTGTCCTTCAACTCTAAATGATAGCTTTGCTGGATAAAGCATTCTTGGTTGTAGATCCTGAGTCTTCATCATGTCAAATATTTTTTGCAAAGCCCTTTGTCCTGCATAGTTTCTTTTGAGAAATCAGCTGCCAGTCTTATGAGTGTCCCCTTATAGGTAACTGTTTTCTCTTGCTGCTTTTAATATTCTTATATTTAAAGCATTAGGCATAACTCAATACATTGGAATATAATAAGAGTAGCTTTATAAATCATGAGGAAAGAATGCACTATTCAATAAACAATACTGAAGGAGAAAAAAAGACCTTCCATATTGAAAAAACTAAAATGGAATTTCTAGCTCACATCATATATAAAAACAAATTCTAGATGGATTAATGACCTAAATATGTAAGGCAAAGCTTTGACACTAAAAAGAGAATATAGATGACAGTTGTATAAAGTCATTGTAGGAAATAATTTCTTTAAAATTTCAAAAACAGAACAAAACATAAGCAACTGATAAAAATGGACAAAATTATGAGCAAGCAATTTGCAGAGAAGAAATCTGAATTCCTCACAGGTAATTAAGATATAGCAGTTAAATCACACCTAGCATGCTGAAAAGCAAATTAAAATACTGGCGATACCAAGTGATGACGAGGTGGAAGAGAAACTTTCATACAGTGTTGATGAGATGGTAATTGTTACAATCACTTTGAGAGGTATCTGTCAATGTCTAGTTAAACTAAAGATGCGCATATCCTATGACACAGTTTTTCCAATTCTTACATTCCTTAGAGAAACTATTACGTAAAAATATAGCAGAGAATTTATCGAGATGCTCCCTGAAGGATTATTTGTAATTGCCAAAAACTTAGATCCAATTAAATAGCCCTTTATGAGAAAATATATAAATTAGTTGTCATATAATTCTGTATTGAGATACTAATAAAGCAGAAAATATGAATGGGCTAAATTTACCAGAATCGACACACAGTAATCTTAAAACATAATGTTGAATTAAATGTAGAATATTACAAACTAATTCTTAAAATGTGATACCACTTATGAACTTTTGAAACCAACAGAACAATATTATATAATGTTTACAAATGTATGTATATGGTAAAAGTATAAAAATATAGACAGGATACACAAACATCAACTTCAGGATAATACTTGCTTCTGGACAAGGGTGTGGGAAAAGGAGATTGGTGATCTTTGGGTATATCTGTAATTTTTATTCCTTTATATTCTGTTTAAAGGAATAAAACAACTAGAACACAATGTTAACATTTTAAAACGTGATAAATGCACACATGAGTAGTACAGTATTAACTATTACTGTATCTTTTATATATTTCATAAATAAAAATATAATATTTATAAGATGTTACAATAAATGTTCAACTTGCACTAGGTTCCAAGGTGGCACTGAGGACTGATCAGGTAGCTCTGTCTGCCCATGTGTGCTAAGGCACTCTTCCAAAATGGCACTCTTAATGCTGTGATATGAAAAATGAAGAAGAGCCCCCTGGGAGAGAGATGAGGAAATAGTATGTAGGAAGCCATGGCATGGCAGGGTACTGTGGGAACTGAGAATCATCTGGAGCAGCTAACCTTAAAATGGTAGGACATATGAAAGGAGGAGGAAGACTAGGTTTGTCTTGGCTGTAGGTCAAGATTTGATGCTTAGAAAATAAAATACTGAACACTTTTGCTTCTATTTTCTTCTTCTAACACAATCAGTTTCTTATGTGTCTTGCCTCTCAAGACACTCTTCCAATAGTTGCAAATAAACATCTACTAGGGCCAATGAATTGCATTTTGGGGAAGACTTTAGTAATCACCTACTAGTCCAATCTCTTCATTTTATCCACCAAAGAATGTATTGATCACTTTGAAGGCAACGAATCTGAAAATTTTTCTCTTTGCATTCTAAGTTAGCTCAATTGGCTTTCTGGATGAATTGACTCCTAGGAAAGATTTATGAAGGATTCAGAAGAAGGACTGTGTCCAGAGAAGTTGTTCATTGGCAAAAGTATAATACTGTGTTATTGTTTTGATGGATTCTTATTTATGAAATTAATAAAAATTACCTTTTTACTTCATTTTCTGAAGAATGAGATGGGGTGCCACCTCATTCCACCCCAACTTTGGGGATTTTTATTATAAATGACAGAAGGAATAGGAAAGGTAATTAATAAAGCTGTGTCACTATATGCAGAAAATGAGCAAGGAATGATCATAGATAGCACAAAGGATTCAAGTCCAGGTCAGAGAGAGGATCGCACACCCAGGGAAGAAGCAAGAGTTTGCATGGGGAGACAATGAGAATGATTTGGGGTCAGACTGTTAAATTTTAGAATATGATGCCACATTCCAAATCAATTTAATTTGTGCTTCTCCCCCAGCACCACCACCTGCAGTAGCTCAGATCAACATAATCAAGGATTCTCTGTGATGTTCTGAAATACAGTTTCTACCATAAAAGGACAATCTCTTCCTTTTCTTGATTCAACTCCACCTCTTGAGAAAAAAATCTGACAGTCTAGGAAGTGAAACTAATAAAGATTATGCCTTCACTTTGGGAAAGTGTGCTCTTGTTTCTGGTTTTCTCTCCTCCTTCTCACCTTAGTTTGAAGCCTTTTTATTTCCTGGTCCTTCAGGTCATACTGGAGCCACAGGTAAATCAGAATGTCCATGAAGAAGCCCCCTCATTTATAAGACTGCTACCACTGGAAATTTCGATCCAGGCCAAATGATTAGTGTAGACAGTAGCATCAATCTGGAGTTGAAGAGGAAGATTTTATAGACTCATTCATTCATTCCTCCAACTTAGTGATCTAAACAGTTCTGGGCAGTTATTATCTTCCTATTATCAAATTTATGCTTGTATTTACAATTAACACCCAAAACTATATGTTTGCAAGTAATGGGCCCTTTTCTCCGTGGGTTACCAATCTTCTTCCTGTTTTATACAGTTCTTAGCTAAGGTCATTTTGGAAAACACAGTAGCACATTGCTCATCTCTTTTAGCAAACAATACAGTGTCTTGGGTAAAGAAAAAATGCTTGCTGTATTAGCTCAGCCAATTTCTTTTTTGACCTGGCAAAATGCCACCATACACTACAAAGCATTATATACATATCTGCTTGCTTTTGCTGTTATTTGCAAATATTAATCATAGAAAAATAACTAAACTCTTTTTTATTCCAATACTGCATGTAGAAATATCTCTATCTCTTATTATTTACATGTTAACAAAACCTGAGGAAGATTTTAAGTAGAAAGCATCTCCTATGATTATTGTGTTTCCTAAATAACACTTACGCTTAAAAGCATAGTAATGCAAGGACAAAACCTGACTTTGTTTGGAAGCATATTAAGATTGAAGTGATGCTGACTCTTGGTTGATCATGTACAATTGTCAAAACAAAGCTTACTTTGGCAGTGTCTGTCTTGGGAGGTTACTCTAAATGAATTTAATGATGCATAATAGTTCCCAAATTGTGTGTACAATGTTCTGAACAACTCACAGTTAGTGTAATATGCACCCTTTAAGAAAAATTAACAAGTTCTAATATAAAAAAACACACTGGTATGCCTCGTGTGGGCTTTTGAACATATTATTAGGAAAACTTTATGAGCAATGCTCATAATTAATATGTATTCTTAACTTTGAGTGTGTCTGAGAACTTTCAACTTGGGAACGTCAAGTTTAGGCAAGCTATTGAGCAATGTCTACCTTTCTCTTGCAAGCAAGACAGGAGTATTTCATTTTTAATGCAAAGTTGAAATTAGGATTTAGAAGAATCAAAGTCTTCTTTACCTTTAGGTATTGACAGATTTGGGGGTAGGCACTAGCATAGGAAGCCATGGCCATTTCCTTGAAATCAAAAGATCTGAACCCAGGAGCTCCAGGTCTCCCTTGACATGACATATTGCTAATTCTGGAAAAGGAAGAGAAAGGAAGTCTGGAAAAGGTACTTAACAAAGTGAAATTTTTGTAAGGTTTCCTTTAAATAATTTCTATTCATTAGCTTTGGTAAAATATAAATTTATGATGTCCATTCTCTGAATATATCCTTTGTTTTTTAAAAATCAAAGTGCACACATTGTTTAAGAATTGATTATTTTTACGAGGTTTAATAATTCTTTTTTTTTTTTACCTACTGAGTTTCAAAAAACAAAGGCCTATTGAATTTTTTTAAAGTAAATTACTTACAAGGTTTGGAAATGAAAGAATATTTATTTCAGTATTTAAAAAATAAATTCTCAAATGGAAAGGTAGGTTTACTTCCATAAGTGGGAGGACCTAAGAAATAAATGTAACAGGTTTCCCCTTTATCTTCAAGAAGTCCTCCAGGAATTTCTTCCTGCATTGGCTTGCAGAGATATTTTTATCTTTACTAGAGCCTCTTTCCTGTTCTAGACAGCAGCACGAGTGAGGGTGAACGTGTCTCTGAATGGAGAATGGCCAGCGTTCATTTCGGATCTGGGCGATGCCTATTTACATAATACAGCTCTGTGGCACTGCCTTCAGCTCTCTGGCTTTCCCTTTGTCAGGCCAAAACATCTTAAGTCTTGGGATTATTATGAAGATTAAATGATAATTATTTTAGTTACAAAAATAAAATGTGTGTAAACTATACAAGATAATATTTCATTTAATATATAATATTTAATACATTTGTTGTAACAAATATATTTTATAAATAAATGTATGTTTAAATATTTAATCTATTGGTAAAAAAGAAAAGAAAACAGCAGTTTCTCTGACACACTGGAAGCTCACCAAGTGATATGTCCCTCCTCACCTCTCCCCTACAATGGACCATCATCCCCTGCAAATTCATCATGTTAACCCTAAATGGGTTTTTAGAGCATAACCTTATCTATATATACATGTGTATCTATTCTTCTACTCTTAAATTCCAATAGCACACTCTAATACAATCTCTCTTAGCTTTTTAATTTACCCTTCCACTCCTCTAAATGACATTCTTTTTACATGTAAGATGGTGACAAACTTTGTTATAATAATTAGGGTGGATGTAATATGTATCTCAGAGGAAAGTTTTGTTGACATTTAAAGTGTAAAAATAAGTATAATTTCTCTTCAGCACAGCTTCTCTACTATAAAAATTTGTTTTAGAAGCTTAGCAGATCACACACAGCATGCCTAAGAGTTGGGAAGAGGAATATAGCCTGGCTTGTTAGAAGCAAAGATATTCCTTTGATCGTTCATTTTACTAGTCTTAGAATATATTGTAGTATGTTCCTCAGTGAATAAGACAATCTTTTTTCCTGGAAGAAATAATTCGCATGTTACACAATTAAACACCTGCAATAGCCTCTTAAAATCTCCTCATACCTGGCTACTCACAGCTACCCTCCCCCACTCCCCAACACACACACACAGTTATGTTATGTATAACTAAATTTCTCACACTCGAAAAATGGCCAATTTACATTTCTTGCTGATGTTACATTATCCTATTACCTTGTTCCTGCACCTGCTCTGTACAAACACAATTGTGATTCTGTCCTAATTGCCAATTATCATTAGCGGACTGTAGTTTTTTGTTAAATAGCCCTGAGAAGCTCACAGTAGATACAGTATTAGCCCTGAAAGGATAACATCAGTATCAACTGCAGTCCATTTGCAAGACTGAAAGGGCAGGCATCTGCCAATATAGATGTCAGATAGGAACCTATGAGTCCTATTTTTACAACCTTGTTCTCTACCACCAGCAGCTCTGCTCTGCATGGTAGGCAAGGTTTCTGTGTCCTGTGCCTGTAGTCTGATAACCTTTCTTGGTTGTGTTTCATAATGCCATATGCTTCTGGTCTAAAATAGTGCTGAGGGTCCTATGAAAACAAAAACCAAAAAACTATTTTCCAGCTCACTGCATGTCAGTGGGATGGTTGGAGAAAGAAAGGTGTGCTTTTCTGTTAAACATGTTTTGGATCAAATGAAATGCTAATTGCCTAACCTGTGAAATTTGTTTAATCCTATTGAGCTTCTGTCTCCTGAAACATAAAATGGAAATAATAATTTCATCTTGTGGTGTCGGTGTGATGACTAAATAAGGTGATATATAATATATAAATAACATACACACATGCTCATATGTCATTGTTGTATTAGTCTTGGTGGGATAGATTAATCAATCGTCAGTAAAAATAACACCAAAATTTTAATAGCTTAAAACAATATACTATATGGCCCTTATGGGTCAGCAGGAAGGTTCGACTCACTCCAGAACCCAAAAGGAAGCAGCAGCCACTATCTTGAACTTCAGCTTGTCACTCCTGGGTCAGAAATGGTCACCTGGTTCCACCACCCTTAAGAGGATCTAGATGAACAAATTGCAATCCTATCATTGACTTGAAGATATTGAACCAGAAATATCTGAAGAATAATATTAATGCTTATAATATTTGTCTTTCAAAATGAAATTATATTTACAGTCAGTTCTCTGAATGTTGATTTTCTCATTAACAATACATTGTGAAATCCTTCTAAGCTTAGGTGTTTACATGTAACTCATTATTTTTAGTGGTATCATGCTATAAACATACCATAATTCATGTAGCCATTTCTTTATTGATGGACTTTATTTTATTTTATTGCAATATAATAACAGCTAATAACACCTTTATGTTCTGGTGCTTTATTTTTATAAAATAAATCCTGAAGTGTCTAAAGCTACCAAACTTAACCATTTTAAAAAAGAAAACATAAGGCTATGTTTATAAGGCAATAAATCTCATTTAAAATGGAATTGTATAATTTGGAGCAAAACATAAAGAAACTAAATACATCAGAACAATAGACTTCTCATTTACTAACCTTTAACAATTTTCAATCTCTACCTAATTGTCCTATATTTTTCCCTGGGTATAAACAGAAATGCTAATTCCAAATTTTTAAATTTAGAATAAATGCCTCTTTTGGATGTTGGCAATACAGACTTTAAAAATGCCTGACATAATAAAACCTTGCAGAAATGTCCTACCAAACCTCATCTTCTTTCCATCATAGGCACAAAAATTATATTTACCCTGACAGCATGGCCCGTTATGGAGAAGATCCTCTTATTTGGACTTAGGAACTAGACCACTTCTTCTTTGCAATGCAGAAAGAGAAAGAAACATTTCCAAAATAACACCGAAGTTGAGAAACTACAGGAGTTTACTCCTAACAGTTTTCCCTCAATCACAGCTTTCTCCACCTGTTTTTTCTAAATCATCTTCCAATCATCTCTTCTCATCAGGTTGCTATCTGCTAAGTGTTTGAAAAACAATTTGCACAGAGCAATCTCTTAGTAAGCAAAATCATCACATGCTAGAAGTAAAATTGCTTTCTACTCAAAGTTTTAGGAGAAACAAAGCAAACCCCTAGCAGAAACAAAACAACAAAAACAAAAAATAATCAAAAAACCCCACACAAAGTTGTTCACATTATTAAGATGTCTCAACTATATTTTTAAGAACTCAAATTCTAAAAAGAGATATGAAATGCTTTCTTTGAAACTACTGCCCACCAACCTCTCTCTGAAACTTATACCACAAACTTGTCAGGAAAGATTAAGCTAAATCCAAAAGAAGTTTTGCTATAGGCTCCAAAACAGTTTGAAGAAAAACACTGTGGTAGAAAGACTTTCTTTTAGGAGAGTAAAAGCTTACCAATTGTGGCGTTGCTCTCTAAACTTCATCTGCGGGAGTGACATTCAAAATACGTAATAAGTAGACTTGCGAGAGTCAGAATGGATACACAACCTATTAGAACAGATGCCAGCCACAAACCATCTATATAGCTGTACCAGTGTGCAGGGACCAAATATGAGCTCTACTTATATACATCACCGAATTGCCTGAAAAATTTTCACTGGCCTCCCACAGCAAGCTCTGCTCATGTCTCCTTGCTCAGAATATAAATGCATTATACTAAATATTAAAAAAAAAAAGTCTGAATGCTGTATCTCCATCTCAATGACAGTCTACTCCCATTCCATTCCATACTTCCATTCCAGCATCTACAAAAAACAAAACAAAAACAGCACACACTATTAGCATATGAGAATGCAATGGATCTTTGTACATTGATTTTGTATCCTACAGCTTTACTAAGAAGAAATACAAGTGGCCAACAGACATATTAAAAGATGCTCAACTTTACTAGCTATTAAGGAAATGCAAAACCACAATGAGATACCACCACCTTACACTTGTTAGAATAGCTATTTTCAACAGGACAAGTAGTCACAAGTGTTTGAGAGGTTGTGGGAGAAAAGGAACCCTCATACACTGCTGGTGGGAAGATAAATTTGTACAGCCACTGTGGAAAGCAGGAGGTTCCTCAAAAAATTAAGAATGGAATTACTGTATGACCCAACAATCTGGCTTCTGGGTATCTACTCCCCAAACTTGAAAACACTTATCCATAAAGATATATACATTCTGATGTTCATTGCAGCATTATTCATGGTACCTAAGACATAGAAACAACCGTAGTGTCCTTTGATAGATAATTGGATAAATAAGTTGTGGTACATACATACAATGGAATATTTATTACTCAGCCATAAAAAGAAATAAAATACTGCCATTTGCAACAACATGGATGGATCTTGAGATGATCATGCTAAGCAAAATAAGTCAGAAAAAGGTTGAAAATCATAATTTCACTCATGTGTGGGATATAAAACTGAAAGCAACAAATGAACAAGACAAACAAAAAAAAATCTTATAGCTACAGACAACAGTTTAGTGGTTACCAGAGGGAAAGCGGGGAGAGGGGAGATAGATAAGAGTAAAGGGGGCAGGCATGTGGCGAAGGAAGATTTTACTTTGGGGCGTGAACACACAATGCATTATACAGATGATGTATTATTGAACTTTACACTTGAAAACCTGTATAATTTTATTAAACAGTGTCACCCCAACAAATTAAAAAAAAAAAAAAGACAGCACACACGTGTAGCAACAGTGTGGCACAGTTCTGTGTTTGTGAAACATTTGGAAGTACTTTATAACCCTGTTCTTATAATTGTGCTTTGTAGATTAGCTTACAGTTCTGGTTTTACCATATGACACATTTAGATCAAACTTAGAAAAAAAATTAGACATTACTCTTTTACTAGAAATATAACATACAGTTAGGATTTAGGGAGTATGTTCATTTTCTAAGGCTGCAGTAACAAATTACCACAAAGTTAGTGACTTAGAACAACAAATATTTGTCCTCTTGCTGTTCTGGAAGAAAGAAGTCCAAATTCAAGGTGTTGGCAGGGCCGAGATCCCTCCAGAGGCTCTTGGGGAGATTCCGTTCCTTGCCTTCTTCCAGTTTCTGGTGACTGCTGGCATTCCTGTCCCTGCATCGCTCCAGCCTCCGCCTCCATCTTCACATTGCCTTCTCCTCTCCTGTCTTCTCCTCTCTGTCTCTCTTTTGTGCGTCTTTTATAAGGACACTTACCATTGGACTTAGGGCCCATCCAGATAGTCCAGGGTGCTCTCCTCATGAGAATATTCTTAACTTAATTACATTTGCAGGGAACTTTTTCTTAAAGTCATATTCACATGTTTCAGAGATTTGACATGGGGGAGGGTAGGAGGGGGCACTATTCAACCACAAAGAGGATAGGAATAAGGAAGGAGACAGACAGAAGCAGGAAGGAAATTTAATGGATAACTTGAGTTTAAATTAAAAAAAAAAAGAATATTAAGGAAGAAAAAAATCTTTTAATCTTTTCTTACATCAAATATGTGTGATATTTATTTAAGTATACCTCTTTTAGTGGTTCTACTGCTTTCCCTTGTATTGACATTAATATTTTGTATGTCTACTATCTTTTTTGTGAGAGTTAAAGCACTGTATGAGCATTTCCAAATTTCTACCCTTACCAACTGTTGAACATTTGAAGTAGGGTAGAGCATAGACAAGCAGAAAGCAGAACTTAATCTTAGTTCCGAATTAATCGCACGCCGTTTCCCACATTCAGACTTGGGGGGTTTCAAAGTCTGCGGTTGTCTTCCCATCACCATTGCAGTGGTGTCTTCTGGAAAGCTCACCTTTCGTCACTGCCTTACTGAGGGTAAAGGCCCTGCCAGCCTAATGACCATCTTTGACCACCCTACCCTGAACTCCTTCTAGCCTAAGAGTACGGATCCTCCCCCACACAGCCACACAGCCGCCACGACCACCACCCCTCCCCACCACCTGCTTCAAGTCAACTTTCCCTGTGAACTCATCCTTCATCGACTCCATCTCTTCCACATTAGTCACTGAGAACTCCCTTTACACATGGCTCCCATTCAAATATTAAATGCATACTTTGCCACGGCTGCTCCTAGTTACAAATTTACACATGTGTTTTCAGCCGGGTGTGTTTAGTTATTCTTGTATGTCCTTTCATTGAGTGCATCCTCTCTCCTATTAAATTTTATTTTAAGCTCTGTGAGATCAGCGATTCTATCTGTTATTTACTTCGGAACCAAAATGTTCATTCCATTAGTAGGCACTTAATTCTATGGTTGTTCTGATTGCTAGGGGATACTTCTCAAACCTTAATGTGACTACAGGTCACCTGGAGGTCTTGTTAAAATGCAAATTCTGGAGTAGAGCTTTAGATACTATATTTCTCCCAAACTCCCATGAAACCAGGATCTTCTGGTCTGTGGGATCACATTTTGAGTAGCAAGGTCTTAGGGCCCTGCAAGTTAAGTATATACTAAAGGGGAGGGGGTGAAAATGAGATTGCCATGCAGCTAGGTGACACTGAAAGTGTTTCCAGGGAACTCTCTCCCATTTAGACCATCAGGGTAAAAATTCCATGAAAGCTACACAGGCCCTGTGTCGTAAGTGATAGAATGTTCTGGACATTCTTCCTTGAAAGAAAGTATTTCTCTACTTCCTTTTAAAATGGAAAAAAGAGTCCCACAGTATTTGTTTTTCTAAAATAGTCAATTTCTAGAATAATCGATCCCTTCCACTATCAATGCAGGGAGATGATTGACTACCGCAGCAACAGAGCTGAGCAGTAATACTGGGGTCATAATTAAATATAGGTTATCTTATGTAATGAGACAGACTCTGTATGAGACATCTCTTGGCATTGAGAATTATAAGGACGTTATAGTAATGGGCAGCAGAAGAAGGCTTCACTGAGGTAGTGTATAGGCACAGTGTCAAAAAAAAAATGTCAGATATGTGTGCATATCTGCCCTGCTGCTTGCTGAGAGTCAGAGGAAAGAAAATGCTGGAAGCCAGCAGTCACAGCCATCATCTTTCAAACCGCTGCTAGCATTAAAGTATATTCATTCTATCCAGATCCCCTCCCCCACCCACCTGCCGTTGTAACAATAGGAGATAAGCCTTCTCAGCTTCAGAATTCAGCCCGCAACTCTAAAATTCATACATCTTCCAAGAGTAGCATTGTCAAATAGACTTTTCAGCAATGCTTGAAATGTTTTACCATTTGCCCTCTCTAATACAGTAGCCATTAGGCACATGTGGCTAGGAAATATTATATTGGACAGCACAGTTAGAAGCTGCAAACTCAAGGAAGACAGTGTAGGAAGATGGATGACCTAACAAAGCTCTCTGAAGGTACACCTTAATCTTTTTATAGACCTAACAAGAATAAAGAGCTCCCACAATTATGGGGCATCACTTTTATTATTTGAGCCTACGCTGCTGGTCATATCAGTGTTCTCTACGCTACAACGCCTCTTGGCCAATTAAGATACAGACACTCAGACGCCTTAGGTCTGGTTAAGTATTCAGTGAGGGAATAAGAGGTTGCTGCAGGCTCAGTTATTTTAATAAGACCATATGGGGTTTATGCAGGTCCAATATTCTGACCTGCAGGGCACAAAGTAAAGTAGACAAGGCATGCAATTTAAAAAATTCATTTAAGAAAAGATGCAATTTTTTTTCTTTTCAGAAGGAAGTTAAGAGGTGACACGGTTTTGGGGAAAGTCCTGAGGATTAGAAAAGGAGAATAATAGATGTTTTTCTATAGTACAGCACATTCCATACATTCCATTCCATCAGCATAACAAATGGGTCTTTTGCTTTCTCTAAGATAAGGCTTATAATTAGTCAAAGACTGACCTACTGACGTGAATCTGACATGAGAAGATACAGTGAGATTAACCTGTGGCTGATTTGGCTGGCAATCCTGGTGAGAAGGGAGGTGTCCCGGAGGCCCTGGCGGACACCAGGAGAGACTTGCTTGTGATCTAATTAAAAAGAGCACAACTTCAACACTTGAATTCCACTTTAGTCCCTGACATGTCCTTCTAAAGCAGACTATGGCACCTGGAAAACTGACATTCCTAACTACAAAACAAAAATGAAACTCTAAATGTGCTGATTTGGGCAGAACGTTTTGCAGATGAGTATAAATGATGGACTGGTAGAATCGAAATGATCAAAAGCATATTATAATATCCTTGGTGGACTGTCGACCCTTTTACCTGTGAAGTGAGCTGTACATGTAGAAATTGCCCTGTTGGAGGAAAGACTAGCAGTGACCTGCCTTTTGTGGAAGTGTCAGTCACAGGGTGTTATGAAATTAACTTTGAGGAAGTTTCTGAAAAATCTAGCAGTGATAGTACATCCTTTAACTGACACTATTTCAGTAGGCCGAAGCAGGGCAGGAGTTGTTGATCCCAGGGAGTGGGTGTGATGGGAAGGCAGAGACTTAGTCAGACATACCTGGCTGCAAACAACTGTTTCCTTCCTTATGCTTTGCATCAAAATCACTGGAAAGCTTGTTAAAGGTACAGGTTGCTAGACACTACACTGACCTACTAAACCAAAATTTCAGGGCTAGAGGGCCCCAAAGTGTCTTTCTTTAAACAAGCACCCATGGCAATTGTTATATGAGGCTTTTCTAAACCTTAGTGTCTAAAAGGTGATGTGGGATTCACAATATGAGTCAGGATCATGGTATAGACATAGTGTGTGTGCGTGTGCATGTGTGTATGTATGTTTTTTTTAAAAAATGCGAACAAAAAAGTCTCAATAACCTGTGCCTGTTATTACTATTGAACCATGGATGTCACTTCCTTGCTAAGCCTTGTTCACTGTGCTAAAACAGCTGGGGAATGAATCTTCAGCCAGATTAGCTGGGATCCCAAAGTTGCAAGCTGTTGTTTCTAAGTGTTGATAAAAAACAGTCATTTCTGTTCCCTTTTACTCAAAGTTTCAGCACAGTGGCGATAGGCCCTCTTCAGGTTGGGGAATTTCTATTGAGGGTGAAAACATCAATTATGTTGTAACACATTGTAGGCTCCACTGAAAGTCAAGGGCTGTGGGTTGGACCTACCAGAGAATGTCATTCGTTTTGGCCCAAGAGAGGCGTTCGCACCCCGAGGGCTCCCAGCGCAGCTGCCTTCGTGTGGTACGTCCTGCTTTCACAAGGCAGCGTGAGGCTGGAAATAAGGGGGAGGGGAGGCTGGCGTTCTGCCCTGGAGCTCCAGAGAGAGTGAAGGTAGCTGCAAAACCTGCAGGCTCCAATTGCTGGTGCTGAGGTTTACGGAGGGGTGGGGCTGTCAGGGGAGGATGTGCACGTGAGGCCGCTAGTGAGGTGGGAGTGGGCTAGCTCAGGTAGGACCGCGGAATGCCTTCAGGAGACCCTCCTTCAGCCACGGGATATGTGTTAGCTTGGGCAGCGAGGTCAGCGGGGTCAGGACCCTTCCGCGCCTTCCTCTGAACGCCCTGTCTTGGTCGCGTTGCTGTAGAGACGCGAGTGCGGGGCGGGGCGGGGGCATGCTGGCCAGGCGACGGGGCGCGAGTAGCAGCGCTCGGGGGCCGGAGCAGCGCCCGGCCGGGGGCGTCCGGGGGCCGGATGGCGGAGCCTACGCGCGCCGCGGAGCCGAGGAGGTTTGCGCTCCCCTCACCGCGCTGCAGGGAAGGCGCAGTGCCAGGCGCGAGCGCCCAGAGACCCAAAAAGAAAGCTTTTTATTTGCTGAGGATGAAGCCCCTGAAGGAACCCGCCCCCAACAACAACAACGTGTCCTTTGTGATCCATTGTCAACTGGGCAAGGAGATCAAACACATTTGCAGCAACTGCAGTCGGGGGGAGGACGCCCGGGACGGTGAGTGCCGGGGCCCGTCGGGGAGGCGGTGAGAGAGGGAGGCGGGGAGGTGGCTCCGCTGGTCCCCAGTTTGCGGGCACCGCGGGCGTCTGCTGCCTGGAGAACTGCGGGAATGTCAGCGCTCTACCCAAGCGTGACACCCACCCGCCCGGCACTTTGCAGAGTGCTGCCCAGAGCCAAACCCCGACTGCATCCGTGCTTATACCATATATCCCAAAATGAGAGGTTTGAAACAATTAAACGGGACAACTCTGACATTTTCTCTTGGGAAGGTGGGGTTTTCTGAGCTTTGTCACTGGCAACATTATTAGCTTTAAAAAGATTATTGCGCCTGCTTTCTTAGCTTTCTGGGCTTCTTAGCTCTTCTCCCATCCTTGCCTTATGATAAGATATAGCCTTTGCTGGGCTGCGTTACAGATATGGGCTGCGTTCGGGTGGGTTCACTTTGGAGAGATGGTTTGGCCTTGGCTACAGAGCCCAGCGTCCTGGGGACTTGTAGAGTTGTTGAATGATGGCTGTTTGGAATATAACATAGCTGTGATTTTTGGAGTGCCGCGGCTGGCCCCTCTTGGAATGATGCCTAAAGGTCAAAATGTGGGAGATGGGGAAGGGGACATGCAGCAGGTTCTTCCGTGGGTGTCCAAGCCTAAGAACTCCCCAAACCCTATCTGAAATGGGGCGGTGAAAGGGTGCTGCACTGCCAGAGACTCTGGGCAGAAGGAGCCAAGAAAGGACAGTTCTGCGTGGACCCGGCAGAAGACTCTGCAGATGTGGACGCGCCTGTGTGGCGGTGCATTTCATAGGAGCCTCCGGGCGGTTCCGAAGCAGTTCGCCAAGAAGACTCAGGAGAGCCACAGAAGGTCGCGGAAAAGTTTTAGGCAGCAGATTTTGCAGAGAAGGCATTAGCTACTGGCCAGCCTGCAGCTCATCGCCTCGCATGACGCTCGCACCTGCTAGGGCAGGCAGATTTTTCCATCAGCCAGGCGGGTTCGCTTGTTCCCTTTGGAAGAACAAATAACACTTAGGATCCCTCGCGTTCATTGTTGGTCTCTGAAGTGCAGAGTAATGAAGTGGCTGTTGCTTGGCTAATGTCTTTTCAAAATTAGCGTCCTGCTAGTATAATTATACTTTTTTCTTTTTTCTTTTTTTTAGTAAATTGCTTGAGAGGCTGTGTAGGATAGTACTAGCCATCTAAGAAAAAAAACTGTGGCCTTACTGGAGGAAGGCAGGCTTACATGAAACACACCAGCGCGGCTCCTGTTAGGTTTAGGGGAGGATATCCGTTTATGAGAAGCACACACTTACTGACATGTGTTTTGTCCTTTAGTTACGGTATAAACTGATGACACCTATGGAATATAAATGGATTAATGGAATGGTCCAAAGCTAGAAATTCACTGTATAATATAATAGAGCATGAGATGCAGGCTAAAATATTTATTAAATGAATCACTCTGTTGACTGAATTGTTTCCCACATGGGCTGCTTCCACAACCTTAGGAGTTTATTTAAATTAGAATCTCTGGATGTTGCTACAATAAGGGTCTATGTCTATACTCATGGACATGTGCTTACATATTTAATTATGAACACGATCACTGGTAAACATATTGGTGTACACTGTCAGTGGAGGTAGGCATATGTTTTAGCCTACAGCACATATTTCTTCTTGCAACATGCATCATTTGTATAACTCTGATACTCCAGAATATACCATACCTACACCTATGGATGTTCAGATATCATCTGATATGACTACAGTATTTAATTTCAAAGGGTTCTTATAGAGGAGGTCTCATGTCGTGGTTCCTAATTTTTTGCCTAACCCCATACTGTGAATCCTGCCTTCCTAATGTATAGTATATTCATTTAGTCACTGAAATAGAATGAGGTCAGTTTAACCTTTCTGCTTTTGTATCAGAGCCCAAAGCAGCAGTGCCCACTGTAAAAGGAAAGGAAGTTCAAATAAATTTCGCTTCCTGCTAGGACTGACCTTGTCTGATAGTTTGTCATGGGTGGATACTTTGTTAGATAAGTTCTCTAGGAAGCTGTTTTCAATGTAAATCATCTTTTCTGTATATCAGGAGAGCCTTCTATTTTAAAAGAAATGTAATAAAGAGTGTAGTAATGCAAACAGGTTTGGTAAGGCATCATAGAAAAGCATGTTTTTGTTTGTTTGTTTGTTTGTTTGTTTGTTTGTGGTGGGGCATACCTGCATTGTGTCCAGCACCATAAATGTGTTTGGCTCTTCATTTGGCACCGAGGAGGCCATCAAATGGCAATTGGTGAAAATTCTTGGTCCAGCAGGAAAGCCCTCACTTGAAATTTTACATAAGCAAAATTAACAAAGTTCCTCTCATTCTTAATATCTTTGTCTATAAAGTGGCAATTATTTTAAAACATTTAAAGCATATAGTAATAACTTTTAGTTTTAAAACAACCTATAAATAAAAGTATTTAGCGCATATAGAATAAACTTTAAAAGAAAAAAAAAAAACATTCCTGACTGTTAGGGCAGAAATAAAAAGTGAAATTACATTTTAGCAATTGCCTTTTTACTTGAGTGTTTAAAAAAATATAATTCCTGGTATTGACTAGTATTAGAGATGCTTTGCTGACCTTACTTTAAGTAATTTTCTATTTAAAAAAATCTTAGAATACAGTTCATCCATAATGGCCAAAGATAGTTTGTGTTTCCTTTATCTTTACTGTTTTGGTTCAATACTGAAGCTGTTTTCAAATGAGGAAACAAGCTTATACAATACTTCAATGCTAAAAGCCACAGAGCAGGACAGGGTAGAACTTATCTGTCTTCAAAACCAAAGTGCTTTCTATCATGCCATCAAGTTGATTTTTTTAAAATGCACCTACTCTGAATATAGAAAATTGTGTGTATATGCATGTGTGTTCTATACATGTACAGTCTTGATAACCCAGATTTATTAGAACATGGAGTTAAAATGAATTGTAGAATTTCCTAGAACATTTAATTTTTTAAATCTGCCTTACCTACAGATTGAGAACTAACATTGGTAGGAGCAGAAGAGGAGAATTTTTAGCTAAGTAGATTAGAAGTTATGTACATTGTATAGCTACAAGAGACATGGGTAAATCATCACTAAACACATCGGACATCAATAGGAGGATATAATTCAATTTACAAATAGATAAAAATCAACTTAAGGGAGAAATCTATTCCATAAGTTAAGGTATTTCTGTACATAATTGCATACATATTTTCTATTGCCATTTAAAAGCCTTTGAGTCTATTAATGGTGACAAATTAACATAGGAATTATAGCATCATTAATAATTACATATTAAGATGTAATCTTAATAAAAATAAAACATTTTAACAGTTTTAAAACAGTTTTTAGAAATGTTTTGAAGTCTTATACTGGCATACTTAAAAAGTGATCAAATGATAAATAAATTTAGAAACAAGACATTGATCTCAACTATTACTCAGTGCTGTTTTACATGTAATTCATAAATATTTCATGTCTCTAACTAAATATGATTTCTGTTCTTCAAACATTCATATACAAATTTACTAATCTATTGACCCACTAAATATATTTCCAAATTTCATTTTAGGAATTAGAAATATTTAATATGTTTTCTAATGAATTCCAACTTTCGAAAGAACAATTTGTCATAATACTTCTCTGTTACTCTGACTGTGCAGTTTGTCAGCACAACAGCCTTTTAGAAGAGAATGCTTTATGGGTTTCTGTGGGTCAAATCTCTCATTTTGCAGATAAGAAAATTGAGGTGCATAAAGATTAGGTGAGCAATCCTCCAAGATCCAACTACCATTTGGTGTCATGGCTGCTCACAGAAGCTGTCCCTTGATCAAGGAAGCAGTTTCTAGTAGCGGCCCAGAGCTGGATCCTGGAGCCTCACTGGCTGTTTTCAAATAATGGCTTGTCCACTTGCTATCTGAGTGACTTTAGGACACCACTGCATTATGTACTGCATGGAGTTGTGAGGATTAAATGAGATCATTGGTACAAAGCACTTAGCCTGGGAAGAAGTGCTGGAGAAATATTAGCTATGATTTCTATCATTTGTATTGTTCTCGCCAAGATCAATTTTGTCTTAGTAGTTTCCTCCCTGCTCGGTCCCTTCTGTAGTTAAACGTCCTTGGATTGGATTCAAGGTGAGAGCACCCAATTCTACTCTATATTTAGCAGTTAAAATATGTATTTTTAGGAAGGCAAGTGAAGTAAAAGTGAGCCTGGGGAAGAGTCCCTTCAACATTGCATGAGTCAAATGCATTTTTTGTTGTTTTAAAATTTTAACAATCATGACTTTCTAGGTAAAAGGACTCATATATCAACCTTTACAATGACTAAGCGTTTTTTGGTCAGTTGAGTAGTCAAAAAAAAAAAAAAGATAAGGTGAGATCCAGTTGTTTCTTGGGGAGGAAGAGCAAAGGTATATATAGCCGAAGGAAGCAGTTAATGGAGTCTTTTATTGACAGGGGCCTGATGAGTATGATTCAGTGTCAAATGGATGGTATGGAGGACTTAGCCAGAAGCAAAGGTAGAGGCAGGAAACTGCTTTCTTAAAATCAGGAGAACCCACTCAAAGCTTGAACTTGGGCAGGGTCTAGAAATTCTGTAGAACCCTGAAAAAAAAGGCACTTGCTCAGAGAAGAGAAGAAGGGCTTAGCAGAATGTTAGGAAGGGGTGTACACAGCAGGGAGATTCTAAGGAAGTTGTCCACAATTTTATTAAATCATCGTGTACTCAAACAACTGAATTATTGATTGAATCTCTTACTTTTGTTTGTAAAATTGGCAGCTTATATGTGCAGAGTCCTCTTAAAACTTAAGGGTAGATAGCAAGAGGTACAAATAATCAGTCATTGCCTTTGAAGAGTTTGAATTTTAGTTAGAGTAGCAGGAAAGTAAACTGCTAAACTTTTGAAGGAAACTGTTAACAGTGTGAGTAAGGCAGGAGGGCTTTCCAGAGAAGGTGATATTTGGATTAGGACCTGATTAAAGAGTTTTCCCAGATAAAGAAGGAAGGACATTTCAGTAAGGGAAAAAACATACACAGATGATTTGAACTGTAAAAGCATGGCTTGTTTGGGAAAGGGGAGAAGTTCAGCAGGTAGAATTTGTGAAACATGGGAGAAAATGACATGACTTAGTCTGGAACATATATAATTTATCCTTTTTTCCAGCAATATATTTGTGAAGCATTTTTTATGTGCCATGTTAAGCACTAGGAATACAAAAATCAATAAGCTAGTATGCTCTTTGCTCTCAAAGACCTCATACTGTAGTACAGGGAGATAGACAATTAGACAAACACATATAAAGAAGTTTTAAGTGTTTTAGAAAGAAAAGTGTTGTTTTAGAGACAAAGAGTAGAGAGAATGTTTGGTCCCATCTTGGGCAAGACAGAGGTCAGGAAAATACTGGGACAATTTATTAAAGTTCAGATTTCATCCAGTAAATACTAAAGGTAGCACAGGAGTTTTAAAGCAGAGGTGGTGTGATCAATTTATCTAAAAAAAATATATATATATGTATATACACACACACACATATGTATATACATATATATTATCGAAAATTGTGCACATATACAAAAGTAGACAGAATAGGGTAATGAACTCCTATAGATTCATCACCCTTATCCCTCTACTCCTGTATTGTGTTGAAGCAGACTTGAGTGGGTTTTTGTGATAGTGTTTGGGCTGGCAGTACCTAGGCAGGTACCAGGCAAGAGAAAGGGCTTGGATACCACAGCCCAAAAAATAATGTTTTAACCTTGAGCAGTAAGTGTCAAAAGACCAGGATTCTTCTATTCTGTTACAGACCCATACAAAAGCCCAGCAACACTTTCAAGCACCAGCAATTCAGAGTGAGTTTGCCTCACTAACTTTGAAATCCTATGTAATTTTATTAATAATTTCTCCTTCTGTTCTAATATCTTTTCTGATATTTTACAGACAACATCTGTAAATATTCACTTAGTTTAGGAGAAGAAATGTCAAAAATATTTATAAAATCTATAGCTTAAAATATACCTATATGTCTAAAGGACATTAAAAGATTAATAGAATATATATATTAAATATATATATTAATAGAATATATATTAAATATATATATATTTTAAAAAACATTATTGGGAGGGGAGAGATCAATACTTGTTTGCAAGCTCCAAAAATTCATTTCTACAGTTTGCTAATTAATATGAATGGTAAGAACTTTGTGGACTCCAGCAAGAGTTTAAAGTTATGAGATGTATCTGAAAGGAGGGGATGTGATAAGTCAATTAGGACTTGCCTTTGATGGCTCCAAGATCTATGCCAAGTAGACATTTGTGGTGAAAACAATGAGATGTAGGGGAACCTGTTGAAGGCAAGAAAGTGAGGGACAGAAGGAAAGCACTTCCTTTCAACCTGAAGCTTGATAAGGAAGAAAAGAAAAGGCCAAAGAGGCAAAACTTACAAAGCTCTGGGTAAGAGAACCAGGAGCTAAAAAAGAATCCAGTGTTTGGATTGGAAAAGAAGAAATGGATAGTAGAGGTTTTCTGCCTGGGGAACAATTAACCAGAATGTTAGCAGTAGACCACATGAAAGAAATAATGTGATGGTTGCTTTTACATTGGTACCATTTCTATGTCCAAGGCCTGAGAAAGGATAGAACTTGGTCATTCATTTATTCACATAACAACCATTGATGCTATAGTGAACTTGATGTGGAAATAGAGAGATAAAGGATGAGTTCCTGTCCTTAGAGAAACTTGCAATCTAGTGAGGTAGTCCTTCCTTATCTGTGGTTTCAATTACACATGGTCAGCCATGGTCCAAAAATATTAAATGGAAAATTCAGAAATAAACAATTCATAAGTTTCAAACTGCATGCCATTCTGAGTAGCATGATGAAATCTCATTCCCTCTTTCTCCATCCCCCTGAGATGTGAGTCATCCTTTGTCCACCGTATCCACACTGTGTATGCTCCCTTTCTGTTAGTTACTTAGTAGCTGTCTTGGTTATTAGATCCATTATCAGAGAGAGGAAGAAAGAGACAGACAGACAGACACAGATCACATTCACATAACTTTTATTACAATATATTATTATTGTTAATTTCTTACTGTGCCTAATTTATAAATTAAACTTTATCATAGGTATGTATGTCTAGGAAAAAGATAGTGTATATAGGGTTTGGTAGTCTTGGAATGTATTCCCCATGGAAAAAGAGGGGCTACTGTATAGAAGGCTCAAGATGCTGGGGACACATAGGTGTCTTTGAGAGAGAAGGCCAGGGCAGTCATATGGGAGGATGATGCATCTGAGCTAAACTGTGATGGAAGAATAGGACTGGGTTGTCAAAGATGCCTGAAGAAAAGAGCTGGAAGACCAAGAGCATGTGCAGAGAAAGGTTAGCAGGGCCCGAGAAGGGCATCAATGTAAACTATGCAAGGCAAGGGTCTCTCTTGTCTTTCCACTTCACTGCTATGATTTCAGTGTCTAGAACAGTGCACAGCTATTAGAAACTTAAAAATGGGTTCAAATGTGAATATACACATTAATTTATTAACTATTGATCTGTTTAGTAAATATATATCCATTTATTAAAGTGACTACAAGGACAGCAGTTTGATATGACCGGGGTAGAACATATAGGCTTGGGAATGATGAAAATGGAGCCTGGAGAAATGGGTAGAGGTTGATCTTGAAGGGCCTTAGATACTATGCTAAGGAATTGGGACTTGCTCCAATGAATCTATGAGGGTATACAAGATTCCTCAGAGGGTTTTTTCAAGTAGCTTAAAATTTTTATTTTCTATTTATTTATTGTTTTTGCTTTTCAATTTCAGCTTTGTTGGGACATAATTGACAAAATAATAGATTGTAAGATATATGGAGTATGCATTGTGGTGATTCAATCTACCTATCATTGCGAAGGGAATTCCCTCATCTAGTTAATTAACAGATCCATCACTTCTAATATTTACCATTTTTGTGTGTGAGAGAGAACATTTAAGTTCTGTTATCTTAGCAGATTTCAATAATACAACATCAACTACAGTCATGATGTTTTATGTTAGGTCCTTAGACCTTATTCATCTTTTAGCTGAAAGTTTGTGCACTTTTACTAACCTCTCCCTATTTTTACCACCCCCCTCGACAACCACTTTTCTACTCTGTTTCGATAAGTTTGATCTTTTTTTTTTTTTTTTTTTTTTTTTTTTTTTTTTTTTTTACGATTCCATGTATAAGTGATACCATGCAGTATTTTTGTTTGTTTTTTTGGTATGGCTTATTTCACTTAGTATAATGCCCTCAGGCGGGGCCCATCCATGTTGTTGCAAATGGCAGGATTTCCTTCCTTCTCTTGGCTGAATAATATGTGCGTGTGTGTGTGTGTGTGTGTGTGTGTGTGTGTGTGTGTGATCTTCTTTATCCATTCCTCCATTTATGGACACTTAGGTTGTTTCCGTGTCTTGGCTATTGTGGATAATGCTGCAATGGACAGAGAGGAGTACAAGTATCTCTTCAATATCATGTTTTCATTTCCTTTGGATATATACCCAGAAGAGGGATTTTTAGCATCATATGGTAATTTTTAATCTTAATTTTTTGAGGAATCTCCATACTATTTTCCAATTTACATTCCTACCAGCAGTGCACAAGTGTTCGCTTTTCTCCACATCCTCATTATTTCTTATCTTTTTGATAATAGTTATTCTAATTGGTGTGAGATACCTTGTTGTGGTTTTGATTTGCATTTGCCTGACAATTACTGATGTTGAGCACCTTTTCATGTACTTAACGAGCAATCTAGATGTCTTCTTTGGATAAATATCTATTCAGTTCCTCTGTACATTTTAAAATCAGTTGTTTGGTTTTTGCTATTGAGTTGTATGAGTTCTTTGCATATTTAGGATATTAATTCCTTATCAGATATGTAAGCTGAGAAATTGTAACAGAGACCCTCAAAAACTAAAATATTTATGTAAAACTTTATGAAATATTCTCTGGCCCTTATCAAAAATGTTTGCTGACCCTGCACTATGACAAAGTTCTTCTAATTAGAAGCAAATGCTCCTATCTTAGCACCCCTCACCCCGCCCCGTCTCATCTTAGGATTGAAAGGGACCTATCTACCTGTCTGTGTCACTCACCTGAATTGCAGTTTGTCTTTTTAAAAGGCTACTTGGATATTAGCCCCTTATCAGAGGTGTGTTTGCAAATACCTTCCATTTGGTTGGTTGCCGCTTTGTTTTGTTGACAGTTTCTTTTGCTGTGCAGAAGCTTTTTAATTTGATAGAGTCCCATTCATTTATGTTTGCTTCTACCTTCCTTGCCTTTGAGGTCAAATTTATACAATCTTCTCTAAGACTAAGGTCCATGAGTTTAGTACCTATGCTTTCTTCTATACAATTTATTGTTTCCGGTCTTATATTTAAGTCTTTGATCTATTTTTAGTTAATTTTGATGTATAGTGACGGATATAGTCTAGTTTCATTCTTTTGCATGTGGCTTTCAAATTTTTCCAGCACCATCTATCAGAGAGGCTTTCTCTTCTCCATTGTAGTTTTTGGCTCCTTTCGTCGAAAATTATTTGCCCATATATGTGCAGGTTTATTTCTGGGCTCTCAAGAAACCTACATCATTTTATTAACCATTGTCACCCCCAAAATTTTAATTTAAAAAATAGTAAAATAAAATGAGAAAAAAATAAACGTCTACCTGATGACTTAGTATACTCAGAGGGACAGATTTTAAAAGAATGCCAACTTACAAGAAACAACTTGTCTGAATTGGGTGGAGCATCTTTGCTCTCCCCACCCCCACCTTAACATCTATGTGGGCTTCAGGCTGGCACACATGACAAAGGGACTGGATTTGTAATCTCCACCGAAGAGCTAACCATCTTGACTCTGTTATTTTTCCTGCGTGAACTTTAGAACAATCGCCTCTGCTATTTTGGCTCACAGAGTTTTGCCTCCATAGTAATTATTTTGCAACCCACAAAGTAATTATAAAATCAAATAATTATCTTCTGAACAAGCCGTAACCCCAGCAGTGGCTCTTGGGGGAATAAAAGTTCCTGTTCTTTAATTTTCTTGTTTAGGGCTGTACCATTCTGCGGGCCTTGCCCCCTTACCTCAGTTCTTCCCATTATTTCAAGTACAATAGCAATTGGCAATGAAGCACCAGCTTCTTTTGATACAACTTTCTCAAAACTGTAGCACTGCTCCAAGTTTATGAGCAGAAAGACAGAGAAAGAAGCAAGAAAAGTGGAAAGCGAAGCTTGATTTAATTCTTCCGGTAATAGGAAATAAAATTTAAAAAGGGAATAACAGCCTGCCAGACTGCATTTTGGTTGGTTTGAATTATTGAGAGGTACACTGTGGTGAGACCTCCAGATTCTGAAGGTATTCTCAGGAAGAGCTGGCACCAATATTTCCTGGCACAAAGTGAAGATTGAAATCTGCCGCACAGTTAGCCACCATCCATCTCTGACAGGCTGGGCATATACCAGAATTAGGTTATTTCTTGAGAAACTTAAAGTTGGTTTGTGGGTAAGTGTTTATATGACATATGCAACAGATACTATAGATAACTCTTGTTTTTATGTTTGGAAACTATCACTTGTCTCATAAGCCAGTCTCCTCCACCTGATGAAAGGTTGTGTGAAGAAGCAGATCTTGGTGTCAGAGATCATTGTGGATCTGCTATACGTTAAAGAATTGCCCTCTCCAAATTTGAGTAACTCACCTGATTCATGAGTCTGTTTGCTAGCTGACCAAAAAAGTCAAACAAGTCACAGACAAGAGCTCATCATCCCCAAAATGAACACACAATGAACCTTTTGCTTGCCCAATGCCCTAATGTTTTTGTATCCAGAATGAATAGTGTGCTGCAGTCTCCAACTAGCCATGATATGAATTATTTATGCACTATTAAGCAGCCTGTGGTCAGAACACCACTACCCAAAGTAAAACTGGATACAAAAGGAGAGATTTTGATATTTGCAGCTGAATGAGCCCTTTGCAGTGGGAAACAGAGATGCTGAACTACTTACTGTGTCCCTCTTCTCCTTGTCCCAAATCTTAAGAGGTTGAATCACGAATGTAAATGCAGATTTCATGTAGTAAGGCAGTAGAACTATCTTGGGATACCGGGCTAGTGTAGTAGTCATTGGCCTGCATGCCTGGGTTAATTTTTCAAGGTTTTCTAGAAGGCAGAAGAGAGGAGCAGATACAAAAGGGAGCACCCATATTCAAGAAATACAGGTAAAGACAAGAAACATATGACCAAAGAGAAGAGTTATTCTTTGGAAGAAAAAAAACTTAGGAATGTCTTAGAAGGCCAGATAAAAGGGAGATTGCTCTGGTTCCAGCCAGTGTGATGGGCCTGCCCTCACATAGTGCATAGTATCCTAGAGCTTTTCAGAGCCACAGTTTTAAAGTTGTTCTCTACTCTACTCCATTTAGATGAGATCTAATATATTGTAGAATGATTATTGTGGTTCTAAAATATAAACATCAGCTTGTAACAGGCGATATTATACTCTACATTTTAATACTGTGAAGATGACACATCTGGAAGAGCAGCTTGTGACATAAAGAAGGTATAGCCATATACGGTATAGGTATGTGTGTGTGTATGTGGTATGTGTGTGTGTGTGTGTGTGTGTGTGTTAGCGCGCACGTGCACGTGCTTGTATGGTACAACTTAGGATAGAGTTAGTTTTTGGAGAAATATTATATTGGCTGAAGAATTATATTACATCGTATATTAATGAGTAGGAACACATTTATAAACTCAAATTATCTCGATAGGAATGTTTAAGCTTGTGCCAACATTAATAATCACCTCTTAGAGGCAACTGCTTAAAATTAACTTGGATCAGGTCTACAGTCCCTTTTGCTCCCTCCTTGGTATTGCTGGTGGTTCTGAAAGTCACCATTAGATTTACAAGCAAGTGCTGAAGAGCAAACAGGAATGACATTTAGCTTTAAACCATAAGTATGACAGATGGGTCAGTGTGTGTTACTAGCTCAAAAGACATAATTCACCATGAATGAAATGGCACAAATTTGCTTTGAACATATCATAGACTAAATTACAGTAAGATTTAGCTGGAAGGATTTCCACCATGATTTTAGAAAGTAAACACGGCTTATTTTTATTACAAAATCCTAAGAGTACAATTCCTGGCAATGTTTACCAGAGGGAAGGAATTAGCAGCCTCAAGGGGGAAGGTTAGGAAAACAGAGCACCTTCTGGGAATCAGGCACAAACTGGCCCCAGAAAAGTCATTCAGGCCTGGCCTCTGTTTTCTTTCTTGTGAAAGGGGATGAAGGATAGAAGGAGGAGGATCATGCTTGTTTTTCCAGAGGGTCTTGAGAACATTCAGGAGGTATCTGGAACACTTTTAAAAATTAAAAACACAGGGAGGGAGCATGTAAGTCTTTTTCCATCCATGGTGCTGGCTTGTATATTCCAAAAAAGGAAGCGTATCAGTTCCTCATCTTTCCTCATAGTCTCCCGTCTCGTCTCTCCTCTCTGTTCACGGAGATGATTGGTGGAAGAATGGAGGACTAAACAGGCTGCATGCCCAGTAAGACCAGGAAAAGGATAGTCATTTTATCTCAAGGTGAAAGAGCAGAGGATCCCCTGAGTTAGGTGAACAGATGGCAGAATCATTGCTGCTACACTGCTTCTCGCTGTGCGTGTCCTCACCCCCGTAGTCAGCCAAGCCTTTTCAGACTGTTCAGGTCACAGAGCTGTGGTGAGATCTGAAGAGCAATCTCCTGAAAGTTTAACAGAGCCCAAAGTACCTCCGCAGTGGCCATTCTTCCTGTCCAAAAGACAAAAGCTGCACACACTTAAGGAAGGGTGGGTGGGCTGAGGTCCTCTAGGAAGTACAAATCTGCTTCAGAATTCACAGTCCTCTCCTATTCAACTAAATTCATAGATATCACAGAGATTTAAAAATGAACAAATCCGTGACTTAGGGATAGAAGGTGTCACAGTGGGTTAGGGACTAGTCAAGAAGTGGACAGTGGACGGGAAAATGAGTAATTTGCACCTTAACCTTTGGTCTTAATATGTTCCCTTACTTTGCTTCTTAATGAAATTCAGGGTCACAATTTGGTTTTCCTTGAAACACAAAAGTTTAAATTAGCTTTATCGCTTATGAGAAAAATAATAATTTTTTTTGCCTGGTGTCTAAATATGTTGAAGTCAGTACTATTATAACCAATCTAAGGTGATAAGGTGGGAAAGACAAGTTCTTCTGTGACATTTGGAAATACGGTCTGCCCAGATTCCAACAGAGATCAGCAGAAGCACTGTTCCCCCTGCCAAAGGCTTCTGAATTTAAGGGAGGCTGTGTCATGCTTCTCTGCTATTTTGCGTGGCAAGGCAGCTCTGATTACAGTGTGAGAAACTTTATAATTCAAGTTCTAAAGTTCAGGGTTGAGATTTTTGTCAACTTTAATGAGATGTTTTCCAAAACGTGTTCCACATAACACTTGCTGCATTGGATGGTAATAGACGGTATGTGAAAAATTTCAAGATCAAACTTATTTGGAAAACTGAGATAAACAGAGTTAAGTAGATTGTTTCAATCGCTGAGCCCTTGGTATGCCCATGTGCATTGTGCAACTTCAGGAACCAAGTGTATGTACTTCTTTACCCAAATTAATTTTATCACACATAATGCGTCTTTTTTGGAGGAAGGGAGGTGCAAAGCATCACATGTGAAAAACGCCTAGAGGAAAATTAATGTGCTGTTTCAGAATCCTCCACTAGAAAATACTTACTTTATTGATTGAATATGTTTCCCACTTATGAGCAATGTAGGATCACACAGAACAAAGGTATTCATTTATGCATTTTTCTTTCTGACCCAGAAGCCATTCGCACTAAACTTTCCATAGTAACTGAGAATAAATACTTTTAATTTTGCTAAACATATTCAGTGATTTTTGGTTAAAAGAACTATAAATGCAAAATAAACTATTATATTGGTTGTACCTGTGCTTCAATCAATCCAGGGTTCAGGGATGTCCTCTGTGTTCCTGGTCCAGTCTGAATGACAGAAGCATATAGCAGAGCTGGGGCTTCCAGAGACCTTGTGAACGCAATGTGTGAGACATTTTAGCTCAGTGTTTATCAGCCCCAGGACTATTTTCATTTTGGACTGAATAATTCTTTGTTGAGGGGAGGTATCCTGTGCATCACAGGATATTTAGCAGCATCTCTGGCTTCTACTCACTAAATGCCAATAGCATCTTCTGTCTTAAAGTGTGCCTAGAATTTGTTTTAATCAGGTAAGGGGACAAACATGGAGATGGTGCCTTTGAAAAAAGAGTTTGTTTATTATGTACAGTTCCCAAGAAGAGAGGGCACACCATGCCACATAGGGCTGACTACATGGGGAGTACCAGGGTCATTCAGGAGGCAGAAGGGCAAAGGGGGAGCGGGTCGTGCCAGCAGGCAGGTTGTTTACTATCACCAGGAATTAGCTAGTCCTGGGAGGGGCAGTCTCTCAAGGCCCCAGGCCATCCGAGTATCAAAAAATACAGACAATATAAAAAACTGATTAATGCACCTACCTCCCAGTTGTAATAACTAAAAATGTCTCCAGACAGTGCGAATACCCCTGAGGAAGGGGAGCAGAATCACCCCTGAATTAACCACTGGTCAAGAGCCAAAGTGGGTAGTGCCAAATATGAGTGCATTCACCAAAGCAAGAGGTCAGTGTGGTCTGAAGTCCCAAGAGAAGGCTTTGTGTAAGGATTGGCAGAAGTCAGGAAGGAAGACATCCTAAGTGGGAGGATTCACGTGAACACAAACTGGGGAGGGAAGAGTAAGTGTACCGTTTTTCAGATAATGAAAACAATAACAACTCTTATTCACTTACTCTGTAGCAAGCCCTGTGCCAATGATGGGAATTACATACTTAATCTTCCCAAGAGCCCCATGAGACAGGTCTATTTATCTCAGCTCTGAAGAAAAAAGGAAAGTGAGCCTCTGAGGGATTAAGCCACATGGAGTCTCACCGGTAGTGTATATTGGCATTAGAATTTGAAATCGGGTCTCTTTTAATACAAGACAGTGTTAATATGATTAGAAATAATATCAGGTAAGATTAAAGGATGTTAAATTACAGACAGAAGTGTCTGGTTTAAAGAGCTGTGCTACTCAGAATGAGGGCAGATTCTTTAGCAGGTGAGCGACATGGCGAAAATGGTATTTTGGTTCATCTTGCAGTATCAGCTCTGCAGCAGGCACGGGGAATTGGTTGGAGGTGGGCTGGGGTGGCCTGGACTGAGCAAGATCTAATAATTCGGGTGTGATGGCCAGTGTTTGGGTAAGGGTGGAGACAGTAGGGTAGGAGCAGAAAGAGGTGTCAGAAAAATGTTGTCAGACAACAGGAAATAAAAGGATGAAGAAATGAAGAAGAAAAGATTATTCCATTATGTCTAAGACAAAAGAAAAATAGTGATCCCCTCGCACCCACTTCAATGGGAAGGACATAGGTTATAATGGTGAGGCAGGCCAGCTGTGACCTCAGGTGTGGGATCTCAGGAGCATGGTGGAATCTGGACACACTTAAAGATTTGTGTTAGTTCATTTCCATTCCTTATTTTTAATTTTTACTTACTATGAGCCAGTCACTGCACTTGCACTTTACATATATGAACTAGCTTATTACTCATAGTGACCTCTACGTATGATCTCCATTTTGCAGATAAAGAACCAAAGCTCAGAAACTTGCCCCAAATCTGGCTCCAGAGTCACACCCTTAAGTACCCAGCTCTGCAGCCTCTGGAGCATGTTATTAATGCTCAGCTCATAGGCAGTTAGGCAACTTTATGTCCTCTAATTGCTCGGTACACTTGTGTACTTCTTGGGTTTTCCCATCTATGAAATGAAGAAGCCGAACTTGAAAATCCTTTTATCCCTACCATTCTATGTCAGAATAATAATTCTACTTATTGAACAAAGCAGACATGATTCTGTTATTTAATTCAAGATAACGGAGACCTTTCCTTAAAAAGAGAAATAGGTCTTCACATGTCTTCTTTTTGAAGTGTTGGTTGATTTGGGAAAAGGTATTCTTTCCCTGGAATCCTAGAAAGCCGTTCTGCTGGGTGTCTACCTCAGTTTACCCTGCTCACCTTTGAGCTCCTTGAGGGCAAGATTGTGTTTCATTCATTTTTGTATTCCTGGTACATAACTTGTTTCCAGTAGAAGATCAGTAGTTTTTTTGCATGTGTTTCATGTTTGCTTTTCAATGATTTCAGACTATGAGGAAATCAGATTTAATAAGTTTCACTTGTATAACACCATCATTCAAGTAAACTCTTTACTGAAGAAAAGGATAGTAATACCCCTCAGTATGGCCATGAAAATAGAAGCAAGGAGTCATACTGAAAGCAAGTGAAGCTGCTTAGCTGGGAAGCATGAGAGCAAAGGGCTTTCACCGCTGAATAGTATGGAGCACAAGATCAAGTTGACATTACTTACTAACTGAAGAGTTTAGACAGATGTAGGCAAACTTTTGCTATAAAAGGTCAGACAGTAAACATGTTAGTCTTTCACCACACGGTCTCTGGTGCAACCACTCAATTCTGCTGTTGTTGCACAAAAGCAGCCAGAGGCAATACATAAATAAAAGAGTATACTTGTGTTCCAATAAAATTCTATTATTTACAAGACAGGAAACAAGCCAAATTGGAACCAAGGGTTATAGTTTGCCAACCCCTGGTATAGACTCTCAAGAGTGACAGAACAGGGCACAGATCTCAGCTGTGCCACTTGCTAACTGTGTGTCTTTCATCAGATTTAGCCTCAATTTCTACACTAGTAAAAATGGTGGCTCTAACAACGTTCACACCTAAAGCTGGTGGTAGGATTAAATGAGATAATATAGCATAAAGCATTTGGCACTGACCCTGATATAGTAAGCACTCAATAAAAGGTGCCCATTATTGTTGTTATTATAAGTAGTATTTACTTCCCCTTGGCCATTTTTTTTTTCCTTTTCATTTTTCACTGTACTAAATTCACATTGAATTCATGCTTCTGAGTGCTATAGTGAGATATTTTGTTTGCAGTTCTCTTTTTCTTTCTCTGGACTTAATTTTGAGAATAACAAGGAGAATAATATCTTATCGTTTTAATAATATTTTATTATCTTAATATCATATTACGATACCTAGGATTGTTGCAAGTATAAAATTCTTGTGCCATAATTCACACAGTGCTTGGAACATACACTCTATATATTGTAGCTAATAGGAGGAGGAAGAAAAGAAGTTGAAAATGTAAGTTTTTAAATGAAGAATGTAAAGAAATTCACTAATTAGAAATCTTGTGGAATTTCAATTAAATAGGAATTCTAATGGAGAGATTTTTAGCACTCAGTATACTTAAATGACTTAATTTTTTTACATTTGGAATAAATTAATTGCTTGGCTTTGTTAATCAATGATTTCCTAAAGTGAAATCTAATATCTAATAAACTAGAAACTTTAAAACCAGTCAAGCCACTTGCTTTTCAAAATCTATTTATATTATAGCTGAAACAAGATAAATCATACTTGCAAAATAGCTGTTGGTCGGGAGGAATATTCTCTGTTCTGCATATTGAGAACACTCAGTAAGAGTCATATGTGCTGAGCCAATGATTGTCAGTAATACATAGACGATATGAAAGCAGAACTTATCCAAGTAAGCCTGGCATCTTTCAAGTCATGTGTTCTAAGGTTAAAGAGCAGGATTTCTCAGCCTTGGCACTATTGACATTTTGGACCAGATATTTCTTCTTTATGGGAGACTGTCCTGTGCATTGGAGAATGTTTAGTAGCATCCTGGTCTCTACCTACTAGATACCAGTAACAACCCCCACACCCCACCTCAATTGTAACAACCAAAAATATCTCCAGATATTCCTCAATGTCCACACACACACACACACACACACACACACACAACACACACACACACACACACACACACACACACATTGAGAACCACTGATACAGATTGATGATGAAACAGTGCCTAGAGATATCATGTTCCAACATATCCAAGCAATAATAATTTATTCGTATGGAACCATAGATGCCAGATTTCTCAAAATAGTCTCAATGTCAGATAACCTGCCCAACTGACTCAACTTGGTATGCCTAGACTTGGAAGCTCACATAGGCTGATTTTCTTCAATTTGAAAATATGATGACCATCTCTATGTAGTTTGTCTTGTTTAGGCCTTCAAGTTTGAATACATTTATTGCACCACTGTTCATTTTTAGTCTTTATTTATTTTGCTTAGGCAAATGGTTGATGCATTTCATACTGGTTAATGACACTAAATGTAGTTATATCCTTAGAGTGATATAAGTCTGCCATTAGTTTAATTGAAACAAATTTCTTTTAAAACTTTAATAAGAAAAGCAGCATGATTTATTGGTCCGATTTTTCCCATATTGGTGCTAAGATAAAGCATTTTTGATGGCTTTCCATGCAACACGACCATTTATTGGTTTGATAACATGTCACATTTTATGTGGCTGGAAAAGGATGACCTTTTGGAATGCAGAAGAAGAGTATTGTTTACCTGTCTACCAAGATACCTTTCCAGGTAAATTCTGGCACATTAGCTTTACTACCTGAAGCAAATTCATTTATCTTTAGGGTACATTTCATTTTTAAAATACTGCTGATAATACTCATGTCTTCAAAACAAGTATCAAAAATTACCAATTTTCTTCTCAATTCATCTTTGCCCAAGAAATGCAATGGTAGCAAGCAAAATGAAAGCAAAGTTTGTGCTTTATAGATCTTACACCCAGTGCTATACGGAAATGTGGCTGTTTAACCTGTAATAAGATGATAAATTATATGGGATATTGAGAAAGTGGTCAATATTTAAATTGTGTCTTGAAAATATTTATGGGAGAACATGAATATGGTTTCCCATATCACTATAATAAGACTTATGAAGTACCAAATTTTAGCATCAGGTAGAGGAATTCAGGAATACAATATTTTACCTAATGCTATAGAATAATTACCCATGGTGATATTTTTTATACATCTTGGAAATAATTTTGCCAAATTATTCCTGGATTATTTTATATTTACCATTTATAAAGAGATGCATTTTACATCAAAAATCAGTACCTTGAAAAATAATTATGGTCCATAGTATTAAATATTTTTTAAATGTTGGCTTTTCCAAAATAGAATTATTTAAAGCTCAACCTGTTTACTTTTTCCTGAATCTGTGTATAGCAATTTGCCTTTATCTTACTCACTCCAATTGACTATAGATGAGGAACTGTATAAATAAATGACAAAGTATCTCCATTTATTTTGAGTTCTCAGTCTTTGTGAGGTCATAGCTATGCAATAGAATAAATCCTATTGTTGCTGTGTTTACAACTATTTTCTAGATTCCTCTTATTGTTTGTACAGAATATCCCTTGTACCTTGTATGTTTATGTAATACTAACCCTGGCATGAATTTTTTTTAATTAATTTATTTTAATTAGTTTCAGGTATACAGTACATAGATTAGACATCTATATAGTTCGTAAAACGATCCCGCCAGTTTCTCCTTCACTCCCCTGACCCTCCACACAGCCAATGTATTAATGCTAATTGTATTCCCTATGCCGTGCTCCCCATTCCCATGACCATCCATCAGCTACTAATTTGTACTTCTTTAACCTTTCGCTCCATTCTCCCAGCCCCCCAAACCCCCTTCCCCTCTGTCCACCAAATTGTTCACTATATTTGTGAGTGTTTTTGATTAGTTTGTCCTTTTTATTCCTTAGATTCTGAATATAAGTGAAATCATATAGTGTTCATCTTTCTCCGTCTGACTTAAATACCTTCTAGATCCTTCAAAACAATATCTTTTTCCATTCCCTTCCTTTTAGTCTGTGTGTGTCTTTTAATCTGAAGTGAGTCTCTTGTAGGCAGCATATGTAGGGGTCTTGTTTTCTTATCCTTTCAGCCACTCTGTCTTTTGGTTGGAGCACTTAATTCTTTTCCATTTTAGGTACTTATTGATAGGAACGTAGTTGTTACCATTCTTTATTCCTTTTATTGATACATGTTTTTTCTTCTTAAAGAAGTCCCTACAACATTTCTTGTAGTACTGGCTTAGTGGTGGTAAATTCCTTTAGCTTATTTTTGTCTGAGAAGCTCTTTATATATCCTTCCATTCTAAATGACAGCTTTGCTGGATAAAAAGTATTCTTGGTTGTAGGTCCTGGGTCTTCATCATGTTGAATATCTTTTGCCAAGCCCTTCTGTCCTATATAGTTTCTTTTGAGAAATCAGCTGCCAGTCTTATGGGTGTCCCCTTATAAGTAACTATCTTTTCTCTTGCTGCTTTTAATATTTCTTCTTTGTATTTAACCTTTGGCATTTTAATTATAATATGTCTTGGTGTGGGCCTCTTTGGATCCCTGGCTTTTGTGATTCTCTGAGCTTCCTGGGGTTTTATGTCCATTTCCTTTACCAGGTTAGGGAAGTTTTCTTCAAACAGCTGTTCAACATCTTGATTTTCTTCAGTTACGTCGATCAGATGGATATTTGGAGCCTTAATAGTGTCCCATATGCTCCTTAAATTATTTTTATAGTCTTGGCATCTTATCTGTTGCCATTCTGATTGTGTTCTTGGCTTTCCCATCCTCTAGATAGGGCATTTGATCCTCTTCTTTATTCACTTTGCTTATTCCTTTGTTTATTCCATTTAATATACTTCTCATCTGAAATAATGTGTTCTTCATTTCAGACTAGTTCCCTTTTATAATTTCCATTTCCATTTTTATGTTATTTTTATCTTTTTGTTGAAGTTCATTTATAACCAGTGTTTTGAACTCTGCATCTATTAGATTACTCGACTCCATTATATCTGGATCTCTGTTCCCTTCTCTCATATAGTTTCAGCTTCATTGTCTTCCCATTTTGGCTGCCTTTTCATGGCTGTTTCTATGTACTAAGCAAAACTCCTAAGTCTCCCGGCCTTATTAGTGTGGATTTATGAAATAGGTGTCCAGTGGCACAGTCCTGAGAGGGGTTAAGTTACAGGCTAAATTTAGCCCAAGCCTCTATCTCTCCGGGCCACCTGTTAAGATTCAGTAAGCAAGCCACAGATGCTGTGCTAATAGTTGCCTAAAAGGGCCACAGCAGAAACCGAGGCCAGCTACCACCAGTTTGAGTCCAGGTGCTGCTCAGCAAGGGGCACCTGACTAAGCAAGGACACACCTGGATGTGGCTTGGGTTTGGCTGTGAGTAGGGAGAGGCAGAGTTTCAGGGAATCCTCTAGGTGGAGCGACCTCTGTTATCCAGTTTGATGGCAGCATGGCTATGGTGCACTGGTAAGGGGGAGGGCTCAACGGGGAACACTGGATTCTGCTGGGCACTTCTGGACAGAGCGAATCTCTCCTCAGCCCTCATTCTGACAATGTCTCCCTAGTGGCCCCTGAACACAGGCACTGGTGCTCAGAGCAACCAGATCCATCACCGCATAATCCGCTTGCGGACGTGGCCCCTTTAAGAGGCTTCTGCTATTGCTGCTGCCGCTGCGGCTGCCTCAGCCTCCGTCTCACTCAGCCGCTGGAGACCCGGCTGCGTGCATCCTCGCCCATTCTATCTTCTGCCGTTGCAGGGTGATTTCTTAGATTTCTCCCTAGTTGTATGGCTTGTTCATCTAGATTCCAGGCAATTTTTCCTTGCTGCTACTCCTTGTTTCCATCACTACTTTGATTTGGTCGCCAGAGGGATGAGCAGAGCCTCTATTATCTACGCCATTTGGGGGAGGGGACGGGTTGGGCATGAATTTTTATACTGTTTGAGAACATGGATGATAACATGAGATAGATTTTGTTGTTGTTGTTTTACGTTACTGTTTTGGAATTTTAGCCAAAATGTCCAGTTAAAATCTCAATTTTGTGAAACTTAGTTTTTTTTCCCCCTGAATGTCATAAAAATAACCTAACTTCTCCTTTTCCTCATCTTTTCCTGTACTTTCATTTTTCTTTAATGAGCTAAGATGTCAATCTTAACTTGCAACTACATTTATAAAGAGAAAAGTCTGTGGAAAAGATTAACAACCAAATTAGCAAATGCTATAGTTATAGCATAACTATATAGCATTGGTGCATATTCTTGTCATAGAAAGGACCTGTGGCTTCATTACTCAATGCTCCCCACCCCACCAGATTCCAGAAAATTAAGAATCACACAAAATGGCCTTTAAACTCTTTAACACTAGATTTTAAATGTTAGCAAAATCTTTACTGTTGTTTTTTGACAAGGAACTGATTTGGAAGAATGAAGTAAGGATATTCTTCCCTCTTTTCAGCCCCAACTAATTATAGACATGTAACTATTTGAGGTTATTTTTCATTTTCAGAAATAAATAATTGCATATACTTGACCTATTCCAGCTATTGTTATCATCATAGTACCATTTGAAAAGTATTATTGCCAAAGTTTTAGGGACATGTTGTCTCATATTGATATATTCTGTTAGTTTGTATCATTATATCATTGTTTCTTTCTATAAATAGCCATACATATCAGTTATTGGCAATTAGACCAAAAAATTTTTTTAAAAACAGATAATATCTATTTCCAGCTGTTTATCCCAATTGGTTGGCTTCAGAGCCTGAAAGGAAAATGCTGTGTCAATATGTCATATTGATTCAGTCTGTCAGAAATTTGCAGCTTAATTCATACAAACCTGACTATAGGCATAAAAGTTGTTTCAACTTCTACAGTATGAATTGTTCTAAAAAACAGCTTTCTTGGTGCTATAAAGGTAGAGCTGATTTGCCTTCTTCCTGTCCCAGAGAGTGCCCTAAACAAAGTGCTAGTTTATGGTTTTTAATAAAACTATCTATACCTTACACTGAATATAATAGAGCAAAAATGATTTCAAGAACTATTTCTGCTAATCTCTCCATGATCTATCTTCAAGAAACTCTGAAATTTTTTCTGTATCTCATCTAAGTCATTAGATGACTATGTGTGTGTGTCCCACAATATTGTGAGGACTTTTGAAGAGTACTCATCTTTGTCCGACTAACAAAGCTGTACAGAGAGCAGATGCTCAATAAATGTTTGTTGAATTGAATTCATAAAAGGCGGTTTACTGGGGAAGCCAATTTTTGTTAATGTACTTAATATAGATTTTCCCCCCTCCAAACCACTTCCCCTCATATTTTATCTTAGAAGTTAAGTTTTCCTCTATTGGTGAGCTGAGAAAGAGCTCAAAATGGACAGCTACTATTCTTCCCCAACCCTGTGGCTGAGTTCTCCAGATAATTTTTTTCAATCCTATTGTCTTGGAGATTAGGATTATATCTGAGTAGTAAAGAGAGGACTTATTTGTCTAACTTAAATTTCTGACCCTGTCTTCTTCATTTGCAAATAAAGATCCCAACTTAACCTGGCTTGACCTCCTGAGTTGAATCTTTCTCAAATCCATTCAATTCTGTAACTGCATCTTATTTTTAAATAAGCATCAAAGGGAACAGTTATATTTGCATTTGAGCCAGTATGAATGGTAAACATTTACTTTTCTGGGGTGCAAAAAGCCAGGAAATAGAGCACGAAATTACCTTCAATGTTTCTAGAAGGATAGTTCAACAAATATCAAATGCTCTTTGAAAACCTATGAAAATATTGACATCATGATATCTAATTTCTTTCTGCTTAGTGGATCTACATCAGATCTCAGGCAATTTTCATTTAAATACATGCCTCTGAAGCTTTCAAAATTCATAGAGTCTGCTTTGCATGCTGCATGATAACATTGTGAATATATTTGAAATACTCTGCTATTCTACTTAACTTAACTATAAGATTGAAATCCAAATTATTTTATTTTCTCCAGGACAAAAATTAATTGTAGTTATATCTTATTAGGCCAGCTAGTGGGCTCTGTTCTTATTAGTCTATAAAATACTACACTTCCATTTTTCCTTTGGGTGCAATTTTCATATAAATTAAATCCATAAAATAATGATGAATTTGCATGCAACTAAATTTGAATTTATTATGTAACATCCTCTTACAAAGAGCCCCTCTCATTTCTCATGCCACCATTTAGATAGGAATGTATCTTCTTTCAAAATACAAATATTCCAGAAATGTTGTATGAGATTGACTTTTTTTTAACCCAGCAAACCATTTTAGTGCACTGTTGTAGTGTCTCTTTTGTAGACTTAAACACAAATATAATATCCACATTACAACATTGGCAATATACTTTTCATAACATAATAATCACAATAGCTAATACGTTAGATACAGCATTAAATGCTTTATATATGTTCATTCTTTATAACAACTCTTGGTAGTTTCTTTTATTTTCCCTATTGTACCAAGGTAGATGCTGAGGCTTTGCCCATGGCTTGTAAATGGCAGAGATGGGACTAAATTCAATCTTCTTCCTACACTCAAATTGAAAAATAAAATTATAGTGAAATGTAAAATCATCTATGACTTTATGACTCTAATAAAACCACTATTTAGCTGAGTTTCTTCTTGCAGATCCTATGCCTGTGCATAGATAGATATATTGAAAGGTAAATAACCTCTTTTAGAAAAATTGAATTTTACTATTATATATGCTATTTGGCAACTTATTTTCCACTGAACAAGAAACCATGACAGTTTTTTTTGTCAATAATGAGAGATAACTATCATTATTTTTAATGGCCACATAGTCATGAATTCGATGGTTGTTTCTTAATTTAGTTAATTACTCCCTCATGATTGGACATTTGGGTTACTATCTTTTTATGCTATTAAAATAAAAATAGTGTTTAGATTGTTTTGTTCCCTTTCAATAATATGTCAAATGACATAATTCAACAAATCTCTTATGGTTTATGGGACAAACTTTTGAGAAAAGCCAGTGATCAAGTTGAAGCAGAGTCTCAATTCAGTCAGATTTAGGATAACATTTATATAACTAAGACGAGTCTTTCAGGAAGTATGAAGATTCCTCATCTTTCCCTTGCATGTAAGAAAATTCTCCTCTTGTTATTTCTTACCTATAGCTTGGAGGTAGACTCTGTCACCTATTCCATAGCCCCACGTCTAGCCATGGCTCTGCCTGTAAGTAAATAAAGGATAAATCTTACCTATAGTTGTTTGCCCTAACCATGAACATTCCAGGAGATGAGAAATATTATGTATACAGCCAAGTCAGAATCTATCCTGTCTTTTTCTAAGAAACATTCATTCATATTTTTATTCAAAAAATATTCAGTGATCATTTCCTATATGACATCAATTATCTTTGACCTCCAGAGTAACCAGCCTAGTAGAGGTATGTCAATTAGGGTGCTTTTGGCCATAGTTAAGAGAAGACCTTGTGCATCTTGGCCTTACATAATAAGGTCACTTATGGCCCAACATAAATTTGTGAGCGGGCAGGCTCTGAGCCTGCTTCCAACACCCTGTGATTCTCTGCTTTGCCCTTCTTTGCTTCAGGACTCCATCCTCAGGCTGCTTGCAAGATGGCTGCAATAGCGTGGGCCTCACATGCAGACATCACAGGGACTAGAGGGAGAAATGGGATGTCTCTCGTCTATCTCTAAGAGGAAGGAAGCTATTCTTAGAAGCCCTGCCACCTACGGGCATCCCTTACAGATCTCAAGGGCCAGGTCTCGGTAGCCTACCTACCTTTAATCAATCACTCACCAGAGTTCCACCCACTAATGCTAGGGTGGAGGCAGCCCCTGGGAAGCTCATGGTGGAAAAGAGATAGATAGCTGCACACAACCTGGGTTCTGGTTGGAAGGAATATGAGCAAAAATTCTCCATTAAAGAGGAAACTGCCATTTGTAAGTGACACAGATAATGCAGACAAAGATAACAACAGATGTAAAGGCCTTGAGGTAGAAACAATGTATTTCTTGTTGTGTTCAAATACAAGAAAGATTAGAGGTATTGGAGCCAGGGACATGTCCTGTCCCTCTGATTCGATGTGAAGGCTCTGGGACCTTGTCCTAAGAGTAGGATAATTCAGCAGGAGGCTTAGCAGAGAGCAGTGACAGATTCCCAGGCTGCTGTCTGAGGACTTGGTGGTGAATAACAAGAGTAAGAACACAGAAATCAGTGATGTGGACAACTGGTCTAACCCATGGAGAGAAGTGGAGAGAGTTAAGAAATACTTAAGAGTTAGTTTTGACCAGTCTTGGTGATGAATTGAATCTGGAGGAACTGAGGGAAAAAACAATGTGAGGGATGACTCATGGATTTTTCTCTGGGCAGTTAGACAGCTGGCATTGCCATTACTGAAGAATGATCAGATTGAGAATAAAAATAATTTACTTTAAATAAAGTAAGTTTGAGGTGTCTATGAAATATTAATTAGAGATGAAGAGTAGTAGTAATAGTGGTTCAGACAGCATTCAGAATCTTTTATTTGTATGAAATAACCAAGTTTTCACAATAACCCAATGAGATAGATGCTGTTATTATCCCCATTTTACAAATGTGGTAACTGAGACCCAGAGAAGTTAAGTAACGTGGCCAGACTTACACAGCTAGTAAGTGTTGTGTCAGTTGGAAGAGTCTTCTTGGCTAGAAGTATAAATTTAGAAATAGACAGCTTATCAGTGCTAATCAAAGCCATGGGAGTAAATGAAGTTGTCTAGAGAGAGCTGAGCCCTGGGAAATTTCATGGTTTAAGTAGAAGCCTGAGAGACACAAAGTACTATACAGGAGAGAGGAAAGGGGGAAGGGATGAAGGAAGTCTTCCTATAGGTTGGCTTTTGCCTTTTTAAAATGAATGTTAATGTGTTAAAATAAAAAAATATATATTTGGCTCCTTTACAGGTTAAGAAACAGGTTATAAGAGGTTCTAAAATTCTGCCAGAGAATGCGTAGAATATGAACACATATGTTAGCACTTGGTGTTCTGCCATTTACAAAATATAGTTTGTGTAAATTTAAGCAAGTCACTTCTTTGCATTAGCATTGGGTTCAACTGCATGAAACAAATAAATTGAAAATAACAATAACTAAAACAAGATTGGAGTTTATTTCTCTCACAAAAAAAAGTGCAGAGACAGCCAGTTAAAAGCTGCTATGTATGATGGTTCCACAGAGTTCTTAAGGACCAAGATGTCACTTAACTTACAGCTCCTTCATTACTATGAGGCGGCCCTTGTTTTCATAATGATGGCCAAGTTCCAGCCCTCACATCTCTGCTTTAGAAAAATAGATGAAGGGAAAACAGGCTGAAGAAATGGCTCATCCCTTCCCTTTAAGGCTTCCCAGAAGTTGCTCACAAAACTTCAGTTTACAGCTCAATGGAAAAGCTTAATAATATGGCCACACCTACCTTCCGAGGAGGCTAGGAAACAGTCTTTTAGCTGGGCAAAAAACCAAGAAACCGTCACTAAAAAGGAAGGGAAGAATGGATATTGGCGAGAAACAAGCCATCTCTGCCACTGTCAGTTTGCTCTTTGGTAAAATAGAGATTAGAATATTCGCTTTAGCTCTCTTGTTGGTTTGTTAACATGCAAAATGATAATAACTGGGTAAGTGCTTCATGTATGATAAAACAGTCCAAAAGTTGCTGTGAAAATGACCATTGACTCCTCTTGAACACAGTAGGCATTTATATTTCAAATGAGAAAATTCTGAAAAAAAAGTAAGAGTTTTCACTAATATGTAGGTTCAAAAGCAGGAAATGTGAATTGAGGAGAGATATTTTTCTACAGATCTTGCATTTCAATGACAAAGAGGCTTCCTTTGCTTTCAATTTCAAAATAGCCAAGGTTTATATTTGATTTACTCTGCAGTAAACTGTCCCATCAATATTGCCTAGTGTCTGCTGAATCCAGACACTGTCCAAGGAACGCTTGCTGGTAAAGTGGGAGAATTATCTGTGGGGACAGCAGCTCATGTCAGTAAGCCTTCTGGTTCTTACCATTTTGACTTATTGGTGACCTAATGAGGATTCGAGACCAAGGTCCCACATTCAAGAGAATGGATCTATCATTCAGAAACTAGTTGCAGATCATTAAGGAGTTAAATGCAAAGCTAGCAGGGCATCTTAGATATTGTAGCTACTTATTGAGCATAGAGATTCTCAGAATTGGGTAAAAGCAAATAAAGTTCTCTTCTCTGTTAAAATAACTCTAGGATAGTCAAGAATTATCTGTAATATTAATGTTCTTTTTAAGTTTGGTGTTTGTCTCTGGAAAGATGATGCTTTTGCATTAAATAATGACCTTTAAGATTATTTTGTCACACAGGACAAAGGATTACTATTATCTTTCATTATAAATGTGCTTTATATGTCCACCTCAATTTCAGATTTCTCTAAAAGTAGAATAATGTTTGCTTTTGTGAGGTACTTTTTTGTTTTAGAATTTCAAAGTATAGGAACTTTATTTTCTCTTTCCTCAAATCTGTTATCCCATAACTTGAGTTGCACAATTAATGTGTAATGAATGTTTGCTGAGTTAGTGCATCATAACCGCATGTGCCCTTGGGCCTTGATACTTCTCGAAAGTGCCTAAAAGACAGATATGAGGACAGTGCCCTGACCTCAGCCTATTTCATATGGCATCCCCTTTTTCCTTTCTTTGACCTGATGTCTTATTGTTTAGTGCCCGGAAATTTTGCAAAGAGAAAGAGGACTAGCCCAATTCGAGCTAATTTTGTTATAACCAGTTTTTTTTTTTAATGTAACCTCAAAGCAAAATTAGATGCTTTATAAATTAAAATACCATATTTCAAGTAAAATGGGAATAAATAGTTGATATAGGGTAAGCCATGATTCTAACAATTCAACTTCAGCAACCTGGGGAGGTTTCCTGGCTGGAAGTGGTGCTGTTCAGTTAGTTTCATTGATGCCCTAGAGCGTGAGTCTTATCTGATAGTCATTAATGGTACTTTCTGATGCCCTCTACCCAAGACACAGCAGCCTTCATCTTTCCATACCTCCAGAGGAATTCATGTGGAACCCAGAGTGAATTCAGACAAAAATTAACATGCAAAATCAATCAACACCTTAAATTTGAGGTCAGAAAATACTTAACGAACACACACTAGTGTCAATTATTACCTAAAATTTTCATATGTTAATATAATGATTGTATAAACAGAAAAGTAGATGTTGTTATCCCTATTTTGCTGTTAAGTAAGTGCAGTTCTGAGAGGGTGGTTACTGTACCCATGGTCACAGAACTACGTGATGACTGGAGCTTAACTCTTGGTGTTCAGAGTTCCAAAAAAATGGGTTCTGAGGTCAATGTATTCAGCCATTAGAAAAAAAGAAGAACTTAAAAGTAAACTAATTCAGTGTGAGTTCAGAACTTCTTATGGGGAAAAACTAACCAATCAATGACTTTCCCTGCTGAGACCTCTTTAGAACTGAACATCTTTCATGCAAAAAAAAGAATAAATTATTGACAGGAAAAAGAATAAAACATTTAACTCTGAAAAAAGACTAATGGAACTCAATTTTTGTGTTCTGAAACAAAGGAAATTAAGAATTCCTGTGAAAGTCTAAAAGAATATATAAGTAGAGTCCCTTACTTTCTGAGTAATTGTCAAGGCAGGCCCATGTTAGAGCTATTGATTATAATTATACACACACATGAAAATTATACAAACAAGGGGGGGAAACAAGGATATTTTAGCAAGAATCAACAATCTTGCTCAATTTTTTTTCCTGGAGTGCTATTTAGGTTTCACACAGTCACTACACAAATGACAATTGGCACTGACAAATTAATCTATGAACTAATGAGGAGGTAAATAAGGAAACTGTAATGTCATCAGAGAAAGAAAATGAGATATCTGAGCTTCAAAGGGAGTAGACTCAAGAAGTGATTCTTCAGCGGAATGTGAGGTTTCATAGGTTCTCTACCATCCTGTGTTAACTAGGTAACTAAGTATCTATTATTATGAGATCTTGGAAGGAGCTCAAGGGAGAAAAAATGCTGTGGAGTGTATTAACCTTGAGAGTATTGTAGAGGGAAAGACTTTGAAAGAGTTGAATTTAAAAACCTACACTGCCTGATCTTGAGTACTCTCAGGCCACTCACACTGTAAGAGGTGTGCGTGATCATTGACCAGTCTCTAGACTCAGGAGCCCTGAGCCACTTTAACTCCCTGTATGAGTCAGCACATTGGACAAGTCACTTGACTCCACTTTGCCTAATTTCCTGCATCCATAGAAGGGAACAAAAAAGACACTACCATGGCATTTTGCAAGTTGCGTTCCACAGAACACTAGCCTACAATGAGACTTCAAAGGCATTGCCACAAGGAAACACCAACCAACATATATGTGATTAAATTAAGTTTGGGAAATGCAGGGTTAAACAAAATTTACAGGGCTTATTGCAGACTTTCTTAGAGTCTTAAAAAGGCTAAATTTTGATGTTATTCTTTGAGAAAATAGTATGTTAATCATAATTATAGGGAAACAATGGAAATTTGATACCCTGCCTACATAATGGGGGTGTTATAAAGATCTAATGAGATAATAGATGTAAAAGCGCTTGGCAAGACTAAAGCGGTACATGAACATTAGGTATTTAAAGAAATCCCCAATGATTTGAGGGGTTTGGGACTGGCAGACACCACCGAAGCATAATAATTTTCTATATTAGCAATCTTCCTCCTTAGCCAACCTCCCGAAGGCTATGGATTTAGCTAGGGAGAAGGCAGTAAGATTCCAGGCTTTTGTAGTAATGCTGTAGCTGGTTTATCAGAGTGTGAGTCTCAGGACATTTACATCAAAATTACCTGGGTTGCTATAAATTCACATTTCTGGTTCAGCAGGTCTAAGATGGAGACCAAGGATCAAAATACTTAACAGATATTTTAATCGATTATCTTACATAAACTAAATTTTGAGATCCAACAGCTTGGAGGGTCTTGGCACAATTCAAAGCCAACAAAACTTGATAAATTCATGTAATTTCTTAAAGAGCATCTTAGTGGTGGAGTAGTAAGAAACTTCGCCCCCAGAGGAGCCCTTATTGGCTAGGGACCAGGCTGCCTGGTACCAGAGGAGACGTTTCATTTTCAGATACCATTTCTTGTGCTCCTGTTCTGTGCGTAAACAGGATGCTGCTTTTAGTATATATTAGGTAATCGTTACAAGTCAGTATTATCCCCATTTTATAAGAGAGCAAGCTGATGGGACTTTCCTAAGATCGCTCGGTGAATTTTTCAGAACCCTTTTGGTTCTAAGGGAGAGAGAACCTAACCCACCTTGGCTTTAGTAAAAAGAGGGAATTTAATGGTTTATATAGAGAAAATCTCCAGTGTTAGAGGTTTCAAGCAGAGCTGGATCCAGGGCCCGAAATGATGTAATGAAGTTTCAGTTTTTCTTGATCGATCCCTCCCTCAGCTTCCCCATCCACCACCCTGCCCCCTTTTCTAATGTCTCAGTCATCAAGCGAGCTTTCCCCTCAAGGTGACAGAAAGATTACCAGCAGTTCCGTCCTATAGGATGACAGCTGGCAAAGTATGGTCCCCAGAACTGGCTGCTTGTTTTTGTAAAAAAAAATTTTATTGAACACAGCCTTGCCATTTGTGTACATTTGTCTATCTATGGCTGCTTCTGTGCTGCAATGGCAGAGTTGAGTATTTGCAACAGCTAAATGACCTATAAAGCCCAAAGTAGTTATGATTTGGCTTTACAGAAATTTTGTTGACTCCTGCAGGAGAAACCAGGTTTTGTCGAGTTTCAATTTGAATCTGTGAGAGGCACAATTTATTTACTCAAGAATAACAGACCCTGGGTCTGAGATTCTAAGATGAACAAATAATCTACATTACTTAGATTGTTGCTTTGGATTAACACAAGACTAGGGAATTCATTTACCATTTAAATAAACAAGTTCCACTCCCAACACAAATATAGTCTATGGATTAAATGAACAATAGAATGTTTTATAAGTTTTTTGTAGTCATTACCTGCTTTTATGGTGGAAAGTTATATTCCTGGGAGATGACACAGGAATTTGTATTAAATACCTCAGAAAGAATTTTGCTGATAACATCTATTATCTCAGTAAATACAATACAGACCTGGACAAATTTAAAATTAAGACTTTTCCCCACACCTGTCCGGTCTATTAGCAATACTGTTTGTTCATTGGCTCCTGGGGTCATGGAATATAAATAGCCTCCCAGCACAGTACTTAGGAAATATAAAGTATTTGACAATAGGATTGTTTCCTCTCAAAGCATATGAATTACCATTATGTCTTAGAAATTATTTTAATATTAACCAAGTCTGAGTGATGGTTTTTTAAGTTTATGGCCCCTGCTTTGACCAAGCTTAGGTAGAGCCTGCTTGATCTACAATCCCCATTGGAAGAGCATGTCTAGCAGTAGTCCCAGCAAAACCAGAACTGAGTCTTATTGCCTGACTAGGCTCGAGTGCTCATTCCTGGCAGGGGTGGGAAGGTGGAGAACGCAGTGTTCTGATTGTCCTGCACTGGGTCGGGTGCACCCCTGGAGTCAGGACTGAGATGCTCCTTTCCAGAACTGCCTGACTGGAGTGAAGGAGGTGATTCTCCAAAGGAAAATTAGGAAAGCCCATGCCACATGCTGGGAGGCCAAAAATAACCTAACCACCAACAATTATTAAGCTGTAGTTTCTGGACCCGAATTCACATTCTCTTGGTTTCAAGACTAACATTCTTTCTGCTCTACACAAATACATATCATTCTAAATGAAGTGGATCTGACCCAATTCCAGGCCAAACTTGTACCTGCTGAGTTCCTAATTGTAGCCTGTGGCGTAGGTGTGTAGTAGAGAATGGCCTTATGGTTCTACATGTCCCACTGACCTAGGGTGGGTATCTTCCAAGGCACCTACATACAGGTATGCATATATTTTATGACATCTTAGGTAACACTCCTTTTTTTCTAGCTAAAGTAGGGTCAATTTTTATAGGCATCTATTTTGCAATCTTTTCAAAAAGAAGCTCATTTCTTCCCTCATCCCCAAAGCCCTCCTATTACTTTAGTGAGCAATACAGAGATTCAAAAAGCCAGGCTTTCATAGAGTAAGAAGGTATTCTTAAAAATAGACCAGTCTTACTAGCATGTGTTTCTCTTCTGAGAATTGTGCCTTTCAATTTGTTAGTTCCTCCTCAATGTTCCCAAATATATAATGGGGATAGTTGTAACACTTTCTCATGAGGTTAATGTGGGGATTACATAAGGTAATATTTTAAGTGCTTTGGTCAGTGCCTGGCACAGACTCAGTGACTAAAAAATGGTTGTCGCTTTTATTAATACTTTTATGATTGTTATTGCCATCATTGTTGTCATCTACGCCAATGCCTAAGGAAGTACTGTCCTGTTTAGATTCTCCCTTCCTGATATGAGGAAACTAAAAATCCTGTTAACAGTATGCAGAGTTCTATAGACCAGAGGTCCCTAACCCCTGTACAGCAGACTGGTACCGGTCCGTGGCCTGTTAGGAACCGGACTGAACAGTAGAAGGTGAGTGGTGAGCCAGCAAGCCAAGCTTCATCTGTATTTGCAGCTGCTCCCCAGCACTAGCATCACCACCTCAGCTCCACCTCAGATCATTAGGCATTAGATTCTCATTAGGCATTAGATTCTCATAGGAGCACTGGTCCTTAGTACCAAAAAGGTTGGGGACCACTGCTGTAGAGCATGTGAGTCATACAGCCTCTTCCTGTTACAATGGCATATGATTCTAGACCCAGTAGAGCTGCTCCCTTTGCTGTTTTTAAAATCAGTACATCTTAGGGCACAGGATTTAGGGGCATCCTTGTATTCCTCTTGCATTTCAATTACTGCTTCAAGAGGAGATTAACAGGAATGTGACTTGGGCCATCTTTGGTCCCATGGATTACCCTGCATGCTGGCATAGTGTCTTTGTGTCCTTTAGCTAAGGTGCCAGCTTGCTCATGGTGCCAATGGCAGTGGCAAGCCTATGAAAACATTCTTTGGGACCCGCTCCTGGCAGTGGGCAGAATTGCCTCCTACCAGGCAGAAATCTCTGGGGCCAGAAAGAGAAGAGGAAGTTCGCCAAGTGCCTGAGCAAAAAATGCTGAGGAGCGTGGACTTCGATATATGCGGCCTCACTCTCTTCTCCCACCATTTCCCAACCCACAGGACTGGGTCATTCAGTCACACCCACTATTGGTTCTTCCACCATGAAGAATACCCTCCTTGTAGCAATAAGACTAACAGCTCTTTCAATATAAACATGTTATGTCCCCCCAGAGGTACAGTGGGCAAGACTCAAATGTCATGATGGTATATAATGGTTGTGTCTGGAGTGCAAATATGGTTTTGTGTGGCATGTAATTGGTATTTCCTCTAATGGTTCTCAGGTAGAGAAGGCAGCCACTTGTGTTTCCAGAAAAGTGAGGGACACCAGCGCTCTGTCCCTCTCCTTGTCAAGGCCTAGAATATTCAATTTAAGCAGACTTTGCATTAAGACAGCGGTCCCCAACTTTTCTGGCACCAGGAACCAGTGCTCCTATGAGAATCTAATGCTTGATGATCTGAGGTGGAGCTGAGGCAGTGATACTAGCCCTGGGGAGCGGTTGCAAATACAGATGAAACTTCTCTTCCTCGCTGTTGTGCGGCCAAGTGTGTGCGTGTGTGTGTGGGGGGGTGTGATTGGGGACCCCTGCATTAAGATTAACAAACCCTTTGTTAAATCCAGATGTATTCAAAATAAAATAAATAATAAAATAAAATAAATTCAGCTGTATTCTCATGAACACTGCTTGGCCAGTATCAGTGTTCATACCTTAGTTCTAATATGCAGATGGCATCCATCTTTGACTCAATGCTAAGGGATGAGGAAGGAGAGGGTGGTACACAGAGGGTAGAAGACTAGGGAAAGATAGTAGGGGTCAGGGAAAAGACAGAATGGGGAGATCGGTGAGAATATCACAAGCCCTCATATTCAGCAATATTAACACCAATGAATTTTCAGGCATCACATCAGTTTGCACTGAACCCTTTCATAACTCTGTGGTCAATGTGGCAGTTTTGTTTTATCTCCCAGCTCCTTATAGGCTCATAAATGGTCTCTAATCCAGGCAATGTTTTCTGAGCAGAAGAGCCTCTCATTTCCCCTATGACCTACCTCCTTTAATACCCAGTCCCCCATACCCATTTTCATCCCACTCCTGAACTCATGGGACAAGGCAGAGGCTCCTGATTTTAGAATAAAAACATCACTCCTTTTTAGTTTTTATTTTTAAACATGCTTCATAGTTAATACGAATCAGTCCTACATTGGACAGAAACTTGTAAAGGGATCAGGCCTCTATAAGAGAGTATGGTATAACTTACGGAGTGAAAGGGGGAAAATATTGCCCTCCTATGCCTGAATTCTTATTAGTCTTTCATTTCCCTGCCATAAGGCCTCTCTGTAAAACTGGAAGTGCATTTTTAAAAAAGGGAAAACCACAGTTTTTTTCTGAATGATGAGATACCTATGTGACATCATTTTGCAGCTGTAAGAAAAGGTAATACTTGTGGCAGAAAGGTGACAGGTTTAGGCCCTGGGCAGCTCAGTGTAGTTACTGAAAGCTAACCTCTCCTCCACCCCCATTTTGGCCTTCACTCCTAGGATAGTGAAATATGGTGAAAACATAATCCCTTCTAATGAAATTGGAAGGAAAAGTGAGTGTTATCATATCCTGCTACATCAGCATTCTATTTTTGTGTTCACTTTGGGTTGAGGAGCAAATATCCCATTGTGAGCATCTCAGGTCCTCCAAAAATCCTAGAACCACTTGGCACATGGAGGGATCTACAGTCAGGGCCCCAGATGTCCCAGCCCCTGTTGTTGGCTAAACATCAGAGAAGACAAACACCATGGCTTCCTTCTTTCTACACTTCTAGGGGGACAGTATATGACTAACACTTTCTAGGCCATCGGGACACCAAAGTTGATGCTTTCTTTGGATAAGCCTTATGAAAACCAAGCAACCATGAGAAATATAATGATAAGGGTGCCAGCCGAAATGCCCCTTGCCCACCCCACCTCCTCATCATTGCATGTTCTAAGAGCCCATCTGGAGCAACCCCAGGCTACAACAAGGGGCGAGCTTCAGAGCACCCACAGACACAGCTACTTGGGTTCTTGGTAATTGAAATGATGCATAAATCAAGCATTTTCTCTCCTGTTTTCTAAAGGGAAAGAAACATTGTATCCCAACAATTTCTCACTCTACAGATAAAGCAAATCCTAGTCATGTCATGAAAAGAAGCCCAAACCGTTTATTCTCTTTGAGGAGTGTTTTCTCGGAGGGTGGTGTGGGAAAGACAGCACAGGTCACCTGGTTCAGGCTTCCCTTTCTCCCTCTCAGAATTAGCTCAGCTGCCCAGCTTCCTTCTTAGTCCTAGCAGTTGACATTCAAGCTGATTTATGTTTAAGTGAGCATTTTTTCCAGTTAGCTGTCTGCTCTCTCAGCAGCATGAGGATGCCACATTGAGAGCACTGGGCCTGGGTGAGGGCTGTTTTTAATAAACATCCCGGCCTGAACACCTTTCGTCCCACTTGAATCCATCCGTTCTCTCTCATGTCCCTGTAGTAAGTTGGAGAACCCTTTATTCTGAGCCCAGTTTTGTTTTCATTTGTTTTTCTTCTTCTTCTTCAAATTGTATTCACAATTGGCATCTTTTCTCACTCTTCCAGTTTCATTGTCTGGTAGCAAAGCTGTCAACAAGTGAATTAGGTTAAAAAAAGTAATGTGGATGATTAAAAATAAATCGATTAAATTTAAAGTCATCTAGTCTGTTCAATTCTTAAGAGCTAAACATCTTGAGTTTAATCACATACTTATTAAGGATACATTTAATTATGGAGTTATAATTATGCCTTTACAATGCTCTTCCAGCTTCTTGCCACTCCAGGTTTTTCAAAGCATTCCTAATTTCTTATAATTATTTCAATGTGGCAATTTCAGAATAATTTTTATTCATTTCTTAAAGATGTGACTATGAAACAATTTTTGGTCCTAATGATGTATTTTTCTTAAGACAAATGATAATACTGATATTCATGAGCTGAATCAAATACCTTCATTCATTTACTTAGTTAACAAATCACAATTGAGTGCCAACTATGAGGGTGAACTCAATATCAATCTTTAATAACTCATATCTTGATTTATTTTTATTTTTACTTTTTTTAGGAGTCAGTATATAATCTCTCCCTTTAACCTTTAGCATATGTTTTAGGTTCACTGAACTCAAGAAGCCTCAGCCTGGATACTGTAAAACGTTACCTTTTGTGTCTTAGAGAAAGAAAGATGGAAACTGTTCCAACCACAGTCAGATACCCAAGTACACACAGATTTTTCACATAATTCCAGTGGTTTGATGGCCTCCTTGAAGCCCGTTGGAATCCGCATACCCCAGGATGAGGCTGCTGTGGCGGGAGTGTTGCATTTTGTCTGCAGCAAGTGCTGAGAGGGATACTAGAAGATAATTCTGGGCAGGTCACTCTGGTGGAGGTTCCTAAAGGCCAAGACCAGAAATGAGGATTTTGTACTGTAAGTTGTGGGAAGCCATTGAAAGTTTCTGAGAAAAGTGGGCTTCTATAAGAGCGATCTAGCAACAATATAAAATATAGATTTAAAGGCAAGACACTGAGGCTAAGCACGTAGGTTTGGAGATTTGCAAAATCTGGACAAGTAACAATAAGATTAAAAGGTAAGAAATGGGGAAAAGGTGATGGATGTGAAAGAGAAAGTGATCTTGTGAGATTCAAATCACTAGACTATCTTGACTTGGCCTCTATTCTGAACTGAAAACTTCCTTGGTGAAATTTCCCACCATTGTCACTACCTAGGTGGCTCCCCAGCTGATACAATTTACAGAGAATAATTTCCAAAGTCATTGTTGTTCTAGAGGCTGTTTACTTGCTTTGCTTTGGTTTTCTTCTCATTTCTCATTGTGGCTGGGTCTTTTGTTAATTACTCTCTGCAGCCACCCTGCAAACCACACTTACTTAAACTCTCCTCAATCCTTATTTTCTTCCCTCAGCCTCCAATAATCCACTTTACGCACTGCTGCTGGACTGAGCCCCCTGTTTCTGTCATTTTGTGATCAGAGACCTCGGTTCAAACTTGCAGTAACTTGGAATAATACCTTCTGATGATAACACTTCTGTGTGTACTTTTGATTCCGCCTCCTTTTCTACTCCCTAAAAACACTTTAATTTACTTCTCCATGTCTTTCCTACATCTTTAATCTCTCACACTCCGCTGGTTCTTGCAGCTCAGCCTACTGACCAGACCAAGTCTAAATATCCCCATCCTGGCAAATTCCCCTTCAGTAGTTCTCTGTTACCTTAAGAAGTAAAATACAAACCCCTAGAGAGACTTTGCAAGAAAAACCTGCAGTTCTTGCTACAAAGCCCTTGTTGTTGATCTGCCATCCTATTCTGCTTCTTTCTCTTATAATCAACATTCTTTTAAAAGGGGGAAGTCTTCATTGTCTACTCAGTCATGAAAAGCAAAAACTCTAGCAGTTCTTGCTTCCTTGCCCTCCCTCATGTTATCCAGAAAGTTACCAAGATCTGTTGATTCTACCCCTGGCCGAATGTCAGCCTGTGATTGCCCTGCTTGGATTTTAGTCACTATCCCTCAACACAATTGCAGTGGTTTCCTTATTACTCTCTCTGCCACCTGTTTCTTCAAACTCTGGTACAGGTTTCCAACATGGTTACAGTAATATGTCTAGAAAAAAGTTGTGTCCTGATCGTGTAACTTCTCAATCAGGCTACTTCATACTGAACCTCTTGCCCTTTCTAGACACTCTTGATGTCCTTTACCATGTTCCGCCTTTTCTTTTATTTTTCTACCAGAGCACGTATCTTCTAACGTACTTAGTTTTAATGTGTATTGTCTGCTTCCTACCATGCCTCCCAGTGTAAGCTCCACTAATTGGTGCTTTTGTCATTTTCATTTACTGTCATCACCTAAGCATCTGGTATACGGTGAGCACTTAATACCTATTTGTTGAAGTAATAAAGACAATTTCCATTCTCAAATTCTCATCTTTTTTTTTTCTATTTATGGGATAAAACCCAAATACTTAACATACTTTTCAAATGCTTGCACGATCTGGCTCCAGACTCCTCCAGCCACCATCTCTCCCCTCTGGCTCTCTAGTGTAGCAGATGCTCCAGTTCACTGGGTTTTTTTTGCAGTTCCTAGACACACCATGCTCTTTCAGCCCTTTCTGCTCCTTTTAGGTCTATTCTCCTTCCAGGGATCCACTTCTCCTCTTCCTCTTTTGGGGATAACTGTTCCTCCTATTTCAAAAGCGAAGCCAAACATTACATCCCTAGGATCATCTCCGACATTACAAAGCAGAATTAGTCGCTCTCTCCTCTTTGCCTCCATTGAAATTTACGTAGTTTCTCATTTCGGCAGTTTTACACACTGAGCCCTTGTCTCTTTCTCTAGACTCTACGCTCAACCATTTTAGCAATTCTTTTGTGTGTCTGCCCCAGAAATGATCAGTGTCTAGTACAGTATTAAGTGGTAGCTTACAATGCTTGAAAAGAGGAGCTACCAGTACATTGAACTGTGTAATCAAAGGGTTAAGTGCCATCACCATGCAACATATCTAAATTGTTGCTGCCCTCACTCACAATCCTGTACCTCCCCTTCTTGTATTCCCCGTTTCCATGAATGAAAGCGCCAGTCCACTGATGTGAATCTGGGCATCGGGAATGATCTGCCTCCTCTCTCTCAGGCCAATTAGTTGCTAAGCTCTAGTCCGTGCTTCCCAGAAATCTCTTAGATTCATCTACTTCCTTTCAGTTCTGCTGCCAGGAGCCTTTACCAACCTGTCATCATCTGTCATCATAGCACACTGCCTGGCACATGGTAGATGTGCCATATACACTTGTTTAATGAATGAATCCCCTGAGTTTAACCCATTTCAGATGACAGAACACACGCTACCAGGCTGTAACATCGAGCTTCTGAGGACAGCCTATATTGCAAAAGCCCACATAATTTTTCTGAAAGACAGTGTTAGAGGTCCAATAGAGTGGTTTTAGATAAGCCACGACACTAGATGTAATTTGACTTTCTGGAAAGATGAGTCTCTTCCATTCTCTTGACTTTGCCAAAGAGGTTATTTTCTCTGATTTTTCCTGTCTTAAAAATTTAAGTCACAATCTATTTATCTCACAGGGATGTATAAATTCTCATATAAGTTGGAAAAGAGTTAGTTTTATTCCAAGTGATAAAAGAGGTCAGGGTGATTGTAGCCTTTAAGAAAGGGTCCCCAGTAGGCATTATGAGTTTGCATATCCTCAAATGTAAAGTTATTGTGGTTAGTCTAGATCAGGGGTCCCTAACTCCTCCACCCACCCCACCCCCCCCCCCCCCCCGCACCGAAAATCAGAGGATTGGTCCATGGCCTGTTAGGAATGGGACTGCACAATGGGAGGTGAGCAGCGGGCCAGTGAGCAAAGCTTCATCTGTATTTGCAGCCACTCCCTAGCACCCAGCATCACCACCTAAGCTCCACCTCAGATCATCAGGCATTAGATTCTCATAGGAGCACTAGTCCCTGGTGCCAAAAAGGTTGGGGAGCGCTGGTCTAGATGGTCTCTAAACCTACTCTCAACTCTCAATTTCTAAGAATCTTTTTTATTAGTAGTATTAAAACAAAACACTAGAAACAAAAGATTGAGGGAAATTAAGGCAATCATAAAATCTAATAAAGGGTGAGTGATTCTAAAATAGGTCAGTAACCCTAAGGTGGAGCCGCTTATTCAAGAGATTCCGGTGCTTCTGCTGGTCTGGGTAAAGCAGGGTAGTAGAACAGAGAGTCGTGGGTGGTGGAGACACTGGCACTAGAATAGACAGTTGATAAATGTTTTCTCCCTTTTTTCTCAGCAGACGGTGTTATAGTGATCGCATCTGCCAAGTCTTATTTGAGAAATTGCTGTGCCGGTAGTTACACTATCATTTGACTCTTCTGATGCCCCCTCCCTGCTGTGTGGGAGAGAGTCTCTGATGTGTCAAGAGGGCTGTGTTCCTCCTCCTCCACCACCCTTCCTCTTTCTCAAGCCCAAGTTAAGGTTGGGCAAGCTTGCTTGGGGTCTTCCAAATCCCTAGAGTTTGGCTGACTGCCCCCAGCCTTTAGAGCTCTTTGGTATTGATATAAATTCCAAAAAGCAAAAAGAGAAATGGGACTCTGGTCATGTGGTTTCTGTTATCTGTAACCATGGAAAACATTGGCCATCTGTGAGGCTCCCATTTTAACACTTTCTCTCTCTCTCTCTCTCTCTCTCTCTCTCTCTCTCTCTCTCTCTCTCTTTATTTTCATCTTTTTCTCTTTGGGAAAAAACAAGCTGAGGAAGTGGAGAGGCTGGCGGCGATGCGTTCTGACTCCCTCGTCCCAGGTACTCATACCCCACCCATTCGCAGGAGAAGTAAGTTTGCCAATCTGGGAAGGATTTTCAAGCCTTGGAAATGGAGGAAGAAGAAAAGTGAAAAGTTCAAACACACGTCTGCAGGTAAGATTATTTTTTTCTTCATTTCTCACTGGGCTTTTGTTGACTTCAAGTCTATGTTAATTAGTAGAATTTAATTACTATAGGCTGTCTGAACCAAAGAAAAAAATTGAGCCTTAGAATTTCTCTTGTCTTTAATAATTCTTCAGTATGTTTGAGACTGGCTTGTAGATCTTATGTGTTTTCTTGTGTCTCAGGAGTTTTTTGTTTGTTTGTTTGCTATTGCTTTTATTTTTTTTAATTTAAGAACCACAACTTTTGTATAATCTATAAATATCTGAACTTAGAATTCTACCTTTTCTATAATTGAATGCTTTAATTCTAGTGTGGACAGTCCATTTCTTATTTTTCATTTTTGTTTTCACTACTTCAGTAAAAATCAACACACAGAAGGAAGTTAGTTATATATAGTTGTTGGCAGAGAAGAATAAGTTATTTCATGAAGGAATAATCTTGAGTAAATGATTCTTGGACCTGACAGAAAAACACAGTAGAATAGAAGTGAGGCATCCTTGTGATAACAAAGATAACTAACTATACAGTTTATAGCCCAGTGGACAGCAAAAGAATTTGGGGCAAGTCAGCATGACTGAGGGGTTAAGAGCAGAGACTCTGTAGTCTGAGTACCTGGGTGTCAAGTCTCAACTCTGACCTCAATTTATTTAACTCTGTACCTCAGTTTCCTCATCTATAAAATGGGGGTAAGAATGGTACCTTATATGACATAAAATTGTGGAGCGTTTATGTGGCATATTGTGTGGATATTTTTTAAAGGAGAAGGAGTGTGCACAGGGAAACATATAGTGAAAGAGTTTTGATTTGACACTATTGAGTTTTAGTTGAAATGATAGAAGAGCCATGCAGATTCTGTTCGTTTTGATTTTGCTAATTCTGTGCTCAGGCTATTCCAGGCCTACTCCAGCACTCTTATGTGCTTCTTCCTCTACATCTTCGAAAACTGAACTCTGAACTGACTCTCTCTCCTCCTCAGAATCAAGCACCACCTCCTTTATTTCTTGGTCCCCTACCCTTTTCTGCATCCCCAAACTAACCTCGAAATAGGAGATGAGCTGCTTTTATACCTGAACACTAGTCCACAGATCTAATAATTAATGCTAATTGCTTTAAAAATGAAAGAAAATAACAAACATAAGAAGGTTGCAAAAAGCTTTGAAATCTTAAACAGTTCTCTTGGTAGACATTCCCAATCTATGTTCTGACTCTGTTTCTTAGTTGAAAGGCCCAATGCCATGCAACTATTATAATCTATTATTTCTTGAGATTAAAATGAACCTCTGAATTCCATGAATCTACATTGTTACTCTGCTGACCTAGTCCCTTCACTTGACTGCATTCTTTCGTCTCTTGGTCACTGTACAGATCTGTTAAGGTGTATGTGTAGGTCATTAATGCATTCCAAACCACTGCTGAGAGATTTACATACAGGTGAAACTTTAAATGGATGATTCCTCTGAATCCCCTCCACCCCAGGGTGACACGGAAAAAAACACTTGGATCATTGCTGTGGAGAGGAGACATCTAAATGAAATGTATTCTTTAAGCAAAGTGATGTGTAAGACATGAACAAGAAAGAAAAAGGGAGTGGTCTGTAAGCACTAGAAAAAATAATAGCAAAGATTCCTCAAGATCTCTTACAATGTTCTCTCTGACTTTGCTATGAAAAATGGTTTGTAATAATAGAAACATACATTTAAATAATTGCTGTTTATCAACACGAATCCATGAATGAAGGTATGGTAGATGAACTTCCTGCTGGCAAATTAAGAGCTTTGTTTAGTCCATTTGGTAAGGCCATAAGGCAAAGAGCTCTGATGCTTCTCACTTGAAAAGCCACCTGATCAATTATGCTGACTTTTTCAAGATTTGGAAAACTTGTCTTCTGATGGATGCAAATGGAGTGGCCTCAAATTACTCATGAATCATTAAAAATCTGAAAAAAACTTTCATTTAAAACTTTGAGGAGAAAGAATTAAAAAACATGTGACAAGCAAAGTTGCAACTTTAATCCAGATCTTTAACAAGTTATGTATGATCTCTATGGCCAAACTGATTAAATTGGCAGCTGAATGTGATGTTTGTACCTAGTTTTTTTTTTTAAGTGATATTCAGCCTCTGAACGGGAGGATATACTATGGAATATCTTCATAATATAATAGATGAGTAGGTGCATGATATAACTGAAGCTATTCTAGTTTTTTTAAAAATCAGTGGTTTACACTGTAGTATACACTGTATTTAACTGTATTCAAAAATATTATTTCCATTTTTGGAAAGGAGAGACGTTCTGTGCTAGTTTTTAGCCTAAGGGGGAAAAATATGACAACATAAGGATGTTTAGCATCATAAATTGCATACATGGTCAAGTAATAATACTTTGAATTATAGACTTTCCTATGCATGGCTAAGAGTCAAACATTAAATATACAAGAGGATTGATTGATTATGAGAATGTTAATTGGTTGGCCAGCGTTAGCTGGTATGGCTATATTTGTCTTGTATGTATATGTATGTAGTGTCCTTTCATATGTGTAATAATGTTCATAATTTTAAATGCAAAGAATCAGTTCATATATTACATTTATATTATGTATTTGTATTTAAAATTGTATGATTTTTGAACACAAGAGAGAACATTAACACGATGCATACTTGGCCTATTATTATTGCCATAGTGAGTTATGGTTATAATTTGCCATTATTAGCTATATTGTAGTTTTACTGTGATTCAGACTACAAGACATATGTGTCTGTGTACACAACACCTTCAAAGATATACCCGAAATATATTGCTTTGCAGGTTATATAGCAATACGAAAACTACATTGGAAAATTATTATCTCAACATTTTCCTCAATTTTGGCATCAATAATTACCATATGACAACATAATATTGACAACATAAGGATGTTTCAAAGATAGTTCTCCACATCTTATGCTGCTCATACACCTTTTATTCCAAGGTGAAGGCCAGTCTCTTTAAAAGGCCTCTAGCATTAAGACCCAGTAACCGAGCTTTGGATGGTGGTAAATGCACCACAAGACAAAGAGTTTCTCTCAGAAGCATCCCCACATCACCTGTCAGTAGGAGGAAAGTAGTAATGGATAGAATATAAAATAATGGTCCTCAGGGAGATGATTTTGACTTGCTTTTCAGCCTATCTTCAGAAGTCATGCCCAGGCCCTGGGGAGCAATTATCTCGTTGCCCAACTTCTTTTGTAGAATTGGCAATAGGTGTCCATACACATCCCCACACCTGTGCCAGAAACAAAAACAGATGATAACATCTCCTTCAAAGTAGAATAGACAGTGCTTCCCCAAGTAGTCAGCTACAGCCATCTTATCTAAATTCCTTGAAAATGAGAACTGCATTTATCAAAAAGTAGGCCTGGCAGAATAAGCCATGAAGATATCACTAAGTTATGCTTTTATTTCCTCTGAACAGAAAACCCTAAGCTTCAGGAGTGGGCCCTGGAAGTCTACAATATGCCAAAATTCCCTTTGTGCTTATAAACTTTCTTGCACACTTAGGCCCTCAAGGTGTGGGGGAGAAACCTTACCGAGTACCTACCACATGCCAAAATTGTACCTGGCTCTGGGAATATAACTGTGAGCAAAACCAGTCCTTGTTGATGATCTCATGGCCTGCATGGTATAGCTGGAGAGGCAGAAGATCAAATCACAGGAAGAAAAACGAGGTTATAGTTGTGATAGGGCAGGAAGGAAAGGTACTTGGGAGAATGAGAGAGAGACTTGACTCCCTTTGAGGAATCAGGGAAGCTTCCTTGAGGAAGAGAAATTTGTCTGAGGGAGAGTTAGGAATTTAGAAAATGAGCATTCCAGGCAGCAGAACAGCATGTGCAAAGCCCCTGCATAAAAGAAGCAGGTGAGCAGTCTGGAAAAGCAGGAAAGACCAGTGGCTGGAGAAGGGAGAGCTGGGAGTATACTAGGGGCTGAAACTGGAGAGATAACCAACGATGGGACATTTACTAGGCCTGTGTCCTATAGAATAAATTAGACAAGAGTGTGAGTGGCTATAGATAGACCAAATAGGAGGTCATTTTTCTGAGGATAACAACTTGGACTAATATTGGGTGGGAGAAATGAGAGGATTTGAATGCTGTTATAAGGAATGGGTGACAGGACTTAGTGACAGGTCAGATGTAGGAGGGAAAAAGAGATGTGTCACAGTTGACGCTGTCATGTTGGTTTAGGATGTATGGTGAAGGCCTTTCCTGGGATGAGTAGTTTGGGAGAGTGACAAGTTTGGAGGAGTTGGGGCAGGACAAGGGTAAGGGGGAGATAAGATTACAAATTTTGGTATGTGTTTGAGTTGACTTTATGATAGCCAAAGTTGGCAGTTGAATACGTGGAGAGCAAAGGAGAGGACTGGGCTGAATATGTAAATGTTGGATCATTTGCATATATGTATTAATTAGAGTGATGACCATGTATGAGATTGGCCAGGGAACAGTATAGAATAGAAAGAAAAGAGGGTCTAAGGTAGTCTAAAAGACAAGAATATCAAAGAAAGAATATCATTACTAATTATTGGATGGAGGAGGATGAACCTGTAAAGAAGGTAGAAGGGCAGTGGCTAGAGAGGTGGGAAGAAAACCAGAAGAATATGTTGTGACAAGAGCCAGGAGCAGAAAACATTTCAAGGAGGGTACAATTAACTGTGTTCAGTGCCCTGAAGAAATCAAATGATGTGCAGAAAAATGCCTATTAACTTTAGTGATTGTGATCCACTGGAGGTCATTGATAACTTAGCAAAAGCTGTGTGGGTGGATTATTTATGGATAGATGCCAGATTAGTATGGAATAATAAATTAGTAGGAAATGGAAAAAATGAGAATACATTTTCAAGCAGTCTAGCTGTGAAATAAAGAAGAGAGATAGGACAAGGATGCATGGTAGTGGAAGTGTGTGTGTCTCTATAGGGGCTTGTATATGTGTGATTTGATTAGCAAGAGGCTATCCGCACACCTTCTGATTTGTTGTTGTCCTTTTATTATGGAAAAGACATATGGATGACAAACCGCTGCGAAGGTCCAGGAGAGAAAGAGTTAGAAAATACATGAGACAGAAGAGATTGGTAAAGTTGCTGAGAAATTAGGAGTGGGTGGTATTGGAAGCCCAGATAGAAGAGGTAGGTAGGTAGGAAATTGAGAAGGACCCTATCTGATGACTGAGCTTCTCTAGGTAATAAGTGAGGTCATCTCCTCAAAGGGAGGGGAGGAGAGATAAGCACATTTCAGATTGATGCTTATGAATCTACATAGCACTGGTGACTTTTTTCAGTGGCTTTGGCTGTCTAGGTACAGCTATGGATATAGCAGATAGCTGGGTCCATCTCGGGCTTCACAGGTGGGTAAAAAGAAAAGAAAGAGGGCAACAAATTGCCACAAATTTAGTGACTTAGAACAGCAGAATTATTCTCTCACAGTTCTGGAGGTCAGAAGCCCAAAATCAAGGTGTTGGCAAGACTGCTTCCTCCTGGCTGGAGACTCTGAAGGGAAAATATGTTTCATGCCTCTGTCTTAACTTCCAGAGGCCGCTAGGCAGTCCTTAATGCTCCTTGGCTTGCAGTTGCATAACTCAAATCTCTGCTTCTGTCTTCCCATGGTCTTCACTCTGTATTTCAAATCTCTCCATTCTCTTAGGACACCAGACTTTGGATTCAGGGTCAACTCTAAACAAGGATAACGTCATTCTGAGATCCTTAACTTAATTACATCTGCAAAGACCTTATTCCCAGATAAATCATATCCACAGTACTGGAAGTCAGGACTTGGGCATGTCTTTTGGGAGGACACAATTCAAGTCACGACAATATTGAACCTTAAAATGAATGGGCAAGGAAAAGTCCAATAGGTTGAGAGGAATTAAAAATATCAATAGATTTTAAGTTTAAAAGGTTCAAAGAATTTTAAAATAGCCAGTGGGAGCAGTTGCTAGATGTAAGCTAGCAGGGCAAGAGCTGTGAGTACAGAGTGGCATTCTTGAATTAGTGATTTTCCAAGTGGACGGAAAACACAGACTAAAACCATGGGAGTGGGTGCCTGAGGTGAAAGAATAAGTCAGAAAGTTATTTTAAATGTGGTAAATGATCCCATCTACTCATAGACAAATGTCTATTAATCTTACTTATAAAATTTCATGCTGATTTAATTTGCCTTTTTCAATTAAGAAACAAAGGGAACTTTCCTCTTTGGTTTAACGTACAAATAATTATTAAATTGATATTTTCTTAGAAAGATTCTCTGTGTTTTCTCAAATTGAGATGTTTCAGTCCATCATACTTTTAGGCTAATAAAGTATTGCAATTTAATTGATTCACAGAAAATCAAAGGTTACTTTTTAAACTTTCATTCCAACTATTAGTAAAGCCACTTAATATAGGTGAAATAGTGTTGTAATAAGACAGCAGCTTTCAAATAGAAGTAATTGATTACCACCGCCGTACCACATTATTGGGAACCTGTGAATCATAGCATCAGTCTTTGCTTGCACCAGCCCCACCCAAATGCCGGCAATAAAAAAGACCAGGCCTAAGATGTATTGGGAGTACTCATTCTGGGATCCAGGAACAGTCTACTTGCTTCCATCCAGTGTTTTTTAGATAACAAAATACTGATGCAACAGTTTTCGTGGGCAGGAAGTTCTTAAATACTTTTGTGAGTGTGGTGCTCCATCTTCTCATTTACTCGCCTACTGTAGATTCTGTTTACCCAGCAAATCTCCCAAATGGAACAAGAGCCAGCCTTAACCCCTGTCCTTTTAGCTAACTATTTTGCCTAGTTCCTGGTTGCCCCCTTTTTTCATCAATAGCCAGATGCTGCTTCATTTTTTTCCATCGATTTACTCAGAATAACTGATGACTTTAGCAACTGTTAGTTTCCAAGATTCTCATCAAGGAAACTCATCTCTAGAATTATTCTTCTTCGAGGAAAGCTCCATGGATAACGGAGATGGTCTAAATTGGATTTTGCCTTTGGACCTAGTGTAATGAGCTCTGGGTTCTTCAGGAAGAGTCTGTTCCTGATATTCAGGATGGTGAGTTCCTCTTGCTAATATCACATGACAGTTCTTTTTGCTAGGAATTCCTAGTATGCTGTGTGATGGTGGGAGTGCTTTTGCAATTCTTGGTGGAGAGAGGTAAACCCTGAGGATTACATCAAGGCTTTTTCTAGACATCCTTTTGTAGTATTAGATTGAAGATCACGCTGTTAATAAATGGGATTATTGCGTTTTACCAAGAATTAAACCAACCGTATCTACTGGGAAGGCCTATAAACCATCAGTGGCAGAGCTCTCAAGCTGGAAGTTTATATTCTTTCCACTCAGGCAATGAAATAAAACTGATGGGTTGAAAACATTGATAATTATGAATAGGAATGCGTGTGCTTGGAGAAGAGCTGATTTAGGCATTTGCGCCCTAACTTTAATGTTCTCTTGGAGTTTGCTTTTTTTAAGCTAGCAAAGTAATGTTATCTACTTGGTCAGAGCTTAGGTTTTTAGATTTTTATAAACAGTAAGTTCAGAAAGGATACCAGCTTAGTCTATTGCATTTATCTATGTGCCAGGTATTGCTGTTGTCACTAAAAATGCAACAATGAGGATAGATATTGCCCACAGATTACGGCCTTGAGGGAAAAACAGATAATTAAGCCAGCAGTTAAAATAAAGTATAAGCGATTTGATAAGAGATGCACAGGGTCTCCAAGAACTCAAAAAATACAAACCCAATTGAATTGCAAGTTACCAGGAAAGGTTTCCTGGATAAAAAAATGTTTAACCAAGGAGTTAGGCAATGAATGTAAGAGTCTTCTTTCCTGATAGACAGAACAGAATGTGAGAAAGCCTGGAGAAGAGAGAAGGTAAGATTGGAAATCTATAGCTTAAAAAGAAATTATGGGTTGAAAAGGATTGTGAGTGGAGGAGCAGAGAATAGGGAGAAATGAGAATGAAGAAGGAGGCAAGGGTCTACTCGTAAAGGGTCTTAAGAAGATTTCATGCTATGGAGTCTGGACTTTATTCTAATACAAAGTCCTAATGAAGCTATCAGAGGACTTGTCTTTTATAAGATTATTCTCTATAGTATTGGAAAATTTGGGAGTGGTGCCAAATGTTGTTTCAAGTTTTTAATTTAATTATGCCCATATATTTGTGTCTGTAATGAGAGAAAATTGACTTGTGATGGAATTAAGAAGACACCTCATTGTAAACAGAATATTAAGTATTTTCATTGATTTTGGTAACAGAGAAACTGGTTAGCAGGTGGTTGATTGTTATGCTGGGGAGAGATTATGTTGGGAAGAGATAAAGATAACCTAGACTAAAATAGTGACATTAGGAACTAGAGACTGTGGATAGTTGCAAAAGGTATTCAGGAGACAAAATTACTGAGACATTTATAGATGGACATGGAGGATGAGAAGAATAAAGAACAACTCCTGTTTCTTGCTGAGCAGTTGGATGGGTAGGGGTACCATTCACTACATCAGGAACACTGAAAAAGAGCAGGTTTGTGTGGGAAGTGATCATTTTTTTGTGGCATGCCAGCTTTGTGTGTTTCTGTTACATCCAAGATGGAAGGGACATTGGACATAGAGCACTGGGATCAGGAGAGGTCTGGCTGGAAATGCAAATCTGGAAGTCATGGGCACCTGAATGATCATTGAAGTAATGGGATGAAAACTCTAATGAGAGAACATGAAGGAAGTGGGAAGCAAAAGTGCTGCAGCAGCACCCTGAGGACTGCTGACCTATAAGCAACGAGCAGAGACAACAGAGCCTACAGAGAAGGCAGACCAAGCCCATTTGAGAGTTAGGAGGAAAGCTGAGAGGGGCCAGTGGTTTCACCTGACCAGAGCAGGCAAGAGTTTAAGAAAGGAGGAGTATCCACTCCACAAGGTCCTGACATGGTGGTGAGGACTGAGAAGTATCCAGTGGGTCCAGTGACAACTCATCATGGCTGTCCTTGGGGAAAACAGTATCAAGAAATCTGTTTGGCTGAGATTTATATAGCATATGGTTGAGGAGTAAATGAGAGGAGAGGAAGTAACTTCTTTTAAGAATTTTGGCTGGGAGAGAGATGGAGAAATATGTACTAATCACCAAAAAGCGATACGAGCTTGAGGGAGGTATTTCTTGAAGATTGGTCATATTGTGTCAAGCTGCTAAATTTGCCTTAACATGGCTTTGGCATTTCAAGGATAACAGAAACATCAGCAGAGTGGCCATTAAGCAATAAATATATTTCCACACACTTTTCAGTAATGACAATTCTCATGATGAGGAAAAATAAATGTAAATAATCGGAGCAGTATTTAGCATCTGATTTTAATAAAAAATCATAAAACCAAGATGTAGAGTTTTCAGCATCTGACTGGATCATACATTCTCTTTGGCAGTTGGAACATTAATTTCTTTTTTTAAAAAAAAAAAAAAAGGTTGAGCATGGATGGCAAAGAACCTTCTACCTGCATATCCACCATGACCCACAAAGGGAACATCTGGGGCTTAGAAAAAACAGACTTAATGGCCCTAGTTTAAAAAAATAAACAAACAAACAAAAAAACACACATCTCTTATTAGATGGCCTATGGAAATTAGTACCTTCATTGATCTGAGGTTGTGAAGACGTAATTATTTACCCTCCAACTGAACTTTATCTAACACTCTTTGCTTATTATGTTGAACTATTAAAATCCTTAATGACGGTAACCCTGCCTTTTCCCTTTTGTTCTCCCAGCATTAAGCAGAGCACCCAAGATCATAGATGCCTAAGTGGAGTGGCCAGCCACCTATATTTTTGAGTTCCTCTGTTTACCAAGATCTGAGAGAAGAGAGGGCAGTTATTGAAATGTATATAACAGAAGGTCTCAGCCTTCAAGGAACTTGCCATCATTCATGATTGTTTTTTAGGTTATCAGAGCTGTGCACAGCTCAAGTTCCATGATAGTGTGTGCTGAATCTCAAGGTATTTGGGCAGCACTATTGTTTATATTATCTGTTACTGGATAACAAAACATCCCAAAACTTAGTGGCTAAAAAAAACAACCCAGTCGTATCATCTCTTGTGGCCTGAGGACTGACTGCGCTTAGCTGCTTGGTTCTTCTGTTGACCTCTCTTAGGCCTCTCATGCATCTGAAGACAGATGGAGCCAGGGTCACCTGGAGTCACTGAGGCTCATGGGACATGGGAGAGCTGGCCCTCTTCCTCTTCACATGTTCTCAGAGCCTTTCACATGGTCTCTCCCTGTGTTCTAGCAGGTTAGTTCAGGGCCTCCAAGAGCACCAAAGTAGAAACCGTTGGGCCTTTTTAAGACTAGGGTCTAGAATTGGCCCAGTATCACATTTGCAGCATTCTGTGGTTAAAACAAGTCACAGGCGTAGCCCAGATTCTTGGTTGGTGTAGACAAACAAGGGTGTGAATGCCAGGAGCATAGTTTGGGGGCTCTCTTTGAAGCTAGCTACCACTATTGTTCAAGCTGTAACAAAACTACTACTTGTTCCCTTCTATCCAGGTAGAATGTGCTTTAACAATTTTATATCAATAAAAGTAGTCGCTATCATCTATTGAGTTTTCTGTGGATGTGAAACATGCATGACCCTTTCCATGCCTCATGACTTTAATCTCACAACAGACCTACTTGGTATTATTAAATCCATTTGACAGGTGAGGAAACTAAGGCTTAGGAGACTAAATAATTTCCATTTAGAAATGGCAGAGCTAGAATTTGAACTAGCCTATACTTATATACTTATATTGCATTTCGGATCCATGAGTATAAGAACTCTTAATTCAGTTGCTTTAAAACATGTAATTAACTTAACAGTGATATTACAAGATGCCTTCCTTTTCTGACATATCTATATAGCTAATATGTGAATGAAAAGAAATTCATCAGTAAAACCTGACAGTAGAAGGCATGTGACTTGAATGCCCTTAAAGGCAGTGGTTAACATTTTACTCATCTTTGTTTCTCAGTGTCTAGTTCAAAGCATGCATGACAGATGCGTTTCTATTTGTTGAGTGGCTAAGGTAGAATAGGTTAATGCTGGCTCCAAACAAATACATTCAAAATCATTGCATTTATGTTTTCTATGGAACACAGTCTCTTTCTTTTATATGACATATAGGAATAAAATATGCATATATTAGGTAAGCAGACAGTAATTACACAGGCCTGGGGCAGTTGCTAGATTTGGGGCTTGATATTCACAGAATTAATTATATGAAAGCACACAAACCATATGGCATTTATCAATAGATGTGTGCTTTGGCTACTGACTTCTAATGTAAGCAGGAGTTCTGTGTGGGGAGCTGGTATGGGACAGTGATTCCGGCACAGATCCTGCAGCCCAAGTGATGAGTTACCTCAGGCACTTTACATGTACTCTCTGTGCTCAGCTCCCTTGTCTAAAAGGGGTAAAACTGGCATCTCGTAAAGTTATGAGGATTAAAAAAGAAGTTAATTCTGGAAAGCTATTAGAATAGTACCTTGCAAATAATAAGTTGTATGTAAGTTTTAGCTATCATTAGTTCTTTTTCTAGAAATTCATGAAAACACAAGCATCCAAGAATAAAGAAAGACTCCTTATTTCTTAGTTTCAGTCTTTGGGTGGTGTATGTGTAAGATAACCTTCATGAGCTTCTCTTTGATGTAGGTGGTGTTTATTTAAGTACCAGGTATAGTAGCCTGCTTTTAGACACATTGTACAATTCCATGAAGCTGGAGTTTATAGCATGTTTTCCTAGGTATCAACAAGTTAGTTCACTGAAATATTTCCTGCTCTCTATGAATTTACAATTCAGTGAACAAACACAGTGGACTCTGAAGAAGTACTTCATCCTGTCTCTCCTTCTCTCATTATAGACAAAAATATGCATGATCTATGAAGAGATGTTCTTGGGGTGGGAGAACAATGTGAGTGTAGTCTCTTTTGGAAAATTAGAGCTCTGTGGCAAGTCAGAATGCTCAAAAATATAGAAAGACCTAAATAGGATGACCATATCCTTTATTTTCCAAACCTGAACATCTTTGAGAGTAAAATGAGATGCCATTACGACTTAGGCTAGGACAATGAGCATGACACATACTTCTCTCAGAAGCGCCCTGACTTCATGAAACGAATCATCATTCACTTAGGGACACCTTTGATTCAAGTCTCTATTTTACCCCCTTATCCAGTCCAATTACAGACATGTTCTTTCCTTTCTCCACTATCACTTTAATATAGACATTCATCTAGTCTCCTGTGTTTCCCCAACATTCTTTGACCTTTTCCTTTTGACTTTTTAAATTCACTTTAAATGATATCACGTTTATACTGCTAAGCAAGGGTAATAGCTAATAGTTGCATGCCCACTAAATGACAAATACTGAGCTAGCTGTGATGTAGCTCTCAGTGGTCCTGGGAGGCAGTTACTCATAGTTACTATTTTATGGATGAGGATAATGAGGCTTAGGAAGGGTCAGTAATTGCCTAGGATTACATGGCTGGTGAATAGCGAAGCCCTAGAGATTTGGGATGCAAGCCAATCTCACTCCAAACGCTTCTAGGCTTTGCTTGAAAATATCCCTGCTACACGTGACTTGAAAGCATAAAGAGTGAAAAGGTTAAGATGTATGTATATCTAGGTGGATTGGTGTTAAACACACTTGAATTTAGAAAGCTGCTCTCATTAAGGAAACAAAATGGAGATAGAACTCAGCGATTTCAGTGACTGATGCGAGCATTCCTGAGGAAGAGAAAGATACCTATATGATATATATTAACTTGTTTCTTAAAAAAAATGATTTCCTTTGTGTGTTTGCTGGTTGATTTATTTTGTTCTTGTTATTTCTGTTTTAAGTTGTTGGAGATACAGGAATGACTTTAGGCAATGGATCAATTATGATTTAGGGCTGTTCAACTAAAATAAATACCGAATAAGCATAATAGAGAGAAAAATAGACCACAAGGCCACACATGAATCAAATCATTTTTGAAGGTCAGTTTCAAAGGTCTTCCATTTTCTATTTCTTAGCCCAAGGGAGAGAAGGGGCGAGAGTGATGTGTGAATATAAAGCATGTAGGATATGAATGAAATCACATGAATGAAAGAAATCATTGTGTACCAAGAACCCGCTTTGAGTGTCAGTCTGACCTGGGGAAGGAGGACTTGGGTGATAACCTCAAATGCATCATAAGACTTTCCTGTCGAATCACAATGAGCTATAATTAAGCAGCTACTCTGTAAGAGTTCTTTGTAGAGTAGAAGTCGAAGAGGAGAGCTAATAATGTTCAGATGCAGATATAATTTTAGCATAGAAAACTAGCGTAACATTTAGTTTATTTTTGTTCCCAAATTAACCCAATATGATTTGCCGAAGAGAATGGCTGTCTCTCTTATGGCATAGCAACATCTTCATGTCCTCTGAAAAGCTGTTCCATTCCATATAGCTAGGCCTTACATTCCCTGGTTTCCTGGGAACCATGAATTGCTCTGAAATTGTAAGAAGTCACTTGCTACCACTACATGCTGTTGTCAACGGCACCCATGAAAAGAGCCTTTAAATGCTTCCCAGCATAAAGGGGTCAAATATGTGGTAACAGAGGGAAATCTAACTATGGGAGGTGAACACACAATGTAAATGTGTGTGTGTGTGTGTGTGTGTGTGTGTGTGTGTGTGTGTATGCCGTAGTGTTAAAATGTACAGCTGAAACTTACTGGATTTTGTTAACCAATGTCACCAACGTTACCATAAAATATTAATTAAAATAAATAAATAAGTAAATAAATAAACAAATGCTTCCCAGCATGCAGGAAGGGGTTGTATAATGCAGTAGCTTAAGTATCATGCTAATTACATTTTCAAATGTTTATATGAAGATTATATGAAGCAACTGTAAATTGTCATGCCACAACATTATTTTTCAATAATATATTACTATGTAAAAAAAAAGTTCTATAATTTATCCATCGTAGCACAAAACTCTATTTTATCCATGGACAACTGGAAAATTCAGGATCTGGGTCAGAAGATATTTACAGATATTATTCATAATAATATACCTTCCCTGGTGCCCATAGTCACCTCAGGTTTCGGAGGTTCTGTAAAGACGAGTGAGATTGTGTGTGTTGAATTCTAATCATAAATATGTAACTAAATATCTCTAAACAAGTCATTTAACATGTTCATCACAAACTGCATCCCCATGTAATTTCCGTTATAATTTTGTATTTAAGTTCTAAATAGAACACTTGAGAGATGTTTTTAAAATAAAAATAATAGATTCCATTAAAGCTGAAAAATAGAAAATTCACCCTTTTCAATGCTTACAAATTGCGATCATTTATACACATTTGCTTGTATTCTTTCATAATAATTTTACATTGTTGAATTCAAAGTACAAATATAATTTTATCTCACTCTTTTATGTTATTTTAACTTATTAACTTAGTGTTATGTCACATGGAACTCTTACTCATAGTCAACCAAATCACCTTTCTAATGACTAAAACATTCCCGTGGGTATATTCTATTATAAATAACCCTCCACAAACATCTTTGTGTGGTATTTTTTTCTTTTGTACTTTCTTCTTTAGGGGAGAGACCTAGAGCACATTGGGTGTGAATATTTTTTTGTCCCTTTTTTTTAAAAAGGTTGTGATGTGATGTGGCAAGTAATGGCTTCACACTCAGCAGGGCTGGAGTGTAGAGAGGTGCAGTGGTGTTAAGTTCTAAGTGTGGTCAGTGAAAAATCAAACAAGGCAGAGGAGGCTCTTTTCTAGGCTATTCCAACGTTGGGCAGTCTGTTCCTCAGAGCACAGGGAACATTTCTCAGGGAAGCTGTGACCATTGGCCTCTGTTTGGACTGATTTCTTCTTATGGAGTTTATTTTAAACTCCTTTTGTGAATATTTGCAAATCCACTTATAGTCTAACATTTTCCCATCAGAATAACTGAAGTTTAGTGAAAACTTTAATAAGAACCAGCTGGATATCATTACCAGTATAAACTAGCAGAAATTGTACAAGATATATTATTTATGAATCATCTCTGATACAGGATTAACAAGAAAAAATAAAATATTCAGAGAAATAGCAGAATGTGTTCTAATGGTTCTTTGTTTAAGGTTAATTATATGAAAATTGAAATTCCTTTAACCAATCGCTCCATGAATCTTTATTGAAGAAGGCTGGAAACCACAAGCACCAAGGTGTTACTAAACCATTAATTTTGAGTTAAAGGGAGCAATGGCATGAGAGAGGAAGCTTATAAGGGACCAGATCATAGGCCCTTTCTGTCATATTAGAGATTCTAGACTTTATCCTACAGGCAGTGAGTCACCATTAAAATCTTTAAGCAGTGAAGTAGCACAGTTCATATTTTCAATTTTAAAATGCACTTCCTGGGCAAAGGATATGAACTAAGAAAGCAAAGAAAAATACAAATATCTCATACATAAAAAGATCTCACCCTCACTCATAGTTAAAGAAACACAAATTGAAGCCATTGAGATACTGTTTTTTACTTATGACTTGGCAAAGATAAAAGAATTCGATAACTACACTGTGTTAGCTAGTAGAGTGGGAAACAGCCACTCTCATAGATTGGTGGAAGGATGAATCAGTGCAAGCTTTTCAGAGGATAATTTGGCAAGAGTAACCAAAATTTTAAACACATTTGCCTTTGATCTTGCAACTCATCAAATCTGGCAAAGGATGGTAAGGCAAGGAAGAAGATTCCAGGCACAGGAAAAGAAGATGCTGCCTATAAACAAATTCGAGGAAGGGTATGCCCAGGAGTTGTAAATTTCCAGGAATTTAACCTATATGTGTGCTTGCAGAATTATAGTAAGATGGATGTGTAAGGTTGTTCATCACAGATTGTTTATAATATCAGAAAACTAGAAACAAGACAAATGCCATCAGTGGAGACTGGTTATACAACTCATGATCTCTCTACACAATGGAGTACCACTGAGCCACAAAATAAATAAATAAACAGATAGTTAGATAGATAGATAGATAATTAAATAAATATGAGGTAGAGTTACATCTTCAGATATGTAGAGAACTTTAAAATGTATAATTAAGTAGAAAAAAAAGGTGAGGTAAAGACCAGTATGTATATTATATTATTCATGTAAATTTTGTTTGTTTTTTGACTTCTACATTCCATCTTATTTATTTTTTAACAAAATTTGTATATATTTAAGATACGTGACATAATGTTTTGATATACATGTAGTGAAATAATTATTGCAGTCAATCTATCTAATTAACATATCATCTCCTGACATAGTTACCAGTTTTTTTGTGTGTGATAAGAGCACCTGAAATCTACTCTCAGCAAATTTCCAGAATTTGATATACTATTATTGACTAAAAGATAGATTGTATATATACATTTTAGATTCTGAATAAATTTTTTTCTGCAAAAATATGGAAGAAACATTTGAGTGTAGTGGTTTTTGGGAAATAGAACTAGATGTTGAGATTAGGCAAAGGATGAGGATTTGGCATTTCATCATATTCCTTTCATTGCAATTGAAGAATTGTTATAGATATGTGTTACTTTTAGATAAAATAAGTACAAAGATACATTCTCACTGAATTTTAGACAAACATCACCTTTGGCTTAATTAATCTTAGTCCATCAACACATATATTGTTTATGTGCCATTCATTCTTCCAAACTATTTACATTTATTAGCTCACATTAATTATCACAAACCTATATAAGATAGGAACTATTTTTTCTCATTTTGCAGATGGGGGAAAGAGGCACAGAGAGAGAGGTTAAGCAACTTACCCTAAGGTCACACAGTTGTTAAAAAGCAGAGTTAGTATTTGAACTCTAGAAGCTTAGAACCTTAACCAGCATACCTTCTTTCAATATTTTGATTTGCCAGCATCAAAACAAGAACCAGTTTCCTAGAGTAAGGTCTTAGTAACCACCGACCTATATACCATTACTTGTTTCTGATTTAAAGTTCTTTTTTTCAGTCATAAGTTTTATTCAGTAAGAAGCTGAAGTTGTTTCTGGCCTCTGTTCCAACAGATGCCTCTTTTTCAGATGGAGAATTTGTTCAGCCTTCTGCCCATAATTAGGCCATTACATAAAGGTGGGAATTGCTCCTTGAAGCCCCTCCTTCATCTTTATCAGCCCTAGTTTTGCTTTCTGAAAGGGAAATCCACAGAGTTAGCCCTCACAGGCATGTTATGATCCCTTACGGCATCTGTGAGCATGTGGACTGGACATGTTTACATCTGTGTTCTGTAAGCTGCAGGCTTCCAGCCTGGGCCACCTGACTACCCCTTTGCGGAGTGCTTTAGAGGTCAAGATCATATGCCAAGGGATCTTTTGCTCTCTGACTCTCTGCATCAAGCTTGGAAAACAAAATATATTGTAAGTTAGCTAGAAATATGCTCTAGGGTGATTAGATGAATGCAGCTAAGAATTTTACTCTTTTCAGAATTGTGTCATGAAGTAACAATAGTATTTGATTAGATATACCTTCTTAGCAATAGAGTATTTGAAAAATCAATGTAAAAAAGCGTCTTTCTTTTTCTTACTGTCTGATGCTACTTAATGGCTCATTGTGCCCCTTGGTTGTTTAGCTCATGTTTCTCCTGCAAATTCCTTTGTTCAACAAATACTTACCCAAGATCTCCTAAATGCCAGGCACAGAAAATTGAGAGCTAAATCAGACAGAGTCTGCCCACACTGAACACTCACTATTGGAAGAAATAGAACTGGCAACCAGTAATTACAAGGCTGTGAAATCAGTGATCATGAGATATACACAAAGAGCTCTAGAAGCACACACAAAAATAGTGATTCCTTGATTGCCTTAAAATAGTCCCAATTGAGAATTATGCACAAGGAAATGACCTAAAGTCTCCATTGGAAAATACTAGTCCCTTGGGTTATTTCAGCCCTTCACCTATGCACGTACACATGCAACAACAAACAGGACCTAGAAATGCAAGCACTGGTAGCTGCTTAAAGAAAACATGATAGAGTTACTGCCCATTGGGATAATCACACTTGCTAGTGGTTCAATATTTGGTCTTCTATTTGTGAGCAGTCATTTTGTATTTAATAAGCAAAGCACTGGGTTGGCCATTGGACACAAATATGAAAAAATCCAGTTCCTACCCTAAGAGACTGGCGTCTGGCCCAACTGGTGTAGGAGTAGAGATGGCAATAGAGTGCTGAGGAACAAAGAAGACAGCGAGGTTCTGCGGGGACTTTGGAATTGGCATTAGAGGTCTGTAAGAGAAAGGAGACTTTTCAGCTACAGGAGGAAATCCTGCAAAGTTATGGATTTAAGAAGAGGCATGTCTAAAAGAAATCATAAAGGAACTTAAGTGACATAAAAGCAGATTAATGGGGTTGCTACGAGAGGCCAGGGAAGAGTCCTGTTACCTTCAAGTTCCACTGAAGTGTCTGTGAATAAGAATACTAGATGACAGTTATGGAATACTTACTATGCCAGGTACTGTTCTAAATGTGATTCATACATTTTCTTGTTTAATTCTCACTGTAGCCCCATGAGGTGTTTTTATCTCCATTTTGCATTTGTGGAAACTGAAATGCAGGGAAGTTCAATAACTTGCCAACATCACTTCTCAGTAAGTCGGGAAGCCAGAATCAGTCTGGTCCTTTGCACTCAGATCCTGCAAACTTAACCACAGCACCACAGCTGCAGTCCTTACACAGTGGCTAGAATTTTGACAGATAGAATTAGGGGAGGGGATATTGCAAACAGAACAAATGGGATAAACAAAGGCACAGGTGGGAAATCAGAAGTGTGTTGACTTAGCTGGAACACGGGTTCATAATAGGCAGGTGCAGGCAGATATGTTAGGATTAGATCATGGAAAGTTGTAAAGACTGCAGAATTGGGCTTTTATTCCCTTGGAGACTTTTGAGCAAGGAGACAACGTAATCACAGCTGGCCTTTGGGTGACTCACTGGCAGTTACAGATATAACCGTTATATCTCTAACTGCAGTGAAACAGTAGAGAGTCTGGCAGTGGGAGGCCAGTCAGAAGGTTATTGTAACAGTCTAGGCAAGAGATAATTGGAGCCTGCATGGGGTGGTAGCATCAGGAATGAAAAGGAGAAGAGATATTTGAGAGACACAGAGGAAGTAGAAATGACAGGACTTGGGAGACAAGATGTGGGGGTGGGGGACTAGAGAGGAGAAATCAAAGATAGCTCTGAGGTTTTGACCCTGGGTGACTCATAATTGGTAGCACTTTTTTTAAAAAACAAGAATGAGTAAGAATTGAGTTTAAGAGACTAGAAGAGAAAGGACATTCTGTTTTTGACAAAGAATCCTCCTGGCCAGAGAGGATCCAGAAGGTCCCCGAATATATAGTGAAGGGGAGGCCATCCACTAGGGGAGCAGGGTACCCAGGCTGCATTCTGTTGTGCCTTGAAAAGAGAGGGAACCACTTCAACTCTATGAGGCAGCTGTGTTTGTTTTCTAGGGGTCTCATAATAAAGTACCACAAACTGAGTGTCTTAAATAACAGAAATTTCTTGACTCACAGTTCTGGAGTTTGGAAAATGAGATCAAGGTACCAACAGGGTTGGTTCCTTATGAGGGTTGTGAAAAAGAATCTGTTCAATGCTTCTCTCCTAGTTTCTGGTGGTTTGCTGACATCTTTTGTCATTCCTCAGCTTGTAGATATATCACCCCATTCTCTGCTTTCATCTTCAATGATGTTCTTCCCGTATATGTATCTGTGTCCAAATTGTTCCTTTTTATAAGGACTCTAGTCATTGAATCAGAGGCCTATCCTACCTCTAACATGACTTCATCCTAATCTAACTGATTACATCCTTAATGGCCTTATTTTTAAGTAAGATCACATTCTGCAATACTAGGGGTTAGGATGTCAACATATGACTTTTGGGTGGATATAGTTCAAGCCATAAAAACAGTGAATGAGTTGAAGGCCTTCTTGTTCTCAAAATATAAACAGGTTTCTGTTCTCCTTAAGCATCTTCTGGAAGTTATGAGCAATCATTATTGACTTAAGAAATATTATCACATCAAGAATTGCTAAAGTCTGTTGACAACTCCTTATTGGACTTGCAAGTATTTTTAATTAGCAAAAGAACATCAGTGCCTCAGTTATTTCTGTGATCAGCATCCTCCTGGTTTCCCAGCTCCAGAGCCCTTCTGAACAATGATAATCCTTCTCCAAGACATCATATTCCAGGAAAAACAAAAGTGGTTCCATAGCCAGGAGCACATGCCTAATAATTAGAGAACTCTCACTTGGGAAAAAGCTACTTGCGAGAAAGAACAGGTAAAGACCAGAGCCTGAGCTGGGCGTACCAGGATGTTCAGGTGCAAATATAATGCCACATTCAGTTCCCAGTAGAAAATGATTTGTGCCCACTTTGTTCTTCTTTGGACAGCAAGCTTTGTCAATAAAATAGCTTATAGTTTTTAATGCAAATTGATTTTTTTTCTTCTTGAAGAATGAATTATATCATCTTGTTGAAAAGAAAAGAAAATCCTCCAAAAAAATCTTTTTAAGGCATCTGATTTTTTCAAATTCACCTCTATCCTCATAAGGCTTATAGGTTGTTATGCCCAAGAAGGATCAGAAAAAAACACATTTGGATCGAGATACAGGGTACTTTCTCATGAAAAGGAAAAGCCAACTCAAGGAGACCTGGACTGTGCTGTCTAAATCAGATGGCTGTAGATTTGGGCATCCCAGAGATGAACAGATGCCCATGAATGAATCACAAAGAGATCTGCCATGGGTGTTTATAATTCAGATCCAGTCCTTCCCTAAATAGCTCTTTGGTGGTTTTTCATTTTCGTGAGGGTATATTTACATTTACACCCCATTTATATTATTCACTGGAGCCTGAGGCTGATAGCTTAAACCTTCGCCTTCACTTCCAATTTTCATTGCCCTCCCAATCTCCATAGCTCTGAAAATGAGCTTTTCTGAGCTCCTCGTTAATTTTTGACTCCTCTCCCTGCAGGAAACGCACAGATATACTGCACTAGGATTGCAGGCCAAAGAATGCTTGGCAAGCCACCGCTGTGCCTGGCAGTAGGTTTCAGAAACCTACCTCCAGGGATTTTGACAAGTGAAATAGCCAATACCTGCTTGCTCTCTAATTATGGGGTTCCCATTAGACCCTCAGAAAGTTGCCCTATTTCCCAATAGTGGCATGTGCAGTGATTTGCTCTCTCTTTTTAAAATTAATTGTTAAATTAAGAGCAATACTGTGATATACTTGCAAGATACCTGGTCTGGCTGTTACTAGCTGTATAACCATGGACAACTGAGTTTACCTCTCTGAACCTTACCTCTTCATCTTCAAAATGTGAGGCTTAAACTAGACCATCTCTAATATTCTGCTACATTTCACTCTCCTCTCATTTTGACAGCAGCTGGGCATTCTTCTCTATAAGTGTAAAGAAAAGTCATTTAACAAGTTCCCTTCACTGTTTCTCTAGCTAAGAACAAGATCTATGTGTTGGAAGGCTTAAAAAATTCACCTGCATCCAGCTTTATATAAAAATATGCCACATAGAAATCTGCTGGTTTAGAACACCTCTGTTGTTAGCTCTCTGTCTTGACATTGGATGCTGTCTCCTGACCTTTGCTGCCCTCCTTCCCACCTGACCCATACAGCCATCACTCCCGACTTAGAAGATTGAACATATTTCTTAAGGGACCTTTTAAAAAGTTATTTCAAGAGCTAGAGTTTCGGGTTCTGTAGAACCAGAATCCTCTCTAATGAGTCTACAGTCTCAGCAAGCATGAACTTGCTCAGCTGGCAAAATTAACCTTATTGAAATTTTTACGCAGCTGGCTTAATTGGAACTCGGGTGTCTGCAGGGTCCAGATGGATAAAGCTTTCAGGATGCTAAACTAACTAAATCAGTGTGCACAGGATTTCCTTCTGCAAAGTTCTCTACAATGAAATAACCTTTTGAATATATAGATGGTCTTCCAAGAACTAGTAATTCAAATGCTCAGAGAACAAAATAGGATAAAAGCTGGTTTGTATCAGCATGTACTGCCTGTATCTTGTCTAGAAGTAAATATCTTGGGAATGAACTCTTCTGATAGGAGCCAGAATTGCTGTCAGTGAAAACTAAATTTCCTTAGATTGTCTTTGAGGATAATAAACAATGTCACAAGAAAGAAAATACGAAAAGAAAACCAGGTGGAAAAGAAAATAAAGAAATGTAAGGGATTAAGTATATAGTAATGTTAGAACTTTCTTCACCTAAATTTTATGTCATCCTAGGTTAGAACTTTTTGGAAAAGAAAAATGTTTTTAATGGTTTGCTTCCCTAACTGGAATTTTCAGGCTGAGCTAAAAATGAGAATATTTTAGAAAAATAGAGCAAGCACTTGGAGTACAGACAATTTGTTATATCAACATTAAATCAGAATGTGTTGAATAGCAATGGATTATTTTTTCATATGAGCAGAGTAGACTTGAGTGAAGTATTTGAAACTGGGTAAAACAAAACAAAACAAAACAAAAACAAAAAATAAAAATAAAAACAAACCCTAAGTGTGTCACTCTTTTCATGTACCTGAAACAGTGCTGGAAAATAAAATGGGGGCTATAGCAATAATTATCACGAGTAAAGCTCTGCCAGTGTTTACAGTCCTTGCATAACCCCATTTTCCTTTCGAATTGGGTTCTGCGACTTGATTAGCTCCCCTAGAGCTCTGTTTTTCATGAATAAAGTGAAGGATTCAGAATAGATGGTCTCCAAGTCCCCTGCCAAGTGTAATACTCTTTGGTTTTAAATCACCGCATATGGGAAAAACATGTCAAATTTTATTAAGTTTTCAGTAAAATCCAAATATAGAACAGTGGAAATGAGAGACATAATATGTACCCGTTAGCAAAATAGCCCTGTTTGTACAACATCCTCCCCAGCCAGTGCTCCAGGATACAACTCTTTGAAAAGGCTGTATATGTTATCTGAAAACTTATTTGATAAGAAGTCAAAAAGAAGTCAGCTTTGCCCCTTTAAATGCTGTAGCAGGGAACTTAGCATAATAACAAGTGATAACCCTCTTGTTACTTCTAGTTCCTTTCCTAGTTTGACCAATAATTCACAAAGAATTGCAAGTAAGATCATTCTTGCCACCCTTTCTTTTGAGCCAGAACAGATATTAATACTTAAAGAACAATTATGAGCCAGGAGGGAATGGTTAGGTCTAGGCACAGACTGATTGCCCTCTCTCTATTATCCACTCCACATCATTATAATGTACCTCTGTTTATAATGTCACCATATTTTTTCTTCTTCCCTTTGAAGTATCTGCTGCCCTCCCCACTGAGTTGCCAGTGGCTCTCACAGGTATCACTTTGCTCAAAGTCAACACACTGGAGACGACTGACCATGAAAATTATACCTTCAGAGTACTGAGGAAAAATACTATTAACCAACAATTTTGTACCTGGGTAAAACATCATTCTGGTGAAATAAAAATATTTTTAACAATAAAATGTAAATGAGTTTATCATGAAGCGATATTTCCAAAAAGAAATGAGAAAGGGTATAATTCCGGGAGAAGAAACTAAAACCCACAATTGAAAAGCAGAATGCAGCCCTTCTACCAGGTGAGCACACAGCAAGAAGATTTTCTATGAACCACCAAGTAGGCTCTCCAGACACCAAATGTGCCGACACCTTTATCTGGGACTTCTCAGCTCCAAGAATATGAGAGGAAAATAAAAAATAAGTAAATAAGTAAGCAAGCAAGCAAATAAATAAATAAGTGAATAAATAAATAAATAAAATGACTAAAGTAATAATGAGCAAAAAAAGGTAAAATTTTATAAATATGAATAATTGCTGTTGTTGAAAAACAAAAATATGAGAAATAGGGGGAATAATTAAATAAAGGCAGAACCTATATACTAGCTGACAACATATAAAATAGGATTGTATGATCTGAGTAAAGACATTCTGAAGTCACTGTTATTGTTCTGGAGGTGCAGATAGAGATTCATTTTGCAGTTTCTAAAGCAAGTAAGCATTTTAAATATTTAAGGCCAACCACTAAAAGAATAGAGAAGAATCTATACAAACAAACCAGTGAAGAAGGAAAAAGAAGAAAAACTGAAACCTCAATTCTTGTTACCTTCTTTTACGCAATTAGCATAGAAAAGAGTAGAAAGAAATCCAAATAGATCAGTAATTACAATAAACATAAATGTTAAAAGATTATTAAAAAGCATATAATAATCCAAATATAAGCTATTTATGAAATACACCTAAAACATAAGGCTATAGAAAATTTAAAATAAAAAAAAAATACACCAACCAAGGTTTTTGTTTTTTAAAAAAGAATGCTAGTTTATCTACATTAATATCAGGCAAAATATATTTTAAGTCAAGATGCATTTTTAAAGTACAGTCATTATGTATTGATAAAAGGAATAGTTCATTAGGAAGATATAACAATTCAAAATATATATGTAGCTAACTAACCTCATGGTCTCAAAATATATACAGCAGAGAGGTGGCAAAATACAAGGATAAATGAACAAATCTGTAAGTGTATGTCTCTCAATAATTGAAAGTTCAGGCAGACAAAAAGAAGTAAGGATATGAAAAACAAAAATGCAGTAACCAAGCTCTAAGACAGCTAAATCCCATCATAACTTTAGAAATTTAAAAATAAATGCCTAAATATTTTATGTATTAAAAAATAAATTATATCTAATATTAAATATTTAAAACTGACTGAAAATATATCACATGTCAAACTCATGTGAAATATAGACAAAGTAGTAAAAGTGGGACATTTATAAACTTAGAAGACTGAAAAAAGCCAAAGTTAATGAATCAGAAAACAATGAGATAATAAGATCAATAAACCTAAGATTAGTTATTTAAACTTACCTCTAAGATAAATAAAATCTAGCAAAAGTAATTGTATAAAAATAAAGAAGACACTAATTTTAAAAAAATGTTAGAAATTAAAAGAACGTAGCTACAGGTTGAGTATAGTTTTTTAATCAAATGGAAAAACTAAACAATTTTATGACAGAATTTGTAAACTTAAGTTAAAATGACCACTTTCTAGAACATAATATAAATTGCCAAAATGGGCAGTAGTAGAAATAGAGAACCTGAATAAACTGTCAGTATTCACATTAAATCAGTAGTTTAAAATTCAGCTTTGTTTACCAAAGTATAATTTACAGATGGTAAAATTCACCTTAATTATGTACAGTTCTAAATTTTATAATCATACACAGACATGTAACCCCAAACACAATTAAGAAATTGCCACACTGCTTTCCAATGTAACTGAGTTCTATTTGCTTTGCAGTTTCATCAATGCTTGGTCTTGTACATGCTTTTATTTTAGCCATTCTAATAGGTAGGAGTTGTATTTCATTGTGGTTTAAATTTGCATTTCCCTGATGATTAATGATGTTAGTCTTTTTTTTTTTCATGTGTTTATGTGCCATTTTTATGTTTGTTCAAAGCCTTTGACTGTTTTTTTGAATAATTGGATTTTTTATTACTGAGTTTTCATATCACTTTATGTAGTCTAGATAAAAATTTCATACAGTAGTTTAAAAATCATGTTTCTTTAAAAATAAAAAATATAAGTCAAGGTGATTATTTAGCCAAACTGACAATTAAAAGTACAAATTATTTCAGAGCACAGACAAATAGAAAAAGCTCCCAATCATTTTATGGTAGAACCACAGTACCAAAAAGATTATGAAATAGGAAAATTTGTAGATCATATTAACTTGAAACTTAGCTTAAATATTTATCAAATCAAATCTAGCAATTAGGGGGAAAAGCATGTCCATGTAGAGTTTATCCATCCAAAGTTGTGTTAATAGTAGAAAATGTATGAATGTAATTTACCCATGACCATATTAAGGTAAAAAATTTATAATTATCTCAAAAGAATAAAAAAGCATTTGAGAAAATTTACTGCCTATGATGTTAAAAAAAAAAAAGTAACAAATTACAAATAAAAGTAGATATCTTTAACCTGGTAAAGTATACCTACAAAACATACCGTGTTGAATGTGAAACACTGGAAATATTTTTTCTGATGATAGCTAGAAGAGAAAAGTGTGCACTCTCAGCACCTCTGTTTAACATAGTCTGGAGATCCTACCCAGAAAATAAGATCTGAAAAATTCTGCTATGAAATCTATAGAATAAGAAATCTATAATACAAGAGAATCTAAGGAGGACTTAGAACTAAAATGGAAGATTTGGTAAGATTGCTGAATGCAAGATTAACATATATTTAAAAATCAATTTAAGTCATATATAACAGCTTAAAGTAATACAATATAGTGATAACTTTATTTCCAACCCTTCATAAAGCAAGTACTATGTTTGAGGCATGCACTTTTGTCTGTCATCTATTTAGCAAGTTTCTTTTTTTAGATCTAGAAAAATTCCTCTCGATAGCTGCTTCCCATATCCCTCTAAACACAGATCAAGTAGTTTTTATTTTGATCCTGGTTTCATATATAACATTCTTTTCTTTCTAACTTTGCCTATCTTCAATTCTGAGCCTTTTGGATTTCACAAAATTGTCCTCATAGTAATCCTGAAAAAGGCCTTCTAAAGTTAACTTCAACATTTAAATGACTCTCTTGTCTGCAGGAAGACAGAGGACATAGGGCAATACACAATAAAATATTTCCTCATGTGCCCTCCAGAGCAGGGACAGCATGCTATTATTTAACTTTGTATTCTCTGAGCCTAACACAGAGTGTTGCAAAAAAGAGGGTGCCAATTACAGTTTTAAGTGGTTTATACAAAACCTCATTCATCCAAAAAACAGAGCAATTCATTTTAGATTTTCCATGAGCAGGTAGGAAGGTGCTGCTTGGTGTCGCTCTATCTCTTTTAATTTCTGTCACTGTGCAATCATAAAGTAACCTCCAATTGGTTCCCCACTAACAGTTGTAAGGAATGGACAAGAGTACAAATGCCTTGACTTGGCTTTGCCCCTTCTCTTCCTACCCTGGGCCCATCCCCACAACCACAAGGGACCTCTGGGACACAGGTGTGGACATCCACCAGCACACCAGCTCAAACTCCATCTTCTGGAAGCTCTGGGCCATCTGGGCAAGGAATTCAATGGTCCCAAGAACCCAGTACCCAGAATTTGATTTTAAAGGAGGCGCAGGCCTCAGGGTACACCCTTGATCCAGGAATCTTACCCTGCTTAGGGAGGTCAGAAAAGGGGAGAGGTCTTCTCAAGTACCAGGCACAGGGTAAGCTTGCTCTGATTCCTGTGTAATACATCAGCTTGTTTCCTAAAGAATTCTGACTCAACATACTATCATTTTTTAGGTAAAATTGTAACATGTAAGAGACTTTCAAAATCATCATATCCAAACTTTTCAATAACTTAGGAAACCAAGGCCAGAGAAATGAACTGACTTGCCCATGGTCAAATCACATGGGCAATATTAGACAAGTATTAGAAAACCAGGTGTCTGGAGTCCAGATGATCCCTCTTATTCCCATTTTTCTGGCTATGAATTTCTTGTCTATCACTGTTGTCCCCAGATGCTTTGGCAAACTACGTTGCTGGTTCTGTTGCTATTGAATAAAATTGGCTAATTATAGCCACAGTGCAGCAAACTGGTGGTGGTGGCAGGCAGAGGAAAATGTAGTCACATGCCCTGCAGCATTTAAATAACTTAGGTTTACTGAATTGCAAAATAATAAATTCCCTATATTGAATAGGATATGTCATTTAGAATCAGAAGTACACGTCAGTGAGCTATCAGATAATTGAAATGCCAGGAGCCAAGTCATATAATTGAAGGGATAACATTGCATTGTTGGCTTCCATTAAAGTTTTCCATTTTCATCATTTCAAAGGTCCTTCCAGGTTATATATTAAGACACTGTGCTGGACCCAACATAGCATCATAGATCATTCATCACTCAGCCTTGAATGCTATAGCTGTAATTCATTAAAGGAAAGGAGGAAAATAGCTTGGGTGCCTCTCTTTTTATTCATTTTATGTTATTTGTTAATAAATATTTATTTAATCCTTGTTATATACTAGGTCCTGTATTGGGTATGAGGAATATAGAGATGAACAAGGCAGATATAGTCCCTGCTCTTGCATAGCTTTCAGTCTAATGGAGAGAATCATGTGAGATCTTTGAGAGGGAAAAGAAGTGTGTGAAAGAGCTAAACTAAGAATTTAGGAAGCCTTGATAGAGCAAAAAGTGAAAACGAAAGTCTGTTAGCGAGTAGATGCTTTGATGCTGAACAGATGAGATGAGGACTGATGTCTTTCATCTTGATTGAGAACAAAGTGAATTGCAGCCTGATGAATTCAGGCGGGGAAGTGATATTTCCATATTTTAAAAGTTTTTAGAATAGGAAATAGACATCTAGAGGAAATTATGAAATATTATCTGATAGACTTTAAAATAGACCCACTAGCTAGAGTGGCTTAGCCATGATCTTGTTTATGTCTGTGAGTGATGAACTGGGGAGCCCCTTAGGGTCTGTTCAAGCTTGATTTGCTTTTATGTGGTTCATGGAATGCTCAATGATATTGGACAATAAGTATCTTAGTTATTTAAAACTGGCATTACAATGTTTAAAACTGATGGTAGGTTTTGTGAACTATGGGTGAGATATAATAACTAACAAACACCTAGTTTTTGTCATGCTTTTTAGTGGAATCATATTAAATTACAAAGAAAAGGCATCTTCTGAGCCAGCCATGTAGTTTCATGTGTACATTTTTTGCAACAACTTAAAAATGTGTTAGCAATCAGCTATATTTAGCCAGAAGAATATTAAATGTATCCAAGCCCATAAATTGAGAGATGAACCAAAAGTTCTATAAAAATTAACTTTCCAACTACTAGAAACAATCAATGCCCAATTGCTATCATCATATGCCTTAGTATTATTCACTGTTATTATTCCAACCAGCTTGTCACATCAAGTACTGTGATAAGAAGATAGCAATCATGTTGTACATTTTAGTCCAATTTAGATAGTAGCTATAACTTCAGCACTTATTTATCTAACTCAGAGCAAATAAGGCACTAAGATAACAGACTGATAACAGGGGATTCCATGTCCCAAATTAATTTATTTCAGGTTATAACTAAAATGTGCCCCAACATATATCATCTACATTGGGCTTTCATTAGGTTCTTTTGTTAATATTATATTTATGAATAGCACTTCTATAGATAAAGACAAAAAATACCAAGCTTAGACTAACAACTAGAATGGGTATTAAAACTGTCCAATAAATAAATTGACTTGGGTGCAGGAATGAATCTGATTTCGAAGAGTCATTCTTTCAACAGGATCGCTACTTTTTTTCCTAGCAACATCATTCCTACTGTATTTTTATTTAACAAACACAGCAATTAATACACTTGTCATATAAGTTTGAGATAATGGGATAAATATAATGAATATATTTATATATATTTGTTCAATAGCCTGAGATTTTTAATTTTATTATTAGTTTCAAATATACAGTACATTGGTTAGACATTTATATAGTTTATGAAACAATCCCCTCAATTACTCTATCTTCCTTCTGGCTCTACACATAGCCATTACATTACTGCAGGCTACTTTCCTTATAACATACTACTCATCCCTGAGACCATCTATCAACTACTAAACTGTACCTCTTTAACATTTCACCCTTTTCTCCCAGCCCCCTAACCCCTCTCCACTCTGGCTGTCACGAGATTATCCTTCTATGTTTGTGAGTCTGTTTTCAATAAGTTCTTCTTTTTGTTCCTTAGATTCCACATATAAGTGAAATCATATGATATTTATCTTTCTCTGATTTATTTTGCTCAAGGGTCTGCTACTTTTATTTTAAGTTAGTTAGCTAAGCAAACCTTTAATTTTAAAATTAAAATATATTACCTGCAGCATACTTTTTTGCATAGTCATATTATTTTTTTGAGTGATTATATATCTTCATGGTTTAGAGAAGGGAGTAGGATATAGGTAAGGAGCCCAGGAAAGAGGCTGAAGATAACAGGAACAGAAGCATTAAATTGATATATATATATATTTGATAACAGAAACATACTATAAAATTTTGTACATGGATGGGAGTATAGAATTATGTATATCCTATTACACTAATAACTACAAAGTTATGAAGAAAAACTGCAACATTATATTATAGGTCACTCCTTCTTACTCCCTGTTATGAACTAAATGTTAGTGTTCCCACAAAGTTTCTATGGTGAAGTCTTACCCCTTAGGTGACTAAATTTGGAGATGGGGTCTCTGTGGAAGTAATTAAGATTAAATGAGGTCATAAGAGTGAGGCCCTGATTCAATAAGATTGGTGTCCTTATAAGACGAGACACCAGAGAGCTTGCTCACTCTACCTCTCTGCACATAAAGAAGTGGTCATGTGAGCACACAATGAGAAGGTGTCCACCTATAAGCCAAAAGAAGAAGCCTCAGAATGAAACCTACCTCCTTAATCTTGGACTTCCCAGGCTCCAGAATGGTGAGAAATAAATTTTTTTAAGTCACTCAATCTGTGATATTTTGTTGGCAGCCCAAGCTAATATAATACCCTCCCCATTTCAATCGCTCCTAAGAGAAGAAGCCCAGTTGAAGATGTGGAACTGTTAATGGCTATTGATTTATAAAATAAGATAATAAGCAAAGAAGAGACCATATTACTTTTTAGTATGAGTGATTTAAATTACATATCAATGGCAGTCTTCATCACATTCTTGACACTCACTTTAGCTCACTTTTAGTGATGCTTGCTAGGTCTACAGGATACAAGTAAAGCAAGCATTGTCTTTGGCTTCTAGGGTGTGTGTGTGTGTGTGTGTGTGTGTGTGTGTGTGTGTGTGTGTGTGTGTGTATTTCAGTCATTTAATAAATGAAATGCATGTTGTAGGATCTCTATAATATCCTAACTTTACTGTGGCATTCCAATACTAGAATAGGGAGACTGAAAAAATAAACGTACCCACAATGGGAAGTTCATCCAAAGATTTAAGTGCATGGAGGGTGAAAGTGAAGAGTGGAAAAAGACATGACCTTGAACTTAATTTGAAAATGTAATTGATATTAATCTTTAACAACTACAGTGAGTTATTTTGAAGTTTATTGTTAGACAAAATACTAAAAAAACTAGCTGGATAACTTATCAAGGGGAAGAATTGGGTCTTGATCAGTGGCTTGTCACATTTCATGTCTATGTGTTCAGTCATGTAAGTACAAGAAATCAAGTGGATAGGAACAATTGCAGGATTTGAAACCCAAAAGGTAGAAGGGAGGTCTCTTTTGATTTATGTTTCATTTCTTTTAACGGTATGTTTTCCAATTGCTAGAGTCTGAAATAATCACGACTGGGGATGACATTCTTTTTCTTTGTGCTCCCTATTTTTTTAAATCTCATCCCGCAAAAGATGTTAGCTTTTGAGTTTATATGCTACTCCACAGCCCGCCATTGTATCCAGGCAACCTACAGAGGTTAAAATGAGAGTCTTTCCAAACCATAATTTTTTTTCTGCTTTTTTTTTTCTACATGCTTTCCTGGATAGAAATCAAATTTGATAAGTTCAGGAAATAACTTTAACCATATCTTTTCAACTCTGCTGATTAATTCTGTTATCCCAAGAGCAAACAAATGATCAGCTCATTCACAAGTCTCCTTAAGGTAAAAGAGAAATTCATCCTCTGATTAGAGATTAAACTAATGCTTTGGATCCTTCAAAAACATAGGCTAGTTAGAAATAGGTGGATGGCCCTGATAGGGTAGAGCCTTAGGAGGAAAGGCTACTTACATTATGTGCCATCTTTTTTATTCTTTAAACTGGAATAAATTACACTTGGGAACTTCCTTAGGAAAGCAAATCAAATCTTGGTGACACTTTGGTTGCAGATTACTATTAGTCATTAGCCTTGTGAGGCTGTGGACATTAAAAAAAAACGATGTGTACTGCAAGGAAAAAGCAAGTGCAAAGACTGAGGACAGGACAGAACCCAGGAAATGGATGTTTGTGTAGAAATTCCAATGGTTACAGTTTTTACTTCTTTCCAAAATATTCTGATTTAGGGTTTAACTCAGTATTGTGACCAATTTGTTTATTAAGCATAGCTTTTGTTATTACTTGAAGGAAGGTTTTTGTTTATAAAGATGCCAGGAGAAATAACCAGCAGAGATTGGATGTAGTCAATGAATAGTTTCAAGAGGCGCATAGCTTCTCCTTGCTATCATGCTGGAGCTCTGGAACATTGAAAAGGTATTTTATTGAATCTGCACTCAAAAGGAAAAAACAAAGATGGTATAGAAAATCAGTATAACATAAGTGTTAGATGCATAGGGAAGAACTAACCTGATATTAAAAGAAGAAAACTCAGGCTCTTCATTACCATAAACATTCATATGGTAGAGGGAAAATAATTAGAAACTGTGTTTCCTGTAAATGCAAATTTAGACAAGTCAGGCACACACTATTTTTGCAGAACTAAATTAACTCCTTGCAACCCACAAGGTTACAAACAGGGTTATTTTGAACTCTCTTGAGCCCTGCTATTATTCTAGCTAAGGAATACTGTTTCTAAATCTCCAAATGGTCTCCTGGAATTATTTATATGTTTTTCTGAAGAATGTAAAGCATTGTATCTATTAAAGATGGACTTACTTCTAAGAAAATATTGTCATTTGATACAAATTAATCTATGCCCTGCCCCACCTCTCCGCCCTTTCTCTCCTCCTCCCCACTTCCCCGTCCATCTCCTTCCTCAACTGCCACTTGCAATAGTAGAAAGGAGTGACTATTTTAAAATAATTCATTGGGGAGTAATTTATTGTTATTTTTACACTCAATCATGAGTGATTTGTAGTAATATCCTGAGATTTTATTTTCTCAATTGTTAGAGCAGAGGAAAGTTATTTTACCTTTGAGCCTTACAAGCCATGTACCTTTTTACAAGGAGGCTGGTTTAAAACTAAAGAATGTCCATTTGCCCTGGTAAACTGGCTAGAATGGGAATTGAGTAGTTCCTGACCAGATTCACAGTCAACCATGGCAGATTTCCCTCCTGTAAACCTAGCAGCCTCCACTGAAGCCTCAATCCTCTTATATTCTCCAGTATAGTTATGTCCTCATCGTCCTCGGTGACTCTTACTTCCGCTAGTATCTCAGGACCTCCCCTCATATTCTCCTCCCTGCTCCCAATCCTCTGTTCCCATCCCCATGATATGATTTTGGCTCATGAGCCTACTACAGAAAACAGCAGCCCTCAGATAAGAAAGCTCTCAACCTCCTACTGTCGATCTGTTCTCTGTAACTTCCAGTTGTAATGAAAGAAGTTTCCTTCTACCTTTTGAAGAACCATCTGGGGCCCATTCTCCCACCTGTCAGAATCTCATTTTATCTCCTTTCTCTCATAGAATTTAGCTTTCACTTCTTACTAGGTCTTTCCACTACCCAAAGATGCTGTGGCACCTCCCATTTTAGAATACTCTCCCTTGGCCCTGTAGCTACTAGGGGAATCATCTGATTTTTCTTGCTGAACTTCTCAAGTTGCCCACAGCTTTACTGAAACTGCTCCTTTAAGCTCCCACACCCTCCATGTGGCTACTTCAGGTTTTCATCTTTCTTAACATCCCAAGGACACTCACCCCACTGACCAGCCCCTCCTTTTCAACACCCTCTTCACTTTGCTTCTGTTTCATTGCACTTTCCTGCTTTTCCTTCTCTATCCCTGAACACTACTCTCTCTCCCAAATCAATAACCTTTAGAATCCCTGTGGGTTTGGTCCTCAGCCCTTTCTCTTTTGCACTCTATCTTTAGAGGATTCTCATCATGCATATGGCTTCAGGTGTTATCTACATGCTGAAAAACCAAGTTATATTTCCATCCAGAATTTTTTCTAAGCTCTGGAGTCCTGCTTGATATCTCTACTCTGTCTCTCATGGACCTGAAATTCGGTATGGCCAAAATCAGACTCACCATTCACCTCCCTAAGCCTGATTGTCCTTCTGTAGTTCCTTCCTCTATTCTCTCTCTTACACAGGATAGGCATGAAGGGTGATTCTGAACGCTTCCCTGACTTCCACCTCTCACATTCAGTCAATCCTGTTTCTTTGTAGGACATGTTCACTTCTCTCCAGTTCCAATGACTCCTTCCTAGGCAAACCTCTAACTTACCTTGTCTGGGCTATCACAATAGCATCCTCTAGTCTCCCTACATCCACTTTGGCACCCTGTGATTAAGTCTCTAACAGTGAATCAACGGTGATGATTTAAAAGCAGAAAGGTAGTCATATTTCCTCTCAAAGACATTTCAGTCCAGAGTCCTTGAACATGTCCTACAAGGCCCTGGTTGAACTAGCCTTACCTGAAAATGTTCTGCATTACCTTCCACCCTCCCTGACTCAGTGGCACAACCTTCTCTATGCTGGTCATTTCTACTTCATGGCCTTGGCACATATCCTCCCGGTCTTCACCTGGATAAACTCATCTATTCAGTCCTGTCTTCATGTCACTTGATCAGACATCCACCAATTTAAATCAGGCACCAGTATCACCATTGTTCATTATACTTTTTGTTTCTATAGAACTCTTCTCAATTCACAGTCATTTGTCTCCTTTTTGATTATCTTTATCACCTCTAGTAGAGTGCAAGTTATGAGCCCTCAGTTCAGTCCTTGATGTTCCTGGCACATGATATGTGCCCAGCAATAGTTGAATGAATCAGTGGGTGAGTGAGGAATAGGAACACCCTCCTGGAACTGACCTAGCTCTCTGGTGGTTCAGGCTGGCTCCTTTAGTGCTGCTGGTGATGGGATGGGCCCCGTTGCCGTGGTGCGCACCTGCTTCTGAGGTACAGCAATGAGTGCTCCTCCTTCCCACCAAAAATCACTCCTAATTGAGATATGTGGTTTATTTTTCTGTATGTGCATGCATATGTATGTATGTATATATATTTGCAAGTACCTTTTGCCTCTGAAGAGTGCTTAATTTTTTAAAAAATTTCTAAATACATATGAAAGCTAATTTATCTATTAAAATCAAACATAGTCATATTGACCCAGTAAAAGGGCATTAACTTGGAATATTTCCACAAGAGCTATTCATGCTTAAACACATTTTCCAGCTTTTACTTTACCCTGATAGTTTGTAGTTTCTTTTTTTTAATTGGGAAAATAAATGCACATTTGAAAATTAGTGCCTGCCACAATGAAAGTCCTGTAAAATTTCTAAGTCTATGGCTGATGGCATATCAGGAATGTGGCTGACTTATTGTCACAACCAGGGCTAGTTTTACTCTGTTAACCACATGAGAATCAACAACATTCAAACAAGCACACGAGTGTGCTGTGAAACCTTGGCGGTGAGAGAAGGAATAATAGAAATAAAATTAAGGAAAGGAAGCTACATCCTATTGCAAAAGATTGACGCCCCAGGGAGCATGGTACTGTTACATGCAAGGTCTCTCGCCAGCAGAATATTTTATTTTCTCTGAGTTGACAGAAGAATGTTGCAAACATTTTAAATTGTTTCTGTTCTAAATCTTCCTTTCTCCTTTTGCCGGTCTCTTGTTAACATGGCAATTGAACCAAGGCAAGTCTCCAAATCTCTGAACAATCGCGTTAGAAATTTTAGGCTCTGGGAATAAAATGTTTTTTTCTAAGATCTGCAAAAGGAGAACTATTAGCCTCAATAAAAGACCTGGCCAATAGTTTAATTCCCAGCACAAACTTTATAAATTGTCTGCCTGTGGTAGATAACGTCACAAAACTATGGAGACATACCATTCTGTAAATGAATGGAGAAAAAAATTATTTCTTTAGCTCCCTACCCACTCACCTCTAAAATTCTGTTATGATACAATAGCCCCATGTTCATACATGTTATTTTATTTATGGGTTCCTCTTCCACCCAATAATGGCACTCCTGATATCCCTTTTTTCTCAGCTTCTCAAATCCCAAATTATGAACTGGCTGGTCGGTTGGTATTTTAACATAATTTCCTTCACCAAGTAGTATGATTATCAGCTTCAGGAAATCCTCTGTGGAGTTGAACTAATCAATTAACAAGCACTTATCGTGCAACTATGAGTTAGTTATAAGGAAGAGTTCTGCAGAGGATAAAAAACGATGCTTGAGCTCTGTTACTTCCCCATTAACTTAGCAAGGCTCAGGTCACTGTAGTGAAGGAAAGAGTAAAGAGAAGACGTGAAGATATATCCCAGCTTGCACCTGTAATGATTCTAGCTTGTTTATATAGTTCCTCTCAAACTTTAGTGTAAATCAGAATCTTTAGAAGATCTTGTTAAAACTCATGTTCAAGGGGCTCTACTACTCTCTCTTCCAGAGATTCTGAGTCATTTAATCCTAGATAGAGTGTATAAATTGTAATTTTTACAAGCTTCCATATGTTGCTGTTCCTGGTGGTCTGACCACACTTTGAGTCAAATTGAAGCAGCTGACACAATTTCCCTTTCCCCATCCTTTTGCCACCTTTGCAATAAATCTGGGTTAAATGAGGGGAGGGAGAATTGCTGAGAAAATATAGGAGAACCTTTAGTTATGTAACTTACAGAGTTGTGTGGTCAGAATATGGTGGGTGTAGAACTCAAAGCAGTCTATTAAATGGTGACAGTATTCCACTATCAGTCCAAGTAGCATGAAGGCTGATCATGGCAGAAACTTGTGGAAACTACATTGTGTATCCAGATGCAAAAACTATGTTGCTAGAATCTCAGTAGATTGGAAAGCACATTTCTGAAAAGATAAAACAGGAGTCTAAATTTTGCTGTTAGAATGCCACTCACAAACTCAATGGTACAGCTTGACGATGCTGCTCCAAATCAAAGAAGAGCTGTAAATCCAGTAGAGGAGTCAGTCAGATGCTCAGAACTCTGTGTTTTTCTCAGGGATTTCTTGCTGCCCACAGGTTAATACCACCAGGTTTCAAAGAGGTCCCGCTGGTCATTCACTCCATAGATACCCCAGAAAGACTCTGAAAGGCTAAACTAAAAGCGGCTTGTCAAAATTTGGTTAACATTCATATTGCTCACTGACCCACAGTTGCACCTCTGCAATTAGAGTAGCACTTTTCCTTGTTTTCCCTCAGGGTAAAGCAGTTGCCAGGTATCCAACAATCAGTTTCTGACCAGCCACACAGAAGGAGATATCGATTGGGCTGGAGGAGAAACAAGTACAAGTATCAGACTAATCATCAGGATTCAACACTGATCGAATTATTATCGAGATTTATTTAAAACCCTTTCATTGGCTTAGAGTGAGGTAATTTCTGTGATTGTTGGACAGGGTCATTGGCAGTGTGAAAAAATGTGGTTTAGCAATTTAAAATATTTTCTTACTCTCAAAGGGTCAAGAATGAAATGAATAAAAATTGTAAATCCCTACAGTGGGTTCTATAATTAGAAATGAAAGTCAGGGAGAATATTAGCATTTATAAGCAAGGCCTAGTCATTTTCAGCAATTACACTATGAATTATGTGTATTTTTTGTCAGGGTTTTTGGAATTTTTTTTGTAGGATTTTTTTTGACTTGAGAACATTGCAGAACAACCAAGGCTCTTGCCATACCTGTTGCAGGTGTCCAGGTAAACCATGGGCAGCCTCAAAGAATAAACAGAATTGCATCGGGAAAAAAAAATTGTATATATCTGCATTTAGCAGCAAAAGCTGCTCTTATTTTGAAAAGCTCACAAAACATCCTGGTGTATTAGTAGTATATACTACCTTTAAAATGTAATTGATGTTGAGTTATGTATATTATTCATATATAAATCATGCCTTTTAAGATAATATCTACAGTGACAGATGGACAAACACCCACTGCCTTCTTTATAGCCAGTTGAACTCTATGACCTCTAACCAAGAAGGTTGCTAGTTGAGGGATCTTACGACCTTTCTTTTCTTCACTCTGCAGTGTAAGTCAGTCCAAACTGCTATTTCTTCATGGAGAAATAGCAGTTTCTCCCTCAGCCCACCCAGGCTCAAACATAATTGGAATTCATTTTATGATGCCATCAAAACAAAAGAGATAAATTTCTACTTACTTCTACCTATTAAGGTTTGTCACAAATATGACCTGGAAACATTCTAAATAAATTACTTTGCCCTGTTGGAAAAAGTGCCATGCTGTTAATTTTATTGCTTTTCTGGCAAGCATATTATTAGTATTAAGCAGTAGATATAATTGGGGGCATGTTATAAATTAGACTTGATGGCTGCTGAGCATGAGTTTTATACCAGCTTTACTTTTAGGATAGCATCTGAATTCTTTTCCAAAGAAAAACAAGAGATGCTAACAAAGCCCTAGTGGTATTTTGTTAATTGTTGGGAGAATTTGCAAATATTTTCCAGTGTTTAATGGTGATTATATTACTTTTATAATAAGAAATTATAAGTCAAAATGATAGATGTAATGATTTTGCAGGACTACTAGTATTTTACTGACACCTCAATACCTATAGTAGTTTCTTAAAATGAACTTTTCTTTTTCCAAAACACACTACTTTAAAAAATGTAAAATGTTAATATGGGATAGAAATTTTCTTGTTTTCAACTTTTGATTTTGGACTAATTTTAGACTTTCAGAAAAGTTGCAAAAAATAGCACAGAACTCCCTTATATCATCTAATTGCTTATCCGGTGTTGGCATCTTACATGACAATAGTACACCACCAAGGATGGAATATCAGCATTGGTACCATATTATCGACAAACTACAGACTTAATTCAACTTTTACCTGTTTTTCCATTAATGACTTTTTCTTTTCTGAATCCTCTCTAGGACGTCAAGTTGAATCAAGTTGATATTTCTCCTAATCTCTTATAGTCTGTAACAATTCATCAGTCTTTCATAAAAATGTTTCTTAAATAAGTTTTTTGTGTATTGCTGAAACATGTATGGTAAGATCATATGTGTTTTGGGAGTTGGGAGTGGTAATTGAATAGGATGCATCCCAAACTCCTTGTTTGCTTGAAGAGAAATATGAGAGGTTTTTATAATACATTAATAATATATGACAACTTGTTCTTAGTCAATAAACTTTATTAATTCAGATTAATAGAAAAAGCCACTAAGATTTGCTTAAAAACAAAGGCAGACTTTTAATTTTAAAATATACTTTAAAAAACAGATTGAATTTTATTAGTTTTTATAAAACTGTAAATTGATATAGATTTTTCATTCTAAATGTAGTCTTAGGAGATCTTATTATTAAATATACAAGGCCAATTTAAAATTAGCGTAAGTATTATTTGTACAGAGCAGATTATTTCAGCTTCAGAAAATAATTGAGTTCCTTAAATATTCTTCCTAAGAAAAAAATTTTTCACTATAAGAAAGTATTTGAAGCAAAGATAAACCACAGCAGAATCTTGCACGTATTCTACAAATTTCAAGTTAGTGTGATTCAATTTAATAGGTTTGCATGAGAAACTTAAAGTTGTTACTAAAATATGATCTGAGAGGACAATTGAAGCCATTTATAAACTAATCTATTCTTCTCAGTATGTTGAGCCTCAGCCTTTTTTCTTCCACCACAGCCACACATGTACACACGATTATGAACATAGTCTAATGGGTAAAAACAGCAGGACTTCTTGATGCCTCGCCTTTTCTTACGAATGACTATTGAACGGAGACACACACACATGCCCCAATTTCACAAACATTGTTTTTCCTTCTATTCTGTTTCAACTATTCTGACACCAACTGAATATCCTGCAATTCAATTCTAACATTAACCACCCAGAGAACTCAGGACAGCACTCATAAGTTATATAGATTTATTATAAAGGATACGGATCTAGAACAGCCAAATGAAGAGATGCATAGGGGTAGGTATGAGAGGGTTCTGAATGCAGAGCTCTCATGCCCTGTCCTCACGGAATTAGGGCATGTCACCCTCCTAGCACATCAATGTGTTTGCCAACCAGAAAGCTCCACTGGGTGACATTTTTATTAGGGTTTCATTAGGACTGAACATTGGCCACTTGATTGAATTCAATCTCTGACCCCTTAGTCCCTCCCCAGAAGTCAGAAGGTCAGGCTGACATCAAGGCTCAACCCCCAACTCTCTAATCACATGGCCTTTCTAGTATAACTATCTAGAGGAGCTATGATGAGTCACCTCATTAACATAAACAATCAAAGCCAACAATCAATAACAAAGACACTCCTATCACTCTGGAAATTACAAGGATTCAGTCTACCTCCTAGGACAAAGGCCAAATTCTTTAAGATTTTCTTCTTAAAAATTTTTTCCTGGTGGTAAAAAAAGTGGTATTACTTACTGTTTGGAAATACAAAAATTATTAAGAAGAAAACAAAAAGCATTTATAATCCTACACAGTGATAATAACACTGAATATTTTGGTATAAATTTGTAATATTTTTTCTCTGCATTTTAAATAATATTGGGATATAGATTTTTAGTTTATAGATTTTTCCATTGTTTATTAAATTTATCCCAAAGTATTATTTAATGTTTGATGTTGTAAATAGTAATTATTAAAACTTCATTTCCCAACTATTTCTTTTTAGTATGCGGAAATACAAATGATTTCTGTATATTGACAGTGTCCTTAGGGTATTCCAAATATATGATCATGTTGCCTAAAAATAAATCAAGTTTCTTTCCAATCTGTATTCTTTTATTTTTTTGTCTTGCTTCATTGTGCTGTCTACATAGGATGTTTTTAAGCACATTTTATAATACAGTAGAACATTAAATAGAAATAGTAAGAGTGCACATCCTTGCCTTGTTCCTGATCTGATATGTTCAGTCTCTTACCATTAAGTAAGTTGTTAACTGTGAAGTTATTCATAGATGCCCTTTATTAAGTTGAGGAAGTTTCCTTCCATTCCTAGTTTTTTTGAGAGTTTTTTTTTTAATTTTAGTGTTTCAAGTATACAATCAATTGGTTAGACATCTATATAGTTAGTAAAATGATCCCCCCAATTGCTCCCTCTCCCCACTGACCCACCACCTAGCCAATGTATTAATGCAAATTGCATTCCCTATGCTGTGCTCCCCATCCCTGTGACCATCCATCAGCTACTAATCTGTACTTATTTAACCCTTCACCCTATCCTCCCGGCCCAAAACCTCCCTCCCCTCTGTCCGTCACCAAATTGTCCACTATATTTGTGAGTCTGTTTTTGATAAGTTTGTTCTTTTTATTACTTAAATTCTGCTTATAAATGAAATCATATAGTGTTTATCTTTTCTGATTTAAATACCTTTTAGGTCCATAAAAGCAATATCTTTTTCTATCCCCTTCCTTTTCATATGTTGGGATCTTGTTTTTTTATATTTTCAGCCACTCTATCTTTTGGTTAGAGCACTTAATTCTTTTCCATATAAGGTACTTCCTGTTTTTGATACATGTTTTTCTGCTTAAAGATGTTCCTCCAACATTTCCTGTATACTGGCTTAGTGGTGATAAATTTCTTTAGTTATTTTTGTCTGGGAAGCTCTTTATCTGTCCTTCAACTCTAAATGATAGTTTGCTGGTAAAGTATTATTGGTTATAGATCCTGGGTCTTCATCCTGTTGAATATTTCTTGCCAAGCCCTTCTGTCCTGCATAGTTTCTTTTGAGAAATCAGCTGCCAGTCTTATTCATGTTCCCTTATAAGTAATTATTTATTTTTTCCTGCTGCTTTTAATATTCTTTCTTTATTTAACCTTTGGCATTTTAATTATGATGTGTCTTGGTGTGGGCCTCTTTGGATCTCTGATATTTTGGAATTTCTGAGCTTCCTGGGTTTTATGTCCATTTCCTTACCAGGTAGGGAAGTTTTCCATCATTATTTCTTCAAACAGCTGTTCAATATCTTGATTTTCTTCTGTTACACTGATCAGATGAATATTTGGAGCCTTAATAGTGTCCCATATCCTCCTTAAATTATTTTTATAGCCTTGGCACCTTTTTTCTTGCCATTCTGATTGAGTGTCCTATTGGCTTTCTTGTCCTCTAGATAGGTCATTTGATCCTCTTCTTTATTCACTTTGTTTATTCCTTTGTTTATTCCATTTAATAATTCTCATCTCAGATAATTGTTCTCCATTTCAGACTGGTTCCCTTTTATAATTTCCATTTCCATTTTTATCACTTTGTTAGAGTTCTCAACACTTCCAAAAGTTCATTGAGCATCTTTTTAACCAGTGTTTTGAACTCTGCATCATTAGATTACTTGATTCCACTATATCTGGATCTCTGTTCTCTTCTCTCATATGGTTTCTGCTTCTTTGTCTTCCCATTTTGGCTTCCTTTCTGTGTCTGTTTCTATGTACTAAACAAAGCTCTAAGTCCCAGTCTTATTAGTGAAGTATGGATTTGTGAAGTAGGTGTCCAGTGGCACAGTCCTAAGAGGGTTCAACTGCAGGCCAAATTTAGCCCAAGCCTCTACCCCTCCAGGTCACCTGTTAAGATTCAGCGAGCAATCCACAGAAGCTGTGCTTATAGTTGCCTCAAAAGACCATGCCAGAAACCAAGGCCAGCTGCCTCCACCAGTGTGAATCTCAGCAATGAGCACCTAGCTCGCTGAGGATACACCTGGATGTGGTTTGGGTGGGGCCCGAGTTGGGGTAGGCGGGGTTTCAGGGAATCCTGTGGGCAGAGCAACCTCTGTTATCCAATTTAACGACGTCACAGCTATGGCAGCGCTGTGTTCCGCGCACTGGGAGTAGGGAGAGCTCAACAAACGACAATGGATACCGCCGGGACTTCTGTACCAAGCGAGTCTGCCTTGGCCCTTACTCCGACAGCGTCTCCCTGTAAGTCCCTGGTGCCCACTGCGCTCATCCGAGCAGACACTGGTGCCCTGAGCGAGCAGTTCCGTCACCGCGAAAATCTGCTTGTAGATGCAGCTGCTTTAAGAGGCCTTTGCCGCTGCCGCTGCCGCAGTCTCTGTCTCACTCAGCCGCTCGGGACCGGGCAGCCCGCGTCCTCGCCCTGTCTTACCTTCTGCCATTGCAGGGTGATTTCTTGGTTTTCCCCATAGTTCTATGGCTTGTTCATCTAGATCCCAGGCGATTTTCCTTGCTGCTGCTCCTTGTTTTAGTCACAAGTTTGATTTGGTCACCAGAGGGATGAACAGAGCCTCTATCATCTACGCCACTTTTTTCTCCGCCCCCCTTTGAGAGTATTTTTTAATCATAAATGGATGATGTCTATTGTCAAACATCTTTTTTTCATCCTTTGAGACGATCATTTGATTTTTCTCTTTTATTCTGTTAATATGGCAGATTGCAGTTGGGTGGTGTTTGAATGTTACACCAACCTTGCATTTCCTGGGAGAAATAACATTTGGTCACGCTGTATTCTACTTTTTTATATTGCTGCATTTTAAAGGATTTTTATGCTTCTGTTCATGAGAGATATTGGTATGTAATTTTCCCATAATGTTTTGTTATCAGGATAAGGCTGATATAAAATGAGCTGAAAAAAGTTTCCTTCTTCTCTACTTTTTGAATGATTTTGTGTAAAATTGTCATTATTTCCTCTTTAAATGTTTTATAGAATTCGGTAGTGAATCCATTTGGACCTGGACTTTTTTTTTTTTCTGGGAAAGGTTTCCATTTCAAATTCAATATCTTTAATAGATACAGGACTTTTTAAATTTTCCCTTTCTTCTTGTATCGATTTACAGCAACTTGTCTTTTAAGCAATCTATTAATTTCATGTAAATTGTTTAGTTTATTAGCCTAATGTTGTTCACAATATTCCCTTATTATCCTTTTAATGTCTAGAGTGTCTGTAGTGATGTCTCCTAGCTCTTTGATTCCTGATATTGATAATTTTTAAAATTCTCTCCTTTATTCTTGATCAGTTTTGCTAGGGGGTTATCAATTTTACTGATCTTTTTAAAGAACCAGCTTTTAGTTTTATTGATTTTTGTCTATTATTTGTTTATTTTCTTTATCATTGATTTCCAGCTTTTTTTCCTTTCCTCTACTTATTTTTTCTATTCAATTCACTTCTCCAGTTCCTTTAAAATGGGACTCTTATATCATCGATTTTTTTCCTATAATATAAGCATTTAAAGTAATTTTCCCTTTAAGTGCTGCATCCCACAAACTTAAGAAGCTATATTTTCATTATTATACAGTTCTAAATATTTTCTAATTTTTTAAATGATTTCTTCTTGGACTCATCGGTTATGTATACTGGTACTCATTTTGTAATATTTAGTTATTTAAAAATATTTTTGTTTGAGTTCTAACATAATTTCACTGTAGTCACAGAACATATTCTGTATGATTTCAGCTGTTTTACATTTATCAAGACTTATTTTTTAGTCTAGTGTATAAAATATCTTGGTGAAGGTCTCAAGTGCCCTTGAAAAGAATGTGTATTTTTCAGTTTGGGTTAAAGTATTCCATAAATGACAATTAGCTCAAGCTGGTTGATAGAGATGTTCAGGTTTTATATACCCTTATTTACTTTTACCTACTTTTCTAGCAAATATTACAAAAGGAGTATTGTAATATTTTCTTTACTATCAGTTTTAATGAATGTATTTCAAACTCTGTTGTTTAGGATTGTTATATATGTTTTCTTCAAAAATTGACTCATATCAGAGTGTCGTAGCATTCTTTATATCTGGCACAGTTCCTTGTCCTGAAGATTTTTTTGTCTGATGTTAATGTAGCTATTCCAGCTTCCTACTGTTAGTGTCTAAATAGTGTATCTTTCTTTCATTCTTTTACTTTTAACCAATCTATGTATTTATATTTAAAGTGTGTTTTGTTTGTAGTAAATAACATATATGGGTATCTGTATTTTAATTAGAATGTTATTTTAATGGAATTATCAGTATGGTTGGATTTAATCTACCATTCTTGCTACTTCCCACTTGTCCCATCTGTTCTCTGTCCCACTTTTCATGCCTTCCTTTGGATTGAGATTTCTTTCGTTTTTTTTTGTTTGTTTGTTGTTGTTTGTTTTTTTAACATTTTGTTGGCTTATTAGCTAAATTCCCTTGTTTTATTTTTTTATCATTCTGGGGTTTACTGTATTCATCTTTACCACCATCTACCTTTATATAATATTATGCCACTTTATGTATAATGTAAGAATATAAAATAGTAAACTTCAGAAATTCTCCTTTGAGTGACTAGGAGGAGAATAGTTTTTCGAATGGATGTACCATCATATGTATAAGAATCCTTCATAATTTACATAATAACATAGACCTCAGTTGAACATTAATATTAATGTTCATTTTTTATTATTCCTATAAGCTTTAATGAAATAACCATGTCACAAGAAGTAGCCATTTGTATGGCTCTTTGCACAAATTACCAAGTTGCCATCCAAAAGGTTATTTTAGTTTAAATCCAGCATTACTATATGAGAGTGTGCATATCACCATGACCTTGCTAGTACTGGATATTAAATTTTTTAAAAATATTTAATTTAAGTATAACTTGTTATCTTATTCTTGAAATGTCATTCACTTGAAAGTTCATTTGCTTTATTTTTGCTGTGCTTAAATTTGCATAAGCCTACTGGCCATTCATGTGTGTTTATTTAAATCCTGTCAATTATTTTAAAATATGTACATATTTTAAAATATTAAGTAGAGATATTCTTATGATGAACATAGCCATTCTTTGTTCTATACCTCATCATTTCAGTCCTATTGCTCAAAGGAAACCAGTTTTAATTCAGATTTCTAAATTAGATCTTATAATAATACTTTGGTTGTTAATTTTAGATGTTCATTTTTTCTTTGTTAGATTCTTTCTCCATCCTCTCAATACATGACTATGTTTTTAGTAAGCAGTGTTTACGTTATTGTGTCTGTTAATGATGTTCTCTGCAGAGTTGATACTGTGTTATCACAGTTCTCATCATGTTCAGTTTTTTCCTTCCTGGAGTGTTTGTTTTTCATTGTTTTTCTTTTCTTCCTGCAATATCTTCTTAAACAAATTTACTTTTTATCTCTAGCATATTTGTATTTATGAGTGTTCCTCTTTTTCTGTGAGACTGCCTCACTTTCATCTTCTTGATTAAGTATAAGTCATTTACTCTCTACACTTGCCATTTTTGGTCATCAGGATACTTTCCCTTTGTTTTCTGGATCCCACATCTTTACTACTCATTTTTCCATGGTTTTGCTGTAGCATATCCTCAAGCAATTCTAAAGGCTCTCATGCTCTGATTAAACATAGAATTTCAGGTTTAAAATAATTTTCAAAAAAATTTGAGGGTATTATTGTTGGGTGGTTTTGAGAAGTTGAATGCATTCTGATTCTTATTCTTTTAGATATGATGTTTTATGTTTTGGAATATCTGGGGATATTCTCTTTATCCTTGGTGTTCTAGAATACTATAATTGTACCCCTTGACATTTATTGTGCTTTGAATCTGATTGACCTTTAAAGATTAAAGGTTCTTGTCCTTTAACTCTGAGAAATTTTCTTATTTCTTTTAAAACATTACTCCTTTTGACTTTTTCCATTTTTCTCATCCTGTAAATTTTGTCAGTCAGAAGTTAGAATTCACTGAGTGATTCTTTCTCTTTATTTTCTATTTTCTGTCTTTTTATTCTAATGTGAGATATTTTCTTGACTTTCTCTTCTAACCCATATACATGTATTTTTTTCTTTTATTACTAATTTTTGATTTTCAAGAGCTCTTGTTCTCTGTTTCTTTTCTATGACAGCTAGTTCATCTGTACTCAAAGGACTTTTTATGACTTTTTGTTGTTCTTCATTGTATTCTCTATTTCTCCTGAGCCTAATCCTTTGTTTTGCTTCATTAATCATGGTATCCCTCTTTCCATCTGGAACCCTATTTTCCCCTCATGTTCAAGGTAATCATTGGCTGAGTTGATATTTAAGTGTGAGGCCTTGAGACTCCCACTTCCAGCTGTCTTTTGGACTTGATTCTCTGAAGGGCTCTCCTGCTCAAAAACTTAGATCTTGTGTAAGTATATTATGATGCATTATTGAGCTTTCAGGAAGTGACAAAAATTTTAAGTTCCCTTCCCACCATAAAACAATCTCTGCAATAAAAAGGCAGGAACAAAAGTCTTCTGCTGACACTTGAGTGGAACCTGTTTAGCAGGAAAAAAAGCTAAAGTAGGGTTTCCATGAAAGTAAATACTGATCAAAGGCAGCAACGAAAAGATAAATTTTGAAATTCCTGTTGTATGTGAAACTTAAAAACATACATTTAAACAGCTCATGGGCAAAATAATAAATTATAATTGAAGTTTATAATATTTCAAACTAAAAGTTATTAAAAACTACATATTAAAACTTGTGCAATGCAGGGAAATTCTTAAGTGTTCATAGAGAAAAGAATAGAAATTAAAACATCCAACTTAAAAACTAAGCAAAGAACAAAAAAATAACTCCAAAGAAAGTACAAGGAAGATTTCAAAGATAGACAAAGAGTAATAAAATAGGAAACTATGCAACACAGGGGGTCAACAAATAGAAACACCTGGTGAAGAGATCAAGAGAAAAAGTGAAAAGGCACACAAATGACATTAGACATGAAAAAGGGAACAAAGTTGATAAAGGTAGCAGATATACAACTTATTGTAGAACAATACACAACTTTATGTAGATACATTTTAATAATTAAATAAAATTAATTCTTAGATAACTAATCAAAACTGACCTAAGAAATATAAATAGGAATAAGTCTGTAACCATTAAATAAATTTCATCAGTAGATAAAATTCTTTCAACAAAGAATAAATCAGAGGTTTTAAAACAAGTTTTACCAGACTTTTCAAGAAGCAAATCATTATAGTGTCAGCCAGTCTCTTCCAGAGAAAAGAAAAAGAATAGATATACCCTATTTCACCCTCTTGGACTCAGTTCATAATTCATATTTTAAAATTATAAGAAAAATATATATGATCATTTTAGTGGAAACAGAAAAAATATGAAATTTAATGATTACTTATAATTAATAAGAACAGAAACATGAGTAATAGAAAAGGAACTTCCTTACATTAATAAAATGTGCTGACAACAGCAAAAAGAAAACCAAATGAAACAAAAAAAAAAACAGAAGCAAATGTCACTTTTAATGAGGAAATGCTGAAAAGTATTTAAAATTAGGAACAAGACAAGGATGCCCACTATTCAGGCTTCTATTTCACCATCATACCAGTGGCCCTGACCAGTGTCATAAGTAAAAAAAATAATAATAAATTGTATTAAAAATATGAGGATCGGAAGGGAAAAAGCAAACTGTCATTATTTGCAGTTATGTGAGAGTTTAGATTAAAACACATGAAAAGCCTAGCTAGTTATTAGAAATGATGAAAGTGTTGAGCAAGATGAGCTATGAGTATCAAAAACTGGGTTCCAACTGGATAAAAAATAGTATAACTATGTTAATCTTAGAAAAACAAATTGCTGAGAAAATCCAAAATGGAAACAAAAATATCTGCAAAAGCATTTCACTAACAGTCACCACAGCCAACTTCTGGTCTAAAAGTAGCTGAGTACCAGACATAGGTTGCTAGTACCACTCATATCGGCTTCTGTGCTGTCCAGTTCTCAGCCTCCTAGAAGCAGGGTTGCCCCAATGGCTGTACTTTCTTCCTTCTGCTGAGAGATATTCTAGCTACTGTCATGGGTAGGCTCAAGAACAGAAAACAGTACTGTTCTCTTCTCTCCCAAAACTCTATATTCCCTTGGTATTTCTCAGAATCAAAGTCTCTAGAGCAAGGAGAGCATCTGGTCTGAGTTCATCCCTAGAGCTCTTGTTACAGGTCCATTCACAGGAATAATTTCTTAGTCTTTCCAGGTTCAGGTGTTCCTTTCCGACTTGATCTGGGGCATCTAGTTAAATTGCCTTTCTCCAAGGAAATATATTCCATTAGAAGATGAAAGTATCAATATACCAAAAGTTTTAAGAAACAAATATACACATATACAGCAGGAAAACATTTTGTCAGGCTTAGGTTTAGAGTTAAAACCTAATTTCTCTAGCTCAGTGGTTTTCAACTGGGGAATTCTGTCATCAGAGGACATTTGGCAATGTCTAGATACACTACTGGTTTTCACAGTTTGAGGGATGGTGGTGATGGATGTTGGTGCTACTGGCATTTAGTACGTAGAGACCAAGGATCTTGCTAAACATCCTACAATACAATAAAGAGTGATCTGGCTCAAAATGTCAATAGTGCTGAGGTTGAGAAATCTGTTCTAAACCAAACAACTCATCCTCTAAAAGTTAAAATCTAAACCATCATCACAGTAATAACAACTAATATTTATTGAGTACTTAGTATGTCTCAGACATGGTTCTAAATAAATTGCATACATATTCTCAAGGAATATAGCCACTCTTGTTAGGAAGGTTCTATTTTACACATATTTTATAAATGAGAAAACGGAGGCTAAGTGAGTTTTTAAACTCTCTTATGTAAGACTACCCTGTGACTAAGTGATAAAGCTGAAATTTAAACTGGTCTGCCTGACTCCAGGACCAAAACTTTCAACCTCCTGAGTTAGAGTCAATGCCCTTACTTCATAGATGAGGAAATTGTATAGGGCCTTAATGTAGGCCTTTTCCTCTTTCAGTCCTTAGAGTTAAATGCTTTAATGGCGTGGGACGGGTTTGCCCAGAATTATTTTTATACTACCAGAGAACTGTTTGGTTGAAAACCTATGTATCTCTTACTTGGCTTACTACTACTTATCTCAACATAATGTCACCCTTTAGGCCATATAACAGATTAAAGGCAGAACTGAGAAAAGTCATACCACCCCACCCCACACACACTCCCAGGTATCATTCTTTATGGCTGTTGATTCTGCCCCTTCTATAAGTGCCCCACCCCCAAGGAATGCCTTTTGAAGCTGCCCCTTCTTCGCCTTTCCACCCATGTCTTATTTCAGTTTAGCCTAAGAGCAGAGCCTGAGACAAGGGTTTGGGTACAGGTAGTTTATCTGGGAAGTAATCTAAGGAAACAAGAATGAGACTGAATAAGTCAAAAAGGAAAAAAGTGAATATGAAGGTATATTATTCAGGTTGCCACTGTGAGCACTGGGGAGCTCTACCCCCCCCCCCCCATTGCTTTAAATCCATGCTGCACTTGTACTTGGGTGGAGTAAAAGGGCTTGGGGCAGTTAATGGGAAGATGTAGATGAGCACCACATGCTTAAGAAGGGTCTTAAGTGAAGTTGGGTCTTAGCTCACATGGAATTGCCCTCCACAGCTACTGCTGAATTCAGAGTTGGGCCTGAGGGATATGAGCCCATTTATTCCAAAAGGTTCATCAAGTGCAGTGGCAAAATAGCAGATGCATAGCGATTTCTCGGTGAAATTTTAAATATTCTTCTGCTTCAGATAAATAGAAAAAGATCTGCTGGTGTAACATGGAGCTGTCACGATGTGTGATCAGATAGACCCTGGTATGGTTGATGTGCTGCAAAGAGACTTTCTTCTTGACACACTAGTGCTCTACTTTTTTCTTTCCAAAATGCTGCTGAAACTGCATGTATTTTCTGTAAAATGTTTTGGACAAATCCAGTCAATAAGAGGCAATCATTAAGGCTCCAATTCCTCATTGATACTCTTGAGGAAGCTAACATTAGCAGGTAACCAGACTGGTATTGGAGTGATGTGCATTACATCAGTACAGTTTTAAAAATTCAGCATGCTGTGAAGTCTGACAGCCATGTTGAGAATGACAAATGCTAGCTGGTTATGCTCTGAGACAGGCCAAGAGTGAGAGGGGCTACGTACAAGTGCAATTATGAAATGAAAGTAATGTGATAAAAGGAAGTGGAAAACTGCTTGAGAGTACTGTTTATTTTCTTAAAAAAGTAGCCAACGTTTATGAAGCATTTGGCATTCATTAAGTCTTTTTAAGCCACCTTGGAAGAATATTGAAGTATTTCAGAAGCCAGAGCGGGGCTAACCTTGAGAGAAAATGGAGGGAATCGGGATGGGGAAAGCCACACGAGGGTCTCTGCGGAGCTGGGGGATTCTGTTTCTTATTTCCAAGTGGTAGTTACAAGGATGTATTCTTTATAATAACCAATACAATCATGCTTTATGTACTTTTTGGTAAGAATTTTTTGTAATTTAAAGTTAAAATATTAAGTTTGTTTAATGACTAGATAGATAAATTATAACGAGGAGGACAGAATAGCAAAACACTTTTAAGCCTCCTATCTCATTTCATCCTCACAACATCCTATAAAGTAGATGACGATGTTATTATCCACATTGTCAGATGATGAAACTGAGGCACATGGAGGTTAAAATTACTTGTGCCAGGCCACACTGCTGGTAGGTGTTGGTAAGTCTTGTTATTTAGATGCGATGCTTTCAAAATGTCAGAGTTGGCTCATTGAAGTGTGGTGCTCAGCAGCCTCTTGGTTTATTCAAAGCCTAAGTGAGGCTTGTGCTGGCTCAGTCACTCACTCACTGAACCTTGGACCCTCAGAGCCTTGAAGCCCAAAGTGAAAAGGGAAAGTGCCACATGGGAAGATGTCAGCTTATTGTTTCAGAGCAGCTAACAGTTTTCTGTAGAAATCCACCACTTTTCTCAGCCTGTTGGATTTTCCTTTAAATTAAAAGTTACCAGTTAATCGTAGCAGTGGAGACAAAAGACTACTTATTCTAGTTTCTGCAGACTTGACCCCAGCAAGGTGCCATGTTTAATGGGTTTAGGGGTTGGTTTCAGTCAATATCCTTTCCATCCCATGTCAGGTCTGGTCATTTTTTGAATCTCAAGCTCTTCTTCAGTACTGATGTCATGTGGATGTGTTTGTGAAATGAATGTCTAGGAATAATCTCAGAGGACTACTAATAAAGGGCAGTAAATATCAAATAAAAATACTTGCTTAGCTGTTAAAGGGCTAAAATTTGAATCTCAGTCTTTATCCAACATACCTGATTCAGCCAAGCAAGTATTTGTTTGGCATCTGTTTTGTGACTAGATAGTACATGTTGTAAGCTTCACAAAAATGTGGTCTTGGGTCAGGAAGATGAGATATATGCAAATACGTGCATATTTTAAATCCTACCCAGCTAGGCTTTTAAATTGACATGTAACATAATTTTCAGTAACTCAACTTATAATTGTAGTCCACACACATCACATCACTTTCTCCATGATGTTCATTAACAATTATAGCACTGTATCTTCTGTCACCTTCTGTGTACTGTAATCTCCTTTTGATCCACCTTGTTTTTCCTACTGTTTTTACTCAGCCTTACAGCACAGAGCTGTGCACCTGTTAAGCACTCAACAGGTGTCTCAAATACATTAATGCATACTCATAGCCTCTCTACTCAACTCTTGGTTTTTATGAGCAAGAGGGTCATTTTAAATATTCATGTTGTATGTAGAATCTCATAATACTCTCTTCCTTAAACCAGTATGTAGCCCTCAGTGGTGGTCCTAGATGGAATCAAACAAAATAATTCAACATTCAGTCAGTTTATACTTATAATTCAAACTTCAGAGAAATATTTTAAACTTTTCTAAAATGGAAAAGAAAACTGAACTGAACGTGTTGATAGATTTTTTGCTTCGTCCATTTTTAGTGCCTAGCAGCACCAAGGCCTCATGGATGTGTGCTAAGAATTATACTTGCTCCCCCAACTGCTCAGGCACTGTGACTGTCTTCACATCATCCAGAAAGGCTAGAGCTGAGGCAGTGGTCACAGGGAAATCAGGAATCAAGAAGTCACTCACCTGGGATTTTTATCCCAAGTCTTGGTGGCTTATTAAGGAGATCCTTCTTCAGCCCCTCTAGGAGGTCCCTGCATGCCCACCACTGCCCTTTCTAAGACAGGCAGTATGGCACATAGAGTGGGTAGAACCTAGTGGAGCTAGAACCAGTGGGTTTGCACCTGTGCCCAGCACATTGTAGACTCATTGTTTTGGCACTGTTCTTAAAATACTGAGCCTTAGTCACCTTATCTGTAAAATGGTAGCTATGGTAACTAGAGCACTGACAATGCAAAGCAGTGGTGAGGGTACCTGTGAGTTAAAAGCATCTAGCATGTAAGAGATCCTGAACAAATATTTTTTCTCCCCTTGTTGCAGAATTTATCAGAAACGTCCTTTCCCTTGCCTTCTTCTTTCAAGCCTTTTCTTTGTTTTCCCTAACTCATTAGGAACTGAGTGAGGTGTATTTTTTTCACATCGCTTCTTTTTCTCCCAAGCATATTTTTCAGATGGTAAGAGTTAGCAAATTAGGCCTTTTGCAAGGAAGGAAAGCTTCTCTTCCAGAGAAATTCCATTGTCACATGGTGTGTATGGGAAAGCCCAGTGAGATTAAAGTTGTTAACACTTGTTGGGAAACACCAAATAACTTTGGAATTGCCTTGAGATTTTTCAGTGATAATGATGAACAGTTTCATGATCATCGGTTACTTTTCTCATTACATTGGAAGGCTACCATGGAGTCCTGCACGTACTGACCTTTTTAGTGCTAAAGTGAATGTTCCCCAAATCAGAAGAAGCTGATGCTGTGTGCTGCACAGGGAGTACTGAGGGCTCCCACCCCCATGGAGGCCTCACTGGGACCCTGGGCCCAGGACAGGCCCTTGAGAGGAGGCCCCCAGCTCGCCGCCCCTGCAGCTACAGCTCACAGCCATTCCATCTCCCACCAAGAAGTTTCAGACACCTGCATGTGCTGAAGCTTCAGCACCTTTTATCTCAAACACCATACCTTCAGCCACAGGAACACTTCCAGCGGAACAGATGTTTCCGTGAGAAGCTTATCCATATTTTTCTTTTCCCCAGTCACTGTTGCCTGTCATCTCTGAGGAATCTAAACTTATAGAGTAAAACCCCAAGTGGAATAAGGTGTGTTAAAAGTTTTGCTTGCCCAGTGCCATCCAACTCAAACCTCCCCTCTGTTTGATTATGGAGTTGCTTCCTGAAGATGCACCCTGTCAATAGCATACCTCCATCTTGTTTGATGAGATATTTAGTGAAGGAGCTCATGGTCACATGACCCGTCTCTAATCTTAATTTCTGGTTTGTCTTGGTTCTGGAAGCAGCTTTCTTCTGTTCCCCACAGGGAAAGCACTTTCCTTTGGCAATATCTCAAGGATGTACAGATCTTTTATGAACTGTTACCACATAGAAAGGGTAGATGGAGAAATGAAGAGCTTCTCTCCTGATCTGCAGTCTAGTTTTCTAAACTAACCTCTCCCTCCCTCTCTTCCTAAAAGTGAAAATATATTTAAACAAACTGGGAAAACAGAGTACCCAGCAAAACTGAACGATGAGGTGCCCTACTGTGGTGTCCTAAACCCGTGCTGCTGAGATATGAGTTCTTCTCATGGAGAATTAGTAGGAAAATTATGACCTTAAATGAGTTCAGCGCAGAGTCAGGAAGGTCTGACTATTGAATTGTGTTGCTGGCTGTTCTGTCCTCATGGGGAGAAGGAGATGGCACAAGAGTGGGAGAGGGTAGCAATTCAAAAGAGGCAGATGGTAGGGCAGGTTGGTTTTTCCTTCTTTGTGCTAACCATTTAGTGCAGGGCTTCATTTTTTCCATAGACTCCTGTATTCATCTCTCTCATTTGATTCTGCAGGACAAGGATAGTGATAGCAACAAAATACATGCCACCCGTCATCTCCTTCCTGCCACCACCCAATCATTTGTGGCAAAATCACGATTTGAGGAAAGGCAAGTCATAATCTGTAAGGACTCATATAGTTCCTGTTTCTTGCTGTCCTTTTAAAGCATGGAGAAAACTTTTAACCAGCATTGTGGTATATGGAGTTACTGTATTCCTTCACGTTTTTATAATTCAAGTCAGTGGCCAGTAGTTGAGAGCTATCATGTCAGCACTCCCGATGATGAGGAATAAGTCATGCTCCCTAGTCTAAAGAATGTCCAGTTTGTGGGGTATTCAGACAGTTCTGCAGCTGACAGCGATGCAAGGCAGAACCAAGTATGTATAGGAGATCTAGGTGCTAAAGGAGGGAGAAAGTGATGGTAACTGAGGCCTTAAGCAGCCTGAAGAAAGAATTTCTACTAGTTTAAAATGGATGTTTTCCTTGAGGAAAGTAATGTCACCAAAGAAGCACAGTGTGCTTGGAGGGAATAACTAGAATGCTGGAGGGATTAGGGCTGGAGGCAGGGGGGACAGTATAGCATAATGGTTAGACTCCAGAGTCAGACTGCCAGGGCTCAACTCCCAATTCTATCATTTACTAGCTGGGTGACCTTGGGAAAATTACTTAACTACTCTGTTTCAGTTTTCCCATTAGAAAAATGGAAATAATAATATCTCTTTCATAGAGTTATTATATAATAAGCACTACATTATACTACATATATTATAATCTTATATCATGAGATTATATATTGTAATATATTATTGATCATATAATATTTAAAAATTATAATTTTATACATAATACTATATATTACATCATAGTAGCTATTTTAATTTGAGGTTCAGTGGTATAGAGCCTAAATGCTAATTTAATGAATGTCAGTTTATTCTGTAAGCAATGGGAAGACTATAAAGGGGCCCAAGGTACATTTTATAGGGTCTAACAGAGTTTCTAGAAAATAACTCTGGCAGCAATGTGAAGGATAATGGAAATGGGTGAGACTGGCAACAGAAAGACACATCAGATGCCTCTTTCAATCAGGACAGGCTATAAAAGGGCCATAACCAGGGCTGCAGCAGTCTGCTCAGAAAGCAGGGCTGTGTACAAAATGATGGATTACATGAACAATATTTCATGGTGAATTGATGAAGGAAGCAGGAGTTGAGGGACTTACTGAATTCAGAATGCTTATTGTACAACATAAATTTCAGGATGACTTTAGGCTTTAAGTATGTGTGTGTGGTGTGTGTGTATTTGCATGCATATATGTATGTGTGTATGTGCATATATAAATATATATGCATAATATAGCTATATCTACCCACATACAGAGCTGTGTAAGAAAAAATATAAGCAGTATTGAGACATGCAATCTTTTGATGATATGACATTGCCTTCACCTCTGTGTGATATAAGAGCAGTCTGTCCCTAAACCCCACAGGCACTACTCTTCAGTAGGGACTCATCTCTGGGTTGCAATCCTTGCCAGCACTTTCTAAGTAGTAAACAATCCAATAGCAATTTAGATCATTTTTAAGAGTTTCAGTACATAAGGACTTTATTATTTACATCTAGGTGTCCTGTGTTTTCAAAAGTTATTTTTAATTGGGGTTGCACACCTATTACTCATTAAACACCTAAATACATATTCAGCTTGTCTATAATTAGATGAAATTTTCTCTCCTGAAGAAAAAGAAGATGTGATGATCTTCCTCCACACCTGATGTGACAAGAGCTCTGTAATTGTCATGAGAAATAAAGCTTTAAAAGCATGGGGCTTGCAGGTTAAGACATCCTGACAATTTTATACTACCTATATGTTGTTCTACCCAATATGAGACTTTTGCTCTAGAGATGTGCTAACTTATTCGTCAAACTTACAAGAATTATAGTGACAATTGTTGAAAATGGGAAATGAGTAGATGAGGCTTCATTGTGCTAATCTCTCTACTGCTAAATACTTAAAATCTTTCTTATTATTTTCTTTAATTTTTAAGGAGAACTCAACTTTTGGAAATTAGAAATACCCTTGAGACTTTTCCCTAGAGAGGATGTAATGTGAATTTAGGGCTCCCGGAAGAACCACTTACTCCATCTAGCCTGACGTTTCCACATCAGAGATGAACTCTGTCAGTAAGGTCATTGTCTCGTCCTTTGAAAAATGAGCGAGGGTTTCTACCTGTGAAGTTGCACACTGCCTGGCAAATATTTATTAGATGGTAGCAGATATTCAGTGTCTTTTGTTTGTTGCATTTTGTTTAATTATCAGGCTTCTTAGAAGCCAGAGATGACATTGAGGCTTCTCAGAAAATGGTTCATGGGATAAGTTTTGAAGAAGTAACATAAAGATCAAGAACCTAGCAAACTTCCCAAAGATTGTGCCTTCCAGAACTGTCAAGGAAAAGGGGATCCTAAGAAAAATGAAAAGTGGTTTAGATGATGAATATAGTTTTTTTGTTTTTTGTTTTTTGTTTTTTAATTTTACCTAAAGCCAGCTCAGGCTGTATCCAGCTTCTGGATATGAAAATGATTTAGAAGGGAATTTTATTGCCTTCTTCTTCTCTAAGTGGCCAGATTACAGCTGAGCTCCCAAGGGATTAGGTTAAATAGTGGTAAAATTCTTAAAATGTTGAGGGAATCCAAATCTGCATTGTCTTACAATTGGAAGACTAGCAAGCACTGAATGGGGCTGTCACAGGAATAGAAATGAAGGACAAGGAGAGAGAGAAGCTTTCGGCTTGGCCAATTCTCTCACCCAGGTGCAAAGCATTAAACATTTAAAAGGCTTTTAATGGGTATGTATTTCTTAAAATAAGAACTGGAAGGTGACTTAAATTTAGATCCTATAGCCAGCTACGATGGGGAAAATGAAAATCATTAATATCCTCTATCCAATTGGCAGGTATCTGTCCTTCTTGCCGATTTGAGGGAGAGGTGAGGATGGGTGGGGTGTTTTTGGTGGTGTTAATCTCTGAAATTTTGACGAGTGCCAGTATCCATAACCATTCCTCTAAAACAGAGAAAAGAATAACAAGTTGAAATCCAGAAAACAATTTTGAATTGCCTTCTTATATATTGCTACAAATGCTGGCCCCATCACATCCCTTTCATTACCTGTGTCCCATGCCAAATAGACATCATTTACATTCAGGCCATCACAGTGGCAGGTCTGAAGACACTCCTAAGAGGCCCTGGTTCAAATTACTGGCTTGTAAATGAAGGCAGTGAACCCTGTTCCGAGGTGACAGCCCAAGTCTTAAAGGGGCAAAAAAGCTTGCCATCTGGAACTCATATTCAAATGACCCAAGAAAACAGAATGCTGCCAGTATCCAAAAGGCTAAGACCCTCATTAAGAAGAATCAAGAGGTCTAGGATTGTTGAACCACAGAGATTTAGTTTGTAAGCAGTGCACCAACATCTCTGACGGTCTCCCATCCTCAACTTTCCACTGGGAGGTCGAGATATTGGGCAGGCCTTCATCGCCAACTGACTTGCAAGAACCCCAGAGCATAGCTTCCCTATAAAATGAAACCATTTGAGAGCATTCAAGCATGCATGTGCAGTGGTCATTGGTAGCCCAATGTTCAGGCTCATTATGATTCCATCACTAAGTTTACTGTGTAGTGGTGCCCCCCTTACCTGTGTGCATTGTGGCCTAGTTAGTTCAGTTCAAAATAATTATTATTAGTTGAATATTGTTTCGTTTATACCTATAAAAGCCTTTTAACTAAAGAAAAGTCTGTTGTAACGTAATACCACAGACTGGATGGCATAAATAACAGAAGAAATTTCTTTTCTCACAATTCTCTAGGCTGTAAGTCTGCAGTCAGTGTGCCAGCATGATTGGGTTCTAGGGAGAGTCCTCTTTCTGGCTTACAGATGGCCACTTTTTCAGTGTGTCCTCATATGGTGAAGAAGGAGAAAGCAAACTCTTATTGTCTCTTTTTGTAAAGATATAAATCTCATCATAGGGACCACGTATAGTCGTTACCTCTTTTAAACCTAATTACCTTTGGAAGACTCCATCTCCAAATACCATAAAATAGGGGGTTAGGGCTTCAACATATGAATTTGGGGGGAGAGGGATCACAAACATTCAGTTCATGACAAGGCCCTTGATATGGGAGCTAAGGGCATCAAGGTCACATGGTGGACTGAACACATGACTTTGCCATCACGCCCCTATGAAACACCAGTAAATGATGTTAAAGGGGAATAGAAGCATAGAGCTACTAGGACACAGAGAACATCAGAGGAGGCATAACAGAGAAAAATCCAACTTTCAAAGCTGGAAAGTAGATGAATGGGCTGAGCTAAAAAGATAAAGGTAAAAACTAACTGCCAACAATGGAGAAGCCTTGGCCAGACCATCCATGCTATATTATCGCAGGAGGGTCCAGGAACTCGACACTTCAATTGACTCTCATGATGGGTGCAGGTTAGGTATGGGAAAAGTGGATTCTTTGAAAGATCATATACAAAGCAATTAGATCTTTATTTTCCCTCATACAGAGAAGCAAATGCCACACCCCAATCCTAGAGAAATAAATGGGGTTTAATCTTTTTTGAGGTTGAACTAAAGTGATTATGGCCTCATGGACCAGGTGCACTGGAGTTGATGGGCACCATAATGGATGATGTTTGACTCTCTATACTGACCTGTGATGGGACCCATTTCTTCTCCCCCAGGTGCTAGGAATGCTGGCAGCCAAGGATTGTGTTCTCCAAGCAGGCAACTAGAGGACTCTTAACTAGGGAGTGTTTTCATGCCATGGGAAAGACTTCCAGATACAGTCTTGATCCTCCTTAAGAGAGAGGAGTCTCTACCTATCACCTGACAAAACTCTCCCCTTACTCTGTGCCATTCAATACAGTGGCCCCTAGCCACATGTGGCTACTGAGACCTTGAAATGTGGCTAACATGACTAAGCAGCTACATTTTTATTTTGTTTTAATCAACTTTAAATAGTCACAGGTGGGCAGAGGCTGCCATAGTGGACAGCACAATATTAGACAACTAAGAGTCTGCGTTTGTTTTTCTAGAAGCTCTAACCTCAGTTTTTACCAAAGCAATTGTATTCAGTTTTATACCTGCCAAACAATTCCCAAGGAATTTCTCTTCTGCCAGTTGAATATGTTTACTGTGTAAGTCATTGATCCCATTCTACTCCTCCCTTTTAAACCCTTCCCACTGCTGCAGATTTCCATATTTTTGCACAAGCATAATATTTATGAGTGAATAATCCTGCATCTGAATTGGAGAGCCAATGTCTTCATGTTTATGTGGATATAGATTTAGATATAGTTACAAAAAAAAAGCATGTTTATTTTCTAATTATATTCCTATAATCAAGTACTATATCAAAGATATTAGGGCAATTTGATCATCACCCTATGTGGCTTCATTTGTAATGAGAATAGAATTGATCATTCATTATTCGTAGATTTCATATTTTCAAATTCACCTACTTGTTAAAATGTATTGTATTCCCAAAAGCAATACTCACAGCACTTCAGCGATTATTTGCAATCATATACTGGGCAGTGAAAAATTTGAGTCCCTCAGTGACCACCTTTCTGGCTGAGGTCAAACAAAGTGGTAATCTGCCTTCTCATTTCAGCTCTCATATGGTTAATGTGTCCCTTTTACCATCTATTTAGTGCCACATTTTTGTATTTTACTGCTTTCTATTTGAGGTTTCTCTGTTTGAAATGGCCCCAAGCATTGTGCTAACGTGCTGTCTAACATTCCTCAATGCAAGAAGACTACAATGTGCCCTGTGAAAGAAAAACATGTGTCAATAAGCTTTTGTTCAGGCATTAGTTATAGTGCTCTTGGCCATGAGTTCAAGATTAATGAGTCAACAACACATTTTAAATAACTATGTGAGATGATGGATGTGTTAAATCATGAGTGGAGTCCTTTCATTATGCCCACATTACAAAATCATCACTTTAAACCTTACAATTTTATTTGTTAATTATACCTCAATAAAGCTGAAGAAAAAAAACAAACACACATAAAACAAAATCATATATTGATCGGTTGACAAGAACTTGACCAGAGGCTCACATGAATCTCACCCTGTATTTCCCCTTGAAGCAATGGTTCAGTGTTCACTAACCCAGTGTTCATCCTGACATGGAACATTACTACAAATAATGAGAATTAACTGTCATAACTTTTGGCTATAGTTATAGTTTCTACTATAGTTGTAGTTTTAGGAGGAATCTTCTTGAAAATTCTGTGTACTTGCTCTGCTTTAATTTTTATTTGTAATCTTAGACCATAACTACTAAACTCAGTGGCAGTCTTTCTATTATGCTTTTTTAAAGAACTTGATTTAATTTAATCTTGTTTTCAATGCCATCAGCTTTGTGAGGTTGTTCTAGTTTACCTTTCAGTTATTGTTAATGCCAACCTTCAATGGAAGAAACTCATTGAAAAATAATTTATAATTTCTACTGCTATGACTTTGTCTTCTATATCCCTCCAACAGAGAAGGAAATATATCATTCCTAAAAATTTAGAAAATTCTGACTCTTTGGTAAAGGATTCAAATGAGAAATCACAATATTTAGAGGCATAGCTCATGTGTTTCAAAAAATACTGTGTTGAACATAGTCCAGGTTAAATAAATGTCTTTTGTATGAAGATATTTCTACATGGGAGATGTCCAGGTTGTGCATCTGTACCTAGTTAATATTTACTCTTCAGAATTTAATAATGTTTGAAAACATTTCTCTTATTCAAATAAGATTTCCTTTTTGGGATCCAGATCACTAAGTAACTATGCAAGAAGATAAAAGACAGAAAAGTAGCTCAAGTGATATGACTGAATTAGTTGTATTTCTAGTGCACATGAATTAGAAATTAATCTACTAATTCATGAAGGTACATTACTGCTTTTATGTTTAAGTAACAATCAACATCAATACATCTGGAATCTAGTAAGTACCAAATAAATGTTTTGGGGGGAAGAAAAAAAAAGGAAAAGAAGAGAATAAAGGAGAAGGAATTTAGATACTTAATTCTCCAAATGTGCAAGAAAGAAAATAACCACAGATGCCCATAAAATACTGCTTGCTAATGGATGTGTGCTAAATGCTGGATAGATCTCTTTATTTTAGGAGACTGGGTAACCAGTTTATGACAAGAGACTGAGGCCCTACCCACAGAGAACTGGAATGGCCTTGAACAAGCCCATTCTCCCTAGGACCATACACTGTGACCTGCCACAGTACCCAAGCAAAATGTCCACCATATGGCAAGTGTCTATGTGTACTCATTTAAACATCAAAACCATTTTATGTGGGGGGAAAAATCATTAATTCTGATAAACAAACAAGGAAGCTGAGGCTCAGAGCATCTCAGTAACTTGTCCAGGGACACACAACTAGTAAATGGCAGAAATGGAATTTGAGCTCGGGGCTACTGACTCCAAAATCTACACTCCCAGCCAAATGTCAAAATTTTGTCATACATAAGCATCAACCCATCTTTCTAGATGCGCCTTTGATTCTCTAATGATATGTTTGAATATTCTTATTTGTCATTTTTACATTAGTAGGTGCTATACTGGGGGACATAAAATAATGTATTTTTAAATGCTCTATACAGTGCAAACAATTGACTTTCATGTGGAAGTTGGCTGTAGAAGTAAATTGTCTGATGAGAAGTTTGTTTTAGTTTTGGCAGATAGTGACTGTTTGAAGACATTTTAAGTCTTAACCATGAAAGTTCCTTCTTCCTTTCCCATGTCTCCCACCTGACTTCTCAATATAAAGTCTATATAAAATGCCTATCTGGTTATTTTGAAGGGATATGACAACTTGAAGAATGAAAATACAAAGTAAGAGAGTTGTGTGTATGATGTGTTTGTATGCATATGAACTTTCCAAGATTGATTCTTGGTGTAGTTGAAAGTATCCTAGAATTTAGCTTTTGGTCTTAGTTGCTAAGTGTTAAATTTGAACCCACATGTCATTGGAATCTCTCTCAGCCTCTGTTTCTTAGAAGGTTGGAATAGAAAATCCTTGACTTCTCATCTATTCATAAAATGCTTGATTCCATATCCCTTTGATATTTACCATATATTCATTTAATATAAAGACATGTGCTATATAACTTAAAGAATTTAAAGTGACTTGTGTGTTTGAATATATTAACACATATGTGTCCCTGATGTTGTGTTGTGTATCGATGATTCATTATGCTTGAAGGTCACAGTATTTTTTTTTTTCCGTGCTTGACTTTGGGTTGAATGGTTCATACAAATTGATGGCTTATTTGGAGTCTATTCACATTCTTTCATGTATGATCAAAGACAATATTACTTAGAAGTAACAGACCTGTGGGACTCCCAAGGTATTCTCTTATTCTCTAAATGCCAGATGGCTTTAGTGACAGCCACTAGAAATTTTTACTGCCACTGGCTTTTAGGAATCTAGATTGAAATGAACTAGACTTGATGGGCATTATATTGTGAAATTAGAACTGTGTTCTGGTTTCATCACATTGAAAGTTATCTTTCTGAATTTCAGAAAAATGTGTTAAACTTGTTGAAGTGCTTAGGAAATAGCAATATAACATACTTTTATTGAATTGCTAATTTCTTTGATTGATGTTTTTAATCAGCCATGGGCACACAGTGTTCTATAGCTCTATAGATAATCATGACTCCATGTGATGTATGTCAGTTTACATCATTATGGAAATATAATGCTTTGTTAAGCATTAGGAAATTAGGTGTTCTGTATGAGTAATTTTACCAACAGATTTTCTCTTTTAAATGCCTTAAAGAACTTTTTAAATCTTCTACAGAAATCTCTTTAAAATACATACTTTCCCATTTCTCCTTAGAGTAAAGCAAACCAAATTTTATATTTTCTTGATGCTCTGGGGTTTTGTTAAAACATTTCTTACTATGCTGTGCCCTGAATACTGACACTCACAGGGGCTAATAAAGGGGATAGGACAATTTATTCTTTTTTGCTTTAAAATCTACCCCATCTCCATTTCTGTAAGGAACTACCAGTCCTATCAGCCTGTCTCTTGCTTTCTAATTTACATTCCTTATCTGGTATGGGCCTGGAAGCCAGATTACCATGCCCATTTAAATTGCAACTCTAAAATTAAAGTAAACTAGTTAGGAGTGGGAACTTGGGGAGCTCTCAAAATGATTTAACTACATGAGTTTTAATGCATGGATTTGTGCCATCCATTCTGCTGGCTGCGTTGCTTTTTTGGCTTCTTACTAACTAGAAACTTGACTGCAATTTAGATAAATGAATACTGTGGTGACTTAAAAATCTGGAAAGTATTTTAAAGTAATTCTTGGATTCAAATAGAGGAAGACAATTTGTTGAATCTATTTCAAATCATTAAGGTGAAATTCCTCTAATTTTAAATACATTAATATAAAGAAAAAATAGTAACTGAATTTTAGAACCATATTCTGATTTAATTTGTTCATTAAATCTGCTATTCCAGCGGTTTCTTCGAAGTGTGTGTGTGTGTGTGTGTGTGTGTGTGCGCGCGCGCGCGGGAGAAGGGTTAACAATGTGGAAGACTTTTTCTTACATTAGCTTCAGTTCACTACCTAAAGGACTTTTTTTCTTGCATATTTTTCCTAAGCAACCATGAGCCTAATATAAATTTTGCAATTCCATTGATGCAAATTAAAAATTTAACTGAACCTTCTCATAAACCAACAATTTGACGCTTAAAAATAGTTTAATGACCTAATTAGGAAATTCATCCAACCTGTGGTTTTAGACAGGCACATTTCAAAATACTCTTTTAGGTGTATTCTACATAAACAAAACCTGGCATACTTTAAATGAAGCCAGTCCTGTAAAATTGCCAAGTCAAATTTGTAAACTGAGGGATTTTCTTTCACCCTTTTTTTCTCTTCTCCAAATCTATTTCTTATCTCTGGGGTCTTGGTAGGAGAATAAGAGTCTGGATTTTCTCTATATCTGAATAAGTTAATTGGAGGCAGTTTTTTTATAAATGAAGTATTCATATAAGCTCTGAATGTGTAATTTCCTTATTTGAAAACAAAATATCTTTTCTCAGCCTATACAAATTAGGAGATGACAGTAACTTTAAAATGGACATTGAAAAAGGTAAAAATTATACTTCAAATATGGATGACAGTAAATCCCATTAAAGATATTCAAAAAATAGTCATTCAACCCTTGTATGAAATAAGGTAGTAGTACTCTTTATATATAATATTCAAAATGTCTAAATTTGTCAAAGCCCACTTTCCAACAGCTTTATTTTTCCCCACCCAGCTTTTGGTGAATATTTTTCTTCCAGCCTCATAACTGTGGTTGTCTCTAAGGCTCAGTGATTCCCCTTTTGTTGTTTCTCATATAGTGTCATTTCCTTAGGAAACCCATTTCCTCCCCTGGTTTTATACTGAACTCTGGTTGTCTCTTTGCTTCTGATTTCTTGTCATCTCTCCAATTGTATACATTCAATTGACCATAAGACATTTTTATTTGGATAGCCCAGCTCATTCAAAAGATAACACCACCTCCTCTATCTCACCCCCAAGCCCAAAGTAGACCCTTCCCAGCCTTGCCATCATGGTTAGGGTATCACTCAAATTCGGTGCAGAAAGAGATTTATTTAATGTAGGAAATTAGGTGCTTACATCACTAGAAGTAGTGGGAAGTTATCTGAATACATTTACACAGGTGGCTAATCAGTCAGGTAGGTACACAGTGGAAACTCAGACACAGGCCTGAAGATCTGAGTGCATAATTGCATTCCCTAAAAAAAAATCACAGTCAGTGGGGGCAGAGGTAGTACTACAAATGTGTAAGAAGTAGGATAATCTTAGTTCCCCTAGAATAGAGAGTTAAAGGATGAAACTGAGAAAAGGACTCAGTTATTGAAACTGAGGCTCTAACATCAGAATACTCAAGCTGAGCAAGACTACCCCCAATTTTTTAATACCAGATTAGGTGCCTCATTCACCACTGTATCTCTAGTGCCTAGCTGTGTGCCTAGAACATAAGATGTGCTAAAAATAAAAATAAAAAGTTGGAAGACAGAATGAATGAAACCTACATATAAAATATTCAGGATTTTCCCAATGACTCACAGCAGAACAGACAATCGAGGTCTAGCTGTCCTTCCTGTTAGTGTGACATCCTGCCCTGCAGACTCTGGGCACTGAGCCTGGGCAGAATCATCTTCTGGTTGGGATGAATGTTCCATTGAGATAGAGCAGATCTGTCCCTGCTATTTCTCTAAAAATAATTTTAGACACTAGAGATGTAGATGCTACATTTTAATTTCTACAACTCTCAATAAGTCAAGAGCAAGGCTTATTTTAAAATTTCTCCACTTAATATTTCCCTGTTTCAAAAGCTTGTCTAAATTTTTGAGAAATTTTATCTTCATTTAATTTGATAATATATGGCATTCTGCTTTTAAAATAATAATTAAAATATTTTAAAATCTTCCTCAGCCTGTTTGACCTATTCTGTAGACCTCTTAAATATTTTTAAGGATTCATTTTAATGATTTCACTGAACCTCAAACACAAACATAAAATCCTCTCATATTCTTTTAATAATGTAGAAAGGAGCTTTTCCAAAGCCAGAAGTTTAGAAAAAGAAGTTGAACTCAGAAGTCATTCAGAATTTGAGCTTCATCATATTTCCTAATCTCCTTTCTTCTAAATCCTTTCTGAGAACCATTGTAAGTAAAATAGTGTGGTTGGCCCCCTTTCAGAAACAGATATTCACATAGCTCCTCACTACATGCCTGAAATAGACATGAAACTTTGAAGATCCGACTTACATCCCAAGCATCAATTTCTTCTTTGAAATCAGAGCTTCATGTTCTAGCCCTCTCGAAAGAACTTTTCAGAATTTGTAACTCAGAAGGGGTTACAATAACTCAGTGGGAGAACTGGTGGAGGCCTTTGTTCCAGTTCTGATTAACAGTGGAACTTCCTGGCTTGGGTTATCATGGAGCTGAGCTCTGCCTTTCCTTCCAGTCCTGGCCCAAGTCCTACCTGGCTGCACCCGCTGTGTAATTCTTGCCCCCTCTGAGCCCTTAGCTGCTTTCTCTCTCTCCCCATCACTTAGCCCTTAGCTAATCAGCCTTCTCCAGGGACCTGTGGATTCACTTAGACTGTCACTCTGCAAACATCAAGGACTTCCACCATCCCTGCATCCTGCACATAGTAAATATTTAACTAATGTTTATTTGTGATTTTGTGGCCGATGATGTAGTGTTGACAATAACTAGTTATTTCTATACTGGGAGAGGATAACTATCTTTGGGAAACACTAAAGAGAAATTAACAGTTAAGGCTGCTGAGTTAATCAATAAACAATCTTTTGTGCCGAAATGTGCAAGCTTCAGCTTGAAAAATATGAAGCATTTGCTTTTGGTTTGGGTTTGTTCAGTTCTGTTTTTTTTCTTCTATTACTAAATGCAAAAGATAAAAAGTAATTTTTCAACAATGTTTTCAAGCAGTCTTTTGTACCCAGAAATCAAGTTAATGAAATGTGCCTACTACTTGAAGCTAGTTCAGTGTCTTGAACTATAAAGACACGTAGTATTTAGTAACTAAGTAAATGAATGACTGAATGAGTCAACTAGATTTGGACACAAGCCATCCTAATTCAGAGATTCTACATAACATGGTACTTTTGAAAGCTGCCTCACTGTTTTGTTTAAATTATTTGGCCTAAGTCATCCCGATATCTTTTCCACTTTCTCTTGTCCAAAATCAAAATGACTCTGATTTCTGTATTCAGTAATTTCTGTGGTTTGAATAGTATTATACTTATAAGTAGCTATACTGCACAGGTGAACCATGCACTTGTGGATTGAGAATGGGATGAGTGAGTCTGATATTGTCATCATCCACCAAGAAATGTGTGATGGAGAGGGCAGTCTCCAGGTGGTAGGAGAGGAAAATATATCTCTTGGACTGGCCCATGAAGCATCAGTTAGAAAGTCTGCTTGGCCTCCTGGAATTGGAAGGGGTGATGTGTCTCAAGATATGAGAAGGAAAATAGGAGAAAGTGTTGTCTCTCTCTTTAAAGATGGAGCAGTGTCCCTTGAAGGGAACATGGAGCAGCAACCACCCTCAAAGGGAGACAAAGCTGGACAGTAGTTAAAGGTGGTATGATAGATTTAGTTCTTTATTATTGCAGTAGAGGAGAGACCCCAGTATAACCTAAGCTCAAACTCCATGGAAATTAAAGGCAGGAGGCCTTTTAAACACTGGAGTGTGCTAAAGGAAAAAGTACTAAAGGGCAGCAAGAGTGTGATTAGGCCATCTGTGTCTTTTAACTGGCTTCTATTGAAGTGAGGCTTCTACCCTCCCAAAGAGACTGGGAGACGAGATTCTGCCTTTCTTGATGATACCATTTCAAAGGAAAGGCTTTCAGGCCCTTGAAAAAGACACTCCTAGGTTGTAGAAGATACATACACATCTCAAAGGGTCAGAGAAAGGATTTACTATTGTAAACTTTCTAAAGTAAATGCTTTAAGAAAACAGGTGGTTGGGGCTTATGCCAGATGTTGGCTGAAGCAAATTGTAAGTTCTTTTGGCAGCATTGAACCTTCAATTTCTATGGCAGGGATTTTCAGGGTCATCATTCAAGGGATAATCTATAGCCTTGATTCCCTAGAAAATATGCTAATGTTTCTTCAAGTCTCATTTGTGTTGAAAATTGAGTTCTTACAGTTCAAGTTTAAGGCCTCTTCAAGAAGAGGACTCAGAGGAGCCTGAGAATAGAATTTGGTTAATGGAGAGTCTCTGTCACTACTTTGGGAGAAAGTCCAAGACAAAAATGAAATGAATGTCAGAGGGACGTTGGCCCAGCCATCCTCCAAAGAGGAGAGTTTACTTCCAATGGTTTGTCTTAGAGCCTGATTAATTAGGAAGGTGTCATCTTACACTGTCCACAAGAATTTGTTAAGCGGCTTGTGATTTAAGGCTGTGATTTCTTTCGGAGATTTTCTCCTTTGTACAATCAGGCTTTAGCTTTTGAGGAATTTAGGATTTCAAGTTTCCATATCCAAGGTTATGTTTATTTTCACTTATCATGAGCTTTTTTAGATCAAGGATGTAAAGTGTGAACATGATATGGAGCTATTAAATGCATTTGTTTACAAGACAGCTACAGTTGTGTAGTTTTGAAAGAAATCACGTCAAAGACAAATTTTGCCATTTGTCGTCTTTTTTTTTTTTTTTTGCCACAGATCTTGAAGTTTTGTTCCTCTTCTTTCAACCTATGAGAAAACTCTCATTTTTAAAGTTCTTTCCCTTAGGTCTTCTATACCAGGGATTAGCAAACTATGACCCTCAGGCCAAATCCATCTTCTGGTTTGTTTTCTTAAAGTTGTATGGACACAATTATACTCATTTGCATGCTTCAGCAGCACAGTTTAATAGTTTCCACAGAAACTGTGGCCATCTATCTAGCCCTTTACAGGAAAAGTTTCCCAGCACCTACTCTACATATTTATAAACTAATTTTTTCTATTATAAATGTATTTTCTATTTATTTGAAACATGGAACTAGAAGGCTTACAGAATCCATCCTGATATCTTTGGACTCAATTGTATTCCCCCCAGATTTTTCATTTGAGGAAATCAACCTGAATGGACAACATTGTTTTAAGCGCCAGTGAAGCTTCAAAGAAAAAAAAAAAAAAGACTAAGTGCAATGAGGTAGCCAGCTTTCCTTATAAATCAGAAACTTTGGCTCACATAGTTAAAAACCTTCCTCATACACAATGGAGGGAGATACAAATATTCTCAGTGAAGCACTGTCATTCCTTAATTATGAAGGAATGTATGGATAAGTATCTATTTTGAAAATAAAAATAACTACAATAACAAAACCTTTATTTTTTTCTCTGAAAAATATTACCTTCTCTCTTATTCATTCATGAATGAAGTTCATTCCCACTTTTCTTCTATTAAGAAATCAAGTTTTATGATCCCAAATGGTCAAGAGGCCTATAGTTTGTGATATTATTTACGTGACTTGAGGTGAAGAAATGGCAACTTTTAAAAGCATTTAAGCTCAAAGCTAAATATTATATTCTGTACTCTCATAATTTCCATTTCCTTGAGTTTTGACATCTTAAAACTAAGTTCATCACCTCACACCATTGGTTGGCTATTATAAAAACAACAAAAACAAAACAACTCAGAAAATAACGAGTGTTGGTGAGGATGTGGAGAAATCAAAGCCCTTGAGCACTGTTGGTGGTAATGTAAAATTGTGCAGCCACTTTGGAAAACAGTATAGACATTCCTCAGAAAATTAAAAATGAAACTAACATATGATCCAACAGTTCTATTTCATATATATCCAAAAGAATTGCAGTAGGTCTCGAAGGAATATTTGCATACCTGTGTTCATAGCAGCATTATTCACAATAACCAAGAGGTGGAAGTAGCTCAAGTGTTCAACAGATGAATGGATAAAGAAAATGTGGTCTATACATATAATAGAATGTTACTCTGTCTTTAAAATAAAGGAATCCTGTCACATGCTACAACATAGGTGAACCTTGATAACATTATGCTAAGTTAAATAAACCAGTCACCAAAAAAAAATACTGATTGGATTAAACATGGCAGAGTGGGAGATCTTCCCAGATCTCTCCCCTTGAAATAACAATAAGTTAAACATTTAAAACTCAACAAAAAACACCCAGACTGCACACCGGGACATCTGAGTATGGAATCTGCACATAAGAGCTACCACAGGTCAGAACCCTGGGTGTCAGGAGATGGAAGTTGCCTCTTGCAGCTGCCAGAGCTCCTTGCAGAGAAGGGGGAGGGGTGAAGGTGTTGCGACTCCCCTGAACAGCCTTACTTGGGAATGCTGTGAACTCCATGTGGCCAGCAGCAGTGCCCAGTCATCAGGACAGAAGGCAGAGAATCGGGGATGGCAGAGAAAACAACAGTTGATTTTCACCCGCTGCGGTTGAAAAACTGAGGATGAGACACAGTCCCCAGCCTCCAACCAGAGGGCCCCTCTTCCCATACCCTCTGGACTGATCACCATGGGGCCCCATGGGAATCTGAGCAAATGCTACCGAAACTGTTGCTAACAGTAACAGAACTGAGACCGAGGGTAGTGAACGTGATTAAACATCTAGAAGGAAAAAAAAAAAGACATTATTAAGACTTTATATAAAGCAGAGATCCAAGAGGCTTAGACGCCACCTACTGAAAACCAAAAGAAAAACACCTTCTTTGTAACAAGCTAGGGATCATTATATAATAAATCTTTCTGGAAAAAAAAAAATAGAACACACTTCTATTAATGCCCAGGTGGAGAAACAGCATGAACAACCAAGGTGACAAGGCATCCCATAAAGAAAAATCCCAGAAAGAAAAATCTCCAGAAAACGAGCTTACAACATGGAAATATGCTTTTTAAATGACAGAAAATCAGGATGGTACTTCTAAAAAACTCGATGAAATCTGAAACAAATCATATCAACAATTTCAGAAATTGAAAAAAACACCTAGATGAGCAGAATGGGTTCTTTAGCAAGGAGATTGAAACCCTCAAAAAGAATCAAATAGACCTTTTGGAGATAAAGAACACACTTCTAGAGTTGAAAAATGAAATAGCAAGCTTGGGAAATAGGTCACCAAATGAGGAAAGGATCAGTGGTATTGAAAACAGAAATCTAGAAATAAATCAGAAGGAAGAACAGAGAAACTGAAGAATGAAAAATAATGAAAGAAAATACAAGAACTAGCTGATACCATCAGGAAAAGAAACATAAGAATAATGGGATTCTCGAAGGAGAGGAAAAGGAGTGGGGTTAGAAAGCATTTTCAGACAAAGAGTTGATGAGAATTTCCCAAATCTAAGGAATGAGCTGGAGCTGGAATTCAAGAAGTCAATAGAACACCCAATTATCTCAACCCAAAAAGGCCTTCACCAAGACAATTGTATTAAAATTATCAAAAATCAATGACAAAGACAGAATTCTCAGGGCAGCCAGGAAAAAGAATACAGTAACTTATAAAGGAAAACCATTAGATTATTGTTGACTTCTCAGCACAAACCTTACAAGCCAGAAAGAGTGGAATCAAATATTCAAACTATTAAATGAAAGGAACTACCAGCCAAGAATAATGTATCCAGCTAAGCTCCTTTAGATATGAAGGAGAGATAAAGACCTTTCCAGACATATGAAAATTGAGGGAATTCTCCACTATGAGGCCTGCACTACAGGAAATACTGAAAGGGGTTGGCTCACATAAAACAAAATGACACACACAAAAAACCATAATTAGGAGTAAAGTGACTATTAGGCAAATAGAAGCCCTTACTAAGAACAAGACATTATAAGCTTAAAAATAAGAAGAGATTTGCTATAGCAAGAGACTGATGAATGTTCAGCATACATAGGGACAAATTGAGACAATGACTGTAAAAGGGAGGATTCAAAGATCCAAATTCACAAAAAGTAAGGAGATAAGGCAAGCACAGAAGGAAAGGGACAGCTGTATATATATATAAAACTATCCTTTACTATTTGTAATGGTAACCATACACCAAAGATTCAGAACCAAATATATAACATAAAACAAGAAGGACCAGAGGGAAAACCCACAAAACCAACAAAATAAAACAGAAACAAAAGGACAAGGAAGCAATGGAAACACCGAGCTACCAGAAAGCAAAAGATAAAATGGCTATAAGAAGACCTCATATTTCAATAATCACCCTAAATGTAAATGGACTTAACCAATAAAAAGGCAGAGTTGCAGAATGGATCAAAAACAAAACCCAACCATATGCTGCCTCCAAGAGACATCTCAGTTCCAAAGACAAATATAGACTCAAAGTGAAAGGGTGGAAAATGATATTTCAAGCAAATGGCATTCAGAGAAAAGTGGGAGTAGCGGTACTAATATCAGATGAAATAGACTTCAAAAAAAAAGGTAAAGAAAATACTGAGGGACACTTCATAATGATAAAGGGAATCATTCACCAAGAAGACATAACACTTATTAATATCTATGTCCCAATCAGGAGCCCGAAATATGTAAAGCAATTACTAACAGAACTAAAGGGAGAAACAGACCAAAACACTATCATAGTAGGGAACTAATACTCCACTGTCAGATATGGACAGATCATCCAAACAGAAAATCAATAAGGAAATAGCATCCTTAAATGACACATTAGACCAACTGGACATAATTGACATATACAGAACCTTCCATCCCCAAACAGCTGCTTTATATTCTTCTCTAGTGCACATGGAACATTCTCAAGGATTGACCACGTACTGGGACACAGAGATAGCCTCAGCAAATATAAGAGGCTTGGAATCATACCAACCATATTCTCTGATCATAATGCTTTGAAACTAGAGATCAACTGTGAAAAGAAAGCAGAAACAACCACAAATACATGGAGATTAAACAACATACTACTGAAGAATAACTGGGTTAGAGAAGAAGTGACAAGAGACATTGAGAAATATGTAGAAATGAATGATAATATAGTACTACATATCAAAACTTTTGGGACACAGCAAAAGTGGTCATAAGAGGAAAGTTCATATCATCGCAGGCCCATCCCCCAAAATAAGAATGAGCCCAAATAAACGACCTAACTTCATCTTTAAAACTAGAAAAGGAAGAACAAATGAAGCCTAAAGTCAGCAGAAGGAAAGAATAATCAAAATTAGAGCAGAAATAAATAAAATTGAAAACAGACAAACAAAAAAAAACAAAAGAAAAAATAAATGCAAAATAAGAGCTGGTTCTTTGAAAAGGTTAATAAAATTGACAAATCCCTGGCTAGACTCACTAAAGAAAAAAAGAAAGGACACAAATAAAATCAGGGATGAAAGAGGGAAAATAACAACTGACACTGCAGAAATACAAAGAATCATACAAGAATACTATGAAAAAGTATGTAACATCAAATTTAATAACCTAAAAGAAATGAACCAGTACTTAGAAAAATACAACTTCTTAGACCGAATAAAGAAGAACTGGAAAAGCTAAATAGACTGATCAGCAGAATGGAAATTGAAACAATCATCAAAAACCTACTAAAAAGTAAAAGTCCAGGACCAGATGGCTTCACCAGTGAATTCTACCAAACAGTCAAAGAATATTTAATACATATTCTCCTCAAACTCTTACAAAAAATTAAAGAGGAGGCGATACTTCCCAACTCATTTTATGAGGCCAATATTACCCTGATACCAAAACCTGGTAAAGATAACACAAAAAAAGAACTACAGACCAATATCTCTCATGAACACAGATACAGAAGTCCTAAAAAAGATACTAGCAAGCCGAATACAGCAACATATTAAAAAGATTTTACACCACGATCAAGTGAGCTTCATCCCAGAGGCACAGCAATGGTTCAACATATGCAAATCGATTAAAGTGATACACCATAAACAAATTAAAAAATAAGAATCATATGATCACATCAATAGCTGCAGAAAAAGCCTTTGACAAATACAGCACCTATTTATGATCAAAACACTTAACAAAATTGGTATAGAAGGAAAATATTTTAATATAATAAAGACCATATATGACAAGCCCTCAGCCAACATTATACTTAATGGTGAAAAACTAAAAACCTTCCCTCTAAGATTGGGAACAAGGCAAGCCTGTCCACTGTTATTAAATATAACATTGGAGGTCCTAGTGAGTGCAATCAGGCAAGAGAAAGATATAAAAGGCATCCAAATAGGAAACAACAAAGTCGAACTGTCACTATTTGCAGATGACATGATTCTCTATATAGAAAACCCTACAGACTCCACAAGAACACAATCTCCACAAGAAACAATAAGCAAATACAGTAAAATTTCTGGATACAAAATCAATGTTCAAAAATCCATAGCATTCCTATACTCTAATAATGAAGTGTCAGAAAGAGAAGTGGGAAAAATAATTCTTTTTGCAACTGCAACAAAAACATAAAATACCTAGGCATAAATTTAACAAAACACGTGAAGGACCTATATAACAAAAACTATAAGACCCTGTTAAAAAAATTGAACATACAAAGAAATGGAAAGATATTTGTGTTCTTGGATTGGAAGAATCAACGTAGTTAAAATGACCATATTACCTAAAGCATTTTACAGATTTAATGCAATCCCCATCAAAATCCCATGGACATTTTTAAAGAAATAGAACCAAAAAAAAAATCATCAGATTTGTAAGGAAGTACAAAAGACCCAAATTTCAAAGCCATCCTGAGAAAAAAGAATGAGACTGGAGGCATCACTCAGCCTGACTTCAAATTATACTGCAAAGCAATATTAATCAAAACAGCATGGTATTGGCAGGAAAACACACACACGAATCAGTGGAACAGAATTGAGAGTCCAGAAGTAAACCCATATTTACATGGGCAAATAACTTTTAACAAAAAAGCCAAATACATACAATGGAGAAAGGAAAGCTTCTTCAATAGATGGTGCTGGGAAAACTGGAAAGCCACCTGCAAAAGAATGAAGCTATACTGTTGTCTATCACCACACCACCAAAATTAACTCAAAATGGATTAAGGACCTGAATATAAGACCTGAAACAATAAAATGCATAGAAGATAACATAGGAACTAAACTCAAGACCTTACACTTAAAGAGGATTTTATGAATTTGACCTCAAAGCAAGGGAAGTAAAAGCTAAAATAAATGAATGGGACTATATCAAACTAAAAAACAAAAGACATCAACAAGTAAAGAGACAACCATCTAAATGGGAAATATCTTTGCAAGCAACGCCTCCAATAAGGTCTTAATGTCCAAAATATACAAAGAACTCATACAACTAAATAACAACAAAAAACCCAAACAATCCAATCAAATAATGGGCAGAGGACCTGAACAGATGCTTCTCCCTAGAGGGCAACAAATAGCCAACATAAAAAGATGCTCAACATTGCTAGCTATTAGGGAAATGCAAATCAAAACCATAATGTGATACCATCTCACATCTGTTAGAATAGTTATAATCAACAGGACAAGTAAATAACAAATGTTGGAGAGGATGCGAAGAAAAAGGAACCCTCATACACTGCTGGTGGAACTGCAAATTGGTACTGCTACTATGGAAAATAAGAATTGCTCTACCATATGATCCAGCAATCCCTCTACTGGGTATTACCCAAAAGACTTGAAAACCCATATCCGAAAAGATGTTCATAGTAGCATTTTTCACAGTGGCCAGGACATGGAAGCAACCAAAGTGTCCTATGATAGATGATTGGGTAGCAAAGCTGTGGTTCATGTATGCAATGGAATATTACTCAGCCATAAGAAGATGAAATGTTGTCATTTGCAACAACATGGATGGACTTTGAGATAATCATGCTAAGTAAAATAAGCCAGACAGAAAAAGTTGAAAATCACATGATATCATGTATGTGGGATATAAACCTCAAAGCAACAAATGAACAGGACAAAAACAAACAGGGACTCATGGACATGGACAATGGTTACCAGAGGGGAAGGAGGTGGAGGGAAAATTTTAAAATGTTAATAAATAAATTTAAATAAATAATTAAAAGGGAAAATAAAAGACAAATAGTGTATGAATCTACTTATATGAGATACCTAGAGTAGTCAAATTCATAGAAACAGAAAATATAATGGTGATTGCCAGGAACTGGGAGAAGAGAGGAATGGGGAGTTGTTTAATAGATATAAAATTGCAGTTTTGCAAGACGAAAAAGTTCTGGAGATAGGTTGCACAACAATGTGAATATACTTAACACTTCTGAACTGTACACTTAGAAGTGGGTAAGATGGTAAATTTTGATATTTTGCTACAATTAAAAAATACTAAGGTTATGGTATCACTGAACTGATAGTTTCAACACAACATGTGACAGAGTCTAGTCAGTTTCTATGTAGCCTCCGTATTCATGGTTTCACAGCAATTAGTTTATCTAGTTAACTGTCAGGTGACAGGTGTTTAATAAGGGAAGAAAATAAATCAAGTTGATTGATCTATTTTCATCACTTATTCTTGTAATGTTATGTAGATACAACACGGGCAAGGTTTTCTGTTAACCTGATGGTGGGGCCAAGAGAGTCTCTTTTATGGGTTTGCCAGGAATAAAGAAAGTGGATTAATGGTTCACATTTGCCTTGAACACCATTGAGATCAGCTGGATTTCCATCAGTACCATGGCCATTGATACTTCATCCCCTCACTTCCTCCTCTCACTTCCCCAACTCAAGATGGCACTAAGAATCAGAATTTGAATTCTAAATTGCTGCCTTAGCCTAGAGATTTACTCAAATCAACCCATAACTAGGAGTCAACTTCTAGAATTGAGAAGCTGATGAAAATATTATGGAACAAAGTTTTCTTCATGATGTCATGAAGAATCAATCTCAAACAAATAAAAGAAATTGAATTCTGCTATTATTTATAAATTAAGGATTGTACATTTGTCAGCTTCCACTATACATGCTACAGTGACTCCAAAAGAAGTATAAAATACACGTCAGAAACAAAACTTAGAAATTGCAATCATAAAAAACAGAGAAGGCTGAGCATTCATTTAAGGGAGCAGTGTGCTGCTTATCATGTTTCGCTGTCTTGTCAAAACTGGGAAGAATGGTGGCATTCTGTAAGAACAAACAGTGCCTCGAGGAAAGCTTTGAGTAGCACTTTGCTTTTAGACCTTTCTTCTTTATCACATATGTTATGAGATTTCTTCTTTCTTCACAGTGGTTATGTTTTTCAATTTTTCCAATTGCTGTTTGGGTAAATGATTCAAATATTCTGGATTTTTTTTTCAGGAATACTATCCAGATACTTAAGGTTGATTTTTTCCCTTAATACAGATTAATAATTTATTTCTTATATTTGAAGATAATGGATTATTCAGCCTTATTATTTTATCATTAGCTGGTGAATGCTTAGATGAAGCACAGCCAAACCAGCCCGTTGCTGGGTGAAGCATCTTACACAAGAGGAGAAGATTGAGACTGAAATGAAAAAATATAATTTGATTTGCAGAATTGCAAGGGACATTCCTAAATTACTTGGACTTTTTCTTAGATGTGGATATTTTTGTTAAATTACATTCAATGATTATGAGTTTTTTTTCTCATGAACATTTCTGTTCTGCTTTGGTGAAGCTCAATATTTCAAGAATAGGCATTGAAATGCATAGCAAATCTACACATTCTTTTTCTGTATAGTTCTCTCCACCTGAAATGACTGATGAGAAGTAACTGAGCAGATATTCACCATCCTAAACATAGATATTATTTGCCATATACAGGCATACCTCAGAGACACTGTGGGTTCAGTTCCAGACCACAGTAATAAAACAAATATCAGTGAAGTGAGTCATAATCTTTTTGTTGGTGGAAGGTCTTGCTTCAATTTGTAAAAGAAATGCAACACCTGTGAAGTGGAATAAAGTGAAGAGCAATAAAACGAGGTGTGCTTGTACATTTAAATTTGTGTGTGACTCTGTATTTCCTCTGGCCAGTTTAACTTTCCTAAAGTAGAGGGTGGTCATAATAATAATCACATAGTTTGTTGAGTTTTATGTGCAAAACAGTATGCTTCATTTTTATCTGTGAAAACTTGTTTAATAAAAATTACATAGCAGCTACACTTAATATAATGATTTAAGAAATTCTCATAGTTTAAGAGCTACAAAATTCTGCCCAGGAAATAGCAAAAATTATATCTTTAGTTTTATATATATATATATATATATATATAATATATATATATATATATATATATATACACACACACACACACACACACACACACACACACACAACACACACACTGTAAACCTATCTGTACAAGTCTATTTATAGATAGGCTGAACAAATATATTTGGCATATGCCCAGCTTTTAAAGGCATAGACAGGCAGTATAATGTCATGTTTAAGCATTCACACACTAGAGTCACACAGCTTGGATTCAAGTTCAACTCTACACCTTGGGCAAGTTACTTAGCATCTTCTTTATCTGCAAAATGGAGATAGTAGTACCAACCTGGTACTGTTGTTTTAAGCCTTACATAAAGTACCACATGGCAAGCATGTAGAGTAGCTCCTAATACATAGTTTAAACGTTACCATGGCAATGGAAGGGAGAAATCAAATCTACCAAAAATGTCCCTTTCAGGCAACATATATCTGTTTGAGTGAACATCTGATATAACTATGCATAGTTTTTTGATTTTAAAATTTTTGTTCAAAATAATTACTGACTTTAGTTCTGACTGTAGATAATAAGAACAAAAAAAACTCCTCGATATAATGCTGCTGTCTGTCCAATATATTGTCAGAGAACTAAGATTTTAAAGCATAAATTTCTTATCACTGCCTTTTAAAGACTTCACTGCAGCAGAGTTTATCTGACCATGAGTAGAAAAACAAGCAGTGAAGCAGCAAGCTTATTTCCATAAACTTGGCACCACAAAAATACTTTGAACAAGGATGCTATTATCTTTTAGGTAACAGGTGGTAGCTAGGGTATTAAGCTGTTCTGGGCAGGATTTCAGATTTCCATTCACCAGTGCTTTAGGCGGTACACTTCTATCATAAAGCGATCAATAATAATTAGGTGTCTGGAATGAAATACAGTGCAGCATTATGCTTCCTACATCTGGAAAGAGAAACTCCTTAACTAGCTCCAATCAATGAATTTTCCTTTTATTCCTTTGGGGAGTGGGGAGGAAAGTTAGAGGCAGCAGAGAACACAGTGGAAATGTGAATTGTGGCTCAGTGCACAATCACAAAAAAATTAGATGTTATGACACACTTTTCCTACAAGTAATAGAAGCAAGCCCCAAAGCCTTAAACCTTTATTTCTAGCATAAACATTTTCATCAAATTGCTTTCTCTGTCACTGTAGGCCATCTGTTTCACATCTAATGAAAAAGTCTGTCATAATAGGTAATGTGTGTGTGTGTGTGTGTGTGTGTGTGTGTGTTAAAGGATAAAGTGAAGGTTGTAAACAGGACTTAATATACATTATTTTTCAGATCTTAGTTTTATTAAATCATGTTCCCATAAGAGGGGGCCAATAAATGGAGAAGGAATTATTTCTTTTGTGTCTCATAGATCAAAGAGAAAAAAATCTGATTCTGTTAGAATTTGATTGGAAGTTTCCTATGCAGATTAGGGTGAGAGATAAAGAAAACGGAATCTGCAAATTGTAACATAAATTTTTCTCAGTATACTCCCAAGAGTGATGAGCTCGATCCTTGCAAAACTGCTTCCCCTAAGTGGCTTTTTACTTGTCATTTCAAGGATGGGCTCTAAAGACAGCCCATCTTATTTCCAAAATTCAAAAATCCTTATTTCTGCAAAATCACTACTCACCTCTGAAACTTTCTGCCAATATTTCCCCCACAAAATCCAGGTCCTGTCTTGCTATCTAGAGACTTGCAAGCATCAAGAGCAACCCTTCTACATTCTGGTCTAACCTATTTCAAAAAATGACCGGGAAAAGACTTGTGGCTTGTATTGCCTTCTAATCATCCTTTCTTTTATTAACAGGAGTTAGTCTGCTGGCCAACTGCAATAATTTCATTATATTTTTGCTGAGTTTTTCATTCCCCTTCAGAGACTGTTGCAACAGTATAAGAGAAGCGGAGTTACAATGTCCTTTTAATGTTTTTTTTTATTTGAAAAATAGGACACGTTGAGAAAATATATCAAGCGTCAAGGTATAGTTTAACAGATGGTTATAAAGTGAGTACCATATAACCACTGCCCAAGTCACAATAAAAGAGAATATCGGCAGCACCTGGAAGCCCCTTAATGTGCCTTTCTGGTTGCAGTTCTGCTCCCCACCAAAGGTGGCTGGTAACCTGATTTTTATTGTGATCATAACCTTTCTTCTCCTGGTACTTTTAAAGCTTAGAGGTATGCATCTCTAAACTATGTACTTAGTTTTGCCAGTTTTTTGAAATTCATATAAATGAGAAATAGTATGTGTTCTTTTGTCTTGCATTTATTATTTAACATTACTTATAAGATTCATTTATTTTGTGTTTACTTTTTATTTTGAAAAATTTGAAAATATAAGTTGAAAGAATTGTATAATGATAATATCATGTAATTGTATACTTTTATAACTATCACCTAGAAGCTGCTAAGATTTGGCCATATTTGTTCCTGCTTTTTTTTTTTTCCTGAAATATTCTAAAGTAACTTACTTCTCTATGCATCTTTTAAAAAGTAAGGAAAACATCCTGTATAACCACAAGTCTAGTATAATATGTAGCAAAACCCTAGTATTACCTTATACCTAGTCCATACTCATATTTTTACAACCTACCCCAAAATGCTTTTAACAGCTGGTTTGTTCAAACCAAGATCCAATCAAGATCTATGGAAAATGTATTTTTAACAGCACAAATTACAGCTTAAAATGAATCTGTGATCCTTCCTTTATCATACATTTAAGCAGTGGGACAGAGCTCCTATGGAACTTGGCTGTATGCACATCTTACCACAGTGAAGAGGAAACAAATCACCTCATCTGTGCTAATGGTGTGGTCTTACTCCCATGCTCGGTGACTCTGGAGGAATTATACTGTCTGAATTACTGTCAGAAAGAAGTACCTTCATATCAATTACAAACAACCAAAATTGTTGTTTGGGGCAGATGCTATATGGTATTGAGCTGCTCAAGGTTAAACAAGTCTAGTTTTACTTATCTAGGGAATGCATGAGGGGCTGGCCCATTCAGGGAGCTCATTGGAATGCAGATCTCCCCCAAGTGAAGTTTCTACCAGGACCAGAGGAAGAAAAGTAGATAGATGGCTGGTCACTTTGCTCCATTAGGATCTTTCAGGTCAGTCATGCCTTGCTCATTTGATATTGCAGGACTTTAGGGTTTTGGCTGTGTTTCATTCAAACATTTACTGGAATGCTCTTGACAAAAGAGCCTGGCCCTCTATGTCCCTGCTGAGTTGGACTGACCTCCGTGGTTCCTTTCTATGACAGAGCACATTTGTTTCCTGCAATCTGATAGATGAACATCTCCCAGAGACTTTGCCCAGAGTGAGAGTCCCATTGTACTGCATAAAAAGATCATATTGCCCAATGAATTTGAGAGAAACACTGAGTTAAACTGGTTTCTTCACTGTGAGTCTTTTTGCTAATGAACACTGATTCTCCAGTGGTACAGCTACATTTCCCAAAATTATTGTCTTCAGAATCTTTCTCAGAGCATCTCTGGGCGTTACTTCTGCCAAACTGATGCCAGAAAGTGCTGACCTATTTGACTTGAGTGTAATCATAACACAGAAATAAACAATCCCATCTTCTACCTCATGGGCCATGAAGAGTTTACCCAAGCTAGTGCAGCATTACATACGAACAATGGCTGGGCTGCCATGTTGAAGATAAGGAGCTTTGTTTTTGTGCTCCTTCCACTCAGACCTTCGTTGAAGTTCATACTATAGTGTGGGGGAATCAGGTTCTGTGCTCATTGTCATGTGATGAGGACACTTATGCCTTAGATTTCTTTGACATGGAATTTGCACATCATTTAAATTTTTAAAGGGAAAAAAGTTCTAAACTGGTCAGCCTCTCAGATTTTGAAGAGCACTTGGCCTTACTTGCCAAATATTTTTTTTAATTCATTTTGAATTAGTAATTCAATAAGCTTTCTTTGAATAATCATGCAATTGAAAACTTCCTTGCCTAGTTATTCTACACTTAGCAAATGTCAAGATATTTATAGAACTCTCGAACATCTTCTAAGTTAGTAAAAATACACAATATTTGGTGCTCATACAAATTGCTTCTAGATGAACATGACTTCTTGAATACGTTTATCATGCCACTGTCTGAAACTATACATTTAGGGTTGCGTTCTTTTTACTTTCCTTCTTTCAACATAGCATTTAGATTGATAACAGTTGCTTTTCTCATTAATTTCCTTATGAAATACAAGGTCAACTGGCATTTGCCATCTGAGCTTTCACAATGGAAGACCTCCAGGTTTACCCATTCCTCCAAATCCTTGCTCCTTTTTCTCCCCTTATGTATATTGTATGTATAAACTTAATTTTGAAGCAGAGTCTCATTTATCTTAAACAAAAATGAAAGCATCTGGAGCTAGAGTTGTGACATCATATTAATAATCCTCATTGTTTATAAAGTCAGCTGGGAAGTGGGGTATGTCCTAGGTTCTCAAGGCTCATTCCATTTGTTACTTACAGACTTCTAGCCTAAATTCACTTTCACTGGTGTTGTAAAAATTTTAAGGATAAAAGCTACAGATTTTACTTACAAGTTGAGTATTTTAACAACTGAAGGTATAAGACCCCTCAGTAAGCTACTGAAAATTTTGTCATTCTCAATTGTTTTTCTTCTTCAAACTTCTCTCCCCTACAGAATGCAATTTAAAGGCAATTGAACAGAGAATTCAACAGAGATAGATTATCCTAGAGAAAAATCTACATAATTTCCTGTTCTGGTACTCTGAGTAGAACTACATGACTTGTTCCAGCATCATTATTGCTTTTTTTTCCTATTTCCTCATCTTTTAAATAAAAAAGCAATACTTAAAAGTTATAAAAACATGAGTTTTTACCTTCAAATGGTACTACCCCACCCAGAAATTGTTTGTCTAGTGATATATTCTAGAAAAATTCTTACACTTGTTCGTGTATGGGTGCCTGACCAAGCATTTTACAGTAGTAATGTTTGTTTGCCCAAAATACTGCTTAAATTTCCTTCGATCAGGGATGGTTACGTAAAGTATGGTACTTGTGTCCTATATGATGGCATGCAATACTCAAAAAGAATGAGGTGCTTCTGTATGTACTGATGGGAAAATCTCTTAAACATATTGATAAAATAAGAGGGAAAAAAAGACTTGTAGAACAATATGAATAGAATGATTCTACTTCTGTTTTTAAAACTGGATTTATATATAGTGTTGGATGTGTGAATATGTGGAAAGAAGGAAAGGAGTGAGGAGAGGGAGAGAATAGCAAAGGAGGGCAGTAGTGAGGTTTAGTGAGTTGGATTTTGAAGGGAAGCAGGTGATATAGGATGTTTTCTCTATGTTTTTTTGAAATATTTAAAGTGAAAATATTTTATATATTATTTAACTGCATGCACATTATTTTCATAATAAAAAATAAAAGTATATGTATGTGTGCAAAAGTAACCATAGAATGTCTTATAGTTATTTTTAACAAATTCATCTTATTTAGGCATTCACTAAGGAGAAAGAACCCATCTAATATGCCTATTTTAAATTCATTGATGTCAAAGAAGCATAGGATTCCTTGGCTTAGCATCCATGTGAATAAGGAGACAGAAAATAATTAAGGAGAGATGATAGAGAACTGGCTTTTAGTAAATATGCCATAGACTGTAGTGGTGGCTCAGAAGAAGAGTTTACTAGAACTACTGTCACTCCATTATTAGAGTTAGTCTCTGAGCTCTGGTGGAATTTACTGCCAAGGATCAGTTCTTCACCAGGCTCCCCATTTCTGAAGCACTTGCCCAAATGTTAACAGACTTTAAAACAGTAGATCAGAGCATAAAGCTGTGGAAATTCTCCTAGTTTTTGTTTGTTTGTTTACAAATCAGTGCAAGGATACATGTTTTTAAAATGTGAGTCTTAAAATTATGCAGGTATGATGAGGCCAACAGATCAGAAAACAACAGCCATTGCAAAAATAGTTTGTTATAATCACAGATTCTGAGAGAACGGGTCATGCCACCATGGAGGGCCACATGGGGAAGTGCCAGGGTCAGGCAGGAGCCCTTATTGTAGTTTCAGCAGGAAGGAATGGGCGGGACAGGCTGAACAGGCTTACCTGATTAGGTTGAATCATTTTAGCAGCCTCTGGGCATAGAGACAGTCTCCAGTGGTATGGTACCTGTCCCTGGGTGAGAAGGGCAAGGGACAGTAGCCTAAAGTATAAGAGCTCACTCAGGAGGTGGTTGAGGGTTGGACTCAGATTGGTTTTGGTTTGCATATGAAAGGTGCACTCATAGGTGAGTCATTTACAACGACCTGTAGGAATTGGCTAGCCCTGGGAAGGACAGTCCCTCCAAGATTAGCAAGGTCCTAAGATGTCAATGCATCAGAAATACAGAAAATAAAAAGGCTGAATAATAGATGGTGATAAAGATGCACAAATAACTGTGACTTTCAAAGTTTTCTACATGGGTTTTATATTAAGGTGGATTTTTGATGACAGGCTTAGAGAGTCTTCCTTGGATATGCCAGTCTTTGAACATGATTTTTGAAGGGGGTCATTTTGGGCTAATTTTGGTACAGTAATTGAGAAATCCCTGTCCCACTCATTTTTGGTAAGAGGGTATGTGAAGCTTCTTTTTATGTGTTTGGATCTACTCAGGTGATTTTTTGTCAGTCTATAAAAGCAAATCAGTAAAAGTTTTCCCTTTTTCTCTTCAGGTATAGAGTTTGAACTGGGTGTCCCTGTATAGTCTGCATATTTGCTGTCTTACGTGATTTTGTTTCAATGTTTTAGTTACCAGAGGACCATCTCAAAGGCCTGTTATAGTGTTCTACATTTACTGCAGTCTGAAAATTTTTGTTCTTTTTCTAAACATTTAAAGAGTTATATTGCCACTATCTTATCTATATTTTCATTTTGGTGGTAAATCAAATTCTTGCTTTTTGTATTTTGGTACTACCATGTTAAAGGATAAAAACTTTTGGTTTTAGAAATTTACCATTATGCTATATTTCTAATTATTTTATTTTCATGTTGTTCTCTTGCTTACTGTGGCCTAAAGTTTATTGATTTAATTACTTGCTTAGATTTACTAATTTTAACTGAGTTTTTTACATTTTGGGAATTTCTCCTTGGGGTCACTATTTTTTTCTTCATATCTTAACAGCTTTATTGAGGTATATTTGCCTTTAATAATTTGCCTACCATAAAATTAACCTATTGTAAGTTATACAACTCAATAGTTAATTTTCAGTAAATTTAAAGAGTTGTGCAACGATCACCACGATCTAGTTTCATAACTAAAAAATTTATACCAGAACATTCCCACATGTGGTCACTCAGCATTTATACTGCCCTATGATTTAGTAACTGAATACCACTAGAGAAAGTAATCCTTATACTTTATAATAGATTTCTTTTAAAATAAGTCTTTATTGACTTAATTTTTATTTTATATGAAAATAGTACCCACTTGCATGCTTTTTGCCACAAGTCTAACAAGATAGTTTCTCAGTTTTCTTTCTTAAAGAGATGGATGTTTTTGTTCTGTTCATTGCCATTGCCCGCCTCCCAAAGACCAAACATTCCCCAGTTAACTGGCTCACCATCGTGCTCAGTTCTCATTTATTCTGATAAATAAATTCAATCTGATGTATTCCTGCTATCTTTGAGTAAGTGCACTACCCATTACACCTCCTCTCTTCCCCAATGCAATTCTTCTCTTCTAACTTCTTTAACTTTTTGTAATTTATTCTCTTTTTTCATATTTTTCCACTAAAACCAAAATTGGTGGAGAGGGTTGGACCTAGCCTTGGTCAGTGAAAAAAATCACCATATTTTCTTTTCCCCACAGTAAATCCTCTTCCCCCTATGTTTCGTGGCTCAGTAGTAGACCAAGTCAAAAGGTTTGAGCTGTTCTTCTGCACCAAACAGCTAACTTTATTTCACTTTCTGGAGCAGTGGTGCTTGTCTTTGGCCCCAGTTATACTTAGCCCAACTTTGGAAGGGCTACTAAAGATAAGATTTCTTGAGAGGCATCTTGAATACCTTGCCAAAAGAGATAATCAATAAAGAGTGCCTTAGAAGGAAGAAGCCCCTAAAAGTAAAGCATAACTACACTATTTTATGATCTTCACAACAATGTGGTATCATGGTGGGAGAAACAGACATGAAAATCTCTTTGTGCTCTTTCACTTACTGCTGTGACTGAGCAGGTTGGTGTTGCTGGGCCTCAGGTACCTCATCTATAAAATGGGGCTGAGAATATTTCACATGATTGTGAAGTATTAAGGATTAAGGTGAAGATTAAATTAGATTACATGACATTCCACCCTTCTCAAAATGATCTGTGTATCCCCTGTGGGCATAGGGCTCTGTACTAGGAAATGGACAAAGTCAAAAAATAAATTTGCCATCTCTTCCTAGAAAGTCAATTAAACTTGGAAACTGGTAGTACTGGGTGTGGAGATATTTTCTTATTTAAATGCGAGCATATATATTATGTGAGGTCCACATTAGTTATTAAGTAAAAAACCTCAATACGTTAAAGAAATGGTGTGCTTGGGGCAGCCAACTTCCATCTTACTCTTGCTGCCTCTGGAATTACTCTTTTGCCATTAGGCAAAGTTCTATGAGAAAAGTGGAGAAGCACTGGTCCATGAGTCTAGCACAGTCGATGCTACAAAGCAAAGTGTCATTTAACTTCCCATCCTTGTTTTATGAAATATATGACTACATTTCCCTAGCTCATACTTGATGTCTCCTCTTAGGCATGGCTAACATTGAGTTCTCCATCATTCCTGCAAACCCGATTCTCATCCTGTGTCTCCTACCTTAGTACTGACGCTGCTACCCATTCATCTGTGAAAGTCCGGAACCAAAGGAATCTTCCTTGATCCCTCTCTTTCCTTCATTTCCTATGTCCAATCCTTAACTGCTAGTTGTTGTTTAGCAGCATTGCCACCTTCATGTGTCTTGAATGCATCCTTTGTCTCCTCTTTGCCACCTCTTTATGCATGTTTTCAGGTGACTTCATGTCACCCCCAAAGATTTGTTAACAAACTCCTTGCTTTAAAAAACCCCACTTCTCATTGCATATCTAGTCTTTTCCCACTGTGCTCCTAAGCAAATCTTTTTAAAATCAGGCCAAACTTTTTAACCTGCCTGCAGTTCCCTTTTCCTTCTCTGGGAGCTCCTCTTCTGCACAGAGAACATCTTTCTGCCCTCCTGCCACTGTATCGTGTCATTTAGCATAGGTCATAATACTCCTTCACCCCTCCTGCTCCAGAGGTCCCTACACCCACTGTTTAATGCTTGTCCTTCCATTCTAACCCTCCTGCCTCACTCTGTGGGTATATATTTATATGTGTCTGTTTATTATTAACACGTTTTCAGTAAGCTATATGTGAGTACAACTAACCTAACCTAACATTTATTTTTTGTCTCTTTTTTTTTTTTACTATTTTCATTTTTTTTTAATTTTTTAAATTTATTTATTTAAATTAGTTTTAAGTATATAGTACACTGGTTAAACATCTATAAAGTTCATTATAAAACAATCTCCCACAATTGCTCCCTCCCTCCCCTGACCCTCCACTTAGCCAATGTATTAATGCTAATAGCATTCCCTCTGCCATGCCCCCCATACCTATGACCAGCTATCAACTACTAATTTGTACTTCTTTAACCCTCCACCCCATTCTACCAGCAACCCCTCTGTCTCCTACCACTTTCATTATAATTTAAGAGAAAGAGTTAGAGTATAACATTTTAAGAATATTAAGTCCCATAACATATAATCAGTGATTTCCAGCCTTAATATAGCTGACAATAATCCAGAGAGCGTTTAATTACAATATAGATGTCCAGGTCCCACCCTGGACTTATTAAATCAGAATAGCTGAGGTTAAGTGTTTTCCCAGACTGGCAAAGTGACTTGACTAAGGTAACACAGCTAGTGCATAACTAAGTTAGAATCACAATCCCTGTTTCCTCGCTTGTTTTCTAGTCTTATTGATGTTCTTTAAACTAAATTATCTTGGGTTATTCTATGTGTGTGTGTGTGTGTGTGTGTGTGTGTGTGTGATGTGTGTGTGTGTGTGAGAGACAGAGAGAGAGAGAGAGAGAGGAGAGAGAGAGAGATTAATCTGTATCTGAATTTGTCTACATAAAATCCTTATTTTATAACTGGCTTTTTTACCCCTGAATAACTGTGTATTGACAGGATGTGGAGATTCTTAAGCTGACGAAAGCAGCCAAAATAACCTCTCTCACCTCCATTTAGTATTTACCCAGAAACTGCAATGTCAGCTGCTGGAATAGCTTGTTTTCTTCCATGGGCTCTGCTCCCTTCCCCCACCCTACCTTGAGCCACAGGCCTGCCCTTTTTTGTGCTGCCCCTCACTGCTCTACTCTATTTCCACTTGAATTGTCCTCCATCACTTCCACTGACCAAGGGGAAACATTCCCTCTTCCCTCCTCCAGCCCCCACCTGCTGGAGCCATTGGCTCAGGTGAGTAGTGGGTCCTGGTGAAGGTGCATTTGGTAACTGATGCTCCATTTCTCTCTTGGAGTGAAGAGAGAAGAGCAGTGATGGGTGTCCCCTGAAGGTCTCCCACACCCCTTATTCTCTCCATCCAGAGATCTCTTTAGGAGATATTTTCATACCATTTTTTAATAGTTGGGGAGCAAAAAAAAAAAAATCCTCAGTGAGACATGTTCTACATGAACTAAAAATTTTAAAAAAGAAAAATCTCACCTATGAGAAAAACACCACATTCAGGAAAACGCTCTATAATGTAGAGGTGAAACCGAGATTGGAGGTAGTGTTCTGGCTGAATCCTGGTTCCTCTTCTCAACGACCTTGTGACTCTGACAGTTGTTGAGCTTCTCTCTGCTACAGTTTCCCTCAATTATAAACCGAGGTTAAATAAATGAAATAATAATGCCTACCTCATAGGTAATTTGAAGATTGGTTTTAAGATTAAATGAAATATCTGATTAAAATGTTACAGTATCAAAAATATTAATTGGTATCATTAACTTACATTAGTAAGTAGTAGAATTTACAGAAAGCTCTCCCATATTAATTACATTTCAATTATTAAAATATGATCAAAAGAAACATCTTTGTTACTTGCTCACAAACTGCTTCTCTGTGTTTTGCTTATAGCCCTGGAAAGGAAAATATCGATGAGGCAAAGCAGAGGAGCTGATAAAACGGGAGTCTTAAAGGAAATTTATGATAAAGGTAAGGGGACTGGTCTACTCTTCATGGGCCAGAAAGCTATGCAAGAAATCTGTGCGCATATTTCTTAGAGTTGGATACAGTTTTCTGCATCACTTTACCAGGATTTGAAACCTTTTAAACTCCAGACAATTCGGATGGAGAGAAAAGAAAATGTAAAGGACAGCACTAAAGCTATCTGTTTAATATTAAGAGAGGAAAAAAGCTGCCTTGTTCTCAGCATTGAAACTCAAACCACAGGATGCTTAAAAAAGTAGCATCTCCAGGAATGATGTAGGCACTGGTTGTGAGCCTGTTGGTGTTCAAATACACACAGCTGGGGTGAATTTAATTGCTTAGGCTCTTTCAGGTACTGGGGTTCCCAAGACATGTTAAAAATCCACAAGCATCTAGAATTTCCCCCAACAAATTATTTTCAGCAGTTCATCTCCCCATAGTGGAATAAATCAAAGTGGATACAATTATAAAAAAATAACTGTACACATAAGATTTTTTCAAATGCTAATAATTATGATGATTCAAATGCTATATGAATGTGTCCACGGGTTATTTGCCAATGAATATCGTGTGTCCTTTGGCTTATAGAATTACTGCCTTCGAGTCAAATGTATACAGTGGTTTACACAGTATAGTGGTTTTACACAGTATATTAAGTATTCTTCACTCATTTTTTTCTAAGAGCTTTGCTATTTCAAATTATGCTTGCTTTCTCTCTCTCAGGGCCACACTTCACTTAAGGCTTTGAATGAAATGACAGGCTGTTGATCCTAATCTTGTTATAGTCATCATTAGTAATTGTCTGTTTTCAGGCTTCTTGTTTGGGCTGGTGTTATTTAGTGGGCCAGATTATTAAATCACATATTCTTCTATAAAGATCCAACTGGTAATCAGAGTGCTCCTGTAATTCTGACGGACACAGTCAGTTTGCTATATTTTTGTAGGTCTTCTGCATGCCTAGTTTGCGTTCTAACACAAAGGCAGGTTGTGTTTCTAGCTGTGGTGCTCCTCTCTGATTCCACTGTTTTAGTGAGGTTGGTCCTTATTCTTCTGTTGCATTCATCTCATCCATTCTGTTATGGGGCTTCCCAGGGTCACTTTTCAGGTATTTTCCTCTTAGCAACAAATTGCCACCCTGAAATGAGGACAAGTAGAAAGTGGCACGACTCTTGCCCTGCCCTAAGTGGAAGTGCAGGGTATGAGTTTTACTGTTTCACAAACTACTTCTATAGTTATCAGAGACTTCGGGGGCCAAGAAATCCCTATAGTCAGCCAGTTTATCCTTCTATTTCTGAGTAAGGCCATACCAGAGTACAACTTCCCTGGCTGATTAAGCTTTTCAGGAAATACAACCCATATTTGTCACTTGCTTCCAATGTCTTGCTTTCTGCAAATCCCTCAAAACCTTCCCTTATATATCAGCCTTTAATCTTCATGCTTCATCCCAAAGCTCTTTGTTCGTTTACTCCCCAGGAGAGATGGGAGGTATCTGACTACAGGTATAATATTTCATAAGAATCTAAGATGCGAAAATAATATTATTCATCACAGATAAAATCTGTTTAGATCCAGCTAAATGATCCCTTCCTTCTCCCTCCTTTCTTCCTGCAACCTTTATCTCTCTCACTGTAAAACTTTAGGAAATATTCTAAAGTAAAGAAATATATTATTTTCTGTAGCATTTATTATTTCCTTTATACCTAATACCTGGGTTAAGGCAGCCATTGCTAAGAAACAATCCTGACTCTAATCAAAGAAGTCATAGATTATTAGAACAAAACCTCATTTTATAGAGAAAGAAATGGGCGGCCTAGAGGCTGGGGCCTGCTAGCACCATGCCAGCAATAGCAGTCCCAGAGAGTGAGGACTGTGTCCTGTCACATTGTTTCATAGTATACACTCAAGAGCTGGTTGTGGAGGAAAGGACCAGTCTCACCCCCACCTCTCATCACAGCTTCCTGTTTCATTTTTTCCTTTGCACGTTATCACTGTTCTGCTCTTTCTGTTGGGTCTTCATAGGCTTGTGCTTGCCAGATCCTGGCAAGCCTCAATTAATGCTTCAAACTAGATAAGGTCACAAAAAATATTTATTGTCTAGATGATGGAAGGAGGAGGAAGAAGAAAGGGGACTAAAATTAGAAGTCCGTTGCACAGAGTACATGTAAAAATCTGTATTTGCTATAGGTTTTTTCTTTGATAAATGTATCCATGTTGTATCATTGTGGCTATTAATCACGTTGCCTTATATTATACTTACATGAGCGGCTAGAAACTTGTGGCTCTGGATTCATGATTACTTGGATTCAATTTTCATGCTGACTATGCCGTGTAACTTTAATAGTTGCTTAAACTTTCTCTGTGCTTCTATTTTTTTATTCGAAAGTGAAAATATTTTTGTGATGAGGATACTTGAGATGACACATGTGTCTTAGTCTGCTACACCAGCCATAAACAAATACTGCCAGCTGGTAATACTTGAAGAAGAACAGAAATTTATTCTCTCATAGATCTCGAGTCTGGAAGGCCAAGATCAAACCACTAGCAGAATTGGCTCCTGGTGAGGCCTTGATCCTCAGTTTAACAGATGGCCACCTTTTTCGCTATGCCTCATCTGGCCTTTTCTCTGTGCGCACACAGCCTGCTGTCTCTTCCTCTTCTTATGAGGAACAACCAGTTCTATTGGATTAGAGTTCCATCCTTATGAACTTCACTTAACCTTAATTACCTCCTTAAAAGCCTTTTGTCTCCACATACAGTCACGTTGGGGTTTGGCGCTTCAACATATGAATTTGAGCAGGGTGTGGACGTAATTCAGTCTGCAAACAACATGTAAAGTTAGAATAGTGGCTATCACCCTCATAAAATTCTCAAGAAATTGGTATTATAGCAGTATCAGGAGTAAGTTGCATCATCATCCTTATATTTTTTTTGAACCCTTTACATGCCTACCCTAGTCAGCAGTGCCAGGAGTTAGGAAAGGACATCACTGTCCCCTTTTATCTAAGTTGCAAAGATCTATAACTCTCTCAAAATGCATTACCATTATGGGTGGCCAAGAGAACCAGCCCCCTGAGGCTTGATTTAATTCCCTTCTCATACCTCCACCCTGCTTCCCTTAGTCTCCAAATGGATTGTTTCCTTGTCACCAATTCTTCCCTTTCGATGACGTCATTCACCCTGCATCTGGGATTCTGGTGGGTAAAACAAATTTTATTGCACCAAACCTGAGTGAACAGCGTGAGTGGCAAAGAGCTTTGTTTTTCAAGTTGTTCACTCCACAGATCAATTTATGGTTTGGAGGCAATCATTTTCTATATCGCGTGACTGGTAATTCCCTTATTTTGTACCATCTCCTATGTCAGCCCCATGACTCTGGTCACCTGGCAGTAGAATAGTTTCCACCAGAGATTGTGTGTCTCTGACAGTTTCCCATTGATTTGTAATTATTGTGTCAGAGCCCATCTGCTCAGTAGTGCAGCCTGAGAGAATGATCTCTGTTTACACTGCAGTTATACTGTTTTGTGCACAATATTGCTAATGTGTGAAAAAAGCCATTTATCTTGGTAGAAAAGCTTCTCTCTTCAATTGTTTTTTAATGTTATTGATTTTGCTTAATAATACCCCCATTCATCATAAAAAGTGTAAAAAATGAAAACTGTAGGCGATTGAGGTTTGTCAACTTTGGGGCAGCAGGGTGAAATCAGAAGTAATGAAGGTTTTATTTACTCTGAGAGGGCTCCTCAAAATTCTTAATATTTTTTTGCAGGTTAATGTCACCAACCGGCTCGATAAAATTCAAAATTCAGGCAAAATGAGAGCTTGGGTTGTAGAGGGAAAACTATCTCAAATGTCTGTAAGAACTATAACAGGAATCCTTCATTTAATGGAATATGTTAGAAGTGGAGAGCATAAGCTGCTCAGTGGCTTATATTTTTTTATTGGCTTCCATATAAAATCACATAAGTTTAGAGTTCAAAGGAGATTTATATAAAAGTTTAAAAATCAGAGAAAATTATTTTAACTCTGGGTATACTGAGGCCATGTAAGTATGTAGCCAACTTTGAAAACTACATAAGAAATTTAAAAATTATGTTGATCATAATATAGTGGGGACATAAATTGTAAATTCTTTTTCTCCATTTTCTAAATTTTCTGCAATATAGATATAGCAGTTTGATTAATAACATAATGTATATACATTAGGATGAACCATCATCACTCTAAATAGTAAAAATGTTAAACCAACTAATGGGAAATAATCTATAATTTGATAGTTTATTTGTATTTTAATAGACAGTTATTATGCCAATAATGTGGCCTATTTGTTTGAGAACTAAAACTCAAGGGTTCTCTTAGACTCCTGAGACATTCATTCGTTCATTCAACAAATTGGTACCCTCTGTGACAGGTGCTCTTCTAGATGCTGAGCTACAGTCATAACCAAAAAAAGCAAAATCTTCACCTTCTCAGAGTTTACATTCTACTACAGGAAATAGGAAATAATTTAAAAAGCATTGATATACGGTCAAGGAGTGATAAACACTATGTAGAAAACAAAGCAGAGTAAAGAGATTAAGTCAAGAAGAGCAATGATTTTAGATACATACAATCATGGAGAAACTCTGGAAGAAGTGATACCTGCACAGAGATATAAATGAAGGATCAGTGGCTGAAACAAGGGCATGGGTCCTACTACTGCTTCAAAACAACTTGTAACGTAATTCATGAGTCTTAAATTCTTCAGATTAACTCAGTATGTTTCTTTTAAATTAAAGCCTCTGGATTGCATTTGACTCTCTCTTAGTTCTGTAAGTCAGAGGCTATCAGCCCATGCTCAGAGCCTGCAGTGGCTCTGCATTTCACTCCCAGAAATTGCAAGTTCCTATGACAGCCTGTGAAGCCCTCCATGATTTGCCTTCTTCAGTTCCTTGGCTGTACTTTCTGATGACTCCCCCTCTATGGCACCTCTCCTGCTCCACTTTCCAGCCCTCAAGGTTGGCCTTGGCCACACCCTCTTCCCAGAGCCCTCTTCCACCAAATCTCCATCTACATGGTTCACCCTTTCCAAGTCTTTGCTCAGAGGTCACCTTCTCAATGCAACTTACCCAGAAGATTTTAAATTGCCAACTCCTTCCCTAAGTCCTTTGTCCCCTTACCATCTTCTACTGTTTTCTTTCTTTCTCCACCCCCCCCCATTTTTTAGCACCTTCAAACATGCACTATAAATTACTTATTTATTATTTGATCTTTTTTCTCATCTGTCTCCTTACTGATATGTAAGCTCTACCAGGCGGGGCAAGACCTTCATCTGGCTTGTTCACTAATGTGGTCCAAGTGCCTGCAACAGTGCCTGGGACATAGTTGATGCTCAGCAAATGTTCATTGAAAGAACAAATGCAAGCGTAAGACTCTTTCTGCGTGCTCACATGACTTGGTTTATTCGCTGTGTTGGCAAAATGCTTGATCCCCTTTGTTTATTCAATTCTCTGGTTCATGAAATGTTAATGCCAGTTATTTAAGTAGGCAATATTATATTGTGTGTTTATTTATGTATATGGATGCTAAATACTTTTAAATAGTGGCTTTTAAATGTTATGGAGAAAAATGTCTTGAAAATGGTGAATCATTTGGCCATTAGTAAAATAGTGATGATATTTCATGGGTCTAGCAGGGATCTCAAGGAGTCACCTGGACTACCTACTGTGATTTTTTCCAATATACAGATGAAGCAGCTGAAGCCTGGTGAGGTTATTGACATGCCTACGGGTATAGAGCCAGTGAGTGTGGACTCTGAAAACCCCTGCTAAGACCATATGTCCTCCATTTGGGATATATAGGAAGACAGGAAAACTTTGTAATATAGTTGCCTATTGGTTGTCAGAGGATCTTAATGAACATTGCTATTAGTGGTTATTGCAAATCATCTCTACAAATAAACATAATGCTTGTATTTAGGGATAACAAAGGCTATTAAACTGTATTTTCATCACTGGGTTTTCCTATGAAACCTCAGTTCTATCACAGTGTCACAAGCTTCATATAGTATGGGTATGTTTAATGCACATGAATGAATATATATATATATATATATATATATATATATATATATAATATATTACTTATCAAGAGAGGAAGAAAGGGACAGGAGACCATCTCTCTACCATTAAATGAGAAGCCATCACCCCCGTATGTTACACATGTCCCTACCCTAAACAGGAGCACAAAGCTAGAATGTGCTGTCACCCACAATGAGGTAGCTGAAGCCACTGCAGCTCACCTTGTAGTTTCCACTGTAGTTACACCGAGACCTGGGGAAGAGAGATAATCCTGCAGGAGGAGAAAAACTAGCAGGGGGATGAAAGAATAGAACTGATTGTGTACCAATGAACAACGTCACTTTTCACTGTGTACCCAGAATTAGAGATAACATTTCACAGCAAATAATAAAGTGCAATGAAGTGTACTTTTGTCCTTAATTGAGTTAGAGTAACATTTTAGAAAGTGTGACTTTTAATTATAAACACAAACAGAAGTTTGCTGAAATGTACAACTCTTTCACGCAGAGGCTGCATTTTCTCCTCTCTGGCATTCGAGAGAAAAGAGCCCGATATTTAAATTAAAAGGTCATTATCATTTAAAAATTAAAATAAAAATTCTCATCTGCACCAGAAGAGACAAATGTAGTAGGCTTGAGCCTTCTTAAATTCCATTGTTTATCTCGTATCCCAGGTGTGCAGACTCTTAAAAGTCAATGGGAAATGTTTTTCTCAGCCTGGACCAGGCACTGTTGTTTTGTCACATTTTAGCTATTTCTGATGTCTCACCTAGAAATGGCATCTTCTGAAAGCTGTGATTTTGAGTTGCCGTGTGAAAATGAAAAGCGTTTACTTTCAGCATCAGTGACATATAATCATTTGTGTAGTACCTCAGCACCTGATACAGTGGATCGTCCCTAGTGCAGTAGCTGGAAAGTAGTTGAAACTATAAAGAGCATAAAGAGATATTGTGATCAAAATTCTCGTGAGCAACACTTTTCTTTCAGAAAATCACTATCCCAAACCAAAAAAAAAATTAAAGAAATTATTATTTTAGCAATGAGCAAGCATTCCCCAGTGAATTTATTCACTTCTTGAATACCTATTATGTTGCAGGCATCATTCTGGGCCCCAGGAATAGCGGAAAGGACAAGCCAGACTCCCCTGGCTAACAGAACTTGCAGTGCTGGGAACAGGTTCAGGTGCTCTGCCATTAAGATAGGGAAGGTAACAGGATGTGCAGGGGCATCCACCAAGGCCTGGAGACTTAGGGAAGGCATCCTGGAAGGCATCCTGGTGTCTTAGAAGAAATCCAAAGTATGACAAAGATTATTGTAGAGAAGACAGGATGGAGAATGCTACAAGTGGAAGGACTAACATATGTGGAGGCACCAAGTTGGGTTAAGTGAACAAAACAGAGGGAAAGCACCCAGTGTGTCTGTGAGGTGAGGGAGTGTTGGGCTAGGTCATGTAGGCAGGAAAAGTCTATGAGTAGCTTTGGAAAGATTTTCCATATGATCATATTTGCACCTTCATCACTCTGCCTATGGCAAAAAAGACTTGGAGGGAGACCAAGACATGAGTCAGGGAGATGAGTTAGCAGACTGTTTCTGGGACTCAGAGGACCTGATGGTACATAGCAGGGAGGAGGGTAGTAAGGTTGTAAGGGACGAGGGAGAACACCCCGGAGAATTAACAAAAATGGAGGCAACAGGGCCCTGTGACTGCTTAGATTTGGGGGGGGGGGGGCTGTGTGACTGAAAGGGTTTAGGCATGGCTGATACTCAGACTTGGGAGACTGGGTAGACAGATACAGGTGGCATTCACTGAGCCAGGAACCCAGGGGAAGCAAGCTTAGGGCACAAAATAATGTGATGGTTTAGCCACATTGAGTTTGAGATATGAAAATGTCTAAGCAGACCACTACATATACAGATTTAAAGCTCAAGAAGGAGTTACAGGTTTGGAATTGTTGGCATATAAATGGTTGTGAAGTCATTATAAATTAATGACATTTCTCAGAGATGTAGAGTGAGAAAATAAATGGCACTGATAGAAAATCCCATGCAACCCCAGCACCAAATGATCTGGGATTTATTTTAAAATAGTCTGGGAGTAAGAAGAACCCTCAAAGACTGAAAAGTGGCCAAAAAATAGGAGGTTAACTAGAAATGTGTAGCATTATGGAAGCCAAGACAAGAGGCTGTGGTTCATGTGGGGGGGGGGAGGCGAGGGGCATCCAAAGTATCAAATGCAGACATGTCAAACAAGGTAAGGACTGAGAAATGTTCTTTTGATTATTTTTACATAAATAATTGTATGTTTAATTGTAGCCTCTTTAGTTACCTCTGAAGCCAGCACGTAATCACCAGTATCTAAGTTAAGATGCTTCTATTTTCACGTAACCAAAAACCTAATTCAAGGAGGCCGAAGCAATAAGCCCCTTTAGACCAATGATCTTTGTACGTTTTGTCCTCTATTCCAAATGCTTTGATTAGTGTTTGCCAGTTGTCAGTGCTCATCTACTATTTTTTGCATGAAAGAGTGTGAGTGACTGAAGGAGTGAAGGAATGAATGAATCTCACATAATAAAGTCTAGGGTTGGCTAATTTATAACCACAGCTAAGGACGCCATCCTCAGGCTGCAGCACTTTATAGTAACAAGATGGCTGTAGTAATTCCAGCATTACATGAAGCATGATATCCAGAGGAAAAAGAAAGGGGTAGCTCTTCTTGGTATCTCTTTCTAAGAGCAAGAAAACTTTCCCAAAAGCCTCTCTGGAATTACTGTCATTATTCATCAATCAGAATTTTTGGAGATAACCACTAGATATTTTGTGCCCTATTTTGACAATTGTTTCCATAAAACTAAGTGTTTCAGGTACAATCAATACCAGAGAGCTGCTGCCCACCATGAGTTATCCTTGGAAGACCCACCGCATTACTACCCTCTCCGACTGCCTATCCCAACCGCATCTGTGAAATCAAGGCAGGCAGGGGACCTTGGGCACAGCGGGCATCACTGCCCTACCTGGGTGCCCCCAGCCTTCTGGTACTTGATCACTCCACAGCCACTGACCTGCACTGATGTCGGTAATGAGAAAGCACGCCAAATTTTGGAAGGCTCGTAGCTAATAAAACTAATGCTGGTCAGACCTAGAAAAACTTTCCTGACTTCATACTTTAGCCTCAGACTTATGCAGAGTCAGACAAGTCAGAGGGTCCCTAACCCCCATGTAAATATCTGAAAGACAACAGTACTCTCCTACGAACTTGATTCTGGCTTTCTCATTCTCTGTCTGCGAGAGATACAGGGCATCTTTAATCTCTCTGGACCTGCTTTCTGATCAAATGTAACTCCAGGGTCCTGGACCACTCCAGCCAGCAAGGCCATGCTTTCTTTTAATCCTTTCTCACATCTCCTAATCCCCAGCCTGCTTGATTGAAAGCATCTGTAGTCAACCAAGCATTCTTCCTAGTGTCTCTGAGAATACCCATGCCCTTGCTTGTCCTCTCACAGAGTTGTTGGAGGATCTAAAGCATAATCCAATCTGGGCATTTACGCAGCTGCCCAAAGTAAGTTCTCAATAAATGTTAGCCATGATCTCCACCAGACATCTGGCCTTCTTCTGCTCTTCTTAGATGCCTGCCTTTTCTCAGCCCACCTCCCCTTCCTGGCTCCCCTTCACCTGAGCCTAGACTCTCCCCATTCTGCCTGGGAGAGCTGAAATTCCATTATGAGGCTTCAGGACTTCTCCGAAAGCCATGTGCACCTGTGTAGACTTGGGCTCCTGCCATCCACACAAGACCTGCTGCACATGGAGCAGATCTCCCCTCCCTATGCTCCAGGCTTCCCACCACTGCACTTTCCCTAAAGGAAATATCATCCACAGACAACTCATTGACATGTGGACCAGTTTAGCAACATCATTTTAGCCTCTCAGTTCCAGAAATGGGTTCACTTTTGCACATACATTAGGCCCATTATTGCAATTTCCAAGTCCAGGGCTGTCCAGTAGAATTTCCAGCAGTAATGGAAGTGCTCTATCATCTGCGCTGGCCCGTACAGCAGCCACTAACCACATACAGTTGTTGAGCCCTTCAAATGTGGCTAGTCTTACTGGGGAACTGTGTTTTAAATTTTATTTATTTTTAACTAACTCAAATAACAGCCATGTGTGGCCAGCGGGTACCCGATTGGAGAGCTCAGCTAGAGAAACAGAGCTGCTTAAATTTTGATATGGCTGGCCCCTACCTCTTTCCTGCACCAACTCTTGCCATTAAAGATTTTTTAAATCTTTGATTCCAGTCTTCCAGGCTGGTCTACCCTATTCAACTATGAAAGGCTCCTTGAACAATGATCTATGGTTCTGTAAGAATTACACTTCACATAATGCCATAGGAAGAGAAACTGTGACATTCTGTTTCATTTTATATTCATTCCTTGTCCTGGTGCATTTTTGATATCAAAATTCCCAGAAATGATAGGAAGATGGTGAATCCTCTTTGAGCTACAAACCTTGGAGCCAGAGTCATTAATTTGGAAAATAGTGGTCAGAACCATCAAACTTACATCAGATGGATGATGTAAGAACCAATGGGCTTGGTGCGAATTGGCGAGGAGCTTACCTATAACCAAGACAGATGAAAGAAACAACTCTGGGACATGGACACCACAATTTGACACAATAAGGTGTTTGTGATTGGGGACGCAGTGTGAAGGCATGTGAGCAGTGGTTTGTTGACCGGCAGCAAATGTTGACAAGTCCAACAGGAAACAGCTGTAGGGAAATACAACTGAAACAACCTATGCAAGGTCAACGTCTTTGCCACTTTTGTGATAGGAAGTCACTGCAATTCACATATTTAATGCTGCAGGCAAAGCCTCTGAACAAGAGGAAAAAGACTATTAACATTCAAATAGGATATTAAATCCAGAACAGTTGCAAAAATGAAAAAAGCAAGGTGTTTCTCCAAGCACAAAAGCATGTAGCATTCCAGTCCATGTATAAAATCATCTAGAGCATCACAGAATCAATCAAATTTTAAAATTGAAATAGTTTACACAGATTTTCAAGGTAGGAGGTTCAAGAGGATTCTGTGAGTCACAAAGATGCCTGTATCAGGCAGTAAGTAACCTCATGGCTCCTGTGAAATTGCTCTTGCATCTCAGCTAGTCAGAAAAATCCAAAGACTTCTGGCTGCAAATAGAAGTAAAAGATCAACAGAAAAATTCTCCAATATTGATTCTGAAAATACAGCTTCCCTGATCCTACAGAATCCTGCAGTGTCTGCCCTAAATCTAAGTGGTACACAGATACTTCTAAACACACGTTCTCTCTCTGTCTCTGTCTCTCTCTGTCTCTCTGTCTCTCTCTCTCTCTCTCTCTCTCTCTCTCTCTCTCTCTCTCTCTCTCTCTCTCTCTTCTCTCATGCACACACATACACACACACACACACATCATAATGACTTTTCCTCACTGGGAAAGAAAAATGCTCCAGGCAAGTGAGAAAGGATACTGTAGGGTTTTTGTTTTGTTTTCTTTGCAAATAAGGCTTTCAAATCAAGACTTTTTAAATGCTTGAGAGTCAAATATATTAATTAGTAAATAGGCAGTATTTAGTAGGAATTTATTGTGTTCTATATACGCTTAAAATTCTACAAAATAACATCAAGGACCATCTAGTTTAATCACATCAACTCCCTGAACTCAAGCATATTGAAGAAAATATTTCCAGCAAAAGTCAACAAATACCAAGGAGCCATATCCCACCTCTTAGGTTTGAAGCTTTTTAACATTTTAATAAAATCCTTAGATAAATTATTTCTTAGCTAACTGTTGTTTACATCATTTTACTGACTATGAGAACTGCTGGTGGCTTTAACTGCAATGATTTAAAGGTTATTGTGAATAACAGAAGTTTTTTCATAGCTCTGTACGGTCATGTACCGCATAACGACATTTCAGTGGACAGTGGACCACATACATTTTTCTCCAGGCACAGCCTCTCGTGTTGCCTTTCCTCCTCCTGTAAAGCAGGCACCATATTATGTGTCCAGCATTCGCCTTCTCCAGAGCAGTGAAGAATCAATTCAGTGACCTTTGCACATTAGCTAGAGCCCTGGGGAAAGGTGTTGAGGAAGCAGCGCTCTCAGCCTGCCCAGGGGCACCGAGCACTTCACTACCGAGACTGTGACCAATACAGCGATGTGTCACATAACTGACGTTTCGGTCAACAAGGGGCCATGCATATGACAGTGATTTCATAAGATTATAATGGAGCTGAAAAATTCCTATTACTGAGCAACGTCATAGCGCAACCAGTCACGTGTTTGTGGTGGCACTGGTGTCAACAAACCTGCTGCTGCCGACTCACGTAAAAGCATAGCACATTCCACTTTGTACAGCGCATACTACTTGAAAGTGACAATAAACAACGCGCTGCTTGTGTATGTACTTACTGTATCATGTTTTTTATCATTTTTAGAGCGTATTTTTTCTACTTATAGAAAAATAGTTTTCTGTAAAACAGTATGCCATGTTACACCAGTGGCAGCCTCCTACAACTTGAGTTTACCGTGTCTTTTGATTGCATCATTTTCTCTTTTGCTTGATTTAATCTCATGGTGTTTTATAAATTTAGTGTAGCCTGCATATACAGGGTTTATAAAGTCTACAGCCATGTACAGTAATGTCCTAGGCCTTCACATTCACTCAGCACTCACTCACTGACTCACCCAGAGCCACTTCCTGTCCTGCAAGCTCCATTCATGGTAAGTGCCCTATATTAGTGAACCATTTTTTATCTTTTATACTCTAGTTTTTACTCTATCTTTTCTATCTTTGGATATGTTTAAATACACAAATGCTTACCACCACATTATAATCATTTATAGTATTCAGTACAGTAATGTGTTAAACAATCATGCTAGGAACAATAATCTATACCACTTAGCCCAGGTGTGTAGTAGGCTGTACCATCTAGGTTTATGTTAAGTGCATTTTATGATATTTGCACAATGAAATCACCCAAGAATGCATTTCTCAAAACATATTGCCATTTTTAAGTGGTGCATGACAGTATATTATTGCTAAAATGACACCTTTGTGGTTTATAAAACAATAGTTATGCTCCCTAATGGGTGAATTTTTTCCCTACTTCGGTGGAAAAAGTATATATCGATATCAAAAAAAAAAACCAAACTGCTGGATGAAGTCTCTATTTCACGACTCACTAAAATTAGGACCGCCACCACCAGCATGAACATCTTTGGAAAGCACCCTCAGCTCTTTGGGGTTACTTGTTAAGATGTGCCTTTTGGTCAAAGAACCCATCCGGGAAACTGAAATGAGAACATGGAATAGGCTGAGCAACACTCTTATCTCAAAGGGAAAAAACAATTAGCAGACACTTGTGTTAATCTCTTCCTATATGTCTTCACGAAGATAATTATTTGCTTTAACATAGGTGACTTCGTTCCTTGATTTTGCTTTAATTGCAGTTGACCTTTGAACAACATGGATTTGAGCTGCATCGGTCCACCTCTATGTGGATTTTCTTTTTTTTATAATAAATACTATAAGCATATTTTCCTTATGATTTTTGTAATAACATTTTCTTTTCTCTCGCTTACTTTATTGTAAGATATTGTATATAATGCATATACATACAAAATATATGTTAATTGACTGTTTATGTTACTGATAAGGATTTTGGTCAAGAGTATATCAGTAGTTAAGATTTTAGAGAGTCAAAAGTAACACATGAATTTTCACCTCCACGGGGTCAATGCCCCTTCCCCCCCTGTTGTTCAAGGGCCAACTGTATAGCCATTGGTGATCATCACTGAATTAAAATGTGTTTGGATTTTTGCAAGCGTGCATGTGTAAATGCTGCATATTCATATTAATAACAAAAATGCAGTTTAGCTAACACTTTCTAATATTTTCATCCCAAAATTGTCATGTGACACTTCAGTTACATAATAATTTGTCTTAACAATGGAGCATAAATGTATCCATAATGTCCTTTCTTCTTCTTCTCTACAAGGACTAAAATAATAACAGAATTTGAGTATTAACTGAAAATTAAGTCTTATTTATAAAGCATTGCTATATTGTTCTTTTGCCTTAAGAAATTAAAATTTCAAAATGAGTCATTTTAAATGAGCTGACACATATATAAAATGAACAAGAACCTGGCACATAATAAATTCCAAAAATATTATTTAAGGTGTTGTTATAATGCTCAGCATAAGGCTTAACACTGAAGATGCTTCGAATGTTCCAAAATGCTCCAACAATGTTTCTTTCACCATCCCTTTCACCTTTCCTTTCTTCCCCCATCTTGCTAATGTGTACAGAGGCTTTTGATGTAGAGCACAAGTCTCTAGCTCCTTACTAAAACTTTACGTATCAGTTTTTTAAAATAAAAATATAAAGCTTTATTTAGCTAGCAATAAACCTGAAATTCATCAATGCACTTCTTAGTTCTTGATGTCATATATCCAAATAGAGTAGGTCATACATAAAAAAAAAAAATCTAAATGAAAAATGATTTGGTGTTTTAGCTTATCTGTTATGTCAGGCTTATTTGCAAGGGTAGTTTGTTTTGTGGGGGATGGCTTACTCTTTTTCAATTGTCATATAAATAATACTTTCATTTGGAAGGAGAGCTTCATCTAAACACAGTCCTTTTCTTTTCAAGGGATAAAAACTGAGGTCCCAGAAATTAAGTGACTTGTTGCAAGCTAGTTATGGCAAAAACAAGAAGATAGCTCTTCCCATATTCAGAATCTGTCTTTGTCCAGTACCTGCTGTTTCTCTCACACCTGTTTACTGAGACACAGGCCTCCCAGGAGAGTATGGTTTATAACTGGGTCCTTTCTATTGCCTATCAGTTACTCCTTCAATTTCTTTTTACCTGAGATGGAAAACCATTCTCTTTCCTGGAGTCTCCAGACTATTAAGGAAATGAGTGGCCCAATATTAAGACTCTTCTTGGAGTTTCTGAACCATTTTAGAGATAAGACAAATGGGAGCTCAAAGTGTAAGTATCACCTTTATTACTGGGAGAAGCTAGCCTGCAGGAGGTCATTAATGGGCTGATAATTCTCTACTCATGCCCTGCCCCCAAGCCTATATCTCAAAGTCAGTCCATTAAGAAGGAACATCTGAGTTCTGAATCAACACTAGTCCAAGCTCAAGAGGGAAGAATACAGAGTAAACCCCTGTGTTTACTGTTAGTATAGATATGCTCCATCCGGTGGAGCAACAGGGGCCAATGGTTGCACCCTAGTGATGAGGTAACTCTGAAGAGGGGTAAGGAAAAATAAGGAGAGCTTAGGAAAACACCTCCTCAAAAGACCAGAAGAGCGAGGAAGGGGTTTTCCCCTAACAAAAAATATTTTTTTAATTCAATTTAACAACGCAGCATGTAGATTTTGTTTTTTATAATTATAAGCACTTTTACAAAAAAGTTAATAATTATTAAACCCAATTATATCTTGCCAAATTACGTCAGAACTTTGCCAACCTACATACACACTTCATTTTGAGGTTTTTATAATCAACATGTACATATTGTTCTCCATTCCTGTGTTTGTACTTGACATTATTTCAAACATTTTTATGTATCTGCATCACACACATGATCATTTCATTTGCATTTCTTTCATTCCTAGCAAGGCCATGCATTTGACAAGTGGCATTGACAAATACTCTTCATACTTGGAATAGTTATTTTTTATTAGCTATGTTTAGCTCCTATTTCCTTGTTATGCTGGGTTCCTTTTATATTTGGTGTATGGCATTTTATTTTGCAAATTAAAAATAAAAAAATTGATGTGTCAAAACTATCCACCTTGCTTCCCTCTTACATTGCCTGAATAAATAAACATGTATATGTGCATGTGTGTGTGTTCAGTACATTTTATATACTATTTAGTCTAGTTTTGAAGTTTTATTTTTAGTTGTTTTATCTGTGTGGTTTGTTGCAGTAATGGTTCAGTGTATAGATATAAAGAAACTTTTTTACTCGCATTCAACTATTATTTATTAAATAATGAGTTTTTGTCCAACTACAAATACATTTTTAAACACAGGTTTCTGTATAAACCATAAGGCATACCCTAGAAAACCAGATTCAGTGGCAAGCTTAAGTTTATATTATAGAACTTTTATTTTTCAGAATTAAAATTAATATTTTTTTGTCTAAACCTTCAAAGTATCATGAAGCCCACTTAGAACAAAACATCCATCTTTCATACAATTTTTTAAAAGTAGAAACTATTATTACAAAGGTATCCATGAGAACCTGAAAGAATTTTAGTTGCCCATCTCCATGGTGATATTCAGCTATAGAAAGAAAAAAAAACTCAGTTAAACTTAATCTTTCAGAAAATTTAATTGATCAGAAATTGATGTTGATCACCCTAAAACTAGAGAGTATTCCTAAAGTGAAATAAACAATAACAAAACAACAATTTTTAAAAATCACTTGGAATATAGTCACAAAGTGGCACCTGGTTATAGGTAGATGCAACTTCTAAACAAACCAAAACAAACAAAAAAAATTTAATGTATCATTTAGATCAATCCTGTGGAACACAACTTTTACCTAAATTACACTTTTGGAATATTTTTTAAAGTCCATGCAAGACAAGATCCTCCCCTAGTATGATGTGGTCTCCATCAATTCTGAGCACATGCCTTCTATCTTCCTTCACTCCTTATTTTTCTTCATCCACTTCTCAGGGTTTAACTTCTCGCTATGCCTTCTTTTTCCCAACTCTCACGATCAGACAGCTCACAGTAATTCCTCTCTGTGTCTGCTTTTCTGCATTTCTTTAGCATATCTTGCCCCATTCTCTTCCTCAGGCATGCCTGTTTTCTCCGTGGCATCTGGCACAAGGCCTGCCTGGCTGTGGGAGAAGAGGCAGAGCAGGGTGCGGTGAACAGGGCTTTGGAGGCGGCAAACCGAGCAATAGTTTCTATGTGCATCATAAGCAGCTAATGGAAAATGTCTGCCTTCCTCACAAGTTTATCGTGAGGGTTGGCAGTTTCTGGTATATGATGCATGATATTAATTATAGCCTCTCAACAGGTGTTTATCAATTGAATGAATTAATTCACTCTTACCTTTCATTTCATTCTCCTTAATTTAGTGTTAACTAGACTCTACCAAAGTCTTCGTTTCTTATGCCTCACGAGAAGAATAAGGCTGGCACAGCGTCCATGGCCATTACTATATCTTCGATCTACGTCTGCATTCTCTTCTCTCCCACTTCTGTGACCTGATCTTACCTTGTTAGATATGTCTGCATCTGACTCACATTTTACTTTCATTCCACCTTACTGTTCTCTCCAGCCCACCATCTTTTGCGACAAGTTTTTGTTCATGATCCATAGTTAGACAGTGCTTTTTTGTCCTTTCTGAGGTTTAAACCAACCATCTCTGTTCCATGATAGCCAGATAAACAGCATTGCCTGCCCTATGGGTCATCATGAGAAGGCACTGTTGCCATTCCAGGTTCTTTGACTCCCTAACCTAGTGATTCTCAAATTGAGGAACGCTGACCATCAAAAGCAGCTTCAATATATTAGAAACCTACTGGGTCAGAAACCCTGGGGGTGAGGCCCAGCAATCTGTGTTTTAACTACCTCCCTCTGCCCCACCCTAGAAATTGTGATGCTCACTATAGTTTGAGAACCACTGCTACAACCCATCCATTTTCTTCTCCTGCCTTCTCCCTTCTGCCTATTCACAATTTACTAATTCTAGCAGGACATGTCGTATAGTTGGAGGTCATTGTATGCCATTTTGAAAACCATTGTTACAGATAATTTTGGAGATCATGTAAAGCAAAATAATTTCCAGTACTCAAAGAACTCTTTCTCATCCTTGATAATGAGAGGTGATGATGATCTAAATGAAGGTACAAATAATCCATAAGTCTCATCTTAATCAGGAAGGTTAAATTCTTCTTGGAAAAAAATATTTTTCTGACAACGCTATTAAAATAATGCCGGTAAATGTGCTGATACATGGTTCTGGTAAATAGCTTAAAGGCATAGAGACCCTCAATTGTCTTCAAGTTAATCACACTTGGAATTACCGAACATTAGGAATTCCCAGCTAGTTTCTTGGCTTGATGTTGAGTATATGGGGTTCCTTACATTAATTTTTTCTACTTTTGGGTATGTTTGAAAATGTCATAAAAATTTTTAAATAACAGTTACTTAACAAAGACAGCATCACTCTATCCCCATGTATACGAATCCAAATCAAATGGTTTCACTTTCATCACTGTCAATCTTTGTCATAAATGACATTAGTAATGAACTTGTTGTACCCACTGAATGGCTTTAATTATTATACTAGATATGTGCATATAGGTACATATATAGATATGTATATATGTACATATATACATAGTATATGTACATATATACATGCATATATGTATTTAGATCATAGATAAAACGTGGTTATCCATGTTAATGATGGAGAAGCGACCAAAAGCTAAGAAATCTATGTGATCTGTACATAGTTGCTGTGTAAATAGAAGTGTCCTTTAGAAAAACAATTTCACAAGATCCAGGTATGTGTCACTAGACATTAAATTATTAATATATACAAACTTGATTTATTGGCATTTCTTTTAAAGAGGAGAACTCTAACTGCAGAAAAGATTTTCTATAAGAAGGTGGCCAGCAGAACTTTCTTTTTTCAGAATAATGTAAAACATTTGAAATTTCTTTTTGACTAACCATAGATAGCCAAATAAATGTTAGTATAGTTATTCAATATAATCATCAAGATAATAATTTTACAAATTATAACGCTATAATAGTAAAAAAAAAGACAAAATTTGATACATAGTAAGATTACAAACATGAAAAATATGTGCAGAAAAAAGAACTGTATCTGTTAGGGTGGCAATTTGATCAGTGTCTTATTTCTATTTTTCTCCTATTTTTATTTTTTCAATGGCAACATATATTTAGAAATTATGACAGTGGAATTCCCAAGATTGTTTCCTCTTCACAGTGGTCTGGGCCTTTGTAACTTAGCAAAGGTACTTTTAATTCATAAGGAGCTGCATTTTTTGAAAGTTCATAGTCCCAAGAGGAGTGAGTAATACTGCTATACTTTGTCACTAGCGAAGCCTCTGGCACTAAGCCGGCTGCCTTGGTGAAACTAAGGTTCGCGAAAAGAATCTAAAGTAATCCATCTGCAGTTGTATCTTTTTCCCAATGTTGTTTCTATGATACTCCTAACTGTTTAAATGTATAGCAATCATTCCATTTCATTTTTACTCCCAAAGAAGCAGAGCTTGGCAATATCACTGAAACTCCTCTTCTGGTTACCTTATCCAGGACGTTTATTACACATGGAACATCAGAAATCAAGGTGGTTTCCTAGAGGTGTATTAAACAGAATGGCAGCCGACTGGGAACTTTAAGCAGAGCTACTTCCCACAGCATCAGTTTGAACATGCTATATTAAAGCATGTTAAGAGGAATGGGGACCATGCATTATGGGGTGGTGATGCAGTGACACACCCGCAGCCTTTCCCATGCTGAAGACTCGCTGTTCAGTTGTGTACTCTCCATGGCACTGGCCTTACAGTCCTCACTGCTCTTTTTCTCTTACTAATGAGGAGTAGTGATCCTATTGCTCATCACAATTATAAGTACTGCTACCATTTGGGGCATACAAAAAGGCCAAATGAAAAAAAGAAAGGGAGAAAATACACAATCTTCAAGTGTCTGTGCTTCAGATGATTTTTTGGTATCATTATATTTTTTTCTATGTTTATAGAAGGCGCGGGTCAAATATCATATGTCCTTGAACCATATGCTACCTAAACCTGTTCATTTATAGCTTACTTTGTTGGACATATGTTTAATCAAGCCAGTTCTAGCTGGGGGGGAAGGGGGCTGGCAGAGGATTTGTTGTCACCATATATCATTATGTATAATATTAAAACCTTGGAAGGAGCATAGCAAAAAGAAAGGATTATTTATCCAAGATTAATCTTGGAGCCATTTTTCCAAGTAAATCATCTTTCTTCCAGTTTTCAGGCAGGTAATTGCTTTGCTGGTTTCTGTATTTCTGACTAAGCATCACTTAGTCTTTCATCTAGATATTTACTCATTTGACTAGAACAGCTTTAAGTCCTCTTTAAAAATTAATTTGACCTTAATGTCTACTAATCTAGGACTCCCCTGGGCTAAGATGAAATCACACTGGGAGATTTTGATTTGACAAATGGCCATTGTGCAGGAGCCTTTGATCCTCCATCATGGTGTTAACTAGCTGCCCCCTTGCTTTGCTGAGCTTTAAGCAAGATCAGAATCTGCCACCCACGTGGTGGAGTGATCCCTGCTGGGCACTTCTCAGCCTCCTGGGGCTGCTGCAGCCCTTCAGCTGGGATTTGGGCAGAGGTAAAGGGAGAACAGGATGATTTTTTTCCTATGACCTTGGAATACCGTTGTCCTGGCACTTGTTAAGTAAAGGCATCCTTTACTCAAAGTAGGAATTTCTAATCTTGGTTTTCCAACCTCTGAGTCCTCAGTTTTCCCAACTTTTCAAAAATGATGAAGAAAAGTTAATTTTAATTCACTTTCATTAAAAAAATATAAAGGCAGATTACAGTTAGAGAGATGAAGAGAAAACAGATCATTTGCTAACAGTCATGGGAAACTGTTGTCCTGGTGGTTAGATGTTATATCTCTAAAAATAAATGTTTTAAAAGCAAAAGAACAAGTGTTGACTTTACGTCCTGACCTTGGTAAAGCTTTTTCAAAAACATCTTAACTCAGTTAGCAGGCTATAAATGTCACCCTTCCCTGGGAGGCAGGCATTGTCTAACTCTGCACTCTCCTTCTCCCTCTGACAGATGGGGAGCTCTCCATATCAAATGAAGATGACTCCCTGGAAAATGGACAGTCCCTGAGCGCCAGCCAGCTGTCTCTGCCTGCCCTGTCCGAAATGGAGCCAGTCCCGATGCCCAGGGATCCCTGCTCATACGAGGTGCTCCAACCTTCAGACATCATGGATGGGACAGGTAATGAATGCCCTTGACAGAGCTGTAGCACAGGCGCCCAGCACGTAGTGTTAGGGATATTTGCCCTGCCTAGACTTGGGGTTCTAATGTAAGCCTGAGCATAGGAATCTTCTAGAAATGGGGACGGTATGGACCAACTGGTACATAATGAGTATAAAAACATGGAGGATATTTATCGTTATTGTTTTATAGTTTTTAAAAACATTTTTATGACTTTAATCTCTCTAAAAGAAGAGAGATTTTGTAATATTGATAATTTAATATGTCATTGTTCTCTTTTCTAACATTCATTTCTAATAAGATCAAGCTAAAGAATCCTACGCTTTTATATGGTACCTATCTAATCACCTGTTCGTAAGGCCCCAGCATGCCCTTTAATCCTAGAGCCAGTATACCAGTTAATGGTTGTATCAATTTAGCAAATTATTTCAATTTACTGTAGATAATTAATGTGTTCATTGGCTATTAAATTGTGTACAATTTTCTAGTTAACTTGTATCTCACCAACAGATGATTTTGATGCCATCTCACTATTACTCCCTCTTTGGTTCATAGCCCTCTGAGTGGCCAATAGTCGTCCCTGCAGGAGGTTTGCAAAATGATCCTTATTAGCCTGAAGATGGGACCCGCCCACACCATGAGGGGCTGGACTTTGTTGCCAGGAGACAAGCCTGGGGAAAGGGACCTCTGGGAATATCTGATCTGGGTAGAAAGGCCACATCCGTTCTCCACACCAGGTGTAAAGTCTACATCAGCAGAGCTCAGCGGGGAGAATGGGGTGATGTTTCACACAGTCAATTCCCAGACTTCACTTTGGGTCCGGGTGAGTCATTGCTCCATCAGTATGGCCAACACTGATAATAAGTGTCCCTGGAGACAGGGGGAGAATTTAGCACTCGTGAGGATTATTTGCAGAACTTTAATCAGGATGCTGTAGAGAATACTACTACCCAGATCAGAGAGGAAAAAGAGGGCTGGAGGAGTCATTTCTAGAGATTTTTATTGCAGCAGCGATGGGAGGAAGGAGATGCAACTGAGTTACACCCTTCTACCCCACAAACTGCGGAGATTTTTCCAACTAATGTAGTGGATTGTGTTTTTTATCCAACCTTCCTCGTGACATTGAATCAAATGGACTTGATTGGTATATTGAGATCTGTCATCCCAGTGAAGTCACAGTTTCAGTCTGCCATCAGCCAGATGGCCCACATGGCAGGGAGATCTGTGCCGCCATCCAGGACAGCTCTTCACTGGAGCCAGTTGGGGTCCCCCATGAGGGAAAGGAACAGTCAGGCCTAATGCAAAGAGAAATGGAGTTAACTGAAACAAGAAAATCATAATTCTGGCAAGTGAGAGGAGAGAGGAGGGGGAAGACAAAAAGGTGTTGACTTGGAACGTCCTTCACCTTGTCAAGGTCGATGAGAGCTGCAGGGGCAGGAAGGTGCCCCTGAAACTTCAGGGCGCCCACCAGATGCTGCTGCCTAGCTCAGATGGCTCCAGAACCTGAGGAGCAGCTACCCCAGGAGTATGGGGTGGCCCTCCTGGTGTCAGCCTCTAGGCTGTCTTCATTACTTGGTGTCCCTGGGAGCAGAGATCCAGAAGACCCAGCAGGCAAAGACGAGAATCTGCCTTCTCTTCCTCCTCAGCAAAGGACAAACAGGCACCCAAAAAGGTGCTGGTGTTTGGTGCCAGTTTGGGTCAGAGGGGGCTCTTTGTCCCTGATCTGCTACACCTGCCATCTGTCAATTATTGCTGTGGTCCCATGAGTCATATTTTAGAGCACCTGATAGAATTTGTCTTATAAAGGCCAAGATTGAAGTAGTGAAGCTTTGGATAGTTTTGAGAAAATGTCCTCTTCCTTTTTCTCCCTCTTGCTCCTTCCACCTCTCCTTCTGCCTCTGCCTCCTCACTGTGCCCCGCCCCAATCCCCACTTTATTGGATTTCTGGTGTCTTCTCTTTGACTCTCCACACATACGTGACAACCTGGAACAGTCAGTGCTCTGCTGTGTTGCTAACCCACATCCCTGTCCTGTGTGCTCCCGTCAGCCACACCTGCACTGCATTTGTGTAATGTCTCCTGTGTGTCATGTGGTTGTCCCCTCAGTGTCTGAAGAGAGTCCCTCTGCCAGTGAGTCTGGAGTCCTCCTGTCCCAAGATCCTTCAGCCAAACCAGTCCTGCTACTGCCCCCCAAAAAACCTGCTGCTTTCTCTGGAGACCATGAGGAGACCCCAGTGAAGCAGCTGTCCCTTCTCAAGCAACCCCCTGCCCTGCCTCCCAAACCCACTGCCAGGATTGCCAACCACTTAACAGGTGAGTCAAGAAGTCTCTGGGGCATACAGTTCTCCCTTCCCTTCAAGGGATAGTCTCTTCTTTTTTTTTTTTTCTTTTTACCTGAAGCCTGATGTACCACTTTGGCAAGGTCGCTCTGTGGGCACGTGGGTGTTTCTGTGTGTGTCTTGGTACATGCAATCATGGCCTGGGTTTGTGTGTTTGTGTCAAGAAGCATTCGATATACACCCACCAGTCATAAGCCAAGAGCCTTCAGTTGCATGTATCTGTAAATGTGATGCATTGGTATTTACGTGCTACTTTAAGATTATTTGCCCATCTGAGTGAATTAGATGTAATGTCAAAATCTTTGCAAAGATAAAGAGTGGTTCCTTTCATAATCAGTTTGTCAAAGCTTTAAATTTTTGATCTGAAGCCCAGCATTTTCTTCTTTTAAAATTCGTGTCTGTGCTGTCCTCTTAAAAATAAAAAAAGCAAGGCAATAATCTTCAAAGTATTTGGGGAAATGCTTTTATAAGGAGAATAAACTTAAAAACGTTGTCATAAATTACTTCTGTATTTTTATTTTTAAAGCATTACTTAACGAATGTATCCAGCTATTAAACTGGGCATCCATAAAATTGCACTCCCCTGCATATTAGTACATGAATTTGTGATTTAAGGTTGTGATGTATCAGACATTAAAGATTTCAGAGGGTCGTTTCTCCAACCTTGATAGTAATCTTTCTCGATGCTGATTACCTTTCTATAGTGTCTTTGGTATTTTTACAGTTTCTATTGATCGCTGTACATTTTATAAGATGGAATGGGGATAGAGGTTGGGAAGAATATTCACTTGTTTTATAGTAGAAAAACTGAGGTTCAAGAAAAATAAATGACTTTTCCAGGACTGGAAGGGATTCTGCAGTAGAGCCATGATCAGACCCTGTGTTTTCCAACTCCTACCTAGTTCAGTGAATTTTGTTCCAGGATAGCAGGATGCCCCTCACGTGGTTCCGAGCTTCATTAGAGTCCAGTTTAAACATGAGATTGTGTCAGAGTACTCTGTCAATGTGTGTGTCCATCCAAGTCAGATGCTTGTGGTTCAGAGGAGCAAATTCTATCTAAATGAACCATTCAACACATTAATAACACTTTACTTCAGTGCCCTCAAATTTAAATGCATAGAAAACCACAAGGAGAATATGCCTTCATAAGCCTCCCTCTAAGAGAGCACCACTGTCCATCCATCTATCCATCCATCCATCAAAAATCCAATACTGCTGTACATGGTCTTTTATCATCTGTTTTGTGCACTCAGCAATATCCTGTGAACTGATTCTCATGTTAGTGAATATTCCACAGCATAATTTTGTAAGCTGCTTGGTGTAGATTAGGATTTACCTGATTGACCTCTTACGGGCTTTTCATCCCTTCTGGCAAACATCCTCAGCAGCATACATGTATCTTTATAAGCATCTCTGAGCTTTCCCTAATTGGCTTCTAGAATTAGAATTGCTAATTCATACATACAGTGGGCCCTTGAACAATATAGAGATTAGGGTGCCAATACCCTCTGCACAGTCAAAAATCCACTTTTAACTGCCTAAAAACTTAAGTTGTTCCTCAATATTTGTGGAGTTTGGTTTCAGAACTGACATGGATACCAAAATCCAAGCGTTCTCACTCAAGGCTCGTATGTCAAATGATGTAGAACATTGCTTATAGCTCTCTGCATCCTCAGATTCCCAACTGCGGATCAAAAACAGTACAGGTATTCTGCATATAAGTGATCCCAAACAGTTCAAACCTGTGTCATTCAAGAGTCAACTATTTATATAAAAAATAGAGTGGCAAAGGATTACCAATTACTATCAAGAGTGATACTTGTAATTCAGCGCAGTCTGATAAAGGTTATTAGAGAAGGTGGAGGCTTGAGCTGACCCTTAAAGCATGAAGGACATCTATAGAGAATGAGGGAAGAACATTTCAGGAAAGAAGACCCTTGACAAAGACTCAGAGGTGGCAATATCCGAGTCAGTGACAAGGTGCCTAAACCCAGAGGGTCCATCTCCAGCTGTATTGAGGGGCATGGTCACTGGATAAAGCATACCAGGATTTAGATTGTATTCCCATGGTGATGGAAAGCCTGTGGAGGTTTTTGAGCAGGCAAGTGATACAATGAAAACTAGCCTTTAGAAGGTTTCCCTGGGCCACTGTGTAGAATGAACAGAAGGAAGAGAAGATTGAAAGCCTAACAGAGAGGCCACTAAGGCTAGCCTTATGTTTCTTTCTCCCAAATCACCAGTTGATTTAAATTGAACCCTTTGAGACCATTTAAGAGGCTACTCCAGTTGTTGAAATATGAGCTAACAAGCATCTGGCTGATTGCAAAGGTAAGAGAGAGAACAGAACAATGGAAAGACATTTTAAAAGAATAATTGACAGAATTTCTTAGCCAACAACACCTCTAATTTATCTAGTTATTTAATTAATGAAGGCACCCTCCATTCATTCATAGCTTCAGCTCTAAGCCCTGAACTTCGGTAGCTTGGTAACCACAGACTCTTGAAATTTGAGGGACTAAAAATATCTAAATTAGCCCAACCTCTCTGGCTTCCTTTGTCCTTTCCTGAGGAGAATGGACTTTGTATATTATCTATAAGCCTCACCTTTGTATAGCTTGGATCAAATGGATAAAAATATATTAAAGCTACTCAATCCTTACCATGTTGTACCTCATAGCCTCTTAAATATGAAGACAAAACAGGTGCAGCAGTGTATGGGCTGCGAGTCTAGCGTTATTTTGGGGGGTTTAAACTCAATTAGGCTTGCTTAATTTTTGTAAGTGAGTAATCAGTCATAATGAATGTAGATCACCATGAGGCAGCTACATTAACCCTGTTCTGTTACTAATTACTCTAGAGACATCTGGGCCCTGTCAGAAGGAATTAATAAACTAAGAATTCTAGAACTCTAAATTGAGACTTAAAAATTTCACCATGTTCTCAATATCTTTAGTTCTGTTGATGGGGCAATTTGAAAGACATCAAGAGTGATTAACAGAGAGTGCTGGTGGTTGACGGTCTGGTGGAATGCTGGAGGAAGTGTGAGTCTGCACTGGGGTTACTTCCAGGTACATGATCAGGAAAAAAGAAGCAGAAGTATCTCTGCTCTGCTATTTGCCCCAACTTTATCAGGAAAGCCATAATTAACTTGGAGACTTTCTCTGTCTTACAGATTTTTTTCTGTTCTTAAGCCAGGTAAAGAGAAGCCCTCCTGATCTCCCAAACTATTTTTCTTTTTCTCCACAGAACCTCTTCTATCTTATCTCATTCAGCATCAGCATACATAGCAGCACTTAATACAGGCTCAGGAGGCGTTGGGCATCGAATTCTCTTCCATTCTGGAAGTACAGTGCCCAGCAGAGCTGGTTGCATAATGAATATTATCTGAGATGAATAATTATCTAAATGAATCCTTCTTGGAATGATGGCTAACCCTAGAGGAAAGAATGACTAGAAAAAGAGAAAAGAAAAGAAAAAGAGAAGAAAATTCAAAGGGAAAAAAACAGTTTCCTTCCTTTGTAGGTCTTCATCAGTTACTTCTCCAGTCACCTTGGCTCCTGAAATTAAATGTTAATGCATGAATAATCCATGCCTTCTGCATAAAGTACCTGTGACTAGGTACCCCAAAAGTGCCATTTGAATGAAAGATAAATAACCTATGTGATAGCTGGCCTTCACAGTCTGACGTTCACACTTGAGAACTTTATGATATACTATTTAGTCCTGTGAGGTGACACTATTGTCATTCTATCCTTTTTCTAGAGGAGGAAAATGGAGTTTAGAAGTTGAATGACTTGGTCGTGCTTACATAACTAGTAAGTGGCAGAGGCGAACTGGACCCATTTTGTTGGACTCCAGAGTCCTCACTTATAACCATTAGTTTATACCATCTCCTCCAAGATACTTTTTCTTAAAATTTGTAAAAATAAAAGCATTGGCTTTCTTTTAGGCTTTTTTTTTTTTTGCTTCATATGTTATAATCTGCTTAATACAAAAAATTATCCAGTCTTTCCAAACTAAGTAATGTTCAGAGGGCACTTAATTATAAAGAGGAGGACCTGAGTGCAGGTGGGTTGGGTTTTAAAGAATGTGATATAAGGAGACAGTCTGTAAGAATTAAGAATGGGGCAAATCACATTGGAAGCCATATTTCAGCCAAAGAAGGAAGGAAGGAAGGAAAGATGGAAGGAAGGAAGGAAACTGTTGCTGATCCTTAAAAACAAGTCCTCCTCTTATGTAAATCTGCCCAGGGCTTATTTGCACTATCTTTAGAAACCCAATACAAGGAAACTTACTGCATTATCAGAACTTGATCGACTGCTAGTTGCAATGTTACAAACTTATTTGCAACTACAAATTTACCTGACAAATATCATCTATTCCCTGTGGTATTTTTTAGCCCTGATACATATCTAATGAGAATCCTCTATCCCGTGCTTATCAAGTCAAAAGCCAATATTCCTATTTATAGCTGTCTCTCTAGTGTAGTGGACACTGTCTACAATGGACTGCCCCACAGTTACATTCTGATATGTAATTTTATTTTGTTTCTCTGTTGCTCTCTGATTCTGTCCTCATTTTTCCTGATATCCCACCTATTCACCTTGTTCTCTTTCAGCCTCCTCTCCAATCTTACAAAATCGTCTAATTACTTTTGCCACTGGCCTTGCCTTCCCTTCCAGTTTTCACTCTCACAATGCAAGAAAACTTGGTGCTTAGACCACTGTGACCTTGGACCTCATCTGTGCTTTTAAATGTTAATGAATTGTAACCCAGAAGTCTCATGAAGAGGTTTAAGGTTCACACTTTCTTGATAACTGATACCTTGAAGGAATGGGAAATTTATGTGAATTTACTTTTTAGTATTTGTTTCTCCATATTTTTCCAGTCTTGGTTTTCTCCTCTCAAAACACGCGAACTCTTTTCTCAGTGCATGGAAGGACTATAGATTAAAATATTTTTATAGGGTGCTTTCCGTTCTTCATTCTATGATTAGGGTGAAGATTGCAGCAAAATACCGTTTTTTAATAGCAATATTATATTGGAGATTTAGTTCACTTGGTCTTTTTTTTAATTGTGATGAAAACATATAAAATTCACCATTTTAACTTTTTTAAGTGTACAGTTCAATAATATTAAATATATTCACATTATTGTGCAACGGATTTCCAGAACTTTTTCATTTTGCAAAATTGAAACTCTATACCTATTAAACACTTCACTTTTTCTTCTTCCTTTCATCCCAGGTAACTATCATTTTCATTCTTATTTCTATGAATTTGAGTACTTAGGTACCCTATGTACCCTATGGAGTCATACAGTATTCGTCTGTTTGTGGCTGGCTTATGTCTCTTCACATAATGTCCTCAAGGTTCATCCATATAATAGCACGTGACAGGATTTCCTTCCTTTGTAAAGTTGAATGGCACTTATGTTTTAATGTCCACTATGTGCAAGGTGCTTGCCAGACCTGATATAATTTACAAAGATGTTTTCTTTTAGCTATAGGGGTTGTAGGCAGTTGTAAACTACAGAAAAATTTTAATATGAAGATATATAAATGTGGCTCTAAAGAAATTCAAATAGTAAGAGATCTAATCGTTTGAAAGAATTAGAAAAAGTTCATAAAGAAGAATGTATTCAGGGCAGGCCTTAAAGATGATTAAAATTTTGATGGGTAGGTTTGGGAGAGGAGGTTGCTGTGAAATGAAAAGCAGAGTACACAGAGGCACAGGAGTATGAGGCATAGTATGTTAGCAAATAGCCCAGCATGGAAGGGACGTGGAATTCTTGTTGGAAAGTTAATGAAAGATCATGTCAGAAGTGGGTAGAAGCAAAGCTGTGGAGAGCTCTGAATGCCATGATGAACAATGTAACTTTGGAAGAAGAAGCTGGCATCTTTTGCAGACTTTCAGCAATGATCACGTGATTTTATGCAAGCCTATCTCCGTGATGTTCCTGCAGATAAGATAAATAATAACGCTGATGGGTGGATTTAAAACTAGATGTGTAAATGGAACTGGGGGTGTCTAGCATCAATCTGAGATGTAAGAAAGGCACCAAGCTGCTGCCCCGGGTTTCCCCTTGGACATTGTTTAAGTTTCCTGAGGGCAGAGATTTAGTCTTCCCTGTTTCTGCTGTCCTTAGGAGCAGAACAAGAGGGCTTGTGAGAGAGAAGCCTCTGTCACTGAGTCATGGAAGGAAAAGCTGGATGATCATCTGCAGCGGTTCATGGCAGGATACTCATTTTATGGTTGAGTTTTGCCATAAATGAAATCTAATTCTCTTATTTTCTGTAGTATTTGAAGGAAACATAATAACCTAGATGGAAATCAACCTCTTACAAGAGTAGCAATTACAACATGACAACCACCCATGGTCAGACTTGGGTACAGCCTGAGGTGTCAGGGAGCACACTGGAAATTTCAGGGGGAAATGGGATGACCTTGTAGATGCCAACTGCAGACAGTTAGACCAGCCACCACCATCACTATAAATGCAAGAAATTGAGTACATCCTCTAACAATGACTAAATATTGTGTATCAGATGCAAGCTATTCTTATTTTTCCTTTGTAGTATTTATGTATCTAACTTGAACTTCTCTGTACCTTCACCATGAATATTCTACATCATAACAGTTCCATCTGCTCAGTGTAGTATTTCATTTATATGATCTAAATTTACTGTTCTCAAACTTTATAGATATATTCCACTGGTTCTAGTGTTCTGAGACCAGATGAACATATTTATGCTCACCTTCGGGATTTGTGGTCTTGATTTGATTCTCTCTCCTTTTTGCCTGGATATTTACAGACAGCAGCCCTCCCAGAACACTGTGGATCTATGCTCCTTTCATTTGTCCGTCTCTGGACCTTGCCTTTCTTTATGCCTGCCTCACCGAAGGCTCAGTTTAACAGCTGTTATCAGCTGAATGGCACTCTCTTCACTCAGTCTCCCTGGGAGGCAAGAACACCAGTCACTGCTACAAAATAAGCAGTATGATATGTTTTTTAAAAGGTGATGTATAATTTCTAACAAAATATTTATGTTTTCAACAGATGTTTGTTCTCGTGATTATAGGGACATCCACGGTTTTGACTCTTTGAGAGCAATTTCCTGACAATGAATAATGTGTTTTACTTTTAAAATCTAATTGAATTACTTGCACAAGTGAGTCAGCTAGTGAGTGACCCCATTCACTGCCCAGCCTCTCCTCAGGCAGGCGTGTGCTCCTCCACTTGTCATTCTCCCAGATGGGCTTGGGAGGGGTCAATTTAAAAACAAAAATGTGTCTTTGTGGGAAGTGGCTCTGAACCAAAGTCAGTTGCTGGTGCTGATGCCTCATATGTTCTAAGAGCCCAAAATTTTAGGATTCTGGAAGGTCTCATGATATATTCCCCAGAAATGCCAGGTGTTTGCTGTACGTAGTCTCCCTTTGTTGGAGGGGCTTGGGAGAGCAAGCCAGGCTTGGGGCATTTAGCACGTATAACTTGTTACTCTTGTTTCTCTCCCACCACAAGGGGTCAGTCAACACGGTTTGCCTTTGCAGACATTTGACCAAAGTAAAAATCATCAGATTCCCGCAGAATCCCCATGATGGCCCAAAGGAATTGATGGAGCTCTGAGTGCCTTTCTTGCAGCCACGGGAGTCTGATTCAGTAGTTCAGTGATAGTGGACTCATATTTAAGTTCAAAACACTTCTTATTGGCCCTTTAAGTCTTTGGTGGAATGTCTGTAGCTATGAAAGGAGATCAGAGATTCTAACCCACTGTAACTAGGTGGCAAATGACTGAGAAATTCTTATCACCTTTGTTCATTAAGACATTAAGTGCTGCTGTTATTAACAAGTACTTCTGTTATATCAGCAGGTACAAATGGCTTCTACAGCAGGTGTTAATACAGGTGAGAAAAGAGGCTAGGGGCATAATCATTTAGTCCAGAGTCATTCTACCATCCTATGGCACAAAAGTAATATGAGGTTTTCATTTCCTTGTCTGAAATCATAAGCCAGAGCTGTGTCATGTTTAGAAATACAGCTCTCTCGGGTTTTATGGCTCTGTGACACTCAGAGTTTGGGTTTATTTTCCTTATTCTCTGGAACTGGTCATTTTTACTTTTCCCACTCCATCAACAGAGACAGTTTTATGAATATACTGCATCTTGATCAGTCTGGCTGCAGAAGACTCATCCATTTCTAAGTCAGCAAGCAGAGAGCTTTATGTGTGCCCCAGCAGGACCAGCCACTATCATCATAATAAATACAAGAGGTAGAGTGAGTCCTCTGACAATCCATAAAGGTCATGTAGCAGAGACATGCAAAGTATTTTATTCAGTAAGGTGCTATCAAGGTATTGAAGGCATTTTTATCCCTGGAGTTTTAGAGTTAAAAGAGCCTGGGTCCCAAAAAATGGTTAGTCTACCCAGTTAATGAATAGGAGAGAATTCAGGCTTTCTCACTCTCAGATCTACATTCCTTTCCATCAGCTCTCAGTACTGATGCAACCCGCTGAGACCCAGGCAAACTTTTTTTTTTTTTCCCTGCAGTGCTTTGTTGCAAATGTGGAAAAGGGCGAAGATGGTCTTTTGGACACTCCGTTGCTCCACTACTTGATTCTCTTTCACCTGTTTTTTCCCACCTACCTACTTATAATAAGAGCACTGCACTCTCTGTTGCCTTCTTGGCTTCCAACTTCCCACCCCAGCCTGCGAAGCATCAGGCAAGGTGAACTCTTACAGGTGTGGCAAGAGTCCCGTAGCACTGCAAAATATATAGTGTTTTGCAATTTAGAAAGCATGTCCACGTTATCTCGTCTCACAACTCTTATGGGGAGGCAGAGAATGTAGTAGTTTTTTTTTTCAGATCAATTAAGACTTCATCTGTTGAATTCCTATTACATATTAAAGACTGTTGGGGGATATTTTATACTCAGGCCCTCTGCTAATCTGGTATAGGGGCTTTGTAAAATTATAAAGATGTGCCCTTTGGAGGAATGAATTACAAAAACTGCCTTCTCCTCAGGGGTGATTTGGGCCCATGCCAGGATGCATCTCAGACTGGATTTCAGCCCACTCATCCCCTCAGCACCTTATATAGAAGTTGTATAGACATTAATCCATTTACTTCTCCCTTTCTACAGATGAGAAAACTGAGGTTCAGCAAAGCTAAATATCTTTGACAAAACAACAGAGCTTCTTGGTCCTGGAGCTGGGATTAAACCCCAACTCTTCTGAGCTCTAAACAGTGCTGATTTCACCAGGTCATTCTACCCTCACTCTGTAGCAGAAGCTTCCTGAAGCCCTTGCCCAGCCCTCAGAGAGCAAGCATGTCCCTTCTTCAGAAGCCCCTGGGCTCTTATCATTTTGCCAGTAGAAGGATCAGCCTCTTCACCAAGGAATGGCTCTTAATGGATAGCGTTCTCAGACTTGATTGTGGCGAGTTCCCTGAGGCCTTGTCAAAACGTACTTTCTGATTCAGAAGGTCTGGGCCGGGCCTTAGGAATCTGTAATTTTCTCATCCCCCCCAAAAGTTCTGCTGTTGCTAGTCCATGAATTATAGTTTGATTAGCAGAGCCTTAGTGTAGGAGAAACGGGTCATTTGTTCTACCTTTTCCTACTGCTCTAAAGACATGGTGAGAAGGAAAACAAACAAATGTTTATTGAGTACCTAGTATGCACTAGGCCCGGCCCCTGCTAGTGAGCAGGTGAGGAAACAGCCAAACCCAATGTGATTTGATTAGTGTACCACATCCAACTACTGCAAAAAAAAAAAAAAAAAAAAGGCTACAAGCCAAGAAAAGTGAAATGGATTAAATGGGTTCTATATGAAATGCTGTGACAAAGTGAAGTGCAGGGCCCATGAAAAACCAGTGGTAGGCACCTGCATCAACCTTGGGGAGAGCAGATGGGCTTCTTGAGGAAACAGTTCCATAATGATGAAAGGATAATGAGAGTAACAAGCATCATAGTTACTATTTATTAACCAAGTGCCAGATACTATCCTATTTAATTTTTACAAAAGTCCTATGTTATCTTAATTCATCCCCATTTCACAGATTGAAAAATTAAACATCAAAGAGATTAAGCAATATATGGATACTAACAGAGCTAAATGAGTGTGTGATTTTTACAGTTTACCTTCTATTTTTAGTAAGACAAATTTTGGTAACGACTTTGTGCTCCTTCGTCTGGTAATAAATAAAGGTATTTTCTCAAAGTGTGGTCATCGCTTAGGTCGGAGTGATCTAGGAGCTTAGTTACAAAGCAGAACACTGTGCCCCATTGTCGACCTACTGAATCTGAATCTCTGAAAGCGAGACCCAGAAATTTACCTCTCCCCAACACCCCCAATGAGGTTGATGGGATCACTACCCTACAAATTTGGTATCTTGGAAGGAAAAAGTGGGTGACACGCAGTACAATACCAATTTATTCATCCCATTCTGCCATCCTTATTACAGGAATATCGGTGCCTTGCTAAACAGAAATGTTTCTTCATTCATCTAACAAATGTATACAGTATACATAGGGCAAACCAAAAATAAGCAAGACAAGAGGAATCTTGAGTCAACTGGAATCTTGAATCATTGAATCAACTCCTCAGAAAAAGCTAAACTTTTGATTAAGTATTTATTGCTTGTGACAAAATTTTGAAAATGGCTTTTTAGGCAAACTTGTCTAAAATGTCCTTAAAAGTATTCTAAAGCAAATAAAATAGATCCACCTACAAGTATATAAGAAATTTTATCAGTCATGAAATGTTCAATGATAATGATTTTTATAAATATAAAATAAAATTGGAATTGTCATTAAACAAATCAGTTTATAAACAAATCCTTGAATTGTGAACTTTAGATTGAGGCAAGCTCTTTATTAGGTGAATAGATTTTAGGCAAATTAGCTTTCACTAAATTTGTTTCCTACACATTGGTCTTTTACTTTTTACTTGTTGGGGGCATAGAAATAGAACCTGGAGACCATGCCAGTGACCTCTCAGGATGGACGTTTGCCCAGGGGCTGAATGGAACTGAAACATCCTGGCCATCTAGTGCAGGAATATCCCGGCCTCAGACAGCATCGTACTCAGTGCAATTTAACATCCTGAATCGGTGACTTTCAACTCCCCATGTATGGCAAGCACCTGGGAAGCATTTAACATCCAAACACCTGACCCACAGATTCTGACTCAGTGGGTCAGAGTGAAGCCTAGGGATAGAAACTTCTAGCAAACATCAAAGGACCTACAGGTCATCCAACAACTCTGCTCTAAGGATTAGTGCCATTTTTGTTTGTTTGTTTTCAAAAGACAAGAGTAAAAGGTTAAGAGTAATTTTCCAACATGGCTTTTTAAAAATATAAAGCTGGACTACCACCACCACCAGCACCACCCCACCACCACCCCACCACCATGACCGCACATAGGATCCTCAAGGAGGGGTGTGGAGGGGTCCACATCAGTATGAACCTAATGCACCCCTGAGACTGAGATTCATGAGTGGCAAGGGCTCTCGGCCATGGAGAGCTGGGCCTCACTGTGCTCCAAGCAGGGCACCCCGTGGGGAGTGCTGATGTGCATGCAGAGGAGCCATCCAAGAGCTGGTTGAAAAGACAAGGAGGCAGCTGGAACCAGCACAAAATCAAGCAGAATTAAGTGGTGATGCAGGAGTTCAGGGGAGGAAAGGCTGCAAGGGAGAAGAAGTTGGGTCTTCGAAGGGTGAATACGGTTTTGATCATCATGCAGGATCAGGGACGGTTTGGTCAAGGAGTGGGTGGAGACAGCAGAGGCCCTGAAGAGGGAATGAGCCTGGTTATTGGGAAAGCCAACGTGGAAACTGGCCTGATGGGAGAGGCCAGAGTGGACCAGGGACACCTGGAAAGCAGAACGGGGATGACCCAGGGTTGACTGGAGTAAGGAGCCATCGTGGGACCTCAGGCATGACTGTGCGTTAGGGAAATGTCTGGTACAAGGCAGACATTCATGAGAGGGCTGGAATTCTGTCACCCACACAATAAGGGGAGATGAGGTCCCAGGCTGGTGTGATCAAGGGAGTAGGAAATGCAGAAGTTTGTGACACACAAAAAGATAAAGAGATAGATAGAAATTCAGAAGGACAGATCAGGTAGAGCTAGCTCTAAATCATGCCTCCAGGAATGACTTGGTGTTAAGATGTCATAAAGATGTAAAAATAGGCACTGCCAAGTTGCTAGACATCTGAGCTGCCTAGGTCCTGCAAGGTTATCCACAATGATGGAGAAAGATGGGGGGTGCAGAGCTAAATTACTAAAAGCCAACAGTGCTACCTGATTTTAACCATTTTCTTAATTTCCTTTCTTTTTACCAAATCTCCTGAGCCAAACATTATTTTAAATGATTCATTTTCATTTTCTATCCCTATTTCATTTATGACCATGTGTAATAAAACTGGAAGGAAGATTAAGGCAGGAGAGGGGAAAAGAAGGTTCTCCAAAGTCCCAGCCTGTCTTTCCTGGGCCAATAAAAGTAACTGTCTCCACTAATTTGGTCCCACTCATCACTTCTTCCTTCCCTGTTTTGATAGATTCCTGGGATACACTTGGCTGTTTTGCCGGTGGTGAAACCAAATAAGTTTTGCTCTGGAAGTAGTGACAAGTAATCCTGTGGAAGAGTGTTTGCAGGAAGTTAGAGCTTAGGAACATGGGTGAAGCCCGATGTAATCACTTTCCCTTCCTGGGCAGACAACTCCATGCTGCCGTCTTGGGTCTGCTTTCTCCTGTTTAAGCCGATGAGTACCTACCTGCCTTAGACAGACAACTAGACCTACAAATGAGGGAATCATGGATAAAGGGCCCCTGGATGAAAAACTTTAACACTTCCAGACACATCGCATTTGCTAGGTTTGTGCTAAAGATCCACGGGAGTGCACCCTTCAGTCACAGGGACGGGACAAGAGTGGTGCGTTTCTGCATCTCAGCTGCTTTGAGATTAGCACCACTTGTTATAAAGTGTGGCTACCTTGTGTCCTGTGCATGGGGATGGCAATGAACAGGCTGAGCCTTCAGGGGAGCATGAGGGAGCCTTGTGATGATGGCTGACTCACATGCTGGTGTTGCCGAACAATCTGACCAGGTCATCTGGAATTATTAGGCTTTTCTGTGTCTCTGCAGCAGTGCCCATATACCCACAGCTGCATGATCCCAAAACTGTGATCTATTTTATGCTCATATCTGCCTCCTAGACTATCTCTTTCTGGGGAAGGCGTGAATTGATCCCACACCAGAGCATCACAGTTTCAGCTTATTCCGTAAACATGTTTTGAGCTTCTTGCTATGTGAGCTGTTCAGGATATAATGACAAATTATTCATGGTCTTTGTTATCCAGGAAAGACAGCTCTGTAAACAGGAAGCACAGTTCAATGTCTTCAGAGTCCAGTGCCATCATCTGTAAAAATGAGATAATAATGGTGTCTACGTCACAGGCTTGTGGTGAAGATTAAATTGGTTAGACATGAAAAGCACTTAGAACAACATCTGACATGTAATAAGCCTAGTGTGTTTGCTCTAATGACATAGTGACATACCACACACCCACAGTAGGTCCAATGGGTGCAGAATAGAAGGAGTGATGTAATGATCAAGGAAAGTTTTCAGGAGAGGCCATTTTTGAACTGGATATTGAAGGAAGAGCAGGAATTGACTAAGATGACAAAACAGAGATATTCTAAATTAAAGGAAGGTAACAAAGGCCCAGGGGTATGGAAACATCAGATGGTTTGGAGAATTCAGCAGTTCAGGAATGAGGGTGGATGCCAATGGGTAATGGTGAGAAAAAGGCCTGATCCAAAGGGAAGAGGGACCTTGAGTGTTGACCTCGGGTTTCTCTATGAAATAGGAGAGGTGATCATTGAGGGTGGGCAGCTGGAAAGATCACAACAGCCCTGATGGAGAATGTGAGGGACAAAGGCCAGCTGATAGGACTTAGCTGAGGGTGGAAACTGAATTTGTGGGTGAACAAATATGTAGAATCTTATCCTACAGAAGAAAAGCAGTACGAGTAGTAATAAAGACTCTGATCAGAAGTAAGATGGATGAGGTTATTTCCAATCGGAGGAATCAGAGCAGACTTCACAGAGGTGAAGCGTGGACATGAAGAGATGAACTGAACAGCAGACCATGGAAGCTTTGACTGATGTGTCAGGAAGTGGGCTTTATTTCTAGGCCACTGGTGGGTTTTAAACTGAGGAGTGACATGATTTGATTTGTGCTCTAGGAATTTCATTTTAATAATATTGTGGTATTTAATCTGGAAGAAGTCTATACTCGAAGCAGACAGAGAAAAATCTAAGGCCTCAAAGACCAAGAGTCAAACTGTGCAGTGCTCCCCAACGTGAGCACCAGGTGTGAAGTAGAGAGTGCTTCACCTGCCTTGGACATATGCAGTATGCCCCTCCCCCTCAGGACTCAGCCATGTCCCCCGCAATGCTAGATAATTTCCAGAAGACACCCTGAGGTATGGTGTGACCATAAGCTCCCGTTAATTTGAAGCATCTCTGGGAAGCTTCAGTAGTTCTAAGCCATTGTCGTAGAACCAGTGGGTTGAGGGTGTGCCTGTTTCACCAGGTCACAGAGTACCTGTTGGAGCCTCGCTACAGTTTGAACAGCTCCCTGTGGCTGCCATATGAGTGGGCTGGCCAGCCTGGCCACCATGCTGAAACCTCGCTCCCACCTGGGGCACCTGAGCTGTCTCTGTAACAATCCTCACAAAACTTCCTTGCAGGGGGGTGATTGTCCCCAGGTGACAGATGAAGGAATGGCGGTTGGCAGCATTAAAGTTACTTTGTGGAGGGATAAGCTGTTAACAGACTCAAATCTAGGGCTGGCTTCTAATCACATGCCTGTTAGAAAGTGCCAACAGAAAGGATATGTTTACATTACAGTGGCCAAATTGTAGGCATCATGGCATACCCTAAAATATCTCTTTATAAGTCCATAGGTTTCCATGAGCAGAAGAGTACATTGCATTCGTTCCTCCTTCCTGCTGCTGGTGAGCCTCAGCCTGACAGCCATGTGACAGATGCCACTAATGCCTGGGTCCCTTGGGGCCCTTGGAGCCAGCATACTTTAGGCAGGAAATGAGATAGTGGGAACTAATTGAGTAGCACGCACCCTGCTGGTGTCTTCAGTGGATGAATATTATCTCAGGGCCCCTCAATGGCCACTGTCCCAAGGTGGGCACGTGCAGTCTTCTGGGTTCCTTCCAATGCCCCAAAACTCATATCTTTCTCTCACCTCCTTCTGCTGCAGATCCTGGCCCCCTGTGAAATTGCCTTGTCTGCCAGTGAAACTGTCGCCTCCGCTACCTCCAAAGAAAGTCATGATCTGTATGCCTGTAGGGGGGCCAGATCTCTCCCTGGCATCCTACGCAGCCCAGAAGAGTGGCCAGCAGGGCGGGGCCCAGCACCACCACACGGTCCTGCCATCCCAGATCCAGCACCAGCTGCAGTATGGCAGCCTTGGCCAGCACCTCCCCTCCACCACAGGGTCCCTTCCCATGCACCCCTCGGGCTGCAGGATGATAGAGAGCTGAACAAAACACTGGCCATTACCATGCAGAGGCTGGAAAGGTAATTGGGGGGTGGGGTGAGGGCTGGAGGGGAGAGCTTGGCTGGAGAGGGGGGAGAAGGAATGTTGGGGACTTGACCTTGACAAGGGGATGCGAAGACCAGGGCAAGGGCTGATCCCACTGGGGAAAAAGGTTGAAGGTAAAATAAGACCAAAATCTGAAAGTCAAAAAAAGTATGGAAGAAAAAAATAATGTTGACAATTGCAAACTAAAGAATATCACATTTATCAAATAGAGAAAGTAACATATATATGCTAGCACATATTATATTTCTATAAGCCTTAACATTTTTTTGAAAGCATAGACACATAATCATTAATAGTAGTTATCTCTCAGGCAGGAAAATGGAGAAAAATCTTCTTTACTGTTTCTTATCTTTCTATACTGCTTAATTTTTTATATATTACTTTTATGATATTAAAAAAAGCCCATTTGAATGTAAAATAATAAAAGATAAGACTAGCAGAAAGATTATAGAACATTAGAGGGATGGGAATGTTGGAAAGGTGCACCCTGGTTCTTGCCAATGGAGGAAGTGAAGTACTGTGGTCTGGTTAGATGCATATGAGCCTCTAATATTTAGCAACGACTGGTGTAGCCCCCTATTTCACCAGAATCTGTTTCCAATAGCATTGCTGGGAGATCTGATAAGGGGACCCCAAGGGCAGACCTACAGCAAAGACTGTGACTCCTCACCATCTAGGGAGTGCTCTCGTGCTGGTTTCTGACTGTCTTGTAAGTGTGTGTGTGTGTGTGTGTGTGTGTGTGTGTGTGTGTGTGTGTGTTCAAATACCACTCCTCTTGAGCCCAATAGGTGGCTGAAATTTCCCACTATGATTCTGGGGCACATTGCTTGACCTCGTTCCCTGGCATGACAAGAAGAAAGTGGCAATCTGGCATGAAAGGTGTGTCTGAGCTGGGACTTGAATGCCTGTCCCAGACTAGTGACTGCTGTTAACTGGGTCCTATGAATTGGAAAATTGAAATCTGGGGTACCCAGCTTATCACCAGACAGAGAGCCAGAGGCAACATGGACACCATTGGGAGCTTTCTGTCATTTCCTGACTCTCAGTGGCTTTCTCCCTTCCTGCTTCTCAGCCAAGCATTCTGTTTTGGAGAAATTGACAACTCCAAGGGAAGTTGCTGCCTGCTGCTAGGAATTCTGACTTGATTGTGCCACATTAAAAAAAAAATGTATTTGGCCCCTTGCTGTGATTTTCAACTACTCTTATTATTAATGAGGACAATAGTAATTTAAATGGATGGCACTTTTTAGTGGATCACACACCTTTATTATTGTTCTTAACCCTCATATACCTATGGAGACTGAGTAAGTGGAGAGAAACTATGGAAAGCTAGGTGAGTTCCCTAAGGCCACTACTGAAACAGTGTTCCACAAATAGCTTATTGCTCATCCACAACCAGATACGTACAGAAACTGAGAGCAAGCCTTTATACGCTTTATAGCAATTTGACAGATTAATTTTATGTCTGTTGAATCCTATAATACAAGTTTTACTTTTTCTATATTTTATATTTTACAAAAGCATCAATTTGTGACAGATTGAAAATTAAAATATGCAAATCAACCAACCAACCCACAGAACAGGTCCTTCCCCATAGACATTTTGGAAAGCACTGCCCTGGGTAGCAAGTGAGGGGCCAAGCCTTCGAGCCTGGCTCTTCCTGCTGCAAATCCAGAACTCTTTCTACTCCAGTACAACTGCTTTCCTAAAGATAGCTACCAGTCAACGTAATTTCCTATCCCCATATCTACTGTATATTCAGTATATTTTTGTATCTCTCAGGAGCTTTAATGAATTGAAAAGGTACTCATGACAGTATATTAGGAGGATATCTAAATACATTCCCCCTTAAAGCATACCATTTTAAAAGGTTCGATTGAAAGTACTAAGGCATAAGTTACACAGTGTCTTTGGCTGAGTAATTCCTGTGTGTATTTGTAGAATATTTCAGTTGAGTATAGACCAATAGGTAGGTCTATTGACCTAAACTGGGTCAGGGTATTTATTAAAATGAATCAAAAAGAACAAATGTAGAGTGGTGGGGGGGAGATGTTGTAATATGGGAGGAGAGAGTGGACCGGAGAGCAGCATGATGTTGGCAGCTGAGCCAAGGCAACCCCTGAGCTGTCATTATCTCCTCTGTCTGCCTCCCCTCTTATCCTAGGTCAAGGCAGGGTTGTTCTGATAGACCAGCCAGGACATGGGGAACTAATGTATAATTCACTTTGACAAGATTGCCTCCAGAAAAGTAGAGGCCTTTTTCCCAGACAAAGATGGAGAGATTTTTCTGAGGATCCACATTGTCTTCCAGGAGACCTAGAAAAATCTAGGAGCAGAGCAAGGTCACAGGCCACCTGTCAGTTTACTGCGGGAACCACTGCTGTTTCCAGTGACATTACCCATTTTTTTTTTACTTTCTATAAATTCTTCCTGTTGCCTGTCAACTGACTTTATTCTTGTTCTAACCAGGTTTGGTAAAGAGAGAAACAGTTATTTCTCTCTTCTCCTGGCAATTTCCAGTGACCTCAAAAAACACTGCAGAGAAGAAGAAACATTACCAAACACTTAGGCATTCTGCCAACCAAGTCTCTGAGGTATCATAGAATGTCACCTGTTGGGCATTAGCCCAGACCCAAGGTCTGATGCTGATGAAACAGTGTAGGTAACATGAAAATTAAATGAAGAATTGAACAGCTTTAACATCTGACTTTAAACCATAAATTTGATTAGTCATCTTACAATTAAAAGGGACCTGGAAGCCCATCCAGGCAACTAACTTACTGCCCGTTCCAGTGTTCCTATTTATCTTCTAGTCTCTACAAGAAAAGGAACCTAGCTAGGTCCCAAGAGAGCCCACCCCATTATCGAGGCTTGATTATTACAAAGTTCTTTCTTATATTAAGCTAAAAGTCTTACTAAGTATAACCCCTCCGATCTTATTTTTAATCTTCTTTTCCTATGAAAAGCTTCAAAATCTTTGAACATAGCTACCACTTAGTTTACCTAAGAGCTTCCCTCCTCCATTCTAATAATCCCAAATTCATGTAATTATTCATTGAGATGGTTTCTAGACTCTTTACCATCTTCTCTCAAGATTATGCTAAATCTCTTCTAATGTGTCTGAAACTCTTAATCCTTACCCTAATTTGGACCCTGCTTGAAGACACTAAAAAAATAACATGTAGTTAAGTAGTTAAAAAATTGGGTCACCAGATTTGGTGGGACAGGTGCAGAAGGAAAGAACTAGAGATCAACAGAAGCAAATTTAAAGAGAGTTCCATATTTATGCAAAGTCATAGGGCTGCCCTAGTTAGCATGGCCAAGCTGGAGGCAACCCCCACATCATGGCTGAGTGACTAGGTTCCAGACTCTAACTGCCAGTGTTTCAATCTCAGATATACCACTTCTTTTTGCCTTTGATTCTTCATCCATAAAACAGGGATGATAACACCACCAACCTCATTAGAGTTGTTTATGAGGAAAAAATGACTTAATCAAAATAAATCATCTTTATTGGATGGCGTAACTTAGTAAGGGTCCTTTAAATGGTAATGAATATTAAGCAAAATTGTTATGCACAAAATTTGCCTAAAGTGATCATATATTTGACCCCCTTCACCCTTATCTACTTCCCCCCTCTCTACTTCCCTCTGGTAACCACTAAACTGTTGTCCATGTCCATGTGTCTCTGTTCATTTGTCTTATTTGTTTGTTGCTTTCAGAATTTTGTTGTTATTGTTGTCAAACTAAAATTTTATTTTTTATGTTGCAGTTTTAAATTTTTATTTTATTATTAGTTTCGAGTATATAGTACATTGGTTAGACATGTATATAGCCTATAAAATGATCCTCCCAATTGTTCTTTCTCTCCTCTGGCTCTCCACCTAGCCAATACATTAATGCTAACTGTATTCTCTATGCCATGCTCCCCATCCCCGTGACCATCTATCAACTGCTAATTTGTACTTCTTTAACCTTCACCCCATTCCCAATCCCACTCCCCTCTAGCCAGCACCAGATAGTCCTCTATATTTGAGAGTCTGTTTTTGATTAGTTTGTTCTTTTTGTTCCTTAGATTCCTCATATAAGTGAAATCATATGCTATTCATCTTTCTCTTTCTGACTTATTTCACTCAGCATAAAACCCTCTAGGTCTATCCATGTCATTGCAAATGGTAGAATTGCATTTTTTAATGGATGAGTAATATTCCATTGTATATATAAATGATAACTTCTTTATCCAATCATCTGTTAATGGGCATTTAGGTTGCTTCCATGTCTTGGCTATTGTAAATGGTGCTGCCATGAACACAAGGGTGCATAGATCTTTATGAAAGATTATTTTTTATTTTCTTTGGATAAATTCCCAGAAATGCAATTGCTAGGTCAAAAGTTATATCCATTTTTAATTTTTTGAGAAACCTCCAGATTGTTTTCCTAGTGGCTGTACCAATTTGCATTCCTACCAACAGTATATGAGAGTATATTCTTCACATCCTCACCAACATTTGTTCTTTGATCTATTGATGATAAATTAATAACTCCATTCTGACAGGTGAGAAGTGATATCTCAATGTGGTTTTAATTTGCATTTCTCTGGCGAATAGTGACCTTGAACATCTTTTCATATGTATTGGCTATCCATATTTCCTCTTTGGAGAAATATCTGTTCAGGTCTTCTGCCTGTTTTTTAATTAGATTGTTTGTTTTTTTTGTTGTTAAGTTGTGTGAGTTCTTTATATATTTTGGATATTGACCTATTATCAGATGTATCATAAGCGAATATCTTCTCCCATTTAGTCGGTTGTCTTTTTGTTTTATTGATGGTTTCCTTTGCTGTACAAAAAATTTTTAGCTTGATGTAGTCCCATTTGTCTATTTTTCTTTTGTTTGCCTTACCTGAGGAGATATATCTGAAAAGAAATTACTGTTAGCAATATCAGAGAATTTACTGCCTGTTTTCTTCTAGAAGTTTTATGGTTTTGGGTCTTACATTGAAGTTTTTAATCCATTTTGAGTCTGTTCTTGTATACAGTGTAAGAAGGTGGTCCAGTTTTTTATTTTTGTTGTTGTTGCATATATCTGTCCAGGTCTCCCAGCACCGTTTATTGAAGATACTGTCTTTATTGCATTGTATATTCTTGCCTCCTTCGTCACATGTTAAGTGAGCGTATATGTGTGGATTTATTTCTGGGCTCTCTATTCTGTTCCATTGATCAATGTATCTGTTTTTATGCCAGTACCATGCTGTTTTGATTACTATAGCCTTGTAGTATAGTTTAATATCAGGTAGTGTGATACCTCCAACTTTGTTCTTTCTCAAGATTGCTGTGGTTATTCTGGGTCTTTTATGGTTCCATATAAATTTTAGGTCTATTTTTTCTAGCTCTCTGAAAAATGTAATTGGTATTTTGATAGGGATTGCATTGAATCTATAGATTGTTTTGGTAGTATGGCCATTTTAATTATGTTGATTCTTCCTATCCATGACCACAATATATGTTTCCATTTATTTGTATCTTCTTCAATTTCTTTTTTCAATGATTTATAATTTTCTGAAACAGTTCTTTTACTTCCTTGGTTAATTTGATTCTCAGTATTCTATGTAATTGTAAATGAGATTGTTTTCTTAATTTCTCTTTCTGAAAGTTCATCATTGGTATAAAAAATGCGACTGACTTCTGAATATTAATTTTGTATCCTGCTACTTTATTGAATTAATTGATCAGTTCTAGCAGTTTTTTTGGTGAAATCTTTAGGGTTATCCATATATAGTATCATGTCATCAGCAAATAATAAGAGTTTTACTTCTTCCTTTCCAATTCAGATACCTTTTATTTCTCTTTCTTATCATATTGCTGTGGCTAAGACTTCCAATACAATTGTTGCTTTAAGTTTTTTTGTATTCCACATGTAAATGAAATCGTATGGTTCTCAATTTTTTCTATCTGATTTATTTTGCTTAGTATGATAATCTTAAGACTCATCCATGTTGTCACAAATGGCAGTATTTCATCTTTTGTTATAGCTGAGTAATAGTCCATTGTATATATGTGCCACATCTTCTTTATCTAATCATCTATCAAAGGACACTTTGGTTGTTTCCATATCTTGGCCACTGTGAATAATGCTGCTGCGATTATCGGGGTGCATATATTTACAGATAAAAGTTTTCAAATTTTTTGGATAAATACCCAGAAGACAGATTGCTGGATCATATGGTTATTCTATTCTTCAATATTAAGCAATTTTTTATTTTTAGTATCTGCAGTAAGCTCTGCAATCTAGTTGGCATCAATCTTAGAATTTAGGCTTCAATCAGCCACTAATTTTTCTTTCCCATCTTTATTTAGTCACTCAGTTCTATTAGCTGGGGATTAAATTACTACCTTCAATAATATTGAAAAAATAATAATTTCAGCATTGGACAGAAGAAATTGAAATCAATAGCCCCCCAAATCCCTTCAGTCTCTACAATTCTGTTATTCTATAATTATTTTTAGGCCTTTCAAATAGCACAATTCATTCATTGTCCTACTATAAATACATTTTATTGTGACAATTACTTGTCTCATGTGACCTCAAGGGTTACAGGAAATTCTGAAGACTAATTCTTGGTCCTGAATAGATGACTCCCAGGATTTCTTTTAATTTCATCAGTCTGACATAATTACTACATTGACTTTTATTAATAATGTTTCCACCTGCAAATAAGAGTGTTTCATGATGATAAGCAGAGGTGCATTGATGCCCCAGAAAGAATAAAACTGAATACCTATGTGTTATTTGCCTGTGAAGTGACATTTATTTGAAGAAGTTCAGAATTTTGTTCATCATCATACAAATGGCATACATTTTTAAATGAAATGCATTTTCAGGGAAAGATTCTTTTTCTTATGTTGATGACCATGTCTCTAAAATCTCATGCAATTCTAGTTAGACACTTGTATCTGACCCTTTGAGGTCAGAGTTTTATCAACCTCTAACTTTAGGTCAGTTCTTTGACTTTAAAGCATATATTTATCATCTGTAAGTGGCTGCCTGCAGGTATTGTTTTGCAGTTTAACTGCTCTTTCAAGGGGCATGATGAGATTTCAGTGCAAGATATTGTCAATGTGAGCAAGACAATGCATGGTTGGTGAGCAAACTGGTTGGAGAATGATTAAAATGAGACTACACAAACCATTAACATCTTTTGAAGTTTTAAGAGGATTAAAAAAGCAAGCGTATTTTCAAAAGAAAGAGAATCTGTGCCTGAATTCCTATGTGTACATCAGTAGAAACCCTGCCTTGCCCAATGCATAAGTAGTGATTCTTTGATATTCTTGGATACCATTGTCCAGATTTTGCAGACCAAAAATATAAAAACCTTAAAGAAAGTGTTCAAATGAATTAATGAATAATATCCATAATAACTGGTTTATGATAAATTGTCAGTGTTAAATTACATTCTAGTTAAAATAGCAACTACCAACATTGATATTTATAAAGCACAACAGAACCAGCATTATTCTCTGATCTTGTAGCAGTAGAGTAGCAAGTAGTTTTCTCTATTTAACTGACAAGGAACTGAAGACCAAAATGCACAACTAGTGAATGGCTCAGCTGGGACTCAACTATAGGCCTCCTCACTCCACATCTTGCCCTCCCAATACTACCATTCAGCCAAGCATGACCTAGGACATTCCTTGATATCTATGGATGAAGTCAAATGGAAAAACCACCACTGTTTGGTTCCTGCATCAGAAAAGGAGAATGCTGGGAGGGGTGGGCTGTTGGTTAGACTTTGTATGTCTTACAGTTTTATTCATCACATCCCAACCCCAGATAATATTTTAGAAATGTGGGTCATTGGTCCCTGCAAGGACAGAGAAAAGGTTGTGAATTAATTTAAATTCATTACCACTGCTGGAAAAAGGAAGCTCAAAACATATTCTGTAGTCAGGGAGGCTCAGTACCCTACTCTATATATAGAAGAGTATAGTTTCCTGCTGACTAAAGTCCAACAAGGAAACAAAAACTTTAATGTTGAGTTTCTTATCACAGAAGGCTAATCCTAGACCATGATAAAACATACAATGTGAGCCTGCTTTTCAAAATGAAGCTGATTAACTGTTTTCTTGGGTTTCAGTGGTTATTTCTGTCATTTTTCTGCCTCAGGCACTGCAATTTGTAGCATAATTTCTCACACATTTTTGGTCTCCAAGAAGAAAACAGCTGATTGTTCTCTCTCCCCTCTGAAAACTCTCATCATAATTTATGCAAGACTAAATTACAAAAGCGGGTCCTCTTGAAGTTTAATTTCATTTTTAGTGTCATATTTGTAGATAACAAATTTTCTCTGTCCTTTGAGGAGATTGCTTTTTGTTTTCTTTTTTTCATTTTAACAATGGTTGCATTTGAAATCAGATGCTAGAAAGTAACATCCCTTTACTAAATGCTCTTCTTTAGAAATGATGGTGAAATGGTTCCCAGGTATTTTCAATGAAGATTAAGGATTTAAAATACACAGTGATTTTTAATTTCAAAACCTGCCCCTGATTTCCTACAAGAGTATCAAAGGTATTTGAAAACCTGGAACTCCCACCTATTTTTGAGTTATACGCTCTACTACGCATCTGCCTGTTACCACATGATGGAAATAAAGCGATAGTTATAAAGCTCCCTTGAAAAGGGACCAGCTGTTGTAATGACCCTGAAATATTGTAGATGTCTTGGCATTTACTTTCTTATGAATTACTAAAAATAAGCTGCCTCTCTCTCACTGGTAATGAACATGAAAAGTAAGGTAAGGCAGTCTCTTAATTTTTAAAGTCTAGGGATTCCTTAAAAACATGACCATTTAAACGGTCAAAAATGGGGGAAAGTGGAATGGGGATCTTAGAGGTGCTATCGTATCTCAATCTGATGTCTCCTGCTTGGTTTAGCGGAGTCAAATAAGAGAATTGAATTTTCCAAACAGAAGACTCATTAAATGTTATTCTTGATGGAGACAGGACAGAAGGGAGAGAATAAAGCTTTTCACTTCCTTGACATGTCATGAGGTCGTAATGAAGAAGAGAGTTTGAAATGCATGCTTTTTACCAATATAGTAGGGCAGCCATTTGACTCTCAAGCTTTCTGAATCCTTCTATTCTTGGTATGTCTCTTGTAAGTAGCAGGCCTTCTGTTTTAAGGAAACTTCTGTTTATTGTTCCCTGTCCACTTATTTTGTTCATGAAGGAAGATATTCAGGCTATTCCATCCTCTATGGAGACAGCGAGGACAAAACAAAGTCCACAGCCTCATGATCTTACCTTTTAGTGGAAGGGGCACATGATAAACCAGTGAATATGTTACACACTGTAAAGTAGAGACTCGGTACTGAAGAAAGATAAAGCCGGGGACTGGGAAGGGATAATGCTGATGCCTTTATATCCTTGAGGAAATATATTACTAATGTGTGTTACATTCCCCATCATTTAGTTCACTGCCACAATAAACCCATTGCATTCCTCCTTTTACTAACAATAGTACACTATCTAAGGCTGTGTTATCCGATTGGCATTTATTCTCACCTCTCTCTCGTATTCTGTTCCCTCTGTACAACTATTCACCCCCAACCATGTGCAACTAACACTAAAATAGTTGTACTGCTCAAGTCTAGAATTTAAACCTGCCTGTGTTCCATAGTAGCCTCTAATCTTGAAGCTCTTCACACCAAAATTTATAGCAAATGAGTAGTTGGATTCTGTAAGCATCTGTTATTCTTGCTTTCCATTATACAGATAATTATATTCTATGTTTTTTTTTAATTTGTGGTGCAAATTGCATTTCATAGTTAGCATATACATATATATGCAAATATGATGAGAGTTCTCTGGGAGACGACAGCAGGGTTAATGGAACGAGTACAGGCCCTGGAGTCAGAAGACTGAGGTCATATCCTTGCTGTGAATACTTCACTTATTTTTCCAGAAACATAATGTCCTCATCTACAAAATAATAATACCCTTTCTAACTTTGCAAGTTTTAGTGAAGATAATGAATGTTTACAGAGTGCTTTTATAGGACCCATAAAGGATCATGTGTATTAGCTATTGTGGTTGTTTTGAAAGATGCCCTGCCCTTCATCCTGAGCTGTGGAGACCCTAGTGTATTGATAGAATGGAAATATTCCAAAATGGTGCAACTGTCCAACATCTTGTGAATGTCATGGAACGTTCTTAGGTTTTTGCATTCTCGTCCCTATTACATTTGTCAGGAAGATTCCATCACTTGGAGCTACCTAGATAGGAAATAGAATCTCATCATTTTTCCCCTGTAAAATGACTTAGTGTCTTTGGTGTTTGTTTAAATTCATTATAGAATGTCACAGAAGAGGAAATCTTATAGTTCTCTTTAACCTCACCTGACAAAGCAGCCTAACTCTGGACAGTTATAATTGAAGTACTCTGACAGCTTGTGAGTGTAGAATTAAAAAATGTAATGACCTTCAGCTCTCTGTGTTACATCTTCTGTGCTCACACAGTCTTGGTATGGAAAGCACATAGGTACCTTGGCATCTTTCCTTGCATAGATCTCTGTGCCTTGTCTCTTTGGATTATCTTCTTAGGTAAAAACTCTAGATCACTATTTCCAAAACTTTAATTCTTCTTTCCCTAGGATACTTTCCCTGCAAGACTTTGAGTGAACTAAATGATGAAGAATGTAATATAGCCTCCCCTGATTCCAATGTCGAGTTGACTTTTCCATCAGTTCCAAAAAAATTACAAAAATGAGACTAGAATATGAAGATAATTAATAATCAGCCTCTATCTCTGAGAGTCTGACAGTCAATGGGAGAAGGGGTAAATGCTTAGACACATAAATAAAACATAATATATTAGAGGTGAGAACAGAGACTGTGGAAGCATAGAGAAGGGGCTGATTTTCATTGGAAAAACCAGAAAAGGCTGCTCAAAAAAATGGCATTTGAGCTATCCCCAAAGGGTGAGTAGGATGCTTCAGGCCAAACTCTGAGTAGTTGATTCTGAGACAGAGCGATGGCAGGAGCAGAGGGGAGAGGCAGAAAAGTTCACAATGTGCTTAGGAAATAGCAATGTGCCTACTGTGGCTGAAATACTGGGCATACAGTGAAGAACAGTAAAAAATGAGATTGAAAAGAATTGTGGGGCCCTACTACATGCCAAAGAGGTTGAAATTTATCCAGTTTATGATTATGATGAGACCCTTCAAAGGTCTTAATTGTGAGAATCGAATGATCAGACCTGTTTGACAGCAGTAAAAAGTAGGCTCAGTAGGTGCTGGGGAAAAGAAAAGGTTCTAGAAGAAGGGCAAAGTCAAGAGCCATTGCAGGACTGCTGCTTCTGCACAGGCAGTGGTACAGTGACATTAGTGAGAGTTCAGGTTCTGTATTCCTACTGCCTGTGTTCAAAAAATACCTACATCTCTCTAGCTATGACCTTGGTCATGTGACTCATTTTTCATCTCTAAACGGGGGGGGGGGGGATTAAGATTGTATCTATCTAATAGGGTTGTTGTAAGACTTAAATGAATCAATACATTGTGTAATGTGATCATCATTTAAAAATGTTAAGTTTTATCATCATTAGGTACAGTAGTCCAGTATGAGTTAATGAAGGCTCCATATAGATGGCTAGGTTGAGGGGCTTTATGATTACCTCTGGGTTAAGTACCCCCAGGAAGAGGAACAATGAATGCACCCCATATTCAATGAGATCCATTTGAATTCCCAGGAAACTAAATGCTTAATTTCAAAGAGTTTTGACGTGGATAGTCTAAAATAGATCAGATTACATGAGTCAGCTTTCCTCAGGGAGTTTCACAGGTACTCTGGAAGATGTGGTGACTCTCTCGGGCCACTAGAGTGTCATTTTGTAAATCACTAATCTGGGCAACATAATGAGAAAACCTATTTCACTCAAGATTCAGCTTGGAGCTCTTGCGTTAGTGGGGTAACTGCTCAGGGACTAGAGCAGGGGTGCAAATAACTTACTCAGTGGAACTCTAATGACATCAGATCGTTGATATAGCCCCCAGAGTGACATCCTAAGTTACGGCAAGTCAAGAACTTAGTAGATAGGATCTAGACAGTTCATAATTCAGCAAATCCTGCAATTTCCTGATGGGAAAGTTGCTTTAGAAAAGACTCACACGGTATAACTCTGAGAATGCAGCACACGGCAAAGTCATGGTGTATACTCTAGGCTTATGATTCCCAAATGGGCAGTTTTGCCCCTTGGAAGACATTTGGCCATGTCTGGTGATATTTTTGGTTGTCACTAAATGAGATGCCACTAGCATCTAGTAGGTAGAGACTGAGGATGCTGCTAAACATCCTACGATGCACAGGACAGACCGCCCACAACAAAGAATTGTCCAGCCCAAAACGTCAATCATGCTGCAGCTGGGAGAATCTGGGTTAGGCCATCATTTAACCAAAATGTGTTATATACATTGCTGGTAATAAAGCATGTTTAAGATAACCTTTTATAAAAGTTTTAATAGTCATATTTATTTTAATGTAATTTATAAACACATATAATTAGCACATGAAACCTATGATTACAAAGATATTGCTTAAGATGAGGCTAAATTAATATTTAAGTTTTTAAGTGCTGATTTAAAAATACAAAGTAAATAATAGTGTAAATGGACTTCAAATATCATACAGACAACAAAAATTAAGGCATGTAGGTATGATCAAGATTTAGGAAATACTGCTTTAGATTAGGAGTCAGAAAACTTTTTCTGTAGAGAATCAGGTGGTGAATATTTGAGGCTGTGTTGCAAGTACTCAACTCTGCCATATTGGTGACAATGGATAAACAAATAAGCCCTCTCACTGTGCTGACATTAAAATCCAGTGTCTGAGATAAATCCTTTAAACGTATTACCCCAAGAACAGCCTGACGATGGCAAGGAAGAACACTATTACTTACCTGGTTAGTAAGAAAGACTTAAAATATTAATAAAGAAATAATGCCCATTTTTTACAAGCGTTGTTGACAAGGCATGATGTTGTCTCCACCTTGCATGTGTACGGTTAATGGGGCTTGTGCTTAATCAAAGTACCAAATCTTACAAGTAGCACAGTTTAATTTTTGATGCAGCATATTGAAACAGTGGATTCAAATTCCATCCTTTCTTTACTACCCATGTCCTCGTGAGCCTATTTATTATCCTCCTGAGCTCTCTATTTCCTGCTTAATAAAATGATGATAATGACACCTCTCCTACAGAGTTGTTATAAAGATGAAATGAGATACCGGGTATGAATATTTCTAAAACAGTGGGCAACACATTCAGTGATGTTCTCCTTGTTCACTCCCCCTTCCTCTCTACCTCATTTCTTCTACCTATTTGATGAGGATGCCCTTTTTGTTAATAAGCCACTTAAAATGTTACCCAAAGTCAGGAACACCCACAGCCCTGCAACACACCACCAGATGCCTCTCTGAAAATGAAAAAAAAAAAAAATCTCTTAATACTATTTTAAAATCATTTGTCAACCACTTACAAATGCACCTAAGTATCAGTGATTTCATTCAGCAAGAACAAACAATTCCTGAGTGTCCACTTTGTGTCAGACATAGTGCTAGGTACCTGCTACAAACATGAATTCGACATAGCCCCTGCCCCTCAAGGACCCTACAGCTTCATTGGACGAGGGAAGCTAGTAAGCAAACAGATGTTCTCAATTTTCACAATTGGGGAATCTCCTCAGAACATAGGCAATGAGTTGCCTGAGACAATTATTAAAAGATAAATAGACATTAACAAGGTGAAAGTGGGATAGGAGCACATTCCAGGACAAAAGTATGCAATGCATTGTTGTACATGACCAAGGGGTGAGTTATGTGGGGGCAGAGGCTGAGTTCATAATATGGGTCAGATTGTGCAGGGCTTTGCATATCATGCTGTGTTAGATGACTGCTTTGGGACTAATGGTTTTCACTTTTCTTTAGCAATGAGACCTTTCATGCAGAGCAGATTTTCTAAGTGACAACTTAGTTATATAAAACCGGCATTGTTAAGACTGATGTTCACTGGGTATTCCCCTTCCTGCTCACAACCACCAGGGGTGGAGGTCAAATGTAATAAGGGGCTCTGTTTAAGTTGATTTAGTTTTTTTTATTTTAATAGTATAGCTCATGATGAGTTAACTGGATTTTCCATTTGTGTCACTCTCAGAGTACTGGTTTTGCAAATGGGGCAGGCATTCAGAATTCTAATGGGTAAGACAACTAGATCTAAGTTTTAGAACATCACCCTGATAACTGAGAGTGTTCTGAAACCACTGGAAGGCCAGTTCTATAAATAACAAGTGAGGGCCTCACTTAAAGGCATGGCCAGTAGGACACTTTTCAGGCAGCTGCCTTACAAAAAATGTGCGGTTTACCCAAATTTGCAGTTGAGGAAGCTGAGGCTCAGGAAGATTAAATAATTTGACTAACGTCAAAAGATAGTAAGTAGCAAAACGTGGGCTCAAATTCATATCTTGACTCCTCAAGCTAAGGTTCTGTAATAACCTTCCCAGCCTCCTCCTCAGCTAACTCTTCACCCTCATTTGTGTTTTCTTGCTCTCCTGTGCTTCTCCAGTTACCAGTTGGATGGGATCATCTGAGTGGTTGTCTTCTTTCCTCTCAGCACCTTTCCTAATACAGGGTTCTCAGTCGATGAATATTTATTAATAGAATATTTTTAAATGCTTTTGGTAGATTCACCTGGCTTCCTAGAAAACACCTTTTTCATCCTTACAGGAAATTAGACAGTCTTTTGCATACTAGATTCATACTTCAGGAAAAAAATGACCCAATTGGCCTCCTGCTATTTCTATAGTGCCCCCAACAGGTAGTCGCTGATCACCATGACTGGTCTCTATTTCACAAGGCTGGCAGCATGATACTTAGCACCTGCCTAAGCAGCTTCAGGATCGATCTTCTAATCCCATTCTACTCAAGGTCTCCCACTTCCCATGTGTCTTAGAGGAAGGAGACACCACAGTCTCCTGTTTATCACAGACTCCTATAAGGCTGAGATATTTTATCTTCCTTTCCATAATATTTCCCCTTTCTCTGCCCTCTTGAGGAAGTTTGGAGCCTCCTACCTTAAGGAATTTTCTGGTTCCACCTTTTATTATCCCTCAAAAATTTTTTCCACCAGACATGAATGTCTGTTGACTATTTTTCATCCCTCACACCTAATATCCCTAGCTCTATGCCTTTATAGTAACCATTGTTAATTAATCTATAAATGAAGTAGCGGAGAAAGCAGGGGTGGGGCAAAACATGAGCCACGGAATTACATTTTTACTTCTTCCATCCCTACATCCTTTAATATCCAATGTAGAAATCTAAGCAGAATTGGAACTCTATGTGTTGTTGCCTGATGGAAAGGCGACCCTGTGAGGTGGGGTAGTAACTTCCAGTCACCTTTGAGTCTACTGTTATATTTGTTACCCCAGAGACCATCTATCATACACTCCACCTTCCCGCTGTCATAACCATTTGTATTAAGCTAAATGGGAAATGGACCCCTTAAACAACTAATATCAAATAAGATGCTGTATTTTTGTAAATATGTATTTAACCTTACTCAGTAGCTGAAGGGGTTTTTTCCTTTTTTTTTTTTAATTTATTGGGGTAACATTGGTTAATACAATTATATAACTTTCAGGTGTACATTATAATTTGACATCTGTATATTCTATTGTGTGTTTACCACCCAAAGTCCAGTTTCCTTCAGCTACCATATATTTGATCCCCTTTACCCACTTCACTCTCCCCCTACCCCCTATATTTGACCTCCTTTAACTGTCTACCTACCCCCTCCTCTCCTACCCCCTACCGACCAGTTACCACTAGTCTATAGTCCATGTCCATGAGTCTCTGTTTATTTGTCCTGTTCATTTGTTGCTTTGAGGTTTAAATCTCACATGTAAATGATATATCATGTGATTTTAAACTTTTTCTGTCTGACTTATTTTGCTTAGTATGATTATTTCAAGGTCCACCCATGTTGTTGCAAATGGCAATGTTTCATCTCTTCTTATGACTGAGTAATATTCCATTATATATATGTACACAGCTTCTTTAGCCAGCCATCTATCATAGGACACTTTGGTTACTTCCATGTCCTGGCCACTATGAATGAACATCTGCTATGAACATCTGTGTGCAAATATCTTTACGGATATGAGTTTTCAAGTCTTTGGGGTAAATTCTCAGTAGAGGATTGCTGGATCATATGGTAGATCAATTCTTAGTTTTTTGAGGAACCTCTTCCTTACTGATTTCCATAGTGGCTGTATGAAAGGTTTTTTTGTTTTTTGTTTTTTTAAGTTGATTGATTTCATTGCCTGAACATCATAGCTCATAATATGTTAACTAGATTTTTCATTTGTGAAGAGTTATGTGAAAAATACAAAGAGCAAAATAGCCCTTTGAAAACAATGGGAGGAAGAAAGTTAATTGAATTTAAATTAGACCTAGCAATAATTTAAAGCATAATTGAAAATTTCAAAGTAAATTATCATGCATTCACATGTCATGAGTAAGATTTTTCTTTTGGATAAAATATTCTAATGTAAAATTTATTGATATATAATATAACCTCACACTCTATTATTTTATGAATGTCAAATACTTTTGGATGGTAAATGAATTTGAGTTTGCTATGTTTAGAAATTCTTTAAATGAAAGATAAAAATTTCACTACCAGTTAATCTGAAAAAGAATTATAAAATTTAACTATGTGTTTCTGGCTCATTATTCTTGCTGGATTTCATTCAGAGCCTGTTATTAAAAGGATTCTAAATTGTTCTAGGAGCCTAGGATAGACTCTGTTAATAAAATAAGTACTTTATTTTCTCCATTTTTGATATTATACATTTCCTAATTTTCCTACAATGAACTTATGTGGTTTTTATCTATGAAGCAAATCATTTTTAATTAAAAAATATCTGAGTTGGCTCAACATAAGAGGTAAAACCAAGAATATTATCATCATGGCTTCCTGGAAAATTGACCTACAGAAAAAACCAGTTACCTATAATCCTTAGGGTCTGACACTGTCCTCGGTAGAGAGCTTCCTCTAAGTCATTCTTGCCCACGTCCACCTGGATGTTCATGTGCAGGTTTCCAGCCTGACAGTCCCACTTCTTCTCTTTCCCTGCATCCCCATCCATGACATTTCAGTCTATTCCACACTCAGTTCCTATATATTTACAATCCTATATACAATCACACTGTATATAGCATTGAAAGCTGGAACCCCATGCATTATCTCTTTCTTTCCTGGATCTCTAGCTTCACCATCAAATTAATCCTTTTACTCATCTTTTGAGACATGTGAGTGGCAAATGAATTTTCCTTTGGCACTTGGAGATATGGATCTTAACCAGAAATATTTTTGGAATGAAAATTCTTTTTTGTGTGTTTTTATTGTTTTAATTGTGGTAAAGACACGGGGGGGGGAGTACCATTTTAAAGTATACGATTTTGGTGGCATCAAGTATATTCACATTGCTTGCTAGCATCACCACCATCCATCCACAGGAATTATTATTTTCTATTCCATGCTGCTACCACCATCAGATAACTCTGCTGCCCTAAAATGTTTAGCTGTAAGATGAAAAATGAGACTTTAGTTTCCCTGAAGAACCTTTGTCTCTTAGGACTGGACAACTGAGTATTAAAAAGGTTCCAATGCATCTATGTGACATGTTAGCCAGAATGAGTGTCTTTTTTCCTCCTTCTCTTTAAATAGCTCTGAGCAGCGGGTCCCCTGTTCCACTTCGTACCACAGTTCTGGTTTGCACTCGGGTGATGGCGTCACAAAAGCAGGACCTCTGGGCCTTCCAGAAATAAGACAAGTGCCAACTGTTGTGATTGAATGTGATGACAATAAAGAAAATGTGCCTCATGAATCAGACTACGAAGACTCTTCTTGCCTATACACAAGAGAAGAGGAGGAGGAGGAAGATGAGGATGATGACGGCTCATTGTATACCAGTGAGTGCCTCCAAACTCTTCAATGAGGGGGTAGGGGTGTGGTTTATGGAAAGAGCGCTAATGGAGCCGCCCAACACTCTGGTTCTAATCCAGAGTCCGGTGTCAACTGGTTCAGGGTCAATTAACCCTCAGGGCCTCAATTTCTTCTTTGATAAAATGAAAGCGTAAATGTCCTCTAAATATCCTCATCTCTCTAAAAATTGTACCACCATGCTACCACCTGCTATTTTCAAGAGGGCTCTTTCATTGATTTAAGATGCTTCCTTTAAGATGCATCCCCCTCCCTTGAAAAAGGAAGTGGGGACCCTAAAATTCAATTCCAGTCTACATAATACTCAGACATACTCACCATTGTGTATGCAACAAATTAATTTTAAGCAGACTTCAACAACTTCAGAAGGTCTGAATGTAAGGCCTTAAATGTGCTAAGACATAAGAGAAGAAATGAAGAAAGCAAAAAATCTGTCATTTGGGGCATGCATAAGATACAAGTTTTAGTTAGGTGATTAGAGACTAATATTTAGTCAACTTTGTAATAAAGTAATTTATATTAGATACGTTTCACTGATATATACTGTGTGCCAGACCACGTGTTAAGATCTTACTCGCTCCTCTACATTTACAACATCCGGTGTCATAGACACTATTGCCCCAATTCACAGATAAGGAAGAAAAGGGAGAGGTAAGTAAGTGACTTGCCAAGAGCCTCACATTTACTAAGGGGCAGTGCTGGGGTTTCGTGCCGGCTGTATCATTCCAAAGCCCATGTCCTAAAACCAATGGAGGAAGAAAGAGGGCTAGCATTACTAAATAAAATCCAGAGGGGTCCCCCAAACTTGATCCTTCCTTGTCTCTTCCTCCTGCTTGGTAGGAGTTCTGGTGAGCAATGGAATGATCAAAATAGTGTCAAGGAGAGAGCCTGTGGCTACAGGCCCAAATGATCCATGAGTGGAAGGAGCAGCTGATCAGGCCCTGAGCACTGTTTTTGCCCAGAGAATATAGTGCTTTATACCAAAGTGTCTCAACCTTGGCATTATTGACATTTGTACCAGACAATCCTTTGTTGTATGCGGGAGGGAGGGACTGTCCTCTGCACTGTTGAACATTTAATAGCATCCCTGGCCTCTGCCCACTAGGTGCCAGGAGCACCTTCCCTACCACCTGAAGCCCCAGTTTTGACAACCAAAAATGTCTCTAGACTTTTCCAAGTGTCCTCTGGGAGGGAAGATCACCCTGGTTGAGAACCATGGATTTATTCCAGATGGAAGAAAGCCCTGCCCTGGCTGGCTGCTCAGAAACTCTGCTGTTGAAAAGAAAAAAACCATCCCAGAATATTGCCAATTTCAATGACCTCACTTCCGCTCCCACCCCCAAATAAACCCAACTTTTACTTTTCTTCACATTTCCACAGCACCACTGTCACTGATCTCCTTTGTCTCCTGTGATTTTCGGCTTATCCATCACTTCTGAGCTTTCCTACGTTTAGACATCCACCAACCTACTGCTGTTTGCATCTCATGTGTCTTGCAGGTGCCAGCCCCTCCGTCCTCTTACTAAAGGCCTCTGTCCTCTCTTCCTGCTTTGTATTCTATTGCATTCCAGTCTGTCCTGCCCTCCTTTGTGATGTTACCTGCATGCTAAGAGTTCCTGGAGAGCAGATATCCAATCACAGGTGCCCCATGTGCTCCTCATAAGCTCAACATACTGCTAGGTAAATAGAACATATCGAGTGTGGGAACTCTATCAAAGTGTCTTTTGGAGCTGTAAACACTCTCATGTATTAAGCCTGTTGTTTCCTGCCTTTACCTTGTGGCCCACAGTTGGTCCTGTGGGAACCTAGGCATCTGTGTGTTAGTGTTATTAACTGTTTCTCCCTCCTGCAGGCTCCCTGGCTATGAAAGTATGCAGGAAGGACTCCTTAGCCATCAAACTCAGCAACAGGCCCTCCAAGCGAGAGCTAGAAGAAAAGAACATCCTTCCCAGACAGACAGATGAAGAGAGACTGGAGCTGAGGCAGCAGATTGGCACCAAGCTTACCAGGTAGGACAGCTGAACCACTGGCTCTATAGATTTGGGTAGAAGAATTCAGTCTCCATCCCTAGATCAGTCCTGGATATCTCTTAAAGAGCTTTTCTTGCAGGAAAAGTCAGTGGAAAACATTCCATTTCTTTTCCAAGATTGCTTCTATAGTCCCCTCCCTTTAACTTATCCAAATCTGGAAAATTTCTCTTGATTAGAGGTTCGGGGAGAACTTGAAAGGCAGGTTTCCAGGGAGAAGATCCACCTGTAGAAAAAAAATGCCACAGTCGAATAGAATTAAGGGCTTGTATACACAGGAGCTGTGGTTTGGCTAAACACAGAACAGTCAAATAAATGTATTTTCTGCTATACTATGCCACCAGAAGAGATCAGCGGTTGTTAATGATGCCTCATTACTAAACTGTGGCTCTTCTCGAGTGTCTGCCTTTTATGTATGGATATTACAGACATAAATGTAGACTACGTAATATACTAAACATTTGTGTATGTGTATTTATAATCTAGGGCGTGTTTATACGGTATTAGCTAACATTTGTGGAGCACTTATTATTTGCCGGACATCCTTCTAAAATATTTTACATGCATTAAATTACTTAATCTTTTAGCCTCTCTATGAAATGTGCATTTTGTATTGACTTTACAGATCAGAATACCAGATGTAGAGAACTTTCATTGCCTGTGTACGTCACACAGAATGGCTCCAGAGCGCTCTCTCTCTTGACCACCATGTTGCTCTGCCTTTCTGTAATAATAGGCACCACATGGGCCCTCACTTTGTCCCAAGCACTGTGCTAAGTATTTGGGTACAACGTGTAAACATCTCCCAGGTTTGATCCTACTCTCCCTCTTCCTAACTATGTAGTCTTGAGTAATTCACTTATTCTCCTTGTCTACATTTCTGCATTTGTAATATGAAAAGTTGCAAGAATTAAACAATATAAGGAAAGCATTTAAAACAGTCTATGTCCCATAGTAAACATTAAGTTGTCTTTTGTTATTATTTCATTATTTTTCTCCCATCAACTCCATCAAGTAACTTTTATTATCATTTTCATGAGTATGAGTGAGGAAACTGGAGCTAAAGAGGTTATGGAGGCACAGATGTCACCCAACGGTGCGCTATTCTTCTTCCCTCCCTCATGATTTATTTTGTTACTTAAGGGCATCTTCTTTCTCATAATTAACTTGATTTCTTCCTAGAGGATGTTATTTTAATGGGACAGGGCTAAGAAAAATGGTCAGCACTGGACGATCTGTCCTTGCATTATGCAGTCTTTAGAGTCATAGAATGAAAAAAATATATAACCACCTGAACTCCCTCTGTGTGTGTGTGTGTGAGTGTGTGTGTGTGTGTGTGAGTGTGTGTGTGTGTGAGTGTGACAGAGAATGCAGTACATGTCCATACTTTGATTATCTGGATCTTTCTTAATACCTCAGTGATAATTACTCACAGCACTCTGGAGAGCCTGTCCCATTGCTGGAGAGCCTGATTGTTAAACATTCGTCCTTCTATTGAACTGAACTCTCTGTCCATGAAACTCCCACTCATGAGTTTTATTATCTTCCTTCTACAGCCACTCAAAGCCTCATCACTCTTCACATGCATGGTTTAGGGTACTTGGCTTTCTCAAGCCTCCTCTCCTAGGTTACATATAGCTAGGTCTTCTCTCTGGGGTTGGGTGGTGTGAGTGAATGTAATTCTAGGCTGCTTCTTGACCAGCTTGTTTAATTTTATACCTAATATAAGCAGGACTTTTCAGGGTGACTAGGAAAAAGAGAAGGAGCGGATCCTTTACTTCAACCCCTCTTCTCAAAGTTTAGCTCCACCATTACCACCACCTTAAGAGTGGGCATTCTTTATCATATTTCTCTGAACTCAATTCCCATTTCCCTAGCTTTGCTACAGTGCAAGCAGAGTCCCAGGTATGTAGGGAAAATGGAAGACTTTTCTGCAGGTGTGAGATGCTGGTACATTTGGATGCCTAAGGTGGCATCTTCTGTGGAGAGAGAGAAAAAGATGGAAGATATATAGAGCAGATGTGTGTAGCTGGTACAGATGTATGCAACTGGCCATTCATTCTGCTTGTTCACTACAGAGTCAGTCCACCTGGAGGTAATTGACAAAGTCAAAAAGGGTTTTGTTGTCCCAGAATATACTCCAGAAAAGAGAGACAGCCCCTAGCTTCTCATTCCTGGATTCATATTCACATACCACCACCATGCCCAGCTGGCAGTGGTAGTGACAAAACTCAGAGGTGGGAGAAGATGTAGAACATCAGTGCACTGGAAAAAGTTTTCTGCATTACAAGGCTTACCCTTGTAAAGCAACCCTTTCTCAACCTTTCCCCTTCAAACAGCACCTCAGTACTGCTTAGAATTCATAAAATCCACTGGGGTTTACCATGACACACGTCTATTTCCAACTCCCTCTTGCCCTGGTCTTTAGAAGGAGACACACTGATTAGGGAAAGACAGCATTGGGCACGTTCGAGGTCAGCTGGCTTACATCCTTGCTCTGAGTTTACTTCATCTTTGTATACTCCTTCTTCTAGAGGTTTATTCCTTCATAGTAAGAACCCTTGGCATTTCTAGCCAGATTATAGAAACTGGACCTAAAAGAGGGGATGTCAGGAGTTTTTAGCAGGTTCACAAGGTTGTACAGAGTTCAGAAAATCAGGTGAATAGGCCAAATCTGCACCTCAACGCCTTCTTTGAGATAGGCCTTCTTTGCAGCCACTGATTCACATTCAAGGGGATTTGAGGACCATTCCCTTTAGAATAAAAACCCAGCTTTGTGCTTCCAGCCAGTCATTTATCCTTAAGCTGGGGCAGATGAAGGGATAATCTGAGAACCAGAAGGTAAAGGTGGTAGAGAGAGAACTAACCTGTGTAAGGACCCTGGATTCCAGCTCTGGTTCTGCTCTTTCCTAAGTAGTCATTTGCCCTCCCTGGGCCTTCATGGCCTAATCCAAGGGGATTAGATTCAGTCATCTGATCACTTCATTGCTGTAAAAAGTAACTAAAAGAATGTAGAAGTCTGTTGTAAAGTCTGCATTTCTGAGGCTATGAGGCTGCAGCATTCTTTGGCTATTTGTGGTAGCAAAAATGTGCTTGAAATCTTTAGTTCTTTGAAAAGCACGTTGTCAAGTCTGTAGTCCTCCTGGAGTAAGCAAGATATAAAACATAATTTTAGCCTGACAGATTTCATAGCATAAAAAAAAAAAAATTCAGCACTCCAAGAATAATCCCAAAATGGAAGTGAGGAGCAGAAATGTCAGGCCAAATGGTGTCAAGCTGTAAGGCAGAGTTTCTACATAAGAACGCAAAAATATTGTTCTTCCAAAATGTTTCCTCATCGATGCTATTGGGCAGACTCTCCTAAACCTCAGTCAACAAGTCATCTGGATGTTTTAAAAGTAAATAACTATTCAATCACTCTCCATTTAAGAAGTGTGGGCTGCCCTTGAGACATGAATGTGATCAACTGGATGCATATTGCTCTGTTCCTTGTGTATACAGCAGTCCCCCCTTATCTGCAGTTTTGCTTTCACAGTTATACCTATCCATAGTCAACCACAGTCAGAAAATATTAAATGGGAAATTTTCAGAAATAAACAATTCATAAGTTTTAAATTGCATGCCCTGCTGAGTAACATGATAAAATCTCAGGCTGTCCTGTTCTGTCCTGTGCAGGTCATGAATTGTGCCTTTGTCTGGTGTATCTACATTGTATATGCTACCCACCCATTAGTCACTGAGTAGCCAACTCAGTTATCAGATCGACTGCTGAAGTATCTATCACAGTGCTTGTGTTCAAGTAGTCCTTGTTTTAGTTACTTGTTTTAGGTAGCCACAAAGCACAAGAGGAGTGATGCTGGCAATTCAGCTATGCCAAAGATAAGCCATAAAGTGCTTCCTTTGGGTGAAAAAGCAAGTACCATACAAGATATTTGAGAGAGGGAGAGAAGGACCACATTCACATAACTTTTATTATCGTACATTGTTATAATCGTTCTATTTTATCATTAGTTACAGTTAATCTCTTTGTAAGAATTATAAATTTATAAATTAAACTTTATCATAGGTATGTGTGTATAGGGAAAAAAAACAAAGTATAAACAGTACAGGGTTCAATGCCATCCATGGTTTTAGGTATCCACTAAGAGTCTTGGAACATGTCCCTGCAGATAAGAGGAGACTACTGTACAGACTCAGGATAGGTGCAGACCAAGGGATGAACAAGGCCATCTACTCAGGCATGGAGGAGATGAAAATTATAGAACTTATTTTTATTTTATATCATTTTTTAAGTCAATTGTGCCTCTATTATAATGTGCATGGGATATTAGTGCAGTCGTAGTCATACATAACTTATAAATAAAGAAATGACACATGTGGGGACTGTACTTAGATTTTTATTAATGAAGTCTTCAAAAAGCTTTGAGGCCACAGGTTTAAGGGCCTCTTCTCAGGGCATGTGAACAAGTCTTTTCACTCCAGTTGACCTCTAGTCAATGAAATGTGGGGACCTCAGGACAATCCCTGATTCTGCAATCCACACCCCAGAGATATAAGGGCATGCCACTCACCCTCCACATGTCTTCTCAGGACCCTTCCACCTGAACCCTAGGATGTAGTCAGCCTAACTGCGTGCTCTTAACTATCAGATCCACTTCTAGTTCTCTTTATTTACCAAGACTTTTATTCTCCCAAGAGTCATATTTAATCCACATAACTCCACTTTATTTATTTGAAATCCAATTTACCACCCCCTCTCCGCCCCCCCCCCCCCAAAAAATCATCATTTAAAATATTAGACATGGAGCCATGATTCTCAATGTTTGGAGTTAGGGTGACCTGTCAGGGTGATCACTTGATCAACCAGGGCAGCACCTTCTGGTCCTTCTTCACTTTCCAGCTTGGGACATTGATTGGTTGAAGAAGCGAACCCCTACTCCGCAGAGGGTGGAGCTCAGGACCACTGAGAATGGGGTTTCCAGGACTAAAGAGAAGTGTGGCACCTAAAGAAGTAATGCTTTTGATCCTGACACATCCTTTAGAAAGTAAATCATTCTGTAAGTCACCAGGACTACTTATTTTAAAAGAAAAGAGCTAAAACTCACACATGACCTGTTCATGGTTACCCAACAGGCAGAGTACTTAGGCCTCTTCTTGGGGAAGCCAGCTTTTCAGACCCAGCTGACCTAGTCATCTTCAGCTGAGAGCTTCTTCCCCAGTCCCCTCCAATACCTTCTGTAATGTTAGATCACACAGAGGGAGAAAAGCCCCCCCCCAAAAAAAAACAGAAGGTCTTGCAATATATATATAAGAACATGTAATCTAAATTAAGCTCAGGAGTAAATGAGGATTCAAGCACTCTGCCTCCCTGACACACTTGTTCCTCTAAAATATCACCCACCTACTCAAGGGTGAATTGCCATCATCTCTTTTGCAGTTATGACTAACCAGAAGTTTTTCAGCACCCACCTGAGCTGGAGCAGGCATAGATCCCCACTACAATTGGAAACAACTCTGCAGAGAAGTTCTTAAAGCTCTTGGAAGTTTGGCTGCTTGGTTTTAGAAAGAATGTTTCTCCTTGTGATGTCTTTTGCCTAGAGGAGATGTAGCCAGTGATTGAAGCTACTCTCTTATGATTCATCCCAATGATCAAAGGAAGATACTTAATTTAAAATACTTGGAGTATTAATTTCCTATGTACCATAACAAAGTACAAGAGACTGAGTGGTTTACACAAGAATATATTGTCTCACGGTCTGGAGGCTAGAAGTTCAAGATCAAGATGTTGGTTCCTTCTGAGGGCTGTGAGGGAGAATCTGTTCCATGCCTGTCTCCTAGCTGCTGGTAGTTTACAGGTGCTTGATTGGTCCTTGAATTGTAGATGTGTCACCCTGATTTCTGCCTTTATCTTCGTTTCTCCCTCATGTTCCCCTTCTCATAAGGATACCAATCATATTGGATTAGGGCCCACCACAATGACCTTACTTTAAGGTGATTACTTCTGTAAAGACTCTCTCTCCAAATAAGGTCACATTCTAAAATACTGAGAGTTAGGACTTCAACATATGAACTTTGGGGAGACACAATCAACTCATAATACCCAGGGAAGCATAAAGTGAGTCTACCTAGAAAAGGGGCCATAACCTCAAATGCAAGCTGGGACCAGATAGATATTGAACATCAGTGAAGCAGGGGGTTCTAAGATGGTTAACAGGGAGCATTGGGAACTGAACTGAGAGGGATAGTCCACCCTTTATCTATAGTGGCTGTCACTACTCAGCTTCAGCCTTTGTTATTTTGCAGAAATGAAGGACCAGTTTGTCAGATTGTCTGAAGAAAAATCTGAATTTTTTTCAATGAAAATTCCAAAGCTTTTAAACATTGTATAGACCAAGAAGACTGTATTTATGAACTAAATTTAACCCAAGGACAACATCTCAGGCTGGAGCCCCTGCTTTTAATTTCTGACCTGGAAGCCATAGTTTTTTCTATCTACAGTACAATCATAAATTATATATGATACGCTATACATTTTGATGAGATGATGAAACAGAACTATTCTGTGTCTTGTAAATGTGAGAGTGTACATGTTGTATTTTATAACAATTTTGAATTAACATCTTGTAGAATTTAAATTAATTTGAACATATTTATGTGGATTGATCACTAAAGCAATATACCATATTTCCTAAAAAGAACCTGAGAACCCAGCTCTCTCTGTTTTTTAGGAATTTAGTCAGATGGTTTTCAAAATGTTTACAAATTACTCTACTGAAGGATATATTAGGTTGGGTGAAGAAGTCAGTCAAATAGCTATAACTGCTTTCTTTTCCTTAATGCCCTGGCATCAGACAGACTTAAGGTGATTGCTGATAGTTTGAGTCTATAATTAAGGCATAAAAACCAGCATTAAGCACCATGTGGTAGGATCAGATGTAGCAACCTACTTTGAAAAGTTTCAAAATTCTCCTTCTCACTATTTATCATCACCATCACTTAAAAAGCTGTTGTCTTTATGGTGACTAGAGGGTGGTGAATGAGATGGGGAAGGTGGACAAATAATAGCCTCGTCACCCCCATGAAACCTAATATGGTATTCTCTCTTATTTAGAAATTAATAACCTGCTAGAAAGAAAGGGTATTCTAAATTATGTTCCTAAGTAGTTCACACTATGGTCTCTGTAGGCAGAATATAAAATAATATGTACAGAGGATTTTGTGCTGCTTTAAATCATAATACAGTGTTCAAAGGAGAAAATTGAAATTCATTTTTTATGCCTCTAGTACAGGCAATAAAATACAGTAATCCTGACTTCTAACTGCAGCTGGCATTCTGTTTATGGTTTGGGAAAATTGATGCCGAGTCTGACACACCAGAGCCTAGTTTCAAGGTGGCAAATTGTGTCTCCCCTGAAAAATCTAAGGACTACTGCTAAGTGTGGGCCGCCATCTCCCCAGGCTAGGTAATTTCTTCTTCTACAATAGCACTTTCTAAAAATAGGAATAACAATCAAAGGCTCTATGAATTCAATTCAAATTGACTGACTTAGTGTGTGTGCCCTGGGCATATGTCAGTGAACATCACTTGAAAGAATGAAGGGAAGAAAATAGACTCGAGTGAAGTTTTGGAGAAGCTCTCTTGTAGACCTGACCCTTGCAGCCTAGCTCCATCATCATTATCCTTATGCTCCCTCCTCATCATCATCATCATCACCACTTTGGCTGTGGTTTAGCATGGAGTGGCACACAGCTTAAGAGGGACCCAGAGAGAAATGGAAAGAGGGCACTTGGATCTTCTCATCTTAACATCCACAAAGCCTGGAATGCCTCAGATTGATGGGATTTTCTGTGGATTCTGAGACCTCCCATAAAGAAAACTGAAATTAGATACTAGTCACCAAGCTGAGACTAAGCGATGGAACAAGTGAAATCAGAGCAAAATGACTTGGATATAGTGGTTGAATCCTGCAGGATTTGCATAATGCTGAACTCTTCAGGTAGCTCAGCTGCTTTCAGATAATTTGACATCGTCCATTACCTCACTGCATAAATAGAAAATCCTTTTTAAAGCTTTCAGAAGTGCGAGTTGGGTCGAGGCTACAGCACTACCTGTCTGATAGAAAGCTAAGGATGACCACACATTCATTGTTTTTGTGTTTTTGTTTTCTTGCTTGCTTTTTAAATGAAAGATGAGAAAGCTATTCTGATATGATTCGAGTGAAGTATATTGAGAGGAGATGGAATAAAACTTCAAAACCACACATGTAGAGGTTCTGGCATTAAGGCATGAGCTGCGTACTCACCAGACCCACAGCCATTGAACAAGTCTCGGAGCCTTACAGAGATGTCAGTAGCCTCTTCCCCTCTCACCCCAGCCTCCAGCTGTTAAGAAATGCAGTAAAGACGGAGTTCTTAATAACCTATTACCAAGACAGAGTTTTTGAGCCATGACAGTGTGTATGTGCATCCATGTACGTGTGTGTGTGTGTGTGTGTGTGTGTGTGTGTGTGTAGCAGAGGAGTCACAGTTTGCAAGCCCCACACTGGATGTCAAGGAACAAAGCCACATCTTGTCAGGCATTTCCAGTGCTTTATGTTTGTGACTCGCAGCTGCCCCAGCTGCCTGTGCATTTTTCAATGATATAGTAAGTGTGGAGGACAAAAGAGCTGCTTTTTACCCAGCAGGAACAGAATCGATCTCAGTGTTTAAAACTTGCAAAGGTTTCAAAAAAAATGTGGCGATCACTGGGGGATAAGGAGTCTTATTTTGTGTTTTATTTCATAGCTTTTGTTAATAGCTGATTATTCCAGCAGCATTTCAGATTTAGGGCACAGCGGGTGGAAAGGGTACAGCTGTATTCAGCTACAGACTAAGCAGAGAATGGGTGAATCCTCCAGGCTGTTCTATGGCCACATTTTAGGAGGTTCTTCTTAACCTAAAATAGTTCTCTGGCAGTTTTTCTCCTGATCATTATTGGGGTAACCTGCAAAGATTATTCTTATTTCTTATTAATCTTAGCAGATGGCAGAAAGAAGGGCCCTGTGTTTAAAATATCTGGCTAAGTAAAAGAAAAATCAGCCTGTATATATTTGGAGAAGACCACTCAGGATGATGGTCCTTGACATCACATTATCTAAGACTTTACAGCCCTTTGCTGTTAATAAAATACTCTCCCATTAGTACCTCATCTGATAGCTTTCAATATAACCCTGTAAGGTGGCTGTTATTGGGAATCCCATCTTGTAGGTGAGGAAACTGAGCTAATAATCTTACAGATAAGAGGTAAAGAGAAGCACACCTTCCAAATCGAAGACTTTTCTATTGCAAGCAAATGTGCTGAAAAAATGTTTAGTTTGTTTCATTTTTTTGTTGAACAGAATTTCCCTCTCAGGTACCTTTGGTTGCATAGGGATCATGTGGAATGGTTGAGTTTTAGGTCAGTGGCTCAGGCGTGTGTGTACAAATGTACTCAAGGGAGAAATAAGCCATGAAAGGAAGATGAAATCTTCCACCTTGGACTTAATTGGGCTTTTTATTGCGTTTAGTAAAACCGGTTCACAGTAAGTAGGAAGATCTGTAACACTTGACTCTGAGGTCTAGGTCTCAAAATACTCATGGCTGTTGCAATGTGGGAAGCAAGGTAGTCCAGTGCAGTAGTTCCCACAATGTGGTCCCTGGGTCAGTGGCATCGCGTTGCCTGGGGACTCGTTAAAATGTGTGTTTTCAGGGTCCATCCAGACTTTGACTCAGAAATTCTGAGGGTGAGACCAAGAAATCTGCATTTTAACAAGTGTGATTCTGATGTACATTAAAGTTTGAGAAGTGATGGTCTAGTAAAATGAACAATCAAAGACTGAAATGGACCCGAGATTGAAAGCTCTATTTATCATTTACTAGCTGGGTTTCTGTTAAATCTTAGTTTCTACATCTGTAATATGGACCTCCCACCCAAAGTTACCAAGAGCACTAAATGAGTAATTCTCTCAATTGTAATAGATAATGAACACTAGTTCCTCCTTCTCATTGTGAATTTGAATGCTATATCTTGCTGATTAGTCAGAATAGGTAATGCCAGCTGCCTTAATAGGCAAATCCTGAATTCCAATTCCTTAAAAGCAGTCAAGGTTTATTTTTCACTGGAGTAATGCCTAATGTGGGTCATATGGTCTTTATCCAGCATTTAGCCATTACATACTTCTAGGACACATGGCTCCAGCATCTCCATAGCAAGGGAAGGGAGAGTAGAGGAGGCACACGCATCACTTTTGTTCACAATCCATTAACCAGAACAGGGCCTATGACGCTAGTCTAACTGCAGAAAAGGCTGGAAAAAGTAGAGGAGCACTTGGGGTATTTGATGACCACAAAGTCTCAGCCACAGCTGCACCAAGCCAACACTTGTCATGGGTCTTCTTTATTTAATGTTTGTTCTAGTCATGACTCTATATAAAGGGGAAAATCCATCTAAAAAGACTTGATTCAAAGATTTTTCAAAATTTGTGGCATATGTGTGTGTGTGTATATATATGTATGCACACACACACACAGTGGAATATTAGCCTTAAAAAGGAAATCCTGCCATTTTCACCAACATAGATGAAACTGGAGGACATTATGCTAAGTGAAAAATACTAGACACAGAAAGACAAATATCATCTGACCTCACTTATTTGTGGAACCTTAAAAAAAAAAAAGTCAAGCTAATAGTAACAGAGTAGAGGAGTGATTATCACAGGCTGCAGAGCAGAGGAAAAAAGCGAGATATAGATCAAAAGGCATAACTTACATTTATAATATGAATAAGTTCTGGAAACCTAATGTACAGCATGGTGACTATAGTTAATAATGTATTGTATACTTGAAATTCAACGAGAGAATAGATCTCAAGTGTTCTCAAACACACAAATGGTAACTATGGGAGATGATAAATATGTTAATTAGGTTGATAGCAGTAATCATTTTACAATGTATACATATATCATGCTTTATACCTTGAATATATATAATTTTTATTTGTCGAAAATAAGTAAGTTTTAATTTAAAAATGAAAGACTTTTCTCAGTTGGCTGGAGGAAGAAGGAGCCAACTGGCAGTTTCTCTGCAGGGACTGGTGGTTAACCTGAGGGGAGAAGATCATGTGGAGTGCCAGAGGGTTTTTTATTGGGGCCACTGTCAGTATATGCCCATGATCGGCATCAATGAATGAATTCCTCATGAGGTCTGGTTTAGTAAAGCAACTCATAGACATTAAAATAATCCCAATTAGAGAAAAACAAGACCTAAAATAAATATTGCTTCTCTTTAAAGAAAAAAACCGCTAACATACAACTGGGAGATCCCAAAAAAGAATAGCGATAGCAGACCTTGAGCCGAATGAGTTTGTTTTCCATGAATTTATGGTTAACTGGCCAGGGAGATAAGCTACTATGGAAGACCATGGAACCTCAGCTTCAACAAATTGATTCTATTGGAATGTATCAATTAATAATCTGTGTGCACAACCCTATACTAGATGTCACTTAAAAGGTAGCTAGACAATCATCCTTCAAAGAGGAGTAAGACTAGTCAAGGTCTACTCATTGTTCAGTTTGGAAAGACATTCTAATGGCAAGTTCTGTTTGGGAAATGTGTGTCCTTCTGGAGCACATTATTTTATTTGTGTGAATTTCTTGTAGACTACTTCTCTTTCAACTTTTATTTTCTTTAAAATGTTCTCAAAAGCATGTGGGTGGGAGGCTCTGGATAATTTGAACATTGAATAATCTAAACATTTGATTCAGAGTTTATTTTCTCTTAAACCTACACATTGATATGAGTAATTGCAACATGAGTTCTCAGACCACTTTTCTTGCAATATATTTTTTCCCACAATCTTTTGATCCTTTCATAAAGTAAAACAGTCATAAAAATGTGTCATTTCTATCATACTTTTATCTATGAAAGGATCTCTCAAAGCCATTTTTGAACTTACCAGGAAGTAAGGAATAAACTGTCTTCTGAAGCATCCAAGTATCTCAAATTTCTGTTGAAAGGTAATTTTCTTGCATGGAATACTACTTCAAAACCTGTTCTAGTGCTTTCAGAATGGCTTACTCAGAGAATTTTTTTCTTACTATGGGCTTTCTGCCTATATCTCAAGGAGACTGTTTGTGAATTTCTTCACCCACTTCACGATTGCATCTTCTGGATCTGAAAAAGTAATAGAACTAGAGCACTTTAGAGCTCCGATGGACACTCACTATCATTGCCTCTAATACTTTTATTTTTATAGATAAGGAAACTGAGACCAAATGGGATTAAGCTGCTAGCCAAGGTTGTCTGGCTATGCTAGGATGTGAAACCAGGTCCTCTGCCCTCAGCCAATGCTAAAGGTGAATATCCCTTGAAGAAAGGGGAAATATATTCACTTCTCACTGGAAGAACAAGCCAGTTATTACTTAGAAAGCGTAACAAGTCATAAATGTCAGTTGATTTTCTCAAGTCATGTCTGAGAGAAAAACAAAAACTTAAAGCAGAAGTTTTGAATTAAATCTTCTAGAAACATTTTCAGTAATCAAAAGGCCCATGAAAAGGAATCCTTGAATCCTCCCACAGGTCGCTCTTTTCATGGGCACTTTTTCCTCTTTAATCCCACTTAGCTAAGAGAACCTTTAAATTAAATGCCCAAGAGAGATGTTTCCCCATTTTAACAGTTAATAGTTCATCACAACTGAGAAAGTCTCAATAATTTTAAAAACTGAGCAAGTACTTCGGAAGATTCTTTAGCTTGCGCCTCGTGTAGGAGTTGACCTATTCTAGTAATTCTATCATTCAAATTATAAATGAAGCTCTAATAATGTATACTGAAAAAGATTTAGTTTTTCTTCATTTCAGTGGTGATGTTAGCAAAGTAATTTTCATGGTATGTAGTGCTCTTTCTTCCTCACCCACCAAATCTGGCTTCAGGTTTGACCATATGTGATTTTTCTGCAGCTCCTATATAGAGCTTGTACATCATCCTGAATATTTAAATAGCAGAACTGAATTACAACTGAGAAATTTTCAATGCAGTTGTTTTTCATGTGTCCCTGCACATCTTTGTTTACTGGCAAAATACCTCAAATCTCATGCAAAAATGCTAATAAGAGTTATTCATTTTATTTATCTTCATTATGTTCATTTCACTCTTCTTGGTTAAAATGCAAAGATTTTTATAATAGCCACGAAAATTGCATATATGCTAACTAAGTAGTAATTTTTAGACAGGATGTAAACAGGAAAAAATCATCCAAAGATACAAACCCTGGAAAATTGCTTTTCCCTCTGATTCTAAAGGCAGTTCCTTTGAAATATAAGTGAATACGCTTCTATTTTAGGAAGTGTGATCATGAAGATTTTATGTTCTATGTCCATTGAATCACTAAAACAATAGTTCTTCAAAGTGGGCAGCCTTGTTAGTTCCCTTGGGGAAAAATAGGCAGGCAGATAAATAGTGGGTGTCAAGGTAATCAACGTTTTGAAAAGAGTTTTACCTACTGTAAAGCCAACCCTCCTTTGACTGTTATGGTTTTTCTTGTTTTGCTCATCTTCATATTGTAACTTATCAAACTCCCTCTTTAAAAGGCGCTCAAGGTAGATATTTGCATCTTCCTTGTACTAAAATGACACTATTACAGGAGCAAGCCCTCCTCAAAATTTGATTGAACCAATGAATCTGTTACCCTGCATGTTCCACCAGTCTATGTCCCATCCCTCAGCACACCCTCCTTAAGTGACGTGGCACTGCCCTTGTATTCGTGGAAGGAGAGTAGGCGGCTTCTACCTGGAGCCTGCCCTGTCAGTGCTGCAAGTCCTTGGAGCACCTCCCCTGCCCAGCCCAGGCTCTTGCTCCATTTGGTTCTCTGTTGCATTTCCCTCTCTCTTCACAGTCTTTAACCAACAAAGTTGTTTGGGGCTGTAACCTTTGAAATCTGACTCTTACCTCATAGTCAACAAATAGTGCTACCAGGATATGCTCAAGCGTTTCCCATGGAGGAACTGTAAATTCATGTAACTTTGTCCAGGCAAAAATAAAATAAGTCTATTTTTTAAAAAAGCTTATCTATAATGTCAGGTTCAGATGACCTAAGAAACTAGGTATAATTTGTCATGAATTTATATCATGTGTCATGATATCTGTTTACTAATTTGTTAATAATAGGATGCTGAGGTATATGTAAAAATATACAAAACATTTTCTTAAACATTAAGCAGTCCTATAAGAGTTTTCAAACTGCCCGTTTAACAAACAAACTTGATTTAAGGGGATATTCTGATCTTTATGTACGTCACAGTCATCCTCTCATGTTGAGTCATCTCAACTCATGTTGAGTTGATAACAAAGTCACAAGGCCATGGACCCTGTTAGAGGAAATAAATCATCATTGTAAGACCAATTAGTAGATGGGGCAAGAAATCATATTAAGAGAATCATGATCTTAACTGCCGTAAGTGGCGGAACTCACAGCTACAGCCAAACCCCTACAGCTCTAATCAGACTGTAGAGATATCTAATCCTCATGTGACCAAAGCATAAGCAAGGGACAAAAGGAAGCCAGCCACTCTAGAGGCTGAGAACTCAGCATGGAGAGACATGACATCTAAATGTTTTGTTTTTGATGATGCTGAAGGAGAGGAAGTGGATAAGATATTAGGCGTTCCACCCTTTACTGGAACCCACAGTCCATAAGTCAGACTGTACAATGATTAAGGACTTGCATTCGTGTGGTCAGTCACCAGCTTTATTCTTTGTGGCCTTCGGGCAATGCTCAGATTTTGATTTTAATGTGTTGAAGCACCAGCATATTTTATTTTTCTTAGGGTTAAGAATTACACAACATATGACTAAAGAATCACCCCTTTCATTTTTCATTGAAGAACCAAAATAATTCACATTGAGTAAGCTGGGCAGTTTTTATGGTTTGACTCCCAATGATTGATGCTTCAAGATCAATCATGATAATGCTCTATGGCATGGGCTGGCAGTCTATGACCAAATCCAGCCTGCCACCTATCTTTGTGAATAAAGTTTTATTGTAACACAGGCATGTTTATTCATTTATATATTGCCTGTGTCTATTTTCACATTATAGAGGCAGAATAGAGTACATGTGACTGAGACCATATAGTCCATCAAACCTAAAGTATTTGCTATCTGACCCTTTGAAAAAGAAAGAGATGAAACATGTAAAGATCTAGACTGAGGACATTTAGAAAAGGCGCCCTTATTCTTATAATATTGACAGTGGGTTCACGTAGGAAGTGTATAAGCATAAAATAACTCCATTGGAAGGATAAATTATATTTACCTTAACACAAATAGGTTTTTCTTTGTGCTAATTTCTCTAATTATTAAAATGATTCCACACTTACTTTTACGTATTAGTCCAAATCTGAAGCACGTATTGCATTATAAATTGTACTAGGGATAGAGTCCCTTCTTTTAAATTTAATTTATTACCTGAGGAATTAGAAAGCTGTTTCAAGGACAACCAGGTGCCACTGAAAGCAGTGTAGCTCAGCCGTTGGCAAGTGAAAAGGGACTGACTCTAAAGGCAGATGAGAGAGGGAATCCATTTTAGCATAAGATGTATACTTTCTTCAAGAAAAGAAGGCCACAGACTGTACCAACCACGCCTAGCTTGAAAATAAAAATCAACAGGAATGATGAGTCTTCTTGTTTGCCGTTGAAGCTAGATTCTAAGCCCCACAGGAGAAGGTGTGGGCTAGTGAGAGAGACAGCAATGAATAAATATCAAGATACTAACATGTGGCTCCCTAGGCGCAAGACAGGTCTAACCTCAAGACAGGTGATACAGGTGAAACCTAAGTCAAGAGTCACACAGATGTGAGGAGAGATTGTCTCATCACCACACTGGCCGTTTCAGCATTTTCAGAACTACAGATATGTGGGATGTGTATAAAACCATGGTAACAGGAGACAGACAAAACCTCTACACGATATTTACTGCATGAGGAAAAATATATACTTTTTACACAGAGACACACATACATGTCAGGAATGTCCATCTTCTAACTAGAGAAAGGAGATGGCACTGAGAAGAATCTCTGTGCTTTGCTGTGGTTCACCATCTCCAGCCCTTTCCCCGTGTTCTCCAACAGGTGCTGGGCTGGCTGAGAAGGGAGGCCTTCAAGGCTCTGAGTGGCTCTGCTGTGTGTAGGATTCTGCTTTCAGACAAGCTCAGCCACACAATGACCTCTTGTTAAAGACATGTGGGTTGGGATGCTGGCCACGGTCAGGCCCTCTCAGAAAGAGGGGGGGTCACTCCTGACTGAGGGGAATGTTGTATAGTCAGCTGTTTCCCTCAGGATGGAGGTGGGTGTTTATTTTACACCTCAGAAGTTGGTTTTGCTGGTGCTTCCTGTGAGGGATATTATAGTCACAGCCCAGGGCTGCTAATGGATTCTGCCTAAATTTTCCCTGAGCTCTTCCGATTGGGGCATTTCAGCATTTGCTGGTGCGTCTGTGGTCTTTGATTTCTCTCTGGCTTCACATGTCAAAGTGCACATGCAGGAGAGTGAAGGAGTGTGTGTGTGTGTGTGTGTGTGTGTGAGAGAGAGAGAGAGAGAGAGAGAGAGAGAGAGAGAGAGAGAGATGTGTATGATGTGTATCTTTTGTGACAGAATGTGAGAAAATAAAACAAACAAACAAAAAACATAAGGGAGAGAAGAGGACTTGGTCTAAAATTCAACAGGCTGGGAGCTAACAGCCATATGATAGGTTTGTGCTATAAATTCATGGTCCTTTTTAGGAACATGTTTGAGGAAAGATGGTGTCCTCTCGCAAGGCGTCTCCTGATATACTGGGTAGATATTTGCTTCCTATGTAATCAACATAAAGTCCATTTGAAGCATCCATATCACAGTCCATTTTCTATTCTTTTTCCTCTTTCCTTTTCCCATATAAATAGATCCCTATTTGGACAAATAAACACATTTCATTATTAGAACTCTACCTTGCCTGATCCTTTTAGGCAGAAAAAGGTCTGGGGTGGGGGTTTCTTCTAGTTACATCACAAATAAAGAAAAACATTTTGTGAAAGATTAGCAGTCATGGGAAACCACTTAGAGATTAATGAAAATAACTACACTATATCACTCCTTTGGGCTCTAGGGCTATTGGTTTAAAAATGAAGCCTTACATTTAAAATTGTGGCATGATGGATCAGGAGACAGTAGGGAAAATGAGATTTTTAACATAGGAGAACAACAGGAAACTTTACAAATCAATGTGACCAAAACCCCTCTCAACTCATGCATTTAAGACTCTGGGATTTTGTGTTTCCAGGTTTCCAAACAGCATGGGGTCTGAACTTGAGTTGTTTTTTTCTAGAAATAGAAGCTCAGAAAGGCCTTGAGAGGCAGCTGGAAGAAAATAGCTGCAGCCCTGTTGAATAAAGAGGGGAAAGGACACTGGGTATTCCTGCCGGCTGTCTCCCAGCTTCTGCCTCACCTTCGACCCTCTGACCTTTCCTTGGAAAGTGCTAATGGCTCTTGGGTGATAGATTGGCTCTTTGAGAGTAAACATTAAAAAAGCATGAGTTGCACATCTTCTGTAGCTCCTGGAAGAGTCCAGGTGTCACAGTCGGAGCAGGGCAGGAGAGGAAGCATCTTGGGACCCATTTTCTACTTTTCATCCCTTCCTTGCTTTGGAAAGTAATCAAGGGCTGTATATGTTGCTTACTGAGGGGGAAAAAAGTGGCATTGGGGAGGTCTGAAACTATAATATTTTGTGAATGAATGATTGAATGAATAAATTAAATATATCTTCTATGACATTTTTGTGTTGCCTGAGCTGCGCCTGTCAACCTGACCGTGATTGTCCTTGACAGTTGCTCAACAATGAGCCCCAAAGCTTCCTCTCCATTTGAATCACTCTTTGTCATTGCCCCAGAGATCTGTGTTCATCAGAAGCAATATTCTTTAAAGAAGTAAGGACAGTAAGTACAGGGATACCTAGATAAGGCTCAAGCTAACAAAAGATTGTCTGAGTGCCCAAGCAACCCAGCATTTCTGCCTGAGCCTAAATCAGGTCTTTCACTGAGATTCAGACAGCTGTGGGCATGTTTACTGGGCATGGCTTGGGTCCGCCAGAGGTCTGCTTTCTTGTAGGAAGTCAGCTCCATTGACATGGACATCTGTGTCCTCATGCCGGGCAGGTGTCCTTTAGCAGTAAAAGGATAAGATGTCGTCATGTGGCTTTTCCAGCTGTGAAGGCAGGAGACCTCACCAATGGGCCTAATACATACAAGAAAAAATATGCCATCGATAACAGCAAGAATTGTTTTAGGGACATGTTAAAAATCAAATGGGGACTCCCAGAAACAATTGGAACAATTCGTCCAGATTGGAGATTATGTGTTTATGTGACACAGGGAATATTGTGTTAAGTCATCTCAATGTTTTTCTTAACTCATCCTTCTTGGTTAGAGCCCGTTGCCCAGTTTAATCCTGTACCTCTGAAGAGAAATGGCACAAAGATAATCTAATCAGAATGTCATCTGTCACTCTATTGATCACCAGAGTTGATATGTTTAAGTGACTATCAAAGCACATGTTTCCTTCTCCTCTGGTTTTCCTCAGTGTCTCACACCTGAGTAGCTCATCAGAAATGGAAACTTTCCCTACTGTGATCTTCCCATCCATCCAGTTTCCAACAAAAAACAGATTATTTACTCATTATGATAACTTAAAGAAGGTTTATTTACCACAGTACTAATTACAATGATGTGGACAAACTCCAGAATCCTTCTCAACACAGGGCTCCAGAAAGCCTCTGTCAAACAACCAGAATTTGCAAATGAAACGAATCTATTTTTCAGTGTAATTCATGTAGATTATTTAGTTGCATCTTCCATTAGAACCAAGAAAGCAATAGACTGCTCCTCTCTTTTTACATGAAGAAGTTATAGATATGTGAGAGATTCTCAGATGTATCAGGTTAAGAGAAGAGGTAAGTTCTGAATCTGTAACTCCACAAAGTTTTATTATATCATATTTATCTTTTTTATTCCCATGTACCTGGCACCTTATTTGGAAAATGTTCAACAGATATATCTTGATTCAGAATAAGACTAAATTGAAATAAAATAAATGCTGAATAAGTGTTTAACCCATTTTTCTAAATTGTGGCTGTTAACTCCTTCAAGATCTTCTTGTTTCCATAAGATAGAAAATAAACCTCAGTTCTTCCTTCTGTAGATGGGGGCCAACATCTTGCCCACTCCATTGTTCTCTTCATTGCTCAGTAATCTCCCTCACTTCAGTAAAGTTAATAACGACCAAACTTCTTCTAGGATATACAAAATATCTCCAAATCCTCACAAGCTCTCTAAACCTACCTACTTGCCTCTACCCCAGCCTCATCCAGCAATGGAAGCAGCCTCCTCCACCATTTTATACCATCTAAAGGCCTTGTACTCACACTTTAATGTGCACTTGAATCTCTTGGAAATTCCTGTGTGGCCATCTCCTGTGTTAAAACAACACAGACTGCCGGGCTCCACTCCCAGAGTTTCTGATTTGGTCAGTCTGGAGTCCAAGAATTTGCATGGTTAAAGAGTTCCCAGATGATGTGATGCTGCTGGCCCAAGAACCACACCGTCTGAGGCACCAATTTAAAGGAATGCTTCACAGTCCTGAGTGCATGTTCAAATTACCTGGGAGGCTTTAAAAAAAAAAAATAGGTGTCAGTGACCAAGCTCTTCCATAATATACTCTGATTTAATTGGTCAAGGGTGTGGCCAGCCAGTGGTATTTTTAAAGGTAGCACAGGTTATCATGATGTGGTACGTGATTAAGAACACACACTCAGAAACCATGAAAATGGCACAGATGAGAAAAATAAACGAAATGCTACAGAAGGAGGACCAAGGATAAGTGTGAAGTTCAACTGGAGGATGGTTTCTGTTCCCACTAGTCTAGCGAAGTGTGGGACTTAGGGCAGCACTGATGCACTAGTTCTGCCTCAGTCTCAGTCGTTTGTCTTGACCTCTTATCAGACCATATAAAACTTGTTGAAGACTGAGGGACAGTTACTAAAAAATCTTTTGTGTTCCTAGGAAGAATGTTAACTTTTACAATAGAAACCCAGAAGAGTTATGTATTGAAGGATTTAGAAAAAAAGAAATCAAGCAAAGGCTAAATTTTCGTTTTCATGTTTTGGGGAGAGGCTAATGGCAAAAGATAAACCACAATATATATTTGATGGCAGAATTTTGTTATACCATCCATACGCAGTTATTCTTGCTGATATTGTTAGTTCTTATACTTCACTCTGAAGGCCTAGTCTAATGTCTAGTATGTAATGGATGGATGAAGGGGTGAATGGATGGATGGATGCATGCATGGATGGATACATGGGTGTGTGAACAGACAAAAGACTGAAAAATTCATGTAGATTAAGCTAAAGGCGATCAAATCTCTTCGGTCACTTTAAGGTAATAGCATAGTGGTCATTTTCTTAATTTTCACATCCCTTGTCTTTTGATATATTGTTTTAGCATTCGTTTTGATTGATTCTTTAGGTAAAGATGACCTTATTGAAATGAGTATGTTTTTTGATTAACTTCATCAGCTATCTTAATTTCTACTGTAATAACTCAGATAACTCCAAGTGCAGTCATACTAATTGCTAACATTGGGTTTATGTCTACTGATCCTAATAACACCAAAAGTATTCACTATGCAGGCGCTCAGTTTTTGACTGTTGGCTTATTTTTTTAATGAGTTTCATGACCAGCAACACACACACTCCCACTGTTATTCCCAAACTGATTTCAACTCAACACAACCAGCATAACGTCAATGCTTTCCATAGTTATTACCTCACAATACCTGATCTTATAATTTTTTATACCTTATTATAATTATCTTCTCTTATAATACCATGGGCCTCACACTGGGGCTACAACTTCCAGTAAATAAAGCCCAAAACATTTCTTTTTTAAAAAGTAACTTGTTTATCTGAGGTAAGGGACTTTTTTCAAGTTACCAAAAATAATATTTTATGTTTTATACTTATTTTGAAAGGGGACTTTCACATCTCATTCTCATTCAACCCTCTTAACACTTTTGGCAGCAGGCAGTCTAGGTTGTTTTTATAGCCATTTGTCATATGGCAACACTGCGGTACAGAGAGGTAAAGCCATGTACCGTGCCTGAGTGATCTTCTGCTTAATGGTGGAGGCAGTCCAGGAGGCGGGATTCTGGATCCCAATCTCTTTTCCCTGTCTGTGCTCTTCCCTATATGATAGCCAGGCTATTTAATAGCTTGAAGAGAATAATGATAAGGGGGAAAATTAAAAATTATTGACTAAAATTCCTGACAAGAGTCAAGTGCATGGATCAACGATTTTAAGAATGTGTTGCCTAGTTTGCAGAGAGAAGAGGTACATAAACACAGTACTGAGGTATGAAAGCAAAACTGCCCTTCAGCCTTCCCAGAGGAATCTCTCTGGTGGCAGGGACACCTTCATGCAGGCCCAGAATTCTGGTCATACCCAAGGGCACAATTCTGCATTAGAGAATTAATATGTTATTTAATCATCAAAGATCAGTCAAGCCTTTCCTGTGTGCCAGGCACTGTACTAAGTCTAGAAACATAGAGATAAATAAGACATAACTTGTGCCTTTGGGGCATTCTCAGTCTAATTGAGAAGCTCTTCATGTAAGTGGGTATTATCAGTGTAATAGATGAGGCCATGATCAAGGTGAGGGGAAGACAGCAGAGGCAGCCCCTAGTTTTGTGTGGTAGGTATCACCGCTTCCCTAAAAAATGGGTGTGTGACTGGGTTACCTCAAGGTTGAATAAGGGAGTGAAGGTGAACAAAATATGGAGGCCGCACTACAGGGGCAATGTAGGACATGGTAAGGAGGGAGTTTGCACTTTATTCCTTTTTAAAAATTTATTTATTTTTTATTTTTCAACTATATTTGACATTCAATATTATTTTATATTAGTTTCAGTTTTACCACATAGTGGTTAGACATTTATGTAATTTACAAAGTGATCCCCCAATAAGTCTAGTGCTTATCAGGTACCATACATAGTTTTATGATATTATTCACTATATTCTTTGTACCATATATCCCTATGACTGTTTTGTAACTATCAATTTGTACTTCGTAATCCTTTTACCTTTTTCACGTAGTCTCATAATCCAAATCCTATCTGGCAGCCATCATTTTGCTATCTATGAATCTGTTTCTGTTTTGTTTATTTGTTTATTTTATTCTTTAGAAGTGAAATCATGTGGTATTTGTCTTTCTCTGTCTGACTTATTTCAATTAGCATAGTACCCTCTAGGTCCATCCATGTTATCACAAAATAAACTTTATTCATCGTGCAATGTCAAGCCATAGAAGGCTGTTAGCGGAGATGTGAAACAATCTATCCATGGCCTTCCATTCTCCCTCCTCTCTCTTTGCCTCTTCTCAGCACCAAAATTCTTGGAAGTCTGACAGAGACTGGCCATCAGAAGATTCCCTTTGCTCCATTGCCCAGAGATGAAAATCCTGAGGCTTATAGATGAATGCCAGCTCATCCTAGGTCTCACATCTGTGAAGTAGTGACCCATGATAGTCACTGACACGTGTTGTACTGTCCCTGAAGCCACCCTGGGGCTTTCATCATACTTGAAACCTGCTGAGGAGCAGGAACTAAAGACATAGAAAAAGATATGAGACCTCGGAAAACCTTGAGAAGAAAAAGGTTCAAGAAGTTGCTATTAATCAAAGGGATCATATGATAGAGAAAGGTCAAGCAAAATGAGGGCTCTACAGAGGACACTGAACTTGGCAATTAAATTATCCATAACCTTGGCAAGAAATAGTCAGGAGAGCAAGGTGTCTCTACCTTAGCACTATAGTTGCTTTGGACCATATAATTTTTGGGGGGGAGGGGGTGCTGTTCTGTGCATCATAGGATATTTAGCAGCATCGCTGGACTCTAATCCAGTAGATACCAGCAGCACACTCTACAATCATGACAACCAAAAATGTCTCCACATGTTGCCAGATGTACCAGGAGGTGGGGTGTGACAAAAGCCAAAAGCATTCCAGGTTGAGAATCGGTGCAATAGAGTAGTGTGGACAGAGCTGAATATGATGGGTTTTTCGAAAGGTCTGGCAGCCAAGGGTAGGCGAGAACTGGGGATTTCCAGTGGGGAGGAAGTGGGGTTAAGAGGATAGTGGTGGTGGTGTTCGGTTATGTCTTATTTCTAACGAAGAAAACATTTGTTTGCCTTAAGGAAAGAACTGGAAGAGAGGGAAAGGTTAAAGACAATGAATAGTAATGAGACTGCATTCATTTAATTACTTCACAACCATTACATATCTCCAGTTACCAGACTCTGTGCCAGGCACTGCGGAGTCCATGGTGAGCAAACAAGAGGTTCCTTGCTCAAAAACTATTGAAAATTTCAAAATGACAGCAGAGCATTAAACCCTAAGACACAGTCCCCTTCTAGGCAGGGGTCCCTATGCAACTGCCCAGGTCACAAGCCCATGAATTGGCCCTGGTGGTGAATGGGGCAGACGTGGCCCTCCCTCGAAGAGCTTCAATCCTGGGGACAAGAAAGACAATAATAGGAGGTATAACAAACACCAGGATACAGGGGATGCAGGACTATGGTCACATGCCGTAGAGCCACCTTAAACAAAAGGTTAGTGAACAGAGAAAGTGATATTTAAGGTATAAGCTATGATAGGGGTTGTCATGAGTTAGCCAGACAAAGAGGAAGGGAAAGAATAGTTAGATATAAGGAAAAGCATGTAAGTGTGGAAGGAACTAAGAAGAGATCCTTATGTCTAAAGGACAGAATGGAGGAGATTCTTGGCAAGCAGCTGGATCATAAAGAATCTGATAGGCCATTGGATGCGTTGACTCCCTCCTGCAGGCACTGGGAAGGCATGCACGGTTTTCAAGCAGGGAATGTGTGTGTTGTGGTTAGATTTGACCCTTATAAAGACCATTCTGTCTGGGGTGGAGGAGGACTGGAGTGAGACAGGCTGGCAGCAACCAGGGGAGATACTGGTGGCCTGCTTTCCTGGGGATGGTGGTTGGATAGAAATAGTCTGGACTTGGTGGTTGATTGGCTATCAAGGGGAAAGAACAGAGATGATGATTCCCAGCTTTCTGATTTAGGCAGCAGCTCATTGGGGGTCCAAACTATCTAGACAGGAGGGAAAGAAGATGGATTCATTCATTTGGGACCCTTTAAGTCCGACAGCCCATAGGAGTATAAGGCGGCCATTGGAAAGATGGTCTGGAACTCAAAAATATGACTGGAGGTACAGATTTTGGAATCATCAGCATCTAGATGTTAACTGAAGTTATGCTTATTGATGAGATCACCCAGGGAGCATGTGTGGCATCAGAACTGGTAGGATCTGGGTTAAATAATTACTAAATGAGTGCCTTTTATATTCTCCATGGTCTTCTAAAATTTGGTGATATAGTGATGACCAAGGACAACAGAAATGCCCCAGCCCAGAACCTGTCATGGAACTGACAACTTCTCAGGAAAGATTCTGAAGGAGGGGGCGGGGGAGAATTCAGCGCTCCACACCCCCACCCCCACCCCCATGCCCGTCTCCACTTGTGTTTCCTATCTGGGGCATTTGTTGGGAACCCCTGCCTCCTCCTGCCTTAGGAGAGAAGACCTTGTATTCTATAATTCTCCATGAGTACCTTTGCATTTCTCTTTCCATCTGTCTAAAAAAACATTACTGCCCTCTGGGGCTGAGATGCAGAAAATCTAAGTTAATTCTGCTTTTCTTTTTCCTAAAATGCAGGTACAGCTTCAGAGATCTAAACTTTAAAATCAGGGCCCTCAAAACAATAAGCAGTTGTAAATACTAATGAAAGCTGTGACCTTGTTCTAAAGCCTGTAGAAGGCTCATTAACGCTGTGCAGCGGAATAAATCTTTGTCGGCCTCCTCCAGTCAGACCAGCAAAACCTGCAAGGGTTTTGTCACTTCTCTGGGGAGAGGCCATCATGCACAAAGACAACACTCCTCTGCTCTGCATATATTTAAAGCATCTCACCACTACATTCCCTAGCATTCTCCTTTTCCCAAGGATAAACTAAATTGCTATTTGTTTGGGGATTGTTTGTTGCACAAAAAAAAAAAAAAAAAGAGTTTGTTTGCTTGTTTATGGTCATCGGTCTAGATGAGTTCAGCCTATTAAAAAGCAAGATCCATTCTCAAATGTTGAAAGAAAATAGAAGCCTCATATATGGCGATTGATGGCATGTTGCATTTAAATGGAAACTGTGATTTTTTCAGTTCACAGTAAATGGAAATCATTTAGCTGTGGTCCATGGTAAAGAAGAAATCATTTGAACCATGGAAACAATTTTGCTGCTCAGAGATGTCTTATAAACCAGGGTCATATATGTAATAATAGCAAAGCTATTTAAATAGATCACTTGAAAGTACATTTAATGTTTACTTTTGGATAATTCATTCTATATTAATGTTTAACTTCCAATACGGTTTCCCTTGCTACCTTGCATATAAATGGTCATGTCTAAATATATGATCAGAAAGAAAAATTTTTTAATTTAATGCTAAGCTAATTCAGACACAGTTACTTAAATCTATTAGCAAGGTGGGGATAAGAGACACAATACATTATAAAGGCATCTCTACTTTTACTCTTGGAGTTGTCAGCTCCTCAGAATTATAAAGTTGACCACTTTGTTAATACAGTAATTATGCCCTTTTATTTAGCTTTTTCTATGAACCAATACTTCTGCACAAGGGAGATTTTAATAGAAACCAAGAAGAGGCTGCTTCGCTTGGTGAAGATGCCAGGCTGCCCTGGGTGTTTCTGTAAGATTCTGATCATTGGAATTCTGAAGCTAGAGCTTTTTCCCTCTGGTTTGTGAATTTGGCTCTGTTCAAAGACATCCCCATCAAGAAAAGATTATAGTTTAAACTGATTTAAGTCATGTTTATTATAGCCCAACTTGAAAGAGTAAGTAAAAGCCATCAATTGGGAACTCCCTTATTAAATGCAATACCCAGACATACAAACCTACATATGACACCCTGTATCTTGCTTCCTCCTGTCATAGTAAAGGGCTGTCCCCTCCTCCATGTGAAAGGTAAGGCCTTCTCCATCCCTTGGATCCCAACCCCACCTGTCCTGTCCGGACTACTACACTATCAGTTGAGCCTTCTCCCTCCTTATATATTTAGCTTTTCGCCTCCACCAACCACCATGTACTCTCGATCCTTTCTATCAGTCCTCTTCAATTAAAAAATATAAAGCTCACCAGAGCCTCCTTCAACTCCAGCTCTCTCATCCCCTTCAAAGCCAGGCTTCGTGGGAGAGTCCTGCACACTTGTTATGTCACTTTTCTCACCTCTGTTCTCAACCCACTCCAGCCTGGCCTCTGTCCCCAGCACTCCCTGTAAGAGCTCTAGGTAGGTGAGGTTGATAATAAGCCACGTGATGCTAAACCCAATGGACATTCTTTCAGGCCTCATCTCACCTTTCGGCAGCTCTTAGCACTTTTTGCTGATTATGCTCATCTTCTTACTTTGCTTCCATGATGTGACCTTCTAGTTTTTACCCTGCCTCCTTGCACTGTCCCTCCTCTAACTAATCGGTGGTCGGGTTCCTCTTCCTCACTATGAGCATTAAATATTGGAATTCTAATAAGTCTCCATGCTAAGCCCCCTCCTCTCATTCCATACTCTCTCTTCACTTGTGACTTCAAATATTATCTCTATTGCAGACCAGTCACAGATTTCTATCATTGGCCTAGACTTCTCTCCATCTGAGCTCAATGCATCCAACTGCACACTCGACATCTGTACTGGGATGTTGCAAAAGCATCCATTTCAACAGATCCAAATTCAAACTCATGGTTCCCTTCTGTCTTTCCCCTGTCCTCCCCCCAAATTCCCTGGGTCCCTTTGAGTATTCCCATCTCAGTGAATGGCATTACCATTTGCCCAGTTGTATAAGTTATGAAACCTAAAAGATATCTGTATACCTCTTCCTTCCTTCTCTGTCCCTATCAGGTCCATCAACTTGGTTTTCTAGGACCTTGCATGTCTATCACCATACCCTAGTCCAAAAGCATCCACCATCCTCTACCAGCTGTGCAATAGCCTTCTAAGTCTTCTACTCAAACTGACTCCCCCCTAGACCCTTCAATCTGTACAATAATCTACATGATCTCTTGTAAATCTAAAAGGTCCATTTGCTCATCTCCTCATTCACCTTAAAATTTAAACTCTTCAGTGGCTTCACATTGCTCCTTGAAAAAAAAATCAAAATCCTGAACACAGCCTACATGGGCCACATGGCCTGGCCCTGCCTCGTTTCCCAACATTCTTCTTCCCCTTGCTCTTTCCACTCCAGCAACCTGGCTCCCTCCATTCTTCAGATCTGGGCACAGTATCAGTTCCTCCGTGAAGCTTTTCCTAATGACCTAATTTGGTAGTATCCCAGTAACACTGCCCCAGGTGCCTACTGAAGTTACATTTTATACTTAGTTCTACTGTGACTATGTATGATGGATGACTGCCGCCCCCAACCCCTTCCAGTCTTTAAGTTCCAGAAGGGCAGGACCTTCATCTATTTTTGCTCATCACTGTACCTCAGTGACTAGCACAGAACCTGGCCCAGAGCTGGCATTCACATAATTTGTGGAATGAAAGAATGAATTTACATTTAAATATGGTTGCGTATATAGCATTTGCTTTTAAAAACAGTTTTTGACGGAGGGTTTTTGACGGAAAGATCCCAGGGATAGAATCGAGACAGTACCTCAACAAAAACTATCTCCTTCATGATTTTTCCAAACACCAGGTCACACTTCCACATATGTGCTAATGTGACTGACCCTCCAGGTAACCAAGCTGAGAAGCTACCAGAATATGTCATGCCTTCTAAACTTCCATGAGACTCTAAATTATGTCCAACTTGCTTACCATTTTGAAGACATTTTATTAGAGTCTAGTTCTTGAAAACTGTTGACCTAATTTTAACATGCAAATTTTAATTACTATCATGCCCCCTCTAAGCTGTGAGCTTAAGAATTGTCGGTGCTCAGTCTTCAATGGAGTTCTTAGTAGATCAGTGAACAAAAAAAGGAAAACAAAAGTTAGGATTCTTATGTCTTGGTAATCTCATCCAGGTACTCAAGCTCAGAAACTTACAGGGGCCAAGAATGATTGGAAAGGAAGAAAGCAAGAGAGGTGACACTGTGCTCACATGTATTATCTGAGTGAATGCTGGGGACAAGGCTAACATGAATGCACACACCCTATCTAAAGGCACTCAGGTGGGAAAAATCGCAGCGCCTGAGCATGCCGGGAAGAACCTGTAGAGTCAAATCCAGCCCAGCAGACATCAGTTTGTAACTGCTGACTAGTGTGGTATTATGGTTGTGGTAGACAAAATATCAACCACCAAAAGACACCCATTTTCTAATCCCCAAACCTGTGAACATGTAACCTTTCATGGTAAAAGGGATTTTGCAGCCGTGATGAAGTTAAGGATTTTGAGATAAGGCTATTATTCTGGATTGTCTGTGTGGGTGCAATGTAATCACAGAGTCCTTATAAGAGAAGGCAGGAGGGTCAGAGTCAGAGAGATTGGGAGGCGTTACACTGCCAGAAGAGGCACAGGGAATGCAGGCAGCCTCTGCAAGGCAAGGAAACAGATTATCCCCTTCTTCCAGAAGGAACACACTCCTATTAACATCTTGTTTTTAGCCCAATGAAATGCATTTTGGGCTTCAGACCACCAGAACTGTAAGATAATACGTTTGTGTTATTTAAAGCCACTAAATGTGTGCTAATTTGTTACAGCAGCAATAGGAAGCTAATATACTGGTTCAGAGTATTCAGGCTATAGAGACAGAATGTTCACCTAAGGTTAAGTCCTGGCTCTGTCGTGTGCTAGCTGTGTGACCTGGTGCAAGGTATGCAACTTTCTGTGCCTCAGTTTTCCCATTTGTACATGGAAATGATGATAGTACATATACCTCGAAGGGCTTCTATGACAATTAAGTGAATTTTAACTAATACAGTTCTTATAACCATGCCTGCACATTACAGACATTAAATCAGCATTAGTTTATTAAAATGCTATTAATTTTTTGCAGAAAAAAGCACATAGGCCCAGCAGAGTCCAATTTTTTGTCCGTGGAAAGTATGTTCAGAGCAGAGCCAGAACTAGAACCCAAACCCCCTAACTCTTGAGTTGTTTTGTGCTGTGTCATTGCAATGCCACAATATCATTTTCTTACCAAATCTCATTTTTTAAATTCAAAATAGTTAATTATAGCACATTCTCCTCGAGAGAGCTTAACCACATTTTATATTTATGATTAGCCTTGAGGTTCTCAGACCCTTTCAAGAGAAATGAAACATAAATAAAGGGCCTCATTTGAAATCACATGTGTTTGACTAAAAGGATGCCTGATTAATAATAGAATTTTCTCTGATTATAGTTGAGTCACTCATTGTTTTGTCCTCTCCAAACATGACCCATAAGAAAAACAAAAATAAAAAGCCAGCACAGATCCAGGATGGCCTGCTTGGCACAAGCCAACGGGCAAATATTCTGCAGACACTTTTAAGCCAAAAGTTGCCAAAACACTGACCCAACTTCCAAGATGCAAGCTCTACCTTGAATCTGGAGGGCTTGTTCAAAACACACTGCCCCCAAAACTGTTGCTTCGTTTAATGGCTGGGTTTTACCAAATGATCCCATCAAGGTAGCTGTGCATCCTCATAAGAGGAACAAGTATTCTTGAGGAACATAAATTGGAAGGTGAGGGAGAGCCTCTAAGAAGCTCATTCTAAGTAGAGTCAGTGGCTGCATTCCAGACCTATGATACCAGTGTGCTCAGTTGTATGATCTCAAGTTTCCTGCTGCAGTTTCAGAATGCTAGTTCTGAAAGGACTTCAAGACTGCTGAGTCCAAATTTAGAACCTCTGATATTGTGAATTTCCAAATACACAGCTGGCCCCCATCAATAGGGATTAATAATGCTTTTAAGGGATCTTTCCAAGGGGGGAAAAATGAATAGTGAATGCGAGAATGTTCTTATAAACTTAAAACACTTTGGAATACAATTTCCAGCAGTTTCCAGGGTGCTATAGATTTAGGCATCTGACCAAAAATCTTTTCTGGCCTTTAAGCCCATTCCTAGCTGTCTACAGCATACGTGGTGATGATATTGGGGCATTACGGAATTGCTTTTCTGGCACAGCACGGTAAAGAACTACAAGTGACAGTAAGCATTGAATTTAAAATGTTTACACTTGGCGACTGCATGGACTTCATATTTTCACTCTAGGTCTCTCTTCAGATTCCATGATATAAATATGTTGCCAACTATACACCATGAGATAAATATTAGCAACTATGCAGTTGCTAATATTTGCGGAGGGACTAGAACCTCTACTACAAGGAGAACTTTCTACCCCGGAGGTCCCAGTGGAGGACTTCAAGAAGCCTCAAACTCCTTCCGTAATTTGCTCATCTCACATATACCTCATCCCAATGGGTGAAGCAGAATGCGGAATAATTGCAGGGTTGTGAAATAATTTACAAGAGCTTCAAAAATACAAATTCCTCTCTGAACGCTGAGGCCCACCATGTTTGCGTTGACCATTCCGGAAACTTTATACTGGTATCGGAGCATGTAGCTCTCCTCTTTGGTGCCCTTCCCATTCTCTGGTGACTTCTGTCACTACATGGTGCCTGCTCATTGTCAGTCCCCACCCGCTGCTGTTGCATCATAGCAAGTTCGTGCCCTTGCTGTGTTTCACTTGTTATGACACTCCTGGATAACAGGAGTGTCACTTCTGTTCCCGTTCATTTGTCATTCCATGCCTAATAAGACTGGGTGGGGACAAGAAGAAGAACAGCTATTGTTCTTTGCAGATGAGACAGCCTCTCTCACATCTCCCCAGGGCCATGGGACTCTATATTCTAACTGAGTCTGCACAAACATGGCGAGAAGCAAGCTCTAACCTCAGGATTGGGGAAGAAAGGCAGAGGCCAAGGTCTCAAAGTTAGGAGGCCACAAGGAAAGAAAGGGACTTCTGTGAAGAGTCCACTTGCCCGCAGGCACCGGAGGAACAGGGGGGGAGGGGCATGAAGGGAGGAAGGAGGAGGGTCAGTTCTGCGTGACATGACGTATGGCGCCTTTCCAGGGGTTGAAATTGAGGAACTGAGGAGGCGTTGGTGGTGAAAGTCAGTCCTTCGGAGCCCAGGATGGAACAACAGCTCCAGCCACCGGCTCTGTCTCATGCATCTACAAGGGCTGGGGAGATTAATGACCCAAGGAGGATATGATATGGTCCAAAAACTTTTCCTGGATTTTTTCCGTAGGCGGCTGAGCCAGAGGCCGACTGCAGAGGAGTTGGAGCAGAGGAACATTTTGAAACGTAAGTGACTAAGCCCGTGGCAATTCCTGATGTGTGGCAGTGGCTTTAGTTATAATTTAATCATAGGCCACAAGATTCGTCCCTTGTGTGTGGAAATGACTGAGAATACCTCTGGTGACTGAGGCTCCGTGGTATGTGTTGGAACATCCAAGACAACCTCCCTACAGAGAGGGCAAATTCGAATCCACTTGGCTCATTAGAAGCTCACAGTGTGCTGCAGCTACCTTCCCTTCATGGGCTATAAAGTCAGGAAGAAGCTGAAATTTCATTATGTGAGAACTTACTAAATGTTTTTAAAGGAATTTAAATCAAAATTGGCTTAAAAATTACAGATACGTTGATGGTTAAAATAAGGCAAAGAGCCACTTGAAACCTGGGACTAGAAAATGTGACTTTCCATTGCAGCTGGCTGCTGTTGATCAAATCCTCCCCCCCCCCTCTTTCTCTGAACACTAAATTTAAAGTCTAAGAAAGCATTTCCAAGGGGAAATGCTTCGTGTGCATCTCTCAGGACCCCCTGAGCTGGCCGGTGGTGTGCCTGCCTCATGCTCTCATACAAGGAACACTGGCTGTCACTGTGGTTGTGAACAGAAAATATGCATGAGTCCCTTGTTTTAGTACTCAGAGATATTTGAATGTATACAGAAAATCCACTTGGTGCTTAATATATAGATTATATCATATATATTATAATTATATATATTATAAAAGAAATCAAGCATCTCATGAATACCATTGTGCCTTAGTTTGGTGGGAAATATTGAATTATCAAAAAGTAAAACTCTGCTAACATTCTGCTTGGTCATTACTATCACTCTCACTGACACTTTCCTCAAGGGGGTTGACAAATAATATTTAATTCACAACCTTTTCTTCCCACAAGCACATTCCCTTCTAACCTCGCAGAAAAAAGAAATATACTCTATGCAGAATTTCATAGAAATGCTATTTTATGTTTGTGCTCACAGGCCCGTGCGCACGCGCGCACACACACACACACACACACACACACACGCACGCGCACACACACACGCACACATACGCACGCTGCAATCATGTGAAACCTCAGTTTGCGTGGGTGGTTATTTCCGCTTAGGCCAAACTAAAACGCTCTTGATTTTACTTTTCTACCCCTCCTCACTGTGATCTTCTGACCTTGTCAGCATGGAATAGTTTACTGAGGGTGAGCTGTTGAATCTCCCCTGGGAAGCCTGTCGTGGGAGGTGTGTGGGTGGGCAGTCCCGCCTCAGCAGCCACCTGCGTGACGTTTGCCTTCACCTACACGCTCCCTCCCTGAGCCAGGCCGGACACCACTTCCCCACCTCCCATGGGGTATTCTTTTCAGGGTTGGCCTTCCTCAGTCTTGAGTACACCTCACATATTTCCTAGGTCTCTAGGAATTTATGTGCTTTTTTTTTTTTTTAACTGAGGGGTGCCATTAGAGCTTCTAAGCTTAATATGCTGTCAAACAGAATTAGAACCTTTTCAGATTTCCATGGTCGAGGAAGCACTTGGCCTGTGTCGTGTTTCTTTTTCTGCCCCAACCTGATACCTGATCTATTATGCACTCTCCATTGTTAGAGAAAAAGAAAAACAGGAAGGTTTCCATTTATTCCTAAAATCACAAATCAGGCAAATGTGCTTCCTTCTCCCTCTGCCGCTTCACCCATACACACAGGCCTAACACACGGATCTGTTGTCTTCTGAACAAATTGCTGTAAATTGAGTCACGGGACCAGACTGTACTTGAAGCCTCTTACCTGACTCCTAAACTGAAAGAAGCTAAAAACTTCTACAGGATTGTTCGGGTTTCAGAAAATAGTGCTTCTGTCAGCAAAGGCGAGGGTTTTAGAAAGAGGATGTGTCAAATCCTCGGCTCACCTCGTGCTTGCTGAGGACACCAGCTCCCCCTTCCTGCTTACCCACATCCCTGGGAGATTGCGGGCTGGCTTTTTGTGTTGAGTTTTTATTGCCATCCAGAAAGATACTCAAATTGTAGAGACAGTTACTTATGTCAAGTAAGCCCAAGGGGCTTAGATTCAGGGGACCAAAGCAGTTTAAAAGATTGTTCCCTTGTTCCCTTCTATTCTATTTCCTCTTCCTTCTTGTCCTGTTCAAATAGCTACAAATTAAAGAACTACTTGACCAAATTCAAACAGCTTGATCATTTCAGACCTTTTTGGAAATGAACTAATTGTCCCTGACTGGTTCTTATTTTACCCCTGCATTCGGGGACTTTGTTTTCCTAAATATGTTTTTCTTTCTTTTTTTTTTCTGTCCATTGATTCTGATTATGAAATGAGAAATTTTCAGTGGACTAAGAAAACACCCTCAAAAAAATTATTCTAAAACTTATTTTTTGAGCTTTAGCTCATTTGAGGAATTGTCTCCCTGAGGTGCTAGAAAAGGTACACAGAGGCATCAGGACCCTGTAGTGAAGCCTAAGTCTGGGCCTGACTTCCAGCCCCACCCTGCCTAGCCCTGCAGGCCAATGCTTGCTCTGTTCAGCAGCCAATGAGGCACTATGCTCATCTGAGCACATAATAAGCACACTCTGTTGGTGGCAGCAAATGATGACATCATGGGCTTTTCCTGGCCTCTCTTCCCAGTTGCCTGATGAGGTTGCCTTGGTACTCTTGGCCTGAGAAAACCTGACCCTGGGTTTGTAAATGGCTTTGGTATAAAGGTATAGATTCCATAGGTGGTCTTGGAGGCCCACCCCTAAGAGGGACCTCAGAAACATACATAGGAGCTGACAGTTCATGATCTGTCACAGAATGCTGACATTCATGACTTGGAAAAGGACCTGCAGAGTGAGAAAGCCCTAACTAGATTCTGAAGCCAGTTACCAGTAATAAGGAGGAGGGTCAGCCCCAAGCAAAATGTGACAAGGGGGAAGAAGCAATGTCTTCTAGTGAGAAGCAAAAAAAAAAAAGCTGGACCATTTGTCTAACTAATTAGCCGTGTAGTGTATGACTAGCCACTTAACTCCCCTGGACTTTCACATCCTCATTTACAAACTAGGAGTAGTAGGCTCATTGTTCTTTCTAATTCTGTGAGTTTGTACATGTCAATTGAGTGCCTCAAACTGCCTCCTGAACACCCACCATCCAAACTAGACCTTTCCTTCCCTCTCTCCCACCTGCATGCACTGTCTGGGGAATCTTCCTTCTTCTGAGTCTTGCTGTCTGCCTCCCAACTTATCTCTGACAGATTAGTTCATATTAAGATGTTAATGGAGGCTGACTAGTTTAATGGGTTTTTATCCCAATGAAACTGGCATTTTTAAAGGGTGCTCTGAGAGGGTGAGATGAGATCTTTAAATCCAAAGGAAGGAACTCCACTGTGGGTGGTTTGGGGGCACTGTGGGGCAAGCTGCAGCAGGGACCTCTGGTGATCTCAGCCCATGGCAGGCCGTGGGCATTTCTGGTACTGCCCTCATGCAAGATCCTGATCCCCACAGCCAACCAAATCATGCCACTGGGGGTTTCACTCATGGGCCTGAATTCTGCTCGAAACTGCCATCGTTTCTTCAAGTGGGAGGTGTTTGACACCTTTGGTGTGAGTTGGCTGTGGTTGTGGTTGCTGCTGTCAGGGCTGACAAGGAGGAGCAGGGTGGGACCTATGCACAGGGACTTATTTCTCTCTTTTAAAAATTGCTCCTATATTGAGACAACTGAATTGCCGGTATGCACTGATATGATATGTTAATTAAGTGATTGAAACATAATTTAACATCAGTGATTTCAAAATGAGAGAACAAGTGCCTGGGGCATTCTTAATGTGTCCTGTGCCAAAATCTGCTTGAAGCAGATGCCTTTCACTAATGCCATTCTCTATTCAAGCAGTGAAAATCAGAGACCTTCAACACAGGTTGACTTTCAAGGTTTTCTTCAAGCTAGAAAATATTATGCTTATAACCATGCTTCCATTGAAGGCCCATAAGGAAATTGGTGTGCCAAAGGTCATTCAGTTAGCTTGAAAGGAGAAATAAACCCACATTTTCTGTCCTCCAATCTCTGTTCCCTTCCCCAGACCCTCTTATCTAGGGCTCTATAATCATCTGATGAGTATGTTACCCCACATATTAAGCTGAGAACATCCTAAGAGTCTAAATGCAGACCATTATATCCCACACTCTGGCCTCACACTTGCTCTGTGGACTGCTTGGAAGAGTCAAAGAATTGATGGAATCAGGGTTTGCAAAAGGTGAGCATTTTGAGATTCCTCTTCCTACGGCCAGCCTTGAATTTGGTATTAGCAGTACCTCGGTTTGTTTCAGCACAGATGGCAGGCACCTCCACGGGACCGGTCTTCTGTTCTACTCCCACAGCGCAAAGGACCCGAGGGCCACATCACAGTGAGCCCCTCTGCAGTTACTATGAGGCTTGAGGCAGAGTTGAGTGAGGCCCAAGTCTTGTCCAAAGAAGGGAGCCTCACCTCTCTCCAAATGCCCAAGTCACTGCTGGCAGCACGTCCACTCTTTTAGGATCTCCCTCTTTCTTTTCTTGTAAGCCACACTTCTCAACCCAGCATTTTTCCAGGAGACTCGAAACCCCGTGTGACATAAAAAAAAAAAAAAAATACAAAGGTCAACCTGCTCACCACCAATTTGAAACAATGCAGGCAGATTGGAATGCGTCTCCACAGGCAGAAGCGTAGGTGAAGTAGGGGACAGAAGCTCTGCCTTCCCCCTTTCAGACTTTAAGGTAGTTGGCCTGGAACCTCGAAGGTTCAGAGGATGCACCTGTGTGTGTCACTGCTCACAAAATCAAAATTATCTTAAATGTTTCTTTCAGCTCGGAATGAACAAGAGGAACAAGAGGAGAAAAGAGAGATCAAGAGGAGGCTAACTCGAAAGGTGAGAAGGCTTTATATTTTCAATACCAGTGAATACTGTATTTTTAAAAATGTACTATGACCCATTGAGCAATTGGAAATTCATTGTCAAAATCAGTAGTTCAAATATAACACAGTTATTTGCTATAATTTTCCTTGCCTCCTCCTGATACTATTCCTTACCTGTTAACTAAGAACTACTTGACTTTATTATGCTAAATTCAATTTGGAATACTGAATTAGAAAAATGCCAAAAGTATTGAGAAATTTTTTGAAGATGTTTGAAAAGCACTTAGATAAAATCCATAGAGCTAGAATATTTATGTCTTTAATTGCCAACATAGATGGCTTAGCAATGCAATGTAGACACAAATGAATTTAATTCTACTCTTATTTGAAGCTATTCTTGGATGATGTTGACAAATTTAATTAATTGATGATATACAAGATATAATACTATAGTCTATATTCTAGAGTGTTTTTAATCAACCTCCTACAGTGACCATCTTGAGAGAGTCTCAAATCTTAGAGATGGTTAAGAGACCCATTAAAATTAATTTTTGCAAGGCTTATTAATGGATTTTTCTTCCTAGAAATATTATGCAAAGGAAGAAATTCAGAAATCCTAAAATATCAGAGCAATTATTAAGGAGATGACTTATGTTTCTCAGCACTCTCTCTCCTTCATAGTATCTGAAACATCTGGTGATGAGACAAATGCCATCCAGTTAAAAAGAGTAGGAGAAACAAGTGCCTGAAAGGCCATTGACAAGGCCACTGACCCCCTGGTGATGACTAGAACAACAGCTAAGTGACCTCACTTAATTCAGGTGCTCTCATCACAGCCTAAATCTGATGCTTTACACCCTTAGACCACCCTGTCTTTAGATTGGGGGCACCCTTTGTCCTGAGACTGAATAGTCAGGGGGATGGGGGGAGATGCATTAGAGTGACCATGAAATGACTACAGTATCAAAAAGAGGCTCATTTCTGACACAGAAATGTCTAGACATTCAGAAAATTCTTAAATCCAATTTTCATAACATTCATTGGATTTGATTGCTGGGACCCGAAAACCTTCCTAAACTTTAGGGTTTCTTGCTAAAACTAGTGTTAGGAAAATAGTTAAACATTCATCAAATTCTTATCTCTTTAAAAAGAATATACAATTTTGTAGAGAAAAATGACTAACTGCATAATTTGGTAGGGGAGCAAAAGAAGAGGGTTCCCTCCCACCCTCCTCCCCTGGGGTGGATAATGCTAGGGACAGTACCTCAAATAGCCCAAAGTTTATACAGGTCTCCAGAACACAATATATGCATCTTCCTCCTCCTAGTTTCCATTCCTTCCTCCTCCCAGAAGTACTGCCTTGCACTTTCACCATTTCTCTCCCCAGGGACTGGATTGGGGAATTAGAAATAATGAGCTTGAGTGAAGGGATTACTGTTTATAAGGGAGAGACTGGAAGGAGTTTTCATATCTCTTTTTGTCAACAGAGATGTGAGCCTGCCAACAGGTAGGGAGTCCATACCCCTCCTTGGCTCTGGGCCAGTTCTTTCCTTTTGGGGACTTTATCACACCAAGACCAGATGCCAGTGATGGTGGCTGCTTTTCATTTACTTATGCTCAGCCTGAGAATTTCCTCAATACAGTTCTATTTAATTTTAATGTACTAGTAAGAAAAATGAAACACAGTAGATGATGCTTAGAGCAACAGACCTATCATTCTCTTCAGCCAAATTGAGAGTAACGTAAAACTTGTGTTTTGTCTTTTAATAAATGCCTCTCTCTCCCTTCCAAAAAAAAAAAAAAAATACTAGTTAGCTAAATGGATAGATGAATGAGAAGGAGGGAGACAGAAAGAAAATGCACTTAGGTTAAGGTTGTATTAATAGTAGAATTTGGGTCTCAATTATTTACTCTTTTGTTGAGTATTTGATTGCAAATGATATTGCTGCCACCGATTGAAACATAATGCTACCAATCCCTGTACCTACCTCTTCTTCCAATCTACCAAACCCAGAAAACCAATTTTGGCCATAAAGGTCATTTCCTCAGTATCTGAGAAAGAACCTTGTGTTCACATGCCCCAATGGCTACAACCAGCCATGAACTAAAGGTGCATCTCCTAAACCCTACGTGGCCAGGAGCACGAGCCCATGCTCACATGGAGAGTCCCAGCAGCCATTGGTTAGTCAGTCCACACACCACCTGAGCTTCTCCAAGCAGAAGAAGTCGGTTTCCTCCTCACTCCCTCCCTCAGCACTTGTATTCGGTGCCTTACAGACTTGGAAAGCTTGTGTCAAAAGTTCCCATGGGATTCAGGCATGAAAAATAGTCCCTGACCTTCAGAGCTATACTTAGTTTTCTGTTCACCCTACCACCTATGGGCTACTAGTAAAATCCAGGTCATGATTTCCAGAAATATAAACTAGAAATTCCATGTTTAACAACCTTTCTTGTGTCGCAGCACATTTAGAAAATAATGCCATTTTGTCCAGGCCCCTGGGGTAAACCTTGCTAGTCCTAAGCAATACAAACTGGGGTTTTGAGTAAGAATCCTCCTTTATCTGGGATAAAAATGGTAAACATTAAAACTTTTTATGTATTTTAATGACAGTACTAAAGCTCCCTGCACCCACATTTTGGGCTGCCATTTTTGTTTCCAGCAACTCCAGCCATAGGGACTGAGAGACCTATGCTTCCCTGCCATAGGCCAGCACTGACACCAGAATGTCCTGTCCCAGGAAAAAAACAGGCTGCCTCAGGACAGACTAGAACCACTTTGTGGCCTGCGCCACAGCCCAAGAGGCCTGCGATCCCCAGACCTTCCCACCACTGGCCAAGAGAGAGCTGCAGGTTGCCTTGGTCCTGTCCAGAGACTTGCAACACCCCTCACAATCCTATTTGATGCCAGCCAGGCAATCATCTAATTATGCTTTCCCATTGTAGGCCAGTTGGCAGCAAGTTGGAATATTCTGGCACCACCAAAGGTATATGGCAGCTGCATGATATAGAGTCAAACAGCCAGGGTAGATGGAGTCCCTTGTATGCATGTTTTATAGGCCTTTGTGGTAAGATTCTAACTGTATCTTCTATTAATAGCATTAAATACAGCCTATGACTGCAGGAAAATAATATCAGTTAAAATGTGAATTAATAGCATCCTAAAGAGAGAACAACTATGTTGCTGCAGAAGTAATAAGCCTAGTGACAGGAAGAGAGAATAGAAACGTTAGCCTTCTGTTGTTAAAGTACAAAAAAGGGGTTGCTAGTGGTGACACCGGGAGATGGTTAAATAAATGAGTTCTCCTTTGACTTATTTCATTCCCTCACCACAGACCCATCCAAAAGGTCCAGTCCAAGTCTCCATTGGCATAAACTCGGCCCAGCTCTGCATTTGTGGGCTGACCTTCCGTTTGAACTTCTTGAGAAGCAGAGTCTCCTCTGACCTCATAAATCAGCACTTTCCTCCCATTCCTGCATATCCGAGAGTTTACACACACACTTTTTTTGTTTGTTTCTAAAACACATACCTATGAAATGATTTACAAACCCATCTTGCAGACAGCACTAAATTTGACACACGGATGTGGACTCACATCAAAAATGAGACGAAATCTTTGTGTAAGATTCCTGTCAGCCGGGAGAAGCAGGACAGATGTGGGGAAATACGCAATAGACACCCACACAGAAAGACAAGCTGCTTGTAAAGACCAAGTGTTATTAAGAAAGGGACAGCCTAGCTTTCCATCTGGATTGGCCTAGAGGTAGCTCAAGGAATAATAAAGCTTTCTCCTGGGGTCCTAGGAAAGTCTCAGGTGTGGGAGTAGGAGCCCGGGGTCCCCACCTGGGCCCTGCACCTCCTTCACCATGTGACACATCAGTTGCCTCTCAAGACCTTATTGTCTACAACTATAAATTCATGGACGGACCAAATGATCTAAACTTTTCTGGCTGACTGTGTTCATATCTCTTCCTCCCTGTAGCTCAGTCAGAGGCCGACAGTGGAAGAGCTCCGAGAAAGAAAGATCCTCATCCGCTTCAGCGACTACGTGGAGGTGGCTGACGCTCAGGACTATGACCGAAGGGCCGACAAGCCGTGGACCCGCCTCACTGCTGCCGACAAAGTAAGCAGAGGGCCAAGGAGCGGGAAGGGGTGGGCGGGGGGGGTCCTCATCTTGGTTTGCTCCTATGCAGGATTTCTCACTTGCTAACTGGGATCCCGTATTGAGGCCAACAGCAAAACAGGGGTCACGGTCTCAGAAATGGAGAGCTCAGTGCCCGCGGGGTGGGCTGCAAGTGTTGTGTCTCCAACACCTTTCCCCAGGGCTCCAGATAATCTGCAGAGGTCACTGAATGGGTTCTTCACTACTCTCGAGATGGGGCAAAATGGACACATGATATTGCACCTGCTTTACAGGAGAAGGAAAGGCCGTACAGGCACCGCACAGTTCAAGAGCATAAGGCTCCAAGCGTCCCACAGACCTCCTGTGCTGAGGATGCTATCCTCAGCACCCAGTGGGGAATTTGCAGAACCAAAAGGGGACAAAGCAGCTGTGCCTTGCAGTTCTTATAACCTAATGGGAGAAACAGGACACAAATCACAGGAACAGCAGAACGTGCCTCACTACACTAAACCCTCATCGATTTGGAAAACAGAAAAAAATAAAATTAAACTGAAGTTGAGTTTGTTTTATAATAAATGCAGTGATGTGAATGATAAGTCATTCTTATCTGCCCATTAGACCATGTATCAAAATAAACCTCTGCTTGGTAATCATTTGTGATTCTAGTTCAGTCACCGTGAAGAAGGGCAAGGAGCCTTTTTAAAAATTAGTTGAAAATAATGACTATGTCTAATGTGCAAGTGACAGTGGGGGGACTCTGGGGTACCCCAGGACCTTCTCCTAAAGAGGACTGCCTTTGCTCCACACATTCCCGGGGCCAGTGGCAATATGGGAGGAGGTCAGCGATAGTCCAGACTCTGGCTGGATGGAAGAATTGCAGGGAAGTGTAGGGAAGCTGCTACACTTGGGGGAAACCGACATGGCCAGAGGCAGAGACATCCACCACCCCTCCCTACCCCCAAACAGCCTCCCACATGGTGGATCAACCCTGCAGATCTCGATGACGGGAAAATTCTGCCTTCTCTTAGATATAGCACTCATCTCTACGCTGTGCAGGAATTCCTAGTGAGTGACCCCAGGAACTGGCACCGCTGTGCACAAGATGGACCAGTCCCCCAGTCAGTTGTGTCACATAAATATCAAGAGACGAGGGCCTTCACCCTCACTCTCTTTCGTTCCTACTTTCACTGCAGTGGGCTTGCTTACCAAGGAGAAGGGAGGGTATCTGCAAATATCAAGGTCGAGTGCAAGACATCTGCGCATGCACATGCTCAAGTTCTTAGCTGCTGTCGGGAACACACCCTGCTCCTCACAGGCTGCTGGGGATGGAGGAACAGGACGTGACGCCTTCCTGAAGCTTATGACCCAGCATTCCTTCCCTGTAGGGAGCCACTCTGATCCCACCTAAAGGCTTTTTCATCCTCAAACTCTCAGTGCCTTGATATTCCCATCAAAGCAAATACCAGCCTTAGAAATAGCTCTGCAAAAGGACATATGTTTAAAATCTCAGCCCCTGAGGAAGAAGCGGCGTTTCCTCCAACCCCAGACTTTCTTCTTTTCCAGACCCTCCTCACCTCTCTTTGCAGTCTGATTACCCAGCCCTCCCCGTGCGCTGCGGCTACTTAGGTGGGCAGTGCTGTAAGGATGAAGTTATTCAGGTTCATCTCAGAATATCTGAGGTTATTCAAAACATATCCCACATACCGGTGATGGTAAAATATATTACCTCAGTGTCACAGAGTTGTGAAAGAGCAGAGGGCAAAGGGGAAGCTGGCCATCACTCATTCCCTTAATTTGGTTGGTGAATTTGGTCCACCTCTTCTAGAAGTATTCATCATGAGGTACTGCTATGCCGGCGATGAGTTTAGATTGTTTACCTAAGGAAGATGAGAGGTTGACATTTAATGTGTACTCAGGAGCCACGGAGTGTGAGGCTAGTGTACAGGCACTATTGATGCCTAGCAGAAACAGCTCTGTGAAGAGACAAAGAAAAAGATGCCCTGGGCATTGTCCCACAGAGACTCATTTGTAATTGAGATTTAAGGGTAGGGGCATCTTAGTAGGTCCAAAGGAACATCTCAGGTGATTTTTTTCCCTCCCAGTGAAAGATTCCATTTTGTACAGCTTTGTCAAAGAAAAAAAATATATTGTTAGAGATAAAATAAAAAGTGAACGTCTTCATATCTGCCTCCTCTCCTTATTTATGGGCTTCTCTTCATTCCAGGCTGCCATTCGAAAGGAGCTCAATGAATTTAAAAGCACGGAAATGGAAGTTCATGAATTGAGTAGACATCTAACAAGGTGGTACTGAGTTGTGGGTTTTTTCCCTTTCAAATTGTAATATTTACCTGCAAACTAAACTATCCTATCTGCTTCTGGGTCACAAATGGTATGGTGAGGAATGAGGGAGAAAATGAAAGAAAGGTTAGTGTGAAGTTCCACTGTGGTTACCTAAACTGGGGAAGGGGGCGTTTAGTCCCAGGCTAAAAGCCACCTTCTGAAAGTCTAGTTTTTAGCTCATTCAAACTCAAGTGCCAGACTACCACTAAGCCCAAAGTAGGTTTTTATGAAAGCTTAAGCTGAGGAGAAAAGATCATTGCCAACTCACAACCAATTGGCAGAGGCCAAAACACACCAAATCCACCTGGTGCTTCTGAGAGGGGTTCACTTCTAGGATTACGTGTCATTCTTAGAGATGGTTTTTTGTGATGGAATTGGGGGAAACTGAAGCATGGAGACATTTAAGGAGCTTATATAAGATCACATGGCTAGTCAGTGACAGAGCCATTGATAATTTGTAGGACACTCTCCTTTGGTGCACAATAAGAGAAAGAAACAGCCTGGACTCAGAGGCACAAGGTTGGGTTCTCCACCTCGATGCTGAGCCCAGGCTGAAGGCCACCTGGGCCATCTAAGTGGGTCCCCCAGGAGCCTCAGATTAAATTATTCCAAAACTGAAGGTGAATTCTGCAGGCCTCGGTGTTTGAGGAGTTCTGTGGGGATATGCCCCTGGTTGGAGGTTTCAACTTCCCTCTCGCTGTCAGAAACAAGGCTACTGAGGATGGAAAGCTTGGACTGTGGAAGCTGACACCTTTGGCAGCTGCCTGTCTTGATTAAATATTTGTTTTCCTAGGTTTCACCGACCTTAACAGTCGAATTCCTCTTGAGTGCTATGCTGTCTTCAAAACATAAATTTATAAGAACCATAAGTGCTGGTATTTATTCACTTCCCCATTATGATGTAAATCTTCTGAACTGCCTTTTTTAAAAAAGAAGAAGAAGAAGAAAAAAAAGGAAACACAATCAGGATTTTATTTGCGAAAACGCGACGGTTACTGCTCCGTGGTCAGAGCTGCTGGCACTACCGCTGATACCAAACTGTACTCGTCACAGGCAGGACCCAGCGCACTGGCAGGGCCCACAGAAGACTTTCCGGCACTCAGAGCAGCCCTGGTCCTCTCTGGCCAGGCCCACAGGCACCACATCGATTTAGGCTCCAGTGAACCTCTTCCTCGAAAGTGTCTGTCACCTAAGTCCAAAGAAAGCTGAGGAGGTGGGTTTGGCCGGGGAATGACTGGGCAAAGCAAATGATCTGGGCTTCTAGAATTGGCCAAACTCACTGGCTCCAAGCATGGCAGCTGGTTTGGGGTCCCCTTAGGAGAAGGATGCTGACAGGGAGCACTGTTCTCAGTTGCCCCATCTTTTCTCTCCCTCCAGCCACCCCCCATGCGGTGAACAGAAGGGAAGAGCCCTTTGTCTGGGAGAATCTGTGGTTGACTGTTGGTCCTAAAAGTGTGTGTGTTCCAGGCCTGGAAGGCTGGCACTGAGCATCCATCCTGTCCCCTCAGACTGAGCTGAACTGCCTTCCAGGAAGCTTGGGTGTAGGAGAAAGTTGTCACCTGCTCAGTTCAAATGAATTTACCCATTGTATTAAAAAGCCCAATGTCACAGGTGATCTTATGCAGACAAACAGCCATTGCTAAGGTAGCCTATGGTATGCATGTGAGCATAAGGACCATATTGAGGGCATAAAGGCTGAGGTAAGAAATTCTGCTTAGCTGATGGTTTTCATTTTCTCTGTGTGCCCAGGGCCAGTAATTATATGATTTGGACGTATAGGACCAATGCATGCAGGCCAGACACCAATTCCTAAAAGACTGGCCTTCCATTCACTGATGGACTAGTGCTCTAGAACCGTTCGATGGCCTTCTGGTCTCCCTTCTTTGCACTGAAGAGTTTCTATGGAATAGCCCCAGGGTTCAGCATGTGGTAGAATCATGCAAACACCAGCTATGTCTGCCTTGTGCTGTACCTTCCCACTCCTATTTGTCCAGAGAACCCTTCCTTGCCCTCATGATGCTGGTGAGGGTGACTGGAGATGTATCTAACTACCCTGCTGACTTGAGACCACAGGAAAGCAGTGCTCTGTTGATATAGGGACCCCGAGGGTGGCATGTGCAGTGTGAGGAAGGACGAGTCCCAAACTGTAACAACTAGACTCGTGAGGCCCACTGCGGCTTCTTTTGTCTTCCTTCGTGCCAGAGCTGGAGAGCAGCACTGTCACAAAGCTCTGCCTGGCCTTCTGTAGTGGTCTCATAGTTACCACAGTGTCTCCAGGTGATGGTTCCCTCTCCGCCGCACACACCCAGCATCTACAAAGATGCCAGCTTGGCCTTCACGCAATAGAGTCAACCAGTCCCCACCTAAAACTGTGTGGGAAGCAAGTTACTCTTGGGATTGACACCCATCAGTGAGGCCGTTTACTTTTCTGCGGGCACTAATGGCTCCCATGGCCGGCCTGAGCCGAGTTGCTGTGCGTACTGTGTGGGGAGCTCAGGGCGGGTCTTTAGGCCGTGCCCAGCAGCTGTTGCAAAGCTGTCATATGCTTTCCTCGCACCACCTGGAGTGAGCATGCCACTGCCCAGTGCCAGGAGAATGCCATCACCAGATCCCTTTTTCTTTGAATGTTGAATCTGAGTAGTTACTGCCGTGGTTAGAGGTATTGTTCAGGGAAGATGTGGTCAGGACTTTAGTGTGGCTGTAAACACTGACTTCCCGAAAGGCTTACTGACGTTTGAATGTGCAAAATGGTATGACGAAAGATGTAGGGCTCTTTCATTCAACTTCTCTCTGGTGGCACGTGTTCCAGGCAGAGGTGGCTGCCTCGCCAGGAGTTGAATCTGAGCTTTCCTAACTCACAGCTAGCTGTGTTTCAGGCAGCTCACAGTGCCCTGGCAGGATGTTCAGGCCTTCCCCCGTCCCAGGAGCGAGTCTGAGGGGAATTCAACCCATGACCTAGACTCCTCCCACCAGGGCCAGTGGCTTCTCTGCTGGCCTTGGTTCTTGGGCCTTTTACATTCGTGGGGACATGAGGCCCAAATCAATTTCCCTGCAGCCAGCCAGCAGTCCAGGTTTTCTGCCCAAAGTGCCCTATTGTTGCAGTCCACTTTGTACATGGAAGAAACTGAATACATTTTCCACTTCTCTTCCTGCAGAGCACCCTTTTCCAGAAGTCACTTGCAGGAGTTAGTATACCTTCCATGCCACTGAAAGCTCACCCACCATGGAGGTGGGTGATTTCAAGCCCATTGTAAGTGGCTCAGCAACCTCAGTGGACCACGGGATGGTCCCTCTACTGTCTCTTTCCTCTCTTGAAATCTTGAGGACTTTATAGGAATCCATCCAAATTCCTTTTTTTTTTTTTTTTTGCCACAGTTATGACAACTGAAAGATATGTGTTACTTTCCAAGATGACAATTTGACTTTAATTAGGGGAACAAAATAGAGAGTTGGGCTAGCTGGTTGACAATGTGTCCCTTTTCTGCAAAAGCTGCAGTTTTCAAGTAAAGGTTTATTTTGTGTGTATAAATTCCAGTTGAGCCTTTTGTCATTTGGATTAGCATGAAAGAAAAAAAATGTGAAATTTCTTAGATTGAAATTTTTACCACTCAAAATTAGACATTGCCCCGACCTCCGCCACTGCATCCATGACAGAAGAGACTGCCATCCATCAGCCTACATGCTCTTTCGAAATTGCTGATCTGTTCCTCCCCAAAAGCCCTCAAAGCCCTGGAAAACTTTTAAAACTGTAGCCTTTATGTCAGATTAGAGAAACCAAACGACGTGACGGTTGATGTGGTGAAAACGTCTGAGTTTATTTTTCTCCCACTTATGAATGTGTATTTATATTTGCCGAATGAAAATCGTGGTGTGTACTTCGATGAATGGAGTTTCTGGTTCTCCCTGTGCACAGCCAGTGTGCGAAGGTCACCTTAAATGACTTTTTCTTCATTTATCTGTTAATCCCCAAACCAGTTGCTTTTTCCAGTTGCTTCCTGGGTGTCTGTACATAGTATGTCTTTGTATAGGAGTGCTCTCCTGTGTTCTAATTTAACAGATGATGGCTGTATGAGGAAGACAATGTAAATAGGATACAAATTAAACTGGATCTCTATGGCCTAGGTTTTGTACATACAGAAACTGCATGGTATTTAAATTATTGTTTGTCTCTGATGATGTATGCAGTTTCTTTAAAAACAAACCAAAAAAAAAAAGTCTAAAAAAATCACTTCCTTGCCTCTTGTGTGTTTTATCAACCAACCACAGGAACCACCAAAAATACTTAGTTTGGCTGGGTAAGAGGATTGGGGAAAGGGGTAGGTCAGCTCATCAATGAAATCCTAAGAGTTATGGAGATACAGGAAAACCTCACGTAGCTGGTATTATTGGGGGAAGGAAAGATAGTTGTACGCAAATTAACTTTCTAGATAACATTTTTGTGCTAGGACTTTTTTTCTTCTAAACATTTTTGTAAGAATACCTAAAATGTATTGTCCAACTGTCTGTCCTTTAATAATCTGGGAATGATGAATGTGAATTAACTTGGTACTCTCTCTGAGTCATCTGGATGGTATCAGATATCAGACATCCTTACATTGCGGCAATGCCTTGGGGACCTTTGGGGTGTCACCGCCCAGAAGCAAGAGCCTCAGATTACTTTGCCGTTTGAGTACTGACATCTGGCCTGAGTATGTGTCATGTAAAGCAAAGAGGTTTATTACTTAACCTTCTGATCCTCACTTGTCTTTGTGAAGGTTTACAGGGAAACAAGAGGAGCAGCAGTGCTTGGTGGCTGTACTTTGGTTGGGTGAAAATTGCTGGATAATATATATATCCTTGGTCCAGCAACATAAAAGGGTGGCTCTGGAAAAGAAGAACCTAGCACAGTGCCGCCCTCCTGCACCATCGCCAGGAATCACCCGGGAGCCTTGTTGTAGAAGTGCAGATGCTGAATCAGTAGGTCTGGGTGGGGACTGAGGCCTGCATTTCCAACTAGCTCCCAGGGCCTGTGATGCCACTGGTCCTGGAATCATGCTTCTGAATGGTAAGGGCTTGGGAGGACAATCCAAAGGGAATCACTTTTCATTTGCCTGGGAATCTCCAGCCTCATCAAAGCAGAGTGACCACGCGCATTGCACATTTCTTTGCTGAGCAGCAGCAGCAGAACCCCCTTCGCCAGCCTCCTGCACATCGCAGCAGAGCGTCTGTGCAAGCTCACCTGTGTGAGCTGAGGGCCATCGGGACAGGAGTGGCCACAGCAGAGAGGGCAAGTGGTTTACAGAAAGGATTTCAGATTTCACGCTTAGAGCTTCTCCCTCATTCTGTGCTCCCCTCACCTCCAGAGCTCTCTCACTTAATAAATCTATTCTTCAGAATGTCACTGCAATTATCCAGGGGAAGGAAAGGGCTAGAAAGAAAGCTTTGGGAGAACCTTTAACGGGCTCTGCCTTGCAAGAGGGAAGGAAACTGGCCACCAGCTTAGGAGGGAACCCTTTCCAAAGTAAATGAAGGTCGTAGCTCCACATGCTCAGTAGGTCAAGGCACCTGCTGTGTCCATGCTCAGATCTGTTTCCTATGACAGAAGTGACAACCATGATAATTTTGGCCAAGTCACATAATTTCTCTGGGCCTCAATGTACTCATCTGGAAAGTGGGGGCATTGAATTAGATGTCCTCTATTGTCCTTGAGGGCATCTGCTGTCTAAGATTTAGGTTTCTCTGAATTTTTAAAACATTAAACTTCCTCCTTAGGAAAGAGTAAACCATAGATGAGTCCTACCGGGGCAGTCGCTCAGAGAACAGTTTGGATTCCTCTTGTTCAGACCACCTGCGGGTCATGCACCTGCCAACCCTCCCTGCCTTGGGCTGGCCTCCTGGGGGTCTGGTTGGCACTGTGTCCTGCCCTCTCCCGTGCATCTTCGTGGGGGCTTGTTCTAAAGCTACAGTCAAGCAGATTACTCTACTTGGTCCTGCCTCCCCCTTCTGGGCAAATCACCCTGGAAGAAGGGCTTGTGGGCCTTGAGTAGTGATGCTTAAGACACAGCCTGTTATCTTCTACCACAACCCAGGTTTAAGGGCGCTTCACTCATTTGGTTATTTATACCCTATTATTAATCTAATGGACAAGTTCAATGCTGGCTGGCTGGCTCTTCACACATCCCAAGAGCTTCCCTGGCCTCAGATGGCTCCATAGCTACAGCTATATCTCTGATCTTCCCTGAGCTCCTGATCCAGGTATCCAAATGTTACAAAGCAGCAGTGTAGTGTAGACGTGAAGAGGATATATGGTGCTGAGCCCACATGCCCTTGGGTCTAATTGTACCTTCACCCCTTATTAGCTGCGTAACTTCAGTCCAGTTACTTAATCTCACTGTGCCTCAACTTCCTCATCTGTAAAATGGGAATAATGGCACATATTTTATAGGGTTATTAGGATTAAATAAAATAATATGTGTAAAGAACTTAGCACAGTGACTAACATACAGTTAGGCCTTACTAAATGTTATCTCTTAATGCTTCACATGTGTCTCTCACAGGCATTTCAAATTCAGTATGTCCTAGACTATTGTTTCCATATTTTCAACCCCCGCCCTTTGCCTTATCCTGTTCCTCCTCTCTTAAAGGGAACTTTTCAGAGAATGGCACTACCTAGAAGTCACCTCCTCCTTCCCACTTCCAGCAGATCACCCAGATTAGTTCTCAAAGCTATTCTGTTTCTTGGTCACTAAGGCCCTCCTTTCCTTCCTGGATGGCTGCAATCATGGTGTCCTCACTACACACCTGGCACCATGCTATGCAATTCTCATGCACGATTTTATTTAATCTTTACAGCACCTGCGGCTTCCAAACTCAGGTCTGTTTGATTACAAAGCAACATTCTTAATCTCCTGGGTAGGCCTCCACTTTCTTGAGTTCACAGTCTCAGCTTCCATCTAATTATCCCAGTTGTCTGACTTAAGTGATAACATCCTCTTCTGACACTGAGACCCTCAGATGAGGAAAGAGACCCAACTCGCACCAAGCTTCCAGGTTAGGAGCAGCTGTGTCCCTCTCTCCCAGCTCCTTCCTCCCCTCCATGCATGGCCAGTCTGTGCTGAGCGCAGGCTGGGTGTCCCCCAGGGGGCAACTCCCACAATCTGGAAACAGGAGGCCAATATTTATGACTTCCTACGAGGGAAATAATGTCAAAAGGAGGCACTTGTACTACATGGGGCCCACCTAGAGCTGTGGCAAAGGCAGGAAGAGAACAGCATGCTGCCTAATGCCAGAAAGGAAGAACTGACAATCAATCGGCACGCAGCCAGTCCCCTTCCTATATACTACTTTTTGTATTAAAAAAAAAAAAAAGTGCTCTGCACTTTATATGCCATTAATCAAAAAATGCTCTCATTTCATAATAGGAAGCCATGATCATCCAATATTCTCATGGGACAAAACCCTAGGTCATGACAAAGGCCCCTCGTCAACAAACAAATGAATATGTTTGCAGAAGAGACAAGAAGAGTAAACCACAAAAACAGAATCAATCTGACTCATTCCAGGTTTGACGAGCAGCTAAGATGGATTCTATACAGGGCTGGAATTCCAGACACCCATGTGGTGCAGCAGTTCCTGCGTGGTGTTACTACTACTGTTGTTGTTTCTTTAATAAAAAAAAAAAAAAAAAAAAAAAAAACAAGAGACAAAATGGTGGACAGGAAGGGAAAAAATTCAGTCTGTTGTCATTGACACCTTGTCCAGGGGGGTTCTCGAGTATCCATGAGAGGCTATATCTTTACAAGGCCTGTGATTTCAGAGTCCCCCACCTCACATCCAAAAGAGGGCAAGCCCATCTCTTCTGCTATGCGGATACAAACACTTTACACATGGTTGATTATCTCAGAAAGCTCCACCCATGGACTGGATCAGGGTAGAGGCCTGGGTCCCAGGGTCCCAGCAACCCCGTGGGCCTGCCAGCTGTGCCAGCTGGGGCCGCACACATGTGAGAGCGCTTCTGGGCCTTTTCACCTGGCACCTGAGCCACCCCAAAGTCCTTGGCAACCTTACAAAAGCTCTAGTGTACTGACACACAAGACCCTGCAGTGAAAACAGAAAAAATCACCTGGCAAGAGGCTGGCCTTATTCACACTATGTATCACCCCATTGCTGGGGTGGTGGGGACACTTTTTCAAGCCAACGTTAAAATTCTACTGTCACCTGCACCAGTCCCAGCCTTAACCCACTCACTGCTCAACACCCATCCAACCCTGGCAACAAGAAGAGCCCCTTGTTGTAATTTAACTATTCTGGGTTTTCCACAAGTCTCTCATGGACTTGGTCACAACAGCCTCGAAGCAGGCAGGGGAAACCCCTATGCTGTCCCTTCATTCTTCCTAGAAAAGTACTTGCAATGCCATGCTCACGTTTAAGTGCCTCCGAGGAAGGGAACTTGGAGCTGGGGTGTTTGTTGCATACCCTCTTGTCCTGGTTGCCTTGTATCCCCACACACATATCCCTTTTTCATTAAAAATTTTAGATACGATCTTTTTTTAAAGAAAGAATTGAAAGTACAGACAGTGCTGGTTGCATTTAGTCTTACTGAACAAGCACACTTACCTGTGCGTAACACATCTACTAGGAAAAACCTTATTTCAATCATATCACATTTAAAAATCTAGGAACAGACCACAACGAGGAAATGCAGGTATTTTTCAGACCATTTACCAGCTGGTCGGAAAAATGGAGTCTCACAGGGCCAAACAGTGAGAGGTTCCCGGTGAGCAGTCCTATTTCAGGTCTCTGCCCACCACCTCTGTGCCAGGAGAGAAACATGTCTCTTGATCATTTCAGTTCATCGTGAAGACATGGATTTTTGCCTTCCAAAAACCAGCTGGCTCTGCCTGAGTGAAAGTGGTTCGGGTGCCGAACATAATTATTTGAGGTGGAAAAGAGGAGATGGACAAAGAATGACGGCTTCAGGTTTGGAGGATGGTTTTGAGAATTTTGAAGCGAAAAAAGTCTCCGATTCAACAGAAGAGGTGAGGACCATTCTGCTGTGGTTGATCAACAAATGGCTTACTGTAGGTTCCAATCAGAAGGAGAGCGCGAACACTGATTTAATTGTTAACCACTTGGTCCCTTGGGCTGGCTCAGAGCAAGCAGCTGGGGTAGAGCCATTTGGGTTTCAGCAGCAAAGCAATGGAGGTAGTTGAGATGTTGCCTGGGCCAGCTCACAGGCCTCAGCTTAGAGCTCACAAGCTGGTAGAAGGAAAACAATGAGGCAGGTTTTTCCAGGCCCCGTTGAAAGCTATTTGTGCTGCCCCACCCTCCAAACAAACCACAGGCACAAACATTAATGTGTTAATAGGGGGCACTTAGCCCAACCGTGCTCTGCTGCCGTCGGTGCACCAAGGTGAGTACCCCTGTGGAAGCAATGAACGGGGAGTCACTGCCTGTATCTAAGCTTCAACCCTGTACAGCCCCTCACTGTTCACTGCTGCGGGTTGGTCTTTGCATCTTCACATCATCATCCCGAAACACCCCCTCACTCAACACCAGCAGAGTGAGTTCTGCACCCCAGCACTATGCTGGGCACTTTCGTCTGTCATCTCCATTTACAGGTAAGAGGACTGAGGTATAAAAGGAACAGGATCACATAGCTAGGAGAAGGCAGAGATAAGCTGAGAATGCTTCGGACTTTCAATCCATTCGCTTGCCCCTGCATGACTAGGGAATCCCACAAAGGTACGCAGAAGAGTGATGGTTTTAGACACAGATTTAAACCTGCGGCTGCCCTGCTAAATAGCACCCGCTCTGCTGGTGTCAGCACTGGGTTCGCCATTCACATAAGAGGAAACCAAAACAGAGGTTGAAACAACTGGGATTTTTTTTTTTTTAATGTAAAGGAAGTCTGAAGTCAGGCAGGGGAGCGTTGTAACACCATTAATGGGCCACAGCTGGTTTTTTGCCCTACCATCCTTATCATGTGGCTTCCACCCTCAAGGTCGCCTCATGTCCCAAGATGGCTGCTGGAGTTCCAGTCACTGTGTATGTGTCCCAAGCAGGAAGTAAGAGGAAAGACTACCTGCCAGCTGAGTAAATCCTTTTTAAATAAAAACAGTTTCTGGAAGTCCTCCCTAATGACTTTGCCTTCCATCTTAGTGCCCATTCCTCTTTGCAAGAGAGGGTGGAAATAAAGTTTCATTAACACATTCCTACCTCAAATTAAATTGAGGTCTGGTTAATTAGAAAGAGCTGTCCTTGGTCAGGAGCTGACTTATAATGAGGTGATAGTGAAACCACTTCCAGTGACCCAGTGGGAAGAGAGAACAAATTGTAGAAAATATCAGTGTGTCGGTACTGAGATTAGATTCATGTTTTGATGAAGTGTTTTATACACTTTACAATATCCCTACCATCGCCTAGAAATGAAGTCAAACTAATCATTTAAAAATGAGAAAACAGCATGGGCAGGTAGCATTCTCTGTGACAAATTTCTTTCTTTAGCAATCAGGGTTAAACCTTGAACTAGGTGGAATCTCCATTCCCTTGGTTCTTGCTACTCAGACTGTGGTCCCTGAGAACCTGCAGCAGCATTGGCATCATCAGGAGCATGTTAGAACTGCAAACCGCAGGCCCCGCCCTCCAAGCTACTAAATCAGAATCTGCCTTTTAACAAGGGCCCCAGGGGATTCCCACGCACATTAAAGTTTAAGAAGCCCAGTTCAAATGAGCGACTTAAAGAACCTGTAATATGCCTCTAATCATCTCAAAACCTCTTCTCAGGAAACAATCTCCTCTAAAACTGTTTCTAGTGAGACTGTAAGCCACAATGCCACCTCTTTAAGGAGAACACACGTTTTGACTGTTGTTACTTGTGACACAATAGTTCCTGATGGTCCCTGAGTGCTTGCTTTTCATGCCAGGCACTGACCTGAGGGGTTCTGTCTGTCTTTCTGCACTTAATCCTCCTCACGCTTCTGTGAGGTGACTATGATTACTACCATCCCTCCCATTTTACAGATGAGGACACCGGGCCATGTTATCCAGCCAGAAAGCATGGACTGGGGGACATCTGGACAATGTTTTGTCCAAATGAAGGAATTTTAAGGCTCAGAGACAGTGTTTCAGGAAGAGGAAGTGGCTTGGTGAAGTTAAGTGCACTCTAGACAGGGAGCCAGGATGCCTGAGTTCTGGAGGCTGTTCAGCCACCCACATTGACCTGTTATAACCCCCTTTACCTCCTGGAAGCTCACTTTTCTTAGCTGTGTATTGGAGAGGGGACCAGCAATCTTTCCTCCAGCTTGGACATTCCTCAGGTCAAGGTGTGTCACTCTGTAATCTTTAAATCAGTTGGCCTTAACAGCTGCCTACCCCGGCTTTATCCAGGTTCACCCAACTGCCACCAAGTCTGGCTGGAGCCCAACTCGGTCTAGAGACCCAGATGTTGGAAACCCTAAGGGAACAATACACCCTCCCAAGCAATCAGAGGCAAATAAACACAGCTGCTGCCAGCCACTCGCCACCAAGCCTTCCCACTCGACCCAGGTTGGAGAAAGGAGCTGGGCAGAGCAGACTTTCCATAGACTCCAAATACAGACTAGACTTGATATGAATGGGTCACAAAGGAAACACCTGGCCATGGGAGACACTGTTTACTGAAGCTGTGAGTGATGTAGTCCCACTCTGCCCACCTCCATCTAAAAGGGCTGGCTGTGCCCCTCTCAGACTGGTGGGCAGAGAATCCAGAAATAAGTAATAAAGGAAAAGCCACTCATACTTAGTTCAAGGCAGAAGATGCCTGTAGCCATACTGGCACCTTTGCAGGACACATATCTAGTCAAAAGATTTCCTAAATGGAATGAAAGCTTTGAGAGTGTCCTCTCAGTTCACAGCAGACCCTGTGGCGACGTCCCTCCCTCACCACCCCTGCACTGCCAAGGACACAAGGGAGGCTCCTGCTGTCCATGTGTCGGCTCTATGAGCTATCTATCTCCATGGCTACAGATGATAGATCCATGGGCAGCACCAGGCCCACACTGGACCACAGCTTCTGTCCCACAAATTCAGGAATTGGGGCCAAGGGACTGTCCCCAGTGGCTGGAACTGTACCATATAAGCTTAGGGTCTTAGGGTAAGACATCTTTCTCCAGAGCAATGCAGATTGCAGAGAGAAAGAGAAGGACTCGGCAGACACACTGAGTAGATCAAAGAGAAGAAGATAAGAAGGTCCAGTCTCTTTAGTCCCATCCCAGATTCCAGCCCTACTCTCTTTGGATTCTGAGCTTCACCCCTATATCTTATAACAAAGTCTCTAAGCAAGCTAGTGCTATAACAATTCTATTGCTTGTCACCAGAGGAATCCTAACGCTGAGCCAGGCACTCATGTACTTAACTAATATTCATGGAGAATGGGATGTGCTTGGCACTGAAAGAAAAAGTAAGACATGATCTCTATCCTTGAGGACTCACAGGCTACTATGGGGACATAAACAGGTCATTCTAAACCAATGTATCAAATGTGGTAAAAAGGATACAAACAGAGTGCCATGGAAAGAAAAAAAAAAAAAAGCAAAGGTCAGATAGCCAGGAGAGTTTCCTAGAGGAGGGGATGCTGGAGCTGAATCTTAGAGACAAGAGCATGTAGCCCCACAGCAGGGATAGTATGTTCCTCACAAAGATGACAGCATGACCAAAGATGGTCTGGTTTCAGGGAGAAAACATGCCTTGAGGAACTGGACTAGGTAAAGCAGGAGTGTGCAAAAGGGAACGAGACAGTCTCTGGCCTCAAGAAGCTTGCATTTTAAAGGGAAACCACATGTTAAGTTTAATAAAAGTTCAAGACCACCAAACAAAAGACTTCCAAATAATTACTGCTAAGTGAGTGGTGCCTGAAATGTTACAGAAGCTCAGAGGAAGAAAAAGGCACTTTTGGCCTTGAAGTTGACAAGAGACCCCAGAGCTGGCAGAGCTGAGTTAGACCTTGAAGGCAGTACCTGGTCAAACTCTTGTAAACCGTCTATTAAAAATAGTCAACATTCCATGGAGCTCCGTGTTTCTTAAAGTGCTTTCACATTAAACTCATTTGATGCTTACAAGCACCTTAAGGGGTAAGGAAAGTAACAGAATTGCTGTTTGACTATGGGGAACTAAGGCACAGAGGCAGAGGCTCAGACCTGCTCCCAACAAGCCACTCCTCCCCCAGACGAAGCTCTGTCACCTCTTCTATTAATAATTAATAATGAAAAGGGACCAAAAAAAAAAAATGCATTTCAGAGTAATTCTAACCTTCCTGTAGAGCAGGGGTCCCCAACCTCCAGGCCATGGACGAGTACCAGTCTGTGGTCTGTTAGGAACTGGGTCACACAGTAGGAGGTGAGCAGTGGGCAAGTGAGCGAAGTTTCCTCTCTATCTGCTGCCCCTGCCCAGCACTCGCATGATCACCTCAGCTCCACCTCAGATTATCAGGCATGAGATTCTCATAAGCGCACCCATCCCTGGTGTCAAAAATGTTGAGGACCACTGCAGAGCTCCTGGGGCACAGGTTACCTTCTCCCATGTGCGGCAGCTCAGGAGTTGCAAAGTGCTTTCCTTAATGAGAGAAAAAATATGCACTCGTTTAATTTAATATTTGTCTTCCCTGCATGATTATTAGTTTCAGGAGGGCAGATACCACATGATTTGTTCAGCAACTAAGCCCAGTGTCTGGCCCATAATTAGGAATGCACTCAAATGTATTTCATGATTGAATGAGAATGAATAAAAGAACACATGAATCAAACAGAACAGAAGAGGAAGAAATGGGGAGATAGGAGTGGAATGCAGGATCCCTGTGCAGTGGAGTGCAGCCTTCTGATATTTAGAAACAAATTATCAAAGCTTTCCTCCTTGCTGCCTCCCTGATAAGCCTTCCTACCACTACATAAATCCAGCCGGCAGGCAGAGAGGAAAAAAAGATGCTAAAGCTTCCAACAAGGACTGGGTTGCTGTGTGCTAACACTGTAGGGAAAGGAGGGTGATGGAAGAAAATCAGAAGCAGACTGGACAGGAGGGTCAGAAGTTAAATGAGCTCTAGTGGTCCCTAACACACGTGCACACGTGCATGCATTTGCATGTAGGTTACCGGCAAACTAATAATACCTAAATTTTAGGTGTGATTTTGGGGTCTAGACAATAACACTTGCTATGATATTGTATTTGGATTTCTCCTCAGTCAGAACAGCCTTCTTGATTTTTCCCGTGTCCTTCTCAGATCGCATTCTCTGACTCCCCTTTCATTGCCCTACAATAAACCAGCCCCCAGGAGTAAGGTGGGGAATTGTCGACTTACCTAGCAACTAAATGTCCACTCACTTTTTAACCTCTGTAAGATAAGGCTGAAAAGACCAAAAAGGAAAAGAAGTGGTCAGGAAATGAAAAGACAGCACCCCCACCCCACCCTATGGCCCTCCAGGAAAACTGCTACCTCCCTCTGTTCTTATCACCCGCTCTTCCTTCATCACCTCCCTCCTACTCAAACTGGCGCTGACTCTGGATAAGCAACAGCTGATCTGGAGAAGCACAGTTTGTGCCGAGAGCCACAAGCAGTTTCACTTGGCACAGACTCTAAAGGAGAAACAGCCCTTTGTTTCATCTACCAGAGAGAATGCCACCAACTCCTGCTATAAAAATTCCCACACTCCCCTCTGTCAAGGCAGAGAAAAAGTCCTCTAGCCCTTCCAAACCTAGCGGAAAATAAAAGCTGCTTACTCTGTGTGACCACTGGCAGATGCAAAATGCAGAGCCAGAGGCCCTGCCAGCTGTCCACACCCCCTATCCCTCCCGAAAGTTGACTTTGGCTGCAGAATTCAGCACACAACGTCTGCTTAAAATCTCATAGCACCAGCAGAGGCTGTCACTTTGAGCAAGAGACTAAATCCTGGGCATATATGTTCTATTTTTACCCTCCTCATCCCCCACAGACTTCCCTCCAGATTCCTTACTTTCAGGGAATAAAAACAAGCCTTAAGTCAAAGTAGGGAAATAATAACCACATGACAGGGACAGGTTGGAACCCAGGGAGGATTCTTAAGCAATTCAAGACAAGGCAGGCATGTCTCACACCCAGAGCAAGAGGATGAGGCTTCGGAGTCATTTCACATGTCATGAGATTTGAGTGTTGCCCTACGATTTTCAAGCGAACTTTTCATTAATAAAAAAAAAAAAAAGAACTTCTAATGAACCTTGACCTCATTTCCTAAAGTAGCCTCAGACACACATACACAAGCCTGTGTACATGTAATTTGCCAAATCTGTTATCAGGCAAGAGCGGCCTCCTTCCTGCGTCCACGCACATGCGCACACACGACCTTCCTTGGCCCTAACTCCTAGCAGAGCAGATTTAGAGCTTCTCTCACCTGTTTAACAGGAAGACACTATAGAAAGGAAGTGCTGGCAACTAAATGTAATACTGTTAAATCCCAGTTTTCCAAGGGAGACTCCACACCAGTTTTGGCTAGAGCAGAAACCCTGGGCTTGAACATAGAGAAATTCTTTACTATCCTGACATAATGTTTTGAAAAAAGGGAAACGGGGGGTCATTTTCATCAGGAGTTGTGCTTCTCACCAAAGGCAGTGGGCAGAAACATTTGAAAATACTTAGCTCTCAGCAAATGAAAATTCTGATATTAAAATGTAATTGGATCTTTACCTATTCTCCACAGCGTGCCTTAAAAACCCCTTCTACTGAAATGGAGCCATTTTGTTTTCTAATAAAGAAAACTCTTGATGGTATCAGACTGACTCACTTAAGAAAAAAATTCGCTCCCCACACACACCCTGTAGTTAAAAAGGTTTTACCAGCTGGCTTTGACAAAACTTACTTGCAGAATATACTACTTATTTTCTGAGCCCTCAGCAGTACAGTAAAGGTTTTCCCTTTCAGATCTAGACCTCCCCAAAATTGTGCAGAGAAATATGACAGCCCCCTAAGCTTCCTCCCCACCAAGAAGTCTAGGCCCACCTCTCTCCCCTGCCTCCCACACTTTCTCTAGGGCATACCAGTCTTCTCCTGGCATTTAGGCGTAAGCTGGCACTATCCTCTTGTTGAGAGATTGCTAATTTTTTCTTGTTTCCAGAATTGAGATTCACTAACATCACTTGACTTTATAACCTCTATTTTCCTAAAAAAGTTGTACAAATGATATGTAGCTCATAAATTAGAGGTAAAATTATTGTTTTATGACTTCTCTGTGAATTTCACACATCCCCCACAATCACCAGGTAGCGGAAAATTGAAGCAGAAATTCCTTCTCATGTGTTTTTTTCTTAAATCCCCAACTAGATTGAAAGTTCTTCAGGGGCCAAGACGATCACTGAGTAAATGTAAAGGACTCACTGTAGGTAGCAGTTTGCTTTAAGAGGTTTTCTTCTGATGTGTTTTTTATTGTTTTAAAAAATTAAATATTTTTGGATCTACTACTATACAGAAGTATCTGCTGGTTTCAACAACTCATGTTGCTCAGAACTCTTTTTAGACAGTTATTTTACATATTATGGAGAGACTGAATCCTCAGATTTATAACTCCAAAATTTCATGGTCTCCCTCGTCTTTGAGAGGGTGATTGGCGGGGTGAAGACTCCAGCTCATCACTCAGGCTCCTACAGGTCTGAGAGCTGACTCAGTCTTAAACGAAGGACTATGTCTCACTTACCAGTCCTAAAGCCTGCCACTATCCAATGAACGCTTACCACTATGTGGCATAATATGGCTCAGGGATCATTACCTCTTAATCTTAACCTGTTATTTCTCTGACTCCTATTCTGGGTGGCAGAGAGCTCCCCAAACTATCCCCTCTACAACATTTAATGACCCATCAGAAAAAAAAAAAAAAAAACATGAGTCCAGCAAAATATCAACAAGTATCCTCTCTCCTGGTAGGTAAATTTAGACATTTTGTTCAGTATCTGTTTCATTCCAACTGGCACAAAGAAAAAAATGTAAGGCCTTTATTTAAACCTATTTAGCAAGATGAAGCCTCAGAAAGCAGTCAGCTTAGATTTAAACAAGTACTGCATCAACAAAGCCAAATCTGAGTTGTCAACAAAAGGAAGTTATTCTTTATTCCAGAAACAGACCTTAGTGCTAACTAGAGAGAAGCAGGGCAGGCTTGGTTACGCACTGCTTACTAAAGCACCCACCCACCCTGAACTTCTTTAAAAACTCCAACACTTTTAAACTGTATTCAGAGTGAAACTTTATACTTATGTGTAACTGAAAGGTGCTGCTCCACAATACAGCGATACCAGATATATTAATTAAATAATTTTACTGGAAAAGAAATTACACTTTGAGCACCAAAGCAAGAACCCTGCTTTCAATCAGTTTAGTAGATCATGTTGCAAGATCAAAATGCTCAGGGTGGGCTCAGCAGACTGTCCACATTGTTCGGAAGGCTCAGGCTGAATGCACCGGGGTCCCACAGTGTTTGTGCCATAAATCGATGGCCTTGCTCACAATTGCATCCGAACTGTCCTGGGGAATCTGTGAACAAGCAGAGTCTTCATAAAATTTCAGTGTTTACAACTTCAGTATCTCCCGCATTTGCTGTGGCATAAAATTTATTTCTAATGGAGTTTTCACTGTTTTTCAGAAAGTGATCACATAAAAGGCTACCAGGATCCTTGTTTCACATGCCACCGGAGGATGTCCTAAGGTACTCTGGTGTCAGACTGCCTGGGTTCAAATCCTGCATTGCCTACTAACTGTGTGCCCCTAGGCAGGTTACCTAAGCTATACCTGAGTTTGGACCCCACTTCATAGGGCTGTTACAGGATGACAAGAAATAATCCATGAAAAACACTTAACACAGGCCCTAGCACTGTTAGCCACTAATTATTATAATGATGATGAGTTATTTACTCAACACACATTCACTTAATACTTAGTAATTACTGGACCACTGTTCAAATGTTAATATTGACTGATTTGGGGAAAAAGAAGAATCAATTCTAGGTCCACTGAAATTACTTCAGGCATACTAAGTCTCTTTACTTCTACCTCTTGCCTGGTTAAGGGTATTCTAAAATGCAGAGAGAGGAAAAAGCAGATTCATTTAGATCTTTTTCAACATGCACTGTTTATACTTAAGTCTGTCAACAAACCCAATTGGGATTCCAACAGACATGGCAACAGGAATGAAAGGGCTAACAAAATCCCCAAAACACCAGGATTCCTATTCCACTAACAAGTATCACTCATCTTAAAGTGATAGATCTCCATCAGGGACAAGACTCTGGTCCTAAGCACAGTCATAGCAACAGTCTCACAACTCAGACCATCGTCCCTCAAATGGAAGATGCATACCATACTCCACAGACCAACTTTAAGCTAAAATTTTTCAAGAGAAAAATTGTTCCTTATAATGTAAAAATATGCTATGTTATTTCTCTGAAATAATTTAATGCAATAGGACAATCTGGTTTGCTAAGCTGACTTCCTTTCTAGATTCAAAATCAAATCAAATAAAGTACACTTACATTTTCCAGAAACTTTGTTATCTTCTCTGCACTGTTCAGTGCCATTACCTTTATTTTAAAGGTTAATAAAATTTCCACAGCTACGAAAACTAGGATTTTACAGGATCCACTTATGACTTTATCCCAAACCCTAAAAATGAAGAGAGAAATAATCAAATTATGTGTTTGAAATTTGTTTACTAGACATCTCAAACTACAAAATTAAATCCTGTTTTAAGTATAAGCTCCACAGAAAAGTCATAATGAAATAATCATCAACAAAACAAATCAGCCATTTGAAATCTATTTCAGACACAAGGAGCATTGGAAGGAAAAAAGGAATGATCACTAAAAAGTACTTGCTCTACTGGGAACCAACCAAATGCCTATTCCCTAATGTTGTAAACCTTACAGTTTGGGGAAGGAAAGGAAAGTTCTGAAACAAAGTTTAGACTTTATTAACATTTTCTATTGTTAATATAATCATAACGTGCTAAGGAACAACAAAAGAAGCAGATGAAATGAGATATATTGAATTTCATTTTCCAGTGGTTCAAATTCCTTAAACTTCTCCGAGGGCTTAAGGAGCTAGTCATTGATCTGCAACCATGCCAAAATCATTATTCTAATAATTCCTAAAACTCTTAAAATTGGTACTAGACTCTATATGCTTACGTATGTATTGTCTTGTAATTCTCTCTGTGTAGCCTTTCTTCCAAACTACATCATAACATCTTGGAAGGAAAGGGCCAGGACTCTGAAACATCTATAACACATGTCTAAAACTAATGCTTTCACCAACCTTAAAGACTCTGAGTTTGAGTCTCAAATCTTTGACTACCTTTAGCTATTTTAAAGATGTCATGATGAATCTCAGGAGCTAAGCAGGGTGAGGCCTGGTTAGTACTTGGATGGGAATACCAAGTGCTGTAGGCGTTAAAAAACACAAAAGCAAGCAAGCAAGCAAGCAAATAAATAGATAAACTAATTAATTAATATGATTTAAAAATAAAAATAAAGATGTCATGATGAAACTAAGAAATACCAAGATTTTCTCTAAATTAGGATCTACATTTCTGGAAAAGAAAAGCCCATGTCTCTCTATATAAACTCCTGGAAACTGTTTCAGATTCAGATATCATGTAATGAACTAAGGGCCCTCAATTTATATAAATGTATGTTCTAATATTTGTAATATTAATTTTTGTTATCATTAAATTCTAATATTTCTAATTGTATATATAATAAGCAGAATCACAAGTTGTTATATTAGTTGCTAGAGAATTTAGCTTTAAATTAATGTTGTTCTAAAGCAAATTTATATTCTGAAGGATGATCACACAAAAAACCAGCATTCTTCCCCAACTCCAAGCCTTCAGTATGTCTTTGAAAGAAATACTTGCCTCTGTAAACTGGATTCGGGCAAGCACCCTGCGAAGCACCTCTTGAACCAGAGATCATAAGGAAGTTTGGACACTGCAGAACACGTCTTCAAATGACTCAGCAGCCTGCTATCTTCCAGATTCAAGTATTGTTCAAAAGCCTTTGGCTAATGATTAAACAGGAAGAGATCATTCATTTCCTGTGACATAACATTGCCTGATCTTACAGCTTATGAAGAAAAAACGTACGTGTTGAATGCAAGGAAGTGCTAAAAAACAAAACTTCAGAATCATCCAAATCACTGGTGATGCAGCAGTTTCCCAAGTCAGCAAAACCAGAGCCACCACCCATCCAGGACTGAGGGATTTCCTGGGACAGTCCCAGGCAAAACAGAACAGTTGGTCACCCCAATAGTAACTGCACTTAGCAGATTCAAAAGCCTAAGGAAAAAGTCCAAAACAAAATTTCATTGTTCTGGGGAGCTTAGAAAGGCCCATGATATTCCTAGCTGCTCTAGGGCAGTGGCTCACATACATAAGAATCAGAAGAAAAGGGAAAGGGAAGACCATAGAAACAGAGTGAGACTAAAGTAGAAGAGGGAGCTAGGAAGGATGAGAAAAAGAGCTGGGGATGAAAAGAGCCCATTGGTCACTGACCACACGTCTGCTGACCTACACTGAGCACTCCTGTGCACCATGCAAAGGAGGTTCATCCAACACAGATGCCCAGAAGAGGAGCTCTGTACCCAGCAAAGTGGGTACAATAATTCTCAGGAGACAGAGGAATAACGCAGAGGGAACAAAGTACCTGGAGTCTGTCTGTAGCCTATCCCATATAAGGTTAAGCAGCAGGCAACTCCAGAAGCCTAGGAAACTAACAAAGCCAACTTCCCCAGACGGGGCCCAATCCACCTCGCACGGGCTGCTCTATTTAGGGTTCATTGGCTACAAATGGGCCCTAAGGGTAAAACCCTAAAGTTTGTACTCCCTGTCCAGAAGAGCATAATCAGATCCCCAATCACCTACACACCTGCAAATGTTTATTGTACTAAATATCTACATCTCTATGCTTCTGCTAAAGAGGTGAATCCTAACCCTACAGGGTCTGCTATAGCCAGACCCTGTGCTATATACAGGGAATACAGTAAAAGATAAGATTAAGTCACTGCCTTCAAGGAGCTTACAGCCTGGTTGAGAGCCCAGTGAAGAGGTAACTAGAATATGCTGTAATAAAGCTGTGATGGGGATACACATGAAATGCGGGGCACACCAAGGTAAGAATCTTAACCTAGGCTTTAGAAGCCAAAAACAGTTTCCCAGAGAGGTGACATTTGAGCTGGCCCATGAAGAATAGGCAGAAGTTAGCCAGACAAAGTGGGCCAACATATTTATATCTGGTCCAATTTCCCCATCTCTTTCAGAGGATTTCCAACTGTTTTTTGTTTATCCAACTTACTTCCACTATTTAACAGTTCCTACAGCTTCTCAAGAGCACTACGGACAACTCCCCAAATCAGGGGATTTTTCTCCAAAGTATAAATTGCCAAAGGGCTCCTGTTCTGTCCTTTCACCTCTAAAACCCTATTTTAGGATTTTGGTCAGTTCTGCCAAAGGTATATATGTACTTTTTTCACAAAGTGACATTGGTGAAAACACACATACATTTATGTATTATACCTCACAGCAAAGAATATTTCATCTAAAAGACAGTACAAATAATGAAGATACGGATGAGTAAAAATTTAAAACTATTTATTGTCTCTTTCCTTTGTCAGACTGAAAGCTCAGAGAGGGCAGGGACTATATCTGTTTTATTCACTGCTAGTTCTCCAGTACCTAGAACATTACTTGGCAGAGTAAGCACTTAATATATGGCTGCTAAATAAATAAATACTGTGAATTAAATGAAGAGGAATATGGAAATATTTAGTAAAGTACTATGCATTTACTCTTTGATCCAGTCAATCCATTTCTAGGGACTCTATCCCAAAAATATGCTGGTAAATATATGAAAAGATGTACATACAAAGCTATATCTATAACACTTTTTTTAAGTGGAAGGAGATAACATTAATAATACCTGAAATTTTTAGTACTCAGCAAATGGTTGATGTGATTATTTTATTTTACTGTTAAACATTAGGTTATTTCCAGAGTTTCTATGACCCTGAATTCTTACTTTATGAAGAAAATAAAGCATACCTCATCAACAGAAGGCAAAACCCGACAAAAAGAGACTTAACAACCTTGAAGGAATTTATATTAAAATCAGGAAGAGGCTGCTAATAGTATTTATTTTAAAAGTTAAAAACTCCTCTCTCTAGAATAGCTTTAAAAAATTGTAGCAATATCAATGAAAGAAAGCTTGCTTACTTTAATGACTAAACACAATTAAGTCTGAGACACTGTAAGAGCAGTCTGCTCTGAAAGAGATTATCAACAGGGGTCTTCCATATCACACCACTGAAGCCGGACTCTATTTTCCTTGGCAATGAGAGGCCTCATCGAATAGCAGAATTTCCAAAAGCTTGTACGGAGAGAAGATGTAATGTAAGCCTATAAATCAGAATACTACAACACGTCATCACCAGATAAATTCTCTGATATAAAAAGCTCATTACTGTCTATCACACTAACTTTTCTGGGACTATAAAACAACCTATACTTTGTGGTAATCAATTTACTTGGTAAAACAACACAAACTTGAAAAGATGACAGACAAGATTACAGAAACTCTAACAAGAAGCTAGGAAGAAGAGTCCACTATACAACAGTGATAAATTTCAAGGTTGATTAAACATAGTTTAACTAAAGAGAAAAGTTTTAGTAAATTACTTGATGCCTAAAATCATATAGCAATATGAAGGAAAGTTAGCTTTTCTCACACATTCTGAAGAACTTAAAAAAAACCTTCATAACTGTCTAAAACAATGTGTTAGATACTATTATAATATATATATTAAAATAAACTTTTTTCGAAGATGAAGAAATAAGGTTCAGAGGTCATTTAGTATCATGCTAATTCTAAAATTCATTTCTAAAAAAAAAAAAGTTTAGGTGGCTCCACAGTGTAGTGGTTAGCACGTCTGCTTTACACACAGAAGGTTCTGGGTTTGTGCCCCAGGTGGAGCCATGGACCATACCCAAGGTGCACCAGGCCCCAAATGCACGCTGTGAGCATATAGGAGGAGACACCTTACCTTCCAGTTCTTAAGGGGAAATGGCAACATCCATAGGTCAGGGGTAGAAGGAGGGAAGGGTGGGAGAGGGAGGAGTTCAAGCATAGCCAAGGCATTTTTTTAAAAAGAATAAAAAGGAACTTTCTCTACTAGCTATCAAAAATATACTAGGAAGCTATGTTAAACACATCACATGGTACTGGCCCAGGAATAGACAAATAGCTCAATGAGGGGAAAAAAGAGCCTAGAAAGAGATACAAATGCACATATATGGAAATCTAGTATATAATAAATCTGCTTAACAGTGGCATTTCAAATCTGTGGGGAAAAAAAGAATGAACTGACAAATTAATATAAGGGATAGTTCTAATGCTTACTTTGTAACCTTGGACAAGTTACTTAACTGCTCTGTGCTTCAGTTTCCTCATCTATAAAAACAAAGATACACGTTTAATTGAAGTAATTCATAATAAAGTAATTTAGTACTGTCCAGCAAGAAGCACATTCACAATAATTGTTAAGCAGAGAGGGGAGGAAGAGGAGCATGCTGGCTGAAGTTGTATTGCACTTCACCAAGAAACGAAGTCAAATCTGTGTCTGATACCAGTCACAATGATAAATCTCTCACAAATTAAAGGACTATATTTTTAAATGAGTAAATATTTTTAAAAGCTAGAAGAAATTTTTTTTTTTAACTTTTTTAATCTTGGGGTTAGAAAGAGCTTCCAAAAAAAAAAATATTGACAAATCCAATTGTATTAAAACTTAAAATCTTTGTACAACAGACAGGGAGAAAATATTTTCAACATATGTAACAGACAAAGGAAAAATATCTAGTTTATTGATAACTCTTACAAATAAAAAGAAAAAGCAAGCAAAGGAATAGAAAGGTAGACAAATATAAATGACCAAGAAACATATTCAAAGGGGTTCAAATTCACCAGAAAATGAGAATATGTAAATTAAAATGGATATCATTTCCCTATCAGATTAACAAAATTCAAGAAATAGATTCTGTCAAGTACCGGCAATGGAGTAGAAAACAGGAACTCTCATAATCTCCCAGGGGAAGCAAAATTGGTATGGCTTTTGGGTGAGCAACCTGGCAGTTAAAATCTTAAATGTCTCTCTTTTAGCTGAGCTAATAGGTACCCACCCTAGAGAAACATACATAGATACATATACACATGGACAAGGGCATGTTGACTGTCAGCATAGATGTTATGTTAAACTGCAGCAAATTATTAACAATAAATACTATGGGTAAGTTAAAAAAAAAAGTGGTTTTAAAAGAGTAGGTCTCAACCTGAGCCACACTTAAGAATCGCCTGGAACTTTAAAAAAAATTAGAATTCTAGGGCTCCCCCCAACCCCGCCCGCCGATTTTCTGACTTAAATCATCTGGGTGGAGGAAAGGCACTGGTAAGTTTTAAAAGCTCCCACATAGTACTAATAGGAACTCAGGGCTGAAAACTGCTGATCTATCTATACTAACTTGGAAAGCCTCCAAAACATTAAGTTAAAAAAAATTATATGGTCATATGAACAATGTAATAATATTTATATGTTTTCAAAATACAATTATATATAAAAAAATACATATATAAATCATGTGTGTGCATACACACACACATACACACACTCATCCATCACAATGTGCATAAAAGAGTCTAAAAGAATAAATATCAAGCTAATAATAATGTTTACTTCTTAGGAAGTCAAAAAGGGAGGTACTGTACAGGTCTATAGGAACACTCAATTCATCCGGATTTTTTATTACTTCATAAATACTTCATAGAATGTTATTTATCTATTATTTGTGTCCGGATTTTTTATTACTTCATAAATACTTCATAGAATGTTATTTATCTATTATTTGTGTCATCAGAAATAAAGAATGAATTCTTTCAAAATAAGCTATCAAAATACTATCAAATTTACTACAATATTAAATAAGAAAAGCTAATCAAATCATAGTGTGATGTGGACATCTTGTCTGAATCAGGCAACTAGCATTATATTTACAGATGCTTCAATGCCATGCTTATTATTTTTATTGAAATCAACTAAATGGATTAACTTTTAAAATTCTAAAAAAATCAAGTTTTATTAATTGAAATACATAAAAAACATTCTTGTTCAGTGCTCTACAAAGCTGAATGGCCTTACCAACTGCCCTGATAACTGATACAGTTAGAGCAGCGACCCTTATGGCTCATCCAACCTTTATCAGTGCCCCTCATAGGGTCCTGCAACCCATGTCTCAGTGACTGCTTTCAATAGAATTTTCAAATAAAACACCTCGATGATTTAAGAAAATAGAGAGATTCATTTTTTAAACTGAGAGAAATAAGGAAAGAAACTAGAAAAAGAGATTGGTAAAGGACCACTGGCTTATGCAGTTGAAGCAAGCAGCCTTCAGTTCTCTGGATTCCCAAGTTAGAGCCGCTGCCTCCCTCATATCCCTTTGTCTCTCCTTCTTCACTATCACAACCCTATTTTAATGAGATCACAATGTGTTTGGCTTAAAAAAAACACATTTCCCAGCCTCCGCTGAAGAAGGGCGGCCCGATGACACAGTCCTGCCACTAACAGATACGCAGAGGAAAGTCTGTAAAAGAGGTCAGGATGGACTGGCTTGGCTCTTCTACTCCTGCAATTTGATCTTTGCCCTGCCCTTCCTACCTACACAGATGTCATGGCTGTCTTGCCATCATCCACCTTGTGAGCACAAGAGGAAGCTCCTTAAGGATGCTGGAGCAGAAGGACAGGAGTCTGAATCCTTGCTGATACACTGGGGTGCTGTGGCACCAGTTCTGAACTATGCTGCCTCTGGACTTCTGGTTACATGAGAGAAAACAGTAAAGTTTCTGTTTGGGGGGAATTTCCAGTATATGCAGCCAACTTAAACCTTAGCTAATGCAGAGGAAAAATTCTAGATAAAGCCAGTGGATTCCAGACCAGGAATACTAGATAAAGAATACTATAGAGTGGGGGTACACAAACTATGGCCTGCAGCAGCCAAATCCAGCCATGACCATTCCTTTATGTACTGTCGATGGCTGCTTCTGTGCAACAGCAGAGCTGAGTGACTGCAATAGAGACACAGAGACTATCTAGCCCATCGAGCTGGAAATAGTTACTATCTGGCCTTTTACAGAAATCATTTGCTGACTCCTACTTTAAAAGGTTTATTCTTAATTGTAGCAGCACCAGGAGAAGTGTATTTCCTGAAGACCCCCAGTACCATTGCTCATTCCACCCCCGGCAACCTCCATCAACAACCAAAAGAGCAACCCTCACCAGCTGGGGTAAAGAATCTCGGTACTTGTTTAACTGGTTAACAAAGCATCGGATGATCCAGTAACAGTCGACACTATCTTCCACCATCTCTTCCATGGCCTTAGCAATGGCAAGAAAGACTTCATCTTCAGGATCCTGAAAGGTTAATAATAAATCTCAAGGGGGAGGCACAGCAGAAGAGAAGAATACATACTCCTTTGACAAAATGAAACCTTACCCCCTAAATTTTGAAGAGGCTGCATTAGTAAATCAAAGGGGAACCGAAAGCACACAGTCCAATACTAAGGAGAAGACCAAGAGGGAGGTAAGAATAAATAACCAGAGAAATTTATATGAATCACCGTTGTTTATGAATGCCCAGGTTTCAGGATGGGCACTCAGAGACTTTCCAACTTCTAACATTAAGGCTGTAAAAGAATCAACATAAATCAGAAGCAAGGTGCTGATTCTCTCCACCCAAAATATTCTCAGTACTAGAAGAGTATTTCAAAATGATGTGATACACAACACAAACAATAATTAGAGATACTTGTCAATAAAGTAATTTGCAAAAATTAAATGACTCCAAAAGGAATAACAAAACATTTTCTTTATTTCAAAGCATTCATACATACCTTTAGAATTTTGTTCTACCTTTAACACCTAAAAAATTAAAATGTCCCTAGAATTAGAATTTTAGGAATCAGAAGAATAGCACTTTTCATAGCTTGCATCAATACTCAGAACATAAAAGTAAACTTTCAAGTAAATTTCAACAAAGAAAAGCCTATAAAAACTGGAATCTGCTTGAAAACCTATTTTATTTCTAAACACCATATCTTACACAAAAATACATTTTAGTCTAGGATTTAATAGCTCAGGGATTTTAATGTTAGAAAAAGAAACTAAAAAGTATCTTTCTACACTCATAAAAATTCCCAAGTTAAATCAAAATTCCTATTTAATAAAAGTATTTCATTTGGGGCCTATTTCCATCTTATTAATATTCTATAAAATGTCAAATAACAAAATCATAGAAAATGCATCTTTCCAAATGCTAATTAATGTGTCAGAGGAGGAGAGAAAAGAAGTAAAGAAAGAAGATAAGGGGAAGGAGGCTCTTTTCTTGGATTCCCACCAACACTCTGATAGTGTGTCTGCCCGAGACTGCAGTAAAGGTGTCTGGGCCTGAAGCACAGACACACTGAGCAGGGATGCGGTAACGACTATAACCTATTATTTGTATTTCTTGAACTAATAGGTAATCTAACCTAATTTAATATGTAATTTAAGAACCTATGTAGTACCACCGACTTCACTTTGTCAAAGATAAGTAAAATTTAAAGAAATTTGTTAACAGTTCCAATTATGTCAGGGCCATTCTCTCTTGGTAAACTTAATAAAAGTGCATGTCCATGGGAACCAAATCATTATCTTCGAAAAGAAAGAACAAGTAAAAGTTCAAACTGCTATAGTGACAGGTTGTAATCTGCAATAAGAGAATAAAATTAATTTTATAGATAGCACAGCTTGCAGGAAAATCCCTATTTTGAACAATTCACTCTATTTTAGCCCAAATAAAAAATTGTTAAAATGCCTAGAGTAATTTGCAGATTGCATTAAAATAGCCAAAGCTCAAGAACTATAACCATTCATTTGTCTGAACTCTTCCTCTTCCCCATCTCCTCCCTTTATGAACAATAAGTAGTCCAAGTAACTAAAGTAAGGAGTGTATCAAAGATGAAATTTAAAAAGTAGATCGGGGCCTGTGGGGCTGAGGCTGAGAAGGTATCAGGGCCAAAGCAGCAGTAAGGGTCTATAGGGCCTATGGGGCCAGCAAGCCAGGGCCAAGAGGTGGCTGGCAGTGTTGGTTACAAATAAGGGAATGAGCAAAAAAGCAAATATACTGAGGATAATGAGAGCTTTTGCATATTTGCAATTGTCAGAGAAAGAGTTGCAAATATAGAAAGGGTGAAGGCTAGAATTAAGTTGTGAAACTGCGTTGGAATTGGAAGTATTAGTGTGAACTCAGGGTTTTTAACACACAGAAATAAATAGGTATATAAACATACATAGGTGTGTGTGAGTATGTATTCACATGTATGTGAGTGTGTAAACAAACATATTTCCTAGCTCTTTCTGCTGAATGAGCCTAGAAGCAATGCCATGCCAGTGACAAGGTGCACATCTAGTGTCCTGTTCTTGGTTGCTAAATACCACATTCCACCCAAAAAGGAAAAAAAAGAAAAAAAGAAAAATAGGCTGATTTTGGGCCTGAGGTAGGAAAAGTACAAGGTGAGCCCAGAATATTTTTTGGTACCAGAAAGCAAGGAAATACTCAAAACGGTGGGAACTCATCAAAAAGCCACAGAAGTTAGTTTGAAGGGTTCTTAGTGGCCAAATCTGAGCCAAAATAAATGGTAGTAGTGGATTATAGGCCACTGAATAAAAGGAATCCATAAATTCATACTGATATAAATAAATAAATGAGGGAAAAGGAAAAACCTTCCCCATTAAAAAAAAAATGCCAACTAATAAATGCAGACAGAATGAAAGGGTTAGAACATCACCATTTGGCAATCAGCACAGTAAAACTGTTTCAGGCAGGAATCATTAGTGAATGGGTATTTACACAGTCTCAAAGTTCCTCCTCATAGGTTACTTATTAATTACAAAGGGAAAAATAGTAACTTACATTGAAGAAACCTGGCAGACACCACCATAACCAAGTGATCAAAGTTAGCACCAATAGTAATAAGTATCATACTTCTGTGGTAGTCTTGCCATAAATGCATAACCTATTTTAATCATGAGGAAACATAAAACAACCCCAAACTGAGAAACTTTACTGCCCAGTACTCTTCAAAAATGTCAAGTTTATGAAAGACGAAGACTGAGAAACTGTCCCAGATTAAAGGAGATTATGAAGATATGGAAATAAATGTAAAGTGCGATCCTAGATTGGATCCTGGGCCAGAAAAAAGACATCAGTAGGACAATCAGTAAATTTCCATAAGGTTTACAGAGTAGTTCATAATTTTGTATCAATGCTCATTTTCTTATTTTAGTAATTATACTATGGCATGTAAGATATAACATTTGAGGATGCGAGATGAAGGTATATGGAAACACTATACTATTTTGCAACGTTTTCCTCTGTCTAAAATGATTTCTAAATGAATAGCTAAAACATTTTTAAAAAAATTTTATACCAACAAATGGTACAACTAGTGTGTGAAAGCTTGATAGGAAATCTGATAAGTTCTGAAACAAAATTTTTACTGTTTGTGAAAAGGGGCATTATTGGAATAACTGGTCAAATGTGAATGTAGTCAGAAGATTAGATGTTAATATTGTATTAATGTCACCTTTTTGGTTTCAGTGTACTTTAGTTACCTAAAGGGGTTCTTATCTTTAGGAAGCATACACTGAAGGAATCGGAAGGAATGAAATATCAGGTCTTATTCTCAAATGGTTTAAAAAATATATGTATACATATATAGGAAAAATGGCAAAACAAATGTGCTAAAAGGTTAACAACTGAAGAACCCGGCTAAAGGGCATGTGGGAATTCTTGATAGTATTCTTGCAACTTTTCTATAAGCTTAAAATTACTTTAAAATAAAATGTAGTCTTTTTTAAAAAATTAGGCAGATGGGGACAGAACATATAGGGCTATGAATGTCAGGGAAAGATGCATTGCTTTTATTCTATAGACAAAGGGAAGTCACTGAAAATTTGTAAGGCAAAACATGATCCAACCAAAGGCTGGCAAGATGGAACAGTTTAGAGTTCAGCTAAGTGTCAAACAATAGTACCACTAACCAGTGGGAAGGAGGGGCTCCGAGGCAGCCTTCCAGACTCCAGCTGACACATGCGGAGATACACTTCAACCTGAGGTGTGGCATCACTGACGAAACGAATGACTTTCAGGCATGGAGGACATCAGAGTACTGCTCCTTGCGATACAGCATCACTCGGGCATGGGACTCATGGTGGGGAGGCAGGATCCCTACCCAGAGACCCAGGAAAAAAAAAGGGTAAAATACTGAGGCACCAATTCAAATCTCTTCTCTATTAAAAAGAATCCTGAAAGAAGCTGCCCATCACAATTAGACTAGAATTCACATAAATATTTAATTACCATACAGATTCTCTTTTAGAAATTCTCACTACAAAAACAATTTTAAGTTTTAAATACCATCAATACTTGAATGGCAGCTGCAACGTTGATATTAAAGAGAAAACAATGGTATTATAAAGCCCCTGAATAAGTGGGTCAACTAAATCAAGATACTAACCATACCAATTATAATTTAATTCAATTTATGGCTGTCAGCCTGGGCCCATCCTTAGCTCCTGGTGGCCCATCTCCAGTTTTAGCATTTGGCCCCTGCTATGGACTGAATTGTGCCCCCAAAATTCACATGTAAAAGCCCTAACCCTCAATGTGACTATATGTGGAGAAAGAGCCTATAGGAGTGTATTTAACATTCAATGAAGTTACAAGGGCAAGGCTCACAAAGTAGCCTATTTTCAAGACCATAGAAATTTCTAATCTTCACTGAGGCCACCTTACATTACACTTTGATGCCATTTTACACTTGTGAACCCATTTAAAGATGATGTCTACCCACTGGGCTTTGGAGCAAGAACCACATCTTTTTACAAACAAATGGCATAGAGAAAACAGAGTGGAAAGAGCACGAGATAACCCTTCAGTGTACCTAGGTTCTAACCCCAGATATGATAACACCGGGACTCTCAGGAATCTCTCTCTGGGCACTTGATTCATCTCTCAGAGGTGGGAAATGGGAGTGCAGAACACTGGCCCCAAGAGTCTTCATAAGAAACAGGATACCATGGTCAAATAGATTTAGGAAATGGTGACAATGAATTTTCAAGGCTCTAAGTTTTGCTATAAAGAAACACGTGTTACTTTACTCCAGCCTCATTAAATTTAATGAGGCTGTATAGCAGCATAGACTCTGGAGTCAAAGTTCCTCAATTTGAATTCTGGCTCTACAATTAACTGGCTGGGTGACCATCAGCAACTTACTTGATCTCTCTATGCCTTAGCTTCTCCATCTGAAAAACGGGAATAAGAATACCTCTCTCAAACAGTTGTGCTGAATAAAAAATTAATATACATAAAGTGCTTAGAAAATATATGGCATATACTCAGCTACTATAAGTGTTAGTCTATTTGACTATGGATTGCTCTGGTGCAAAACGTTACAGATCCAGAATTCTAAAGAACATCAAGGAAAACAAAAGTTGGATGAGCTCTAAGGACTCTAGCTAACATGATGCCATGTTAATGTTGGAACCAAACTTGCTGAAATGCTCTTTTTCCTGACATAAATCTTTACTTATCTTATCTATGGGACTCTGTGCCGGGCTTCTGGAAAAACCACAGAAATACACTAAAGTGTCCTTCAAATTTAGGCTAATATAGTACAGGTTAAATAGCTGTAGTTAAATCCTCATGATACTACTAGAGGCAGCAGTGTTTCCATGTTAAACCTCGAACGTGTTTTTAAGACCTAGTCCTAAAAAGTCTCTTTCTGGTATTTACCTAAAATGGTATCAGGAAGTAGGCATGACAAAGTCCTGAATTAATCAACAACCTGTGCTAAGAAGAGTCAACCTGTCTCCTACATAACATGGCAGCTCTAAATCTTCAGTGCTTTTAACTACTTCAAAAATAACAACAAAGACTTCTCTGATGGAGACAAGTTGAGACAACAGAGCTGATGAAAAAGCCAAATAAGCCTTGGCACTCAGGAAGTGTCAAAAAGTAAAACAGTGCATCTCCCACTAATCCACTGGCAGTATTTCCCAGCAGAAATAGATAGTTTCAACATTACCACTAAAAGTTATCCTTCAAAGGCATTTATTTTGATAGCCACTGGAAACACTAAGATTTGAGAAAAAATGCTCAGGGAAAAATTAAAATAGTTGTCACTCATTCTCTAGATTTTAACTGCATAGTGGCCTACTAGAAACTTAAGTATACGAAGACTGTCAAAATGCACAACAAAAAAAGTCATTATGCAGTGCTTTCTAGAATGGTTTATAATCAGACTTAGGACTGCCGATTTCTCAAGTCTTGAAAATATAGCACATTTTGGAAAGAAGACAACATCTACAATCTACCCGTCCTTCAAATGGGCTCTACAAACCTGAGCTCAAGGCTAGCTCTGCCACTTATGGGCTATAAGGCTTTAGGCAAGTTATTTAGCCTTACAGCTCTTTTCCTCATTTGCAAAATTGGGATATTGATACCTACCTCACAGGAGAATTCCATGATTACTCTAAGTTGTTTTTTGGGGTTTTTTTTTTTTGTATTTTTTTTTAAGAAAGGAGGAGTGTAATTGGTGGGTACTACATATGTTAACAGGCTCAGTACTGACAGGGAGAGAAAAAACCTTGGCTAAAAGAGATGCTGCCAGTCACTTGTGACACCTAATAATATACTTTTTCTTCCACAGAAACTGAGCAAGATCATTTCCCCTTCTCCTTCAGCCACCCATCATTGGAATTTATTCATCTGTGCTCTAGGAAGTAAAAATGCTCCAATTCCTTTTTTGACTCTGATAGCACTCAGTGGAAGTTTACCTCTATGGCTAGGAATCACAGAAATGATAAATTGAGAGCTAAAACCAGAAAGTTAATTTAGCTCAATATCCTCATTTTACAGATGCAAAAAAATAAAATCTAGAGGGTCTTTCTCAAGGTTACCCAGTGAACAGCAAAGCCTAGACCAGTTCTTTCTCCCAGTACAATGTTCTTCCTGCACCTTGTCTCAGGAACATACGCTATTTTCTCTTCTATCATTAAAAAATTGACACTCTTAGAGTAATATTTAATGTTTGCCACTGAAGTCACCTTCTTAAAGGCTATCATAGTGAGCAATAATTCAATCTTCTAAGATTAAACCCAACATTCAGTAAAGGGCCTAAACAAATCCTCTTTTTTTTTTGACTGGTAAGATGACAAATGAACATTCTTTAAAATAAATTTCCAACTCTTGGGTCTCATACCTAGAAGCACCTTCCATACTAATGCACGGTACATAGACGGGAGAGGGAACCTCTGACTAAAAGTACAAAGTTTCTCAATATCTAGAGAAAGAAAAAAACAATAGTTAGTTTTTTTGTGCTAGTAACAATATGTATAAGTGCATTTCCATTATTTAAAACTTAAAGTAAAGTAAGACATTCCTTCAGAGGAAGTCTACTATACATCAATAAATTTAAGGCAACACTGATCTGATTTCTAGCCCAGGTGTTCCACCAACTATTTAAAAACAATTACTGTTTCACAGCATAGGAGATACATTTTGCATATACTACTACATTTCCTAGAACAGTAGCAGTAGTTACAATTTATAGAATTTATTTCATTTAATCCACATTGCAAGCTTGTTGGGTAGTTATTGTTTTAAAGAAACTGAAGTTCAAAAGTAAAGTGACTTGAGTGAGTTAACATACCTAGCGAGCGGCATAGTCAGCCCTCAAATCCTCACATTTTCCAATAAACCACACTCAACCATCCTGGACCTAAATTTCCCTACTTGTCAAATGAGGTGAATAATACCAGACACACTTAAAGCACAGACTGTCTAGTGAAGATCAAAGATCAGGTAGGGAATGTTTTTGAAATTTCAAAAGCATACTATGCATATAAAGCACTATTTTAAGCTATGGGTCAGTTTATTTTACTTTAGTCAACCACAGAACAGACCTTATTACTGGCTTACAAGAAGCTAAAATGTCAATACATAATATAGTCGCAGTATTTCCACAAAAGAAAAACATGGCAAGAGTTGTTGTAAATTTACCCAGAAGTTATGACACCTCTGAAAACTGAGAAAATATATGGGTCTAATATAAGAAAAAATATTATTGAGTTCTTAAGAGGCCTTTCAAAAACATCTAACTCTGTTTCGGTGAAAGATAAATTTGAAAAAAACCATAACTTCTCCCAAAATATACCATTCTGCTGTCATCTTATCACTGAAAAATACAGCAGGTAAAAAATACCTCTGGATATCTTTTTAAGGTAACATTTACTTCAGAACATTTGGGATGACTGAGAACCAGTAAGCTTAATTATACAACTCACCCAGACGGTCATCTTTTAGGAGAATTTCTAATGATTTCTTTTCTTCAACTCCACGAAAACCCACTTTCTCATAATATACTGAACGAAAGTTTCTCTGTGAGTCCTCAGTCATGTTTCATTCTTGGGGAACAGAAAGACAAGAGAGGTAGGAAGGGGAAAACACTAAGTTTAGAAATGAAGAATTGAATTTTTTTTCAATGATTTTCTCCAACTTTTCCATGAATTGGATATAATAAACTACCTGCCTTTGCATAGGACTCAATATTAAATCTTTCCTTTTACACGACTCTAACACCACCTCTAACACCACCTCACCTGTGGGCGTTGGCCAAAAACCAAGACACAGAACAAAAAGTCCTCTGAGCTGCTAAAATAGATGGCACAAGCTTCATGCACTACTTATGAGAGCACCTAGTCATAACACATGTTCAAAGAAAAAATGAGTGAAACAAGCACACAGACAAGATGCCATGCAACAGGGGTTACGAAACCATATACACTATGATTCTGTCATAGTTTTATAAACATTATGCATTAAAAATAAGTTAGACTATGTTCTGAAATGTTAGAAATGGTTAGCTTTAGTTAGTAGGATTCCAGATGATTTTTTTCTTTTGCTTAGCTGTGGTTTCTAAAGTGGGCATTTTGTAAAATGAAAAACTAAGTTATAAAAAAGGAAAAAGCCACCGGTTTCTCACTTAGCTTTCCTTTAAATACAAGTGTATGAAATTTAATTATAAAAATTCAAAACCCATTAAGCTCAACAGCATTAAATTATAAACCAGAAGAGGTGCAGGAATGTAGCTGATTAACGAGTGATGCCACAAAATTGCAGACAGGGTAAGGACTTAAAATCTGGCATCAGAACTCAAAAGTTGAGCGGTCTTAGGGTCTTTCAAATTAATCTTCACACTATTGATGGCAAATGATGAGGAAAGGTCAAATTAGGTTGGTGTTTTAAGAATATAATGGATGTAACGCATTTTCCAAAAAGTACTGCACTGCTCTACCCAAATGCTTAAAATGTCGGTGCAAAAAAAGAGAAAAAGTGTAATATTCAAGTTTTACAAATTGAGATGTCTTCAACGATCAAGGGAGGGTAGAGTTCCAAAAGACAAGGTCTTCCTTGTTGAAAAGATATACTTTGAGCCAATTCAGTCACAGAAATGATTAGGATTTGTTTAAAATAAGAACTGAATTTGGGCACCAAATGTTTTTTAAGAACAAAATTCCAAAGCAGTAAAACGTTTGATGAGTTGGGGGAGTGGGGATAGGGGCGGGTATTTAAAAGAAGCACCAACTGCTGTACGGTGACCCGGTGTCTGCTGTCTAAGGACACCATTCTCAGATTGCACAACGATAAATGCGTCCTCTTGGAGGAAATGCTGTAAATTGCATTCCTTGCAGAAAAGTAAATAAAAACATCCTAGTCCAAGACCCCAGGTCCCATCTCCCTACTATACATCTTCACCTCCAGTAGTGGAAACCCGGGTTGAGACTAAGTGGTCCGGGGGAGGCCGCTGAAACCAGGCCAGGAGCGCTGACCGGCCGCGGGGCAAATAGGCGACCAGGGGGGCCGCCCAGGGCCAGCGGGCGAGCGCGCCAAGGGTGGGCCCGCGAGGCGGAGGGAGGAGGCGGGACGCCAGGGCCCTGCGCCGCCCGTACAGAAAACAGCAGCCGCCGCCGCCGCCGCCACCTGGACCGCCGGCGGACGTGACGTCAGCTCAGCCCGAGGGGCGGTGCCGAGAGTGCGCGTGCGTCGAGAGCATGCGCAGAAGCTCCACCCAGACCGTGCGGCCTGAGGAGCTGTGGCACCGGTGCGTCAAAGGGCGATAGGCACTTTGGCAGGTGGCCGGTGGCTGGTGTTCCCAGCCCCCAACATCCCCTCGTTGCTCCTACCCACCCCTAGCCAGAGAGTCTCGCGACCGCATTACCCTCGCAGTCCCAGCGATGCATGCCTGGGATGCTGTCCCCCCGCCCTCAAGGTCCCTCCCTTGGAGGCCACCTCAGCACCTGGACGGTGCTTCTCCAGCTGTCTGCGGTGGAGGACCCCTGTTTTGGTTTGATTCGTTTTTTTTTTTTATTTTTTTCAGTATATAGAAATAAGTGAAGGCCATGAGAAATGAGAAATGCAAAGGCATCGTAGTCAGAGCTTGCTATACAGGGGAGTCAGCCAGGATCACTTGCATTTTGGTAGACTGGAGGGCAGGAGGAGAGGTGGGAAAGGTTGGTAGTAGAAAGAAGGGAAGGCTTTAAGTGTGCCCTCAATGGAAGCTGTTGGTAGGGGGAAGCTGTAGGTAGACTGGTTAGAAGCAGGGCATCCTGAGTGATAGATTAGCCATGTTTGGCTTTCTTTGGTTGGTTCTAAGTTGGAAGCAGAGACAAAAATTAGGGAAGTTGGCAGTTATTAATCAAATCCTGGCCATTTGGGGCCAACTCTTACAGAAGTTACTGTTTAGCTTCCCGGGTTATTACTAAAGCTGTCCATCTGGCTTCCTACGGTCTGACTGAATAGCAGGCTTACTTCCTAGGCTGATTATTGTAGATAAGGGGTTGTTTTTCCAGGCAGGTTGGTGCTGCAGGTTGTGGGTCAGAGTTCTATTTTTATACATGACCGCATCTCTATCTGTCTGTTCAGCCTCTCAAGCGAAACACTATAAAAATAGTTACATGAAAAATGAAGTTTAAAAACAAGATATACTAAATACAAGCCCAAATTTGTTAATTTCAGCAGACTAAAATCACTCTTTAAAATGCCTATTAAAATTTATAAACATTTTCAATTTCTATGCTCTTTCCCTGTCACAGGCCAGCACCAGTCCTAAAACATCCCTCTGAGCAGCTCTACCTGAGTGGATTCTTAAACCACGGAGGTTTAAGAAGAACCTCCTAAAAAAAAAAAAAAAGTTCAGTGATGTTTGCTGCCTCCTTAAAAGCCCAAATCTATACAGAACAGACCACACAAAAGCCAAACTCTAGAGAGGAACTTAGAAATCAATGGTACAGAAGTCAGTCCAGTTACCATGTCAGTAAGTTTGTGGTGTAACAGCTAAACAGAACTTTAAAATAAAGAAACAGGTGGTGGCTGGAATCAAACATTGTGTTCCTCCCAACTCTCCTACCATCACCATCTTTAATTCCTTAATACTAGGTACTAAGCCTTGTTTAGTACCTAGTACTTGTTTAGGCTGTGTTTCGTCACATTGGAAAGTAGAGTTCTTCAAGTTACAGCTTTCAAGAATTTCATTTGCTTAGTCTAAACCTTGGGCCAGTCACTAACTTTTACAATCTCCTTTTTCTTATCTTTAAAATAGAGCTAATAGTAGTGACGATATCATAGAAGTATTGGAAAGATTAAATGAGAAGGTATGTAAAGTGCTTGGCACAGTACCTGGCATGTGGCGCAATGAGGATATATCTGAATCAGCTAGATTAGTTAAATGATGACAATACGGTTACTGTTAACAGCCATTCTCTGTGTTTTTTGATGAACCGATTAACAGAATATTTGGAAGCTTCTATAGGAGATAAGTCTCCTAGAGACTATTAAAACTGAAGCAAGAGTAAACCTTTAAAAATGTCCCTCCTCTCCTCAAAATCCTGTGATGGCTCCCCATTTCATTCAAAGTAAAAATCAAAGTCTTTTCATTTTTTGCCTCCTCTTACCTCAACCTCATCTACTACTAGGGATGCTCCTGCCTTAGGACCTTCTCATGTTTGTTCCCTCTGCCCAAAATGTTGTTTTCCCAGAGAGACACATCACCTATTGCCCCACCTCAATTTTCATCAATATCCCCTCTAAAGGCTTATCCTAACCACCTACCTAGAATTGCAAACCCATTACCCAAATCCCAATTTCCCCACTTCCCTATTCAACTCTGCTTTTCCTCTCTTCCACAGCACCTACCACACTACAGAGTTTACTTATTTATTTTAGTTTTTATTTGGTCTGTCATCCCATCAGAATGTCAGTTCCACAAGGTCAGGAATTTTTGCTTTTCTTAACTGCTGCACCTGAGTTCACGGGATAGCGGCTGACACGTAGTAACTGCCTAAGACGGACTTGCTGAATGAATGAAAAGAAATCCCACACACTGTGAATGGGCAGTCATTCTTTCCTCCTTAGCATGATATATTTGGTCTGCGGACTGTTAGAGCACAACACAGAGCATAAAGTGAAGCACGCAGGTGCGCTATAGTGATTTATAATAAGAACTTATATTTGGTCTTCTTCCCTATTCCTGGCTCAGAGCTCCTAAAACCGTTGAATTTCATAAGTCATGGGAAAGATAAAGGTTTATTTTGTTCCCTACCTAGAGATGGGGCTGGTTGCCTGGAGAGCCAACCATAGGATCAGAGGGTTGGAACTTTCAGTCCCACCCCCCTGACCTCTGGGGAGAGGAGAGGAGCTGGAGGTTGAATCAATAGCCAATGATTTATTTAGTCATGCCTATGTAATTAAGGGTCCATAAAAACCCTAAAAGGGTGGAGTTCGAGAGCTTCTGGGTTGGTGAACATACGGAGGTGCGGGGAGAGTGGCAAGCTCAGTGCTGAAGCTCCATGCCCTTTTCCCACACCTTGCCTTATGCATCTCTTCCATCTGGCTGTCCCTGAGTTATGTCCTTTTATAATAAACTGGTAATCTTGTAAACAAAATGTTTCTCTGAGTTCTGTGACCTACTCTAGCAAATTAGTCAAACCTAAGGAAGAGGTCTTTAGAACCTGTCAGCTATAGCAGGTCAGTCAAAAGCCCAGGTGACAACCTGGACTTGCAATTCGAATCTGAAGTGAGGGTAAGGAGACCAGTCTTGTAGGACAGAGCCCTTAATCTGTGAAATCTGAGGAGATAGTATCAGAATGAGTTAAATTATCGAACATCCAACTGGTGTCTGAGCATTTCTTGGTCGTGTGGGGAACCCCCTGCCACGCACACATTCACACATCAGAATTGGGTGATTAATCTTAGCAGGCAATACATTTTTCATGGAATTTAATTGAAAAAAAGAATTTTAAAAGTCACAGATGCACTTCATGTTGAATATATACCTTGCTGTCATTTTGTGGCTAGCATCACTCCTCACTGCCTTGCTGTAACCTGACTGCCCTCTGGTGGTTAACTGGTTTTAAAATGGAAATAATTGTAATGTCAAAGATTGAAAGGAACTGAGTGTCAACCAGTCCTATTAACTGTGGTGCAGAGAGCTAGAATTCAGGGTATTAAATCAGCATAATATGTTTAGAAATGGCATCATATCTTTCAACTATTAAATTCACTTGTGGTAAGATAGTAATAATCAAATAACATTAACCTCAAGTCCTTGCCCCTCTTTTTTCAAGAGATAAGGAAATGGATATCCAGTGAGGTTATATAGCTCTAAGGCAACTGTCTTCATTTTCAGTGGCAGCTAATATAATATGGTAAAAAAAAAATTCATTAAAGCATGATTGGCGAATATGTATGTAAATTCAGGTTATCAAACCACCTCCAAAAATCTAAAGAGAGACAAATCTGAACAGTTTGGGAGGTTTATTTTCTCCATTTTAGTCGTTTGGCAGACAACTGGCTCAGCAGGTCTCATTGGCTCAATCAGATAGGCAGATACCAGGCATGGGACTCTGGAGGCTCCTCCTTTCCGACCAGAGAGCTTTCCTTAGTGTCATAGTAGTTCTCTGCTTTAACCTATCCCAACACCATCACTGTAAGTATGCAAATTAAGGGCACAGGACCTGCACTGAATTGGCATGTTGGCCACAGTGCATGTAGACCCTCAATGCCTAACCTAAGCTGAGGCATAATTAGACTTGAGGAATTGCACTCTCTACACTCTACTTGTACGTCTTTCCTCTAATAAACCCAATTTTATACCTGCATCATTTGTAGTAGTGGTGTGTTTTCATGACCCTTTTTGGGATGCATAACTATACACAGAAATGTCCTGTTAGAAGAGGACATATTAGTTTACCTGTCAAAATTGGTAACATACGTATTCTGCAGATGGGATTATAGACTTTCAAAACTGTCCTGTACATGGAAATCTCTGGGTAGAGCTTTAGGTTGGCAAGTGCATATGGAGTCTAACAAAAAATAAATCCATTAACTACTGAAAATTATTTGGCTTTGGCCCTGTCTCATATTTTGCACAAATCTTTGATCCTCCCAGTGTCAAGATGGCATTTAAAGTCAGAAAGCTAAAATGAAAACTCCATTTTCAGTGAAAAAATTATAAACTAGGTGTAGAAATTTCCAAAAGCAGTGGAGATCAAGCAGGGCACATGTAGGAGAAAGCAGAGAGGCTCCAAAATGCACATCTCAGAAAGAGCCAGCAAAATACACTTCTCCAAGGTAGTTTTATCAGAAACAGATGTTGGAATTTGCCAATGCTTTTTCTGCATATGTAGAGATAGTCACATGGTTTTTCATATGTACTTTATTAAAATGGTAAATTACATAGACTGATTTTCAAATGTTAAACAGATTGTGCATTTCTGGGATAAAATCCACTTAATCACGACATACTGTTTTTATTTATTGTTGAATTTTATTTAATAGATTTTTGTTTGTAAATCAACCTCTATTTTCATGAGGGATACTGTTCTATAGTTTTCTGTACCTTGTAAAGTCCCTATTTGATTTTAAGATCAGGTGAACACTGACCTCATGCAACAAATTGAGAAGTGTTCCCTTCATTTCTATTTTGTAGAACAGCCTGTACAGAATTGTATTAGTTCTTCCTTAAATGTTTGGTAGAATACACTGGGGAAACCATTTGTGCCTAGAGTTTTTTCTTTGGGAAGGTTTTAAACTTTATATGCAGTCGTTAATAGGTAGATGGCTATTCAGGCCATTTCTTGATTAAGCTTTGGGAATTTTGATCTTTCAAGAAAGTGTTCCATTTCATTTAAATTTTTAAATTTTTCGCCATAAAATTCTTCATAATATACCCTTATTATCTTTTAGCAACTGTGGGGATTTGAAGTTTTATGTCCTATGGTGATGTTACCTCTCATTCATGATATTGATAATTTCATCTTCTCTCTATTTTTCCTGATCAGTCTGGCAGAAGGTTTATCAATTAAATTGATCTTTTCAACGAACTGGCTTTTTGTTTCATTGATTTTCTCTATTATTTTTCCTTCTATGTCATTGATTTTCATCTAATCTTTATTCTTGCTTTCTGTAGTTTCATTTATTCTTCTTTTCTAGATTCTCAAGGTGGAAACTGTTTAGGCACTTTTCTTATTTTCTAATATATGCATTAGTGCATAAATTTTCACCTAAGTATTATTTTAACAGCCTCCCCCAAATTTTAATATGTTGTGTTTTTTTTTCATTCAGTTCAAAACCCTCTCTAGTTTCCCTTTTCTTTATTGACCCATGGGTTATTTAGAAGTGGGTTATTTAAATTTAAATATTTAATGAATTCTTCAGAGATCCTCCCATTTTTTTTTTAATTTAATTCCTTTGTGGCCAGATAATATACTTCTTATGATCTGAATTCTTTTAAAACTGTTTAGAATTGTTTAATGGTTTATCTTGTTAAATGTTTTATGTACTTTTAATGTATAACCTGCTCTACTGGAGGGGAAGGATTTTATATACATCAATTAGGTCAAGTTGGTTGATTCTGTCAGTAAAATTGTCTATATCCTTACTGATTTTCTGTCTACTCGTTTTGTCATTTTTTTCCCCTACACTTTGTTTAGGTATAATTGAAAAATAAAATTATATATATTTAAAGTGTGCAACATGTCTCAGAATTTGTAGTTTTCATCTCTAAAATTGTAGCCTTTTTATTTATATCTTCCATGCCTCTACTTAAATTTTAATATTAGAAATAGTGTTATAATAACTGTTTTAATGTCCTTGTCCTGTCACTTTAACATCTGTGTCAGTTCTCGGCCAGTTTCATTTGCTCAGTTTTTCTTCTTATGACGAGTGGTATTTTCTTCCTTCTTTACATGTTGGTAGTTTTTTTCTTATTGGATGCCAGACTTTGTGAACTTCACCTTTTTGTGTGTTCCATCTAATTGTACCCCTGTAAATATTCTTGAGCATTGTTCTAGAACGCAGTTTAGTTACTTGGAAACCTTTTGATTCTTTTGGGTCTTGCTTTTAAGATTTGCTAAGTGGAACCAGAGACATTTTATTTTGGGCTAGTTATTCCCATACTGAGGCAAGACCTTTCTGAGTACTCGACATGATGCTCCATTATTTATCAGGTATCCCACTCTGGCTCATGGGAAAAGGTACTGATTTTCCCCCCAACCCAGGGGACACAGGTCTCACTAATCTTTTTGGTTGATTCTTTCCTTGGCCCCAATGGTTTTCCTCTCCTGCATGCACTGATCTGCACTCTGCTGAAAACTTGTCAGGGATCCTCTGTAGACCTCTGGAATTTGCTCTCCCTGCAGTTCTCTCCTCTCCAATACTCTGTCCTATGAACTCTATTGTTTCCTAGTCTCTTACTCTTCTCAAATCAGGGAGTCCGCAGGCTCCGCATGGGCTCCTCTCTACACTGAAGCTTAGAGACTGCCAAGGCATTAAGCTGGATTAATTGTAGGGCAAACCTCATTTGTTCCCCTTTCTTGGAATCACTGTCCTTCGTTAACTGATATCTAGCATCTTGAAAACCATTGTTTCATATACTGTCTCCAGTTTTCTATTTTTTTTCTCTCTCTCATTTGCTCTCTTCTCTTCTCTCTCTCTCTCCTCTCTCTCTCTCTCACTCTTTTTGTAAGAGATCAGTCTACCCTTGTTATTCTATGTTGTGGTTAGAAGCATAGGGCCAAAAATTATTTTTAATCTTATTGTTCTCTTTTTTAATTTCTAAAATTTCAACAAAACATTGTCAGAAAAAAAAATTAAGATGAAATTGACCCAATACAATGCATTTGATAAGGGTAACCTGAGGAGTACATAAGAAATGTTTAGACAGTGAAGCACTGTTTCTTGGAGTGGTAAGAGAAGAGACAATGGAGGAAATAGCATTTGAGCCGAGTAATAAAGCACTTCTGTACAAAGGGTATTTTTACAGAAGAAGTAGCACCCACTAAACCACAAAGGAGAGGATAATGTGTATATGGAGAATGGGAGCCAGCCTGTGGCAGCTGGGTGGGTGTCATGAGAGATAAGGCTTGAGAGCAGGAAGGGTCACATGGAGAAGGCCAAAGGAGTTTGGACCAAGTGTGGACAGTGGAGAGGTGACTCAGATCAGAGAGAAACTTTGAAAAAATGAACCTCAAAGACCTGGGAGAGACTTGGAGGCAGGAGGATCTCTCCAGAAGTGCTAACCTTACAGGAGGAGAAGGGAGGGATGAGTTTGGGCAGGCAAGAGGATGTGAGAGGTCACAGCCAACTTGGAACTCAACTCTAGACATCTGGGATATGGGGGCACAAAAAACCAAAATGAAGAAGTCCTCAAGGAGCAGGTTTGAAAACTGGCCATATTCAATTGCACGTAGGCTGAGCTCGAGGTGACACGGGTCTGCATTTGATGGCAATGTCCAGAAGCGGTTATAGGTTGTATGTCCATGTGAAAATGCAAAGCTATGATGTTAAAAGCACTGTGAAAAACAAATTCTAGGATATCAAATCATAAACAAAGTACATATTGATAATAACTTCCACACGTGGTTAGATTTTTCCTGTCTTCCAGCAGTGGAAACTCGGCTTGGTGTAATTTTCAATGGCAGCAGCAGAGGGCAGCAAAAGTAAGTGGTCAGAATATCCCTGACACTGAGCCAGAGTGAATTTAATTCCTAAGGGGCACTAGGGATTCTGCCTCTATCAAGAGATTGTAGGTATTTCCAGGTGCTGGAAAAGAGAAAACCGGCCCTGGCTTACCAGGTAAACCACAGATCCATCCTCTTGCAGATGAAAATGCTGAGCAAGGCAACAGGGATCTCTATTCCCCCAGGTAAAGTAATAATAATAGCTAAATGTATTGAGTGCCTACTTTTCTAAGAACTGTGTGCATATTATTCTATTTAATTTCCTTAACAAGCCAAAGAGTTGTTTCTATTACCATCCACATTTTATAGAAATGAGTTCAAGTGGTTACAACTTATAAATGGTTGATATCTGGCTTCAGAGTTCACATACTTAACCATTGCATTCTGTTACCTCCCTATGAAGTAATATTGTTACTGGAGTATTTGAGTGAGTGAGTGAGTGAGTGAGTGAGTGTGTGTGTGTGTGTGTGTGTGTGTGTGTGTGTGTGTGTGTGTGTCCAGGTGTGCTCGCACATTTGCCCTCTGGTGCATAGAGAGTTTTGTTAGTTTGTTTAGATTTAGGGTAACATGCAGAATATATAAGTGATCTTTTCTTTTAAACCAGACAGTGTAAGGCAGAAACAAGATAATTTAGTTTGCTGGGGTCCTCTGACTAGTGCTGGTCCGTGAACTATTTGTTATTGGTTTGCAACAAGGTAAATACAGAAATTCAGAGAAAGCATTTGGACAGTCCTATAGAAATTCGACAGTGATTTTTTTGACTGTTGTATGTTGTGTCTTTTTATTTCATCTTTTAGTAATTCAGATTTATTATATTTGAGAAAAGTTAAGTCAACAACAGACTGGGATTTTTTAAAAAACTGGTTCTTTCCACAAGACTGCTTGAGAAGCCTGTAGCAGAGTTCATGACACAGATGTAAAAGTCTGTAGGATTTTAGATATGTTCCTTTACAGGGAAATGAACACTCAGGACAATTATTGAAACATGGAGGAGCTACTACTTGAAATCTTCCAACAGCTCCACTGTGGATCATGATGAAAACACAGTGAAGAGGGAGGAGGTAGAAGGGGAGAAGGAAATGGGAGGAGGAGAATGAAGAGGGGGAGAAAGAAGAAGGAGAAACTCTGTAAGACCTAAGGAACAGCATTCTGTTTACTTCCTGGACTTGAGCCCAATCACCGCAATGAGCACAGGGAATGCACAAAAGTATGAAGAAACAGAGTGTGGAATAATTTTGTTTGAAAATTGCTCTTCAGGATTGAGAATGTGTCTTTTACGTGTACATTTGATACAGTGAAGGGTCCTGAGACCCATGTAATAAACCAGGCTTCCACACTGATTTATTCTTAGTCATTTACCATGAAAAATACCTGATTTTCCCTGAAAGATGAGCCGTTGGCCTCACTCCAGCTTTGACATCAAAGAGTTGCTATTTAGGAATATGAGGGAAAAAAGTTCTTCTAGGAGAAGTGGCATTCTCAGAGAAAAAAAAAATCAAACAAAAAAAGGAATTTATCAAGACATAAGTAAAATTTTAAAATGGGGGGTGGAGTTTTTTAGAATAAAAGAGGAGAAAAATATAATGTTCTTCATTCACTTGCGGGTGTTTTCCTCCTCTGAGGAAATAAAGGGGAAAATACTGAGCTCTGTCTTGATTCTGAGCACCAGCTTAGCACTGCACAAACACGGGGTCAATGTCCGTACATACAATGTGATTTGCCAGGAAGTTTTTCCCAGTTCCCCCCGAATCTTTCTTCCTCCACCCTCCTCTGCATTTAAAAGCCAAAAAATTTTTTACTATTAGAAAGCAGGGAGCCCTGGAAAGATGAACAGATTCAACCAAATTGATCATTTGTATCCTGGTGTGTATGAGTTTATCAGATCCTCCCCCAGAGATATTGTTTGGATTGAAGGGATATATGGAGCCAGAGGGGGCTGGAAGCATTCATTCTTCCTCAGCAAACATTTTGAGTACCCACTACGTGCAAGCACTAGGAATAGATGTCCCTGCCTTCAAGAAGCTTATTGTAGTCAACCGAAAGAGATACACAGGAATGCAGAAAACCACACAGATACTGGTGCTTTAATGTGCATATTAGGTTTTGAGTAGGGGTTGGAGATGCATTCATCCAGATTGGGAGGGTCATAGAAAGTGAGGAAAGGGGATTTTCTCCTAAGAGCCATGGGAAGGCATTGAAGGGTAATGCCCAGCGTGGAACGGAGTGACAATGGGGCAGAGCAGTAGCAGCAGTAGTCAAAAAGGTTAATGGGGAGGCAGTTGGATCACATTAGTGACTGAGAACTTTGGTGTTTTCTCTGAGTGAAAGGGGGAGTTTTGAATGGAGGAAGGACATGATTTGATTCATATTTGTTGCTATGTTGACAACAGACTTCAGAGGGACATGGGTAGAAACAAGGATACCTGTTAAGAGTCTTTGCAGAAATTCAAGCAAGGGATTGCATTAACTGTGTTTCTAGCTTCAGTAAATTTGATATTTTAACATCTGTACTATATGAACATGCCAGACACGCCCCATTCTGGACAACCCGAATATGCCTGAGTCACCAGGTGTATGTCTCCTGTGTCCCTCAGTGCCCCTCTTTTCAGAAGGACTCCTACTCCCAGGGTCACTCTTCAAATACAAACCAACCAATCCAGATCCCACACCCCAACCATCCCCTTTATTGGGTTCCCATCCTCTGGGACACTATTGTTGGTCCTAATTATCCCAGGACCTGGTACCAGACAACTAGGAACAAGCCTAATGCACAAAGCCCACGGAAGCTATTCACACTGCCATTCCTGAGCTTGTTTACGCTGCCTTGCCTGTCCCTCCCATGGAAGCCACAATAAAGGTGCTTGCCCACAATTCCCTTCCTCTCCTCCCACCTCCTGACTCACTCGGGTGCTTCCCTGTATGTCCTCTCATGGGGTCATAAAGTGACATGCCCCTCTTCTTAGGACTGTGGGTCTAAAAAGCTATCCTTTCAATGGAAGTCATCTCCTGATCCTATTGGCCTAATAATACCTCAACTTTCCTATTAATATACCACATTTTAGAGCAGGAATAATGATGATGACTGGAACAGGGAAGTAACAGTGGATAGAGTGACAGGTGATCAGATTATAGATATATTTTAAAGGTAGAGCCAAGAGGTTTTCCTCACCAGTTATATGTGGGAAGTAAGAGAAAATTAGAGTCAACAATGACTTAGAGCAGCGGTCTCCAACCTCTTTTGGCACCAGGGACCAGTGCTCCTATGAGAATCTAATGCCTGATGATCTGAGGTGGAGCTGAGGCAATGATGCCAGCTGCAAATATAGAGGAAGCTTCCCTCACTCACTCGCCACTCATAACAGTTAGAGGTTAAAACATCCTCCCAATTAGAAAAAAAAAAATGAATCAAAGACCCAACCAAAAAACTAAACAGTACAGAAAAATCCCTTTAGTCATAAAGGTTGTAGTAACTCCAATAATTTGTGTGTGGAATCCATTTGAATGACACAGGGGGTCCCAAATTTAAAGGCATTGATGTACATCTTGAAAAGCAAAGAAACCCACCAACATACTACAGTTTCTACTAAACCTAAAAATTGATAGTACACTTGAATAAGCCCATTTTTTAAAAGTACACATTTATGCATAAGTTTATATATGAAAATCCTAGAAAGATGCAGCAAAATGTAACAGCACTATTTATTATTATCTTTATCTGTACCTTTTTACTTTTCAACTATGTGCACATATTGCTTGATAAAGATAGAATCTTTATGTTTCTCTGCTTCAAAAAAAAAAAAGAAAAGAAAAAGGATTTGTGCATAGAATCCCTATATCTAAATTTTTACCTACCTCCCTGAGAACTTCTGGGTGACATGATGCAACTGCAGACCTGGGACCAGAGTACAAGTCTCAGCATGTATGTAAAAGGATTAAAGGCCCTTATTTTGATCAGAACATCAATTAAAAGCACAGTGATCATTCTTGGCCGGCTGTACTTGAGTGTCCCAAACTCAAGCTAAGAAAGTGCTAAAGGGTTTAGGACCTGTATACAGCTCACTAGCTGTTCAGGCCCTTTCCAGCACATCTCTCTGAAGAGAAGAAGATCTCTCATTATAGAAATGGAGTATGGGGTGAGCATAAGAATCAAAGGTGGGCCATCAAGGTGTGGAGCACAATACCATTGTCCCCATGGTCACCTGGGCCACATCTGGGAAGTTCCTCGCTGTGTTCTCTGGCCAAGTTCCTGGGTTCCTTTTATAATTTTTCTTTCTAAAAATAATTCCTAGACATTACAGGTTCATTTGGCTATTTACATAGTATTGTCGATACAACATCATCTTGAAACAGAGTACCATCTTCTTTCAGCCTTCTAATCTCACTACTTACTATTGGGAGATAGTGGGGACAGGAATGCAAACTATTTTGTTTTCTGGAAGGAAGACAATGAGCATACCAAAATAATAATAAGAAGAAAAAAAAGCAGCAACTAACTCAGGACACAATCGACCTATTCACTTTCTCCTTCCTGGCCCACTTCACTTGTTTCTCATGGGAGACCATACTTTAGTGGAGTGGGTGGAAGAGCTCCATGAAGACTCATCACAGTCTGATTATTTACAATGCTTGCACGGCCTGAAAGGAGAGCAAAGAAGGAGTTAGGAAAAGAGGTAGCTGGACATAAGTGAGAAGTAGTGATGTCCTTGAACATGGGAGAGCCAGGATGAACAAGGAAGTGGGCTGCTCGCCTCAGAGTGACTGCTAACTACCCACTAGAACATTTTAAGGCAGAGTAATAATACAAACCATCGTAATGGCTTCCTTTTTGGCATCTGTTTGCCTGAGTAACAACTTTTAGATTCAACTCACATTCGTGAATATTGGGAAGACACGAAACTGACTAGCTCACAATATTTTCTGTGTATCCTGAAGGAAGTAAAATCAGTATTAGCAATTCTATGCTGAAGACAAGTTCTGACCTATTAAGAGCTCTTCGAATCTAAGATTTACTTTTCTAAAAGAGACTTTTAGAGACTGTCAATTAGCTCTCTGACTTGAAGAAAGGAAGGAATTATGAATACAATTCCTGTTTTAGAGATGAGGCAACTGAGGCCTACATAGATGAGAGGACTTAATTTTCCTGAAGTCCTGCAGCTGGTAGCAGTGGGTGGGAAGTTAGAAATACAAGTCTTCCCCTCTGGCAATGTTCTGTCCTATATCCTGTCAGTCTCTCTGGCTGATGAGTGATCATGATGAATTATAAGGAATAAATTACTTCTGTGCTGGAAGTAGGCAGTGGGGAACGAACAGGTGGTTACTTACAAAATCTGTCAAAATCTGCAAAGAGAAGAGCATGAGTAGTTCTTGAACCCTGCTCAGCCGTTAGAATTGTCTGATTGGGTTCTCTGGCAGGTGAGTGAAATCAGAACTTCTAGGGGTGGAGCCAGGGGATCTGTCGTTTGTGAACACTCCCCCTGCGATTCTAAGATGCAGCCATGGCTGAGAGTCACTGTTCCAGAACAGTGATTCTTACTGGGTAATAAGTGGAAGACAAAGACTCAGCCTAGAGCCTGCCCACGCAAAGCAGGCATCACACTCATCTGGAAGGGTACTGGGCTGCTATCGGAGTTTCTGATTTGATAGGTCTGGGCTGGGACTGAGAATCGGTATTTCTCACAAGCTTCCCAGGTAATGCTGATGCTGGGGACCTGGGTACTGCACTTTGAGAAACGCTGGTCTAGTGCTGACTTTTTAAACTACACTTGCCTGGTCCCCAGCCCAAGAGTTCGTGGACTTGGTCTCTCTCCCAGAGTGGCCTTAGGGTGCACCGGTAGGGAAGAGGGCAGATCTGATTAAGAATCGAAGCAAAAATGATTGCAGAACACATAACTCCCATTATAGTTTGTGCCATCTCTCAGGTGTCCTGGAGCAGGAACAAATTGCCAACTAGCGACCCAGAGCATAAAAACCAGAATTGACAGTTAATTATATTTCTTAGCTGAAAGGAAAGTCTCTTGCACTAGAACTAGACTAGAACTAGTTAATATTTGGAAAACAGCTCTAAAAATGCTATAAATGGTCTATTATCAGACACTATGGCAAGGCAGCAATTGAGCAAGAACTTTATCTCAAGAAAACCAGCTTGCCAGGAGATTTGGGGCCTATTTTGGCATCCACAGAGCTTGCCAGGGTGTCAGTCACAGAATGAGGTCTGAGAACAGCCTGACCTCAGAGGAAAGGCACGGGGAATTGAGAACACAATGAGTGTGGCAGCCCCCACTTCTCAGGACATAACGGCCAGGGTTTCGCCACTCCCTGAGTAGGGATGGCGTGTGAGCAGGTAAAAATCTGATGGAAAGGACAGTGGAATAGAGCGTGAATATGTGGACAGACAGCGTCCATAGCACAGGGGAAGAAGGGTACATGATGGGACATACCAGAGAAGTGGCTGCTGTAACTATGTAAGCAGTAGAAAATTAGAACCTCCAATGTACTTCAGAGTTAAGTTCTGAGCCATGCCTCCCCAAACCAAAGATTCCGTCCATGAAATTCTGGAATGTTGCTGTCTGCAATGACATGGAATAACACTCTAGGGAGTGACAAAACATTGGGGAAATTCTAATCTTCAACAGAGTAACCTCACCTGTAGGACTGTACTGATGAGATTCAGACAAACCCAGGGAATCAAGCTACTTAAACATGGAAAGTATGAAGACTTTTAAAATTGAGATTATAAGTGATTCCTTAATAGAGAGAAACAAGAATTTGAGTACCACGGTAATTTTTCCAGGTCAGTAAAGAGACTCAGTACCCTCAGTCAGTCCATAGCCAGGGCAATACTTCCTATGGGCTTTTCTATGTGACATGGATGGACGAAGCACTGGGAGAATCTTCCTGAGGTTGAAGGTTTCGCAATGCTGTGCTTTGGACCAACGTTTGTTCCCTCAGATCTGGACTACTCCAGAGCCCGTGGATCAATAAAAGTACATCAGACCTTGAGGATACAACCCCATGGTGCCGAATTTCAGGGGATTTAACTTATCTGACCATGTCACTTGTGAAAAGGCTTCTTCCAAGCCCTTTAGCTGGGTCAAGGACATCGAAATGCCAGCTAAAGAAAGTACAAGGAGGCTCTGGCTTAGAGTTTCAGGGTTGTTTGTGACCAGGCTTGAGTTGTTTCACAAGCCCTGGCCTAATTTCCGCAAAGCTTTCAACACTGAGGATAAAAGGCATTCCAGAGCTGAAAAGGATTCCATCCTCACCCAGTGCTAGGACTGTCAGTGGTAATGCCAGCTGTCTGCCGACTGCTGACAGGCTCAGGAAAATCCTTTGGTGCCATTAACACTCAGTGTTAACAGCCACCCATGGAAAGAGATCAGGTGTTTCCATAATGTCCTTTTGCTTTTAGGTTCTCCGGAATGAGAGGGCTCTGAATGGTGGCCAAGAGGCAAATGAGAGTAGGTGTGCCCCAAATGCCAGGCTGGCTTGCCTGAGTAGAAGACAGGCCAGGGGGTGGGGAGGGGGAACTGCAGCTCAGTTACCTGGGGGGACTAAAAAAATAAAAAGAAGAAGAAGATCCAGGACCAATCTGAGGACTGATAGAGGGAGTCCAAGAGAGCAGAGGCCAGGCCTGGTTGTAGCTAATGAGCATCCATTCCTGCTGGACCTGGCCTGTTCCTCCTAGGATTTTCTTCAGATATACTGTGGTGCAAGAAGAGAAAGCAGATCGTAGTGATGGCCTGGGGAGCAGGGTCCCTGAACACCGAGGAGGGGTGAGAGACCCTGTGTGTGCAAAAAAAAAAAAAAAAAAAAAAAAAAGGCTAAAACAGATTTCTGAGTGCAGAGTTTGTTCCAGGGTCCCAGGAATGGACTAATGGACTGAGTGAAATGGCAGATGTTGAAGCCTTGAAGACTTCAGGTCTGGGGAGTTGCAAATAGGAAAAACAACAAGAAAGAAGGATGGGATCCAAGGTGCCCTAGGGGGTCCACTGCTCCTTTAATGCAGCGGTTGGTATTGAAACTTTTCTAGCAAATGCCAACAGTTTGATAGTTTTGAATAGCTCTAAAAGTAGGTCCGCCAGACTTTGAAGTTTCTCTAAGAATTCCTCCCTCGTTTCTTCTCATCTGTTCTCCTCCTCCTCATACAAGCTGTTCTCAGGGGACAGATTAAGCCTGTCAGCCACAGATGAACAGCATTTCAGATATCATGTAACATTTACTTATCTTCAGAACCTTCCATATCTTAAATGCATACATAGCTCTGGCCTATCCCCTTCATCGACTTACCCTTGGAATAAACTACACTTTTGCCACCCCCCCCATCCCCTTGCTATGCCTTCCATTATCCCCAGCTCTTCCTTCTCTTTTTTGTTCTATCTCCCAACTCTTACTTGTTCCTTGGTGTTACATATAGTTTTAACTCTTCACAGCTGACTGATGCACAGCTAATCTTCTCAGACTAGCTCTCTTTTGCTTTGTGACAGGAACCTGAATGTCAAGTCCAGATCCCATAGCGCCTAGCACACTGAAGATGGACTGGCTTCTTCAGGCTCACCTGTTAGCTACCGCGTCCCAGACAAGTGGCCTCAGAAGGCTTAGAAAGACAGTGGGGGCTCTGGTCTTGCTCCCCTTCTTTTCATCTCACTAGCTGCTTTGCCTTCTTGGTCTTAAATTTTGAGGTGTCTGGAGCAATTGAACACTCCAAGGCAGACTCAAACAGCCCTGGTCTAATTTCAGCCTGCCTTAGACCCCTCAGTATTCTTTAAAAGGTAGTAACCTGGGGGATTTCAAGACTGAAGACTGGCTGGAGCCTTGTGGGCTTTGTGGGCACTCTCCACATTTACTGCAGCTGCTCAAGATCCTAGAGTTCCTCCTTCCCAGGGCATCCTTCTTCCAAGGCATGGTGGCCAATGATGAATGAGTCACAGATAATGGGGCTTACATACGTATACATTCCAGATTGTAATTCTGGGACCAAGCCCCATCAGTGTACAAAATCATTGACCAAGAAATGAATTAATCTGTAATTGCCCAAGAAGGGAACCTAAAAAGCAGTATATTTCACTTTCGCTCACTGCTAAAGGGAGAGACGTTGGTCTGATCCAAAGTGATCAGAATCTGTATAAAATTAGATGAGAAAGGTTTTCTCATAATTACAATATTTTAAAGGAAGTCTGAAAACCACTTAGATATGGTGAGTTCATCTTGCAGAGCTGTGGTTGGACCTCAGCAATGCTATGAAGGCTGTCATAGCTCAAGTAATTGCAGGAATTCACCCAGTAGATGTAGACTCGGAGGTAGGATTCAAGAGGAAGCCTGAACTTGTACGAACAAAGCAAAGGATTTTAATTGTTTTGCATCAGCTTTTTTTATAGGGGTTTTGGCTCAAGTAAGCTGTAACACTGTCTAGCTGTTTGTGCCTTGGCCCGAACTCTATGAAGTGGTGTCCTTTCCATTTTTGTCATGTACACTTCTTGGACAGCCTTCCAGCAGGGGCACTGCTACTTCTAAGTGCATGGAGGGGCTGCCTAGGCAAGATTAAGGGTAAGTATGGGTTAATAAAATGGGAGCTCACTACTCTGAGGTGAAATTATTTTTCTTTTCATGTCCATAACAAAATTCTGCATACTCTGTATATGTGTAATTCCTTCTCATAACAATTGTAGCAGTCATTTTATTTTTCAGATTGAACCACTCAGACTTGTCACACACGGTACTAAAAATGCATAAGATAACAGAAGTAGGAGATAAAAGAAACTAGAAAATTGTTCTGTGTATCTGTAGCAGGGGAGGGGAAGGTTGAGGGGAGAGGTAGACGGACATAAAAGATACATAGATGTTTCTTCCTTTGACCAGTAAACAGCAACTTGAATGGCTTGTGATGTAATCGCATCTGTTCTTTTAAAGCAACAGTTAGAGACTATGAAAGCAAACAGTGATCACATCCTATGATGTAGTAGGAAACAGTATAATCTCTGGTTTACGATAACAGGAATGGGTTTAAACTGAGAGACACCAACATCACAAAGAGATTCCCAATCTGTGACGGAACAACTAGCTCTTAGATTTAATATGGACACGAATGCTTAGGAGTATAGAGTTCCCAGGCCACTCTGCAGACAGCACTTCCTGCTTTCACGAAGCACTCTGCCTTACTTCCTACTTCAGAATTGCTCTTGGAATCATGACAGTATCATAAGGTGTGAGACTATTATGTGTATACTGTAATAATCCATGTGAATGCATGGGGTTGGCTGCAATTTATTGTCTCATTGGATGGGCCGTGTTTTGAATGCATTAACATCAGGACCTGTACGTGAAGAAATGAATAATGAGATCTCAGCTTTTGTATAATTTTTCTAATTCTTAACTAATTTTAAGTGAAGGAAAGGCATGACCAGAAGAATTCCCTGTGTGCATTTTCTGAGATAGTACAGGGTGAAAGGAAAGGCTAGCCCATCCGTTAGAGACCTCATGTCATGCAGATTTGAAATTAGGCTGAGCTCACTTCAAGCTGGTCACCGTTAAATGCTGCTAGGAACAAAGTAAGCGCAGATGCTCTTGTAAATAGACAACTGAACCTGTTAGAAAGTGTCTTTCAGAGCTTGGTGTGAAGTATTAGGTTAATATAGTAAAATAATAGAGAATTCTAAAATTAGCTCCCTGTTCATGTTGTCCTCTTCTTGTTTATCTTGACTAGGCTTTTACACACACACAAACACACACAGAGTAGCCTTAGATAGGTTATCTCCCCTCCATTTCCACAATTCCAAAATGAGAGTTTGAACTAGATTGCTCCAGAGTACCGCCACTTCTACGATCTACGATCTATGATCAAAAAGCAGGTCAGTTGATTCCCATTGTTCAGTTTCACGGATGCTGACACATGAACAGCCTCTTCCTACGCCACACACACACACACACACACACACACACACACACACACACACACACCAATGCGCAACCATCATTCCCACCCCCATTCTTGCTTCGGATCCCACAAGCTGGCCAGGTACCTGACTCATGGGCTAGAGCACCTGCGTCTAACAAACAGAAAAACAGCTAGAATCGTTTCTTCAATTTTTATTTACTACTCTCATTCCTTTATCCCACCAATGCAAACTGTGGAGAACAGCAAGAAGCCATGTGTGAAGTGGCACATGCCAGCTGGTCGAGTGATGCTAAGCACGGCGCACGAGCATCGCAGGGGTGGCCCTGGGCAGCGGCTCCCAGGCCTGGCGCAGACTGCACGGCTGAGAGCCCAGTAGGGAAGGCCGCCTCCCACAGTAGTTTGGCCTTTGAAACAGGAAGAACAGCTGCATTCATTGTCCTTTTTTTTTTCTTTAATAATAAAAAAACCCCAAACCTTCTATAATTTATAAGCTATTTTTTGCTATCTACATTATATAGAAAATATAGACTCTTTTTACTTTATAACACAGATCTTTTTCCCATGATAAATAATTCTTTAAAATATCTAGTATACATGCCTTGACGTTTTATACATAAGTTTGGTTTTATACAATATACATTTATATACTTAACATTTGTAAAACACAATAAATATATATTTGACAATGACAACCAAACAAATGCAGTTTTGGTTAAAAAAAAAAAAATGAAGTACTGTTAAAGCACCAGGCAACAAACAGAAAGCCATAATTGCTAGAAACTTCTCCCTCCCCTGGGCAAGGCACAGGGACAGAATACTAAATGCATTTGGATGCCTGAAAGAGAAGGAGGGGAGCAAAGGAGCTGGTCAAGTCACTTGCTTTTGTTTTGTTTCTCTACTTGGAATTAGACTAGAATCACAAGTAAGTCATCGCATTCATAAGGAGAAACCAAGCGGCTCATCTGACAGCTTAGCCCTTGTGATGGCTGCAGAGGACAACAGAAACCTGGGTGGGGAAAGAGAGAGAGACAGAGACAATGTGACACCATGGTTATTCTGTAGGCCCTGGCCACCTGCCCAGGTAAGCTTTTGATTGCCACACTAAGCCTACGACCATGGCATGTGACCTGGTCTCGTCATTCCTCTACTCACTGCTGGTGTAAACAGAAACAAGTACAACAGATTCAGGAATATTCAGTAGTGCAACGCTTGAGTAGCCTAGAGCCAGACACTTCAGTAGCCCTCCCAAGGGCTCCAGCAAATAGGGACTGTGACATGGGGAAGGAAAAGGTCAGTAGGCCACCATCTTCCACTGCTAACTGATATGGTCACTCAGATACGGTACTAGCCTCACCTCCAGACTCCAATGAGACCACTAGAGCCCATCACCTCTTAAAGCAGCACAGGTCTTCCCTTCTCTTGCGAGAAGTCCTGGCAGCCAATGCAGTCAGGACTGTCCCCTGAAATGGGACACCCCCATTTGCCCCCTCCTCTGCCTAGGGTTGGGGTGCTGGCTGCCGTTAAGACTGAAGCACACAGCTTTTCTTTCATTGTGCTCCTTCCTGTCCCCAAAAGGGAACTGAAATGCAAGGCTCTGATGGTTGATTTTTTAATGAGCTCCCCAATGTCTTGGCCTCTGCCTGGTAAACTTCAGGGCTTTGATGGCCCCCAAAAAGTCAGCAGTAGAGACAGGAGTCTTAAGCTAGATCTGTATCTAGAAGAGGTGTGTGTGGGGGGAGGCAGGTATAAGTAGAACAGGTCTCAGGACACACTGAAGGTGCACATCTGAATTTATGTCCCATCCTCGCCAAATACAATACAAATTAGGAATAACTTCACATTACAATTGCAATGGGACATTTTAAACAGCTAGTTTTATGAGTACATTCAAGACATAAGTGAGTTCCTGGAAAATTGTTCAGCTGCAACAGCTCAGGAAATACAGTCCGTTGCAGATTGAGTTCTAATTGTGACTCTTCCACCAACTAGCCAGGGGACCTCGGACAAGTCTTTTTACCTCTCTGAGCCTCCCTCCCCCCATCTGAGAGATCTGAAGGTGCTGTGTGAGGCAGGATGTGACTTCGAGTTAGAAACTGGGCTTCTAGCCTGGTTCTACCACTAAGAAACAGTGTGACCTTGGCCATCACTTAACTTCTTGAAAAATAAAAGAACTGACCATTATTGGGCTCTGAAGTCCCTTCAGATGCAACTGGATTTACTTTCTCCCCAGGATAGCATCAGCAATGCTGCATGCCCCCATCGCCACGAGAGTAAAACAGATGGAATCAGAAACCTAATTTACGACCACAGGTCAAACAACGGCTGCGGCTATGAGACAAGATGAAGAGAGTAAAGAGAGTATAAAGGAACGAATGCAATACACAGCTAAACTCTGAGTCACAAGCACATGAACTTAAAAAAGCTCCACTCCCTGAGAAAAGACATTTTCCTACGTTACACTCAGACCACTGAGAGGAAATGCCAAGGCCATCTATAATAATTGGCCAAGGACGTTTTGAAAATCCCCAACTCTGCAGTTTGCTGCATTACCTACAATCAACAGTAAGGGAGTCGCTTTTAAAAGAAGCTGAGTGATATTTCCATCTTAGAAGGGGAGGAAAAATTGGCTACTCCCATTTGCAGCTCTAAACAACCTTCTGGCAGAACATCAGATGTGGCATCCTGCTCAACAGGAGGGTGTCACAGCAGTAGAGGGGAGGCCCATGCAGGTCACATTCAGCTCTAATCACAGAAGCTCCGCAGGGCATGAGAGCAAATCTGACAGTGTTGGACAAGGACTACTTTCCTGGCTGGAAAAGATACTGAGGAACAAATCTTTCTTCTTGGGGCAACATGGTTCGGATTCAGGATACCCGACTTCTGCTTAATAGTTGTGTGACCGAGCAACTTATTCTTCCACTCAGAGTCTCGATTCTCATGTGTAAATTGGGAATAACAATATTTAATATGATGGGGTTGTTTTTCATGGATTGAATGAGGTAATGTACTGAAAATATCTTGCACACAGTGGATATCAAGAAATGCTAGAGCAGAGAGTACTTGGATGGCTCTTTGCAAAGGGAGAAAGGCTCTGGGAGAAGTTCATCTTGAGTAGGAATCGGCCAAAACTGCTGCTAGAGTCCAGATCCACCTGACACAGAGGTTTTTGCTGCCAGGTAGGTTAAGGAGTATCTTTAGTCCCCTGCCATGCCTCTCATTGAAAGGAGAAATTGTGGAGAAACTGACAGTGGTCATAGACTCTCTCTCCCAGAAGAAAATGCAGAGAATGTAAACTTTCCAAATAAGCCCAGAGCATGCCCAAACACTGTGGATGCCATCTAAGAACCCCTGGCCTACCCACTCTCTCTCAGAATTTGGAATTTGGGACAGCTGTAGAGATGACCAGCAGCATGAGCCAAAATTTCCATCCAAACAAGGATGGCAAGAAAAATCGTCAGAGGGACTAGATGTGATGACCCTCTGAAGTGATGGCTCCATTAACTGGGTCCTTTGAAACACAATAAACAAAGCAGAGAGAGCTTGACATTGCAGAGACTTATTCTAGGTCAAAGTCAACTGATGGTACCCAGACCCCTGAGGGCATGATTTTGAGATTTTAGCTTCCTATTGCAGCTCTCTCAATCAAGTCTTTGTAAGTGGTTGAGACAGGAGCAAAAGGAGTACTAAAGAAGTATCTTAAACCCATTGCTATCATTTTCATATTAAAAAGAGAACATTCCAGTCTTCCCCTCATTCTGCATCTACCTATTACATGCATTTCAGTAGATAACATTTGAATATACTTACTAAATATTTCTCATGCTTCTTTTAACAACATATAGTCTTTCTATTATATCCCCAGCCTCAATAAGAATTTTCCGTTTTAGAGACACTGACTATCACAGTGCTCAGAGGCCTTTAGAAAGAAAAAAAACCTCCCAAGTTTTTTGGTTAAATACAGAAACTTCAATGAAACCCCCCCAAAATCCCTTAGATTAAGAACAACTTAGAAAAATGAGACCAGAGAGTCTCCTAGTTTCCTTTCCTTTTTTCCTTAATCACACCCTTTCAGGCTAGCTAGGAAAGAAAAAAAATTCATTCCACTCAGTTTCCACAAAAGCTATCCTGAGGGCAATTTAGGAGAACCTAAACCAAAACAGTCCATGGTATGGCCCTCTGCTCAAATGATTACCGGGAGACTTCCATTTTACCAAATTGCTAGTTTTGGACTGATAGCTACAAAAGCTGACATTTCATCATGAAGTCTGAAAACAGACAGGGACCATAACGTACCACAGAGAGTTTCAGCCGACTAACCATACCATGTTGCAGTAAAGGCCCCAGGAAATAGGGTGATTGTTTCCAGGAAGGCAAGCCTTGCTCCTCTGTGCTAGAAAATGGCCACGATCCCCATGATGTTTGGACGTGCCTACACTGCACTCACGGGCAGCCTGGGCCTCCGTGTACCACTCTGGGAGGGGAATGGAGGACACGACTGATGGTACCATTCATCTTCTGCTTACTCAGCGCCAGGGCAGGCGTAGAGGAGTGGAGGACTCTTGGCCCCTGAAATTTTCTTCAAGTTCTACTGCTGGTTATTTGAAAAGCAGTCTAAGCCTCAGTTGTGTGCCAAAGACAACTTTTGTATTTCTGTGAGCTGTGAAGCTGTTGATTTACAAGTACACCCAACCTTGACAAATGTCTTCTGTGGCATGAAGGACTAAGCAAAAATAACAAAAGGACAATTCCCTGTTTTCAAAAGGTATTTGACTTGGTCTTTCTTTCAAGACAAGGTCTGAATTTTGAAGAGCGATCTCAGTGACATTTGATGGTACTGAGCATTTACAAACCCTTGTGTGTGCTTGTGCCCTAGGTTGTTCCCTTCTGGCACTGCCTGCTCTGAGCCTGCAGTCTGCCAGCTCCAATAAAAGCTCTGTAAGCAGAGGGTGACAAGACGAGAGAGACAGGAGACCAAGGAATAGAATGTTTTTTTCAACATTAGCTTCTCAACCCTACATGAAGATACACCTGAGAGGACTCTAAAACTCCATTTTAGAAACACTGAATATTATGCTTTGTTGTTTTTTTTTTTTGTTTTAATACCTATTAAAAAAATTTCAGGTATTAGAATAGTGAAAGCAAAGAAAAAAAGAACCTTGACTTTTTTTAAGGGAAGAGAATTATGTGAGTTATAACTGAAGACTTCCCTTTTAAATCCACAAGCTGGATGACTCTCCGAAAAGCCATTCCACAGCTCAGCAGGAGAGATGAGTGAACACACAGCAAATCCAGGGCTGGCTCACTGTCCCTTCTGCTGGAGAACACCCACTGCAACACTGGGGCACACAGCTGTCCCCCGTTCTTGAGGGCAGCATATGAGCTCGTAGTCAGACCCCCATCTCCTGCTGTCTCCTTAGCTCTGCCTGGAAAGCCAGTTGAAAGAACAACACTTCAGTACTGAATTCCTCTTACACTCAATTCTACTCCACAGGAAGTAGTGTTATAAGGTGGCTCATTACAGTTTGAAAATTGCTGACAAATTCAAAAGGATATTTTATTCTTTGCCTCATCTGTTTCCAAACAGGGTTCTTGCTCTCTCCTTTTGGCTGAAAGAACCCATGTCTCTGCTGGCCATTCCTGGCCCTCCCTTAACCCACCTCAGGCCAGGTAAAGGGCAGTGAGCCTATCAGGAAGACACTCCCTCGTTCTTCCTTGAGGAAGACCAACCAATCAAGAAAGCTGTACACTTTGCTGTCAAGTACTTTTTCCTTCAGACATTTAAAAGTGGCTTTCATGGAATTTGAACTTTCTCATGAACCCACTGCACCGCCCCCCCCCCGCCACTTTCCCCAGACTAACAAGGCTTGTGTGGATATGTGAGGATGTGTAATCTCCTGCCAGTTGTGGGGGGTGGGGGTGGGGGGAAGCCTGCACCAACTAAACTTGCCATCAGATACGGAGCCTTGACCTCATAGGAGCATTTGGCTTGCAAAGGAGGCCAAGGTGAGGGGAGTGGATGAGATGATGAAGAAAGCCACCCCTCCTTGCTTCTTACAGAAAAGAGCGGCAGAGGCAGCTGAACCTCCTCCCTCTGGAGCAATGCTCAGCAGGGATGATCTCAGGAAAGGCAGGCCCTCTATTTCGCTCAGCCTCCCAACAGTCTTGTTTGGAACCCTTCACCTGGGCTGGGGTTCACCTTCCCAGAAGCCATTATTCCCACCATGCCTCCACCTCCCTAACCCACACTCTTCCCAGGCCACCTCTCTCCCGTGCCTTTCCCCTTCCCTGGACCCCATGCAGAAGGCCTAAATTCCCAGTCTGTGCTAACAGTACAGGGACATCCTGCTCCGGCGCATGGCTTCGCTGATCAGGTAGGCAGGGCTCAGCTCAGGTTCCTCGGTCATGATGGCAATGTTCTGCCACTCTCCCAGTGGCTGGACCTCTTGATGGTGTCCACTACGCATAGGGCGTACAGGCAGTCATCGAAGGTGGCAGCCATGGTGAGAGGCCGACCGTCCCACGTGCGCCGGTCGTCCTGGTCCTGGAAGGCCTGGCGCACGGCCTGCATCATCTTGATGGTGCCGCGCAGGTAGGGCGAGGGGATGTCGCTGAAGGCCTTCTCGGGCAGCAGGGAGTTGCTGACAGGCGTGGTGTCCTGCAGCAGCAGCTCCTGCTCCGGGGCGCTGTTGCGCTGCCCGTATAGGTCTGTGCCTGCTGCCAGCAGGCGCCCGGCCGAACCCACCACGGTCACATCCTGCTTGAACTCGCCGGGCACATTGAAGTTGAGGGTGACAGTGCAGCACACCCCGCCCTCCAGTACCATCTGGAAGGTGCAGAAGTCATCGCTGGTGATCTGGCGGATGCCCTTGATGTGGTCGGTCTGCTTCACGAAGGTCTTGAGCAGCCCATGGACCTTGACCGCCTTCTGGCCGTGAGGAAGGTGAGCAGGTCGATGATGTAGGTGCCCACTGAGTGCAGGCCGCCGCCGCCCATCAAGTCGTCGCAGCTCCAGTTGTACTTCTTGCCCAGGAGGCTACCGCTGTGCACTTGCACCTCGCACACCAGCAGCTCGCCCACGTAGCCCTCCTCGATGAGCTGCTTCATGCGCACGAACGCCGGGAGGAAGCGCAGCACGTTGCCCATGATGCTCATGAGCTTGGGGTAGTAGTGGGCGGCCGACATCATGCGGAAGGCGTCCAGTGGCGTGGCGGTGCGGTCACAGATGACGTTCTTGCCGATGCCTATGCGCGGGAAGAAAAACAGCAGATCAGGGCACTGGAAGAGAGGGAGTGGTAGGGGGCGCTGTGGCCCCCAGACTTTAATCCTTGGAAGGGGAACCGGACCTGATCGGATAATCTTATTACAATTTAAGAATATTTTATGACACCTTTTATTTATGTAAAAATGGTATAGTCTATATATTTCAAGATCATGTATTCAGTTATTGCATAGTTAAGCTAAATTACTTAATTTTAGTATTAAACCATTAGCATTGATATAAACATTGATTTATTTTAATATATTTAAATAGCCTTTGTTTTAGAAATGTTTTGAAATATTTAAAAATATTTAAAATATAAAATGCCTCATTTAATATTTTATGTATATAAGTCTATAACATTTTATACACAAGTGTTACTTGTAAAATATTTACATATTTAAAATATCATTAAATATAAAATACGAGTTCTAGTAAATCACACACTGTAATCTTTTTACATGTAATATGAAATATGTTTTATAAAACTTATCTTACATATAAATGTTTTATGTTTTTTAAAATGTAAAATATAACTTTTATTTGAAATGTATTGTTTAAAACATCATATGTGGAGGAAAAAACAGTGTCTCTGTCTGGATAGAACCAGAATACATAAGCTTAAATCATGGCCAAGATGAGTCTGATTAAGTATAAGCATGAGGAGGAATTTCTTAATGACATCCTTCAAAGGTCTACACTGTCTCCCCTACAACCACCAACAAAGATTGTATTTTGAGTGTTATCTTGCTTGTTTACTTTGCATCATGAATTCGGCTGGCAGTGTCACAGATGTGTTGGTTTAGCATCTTCCGGCTCCTTATGGGAAGAGCGGCTATTCCCTGTATCTGAGGTGGGCAGTGGCCGGTTCCTCCCCATCTGTCTCACGTGGGGTTTGGTGCTTTTGGCCAATGGAACTGAGGCTTGTGTGATGACTGTAATGACTGCATAAATTACAGGTATATGGAAGCCCTTTACACGACTAAGTTGTTCTGGGTCCGGAGAAAACAAAGGATCAGAGGAAAGGAGAATGACAGGGAAGGGGAAGGATTTACTCCACAGAAACCAGAAGCCATGAGTCAGGAAAGAAAAACAATAAGCTAAACCTGGAAAAAGAGCCAACTTGAACTCTCCCCGACCACCATGAAAAGAGAGAGAATTACATGAATTTTGTTAGCAAGCCAGATTAAAGGGTGCTAGGTGAAAAGTCTAGGAAAGCTTCCTAGTGAAGACACACGCCTGCCTGGGCAGGTCTCTGCTGTCCAGTCATGCTCTGCACATAGACTCTAATGTCCAGGATGGGGTCCTGGGCACTCCAGTCACAGGTGAGAGAGATACCACTGGGGAAAGGAAGTGATGAGACACATGCCCCATCCCAATCATCATGCCTATGGGTGCTTAACTGGACAAAATCCACGAATTCTCACTAGTCGAGCTGAGACAGGGTTCCGTGAAAGTTCTTCAACTGTAGGTATCTGTACAGTAGAGATGCCTGGACAAGGCCAGAGCCTAGTAAATGACTCTCTCATTTTCCCATTGGAAGAACTACCCAAATAATAGACATGGGCAGAACAGAGTTTGGAAAATAAATACAATTGATGGCTGTCAATTTCCATGTGCACATCTATATCTGGCCCTGAATAAAGGGGCTGGAGGCTAGATGGTGACCATATCTCCTTGCCTTTTCTACATCTCTTTATCAGGAAAGCTGGCTGGCTTTCCTATGACCATGAATAAGCAATAAGAAGCACCTTTAACTCTGAGCAACTAGGTGAGGACTGAGGCTCTAGCAGAGGGATGAGGAAACATTGGTTTGTATTACCAAAGTGCCATGCACCTGCATAACCTAATGTTCTGATAAAATGATCCTGTGGGCATTAGGGTCATGTAACACCTGCTCATGCTGGCAGGAGAAGATTTACATGTAAACGGATTGGTAGGTCACTGCAGGGACAGGTGATGAATGCTTCCAAAATCTGTCTCATACCTGTTGGGTACAGGCTGTGGCCACTCCTATACCCTACATCTAGATTCCCAAAACCAGGACTCCTGGCTGCCCTCTTCTTGTTACACTCTATCAGTCATATTAACAGCACATAAAAAAAAAGTCTATTTTATTTTTTCTATTATAAAACAATAAAATGAAATACTAAAAGAAAAATGTAAGCTAGGAAAATTAATTCACTCTCCCTCCACACACCCAAAACAATCATTGAAATTCTTTGTAGCTCTGTAGATGAAAAGATTCTGATGAAAGCTATAAACTCCCTCTCCAGAAAATGCAATGTGAACATATACGCAAAACTCCACCACATTCTGAAATTCACGCATGGCTCCCGGAAGGATCTGAGATTCGGGCGTCTCTTCCTTTAGCCTATTTATGTATGTTGTGGTTCCACACTATACAGTAAATTCCTGAAGGATAAAGGCTGGGTCTTCTAGTTTCTTAAGCCTCCACTACCCCCTAGCACCTAGAGGTGCATTGTGTGCACCACAGAAGCCCAGTGAGTGTACATGTCCGCCCCACCTCTCTGCCCACAGTCTTTTGCAATATTCACACTTTACAGATGGATCTCAGAACATCTTAACTCATAATATCTTCAAAAGTCAAAAGAGACTTCTAGGAATCTATCATAAAGAAATCATCTAAAATGTAAGCACAGTTTCTTGCCTAGAGATGCTTCTCATGCATTATTTACCAAGGCAAAAAGCTGAGAACAACACAAATGCCCAACACTAGAAGAAAGGATAAGTAAGCTGTAGTACAGCCATATAATGGAATATTGTGCAGCCACTTAAAGTGATGCTTATAAAGACTTTTTAATGGCAAGCAAGATGATTATGATGTAACATTCAGTGAAAAGGCCTCTATTCGTAGACATTCTATGATCTCAACACCCTCTTAAAAAGACAAAAGAAAAGGAAAAAATCTCAATGGGACTATCTCAAAATGTTTATAGTGATTAATTAATTAGTAAGATTATGACTAATTTTTATGTTCTTCACTGTTTTTCCACATTTTCTAGGTTTCTACTTTTATGTTCAGAAAAAAAAAATGAGTTTTTCTTTTGAAAAGCCCAAAGGAGACATGAAGACCTTTGAAGGACAAGGTTCATGTGATGGTAGGAGGGCCTTCCACACACAGGGTGGGCAGGCAGGCTCCAGAGCCAACAGACAGACATGTCCCGGTACCTGAAAGCGCCCCTGACCTTGAACTTTGAGTGTTTCAGAGGCTCTGACTATGTTGCCAGGTCTTCTCACTCAATTCCTTAGGATTTCTTGATGATCTGATCCTGGCAAAAGCTATGGACTTTCTCCAGATGTAATTTAAACATACACACAAAATTTCACTCACATCACAAGCCCATGCACAGCCCCCTCAGGTTCTGAGGAACAGGCATCTCCTAGAAATTGTAGGATAACTTTTTGAAGCACTTATGACATATTGTTAAAAATAAAATAATGCTTCCAGTTTTAAGAGGAACCCAAAATCGAGAGCTAGTAAAGTCCTTCACCATTTACTTCAGATTTATAAAGAAAAGTTTCTCTCTGTTCTGGACAGTCTTACCTCAACCTTACCTCTTGGAAGAGCTTCTGCAAATCCCTTTCTAGAACCTTCAAGATCCTTAAATTCTCCTTCCCAGATTTTCCCCACCAAAATCTGCCCTACCGAAATGCCCAAAACCTGATAATCCAAGGTTCTTAGAATTTAACAAGAATCAGGGGCTTAGGCTAAAGAAATGCAATTCTATTTTTTTATTGTTGTTGTTTGCTTGTTTGTTTGTTTGTTTGGTTTGTTTAATTTTAGCTATTGAGATGTATTTGCCATATAAAATTATAAGATTTAAAGTGTACATCATGGTGATTTGATATACATATATGCATATGGATTCCTCCCATCTTTTTAATTAACACACCCATCATCCCTCATATTAATCTTGTGTGTGTGTGAGAACATTTAAGTTCTACCCTCTTAGCAAATTTCAATATGGGTTTTCAACTATAATCACCATGTTTACCAGTCAGACCTCATTCATCTTATAGCTGAAAGTTTATACTTAAAGGAATACAATTCAAATTGTAGCTCCTAATCAGAAACTGTGTATGTCTATGTGTAAGTCATTAGTGTGGCACAGAGCATTCCCCTCGCCTCTAAAAACACATGCAATATAAAGGGAATTTGCATTGTCTGAGCATAGGATTGACATGCCCCACGATCCTGGGTGTGTCAAATGCCATCCAGTATATGTTGGATCTCTCCAAAGAAAATACATAAGATACCTGCCTTCAAATTGCCTCTGTCAGCCTGGTCTTTGGGTTTAACTCTCCAGAAAATACTGCATATCTTTAATGTCTTCATAATTTTCATGTGCCTTAGCACAATGCTTTCTTGCCACCCCCAAGAAAGTGCTAGAATGGGCTCTTTAGAGAAAAGCCCTCTCTCTACATTTTGTGCTGGAAAGGAAAAATAAGTAAAGGCAAAATCTTGTACTCCTCCCCAAGAACATGGCTCTGACATTCCTTTGATATGAAGGTAATTAAATTCTACCAGGGAATTAGAAACTGAAGGACTCAACTTCTCAGGAAGAGAAGAAGCTCAGGGAGAGGCAGAAGGTCCCTTTGTGAGCCTGTCCTCCAAACAGCCAAGGCTGATTCCTAATGAGGGACCATGAGGGAAAAGATACAACCCTGGTTTCTGTTCTGCATATCCTGAGAGTCTGTGCTTGCTCATGGGAGGGCCTCCTCTACCGTCCTGCATCTGCCAGTCTTTCAGAGTGTCACGCAAAACACACTCCCTTTAGATTTAGGGTTCAGATCATCCTGTGGGAAGGTGTGCATTCTCCTTCTAAAGCAAAAGATCGAAACTTTGGGACTTCAGAAAGTCTTAGAGAAAATCATGCTGTGGAGACTCAGGCAAAGGGATTTGAAACACATGGACTCGATTTCACTCCAAATAAACAGGCAGTGCATAATGAAAAGGAGGAAAAAAATACTAAGTGCCCGAGAAAAAGTGTTTTGTGTTTTGCCAAGCCCCAAACATTGCCCGAGCAGCTGGAGAGTTTCAGCAAAGCTCACTGGAGCTTACGACTATGTAGAGGAACAGCAGGAGCTTCCAGGGCACTGGGGGGCTCTGGAGGATAGCGGTAGCCCTGGTCACACCACTGGTCACCCACACTCAGCTCGCTCCACCGAGGGGTCTGTCCCTATACCGAAACAGGCGTCTTGGAATCTTGTTAAGGTCGCACAGTGTGATTATGGGTAGGTGGCAGAGAATACATCAAGACTGGCTGGGGCATCCTGCAGAAGTTTTAAAACCCACTACACAGAGACTATTTACCCCTTTTCATGAAGACAAAGTGTTTGGCTGGGTCTTTGAGGGGGGGGGGGGGGGGCGGCGGCGGGAATCAGGGCTGGAATGAACTTTATTTTTCAAGAATAGAAGCTTTTGTCAGCAAATAAAGCAAGAGCTCCCTGTCTCTAAAATGGTGGGACTGAAAACTACTCATCTATGTCATAGAGCTGAAGTTGGGGAGAATATGAGATTGATGGAAAACTTCTGGAGGGCGAAAGTACAATGTGCAAGGCAGTATGCCGACTCTGTCAGATCCTTTTAAATTAAATAATTTGAGAAGGCTTTACTGCCCTCCTGAGACCCTCACGGGAAACGGAATCTGGCTTCCTCCAAAGCCTGCCAAGTGTGTTCTCCGTAACAGGGCGGAAATATCCACGCCCTCGTGAGAAGTGCTCCTGGAAAAGGACTTTCCAACCAATACGACCTAAAGCCACCTTCATACCCTCCAAGCTCAAGGTCTCCAAGCTGTGGCTGAGGACCACCTGTATCTTTTACCAGAGACCAGGGCATTTATGGGGGCAAATACTCCAACCAAATAGGCCCTCTTGGGAGCTAGGACAAGGGGCTTCCCATTGACACCTCTAGGGAAAGACATATGTTCTCTGTTGTCCCACAGAGCAGCAGCCCTTTCATGCTCTTGCCAGGTAGGTTATCCCTGGGTACCTAGAATATGGCTGGCCACCTAGACACCAGAGCCCTTCCTTAGCATAATCAACTTTAAAGCATCCCTCCCTGCCAGCACATTTCCAATGAGACACTTCTTTATCTAATCAGTGGTGGAAATCTATGAGGCCAATGCCACTTTCCCACCAGTTCTTCTGGATTATTGTATTTGTGTTGATGGTCCCTTATCTTCTGAAAGTCAAAACGGAGGCTGGTCCTTCAGGCTGGCTTGCAGGTGCCATGGCAGATTGGCAGAACCCCCACAAGAAGTCCCATCAGATACGGCTTTCTATTTTTTCCTCCCATTCACAGAAGGGAGAGAGAGCTTTCTCTGCAATTCAAACAGGGAATTCATTATCTTCATTTATACTCCATTCCTTCAACATTTCTGTGTGAGGCATTAGGGCCCAAAATGAGTAAGAAAGATGAAAAGAAACTCACAGCCTAGTAGAGAAGACCAACCACGAAATGAGTGGTTATAGAACCTAGTAAGTTACAGGATCTAAGACTATGAGATCTAACAGAGGGGCAGTTAGAGTACTGCGGAGGGGCTGCCCAACTGATTTGGGTGTGGCAGAAACCTTTGCTGGAGAGGTGCATTTGGGCAGGCTTCTGAAGCAGGTGTAAAGAGTATATATCATTCAGAAGCTTTGGGTCCCGTTTGGAAAATAAGTCTGGGTCCTGTTTGGAAAATGGTCTACACCAAGGGTGTTTAACCTGCGATCTAAGAAACCGCTAAAAGGGGACTATTTACAAAAATTGTGTGTATATATCCTGATGTTCGGTTCTATGATTCAAAGGAGATGGAGCAGAACTAGAGTTTAGAGTGAAGAGGAAAACAAAAGCAGGTTAAAAACAAATCTCTGGTTTTAAGAAAATGAAGTATCTGAACAGACAGGCCTATTTATAACTGCGCCTTCCTGGTTTTTGAGGTTCAGCGCATTCGGTTGGCTTCACTCACTCATTGCAATCCTCTATTCAGTCTAGTTTTGTAGCTCCTTTATTTCCCCTCTCCGTATCTCCGCTTCTCCCTAACACAAGTGTTTTCTTTCAGCTTAGAAAGTACAAGAGAAGTGCAGCATCAGCAGGGATGGTCTAAACCCCATTCTGTGCCCCCAGCTCCTCTTCCATACAAATTGGGAGGAGCGCCTCTTTGGGAAAATTCCTCATCTTCAGTCCCCGAGAGTTCCTAACAAACAATTTCCCAGCTCAAGCCATGAATCAGATGTGTTTACAATAATAATGACATAATTTAAAATGGCAACAACCACCATTTACTGAGCACTTTACTTCGTGCTAGAAGCTGAGAATTTTTTACACACTTCCAGTTTTTAGTGTACAAAATCCCATGAGGCAGATACAAATATTGTCTCCAACTCACAGTTGTGGAAACTAAAGCTCTAAGAGGGCGAGCGACTTGCCCGTGGTTCTACAACTCAAGTGAGTCGTAGAGCTGGGATATTCACTGTGTCTCCAGAGCAAGCCTGATCTTAACTTGTACATTTCTATTGCCTTCTAGCCAAATTGTCTCAAGGCTGGCTAAGTTATTCTTTGCATCCATATCTAAATTGTATATAACACACAGAGATGACATTCACCTCTCTGATGCATGCTCCCATTCTTGCCGGCCATACGAGGCTATGAATGTATATGTAATGCCCATCACACATGGCACCACAGTGGGCTCCAAGGAGAATTGTGTAACTGACTCTGGTAAGCATCAGAAACCAGGGCAGTGGGGATGGGGAGGGGGTGGGGGATGCCTCATGCTCAGCTGGTGACGGCCCAAAGTCTCAGAGCAGCTTGATTAAGTTTCCATTCTAATTTCAAACTTGAGGTGGAAATGGGTCAGTGTAACCCATATTCGGCTCCTTTTGTCAAGGCCTCTGATGCCATCAGTGGGCTCTGAAAGAATGGAACATTCAAAGAAAGGAAGTCAGCAGGGCTCATATTGATGGGCCTTGATATTGAACTGAATTAGATGTTCGAGTGCTTTTCTATAGCTAACCTGCCCTTAAAAGACCAGCCCCTAGCTCACCAACCCTTTTTTTGTGGACTTCCCCTACTCCTCAAGCCTATTACCTGAGTCCTTCTTCTGCACAGGAATCCCCATCAATAATTAAGTGTTCTCAGATTGTTTTATGTAGCTTAGTATCATCTAATTGTTGATTCCACAACATCTATAACAGAGACGGTACTCCTGAAGCACTTTTCATTTTCGGTTTCCTCACTGGTACATTTCATACATCTCCATCACGATGACTTATGCGCGTAGAAAATGAGGATATGAGGTGGAAAAGTTACTAGCCAGCTCCTTGCAGTCTGAGCATTCCCAGGACCGAAAAGAAAGGCTTGCCACTTTCAGGAAAGACCAAGGACAGAGGTTTAGAAAACAGCAGGTAGGCATGCGGGACCCAGAGACCTAGGTAGGTGGCCTAAAGCTGCCTGTAGGTGGCACATATAAACCCAGGTATGAGGGGGCAGAGAGGCGGTGAGAGGACTCATGAGAGAAGAGAGGCCTGGGGTTGGATGCGGTGGCTGTAGTGGTCAGGAACTTGGGGGCAGAGACTGTGGGCTTCATCAGTTGAGTCCTGCTACATTGGTCCCAAATATCTGAATGATACCCTTTGTACCTTAGTCCTTATACTGGGGAGTAGCTTGAAACAGCCCCTCTTTAGCCTGCATCACCATTCCACACCTGGACAAGCCAGGTTCAGAGGACACAACCTGAATTCAGGGGACATAGCCAGTCACACTTCCCCCACATGAGCAGCCACCTTCTGCAGTGGAGGGAGGCAAAGGGCAAAATGCTAAACAGGTGAACCACCAGAGTCACCTAAGAGAGACTGAGCTACTAAAAGAAAATGTAAGTGATTGTGTTGGGAGAGATTACCAGATCAGACTACAACTCCACTCCCCACCTGCCCACCTAAAGATGGGGCCTAGAATGCTGATCATGTTGACTGCAGAGAAATAAAACAATCTGCACTTTCTCTCCCTAGGTGTAATGTGAATTCTCATCACACATCCAAAAGCATAGAGACCGTGTATTATCTCCCAAAGCCTCCACACAGTCCCTGATAAAACCTCAGTACTTAATTATCAATTGCAAGTCAACACTTTTGGGAGAAACATTGTCCTCACTGTGCAGATAGTATGAATAACAACAGAATTTAAAAGAGGTAACTTCAAAAAAAAACCAAAAAACAAAAAACAAAAAACAAAAAAAACACACTCTCCACTATGCCTTAGTGATATTTATCAAGATATTTCACACAGTCTAAGTTTCAGGCCTCTCTTAAAAAATGGAAATATCCAGGGACATTGCATTTTTTTCCCCAGAGCCTCCTGCATGATAACAAGCAACTGGGGCTGAATAATGCCTTCCATAGTTAGGTGGCACATGCATCTCCAATATGCCATAGTCCCCACCAGTCTTCACTGCATGACTGTATTAGTTTTCAATTGCTGCCACAAATGCAGCAGCTTAACACCCATTTATTATCTTGTAGTTCTCTAGGTCAAAAGTCCAGGCAGGCTCAGCTGGGTCTCTGCTTAGGGTTTCAAAAAGCCACTCTGGGGAAGAATCTGCTTCTAAGTTCATAAGGTTGTTGACTGAATTCAGTTCTTTGGGCCTGTTGGCTGGAGGTCCTGTCCGGTTTCCTTGCTAGCGGTCTAGCTTCTAGAGGCACCTGCATTCCTCATGTGCCATGCCATTTTCAGGCCAGGGACAGCAGGTGGAAGTCAATCCTCCTCAGGCCTGGAATATCTCTGACTTCCTCTTTTGCCCCAAGCTAGAGAGAACTCTGTCTTTCTGTCTTTAAAGTGTTTCTGTGATTAGATTAGGCACACCCAGATCATCCCTTTGCCATATAACTAATCACAGGAGTGACGGGGTCAAAGCTCGTTTCAAAATTATCCCAGCCCAGCGTGAGTTCTAGAAAGCCCTTTCAGGAGGGGTATTCTCAAGTATATTCCCAATATCAAGTGCCTGGACATGGGTGGACATTCATTTCAAACCTCCCTTTGTTTGTTTTAGTAGTGTTTACTCCATCAAAAAGAAAGACTCAGCGAGGTACTCTAGGCTTTTAAAAACTTAATTATTAGTTGCCTTGTTACCACAGAGCTTGTGTCCCCAACACAAGGCTCCCTGTAGGCAGTGGTGATAAGAACAGAGCCGGCGGGGTGGAGGGTGGGGGAGCCTTGGTCTCCGGTGGTTGAAACGAGCCCAAAAAAGGATGAGGAGCTGAAACTGTTATGTATCATGAGGTGCCAGACTCCCCATCAGGCTCCATTACACATCACGCCAGCAACATGATGCCCATATGTCCAGGATAGGAAACTAAGGCTAAGAGAGATGCTGATGATCCAAGATCATAGCTGTGTGTCAGGCCCCGGCTGCAAATTCAGGTCTGTGATTTCAAAGCCTTACATTTTCCATTTTTCATCTAGGGAATTGCTACAAGTGAAAGAGTGGGAACAGGATTAAATGACTGAGCCTCAGAGCTGAGACACATTAATAAAAGAACCTCAACCTCTTTGGGCCCCACTGACCCCAGCCTTGAGTTGAGAAGTGATTTGGAAGGCAAAGGAGGAGGGCAAGACTAGTTAGTGCTCAAGGGGAAGAGCTAGAGAGCACAAAAGGCAGGAGGAATCTCAAATTGGGGAACCAGCACCACTTGTCCTTGAAAGCAGATGTCCAATTGCTCCACATCTGTGGCAGTGAACTGGCAGAGCAACTGAAAGGACCTTATCAGGAGGAGAGTAGCTGAGGAGACAGGCCACTCGATGGCTGGGTTCCCAAAGATGAAGAAGAAAGTGCTAGCAGGAAGGGCTCCGCATTCTGTACACAGGCGCCTGCCGTCTTGGCAAAAGAGACCAGGCACAGTGGTCTTGCCACATACGTTACCTCTAAAGTGTCGTCACCACAACCACACTACCTGCCCCCTCCCTAAGACCAGGAATGCAGATCTCTTGCGGAAATAAACACCTTGGGGTGGCCACACCTGCCCAAGAAAAAAGCAGCCCAGTCCTCCAGTTTCCTCACAAAAACAATGGAGTTCTCCCTAAGTCAGAAGCAGAGGTTAAAAATCAGCTGTTGATACACACCTTAAAAAAAGGACCAAAAAACCCATCAGTTGTGAGACAATCAATTCCAAAGTGCAGCATTCCTACTGATATGGCCAGACGAGAGCAACAAACCCCTCCACAGCCCAGAGGCAAACAGGAGGTCTCCTGGATTATCAGGATAATCATTATCACTTCCAAAGCACCTTCACCTACATCATCTCTACAATTTGTAACAATTCTGTGACAGGGTGTGGGGAGTGGTAGGAAGGTGGTAATGGTGAGAAACAGAGAAGTGCTGTATGGTACCTGTGTGTTTGGGGGGAACATAGTAAAGGATTATAATTTTCAGGGGTTCCCCAGCCCCTGAATCTCCTAATTCCATCTGGGAAATTCTCCACCATGTGGAGTCTTAATGGGAGAAAGACATTCTTCCCAGTATGGAAGCCAAGCCAGGGGGCTTGCTTACCCAGTAGGCTTTGCAGCAAAGGCACAGGAACATACCTGGGTTTGGCCAACCAGGGATACCACCTGGCCCTGGTACACAGGAAGGAGGAGAGTGGAGAATCCATGCTGGCAGTAGGGTAGCAACATCCAGTTTCCGGGGGGGCTGTGGTGCAATGATATCAACGATGGCACCTACAGTCCAATCAATGCCAGCACCATCGCAAGCAACAGGGTCTGCACACATCAGCTCGATCCTCTGGTGAGACTTGGTCTATGATTCCAGCTGCTAAACCTTTCTTTGTTCCCCTTGTTTTCCAAGTCTACTTGCTCAGCTTTCCTAACATTTCTGTAATGAACTAATATCCTTTTCAAAAAATCCATTCTGCTAAAATCAGCCAGATAGTTTCTATTGTTGGCAATTAAAAAGATTCTCTAGGAAAAGAGGTTTACAAGCTTCTGGACCCCTTTCTGAAAACACTGACTTGGGCACCAAGGAACCACTGAGTGCCTATTATTAAAGAAACCCAAGATCCAGCAGGATTTATTAGAAAATGAAGTGGAATAGGGGTTGGGGGACGTGGATTGAAATTCTGATTCCAGCTTTTGGAACCGTGTGACCCAAGCCACCTAAAGTCAAGGAAGCTTAGATCACTTATCTATAAAACGGGAATAATAACATCTTTTTCAAAAAGCTGCTTTCAGGATGAAATGACATATACCCACTGTCTCAACACATGAAAGTGCTCATGAGTGCCTGTAGAAGTCAATTAATGACCCAAACAAAACCTGCTCACATCACAGCTCTCAGAGCTACAAGAATTCAAAACAAGTCCAGGGGCAGGGAGGTAAGTACATGCATGATAGCAGGGGAGATGGGTAAGGTACTAAGAGTTGAAATCGAAATAAAGTCTAATTCTGGCTTTGCCACTAATTCAATGTGGAAAAAAAAAATCTGTGAAACTGGGCTGCTGTCTGTCCTGCCAGCTTTATGAGACCGCTGAGAATATGAAATGAGCAGTATATAGAAAGTCTGCTGGAAGCCATAAGCCTATTGCAAGAACAAAGTTACTGTGAGATGCAGCTGGAAAAAAAAAAAAAAAAACCACTTAAAACCGACCTACTGCAGTGCACTCTCATGAATGAAACCAAAATGCAGTGCCTACAGGTACCAGTCTGGGTGCTGATTCACTCAACATGCACACACCCCAGGCAGAAACTTCTGCTGGGATTTTTGTTTATACAGAGTAGCAACAGGGAGACCAGGGCTGGGCAAATGTAAGGCAGAGGCAGCCTGAGACATTTAGCTGAGCACCTTATCAGCTGCTCCTAGTAAATAACCAAAGCTCAGATAGTGATTGGGGCTGCAAAATAGAACCCCTCTTTCATGAGAACCAAACCTCACCCTTGGCCGCAGCTGATATTTTGACAGATCTGTGCTACATCATCACTAGGATGAGATCGTGTCAATAGCTTAGAACCTCAGGAATGGGCAAGATTGTGAGGGAGAGGTAAGGAGGAACTGTGTGCCCTGGAGGGAAGGTTAAAAGCACCTCACTGAACACAGAGATCTGGGCTTCCCAGAGCAGCACAGAAGCCAGGAATCGCTTCCCTCTTCCAGCCTTTTTTCTTAAAGGGACAGTACTGTTTTTCATCTTGGGACCAAACGACCATAGCATGTTCTGAGCCAGGTGAAGGCTTTAGCAAGCCCAGCCAGGAGAGGCTGAAAGGCTGAAGAATTGTTCACAGCAGGTGCAGACCAGTCATACTGCCTCAGGCAACTGCCCCAAGGGCTGGCTAGGGGGAATATTGGAGTTTTTTTGTTTGTTTGGTTGGTTGGTTGGTTGTTTTCTTTTTTCTTCTTTCTTTTTTGGCAACAATTTGCAAACAACACAGACTCTTTAAAGAAAGAAACTTAGTTGGCAGGAACTACCAGAAAATTGGACATATTGGGTCTGTGGTTGCCCCGGCAACACCAGTTGAAAGCCCTTGCCCTGCTCAGTGATGTTATGTGGCAGCAGCCCCATTTTATAGGGAGGAAATGGGCTAGGGGTTAAGATTCAATACTTTCTCTCCCTCAAAGTACTGTGAGGCCCTGGAGGGGGCCAGGATACTGGCATACAGGTGGTGAAGGCTCTAAAGGCACCAGGCCCTGGGGAGAGAGCCCTAGCAGAGCTGTAAAGGCTCGCTGTCCACCCTGAGGGTCTCCTACAGGAAAGGGACTCTCACTAACTCTCAGGAAGGGCTCTGAATGGGCACAGCACTGGGATAAGTGGGGCTCCTGAACACCTGCTCACTCATCAGACTTGTGAAGGACTAAGGTCAAGCCTGTGGGGAGATGTCTGGATGTCTCAGACACAGCGGGTGCCCTAAAGGTATGCCAGGTACAGAGAACACGAGGAGGAGACCAGGCTTGGTCTGCTTTCTACCACAGTACAGACGGGTATTGGGCACCTGGGGTGGTATGACTGGTCTCTACCCCACAACGAGCAGTTCTTTGGCCTTGCAGGTCCTCTGAGAGCAGAGAGGATGGCCTCTGCCAGGAGCCTCACTGTGGCTTGTCCCCTTCTCTCTTAGAGGGTCCTGTCCTCCACCATAGCCTTTACCCACCTTCCTCAAATTAACACCTTTCCTGAGAAAAGCTTGCTATGCTCCATCACACTGAAGTATAAATGTTCCCCCCAGGAATAAGAATACTAGAGCTAACACTTATTGACCGAAGGGCTAATTATAAACCAACTTTCAAATACTCCCAACACCCTGGGAGGTTCCTGTCATTTCCATTTTAGCAAATGATGAAACCAAACCCTCAAAAGTCAATGCTCAAATTCACCCCCTAGTATGTGGTAGAGCCAAGATTCAAATCCACATATTCTGGATCCATATATCTGTGATTCATCTCGAAACAGTACGATGCAATTCTAAATGCAATTTGACAGGCAGTAAAAGATGATTGCAAAGGAATTAAGTTCTAATCATGGACTTTCATGTAACCTTTCGTTGGATCCACAGCCACTCATTAAGGGACTACTGGGTAAGAAATGGTGTGATGGGAGTCGCCTCCACCTGACCTTTTATTTCTCACTACTAGTTTCTGCGTTTTAGTACCATGGTCCCACCCTTAATGCCTTGGCACCCAAGGCATCCAGTGGTCCCACAGCAAACTCACAGGGGCACCACAGTGTATTAAATTTTTGCGGAAATATGGTGGCACTCAACATCTATTGGGTGCTTCAGGAACTACTAGCTCCAGGAAGTTCACAGTCAGTGTTAGATTGCATTACATTCCTTTCGATGACACCCTAACCCTAAACCTAAACCCCAACTCTAACCATAGTGTCTCTGTGAAGCTCATTTTTTGGCAGTTTCCTGCGCTAAAAACAAAACAAACAAACAAATAAAAGTACCAGGCAAAAATCAAGGTAGGATAAGAAATAAGGCTGGTTGTGTTCTCCTGATTCCAAGATTTGAGAAGTTGTGCAATGCCCAACGGGCACACATATCCCATTAAAACTCATCTTGATTATTTTAAAAATCAAATAGAAATATTTTTATTCTTTCAATTTATCTGTTATTTTTTTTCAAGGATCTACTATGTTGTTAGGACCTAAATAAACACTTATTACTTATTAAATGGAATTGCTAGGTCTTTCTTCTGGCCTTGGGGCACCATGAAAAAATTACTGCAATAGTAAGGGCCCCATGAATGGAGAATGTTTTGGAGGAACCTCTGTTCTAGAACATTCTGTATATTCCCTCCCCTCACCCATAATTATGAGTTCTTTAAATGCAGGAATCATATTATACTGGTAAATACACTGGTTTCCCCTCAGCATAGTACTTGGTTGGCTTACTATAGTTACTTTTTAGTATTTACTCACAATTTATAATAAAAAGTTGAGAAATCCTTAAAGATCACAGAGGTCCAGTGAGGTGTGAGTGATAATGACTACTGACGCTCTGCTCACAGGTCCCACCAGCTGGGGTCAGAGATGTATATGGCACCTTCTCGACCCTAAAGAATAAATATAATTTTCTGACTTCTCTGATGCAAAGTAATATAGTTAACTGCTGTTAAGGGTTCTGAATACAAATGAAGATGTAGAATTTAGGCATAAATCCCTTCAGACTTCTCTGGAATTAGGAGACTTCTTTGACCATGAGGAGGGATTCTGTTTTTTTAAGCTGAATCTATTATCATGTCATTGTCATCATTCTCAGTCTCAGAACTGAACAGCTCCAGGGCTCTCAGCACTTAGGGGAGGGTCAGAGCTCATGGGCGGCAGCAGAGTTCAAGTTCCAGTGCCGTCCCCACCCCCAACCCCCCAAAAAAAAAAAAAACACACATCTCCAGGCTGGAACTCTCCAGCAAGAGTTTCAGGCCTGCTTTTGTATCTGCTGACTGGGAAGTATAGATGAACTGGTTGCATAGCAACAGCTGTACCCCCACTGCCAGAGGCAAGCAGAGAAGGTATGTGTCCAGTATGAGATGGACATTCTAATCTCAGGCATGTGCCAGTCTTCTGTGTGGATATCTCAAGAAAGGACTAGCACAAAAAGGTCCAACCAAACACCTGCTTCTACACAGCAATGATTGTAATAAACTAGATAATATCAGCAACCAAAAAGCCATTGGAAACCATGTGAAAGAGTTCACAGAAATGTTTTTAAAACTGGCAAGTGGTAATGATGGTAACTTTCTGTAAAGACCAATCATTTTCTAACAAGGAATGGTTGCTGTCATGCTTGGGGCTGGGGACAGGAAGACAAAGATGTAGGGTCCAGAGAAAACTCATATCCTGCATTTCTACTTGGCAAGGAAAGGAAATTACAGAGTCATTTTTCTGCTCTTTCAGGGCATTAAGGTTAAGTAGTCATCAAGTTTTATAAGTAGAACTGACCAAATTGTTCTATAAGCTCACTGCACAATTGAGTGCCTTTCACATGCAGGTTTTTTTCCTGGGGGCTGGGCAGGGGACAGTGGGCAGGGTGTGGAGGGAAAGATATCTAAATATTAAATTGAGTAGTGTGGAGATTAGGTAAAGCACAGCACCTAAAACAAAGTTACCCTCTTCAAGGGCTTAAAGGCTAAAGAATTTACATGGTGAAAGTCAGAGCACTCGTAGAGCAGAAAAACAATGAATAACAAAATATAGCAATAAATAATAATGCATAAGAATAAAGCCACTAACTGTTCCCTCCTCAGGCATCTCTCTGCTCCACAGAAAAGGACTCAGATCTATGCAGCTCATTTCTTTAGATTTCTTCTCACACTCCCGTCCCCTCGAACACAAGTTTATATGACAAGACACTATACCCTTATCAGTTTGCTCAGGCCAGTGAGTTTGGGCAATTATCTTCACTTTTTCAAACAACAGCTTTGGTGTTCATGGTCCCCCTTTTCCTTTTATTCCCAGACCTTAAAAGATCATTACACTGAATGTCCCAGAGAGCCTCCAGTTCATCCAGATCCCCCTTCTCCGACACAGGAAAACAAACCTACACAGCATTTGCTCTGGACACACACCCAGCAAATCAGCAGTTTTAGCGCCACTGACTGGAAAGCGGACTCAAGGTAGTACCACCCCCCCCAACCCCCCGCCCTTGGGCTGACTGCGGAGGAAGCTTGTCCTCCTCGGAGGACACAGGGCTGTCTCCCACCATCCAGTGTCAGCAGAAGTGTCATTCACCTGGCAGAACCCACTCTCGGCAGCCACTACCCACTCCTCCTCCACTGAGTATCAGCCTGCCACAAAGCACTTCTCCCCAAATGCTCCTCATTCTGATGCTCTCACTGGTGGTTTCCCCTGGGCACCATCCACCTCCACATCCACCTCTACTGCTGGAGGTTGAGTAATCAGTATATATGGGCGTGAGAAAGGTAGCAGGGTCCAGACTTTATGAGGACCCGTTTCTGTGTCCCAGTCCCAACTCTGCCACTATCATTTTCTTATCTGCAAAGTGAGGGGACTGGGCTAAAGCAGCATTTCCCAATGTGCATCTAAGGAACATTAGTCCTACGGGGTGTTCATTGCTGTGCCATACACCAGAAAAGGATTCCAGGGTCAAGAAATTTGGAAAGTGCTTGTTAAAAGTGTTAAGAAGTTTCAATTCTGTGTTCCACCCCCATCCCTAGCCTAAATCTCATTCCTCACAGTCCCAGGAGAGATCAGACATACCAGTGACCACCTTCACCTTAAATACTTCCATGTGTTTTTGTGTTAATGGTTATTAAAGGTTTTAAGTACCCAGTTACATAGACACAGGCTCAGTGAATTGAATTTACAAGTACCCTCTCCATAAGGAAAAAGTTTCTCTAATATAGTACTTCCCTGCACCATTAATGTCTATGTGAGTCTCCAAGGAATCAACAACATGAAACAATCCTTGAATTATCTGACCACTCCTTTTTAGAATAAAGCATGTGGAAGAGAAGACAACAGCTAGTGTTTGGACCAGATACTCTATGAGGTGCCTCCAAGTGCAACATCCCACGATTTATAGTTTTCATATAGTGCCTTGCTAACTAAACAGCCAACACCCATTTATTTTGGGGTATAGGAGCAGTGAGGAGATGATGGGCTCAGAGAGGCTCTGATGCTGAGTCAGGGCTATCTAGGATGCTACCAGCTGGCTCTCCACATGAGCTCAGGATAGGAAAGTACTTTAGCCATTCTAGAAGCTGTAATTCAGGGGAGGTGGGGATGTGTAAGCACTTAAGAATATGTTGGAGAGCACACGCTATCTACTCTCCATCACACGCACACCTTTAAGTTGATGAGTAGAAAAAAAAGAGGTATGGTAAACTGCTTAGAAAAAAATCTCAGCAACTGGACATGTAAACAACTCATTGCAAAATTCAAATAGAGGTGCTTTTACTAACTGCTATTATGCAATCAATTTTGTTAATGTTCATACTTGTCAATACTGTGTCTTTAAAAAGTGACCAAAGGGATGGTGGCCAGAACAGGTAACGGTTGGGAGGATGAGGGATAAGTAAAAAAGGTGAAAGGGAATGCAGTCAACAATACTGTGCTAAGTTTGCATAGTGACAGATGATTACTAGAATTAGTAGAGTGATCATATTACAATGTATAAAAATGTTGAATCACTATGTTGTACACCTGAAGCTAATATAACTAATATGATATTGTATGCCAACTATACTTAAATTAAAAATAAATAGTAGGTAAAATATCCTTAAAAAAATGTTTTTTAAAAGTCTAACACTCCTTTCCAATCTATCTTACTAAGAATTTGTTCCGAACATCAAAACACACACACACACACACACACACACACACACACACACACACACACCCTTCTGTTTAGAAACCTAGCCTTTGCCATTGCTCATTGTAGGACATTTGAGACTTTCATGCCTCGGCCATGATTTACCTCTGTAGGGTGTTCTCTACTTTCCGTCTGCTTAATCCTCAAGTGCAAACACGTTCAGCCTCACCAGGCACTTTCCCACCCTCATACCTTTGCTCCCTTAGTCCCCAGTGTGTCAAACTGCCCCCGCCCCCGCTCCAACCCACCAAGGGCTAACTTAAGTTTCATGTCCTCTGAGACATCTTTCCTGTGGACCCCAAATCTTGAGTATTTTCCTCTCTAATACTTGCTGCCTGAATCAATTATAACTTTCTGAGCCTTTATTATATAACATCTGGAATTCTTAGTCATATTTTCATGTGTAATAGTGAAGCTCCCAACCACCTGTGAACTCTATAACTGTGAGCAAGTTCCCCCAAATCTTCTGAGTTTCCATTTATTTTTTGTTTCATATAAAATAGGTATACATATCTACCTCATAGTTGTTATGAGAATTAAATGAGGTAATTCATATAATCCACTTTAGCACAGTGCCTTGAATAGTAAGTACTTAATAAGCTATTATTAACCAGATGGTGAAATCCTTTAGAACAATCAGAAACCATATCCACTTCTTGGTGACCACCAATGGCCTGGTATAATGACTATCTTCAATAAATCTCTGTTGCTTGAAATTAACCCAGCAAGGGAAGGAGGAAAGAGTCCAGAGAGAGGAAAGAAAAAAAGAAAACTTAATTATGGTTTTCAAGAATACGCAGGGTTACTTTTACAAAGGATGGTGAACATTAGATTTTTTCCTTTAAAGGTAGGAGATGAAAAATGGACTTAACTTTTGGGAATCTTAGCTAGAACATCCTTATGGTGCCAATGGAGCTGCAGTAGAGAATGTTATGAAGGACACAAATAAGAGAGTCAAACCAAAGACTGAATCTGACCTCGAAGCTTTACCACTTATTTGGACAAGTAACTTTGCCTCTCTAAACCTCAGTTTCTTCATGCGTTAGATGGAATCATAAGAGGATCAACTTCCTTGAAGAGTTGAGAGAACCATCTCAAGAACCTAACACAGAGTCTGTGACATGGTAAGTGCTCAATAAATACTAATGATGGTTGTGATGTTATTGTACCAGTGGATGTTGTGGAGTTTGTTTTTTTAAAAAATGGTTGATATACAGTTATTTTTAATAGATAGTTGGTGAACAGGTTTGCCCACGGCATGTGGGGGGAACGACTTAAGGTCTTGAAATTTGTTAGACTGGGGACCACTCTGGTGGGGCAAAACAGCTCTGCTGACCATGTATGCAGCCCGCATCTTCTTGCTTAAGAATTGCTTCTTCTGGTCAGTGTGTTTTACCCCTGGGCCATTTCACATTGGAGTAACGGGAGCAGATGAAGGAGGTAAATAAGACTAAAGAACTGAGAGAGCTTTCCAGAGGGAAAAAAAATGTGAGAAATGGCAGAGCCTTTCTGTGGCCATGCTCCCATGCACACTATCCTTGTGGAAAGGTCCCATGGGGCCCTCCAACAGCACAGCTCTGCCCAGGCTCTCCATCCAAGGTAGAGCAATGGGTACCATAAAAATACAATCTTCTCCCTCTCTCATTTACCTGGAATCTGGTGACACCAAAACTGACTGAAGCATTTCTCTTCTTTATAATGCTAACCAGTACTTGAGTTTCAAACTTAAAAAAAAAAAAAAAATTGAAAAAATTGGATTCAAAACAACTTTTTTTTTTTTTTTTTGGTAGAGGTGTCATTACTTATTTAATTAATTTGGACTCTACAAAATAACACATTCTTTTCCTTGGCCAATTTCTTCCCACCCCCCCCCCTTAGCCAGTTTCTTAAAGAAATAATTTACAGGTACTTTGCTAGCTAGCTAACTGATAAACAAATATGTAGCCTGTTTTTAAAGGTTTACTTTAATTGTCATTAGGTATTATCTTTTTTATGATTTTATATATATATATATATTGTATTTCACACACAAAAAAGGGGAAGTTCTTCATACATGATATGGAAAGTTAGACAGAAAAGGCAAGATGCAGCATTAACATGCATAGTATAGAATGAAGAGCATAAATGTTTATTCACTTATGTTTACGTAAAATGTCTCTGGAAGGGAACACTGATAACCGGTGGCATTGGTTGTCTCTAGGCAGAAAAGTTGGTGGCTCAGGGTAAGGAATAGGAGGGGGCATCTGCTTTCCCACTCTTTGAATTTTGAATCAGATGACTACATTAGAAATTCAAAAATGAATGAATAAAATTATAATTTTTATTCAGAAAGGAAAAAATAACCCTTACAATGGTGAGCCTAGGTTTCAGGAGGGAGAAGGAGGTTAAACAGGAGTGAGCGTATCCAGCAGCACGACAGCCATGGCCCTCTGCCAAGAGGCACTGGGAACTTGATAACAAGCCTATAAATCACTCAATAAAACTCCTATGTCATGGCCTTGCCTCAGATAGCGGAATCTTGTGCCTCCTTTCTTGTAATACAATAGATTAATGAATTATCCAGAAATTCAGATTTTGCAATGTCATGGGCTGGTTGGCTTAGAAGTCGGACAGATGCCAGACCTGATCCTTAGTAGCTGTGCAAACTCAGATAAGAATGTTAACCTCTCAGGGATTTAGCTTCCTCATCAGTAAAATGTAGAAAGTAAGATCCTGAGGAGTGAATCATGAAGATAACTTTCATAAAGTGGCCAGCTCCCAGTACTCATCCATAAACGTTAGCCCCTTCCACTTGAGAAGCCACCTTGGGGGAGGCTTCATGAACCCCTGGTCTTGGCTCCCCGCAAAAAAAAAAAAAAAAAAAGAAACTTTCTTGACATAAACATGAGCCGCTATCATCCCCGCCTGAGTTAGTTCCAAGCTATGAGCAAAGAAAGCTAGAGGCCTTCCCTGGGGGTACACACACAAGCTTACATCCTTCCTGGTCTACAGGCCCCAGGACAATTCCAGGTCCAGCTAAGGGTTCATTCCAGGGAGATCCGATCTTGGGAAAAAACATGCCAGCCACTGTGCCTGGGAAGAGACCTGATGTCTTTGATGGCATGCTCCCTTTGGGGAGGCCAGGGCATGTTTCTCTTTCTCCTAAAATCCTCTACACAGTTGTTCACACATCCACTAAGAAGATGAGTTTCATCCTGAAGGGATTACAATTGAAGAAACCATGGAAATACCAACTTTTGCTTTGAAAAGTAAGACCTCTTACCTTCTGCTCTATTTGGAGAAAGAGAGCAAAAGACTTGATGGAAGTGGAAATCTAGAATGGACACAGTACAAGCTATCACACTGAAACATGCACAGAGCCACTATCCAGGCAGGGCACAACCAATCCAGGTAGTCCCATTGGAGGTGGAAAACAATTAAAACATGCATTTATCAGCTGGTAACTAGCTGCTGCTCTGAGAATCCTGAGGATCTCCCATCACTCAGGAACCCTCCTCACCATCCAGTAACTTGAAGGACTGGCAGCTGTACAGACAAGACCCTACTCCAGCTCCAAGGTGGCTTCTGTGCTGATGGCTTGATGCCTGGCCATACTGGGTAAGGAAATACTTTGAATTGCCTCCCCTCCAAGAACAATATAAGCAGGAGTAATCCACAAGCATATGTTGTTTAAAAGAGCACAAATTTTTTCAGAACAGAGTGTTGGCAATGGAAACACACACACACACACACACACACACACACACACACACACACACACACAAAAGTGGGGTGTTTTTAGGCACATGCCATGTAAAAACTCCCAAAAGATTTTTTTTCACTTGTAAGTCCTGCTTTGTCCCTAATTGCAGACTGGTGTCTCACTTCCAGATCAACACTTTAAATGAAGGGAAGAGGAGAGAATCTTGGAAGAACAGAGAGAAAAGCACATCTGAAGATTAGAGAGATGGAATGGGAAGTGGGGCATGAGAGCCCCACAGTGAGAAACTCTTCTGTGGGGCTGGGGGAATCTAGCTCTCTACCCCATTAAATAAAATGAGATGAGCAAGAGCCTTCAATGTCACTCCTTAGAACAATTAGCTGTTGATGCTCAAGTATTCGGGGTGAGGATGAGAAACAATGATGCTCTGTCCAACATCTTCAGCAAAGATTATCCCTCAGCAGGTGCTTGGAGAGCCAACAACAGCATCATACACTTGTATAGGTCAGTGGCCCTAATATTGGAGAAAATAATTTTATGTTCTAATTTTTTTTATATGAAATGAGGCGAGAGGGATCAGAGGTTCATTTAATGAGGATTATCTGACTAGAGATGTTAGCTTTGTGTGAGGTTAGAGATGCGCTGTCCCTGAATGATAGAAATTTAAATCCTCAATGCATGAAAAAGCGAAAAGAGAGACCATTAGAAAATGGAGCAGACTTGAAAGATAGCATTACCAGCTATAAAAGAGGAGAGGCTTTTTGTATCCTGATTTAAGAAGGCCAACCATGAGAAGATATTTTAGAGACAATCAAAGAAATCTGAGTCTGGACTGTATAGTGGATGAGAGCAGAGAATTCTTGTCAATTGTTATGGGTCCAGTAGTTGGCATGGTGGCTAATTGGGAAGGAAGGGAAACAGGAAGGGATGAAGGAAAGAAAGAAACAGATGTTACCTTAGGTACTTACATGTGGAATGTCACATCAGTATTCTGGATGTTATGAGGCTATTTAAAATTTTGCATAAAAATGAACAATCCGAAAATTAAATTAGGAAAACAAGTCTACTTATAATTAAATTAGGAGAACAAGTCTACTTATAACATCAAAAAAGGATAAAACACCAAGAAATAATTTTAAGAAATATAAATCTTATACTCCAAAAACTAAATTATTATTGAAAGAAATTAGAGAAGACTCACATAACTGGAAAGACACCCTGCGTCCATGGATCAGAGGACTTAATATTGTTAGGATGCAGTACAACCCGGATTGACCAATGGACTCACACAATTCTTAATGAATACCTTCTTTTGCACAAATTGACAAGCTGAGCCTAAAATTCACATGGAAATGCAAGGCATCCAGAATAGAAAAAGCAATCTTGAAAGAGAACATAGTTGGAATACTTACACTTCATGATTTCAAGCTTACTAGAAGGCTACTGTAATCAAGATGGTGTGGTGCTGAGAAAAGAAGAGACAAATAGATCAATGAAATAGAATTGAGAATTCAGAAAAAACCCTCACACTAGTGGTTAATGGATTTTCAACAAGGGTGACAAGACCATTCAATGGGGAAAGAATACTTTTTTCAATAAGTGATGCTAGAACAATTGGATATCCATATGCAGAAAAATGAAGTTGGACCTTTACCTCATGCTATATGCAAAAATTAACTCAAAATGGATCAAAGACCTAAACATAGGAGCTAAAACTGTAAAACTTTTGGAAGAAAACATAGGAGTAGGACTTTGAGACCTTGTGTTCATAGATTATGACAACAGCATCCAAACATGTGGCTTGAATCTCAGTTCTGTCACTTTCTTGCTATGACCAAGTGGGTGGCTTGATTTCCCTAAGCCTCAATGAAAATGAAGATACTCAAACTCACAAGGTTGTTACATGAACTCCATGAGACAACACTATCTTGGCATCTCCCAGAATATGAACTCAGTCAATACGAGTTAATTATTAGCCACGTTCCCAGTAAAAGAACCTGTAAGCCATCGAGTGGAGCCTATTATGGACTTGGATGTAAAATTAAAGGTATCATTTCCAGGTTTAAAAAAGAAATTCCAATTTATAAAGCTTGATGTGAATCGTCTAAGAAGGGTAATTTTCATGGGATCTGCAGTGTAAAACAGTTTGTTTTAAAGATTTAAAACATGCTGGATTGCTCTGGGCCAACGTCCATCTGAAGACAGTGCTTATGGAGCACCTCGCATTTAAAATTTTTGAATTTGGATGCCTTCACTGGTACTTCATCCCAGTGAACTCCAAGCCCCACCATTCCCTAATGTATAACCTCAGGCATATCTCATTTGTTTACTTATATCATTGTGTAGTTTCTGAAGGTAATTAAGTTTCTATCTAATTCTATGAAATCTCTGTTGGCTGTTTAACTTTCTTCTTACAAAGGTTCGAAAAGTCTCAGCTTTACTTTTAATGACTTTTCAATTTTTGGAAAGTTTTTAAAGGTCTTTTTAGTATTTTCAATAACTTAAAAAATACAGCTCTAAAACATTTTAAAAGATATCATAGACAAGCACTGTTCCAATAGAAGTATAACACAAGCTGAAATGCAAGGCACACCTGTAATTTTTACATTTGCTAATAACCACATGAAAAAGTAAAAAGAAGCAGGTAGAATTAAATTTTGCCTCTTACTATTTTTTTATTTTGATATTTAGAATTCTCAATGGAATTAATTTTAATAACACATTTTACCTAACCCAATATATCTAAAATATTACCAACATACAGTCAGCATAAATAATTGAGATATTTTATGTTATGCTTTCAAGCTAAATCTTTGAAATCCAGTATGTATTTTACACTTACAGTACATCTCAATTTGGAATGGCTACATTTCAAGTGCTTAATAGCCACATATCGCCAGTGGCTCCTGAACTGGACAGAGTAATATAGACAACCAATATGACAAACAACGTACTATAAGACCTCAAGAATTCGGTTATGAAGTGAAAAAACATCTACACTGGAAAGTATTGAAGTGGTAGATTCTAGTGCTTTGGCAGTCATGGTGAGTGACAATGGTCATTTCAAAGCTTGAGAAGGAGTAAAACTGAGATCACATTACTCTAGTGTAGAAGGGGAGGAGAGGATCTTCAGAGATTTTATTTCTGCTGTTGTTTCTACTTTCCTACTCTACATGTATTAGGAGTGGGTTAAGACAGGGTTGAAGAAAAGTGAATGAAGAAAAGTAGAAGGTTGCCTGAGAGGTCACCATGCCTGCTATTTATCTCTGCTTCAAGCCCTGACTCTGACTGATGGATCAATGGCCTGAAGGATTCTGGGGCCAGGAGGGTGCTGGGGAGGATTTTTCTTACCACTCTTAACCTCCCCTCCCAACTTCTGAGGCGGCCTTCTCTATTTCCAAAGAACAGGCCTTCTGCCTCTGTTATTCAAGGAATATTATGTTCTCTGAACTGTGATATTTTTGGTCTTTTTGGCAGGAGGTGGGATGGGCAGGGTAGAAATAACTCACGAATATTCTCTGAACAAGGAACCAGTAAAGTGCAGACATCTGGCCCCAGGATTTTGCTGGCTCCAGAGACGTCACCATAAACCCACTAACACTAATTGCTTTCACGTCTGCTCCCATTTCTAGTGGAAATAAAATGCTCTCTGGCTAATGGAAAATGAAACGTACATTTGCTGTTTGTTCACCACGTTACGTAAGAGCTCTCTGTATACCAATCCTCCCCCAGCCCCCACCCTGAAACTCTTTAAAGGACATCTTGCACAAAGCCCGCAAAGGCTCTACATGTACAGGATATAAAGAAAAGATACCTGTATTCCTGCCAGGGCTGCAGAATTCCTTAATCTAGATTAAACAGATGGGAGAAGGCAAAAAGAGAGAAAGAGGGACAGTAAAAGGGAAGGAATCCTACTTGTTTTGAATTCATGCTTCCAGGAATATTTTGGATCTCCTTACTTGGTATTAAGTACAAAGATCTGAATTCAGAACTTCTGAATTCAGTTTGACTGCCAAAGAAGGGAAAATATAGGTCCTAATACAGTTCTTTAAAATATTTACAGAGGCTCACTGGTAAGCTTTCTTTGACTCTTGTTAGCTTGGCTGCCTGTGTTTACCCCAGTGTGAGGATTTACTACACAGTGTGGTAGCAAGTACCTTGTCTACCTCCCCTCTGACCATTGGCAGAACTGAATCTTACACACTGCTCTATCTCCAGTGCCTGGCACAGGTCTCAACAAATCACAGGTGTAGCTCAGAACTCTGGCTGTCCACCCCCCTCCTCCTCAGCGGTACTAGTAAACAGAACCATTCATTTTTAGCTGGACTAAAATGGTTGCCAAAAATAAAAACTACATTTCCCAGTCTCCCTTGTAGTTAAATGTGGCTATGTAATTAAGTTCTGGTCAGTGGGACATGATGGAAGTGATTCCCACGGTGCAGTTCTCCGAGTCACTCCTTTTTGTGTGAATTCTGAATGGAAATGAAGCCATATTAGGCCATGTGGGCAAGGACAACACCCTAGACATGGTGGTGCAACAAGACAGAGGATCCTGCAATCTAGACACTGTGGAGCTGCCAGACTCCTTTCAGAGGGGCTGTTATGTGAGAAATTCTTATTTTGGATTTAGGTTATAGTAGCTGAAATTACATGCTTAGGATCTATTGAAGAGAAGAAAGGAGGACACCCTTAAAATAGATAACCCCACTGTGATGGTTTTATGTGTCAACCTGACTGGGCCACAGGGTACCCAGACATTAGGTCAAACATTACTCTGGATGTATCTGGGAAGGATTTCTAAATGAGATTAACATTTGAATCAGTAGACTGAGTAAAGCAGATGGCCCTCCCTAATGTGGCTGGGCCTCATCCAATCAATTGAAGACCTGAATAGAACAAAAAAGCTGAGTAAGAGGGAACTCCTGCTGCCTGACTGTTGAAGTGGGACATCAGTATTTGACTGCATTTGGACTTGAAGTGAAATACTAGCTCTTCTTGAATCTCAAGCCTGCTGGCCTTTAGATTGGAACTACACCACTGACTCTCCTAAGTTTCAAACTTGCTGATTGCAGATCTTGGGATTTCTCAGCTTCCATAAGTGTGTGGCCAATTCCTCATAATAGACCTTCTCTTTTATTCTTGGCAGCCTTAGGTCCAGTTAAAAGTTAACAGTTCTGTTACTAGAGAAGGGGAAAACTGATTAGGGGGAGGGGAGGGTCAGCCAGGGGTCTATGCTACATCTATGATATGTCAGCACCTGTGCCAGTCACTAGAGATAGAGTGATGTGTAAGACGTAGTCCTGCCAATGGTCAGCGAGGAGATGGACAAGGCTTTATGTGATTACACCATACTGTGATGATATATATCCTATTTGTTCTGTTTTTTTCTGGAGAACCCTGGCTAATACACCCACTATTTGGCTTTCATTCTGAAGAGGTAGGCTCTGACTCTTCCTGCCTCTTTTTACTCATGAATAATCGTACATTTCTACCTAGACTATATGCTTCTGAGATAGAGAGATATATCTTCTCTATCTCCTTTCATCTCCACCTCCCTCTCTATGCTCCCTACTCTAGGGCTGGGTGCAGAGAAGCATGCCTTAGACACTTGAATAATGGATTATGTTAAAAATGCAGCCTTTTGCCATGTTTCTTTGGAATGTCTTTGAAACACCCTGTTACAGAGGTTGAGAAAATTATCCAAGAGGTCCAAGTTCAAATGGCTTATCTAAGAATCAAAAACTTCTTTAAAGAAGAGCTTGATTTTTGTGTAAATATCTTCTGCATTGTTATGAGGTTCTATGTAACAAACTTTAGGGAAAATTAAGATCAAACAGGGCTCAAAGGATCAGCTATTACAACAGGATTTAGTCTAATGGTTTTTCCTGAGTCACTCGATTTCATCAAGAGTATTGCAAACACAAACCCTTTGTTTAACGTACATGGTGATGAAATAAATAGGGTGACTCCAACTCAACCACCTCCCTCATACTCATCCAACCAACACTCCAAGATTGCCCAACCAAAGAGTAGAAGTTGGCAGAATAATCTCTTCCTGGGTCAGCTCTCAAAGGATGGGAGTACTTGGCTTTGCTCCTGGAAAAACTGTGATCTGCTGAAGGTATGTGAGAAATGTGCCCTTCCCTACCAAACACACAGAAGTAGAGAGTGACTAAGAGCCTGTCAGAGTAGCATCTGTCTTGCATATGGAGAGTGTTTATGAACTGACACATTCTCTCTCCAGCTCAGGAAGTAGCTTGCCTGATCAGAACACAATTGAACATGACCTTGGGCCCTGGCTGTGGCACGCAGAGGTTAATTTCCTTTCCTCCTTAGGGCAGGACCCAGTTCTAATTGTCTCACTTTGCCTAATTAAATTTTCTGCACAATATAGCAAGCGCCTTATCTTGGGCAGTAAGGCAAAAGCTTCCCCTTGTTCCTCCCTGTGGTTTGAAGTGGAAGGTTGATAAGGGGCATATTTCATTTTAGAAAATAGCAGTAATTGGGAAGGGAAAATGCTTTTCCTACTGGGGCTGCTATTCCAGTAAAAATTTATATTTGCCTGTGAGGACCTCTTCATGTGACTTGGCAGGCAGAAAAGATAAAGCAGCTGCATAAAGGAGCTCAGGTGAACAATTCAGGACCTAAAGGAAAGTAGGCCAGTGGGTCGAAATGAAATCCAGCCACAAGCAGACAAAAGATTTAATAAATTGGAGATAATCTAAGGCCACACAGTCCTGGGGCCCTCTACTCTGAGGGCTTTGTGGCCAATGGTACTCAATGCCCACCTGCTCAATGTAGCTCTGTTGAAGGAATAGTTGAGTTGATATATATATTTATTTATATATTCATTATTTTGGAATGACCTTATTGATTTCTGCAGAGATGACATGTACTACTTTTTTTTTTTTAATTAAGCAACTCAGAAAAATCTGAAGAGGAAAATGAAACTCTTCATCACATTACCCATAAAGCATTTATCAAGTTAGGTGGCCATGATCGGGTTACATTGTCATGTACATATACAGCTAGGACAATGGACATGTTGACAGGTGGAGAGAACTTTAAAGGGATTTTACCAATACTATTTTTAATTAAGAGGGTTCCATTATTTGAACTTAACAAATAAGAAACTGAAATGAAACGAATCGGCTGAATTTCTGAAAAGAAACAGATTTTTAGTCTGGCAGGATTCTGAAGACAGGGGGAGCGTCCAAGGCCAACTGAGGTAAACAATACCAGAAAAGCAGGTAACATAGGAAAATAAAACCCCAAGACCTGACTGATTTCAAAATGTTTTCTTTGGCACTCTGGAGAGATGCCTTCAGTTGAGATAAGGGTCAAGAGCTACTGTGGATTCAGTGTTCTGAGAGCCCAGGGCCCTGCCTCTGACAAGGCAGCTGGCTCACCCAGTGTTTGGATAGATTATCTGAACTCTAAAGAAGGGAGCATCTACCTAGCTGTGGGTAAATCCTGATGGCAACAATGAAGGTGGAAAGAAGGATGTTAGTCACCTAACATGCTGACAGGAGAAAAGTGGGGAATAATTTGAAAGCTCAGAATTAATGTCAGGGGACTAACAGGATAGACTGATAGAGGTCTGACCAGTTGGATCAAGAAACAAAAGAGACGAGAAAGAAGGAGGAATGTAGAACAATACGTGTCTCACATGTCTTAACACTGAGAACCAAAACCTCATCTAGCCCCAAAACCCACTCCTCAGGCAACTAAGGCCACATAATTATTACAGAGCAAAGCTATTTAACTTCAAGGAGACAGTGGGAAATGCTTTCAAAGTAACCAGGACCTCCTACATAATTGTATGGCAAAGCCTTAGGCTTTCATTAGGAAGGGCCAAGGGCCCTACAAACAATCAAGCAAGTAGGTAGTCCTATAAACAAGCTATCATTACATCTCAGCTTGGACAAAAGGAAAGAGGAGCACCAGAAGGAAGCTTCCAGGCAAAGGAACATCTTCGATCAGAGAAGCCAGCTGTGAAAGCAACTCCAAGCACTGACAGAATCAAACCTGTAGCTGTTGGGGCTGCCTCATCCACTATCACGTGGGGACCCACAAAGACATCAGCTGTCCATTTTCGTCCAGTTGTAAATTGTGGCCTGTTTTCCTCAGACTTGGTAACAGAGTGTCACGTGGAGAACCACCTTCCCACGCAGCAAGGTTGACAGTTGGCACGCAACAGAAGGAAGGCCTCTCATTCAGGGTGTGATAGGAACCAGTCGTGAGTGTAAAAGAGCAGCACCTCAATATCTTCTCCTTGTCGATAAACTGAGAATGTACCTCTCCCCAACCTACTCGATGACATCATTGCCAGGAATAAACTTGGGGAGAACCTTTGCTTCAGAGGCTGCAGGAGGCTCGGCGCATGGCTTTGGATTCAGGATATCCAGTGCAAGTTCTAAAGTGGCAGGGCTAGAACTTGCACGGGACCATCAGAGTCCAAAGCAGGGATCAGAGGAGTTCCGAGCGCCGTTCCAATACAAAGTAGAAGCCATGATGTCTGTTACTCGCAGTAAACACGTAATAAGTATATGGGCTGAATTGTGTCTCCCAAAAATTCATATGTTGAAGTCCTAACCCCCAATACCTCAGAATGTGACTATATTTGAAGACAGGGACTTTAAAGAGATAATTAAGGTAAAAGAATTCATGAGGGTGGGCCCTACTCCAATATGACTTGTGCCCTCAAAAGAAGAGATTAGGACACAGATAAGCACAGAGGGAAAACTGTGTGAAGACACAGGGAGGAGATAGCCAGCTCAAAGCCAAGGAGGGAGGCTTCAGAAGAAACCAACTCTACTAATACCTTGATCTCAAACTTCCAGCCTCCGGAACTGTGAGGAAATGAATTCTGTTGTTTAAGCTCCCCACCCCCCACCCCCATCTGTGGTACTTTGTTGCTGCGCCCTAGCAGAGTAACACACATAAAAGCTGACAGTTACTTCAGCAGAGCTTATGTTTAGCCAGTATGAACCAGTGCGGAAGCAGAGCCAGTTTCACATCTGATCGGTAATATGTTACAAAACATCTCAAACATTTTTAACATCTGCCCCACCCACCTCCCAAGGAGCACACACACACACACACACACACACACACACACACACACACACACTTGTTAATCTTATTCCAGTGCTGCCAACCCTTGGGTAAAAGAATCAGCCTTTGGCTACAGAAATCAGCGAGAACATGACTGCTTTCGGCGTCCCTCGTCCTGCCTTCCGGGCTCTCACAGTTCAGTGCTCTGTGCACTCTGAGCACCTACCCCTTCCCTTAGAAACATGAAAGTTGCAATGACCAAGTACAGTAAAGGGGTGAAGGTGTCTGATCTAGGCAAAGCCATCACCAGATGCTCATCTGGGAAGCCCTTTGGGATTCTGTCTGCTTCAGAGAGTGTATGAGTCTGAAGAACATGAGAAGAGTGGCCTGACAATAAGCACGCTCACTCTTTGCTCAGCACGGGTCTTTCAAGAGGTCTCAATGGTATCCACTGTAAACACAAGAAGCCCAGAGAAATCTGAACTAGGAAAGGAGTTGTATCAGAACCTCAAAGAGACCCAGGCCGATGGCCCACCCCTTTGGCTCAGTCTTTGCCAACAAGTTCCCCTAGAATGTCTGCACCCAAACTAAATACTGCTTTTATCTGACATTCTTTCTCTTTTGTAAGTTTCCTGGCCACGCAATTTAGCGGAGCATTTGCCCATGGTGCCCTGACCCTTTCATACTTCCTTGGGTAGCGGGAGAAAGGCAAAGAGGTAACGTGCCAGTCTTAAAAATCTGCCTGGGGCAGGTACTGTCAAGGTGAGATCACCTCTTGCTAAAGGGTATTTAGCCTGTCACTGGCTTCCGTTCTCTCTCCTGCCACAATGGTACCTTAGCATAGCCAGCATCAGCATGCACACTGACAAGTAATAAGCATGCATTTCTCATCCAAGGATAATCCAAAGAAGAGGTCCGATCCAAGAAAAACCAATAAAATCCTTTCAAATGGAAGGTATCCACAGAGGCATTCAGTTCCAGAAGTATAGGGAGCTCCCAGATGGCTATAATTTAGCTTTTTACTCTCCTCATCCAAAGTAAGCCAAGGATGAGGCAAGCTGAAAAGAATGTCTAAGTATTCCTTGGCCAAAATGAGGAAAAAAAATTAAAAGCACCACTCTGAAGCATGCATTGCCCCCCTTCCCTCTAAGGCTGCACCAGCTACCACCCCCTAACCCATCAAGAAGCCTGTGCAACTTCTCAAACAAGCAGGTGTGCAAAACCAAATGGAAACAACCTGGCAGATTAGACCTCAAGGTTCTGTCGTGCAAACCAGGTTCAGGCTCAGATCAATTTGGTTGTCTTTTGAACAGATTACTGGGAACAGCACTTACTTCAGAATTAGACAGCACAAAGATGCCTGTTATAAAAAGGCCAATATAAAAGGTACAAGATGGCCAAGCCCCTGAAACACTCCCAGAAATCAGGTTCTGGAGTCTACAGGTGATGTTTTCCTCTTCTTGACAGTTGCTAAAGCAAACCACACTTGTTCTACGGAGATAAGGGCTTGTTAATACAGGTCTAATGCAAGTTCAATTCACCTGTAGAAGGCTGCCACTTAAGAGGAGGCTACTCTGTCCCCTAGTTGGGCTAAGTGGCATTAAACCACTTCTAAGTACCCACTGATATGTCAGGTGCCCTGGGGAAAGCAGAGAAAAAACAAGCATGCACCCTGTTCATAAACATCTTGCAATCAAGATGGGGAGAAAAGATATACATATTTGGACATGACTCGAGATGGCAGTACGGTCACACCGGACGGAGTGCCAGATTGTGTGACGCAGGCATCTGTGCTATAAGAATTCACAGAGTGCCAGAGTCAGCCAGCAAATCCAACACACTGAACAAAACTGGCCCGCAAAGACTGAAGAGGCCGGCCAATCCGAGCTGCTTGTTCTAAATAGGGAAGGTGATGCGTTTGGTAGCTCTGGGTTCTCATGGCTGCCTCTGGCAGGACACGCCGCCTAGCAGTGTTGAAGGGAGGAAGCCATCTTCTTGAGTTCAATTCCTGGCACCACCACTTGCTAGGTGTATGACCTTGGCTCCTCAGATGATCATTCTGTGCCCCCACAGCCCCATTTGTAAAACGGAGACCAATAAATAGTACTGACATCACTGGGTTGTTATAGAAAGAGCTTCAGCACAGTGCCTGGCACATAGTAAGCGTGTGATGAATGTTGGCTGTTATTATCATGGGACTGAGTTTCTAAAGGGTTCTTCAGTTAACGGCAAGAATTAGGAAATTCAGTCTTGGTCAAAAGACAGATTAGGTAGCAGAAAGTAGTTTTAATTTTAAACAAGATTTCCTTGGGTGAAGGAGGGTGAGGCCCTAGATTCCTGTGAATATGGAGTTAGAGGAGGCTGTAACTCAAAGTAAAGGCTACTGTAAGCCCAGCTACTGCAGTGGACAGAAATAGAATGAGGCCGGCCAGCCCAGCTGGTGATTGGCAGCTGCAGCATCTAAGTGGAAAACAGAAGTTGGCACTGAAGAGAAAGTGCATCAGTGATGATGTCCCAGAACACCTAGTGGCAGGGAACGAGCCCAGCTATCTGCTGAAGGGAATCACTCTTCACTCTTCATTGCTCAATTCAGATCACTCTCCAACACTATTGCCCTTTTTAGTGAGAACACTTAAAATATTCCTCAGAGGCTAGACCCAAGCACCTAATTTTTCTCACATCCTCTTAATGTTGCTCCCCTCCCCTCTTCCACCTTCTCTAAAACTTGAACATACCAGTCTCCTCACGAGACACTTCTAAAACATGCTCACCTATGAAAAAAATGACCTTTCTTTGCCAGCCAGTTTTCTGTCCTTCCCCATTGAGCCCACTGAGCCCTCTGAGGGAGGATATTTTATTTATTTAAATAAATACAGTATTGTTGAGTCACCCCATGTTCACTCAAGCTCAGAACACAAACCAAAGTTCTCAGAAAGTAGATGCTACTGGGCATGGTGGCCAAGGACAGCCACAGATCTCGAATGCCTTCCCACTCCTCATCTGTCCTCAAGGTGAGGCGTCTGTCCATGTCCAGTATCTGAGCGGGATTTGGCTTAATCTCCACAGGGCATCAAGTAGCAGACCAATCCCCTGTGGATTCAATAGCTGAGCCAGTTGACCTATTTGATGGCTCATTTCCTCATCAGATGAATATGTTTTGAACTGGGGAATGGCTAAATGAGATAATGAACACAAAACACAGAGTGTAGAGTTTGGCACATGACGGCCATCTGCCTAACCCATCATTACCATTATTATCTATTATTATCTATATGGCTATTATGATTAGCATCCAGTTTTCTGTTCATTCATCGAACAAACATTGACCATGTTTTTCCAGCACCAACCATATGCCATGCAGACAGTGTTTACCATGGTCCCAGCACTCATGGAATTTAGGGTCTAGTGGGAAAGACAGTCAATAAAGAAGTAAACAAAGAGAGAGACAGCATTTCATGAAAGGGACATAAAGGAATCAAATGGAATTTCTGATGGAGAATAATAAGAGAGAACTTATATTAATCAGGAAAGGCCTCATTGAAGTGACATTTAAGCTAAAGCCTAAAGGACGAGAAAAAGTTAGCCAGGCAGAGAAGAGAGGAAGGGCACTCTGAGCAGAAGGAATAGCACATGTGAAGGCCCTGGGTGGGCAGAAGCTTCATAGGTCGAAAGTCAGTGTGCCCGATGTGCCATGGCAAAAGGGAAAGTGTCATTGGGTGAGGTGGAAGGTTGGGCAGGGCTAGAGCTGTAAGCCTAAGAAGGAAGTTTGATATTTATCCTAAAGGTATGGGGAGCCTCTGAAATGTTTAAATCAAGAAATGTTACTTCATATAGATGTACCATCCTTTCTTCAATGATTCACAATAAACATATCTACCCCTTATTGAGCACTCACTACATGCCAGGCTCTGTGCTAAGAATTTCACAGGTATTTTCTAGGTGTGACAAAGCAATGATGGGCTAGAGTAATGGTGATGGGGACAGAGAGAAGTGAGCAGATTCGAGATGTATATATGAGATAAGAAGGTAGTAAGTCTGTAAATAGAATGAATGGGGCCCGAGGAAGAATCCATCTCAGACACTGCCACTGACTTCTCAAACTCTTCCATCATCATCATCACTTCCAAGTCACAATTATCATTTCACCAAAGAACAAGATTAAATCAAGTAGTCAACTTCTTTACAGAGCACCTACTATACACACGTACTTTGAAAGACAACGTGCTCAATAATAAGTACACAGTAGGTTGCTCTATTTGAGTACTCTAAAGCAGGGGTCCCCAAACCGTGCTGCAAACCAGTCCAGTCTGTGGCCCGTTAGGAACTGGGCTGCGCAGCAGGAGGTGAGCAGTGGGCGAGCAAGTGAAGCTTCATCTCTATCTACAGCTGCTCTCCAGCACTAGCATCACCGCCTCAGCTCCACCTCAGATCATCAGGCATTAGATTCTCATAGGAGCACGGGTCCCTGGTTCCAAAAAGGTTGAGGACCACTGCTCTAGAGTACTTTACTATTCCCTACTTAGGTACTTTGTCTTTACCTATTTCCAATAGTTGAGCCTAGAAATAGTTCCCAAAAGAATCTGACAACTGCTGACTGGTCCGTCCAATTGATTTAAGTCAGTTCAAAGATCAAAGCCAGAGAAGTAACCTGAAAACACAAAGTACAAGTTCTGATTCCCAACACAGCAGTGCCGCTAGTACAGACAGTCACCTAGCATAGAAGGGTTCCTATTGCGTCACGCAGCCTGTCAGACAAAGATCCAGAACAATGTCAGGCTCAAAAAAGCAACAAAGCCCTGAGCCTGGGACAGCTTCTCATAATGCAGCAGGAAAAGAATTACCGGAACGTGGGTTCTTTCAACCACAGCATAAAGAAAACTATCAATTGCCACAACATCATTGAAACAATGATGCATGTCTGGACTGGTAACCTGCTGGGAAATGGTTAATTTGAAAGAGTGTAATCCACCCCTCAATGTAAAGCACACAATTTCCTCTTAGTAAGAATGCATTCTAAAAAACATGAACCACATTCATCAACACATGAATGAATTTCACAATAAATATGCAGCAGGCACACCAAGAAAAGGAAAACAAAATGAGAGTAGAAAGGGACTTTCTAAAGGTGAATCCTTGGGTCTCCCATCCTCCTACATCTGGGGAATATGTTAACTTGTAGGTAAGAAGAGGGAAAGGCCTCAGGTTTACCTGACTTGGTTTGAGCCTGGACTAAGACTGTCATGTAATTTTTGGAAGCCAGCCACTCATTTACTCGGTAACACCTAACACCAAAGCCACTGCAGGGTACAGGCAAGACTATAAATTATAACAAAACAGGGAATGAAGGGGAAAGGAGAAGGCTGGAACTGGAGGAAACAGCCATCTCTTGCATAGGTAATTGTCCTTCTCTCATTAATTTTTCTTCTGAGATGCAAAAACTCAAGCCAGACACATAGTCTGGTTGACATAGCAGTAATAGGCTAGAGTAATGGTGATCAAATTAGGTCCTTTTGCAGAATACACAGCTATCAGAGATGATTCTCCTTTCACGAAAGATTTATTTTTGTATTCTTGCCTTCAGTATGCTCATCTTTCTTTAACGGAACAAGTCAAGTTATATAGCCTCATATCTTGAAAATAATAAATGTGGAGGCCCTGAAGGCTGTCATGCAGGAGCTTGCCCGAAATTCAGACCTGGGCCACCACTTGAAGGAATCTCTCCCCTGAAGACCAGAGTTTTGGTTTCATCAGTCATCCCTGCTCTTCATTTCTTATTCATACTCTTACTTAGAACTGTAAGATGTTAAAACTGAGAGGCATCGAGCTGTCTAGGACTCGTGTTAAAGATTAAGAAGCCATTCCAGCAAGGATGAACGCTTGCAGGCACACATCTGGCAGAGCTGGAATGAAAACCACGGTCTCCTGAGCACTGGTCTAACGAGGGCCTTCCTGTTACACTGGGAAATGTTTCTCAGTTTGTTTACTAATATCATCAATAATGCAAAGCCCTAGAAGGACGTCTAACAGGTGTTAAAGCTGACAGGAATTCAAAACGCATCCTGACGATTGTCTGCTAAATGTTTCCTGGTCTGACGGTGTAGTTGGAGAGCTCTAGCAGGTGGTTCCTGGTTTTGTGCTTTTTTCTTAAGTTCCCATCCAGTAGAATACTTGGCATAGAGGAAAAAAAACAGATAGTTCTGGCTCAAGTCCAGGTTGCCATGTTGGACTGCCACTGCATTTCCTGTTGAAGAAAGAACTTGGAGAGAAAGAGTCATGCCAATTCGAGAGGTGAGCATCTTTCCAAAAGGAGATAGATGTAGGGATTATTAAAAACTGTGACCGAGACCTGGAGTTTAAGATTTCAAAAACAAAACATAAGAACTCCAGACTATTTTAGAAGTTCTCACTCTTCCCTGGGAAAGGGATGGGTGCCAAAGAGCTGTCCAGGCCTCCACCAGACAGAGCTCTACTGACAGGGACGGAATGCAGGCAAACATCGGCCCTCCTACAGTGCGTGCTCCTGAATAGGCCACTCCTCACTCCCTATGGCTACCGCTGTCCTCTACCACCTAGACCGTGGCAGTAGCTGCTCAGTGTCCCACCCCCGCCAACTGCTAAACCAGAGCTAGAGCCGGCCTCTTCAAACAGGACGTCAGATCACATGGCTGGTTGCCCTCTATCAACCCTCCAGGGGCTTTGCGATACGTTTGACATAGAACTCCGAGTCTGTATTGCAGTACACAGGGCCATCCACGATGCCCCTCCTCCCCAGCCCTATGCCACTCTCCTCCGACTTCTCCCCCCACTCATTCCCTTCTTGCCACAGCCTCCTCACTGTCACAGAACGCACCAAAAACACTCGTACTCCTTTGTGCTTGCTGTTGCTTCCACCTGGAATATTCATCATTTGACTACCTCCGAACATTCATGTCTTACTCCCTTGCTTCCTTCAAATCTCTACAGAAATGTCAAGAGCCCTTCTCTGATCACCCAGGGAAAATAGCACCCCTCTTCCCACCCGCCCTATCGTTCTCTATGCCCTCCCTACTCCAGCTCCACCCCTGGACATCACACTTATCATCAGCTAAGGGGCTGCAGCCACTCCTTTAGTATTTCTCCCTGCCTCTCCTCTGCCCCCAGAAGATGTGTGAGCTCTATGTGGCAGGACTTGGTCTGTCTGTTTGCTCTCCTGTCTCCAGTGACTAGGATAACGGCTGGCACAGAGAGAAGGTACCCAATACATACTTGTTGGCTAGCATGGAACTGAACTCATGTCTTTAAACTGGGTCTGGATGGAGAAAACACAAATTCCACTGGAAAACTCAAGGCCAGTTGGGGCTCTGGTTTCTTTGTACACACAGATTTGTTTCTGAATATATAGCCTTCCATCTGCCCACATATTCCTTCTAAAGGATGACAACCAAGCCTCAGGGCATGCCACATGGAGGCCTGGCAGGGAGACCAAGGGAAGGGCATAGAAGCAACCTCCCAAGGGAGAGGCCCTCCTACTGCTCAGATCACAAGCTTGGCCCAGACTCGGACACTTCTCAGGGCAGGATCCCATCCCATCTCTTTCTGAGATACAGCCAGCTTAAGAGTGAAATGCTAGGAGACAAGCAGAGGAAAGAAAAAAGCTGTCATAAACCGGTATGGACCTTAGAGCCCTCCGAAGACATCCCCTCTCTATGAGAATAAAGCCAAGCATTTTCCTTTTCCAACACAATGCCTCAAACTTAACAATATGTGGAAAGCCAGTAAAAGAGCTGTTGTCTTTTTTCCTAAGTCTCTAGAATTAACTTGGTCAGGCATTTACCTAAACTTTTGGAACTTCTATTTATGCAGCAGTCCAATACCTCTACTTTAACAAAGGACTGATTTTCTGAGTCTTCAGGAGGAAGTAGGCATAGGTTTGTGCCTTCTCTGTGTGGGATTATAACATGGCACTAAAGCAATGCTGATATGTGTTTCAAGAGTAATTTTTTTTTAATTCCATGCTCAGTAATTGTGCTTAAACAAATCCATTCTAAATATGATGCCATCAATCAGCAAAAAGTTATGTGCAAAGATATTCATCTAAGCACTATTTAAAATAGAGAAAAAACTGGAAAAACCCTAAATATCTAAAAATAAAAAATGATAATGCATGTAAAATTCATAGCCCAGCACCTGGCATGCAGCAAATATTCAATAAGGGGTAGATATAAAAATTTTATTGTGAATAATTAAAGAAAGTGTGCTGCATCCATATAATAAATCATTTTCGAAGACTTCCCTCTCCATTGTACTGTCACATGCATATAAAAATCTGAGTAAAAGGAATACTTAATTACCTTTCAGCAGGAGAATGTACATCCACCCGTATTTTCAGGAAAGCCCCATCAATCATTTTCTACCATCCCAAGACCTGTATTTGACGACTGTACAAAAGGCATATGCCACCCACTAGATCTGTTCTTTCCACCCAGACTACTGCTTTATTGGTCTTTATTAGTCTTCCCTCTGACAGACAGGGGAAAAAAAGCCATCTTGTAATTCAATCGGCATTTTTTAGTATCCATCATGATCCAAGTCCTGGCTAGGATGAACGTCTCAGGAACGGCCGCTCATACTATGGGCTGGAAGCCTCCCCTGCCTAAGGAGGGTCTCTAGTGAGAGTCCAGAAGGGCAAGTGTGGCCTCTCTCCAGGGCTGTCAACCAAACAGACATAGATACCTGCGATGGATAGATCAATGACTGGACTTCCTCTGGGAATCACCACAGGGCAAAAATTATGACCTATAATCCCTTTGAGAAGAACTATATCCAAGGAAGGCAAAAAATAAATCAAAGGCTTTCAGAATACTAGGGATTGGTTGGGACCCCACCCCTTTTCCACCTCTATACACACAGGTATAGTCACACACACTTCCCCACACAGACCTACTCACACATGCACATATATGCCAATCATACACATGAACAAATACACAGAAAGCATACATGTAAATACATAATGCACAAACATACATTCACACACAAACACATGCACACATACAATGTGCAAACACACACAAATACAATGTACAAATTAGTGCATACACACAAATATACATGCATAAACACAAACATACACAGTCTCCCTTTCCTCTAATCATCTCCTTCTCCAATTCAGTTTGCAATTCAATCCTAACTTCTAATGATGACAAAAAGAACAAGTTCACTTCTATGGTTTGTGATGCTATGAAAATCCCAAGTGGAAGCAGAGGCCCATGGGACACATGATGCCCAGCTAGATTCCCAGAAAAGATAAGGACTTTGCAAGAACGATAAGGCAGGAAGGAACTTGAGAGATCACCCACCCCGCAGAAGAAGATGCCAGGGTCTACCAAGTGATGCTTAGTGTCCCCAAGTTGCTGCACAGAGAGTCACTTTCCCTCCACAGCTCCAATTCCAGTCACCACCCAATAGAACCCCCTTCATCTTCCCGCTTCTCTAGTTCCTCAGGATTTATTTTAAATAATGCCTCCCAGGACAGAAGCAAACAGTTCCCAAAAATCAGAGATGCATACATGTCTACACTTCAACCCTTTGCATAAGTCACTAGAGCTGCTTCAGATGGATGAGAAGAATAAAAGGGGGGGGAAAGAAACCCGTGTTCCTTTTGATTTAGATCATTTCCATCTCAGTAGGAAGCATGTGTTCACCCAGATACCAGTGGGCTGGTTCCTTTGTTTAAACAAAAGGCTTTCCTGAAAGCCACAGGGAACCAGAGGGCAAGAATTTTCTTATGAAAGCAGGAGGTGCTCTGATGGGAATGCCTTACCCTGGTTTGACAATTCTGGAAATATAGCGTGCAGCATAAACTTTGTGTGAACGTGTGTGACTAGAGAGTTCATCCAAGCGACTGTTTGAAATCCAACCCTTGCTTTAATTGCGTATTTCCTCTACATCTAACAGTGTTTTAAGTACATGTCCTCCAGGAGGGAAAGCGAGCATGGGAATGAACATGGCACTCACAAAGTGCCGCATGTCTGAGGGTGTCACGTACCCCTTACAGCCGGTTTACTAAACACTGTCTTGGAAACCAACCAAGTGAATGCCTTTGAAAGTCTGTTTCACTTCCAAAAGAAAATAATGGACTGAAACCCCAGGTAGCATTATACTCAAGACTAACCCTAAGGTGCCCAGCATAGTACCTGACAGACAAAAACAACATAAATACCAGAACCCTCACCCTGGAGTTCAGTTGAGACCAGACTTCCAATAAGAGCAGAATTTAATACACAGTTACACTGACATAAACACTCCTGAGAAAGAATATGTCTGTTTATTGAGCACCTATTATGTGTAAAGAATTAGGCTAGTCACTCTCCATAAGCATCACAGTCAGACCCACTTTACTGTACAGAAGAGGATGCTGAAGGTGCCCAGGTTATTGGGCCAAAGTCGTTCAGTGAGCAAATAGCAGTGTCACTTTAATCCAGAATGCATGCTATTCCCATTACATTGCACTACTGCACATGAAGGAGCTTCTTAAAATATCTTGGAGAATGGTCCTTCCTTAGAGATCATTTTTTAACAACTTCTCACCCAAAGCAGGAATGTCCCCAGCAGATAGTAATTCACCCTTGGTTTAAATAAGTATAGTAATGGTAGGCTCAAAGAGTTGCCATTCCATGGTTGAGCTGTGATCTAATGTCTCTACACTGGGCTGAAAGCTGCCCTCATATAACTTGGATTCATTGGTCCTAGGTAAGCTCTATTCCATAACAGATTTTGCAAACATAAATGATGACAATGATGATAACAATGGCAATATCAGTGTCCACCTTAAATCCTCTCTACACAGAAAAGTCAGATGTCAGGGGGTCCCTTTCACACTCCATCAATTATATATTGAATATATTTGAATATAAACAAAAGCGAACGCTTAATGAATTTCTTCCAAATGATAGAAAATCGCAAAACTATTAAAATCAGGTTTCAAAGGATACTCGGTACCATAAAAAAATGTCCACCAAATACTGTTAATGAGAACATTGTAAAAGCAGTATAATAATTTAAAAAATCTGTATACATATAAAAATGTGTAGAAGGACATATGAACAATAATAATAATAATAATAACAATAATAATTATCTGTGATTGATGCAGCGGGTTTGAAAAAATTTTCTCCCTTTTACATTCTGCTTCACTTTGAAATTTTACAAGGGCTCTTTTAAAAAATGTATTTTTGGACTTATCCATCCAATCTAGAGAACTAAAGATTATAATAGTAATAACAATAAAATAATAACTGTAGCATCTCTAAAACATTTATTGCACTTACCATAAGCCAAGCAATATTCTTAGGGCTTTATACCTACTAACATATTTAATCCTCACCACAACCCTCTGGCACCATTTTACAGATGAGAAAACTGAGGTCAGAAAGATTAAGTCGCTTGTCTAAGGCCCCAGACTAGTAAAAGGTAGAGCCAGGACTTAAATCTAGGTAGTCTGATCCCAGGGGCCATGCTCCTGGGCAGAAAATGGCTCAAAACCCAAGTGATCCACTTCTGAAAATATGCGCAAAAGAACTGAAAGTAGGATCTTGAATCAATATTTGCACACCCATGTTCAGTGCAGCACCACTATTCACAATGCCCGAGAGGTGGAAGCAACCTAAATACCCATCAACAGATAAATGGATAAAGAAATGTAATACAAAGACAGATAAAACACTATTCAGCTTTTTAAAAACTGGAATTTTGATACGCACTACAACATGAGACATCCCATGGATGAACCTGGAGGACTTTACGCTAAGTGAAATAAGACAGTCACAAAAGGACAAATATTATATGACTCTACTTATAGGAGGTACCGAGGGTAGTCTAAATCATAAAGAGAGAAGAAAGGTGGCTACTGGGTGCTGGAGAGAAAGAGCAATGGGGGGGTTATCGTTTAATGAGTACAGAGTTTCAGTTTTATAAGATGAAAAGAGTCCTGGAGATGGACAGTGGTGACGGTGGCATGACATTAAGAATGTGTTTAATACCACTGAACTGTACACATTAGAAAGGTTAAATCGATGATTTTATATTATGTATATTTTACCACAATTAAAAAATTTAGAAAAAAATTTTTTAGTGAAAAAAGATCCGAAGACTGTGAGCTTGTTAAAATCCCTTGGGATGCTGAATGAATACTCCACTGGTATTCTGCAGGCACCCAGGGAGGGCACCTCATAAGAGCCCAGATGAAGCAGAAGGAACAGCCCCACTGAGGGCCCAGAAGCAGAGGTCTGGGTGGATTGATGATGCAGATCCCAAGCAAGGGACAGCTCAGGACCTTGTGAACAGGATAGGGACTGGGAACTAAGTTAGAGCAGAGGACAGAGAGCCCTTTGCCAAATGCTGCAAGTTCGCAACAGCTTTTCCCCTGCTCTGGGAATGGCTGGCAGTGTCCTCTGGGGACAGAACTTGACCCTAGTACCAAAAGGCTGGGCTTTGAGTCTCAGCTGCTTCTCTTATTACCTGTGTCTAAAGGCAGGTTATTTAACACCTCAAGGCCTCAGTTTTTCCCTCCACAAAGCAGGAATATATGAATATTTATCTTATGTGGTTGTCATGATGAGCAAATCTATAGGAAAGCATTTTTGGAAACCACGAGGAAGTTAGAAACGGCACCAATGTCATGTGTTGTGGGAAGCCATGGAACAAACTCAAGGTCCCAGGGGCTTGCAGCACACTGACATTTTCCAGTTTGGGTGAATCATCTCAAAATTACATTTTCAAAGTCATGCAGTCTGCTCAGAACCCAGGGTCACATGTCTTCTGTACACCTCAAGCCTTTGAAGAGAGAATGTGCTTGCAGGAGGGCTTGACTTCCAGGAAATCTAATAATGGTGTAAAAATGCAAAATGACAAAATGCGAGGCTCACAGATGTGAGTGAACAGTGAAAAGTTAAAGACATGATTTTTAAAAGTACTGCTTATAGTAAACTCCGATGTCTTCGGGATGTTCAATTTCTGTAAGTCTGAGATACCCACATTTCACAAATGTCACTATCACATTCAATGATAAAGAAATGATTATGCCACCATCTGCTATGCCTTGAGCTCACTTGCACTGTGCATATATGGGATGCTTGGGGCCCCTGATAGGCACCTCTCTATCGTTAGCAGGCCCAGGATACCAGACAGAGACTCATGATACTGTTGCCCCCAAGCATGGGAAGGGACCACTAAACTCTGAGGTCAGCAATGCCAAAGAGAAAAATGGACCACTGTTGACTGCTCCCTTTTCAAATGACTCCTGACCAGACAGAACAGAGAGGCCTGATGGCACACCAAAGCCCCAGGGTCACAATCAACATTTAAAGACACACAAGCCTGGGAGTCCCAGGCACCATGTAGATGAAAAAAGTCCAGGCAGAAACAGGTTGCCTTTTCCGTCAAGCTTATTTTAATGCTAAACTCCCTTTTCTTCTTAGCATTAAAAAAGAAAAGGAGAATCAGGCCACTTCTGGTGTCTCTGGAAGCCTGGGCCTTGTCCGTGGCCCTCTAGCCCACGCTGAACTGAACTACCCGTGCTCTCCTCCCAGTGCCTCTTTTGACAAAATGTCAGCTGTACTCAGCCCAGAGTGACACTAGTCACTGAGTGATGTGAAAACTGGGGGCTGGAGAGGAAGTGGGGAGGGTATGTAAGCGGAGAGGGGAGGAGGTGCCATCGAAAGCCCTGCGGCCAGCAGTGGAAACACAAACTTGATGTTTTCATTTTCCTGTCACCTTTTGATCTCAGGGTGACTGTGCTGGCTTTTCATTTCCACCACATTTTAATTTAGCACATTAAAGACCACCTCAAGGAAAAAAAAGGGGGGGGTCAAGTTTTTAAATCCTGAAGCCTTCTCTATCTGTACTTCTGCAGTTCATTTTCATGCCTTCCTCTCTCAATACCTCAAGCCTAGCTGTAAGCTGAAAGAGTTCCTGTTGGTCCTCCCTCAGGAGCAGAGGACTTTCTGATCATTCACTTATTGTAAGACGGGCAGATATACTATGCATCATATGATGTATGGCTTCCTGCCTGCTTTTACTCTCGCCTGGTTAAAAAGCACCATGTTGGACATACATCTTCTTGACCACCCAAAAGTAAGAATAAATATCTTTAATGAGCAGCAAAGTCCCTGAACACATGATGCTCGCTTGTTAGAAACCCAGACAACACCCTCAGAACCAGAGCCCAGGGTGTATCTACAAAGATGTGTCCCCAGGATAAATCAAGACGGATGGGGATAAGTTGATTTCATGAAAGAGAGAAAACTAGGAGTATCTCGCTGCCAGATGAGAGGCCCTGGCTGGCCACAGGACACCTACTAGTCTCATGATACAACAGGTCACAGGAAGGAGCTGGTCCCCTGTATGGCAGGCACTGACCCTGTGTCAAAGGGCTGTGTGGCCACAACGTGAATATATGGCTGCACTCGGGAGTTAGTTTCTTTATGTACCATTCTGGCGACCTGTTGCTTGTTTCGAGAACTGCTAGTTGCCTCTTTAATGCAAAGGAAGAGGCTGTCGGGGACTGTGAGGGAGCGAGTTCCTTGGTCTTCTCAGGCAGAAAGTTTTGAGTTGCCTCCTGGCCAAGAACTAGGAGTCACTCAAGTACTGATGATATGAAAAGCTTGGCCAGAAACTTAGTGAGGCAGTACTCGGCCTCTGGGCAGGGCTCAGACACTGGGGTTCTTAGAAGCAGATCTCGGCCCGGGACTTTCTGGAAGGCTCAGACCAGAGCAACAATATACTAGTGTGTCATGGAATCAATTGAGTGAACTGGTGAAGAGCATCTTAAAAGAATAGAACAGAAAATAGGATATATCCTGGGTAATAAGGGCAGTATGATCTTATAAAATGTTTGTTTTATATATTCATATTTATATATTATATACATATGTAATATATATCATACAAATATACTATTATATGTATATCATATATACATGTGTGTATGTGTATATATACTTTATATCACATATATGTGTGTATATATCTATATGTGTGTGTGTATATATATATGTGTGTGTATATATCTATATGTATATATCAGTGCAGCAAATTCTGTTTTTTAAATGTGATCACAGCACTTCCAGTCTCACATATCCTTCCAGAACCTTACCACTTCCTGATAAAGAGATGGAATCTATTGGCCTACCCTTGAATTTGGATGAGTCTTTGTACCTGGCTCAATGGGGGAAAAAAATGCAGTAGAAGTGATGCTATGTGACTTCCAAAGGTTGGTTTAAAAAGGAAATACAGCTTCTGGCTCATGCAAGCAAGCTTACTTCTCTCTCTTTCTTTCCCTCACACCCCACCCTCTGCTCACCTTTGGCATCTAGCCACCACGCTGTGAAGAAAGCCTGTGAGGAAGTCCAAACCATGTGCAGGTGTTTCTGCTGACAGCTGAGGTCCCAGTGAGGAGCCAGTGCCAACCTCCAGACAAATGAATGAGTGAAAAATCGGGTGATTCCAGCATCTCACCATCTTTAGGGCCACGCAGCTGATGTAGCATGTAGCAGAGATGAGCTGTCCCCACCAACCCTGCCCAAAATTATGATTGGTATTATTTCAAGCCACTAAATTTTGTGGTGACTCAGTATATAACAACAAAGCAGCATAATCAAAACAAAATGATCTCTTACTTTGGGTCATGTCAAAAAGGTTTGGGAAACACTGAACTAGACCATCTGTAAGCACAAGATTTAAGTATATTAACTCGTTTCCTACTCATTCATTCACTGAGGGGCTTAAGTAACAAACATTAATTTCTCACAGCTCTGAAGGCTGTAAGTCTGAGTCAGTGTGGTCCCGTTCTCAGTGAGGGCCTTCCTTCTGGTCACCTTTTCCCTATAGTCTCACAGAGGACAGAGAACATCTCTCTCAAGTCTCCTCTTAGAAGGGCACTTAATCCCACCACAACAGCCTCACACTCGTGACCTCATCTAATCCTGCTCAGCTCCAAAGGCTATCACAATGGGGGTTAGAGCTTCAACATCAGAATTTGGGAGAAACGCAGCATTCTGTCCCCAGCACGTTCCTAGCACCTTCCTCTTACCAGGACCCCCTCCTACATGGTTCCCCTTGCCGCTCCGTGACTGTTAAAGGCCTGTGCACGATCGCAGCGAGCCACTGTGGCTGTTCCAGAGCGCAGCACGAGGGCTTTGTAGCCCCTGTGTCCTGTGCAACACCCTGTGTCACACTCTGACCGTGCATCCCACCAGAGCTGGGTCCGTGTGGTGAGAGACGACAAAAGGCTTCCATGAAAAAACAGCACTTCCTCTCAGGATCTGTGGTCATAAAACATCCTATAGAATGTCACCGGTCATATGTCCAAGTTAATTAGAAACATTTATCATTTACTCACCCAGCCCTGGTCTGTGTTATCAGCATGTAGCTAAGTGGCCCTCTTACCTCAGGGTTTCTCAACAGCCGCACAGCTAACATTTCTCATGAGATACTGCTTTGCTGTGGGGCTGACTGTCCTGTACACTGTAGGATATTTGTCAGCATCTCTGACCTCTACTCACTAGATGTTGGTAGCACTTCCCCATCTGAAGCAACCAAAAATGTGTCCAGACATTGCCAAATGTTCCCTGGGTGGGGAGGGGGGCGGCAAAACCTCCAAGCTGAAGATGACTAGGTTGAGCTATAGCAGCGCTTCCATTAGGGGAAGCCTGCAGGGGAGTTTCCACGCAGTGTCTTAACCTCACATCACATTCTCACTCTCTGCAGTGTGTTTCCACCACCTTTGCTCAGAAGCCCATGGCTTCCTCCCTACTCTCCTATGCAGGTCAGCAGAGAACAGATGCTCTATTAAAGCCTTTATTGGTCCTTCCAGTCTACACATCGTTGCCTGCGCCAGTTTCTCAAAGGTGCTTGTCTGGAGACTATTCCTTCAACAAACATTTTCTGAACCTTCCTGTATAGCCGTGCCAGGCCCCAAATATCGTGAGAAAGCAATCACGGATCTGAGGAGCACCATGTCCTAGGAGAGCATGGAAGTGACAGGAAGACAGTGGCACCACATGGCAAGGATAAGTGCAGGGCACTGCAGAAACTCAGGAGTCTGGCACCAGGCTCTGGACTCAGGAGAGGCGAGGAAAGAGTAGACGTCCCCCAAGGAGGTGACGCTCAACACTTCTTAAAAGACCAGTAGGAATTCGCAAGGCAGATGGAGCAGGGAGGGCATTCCTTAAAGTCAAGGTGAAAGGAAGCTCAGTGGGTTCTCCGAAGAACAGTCTATAGGCCACTGAAGAGCAGAAGCACCAGAAACAAACAGCAAGGCAAATGTGGTTGGAAAGCCAGAGGCCTAGAGAATTCACCACATGCTCAGCTGGCATCTGATTCACTTTAGCAGCCCACTGGTAGCAGCAAAAGTCACTGCACCAATTCATATGTCCTAAGCAGTACATCTCCACCAAACAACCCCAAGTAACCTCAGAACCTTCTCCAAGCACATGCTGTGCTGGACTCATGAGCAACCCACTGCCCTTCATGTAAGGGGACAGTGGCCTGCAGCCTCAGCTACAACTGCTATCTCTATTTACCTACGTGGGAGAAGAATGCTCATAAAGAAAAAAACAAGCAACTAAATCAAACACAGAGAAACAGAGAGCCCTTAAAGAATGTACCTTTTTTTTTTTTTTTTGTAAAATTATAATTGTGATGGGGTGCTCTAAATCCTCTGCTTACACCATGAGAAACTACTGTGTGAAGCCTTTTTTGCACATGTCATTCCTTCTGCCTGGAATACTTTTTGCTCCCCCTTCCCCTGCCCACCCCCCACTCTCACTGCTTTTCCAAGTCAATTTCCTACTCATCCTCTTCTTTCAAACTTGGCTTCCTTTACTAATAACCTGGTAGATGCTCTTGCTTTTCCTTCAGCTAACTTACTATAATTGCAATTAAATAATCAACTGCGTGTTTTCCTCCACAAAACTGTAATCTCCAAATGAACAAGCCTACAGCAATCTCGGGCACCACACCTCCAAGCAGATCTGCCCAGGTATGACCCCTAATACAACCAAGCAGACAATTAAACTGTTGAGATACTTCTGTACCGTTTGGTAAACAGCTACTTTGCCAAACCCTCATTGAGTATCTTCTCCAGGACCTAGATGCAGTTCAAACTTTCAATGACTTTTCATAACAAAATTTCATTTTACTTTCTGTGGACAAAGTGCAAGCCCCCTAAATAATGGGATAGCCTGGGATTTTGAACCATTGTCTTTTAACCATGGCTGATACACTTGGAAAAGTTAGGTTTCTTCCCTAACTAGCTTGCTTGCTCTTTCTTTCTTTCTTTCTTCTTTTTCTTTCTTTCTTTTTTCTTTCTTTCTTCTTTCTTTCTTTCTTTCTTTCTTTCTTTTATAAAACCTAATATTATATAACACAGGAATGGGGAGAAAAGAGGGAATCGGTGATCGGAGGGGATTTTAGCATGCACTCGAGTTTACACTTATAATTAGAAAGTTACTATAAAGAGCTTCTTTTGTACATGCATAGACTATGTCTGGAAGTATTATACACAATCAGGAAACAGTGGGTGCTCCAAGCAGTAGAGCTAGATGACCAGAGGATGAGGGAGATTAGCATTTTATGGTTTACTCTTTGTAACTTCGAATTTTGAATTATATGCATGTATTCCTGTGTACAAAACATACAAATTAAACAAGTTTTTTTACTTAAAATTTGAAAGTATGTGAATAAAATTTGATTTTAAAATGAAAGTAAAATGTGGCCACATTCTTTTTTAAAAATCTAACACTACAGTAGAATGTAAAATGAAAATATGTTTTCCCTTCTCCAACCCCTCTCCATTCCCTGAGTAAAATGATTGTGAACAGTTTCTTATAGATCTTCTTGGAATTGCTAACTTTTAAACTACTAGTTAACCAAAATGGGATCATGCTATACATCCTATTTCACATTTATTTCTCACTTAACAATGTATCTTGGATATCTTTCTATATCAGCATATGCAAATCTAAATTATGTTTTATAGGCTGCATAATATTACATTGGTTTATCACGGCACAATTCACACAACGCACTCCCCTATAAATAGACACTTAGAGTGTTTTAATCATTTAATATTATAAATGCTACAATAAACAGTTGTGCTAGTACAGTTAAATAAATTCCCAGATGTGGGACTTGCATGGGTGAAGGGTGGGGATAATTTTCACTTTAATTGCTATTGGTGAATTGCTGGCATATACTCAGTCATTTTGTGGCTTTATGTTCTCCACTTGTAAATCAGGAAGTATTGATGGGCTATCAGGTTACTCCCGTAAAAGGCTTGGCTAGCCTGAGCAATACAAAGAAGGATCATTTTAGGTGACATCTGGTCAAAGGCATTATGTTCATGAGAAGTTCCAACCTAGAATTGTGTCTGGGGCCAGAAACCAGGCTGGGCTGCAGGTCCAACAGCATTAGCCTCAGTGGCCCTAGACATCCTGCGGCCAAGTAACAGACCTGCGTGTCCAGGAGGGCCTTATATTTTCCTCTTAAAATCACTTTCAGAGTAAAAAGGGTGTTATCATGAGTAGGCTATGAGAGAAACATAAAGGCCAACCCAACAGCAATGGGTCTCTCTGTGAAGGTGTGATGAAAAGTAAAAGGAAAGTTTTCCAGCCCCCAAACCAGGAGCTTTGGGGAAAATCCAAGAATATCCAAGGGAGCTGAGATTTCTACTGCTTTTCCCTTTACTCTGCTCCATCTTGAGCTCCCATGATGACATGCCAAGCGTCAATGAAGTTTTATCTTTGAAAACTTCCTTCCTCTAACCATAGCAAATGCAGGAGACAGGCTTGAAGAGGATCCTCTCACCTCTTAAAGTCACTTTAAAATCTCTTCACACCCTCTAATGCAGCATTGGCTAAGAGAACTTTTTGCAACGAGGGCATTGCTCTCTATCTGCCTGTCCAATATAGAAGCCACCAGTCACATGTGACTGCTAAGCATTGGATATGTGGCTGGTGCAACGGAGGAACCAATTTTTTCATTTTATTGACTTTTAATTAATTTACATGTATATAGTCGCATGTGGCTGGTGGCTACTGTTTAGGCAGAACAGCTGTGATGGTTTTAAAGTATAGATGTCCCTTTAGTTCAAATCCCTCTCAATCAGGACAAACTCTCCAGGCTATTACATAACAGATGGATGTACAGCATTGAATACAACATGGACCAAAAAATGATCATGACCTTTGACAGTCACTGATTATGTCTGGCTGTACATTGCTGCACACCAGACACCAGACAGGAGCACATTACTGCACGGCTTGAGTCGGGGGAAAAATGACACCCTCACTCCTCTTTTATTCAACAAACATCTGTTACATCTGTGCTTGGCTGGGGTCTAGGGTTACAGATTCATGGGATGCTGAGGGAGCAAGTTGGGTGGGGGAAAGAATGAATACACACACATATATACATACATGTGGAAAGAGAGAATGCAAACCACGTGCTGAGCATTCCGTGGGTGCTTTTCCACATGTCATTTCATTTATTTAGCTTAGTGGAGGAGACACGGAAATGCCAAATGACAATGTGACATGATAAAAGGGGTTAGTGGTCTATGCACAGAGAACTCAGGGACCTCCAAGGGCATGATTCCAAAGCGTGATCTTGTAGACTTATTACTGACAATCCCAGCACTGGACATGCCTCACTCCACCATCCATGGTTGTGCCCACTCTATTAAAACCTAGAATCAAGAATCTGTGCACGTAGTGGTTGCATATGGAGGATCAGAAAATAGTTAATTTCAATGTGAAAGGCAAGGGCAACAAAAATGTTGAGAAACTGGCGATGTGATTACCTTCTTTACAAAGAAAACTGCTTGCAATCTTACATTGACTTTTACTATAGCTTAAAACTACGTGAGACCAGTTTCCAAGCCTCAGAAAACTAACTCAGTGTCAACTATGAATATAAAATTATACCTTCTCAAAAATGAATAGAAAAAATAAATTTTCATTTTTTAAAACATGAATGACTTACCTCTTAACTATGTTAAAATTAATTATAATATATAACATCACATAAAAATATACCATGCGTATATAATGTTAACATATTAATTTACTCTACTGAGCACTTATCATGGACCTGACATATATATTATTTATATTATTTCTAATCTTCATCAAACACCATTCTGCAAAATGGGCACCACTGCCACAATTTTACAAATGGGGAAATGGAGGTTCAGTGGCCAAGTACTGACCTAGGATCCTAACCCAGACCTTCTGAGGCCTGAAGTCCATTCTTTCCACGCTGCCTCACAGCCTCACTGAAGTGTTATGAATTCTATTTCACTTTAGGAGCAAACCCATGGCATTCCAGTGTCCCATACACACTCTAGCACAGTGGTGAACACCTGCCACCACCCAGGTGTCAGCAGAGCCCCCTGTGGATCTGTGTCAGAGCTGCTACTGAACCGAAGGAAGAAGCAGAAATGTTCTGAAAGCAAAACTGCCCACCCAGGTACAATGTATTAATTTGTTGTAATTAGTGTTCATAGAGGTGATATAGATACAGATTGATATTCCATAAGTAGACGTGATTGATATCAGTGAATGAGAACAGAACCACAGGAACAGAGGCCAGTTTGCAATCTTGACTGCTAGAGACATCATCCCAAAAATCACAGGACTTGGGAATTAACTGTTCCAGATATGCCAGGTGGAAGATTAGAGCTATATATTATTACCCAAACTTTATTTGTATTTGATTTTTCTGGAGACTGACCCTTGTCAAACATTATAATAGCATTCACTTTTAAACAGCTATCTTAATACCCAGGCAGAGGAGAGGGAAGATCAGAGAATAAACAATTGAAAATAAAAGAATATTATCCATCTCTGTGATCCCAAATGGATTTGGGTGTGCCAGCTAGTCTGAGAAAGGCAGACAACAGCAGCACGGTTGCCCTGTGCAGACCTAACCCAGTAGGGGCTCAGACTCTCAACTCTCCTCTGCAACACCACTGTGGGCTTAGAGGATGCCAGTCTGCCTGTCTGTCTCAAATAAATGCAAGAACTGACATCCAGAGCCTTCCTTTGTGGACATGAGAAATATCACGTTTGCATTTCAGGAGTTTTCTTTGCTTACAGAGAAGCTGAGCTAGTGATGTACAGTGCCATTTACTGAGCACTTACTATGGTTGGCTAAGCGCCTGGCATTTAGTATCTCTTTTTATCTTCACAGGAACCATGTATGTTAGATAATGTTATCCCCACTTTACAGATGAAGAAGCATAGCTACTGAGCTAGCAAACTTCTCCACGGTCTCACTAAGACAGTAGTTCTCAACATGGTTAGCCTTTACAGAGGTGAGGGGGAATACTTTTAAAAGCATCCACGCCTGTGTTCCATTCTCAGAGATTCCTATACACTTGCTCTGGGATATACCCTGGGAATCCAGATTTTTAAGGGCTTTCCTGGGTGATTCTAATGTACAGTCAAGACTGAGATCCACTACAGTAAGACAAGTAGTGTAAGAGGTAGGATTTGAATGCACGTATCTCTACTTGCAGAGTCTGTGATCTTAACTGCTTACCTATAAAACCCCCCATGCTGAAATTAAGAACATTAGGAGCTTGCAATCAAGAACAATTATTATAGGAAATCTAAGCTAGGCCAATTCTTCCATGCAGGTCCAAGTCTTTCAACTTAAGGGTTAACATGAGTGCTTTGTGAACCAGGCCTACCTCCTGGAATGTAATCAATCAATCTGCAGATGACTGCTCTCACAGACCTGCCCTGGGCAGCACTCCTCATTTCTAGAAAACCAAGAGTTCAGACTTCCTCGCATTCCAGGACTGGCTTGGTCTCCTGGCAGCAATTTTGCTAGCAAATGTTTTCAGAAATCAAAACCAGATATGTTTCCTATTAAATCCAAGAACAGCTCGCAATGTAAACAGTACTTGGGTTATTAGCCAAACATCCCTAGTTCATTTTAAGACATGCAGAACCTTTAAATACTTTACTTTAAAATAAGTGTTTATGTTGTTATCTTTCAATGCTTCAGCTTTGCAAAACTGCCCTGAGTGTGTTTTGTCCTGCTCGAGATACATTCTCTTACTCTCTTCTCTTCTACTGTTCCTCCTGCATAACGAACGGGACACTGCAATTCTGGTATTCAGATGGACAAGAAAAAAGAGAATAGGATGTTGCCTGTTCCACTGATTATTTCATCTGCTAATCTAAAAGTAGTCAGACCATTGCAAAAAAAAGTCATTCCACGATCACACTGCTGGACTGATATAATTTCATTACATTATAAGCATTTAAAAGTAAGTTCTCCTCTCCCAACAATGCTGTGCCTATAGTGGTGCCCTCATGAAAGCAAAATGGGTTGCAATCATGTTTTCTGTAAGCTCATAGGACAGGGAGGTGAAAGGTGATGCATCTGTAGCCCAGAGCTGATCCTGCCCTCCCTGGGTTCAAATAGTTGGCCCTTGTTTATGGAGAGCTGGCCAAATCCATGGTGTCACAGGACCATGAGCTGAGAGACTAATAGGATCATCTCATTCACCTGTGAACAATGTGGGTTTAAGCTGTAAGAGGTCCATTTACATGCAGATTTTTCCTAATAAATACTGTACATGTAGTTTCTCTTCCTTATGATTTCTTGATACTTTTTCTCAAAGCTTACTTTATTTTTAAGAAATACAGTATATATATTTATATAAAATATGCATTAATCGACTACTTATGTCATCAGAATTCCAGTTTAACAGTAGGCTATTAGTAGTTAAGTTTTGGGGGAGTCTAAAGTTATATGAGGATTTTCAATTGCATGGGGAGGGGGCCAAAACCCTGGTGACCTCAGGCAAGCAACCTGGGTCTTGCCTCAGGTTGCAACTCTGCAGGTCCAAAATCACCAGCACGAACAACCAACAACCGTGCTCCACCTTTGTCCTCTGACACCCTTCTGCCACCACAAGAAAATGGGTTTTGGATTTCCTTGTTTCCAGTGGGGCTTTTGGTGAAAAGCTTTCTGCAAAACAACAGATCTGAGATTATTACAAATGACAGATCTCTTTAAAATGAAATGCAACACACATAACTGACACATCCCATCTAACAGTGAAGGAGAAAATATCTGAATGTCGAGTTCTCTTCAATCTCATACTTTGTGCAATGCATTTATCTTATAATTGTCACAACTACACTATAAAAATCATCCTCCTCTAATTATTAAGTGCATCCCCCCTCCAAAGGTAACCTGATTAATTATACAAACACCAGTCCTACTATAACAGCACACTTATCATCAGTAACACAGTGATGTACTAGCTTGTGCACACAGTAGAAGAGACTTAAGTTACCAAAGAAACAGCTCTGCCTCTGGCAGAAGGAGAGGTGGAGGAAGCGTGAGGAGGGAGTAGTTAGCGTTCTGGTAAAGGCGATGGCTGGCAGCCTTCCAAGCCTGCAGATGTCTCCATAAAGGACTAGATTTCCTGATGTCTGCTGAGCACTACTTCTCATATTCATATGTGAATATTCGGGAACCAATGTGCATCTCAACAAGATCTAGAGACTGCTGTGGCCAGAAGATATTTGATTACAGTAATAACGTTTGCACTTGTACTAGGCCCTTAATCTAAGGTGACCAAGGTCTCATCCCACTTTTCCCTATCAGAATAACCATAGAATTCAAACAACTTAGGAAAACAAGGTCTTGTTTCACATTTTCCAGAGCCAAAGACAAACAGATCTTGTCCTTTGACAATACCTGGCTTCCCTCTCAGGGCCACGTTTCTGAGACAGAGAGAGGATTCCTACTGCCAAAGAGCCAGAGGGAATGACAACTGGGTCTGGCATCACTGTTCTTCCTAATAAGCTTGCTTTCAAAAGAAAGGTAAAATGTCTCCTTTGTTCCTGCAAAATCAAGAAACGTACTCTATAGGAAGACATTTTAATGTTGCAGCTTAAAGCATGCACAGACCTAATAAAGGCTAATACTTAAGAGGCCAGTAACCTCAGGCCACGTATGACAGAGCCTGTACTGCTGCTGGGTTGCACAGTCCATACATCCAACCCTTTGCCGTTCCAAGCCTCTCGTGCTGAACACCACTCTTAATAGAACGTCACACCAAGGAGCCAGCCAAGTGTGGCAGCCTTGATTAGAAGAGATGCAAAGGATAGCGGAGGGAAGGTCAGAGAATGTCTGTTTCTTCGTCCACCGAAGGAGTAAAGTGATGCTGACAGGGACCAAAAGAGACTAATAGAGGGAGAGGTGACCACAAAGCCACCATGTTGGCATTTGGACCTATCACTTTGTCCACTTAGCTAACAAACAGAGCCCCTTTCCCAGCATCATAATGAGGCCCAAAACTGAAAGTTAACAAATCTACAACTCTGTGATGTCACACAACATCCATTAAATATATGGATATATTTAATGATATATCCATATCATTAAATGGAATTGATTTCAAATCACCTTTAAAATCCCCAAGCACATGTCTATTCACCTGAAGTTCTAAAATTGAATCCTAAGAAACCACATACCTGGGCTGCCCTAGGAGAATGAAGCCAAAACATTAAAGTAGAGGTCTGTATGTGTTAGAACCCTAGGACCATGGCAGGGAGATTATATCACCTGGTGGCCTTGATTTCTAAGCTGGAAGCTACAGCATGGGGAAAACTATCCTTCTGGGAAAGCCAGGAAGGCCAGGAAGAGCCTGGATATGCAGCCCCTGGAGAGGAGGGAGAAACCAGGAGCGTCTGGGTAATGGGCTGAGAGTCAAACCAGGCCTGCTGTGGCCACCTGCTAATTCTAGAGTGACATTCTCAAGCTGTGTCAGCTGACACAGCCCAAGGATTGGCAGCAAATCTTATTTGCAGGCCGCATCTCCTCCTCAGAACACATCGAAGTATACCGGCAGCCAGTTACAGCAAAGGAGGCCAGCCCTGCAAGGAAATGGGGGTCCTAGGAAAGAGGATGAAGGGTGACCGGACGCCACTAATCCATCCTGCTGACGGTGAAAAGGCTTTTAGAGACTAGAAGCACACACTGGAGCCTTTCCTCCTCTTACCAGCGGGCAGCAACACGCCCTTCTCTGCCCGCCTCCACAGAGCCTGAAGCAGAAGTGGCTTTTCAAATTCTCAGCCCACCCTCTGCAGGTGGCAAAGTTTTTTTGGCAAAAATTTGCTAATGTGGAAGGGAGTGTCGAAGGGATATTTTTGGAGCCTTTATGCCCTCCTAGATGTCGAAGTGAACAAACACATCATTCTGAAAGATTCAAAATTCAAATGAGAAGGGTTATCAGTCAGTTCAGGCTGCCATAAAAAAGTACCAGAACTGGGGTGGCTCAAACAACAGGAATGTATTGTTGCACATTTCTGGAAGCTGGAAGTCATTATCAAGGTGTTGAAACTTAAGCAGCACCTCCTCTCTATCAAGGCTGGTTGCTTCTGAGGCTCTGAGGGAAAATCTGTTCCAGTTCTCTCCTGGCTTCTGGTGGTTTGCGGACAATCTTTGATGTTCCTTGGCTTGTAGGTGCCTCACCGCAATCTCTGCCTTTATGTTCGCTTAGCGTTCTCCCTGTGCGTGTGTCTCTCTCCAAACTTGCCTGTTTTACAAGGAAGCCAGACATACCGGACTAGGGTCCACCCAATGACCTCGTTTTAATTTAATGGCCCTATTTCCAAATAAGGTCGCATTCGGAGGTGTCGAGGGTTAAAAAAAAAAGGTATGTTACTTTTTTGTTGTTGTGGTAGTGGAGCTACACAACTCAACAGAAGGGATCTTAGAGATCCAAGGAATTTCAAACTGTATTTTATGAAACACCAGCTTTTAAAAATGCTCTGTACAAAGAGAATCCTTCCACATGTATATACTTATCCCCAGACTCATTGAATTGTACCCATTAAGTATGTATAGCTTTTTACATGTCAAGCATACCCCAATAAAATGTTTTTTAAAACATAAAAGCAGGGATGTGAAGTACAGCATAGGGAATATAGTCAAAAGTATCATAATAATTATGTATAGGGCCAGGTGGGTGCTAGACTAATTGGGGGAATCACTTCATAAATTACATAAATGTCTAACCATTACACTGTACATCTGAAACTAATATAAAATAATATTGAATGTCAACTCTAATTGAAAAACAAAAATTAAAAAAATAAAAATTATAAAATAAAAATGTCTAAATTTAGTAAGAGAAAGAGAGAAGAGAAAGAATGAGAATCAATTCTTCGGTCCAATATATTTGAGAACTATTCCAACTCTCTCCTAGACATTATTACCACACAAACTTAAAAAGCACCTTCTCTATATCAGGCACTGAGCTCAGCTCGGAGACTCTAAAAATAAATAAGTCCTGGTTGCTGCTGAGGAACTAGGTTTTTTTTGTTGGCGGTGGGGGGATGGGTAAAGTGTACAAAACTGTCAATTTCAGTGTACTGTGGTAGTGCTATGACAGAGGTGTGCATAGATCACTGGGAGCCCAGAAGAGAGAAACTTACCTTAGCCTTGGAGAAGGAAAGGTGTAAAAGAAGGCTTCCCAGAGGAGAAACCTAGCTGGGTTTTAAAGAGTGCATAGGAGCGTGCTAGTGAAGGTCATGAAGGGAAAGGCACTGCAGCCAAGACATAAAGGGAACTGAGATGTGACACACCATACATTTGAAACATCACAAGCTGAGGGCTCCTAGATTATAGAGGACAGGACAAGTAGGATAGGAGGCGAAGACGAAGAGGCACAGAGGGCTAAGGAGAGCTTGGGTTTATCCTGAGGGGGACAGGGAGCCACTGAAAACATTTATGCATCGAGGTGACAAAATCAGGACCACATCTGGATAGATTTGGGGTGGATAGGCAAGAACAGAGGCAGAGAGGCCCATTAGGAGGTTTCGTTATGCTGATTCAGTCAAAAAATTATGGTGAGTTGGAAAATCATCATTTCGTAGCCATCATAATAAAGACTAGATGAGCTACACACCATCAATGGATACAAAATACAGGAGAAATTTTGAATATGAGTCAAATAGTCTTTTTAAAGTTTCCCCAAGGATCGTTTATTAGTTGCAACAGAAAAACAAACAAACAAACAAAACAGTAATACACAAAGGAGAAAATGGGCAACACACCAGGGTTTAGAGATGGAGGTGAAATGGGTGAAGCGGGTAAAAACATACAAACTTACAGTTTGAAAATACATAAGTCATGCATGTAATGTTGAGCATGGTGACTATAGTTCATACTGTATTGCATATGTGAAACTTAAAAAAGAGTAGACCTTGAAAGTCCTCATCATAAGAAAAAAATTTTTGTGGAACTATTACGGGGACAGATGTTAACTAGACTTATTATGGTGATCATTTCCCAATGCATATAAATATAAAATCATTATGTTGTACACCTAAAATTAATAAATGTTATATATCAATTATACCTGAACCAAAAAAAAGGAAACAGCATCAATGTTGCGCATAGTGTATCTCCAGATGTGATCCTGCTGAGAACATGTATCCTGAATTTCACCATCAGGAAGTCCAGACAAACTCAAAATGAGGAACACTGCACTTTTTTAGAAAGAAAGAAAGAAAGAAAGAAAGAAAGAAAGAAAGAACGAACGAACGAACGAACGAACGAACGAAAGAACGAAAGAAAGAAAGAAAGAAGAAAGAAAGAAAGAAAGAAAGAAAGAAAGAAAGAAAGAAAGAAAGAAAGAAAGAAAGAAAGATAGAAAAACTGTATTCTTCTAAAATGTCGTATCATAAAAGACAAAGGCTTCACAACGTTCCAGACACTGGCACTGATACTGATGAAAGAAACGTGACAAACGAATGCAATGCCTGACCCTAAACTGGATCCTATTTACAGGGGGCAATGTTATAGGAGATGGTATTAAGTCAACTAACAAAATTGGAATATGAAAGGTAAACTGGAAAAAAAAAGCATTGATCAATGGCTAAATTCACTGAAGTTGATAACTGTATTGTGGTTATATAACACACTAGGTTTTAGGAAATACACAGTGAAGTATTTAGAAGTTAGGGGCCAGGGCATATGCAAATGGCTAAAAAGAAAGATTAGAGGGTGAGAGAGAGAGTGTGTAGAGTGAGACAGCACAAAAGACATACAGTGTTAACAATGGGTGAATCTGGGTAAAGGGTAGATGGTGTTCTTTGTACTATTCCTATTCTTGCCAATTTTCTGTAAGCTTGAAACTAATTCCAAATCAAACATTGGAGGGAAATAAAGCTGAGAGCCTGAACTGGGGTGGCACTGGTAGCACCAGGGAATGGAGGGGGTAAAGTCTGGGGTGATTGGCAGGATTTGGAGGGACAAGGAAGGAGGCACGTAGAATAACTTCCAAGTCTTTGGAGTACGCTGGGAGTTGGGGAGCTCATGGTACCCTGAATGGAGGCAGGAAAGAAAGGAGAGCAAGATGACATCCTAGGGAAAAGGAGATGGTTCTGAACAAAAGCTGGCTTTAATGATTCCTTCAAAAACCTCTTTCTTAATAATGTCTCAAATTGGCCACACCTGGCTCTGGCTACAATCCATCGTATACAGGGGATGTTCCTATACTCATGTATTTTCCATCAATTTACATTTTTGCTTTGTAAGGGCCCATCGGTCATTTCTCCTAGGTGATGGTATGGGCCGCAGTGTTACCACCTCACCCAGCTCAGAGGGAATCTCTAGAAGGGAGAATAAGAGCCTATTCTCTCAGATGTTCAGTATAAACCATACTGTTTACACAAAAAGTTCAGGCACAGTGAACCAAGCTTATCACTGAGGGGAAATTTTGTATCGGTGTAGGGAAGGTTACCTATCACACGTTGTCGTGAGAGTGGCTCTCACCTACAGGCTGGCCCAATTCAACACGCCTTCCTCTTTATCAGCTGACATGTTCACTCCTTATACACTCTTGACAACTCCTGCCAGAGTTCCTAGAGGACATTACAGAACTTCCCAGAACTAGAAGGGCCCTGAAAGAAAATGTGGTTCATTCCCCTCAGGATGCAGATGAGGAAAGAGACCCACAGGGAGGGTAAGTGGCTTGCCCAGAGTAAATCTGAATTTGAAAGCCCTCTTTTCCTCTTACCAGACTCCTCTGGCCTCTGACACTGACCAGGCCCTCAGCCATGACCCACGACCTGAGAGAAGAGGACAGACCAGCAATATGGCGGCCTGACCCGAGGGAGCATCCTGGCTGTGTGGCCACTCAGTCATGATGGACAAGAGGTCATGGAGAACGCAGGCTCAAGCCTAGTCTGTCTTGGTAAACACAGGGTCACCCTGCAGGTATCCTGAGGCTTCACCAGCAGAGCCCTCTACGAAACTGTCAAGCAGAGGTGGTGGTTCCAGGAGCCCCGAAATCTGAAGCCAGTAGCTTGAGAGGCAGGGGCAACCAAAGGCCAAGCAGCTTGCCACAGCCCCAAGGAAACAAGCTGCCTTATCACCCCCAGGAAGCAGGAATTCCAATCAGGAAGGAGAACAGAAGGCATCCAGTTCAAGCAGCAAGAACCAAGGTCAGGGGAACATCCACCCCAAAGTCACATCAGATACTAGGTTTAGTTTGGAAAGCTTGAAAATCCTGATCAAATTCACCACTTGAAGGCGGTGCCTGTGTTTTCTTTAACTAGACTTCCACCCCCACCCCAATTCTTCATTCTCACAGAATGGAAGCAGACACACTGGGGATTTGCATTGCATCTGAGAGACTCTAGCTCAGTCTAGCACTGTCTTAAATTGAGGAGGGTAAAGCCAGATTTCAGCGGCTGTAGCTATTTTCTACCATGTGGACTGAGTAGCTGAAGTCAGTGGTCAAGGAAAGAAGCCCAGATGGGAGACAAAAGTAGAAAACTCCCTGGTTCCCTACGTCCCTGGTTCCAATCCTTCCCAAGGTCGAACCACACACAGGTCTGTCTGAGGCTCCAGGACACACCTATACCCTAGTCACACCCACCTGCCCCACCCCCACCTGCCCCACCCCCCCCCACCCCCTTTATGCCTTCTCCTGGAGCTGGTTTCAGTGACTTGGAAGCAAAACAAGCCTAATGAATACCAGAAGGATTGGCTGGCCACAGCTTGCAGAATTAGCTTCTTCACTCTTTGTAAAAAAGAGAGCCTCTGGAAATGTTCTAGATTAAAGGAGTCTAAAAGATGAAAGCTGGGGTGGCTGGGGTGGCAGGGCCCAACACGTAACATGTTTGTTCTCAGCTTGTCCCCAGTCCTGATCCTCAGAATCATGCAGTGACTAAGTGTGGGCCCTGGAGCCAGGCTGCCAGATCTGAAGGCTCATTCCATCCTGAAGCTTTGAGGCCTGAGCACAGGATGTAACTCTTCCAGACCTCAGTGTTCTGTGTCTGTAAAGTATCTACTTATACAGGCCCATCATCCCTTTTTGAAAATCTCCAGACTAGATGAGGGATAGAATTCCCAGATTTTAGAGAGGTAATATGGTACATTTACTAGATATTACATATTATCCCCAGCATTTTTCTTCAGAGAAATGTGTAAATATTCATATAATGTAGGGAAAACAATTAAACAATAAATTGCCTCACTTCTATTCAGCTCGGGTTCCATAATCAAACAAGTTTGCATCAAACCAAACTAAAAATTCAATTTTCAGAGTTGGGTGGGGCTTTTTTTTTTTTTTTTCCTTTTTGGAGTCAGCATTGAGGATTAGGGGCCATGTCCTGTATCTCTCTCAGATTACTCTGAGGATTACGTGGGTTAATCCAGGTGCAGCATTTTGTACAATGTCTGTTACACCTATGATTGCATCACTTTATGTCCATGTCTCTCACCAGGCTGCAAGCTCCCTAAATCCCAGAGATATCATCTTAGCTGGGTTTTTTTTAAATCCGTCTTAGTACCTAGCAAAGTGTTTTGTGCACAACAAGACTTGGACAAATGTTTGTTAAATGAATAAATCTAGTTTCAAAGATAAGTTTTTTTCAGTATTCAAAACACAATGGAGCCTTGCCGATTCCCTGGAGGTGAGAATTATTTAGCCACTTGAAGATGTATGCATCTAGAAATTCAGGTGGTAATGTCCTTATTTCTTTCAATTCAACCCTTTTTAAAGCGAACTCAACATGATGTTCTCATAACTTTAAACAAGTGAAACGGTAGAGGCAGTAAAGGCAGCAACTTACATTCAGCGAGAGCCAAATAAGCTAAGTATTGCTTAAAGAACTTTATATATATATATTTGACCCTTTCAACTATTTTTTTTTAATTTGCCCATTTTACTGATATGGAAGTGAGGCAGGCAACTTGCCGAAAGACACATACCTAGTAAGTGGCAGCTTTCAATCCCATGCCAACAGACCCCATAACCTGTGCTCCCATTGCCTCTCACACAAGCACGAAAACCCCTTTTCCCCCTCTTAGGGGTTGAATTGTGTCCCTCTCCTCCACAATGACCCTCAGTACTTGTGTGACTTTATTTGGAAACGAGGTCTTCGCAGATGATTAACTTAAAATGAGCCCTAAAGCAATGCCTGGTGCTCTTATAAAAGAGGGTCGCTTAGACACAGAGACAGACATACACAGAAGTAGAACCCCATCAAACATGAAAGCAGAGATGCGGGGATGCTTCTACAAGCCAAGGAGCGACAAAGGTGGCCAGCAAGCCGCCAGAAGCTAGGAAAGAGGCCTGAACATATTCTCCCTCACAGCCTCAGGAGGAGTCAGTTCTGCCGACATCCTGTTCTCAGCCTTCCAGCCTCCAGAATGGTGAGAAAAGTCCCTCCTGTTGTTTAAGCCACCCGGTTTGCGGCACTTTGTAACAGCAGCCCTAGCAGGCCAATACGAACCCATCAAGCTGAGACAAGAAATTGGCTGGAACCAGCACAGCCAATGTCTCCTTCTCAAAGACAGTCCAGGGGAGGCACACGCACGCATAACACAGTAACACGCCCTTGTTGGACCGAGGAGCAAGAGACACAGGACACGAATGAGGCTTCTTGTTCACTGGCATGCCCCCAGGTCCTCCTTCCTGGCCTTTCTTTCAATGACTTTCTTTTAAAACTAACAGAAAAGAAACTGAGAAAATAAGAAACCAAGGGAAGACACATTTCCATACTACCCACTAGCTACTTAGAATGAGAATAGCACAACACCTGTCCATGAGCACATGCATCCTCACACTCACACGTCACCCACAAAAGAGAAACTTCCCTTTTCACTGCTTTGCGCCCACTGCCGGCATTCTCCACCTCCCCCAGACCAAGGCCCGTTCATGATTCAGAGATGACAGCTGACAGCCGAAGACTGATGCCAATGGTTTCCTTCCATGGGCTGCAAGAGGGACACAGAGGTGGCTCCACATGAAACAGGAGCCGGGGGTGAGGGGGGCAGGGTGAGGGCAGCCTCTTCAGACCCCAGGACCTTAGTTTCATCCTCTGGCAGTCAGTCACAGCAAAACTAGCTGCTGTGAAATGAAAAACCACAAATAGATTATAAATGTATTTGGATGAGATTTTTATACCATCGGATATTGCGGCCCCTGCTAGAGTTTAGGGTTTAGTCATCGGAGGCTCTCTGATCTAAATCTCTCTGCCTGTGTGCCTGTCACACTGGGGCCCTGCATATACACACCTGCCTGGCCACCCCAGGGTCCGATCCCTGTAAGCATCTAAGTAGAAGCACACACCTCCTTAAAAATTCTGAGAGCTTGGCAGTGAGCAGATATACTTCAAAGGGTACACGGGGGGTCAGGTTTCCGACCTGATCCGAACTGAGTTTTACACTCCGGGTTAGTTCTTTCAGAGGTCCCTATCACTAAAACATCTTGGTAATTCCAGACACCCATCGCGGTTCTGTTTCCTGAGAGGGAGGCCAAGCCCAGCTCTCGGAAAATCATCCTAGCAGGGAAGCTACTATTAGTGGGAAAACCCCCCGTCTCTGGTCTGAATTTGGTTGTAGAAACACTGGAGTTGTGTTTAGAATAATACACATTATTCTAAAAATACATTATCATAAGGATAATATTTCACCAAAGATTGACAGATTGACATAGAAATGTCTAAAACTGCAGACAAGGGGGTATCGTTAAGCCAAAACAATAGCAAACCAGAAGCCCTGTTACTGCCGGTCCACGGCAGCCTGCACAGGCCACCTGACATTCTGTTTGAACCAAGGAAGCCCATGAAGAAGAGCAATAAATGTCTTGGCCAAATTCAGCACAGACACCCACACAAAGAGCTACATTAGAGATCAGGAAGAACACAGAAGGTCAAATTGCCTGCATCCTTCCTGCACGTTAGTGTTCACACACCCACCTGCTGGAACCCTGTTAAGGGAGGGAGACCGACTCACTGAAGCACCCTCATCCGAATGCCCAGGAGGTCGTAGTTGAACATCTGCCTGGCCAGGTGCCTGTGGATAGTATTTTCAAATAGCTGTATGGTGTTTAGTAGAACCATTCCTCTAGTGTGACTACTGCTTATTGCTCTTAAAATATTGGTAGGCCTGACAGGCTGGAGACTCTCTGGTTGAGACCACCTCAGTCCTGGGGAAGCCCTCGTTCCACTCAGAGGTGGCCCAAACACAATCACCCTACTTCAAACCAAGATCCGAAAAGGTCGAGAATAAGTAAGGCTTCTTGTATATTCCTTTAGCTTTAAAATTTTTTAAATAAATATTGTCTTGACAACAGATCAGGTTTATCCCACTTTCACCATTAAATACAGGTTAATTTTTAACCACCCATTATAGCTACCTCTAATCCTTTAGAGAATAAAGCAAGAATCTAAATCTACATATGGAGAGACCTTGACAGCTCTCTTGCTACAGATGATCAATCCTGAACAGGAGGGTAGGTCCTAATGCCTAGTTTCTCAGAGCTGTGCTTCACAGACAGAGACACTGCACCCCCTACACAAACACCAGGTGGGATGATAGCTTCCTAGGGGTTGAGCTATACCCCCATCCCCACTCTGGGGTACCCGAACAGAGGAGTTTGGGGAGCCCTTTGCAAGGACATTAATTCTGCTGTCACATAAGGGAACATTCCCGCTCCTTTTTGTTCCCATGATTAACAGCTGACTTTAGTGGCCCACACAGGAAAATCAACAATGAAGCTTTCTATCACAAACACAAGGTAAAGGGGTAACACTGCATAGCTGTGCAGATCGAAGCCATATCTGCCCGACATGTAACATGCAAGACCGCAAGGGGAGCTTAACCTTCCCAGACCCGTTCCCTCCTGTGGATCCTGAGTCAGAACTGCTGGAAGGAAATGGGCACCTGCCAGGGACTTGAGAGGTGGCCTGGACTTGCTTTAATTTTCCAGAGTCTAAAATGGAGAATGGTTTCTAAAAAGTCCTATAACATTTTTGGAGATGATGATTAATAAGCCTGCTACAGCAGAGAGCCAACCAAGGAACCTGACTCTCCTATCCACCAGCAGCACCCAACAGTGTGGTGCCCAAGAATCTCCATTTTTAACAAATACCCTGTGCACCCCCAACGCAGGGGCTTCAGAAACTCTTTGAGAAATTGATACAGAGAAAAAAGTCACATGCCCAGGCAATGATGGAGCTGGGACGAGAGCCTGAGTCTGGATAATGCCACACTTGATACTTCTCCTGTGCTAAAAGCATTATTGATTATTGATGGAGATTGGATATTTCTCAGTAAGTGTTAGCAACCATTATAACAAATTCCTGCAGCGGGATGTGATTCAGAGTAAACAAGACATCCTCCGTGTAGCTCTAAACTGGATTCTTTCACTTATGTTCTGTGGAATTGGCTGTCAGCCTGTTCTGGCAAGAAAAATGAACACGGAGCTTTCACTGGCTCAGTTTTCAGAGCTCTCAAATCATTCTCTTGGACAAATTCAGCAACAGACTTCAGTTGAAACCAAGAAGCATTTTCCATCCAGTCAACAGCAAAAGTCCCAGATATGATTCCTGGAGCTCAGACTGGGTCCAGTGGTTCAAAAAGATGATTTTAGGCCATCAATCAGCTTTAGCCCATCCTACATGCCTAGAGGTCTTAGCTTACCCCAAAGGATGTCTGAACTCAAGACAATTAAAATCCAAATCTAATTGATTGTTTCCTAGTCCCTTGGCCCTGTTTTTCTCACTCATATGTTTAAAAACCCTCTTTGAATTATATATCATCTTATAAACTGTTTCCAAAGCCTTTAAAATAGAGATGTAATCAATAACTTCCCCCCACACACACTAAACTTGTAAGGTGATCTGTTATGATGGAGAAGTCAGATTGATCTTAACTTCAGTTCCAGACTCTCCTGATTAGCTGTACAAACTTCAGCAAATGACTGAAACTCTTTGAGCCCCATTATCCACCTCCATAAAGTGGTGCTGATACCTGCATTAAAGGGATAAAAATGAGATGATGTGAAACTGCTTTGTGGAGGCAGTATTATCCTCGTTGTTGTCACTGAGACAGCCAGAAAAAAGATCCCACTGCCCCTTGAGCAAAAGAAGTGAATTGAGAGAGAGATAAAGGAATGATTCTGACGTGAGTTCTTATAAGAGGTCAGATGGAGTGATGAGAAGAAAATCCCAAGAAACAGCCATGATAGTAACCGAGAGGTCAGAACAGTGTTTCATTCATCAAAGGCAAGATGGACAGGAGGAGGAAAGGGCATGCAGGAAAGATCCAGAGATTTTGTCCCATCTTTAACAATTGTTATGGGTTGAACTGTGTCCCCCGAAAGTATAATGAAGTCCTAACCCTTAGTACCTGAGAATATAACCTTATTTGAAACTAGGGGCTTCTGCTGATGACTAAATTAAGATGAAGTCATTAGGGTTGAGCCCTGAACCAATATGACCAGTGTCTTTACAAAAAGGAGAAATTTGCAGATGGTCATATGCACAGGAGAACATCATATGGAAATGAAGTCAGAGATCTAAGTGACGCCTTTATAAGCTAAAGAACCCAAAATTGCCAGCAAACCACCAGAAGTAGGAGAGGCATGGAACAAACTCTCCCTCGCAGCCTCAGAAGGCACCGATCCTAATGACACCTTGATTTTGAACTTCTGGCCTCTAGGACTGAGAGACAATAAATTTCCGTTGTTTAAGCCACCTGTTTTGTGGTAATTTGATAAGGTAGCCCCAGTAAACTAATATACCAATCAACAAAAAGAGGCCTTTATTATATTATATATTGTTGTTGTTATATTTTTAACATTTCTGATCACTAAAGCGATGCTAAGAAATGAAGCCCTTAGCTCAGGCCTTCATCACTGCCATACTGACTATTGTTCTCCAGATTTCTATAGCTCTCTTATATCAGTGCCCTTCCCCCACACTGAAGCTCACACTGGGTGCCAAGCTAACAGACCCAAACACATCCTCACCACTCACAGAATCAATTCTGAAACCCTCCTCCACTCCATCCTACGCTCGACTCTAGGAAGCGCTGACTGGTCTATTTGTTCCCATTTGCCTTCCTCGGGGCCCATAGACGATTCCATCCTGGTGCCATTTTGCCAGCAATGGTCCCACAGATTCTGCTCCCCCTGAATTCAGACATGAAATCCAGACAATATGCTCCTTTATGGGAAAGAATCACGTTTTAACAACAATTGATTCCGGTCGTGACCCTCGAACCTCTAAAGAGTATGCTTAATTTAGAGGTCTCTTCTCTGCTTCCTTTTGTGGTAAATGAGAATTCAGTTCACTTATACACCCAAGGCTCCTAGTCATGATACCACTATTTTATCCCCTTAAAAAAAAAAGCATTGATGAATTTAATTACATACTTGGGGGAGGCCGAAACCACATCCACAAATTCCTTGATGTTTCATCAAGAGGGATGATATATCCCCCTCTCAAGCCTGGAGGGACTTTGTAAGCACCTCGATGCATAAAATGAGGCAGGAAGGAGTGGACAACTTCAGAGCCTTGGTTAGAAAAAACCAAGCAGCAACTGCCTGTTTCTTTGGGGACACTTGCTCTGGGAGCCTCCAGCCACGATGTAAAAAAGTCCAGCCACCCCTAAAATCCCATGTGGAGAGATGAAAGAGAAGGTGGCGGGAGCCAAGGAGCCCTAGCTATTCCATTCCCCTAGTGATCTCATCTTCTCAGCCCAAGTACCAGACAGATGTGCGAGGAACCTTGGAGAAAATCCCAGACCCAGCCCCATCTGACTGCAACAGCATGAAAAATCCTGAGATAAAACTATCTAGCTGAGCCTAATCAGCCTCCATGTTGGTGAGCAAAAAAGATGATTGTTATTGTTTTAAAGCCACTATTTTGGAAAGGTGTGTCAACAGCTCTAGAATGACTCTTATGGTTATTTCTTGTCCATCAGTGACACACACAGTAGTCTCCAATGGAAGGAAGCTCATCACTCCTTCAGCTTCTCCTCTCCTCTCTCCTTCCACCTCCCTAATTCTGTTACCCTTGAGTCTACTTTTCCATTGTCTGCCTCTATTACATTACATTCTGCTCAGGAGCCACATTGAGTACCACCACCTCCACTGGCCTCCCTGCTTCCAGTGTCCACCACCTCTAGGCTCTCCTGCATTGCCACCCAAGAGGTCTTCTAAACACAGGGCTGATTGGGTCGATCCTCACTGCCAAGAGAGGTTGGCTGGTGTTCAAGCCCTTTGGGTTGGTGTTCAAGCCCTTTGGGTTGGTGTTCAAGCCCTTTGCTATTCTGTTTCTCCAGCTTCATTCCTTACCAATCGTTCTACACAACTGTCTGAACTCAGGTCACCCTGGCCCTTCGTGAACACAGCATGCCCATCCTGCTGCTGCCTGTCAGCTCACGTTGCTTCCTCACCAGAAAGTTCTCCCTGCTAAAGCTCTGCTCAGATAACCTCGCTTCTATAAAGTCCTCATTTGTGCCCCACACCTGTACCCTGCCCTAAAACCCCACGGCAGTTACCGCAGGCACAGTCCTGTCACTCTATATAAGCATCTCCCCAAAGGAAAGTGAACTCTTTGAGGGCAGGGGCCCCAACTCACTTTGCTTGTAACACTCAAAATAAACATCTGCTGAATCATTGCTGATCCCAGTGGGCCTCCCAGAGACCACCAGTTAATGGCTGGATGAAGAGTTTTTGAAGGAGGAAAAAAAGGAATTGAATCTGCCTTAGTTTTTGTTTCCTACCTCTTGGAGTGATAGGAACCAGTGATGCCCAAGTCTATGGTTACCATGTGCATCAATGACACAAAGTGAGTCACAAAACCCTGGGACACAGCGGGTCACCTTGAGCTGGTCAGACTTGAAGTTGAGAGGCAGTGTAGCAGAACAGTGTAAAAAGCCAAATGGCATGTTCTCCTTTTGATTCTGACAGCGTTTTGTTCTGATTTTGTACAATGTCCACCTTTGATCTCCTGACTTGACCTTTCGGGATCAGGAAATCCATCTCTTTGTGTTCTGAGTCTCCTTTATAGCCCCTTGGCCAAGTGTCTTATACATGGCCGCTCTCCATCAGCGCTGCTCTCTTGATGATCACTGACACCCCTCAGCCCCCGTGGCTCGCTCTTTGCGGTGTCACCAAGCCAGAGTATCACTGAGGCATCTGCCCTCCCAGGCCCAGCCCTATGCAGACTCTTGCCACTATGCCACCTGAAACGCCCTGGGTCTCCTAAGTCAGCTACCACATTCCTCCAGCATAGCCTCTGGTGGCTAATGAGCCAAGCCAGAGCAGTGTTTCCCTGGACCCTTGTTTTTCCATCCATTGTCCTCTCATGCCTCCCACCTTCTAGAGGAGGGTGGTACCACTCCGCCCTCACATAGCCCATTTCTCCTTCAGCAGCTGTTTTCTGACAGTCGAATCTGTGAGTGCTGTGCTATTGGCTTTATTCTTTATCTGGTATGTATGGGGTACACTCTCTCCCTCTGACTTCGGAGAGAAAGGATGTTCCTTCTTCACCACTCCACCTCCCCCCAGACTCAGCTTTTTCCAGAAAACACATAAGCCAGGCTCTGACGCCCACCTCTCAGAGTGATGGACACCGGGCACGTCAGCATGTGCTTCCTGTACCATCTGTCTGTACCAAGGGTGGTGCGATGAGTCACTAGCCCCACAGGGTACAAACGGCCACCTTTCACTTGTCAGGCCTGAAGTTGAGAGGCAGCACAGCAGTTGAATAGCCTGAACAGGAGGTTCAGATTCTGAAGCTGTCAGTTCTTAGCTGTGTCTTAGGACAGGTTACTTAACCTCTCTGTTTCTCCATCTGTAAATTGAGATAATTATTTTCTCAGAGTGTGGAGGTAAGAACTAAGAGAGATGTCTGGCACATGACAATTACTGTACATTTAACAAAAGGGGTTGCCTTTATGTGTAAGGGGATCTAACACAGCTCATCTTCAATGCTATCATTGTACCTTTTTCTTTTTTTAACCTAATCTCATTATCTAGACACAGAGGAAACAATAAGAAGATAAATGCTACTAGCAGCCAGGGGCCATTTAATTCCAATGGGAGCTAATGATATTGTTCCCAGTTTCTGAATGTCATAAATTGGGACTCTTCCTAAAATTTCTGTCCCTCTTTTTACCCCAACCATCAGAGCTGAAATAAACTGGCAGAAGACTTATATCAGCAGTCCTCAACCTTTTTGGCACCAGGGACAGGTGCTCCTATAAGAATCTAAAGCCTGGTGATCGGAGGTGGAGCCGAGGTGGTGATGCTGGCACTGGGGAGCAGCTGCAAATGCAGATGAAGCCCCGTTCCCTTGCCCACTGCTCACCTCCTGTTGCGCCCAGTTCCTAAAAGGCCGCAGACCAGTACTGGTCCTCAGCCCAGAGGCTGGGAACCCCTGCCTTAGATTATTTCTGAGCTCAGCGCAAATCAAGGGGCTCTCAGCTTTCCACTCAGCTCACCTTCAGTCTGCTCAACTGTGAGGGCCTGGGAGAAGAAAAACAGCTGCCAAAGCTCACCTTACTCAGAGTCGACTGATTACCAGAACATTCTGGAGAGTGAGGAAGAAATCATCTCTTCCTCGATCCTTTCCCAGGTCCTTCATTTTTTCAGCAGGACCATGAAGTCAGTGAAATAATGGGTCTTTTCTGATTCCAACTGTTGTTAGAATTTAAACATATTCTATCCTCCAAACTGCAAATGCAATCACTAGCTTTGCAAACCACATACAGCAAAATAAAACAAACCCACCGTGATGGTAACCTATGCCCCTAAATTCACACTGTCGTCTTCCTTTGGGCCATCACACCTGCCTGGAGAGAGGTTTCCTGTACTTGATAAGAAAGCAACTGATGACAGCAGAGCACCTCTCATTCAGGTTGCAAATGCCATCCATGGAGCTCAGCAAGTCGGTAAAGATGGGCTGCTAAGATTTCATTACGCAGAAAGCATCTCTTTTTTCAAACTGTCAAGTCACACAGGTGAGCAATTAAGCTACTGAAAGGGAAGAAGGGAAAGGTTTCTTAAGGAGCATTTAAAAATGCAAAGCATGTTATCTGTAACACTGTCCAGGGCACTTAATTAACTATATGTCCCATGTAAGCATTAAGCCTGGCTTTCAAGACCACCAGAACCCAGAGAGGCAGAGCCGTCCAGGCTTCCGCTTAACAGATGCTGCACCAGGGGCCTGGGCTATGGCACAGGAGGTGTAGTGGGAATGGGGACTCACTGCCATACAGCTAGCTAGAGGCAGGGCAGTACTCCAGATCTGTGCCGTCCACCACAGGAGCCAGGAGCCACATGTGGCTACTTACATTTAATTTAATTAAAATGGAAGAAAATTTAAAATTCAGGTTCTCATTAGCCACACATGGCTACTTACATTTAAATTAATTAAAGTGGAATAAAATCTAAACTTCAGTTCCTCATTTACACTAGCCACATCTCACATACTCGACTGTCACATAGGGCCAGCAGTTCCCACGTTGGACAGCACAGAACAGAACATTTCCATCACCACAGAAAGTTCTACCGAGCTGTGCTATTTTCGATCGCAAGACTCTCCAATCCTTTCCTCTCCACCAGCATTTGGGTCTCATTTTCACCACAGGTAACCAATCATCCATTAAGCTTGTGAAATCAGTTCAGTGGGACAGGAACAGCTTTTCTTCTTCTTAATGAAATAGAAAAGAAAATACCATAGTGCATGGCATGCCAATGAAGTAAAAGTAAGTTTCAGGTCATAACACTTGTTCAATTTTATTCAACTTTATTTATACACACATACATACCTATACATTATCTATATCTATACATTTATAGTTATATATCTACTGGGCCACAATGTAAAATATATTTCTTCCTGTGGCTCAGGGTCAGAAAAAATTAGACTTCCTGTACTACAGCATGCTCCTTATCTACAGATGTTTGACTGTTTTAGCCCCCACTCATCTTTCCCTTTTCCAGATGACTCAAATCACAAGAGAGTGAGGCAGAGTATCTGTTGCACAGCACCACACAAAGGTTTTTCTCCAGATCTGATTTTCCCTGGGTGCTCTTCCCTGTTAATCCATTTCCCCTGGGCCCAGAGCCAGGCAACTGGAAGGATCCAGACACTTGTCTGGGCTCCAGTGCCCACACAGGCAGGGACAGAGGAGAGGGTGGGCAAATAGACCCACAGCAGAGCTAACACCAATTCTGTGGCTTGTGAAGTCTGGCCCTCCACATTTATACAGACCAAAGACTTGTTGGAACATCACTGGCAAAGATTAAAAAGTGCCCAGAAATCACTCTCGCTCCCTTAGACCACAGTTTCTTTCTCTCCAGCTATAGTTCTATAGTGCACAAAGGCCAAAAGAACTGGAATACCATTTCTCTCATTAGATGGTTAATTTTATGTGTCAATTTGTCTAGGCCACGGTACCCAGATATGTGGTTAAACAATACTCTAGATGTTTTTGTAAAAGCATTTTTAGATGAGATTAACATTTAAATCAGCAGACTCTGAGTAAAGCAGATTATTCTCTATAATGTGGAATGGGCTTCATCCAATTAATAGAAAAAGAGTGATATCCCCAAAAGAAGAGGGTATTCTGCCAGCAGGCTGCCTTCAGACTCGAACTGCAACTCTTCCCTGGGTCTTCAGCCCTGCAGATCTCAGACTTCCCAGCATCCACACTTTCATAAATCAATATCTTAAAATAATAATTTCTATCAATCTATCGATCGATCTACACACATATATATATACAGACAGACACACACATATACGCACACACATACATGCTGTTGGTTGTGTTTCTCTGGAAAAACAGAAGTTTCTCTGATGAATACACACTTATATTCTGCTCAAAGGAGGCCTCCTCATTGTTCAAGGGGCTCTCAAGAGCCACTCCCTCTGTGCAGCAACCCCTGACTTATTCTGCCAGAATAATTACTGTTTCTTCTACGCTCATTTATATACTATAGTGTTGATGGCATGTTTTTGCAAACATAATTATTGTGCCTTGTACCGTGTCTCATATTTTGATCCTAATCCTTGTTCCTCAAAGCTCAGTCTGTGAACCAGCAGCATCGGCGCCCAGAAAACTTGTTAGAAATGCAGAATCTCAGGCCCCATCCAAACCAATAGAATCATTTTAACAAGATGCTCAGGTGATTCATATCACATTAAAGTTTGAGAGGCACTGTTTTAAACAAAACTCCCTAACTTAGAGGAGCTTTTAAAAATATCAATGCCTAGTTCCTACCCTCAGAGACTCTTATGTAATTGGTCTGGGGTTCAGCCTCATTCCCTCTTCTTTTGGGGTGTTTAAAACCTTCCTACAGGTTCCTAAAATGCAGCCAAGCTTGAGAACTATTATAAATGAACCCTTCATTTTATAAGAAGAATTGAGACCAGTGACATTAGGAGGCTGTGTCAGGCCACAAAGTGAGTTAGTATCAGGGACGAGACCCCACTAAGGCTTCCCTCTCTCTAAAAATGTTAAGGAAAGAGAGAAAGATCCATATGTACCATCAGAAAATGTAAAATGAAACCTGGGTCATCCAATACACATCTGATACAGGACATTGTCATCACACTGTCTCCTTTGTAAAGAATCCACAAGATTTGCTATGAATGCAAAGAATTACTGTTTAGGTTGGATCTCAGGAATCTTCCCATTTATAATGATTGTCAAACACAAAAAACAAGTGTAAAATTAGTGCTGGGAAAGACAGGAGCCACCTCCAGGCTAGGGTGACCCAAAAACGTCCCACGCCGGACACAGATACTGTCTTAACCAGCAACTTCATTATCTACTGGCCCCTGATTCTTTGCTCACATAACTCTACGGAAGGTACAAGATGAAAATATTTTTGTGCTTTCTTAGTGTTGCTATATGGTGTGGATTTTCCACCTGAGTTAGGCGATAACCAGGAGAAACGATGAGAGAAGTAAAGAGAGTTATTTTTTTTAAGACCCTCTCTATCTTTATGCCAACTTGTGGGGTCCACTCGCTCCTCTGCCAGGGTGATGATCAGTTACAACAGGCTTTCCACCCACAATTCATTCACATCGCATGTTCTACCTTTTAGGAAGAGTGACCACATGCAGAGGGAGCCCATCTTGGGTAGTCACTGTGTGAAAAGTGGCTGCGGCCAGCCAATTACTCAAGTGTGACAGGGTGATGTTCTCTAATATCTCCTTCCCTCGGCCTCCTATAAACTGTCCCTAGTACAATTTCTGGCCTGGGGTGACTTGGAATGAATCTCTTTGATCTTCTGCTGACAGTGAAGTAGTTCTTCTTGGGCAAAACTACATCTTTCTTTAGTGCAATGGAGCACCATCTGCTTAATTAGGGCACCTGCAGAAAAAGCTAACCCCAAATGCCCACAGTGCTGATAAGTTTGTGCCCAGAAATTATACCGAACTCCACCAAATTGCTAACTTGACAGCTGGTAGCAGCAGCTACCCATACAGGTGTGTTCTGAGCAGTGACATTAAAGAGGGGGAAAAAAAAAACCCACACCTCAAGGGCACAAGGCAGATGGGCGGGCACACACATACATATACACAGAAGCACACACGTATACACACACACTGCTCGCTGGCAAGCTGCCTTCCCACTAAGCCACTCCATCCATGTCCCTTTGTCCCCAATATGTTTGTATCTCCTCTCTTGCAGATAAAGAGAAGACTGATTCCTGTTATAAAGAAGAACTGTGTGTGTTTATGTAACAACAATGGTAATAAAATACAGTTGACAGCAATGGTAATAAAACAGCACTTAAAAATATTTATCAAACCAAATAATTTTACCCAGTAAGTGCCAACCTTTTAAAGTGAATTATTGGAGTAAATAGACAAGGTGGGAACTGGCAGGGACTCATAAAACCTACTCTGACGCCAGCATTTTATGGGTAAGGAAGCAGAAATCTAGAGAGGTAAGGTCACTTGCCCAAGGCCACACAGTTAATTAGTTGCGGCGTCAGGACAAGAGCCACCTGTCCAAGATTCCAAACCAAAACCCTTGGTGGCAGCACATCACCATTTCCATGGCCCAGAGAGCAATTCCAGCAGGTGACTTATTTTCTCAGAACAAGGGATCTGAAGTTGCTCACCATCTATACCAGCACAGATCTGGCTAAAAAGAAAACTCCCCGCCAAGAAAAGGGGAAATGAAAACTGAAAATGTTACAATTACACCATTCCTATATTTCTTTGGAAGGTTGAAGTCAAAAAGAGCTTCTTTTTCTACCCCGGGGCAGTTTCAGGAGGCGGAGGAAAATGACAGGTCACACTAGCCTTTTCCTACAGCATTTGGGTTCCGGCCACACAAGGTTAGAATTACAAATAAATTATCCTACAACCAAGAGCCTATGGCTTTTTCCCAAATTCAGAGTCACATCCAATTATCCCCAGAACAACAACAAAGCTCCTGGACCTTCATACACCCACTTCCACTTCTTGAAAGACCACCTTTTCCCTTTGGTCAATGCTGGACTAATTTTTGCTTCACCATAAATGTCTGTACAGATTCAAAGCATCATAGACCGTAAGAACTAGAGAGTCACCCCAGCCAAACAATTTTTACCACATTATTGCCTCTGTCTTTTGAAAAATAAGTGTATCTTTTCATTAAGACCATATTTTTTTTAATTGTAAATTTAGAGAAGGGAAAAAAATACATCCCCTGTAATCCTATAATAACCATCATTAAGATTTGGGCTTATTATTTATCAGATTTTAATTTGCTGGGAATGTGTATTTTAAATAAGGCTTTCATAATATACAAACACTTCTGTATCCTTTTTCTTTATCAATAATAATTCTATCACTAAAAAATCCCTAGATTGCTACCGTCTCCCTATACATAATTCCAATGGCTATTTAACATTTAATCAACTGTATTTACCATATTTACCTAACAGTTTCCCTACTGTGGACTATTTGTGTTTGTTTCCAAGGTATTGGTAATATAAATAAGGCTTCACTGAACACTCTTGTGTATGTAGGTTTCTTCATAGTTATTTGACATTATTTCCATAGGAGAGCTTCCCAGAAGTTAACCTCCCCATTTTCCTCATTGTTGAAGAAAAACAGGCTCTGAGTGATTAAATATCTGAGAAAGGAAAAAGGAACACTCTCTAGAGCCCCAGGTCTGGTCCTGATTCCTCTGAGACTCGGTCTCCCTTGGGCATTAGGGGCATAGGTCCCTGTAAGACCTGTCATGGTGTTCTGATCGCCAGGAGTATTCTCTTTCCACTCTTCACATGGCCTTCCATGAGACATCAAATCACCTAGCCAGTCTCCCTTCTACTTCTCTGCTTTTCACAGCAGCTGCTCAGGACTTAGTCCAAGTCCATTGTGGGACCAGATTTCTTTAAGCATGTGGGAGCTGAGCAGATCAAATCTAGGGTGTCCAAACCATGGCTGGTCTTGGCTGCCCGCACTCTCCCCACCCCACTCTAGTCCTAAGCACTGCTTTAAGAATCCAGGTCAGCTGTGGAATTCAACAGACCTTGCCTCATACCTGAGAGTGCTGACCATGGCGCATTGTGACAATGATAAACACACACATGCCTGCACTTGGGGACTTCCCAGGAATAGTCATGCAGGGAAAGGAGCTGGCCTGTGTCTCCCACCATGGTTCTCCAGGACAGTAAAAAGGGCATTGTCACATCTCTAATGGATCCCTGCAGGGAAAAATACCTCACTGGGCCCAGAGCACACCAGAACAAATGGAAGAATGCATTACTATTGTACCACAGTTTGCCACTTGTTGTTGGCCTCTTTAAACAATGAGTTATAATCAGCAGAGAAAGGAAGATAATTAAATAATATTTTCACAATCTTTCAACGTCCTGTTTGACACAGGATGTAGTTCCCTGGACTACTTGCCTTGGTTATGGAACTAGATGTGAGCTCCAGTTCAGTCATTTCCCTCTTTTCATACTTTATCTGTGAAAATCGTATGGCCTTTGCACAGTTATAAAGGAGAGCAAAGCCAGACCACAAATTTTGCAGCATGTTATGAGGACAAACACACAAGCTTTAGAGTCAGGCAAACCTATGTCAAATTCTGATTCCACTTCTTTTCAGCTGGGTTAACCTGACAAAATATCTTATTTCGTAGAATCTAAGACATCATTGCAAAGACCTATAATTATTTTACTTACTAACAAGAAAGAAAAGTCTCTGCCAATTAAACTATGACATGACATCGACTGTAGGACATATCCCTATTTTAAATGCTAAAGTGTGAAAAAGAGTCTTAGAATCCATGATATGTGAAATTCAGCTCCTCCACAGTCAAATTTCTCAGTTGTAAGATGGAGATGGTAAATGCCCACCTTGAAGGTTGGTTGTGAGGTGGGAATGAGATGACACTGTATAGTGCTAGACTCTAGACTTGGTGCACAGTAAATTCTCAATAAAATATTAGTTCCTCTTCTCATTTAAAAGTGATATGTAGGTTCTGGATAAATGATAAGTTCTTTCAGAGCAGATACCAGATTTTATATATCTTAGACCTCTTCTCACCTTCCATGACCTAGAATATTGCCGTACACATTGCAGACACTCAATTCATGGATGGTGAATATAAATAAAGTAATTGAAGACTGACAAATACCCGAACAGGGATGTCCTATCAGAGAATGTGGTCAGTGCAATCCCCCTGGGTTCCCAAACCCTGTTGTAGTGAGCCCACCTGTCAATATCATCATGGGTCATGGATGCTGCAAAGGAGAAAAGTAAATGTCAGCTGCTTGGTGCACATCTCCCCTGGAATTTCCCATGCATGGAGGCTGTGGACAGTGGCCCACTGCGCTTGGGTAAGCACAAGTAGCTAAGTCTCAGTTCCACAGACAAATGTAGCATTGTGGGATTCCTGGGCCTCCTGGGGAAAGCCAGGCTGCCTCTGTGCCCTAGATGTGAAAGGCTGTGCATATCAAGTCAGAGAGGCTACATCCCCACGGGCTCTAAACCTGTCCCCCAGGACTCTCTGAGAGTGTTACTGTATGGCATAAACAAATGTCCCACGTGGGTGGTGCTAGAAGGAGCAGAAGTTCAAACAAACAGAGCCATGTGGGATTTTTTTCCTCCTAAATGTTTATACATTGCTGCTTTTTCCTCTTCTGTTGCCCCAGTTCTATTGGGAAAGGGGAAGAGACAGATCAGGGAAAAGAATCTCATTTTCCACCACCCACTTTTGATTATTCATATTCACGTAGGAGATAAAAGGAGCTGCCAGTGACAAATTTAAATAACAAGTACTCTAAAATCCTTACTTTGCCCTTGACTTCAGTTTAGAGACATACTGTCAGAGACAGGCACTCACACCCTCACACCCTCACAAATGCATACTTACCTCTCCCTCCAAGCTCAACTAGCTAAAATTTCACAGTTCCAGTTCCCTAAGGAACATTCACACAAATGGATACTGCTTTTCACAAATGAATGTGACTCAAAAGGGGGAAAAAAATGCAATAATAATTAGCAAAACAGTAATTACCTACTTGTTGAGGCTTTATGTTTTAGTCCTTATTTAGCCTCTCCCTTTGGTTGAAGGGAAGGACGGGGAATTGGAGAGAATAGAAATTCAGTCAGAAATCTCATTTCCCAGAGTCACAGTGTGTTGGCAGTGGGGTAGAAAGCAATCTTCCAGTGAAGTCAGTCTTCTTCCCTCAGGAACAGGCTTGTGAGTGTTCTCTTGGGATCTCAAGGGATTAAGAGGCCTGCATCTAGTGTCTATCCACACTGCTCTCCTTTGCTTTTTTGTGCTTTAGCCAAATGGAGGGAAACACTCGCAGAGTTGCTGAGAGGGCTAAAGAAATGTCTCCTGTGAGCGAAGGCTGCATTCTGCCTGGCATCACTCCAGCCTCATCTATGCCATCTGCTACCTAACGTACCTCAAGAGATGACTACAAGGTGGGCAGGGGTGCCATTTATCTGGTTGCTCATTCCCAACATTTAATGGGGATTTTAGGAAACTTTCCACAGCACGTCTCCTTATTAATAAGAGTCCTTACTAATAAATGGAGAAAGTCATGCCCACATCTTGTTAAATCTCTTTGAATTTCTTATGATACACCGATACTCTACTGTATAGGTGCCTTATAATTCTATTCCTAGAAGAAAACAAAACACACCAAAACACACTCAAAAGTTTGGACTTCTCAAAACTCCATGTTTAGATCATGCTATGTTCACTGCTGAATCTCCAGCCTGAAGATTAATGGCCCAAAGAACTTCCTGCAATGATGGAATTGTTCTATGCTGCACTGTCCAATATGGCGGCCACCGGCCAGCCACACGTGGCCTTTGAGAACTTGAAATATAACTAGGGCAACTGAGGAACTGGATTCTTTATTTAGTTTTAACTTAAATTTAAAGAGCCACATATGGCTTTTGGCTACGGTATTGCAAAGCAGAAATCTAGAGAGTGCCTGTTATGTAGTGTTCTCAATAAATATTTACTCAAAGGAAGAATAATGGACAGTAACTGCTCACTATAATAAGCTTTGATTAGGCAGGATTCTCACGTTTACTGAGTGCTCACTTTAAATAAATCTCCCATTTAGGTCGTCAATATCCAGAGCTAAGTATTTTTATTATCTCTGTTTTAAAGAGGAAGAAACTGAGGCTTGGAGAAGTTAAGGAGAGAACCCGCAGCCACACAGAACATGCAAGGCGAGGCCTGGATTCAACCCCAGGCAGTATGATGGGGCAGCCTACTAAAACTGGTCAACTCTTCCACTGACGAGAAAAGTACCTCACTTTACTTGCTGCAGGGTGACACCAAATTCAACAAGGAACATTTCCTTTTGAAATAGAGCAATGAAAATACACCATGTGTCGCTTTGGGGGAGAGTTTTAGAAGCCTAGGCAGTGCACTTACCTAGCGAGGCTCTGTTGATGGACTACTGGATCCCAAGTCAAGAATTAGCTATTCATTCTACCATTCTATCATTCTACTGTGGCTTTTCCCTAAAACCATCTCCCAACAGCAGAGTACTCCACAGTAGCCTCACAATCTCCCTGAGCACTTCCATATGTCATGCGCTGAGTACCCTTCTCCAAGGAGATTCTTTCATCCTTTCTCATCCAGTAGTAACTCATAGCCTCAGCAGAGCATTGACCCTTGGACTATAAGGGGCTTAACTGCACAATGAAGGGACGTGAGCTTCCACCATCATCTGGCACAAACACAAAACCAGGAACTGAGCACGGCCAGCCCATCCTCTCCTTGGCTCACCCTGCTTCCCACCATAGCAGCCCAAACTCCATCATACAGAGAACTTTTGTTTTTACAAGGTTTCTTGCTGAATCCCTTTCTGCAGCTCTTTTCACACCCATTAAGGCAGCCATTTGTGCTCCTCTCAATGGGATTCTTTCCAGCAATCCTGCAAGCTTCTCCTTTGCTTACCCCAGAGCTGTGTCATCTGTGACTGTCATCACTGGGATCTGAGGGGAGAGAAAGATGCAAGTGGCACTACTGCTGATAAAGGGAGGTAGGGGAATTTGTTGGCAAAAACTTAATAATTATCATTGTAGATAAGAAAAAAAATTTAATTTGGACATTCTTAAACCACTCCAAGTCTGTGGTCAACCGTAAGAAGCACAACTTCCTCGGAGTGTTGCTACAAAGCCAAGTGGTTCTTTGAAGAGGATTTTACATTACAGAGCCTTCTACATCTTCTTTTTCAATTATTAAATTCTAACCCCTCTTTATCTAGTATGAGCCCCACCTCCTCCAAAATGTCTTCTCAGACTATTCCAGCTCTCAGGAATTCCTCTTTCCTCAGCTTTCAGGCAGCATCCGTTATCTGCAGGGCCACTTCCTCAGGGACCCACGCTGCCTGAGAGGAAGGACACGGGGGCCAACGAGGCCTTTCCTCGCAGATCTGGCACATTTTATCTCTAACTTCAAACTCAAGTTCCCCACTCAGCAAAACAAAAGCTCAGCAGTGAACTAGATTCTGCCCTTCTGGAAGACACCATGCCAATAATTCATCACCTATGAGACCCTTCTGGTCTCACTCAGCTCCAAGTCCCCCATTCACACACATAGCACTTTTTATAAGGGGAATTTGGTTCAAACACGTTCTCTAATTTTTTCCTTTAAGTACCCTTTATAGACTGGCACTGGAAAGTTACCGAGACGGTTGGTTAACCCTTAATCCAATACCAACATTTTGGGGTTACTCAATTTTCTTAAGCAAATACTTCCTGGCATTGCAGTATAACGACTTATTCTATACTTAATCATGTATTTCGTTGTATTTTTGTGTTTGCATACACTTAGCTTTTCTCAAGGACAAAGACCAGATCTTACTATCGAGGGTATCTCCCACCACAGCTAACACAGTACTACAGGTGTTCGAAGGAATTTATTAAGTAAAAGTAAATGAAAAAACAAAGAAAGAAACACTCTCTAGATACTGGGCAAAAAAAGCGATTAAAAGATCCTGGAGCATCTCAGGTAATTTCTGAATTGGAAATGCCCCTCTAAGAATGTTCAGTGCATTATCAGGACCCCGGGCGATGCTGGAGCCCAGTTACGCGTACCCGCTCACATGGTCATCTCCTTCTACATAATGAACCATTTCAACGACTCTTTGGAAAAGCTAATTTCAGTTGGGTTGGAGAATTATTTCAGCTGTACCTAGTTCCAAAATCAAAAACAGAGGGAAGTATTTGAAAATCAAAAAACTCTAGCCCTAACTTACCATAACAAAATCACAAAACCAATGTTCACAACTCAATAAGAAGACAAACAACCAAATTTAAAAATGGTCAACAGATTTGAATAGACACTTCGTCAAAGAAGGTATATGACTGGGTAATAAGCACATAAAAAGGTGTTCAACATCATTAGTCACTAGGGAAATGCAAATCAAAACTATAGTGAGATACCATTACACAGTACCATGGCTATAATCAATACCAAGAGTCAATGATGATGTAGAGAAATCTGAATTTTCCTACATTGCTGATAGGTATATAAATGGTACAGCTGCTCTGGAAAACAGTTTGTCAGTTTCTTAAACAGTTAAATAAATATATACATATCATGTAATCCAGCAATTTCACTCCAATAGCTACCAAGAGAAATGAAAAGAGATCACCGAAAGACTTATATGAAGTGTTTGTAGCAGCATTATTCATAATAGTGAAAAACTGGAAACAATACAAATATCCATCAAATGGTGAATGCATAAACAAATCTGGTATATCCATACAATAGAATATGACTCAGCGATAAAAAGGGAATGAATCTCTGATATACACACCAACACGGATGAACATCAAAAACATGCTGAGTGAGAGATGCTTGACACAAAAGATTACATATTATATGATTCCATTTATATGAAATTTCTAGGAAAGACAAATGACAGAGACAGAAAGCAGATCAGTAAGTTGCCTGGGGCTACAGGTAGGAATGAGGTTTGGCCATAAACAGGCATGAGGAAACATTTAGGATGTTGAAAGTATCTTAAACTTTTTGTGGAGATAGTTACACAAATATATAAATTTAAATTTAAATTTAAATTTAAAAATATCATTGAATCACTTACAACGGGTGAATTTTATGATATAAACAGTATATCTCAATAAAGCTATTTTTTTTAAGCAATGCTAAAGCTGCAAATCAACTTCTTTTGGGGCTTCAGAACTGAAGTTCAGTTTATAAATAGGCTAACTAAAAGAGTATCTCAATACCAAGGGCTATTACATGTGGAAATTAGAAATTTAAAAAACAATCATTATAATATACTTATTTTTCTGCATTTTTAATACTCTACAGGTCATTAATAATTTTCATAAAAAGTCTAAACCCCAAAACATCCCAGACTTGCCCAAACCTGAGAGGCTAGTTTCCCCAAAGCCCTGCTGACAGGTGTGAAACTGATAGGGGTGAAGGGTCAATGTAACTCTCAGTGGTGAGATTGTGAAAGCCTTTTTCCCAGCATCCCCCAGGGCTTGAATCAGAACCAAAAAGAACTTTTGCCTTCAAGGTCTTCCTGCTTAGAGGACAATACTCAGAGATGCTCTTCTAGGGGACCACACCCACCAGCTGAACTCACTGGATCAGCTTCTCCACTGACAAGTCTTTCCAGGCCTATACTTACTTATGTGACACATCTACCAGGCGTCTCATTGCCCAGCTTGCCTGGCCAGGTGGCCTTGATCCAGCCAAAATTTGTATCTATCAGGTTTCTTTAGAGAAACGGAACCAAAGGGGTGTGTGTGTGTGTGTGTGTGTGTGTGTGTGTGTGTGTGTGTGTGTGTGTGTAGAAGGGGGGGTAGTTTATCTTTGAGGAATTGTCTCTTGCAATTATGGGGACTGGCAAATCCAAAATTTGGAGGGCAGGACAGCAGCCTGGAGACCTAGGGAAGAGCCGATATGGGCAGTTTCTGATCCAAAGGCAGTCCAAGGACGGAAATCCCTCTCCCTCCAAGGAGCTCAGTGTTCTTCCTGACTCCTGAGTCCTTTGGAGGCCCTGTGCTGATACCTGAGCACGAAGGGTCTTTGCCTCATCGCAGTCCTCTGCTGGCACACGCCATGTAGGAGGTCCTCAGTAAAGGCTTTCAAGCCAACAAATGATCATAAAACTCCATGAAATTGTCATGTTTCTTTACTTTTCCACCACATACTTTAAAATATACATACAACCTAAATTTAATAATGACTATGACAACAAGGTTGGCATCATTTGATCATCATATATTTTTTTCTTCCATTGTTTTACTCTTGGTCATTGCAAAAGTAGTAAAATGCCAAATGTATATTTCATAAAGTGGATAAAGAATGTATATAATCAAGAAATGTCTACATTTTTACAATCTTCATCTAAGTCTGTGTTCGTTTAATCAGCACCTTTTTGGAATGGGGCCTGGCTCAGAATGACCACCCTCAAGCCCTCTACCCCCACTGCCCTGCCCTTGAGTGGTCCCACTGCATTTTGTGATATATTTCTCACCTTATGAGATAACCTCCAAAAAGACTCAGTCAGGAGAAGGTATCAGGCATACACAGACCAATTAGGAGTCGGGGCAGGGAGAGGGTGGCACTTTTCAGGTGGCTGAACTGGTAATATTTATATTTGAGAGCTGCGTGAGGACAGTGTCCTATCCACCACGTGGGCCCTTGAAGCACAAGAGGCTGATCTAAAGAGAGATGGATAATGAAGCCGACACATGGAGATGAGCAGAACACAAAATAGTCAAATGTCAGGAGTTCGTGGTTTTCAGGTACCTCCTGAGGCCCAGCTACATCCCAGCCCCTGAGTTCCAGGAGACAGCCCTGCAATCTTCCCAGCAATAAGAAATCTTCATAGGAGCACAGTGAGTTCACCATCAGCACCTTCTAGATCACATATCTGAAGCAAGTACTGGATTCTCAGCAAAGACAACCTCCAACAATTCCCTTATGTACGTTCTCTTTTAGAAATAAGAAAACTTTTAACGGTGTTTTCTGAATCTAGCAAGAGGGAATCATCTATTCAGAAAATTTTTTTAAAAAATCTTCGAAAGCACCATTTGCAATAGGATAAAGAATTGATTGCATTGGGAGAAGTAAAACCAACGTTTATTGAGCTTATGAAGGTAACTAAGGAGGGGAGAATGTACTAGGTCCCTACATTCGCCCTCCCATTTTAATTATCATACCAACCAATAGCATAGGATCCTTAACTCTGTTTTATTGATGAGAAAACTGAGGCTCAGAAAGGATGGTAACCTCTCCCAAAGTCACACAGTTGTAACCTACCAGCATTTCCTAACATTGGTTAGTTTTATGAATCACAACATCTTATATAATGATACTCTCTACCAGGCTATGATTGCCCTGAATCAAAATATGTAACTAATTGCCTGCGTATTTCTTTCTTGGTGAAACCCTTAAAACATGCCATTTACTTCCTTTTTTTTTTTTTCATTCATCTTCAGTTTCAGGTATCAAAATGTCCAACTTCTTCTCTAAGCTTCTCACTCCAATTTAAACTTCTGCAAAATTGTACATTTTCAAACCCAGATATAATCCACATAGTACTGCACCTAATTTCAGATAGTTGCAATGAGACTGGTGATGCTTGACTTCTCCCAACAGTAAACAGAGTCATTTCTTTCATTTATTTAATGCCTCAGGGCTTCCTCAACTCCACACCAAATTGATAGACCAAAATCATTTCACTTAGTGCTCAAGGACAGAAACTCTCCTTACCCACAGTCTTTAGGTAGGAAAAGCTCAAGAAGAGACTTCAAGAAAGAACTGAAAATGTTGGGTTTGCTGGGGTTTCAGAACAGTTACTCTCAAGTTCAAAAGCACCTTTTATTATCTGCAGCCATATCTCTGCTAGTGTGGCAACCATGATCAGTGGGGCCATGTCTCAATCCCGTTTCCTCCCCACTGTCTTACCCCTGTTCCAGCAGCCCTCCTCAACCTTGAGCAATTTCTGACCCTGAAAAGTAGAACAGGAAAGGGTGCATGTACAGCTCCAGGGTTTTCAGCTAACAATGCCAAACAAGTTGGGGCAACTTCAATGTGAAATCAGATCAAAGCTCAAGGAAATTCTCCCTCATGAAGGAGCCTTCCATTCCAAGGAGAGGTTTCCCCAAGGAGAGCATCTGCACTACTGTCTCCAAAAACCACATCATGGACTGTGAAAATGGACACTATTAAATTACACACAAAGGCAACAGATATTTTAATATGCTTCCCCAGCCAGGTTTATTGCTCATGGCAGGGAACATCTTCCTTTCCCAAAGGCAAAGAGCCATGGCATCTCTGTGGCTGGCTGCTGCAGCCTCCACATCACCTAGAAAGAAATTCTGAATCTGAGGTCCCACCCTGGAATCTGCATTTTGACAAGATTTCCAAGAAATAACGAGTTAATGTTTGAGAAGAACTGGGCTACCGCGTGCAGGATAAAAATGTTATATATTGATTGACCCATCTCATTTATAACTGTTTGTCTATCTCAAGCATTCATTCATTCAATGAAACGGCATTCATTTGTCATTCAACAAATATTTATAGTGTGCCTACTAGGTGATTGACTCAGTGCCTGGCACTGTCTAGGGGAGATAAGGCCACCTTAGTAAGCGAAGCAAACAAAGGTCCTACCTCATAGAATTTACATTCTAGTTGGGGAGAGAAACAGCAAATAAAAGCACAGGCAAACAAACTAAAGAGATCATAAACTGGGATAGTGCTGACAAGAAGATAAAGAGGAAGACAAAGGTATGATTGACAGGTACAAGGAAAAGACTTTTGGTTGGAAGGGGAGGATCCAGAAAGGTCTCTCTCTCTCTCTCTCTCTCTCTCTCAACATAACATTTGAGTTGAAACTTGAAGGTGACAATGAGCTAGCTATTCAAAGGAGTGAGGGAGAACCCTTCAGGGAGAGCAAAGAGCCAGTTTGTAAAGGCCCAGTGTTGGGAAAGAGGTTGGTATATTTGAGGAACAAAAAAGAAGACCAAATAGCTAGAGGGTGGTGAGCCTGGAAGAGTGTGCAATCACCAAAGAGGTAGGAGAGATTACTAGGCAGGGCCATTTCACACCAAATAAGTCACAATGAGGAGCTTGAATGTTGTTCCAAGAGCCATGGGAGCCACTGAAATGTTCTGAGCAAGGAATGACACAGTGCCCTACATATATGTGTCATTGACCTGTTGTCTAAAGAATAGACTGGGTAAGAAACAAGAGTGGACCTAAGGAGGCAATTAGGCAGCTCACTGCATAGTCTAGATGGGGTGGACCACTTCAGCAGGACAAATTAGGTCATCAAAAGCTGGCTGGGAAGATATGCTGGGCCCTGCATGCTATATAGCATGCCACATAGCACGCCATATAGCCCTGGCAGTCAAGGGGCTTGCAGAGAGAGAGGAAATCAACAGACACCGGTGTCATTTCATGTGCCAATTAATTTGGCAATGTCTTTGTTAAATGAAATGAGCACACACTTTTTGACCAGCAGTTCACGTACATATCCCACAAGCCGACTGGCATGTGTGCAAAATGACATATGCTCTAGATTATTCATTACATGTTTGCATAAGCAAAAGATTGGAAACAACCTAAATGTTGAGTAATAGAGAATTGGTTAAATAAATTTTGACTTATCCATACAGTGAAATACTATGCATACTTTGAAAAATCTTCAAAGGAGGCAGAAAAACTGGTAATGGGGACTGCCTTCAGTTGAAGAACAGAAACTGAGGGACACTTACTTTTCAGTGTGTACTTTTACAGCATTTGAAATGTGGACCACGTGAATATATAACCTTTTAAAAATAACTACACAAAATTTAAATTTTAAACAAATGCATTAAAATAGGTATAAGGAAAGATGGCAGCCCAGGGTGCTGAGACCACAAAAGGATCAGCAGGGGAACAGGACGGAGAAAGGGGAGAATTCTGGAGGAAGTAACACTGGGGCTGAGTCTTAAAGAATGAATAGCACCCATCACCAACACAAAGCAGAAGGCTGTCCCTGACAAAGACATGGAAATATAATCCAACAGGGATTATTCAATGAAACACCAGTATTTTTGGCTTAGCTAAAGCTCATGGGGTTCCAAAATGGCCAGCAGCTCTTGCCTGTTATGCCAAGAAATTGGAGCTTTTCCTAGAAGTGATGAAAGGGGAGAACAGTGACACAATCAGGTCCATAATTCTTCAAGGTAACTCTAGCAGCAGGGGAAAAGGTGGATAGAGGCAAGAGTGGGGAGGAATTGACTAGAACCTAATTAAGAAACACATAAGGGCCTACTTCCTACTGTGGAGGAAGTGATGATGCAGAAGAGGGAATAAATACGAGAGGGATTAAGGAATTGGCATCAGATTTGGGAACTGATTCCATGGGTAGGGTAAACAGGAATAAAAGATAACTCCAACAAACTTACCTGGGCTGCCATTATCTGAGAGAAGAAGCTGAGACAATGGAGCAAGTCTGGGTATGGGAGAGGAGAAAATGATTCCAGGGGAGGTAGAATGGGAGATTCAAATCTCTGCCTGTATGTCCTTAAAGCAATTCAATTCATGTCTCTAAATTTTAGTTGCTTCATTGGTACAATGGAGCTAATATCTATCTTAGAGGATTACTTTAATCATGAAATGAAATGTTTTGTATACAGAACCTATCACATTGGCTGGCACATAGTAGGTACTTAACAAGAGGCAGCCCTGGAAATGGTAAAATTATATATTATAGAAAAGTCTCTACCACAAAGCAATGACTACTTCACTAAGGTAGAGATATAAAGGAAGATGTGATTCAATTGATTCCAAGTTTCATTCTTCTAGGGTCCCTAGTCCAGTCCCTCACCTTGACAGTCCTGTGACCAGTTACAAGTATGGATCAGGAACCACAGATTTCTCACCACTGCTGGGCAAACAACTCACAGCCTAGGCCTTTGTTCAAAAGACAATTCAACGCAGACTAGTTAAGACTGGCTTGTCTCAAATCCAGACAAACACTAGCATCTATAAACCTCCAACGGCCAAACCAGCCTGACAACTGGGGTTTTTCACTTCCTGTGTTGTATGTGTCCAACCTCTCATGGTGACAGCAAAACGAACCCAGATGACCACCTTACAGTGTACTTGCAGGCACAACTCAAAGGAGACTGACCTCTGGGTATTTTCCAGTGGTGATGAAGTCTGAAACAAGACTATAGTCCAGGCACCTCGAAATCCAATGCCTCTTTTTTCTATAATCACAGACAACCTCAAATTACCTACAAAATCAGAAATTAAAAAAAAAAAAAAGCCCAAGACCTACTATGAAAACATGAGCAAAATCCTATTCCTTAGGCATGAGCATTAAACTAAATATTTCATATGCCTCTTATGCTTGGTTTTGAAGAGGTACCTCACATTAGTCTTATCGAGGAAAAAAAATAGGATCCTTGGAAACAAGAATGGAAAAAGTATTCAGAAATATATCATTTGTGACCTTTTTTCGAAGCCATGGTCCTAAAAAACTTTTTTGGCTAAAGTATCATTGATGGTCAAAATATCATTATTCCCTAAATTGCCACTCTCCTGGTGACATGCTCTAGGGTTGCTCTATGGGTCTGACCTGCAGGACTTGTGCTGCCCTAGAGGGGAGAAGCCATGTTACAACAAGATCTTTCTGATATGATCAATCATATGCCCTCTAGTAGACACCTGCCTCCACATGGACCTGTTTCATACAACTTATCCTAATAGATTCATGATATAAAATGGCTATAACCTGTTTGATATGCACGGATTCATGGTAAGCACGGAGGTTAACTACCCAACACATGCTATGTGAAACAGAAAAGAAATACTAGTCAGTGATATTCAGTTCAAGACTGAAGAAACCAGACAACAAAGGTTAGAAGCTTAATAAAATTAACTGAAAACTGACAGCATTGGGAAGCCAATTATATCAGATGTCCCATCTGAGTCAATAGCAGAATAACCTGATAAGATTGGTTTTCTAGAGAGAAAGAGTTCTGCATTCTGGTAACAGTTCTCTGAAGATAGAACTAAAATGTATATATACATTTCACCTACCCTAAATCCATACCTCTTTTTAAAAACATTCCTTCCAAGATTACATAAATTACCATTGGTTTCTGTGTGCTTTCCCTATTCCTTCCCAGTTCTTCTCTTGTAATTCTTCTCTAACATGGCATCCTGTGCTCTCTCTTTCTTCATCAATAAAATTCCAACTATTTTCTCGGGAGAGTAAGGAGTGAACAATATTCCTGGGATTGTCTTAGGTGTGTAAGTACTGCTGGTGGACAAAACATGCACTTTATCTGAGCATGACAGAGATGCTGGTACAGTACTCTGAGATTGTTCAGACTGCCTAGGTTAGGTTGGGGGACTGGATGGTGAGCTTGGTGAGCTCATCCCCAACCTGCTTGTCAACGCAAGGCCTGGGAACTATTCCTGACTGGAATTCAGGAGGAACCATAGCTTGCTTCCAAGTGAAACTGGCAGCCTTTGGGCCTTTTCCTACACAAAGCATCTGTCTATGCCTCTGGAACTACTGCACCTATCCCCTGAAAAACTGAAGATATATGACTCCCCATCTGCCCAGAAGAGAACTCCTGGGCTGCCGCACTTGAAAGTTAAAGCCCTCTGGTTTTATCTAACCAATTTTCTAACCTATGAACCTCCCTGACGCTGGTAAACGTCCCAGTAGATCCGCCTCCCCATCCCCTGCCATCTAACCATTCCCACTGTGTCCTTGCTTTCAACGAAGACGAGATCATTCCTTCCGGCTGATTGTCACATGTCTAATTTCACACTAAACTAACTCATAGCGGTGGGAGGGGGGGGTGGAAACCATACTATCTTAGTAGGGCACCACAGCTGCTAAATGTCAGGTCATCTATCGCCCCCAGGAAAAACCGAGATTTGTGTGGGGCCCTTTATTTAAGCGTTCCTGGGCGCGCACTCGCCTCTCACAGGCGCGCACGCACAGTCAGGCACTACACACACAGCTAGGGACTTAGTTTTCTCTCCTTCAGAGCAGCCATCCCCAGTCCTCAGCATCTGCTCCGCCTCATCCCTATCCCCGGAACATACGCCTTCTCGAGTCTCCGCGCCACACACGTGGGGAAGCGCGTCCAGGTGGTGTCAAAAGGGAGGAGGGAAGCGCAGGGGTAGGGAGGGCCAGGGATGAGGGAGAAGAGCGCTCTGAATAGGATGTGGGATCTCAGGTCCTCAGGTTAGCGCAAAGGCCATGTAAGCTTCTGGGAGGAAGAGGGGGCTAGACGAGGAAAGCAGCAGGGAAGGCAAGGAGAGGAGGCAGGAAGGGGGAGGGGTCTCTCACCCAGGGTTTTGACAGCGATCTGCTTGGTAAGGGGCGGTGGCAGGTTGATGCATACTAAGTCCACGTCCTGATGCAGCAGCACCTCGTCAATGCGACTGGTGTAGAACGGAACGCTCATCTCCTTGGCCAGTTCCTCCGCTTCCTCCTGTGTGCGGCCCCACAACGCCTTCACCGCAAAGCCCTCGTCTTTCAGCAGCGGGATGATGACACGAGCCGTGAGGCTGGTGCCGAACACGCCCACCCCGGGAAGCATGGCTGCTCCGGTCCGCTTGGTTCTGCTTTAGTTCGCCTCTCCAGTCCAACACGCGCACACCCCTCTAGGCAGTCCAGCACCCGGCTCGCCGCGGTGCGCCAGCCGCCGTGCCCTGGGCAAGGCGCCCGAGTGCCGAGAGCGCACTCAACCGCAGGCGGAGCAGACTCGGGGCGCCTCAGTACAGCAACTGCTGCAGTGTCCGCCACGCGGGGCTTCTGTCCTTCCCGGAGGCGGCGGCACGGACCCACCCAGGGCACCCGAGGCCCCGAAGCCCCGTGGAACCCCGGCTCAGGCGGCACCCCTGTCGCAGCGCGGGCCAGCTCCGTGCGCCCCGTGAAGGCCGCTCCATGGTCGGCTCATCCCCGCGCCCGCGCCCCCGCAGCCTGGGACCAGCTCTCTCCCGCGTCTTTTCCGGCGCCGGCTAGTAGCACGCACAAGCTTCTCTACACGCTGCCAGTGCCCGGACCAGCTCAATTGCGGGTCCTCTTTCTCCCCCGCCCTCGGCCCGGGATGAAATAATCCAGAGGCCACCGAGAGGCCGGCTAAACACGCGGCTCGAAGGGCACGGGGCGCGGATCTCCAGCTGCAGCGCGGCGGTGGCGGCGGCGGCAGCGGCCACGACCCGATGCCAGCCTTCTCATTCTGCTGCCATGTTCGCTTGCAGAGCGGCTCCAGCGGCCTTGGCCCCGGCCGGTTTGGCTCAAGGATCCCTCCGGGATGAGGGCGGAGTTGGGGAGTTTCGCTGTCAGCGGCCGGGTGTTCCTGCACCGCCCCCGCCGCTGCGCAGCGCGCCATTGGCCGCCGCGCACCGCCCCCGCCCCACAGCCGCCGCCGCGGGCTCCGGGTGCGCGCTGCCGCGGGCGCAGGAACCCAGCCCGACTCCTCCCCAGCTCCGCCTCACTCGCCTCCTGCCCCTCCGCTTTTTCCCTTTCTTTGCCCTCCACTACTACCTCCTTCCTCACCTCGCCTTTTTCCAATCCCCGCCCCAAGAAAGCTAATAAATCTATCAAGGCAGGGCGCACCCTCTCGGGTGAGTCGTCGGTCCCTGGGAAGAAAGCAGCGGGCGCTCCCGCCCGAGAGAGGCCAGGGGACCCAGTGAGGTGTGAGCAGCGGGTAATTATAACCTCCGCTCCGGGAGCTTTTCCTGCCGAGAACCTTGCTAGGGAAGCTTTCCAGGCATTCTCTTTTAATCCTTGCACCAACCCTAAGGTTATTGGAAACCCATTTAACCGGTGATGTTCTGGGAAGGTTAAGTGACTTGGGCAAGGTCACACAACAGGTGAGTAACTGTCCAGGACTGGAATCCAGGCTCCAGAGTAAGCGGTGAATGGTAAGAGTTCTCTCTCCTAAAAAAAGCCTGCTCCATCCTTCCGTTCGCGCACGCATGGTCCAGCTGCCTTCCTCTCAGACAGTCATGTCTTGACAAGCTCTGCTTTCCACACGACGCTGGCGCCCGCGTAGACGCTGTAGTACTCAACAGCCGCAGCCCGGCAGAGTTTCCCGGAAGCGGCTGCGGTAGGTGTGTGTCTGCATCTCAGCGTCGAGACTGAGGAGTCGCCCTGACCAGATGCCAGCCTCTCGGCCTGGCGCTTTGACCTCTTTCACCCTGCTTCCGTGGCCCCTACTCCCTTCCCTGTGCCCCTGCTTCCTTCCTGAGCCCTTGCCAAGGTGTCTAGTGTTGAGGGGTGGGAGCGAGGCCTGCCCAGGGCCCCTGGAGCTGTAGGAATCCTGCACACACGTCTCCCACCATTTACTCAGCTCCGATCTCACTACCTGTCTTGCATGTAGTAGGCACTCAATAAACATTTACTAAATAAATAAATGAATATTCGTTGAATGCCCGCTTTGCACCCACTTGGTGCTGGGGAGAGGGAGTCCCAAAACTGAAAGCATGGGACCTGACCTTTACCTCAAAATCTCTGGAGGTCAGAGGTCCTGTCGTGTTCATCTCTTCATCATTGAGCTCGATGTGGGACATGCTTCAACATGTGAGTGGAAAACCGGACATGTACTTGCAAGCGGTTAAAACAACTTCTAACAACTTGCGATGAGGCGGGATACAGGTTCGTGGAGAGAGCAGGACACCAAAAAGGATTGTGTGTGGCAATGTAGGGAGGAAGCAGACCTCAGGGAGAAGAAAGGCACAGAGGACACTAAGTGCTCAGGTGGCTACCAGCAGCCTGGGAAGGTCTGAGACAAAAAAAAAAAAAAAAAAGGCATTGCCACCAATACTGGCAGTTTGCAAGAACCAGGCAAGGAATGTCGACTAGGGCGGGGATGCAGGCGATGGTGTTAGGAGGCACCTTCTCAGTGCACAAGAGGCTGGGTCACATAACATAGATGGCACTGCTCACATGGATCTGGGAATGTGGAGCTTGACACTGGGGTTAGAAGGAGAGCCAAAGCTCCTGCGGTTGACTTCCGGCTCTGCTATATATTAGCTGTGGGACCTTAAGCAAGTTACTTGGCATCTCTGTGCCACAGTTTCATCTGTAAAATGGGGTAATAATGGTATACACCCCAAAGGATTTTAGAGGATTATATGGGTTAATTTTTATACAGTTATTAGAATAGTGTGTGGCACATAGTAAGATCTATATGTGTTAAATAAGTATGGAGACTGAATCTGTTACCAAGATCATAACTTGATATGAGGACAATTGTGTAAGTGCAGCAATATCTAGCCCATAAGAGGGAGTTTTGTTTGTGTCTTTTAAAGGGAACTCTATCTGTAGCTTCAGTGTGAATAAAAATAAACCTTTCATCTACATAATCAAAAGATAATGATAATATTTGATTCTTATTAGAAATCTACAAAACAAACAACCCCATTTCACAGAAGACAAAACTGAATCCTGGCAGCAATTCAAACGTATGGGTCCAAAACAGAATGCTTCATTTCCAACCCTCCCTCAAATTATTTCTTCTTCAATTGTCCCCATCTCATTAAATGCCACTGCCAGCCCACCAGTTGACCAAAAGCTTAGAGCCACACAGGACTCCTCTCCATCATATATCTATAGCCAAGCATCAACAAATCCTGTCTACTCTGCTTTCAAATTCTGTCTAGAGTTTATGTTGGGGATTCTGAGTTACCATCATCACTCTCTGGATCACAGCATTCACCTTTTCACTGGTCAACCTGCTTTCACTCACTCCCTCTAGTCCATGTTCTTCACTCAGCAGCCAGTGATTCCATAAAAGACTTGTCAGATCAGATCCACCAGGCTTCTGATGGATCTACCAATGAATAAACCCAAAAGTCCTCAGTAGGAACTCAAAGGCTCTATCTGATCCAAGCCCCTGCTTCAAATATCTCATCAACTACCTCTGTCTGCCACACACCCTGCATTCCAGGACACTGGCATCATGGCTGTTCCTTCTACAGGAATGGGCCAGTTCTTGTCTCAGGGCCTTTATGCTTGCTGTTTCCTCTGCCTGATCATCCCCTTCCACCCCACACGCCCATCCACGTGGCTCACCCATTTGCTTTACTCAAGTCTATGCTCAGATGTCCCCTCCCCACATGGCTTTGCCCCACCAGCCCATCTAAAATAATACCTCTGTCACATTTCATCCCTTTGCCTGGCTTTATTTTTTTTATAGCTCCTTTCACTAACTCATATTATCTACCTGTTTATCATTCATTTGCCTCAGCAGATTATAAACTCTATAAGATCAGAGTTTGTGTGTCTTGTCACTTCTGAATCCCCACTGCCTGAAATTATACCCAGCACTGGACACTCAATATACATTTATTGGACAAATGCTTATATGTTCTCCTAAGAACTACATATTATGATGAGTGTGTGTGTTAATATTTATAAATTCCTTAGAACGTGCCAAGTACCATGTCACTTGGGGACAGGAATGGCAATACAGTGTGACACATGCCATGGTAGGGGTCTACCTGGGGATGATTTGGGAGTAAAGGAAGGCTTGGAATCAGAATGGGAAGCCTTTAAAGACTTGGAGAGAGGAGTTGGCTGAACCAGGTTTTGCAAGACTTTCTAGAGATAGCTAGAAAGAAGTGGAGAATGTTCTAGACACAGGAAGGCTAAAAACAGACTAATTCAAGGTGCAAGGATCTTGGTGAAGGAGGCCAGGGTGTGATGGGGAGTCACCGAAAGGCTTAAAGCCAACAACGAACAATTAGATTGGTGTGTTAGGATCATCAGGTTCCACCATAGAGGTTGGATTACAAGCCCCCAGTAACCTAGAGTGAAGGGAGTATTGAACAAAGGCGCAGGCATGAGAATGGAGATAATGGGGACAGGTACATGAGCTATGATTTTGTATCATAACAAGGAGATAGAATCTCCCTGGCCTCATAGCTGATTGGATGTGGGAGGTGATTGAGAAGAAGTTGGGGTGACTTCCCAGGATGGGACTAGCAGACAAACTGGATATGTGTACATCTGTATCTCACTTGTTTGGCAGGTCTTGCTTCATCAGTACTGGGCACAGGAGAGTTACTCTCGACACCCATTCATTCTAAGCTTCCGATAACAGGGCTTTGAACCAAAGTGCTGCGCACATGATACCCTCAGAAATGCCTGGTGGTTATTCTTCACATTCTTCATGTGAATCCCTCTAAACCTGGATCCTGAATCCTAACACAACCTGACATTTTGACATTTCAAAACACTTCTAAAAATAAGACTAAGAATTCCTTTCCCCTTGATCCACTAATTAGCTGCCAACCTCTGCTATTTGAATTTGGTAAAGATTTTAGGCCAATTCTAATATCCTTGAAAATAATCGTCAGGTGACTCCAAAAATAATATTCTACACCTTCTTTTAGAAATAAAAATAGAAAGGATTTATTTTTTATTCATAGCCCTAGGAGGATGATAAAATGAAAATTCTTCTCATATTAGTTTAATAATTTAAAATATTTTTAATTATAAAAGTCACTTATACATATTACAGAAATTTCAGAAAATAAGATGATTTCTACTTTAATCTCTTCATCCTTACATAGCCACTGTAAATAATTTGGTTCTTCTATAGTTTGGGGAATATTTTAATGAAAAATAAAAGGGAAAGTCTTACTATTTAGAGTTATTTATTAGTCTTTTTGATACAAAGTAGAAACAGGCTTTAGATATTTTTAGCCGAGTATAAATATCCAATTCCTTATAAATCTTAATATTTTGAAACGAAATATTTTTGCTCTTTGTAGAACTATAGCTTTGCCAAGTTGAAAACCTTGAATAGTTATGATCACCGAAGAGCCTAGAACAGTTCTACTAACCAGTTCTAATATGCATAGTGCCGAAATTTATTTCTTAACTAGTTTTCATTAGTAGAGTTTTAAAAAGACCTCATTCATCATCATACTTTCAACACTTTGAGTTTTCTTGTTGTAAATATTAGCTACCATGTATTGAATGCTGCTGCCTATGAGGCATTAAGCTAATCACTTTGTATGTATTTACTCCTCATAGCTCTTTTGGATGCATACAATTATCCCCCATTATTACAAATAGTAATAATAAAGAAACTGCTACAGAAAAAAAGTAATTTGCCTGACATTGGTCCTCAAGGCAAGTATTTAACTGAATTACTGACTCCAAAATCATAGTATATAACCACGAAGCCTGCTGCCCTTGAAGTTATGTTAGATATCACAGCCCAATTTTCCCCTGACGACAGGCACTTGGCCCTCTAGAGAAGAGAAGCACACTCGTGTTTCTTTTCTATGTCCTTCTCCTCTTCCCCTTATGAAGGTCAACTGACTCCATGAGGAGGAGTTCTCCAGCACTGCCATCCAGGACAGGAAAGGCAGTGTACACCTGTGCCTCTGTTCCTAGGGGACAGAGGCACGAAACAGTATTAGCCACCACCATTCCTCCCTGGGTGCCTACAGTAACCTCCTAACAGAACCGACTGTCACACTCTTGTGCCCTCCTATCCGCAAGTAACCAGAGAGAGTTTGTAAAAGCATTGGCCAAGTCACTCACTTGTTTAAACCCCTCCACTGCTGTCCTCTTGCACTTGCAATGTAATCTAAACCCCTCAACATGACCCAGGAGGCTCTCTGCTGTGTCCCCCCGACACTCCTTTTACCAATGCCACTCGCTCTTGAGCTGTCAGTCTTTCTGTGTCAGTCACACTTGCCTCCTCTTCTACAGTCTTATCTAGTTCTCTCAAGATATTTGCACTTTCTGTTCCCTCTGCCGAAAATGCTGTTCCATATTCCTTTATTTGCCTACTGGCTTGCTCTCAGCCTTTTGGGCCCAAACTATGTGTTGCATCCTCCCCACCCTATATGGTAGCTATTCTTTCCAAACCCCCTTTCCAACACTATCCTGTAAATTCCACTCGCGGCACCTACACAATCTTCTTAAGTTTTCATCCTTGACCTTTGCCTGCCTTCACTGCCTGGAGGCTCCTTGGGCCTAGGCATCTTGTTGGTCTCATTCATAGCTATCTGCACAGGCTAAAACAGTACTTGGAACCTCACTGATACACAATATATCCTTACTGAATGAATAAACTAACCACATAGGTATTAAAACATTTTCTAATATCATGTACTGGCATGGAAAAATGCTTATAGGATAATGTTGTATTTTAAAAACCAAAACAATATTGCATATATAATATTATTGTAACTATATTTTTGTCTTTTTTATTGGCAGAAAACACACATAACATAAAATTTATCATTTTAACCATTTTCAAGCATATAATTCAATGACATAAGTACATTCACATTGTGCATATAACTATATATGTCTAAAAGAAATAACCTGTATAATAAAGACTACTTCTTTCTACATTTCTGTGTTTTCCTTACATTTAAAGTTAAAAAAAAAAAAAAACATTTAGACATTTAAATGAACTAACAGTTCTGGTCAATTTCCTCTCCAATTACAACTCTGAGTAAATGAACTCATCAAGGGAGGGAGCCTAAATGCATTTAGCCTAAATGAGTCCTCTGAAACACCAAAAATAATAGTCAGCTCAAGTAAATTGGATAGCAGCATGCTTCTTATCTGTGTCACTTGCCTGGTCAATAGAAATACAGACGCTCTTTAAAGCACTACCACTAAAGCCGTGGCCTTTAGAGAGAGAGGAATTAGTTGTTCCTCCCGGCCCCCCTTATTTTAAATGTAAGGAAAATACTCAGGACCTCAGGCATCATGACCTTGTGTGGAAAATTCAGAACTTTCCTTCTTGATGTGTGACAATCCTCAGGGCACTTGGCCTCTTCCTGCCCACAGTTTCTCTGAGATAATGCTATCCTGTGTAACTTTCTGCTGCCTCAGTCAGCATGTTAAGGCATGGGAGCAAATGATATAATTGCTCTATAAATAAACAAAGTTAAGTACGGTGCTTTTTCTGGACAGATGAATAAGTACATAGGAAAACTATTTAGCATCCCAAATCATTAACACACTGCTTACATACACACATTAGCACACCAGAAAAAAATCCTTGTAATGCTCTGGGAGAAAGTAAATACTATTAAAATTTTTAATTTGCAATGGAAAGAGAATGACATGCAATTCAAATTAAGAGCATTATTCCACTCCCTTAATTTCTGGGTTAAAGGGTAGACACAAAAAAACAATGTACGCTCCGTTTTAAACAAGTCTCTCTTCTTTATTAATTGAGGCAACATATGGAATCCAAAATCAATCACTTGAACTCTAAACACCTGGATATTGATACCATAACGTGATACCTGGGCTGTGGTCCAAAAGAGGGTCGCTCAAAGGGCTGAGAGCCTTCGACTTGTTCTCAGGTGAGGTAATCAGGCAAGGTGTGGCATGGGAGTGATGGCAGACAGAACTTGTTATGCAACTCAGCATAGTGCGGGTAGAAGGAAGCCAAGGCCATTCATTTATTCATTCGGCCAGGAATAATTATAAAAATATTTAACATCTGATTTAACATGGCACCAACCAATTCAAAGAAACACCAATACCCCTTGCAGCAGAGTGTTGGAGGCCCCCTGATTGATCCAGCTTCAACATGTTAGTTGCTGGGTATTTGTGGTCAGGCCTGGGGGACCTGAAGGAGAGGCCTGAGCAGTAGCCCCGACTCCCCTGGAATTTCTGCTTCTGTTTTGAGTCTCTCACCGGCTATGGCTACCATCACAATTAGTGGCTGTCCTACCCCATCCAGCAGCCCTATCCCCCAATCCTACCCCCATCCCCACCCTATGCATATACCTTTTTTTTTACTCTTCACACAGCCAAAACACAGTTTAAGCTTTTAAACAAAACTTTGCAGAGAGCTGGGAGCCAATGGCAGGGAAATAATATCAGGTATAACATGAAACTTGAGAATGTGGCTCATGAATTAAAGCATGTTTATCTTCAGTTTCAGGCCCTTCACAGAGCTCCCTACCTTTACCGTATCGTGGCACAAAGAAAAATAGTGTTTGACAGCACACTGCTGTAAATGGGGAGAAAGGCCTCAGGAATCCAGGGGTCCCCGAGAGAAGAGCAACCTATCTCAAGTAGGTCTCTAACTCACTGGTGGATGCTGGACCCTCTGGCTATGTGTTGGAATGCTTGCTTCTACCCCAACCAGAAGAATGTCATCTAGCAGTGGAGTGGCATTAATGAAAGTTCAAAACCATGAAGATAAAAGGAAGATAAAGCAAACGGTCCCTGGCTACTGAAGAACGTAGTAGTAGTGTAGCAGCAGCAGCAGTAGTAGTAGTAGTAGTAGTAGTAGTAGTAGTAGTAGTAGTAGTAGCAGCAGCAGCAGCAGCAGCGCTGAGAAAGGAAAACTGTCTCTGAGTCCAAACTTAGGAACAGGTTCAGACAACTTCTCAGACAAATTTAACCAAACTTTCGATGAACAGGTAATTCCTATCTTAGCCAAACAGTTCCAGGCAGCAGAAGAAAAGGAAAAGCTACCGAATTCACTTTATGGGGTTAATATACGTAGAAAAGAATAGTATTTTTTTAAAAAGCAACAAAGAAAAGTATAGGTCGATATCATTTATGGATGTAAAACAAAAAGTTCCTGCTCCAGTGAATTCCTTATGACAATGCTCCTAGCTAATGGAAAGAACCAGCCCAACAAAGACTCAATGGAACTGAAGGAGGTGCTGGTTGTAGGACCAAGAACTTCCCTAGCCACCCTTAGGTATAACACCCACCTTCAGGCCAAGCTAAATGAATATTCAATTCATTTTAATTCACTTCAATCCAAGCTGATCTAGTGAGATAACATCCCAGGTTAAAGAACCAAATCAGTTATTAGCAAAGGAGAAATACCAACAACAGGAAGGGCCCAATTAGCCAATGGGATGTAACTGTGCTGTCTGGGAAGAAACTACTCCTGTGAGACCTGTGTGGTCATTAGAAATGCGGAGGCAGTGTACACGGCACATTCGCACCATACACTGTTCTGGCAATCCAAGGGCAGAAGTCTTACATTCTGCCCTCCACGAACTGGGGGTCAGAAAGGAGGTTGGTAAGAAAGGACAAGGTGGATGCCAAGGGCTTCGGTTTCCCAGGATTTTACTCAGGTTCTGCTTCTGGAACCCTTCTTTTTCTAATAAGAAGAGATTTCCTGAAAGATAAACTCTTTTTTACTCCCCTTTTCAAAACAATAGAAGCATTTGTTTATCACGAAAACAATATATGACATTTACATATAAAATAGAGATTTAGAAAGAAACTTCACCCAATATATATTCTTTATAAGCCCCTCCCAATCCCCAGAACCTTTATACACTTGACCATTTGTCCACAAAGGAAATCACAACAATTCCAAAGGAATGATGTCATAGAGATCATGCGGGGGGGGGGGTTGTTTGTTTGTTTGTTTGTTTTTTGTCACCAGAATGCACTGAAGTGAGAAACCAGTGGTAGGAATACATTCTTCCATTCCATATATTTGACAATAAAAAATATCAATTCTAAATAATCTCTGGATTAAAAAAAGAAACCAAGATGAAAACGAAAAAAAAAAATTTAGAAATGGAACACAATGAAAGCATACACATGAAAATATAGGAGGTACAACGAAAATTGTACTTAAAGGAAAATTTAGAGCTTAAATGCATTTTTTTTTTAGAAAATAAAAGAGTGAAAATTAATGAATTAAGCGCTGAGCTTAATGATCTAGAAAAAGAAAATAATAATTTAGAGCTTCCTGGTCGGAATGAGAGGAGATTCCAGGAGAGTGGTATCCCTGGAAAAGATGTGGAAGCTCTGAGCTCTTTCCATGTATCTAGCCTCACACACACATCTTCCATCTGGTTGTTCCTGGATATTCTTTTATAGTAAACCAGTAATCTAGTAAACAAAAGGTCTCTGAGTTCTGTGAGCTGTTCTAGCAAATTAATGGAACCTGAGGGCATCTTGGGACCCTCTGATTTACGGTTAGTCTGTCAGAAGGACAGGTAACAGCCTGGGCTCGCGACTGGCCCCTGAAGCGGGGCGGGTGTTGTGGGAGGCAGAGAGGCAGTCTTGTGGTACTAAACCCTTAACCTGTGCAATCTGATGCTACCACAGAGTAGGTAGTGTCAGAATTGAGTTGAATTATAGATGCCGGTTGGTGTTGGAGAATTTCTTGGTGGGGGAGGAAAATCCCCCCACATGTTGGAACTGGTGATCAGAATCTTAGGTTTAAAATGCCAGTAGTAGGATTTTGTATAATAAAAAGAAAATAATAAAAATAATTGCTAACACACTTAAAAAACAAACAAAAAAAGCTGACCACAGGAATCTATCATAGAAACCTCTTCCTTATTGGAATGTCTGGAATTTAATATGGAATAATAACAATACCATTTGAGCTGGAGTATGTGGGAGGGGGGTTCTACTAATAATCTGAAATTTGGTATTTTCTAACTTCAGGTATGCTGAAACTATCATTAACACTGGAGTTTAAAACTTGGGACATTGAAAATATATATAATTTTGCTTCTAAGGATTCTGAGGAACTCAAAATATAAATTAATAAAACTGCAGGATCAAAATTATAGCATCATAACTTTTGGCAGCTCTCCCATTACACCAGCAACCTATCCACATGTGGCTGAGCTTAGTATTGATTTGTTTACTATACCCTGTTACTGTAAAACCGAACCCCCACTGAACTTGTTATTGGAATCCTTTTTATCCAATCATCCTCATCAAAAAGGACTCATTTGATACTAAGTCCCTACTTCTTAAAGACACTTGAGGGAGATAAAGTGATCACTCATTAATCACTTGCTTTTCGACTCTATCTTAGATTGAGAGGTAAAAAAGCAAAATATACGATCATAATAAATCTCAGAGTAAGGATCCATCTGGTAGTGACATTGAGGAGAACTCTGTAGAAGAGTTTATCTGCCCCCTCAATAACTTCCTAAAAACCTTACACTCATCTTGGCCTTTCCTTTGGCGTTCAAGAACTATATGAGTTTATTTACATGTTTAGTATACAATAAATCAGAAATTACGCCTCTATTAATCATCTCCCTTCTAGTAAAGTAAACTTTCTTGAAATCACATCTTTCTGGTTTCCTTGAGACATCCAAGGGTCCGTTTCTTAGTCTATGCCTTTTTACTGCTCCCTTATTTATTGTTGGCTCCTAAATCTACATCTCCAACCTAGACTTCTCCTTTGAGTTAGAAACTTCTGTTGCATTTATAAATAGCTTAACTCAAACCTGTTTTTATTCATATTTATCTTTATATCTAAATTTCGCCTCCTTGTGACTCTCCACTTCTAGAAAACGGAATACTAGGAGTCCTGAAAATCTTAACAGCTCAATTTTCTCCAGTCTAGGCTTTCTTCTTAAGGCCTACTAACCCTATTTTAGCTCAAGGGAACATATCTAAAAGAGTCTTTGTTGACAATCTGCATCAGAAGTTACAAGGATGGGGAAATAATAAAAATACAATTATAAAAGAAAGAGAGAGAGAGAAGAGAGACAGAAAGAAAGAAAGAAAGAAAGAAAGAAAGAAAGAAAGAAAGAAAGAAAGAAAGAAAGAAAGAAAGAAAGAAAAGGAGAGAGAGGAAGGAAGGAAGGAAGAAAGAAAGAAGGAGGAAAGGAAGAGAAAGAGTAACACAGAAAAAATCTAGAGTGTGAAATTCACATAAAATAGTAGAATCTAAAGCCAAGAATAAAGGTATAAATTTAAGTAATAGATATCAATATTGATTGGCTTCAGAAACACAATTGATTAAAAAAAAATTTAATTACTTTTATATTGATTTTAAAATTGTATACAAATAAATCTATGTTTTTACGTATATATATATGCACACATACATATCCCTGTTTTATGTGTGTTTAATAGAAATTGGAAGAACTTATGGGACTATATATTAAAACTGTATGCAAATTAAACCTCAATATGAGACTTTTAAAAATAGATTGTATATTGGATTTTGTTGATCATTGTCACCTCAAAAATTTTTTATTAAAAACAAGTTTTTAAGTAGATTGGGAACATTGTGATGGTTAATTTACAGGTTGACTTGACTGGGCCACAGGATGCCCAGATATTTGGTGAAACATTATTTGGGTATTTCTGTGAGGGTACTTTTGAATCAGATTAACATTTGAACTGGTAGACTAAGTAAAGCAGATTGCACTCTCTAATGTGGGTGAGCCTCATCCAATCACTTGAAGGTCTGAATAGAACAAAAAGGCTGCCTCTCCCTCGAGTAAGAGAAAATTCTTTCCTGCCTGACTGCCTTCAAACTGAGACATCTTCCTGTGTCTCCAGCTTGCCAACTCATCGTGCAGCTCTTGGGACTTCTCAGCCTCTGTAATCACATGAGCCATTTCCTTATATTCTCTCACTCTGTCTGTCTGTCTGTCTGTCTCTCTTTCTACATATATACACATATATATACACACACACATATATATACATGCATACACACACATATACACACATATATTCCACTGGTTCTGTTTCATGTGTATGAATGGTGTGTGGTGTGTGTGTGTGTGTGTGTGTGTGTGTGTGTGTATCTCACATCTGTGTAAGCACCTCCCAGGCCATTACCCCCACAACACACACACATACACACATACCCTATCGGCTCTGTTTCTCTAGAGAACACTGGCACATACAGAAGACAAACATTAAATACCTAATAGTGATTGTTTCTTCAAATAAGAAGAGGGGAATGGGAATACAACTTAAACGTCAATGTTTTATTATACTTCTCTATTTTTTGAAAGTGCTCAAGAAATTTAAAAAACTACCTCTATATTAAAAATACAAAAAGGGAAGTAAAGTATAAAGAAAAAAGCAAAAATTGCTCACGTTTCCATAATTGTGGGCAATTTGGCACTTTTATTGCTAAACCATCCCTTTACACATACAGAGGAGCACATTCTCATATATACATAATCCTCCCACTTTCCAAAAAAAAAAAAAAACATTCTGTTTTAGAGCCTACTTTTCTCACTCAATATTTTTAATGAACATTTTTTCACAACAATATTTTTAAAGACTAAATAATAATGTTTCAAAGAATTCTCTAAGTCTTATTTGTTTAACCAATCCCCAATTCACAGATATTTAAGTTATTTTCAGCCTTTTTTTAAACAAATATTGTTGTAATGAAAAGCCTTGTTTATATATACACTTGTTTTTTTATTTTCTTAAGCATAAATTCCTAGAAGTGAAACCGCTCAAAGGATAGTTACATTTTAATAACTTTTGAAACACACTGTCAATCTACCCTCCACTCCTGAAATGTTATACTAATTTGCATTTACCCATGCCTTTGCCAGCACTGAAAGCTGGACCCTTTAAGTCAACCTCCATCAACATCTTTTCGGTATTTTATTTATTGTCTCCCAGAAGACTTCAGCTTTCTAAAATTCTTAATAAAATTTCAAAATCTTTGATCAATAACATAGAGCATTGCTTGCACCAATAGCAAACTGAAAAATCTTAATATTTGTGTGTATTTTAAGAATAGATAGCTATGTATTAAATATATATAGTGATCCTAAGGTCCCATTTCCCCTTAGACTAACAAAATTTCCTTTTGTTTTGGGAGCCATATATTTTCATTTCAAACACTCTTTGAGGGCACCTTGAATTGCTAACCAAATTCTTGCTCCTTTTTGAAATAAGACCTACATTCATGGAAGTCACAGGATGTGCAAGGTGTCAATGGCAGCATCTATGTAAACTGCTTGCAAGTTTCGTGGACTAGTGACCACTGAGCCCCCAGAGTAATGGCAGGGGCTTATCCCAGTAGTGTCATTCCATGATATTCAAAGGTCTCCAGAGGTAGAAGCTCCAGTTTCATTTTTATTAGCTGTTCAACTGCTCAAGATTTCTTCCTTCTATGGATAACTTTTGTTTTCACTCATTTTCAAGTTGCAAAGGACTCTGTTTGGGTGGAGTGCTGAGCAGGTGACCTGTCTTCTTGCCTACATTGCAGAAACGTAAATGGGACCACATTTTTATCTTTTGTTGTAAAAAGTCAGTAGAACAGTACAGAGTAGCATCTTAGGATCTGTTTAATGCTGAGGAGGAAACGCAAGAATGGAGACAGGAGGGCAGTCAAATGGAAATTACAGCATTTATTTAGAACTTAGTAGAGATAAGCATGTAGGACTTTTATGAGAAACACCTGAGATCACAACTCGAAAGCCAAGCTTTGAAAATAGAAGCTCAGGGTAGAGCCTTGGGGTGGAAGAGTGAGGCAAGAAGTTTCTAAAGTCAGCTATACCATGAATGAGTGGGTAAGTGGGATGACAAGAACTGAGAAACCCTCTACTGTGGACTATCATACTTGGAAAAGCTCCTCTCTACCCAAAGTTCTGCTAAGTAGAGCCATAGACAGCAGCCCTATTCTCGCAATCAGAGGGGCAGAGAGAGAAGCAGACAAGAGGAAGGGGAACCTGGAGCCTCGCTCCACCTCTGCTGTCAGTTACTTTTGACTGTTCTGGCCTGTAGGCTCTTTACCTGAAAGATGAGGGGATTGTGCTAGTAGGTGTCCAACATCCTACCCAGTTTTTGTAAACCAGTATCCATTATCTTGTAACTATTCGTTTCATAAACAGTTAATACCTGCTAGTATTAACTGTTCTGAAGTACCATAAAGGAAAAGAAAAGAGAAACTGAAAAAGTAACTGATCTAACAGATTTTTTAAAGGTACTCACAAATAAGTGGTCTGTGGTGTAACTACAGGCCAGTGGAGGTCTTGATCTGGAAGGCAGAGGTTGCTTTTCCTTTTCTTCCCTGTGACTCCTTTTAACCGTAACATATTCTTTGTTATACCTGTACATAGCTTTTGTGGTTAAGCAGAACACTCCTTGAAAACTGGCTCCAAATCTCAGTGACCACATTTTTTTCTCAGAGAACAATGGAAGCACTTATTATTATATCCATTGCGTGAAGACCTAAGTACCCAAATATGCCCATACTGGACACTATGCCAACATCATTAACATTCGTGAGATGCCAAAGACATAGTGGCTTTGGAAAGAAAACTTGGGTGGCTGGTTTTAATCCTTCAAGAACTCAATAAATAATTATTCTTAGCAGGAGCATGTGACTCATTGGTAGGCAAATTGAAATAAACAGAAAACGTTTTATCATTTGAAGACTTGGAAATTTTCTGTTGGAACTCTATATTTGAGTTCCAGTCCCATTGCAAGATGGTGTCAAGATGCAGAAAATCATATTACACTAGAAAAGAGTGGAGCTGTCTAAAGGTAAATTCTTGTTTTTCTTTTTAACTATTAGAGAAGTGGATATTTTTAATGAATTATAAGAAAACTGCAATTTGTTTGCAAAGACCCATAAGAATCTTTATAATCAGGAGGTCAATGGATCAACTATTTTTGCTCTAACCTAAATTGTCCATTCTGGGTATTTCAAATGATTCAAACACAAAATTATGTATTTTTTTATATATATAATGGAGGCTGCCTTAGAATTAGATAGAGCAATGGGCCTAAGATTTGAGGAAAAGAAATATATTTTCTCAGATTTAGACTGCTCACCTAAAATATTAAAACTTATGAGGTTTAGAATGTATTTTTTACCTATTAAAACTCATTTATTCAAAAGCTCACTAATCGAAAGTGGGTAGTGAATTATCACAAGGTTCTCACGTGTGTAACCAACCATCTCCAAGGTCAATAAGAACATGACCGGCACTGTGGAAGGCCCCTTTAGTCCCCTGCAACGCCATCCTCTTTTCATTCCCCAAAGTTAACCACTATGCTCACTTCAAAGGGCAAAGATTAGTTTTGCTAGTCTTTACAAAATTTGTATAAGTGGAATGATATAATATGTATTCTTTTTTGCATGCCTTCCTTTATTTGACGTTATGTTTTGGAGATTCATTCAAGGTGTTACGCATAGCTGTAGCTCACTCAGTTGATCACTATGTACTTACTATCCCATTGCATGATCAGACTACTACTTATTCATTCATCTTGCTGTTCATGGATATTTGGGTTTGCTTACAACTGGGAGCTGTTATAAATGGTACTGGTATGAATATTCTGGTATATGTCTTTTAGTGCATACCTCTGCATGGATTTCTGTTGGATGTATAGCCAGGGTTGAAATTGCTGGGTCATAGGTTATACGAATGTTCGATTTTGAGAAAGAATGCCAAACAGTTTTACAGAGTGATTGTGAAGCCTTCTTTATTCTTGGCAGTCACTCTTTTTGTATTTCTGGCAAGAGAAAGTAGAGTGAGTAGGATTTTTAATGTCTTACAGGTTTCTTGGAACAACATATCTTTTTACAAATAGTACTTGAATGAGTATAGTTTAAAGTTATTAAGGGTGTAGAGATTAAATTTCTTTCTAAACTACAGACATTTTTTTTTTTCAGTGTAAAAGTGTTTGGGGCAAAATACATTTGGGATTTCCTTGTTGCCAAAATATCTGAAGAGTAATTCCAGCTGCTCAGCTCAAGTAAAGCACAGCTGGACTGCCAACCTCTAACCTCATATCATCCCGGGATTTTCAATAAAATAAACATTCAAAATATAGAGAGACGTTAAGATCCTCAATATGAAAGCAATGTCACTCCTATGAACCTAAGCACATAAGCAAACATTTTCAATACAGCCATACTTCCACCCAGAAGTTGGGCAAGTTTGAAGATTAAAAAAGAAAGACGTTTCTAAAAGTGGAGGTTTCCTTCTCCCTGATATGAAAGACAGGTAGGAACAAATTCTTGTAGTTGGAAATAGAGGGAAGACATTTTTGAAAGAATAATAAAATGCATCTTGGGCTGTCCCCTACCAACTTGATTAGTCAGTGTAGAGCTTTCTTCTTTCCCCTAAAGAGGCTAGAAATTCACTGCCCGGCAAGAGAATGGGCTCACCAGCGCCCCCTAGGTTTCCTAACTGATTTTGTGTCAAGATTTACAAAGTCCCAGTGTAAGAACTTAACTTTTTGTGTGCACAAGCATATAAAGTCTAAGTAAGCAGCCAGTTAAGAAAATTGTCCAGATTCCAGACATTAAAATTTGTTTTTAAGAGTTTACAATTAAAACGGACAAATAAATTGCAAATATATTCACACAATTATATATATATATATATTCACACAATGAAACATATATTGCAAATATATTGCATATATTCACAAATGAAACAATGAGGATGAAAGAACAACAAGAAACAACGTAGTCAAGTCTCATAGACATATTATGGAGTGAAAGAAGCCAGACACAAAAGTTCAAAAATAGCTAAAACTAATTTATAGTGACTGAAGTCAGAATGATGGGCTGGTGGTGGGGGACTAGCTAGAGGGGCAGGGTTCTGATGTGCTAGTCAGCTTCTATTTCTTGATCTGTTCATTTTGTGAAAGTTGAATAAGGTGTATACTTATGACTTGTGTTTTTTTCTGTTACATTTGTAATATTTCAGTTTTTTAAAAAATAAGATTGAGAGAAGAGATGGGCTGACTTGAACTGTGATTTATTTTTAACAGTCCAACAGCTTAGGGTAATGTTAAATAGTGATTCCTTGATCAGGAGCACAAAGCCTCCCACATCTTTAGTAGTAATAATTATCATTTTATGGAATAACAACTCTCTGTTAGGCTTGGTGTAAGGTCTTATACGTACATTATCTCCAGGCCTTAAGCATTCGAAATAGGTAACATCGTCTCTAGATAGCAGATAAAAAATAAAGTTCAAAGATGTTTAACTATTTCCCCAGGTCACCCAGCTAGTGATGCCTGAGCCAGATCTGAGTGTTACCTTCTGCCTCATCATCCAGCCTTTTAGGAAGTGCTCCGGGTTCACCACCACTGCAGGGCAGAGTGAATGTGGGCCTGGGGCAAAATTAGGTTGTACTCTGCAGTGGAGGCTTGCCCACCTGTGAGTTCATGTAGGGGCCACGTCAGACAGTGCCCATTATAAAAGGTAAATTCAATTCAGGATTACTCTTTAGTGATTAAACTCTGACGAACCCCATCTCTCTATCCAGGTGCCGTTATCAGTGCCTGGAGTGTCTGCTCCTCCTGTCTAAATCAAGCACACATATCTCCTCCACAAAGCCTTCCCAGACACTCAAGGCCAGAGGACTCTCATTCTTTTATTTTGAGGAGTCCCTTCCACATACATGCTTTCATTTAATCTTCACAATAAGTTACCAGTAAGTGCTATCCTCTTTCCTCAGATGAGAAAATCAAGACTTAGAGGAATTAAGTGCTTTGCTCAAGGTCAAAACATTAGAAAGAAGGCACTATTGGATTCAAGGTCAGTTTTGTCTCCTAACCCTCCCCTCCCTCTCTGACTTAAACCTTCCTCTCTATTATCCCATAGCTCCTTTTGTGAGAGTATCTGAATTTATCACACGTTCTGGTAATCACTGACTTCTTTGCATGCCTAACTGACTAGATGGTGAGAAGAACTCGAAGAGGTTTATTTTATTGTATATCCCCAGCCCTCAGCTAATATCATAAATAGTAAGCACTCAAAAATGTTACTGAAAGAATGAACAAATGCATACTGATCCTGCATCCCTCTTAGCTAAATGTTAAATAATGAATAGTGATTAAGGGCAGGGTAGCCGAGAGAGGTTAAAGTACAAGTATGGAACCACAGAGACAAGTTCAAATCCTGACTCCTCTGCTTGCTGATTGTGTACCTGTGGGTAGAACACACAATCTCTCTTGGTTTCATATTTGTTAAAAGGATATAAAACTTGTTCTCATTTCATAGGGTTGCTCTCTTAGTTCAGGCTACTATTTAAAAATACCATAGATTGGGTGGCTTAAAAAATAAACTTTTATTTATCACAGTCTGGAGATGGGAAGACTAAGATTAATGTGCCAGTATTTGGTGAGGCTTACAGATGGCCACCTTCTTGCTGTATCCTAATTTGGTGGAGAGAGAGGGAGCTCTGGTGTCTCTTCCTCTTATACAAGGGCACCAATCATATCACAGGGGCTCCACCTTCATGACCTCTTCTAAACCTTAGTATCTCCCAAAAGCCACTTCTCCAAATAACATCATATTGGGGGTTAGGGCTTCATCAAATGGATTTTGAGAGGATACAAAGTTTCAGTCTATAATAGCTCTTAGGAGATTTAAATGAATCGAAATAGGCTAAGCACTTCAACCAATATCTGATATACAGTAAGAGTAGACATGCCTAGTACAGGGTGAAATTAGCTAAGTTACCTAGACAGCTTGCAAACAAAACCACTGTGGAAAGACAAAGGATTTAAGAATTGTCACTCATTCTTCGATGTACACTATATGCCAGGTGCTCTGATCTACATGTACAATCGCCACCTCCATATTGTGTGCTAGGGATATTATTATCTCTGTTTTATGTATGAGAAAGCAGAAGCATTCTTAGGGAAATAAGAACAGTCACCCAAAGTCAACCAGGCAATAGGTTATGCAGCTGGAATGTGAACCCAGAGAATAGCCTCTGCTAGCCATTCGCTTAAGCAATGGTCTACGGTGAGTCTAACTAGGGTAACTGGGGATGGCTTCAAGGGAAAGGTAAGACGTGAGATGAATCTTGAAAAATGAGTCAAATTTTAAGGAGTGAAAATGTCTGGAACCTTCATTTTGTCACTTGATATTCAGTGCTATGTTTGGCTGTATCAGGGTTTTCCTACCTCAACACTTTAACATTCGTTGTGGTGGCTGTCCTGTGCAGTATAGAATATTTACCAGCATCATTGACCTCTACCCTCTAGATGCCAAGGCACACCCCTTTCTCCCAATTATAGTAACAACAACTTCCTTTGGGGTGCGAAGTAACCCCATGGTAGAGAACCACTTGTTTGTGTGTGGTCTCTATAAGGCGCTTGTCAGCAGCATGAAGCCAGAAATATTATGCGTTTGCATTTTCCAAACTAATAAGCCAATTCTGGAAACACAGCAATTGCTCCATAAAATACTTGCTCCCTAGACACCTTACACCTTTTAAAGTAACTCCTATTTGTTCTTCAAACGTCACCTCTTCAGGGATGCTTTCCCCAAATCTAGACTTGTCAGGGTCTCTATTTTCACTTTCAGTGAAGTGCTACTGTCTGTCTTCTCTAATTAGTTCCTCAAGCAACTTTGCTCTAAGTCCTATATTTTGATTAAGAAAACTAAAGCTCAGAGAGCTGATATGGTATGTTCACAATCACATGGCAGAGAAGTGACAGAATAAAACCCCAGTCACATGATAGTGAGCCAGTCCTCTGGAAGGACAAAACAATGGACACTGAGCAGAGCATGAAGTGGGCTGTCATTTGGGGCAAAGTGCCTGTCACAGAAGAAAATGGGACTTTTTGGAGGAAAGTTGGTCAGAAACTGGGGGCCAATATAGTGGGAGTAGAAGACAGCATGGGGTAAGTAACCCCCAAAACACTCCATACTAGCCTATAGCATGAGACTAACTCAGAATTACACCTATGAATAAGGCAGCTGGTGAATCTGAGGGTGCTATAATCTTCTAGCGTTGGCCCAGATTTGAGCGTCCTGAGCTGTGGGTAGAGAAAGGAAGGGTCTGAGTGAGACAGAGTTTATCCATGTGTGGGCCCAGGTGAGTTGGTTTCCTACTATCCTGCATTCACTGTCCTTTCTCAGGGAGATGTCAGTCATTTATTTAGTTACGATGTTAGTAACTGGCACCTAATGTTGTGCTGGGTCCTATGACAGGCACAGAAGATGCAAAGGTGAGCACAACAGAAGTGGTCCCTACCTCTCAAGTGTAACTCATTATCACACAAATAAATGTTTAATTACAAATTATGACAGGTGCTGGGAGGCAAGGTACTACTGCATGCCAGGAGAGAATCAAACAGAAGGGTATCACCTAGTCTGAGGGCTGGGGAAGGTTTCCCTAAGAAAGTGATAATTGAGCTGAGATCTGAGGAGTGAATAGGAAGTAATTATGTTCCTGTGTGTTGAGGCAGTGGATAGCTCAAGGGCAAAGAAACAGCAGGGCAAAGACTCTGAAGCAGAGCCATGGAGGCATAAAAGCAAAGCATGCCAGGCCACAGAACACACAGCTGCACTCCCAAAAGAAGAGCAAGGTGATTAGAAACAAATAAAATAAAGTTACCACACCATCCAATGTTCTAGATGGTCAGAGTTTCCCCTCCCAAGAGGGCAAAAATAAATGTACTACCTCAAAAAGAGAGGTAGGCTGGCTTTGCAGGCAGGGCCTCCCTCTCATGGTAGTATCTTGTTGGGGTTGTCATCCAGAGTTTGACTTGGAATTCCAACAATTTAGTTTTTCCAGGTTATCCAATCAATCGGATTCAGGAGATTGGGTCACATTGGCCAAAGTTGTGGTAAACAAATGTATAAATCAAAATGCCTCTGTATAAATTTGCCATAAGAAATGCAACAACCTAGCAAACAGAAATGCTCATGTATGTTGGTCCCTTCCCGCAGTCCACAAAGGAAGGCAAAAGCCAATCAGAAGGGCGAGCAGGGATTGGAACAAGCCAGATGTGACCATTCGATGCACCATTTTCCACTAAAAGTAAGCATATTTTCTGATTCCCAAATCAGAACACGGGGCTTAACAGGGAACTGTATGTAACAATGTAATTGAATAATAATATAATTGTTATACCAATATTATGATATAATCATATAATTATGATAAAATTTAATAATATTTGTAATATATTGAATAAGCCACCATTATTAGAAAGAACAAAATAACATGAAATACAACACTCAGCAAATATATGTTTTAATTCAATATTTGTTATCATTTTTATAAAACATTTATCCATCCAAGTTGATAGTTTTATTTTCTAGGAACATCTTTTTTTCTACTAATACTCAGTTTTCTCAGTAATTATTTGTTCTGTTAAATAAAAGAAAAAGCATTTTTTAAAAAGTCTTTGAGTAGTTTAATTTAAGAGATATTGCACTTCGATGTTTATTGCAGCATTATTTACAGTGGCCAAGACTTGGAAATAACCGAAGCACCCTTCGATAGATAACTGGATAAAGAAGTTGTGGTACATATATACAATGAGTATTACTCAGCCATAAGAAAAGAGGAAATACTGTCATTTGTGACAACACAGATGGATCTCAAGATAAGCACGATAAGCAAACTACAGCAATCAAAAAACGTTTGAGTGAAATATGATTTCACTCATATAAAAGCAACAAAAGAGTAAGACAAACAAAAACTCATAGGCAGACAACAGTTTAATGGTTACCAGAGGGAGAGGGGGGGAAGGTAAATAAGGGTAATGGGGGTCAAATATATGGTGATGGAAGGAGATTTGACTTTAGGTGGTAAACACACAATGCAATATACAGGTGATGTATTATTGAATTGTACACTTGAAACCTATAGAATTTTATTAACCAATGTCACCCCAATAGGTTTAATTTTGCAAAATGTTATAAATAAAGAAAAGAAAAAAGACATTTACAGTTTCATTCATTATTGAAGACATTTTCAATTACTCAATATTATTCATCAGACTGAGAAACAATAACAATTCAGTGGCAATGAACAACTCTAGCACTAGATGTGGTTTCTAAAGACCATTTCTCACTAATAGAAACATGGCTCTTTAGGGGAACAACTAACTGATTCAAGATCTGGGGCAGGTATTGTTTGAGATAAGGCTAGAAGATGTTGTTACTCCTGAAATCAAAGGCACTATCAAAGACTCCTGGGGCAATGGCAAAAGGATACAGAAATTATTTTGAAGGTGCTCCCTATGGCCATGGTAGAGTCAATGTGAACACCAAAAAAAAAAAAAAAAAAAAGAAATAATCATAGTCGGTTGAAAAACATCAAATATATAAAAATCCAATAGGCTCATATAATGATAATTAAAAACAAAATTATGATGATATTTGGAGGTTGTTAGCCACCAACTCCCAATAGCTGTTAAAAGGAAAAGGCTTTATTCTGTCTTTTATGTACAAACTATATTTCAATGTAACCAAGAAATTTATATGGAAAATTCTTTCTTTATAGAAGGATCACAGCTAATAAAAGCACAAGGAATGACAGAACTAGAAAGTCATCACTTTTATACCTTTATTGAATTAATTCATCTAAGCCATGGACACCAATGACACAAATTCAGTCTATAGCACATATCAACCAGACATTATGTGTGAACCTTGGTTGAATCCTGATTGTAAAAAATTAATTAGCAATAGACATTTATGTGACAATCAGGGAAATCTTGATAACACTCATTGGATACTAGATGATGCTTTATTACTGTTAATAATTGTAAACTTGACATAGATGTTGTGGTTATGTTTTCTAAAAGATTCCTGATCTCTTAGAAGTAAATACAGAAGTATTTACATTTGAAATCATGTAAAGTCTGGGACTTGCTTTAAAATAATATATAGAGGTGTGGGTGGAGCTGGGAAAGGCAGTATAGATGAGACAAGATTATCCATATACCAATAACTATTGAAGCTGGTGATGTGCACTTGTGGCTTTGGTAAACTGCCGTCTCTACATCTATGCATGTTTAAAATTTTTTATGATAATAAAAAATATTTTTAATGCAAAAGAGAGCGAGAAGGAGAGAGATCCAAGAAATAAGTTGACCACACGCAATGTGTAGACCTTGTTAAATCCTGATTCAAACACACCAAGACATTTTCAGATAATGGAAGTAAATTGACTATGAAATTGTTAATCTTGTTTGATGAGATTGTGAGTTGTTTTTTTTTTTTTTCTTTTTGAGGTCTTTATCGTTAGAGATACATATTGAAGCATTTACAAGCTGTATTAGTCAGGATTCTTCAGAGATAGAGATTGAGATAGGCAGAGGCAGAGGCAGAGGTAGAGGTAGAGAGAGACAGAGAGATAGGAATTGAGATTGATTAATTTTAAGGAATTGGCTCACACAATTGTGGAGGCTGATAAGTCCAAAATCTGCAGGGTAGGCTGTCAGGGTGGAGACCCAGAGAAGAGCAGCAGTTTGGTCCTAAGATCTTATGCTGGCAGAATTTCTTCTCGCTCAGTCTTTGTTCTATTAAAGCCTTCACTTGATTGGATGAGGTTCACCCATATTATGGAGGACAATCTGCTTTACCTAAAGTTCGCAGATTTAAATTGTTATTTTCATCCAAAAAGAAAAAAACCTTCAAAGAACATCCAGAATAATATTTGGTCAAATATCTGAGCACAGTGGCTGTTATGAACACAACTGTGTCCCCTCCCCCCAAAAAATCATATATTAAAATTCTAATCCCCAATGTGACTATATTTAGAGATAGGGCCTTTAGAGGGTAATTAAGGTTAAATGAGGTCATAAGGATAGTGCCCTGATTCAGAAGGGTTGGTGGCCTACATGAGCATACAGCAAGATGATAGCCACCTATAAGCCAAGGTAGAGGCTGTGGAATAAAATTTACCTTGCTGGCACCTTGATCTTGAACGTTCTCAGTCTCCAGAACTGAAAGAAATAAATTTCTGTTGTTTAAGCCAGTCTGTGGCATTTTGTTATAGCAGCCCAGGCAGACTAATACAATGGCCCAGCCAAAATTACACTAAAGATTAACCTTCACACAAGCATTTATATTATCTGAAATTCACTTTAAAATACTAAAAAACAAAAACAAAGCAAAACAAAACAAAAAAAATATCCAGGGAAGGTAAATGAAACATGATTGGCAAAATGTTGATAGTTGTTAAGACTAGGTGATGAATAAGTGGTGTTTCATCACATTATTTCCAGAAATTTCCTATTATAACCCATTTAAAAAAAATATTCAGGAGACTATCATGTTCCAACCAATAATGACAGGAAGAATTCACACACCCACTTGATACTCGGAATACCAATGTTTTAATAATGAAATTCTTTACATACTCTTGTCCAGCTCTGATCTGTAGCTTCCTTTTTTCTGTTCAGCCAGGAAGTTCTCATTAAGGTATGACTCAAGGACATAGAGTTCATTAAAATGATAATCATATCGCACAGTGGGAAGAACACTGTCAAAAAAAATTCCCTGTCTCCCACAGAGCATGTCATTTAGGGTTTTCTGCAACTGAAACTGCAAAAGCTAACTGATAGGATGTTTGAGGTTTGCCTTCAGAAGATAATGTACCAATTAGCACATAAATCCCTGCAACAAGATTCAAAAGGCATTCAGTATTGTTGTTATACTTCTACAGTTTTCATACTTTGCCCAGTAAAAGGCTATTTTCTCTTAAGTTGTGTACAAATGCAAATATTTGTATATACCTTTGCAACACTACATTTCCGTTTTAGTGAAGTAAATGCTAAAAGGTGTCATCAGTTTAAAAACAACAACAACCAAAGAACCAAACAATCCAGAACCAAAGTTGTTATTTAGGATCTTTGATTTTTTTCTTAAGATAACAGGAGGCTTTTCACCTAATAATAAATGCACATTTGAGGGGTGAAGCGTTTTTTATTATTTTAAGAACAAGCATTTTCAGAAACCTCATACTCTATAATGAAATCTGAATAAATAATAGATAGATAGATAGATAGATAGATAGATAGATAAGAATTTTTCAGCACAGGCAGAACTGGGTCAGAGAACAGGTTGAAGTGAACAAAACAGAAGAGTCTCCCATCTGCTCTGTTCCCCCCAAAATTCAGTGATGCAGCCCAAGCAGGCTTGAAAAATGAGACTCAGTATAACTGCTTCTGAGTAAAAATGGACATTGGCTTTTTAGAGAATTGTTGGGCAGGATATCTTGACCAGTATAATAAAAGCCTTGCTGTCCAAGTGCCCTGATTTGACATTTCAGTCTATGATTCCAGCCCTCTGATTGTCCTTTTCTGTTCTGAGGCGTGGACTGGGCAAAGCGAGAGCCAAGTTTCCCCTGAGATGCTATGTCCCACGTCAACCTGTCTGGGTTGCTGGAAAGAGCTGCCACACTCTGAGTCTTCCAGGCCTGACAGCGTTGACTAACTGGAGCTGCATGACAGGGGAGGTAGACAGGACACGCAGTGCCTGCAGGTGTCTCTGCCAAGTGAATAAAACAAAAACAAACCATTCTGGAAAGGGAGTGTGGGTCAGTCTCAACATTTAAAAATACCCAAGGAGGAACATAGAAACAGCTTGTTCCCCCACCCCCACCAAGGCAATCGAGTGAAAGTCACAGAAGAGTATGTTTGCCAAAAAAAGAAGAGACAACAGGAGAGGGGCAGAGAGCCTGGAGACAGAGAAATATGTATTTGGGTCACCCAAACGCTGGCATGATAGCCCTTAGGAGACAGATGCTGGCAGAGCCTCATAAACAGCCTTTGGTTCATTGCCAGGGGTAGCATTTGTGTCAGGCCAAGAAGACCTGACTGCAGCTCTGGGAGTCTCATGGGCCTCAAGCCATGCTATAAGAAGTTAGCAAGTTCACTAAGGAGCCCTGTGGGCTCTGCCAATGCTGAGCAGGCAGGATTTTCCAGAAATCACCTGAGCAAGGAGAACTGGGCATATTACACGTGGATGGTCAGAGTTGCAGGGCTAAGCTGAGATGAAGTAGCAACAACCATCATTCTGCACCTTTTTTGCCAGAAATGCCCATGGCTAAAGGTGATGGAAGGTAGATCCATCCACCAGGTAGTGTCCAAAATATTGGCTGGTGGAGAAAGCCCACCGAAGAGGAAATGCAAACACTAATGTCTTGGGACAGCCTTAGGCTCCCACAAGGGCTCAGGGTTCAACTGCCTTATATTGGTACGGTGCTTCAGAGTTTACAAAGACCTTTCCCACAAACCATCACATTTTGGTCCGGCAACCACAGAGTGAGGCAAGTACTACTAATCCCATGCTATGAATGTAGAAACTTTGACTTGAAAAATTTACGTGATAGTTCCATTGTCACCCAGGTACTCAATGACAGAACTGGAATTCAAATGTTGCCATTTAATTCCAAGTAGAATCCTTTCTCTGATAAAGTAATAATAATAACTATCATTTATTGAGACTTACTATGTGCCATGCCTTATCCTGTGTGCCTTCTACACTTAAATTTAGTTAACTGTCATGAAAACACTATAAAATAAAGTCATACTATTATTATACCCATTTTAGGCATGAGGAAAACTGAGCACAGGGAAGTTAATCAATGGCCCAAAGTCACACAGTTATAGCACACTAATAGTTGCCTAAAATTTCACTATTCCTCCTTCACTACAAACCACGAAGTCAGGATAGGAAACAAAACAGTTAACAGATAAGGACCTCCCCCAAAAAGTTTGAGAAATACAGCACCAACAGTTAGTTACTCTATTAAGGAGTGCCCATAGAAGTTCAGCTACAAACAGTAAGCTGTAGGTATTTGTTATTAAATCTGGGTAGACAGGCAACACCAACTAATTTTAAGCCTAAATGAAAAGAAGGTTTAGTGACATTATCAGCCAGGACCCTGGCAGGAAACAGATGGCACACTTCAAAGTGTCTAACTGAGAAGTTAATGAAAGGACTATTTTTACAGACAGGTAGGCAAATTTAAAGGCAGCAACAAGGGGTGCTGAGGTGTCCCGAACCACCAAACGCTGGATGTTCTTACCACTCCCAGGACGATAGGGGCAAAGGAAGGGAACATGTCACCCGAATGCAGTGACAGCTGGCGCCGGGAGAGGGACTGCGTGCTGGGAGCTGGGTCCCGCCCTCTCACCCTTCTACCTCCTACAGGTGCCCTCCATTGGCAGAAAGCAGCAAGAAGTCCGCAGGCAAAGTGGCCTTGGTGAGGCTGTCCAGACAGCTCTTGGGCCACCATCAAAGCAAAGAAGGAGGGAGAGTGAAGGGGTGGGGCGAGCAAGTGGAGAACTCCCAGCATGTGACCAATACTTCTCGTTCTGACCCTGTCCACATAATGGCTTCAGCTAAAGCCAGACAGTGTTTGAACACTGATTGCTTCCCTAACAGAATTAATGTGCCCTGGCTCATGCTTTCTCCCAAAGTGCAACTGTGTTAAGTAGACCACATATTAAAAGGAGCATCACAATCTCCTCTGTTTCTTTCCCAGGGGCTGCGCAGAGCCCTCCAGCCTAGTGACATAGAAAGGAGAGTTCTTTCCCACCTTTATCAAGGATGAGTGGAAGCAAAATCCCAGAGCCGTCTTTCTTCTCTGCACCTATCTTTTAACCTCAGGGTCTCTCACTTTTTTTAAAAAAATTAATTCAAGAGGAAGGCAGCAACAAAGAGCAAATCAATTCCCAGGCTGGTTGTGCTTACGTGGTCTCGGAGCAGAGAGCACTGTAGTTGTGTCTGCAGGCAAAGATGGCAGGGAGTGGCACATGTGCCTGCCAAGCGTTTCTGCTGAGGATAGAGGGAAGGAAAGGGTGGGAGTCGTAGGCAGAGCTCAATCTGTTACCATGGAAAGAGGAGAGGAAGGGCTTTCTCCTTATAGTCAGAACGAAAGACATGAAATGAGCTTCAAAACAAAAGGCAGCCTCCAAGGCCTGAAAACAAAATATCCACAATAGAAGGACTTCTTGGGACCAGACCATAAAGTCCCAACCCCCAGCAGCCTGGAGTGGCCCTCTCAGGACTCAAGGGTCATTTAGAAGACCCAGAATTTAATTAAAAAAAAAAAAAACCCTCAAGTGACAACTGCTCTGCGAATTTTGGGTGGGCAAGTGAGGTAGGCAGACCAGAAGAAAAATTTTTTTTCTTTTTTTTTGGAGTTTTCATATTATATCTTTTTTTCTTTTCTTTTTTTGGGGGGGGGGGAATAAGTGAATTTTATTTAAATTGTGCGAAGGGGTGCTTTCCTCCCCTATCAGACCTGTCGCTCAGCTTCTTCTCCCAAGGGACCTGGAAGATCAGAATCCTGATATTGTTTGACAAGATCTGCTCTCAAGTGGAGAACAATTATACAAAATGGCAGGTTAGGATGAGGCCCATACTGAAAGATGAAGCAAGTCATAAATATACTGAGGTATGGGAAAACGTAGGAAAAAGAATTGTAAGTGGCCAAACCTGTGTTTCTTAGTCTAAATCTTTGGGGTCCCACATGTTTTCTCTTACTCACTGTTCTCATAAAGGGTCCATGAAAGTGTCAAAAAAAAAATCCACATTAAAATGGAGCCAGAGAAACTGCCTTCTATGACTTATGCCTCAAACTTTTGGAATGTTAAAATAGGACAAAATGACCTTTGGACTGGGACAAAAGCAATCTTGTGCCCCAAAAAAACTGTTTGCAAAGATATTAAGAAAGTAGTTATTTTGAGTACTGAACTGATGAGTACTGGACAGAAAAGTTTTTCAAAAGTTGTTTAGAATTAGCATCACTATGTTATGTTATCTGAACCAATAGAAAAATCCTTTCTTTTAGTGATGTATTTTCCCCTTCCCTTTCTGAATAAATACCCATTTTCTTTGTCTCCTAACCAGAACACTATTTGGGCTTCTGCCTGAATCAGTGCATCCTAAATAGATATTCTTATTGATCTCAAATAAATGCTTGTTGCCTCTTATTTTGAAAGGCCTTTTATTTTAGGTTAACAGTGGCAACTAGGGACACATAAATACAGAGGCCAAAAAGGTCACTCTAAAAATGCCCAGTGGTGTCATAGTCTGGGCTGCTCCACCGCCAGTATTGCTCTATTAATGGCACGCTTATCAACCTGGTCACTCAGACCCTAAACTAGGAAGTCATCTTACTCTTTCTTCTCTTTTCCCCAATATCCAACAGTCATCAAGTCTGGCTGAAAATAAAACATATTTATTGCACACCTATGACATACCTAGCACAATCGAGGTAGTAAGGCATTATAGGCATAAGGACCTCATAATCGAGGAGCATACAATCTTAATAGGTGAGGCAATAATCAGTATATAAGCAAATAAATCATTTTGGATTGTGCATTAAGCTGCTTTTATCTGTTAGGCAAAAGAAACTGGCTTAATCACAGTTGTGGTTTATGATCAGTGGTTCAAAAATGTCATCAAGGACCCAGGTTCTTTCCATTTCTTTCCTCCACCATTTTTCACTTTGTCCTAAGGTGGGGAAGCAAGGTGGCTGCAATAGCTCCAGGCAATATATTCAACATTACCAAGGCCAGAGGAAGAAGAGATGCCTTCTCTCCCTGTGCCTCTCTAAGGAGAGAGGGACTCCACTAGAATCTTTACAGATTTCTCTTCATGTCTCATTAGCTAGAATTGGGTCAGTTGCCCATTCCAGAACCAGAAACTAGCAGAGCACTGGGATTACCTTTAGATCAAAAGCATGAAGTCTCTGCTCCCAAAGGGATGAGTGGGAGGGTGATATCTGAACAAGATTAGGGTTCTTTTAAGAAGAAGGAAGATGGGAACAAATTCTGTTGGCTGGTAGCCAAAAATGTTGACAACAATATTAAACAGGCATTAAAAATAAGATGGAGTAATAAGACAGAAAGGTCAGGAAAGGCTGCCTTGGATCTTATCCCCATTGCCATCACATGGGGTTATGGCAGTAGCCTCCTAACAGGTGTCCCAGCTTCTAGCCGTCCTCCACCACTCTACAAACCCATTCTTCACATTGCCCCATGGGATCTGCTGAAAATGCAAATCTACTCATGTCAGTTTCTTGCTTAAAATGCTTCCTGCAACTCCTTATTTCATATGGATACAAATAATAACTTATTAATATAATGTAATTGGGTACTTACCATATGAAAGGCACTTTTATAAGCATTTTCTATTGTGTTTTTTAACTTACCTCTCATGATAGCCCTGTGATGGTACTTCTATTAAAGCCCCTTTGTGTAGATGAGGTGATCAGACACCAGGATGTTAAATACCTTGTCCCTGTATTAGTTTTCTAATACTACTATAACACATTACCACAAAGTTAGTGGCTTAAAACAACACAAATTTATTATCTTATAGTTCTGAAGGTCTAAGTTCAAAATCAGTACAAAATCAAGATGTCTGCTGAGCTGTGTTCCTTCTGGAGGCTCTGCATTTTCTTACCTTTTCCACCTTCTAGAGGCTGCTATAGTCATTGTCACGTGGCCAAGTCACTCAGCCTATGTTTCCATCATCACATTTCTTCTCTCCTTTCTGATTCCCTGCTTCCTCTTACAAAGACCACTGTGATTACATTAGGCCCACTCAGACAATTCAGGATAATCTCCTCATCTCAGGATCTTTAACTTAATCACATTGCAAAGTCCTCTTGGGCAGGAATGGTCATGAGATACAGAGGTTAGGACAGGGACATCCTTAGGGAACCACTATTCTGTCTACCATTCCCAAGGTCATATGGCAGAAAGTAGTAGAACCAAGGTTTGAACTCAGACTCTGCAACTCCAGAAGTCATGCACTACCTTCCGACTGGTTGTTTTGTCTTTCACCAGGATGGCCTCTCCTGCATACCCCAGACCCTCACATGGCTAATGACCACTTAACTTAGGACCCAGCTCACAGTGATCTCTTTTGCAAAGTTGTCCGTAACAGCATTCTTCTTGTACTCCTCTACCCTGGATCCCTCAGCGGGCTGGATGTCCCTTCTCTGTGCTCCCACATACCATGACTCACTACTAAAATATCATTCATAACTCTCAGTGTGAACTGGCTTTCCACAGAGTATGTGGAGCTCAGGAAAGTTGGTTGATTTGTTGGTTGGTTGAACAAATGAATCAGCTGAAGGTAAAACATGTGAAAGGGAGAAATAATTATAAGATCTAATAGATATCAGAGAAGGAGCCTTTTTAGTAATAGTCTTTTAAAATCTGCTTTGGGATTGGAGTACATTTTGGGATTTGGAATACCTTATACTTTCAAAAACCAAAAGGGATCCGTGTGGGGATCAGAGAAAAAGGCAGGTCACCTCAAGCTGATCTAGTTTTCCAGCTCAATCACAGGGTGGATAGAAAATAAGGAAATGAGTTTCAGGGCAAGAGCTGGTTCTAAACTAAAGAGTGAGCATGTGGTTAGAGTCTATCTCTTGAGGACAGGGGTATGATGGATGAGGCACAGAAGGAATGACAAACTCTTAACCACTCCCTTACTGCTGAATATCCAGCTCCTTAGAGCTTAAAGTTTGAAGCCTACAAAGCACAAACACACACACACACACACACACACACACACACACACACACGTACACACGCACAGGGGCAAAAAGAAATTAAATGTGTAGTGACAGATTATTAAGTGCTAAAAACAGGTTTTGAACTCATATTATCTGGGTTCAGCTCTGTGTGCTTACCACTGCATCATGCTGCTGGTCAAATACCAACTGTGTTTTATTTTTAAAAGAAAGCAATATCTGGGAACTAGCCTGGCCTAGTAGGCGTACAGGTCACAAACTGAGATAAAGTCTAGGAAGAGGGTTGAGGACTAATTTCGAGACCAACTATCTTAAAACCAGAAGTCAGGGGGGCGAGCACAGCACCATGCCTATGTGCCAGTGTCAGGCCAAGTCTTTGTCTTCTAGATGACTTTTCTTCACACAGTCTGAAATGGTCATTCACTTGGTATTATGATTTTTACCAAATAGAAAGAAATTTTAGACATAAAAGAAGTTTTACACTATAATTCTAGCTAATTAAGTCCTATAAACAAGAAGCGGTAAGACTTATCACCAAAAAGTGCATATTTATTTCAATTATATAATTTATCAATGAGTTGAATCAGTCAGAGGTTCCTAGAACGCCCTGCCTAATATTCTGAATTATGTTGTTGTTGTTGTTGTTTTCAAATAAAGTAAGTACAAAACCTTTTTGTTTTCCTGTTTCTAGGAAAGCTAAAATACCAACATAGTTTGGTATAAGCCAGGGCTCCCCTAAGCAAACCTATGTATACTTTTGTTGCATAATAGAAGGACTAGAGATTTAATTCTTATTTCCCCAAAAGAGGTATTAATGTGTATCAACTGGCATGTGTGAATGTGTCGTATATGTGCACATACTTCAACTCTGCTTACCCAGCCATAGGTACATCTCTAAGATGAGCCAAAAACCTTAGCGTAGCAGAGTATTGACAATTTTCCAAGATTAGATATTTTATTCTACCAATATGAAGCTCTGCATCCATGAAAATTGTGCTATGGCTTACTTAAACACAACAACACCACCTTAGAACATTAAGGATTCAGCCCACCACTTTACAGCTTTACAGATGAGGAAGTTAGGGAGAGGGAGAGAGAGATGACTTACTGGAGGTCCTGGGGGTTGGCTAGCTTTAAAATACTCAAAGAAGAGGAAGCCAAAAATGGTAGCATTTAAGAGCAAGCAGAGAAGAAAATTGCAAAACGCCCCAGGAAGTGTTCCTAAACACAGAATGAAAACCAAGTGGGTCCAAGGTCTTGGAAACAGAGTAAGAAAATGGTCAACATGGCAGCCAATTGTGTCACCTGTTGCACAGAGGGCCAGAGAGAGAAGGACTGAGAAAATCTGACAGAGTCAGATTTTAAGGCTCCATGAGTGGGCGGAAGGTGAGTAAGTGGAGACACAATGGGGAGCTTCCTGTGAGAAGTTGGGCTATAAAGGAGAGACAGTGCTCTGGCCAAAGGGCTCTCAGGTGGAGGGAGACATTTCTTCATGCTCCTGACCTCTGGAGAAAGGCACTAGAGAGGGAAAACTAGAGAGTATGGGAGAGACGAAACAACAGAGCCACCACAAGAAGGCAGGAAGAGTTTCATCCTCCCTAGGAATCCACCCAGGGCGTACCAGAAATGTTCTGCTTCCAATGACATTAGGAGAATGCACTAAAATCTTGGTTAATTGAAATGCTTAGAGAGGACTGACTTAGATGTAGTTACTGCTCCCCTACTTTGTAATTTGAAAGACTCTAGGGAGGTCTTGGATCTCCCTAAATTACTACTCCTGGCCCAGCTGTCTGAGTGTTGGCAATTTTCATTTTTCTGTGTCAGGAAAACACTACAGGTATGAAGGGAGTTTTGTTCTAAACCAAATCTTTCAAAATTGTACTTTCTGGTCCTAATAAATGACCACAGAGAAGTCTCCAATGGTTCTTAAGTTGGCATTTTGACCACTAATCTATTTGGAGGTAATTTATTTTCTCTAGAAACCAGCGGAAGACATTGACCCAACCATTTTTCAATGATCGCTATTGTTGTTTTACATGAAGAGAGCTAACAGGCCCCACCTGTTACCCCCAAACTGTAATAACTGTATGTTCTTTATTGGTCCAGAAGGGAATACAATCCAGTGTGCTTGGGGTCGGAGGTGCCAAACGAATGCAGCACAGTGTTTGTCTCCTCAGGAGAAACAGAGAGAGGTCTGAGAAGAAGCCCAGCCTGCAAGGTACATGCTGGCTGTGAAGTCAGTGATTCAGCACTTTGTGCCTCAGATTCAGCGCTTTTTGCTCATCCAGTGGCAATAAATACATTTATCAGACACATACTACATGCCATGCATTTTCCCAAATTTTACACGCTTCTCAGTAATCTATGAGATGCATAGTTTGCCTCTGTTTAACTGACCAGGAAGCCAAGGTTCAAAGAGCGGAAGGAATTTCTCCAGAGTCTTACCCAAGGAAGTTCCAGAACCGAGATTCTGAGCCAGACCTGCCTGATGTGAAATTACTTCACTCATCTATTCCATGGCCTCTACAAGATGGAGATTTAACAAGTCTGGTCTAGCTGTTCGTTTCAAGATTAAATGAGATAGTGACTGAAAGTCCTCTGAAAACTCAAAAGAAGAAGAGCGAAGCCTCGTTACTGGGCTTCTTTCACACCCACCCAGGTACAGGTCATGCACCTTGGGGGAGCGGCCTATGTGCTCAGGGAATCCTGGTGGCGTGGGTGTTTTCAGGCTACCAACCAAGTGTGCTGCCCCAGCCAATGCCCGTGGGAAGGTTTTGGAGTGAAGGAAGCATCCTGCTGACTCTCTGGGTTAGCACATCTGCATTTCTTCTCACCTGGGGAGGAAGATCATGGGTGGCCCAGCCAGCTAGCTCTGAGGGCCATGGTTAGGTGACAGAGATGTCTGTGAAAAGATCCCTCAGCCGTGTACTCAGGAATTTGGCCCAGAGGGGAAAGGCATGTGTAGGTGTCCAAACCTGGTTCTCTGTAAAAGTTGTAGACTCAAATCCCTGAACTTTCTTGGCCCAGATCTTAATTTAGCTGACTCATTATTCAGGTTTCTCAGCTCAAACGCTCTGCACAAAGAAGCCCCTTCCCATTACTGTTTTATTTTCTTCATCTCTATTCTTAAAAATTATATTTTTTAATTTTTTTGTTTTGTATTATCCATTTTTCACACTCATTCCCCTCAATGCCCAAATGAGAACAGAGGTTTCTTATATTTCCCATAGCTACAATAATCTTTAATACATAGACACTAAAGATATATTTGCAAAATGGATGAATGAATGGATGGGTGGAGGTATGGATAAGATTTTTAAATCCCCGTTCCCCCCATCACACACGCACAATTTGGGTTGCTTCTCTGTCCCCAGACCCAGGGAATATTCTCTTTCACTGATGGCATGGCTAATCTAGGACTTAGAAACTAAGCTACCCTGAGAATATGGTAAGAGAGGGAGTTCTGCCCTAAAGCTTTATGAATAACATTTGATTGTGAAAGTTACCGCAATGTGCCAAGTGGATACGGCAAAGGCGCAGGGACCCGGAGGCCTGGAAGAGCAGTGAGACACGCTCTTCCAGGACTGGCATGGTAGGGCTGGGCAGAAGAAGAGACTGATAGGGAGGTGAGCATCAGTCAGGAAAAGACCATGAATGCCCATGTAAGGAGTTTGAACAGTACCGCATGAGAAATGGGGAGCCCTTGAAGGTCAGGACAACGCAAGTACCCTCTGCCCTTCTGGCTGCCGATAGTGGATGTAAAGCAAAGTGCAGGAATAATGAGAAGTGTGATGAAGCACGATTGTTAGCTGTGAATTTGGTCTCCACTGCTCAGTCTCTGCTTTCCTATGAGAAGTCAGGCTTGTCATACCCATTCTGGGTATAGTGTTATAAGAACAGGGACATTGATAAACTATTTGGCTGCTTGAGAAAAATAAAACATTCCTCAAATATCAAACACAGAGCAGTAGGTTGTGAAAATATAGCATGTATGTGATAGATACCAACTTCATACACTGATTAAAAATAATCATTTTTAACTAAGAATTGATCTACCATATGATCCAGCAATCCCTCTACTGGAAGACATTTGCACACCGATGTTCATATCAACATTATTCATGATGGCCAGGACATCGAAGCAACCAAAGTGTCCTACAATAGATGATTGGCTAAAGAAGCTGTGGTACATATATACAATGGAATATTACTCAGCCATAAGAAGAGATGAAATACTGCCATTTGGGACAACATGGATGGACCTCGAGATAATCATGCTAAGCGAAATAAGGCAGACTGAAAAAGTTGAAAATCACATGATATCAGTTATATGTGGGATACAAACCTAAAAGCAACAAATGAACAGGACAAATAGAACTCAGGGGCATGGACAATGACTAGTGGTTACCAGAGGGTAGGAGGTGAGGGAGGAGAGGAGAGATAGACAGAGTAAAAAGAGTGAAATATAGGGGAGTTGGGGGAGGGTGAAATGGGTAAAGGGGATCAATATATGGTAGCTGAGGGAAGCTGGACTTTGGGTGGGAAATACACAATAGACTATACAGATGTCAAATTATCATGTACACCTGAAAATTATATAATATATTAACTAATGTTACCCCAATAAACTTAATAATAAATAAATAAATAAATAAATAAATGATCATTTTTTGAAGTCATTAGTACTACATAGTTCATATTCCCCAGTTCATTCCATTGCTTTTCAGTGTCAGAGTAATAATTCACCTGATAATAGTGATTCTTTGCAATAGGAAAAATACCCAACCAGGTAATCAATTCATTGGCTGTGAGTTATGCTTTCAATTTCACTAAAATATGCCCAACCTATTTTAGGCTCTTCAAAAATAGAATCCTTTCCTGAAAATGTGAATTTTCAGTTAAGAGCCAGATAAGAACTTAAATTATATTACCTGAGAATTATTGCTACGGTAAATGAAATTTTTAATAGAAATTCCAGGAAACCTATTTGTAAAGAGAAAAGAATATGGTGCATTTTGGAGAAAACCTGGATCAGGTAGGCAGTGGTTCTATTACAATCAATTGGACAGTTTTTAAAAACTGATGCCCCATCACACTGTAGGGCAATTATTCTAGTTCGAATGGATCAGAATCTCTGGGGGTGGGACTTGGGCATCAATCTTTAAAGCTCTAGGTATCTCCAAGGCAACTCACTGACCTAGGGCAGCCCTGAATTGAGAATCACCTGGAGAGATCTTTAAAATGCTGGTGCCTGGGCTCCTCTCCAGAGATTCTAACCCAATGATCAGCAGAGGATCTGGGCATTTTTTTTTTTTTATGGTATCCAGGTGAGTTTACTGTGCAGTCAGGAGTAAGAATTTGAGGCCTAAATCTACTTCTTTTATTAAATCAATCTGGGTCAACCTTGAATTTCACCTCTTACACATCCTCCAATTTTCTGCTGCTGCTTTCTGCAGCCAACAATACATGGTGAGGTAAACTTCACCTTTTCCCCTTCTAATTTATATGTGAAGTAAAACCATCATCACCTTAAACTGTCAGCCATTTATATCTTTGCACATTTATACCTTTCTTACCTTTGCACATTTATACCTTTCTTACCTTTGGGTAGTATTGCTTTGGGAACTTAACTCATAGATTGCTAGCGGCTATCAGAAGTGCAGAGAAAGGCAAGTAGCAACAACAAATCAACATGATTCCTTCATCTGAACCATTCTCCCAATTCTCTGAACTGTTTTCATTCGACTTATATGCTATCCACCTATGGTACAGCTAGCTAAGCATGCAGTGGGAATGCAGCTTTGAACAGTTCAGGCTTGTAGCAGTCTGAAAAAATGGGAGGTTGTCAGTGAAGGTGAATGAAGAGAAACATTTTGCTGGGGGGCGAGGGGAGTCGTGCAGGAAGTTCACACCCTGTGCAGTAATAAAGTTCTCTGTCAACCAAGTAAGCCTTCAGAGAAGCTAAGTAGTTTATTCCAAGGTCTCAAAGTGATGCAAGACTGTGCAAATTCCCTGAGTGTCAGGGGTACTCACACCCTGCATTGAGAGAGAAAAGAGTTCTTTGCTGAGCGCCAGAAAGAGTTCAAATGCCCACCAAAGTTAGTCAAGAGGACAGTTTATTAGAGAAGGGAAAAAGCAAAGACAAAAAGCCAAGACAAGGAAAATAAAAGCCAAGACAAAACAAAAGGTAAGACAAGAAAAAATCCCTGAGTGTCCAGTTTATATGTTGTTTTTAGTTTCTGTGAATTACAGTTTAAAGATTTTGTTTACCTATTTTCCTTTGATACAGACATTCAGTGAGAAAGAGTAAAAGTGTGTAGCCAGAAAAGGTAAGAATATATAGCATGAAAGGCCTGCTGGCAATTCCCAGTCTTTGATCCATAGGTTCCCCATGATTTTAGCCGTAGGGAATGAATGATTTTATTTTGTGTAGGGCAAGACTTAAAGATTGTTCTTCTGTTTTCCCTTCACAGGGTGGAGAAATGGTTTGTTAGCAATCCCAGCAGAAATCTACCTTTGTTCTGCAGGTTTCTTGTGGCCAGGCTATAGGGTTGATCAGCATATCGCAGTCTCTGAATACAGCTTGATTTAACACTTTAGTTCTCTTGCTTCTTCCCTACATTAAAAGTAGATGACCAGGTCTGGATTCAAAGCCAGGTATCCAAAGCTGGTTTATTTTTCTCTGCGTGGTATTGGCATCATGTTGGAAGAGGCCCCCAATAGTTTATTTGAAACCTGTGGGCCAGAGTGACTTGGAATTTAGAATTTTAGAAAGGTAAATAAATGAATAGTTCTGCAGCAAAACATATTAATATTTTCACCGAAGGTGTCAAAAAAGCTTAGATCAGCTTTTGTCAATTCAGCTTGTACCACCAAATTCAGGGTTTTCAGAGCTTTTTAGAATTTGGGAATTGCAGATAAAGGATGGTGGAGATTAATGTCAAAGGAAAGAATTGTACATAGAAACATTTAGTGAATATTTGCCAGACACCGCAAAGCTCTGAATAGGCATAACCCTCTTAATAATCTTCCAATATATACTATTACTATTCCTATTCTAAAAACCAAACTGAGGCATGAATGTGTGTCAAAAAAGATTCTGATCGTAAATTCCTAACCAGGCAGGTCATGGTGGGTAGTCATACCCCAGGCATATAACTTCTTCAGTGAAAGGTTTATTTTTGTTTTAAGCAAGCCTTGTCCATTGTGTTTGTGTATCTAGGTTAACACGTCTTTGAAATAAACATAACTATCCTCAAGAGAGCACATATTTTTGTTAACTATCCTATAACCTTGTCCCCTACCTTGCTTTCTCCCACCTTCATGTAACATTCCTTATGTTCACTCCTTAATTCCAAATGCATAAAAGAAGCTGCAAATTGCCATTTTCTGGAGTATTTGAGATCTTGCTTCCTGGCCATTGTGTTCAGGATAGCTAAAATCAAACCTTATAAAAATTCATTACAGATTTGGACGTTTACCCTGACAAGATGGGTTAAGTAACTTGCCTAAATTACCTGGCTAATAAGTTCAATTCATTGGTTCAGTCTTAGTTTAAATTAAAATTTTAGAGTTGAAAATGTTTATAGAACTTTTTTTTCTTGAATGATGGAATATTTTCAGAATGACTGGCTGGGCACTAGGCTTTAATCTGAAAGTCATTGCTTTGTAGCTTTAAATTTGTCTTTAAATTCTCTTTTTATTATCTGTCTTTAGAAGAAGCCAATCCACTGTAGGTTCTCCTCTTTGAGTATCGATAGAAACCTGGGGAAGTTCAAGGGAAAACTTGTGGCTGATTCAATTTATTCATTTACTGCTTGTTGAACACCTGCAAAGTACTGGCACTTTATCAGAATCAGATCCACTTTTGATAAAGCAGAATAGTGTGTGAACTTCTACTAAAGCAGTATTGTAAATTTAAGTTGAATAGTTGAAGAAGCCTTTTCCTTTGTAATGAGGCTCCATGTGTAGATGGCAGAATTTGGCCTTGAACAACAGTTCTGCCTTCCGCATAACTTCGTTTCCTCTGGAATAATGACCTTTGTCTTCCTAAAGTAAGCTAATAAAACGCATGGGAGTGGTTTCCTACTACTGTGCCTAATTTTTTTTAGAATACACTTTAAATACTCTCAAAGATTTATCATAAAGGCATCAATGTTCTAATAATTATTGAAATAAAAAGGCTTGAACTCCATGCAACCATTCAAAACTCTGAAATGACAATGTGCTTTGTTAAACTTTTATTTTCCTTTACAACTTAAAATAACTATGCAAATAATATAAATATAAATGATATATAGTATATAAATAATCCTAGTTACCATGCATTTATGTTTTGATTAACTTACTTTTATTATTTCAGAAAACTAGAAAATTGTCTTTCCATAAATGTGTTTTTAAAATATTTGTTGCTATCTATGAGTAATTTTATTATGCCTAGGGAATAAAAATATCCAGATGATAAAATCCAGTGGGAAGAAGGGTTTATCCATAGAAAAATCTATGGGCAACTTTGAACAAACTTATTCTTAAAAAATTAATTATAATAGTAACAAGTGCCTTTATACTAGCTTGGCTAGCCCTACAGCATGGTCTGCTACTTCTTTACAAGGCTCCCCCTGGTGTTTAATAAAATCCAACTCTCCTTGGTTCTTTTTGGATTCTAAGTGCTTCTGATTATACTAAAAAATTATCCATTGATGCCTCACAAATTGTTAACAAGACTAGGACATTTAGCCAAATTTAGAAAAAATGTTGAGTATGTAATAATTTCTCAACAAAAGTTTGTTGAATGGATTAGGATAGCCCTACCAACTTTATACCAGAAACCGAACAACAAAGACAGGAAGAGTTAATTTAGCTCTAAACTTTAACCTACTGGCTATTTGGCCTTGGACAAGTCACATTACTTTATTTACTTATTTATTCTACAAACATTCATTGATTGTTAACCCACGCCAGGCACCATCCCTACCCTTTTCCCCTCCCATTCCCAGTGCAAGGAACACAATAGTGAGGAAACAGGTATGGTTCCTGCCTTCACAAATCTTATATATTGAAAGATTCTTAAACTTGATGTGTATCAGAATAACACAGGGGACTTTTTAAAAAGAAGGTACTGAGCCCCATGTGCAGAGTTTCTAATCCAGTAGGTCTGGGTGGGGTCTGAGAATTTGCATTTTTAACAAGTTCTTAGGTAATGGTGCTGTAGCTAGCTTAGGGACCTTAGAGAACCACTGGTCTAAGAGGAAAAGACTCACAATAGTATAAATGCGATGGTAAGCAGTCTGTGGAAATAGAGGACATTTCCCCAGACACAGCATATTTAATCAATTCTAAGACCTTAACATCTCTAAAATTGGGATACAATTAAAAATGAACTTTTTTTTTTTTACATTTTAAAATCTCCAAAATCAAAATGCATTTGATAAAATACTGTCATGACATTTAAGCAGAAATGACAATCAGATACTACTGCATGTTTGAAGGCCTGGAGAACATGAAGCATGTAAGAAAACCAAAGAATTTCGATATGGTTGGTTAATATTCTCTTTGAGAGAGAGAAGGGTGAGAATTAAGATAGTGGGGCCAGGCCACCAAGAGCCTTGTTCTCCCTGCATACCCTCTAGGGCAGCAGTTCCCAAAGTATGGTCCCAGTAAAAGCAAGCACATGACCTGAGAGCTTGTTAGAAATGCAAATTCCCAGTACCTCAGACCTATTGAATCAGGAACTCAGGGGTGGAGCGCAGCAACGTGGGTATTAACTGACCTTCTAGCTGATGGCACTGAAGTTTGAAAACTGCTTCTCTTGTTTTCTTACAAGTGTGACTTCCCTATAGAAGCCAGTGATTTCCTAATAATGTAAATCTAGTTATGGCACTCCTTTGCTTAAAATCCTCAGTGCACTTACTTAGTTGGCAGAAGCCTGACCCAGTTGGATTTATACTTTTTAAGCGCCCTTCTGACTATTTTATGGAAAACAGATTAGAAAGAGTAAAAATGAACAATGGCCATTGCAATAATCTAGGTAATGTGATGGTGAATAAGGAAGGGTAGAGAAGTACATTCATTTGAGAGATGTGCAAGCAGAATTAATAGAACTGTTAGGTAGCTAGTCAGATATGAGTGACAGGGGAGCAAAGGAATAGAGGCCCAGCCTAAAGGCCCAGCCTAGAGATGTCCAAAGAACACCCTCATGATAGTTAGAGAATCCTTCCTGCATCCCTAGAGACAAAGGACAGGAGGGTCATAATCTTAGCTAGTCTAATCTAGCTACAGATGCCTGTGCAGAAGATATTACCCTAATTTGCCCACAATTTAAGCCTCATTGTAATACTATGTTTATGCTTGGAAGTTCAAGAATCTAATTATAATGGACTGAACTCTGGGTATGCGTATACACAGTAGGCAAAGAGTTATATAGCAGCCAAGTGTCAATCAAAATGGCCTCCCTTGCCAATCACCTAAGAATACCTTTAGAACTACTCATCATGGCCCAAATGTAATTCAGAGATTTCAACTTCTGGGTTGTTGTTGTTACAGCTCTCTTCACTAAAACCATGTGCCTCCTTAGAGCCCGCTTTGTCTTTCTAAAATATACTCTTAATAAATCTTTTCTAAATCTCATTGACTTGTGATTCTTCACTACATCAATGAAGAAGAACCAAAGAAAAATGCTAATTACACTTCTGCGCCATTATCCACCACCCTCTGTACCCCCCACCACTCACCTGTCATTGAACAACACTGAAGTTCAAATCTCCCTCAAAGGTAACAAGACTAGACTTTTTGTTTCTCAGATGGCCTACTGAATCTTTTGGTTTTTTCAGGATTTTTTTTTTCTTTACTGTAGTAAAATATACATAACATAAAATTGACCATTTTAACCATTTTAAGTGTATAGTTCTGTGCATTAAGTATATTCACATTGTTGTGAAACCATCACCACTATCCATCTTCAGAGCTTTTTCATCACCATAAACAGAAACTGTACCCATTAAACAATAACTCTCCGTTCACTCCTCCCCTCAACTCTTAAAAATCTCTATTCTACTTTCTGTCTCATTGAATTTGCCTATTCAAGGCCCCTTCTATAAGTGGGTTTACACAGTATTTGTCCTTTGTGTCTGGCTTCTTTCACTTAGCATAATGTCTTCAAGGTTCATCAATGTTGTAGCATGCGTCAGAATTTCTTTTATGGCCAAATAATATTCCATTGTATTGTTTATTCTTCCATGAACATTCATGTACAAGTCTCTGTTCGAGTACCTGCTTTCAATTCCTTTGAGTATATACTCAAAAGTGAAATTGCTGAATCACATGGTAATTCTGTGTTTAGTATTTTGAGGACCTGTTAAATTGTTTTCCACAGTGGATATACCATTTTACGTTCCTACTAGCAGTATATGAAAGTTCTCATTTCTCCACATCCACGCCAACATTTATTATTTTGTTTTTTGAAAATAGTCATCTTAATTAAGGGGTGTGAAGTGCTGTTCAGTGTAGTGGCTTTTAAAAATATCATTGTATAATCTGTTCAACTTTTTATTTTTATGATTTTTTTATGCCTAGAGCACCTGGTCTTCCTAGGTGGTCTTCCATCCAAGTACAACCCTGCTTAGTTTCTGAGATCAGACAGGATGGGTGTGTTCAGGGTAGCATGGCCGTAGACTCATTGTAGTTTTGATTTGTGTTTCCCTAATGACTAGAGATGTCAAGCATCATATCACATGCTTATTGGCCATTTGTATCTATATCATCTTTGCAGAAATGTCTATTCAAGTGCTTTGCACATTTTTGAATTTGATTATGTGTGAGGATATTTTAGGGTTTGGGGGTTTTTTTTGTTTTTTGTTTTTTGCTACTGTTTTGTAGTTCTTTATATATTCTTAGATTAATTCCTTATCAGATACATCATTTACAAATATTTTCTCCCAATGTGTGGGTTGTCTTTTCCCACTCTTGATAGATCCTTTGAGGCACAATTGGACTTCGACTGAGTGCCAGAGGAGCCTCAGGAGCTTGAGGCAGTAGGAACTTAGAAAGAAAAAAACACATGCTTGGTCTCAGGTAAAAGAGCAGGTGGTAGACAAAGGAACTTAGAAAATCTCCCATTAAGACCCTAGTAGTTTCCCAGGGATAAAATCTTAATGTGTAATCCTACTTTGCATGTCAGAAACAGAGTATTATCTTTCTCTTTGCATTATTTTTGTAACAAATTCCACGTCCTCAGGCAGAAACATATGCCTTTAGTAAATGGAGTCCAGATCTTTGTTGGTTTTTGAGAAGTCAAATAAAGATTCAGTAGCTTTCTCCCAGAATATGGTAAGCCTCTGAAGAGGCCTGCACAACTGATAGGCACTGGGGCTTAAATTTCATTAGCTTCGAGGTAAATCCATCTCTGGGCTTCTGAGTCATTTGGAAACTTTTCTGAGGACAAAATCAATGCTGCTGGCTAGGGTTGCCAAGAGGAGTGGGAGTTTTGAAGGAAGGTGGGAACAGAACTTAACCTGATCGACTGTGGTTTTCTCACCAAAGGGGGCCAACCCCACTCTTTTTTACCATAAATTTTAATCCATGTGTAAACCGAATAGATTATGGGAATAAAAAGCTAGGGCAGGTAGGAAAGAATGCTAACCCTCACTTGTCAAGTTCTGTGAAAAGGGATTTTTCCCCTAAACTGTCTTCCCTCACCCACCCATTTATCCTCAGGAGAGGGGCAGTCACTCGTCAGACTGGTGACTTTGGGACAAGTAACCTCTTTGTGACTTTCTCCTTAGGAAACTGAGTTATGCAGAAAGTACTGTACTTTTTAGATACAGATTTAGATACAGCAAGCTCTCCATCTCCAAGTGAAGTTTGATTGCTAAGGAAAATGTGAAAGTGAGGGAAATCCCAATTATCCATACTAGAAGAAAGACTGTATTATTCTCTTTACATAATGATATTATAAAACCATTGTGTTATGAAGAGGTAATCAAAGAGTAGGCAGCAGAAAAAAAAATGTAAAAATGTGTCAACTGAACAATTTATTTTGAAAATTAATGTTACTTTTTGGATTTGTGATATTTATGTTAACTGTCAGTTTTATAAAATTGAAATGTGTTGTAATTTCTTTACTCACTCTAAATATTTACTTTCCTATCTAATTTCATATTCATAATTTTTTAAATTCTTTTAAAGAGTCCCCTATACTATATAAGCATCAGGCATCACAAAATCTAGCTTATCCCCCACCCCAAATTAATTCCAAGGTATTGGAAAGCTAAAAACATAATCCTATACTATTTTCCATCCCTGGTAAGTCAGGTAAATCACTCATATTGTCCAGTACAGCTTACCAGAGGTTTTGTAATGAGTGCAAATAACATCATAATGACAGTAAAATGCCACCAACCCACCTCTTCTGTCATGATGTCCAACATGGATTTAAAATTCAAAGATTAAAACCCGAGAGAGATTGAAGTCCAGAATTTTTAAGTTCAAGTTCAAGGAAATTGATAAAATATTTTTGCTTTTGTGAGTTAAAGCCCAAAGTCAAAATTCCTTAGGATAATTTTAAAAGAAATTACAGTCTTCCCCAATATCATATACTCAATTCCAACCAGAGGGGTTTCTGGTGCTTGGGTATATGGGGAGTTCCTCTAGGAGCTCCAGCTTAGAATAATTGTGTTCCTTCATGATGTGAATGAAAAATTGGGCTAGATAATAAACTGCCAGGCTCAGGATGCCACATGGCAGGACTGACAAGCTCAGTGACACAAAGTAACCACACAGGATGGTCTGATCATAAATACCAAACTGGGCAGGCCATGGTAAGTAGTCACGTCCCAGGACTATAGTTTCCTTAGCAAAGGTCAATCTATCTCATGTGAGCTCTGTCCATTGTTCTGCATCTAGGATAACATACCTTTGAAATGACAGAGTAGTTTTCTTTTCTAGACCTCTTGAAGGCAAAACCACAGGTGCCAGAGCACAAGATCACAAAACCCTATGTATTGTAAATGTTCGTTATGAATTGTCCTGTACCCATCGATGTAAAAGAGGTATGTGTTCTTCCATTTTGCTTTTTAATCCAGTTCTAGAGATTTCTATGACATTCTTTCTCCTGAATTCTTAATCTACCACCAATGGATTTCATGTAGCTTCCTTACATTTTCTCCTTTTATTCTAATGTATAGAAGGAACTGTATAATCACCATTCTGCGGAGCATTTTCTCAATCTGTTGAGATCTTATTTCCAGGCATGCCTTCAAAAATTTGACTCAAACTCTTATAAAACTTTTCCATAGGCTTGAATGTTCATGATGCCCCAAATGTCATCCATCACACCACTTTTCAGAAAATCCAAAGTGTTCACAAAAGGCAAAACTATGGGTGGCCCTGGATCCACACCTACTCACTGGCAATGCAAAAACAAACAACAAATCCAGCCAAACGCTGGCTTTTAAAGCAATTATCCAGACAAAAATTATGTTCCAAAACCAGTACCTTGACGTTGTGAAAGACAGCAATAGCTGAGTAGAGTGAGAGAAGAGGCTTGGTGTCAGCCTCACCATGGAAAAACTAGCCAATCCCAGTTATCCAGACTCTGTGAGTTGTGAATTTATGGTTCTTTTGGAGGTTATTCTTACAAGAAATTAAATACAGCACTCTGTTTACCATTGTAGGCGTAAGGGTGGAGGGTTTCACTGTATGTCCACTGTTTCCCTTCGAAGAGTAGTTTAGAGATTCAGAACAGGCCACCCCAAGATGTGCCTCAGTGGTATGTGGATTATTTTGACCTAAAGGCAACTGAGACCTTAAAAGCTCAAGAGGAACTTCTACTCCACCTTTACCTATCCAGAAAAATCTGAATTGTTAGCCTGATCTATAATAAGAGTTGTCACCAGAAATGATTTTGATCTATTTCTGTGGCAGGGCAAACTTCTGATTACCGAACAGTTGATCTTCCTGCAATCATATTCTAAAGCCCCAAGGTGCCTTATTTCATCCCTAGCTTTGAATGTCATATTTATCTGAATTTCCCTTTCTGTCTCTAAAACTCTCAAGTGTCTCTGACTCTCTTATCTATGCGGGGTTCCCACAGACATGTATGTAATTAAACTTGGTTATTTTCTCTTATTCATCTATCTCATGCCTATTTGATTAATAAATCCGCCAAAAGAAGCTTGAGGGTAGAGAGGAAAGTTTCTTCCTCCCCACAGTAACATTAAAGACATCCCTACTTAGGTAATACACAAATACTCAGTACCACACATAGAACTCTCCTCTAGTTTAAAGTTCTGACCTGTAGATCTGGTTGAGAACCATGGCAAATGTGTTTTTCAGAAAATAATTGTTCCAACTATAATGATTAAAGGTTCTTTTCTTCATAATTTGGTGCTTTAACCCTCCATTGCACAATAGAATCACCTGGGAAACTTAAAACAACAACAACAACAACAGCAACAACAACTCGGAGATACCTGGATTCGATCCTCAAAGAAATTAATTCAATCACAGTTTGGGGGTGAGGACGTGTGAAGAGGTAGAAAGATAGGCATCTGTTTAATGAGTTTCCCCAGGCGATTTTAGTGTGCGGCCAGGGGTAAGAACCATTTGTCCTGCTGAGGCCTGCAGCAGCTGCAGTCACAGATTACTCTACCCATCACTATTTCCTGGTTTACTTCCTCATTTCAATGAGACACATCGTCAGGTAGCCTCTCAAGAAAGGTGCACAGGATATGAATTTTCTGAGTCTTTAAATGTCTGAAATGTCTTTATTTGGTTCTCATCCTTCACTGATACGGTGAACAAATAGTTCATTATATGAATTAATGATCTAAGAGTTTCTCTGTGCTGCATAGAAATTTATGTTGAAAATAATGATCCCTCAAAATTTTGAAGCATTACTCAGGAATTCTGGGTTTTTCTTAGAGATTCTTAGTGAATCCTACGGAGTTATTGAGAAGCTCATGCCACTCTAATTCTCATTCAGTTAATTGGGAACTATTTTTTTCTCTGGAAGCTTTAATAATCTTTATCTCTGATATTTAGAAATTAAGCATGGGGGAGAGAGGAGAAAGGAAAAGAGAAAGGTAGAAGGAAAGAGAAGTTGTGATTACATATTGTGTTGAATATCCTTGGCCATTTCAGTTGGGAGACTCATGTCAAACATTTAAAAAATTATTTTCTTAAGAATTTCTTTCCCTCCACTATCTCTATGTTAATTTTCTAGGACTCCTACTAGTTGATTATTTGACCTCCTACATTGAGCCTTCAGATATTTTTTTTCTTGGTCTCACATTTCCTATTTTTTTTCCCCAAAGATGTCTTTGTTTTCCAACTTCATCACCAAATTTCTTATTTCAGCCAACATATTTAATTTATTTTTAATATTATTTCAATAAGCATAACACAATTTTTTTGGTAAATATTCAGGAGATTTTGATGTTTATATGAGAAAATAAACAAGCAACAAGAGCTATAAAAATTTTAAGAAGTACATTGAGAGGGGACAAGCCCTATCAGTATTAAAACATATGCAAAGCCTTAGCAATAAAAACAGTGTGGTATTATGCATGAAAAGTCAGAGCCTTGGAGCAGAACAAAAAGTCCAGAAACAGATTAAATTTTATAGATAAATTTAATATGTGACAAAGGTAAAATTTCCAATCAGCGGAGTAAAGGTGAACTCTTTCATTGCAGATATTGTAGCAAAAGTGTAGCCATTTGGAATAAACTAGAGTTGTATCCGTACTTCACATCAGACTTCAGAATAGGCTCAAAAGGGATCAAAGATATCAATGTAAGGAATTAAACTATATAGTATAATACAAACATCTAATAGAAGAAACTAGGGTCAAATTCCTTTTTAATAAAGGTATTTCTAATTATGATTCAAAATTCACAAGTCTCCATATAAAAGACTGATAAATTTAACTACATTTATAACAAAAACATTTAAATTTCAAAAACCCAGAAGAAAAATCAAAAGATAAAGTAGAAAAATATATGTAAATTATATTACAATGTGCTAACATCCCTAATATTAGAAATACTAGAAATCAAGACATAAAGAACAAAAAGATGGAGAGTTCATGGAAGAAAGAACTATAAATGACCCTTACATATATGAAAATATGAACTTCACTTATAATAAGAAAAAGTAAACTATACCAGAATGTCATTTTTTACCTATTAGATTGGCAATATATATATTTGGTTTCACACTTTGTTTGGAAGGCTGAGGAGAACTAAAGAGCCCCATATTTTGTTGGTGCAAAATCATACAACTGCTTATTGAGGTGACTCTGGCATATTTACCAAAATATAGACATTTTTCCTTTGACCTAGAAATCCCTCTTCTGAGGATATAACCTATATAATCTTTACATAAGCATAAAAGAACATATGTCCAAGTTTATTGATTGTGGTATAATTTGTGAAAGTTAGAGATGATAAACAACCCACATATTTAGCAGTTAAATACTAGTTAAATAAATGAAAGCATACCTATTTGATGGAATATCCTGAGGCTGTAAAAAAAAAAGAATGTAGAAGATCTCAACTCATGTGAAGAGATTTATCTACAAGGCTATATCATTAAGTGATGAAAGGAAGGTACAGAACAGTATATAACAGCATATATAGAATGTATAGAACATCCTGCCTGTAATGGAATAAGAATATCTATTGTATTCATCTTCATTCACATAAACACTGAAAAGATAAATAAGAAACTAATAAAACTACATTCTCTTTGGGAAGAACAATTAATCAGTACTCAATTTCTCTAAGAATATTCAATAGATTTGAGTGTATTGTGAGGGATTTGTTTGTTTTTCTGTTTCCTCAATTATTTACTTTGGTCTCTGTATCAGTTAGGAATGTTTTCAGTTACAAGTCACAAAAAAATTAAAAAAAACAAAAAGCAGGTTATTTTTGTCAAATAACAAAAAATATGATGTTAGGCAGATGCTGGGCATTGGTTAGGGCTGGTATCTCTAGAGTTGTTTTGGCCTCATAACCATAAGATTGCTGCCACAACTCCAACTATCACACCTGTATTCACAGCAAGAGAAAAATATAAGGCCTAAAGGCCTGGGCAGCGGGAGCGCAGCTTGGAGAAAGTGGACTCCCGGAGACGCTGCTGGGACCGCGTGGCCAGGGCGCGGTACCTGGGAAGGGCTGCCCAGCCCCAGACGGAGCCACCAGCGCTTTTTGTGAAAAACCAGCTCCGCAGTCCCCCAGCGCGGAAGCACATGTCCGCCTTGAGGGCGTTAGAGGCTAGAGTCCCAAGCTGGCACCCTTGCGGAGGCGGCAACGGGTCCTGGAGCCCTGCGGTGCGAGAGCACCTAGTGGTTGCAGGAGGAGCTGGAGGCGCATGGCGGAGTATCCGTGCTGCTCCTCACCATCGGCCACACCAGCATTCCGAGTTATCGCACATCGCACATCGAGACGGCCATCACCCTGACCATCTCTAGCCTCATGTTGCTCCGCCGGCACTAGGGCAACCTGCCCATTCTCACCATCGACCCCGACGCCGCCGACAAGGAGCGCTTCACCACGCGCAGCCAGGCGGCCACTGTGCTGCTCCATGAGGAGGCCAAGGCCGGGTGACAGCCAGAACCCGGCGCTCTCGCCTCGGTGCTTGGGCCTGCTCCTGCGAAAGCTGCGAGACACGGCTGCCAGCCTACTACCTCCAAGGTGGTTTTAACAAGTTCCAGAGTACTCAGAGCACTGCCAAGACCAACGTGAACAGCTGGTCCTGGCTGAGCGGCTCGCCGCCCACCTCAGCGCTGGGCCTGGGGGCCCTCTGCATCAGTTCCCACAGGGAATCCGACGGACTTCCCACAGGGAGCCCAGCAGTGCCACCGGCTCAGACAGCAGTCCTGTGCCATCCAGCCAGCCGGCTTTCCCTGTCCAGAGCCTGCCCTACCTCAGCCTCGGCCGTGCCAAGAACTCCACCAGCCCGGACGTGCTCCGCAAGTAGAGATGGCATCAAGTGCATCCTCAATGTCACGCCCAACCTGCCCACTGCCTTCGAGCATGGAGGCGAGTTCACCTCCAAGCAGATCCTGATCTCCGACGACTGGAGCCAGAACCTCTCTTACGAGGCCCACTCGAGGAAGTGTGGTGTCCTCGTGCACTGCCTGGCAAGTATCAGCAGCTCAGTGATGGTCACTGTGGCCTACCTGATACAGAAGATGAACCTGTCATTCATGGATGCCTATGACTTTGTCCAGAGGAAAAAGTCCAACATCTCACCCAACTTCAACTTCATGGGGCAACTGCTGGACTTCGAGTGATCGCTGGGGCTCAGCAGCCGGTGTGACAACCACACCCCCAGGGAGCAACTGTACTTCTCCACGCCCACCATCCACTACCTGCTCCTATCCTCGAGTCCACGTGAAGCCAGGGGCACAGGTGGGCCTGTGGTGGGCCCGTGCTTGCCTCATCTCCTGAGGAACCAGAACATCGCCTGTACCCAGAAGCCCAGGCTGAGGGGTGGCCGAGCCCCCCTCACTATCCTGGGGTGGACCAAGCCCAAGGCAAGGCCTCCATCTGCAGGACTTTCCACAGAGGCCCCTGAGCACTCAGAGGTACAGCTGCAGTCCGAGTCTAGCCGGGCCTCATCCTTGTCCCAGGACACTCCGTTCTGCTGATGGCCCAGGCAATTTGGCTATTTTTAAAAGACATCCATGGACCTGAGTTTATGTTTTACTTTCCTCAGGTAAATCCAAGGTCCCCGGAGCAGAGAGTGTTCATGTTCTTCTTGACTTGTTTTCTTTTTTTAATGAAAAGTGCTATTTTCAGGCTACATACAACAGTAGATTGTATAAACCAGTACTTCATCCTTTTCTTGATCCTGCGAGAAAGTGTTCTCAGTTTTGTTTTTCTATTTCAAAAGGCAATTATTGTTTTTGTTTTTTTTTTGTTTTTGTTTTGATGGAAATGGCAAACCCCATATTGATCTTGACCAAATACGTTTTACACACGTGTGAAGCCTCCACTCCGCAGCAGGCCCTTCTGGGAGGGGTAACTTGCTGCTCTTTCGGAGTCAGACTCTAGTCGTGCCCACCTCACCCACCTGGCCCAGACCACCACAGCCCCACCTTGGCCTGTGATGGGCCACTGCAAGTTGTGACAGGATGGGTTGGTCAGCTGAACAAGTGACCTTTGTGTTCTCTGCCCTCCCAACTGCTCCTCCGGTGGTCCCTGCAGACTCCCCAAGGTAGGAGGTGGGGGCCCTGCAGCTAGAGGTGGGACCATGGGGACTGCCAAGCAGTAGCATTAGCCCTCTGTACTCCACCCCTGGGAGGGCCTGGGCCTCAGGGCCCTTGTCTACACATACCCAGTACTTCTATCCCTTTCTCTCTTTCTGTGTTTGTAACTGAGTAGAGGCCCAGTGGCTGGGAGAAGCTAGGTGGTGGGGGCCTAGCCCTGCTTCCCAAGTTTCCTCTCCCTGGCTGTTGCTTTGGTTCAATCTGCCACTCCTATCTCCTTTGTCTCCGTAGAAGCAGGCCCTCCACTCGTCTTGCCCATAGCTTCTACTACCAGGAACCTCACACCCGTTTTGGTCCCAGGGCAGGCACAGAGGGGTGAGGATGGACAAGTGAAAGGGGTGTGAGGCTCTGTCCACCACCCCTACCCTCAGTATCCACAGAACAAAACCACAGATTCCGTTATCCTCCTTCAGTTTTGTTCCTTCTCCAACCTCAGTTCTACCAGGTATCAGGACTGCATGGGGGCCAGGGAGGGGGGAGCGGTCAGTCTAGGTCCCTGAGCAAGCCAGCACTCAGCACGTGAGCAAGGCCACGGCCCCTATGAGCCCACTGCATCTTAACTCGCAAGGGTTGTTTTTAGGAATTCTTTAAGGCAGCCAGTTAAAATCTTGTCACAACTGAGAAATTGACCAAAACCTTCCATGTTGTACATGGTTCTCTTTCTTTCTTTCACTTTTAAAAAGGAAAAGCCAGAAAGAAGCATCAGATTTGTGTAAATGAGGTATCCCAAGAGGGTAGCCAGTTTTGCTTACTCATCTTATGAAGGAAAAGTTGTGACCCTACACACACACACACACACACACACACACACCCCATCTCAAATCAGCAATGGGACTTTGTTTATATTGCAAATAAATATTTTTTTTTCTTTAAAAAAAAAGAGAGAGGGAGAGAGAAATAAATAATGCTAGCCATTTCTGATGCCTTTTTCAGCAAAGCAAAGTTTTTCCAGAACCTCCTAATAGACTTCCCTAAACTGGGTCATTTGGTTCCCCAAAGAAATCAGGATTCTCATAACTAGGTTGGACCAATGATGATTCATCATCTAGAACTGGTCACATTACCACCTAGAATATATTTGAGGTTCTATTAAAAGAAAAGAACAGAGAATGGCAAGGTGGGCTATAGTTTCTGTCATTTGGAGAGTTTTCTTCCTCAGTCACTGGTTCGTTCATTCTTATTTAAAAGTGAGACATCATAAAAAGCTGGTGGGAAGTAGATATACATTGGCGAGGCTCATCGTGGGGCAGGATGATCATGCTAGGATGATTAGCCAGAGTCCGCTCTTTTGCAGAATCCCAAATATTAATATAGGGAGGTGGTTTCTGCAGTCCTGTTCAGTTTGTCCAGGAAAGAATCCTAAAGAAGTCTGCGTTGGAGCAGGGGCAACTGGGGTAGGTGTTAGAGGGAAGGGGTCTGGGGTCAGACTATTATTTCATACTCAGACTTCCGGATTGATCAGGCAATCAACCCCCTGAACACAATCCTAAGCCTCAAGACTGTCCTCCCAGGTCCTGGTCTCTTTAAGGTTGGTTTTCAATGGGGAGCAATTTTGTTCTCCCAGAAGAGTTGCTACATTTAGCAAATAAATATACAGGATGTCCAGTTAAATGTGAATTTCAGATAAATATGCAATATTTGGAACATAATTATACTAACAAATTATTTGTTGTTTATGTGAAATTCATTTAACTAGGCATCCTATATTTTATCTGGTAACCATATCCCCAAGATATTGGCAATGTCTGGAGACATTTTTGGTTGTCACGACACCAGGAGTGGGAAGAGGCCAGGGTTGCTATTAAACATCCTGCCATGCTTAGGACAGTCTCCCACCACAAAGAATTACTTGATCCAAAATGTCGATAGTGCCGAGGTTAGGAAATCGTGCTCTAAGGCAAAGCTTTTTCCTTTCAGCTTCTAAGAAGAATAAAGCTCCAAACTCCTGCCTGACATTTTGTGTCCAGGGTGGGGCAGTCATTTATTTAAACAGTCATTTTAAATCTCACCATGATTTATTTTTCATGGTCACAGCAAAATCTCAAACATTCTTCTTAGTTTTCTTCTAAAGCTAATAAGCAGACCAAGGAAGTCCTGGCCAAGATAACACAACATTTATATTAAGTCCAGGGGCATGAGGGCTAGCTTGCACATACATGTGAGCCTTTTCTTGGTAAGGCTCAGATTCAGAGCCAGCCTCACAAAGCAGCCCTGAAGAACTGTGGGTGGGTGTAGGGGGGTTGGAGGGAGCCTTGCCCATCACATTCAGACAGGGTGTTCCACCTTCCTGACTGAGGAGAGGGCTGTGGGGTGCACACAGCTGCACTTCTCATGAAGAGAGCCTTTCTTTGTAGGCCCAGGGGTGGGAGGGGAGCAGGCAGTGGAAGGTGGGGATGGTATGCCATGGCTGTTAATCAAACGACTTTTAAAAGAACAGGAGAGGAAGGAAGCAAAGGGGTGGGGAAGGTTTTCTGGTTATGAGATGTGTATAAATTCATGAGAGGTTATTTGAGGATATTTACTCCAAGCCCTATTCACAGTTGTCCTTGAAATGAATACTGGAACATTAGAATTCAGGGGTAATCAATCCTTTTCTGTAATTTCCTTCCTTCCCAGCAGACCCCATGTCTCACACATGTTAGTGTATATGCAAACAGAATGAACACTCGATTTGTAGACCTAGATGTCCCTGAGGAACAAAATTACTGGTAGGTTTTTTTCCCTATATTTTTCCTTTTTTTCCCTTTATATATAAACTAAGAAATATAAAAACTTTTTTTTTTTTCTTAAACCACTAACTGCTGACTCAAGGATAGAGACCAGGGTGTTTTTGAGAATTTAAAAATAAAAATCCATTTGGGCATTCATTAAGTCAAGCAAGATGAATCAGGCTTTTGGTTATATAAAAGCTTGGTTGTTTTTTTTTTTTCTTGAAAATCTGTCTTTGCAGTTCTCTGCTTGCTGGAGAAAATAGTACAAGAAGCATAAGAAGAGGGGCTGTGCAGACAGCTTTACAAACACTGGGAAAGCCCCTCAGCTGTGGCCTAGCATGGCCTAGATACCAAAACCATGTGAGCAAGGGGTGGGAGGGGGTGGGGAACAGCAATGCCCCCTCCTTGATGACCACTCATCGTTTGTCCATACAGTAAAGTCACTGAGTTCACTGCCAAATAATGTTTATAATTTCTATCTGAACTTTAGTGACTTAATCTATTTCTCTCATCTTTGGAAAGTAATGTAAACTAATCTAAATTTTATAAATACATATAAAAGAATCTGATCTTTTCATTTATTATAACTATAGTAGAGATATCTGAGGAAAAAACACAGAAAATATTTAAAAAGTAAAAAGTAGAGAAAATAATATTTGAACCCATAATTGAATGCTCACAAAAATAATCCCTGCCTTTGGGTTATTTCTTTCCAGAGTTTTCTCTAAAACTTAGTTTTCAGATTAAAATCTTGTGGTCTCTTTCTTTAAATGCAAGTTTGTATCTCCCTTTAATACAAGAACTATCATTTATTGAATGATTACTATTTGCCAGACACAATGAACACCTCTGAGCAAAATTATTTTTAAGATTTCCAAAAATAAAAATGGAATTGCTAAAAATATCTTTAAGGAGTTTTACATATAGTGTCACATTGATGCCCAAATAGGCCCCTTTTTCTATATCTTCATAAGTAATGGAAATTATGATTGAAAAAATTATAGTTGATTTTTTAAGAAAGGAATTTTAGTAAGTGGATTGTATTTAATTTTCCTTTATAAGTAATAAGTTCAATTCTCTAATTCATTTGTTGGTCAGATATATATTTTTATGACATTTTTATCCAGGTATCTTCCAGGGCTTTAATGTTTTTCAAAACAACTTCAATAAATTATTAGATAGTAAATATTTTGTCATTTGTCATGGTCTCGATATTGTCCTTAGGTTGCTATTTTCCTTTAATGTTTGATTACTTTTTTCATAATGTTTGAAAATGCTATTTAAACCTCTCAGTGTTTTCCGTTGTACTGTCTTTCATAAAGACTTCAAATACTCACTTCTCTTTTCTCCTAGTAACCTGTTTTTAACACTTCAGAGAGATTTCTCAGTAATATTTATTAAAAATTAAGGTTCAAAATAGCACATAGAGAAAAACAACATAACCCTATCTCAACCTCAGCTTTACTTGAAAAATTGATTGCTGTAAGCTGTGGATCTCAAACCAACCAGAACTGATTTGTACAAGCCAGCCCCAGGCACACTTCTGGATCCTCATTCCCCTGGCATTATATGAGGTCGAAATTCTCCATTACAGCTCATTTGAAACTCTTCTTCTGCCATGCAGATCCACTTGCCTTTGTTCCATTCTCAGTAGAGACAGAACAGCTAGGCATTGTTCCCCAGACAATTATTCCTCATGGGTAACACTTGCCCAGTGCATGGCGGACTCTCGGTAAATATTTCTTGATTAAAATTGATATTTAAAATATCTAATTAGAACTCTTGTCAGGTTTTCTTTCTCTAACTTAAATGAACTAACAATTTTTTTCAACTCTTTGGATCATCTCTGTGTTTCTCTCTAACTTATTTCCATGAGCTCCCAGTCCTCCTGAGGCATAGACTCCAAGGTGAGAAAGAGAAGTCTGTGTCCTTGGGTCGCCCCTGCCCCAGAGCTCTCAGGAGTGAGCTAAGAGTCACTAGTACCCTCACCGACAGTTTGGCTCAGCCGGAGGTGTGGTGTAGATGGCCTTTAAGCACCTCTTTCTCCTGGAAGTAGATGCAGGCTGAGACAAAGATGTAAGGCCAGGAGAAAAAGGGCTGGCTCGGGATAGAACTGATCTCTCAGATCCAGGAGTGCCAGGCACAGGCAATAGCTAACTGGCTCAGAAGCTGACATTGGATTGATGATTAACCGGTATCAACAATAACAAATTGTCATTAGTACTGAAAATATTTAGCATTGACACAAGACACATTAATATCAACAGACAGTCCAATATATACTTTAGGTCAGGTGTCCCCAACCCTGAGCTGTGGTCTGTTACTGCCCATGGCCTGCTAGGAACAGGCCACACAGCAGGAGGGGAGCAGCAGGCAAGCGAATGAAGCTTCATCTGTTTTTGCGGCCACTACCCAGTGCTAGCATCACCGCCTCAGCTCCACCTCAGATCATCAGGCATTAGATTCTCACAGGAGCACCAGTCCCTGGTGCCAAAAAGGTTGGGAACCGCTGCTTTAGGTAACCCTTGAAATGACTAAGATATTGTCTGAGAACAACATTCATTGCCCTCTCCTTAAAATATTTTCAGGAAAAAATCATACTAATAAAAATAATAGCACTATAAGCCTTGTTTCTATGTCACGTTATATATGAGCAATCTGATGGCAAGGTCATCATTATTATTTTGGAATAATAGTAATAAAGGAGCTTCAGCCTGGAAAAGGGAGGGACATTGACTGATATATGTTGGAACAGAAAGATCCCAGTTCTTACAAAGGTCTAAAAGTGGAATAGGAGAAAGGACAATAACATTATAACTACTACTATTACTATTACTATCATCTTACTATGTGCCGAGCACCTTAAGAAACTTTATTTTATTCAATTCTGTGAAAGAGGTATTATTATTTCCATTTTACAGATTAAAAAAAACTAAGGCTTAGAGAAATTAAGTAACTTAGCCAAGTTCACATATCCAATAAACAGTGGGACCATGATTTAAACTCAGACCTGTCTGATTTAAAGCTAGGCTCTTAATCCTTACTCAGAGCTGCTTGAAACCTAGTTAAATCACTAACCCTGTGGCCATAACTAAGTTACATCAGAACCTTAATTTCCCCATCCATAAAATGGCCTTCTGTAGTGACATCTGTTGTTTTTGCCTGTCTAGTATCTATTTCCCCTTGGACTTCTAATAGTATGTTAATTTTCTCTTGGGTAACCACCCTCTTCTATTCTTATTTAGTAGATGTGGCTTAGATGGAGCTGACCTACCTCTCCACTCCCTGAGGACATGCGACCGAAGTCTGGCCAATCACCATCTTCCAGCCTCCTGGCCCCAGTGATTACTCTTAGATTGGTCACATAAGCCAAGTTAAGCCAATGAGATTCAGCCTCTTTTTGGTAGACTCACTGAGAAAGAGACACTCTCTTCCTATTGATGTAAAACTAGGACTTTTGATAGCCATCTTTAGCAGTACCCAGAGAAAGCCTGCCTGAGAATAAAACCAAAAAGAAGAAAAAGGAGCTTAAGTCCGCACTTCACCATTTCTGAATTTTCTTTACACACAGGGTCACAACTATATGTGACAAAAATTCTGTTTCTTAAGCCGGTTTACAGTAGGTCTCTGCGTCTTGCAATGGAAGTCTAGGTTAAAGTGTTATGTAAAATGCTTAGCACAGTTTCTGGCCCATCTTAAGCCACATTCTGATTAACAAATGTTAGTTATTTTTAAGATATCTTCCCCAAAATAAATGTAAGATTAAAAAAATAAAATAAAAAAGGAACTTTTGTTTAACTTACTTGGCCTAAAGAGAAACACATTTCCCATCTTCCTTCCTGTCCCCAGTTTAATATTTGTCAGAGGGAAAGGAATTAGAGGGCCCAATGAAAGGCCTCACATCAACCTCATTGGATGCTTAGTTACCAAAAAAATGAATCTTCATCTTATACTAACATTCTATGACTTCTATTTTGTAATCATCTTTGTTTATATACATTTTTAAATCTGGAACATCCCACATATCAGATTTGTATGAAGATTTCATTTAAAAAGACTACATCTTTAAAAAGTTTGACAACTATTCAATCCTCCGATTTAACCAGCCAGAGAAACATGTCAGTGAGCTGGTTGGTGCTCAGTCCAGACCTCTGGTTAAGTGTTCTTTCCACCACCCATGCTGCTTACCTTTGGGACCTGGACATTAAAGTGTGGAAGAACCCCGAAAGTAATTCACTTTCTTTCTTTGAGCTAGCAGCAGGATGGCTCGATGGTCAATTTGGAAAATGGCCTTTCAATTGTTTAGCTAATGGGTTTTGTTTCTCCTCACTCAACGGGCCCTATTCCCACCTGGTCTGGGTCAAACAACCATATACTACTTGCCTTCTTCTCAAGAATATTGTTTTATGTTGCCTCAGAAATAAATAGCTGATAATGAAGAGCTTAGGAAATTAATTGATGCTGAGAGGATAGAATGTAAGAGTGAACAAAGAAGTCAATTTAGGCTGAATCCTTTTCTACCAACACTGAAGAATGATCCATTTTCTTAGATTCTCTCATTGAATGGCTACTGCTGAATTACAGGCTTCTCTAGAAGGCAAAGGAAACTGAGTTTAAATTTCCTTCTGGAGCTTTTCTTCAGCCTCTCTGAGGAAGGAAAATTGGAAAACAAGCACTATTCTGATGTAAAAGCCGGAAAGTAGCAGCTATCGATTCTGCTGGGCACTGCCCTAGGATGTTTTTCAGTGCTTTTAAACTTTCCTTGCTTGAGAGTCCTACAAAAAGGCATAGTAGTTTTGCCAAATATATGTTATATGGACCCTATTATTATGAAAGTAATAACAATATTAGCTACCAATCGCATTTAAGAAATGAATACTACCTTTCACTAAAATTCTCTCTTTTGAATTTCAGTTTTAGTGACCCTGGGTCTAAATCACCTCTTCCATTTATTCCTCAGAAGGTCCTTTTAAGAACATGAGTGTGAATATTTAAAAACACGGAGAGAAATGTCTCAAGTGACAGTTTTAGTGTCTATGGTTAAGGCACTGAACTGGATTGATTTACAAGTCCTATCACAGCAAAATTATTGGCCTTCACTGGCTGAAACTCTTCTAGGCCAAGCTTTAAACAAACCAGCTCAGCACTTAATTAATCCTTCTTTTTCCTTTGAGTGGCCTGACTCAATTACAGCCTTCTTCCAACGAGTGGTATACTGTTGGAATCTTATTTTTCTATTGAATTATACAATGCCAGGTTTGACAGTGCCTTGCCCCCTGACCTTGAGCCAGTAACTTAACCTCTACATCCAGGTGGCTACACTTAAAATGGAAGATGTTAACATTGACCTGAAGATTCAGGGAAGAATAACTTATTAATGATTTGAAAGCACTTAGGACCCATAAAGCACTATAAAAGTCCCTCCTGCAATAATATACAAATACATTAAATGAAGCATAATGGCCAATTGCTATAGTGGAAGTGAACCACTTAGATGCCGTTTTAGTATTCTGTGAAATTTAAGCAAAGGAGGATATCCTTTTTCCACCACACAGTTTTAGCCAAAGGGCAAATACATCAAAATAAGTGGACCCTTGTGAACTTGCCTTCTACTTATTTTTCTATGACTGTACTGTAACAATTTGATGTGATTCAAAGCTGTGTCTATGTGCCAAAAAGTCTTGGATCTCCTCATTGCCTTTGGCCTTTTTTGACCAAGAAGGTAGAAAGCAAAGCTTGTGTTATTAAACAAGTTGAAACAGAAAATTCTAGCCAATTTGGAGTGTGTAAGTATCTGCTTAAAAACTGTAGTGGCGTATGTGGAAGAAGAGATGGACAGGCAAGTGGATTCCCATCAACTACCTTAGTGTTTTAGAAAATGCGTAGGTGCACTACTATAATGTGAGGCCTTTTTGACCAAGAGAGGCTAATTTAAGGCACTTTAAAGGGATGGTGCTTACCCTTGCAGTGGATATTGTCCTTAGTTAGTTAGTTAGTTAGTTAGTTAGTTAGTTAGTTAGTTTTGGCTGCTCAGCATCTGTACCTCCTTAAACTGTTTGAGAATTCTCCCATCTTAGGAATTTCAGAGTCTGCCTTTCACTCTAGAAGGTGAAAAGGCAAGATACTTGCTGTCCTAGGGCACAGCCACAGGCCAGAGGTCTGTCAGACAAAAGCATCTGTCTTAAGCTTTGAAGACAGAACTAGCAATGCATAGAAGCAACCGGAAAGAACTCTCTGACAGTGGCAAAGGATGTGGAAGCTCAACTTTTTAGGCAGCATTTACATCCAGAATGATCAGAGTCCATAGACCAAGCTCCGATGTGTTTCCCTGTGGTGGTGGCTACAGAGCTGTTCTCTCTACATCAGTTCTACAATGGGATTTTGAGCATTGCTCCTGGCTCGAGGTCCCTGGCTTTGGCACTGGTCCCAGAGATTCTGTGGGATACCCGGTACTCTGTTGTTCTTGTTAACTTTTTAATATGAACATTTCCAAACATATACAAAAATAGAAGATATAGTCTAACTAATCCTCTTTACCTATTCCTTATTATCTGACTCTCCACTCTTCCAGGTGTAATTTACTTACTGTAAAATTCATACATTGTGGTGGATCAACTCAATGAGTTTTAGTAAATTAATAGAGTTGTATAACCATCACCACAATGTACTCATACTTTTGTTTTGTTTTAGTGTACAGGAATTTTGACACACGTTTAGACTTACTTAACTACTACCCCAGTCAGGATACAGAACAGTTTCCTTTACCTTGAGGAACTCCCTCCTGTTCTTTTTAGTTATACTTTCCCCACTCCTAACCCCTGGCAACTACTGATCTGTTCTCTGACCCTACAGTTGTATTTTTTGAAATTGTTTGAGTCCAACTTTCTATCTCACATCTCTATACTGTATAGCGCCTACTATGTCTACTTTGATGCACAACTCTTCGATTTTCTTGTTCTATTCCTTTTTATGAGTAATATGATGTTGTATAGATGTACCAAAGTTTGTTTTTCCATTTAACTCTTGATGGACATTTGCATTGTTTTTGGGTTTTATCGGGGGAGGGCAGGGTGGCATTATGAATAGAGCTGCTATCTATGTTTTTAAACATACTTTTTATTTTGAAACAATTACGAACTTACATAAAATTTAGGAGTACCGTTGCAGATTACTCTTTCTGAACCATTTGAGAGTAATTGCTGATCTAATGTCCCATAACCCCCAAATATTTTAGTATGTATTTTCTAAAACAAGAAAATTCTCCTACATAACCACACCACAATGATTCAAATCAGGAAATTAACCTTAAGATATCATTACCACCTAATCCTCAGACATAGTCAAGCTTATTCAGTTGACTCAACAATAAATTTTATAGCAAAGCATTTAGGTAACAATCACATCAAGCATTTAACTGTCATATTTCTTTAGTCTCCTTATGTTTGGAACAGTTCCTTAGTCTTTCAGTGGCTTTCATAACCTCAACACTTTCAAAGATAACAGCCCAGTTATTTTGTAGAATATCCTTCAGTTGGGTTTTTCCAATGTTTCCTCATTAACAGATTTGTTATCATTTTCAGAAGTGATTGTATCCTATAATTTCTGTTTGTCCCATTACTGATGATGTTTATTTGATCTTTTGATTCAGGTGATGTATACCAGTCATAATGAGTATTTTGTGGAGTGGTACTTGGAAAATATCTAGTTACCCAATTCTGCACAAAAGTTTGTTTACACACACACACACACACATATTTTTATGTATCTATATTTGTATAGTCCTCTGTTTTATTTAGTAGGTTATAATCCTTTATTATCATTGTTTATTTTTATATTCAATTTTCCCAGATTTGGCCAAATGGGAGTTCCTTCTCACTGGCTCCTGTGTTCTTCTGATGTCCCCATAGTTCTTGGAGCATGTTCTTGCTTTCTGGCACCATAAGATGTTCCAACATCATCTTGTTTTTTCCATGTGCCAGACATGTTAATGGATACTAGGTATTGCTGCTCCTAGTCTTTCAGTGGATAGAACTGGGGAATAGGTAAGCATATGCATATATACACACATCCACATCACATCTATAATTGTTTCTAACTATCCATCATCTATCTATCTAATGAAAACTGTAAGTTCACTGTTACCTCCAATTCCAAACTAACACTACAGAGCTTATTCTAGTTGTTTTTTTTCTCCTTTCTTTAGACTGCCAGTGAGAAACATGGCTCACATTATTGCTGAATCCTATGGTAGTTTCATTTTTAATTTATGAGGAAACTCCATACTGTTTTCCATAGTGGCTGTACCATTTACATTCCCAGCAACAATGCACAAAAGTTCCCAGTTCTCTACATCCTCAACAACACTTGCAATTTCTTATCTTTTTCATAATAGTCACAGATGTGAGGTGGTATCTCATTGTGATTTTGCTCTGTGTTTTTCTGTTGATTAGTGATGTGAAATACTGTTTCACATATCTATTGGCCATTTGTATGCCTTCTTTGGGTAAATGTCTATTCAGTTCCTCTTCCCATTTTTAAATAGAATCGTTTGTTTATTGTTGAGTTGTATAAGTTCTTTATATTTTTTTAGATATTGATCTTTTATCACATATATGATTTACAAGTATTTTCTCTGATTCTGTATGTTGCCTTTCCATTTATCGATGCTTTGCTATACCGGAACTTTTTAGTTTGATATAGTCCCATTAGCTTATCTTTGCTTTTGTTGCCTTTGCTCTTGGTGTTGAACACAAAAACTCATCACCAGTACCAATGTCAAAGAGTTTACTGTCTATCTTTTCATTTAGAAGTTCTATGGTTTCAGATCTTATGTTCAAGTCCTTAATCTGTGTTAAGTTGATTTTCGTATGTAGAGTTGTGGAGGACTGTTCTAAGATGTGACCTCTGCCTGACCCACAAGCTGGAACCAGCCCAGAAGAGGGAGGTTGCTTCCCACAAACCTCCCTTGGAGACTGTCTGATCGTAACTGATGTTCATTCTGACATAAACCAGCACCCCTCTCCTGCCTCCCACTGCATGCTGGTTTCTGGAACAGGCGGTTTTCTTGACCTGGTCAAGCACATAATTTCCTTTACCAGGTAACATTTATGTACCAGTACTCAGGACCACTCCTCCCTTTACCCTATATCATTCTTTGGCACCTGCCAAGTGGGCAGGGATCCATTTGTCTTGCAGTCACCGCACCATGCCTCATATGTAAGTTTTCCTTAATAATTTTATTAATTACCAGACTGGAGTCAGCAGCCTCTTTCTTCAGGCTTTCCCTGCCTTCTACTTATGGATGCAGGTTTTCAGTCCCAAGATCTTTCCTTGGGTCTGCCTGTACTATCTGATGTGAAGTAGAGGTCTGATTTCACTCTTTTACACATAGCTGTCTAGTTTCCCAATATCATTTCTTGAAGAGACTATCCTTCCCTCATCGTATAGTCAACACTCATTTTTCATGTATAATTGAGCACATATATATGGGTTTATTTCTGGGCTTTGTATTCTGTTCCATTGATGTATGTGTCTCTTCTTATGCCAGTGCCATACTGGTTTCATTACTATAGCTTTGTAATATAGGTCAAAATCAGGAAGTGTGGTGCCTTCAGCTTTGTTCTTTTTCAATATTGCTTTGGCTATTCAGGATCTTTTGTGGTTCCATGCAAATTTTAGGATTGTTTGTTCTATTTCTTTGAAAAATGCCATTGGAATTTTGATAGGGGTTGCATTTTTTCTGTAGATTGCTTTAGGTAGTATGGGAATTTTAACAATATCAATTCTTCAAATCTATGAGCATTGAATATCTTTCCATTTATTTGTGTTTTTCTCAATTTCTTTTATCAATGTACAGGCCTTTCATCTCCTGGTTTAAATAATTTCTAGGTATTTTATTCTTTTTAATGCATTTGTAAATGGGATTGTTTTCTTAATTTCTTTTTCCAATAGTTTGTTATTAGTGTATACAAACAACCGAGTTTCATGTATTGAGTTTGTATCCTGCAACTTTACTAAATTTATTTATTAGTTCTGACAGTTTTTTAATGGCACCTTTAAGGTTTTCCATATATAATCTCATGTCATCTTCAAATTGAGGCAATTTTACTTCTTCAATTTTGACCTGGATGCCTTGTATTTCCTTTTCTTGCTTAATTGTTCTGGCTAAGACTTTCCATACTACATTGAATAAAAGTGGTCAGAGAAGGCATGCTTCCTTTTTCCTGGTCTGAGAGAAAAATCTTTCAGCTTTTCACTGTTGAATACCTTGTTAGCTGTGGACTTTATTATGTTGAGGTAGGTTTTCTCTATACTCAATTTATTGAGAGTTTTATGATAAGTGGATGTTGAATTTTATCAAATGCTTTCTCTGCATTTATTAAGATGTTTGATTTTTATCCTTCATTTTGTTAATTTGGTAAGTCACATTAAAAGTTAATTTATTTGTAGCTGTTGAACCATCCTGGGAATAAATCCCACTTGATCATGGTGAATGGTCCTTTTAATGTGTTATTCGATTAGGTTTGCTAATATCTTTTGAGGAGTTTTGCATCTATGTTCATCAGATGTATTTGTCTGTAATTGTCTTTTCTTGTAGTGCTCCCATCTTATTTTTGTATCAGGGTAATGCTAGCCTCATAAAATAAGTTTAAAAATATTCCCTCCTCTTCCATTTTTTGGAAGAGTTTGAGAAGGATTGGCGTTAATTCTTTAAATGTTTGGCAAGAAGCACCAGTGACTCCATCTGGTCCTGGACTTCTGTTTGTTGGTAGGTTTTTAATGACCAATTCAATCTCTCTGATAGTAATGATATTTTCAAATTTTTGGTGTATAATTGTTCATAATAGTCTCTTACGATACTTTGTATTTCTGTGGTATGAGTTATGACATTTCCTCTTTCATTTCTGATTTTATTTATTCTAGTCCTCTCTCTTTTTTGGTAAGTATAGCTAAAGGCTTATATATATTTGTATATCTTTAAAAAACCCAACTCTTAGTTTTATTATCTTTTCTATCATCCTTTTAGTCTCTATTTCACTTATTTCTACTCTGATATTTGGCATTTCCTTCTTTCTGCAGTGCTTGAGTTTAGTTTGTTGTTCTTCTAGTTCCTTTAGGTATAAAGTTAGGTTGTTTGTTTGAGATCTTTCTTGTTCTTAATGTAGGCATTCATCACTATGAACTTCTCTCTTAGAACTACCTTTGCTCATCCTATAAATTTTGGTATGTTGTGTTTCCATTTTCATTTGTCTCAAGATAGTTTTTGATTTCTATTTTTATCTCTTCTCTGAGCCATTGGTTGTTAGCAGCATGTTGTTTAATCACCATGTTTGTGAATTTTCCAGTTTTCTTCTTATAACTGATTTCCAATTTCATACCATTGTGGTCAGAAAAGACGTTTAACATAATTTCAGTCTTCTTAAATTTATTGAGTTGTTTTTGTGGCCTATCATAAGATCTATTATGGAGTATTTTCCATGTACCCTTTGCCGAATGTGTATTCTGCTTCCTTTGAATGGAATGTTCTGCATATGTCTATTAAGTTCGTCTGATCTAACAAGTTGTGTAAGTCTAATGCTACCTTACTGATTTTCTGTCTAAATGACCGATCCATTGATGAAAGTAAGGTATTAAAGTTCCCTAATGTTATTGTAGCACTATCTATTTCTCCCTTTATGTCTGTTAATATTTTTCTCTATGTAGTTAGCGATCCTATTTTGAGTGCATTAATCTTTACAAATGTTATATCCTTTTGTTGGATTGACCCGTTTATCATTATATAATGCCCTCCTTTGTCTAAGTAAAGCTAATCCAGCTTTCTTTTGGTTCCCATTCATATGGTTTATCTTTTCATGCCTTAGCTTTCAGTTTGTGTGTGTCCTTAAAGGTGAAGTGAGTCACTTATAAGTAGAAAATAGCTGGGTCTTGTATTTTTATCCATTCAGTTACTCTGTCTTTTAAATGGAGAATTTAGTTCATTTACTTTTAGAGTAATTATTGATTGGTATGGACTTTGTTAAATGTTTTCTGTTTTATAGTTCCTTTATTCCTTTTCTCTTGCTTTCTTTTTTTGTGACTTGATGATTTTCTGTAGTTTATGCTTAAATTCCTTTCTCTTCATTTTTTGTGTATCTACTATGAGTGGTTCTTGCTTTGTGGTTACCATGAGGCTTACCTAAAACAACTTTGTTTATAATAGTGTACTTTAAGTTATTAACAACTTGTTTGAATGTATTCTAAAGCTTCGCACATTTTTATTCTACCCCTCTTCATGCTTTATAATTTTGATGTCACAATTTACATCTTTTTATCTTGTTATCCATTAACAAATTACTGTAAAGTTATTTACCTAATTTTTAAAATAAATTAATTTTTTCTCATTAAACCATCCCAAATTAGTTTCTTTTGCTTGCAATTAAGAACCAGACTGCTATTCTTCTATAACTGGAATGTCCCCAGACCTCAGCAGCTGAGGGTACAAATGTCACTTTACCACTTAGACACTTATTTTGTTAGTCAAATTGCCCACACTTCTTTGTAACTGTAGTTTTCCAGGGCTGTGTTGTTTATTTCTAAGTGTTGGTATTTGTCTTCCTTCATATACTTGTGGACATTTCCAAGCCACTTGTGCCACTGCCCATTTCAGTAAGATGACTCAGCCCTACCCACCACTCAACAGTCTGCTTGGGCCATTGTTCATGTTATTTCTTCTGTGTAATGGGTAATGACTTGTGAATACTGTTCTTCTTGTTATATTCTTAGAGGCCCCCAGGAGAGATCCTTAGCCCCAGGTGTCACAGAGTTTATTTTAATAAGGTGAATACTTTAATTTTACATAAGCTCTTTCCTCTTTAGAGCTCCTATGTTGTTGAGGGGACTGGCCGGGCCAGGCTCCTGTAACAATCACTGTGCTCTACCGGGAACTGCTGTTCTCCCTCAAGCCCTAGCTTATTTCCAGTCCTGCTCAGCATGCCTGACTTTTTCTTCCCGCAGGATGAATTCACTCTCAAAGGCTCTGTAATTAATGCACTTACATTTTTGAGCTGCCATTCTCCTGGAAGTTCACCAGTTAAGACTTTCTTGGTGGCAACTTCTACTATGCACATCCATCATTGGGTGGAAGAGCAAGTTCAAAAGACCATGGGCCTGAGTAAAGCCTGAGCACATGATAAATCTCAAGAGTATCCATTACTTTCTTCTTATTTTGTGTTTAATTCTCTCTGTTTCCAAAAAAGAAAAAAAAAAACATTAGGGGAACCTCTCTTTAACCTTGTCTAGTTGAACATCTTGTCTTTTCCCTGGAGATTTCCAACTGGCTTGATCTCTGCTACAAAGTCCCTATAGGCACTAAGTTATTTCTGCTGCTTTGGGCACTTCCTGTTTTCTCTCTGCCATTGATATGTGTATTACTTGTCTATTTCTGTTTTTACAAATTAACCCAAAAGTTACTGGCTTACAATAACATTTATTATCTTGCAGTTTCTGTAGGTCAAGAAAACAGGAGCAGCTTAATATACAGATCCACCACCCCCAATTGAGACTTCACATGACAGTAGTTCCTTTAGCTGCAACTTCATGAGAGATCCTGAGACAGGACCACAAGGCTAAGCTGTTTCCAGATTCCTGACCTACAGAAAATGTGAGGATAATAAATATTTGTTGTTTCGAGCTGCTAAATTTTGTCATAATTTGTTATACAGGAATAGATAACTATGAACCTGTGCCCCCATTTTTTGTTTATAATGTGCTCGGGGTGGGGGAGGTGGCATAGATGATAGAAGTTCTAGAGGTTCATTCCTCTGGTGACCAAATCAAAGTTGTGATGGAAATAGGAGCAGCAGCAAGGAAAAATACCCTTGGATCCAGTGAACAAACCATACAACTAGGGAGAAATCCAAGAAATCACCAGAAGGTAGGACAGGGAGAAGGCATGGGGCTACCTGGTCTCCAGCAGCTGAGTGACACAGAGGCTGCGGCTTTGGCAGTGGCAGAACTTCTTAAAGGGTCCACGTCTGTGGGAAGATTTTTGAGGTGATGGACCTGCTCACTCTGAGCACCAGTGCTGATTTGGCTGTACGCAAGGGGCTCCAGGGACTTACAGAGAGACATTGTCAGAGTGAGGGCTGAGGTGAGACTAGCTCTGTAAAGAAGTGCCAGTGGTATCCATTGTACCCTCTTGAGCCCTTCCCCCTCCCAGTGCGCGAACACAGCACCACCGTAGCAGAGATGTCATCAAACTGGAGAACAGTGGTCACTCTACCCAGAGGATTCCCTGAAACCCCACCTATCCCAACTCACAGCCCCATCCAAGCCACATCCAAGTGTATCCTCAGCGAGTCAGGTGCTCCTTGCTGAGCAGCACCTAGACTCACACTGGACACAACTGGCCTTGGTTTCTGGTGTGGCCTTTTGAGGCAACTATAAGCACAGCAGCTGTGGATTGATTGCTGAACTTAACAAGTGGCCCTGGAGGGGTAGAGACTAAGCTAAGTTTGGCCTGCAGCTGAACTCTCTCAGGACTGCCCACTGGACAGACATCTACTTCACAAATCCACACTAATAAGACCGGGATACTTAGGAGCTTTGCTTAGTACATAGAAATGGACATGAAAAGACAGCCAAAATGGGAAGTCAAAGAAGCAGAAACCATATGAGAGAACAGAACAGAGATCCAGAAAATGGAGTCAAGTAATCTAACAGATGCAGAGTTTAAAATCACTGGTTATAAAGATGCCAATGAACTTTGGGGAAGTCTAGATAAATTCAGTGAGAAGTTCAACAAAGATATAAAAACCATAAAAATGGAAATGGAAATTATAAAATGGAACCAGTCTGAAATGAAGAAACATTATCTGAGAGAGAAGTTTATTAAATGGAATAAACAACGGAATAAACAGAGTGAATAAAGAGAAGATCAAATGACCTATTTAGAGGATGGAAAAGCCAAGGACACTCAATCAGAATGACAAGAAAAAAGATGCCAAGACTATAGAAATAATTTAAGGAGTATATGAGACACTATTAAAGGCAAAATATCTATCTTATCAGCATACCTGAAGGAAAACAAGATGTTGAACAGATGTTTGAGGAAATAATAATGAAAAACTTCCCTAACCTGGTGCAGGAAATGGACATAAAACTCCAGGAAGCTCAGAGAATCCCCAAAAATAGGGATCCAAAGAGACCCACACCAAGACACATCATAATTAAAATGACAAAGGTTAAATATAAAGAAAGAATATTAAAGGCAGCAAGAGAAAAGCAGATAGTTACATACAAGGGAACACCAATAAGACTGGCAGTTGATTTCTCAAACGAAACTATGCAGGACAGAAGTGCTTGGCACAAAATATTAGATGTGATTAAGAGCCAGGATCTACAACCAAGAATATTTTGTTATCATTTAGAGTTGAAGGACAAATAAAGAGCTTCCCAGACAAAAATAAGCTAAAGGAATTTATCACCACCAAGGCAGTATTACAGGAAAAGTTGAAGGGACTTCTTTAGGAAGAAAAAAAAAATGTATTAAAAACAGGATAAAGAATGGTAACAACCACATTCCGATCAGTAATTACCTCAAATGAAAAATAATTAAGTGCTCCAACCAAAAGATAGAGTGGATGAATGAATAGGAAAACAAAATCCCTACATGTTGGCTACAAGAGACCCACTTCAGTTTAAAAGACACATATAGACTTAAAGGAAGGAGATGGAAAAAGCTTTTGCTCTGATGGACCTAGAAGGCATTTAAGTCAGACAGGGAAAGATAAATACTGTATGATTTCATTTATATGTGGAATCTAAGAAATTAAAAGAACAAACTAATTAAAAACGGACTCACAAATATAGTGGACAATTTGGTGATGGACAGAAGGGAGAGGGGTTAGGGGGCTGGGAGAATGGGGTGAAGGATTAAAGAAATACAAATTAGTAGCTGATGGATGGTCATGGGGATGGGAGCACGGCATAGGGAATGCAGTTAACATTAATATATTGGCAATGTGGAGGGTCAGGAGAGGAATGGAGCAATTGGGGGCGGGGCATTTATGAACTATATAGATGTCTAATCAATGTACTGTATACTTAAAACTAATTAAAATAAATAAATTAAAGAAGTACTCAGAGCTCTTATTTTTAAAAGTCAATTTATTGAGATATAATTTATATACAGTAAAATTCATCCATTTTAGATGTATAGTTTTATGAGTTGTGAAAAATGTATATAGTCATATAATCCCCTCTACAATGAAACTTTAGAATATTTCTCTCTCTCTCCCCTCAATTTTCTCATGCCTTTTGTAATCAGTCCCTTGCTCTACCAACATTCCCTGGCAACTGATCTGACTTTGATGTGTTTTCCATAATGGGATATAAATAGAATCATACAGTATGTAGCCTTTGAGTTTGGCTTTTTTCACTTAACATAATGCTTTTGAGATTCATCCATATTGTTGCATATGTTATTCATTTGTCTCTTGTTGTTGCTGAGTAGTATCTCATTGTAAGGCTGTTTCACAAAGCATAAACAATGTGTTTATGCTTTCACAATTGATGGACATTTGGGTTATTTCCAGGTTTTGGCAATTAAGAATACAGCTGCTATAAACATTAGCTTGAGGTGCTTCTCTGAATGTTTTCATTTTAATTGAAATACCCAAGAGTGAGATTGCTGATCAAATGGATCACAGATCTAAATGGAAAACTAAAACCTAATAAACTTCTGCAGCAACATTTTCCAATAGAACTTTCTGTAATGATGGAAATGTTTTATTATCCTGCTTTTTAAATTTTATATCGCTGTTCAATACAGTACCCAGTAGCCACATGTGGCTAGTGCAAATTTAAAATGTGACTAATGTCACATAAGAAAATGAGAAGATGAGCCACAGACATATTTTCAAAACACATATCTATAACTCTCACAAATCAATAACAAGAAAAAAATAACCCAATTTTTAAAAGTAGATGAAATATTTAAACAGACACACATCACTAAACAGATTTAGATAGCAAATAAGCACGTAAAAATATGCTCAAGGTAGGTATTCACTACAGAAGTGTAAATTAACACTACCATGAGATGGCACCGTATACATGTTAGAATGCCTTTGAAAATACTGATAATGGCATGTTGCTGGAAGAAATACAAAATGTTTAGACAGTTGAAAAAAATTCAGATCCCTTATTAATTGGAGATTAATTGGAGATTTTATCAATTATATTTCCAAAGAAACTTTATAAACATCAGCCAGTGATTATTTAACACCAAGGAAAAAGTGCCTCGGTTTGCTCATTACTCAGCTTTTATCCTAACTTTAACACTCTTGCTCTGTGGATCAACATTCTTTGCCCCTTGCATGCACTGACATAAAGAATGGGTGTTTTATTTGCTCTTTTTGATGAGAAATGTAATATCTAGTTTCTGATTCCAGCTGAAAACAGATCAATTTTCCATTGGGCAAGAACAAGGATGCAATGACTTTCTCATATAACACCATGGTATACCCTCGCAGGTTGCAGCAGCTTTTTATAATAACTTTTCACCCTCCGGTAGGTAAACAATGGAGTACCTCTCAAACTTTAAAAGTCATGGGAATCACCTAGGGATCTTCTTAAAATGCAGATTCTGACAGAGAGTTTCAGGGTGGGCTTGACATTCTGCATCTCTAGCAAGCATCCAGACATTGCAGCAAAATTCAGAATCTGATTAATATTTGTTTGATACCTCACCAAGAGGATTGACGTACTGCCTCTTTTTCAAGGAGGTTAATGAAATAATAGTTCAAGGACAAGGGGGTCGATAGTTGGAAATAACTCGGATATTCTTTCAAAATGAAATCTATAAGGTGTTTCCATAAACTAGTTCTGGAAAGTAGTAAATTAATGGCAACTGCTTATTGTGTTTTACTGTCTTCTGAGCACTGTGTTAAATATACCACATACCTCATTTCACTTATTCACTTATTCACTTGATCCAGTAAGAATGGACACTATTAGCCTCATCTTAAAAGTCAAATATCTGAGGCTCAAAATGCTGAAACAGAAGTGATGGAGACTGGATTCTTAAGCCCTGTAGAATTACCTGCAATACACTTATGTACACACTCCAGTGATTATCACAAACTGGGTGGAGCAAGTGATCAAATATGTTTATAAAATAAATATATACCAAATATGTAATAAAAAATGGACAAATGCTTGCTGGATTAAACTAAATCCACAAGCACCTTTTCTGTTTGTTTCCTGAGAATAATTTTTGTCCTTACTAGTCTAGTGGAGTGTGATGATTAGGGGTGATTGCCCTGGCATCTCATCAGATCACATTAAACTTGAAGGCTCTGATGGAAGGTTATTAAAAAATACTTTGTGCTTCTAGGGAGAACGTTAACTTTTACATTAGATACCCCATAGACCTGTTTATTGGAGTCCAAAAAATAAAAAATAAAAAATAAAAGTAAAGGTTAAATTTTAGCATTTAAAGTTTTAGATACAGGGCAAAAGATAAAACAGAATATATTTGATGGAAGAACTTTATTATTTCATCTGTGCACATTCTTGCTGAAATTGTTAGTTTTTATCCATAGCTCTAATTGAAGGCCTAGCTAGTATTTGGTTCAAAATTGATAAATGGATGGATGGATGGATGAGATTAAGCTAGGGGTGGCCAGATATGCCTAATTTCAATGGTTTAATACTGGACACTTCATTTTTATTCTCATGTAAATTAGTTGTGACCTCTTATTGTCATGGCATTTGTTTTGTTGGATTCTTCATGTAAAGAGGACTTGTTTGAAATGAGCAAGCCCTTTGGTTTACTTTAATAACTTCATTTCAACTATAAAACACTTAGGAAAGATTACACAAGCAATGTGTATCGAGATATGATAGTTAGCCTGGTGAAGGAGAGAAAATTTAATCAAATAAACAGACATACATTTGAAATCTTGACTGGGATACCTGCTATGGTGTTGAAAGAGCCTGTATCAGGCACAAAAGGCCTTCACTTAATGGTGGGAGAGGGGGAACTGGGATCAGAGAAAGCTTCCTTGAGGAAGTGGAGGGAATGGGAAAAGTACATTTCAGGAAGAGGGAACATTCTTTGTTTTGGAACAACAAGAACATCAAAAAATTAAGCTGGAGTTGCTTGAAAGGTAGAAAGGATGGTGACCGATGCTTCAAGAAGAGGAAATAGCCTGACGCTGGTGAGGAAGACTCAGCTCTTCCAAGCCTGGAAGAAGGGATGGGTCTGAAGAATAGTGTAGTGGATAGCTGTGGGTGGTGGACTCTTGGACCTTCATGGAATGCAATACCTTACAGGTGGCTCAACTTGTGGGTGGTAGCAGAAGTCTACATATTGAGCCTTCAGATCATGCAGGTTGCAGTGAGGAGCACTGGCCCTCCCCCACTTGCTGCCCACCCCCCATATCCGAATTAAAGAAAGGATTAACACTTTACCGTGAATACCGGAAGCACAAAAAGCAAGGAAACAACATTTTAATGAGCAGCAGTGTATTTGGAGACACCACGGGCTCAAATCCCAGCTATACCATTCAATAGCCTTTCTGCCTGTGATGCAGGACTGTGCAAATTTCCCCGAGTGTGGGGAGGCAGAGACCAAGCTCTGCATGGAAAGAAAAGGGTCCTTTGATGGAAAGAAAGAAATTCAACACACACGCCAAAGTTAGAGTCAACAGGAAAGTTTATTAGAAAAGGGCTAACACTCCACAGAGTGTGGTCTCCTCTCAAAGGCAGAGAGGTACAGTATTAAAAGACAGTGAGAGAGAGAGAGGAGAGAGAGAGAGAGAGAGAGGGTGTGTGTGGTGTGTGTGTGTGTGTAAAGGCACTGAGAGGGACCCTAAGTGTTCAGAGAATTCAGTTTGTATATCATTCTTTAGTTCTTGAGTTATTGTTTAAAAGACTTTAACCCATTTCCTTTGATATGGAAATACAGTGAAGAAGGGGAATAGCATGTAGCATGAAAAGGTAAGAATATGTAGAGTGAAAGGCTTATTGGCAGTTCCTAGCTTTTAATCTATAGGTTCCCCGTGATTTTTAGCCATAGGGGATGACTCTTGGTTTCTGTTTCCCCTTTACAGGTGTAGAGAATGGGTTGTTAGTAATCCAGCAGAAATTTTCCTTTGTTCTGAAGCTGTGCTCAGGGACTGGCTGCAGGGCTGATCAACATATTGCAATCTCTCACTGTGGCTTGACTAACATTTTAATTCTCTTGCTTCCTTCCTACATTACTTGGAGCAGTTACTTCAACTCTCTGGGCCTCAGTTTTCCTATCTTTAAAGTGAGGTTAACAGAATCTATTTTGTCAAGTGGTTGCGAAGACTTAAATTGATTAATACACGTGAAGCTCTTAGAAGTATCTGGCACAAAGTGCGAACTGTGTACTTTGGAGAACAGTGGCCAGATGTGAGGTCCTCTTCCAATTTCCTGGTACAGCCTACAGGAGCAAGAAGAGCTCCAAAGTGGGCTGGATTTCCAGCCAAACTGTGGCAAGTAGTTGAGGTCTGAGCTGGGAAACAAATGTTAATGTAACAATCTTTGCACCCAAGTTCTCAGACCAGTCTCCTTCTGGGTCCGCTGGCATGTCCGTAAGCAATTACATTCTAGGAAAAGTAGTGCTGGTGGTAAGCCCTAAGATGAAGGGAAATTTTTAAGGGAAATCACACACTGAATCCTAGAGGCCCTCAACCGGTTTCCTTTAGGCACAGGGGGTAAGGATCTCAGCACCGGCACTCAGGTCTATGGTGCTAGTCTGGGAATCCAATAAACCATCATTGGAAAATTGATATTTCAGGGAAAGCCCCAACATTTGAAATGCTGTCCTGAAGTTGCGTGACCCAGCTGTAGAATCAAGGACGAAAGTCGGTAGTAATTCACGATATAGCTGAGAAGCTCAAAAAGACCAGGGAAGACTCCGCCCCTCTCTCGACCCTCAAAGATAAGCAAAGAAGTTAATGATGAACAAGACTAGGGAACAGCTCGGGGCCAGGTCTGGGTGTCCGGCAGGAGACACTGCAGCCTCGGCAGGTGGACCGCTCCGCTCCGCCCCGTCCCATCGCCTCCCCGTCCCGACCCCGCGCCTGGGCCACCGTTGCCGCCGTTCCTGTCTTCAGCAGGCGCGATTGCCCCGGCCAGGTTCTCAGCGGCCTCCCTCCCTCGCGGTCGGTGCCCTGGCGGAGCACGCACGCCCAGGAAGCAGCGAGCACAGCCGGGTGCCGACCTGGGGCGGGGTTAGGGGCGGGACCCTGCGCGGCGCGCATGCGCGGCCCAGGCACCTCCCCGCGCCTCGGGCCGCGGACGGTGGCGGGGCGAGGAGGAGTAGGGAGGGGGAGGGGAGCCGGCCCGGCCTGCGCTGGAGGGCCCCAGAGGCTCCCACGTCTGGACTGCCGCGCGTGGGGAGGCCCGAGACCCTGTATCTTCGGGGGCCTGCGCGGGGTCAGTTGCAGCCCGAGACACGAGGGAGGGGGCAGGAAACGAGGTCGGAAAGTAACGCGGCCGGAGCAGGTGGGCCGCCGTGAAGGGGAAGCCCCCGGAGGGCTCTGAGCTGAGTATCCCTGTTAAGTAGAGTCACTCTGCCCATTGGAGCAGTCCAGGTGACAGCCGATGGTGGCCTGGGCCTGGGTGGTGGCCGTAGGCGTGGGAGCAGGGGTCGGATTCAGCACGTAGTTTTTAGAGGTGTAGCCACCAGGACTGCTGACCAGCCTGGCTGTTGGGTGTGACTTGTGAGAGAAAGGGAGAAACGTGGGCTAAAGTGGGTGGTGCCCTAAGGCTTTGTGGGTTGAAGGTATGGGGAAAGTTCCCGAGCTCAAGCTTGGCTGTGTGAAGTGGGAGCCCTCTGTTGGAGGGGGTTCAGTTTGGATGAAGCCTTGGGAGGATGGGACATCAGAGAGCTAGGAGGAAAACCGGGAGAGGGCGGGACTAGAAGCCAGGAGAAGCAAGTTTCCCAAGAGATCATCAAATGGGCCAGGAACTGGACGTGGTCTATGTTTATCAAGGTGGAAATTGCGAGTGACCTTGACAAGAGCAGGTGGTAGAAGAGGGAGGGGAATGAGTCTGCCAGTATTGATAGCCAGGAATTGGTGCATTGCATTAATTTAGCTTGTAGGTGTTCAAAAAATATTTATTGAACGCTTGTGTAAGTTGTTGCAGTTTCTTTGCAACATATGTATTTTAATGTTTTTGTGAATGTTTTTCTCTCGAATTCCTGATACGATCTTTCATTTATTGTATTTTTCAGAATTGGTGGGCTGCCCCTTTTCCCCAGGGTACAGTCATTTTTCTTTTATTTTCTAAATCGGTAGGTGAGTTTCATGTTTCACAAGAAAGCCTGTTAAAAGGATTGCCATTCACCCAGAGTAGTGTCAGTGTTTAGGAACCTGTTCAGTATCTTTGAAAGCTTTAGATGACTACTTGATGGATTACTTTTCTCCCCTGAGGCATGTCTTCCCACCCTAAAGATAAAATCAAGGCAGAATTATTGGTGGCTTCACCCAGGGCAATTTTCACCCTTGAGGGCTTTTGGACTCCTTCCTCCAACTCTGGCACTGTGGGGACTTCTCTCCCTGCAGCCCTACCATATTCTTGCTTTTGCACTTGAACAGGGTCAGAAGCTTGTGGAAAGGGGTACCGCTGCCCACCCCAACCCTTCCCCAGCCCCCAGGAAAGCAGGTAAATTTTGGCATAGACAGTGCTTCCAATAAATACTTTGTGGTACCATCTTTAAAATAGGCTTACATTCTGAGCATTTCCAGTCTTGGATATAAATTTCAGGTGGCACCGGCCAAAAATGTGAACGTTTTTTTCAATCTACTGTTTTTCTTATTTACTAGAGACTTGCAGAAAATCTTAAAATTAATGGAAAATCTAGCAAAACAATTCCCATATTCATTTTTAAAAACATCAAATATTGACTAATAAAACAAGCAATAGACTAGGTTTTGTAACTCATGGGACCAAAATTTTCTCACTGATTCATTACTTCAGGTAGACAGGAAAAATTTAGATTCCACTAATAAACTGGTATGATAAAAGATTTGAAATAAAAAAATACATGTTTAGAAAGAACATTTTAATTGGATATAATTCATGAGTGTGTATACATGCATATATGTAAACTACATCTGTCATTAGACATTATAATTCACATAAGATGAGAACTAAAGCTGTCTTCCCCCAAAATACCTGCTGATTGCGTTGCCTAGGCTGAGTCTAGGAACTGGTGACTTTTTGAGAATGTTGGAACGAGCAAATAAAACTTTTTTCCGTTTAATTATTTTGAGTTCATTTTTATGGTGAAAGTAATAATTAATAATGAAAACAAATAGAAAAACTTAGATAAAAATTAGTAATATTTTACCCAATAATACAAGTCCTAATCTTGTTACTCCTACAATTAAAAAACCCTTAATCTCAAAGTTTTGACAACGCTTGATAATTAGCAACAAATTCAACATCCATGTTCAGAATAGATAGAAGATTTGCCTTCATTTCACAGCTATCTAGCAAAAGACCCATCCTTTAGATCCGCATAGTCAAATGCTCTATGTTGATGCCTCTGTCTATTTAAGAATGTCCAAACCTATAGAGAATTTTTATTAGAATTTCCTTGAGCCAAAGCTGACCACTTTGCCAAGAAGCAAGATGTCAAATCCTCTAGAGAGTGATTTTGCGGTTTCTTTTATGAATTCGAAATTAAGGGGACTTAAAGAAGATTACGTGAACAAGATTACGTGCTCTCTTGAGGGTGGTTATGCTTATTTCAAAGGTGTGTTAACCTAGATGCACAATGGACAGTGCTTGCTTAAGGCAAAGATAAGTTTTTTACTGAAAAGTTATATGCCTAGGACGTGACTACCCGCCATAACCTGCCTAGTGAGGAATTGATTGTCAGATCTCCCTGTGAGGTTACTTTCCTAGAACCCCTTCTTTTTGTTGATTGGATTTTAAATCCTTAAATTTAAAAAAAATTCTTAATGAATTAAAATTCTATCTTCACATCTGAGACAAAATGTGACACTTTATGCAGGAGTTATCCAGAATTTTTTGACAATAAACAGGAATGTTTGCTAACATTTAAAATTGACAGAAGAATTTTCTGGATCAAATTGGTCTGAATTAGAATATTAGAAAGCAACAGTGGAATCAAATATCTTCATCTTTGAAATAAATAACTAAAGGTATATATTAAACTCAAAATGATAGCATAAGTAACCATACAACATGTAAGGAGGTTTTATTAAAGTTAGGCAGTATTGGGTACTTTAATCTTCAGTTTTAAAGATGTACAAGTTTAAGAATATCATCTGCGACAATATCTTAAAGCTTCAAAAGTATCTGATAATTATTGAAGCTGAGCAATGGGAACATAAGTTCATATATTATTCTATTTTAGTATATGTTTAAATTTTCCATAATTTAAAAATAAAACAAACTATAGTAACACCTCACTTGTCCCTTCTGAGGTATTCCAAATAAACAGTTTTTTGAACAAATCGAAGTTTGCCAAAAGCTTATGCTCATCCTGGTTGAAAATCATGCCAAGACATTTCCTCCTACATTTCCTTTAAATAGAGCACGGGGGAGATTTTCACGATGGTCAGGCATATCCACTGTTGCAGTCTGCAAGCTGCTTTCCAGAGTGGCCCTCCTGAGCTGTTGTGGCATCGGAGTCTGCCCACCTTCTCCCCCTGGCAGCCAGTCAGCCAAGGGCCCTTTGGCTCTGATCTACACTCTCTGAAGGAATGACTCCAGCTGAGGGTCTTGTCCTCCTAGGTGTTCTGGAAACCCACACTACATCATTTTTCTCTTTTCGACTATTCCAAGCTTCTTGGGGCATGCATACGTGCTTGTGTGTGTGTGTGCGTGTGTGTCAGCTGAAACAGGTTACAATGAAAATGTGTTGACATGCTTGTTTCTTGTTTTTAAGTGAGGTTTATTCAATATAATTTACATACTATATAATTCAACTTTTTTTTTTTATTGTAAAGTTCTGTGAGTTTTGAAAAACCACCACAAAATAGAGACAGAATTTTTCATTGCTTTGAAAATGTTCCCTGGCCTTCCTTGCCTCCTCCTTTTCCCCAGTCCCTGGAAACCACAGCTGTGATTTCTGTACCTTTAGTTTGCCCTTTCAGAATATCATATAAATGGTCTTAAATAGTATTAGTCTTTGGGTTTGGTTTCTTTTACTTAGCATAATGTTTTTCTTTCTTTTTTCAAAAGCAATTTTATTTTGAAATAGTTTTAGGTTTACAGAAATGTCGCAAAAATAGTACACAGAGTTCCCATGTACTATTTACCCAATTTCCCCTAAGGTCAACATCTTATGAAATTAGACTACAGGAATCTAAACCAGGACATTTACATTGGTACAGTACTATTTACTAATCTGCAGATTTCATTCAAATTTTGTCATTTCTCCCATTAATGATCCTTTTCATACCTTGACTCCAATCCAGCATCTTACATTGCATTTAGTTGTCCTGTTTCCTTAGTCTCTAACCTGAGACAAGTCCGCAGTCTTTATCTTTCATAACCTTAATAACTTTTTTGAAGAATACTGGCCAGTTTTGCTGTAGACAAATGGGATTTGTCTTTTTTTTTTTTTTTACAATTAAGTTGAACTAATGCATTTTGGGGAATATAGCTCACAAGTGATGTTTTGCCCTCCTCATTGCATCCTATCAGGAAGTAGATGAAGTCAGTATGTCTTATTACTGAGGATGTTAAATTCAATCACTTGCTTAAAGTAGTGTCTGCCAGGTTTTCCCATTGCAAGTTACCATTGCCTAATACTTTAAAAATTCACCCATGTTGTTACCTGTATAAGCAATTTTTTTCTCTTTTTCTTTTTAGCTGAACTGTATTTTATTGTACGGATGGACCACAATTCATTTATCGGTTTTTAAAGTGATGGATATTTGACTTGCTTCAACTTTTTGGCCTAGCACTTTCTGATAGACCTTGGCGTTCTGTCAAACGTATATAATTTCACAGAACACCAACATTAGATAAGGCTACCTATGACCGTGGTCAGTTGTGACAAAAATAAGACAACACTCTAATAGATCTGAACCCAGATAATAACAAGAACATGTCTAAACCACAAAAATGACAAAACATCCTGGCTTATACCAGAGCCTGCTGTTTCTTGACTAATGACAGCTCTATAGAGCTTCACTTCACTCCTTCCACCTTTTAGATAAGATTCACTAAAATGTCCAGTCAATGTGTCCTGTTGCCTGACAGCATCCAATCCAGAGTAAGGTAAAGCCTCACTTCCTTGAACCCTCTCCAACGTTAACTAACACAAGCCCAAATCCCATAATCTTTTCTAACACTTTTACTGAGACACCCTTTAGTTCTTCATGTTCTGCTTCTCTCTCCTTGCAATTTGCTCAGCTAGAGATGTGTGCCTGGTATTTTGCTACAGAACATTGACAATGCAAACTATATAAACATACATATTGAAAATTCTTGCTTCCACTCATCTTCATACATCCTATTTCCCATTCCACCCCAAATTCTTTTTTACTAATTTCATGGAAATCTTTCCATTTTTCAAAAAATATAAGTGCAATTAAGTACTATGGTATATACTCATATTCCCTTCTATTTCTCTGACACAACACTATTTGCACCTGACTTCCCCCTCGACATCATATTCTGGAGATCTTTACTATCAGAGAGAATGTCTTCATTTATTTTTTTTTTAATGTAAAATCTGAACATTGGGATAATTTATGGAATTCAGTAATCTGATTTGGCACTGACAGGTTTGTGAGCATCATCTTCCAGACATTTATTTTTAAACTCTGAATATTCTCTGTCCTTCTGATACCAATACTCACTTCTGAAGCCAGTGAGCTGTCTGCTTATAAATGTTGAATCACTGGCAAATCACATTTAATTATACTTGGTTCATTTTTTTTTTAAATTGTAGTAAGATACACATAAAATTTACATCCTCACCATTTTTAAGGATGCGATAAAGTACATTTCACATTGTTAGGCAACCAAACTCCAGAATGCTTTATCTTGAAGAAGTGTAACTCTACACCCATTGTTTTTATTTTTAAACTATTTTATAGTTTACATATAGTAAAATTAACTCTTTGAGTGTAGAGTGCTATGGGTTTTGACTGACACAATTATGTAACCATCACCATGATCAATATCTAGGACAATTCCATCACCTCTCAAAATCCCGTCATGCTTCTTTGTGTATTTGCTCCTTCCTGCTTGGGCTAACACTGATATATTATTTTCTGTCCCCATAGTTTTGTTTATTCCCAAATGTCATGTAAGTAGAATCATATGTACATTGTTTTTTTGCAGCAGCCATGTTTTTGTGAATGCACCTTTGTATGGAACTTGTCCCCTGCAGATGGATATTCAGGTTTTTCTAGTCTCTTGCTGTTAATGACTGTGGTCTAAGGAACAACTCTGTAGATATGTCATTTTGGATGTGTGCAAGACTCACTGTTGTAAAAATTTCCAGACTTGGGATTGCTATACCAAAGAGAAAATGCATTTGTACTTTTGATAGGTTATCCTCCAAAGGGATTGTAAACTTTGAGGAAATGTGTTATTTTTCTATTTTTCTTATATCTTCAGACTTTAATCCTAAGCTCTTCCAACAATCTGACCCACTAGATAGACATCAGCTTTGCAAATTACCCTTTTGATGTCATTGATCTAAATATTGTCTGTTTTATAAAATTCCTCAGGGATAGATGAAATTTTAGTAAATGTGCTTTAAGACACAAGTTTCTTTGACATGTCATCTTTATCCTATTTGTTGTATTAGTACATATCATTCCTGTCTAGTTCAGTTCTCAGTATTTACATTCTTATAGAAACTGTGTTTTAACCTAAGAGGACAGTGGTTTTCATATCTTTTAAAAAGCAGTAGAACCTGTTTTTCAAATGAATCTCACATCTCACCCCTTCCCGAACCTCTAAGGCAGTGATTCTGAAACTTAAGCATTCATTAGAATCACCAGAAGACAGTTTGAGCCCCAAACCCTAGAGATTCTGATTCAGTGAACTTGAGGTAGAGCCCATGACTTTGTATTTCTAACAAGATCGCGGGTGATGCTGTTGCTGCTGGTCTGGGGACCACACTTAAGAGAACACTGCTCCAGAGCACCTAGGTGCACTTGAGAGCAAAAATTGAAAATAGCTGGTTTAGAGGCTGAGTACCATGAAGACCTGTTACTAAAGATTTTTGTTAAGGGCATTCATGTATGTATATATGAGAGAGCCTAGATGTGTATCTATGTATCTACACACACACATACACATACATACATATATACATATGTGTACATATATACATTTGTAGAAATACAAGTATTTTCTGATTGTTTCTATTTTTGTGATTTTTCTAAAGTCCATCTCAAGAATTCATACTACAAAGAAAATCTGATGGGACCTCTCCAGGTTGTCCCCAGGAGATTAATTTCTCAGCTATATTGTGGATTGAAGTCTCCAGCTGCCACAGGAACCAAGATTTGCCTAACAATGGCTCGTCCAAGTTCAAGTAGGTCTTTTTTAACCTGCCACCTCCTCATCTTCAGTGGAATTTGAAGTACCCGAAAGTTCCTGCACTTGGAGGGGAATGTCTGTGAATTGAATTTGAAGTGGGTGTGGGGCAAGATTTTGTAGAAAGCCACTCAGTCCTTTTCTCTTTAGGCAGGCCCCTCTTCCAGGACAGGTCAGAGATGACCTTTTAATAGGCAAGTCCATTTAAGACGTTTTGTTCTCCCAGAATATTTGCATTTAAGCCTTTCACATATGGTTTGTATTCTAAACCCTTCACCTCTTTGCAGGGGAAGAAAGCTGGAGACTGTCCTACAGGGTAATATGGGGTTAAATTTGCTACTGGACAGAAATGATGTATATCTTTACCTGAGGAAAACCTACAAGTTAACATATCTGGGCCTTTAGTCTATAGTGAGCCTCCACCCCATTATCTTTCTTCCTTTCTTCCATCCTGCTGGTCACCTGTTCCATCTCAGAGTGAACAATTTCAGTGTCAGGGGCACCATGGTTACCACTACCTCCAAGGGGGAAGACCAGAAAGCCTGCTCCAGCAACTGAGGAACTCAATTCTACTTTCACTGAAATCTTCAGTGGTTTAGCACAGGTCGGCCACTCTTGGAAGATGCCTGCTTCAGTGGCAGGCCAGCCACAGGCAATGCTGGTCTGGCACTTGCTCTTCCAGGTGGAGGGCAGCACGGCAGTCCCTCTTCTCTCTGCAGCTTATGCTCAGCTCTGTGTGGCTTAAGCTTGGCCAGCTGGGGCCACATAATTTACTTACTCCACCTGTACAGGCCTGCCGCGCCTCAGGGCCTGGTAGAGAAGAGTGTTGCTCAGCCATGTGCTGTGCTCTAACCTAATCTCTGCTGCCCAAGAGACACGGTGGCAATTCCACATCTGACTTAATTCTTATCCTGGGATGAGGACATTTGTTTGAGAGGCAAACTCTACCTAGTGATCCACATAAAGTACTTGGCACAGAGCCTGGGGTGCAGTGAGCTCTCAATGATGGCTGCTGCCCATCCCTGTTGGTCTGAGGTCGGGGGAGGGAGCCTGGAGGTGCAGAACAAGCCTTTAACCTGGAGGATTAGACATGGTCTGTAGCCACAATTATCTGCTGCCATGTTATCCTTTGCGTTCAATTCCCTTCTGTTACCTCAGGTGTCTTGTGATGTCTTGCTGAAAGCTCTAACTCTTATTTGAGCTGTAAAGGAGAAAGTAAAGGTCTGGGCAGAGCACTTTTTCACAGTTGAGGGGCCCTTGTCCTCACCTTTGATAGTGATGCTGAGAGAAGCTGAAATTAGCAAGATCCCCAAAGGGAAATGAACTTGGGGAGGAAAGGAAGCCTTTGGGGTCCAGGGGACCTGAGATAGTCCACACGCACTCACATGCGCACAGTCACATGCACGCACACACACAGTCTTGTTTTTACTTTATGAAGGAAGATGTATTCCCATTCATTAGCCTCTTTTAATCTTTATAACAGCTTTGCTCTAGTAAAGACACTATTGTACATATCAAAAAAGCTAAGGGAACACAGGATAGCAGAGGGTTGGTGATTCTTAAAAGATCACATGGATGGTTGGAGGTGGAGCTGAGATTCAGTCAGGGCTGTGTGCCTGAAGGCCCAGCTTCTTTTTTCAAGGTGCTGTATACTCATATATGAGGTGCATGGATGGTGTCTTAATGGTATGAGAATGATTTTTGGGGGGTATCTTAAAGTATAGTTTTACAGAGGTCAAGTTTCAAGATATGGGTCTGCCCTGCTTTTCGAAAGTTTGCACTGTACCATAACTTTGCTATCATGAAAAACCTACATTAGTATTTGTTTTCACTAACTGAAAGAAATCGAAAGAGGATTTTTGCTTAAAAAAAAAAAAAAGGTGAACAACAACAATAGCGTTCAGCATTCATTGTGCAATGAGTTACAGAGACAGTGCACACCCCAACAGCAGGGTGGCCCCATCAAGTCCTTCCTCTGGACTTTACACTCAGCATCTCAGCTTCTAGCACCATAGCTTTGAACTGTGTCTGTGGGCGTTGGTACTTTATGTCCATTTATTTTGTGTATCTATTAGTAAGATGCATCCTAAGGTAGTTGCTCCTTCACTTTATGCAAGATTTCATAAATCTGCTTTCAATAACGGGGGAGACCTGTATAGACAATTAATATGGGATATAAATATCCAAATGGTGCACTGGATTGATATTTTATTTTCTCTTTAGATATGGCCAATTTTCGGAAGTTTTTTGCAAAAGCCAAGCACATAGTCGTCATTTCCGGGGCTGGCATTAGTGCTGAAAGTGGGCTTCCAACCTTTAGAGGAGCTGGAGGTTATTGGAGAAAGTGGCAATCTCAGGTCAGTAGTGTTTCCAGAGCATAAAGAGGCTCTTCTGAATTAAGCCAAAACAGAGTTTGACTCAGAACCTCTGGAACTCAGAGAACAAAGTTTTGAAATTAACTACAACTCGTTTGTCCTGTTCATTGTGGTATCATCATAATGTCTATATGATTAAGATCTGTGATTTAAGCATAGCAGCCAACTTGCCTTACTTTCTAGGTATGTATAGATTGCATTTATTCAGATAACAATTAGATTTCTTCTAGTAAATACAGGGGAGTCAGAAAACCTTGGTTAGTATAATTCATTACTTTACTATAGATAGTAAAATTAAGCATTACACATTTTAATATTTTTTTGAACTTTTCATATCAAAACCAAAATTGAATTATTGAAGGCTTAGGGCTTAATGTTCAAAACTTTATATGAAGACCATTAAAATATAAGTTCTATGGGGACATGATTTTTTTTAAACTCAGTTTTTACCCATCAACAGATGATTGGATAAAGAAGTTGTGGTTCATATATACAATGGAATATTACTCAGCCATAAAAAAATAAAATCTTGCCATTCGCAATGACATGGATGGAGCTAGAGGTTATCATGCTGGGCAAAATAAGTGAGAGAAAGATAAATGCCATACGATTTCACTTATATGCAGAACCTAAGGAACAAAAAGAACAAACTAATCAAAAACAAACTCACAAATACAGAGGACAATATGGTGAGGGCCAGAGAGGAGGAAGGTTTGGAGGGCTGGGAGAATGGAGTGAAGGGTTAAAGAAGTGCAAATTAGTTGGTAGATGGTCACAGGGATGGGGAGCACGGCATAGGGAATGCAGTTAGCATTAATGTAATGGCTAGGTGGAGAGCCAGAGGAGAGAGAGAGAGCAATCAGGTGGATCATTTCATAAACAGATGATTTCATAAACTATATAAATGTCTAACCAGTGTACTGTATACTTAAAAATAATAATTTAAAAAATGTTTTTAAAAGTGAAGGAAGGGACAGGAAAGAACAGAGGACCATTGGGATCCCAAAAGAAAGAGGAGCCACAGAGAGCAGTCCCTGAAATAAAGAAGCAAGGGGTGGGGGCCTTAACAGGTGTCAGGAGGAGCTTCGAGAGGGATGGGCAGTCATTTCATAGCAGCTCAGAGTTTGTGGAGAAGCAAAGAAGTCAATACGTGTGACGCCAGCAGTGTTCCAAGACATATATCCAGGTTGATGTGCCACCTGTGAACTGCTTCAGCCCACTTGTATTCTAAGTGCAGGGCAAAAAGGAAGGAAGTATAAGGTTGCCATGGATAATCCAAAGCATAGATAATCCACTCTCCAAATGAAGGCTGACATTACTACCAGGTAGAAAGAGACCTTTACAGTAAAACAAAATGCATAATACCACCATTGCCACAATCAAGATATGGAATATTTTGGTCATTGCCAGAGGTTTTCTTGTACCCTTTTCCCATCAGCTTACAGCCTTAGATGACTACTGCTCTGCTTTCTGTTCACAACAGATGAGATTTATCTCTCCTAGAAGTAGAATCATACTTTTAAAAACCTATTTTTACATATTTTGTTAATATAATACATATAATGTTTTGTATATGTAGTGGTGTGTTGTGTAACTATAATGACAGTTTTAAAAACTTGTTTTTTTATGGCCATTGTACTTCAGTTGGGCATTTTGCATTTCACTTCTTTTTCCTGGACAAATGATACTGACTTTATATATGTTTTGGAGCTCCATGAAAAAGGAGAGTCAATCTAAATTCCCTTCCTACGTATTGCTTTACTTCTTTTTCATAATAACTTACTTAAGTGGTAAATGAGACAGATTGCATTTTCCCTGCCTCATAATTGGGGAAATTAAAATCGATTTCTCCAAGGTGCCTGTTAGTCCCAGAATGGGGACAGAGACTCGTGCCCAGGCCCCTGTCGTGTGTGTGCCACACTGCACAAACCTACAGGAGATGTGTTCCAGCTTGCACCCTCCCAAGGCTACTTGTTTCTGTTTTAGGCTAAAAGGGGCCTTCCAGGGTTTCCCAGGGTTGGCTGTCGCTGCAAGGTTCCAGGCCTGACAGCTGCCTGTGCTCTGGAGCATTAGTGCTTCTTTCCCTCCCTGACTCCTACCTCCTCTCTCACCCCTAGAACCTGGCCACTCCTGAAGCCTTTGCTCAAAACCCATCCCGGGTGTGGGAATTCTACCACTACCGGCGGGAACTCATGCAGAGCGCAGAGCCGAACCCGGGGCATCTTGCCATCGCTGAGTGTGAGGCCCGGTTGCACGAACAGGGCCGCAGGGTCACGGTCATCACCCAAAATATCGATGAGTTGCACCGCAAGGCTGGCACCAAGAACCTTCTGGAAATTCATGGTGAGGACCCTTCCCTTCCCAGCCTCACATGGGAAGGGAACCAGACTTGAAAACACACATCTTGCCATTTCCCACCTGGATCCACTAAATGCGAATCTGCATTTTGGTATCTGGTGTGCACATCACACTGGAGAGGTGCTGGTCTGCACAGCTGCATGCACTCCCTCCTCGGGGAGTTCTGTTGAGGGCGGTCGTGTTCCAAGACAATTGCTCCACTGGGCTGAAGGGAACCGGGAGGTGTGTGTCATTGAACAGCTGTGACTTTAGCAGGATCTGGCGCCAGAGGACCTTGGCATTCCTGGGGCATCTTTTTACTTTCCCTTTGTCCCCCAATTAGCACTCTCCACTGAGGCTGTGCTTCTGCTAAACCCTGGAGCCTTTAGGGAGCTGTCAGCTCAGTGACTTTCACTATATCAAGGCCACTAAGTTTGTGACACACGTGGATTTTGTCTTGAGTCCCTTTGGCTTTCCTTCTCTGCCCTGATGACACCCTCCTTTTCCTTCGTCTTAATCATTTCCCCTCTTTGCTCTTACCAAAATCTAATAAATTCATTCATACAGGACTATAAATGGCATGCAAGGATTTCTTCCCAAGAACATTTGCATGTAAAGTCTACAAAACATCCCAAGGAATGCATTTCTAAGCATGGAATTTCCAGAAACAGTGACCCAGTGGGGAATGTTGCTTGCGTGTATCTGCAGTGAAGTTGCCCATTTTTGCCTAGGCTTACAGTCACCCTGATAATGAAAGCTGAGCACCGTTCACTTGGATTCCATCTCTCTTTTGTGTCCCAGCAGCGGTCAGCCACCCACTAACCAAGTGTCTTTTTGGCATCTTCTTCTGTTGGGTCGGGGACTCTTTCTTCATGGTGCTTCTCATTTCTCTGCAGCATCAGAATGTAGGCTGTCACTCTCCATGTATAAAATGGGGATAACATCTACCTTATAGAGTTCTTTTAAGGGTCAGATAGGTTATATAGGTATATTTGTTGGGAATTTTTTTTTTTATTACAAGAGATGAGAACTCTCTTCTGATTTAAATGAAAATAAAAGAAAGCCCTTTCTTTCATCAGTGAAGATGTCATCAGTTTTAAGATGCATCATGTTTTTAATGTGATACTTAGAAATAATCAACTTAAAACCATGATATTTTATTGTCCCTAAGAGATTGTTATTTTATACTTAGAGAAGGGCTTGTTAAAGCATACTTAGATACAGATTTTTAGAATTATATTCACTCTCATACAATAAAACAAAAATATGGGTGAAAATAAAGTGTTTAAGATATTCTCACTATCTAAACAAGACATGGGTGATATAAGTGGTTAGATAATTTCTTCTAAATCGTTTCTGGATGACCCTGAGGCATCGATAACTGCATTCTCCCCGCAGTGTCATGTTCTGTGCCAGCAAAGGGATTGGGGATGCAGCTCCTCCTAAAAGGGTGCCCCTCTGTGAGCTCTCCGGTTCTTTTCCAAGCTGCTGACACACATTCTGCAAGTTTGATATTGGGCCTTTCTTGATCTTGCCAAAAAGTGTCGGCAGAAAGGTTCTAGGTAATAACCAGGACTCATTTTCTTTCTCCAATGGCCCTTAAATGGTTTGCCAGCTCAAATGTACAGGGACTGCCTGTACATTTAACCAAAAATAACAACCAAAAATAACAACCAAGTCGTCAAACATTTCAGTCATTGGTGTTATCCTTCAACAAGTCTGTGCAAGCGCTGCCTGTGACAACCACATCACATCCATCATGTGGCTGGTAATAATTGTAGGACACATCTGAATTTCAGAGATGTTAACATGGAACAAAGTGGCCATGCTAAAACTGACAAAATAGGTATCTTGACTCACAAAACTGAGGATTCCTGATCCCTTTCTTTCTCTTCTGCCTCTCTACCTCTCCTTCCCTCCACTTTGTTTATTCTTTGAGTTAACCTCACTTCTCCCCTGCAGTTGATCTGCTTCCGTGTGCCGGCAAAGGTAGCATCTGGTGGCTCCAGGCTCACTCTAGCTTAGCCGTCTCCTCAGAAGATGAACTTCTAGATGGCCTTGCTTGGGTCACATACCTCCTCTTTGAACAAACACTACCACTAGATGAATAGGGTATTATGATTGGATCAGTCTAGAACTTCTGCCCAGGCTTGTGTTTTGAGATGTCATTGACAGCTCCATCAGCTCAGCATGGGATAGAGGAGAATTGGTTCCTCAAAGAAGTTTACACTGGACAGAACGGAACAATATGTGTCCACTACAGTGTGCGACATGCTCAGCACAACACTGGGCACATGTGAATATTTAGTGAGTCGTGGTCATTGTTATTGGTTTGGCTCAATAAATAAATGGTTGCTAGTTTGGACAATTATTTTCTTCATTTATTAGTTGATTATTTAATCATTGAGCTGGTTTTGGATAAAAGATTCATGCTTTCTTAAGTGGAAACTAAGATTTTGTAAAACACATCCCAAGCTACTGAACTTTTATCAGTCGTGCCCTTAGGTTTAGGTTGGCTTCATCTACCCTGTCAGCCAGTTCAGTTCTTTCTGAACATCATTCTAAGGCAATCTGAGAGCCCCTTAGTCATGCAGTAAGTTATTTCATCTATCCCTCTTTTCTCCAGATTATAAAGTCCAGGAGGACAGATGTTCTTGGCTTGTTCAATAGTACTGCATGCCTTTACATTTCCCATGATACCTAGGGTAGGCCCATTTGCTAAAGTGAACTTGGAGACATAGAGACAGTTGCTATTGATTATACTCTCCCTGGTCTTGCTTAACTTGTGTTTTTTCAGGTAGCATATTTAAAACTCGATGTACCTCTTGTGGAGCTGTGGCTGAGAATCACAAGAGTCCAATTTGTCCAGCTTTATCAGGAAAAGGGTAATTATGTTGTACTACAGAATAAGTGTATGTTATTTTTTCTTTTAAATTGAACATAAATACTAGGAAATTGAACATTAATCTAAGATTCCTGTGGATATTTATTAGAAATAAGACTAGGTACATTATACCCTATGATGAAAGAAATATTTTGCTCACAATTTACAATGTTAAGTGAAAACCTCAGGATCTAACTCTATACAATATAATCCCAACTTTTTAAATACACACACACACACACACACACACACACACACACACAGTCCCCATGTTGATATATCTGTGTATCAGTGATTATCAGGAGTGGTGGGAGGATGGGTAATTTTGATTTTTTCTTTATATCTTTTTGAATTTTCCAACATTTCTGTGATAAAAATTTGGGAAGGAAATAAAGAGCAGACCCAGAAGATTGAGAAAAATTCTATTTGACCATTTAAAATTAGTATACAAGTAATAATGTAATATCATTGCCAAAGATTCAAATTACAATATACACAGTGCAAATCATGAAAACCCCTTAGCACATCCAGCTGTACCACCCCTACCCCACATATAAATTCCCCTCTTGACCTAAAACCATGGGTAATTGTTTAGTATCTATCCTTCCAGGACCCTTCTTAGTCAGCATGTATTAATTAGGAGTTTTGTACCATATCCTGCCAGGCAAATATGAAAACTCATGGGGTTTATTTCTTTGTTCTTTAATTTTACCAATGACATTCTCTCTTTCTTATATTGTTTACATCAGTGCTCCAGGACCTGAAATAGAAGATGCCAAAATCCCAGTTGAGAAACTTCCCCGGTGGGTAAAAACTTTGATCTGTATTTGGTCTTCCAGATTACAAAACAAGAAAATTACGAATCGAAATTTAAGTTCATTTGGTGAGATGCCTATTAAATGTGCGAATGTGAAAGACAGCCCTGACCTATATGGCCAAGGGCGAAAGGACAGAAGATGAACCAAACCAGGGTTAAGGGAACTGACACTTTGCTTTGTGTTATGGCAGGACAATTTGAAGTCTGGAAAGTTTCTGAAGCTGTTGTGCTACAGAAGCTTATCCAGTGTAAGGCATAGAGGCTGGAGTCCTGTAACTGGGTAATAAATATTAGTTATTATCATCTTCATCTTCCTCCTCCTCATCAGTATTATTAATCCAGGGTTATGGAAACAGGAAAAGGACTTATGAAGATGAAATTATAGGACCAAACATAATTTTTGTAGATTAAAAAATAAGAAACTTTAGAAAGATTTTTTATATCAAATTTTCAAGACCAGATATTAAAATGGTACTTCCAAAAGTGTTTCATAGAGCAGTAGATCCATGGCATTACTTGAAAAAATGTCATGTGCTCAAATAACACTAGACCCAACAAAGTTGAAGTATGTTTACTTTTCTCAGAGCATTTCATATGCTAAAACACATTGTTAGTCTCTTAAAAGTGGTTATAATATGTTAATATTTTACTGGTTTATTTAACCACAGAACCCTTTTTTATTTTTCTTAGTAAGATTTTTCATTACTAAATGCTTAGGTTTCAATCTGAACGAACTGGGAATCCTGGAGGGTCCTGAGTAGGGCACTGATATGATGAAAATGATGTTTGAGGAAGGTTATTGCAGGAGATACATATAAGAAAACTAAAGGATAGTAGGGAGTGAACAATGAGAGAATTTTAGTAATCAACACTGGAAAACTTGGCTATAGACAGGGTGAGAAAGAAGTGAATCCCGGAGAAAATGAAAGGGGGTCATTGATGAAATTAGGGGATGATTGGGGTGTTGGTGGCAAATGTGAATCCAGTGTTCCTCCCATATCTGGGTAATTGTGAGCACAATCACACTCATAAGTATGATGAAGTAACTAGGAAAGAAAACTAGAAGGAGAAGGTCAAACACATTCGTCACTAATCAACTATGCATCCAGACAAAATAAAAACTTTATAAGGCTCTTAATGTTAGTATTTCATATTCAGGACAAGCTCATATGGGCTAAGATGGCAGGGATGGGGATAAGAAGGAGGATCAGGGGTGATCTATTTGGACAGACTGGATTTGGGGCAGCCCTGGCCTTCCTCTGATCCCCTGGGCAGACCTTCTGGTAAGGCAAGGCAGGGCAGGGCTTGGGTTAAGGATAATATTCCTAACAGGTGTGAAGAGGCAGGGTGTGGAGGCCTGCTGCGACCTCATGTGGTGTGGTTTGGAGAAAACCTGGATCCTGCCATTCTGGATATGGTTGACAGAGAGCTGGCCCTCTGTGACTTATGTCTAGTGGTAGGTCACACCCTTCTCTGATCCTGGGGACTTTCTGAAACACCAGGACTGGGGTGGAGTTTGCTGTTGCTCCCTCTCTCCTTTTCCCTTACCCCTTCTCTTAAGATATGTTTTGAGGGATCTTGTGATGTGCTACAGAAAACCCAAGAAACAATAAATAAGAATTGATCTTAAAAATATGAAACTATGCCAAACCACATTTTGGGCTTCTCAAAGCCTTTTCTCCCACCCCACCCCACCCCACTCCCGTCATAAAAAGGGCATGTTATTGGTTCTGATTTTTAAAATAATACATACTCATTATTAAATTTAATTGAGAAAATAAAAAAAGAAAAAATTATAAATCACTCATAATTCTGCCATCCTGAAATAGTCAGTGTTAGCATTTTGATATGTTTTCTTCTAGACTAGGGATGAGCAGACTGGGGCCTATGGACCAAATCTGGCCTGCCACCTGTTTTTGTAAATAAAGTTTTACTGGAATATAGCCATGTGTCTTCTGTGTACAGACCATGGCTGCTTTCACACTGTAATGGCAGAGCTGAATGTTTGTGACAGAGACCATATGGCCTGCAAAGGCTAAGGAAAAAAGTACTATCTGCCCTTTTACAGAAAAAGTTTGCCCACCCCTGGTCTAGACCTTTCTTATGAAAATGTACACATCTTGATTAAACATAAGAAAATGGGTTTTTACTATATGTTCTGTTTTGAAACTACATTATTCGCATAGCAATTCACTTTGCATATTCCATGTCAGTACATCCAAATGCACATCATCTTTTAATTGGTTGCTGTGGTGTTCTACTGTATGGTTATAAAATGATGTATTTAACTTATCCTCTATTGTTGGGAATTTAAGCTTTGTCTAATTTTGATATTTGAAACAATGCTACAGTGAATAGCCTCAGCCATAACTCTTAGCATGCTCTTCAAATTATTTCCTTAGGACAAATTTCCTGGTGGAATTAATTAGACAAAGGGTAGACATATTTTAAATTTTCCTTAACATGTCTTTAAAAATAGAGGCCCTTTCTCGTGTGTATATTTGTTCATTCAGTGCTTGCTGTGCTTTCCAAAGTTGAGTATAGTGTCAGTGTTTGTGACAGATGACTAAGTGAGAAGAGCTGGCTTGTACATTCTGATCATCCCATTCTTCTGAAGAACATATATTTATAGGCAAAAACCTGAAAGAGTATACATCAAGATGTGAACAGTGGTTATCTTGGGTGGCAAGATTATGAAAGATGTGTATGTTTTTTCTTTGAATTATCTAACTTAAAAGAAAAAGGGAAGAGGACATGGATTATTTGCATCAATGTAAAGAGCAGAAACAAAAATAAAACTAAACCCCAAAAGGTGATGATTGAGTCATTCATTTCTTTGCTACTCTCTCCATTTGCACAACTCCCCTTTTTATAGCACATCTTGAATTCCAGTGATGCCTCCCGACTTCCCATTTGTCCCTTAAACACTCTCCATATCCCATCCAGTTTGGCTTTCCTCACACTTGCCACCACAAAACTGCGTGAGTTTAAGTGAGGTTTTCCGAAAAAAATGCTGCTTCTCGGCATAGCGTGGTCATGTGTCCATATCCATCTGTTTGCTTCGTAGGTGGGAACTTCCTCTGTGGTTTATCCTGCTGCCATGTTTGCGCCCCAGGTGTCGGCCAAGGGTGTGCCAGTGGCCGAATTTAACATGGAGACCACCCCGGCCACCAGCATATTCAGGTACAGGGATTATCAAGGTGGGAGATGAGGTTATGGAGCAGGTTTGAACATGGTCATCTGAAGAGATTTTACGTGCTCTTCTAATTTTTGAAAGAGACACACAGTTTGTGTTTTATTTGGTCTGTAGTTTCTTTTATGGAAGAACAAATATCGTTAACTGTAGATTAAGGTGGCTTTGTCTTTTTACAGTGGTTTGCCATAGGACTTTTATTTTTTCACATTTTGAAGGCTGTTCTTTGATCCTCTAGACTTTACTTTCATTTTTAAGCTAGATTTAGTAATGGCATTTAGTTGTGGGTAAGCAGAATGCTCAGCAAGTGAACCCGGAGGATTTTCATCTGCTGCTGCTGTCATTGCAAGACTGTCTGGGCAAATTCCTCTTTGGTCTACTTTCCAAGAATATTTGTATTTGTGGCTGTATTATGATACTGATCCCGATTCATGTTTGTATGGAAAGAGTAGATCATCGTAGTATGCATTTTAGTCTCACTTTAGGTTTCATTTTATGCCTTTACCTCTGTTTTGCTTTTTTTACCTCTGCTTTTTGTCTTTTGATTTAGTTTATATTATTGTCAGTCTTTTAATTCCTTTCTAGACTAAGTTAGAATATAAATAATTAACAAATATATTTTATATATGTAAATAAAATATAAAACACTTCACTGAAGCTCTTATTATTAACTTTAATCAGTGGCTTTTAACGTCAGCTACATATTTGTAAAATACAAATGACTGGGTACCATCTACGAGATTCTATTATAATTAATCTGAGGTGTAGCCTAAGCATCATGACTTTTATGAGCTTCCTAAGTGATCTTAATGTGCAGCCAGGAGGAGAACTTCTGTTTTAAGTCTTCACTGGGATAAAAAATGTGCCAGAGACTGTGCAGAGACACACTTCATTATGATCCTCTTCAGGTGATTAGCTGGCTGTTGTCCTAGCCTCCTCCAGTCCATAGTTCTTCATTTGTGTGCAAGGAGTGGGGACTAGGAAAACATCCTTTTTTAAAAATTGTCCTCTCTGTAAAACTTACACTCTGAAAACTACCGAATGTTTCTGAAAAAAAAGAATACCTAAACATGTGGAAGGACGTCCATGTTCATGGATTGGACAACTTAATATTATTAAGATGGCACTACTCCACAAATTAATTTCAGAGTCACACAGTCTCTATCAAAACTGTAGCTGGCTTCTTTTCCTGAAATTGACAAGGTGATCCTAAAATTCATACGAAAAACAAGGGACCCAGAATAGCCCAGAAGAATGAAGTTAGAGGACTCAGACATCCCGATTTCAAAATATACTATAAAGTTACAGAGTGGTACTAGCATAAGGACAGACATATTACATCAGTGGAACAGAATTTATCACAAAAATCAATTAAATTGATTTTTGAAAAGGTACAAAGACAAATCCATGAAGGAAAGAATAGTCTTTTTAACAGATGGTACTGGAACAGCTGGATAGCCACATGCAAAAGAATAAAACTGGACTCCATCACATACAAAAAAATAACTCAAATGGATCACAAACCTAAATATAAGGGCTAAAAATATAAAATTTTTAAAAGAAAATATAGGAGTAAATCTTTGTGACTTCGAGTTAGTCAATGCCTCCTTCATGTGACATCAAAAGCACAGGTAATATAAGAAAAATGGATAAATTAGACTTCATCAGAATTAAAAACTTCCTAACTTCAATAGTTACCATCAATAAAGTGAAAAAGACAACTCACAGAATGGGAAGAAATATTTGCATGTCTAATATTTGATAAGGGGTTTGATATCCAGACTATATAAAAGAACTCTCACAACCCAATGATAAAAAGCCAAATAATCCAATTAAAAAATGAGCCAAAGATTTAAATAGACAGTTCCTCAGATATATACACATGGTAATAAGCACACTGAAAAGATGCTGAATATCATTAATCATTAGGGAAATTAATTAAAACCACAACAAGATGCTACTTAACATCCACTGGCATGGCCATATAGCAGTCCCCCTCATCTGTGGGGCATGTTTCAGGATCCCCAGCGGATGCCTGAAACCACAGATAGCATTGAACCCTATGTATATACCATGTTTCTTTCCTATACATACATACCTATGATAAAGTGTAATTTATAAGTTAGGCATAGTAAGAGATTAACAGCAATAACTAATAAAATAGAACAGTTGTAACAATATGCCATAATGAAAGTGATGTGAATGTGGTTTCTCTCAAAATATCTTATTGTATTGTACTCATTGTTCTTGTGATGATGTGAGATGGTACAATGCCTATGTGAGGAAATGAAGTGAGGTATTCGGAATGGCATGCAGTTTAAAACTTAAAAATTGTTTATTTCTGGAATTTTCCGTTTAATATTTTTGGACTGTGGTTGACTGCAGGTAACCGAAATGGTAGAAAGTGAAACTGTGGGAGGTGAAACCGATGGACATGGGGAGGACTACTATAATTTTTTAAATGGAAAATAAGTGTCGATAAAGAAATGGGACCCCTCATATGTTGCAGATGGGGAGGTACAGTGGTGCAGCTGTTTTGCGCAACAGTCTGGCAGTTCCTCAAAAGGTTATATATAGAGTAAACATATAACCCAGCAATTCTACTCCTCGGTATATAGCCAAGAGAAATGAAAACATGTCTACACAAAAATGTGTATGTGATTGTTCATGATAATCAAAAGGCAGAAACAATCCAAACGTCCTTCAGCTGGTGAATGGGTAAATAAAATGTAGTATATGTACAAAGGAATATTATTAAGCCATGAAAAGAATGAAGTGCTGATACATGCTACAACATGGATGAGCCTTGAAAACAATATATCGAATGAAAGAAACCAGACACACAAGACCACATATTGTATGATTCCATTTATACAAAATATCTGGAATCAGCAAATCAATAGAGACCATAGCTAGATTACTGGTTGTCTAGGGTTGGGGTAGGGAGGAATGGGGAGTGACTGCTAATGGGTACAGGTTTCATTTTGGGGGATAAAAATGTTCTAAAGTTGATTATGATGATGGTAATACAACTGTGAAAAATACTTTAAAAAAAAAAACCCCTTTAATTATATTTTTTAAATGAATGGGTTGTACTTGAATTATATCTCAACGGAGCTCTGTTAAAAAATTAAATTGTCTTCTAAGTTGTCCACTGAAAAATAATTAGGCCTCTAATATGCATTGTGACACATATGTATAGCATCTGAGCTAGTTAGTATCATTCAAAGTGATATGAGAGCCATGTACTTGAAGACTCTTGTCTGCTTGAAAGAATATCAGAATACTCTTAAGAGTGAGTCAGGATAAACTTTCTGAGGGAGGAAATGAGCTGCATCCCAATTCTATTATTCTCATGTGGTTTATTTTCGTCATTTGCTCTTCAGTTTATCTCTGATAAGTATAAAGATTTTTGAAAAGTCATTATTATAGAAAGTTAAGAAAATGCAGATAGAGGAAAAGAAGAAAATAAAACTTAAGTGTTTCCACAACCCAAGATAAGAATTAGCCTCTACCTCTCATGCCCTGGACTGGCTAGCAGGTTCTGGGTATCCATTGTGTATGTCTTCATGTGAAAGGAAATTGCACTTGGTAGTTTTCTCTGCAAGTTAAGAAAAGATTCTTAGTCTATAATGGTATCAATTCATAAGTTGGGCCTCCTAAAACCTCAGACCTGCTTCAGCTGCTACTGTTCTTCAACCAAAATTCTCCAGCTTCACGCCCTGAAAACTTGCATTGTCTCTGTTCAGACAAACAAGCTACTTGCTAGTTAGAAACTTCGATCAAATATGACAAGTTATGCATCTGCCAGCACCAACCACAAGAACAACCATCAGTTGGTTTCTTTGGGGAGCTGAGGCTGTCTGTACCACTAAGTGGGAATTTTCCCAGATGAGTATACCTGACCAGTGAAGCCAGCAGTGCTTTTATCTGAAGTCATCAAAACTGACATTTAGAAGAGACTTGGGTGGTCATTTCATCCTACTCAGTTTTTCAAATGCCAAACCAAGCCTAGATCTATTGAGTGGCTTGTTTAAACCCACAATGGCAGAATTTTCTCTTCCATTTCATGTGTAAGAGATTTTGGTTGAAATTTACTCTAGGTCAGAGGCCAGCAAACTACTGTCTATAGGCCAAAGTCACTCACCATGCATATTTATAAATAAAGTTTTATTGAAACTTGACCAAGACCACACGTTTATATATTGTCTACATTACTTTTGTATGACAACAGAATTGAGTGGTTGCAACAGAGACTGGCATTCAAAGCCTAAAATATTTACTCTCTGAGCCTTTATAGAAAAAAGAAATTGCCAACCCCTGCTCTAGGTTAATGAGAAAAATGAAAATTAGAATAATATTTTCTTTTACCTTATTTTCTTTATTACCTAAGTAGGTAGTCAGAATGCTGCCTACATTTTAAACTTGAATCTCACAAGATGCTTAGACTTTGCACAAGTTCTTTCGATTTTTTGCCCCAATTCTAATTTAGTGACAGTCATAGAATTTGCCTCTGCTGAAAATGTTAATATTTTCAAGGTATTAGTTAGTTCTGGTTTTGTTTTTGTCATTTCCCCCATCCCCAATGGTTGTCTTGAATGATTTCTGATAAACTACTACTGTTAGAGTAGACACTAGATATTTTTGGTTTTAGGTTTCAAGGTTTTGACTGTTATTAAACCCCAGGGGTCCTTGGCATCTAACGGTCAGTACATTTTCTGAGACTGAAATGGGATTTGTGTTACCCCCATGCTAATGTGCAGAGCCTTCCAAGCGCCCTGTGCCCTCCACACCTGTGACCATGTTGTTTATCTTTTCTTTAAACTTTGGAATTTAGTTGACATCCAGATATTTATTAAGTACCTACTATGTTCTAGACTGCTGTTCTAGGTGCCTAGGATAGGATGTATCAGTAAATATAACAAAACATCTACCATACGAAGATACATTCTAGTAGTGAAGGCAAACAAAACAGTAAACAGTAAGCATAATGTGCAAATTCTATAGCATGTGAGAAAGTGGGTGATAAAGCTGTTGGAAGAAGCAAAGTTGGAGTTGTGGGGTGGGGTGCAGACAGGTTACAGGATTCGACTGGGTAGTTACAGCTAGCCTCATTGAGAAGAGATTTGAGCAGATTTGAAGGAGGTGAAGGAGTTAGCAAAAGACTGTCTGGGCTAAGAGCTTTTCAGATACTGGGACTACCTAGAGCAAAGGCCCTAAGAGGGAAGCATGCCTGGGAGGTTTGAGGGATAGCAAGGAGGTCAGTGTGGTTGTAGTGGAAGGAGGGGGTCGCAGAAAAGGCGTCAGTAAGGTAAGGAAGTAACCTGTTTGTGTGGGGAAAGAAGTGCCCCCAAAGAAAGCTAACTGCTGGGTGGGGTTAGAACACTAAGGCATTCTTAGCTAAAAAAAAAAAAAATGTTTTTATAAATTGCTTTAATTATGTTTTTACTTGTCAGAGTATGAAGAGGTTACTTCTTTAACTTAGAGTTGACCACATTGACAGGGAATTCCAATGTCCTACTTGGCTGGATTACCAAGGCTAGGTAGTAGGGGCCCTTTTAGTCCATACAATTGGGCCCCTAGTGGTCTACTGATTAAAAAAAATTAAAAAGTCATTTAAGGCAAGAATAGTAAAAGAAAGAACACATATATACCTGAAATATTTTATTTTCTTTTAAAGCATACATGTGCTTTCATTCACTTTTTTATTTTTTTATTTTTTGGATAGAGCTTAGAGCCTTTTCTTTGAGTAGGAATCTGCTGATTGGAGCTCAATTTTCTTGCATAAATCATACTCATAATCCTCCTGGTGTTCCTGAAATTTCCCTGGAAATAAAAATCACCCCAGCCCTTATTTTATAAAACAAAACAGACAGCCAAGAAAATCAGATTCCAAGGCCCCAGTCTACATTTCCTTTATGAGAATTTCCAGGGCAAGATGACTGTTTATTTGTATATTTAACAAGTGACATAGGTGATTCTTATCATCAGGAAATCTTGGAAAACACTTGGATTATGACTTCTGGTTTCGATTTTTCTTTCTTTTTCTTTTTTTACGTGTAGGAAGAACGTACAAAAAGAAACTTATGATACAATCTTCCTCCTAGTCTTTTCCACTTACAGCTAATTTAACAGAATTATTTTTTTGTGACTCACTGTGTCTTTCCAAAGCATTCAATTAATTTTCCTAGAAATAACTCTCTTTTAACAGCTATATTTTTATAGTTTATGGTGTAATTTTAAATTAAATTGGATGATTACATTAGCCAAAAAAGTGGCACAGATTCTGGAATACAGAAGTCTTGGTTATTATATAGCTGACGCGGTGAGGGAAAGTGCATGGGGCGCTAGGACAGGGGCATTCAAACATTTTTGTTCATGTACCTCTGTCACATTTTTAAATGACTTCTGAAATTTTTTTATTAAAATCGTGAAACAAGATGTTATTCCAAGAGTATTAGAAGTAAATTGCCAACATTTTAAAATAAAACTGCCATTATCGTGGTTTTAAATGTATCCAGGGAAATCTGAATGCCACACCTACTTGCTATCTACCATCACCCATTTACAAAATAAATATACAAGTCCTTTTTAATAGTTGGGGCCTTCAGTTTTTCTTTTGTCTTTGAACTTGTATTTCCATTCTACTTCCACCACAGACATTTGTACTAGTTTAATATATTTTTATGCTCGAATATCTTTTGTTGACTACCCTATTATACTCTTTCAACAAAATATCACATGAATTATTTATTTCAATTTCCTTAAAACTTAAAAAAGTTATATTAAAAAATTCTTCCAAATTGAATGATCACTACAGTACTTTTAGTACATAGTTGTTGAAAACAATAAATAACTTGTAAATTTTGATTAATACTTCCATAAAAGTAAAATTTTATTAGAATTGTGTCTCTTAAAAGACGCATGGGGCATGAAGTTTTGAATTCTTCACGTATCCATGGTTGAAGGAGATAGAGTTAATGTTTTGTATAGCCTGCGGTCACCAAAAGGAACCTGTAGTCTAAGAAGATAGGTTTACAGACTCAATGAATGAGGGAGACTCCACTCCAGGGGAAGCAGGGAGCATGTCTACAAACAAAAGAAAAGGTGGAGTTAACAGGATTTGGAGGGAGGCTGGAGTTTAGGTGAAATTTAAGTGAAGCAGTTTTTGATAGACTCAGCAACTGGCAGGGCTTCATGGAAAAGGGTCCAATTAGGTCGGCTGGCAAAGTGGACTCAGAGTCCTGTGTGCTTGGAAATGACAGAGTAAAGGTACATGTGGATGGTTGTGTCCAGTCACCCCTTATGGGTTGGAAATCAAGGCCGCATCTCAGTGGTAAAATGACTTAGATCCTACAGGTACACAGGATATTTTATTCTTTACTGTTTTAACTTCTAACAGTAATGTTTCTCAGAATTTTTGACGTTAGAGGGCAAAATTCCTCAGGAAAAAAGTATGTATTTACTCAAAGAAGGGAGTTACAATATTTTGCAGCTTGTCCTGGGAAAAAAATATTGTTTCCTATTAACTTTGCAGCTGGCTTTATCTGTGTCTGTTATACCAGTCTGAGGGATGGCAGGGCAGATTTTTACTGGCTAAGGTCCTTTTCCTCCTTTCAATGTCAATTATAATTTTTAGTTATTGCTTTTTATAGATGGATGTATTAAGAAACCTGGGCCACATAATCCCTGGTATGAGAGGAATTTTGTTATATCATTGCCACTTGGATTTTGGACCTCCTTCCAAGTTATGTGCTAAAATGCCCATAGTAATTTTCTATTTCATTTCGTTACCAGTTAACTGACAATCCTATCAGACCCTCTTTCAGTTTTAATGAAAGCAAGAATGAAATGGCCCTACCTCGTAAGAATGTGTTACCCAGTCTTTAGATACTATTTGTTTTCTTTGAACTACACAGATATTTCAGACCTCCCCTTATTTGGCACCCCATAGGTTTTCACATTCTGGGGTGGGTGAGGGATACAGCTTATCTTTGCAAGTGGGGAAAAGGCGAATGTGGAAAGGGACACTCGAAAGTCACTCTCTTAGGAAAGAGACCATGTGGGATGAGACTATGGGAATTCCCTAAAAGCTATCCCTGCCTAGCTGTAATTCTTGTAAAGTCCTCAACGGACTGTAACTGCTGTTCTGGCGAGGAGCTTTCTAGTGGCCAGTGTTCAACATGCTGCAGGTGGCAGAAGGAGTGGAAATGCCATTTGGTCAGGGATGTTCATTAGTGGAGAACAGAGTATTTAAGGACTGAGGCGTTCATGATTTGTGTTATATCAAGAATAAATAATATGAATGAGTTACATTGAGCAAATGCTTTTATCATTTTTAATTGTGCTGTCTTATTAATAATACACTAGAAAACTCTTTTATTTCTTATTCACAGTTGTTGTTTTTTCCTGTCCTAAGTGTTTTCTCTTGAAGGAAGCAGAAATCGTTGATTTTTCTTCATTTTCATCATCCTCTTTGCTGCTACTGTTGCTTCTTTTCCTTTTTCCTCCCCTTCCCTTTCTCTTCCCCTTTCCTCTCCTCTTCTCCTTTCACCTCCCCTCTCCTTTTCCCTTTCCCTCTCCTTCTCTTTCCCCCTCTCCTCTCCTTTCTCTTCCTCTCTATTTTCTGACTACAAGTCAGAACTAGTCGGTGGATGGTTTGAGAGGCCCATTGACTGAGTTAAAATCCTTATGGTCTGCATGGTGCATGAGGTTATTTTTCTCTTTCCTTAGTATATGTAAATGCTGTTTTAATGTACTATAGATATTGTAAAACTTCACAATTGCAATTATGAGTTTGCCAGTACAATCACAAAATACACTTTACAATCATGTTTCCCTCTGCCCCTTAAAATAAAATTATTATTTATAGCATCTAAACTCTAGGTAGTTGCTTTCCTAAATTCTTTTGGTCACAAGTGAAATGTCTGTATCTTGATTTGTCAAAAAAACGATAAAGGAGTAGGCACAAAAATTCATAATACCATATTTGTGAGAATTTGAGTTTTCCTCTGGGTGTAATTAAGAAGTGTGTGACTTGTTGATTTTGCTCTTAACTGCGGTATTTGTCCTTCTATTTCAGGTTTCATTTCCATGGGCCCTGTGGTATCACTCTTCCTGAAGCCCTTGCTCCTCACAAAATGAAACAGTTTAATTGTCCTGGGGAAGGAATTATAGTACCAGGCTACAGACAGGAGACACAGCGTTGTGGTTGGTGAACTGAACACTGGAAGATCTAAAAACATCCTCTGATTCCCTGATAAGTGATAGGGCCTTGGAGTAACAATAGCAAACGTATTTATAAGAAGTCAGAGAACTAAAGTTAATGCATGTTATTTGGTTTGAACTAAACATAAGATACCTCTGATGTGTTTGGTTTGTTATTAGAAGGGAAAAAATTGCAATTAGATTGTCTTAAAAATGTAATTATAGCAATTGTACTTTTGCTATTTGGGCAAAAATAGGAGACAGGCAAAACCTTGATATTTCTAATTTTTGCACAAGTTTTGGTGGAAAATAAAATCACTCTACAGTAGGTGATTTGTTCTAGAAAGATGTGACCCCAAGAAAATCTTCGTTGGGGACTTTTCAGTATTCACCTTGTTTGGCTGCTTCACCTCAAAGTAAGTGGGATAGTTTACAATAAGAACTCATGCAAGGAAGGAAGAGGAAAGTAGCAACAAGGAAAAAGGTCAGGATGAGGGGAGAGATGACGCAAATATATGGGCTCCAAGGATAAACACAGCTGTCTAAAATTTAGCACTAGCCTTCTTAGCAACCAGAAGGAAAGGGAGAGGTGATAGTTGACTATTTCTCAGTATCGTAAACACGGAAACATGTAGTCTCTGCAGGGTCTTTCAAGCCTTCCCAGGCACTGAATTCTGAAGGGAATGTTTCCCATGGGACTTTACCTTGGCGTAAAGTAGTAAGAAAACAGTTCTCACCTCAAGCCCTACCACCTAATGCTGCACCCAGGGACCTTGGAATGACTACCGTCCAGCAAACATCAGAGGCCTGACTGGGAAGAGTGACATTTAGTAAACAGTGTAGGAAGGTCATACGTAACAAGGTCCTTTGGATCAGGTGGACTCCGTGGGTAATTACACACCTGGGCCACATCACCTTAGCCTCTTCCAAAATTGCATCTAATGTTACAGTTTGGCCTTTTGTAAAAATAGATGACAAGACACTGTCAGATAAAACTTTGTTTTGCATTTATAAAACTTTTAATAAATCCCAAATTTTCTCTGCATGGGTAAGAGGGATGTTCTTAACTTACGAGGAGCCTGAAGGGCCAGCCAAGCACCTTTACAGTTCGTTCACACTTCACATGTGTGGGTCAAGGCATGTACACTGAGGGAATTGTAATGCTTATAATGCAGTTTTTGTACATAAAATACCATCACACACTTTTAATAGGTTTGTTCTTGGGCTTCTCACAGTTAACTTTACATGTTTCTAGTGTTAGCAAGGATGGAAGTCAGCACACTGAGAGTCTGATTATATTTTTGATTTCTATCTGACCAAGGCCCAGATATTTCAGAACTGTTCCTTGTAACTCCCTCCCTACTAGGCCTTTGGTACAAGCAGCTATTTTTTTTGTGTGTGTGTTTTATCATTTTCATGTTTTGGTTTTATAGGGAAGATGAAAGGAAAATTGAAAATATAAATGTGAGGTAGAAATTATTCAAATCAATATTACTGAATGTCTGTCATATGATAGACATTAGAAATAAAATTAGTAAGACATGAACCTTACCCTCAAGGAGTTCACAGAATGGTTGGGACAACTGTCATGTAAACTTATACAGTGTGGAAAGTACAGTAGTAGAAATTTGTGCCAGATTCATAGGAAAATGCAATTAAGAGATGGGCAGAGCGGGGATGGGATAGATGTTAAAAGTGTTTGAAAGCCTTTTAAGGGTAAGTGAGCTTGGGTGGGAGTTTTTGAGGTATAAATAGATGTTCCACGTGGGGGTGTGTTAGTAGAGGGAACAGCATGTACAAATGCATGGTAAGTTTGGGTTAAGAGAACGATGAATCACTTAGTATTGTATAATGGGTGGGAGAAGATAAACATATCACAAAGAGCCTTGTGTGCCAAAATAATGAAATATACTTGGGGGAAAATAAATAGTACTAGGGTTGCATTCACTAAGTAAAGGTGAAGTCGTTCTTTCACCAGATTCAGGATTTGCTATGGGCCAGCCGTTGTCCAAGGTTCTGGGGTTACAGAAGGGAATTAACTAGATAGCGTCCTTACTCCCACAGAGCTTAGAGTCAAATGCGAGTAGAGGGAGTCAGACAATAAACTGTTCAGGAGCATGTCAGTGAGGAACACAAGAGGCATGGACAGGAGTGGTCGCGACGATGTAGATCAGGGAAGCCCAGAACGAGGCCGAGGTCCCCACGCACACATCTGGTGCTGAAGATTGATTTAAGCCTGTGTCTGTCAACTTGTCCTCATTGGTGACAGCAGGACTTTAAGGCATCAAGGTCCTGCCGCCACAGCGCATTCCTCCCTTTTGAAACGCCACTTCTACGGGGAGGGTGGAGTGAAGGGAGCCGAACCTACTACAAACACTGATTAACTGGCTCGACCAAGAGGATACAGGTGCTAAAAAAAGGAGGCGGGGGCGACAGGGCGACTGGGGCTCGCGATCACCGAGTTTCTGGGAACCGAATGACGTGACCGCGACAGTCTGCCCCGAGGAGCGCGGGGACCCAGCCAATCCTGCTGTCAGCACCCCATCCCGGAAGGCAGCACGATGGATCTTCTTTGCCTGGAAACAAGCCTCATCCTCACCGGCTCGGTTGCTACGATCGTGGAGGAATAACCTGCAGCTTCCACAACGCAGCCTCACAGCCGGGGGCAGGAAACACCCCCAAGCTTTTCTTAGGCCACGCCCTTCCCCGCCCTGCGCATGCGCCTCCGCTCGTCGCGGGGCCTCCTCCCTCATCCCGTAGTTTAACGCACCTCCGAGGCTGCAGGGGGCGATGAAACCAGCGTCGCTTGCTCTTCACGTCACGCTCGATTTGCGTGCTGCTGCTTCCAGGTCAGAGGTCAGGCGGTCCGGCGCGGCGTGGGCCATGGTGCAGCTCCGGCCGCGGGCGTCTCGCACCCCGGCATCGGCGTCGGCGATGGTGGATGAGGGACAGCCCACCTCGGAGGAGGAGGCGGAGCACGGCCTGCTGCTCGGGCAGCCCAGCAGCGGCGCCGCCGCCGAGCCGCTGGAGGAAGACGAGGAAGGGGATGACGATTTTGACGACGAGGCCCCGGAGGAGCTGACTTTTGCCAGCGCCCAGGCGGAAGCGAGAGAAGAGGAGCGGCGAGTTCGGGAGACCGTGCGCAGGTTCGGAGCCCGAGGCGCGACCGGCCCCTCCTGTCCCGCTTGTCTCTCCCTGCACTGACTTGCCACGCTTTCTCCCAGGGATAAAACACTCCTGAAGGAGAAGAGGAAGCGACGCGAGGAGCTGTTCATCGAACAAAAGGTTAGTGTGTAGGGAGGCACCTCTTTAAGACAACCCGGCTTGGGGTCGAATTCTTTGTTTGATGCTAAAGCTGGTGGGATATGGGAGCGGGGTAAAAGTCGCTAATATTTATTCTGACATCGGTGAAAACAAAGATGCTTGTACTTTTTGCCGTCCATCTATTGAAAATGGGAATGAGAAAAGGTGTGAATTTGAAATCATACGGTTCATTCCACTTCTGACCCTCAGCTCGCCGGGACCCACGGTCATTTCGCGTCGCAGGGGTAGTTTATCAGCAGCATGGGTTTCTAAGGGTTGTACAGTATAATGGATCTGCTACCTGATGTTTGGCAGATTAGCCACAGGGAACTGACTCCAAATGGATGTCGCTTAACTGTTTTCAATGTATAAGTGACCTGAGGGTTGGAGTACAGTGGGCACCCTTTCCGTTCTCCACCAGGTCTTCCAAAGAATGTGGAATAGGTTCTGAGTTTTGTGATCCCGGTTTTGCCACAGCTTAGAGATAGTGGGGGCAATGGTCAGCCTAAGCCTAGGATATAAGGCAGTCCTTATTAAAGTCTTGTAACTTCAGAAGCAACGTGGGTTTGTTGTCAGTACCTTTTGACTTTTTAAATGTCTTTATCCAAGAAAAGGAAACTCCTTCCAGACACTATTCTAGAGAAGTTAACTACAGCTTCACAGGCTAATAAGTAAGTATTGGATCTTGTTATATTGCTTGCTTACTTACGTACACCCAGTTTTGAATTACATACTAGTGTATTTATTTGAATCTGTAAACTGAAGAAATAATAAAGCCGAAATTAAGAAGCTACACAGCAGATATTTGAATTTAGTAAGAAAAGTGGTGGGAAGTATTTACCTTTTAAGTATTTTTGCCATTTGTTTTTGTTCATTTTCATTGGTAACTCTAGCTCCTGAGTTCCTGATCCTAGAGTATTTATTTATTCAGTAAATTGTTAAGTGACTGTCATTGTTACCTTGGCGCAGCGTAGATGGTGATAAAAGAACTGTCTTGAAATTTATCATTTAGTGGAGTAGCGGACACTTAACCACAGGCTCCTAAAACTCAGCTTGTCCCATATTTGCCTTACCTGCACCAGGGAGTTATCCATTTCATTTAGCAGCTTTGCCACTCATCAAATGTTTAAAGCCAAATGCTGTCTGTAGTTGTCCTCTTCCTCATCCATCCCATGGAATCAATCAAACTTCTAAACATATTTTTCTGTCCCCTTGTCTTCTCCCTTAATGCTTTATATTCAGAAGCTTAACCCTATAATTTTACCTAGGCCAGTGGTTCTCAAATTTTCTGTAGAACTTTTCCAGTTATTCAGATCTTGATTAAACATATATATGTGGATGTGGTTCCATAGTGTAGCGGTTAGCACGTCTGCTTTACATGCAGAAGTTCCTGGGTTCATGCCCCAGTGGAGCCACAGTCCATGGTCTACGTCCATGCCACCCTGAACGCACCCAATGTCTGATCTCAGAAGCTAAGCAGGGTCAGGCCTGGTTAGTACTTGGATGGGAGACCACCTAGGAAGACCAGGTGCTATAGGCATAAAAAGAAAATTTAAAAAATAACCCATATATATATTTGGTGGCAAATTCCCCTTTCATCTTTTAAAATAAGGCCCAAGTCACCTCTTTGTTTTCACTCCACCTACCCCATTACTTCCTACTTTATATATAGCTTTTCTACTCTGCAAATGCTTCTATTTAGGCATCTCATAATTGTGTTTTGTCAGTTTACATTTGTCTCAGAGATTCCTCGAGGCTAGTCCTTGTCTCTTACACTTAAAACTGTTGAATGAATTAATCCTTTGTGATTTTTTTTCAAATGAGGTGAGCCTACCACTTTTCACTTCATATTTCAAGTGTATTTCAAGTGACATATTATGTAACTCATTCTTTAAGTCTTTCACTTTAACTTCATTAACCACAGCCGTCTGCTTCTTTGGAAGCCTAGTAATATGCTTTCAAATTTTAAATTCTGAGACGATCCTCTCATCCAAGTATCTACTCGTTTGTTGATTAGGAGTTGGTGGCAGTGCATTGGGGAGTGCTTTTCTAAAACTGATTAAAGAACCCAAGTAAAAACTGAGCATAATGGTAATGAAAGGAGGGTTATCTTGTTTGTAAAGCCAGATGAAATTGTGTAACAAGTTGAATAATTTTTGCTATCTTCCATTTCAATGTTTTCGTTGTTCTCCTCTTAGCATAAAGAAATCACCAGGAAAATTAAAAGAAGGTATGAACTATTCTAACTTAAAAAACTTCTTATGTAAGTGTCTAGTGCAATTGCACAAATTTGCAGTCAAATGTTATTGGCCCTTAGCATGAGAATAAGGCTGGCCAAATTTAGCTTGGCCTCTTCCCTATATTTCTTACAAACAAAAATTGCATCCAAATTAATGTGTAGAGGTATTTAACATGAACTCCAGTAAATGTTCCTGATTGGTTTTTACATATGTGCTGACTAGAAATAAAATTCAATTTTTCAGTTAATTTGCCGAAGAAAAATGAAGACTGTGATAAAGGAAGTGACTCTAAGAAAGCTAAGGAAAAAGTACAAAAAGTACAGTCTATTGGGTAAGAAGAGTCTTTTTTTTTCATGTAGAATATAAAGGTGACCATTTGAGAGAAAGTACTGGCTTATTTGGGAAAATATTTTAATTAGTATTAGTTTCAGATTGGGTCCTTGGTGGAATAACCAATTGTAATATTTATATAAAAACGAAATATTTGCTCTACTAAAATATGAATGTTATGTGACTGTTAGTCTGTTTCTTATAAAATAGCCATGTATTTTAGTTTCATTCATTATCCTATCTGTACATATACAAAATCAAGATTTTTTTTTCCTATTTTTTGAGACAACAAAAACTTTATTTTGAAGGAAGCATGGTATCAACCTGATTTGTTTTGACCTTTTGTATTTGTATTGATCACCAGCCAGAATAAAAGCTACGTGGCTCTAAGGCTAAAAGATCAAGATCTGAGAGATTCAAGGCAACAAGCAGCCAAAGCCTTCATACACAATTCTTTATATGGTCCAGGAACCAACAGAACTACTGGTAATTTCCTTATGGACTGTTTTCCTTACTTTTTACTGCAGATAAACAAAGAAAATGATAATAATTCTCTTTTCTAGTAAACAAGTTCCTGTCTCTTTACAACAAGAGGTTACCAGTGAAAAAGGCTGCAGCCCAGTTTTTAAATAATGGTTGGGGTAAGGTCCACAGCTTTGTTTTCTTGGCTCTGATTTATATATTTAATGATTTTTTTTCAAAGGAGATAATACTTAATTATTGAGTGTCTTTTATAATGGCTTCTATATTAATCTTTTAAAGTTACTTCTGAAAAATAGGTCGTGTAATATGTGTATATATATAACTACAATATAATAGACCTAATTTTAGTATTTATATTGATAGAGGATCTTGAAAATTTTTTAATTGTTTCTTGGGGGATTTTTGTATCTCTCTAATGGTCTTACTACACAAACTTTCTATTCTAGGAATCCAGAAAAAGCAAAATGCCAAGAGGTTTAAAAGACGGTGGATGGTCAGAAAGATGAAAACTTCTAAGAAGTAAATCAAAGCTAAAAGAAGAATGAGAGCTTTGTATTTATAGAACTTATAGTTTAGAAGATTAATTTGTCTTTTAGCAATCTAATAAATCATTTATAAATCATTTGAAAGAGTCGTTATGAAAATAAGTATTTTGATTCGGAAATACCCCATCATATTTCATCATTCTGGCGTATACTTGTGCCTTTAGTCTTTGAGGGTCCTGAAAGAAACAGCAGTTTAAAAGGAATTTTTTTAATTTCTAAGTGTTTATCCATTTAATTGAATACAAGCAACACCAGTAATTGCACTTCTAGCCCTCTGCCAACCCTGTAGTGGATGTGTGACAAGAATGGCAGGGAGGAGAAGGAGAAGTGGACATCCAGGAAAAGTCTTTTCAAATGCCTTAATCTGAGATGTTTTGGTGCTACCGATGAGAATCTGTTTCACAAAATACGGAATGAGAAAGAGTTACAGTTGTGAAGGAGTATAATATCTAAATGTAGGTAAATCTAGTCTTAAGAAAGGTTTAAGCCGCAGTGTACAAAATAGGCAACCAAAGGATATGGTTTTATCCTGTTGAACAGCTTGTTCAAATATTACTTTTAGCCAGTTTAGGGGTTTGCTTTACTGGCAAGTAAATAATGATTATAACAATAAGGAGATTAATTTCCCCTTTTCTTTCTTTGTCACTCACAGTATCAGGTTTGACCTGATACAGGAAGTCAGTAAACCGAAAGCAGTCTTAGGTTGCAGAATTCAGATTTATAGTAAAAATTCATTTTAATTTCTCTAATTTTATATTAATCTTAAGTCTGTAAGTACCTAATATATAAACTCAGTTCTGACACTCTAGTATCTGTAGAAGTAAATTTTTAATGGCTGGTTAATTATATCACTACATTTTTTGCAATATAGTACTCATTTAAGCACTTAAAAATGGAAGGTGTACAAAGATTAAATTAAGACACGGTAAATTGACTAAATATTTGGTTTTTATATAAATAAAGGTCATAACCACACCGTTGACATGTAATACTGTTATAATACAACAGTTAAACCTGTGAGTCTACAACAGAAGTCGTTGGTAGTTAAACAGGAAACAAAGTTGAAAAGACCATGTTAAAACAAAACTACTGGGACTAACAGGTTGGGATTGTAAGTAGCAACAAACGTATTCACTCAGCTCCTGAGTATTTCAAGTTTTACAGTACACATTAAAAATGATTTCTTCCGTCAACACTATAAATTCAAACTGTCAGATGTTTATGCATTTTGCAAGTTACACTGATTGAATGCTTATATGGGAGTGGGGGGTCGGAACATCTCCCAATTTGAAGTTTACATCACCCACATGCTAACACAACACAACTTGTTCCATTTCCTTCCCCCCTCTCCCCCAACAAAGAAGGCAGGATTTTTGGTTTCTTTTAGGTTAATTGTTTTAAAGGATTTGTGATGATCAATTTGAACGTCTGAGATTCAGTAATATTAACTCTTAGACAACTAAGAGGTTAAAGATGGAAAATAATTTCTCCTAACACTAAGTTAGAAAATCATTTGCATCATGCTGTAAACTAGGAAGCAATGTAAAGCGACAAAAACCTGTCCCCAGTACATAATTAAAAAAATCTAAATTTCAAATCAGCAGAGCTGGTCTACTTCCATGTTGACTATATGCCACAATATAAGTGTGAGCTCCTTAAATGCATAGCTAATGTAGGTAGTCTTCCACTGTGGCAAATGCACAGGATCCAATTCCTGATCGAGCCATCAGTCCTAGACATTGTGTGGCCTGTCCCATTGCTAGGGCAAGTGGAGGTTGCTTTGGCAGATTGTGGGTTTCTGAGGAAAAATGATTAAAAATGGAAATAGCAATTAGCAAGACATTTAAAAAGTCTTATCAGGAAAATACTGCATTATGTACATAATTACCAACAGACATATCACTCTTTACCTAACTAGCAAAGACCTAAGCAAATGTTTAGTGCCTTGGAGGTACTACTTTTGATGGTGTAATATGGGTATTCCAATTATTAGAAAAATCTTTACAGAATTAGACTTTTAAAGTGTTAGATTCTCTAAATCTTTTACTTCTGTTAACTATCATGGGAAACATAATTTCTAAGCTGATAGTTACAGAGGGGTAATAAGGAATATTTAGTATTCCTCTATTTGACCAAGGTCAGTTGGGCTTAACAGAAAAAGGCAAGAGGTTTTCAGTAATGTTTACTGAAGCATTCTTCCTCTTCTGCGGGAAAGGGGAGGATCCAACTGAGGCTGCCTAATTGTCTCCAAGGCATATTGGTGAATGTTATGTGAGCTGGTAGAGAGCAAGGGGTGATGGTGACCATGAGAGATGATAGAGCAGAATTATAATTTTAGAGGGATAATTTAACAATTGACAGGTCAAACATTTAAAAAATTGCCATAAAGTTTAAGGGTCCTTTGTTAGCTGTAGTACATGTAGTAATTACCAAAATTTGTTTTCTTTCAGAGAGAAAAAAATGAACCAATGGTAAAAGTGGCTAAACTCACAGAAGCTAATAATTTCTCCTTGTGAGATACACAAATTTTAAGTTTATGCAGATTCCCAATGAATAAAATTACTAATTAGTCCTTCACAGACATAGTTGACAACAAAGGGCAAAAGCAGTGATATGTGACTGGTAAGAATCCATGTGATTTAATTCTACTCTTGATCCTGAAGTTGCAATGTGGTGGGAGAAAGAAAAGTTCCAGAAGAAATGAAGCAAAAAGGAAGCGAGTTCAGGATTTAAAGTATAAGAGGAAATAAAATAGGATTAAGAATACAAGAATAAAAATATGCAAGAAAAGATACACAGGTTGGTGAAAAAGGATGGTCTGAAAAGTGGTCTATGATTATTAAAGTACTGGCTATTCTGCTATTCTGTGGCAAAATGTTATTTAGCTAACTTTTGATAGTGACGAACATTTTTTTTTGTGGACTAAGCAGGATTGACTTTATAATTTAAACTTATTCTGCCTTAATCAAGAACAATTTAATTTTTATACAAAATCAACGTAACAGTGAATTAAAAACTGAAAAGGAAACATCCTTTCAAAAATGTCTCTTGAAGGTTTATAGGGAAATAACCTTGCTGAAAGGAATCATCTAGCGGTACTTTATTATAATTTTATTTTTGCCAAGGGAGGCGTATAGTTATAAGCATTTAAATTTTTTTAGATTCCAAACTCGGAGGAATTACAATTAATATAACTTTAATAGTATTTAATGTCAATATAATCACTATAGCTGAACCTACATAATACGTAGCATAGTATGTAAGATTACATATATCTTGGATAAATGGTCCCAAGCAACTTAATATTTAAAAATTTAATTCTCTTGAAGATCCAAAGATATAAATAATTGTTCACTTTTCTTCAAAAATGTTTTCCAAGTCTGAGTATATCTAAATACAAATTAGGGCTGCATGATTACATCTACAGGGTAAGGAATTTCAAAAGTACAATTACAGTAAACTATCATTACCCCACAATCCCAACATTGCTACTGAGTTCCCTTTATTTTTACCAATAGAGCTAAAGGAATTTAGTATAATCAAAGAAAATACAACACATTAACACAAATAAAATTCACATTATTTATTATATACAAATTCTAATTTAAGAAAACTACAACACAAAAGACACTACCCCTATTTCAAAACTTCAGTATGAGACACAGAAAAATGAATTTCATAAGGGCAAAGAAACAGATTAAGGCTCAAATATGAGTACTTTTAATTGCTTCCTTTTACATTCTGGCCATATGAGCCCAGGCCCTCATTCCAAGTCTAATCTACTCTTTGGCACTTTTCTAATCTACCTAAAGTGGTTTGAATCCTGGCTACAAACCTAATGGGGCCAAATATCATAGAAATGACTTCTAAATTAGTCCCATTTTGCCTGGGATTCGAATTATCAAGTAAAAAAGTACTCTTACCTAAATTACCTTTGAAAATAATTGCCCAGAAATTAAAATATAGTTTTATGTAATCAACCAACCCTATAGAGTTAATATATAAATGCACAGAAAATAGTAATAGAATTCATATAAAAAGTATTGTTCACTACATAGACACTATAATTATACTGTAGTGAGTTGCTCACAGGAATGGCAACCAACCAGGGGAACAGCAAATTCCAGTTTCTGGCTTCATGCTCACCCCTGGCTAAGCCTATTTAAACTGCTGTTCTTTTCCCCACCCAGCCTTTTTACTTGGTAAGGGCATCTAGTTGAATATGCTTAACTTTAATGCAAATATAATTTGACACCAAGGGTTGAAACTGGTGGACCATTTCCAAAGGCACCTGGAAGCCCCTTAGGCCTATATCTTAAGCACGGCAGGAGCTGTGTGTGATATGGTGGCTCAGGCCAGAAATGGTTACATACACACACAGAAGACTAACCTACAAACTTCCCCAGATGCACCCCAATGTACTGTTTTTATTCCACTTGAACCCATTTAACCTGGAACTGATAGAGAAGGTTTCTATATTTTAAGGTAATTTTAATTTTTAAAATATAGAAAACATTTCCCTTACAATTTTACCAAAATATAAATGCCAGCACAAATACCATCTCAAATATTCAGAAAATCTAGTTGGAGTTGTGTTTTTTGCCTTTACTTACCTAATATTGCACTGTTAAGAGCTGAGCACACAGGTTCTCTTTGAATTGGGTCAAGTTGATTTCCAACTGGACTGTTCCAAGGATCCGAATAAGCTAGTAAACTGAATGCATCCTGTTGAAAACATAGCAATTTGGTTTTTAATTGAAATAGTTCCCTCTCTGTGCTCACCACAGTTATAAGCTGAGAAACAGATAAAACAATGTCTTGAAAGTACTACACTACTGTGACATTTAAACCCTTTATCTATATGTATTTTTAACTAGTAGGCAGCAAAGCCTAATTTGTTTTTATTCTTTTTGTAAAAAGCCATTTTCATTATCTTTCCCTTATCTCTATAACACAGAGCAGAGAAAAATATTAAAAACTGAAAATGAATTCCTATGAAATGGGTTAATACTGATTAAGGTAAAGAGCAGACAAACATTCAAATACTTACAATTTATTATCATTTGATAGGAATCTGATATTAAAAGAGTAGGGCCTATATATTCTTAAAACAGATATAGGAACTAGACACATTTCATTGGATGTCATCTTTTCAAACTAAGTAATTAGAAAATTAAAATGGCTCCCACCATTAGGAACATTTAACAGTTGCAACCATCCTGAAGCTACCCTTCCTAAAGTAGCTGACACACTCATAGTAATCTTTTCAAATGACTCCTTTTTTGTCTTCTTTCTATGGGAGGCACATACTACAGTGGTTTCAGACACTGGCATCAATCACCAGTATGCTTCACCAGTGTGGCCTTTGCCAAGTAATGACCTTTCTATCGGTTTCATCATTTATATAATGGGGATTATAAGAGGTCATATTTCATAGTCATATGAGACCTGAGCTAAATGAAATTAGCAATGTCGGTTCATTCTAATCTTTCAATAAATGTCTTATTATGCCAAAAGTCAATTCCCTAATCTGGAGTAATATTATAATATAGATACAAATAAAGTTAAGATACAGGACACCTTCCCAATTCAGAAACCATACATGGAGAGGTGCTGAGAAAATTGTAAATCAGTGAATTCAGTAACAAAACTTTCAAAATACTAATTACAGACATGTGGAAGACTGAAATTCCTAAAGAATACTATCTCCTAGGTACTACTATTCTGGCATTCCTCTAATCATCTTACTAGTGTTCTGAGAGCAGAGGTGGGGGAAAGGCTTCCTGGGTCCACTATTCTTGTGTCCTTTCTCACCCAAACTGACCTCCACATTGTGCAGGTGAGAAGAACTGCCTGTAAGGCAAAGCTGTGCAGCCAGCCTGAGGCTACCAGACAGGGAATACTTGTGCCTCTAAACAAACACATGTGGTCCTACAATGTCTTACACTGCTAAGCATTTCATTCACATCAGGCTTCTCGCCCAAAATATTATAATGAAAGTTCTATCAAGGTTAAAAAATTACTTATTGTACTATTTTGAATCAGCAGCTATTCATAGGTGCTGGGTACAAGGAAGAAGCTTCATACACCTGCTGACACAAGACCTATTTCTCAATGTTTTAAGATATTTTTTGCATCCCACGAAGCTACCAGTTATTTCCTGGTTGCCCACGATTCAAATTTATGGATGCAAAGAATATTAATATTCTATATACTGTGAAACTAACCCTATAATCGATCGCATTACTTCTAAAGACTAAGCTTTGCTCAAGACTTAATTTATCCCATAATCATCTAAAGAGGTACCATCCCCATACTACAGATAAACTTTTAAAAGACATGTTACAGAACTGTTCAAGGAATAATTGGCACATAAAAACTTTAAGCAAAAAACTATCCCCTTTGGTCTATATATCCAGACATGCTTCCACCAAAAAGGCAAAATGTCCCACATCTTAAGACCATTCTTCTGTTTTTCTATTTACACTTTCTAGTATTTGAAATAAAAACATAAAAATGGTGGTAGTAATTTATCATGCACTAGCACTGCGTGAGGCAATGTTTCAAGCACTAATGTGGATGGATCATCTCGCTTAATCCTCATAATAACCATACAAGGTGGATACTATTATGCCCATCATACAGAGATGGAAACTGAGGCAGTAAGAGGTTAAGATTACAAGCTAGTACTGTACTTCTTTTAGTAAGATGCAGTTCTTTATAATTATCTAAATATTAAAAGGAAAAAAGTCTAAATTTTCTAATATTTTCAGTACAACTGAATAAATACTTATTGGACAGAGGAGCCAAACAACTGAGGATACAGCAATTACCGGGACCTAGTCACTGTTTTAAGAGCTCAGATAGTCTTGTGGGGAAGACAGTCATGTAAATAATAACATACAGTGTATTCCTAATTAAGGTACAGTGTATTGTCACATGACACAATTACAGAAATAGGCTCAAGCTACATAGATACTGAGGCTGAGAAAAAGGTATGGATGGAACCAAAGGTAAGGGGTTAGATCCTAAAATGCCTCCAAAGCCACACTAAAAAGCTTGAATTTTTTGCCAATAAGGGAATGGAGCTTTAAATACAGGAGTGACATGGATTAGACTTGATTATAGAAGGATCACCCAGCAATACTATGAAACATAGCTTGGAAGTATAGTGAAGCTGTAAGCAAGAAAACTAATAAAAGTTTACAGCATCAAATTCTCAGTAGCAAATACGGAAAAATTGTTTTCTTTAAGGGGGAATGAAATCAACAAAGCAATATTAATGTTTTATCCTGCTGTAAAAACTTAATTGGTGATGGTAACCGAAGGAATGCAATTAAGGTAGCAATGGCACCACACATTCCTTTACTACTGCTAAATTGGTAGGTTTCTGGAAAGCAATACTATGTCAATATGTAGCAAGAGCCACAATAAATATGTTCTTTGATTCAATTAGGACTTTATCCCAGTAGAATAATTTTAAGAAACAAAGATATGCGTATAAAAGTGTTCACTAAAGCATTTGAATAAAGGCAAAACTAATGAGAGCAATGCTTCTTAAAACTGATATAGCAGCACAATATCATGTAACTTTTTAAAAATAACTAAATAATGCATAAAAACTGGAAATAATACAAAATAGGATAACCAAAATTACTAACTAGGTAAAAATAAATATGCACCTGGGATTTAAAGCATAAAACTGAAAATATCTATGAAATATAGCATTATGAGGTTACTTTTTATTTTAAAAAATAACTGCAGTGGGAATAATTTTCAGAAGGAAATGTGACATTATTTAAGTATGATTCTCAAACTGTACTTATCTTTGGCTTAAAAACTATAGCAGTTTCTAAACAGGGTGAGTCTAAATGGCTTTGTTTCTGTTTCGATTAGAGTAAAAGCTCCTTGCTGGCTGGGGCTCCTCATCTGTATTTGACTCTCAGCAGTGCCCACATTAGTGCCTTGCAACAAACACTACAGAGGTTCAATGAACAACTGCTGAACAAGGTCAGGTAGGTAGTTCTCTTGGGAGCTACTGGCAGACTCAGGCAGGTAAGGAACAAAAAGGCAACAGGGAAAGAAGAAAGGAAGACTGAAAAAAAAAACTACAAAAAAGGTCAAGAGATACTTGACCTTTGGGAACTTCCTACCATTTTACCACAGGTAGGATGCTCTACTGGACTGCAATATGCAGTTATCCCACGACTGAGGGGAAGCAAAATGTATGTGCACCTTATGGTAAAGCATTTAGCTACATCTTACCTTCAACTTTAACTAAATCGGTCTCTCTATATATATGTATATATGATTCAGAGGTTTATATAAATCCAGAAGAAAAAAATAATGACCCACTACAATCACGTGTGACTTGAAATGAGTAAAAGGAAAAGGAATAGTTTTTAAACCTTCCCATCTACGGCAAAAACCCTTTATTCTTCATGTTGCCCTCAAATTCTCCAAACTTATTCTTTAAATATTTCCAAGTTAGATCAGTTATTCATTCCTATCTGGATCAAGAAAAGTTTGGGGAATAGGAAGGAAGCAGCTCAGAATATTAATGGAGTCGCTTAAAGCAGTTGGCATTTGCTCAGAAGTCAGATGTAAAATCAAAGCCATCTACATTCTTTAGATGAAGAAGATGAATTACACTTTCACATAATTCAATATGTAATCAAGAAATATCTTTGAGAATAGGCCATGTAATGCCATTTTCTGAGCTTTATGTAAATTAGAATCAAAGAGAGTAAGCTGAGTGAAATCTTAAATTTTCACAGGCATAACATAAATCACACATTCCTTCATCATGCTCAATTAGCATAAAGTTTTAACAAGAAAATAGATGACTGGCTTAAGTCTGTGAATTCTTAAAAACATTTCATATTCCCAAACATCCCCTCAAGCAACAGTTCTGAAAGGACAATCCAGGGACACCTGAGTCCAAGACCCTTTCATGGGGCTTTGTAAAGTCAAAACTATTTTCATAATAATACTAAGATATTATTTTCACTTTTCTCATTCTCATTCTCCCATAACTAAACAATGGGGTTTTCCTGAGGCTACAGGATGTGCTATATCACAACAGACTGAATGCAAAGGTAGCAAGAGAACTGAGCTTATCTTGATTAAACCTGGTATTAAAAAGATTTGTGAAAATGTAAGCCAATGACACTCTTCTAATTTTTTTTCATTTTAAGAAGTTATTTTTCATAAAAATGTGTTATTTATTTAATGTTTACTGTTATCTTTAAATGAATTTTAGTTTTAGTTGTAATTTCTAGTATAGTGAAATCAATAAACTCTGGGAAACTTTAATAGTTTTTTTTAAATGTCTAGACACCAGAAAGGTTGAGAATCTTTGCCCTAAAACATTCTCAGTATCTAGCAGAGAAATACTCAGATTCTCAAATGGATAACTTTAGATACCTAAAATACCTAAACTTAATAAAGGCTGAGAAACAAGTTTCTTCTTAGCACTCTTGATATCAGAAAAGGTCTACAAAGTTGCATAGTGATGAAAACTGCCAGTCTGTAAAAATTAGTAATACTTTTCAAATGAATTCAACCTCAATTTAATAAACATTCATTGAATACCTAGGTGTATATGCATTAGGTGTTTTTAAAAGAAAAAGAAGTTATAAGACCTAATCTGACCTCAGAGAACTCTTAATCTTACGGGGCAAATGTGGACAGCCATTTTCCTAATAATATTTGAATATCTTCTTTGACTTTTTAAATGAAAAATAAATTACATAATCCATCAGTTTTATTTAGCATAAAAACAGTAATTTAACTTTTTTTTTTTGATAGCTGAAAGTCATCATCAGAATAGCAGTTGTGCTATCCAGTAGAGAAAGTACTAAATATGTTGAATATACCTCTCTTCTGACCCCAGCAACTGAAAATGCAAGACTGCAAGCCTTTAGCTGGAAGTGTATACAGGTGGCTCTTAACCAATTCTAGGCTAGGCAGATATGTTCTGTCTACATAGGTGCTGCACTGAGACTATAGTGCAGGTAGCTGTTTGATTTTTGTTGATTTTATGCCATTTGCAGTGCCATTAGGTATTGCTAACTGGTGCACTAACTCTCAGTTTAGCTCATGAAGGGTAACAGGAGCCTCACTCTTTCTTACTATGTATATTACACCCAAGCATCACTGCAACATCTCTCCTTTGTTTTTTTGGCCTTCTTTCAAGACAATTCAGGAGAAAATATTTATAACTGACCACCACTGAGCCCAATCCAATGCAGGACAAAAAACAATGGCTAGGTTAATGTTTCAAGGCTTATAGGGCTGGTAGGACTTTCTTGAGTATGAAAAAAAATTAAAAGAGTGATAACTTCCCTACAAGTAATTTCAATGCTGACTTAAGGTAAGGAAAACTCCCATCTTCAACTGATACACATTGTGGCTAACTTACTAAACTGTTTAAACTGATCTCTAATCGCTATCATAATCATCAATCCAGAAAAACCTAAAAAGTGTAAAAATGCATTAACTATTCTGGCTTCAAGGATGACTCAAATTCTTCACCAATTATTATAAAATGAAAACCATGCATTATACATCCAATTTGCTACAACCCTGAAAAAAATGTGTACTAACAAAAGAAATCTCAAATTTAGTTTCATTAGCACACTCACATTTTTCCTAATAACTGCCAATTTTACTGCTGAGAAAACTAAGAAGGTTGAGAAAGTGCACACAATGCTGACAGGTGGCAGAACTGGGACAGAATCCATATTTTTCACTTGAAGTCCAGTGTTCTTCCTGGCAGAGCAGAGCTGCCCAACCCCATGGAACACTTTCACTCTCCAATGGGCAGCAAGCTGGGGAGGAGTTTATGTCCAAGTATCCCAACAGGAACTTCTAGCACTGCTCAATGTTTTAAAAACTACAATTTCATTCCTTTATAATTTTTCAAGGGAAAACAAAATTTACCTTCAACATTTTTTTATTTGCTGTGTTCTTGCCACATTCTCTCCTCAACTGTTCACTCATGGCTTGCAGCTCTCTTCCAAAGTGAATCATTCTTTCTATGGCGGCTTGACTTCCTCCACACAACTGGCGTCTTAACTGGCTTGAATCAACCTCTGTAAGCAAAACAAACAAGTATTTTATTGCCTACTGAATAGAGTGCAATGGAGAAATGAACAGAAATTGCTTATAACATTTCACACATTTCATTTAGTGACTACTACCTAATATTTTCTCTAAATATGCAAATTTATTTTTAATTTAATACGGAACTTTGCAGCTAAAAGTATGCTTTATCTAGGTCTCAAGAGTCTAGGATCTGAAATCTAGCATGCAGTTGCAAGTCAGGTGACAACCTTTCACAGTGTTAGGATGTACCTATGTCAGGGAAAATTTTATGAAAAGTTAAGCACAATTCTCTAAAACTATATTAGGCAACATTAAGAAAAAAAGAAAAAGTTAGTAACTGCCTCTCGGGCTACTTTAACTGACACAGAATAGAGACACAATAAAATGATTTTTGGAAGCTAAGAGCATCTAAATGATTCCAATAAAAATACAGAAGACACCACATTATACTAATAAAAAAAGGATTATACTACTTTTAGAAAAATATTTTATAAAATAATTTTACAGAACTTGGTTGACAATAATCACTATCAATAATGTAACCATTTAAATCATAATAACATAAACCACTAATGAGTTAATAATTTTAAGCACTTACTTTGTGCTATTAGCTTTTCACGGATTATTTCATTAAATTTTCACAATGACTTATGAGGCAGTTATTATAATACTCATTTTACAGATGAAGAAACTGAGGCACAGAGCTTTTAAGTAACTTGTCCAAGGTTGCACAGCTATTGTTAGTTGCAGAACCTGAAACCAGATAATCTGGCTCTAGAACTTTTGCTCGGATTCACTATGCTTAAATTACTCTTTCAAAAGACACTGAGATTTATGACATCTGAGAGAATGAAACTAGGCTGCCTTTTTAATCATATTCCTTGCTTGAAAAAGTGAATTATACATTAGAACACATAAACCTCGACAGAGTAGTTGTATAAGTAATACAAGAACTTTGCATTTATAAAGTAGTTTCTTAAATATACTCTTAGTTTCTTAAATATATTCTTAGCAATTTGAAAAAAAATGCCTTTAACCTCGAAATACTAAGAAATCTAATGTTGCCAAGGAATTCTGACAAGAGTTTATAAGCTTCAATAATTTTCACTTTCTATTTGTTTAGAAAGTTTGCTGACAGTTTAACTTTATGGTACAATTTACTATGCAAGTTGTCAACAAAATAAAATGAAGCATGCTACTTAATTTTGGTTTCTTTGGTGGGGCGGTCGGGTGAATCATACTTAAGCACCTGCTATGTGCCAGGTACTGAACTGTGCATAGTCACAAATACTCACATTAAATAAATTTTAGAAATTCTGTTTAAAATTTATAAAATTATCTCTACCCATTTAGCCTTTACTGGCTATAGCGAAATGAGTGTAAAAACTTTTTATATCTCCAGCCTTAAATATCCTAAAGGATGTTTAACACTAGTTAAGTTGGTACTGCTACACTGATGATAGCACTGAAGTTGAGCCAAAACAGTTTAGCAAAGAAAACTCTCTAGCACTTGAGAAAGTACTGAAAACTAACTCTACTGACTAGCAACTCACTCCCACAAGAAAGTTTAAGTAATGTATATTACTGTCAAATCCAATAGCACATACATCTTTAAATTGATTTAGGCTCATCAGCTGTGAATCAGTACAAGTAAAAACATAACCTTGTAGTCATTTTTTATTAAAAATGTAAGAAATATCACTGCAGACCCATTTCGGTGTCACAATCTTCCATTTCGTGGTCATGTTTAGAGCTACCATTTAGGAAACCATTGGATGAAGTTTCTCCAACTCCATTGGAGTAGTGATCTGTTTCCATGTCTACATCATTACTGAAAACGAAAAAACAAACCTAATTTTAGAAATCGCATACTTGCAGCTTAGTTTAAAAAAATTACTACTCGACTACATAGCCTACTTATAAACTGACTTCATCATGCGACAGTAATCTGCAAAAAAAGTTATTTAGTTAAATTCTGAATGCATTCAAAGCTAAATATGTCACTGACTTCTAACAAATTTGTACTCCTAGAGATAAGGGGGGAAATATACATGTATTAAAATGTAGTGGTTTCATAACTTTACGTCAATATGGAGAAATCATACTTCGGCACACACTTCCCACTATTTGTCAAACTTAGATCTGCATTTCATTCTTTGTTAATCAATTCTCTCCCTCGAATCCACCATCCTTGTCCCAGCAGTCATCTCTAGCAAGTAGGGGCGAAAAAACCTCACTCTCAAAACAAACTACTCCTGGAGCTCACTTCACCTCCTTTCTGTTCTCACATTCAACTCACTTCTAGACTACTTTTTCTTGAACAGTCTTGACATTTTGGCATTTGTCCTCACTACTTAAAAATAGACCCTCTTTCAAAGGTAAATAATCTTAAAAACTACTCAGTCTCGTCCTCCCTGACCTTTCTAGCACCCAACACTATTTTTCTCTCACAGGCTTTCTTACTGGCTAAAGATTACAAAGTACTGCCAAATATTTAGGGTGTTTCCAATTTTTACTCATTTCACATTTAATGAATGAATGTGTCGATAATTGTATCTGCATATACTGAAGTTGTCGATGTAGGCCCTCCAGATCATCCCCACTCTAAGCAACAATAAATATCTAATCTTTAAGATTCTCCTATGACAATCCAGGTAAAGATTATACAGCAGGAAGGAAACATCTGCATCAAATGTTTTGAAAATATTTAATTAAATGTTCAGGAAACATTTAATTAAAAATTATCTTTTCTCATTAAAAAAGCAATGTGTATTTATTTGTAGGAAAAAAGAACACTGAATGTAGATGAACAAAAAGCACTCTATGCATAATGCCACCAGAGATAGCCACTGGTTAAAAGCTGGGGTGATTTTTTATTGAATGAGTTTAAATGTGTGGGCGGGCACGCAGGTACATACACACTTCTATCAGTGAAACCTATTCTGTAAAAAGACAAAGAGAGATCTAGGAAGAAGGAGGCAATGGCCCTAGGACTCCTTTGTCAGTCAGAAAAGCTTGTTTATTATCTTGACAAAGAATTGATAAGAAAAATCAAACTTTAAAATTATGGTAAATTTAATGGAAGCCCCTAAAATTGTAGCTTTTAGTGATTTTAATAATATACTAAACCATTTTTTTGGCAATTTAATCTAGTATTTAGTATTTATATATAAATGAAATGAAAGAATCCCCTACTTGAAAGGGATTCTTTCACTCAACACACATTCAAAAGCCTCTGCCATCTAGGAGTGAACAGCCTATTAAAAGCTAATCAAGTTATTACAGAGGATCAGTACTATGATAAAAGTTCATCACAAGGAGCGATATATTCGGTAGGGAGGCAAATTAAGAAAAACTTCCTGGGTGATATCTGAACTTGAACAGACGTTAGGATGAAAATGGAGAGTCAGGACAAGAGGATTTCAGATGGAGAGAAGTATAATGGAAAAAGCACAAGTCTGGAAGTCAGAAATCCTGGTAAGTAGTCTCAGTTCTGCAACTTACTAGCTGCTAATTACGGACTTTAAAAAAAAGCCATTTACTTTTCTAGTAATCAGCTCTATATCTGTAAAATGGTTTTAATAGTTAATGCCATCTTTGCCTACTTCACAGTATTGTTTTAAGTAAAGCCATTGTCAATTAAAAAATAACTGTTACTGTTTAACAGTTTAAGGAATTGAAAAGCTTACTTTCTTCTCCTTCTATACTGCAAAGGGGTATGCTGTGTCATCGACTCCTTCCGTTAAGCTTGCTTCTCTGAACTCAGGTAATAATAGGTCCCCCTTTAGCAACTTCCTGCCATGAGCATAATATTTAAGAGAAAAACCCATGAAGTGACTGCAATCCTACCCTCAAAAAAATGGCAGAATTCTCTTATCAATAATAAAGTGCTAAAGTACCATAAAGTATGATAAAGTACTACAGGCTTAACTTTTTAAATTTCCAAATACACATTACAATATTTTAATTTTATATTTTCTATGCCATCTCCACCATGAAAGACTACCCTGACCTCCTCAACAAAAGACAGGCACTTTTTCTGCTGTTCTCTTCATACCACTCCTGTGGACTTCCATTACAACCAATACAAGATACCATTACTTCAGCACATTTTTGTCACTTGTGATACATAACATGGAAATTCTCATAAATTTCCAAATTTTCAAATACTGATTTATATATATACGCTTTCTTCAGAATATTTCCATTAAGATTCCATGCTAAAAGTCAGGTTCCCTTTCCTTTGATGAGAAAATTCTGCACTGATGAACGTCCCCCTCAAATGCAGTGTAACCAATCAATTCATATAAAAAGACCAAAACAACATCGAATTGATAAAATTTATCCACTATTTTTATGCAAAAAGAATAATCATCCTACTAGTCCTGAACCAAATTGAGATTCGGACACTGGATGATTTGGACAAGTTGAAGTCATAAGAACTTGCTTTCACACACTACTATTCAAGTGATTACATTTCAGGAACCTTTAGGTTTCATGAACATTAAACTTGAGTATGTCATAGTATCATGATGTAGACATCTCTTCTCTCAAAGCTCTTTGAAGTCAGAAGAGGCATTCTTTCTGCCTAGCAGAATGTTTGACATCCAACAGGTCCTTAATACTAGCCTCATGCTCTATGAGTTTACTAAATGACTTTACCACATCTATATACCAGCTATTTAAAGATAGGATCTCAGAAAAGTCTTTGTAAAGTTAGGAAACATTCTACATATTTACATCAAAAAATGCACAGAGAAAAAATAGTTAAAAACATTTCATATGTTAATACTAGAGGTTAACTATGCTACTGTGACTTGACTTGGAAACATAACAAATGACATTTATGTAATCATCTATTTGGTCTCTGGGGATAGGAAGACTGGATTTGGCCTTATAATGCCATAAGAGGGAAGAGAGAATGGAGAGTAAGAGGAAAGAACAAACGAAAGAGCTTATGTACATTACTGGGAGACTGAAAAGCTCTGGGGAACTTATTCCCTACCCTTTTATTCTCTGGGGGTTTGGGAATTCCAAGACCTCCATCATGGGCCATATAACTCAATTTTTCCAAAGCTTTAAAAATGATGACACCTGTAATTAAGTTGTTTACCATAATGCAAAAGAGGGAAATCACTTACCTGGTGAAGTTATTAACTTGCTGTGATCTTGACATATTTATACTGTTCAATTCTGGTACATTCAAATTGGATGACTGGTGTTTACTATGGCAATATGATTGATGTGCTTTATTTGATATTACACCATTACTACAACTTTCAAAACCTGAAAAAAAGGAAAAAAGATAGTTCACGAAAATAGAAACAAACACTAATTTATTATTAGTTTGTAAATAATGTATCCATATTCTGATTTTTGTATTTAAAACTTTAATAATATAGGACTGTCGACAGACTTAAGAGTAAACAAATGACTAATTTCTTTGAAAGGATATAAGTATACTGAATTGCAGGCTGTAATTATTGCCTCCTCTAACATTTACTAAAAGCTACATTATAGATCTCATTTAATTCTCACAACCCCCTACGAGGGTAGTATTATCATCACCTCCCTTCTACATATGAATATACTGAGGTTAAGACTTTGTCTAAGCCTGAAATGACTATGATATTCAAAAGGGGTGATGGCAAAGGATACAAACATGAGAATCATCTGTATTATACAGGATGATGCTGTAAATAGAGAGGTAGTAATGCAGAAAGGTATATGCTGAGTGAGAAAAAGCAAAGGTGTTACTTTATAAAGGAAAAGAAACAATATTTAACTTCTATTTTAGAAAGTTAAATGTACAGAGGAAATATAACACCTTGGGAAAAAACAGAATGAAAGAGACAAGCAAAGAAAAAGGACTTAAGGATCAGAAATAAACTTGTAGAAGTGATGTCATTAAAGCCAGGAAAGGAGAGCATTCTAATCAAGGGAATGCCAAAAGCCTGGGAGAGTAAGGCGAGTGAGCCATAAAAGGGATAGGAGAAAACGAAGCTTGGCTGAGAAAGAATGAGATAACTGGCAGCCCAGCTAGATAGATCTGGTGACTGGTGGCATAAGCCATCCCAGCCACATCACCACCTTTACACTTATATTTATTAAAACACACAATTACCTTTTCATTTCCAGATATCTGTGTTTTAATTTCTAGAGACAACTCGAAAGTTGGCTTTCATTTATGAAGATCTGCTATAATAACCTATTCTCAGAAACAGCTCAAGCTATTACTGGTACTAAAAACACGAATCTGATCCACCTATAATTCTGTTCCACATCTTGAGATCAAGTATACACATGTGCAAAACATCTACACAGATATATCTAGATTTTAAAATTTTTTATTTTGGTACAAAAATATTAAGAAGGACAAAAATGTAAAAATAATGTCATTAAGATTGAATCTCACCAGAAAAATGTGCAGTACTTCCTTTGCCTGATGCTAAACTGTGGATATTCATTCCATGGCTGGGGCTCATACTTGGACTACTAAAAGGTCGAGGACTAACAGGATAACTGTCTTGAGATTTTGGACTTCGGCCTCCCAAACACCGTACTTCACTATCTGTACCATTCACCATTTCTATAAACTGACGTACTCTAAAAAAGAAAAGAAAAATTTATTTAGATATCTTCAAATAGCTGTTTATTTATTAAATAGAAAAAGATTTCTGAAAGGAGACCTTTTAAGAACTTACATTTATCAATAAGTTTTGTTGGCTCTTATATGCTAAAAATACTAAATAGGTTTTATATACTGTACTACTTAGAATGAATTTAAGATTTTCCAGAAAAATGAGACTATATTGCAAAAGACACTATATCTCCTTTAAGCAAGATTTGCTAAGAAAATGAAAATCTGTAGTAAACAAAATCAAAATGGATTCCTTTTTTAAGCTAAGAACAATTTAATCAAAATAATATTTGCATTGGTAACAAATCAAATAGGACAAAAGAACATGATGGGACTCCAACAGATATTTCTACTACACCCTATTCAGAGCAGCATTATTCACAATATCCCAAAGTGGAAGCAACTCAAATGTATATTGATGGATGAGTAGATACACAAATGTGGTATATACATACAGTGGAATATCATTCAGCTTTCAAAAGGAAGTAGAGATTCTGACATGTGCTACAAAATGGATAAATTCAAGGACATTATGCTAAGGGAAATAAGCCAGTTTACAAAGGACAAATATTTCAATTCCATTAATATGAAGTACCTAGAGTAGTCAAATTCAAATTCAGAAACAGAAAATAGAATGATGGTTGCCAGGAGCTGGAGGGAGGAATAATGAGGAGTTAGTGTTTAACCGGTACCAAGTTTTGTTTGGGAAGATGAAAAAGGTTCTAGAGATAGACAGTTGTTGATGGCTACAAAATAATGTGAATGTATTTTGTGAATGTATTTTGTATTGTGTAAAAATGGCAAGTTTTATATTATGTATATTTACCACAGTTTTTAAAACTGTCAGGACTTACTATAAGGTACTTTGCAGAAGGAAAAATGGATTCTCATCTTCTATATAAGATTTTCACATTTTGAAACACAGAGACAGAGTGACAGAAGAACAAACACACAGCAAAAGATGCCATCTGCTTGTAGTCCTCAATGCAAGTGTTTTTATAACCTGTTACTTAAATATGCTATATTACAAAATTATATGTAAATATTGAAACAAGGTAAAATAAAAATTAAACATGGAAATAATTTTGGTTACATATAACATACATATATACAATAGATACATTTTATTAAACAAACTTACTTTAATGTGAAAAGAAGATTAGGATTTCTTTCAAGTAAACTTGGGTATAACTTGTTGTGTTGTTTCAATGGCTTCTCCCATTCTTCCTGCTAACACCAATTTCTGAATTCCTAATTAGAAAAAGACAGGAAAACATTAATTTTTTTAAGAGTAGAAACGTAAACTTAGTAGACTCTTAGCAAAGAAAGACTTAGTAAAATATTTTTAAGTGAATTATTGTGATTAATTTCTTTTTCTAGAATCAAAGTTTCTATTAGGTGATGGAGGAAAAATTTCAGACAAAAATTAGAAAAACAAACTTTCATAACCTATTTTAAAAAGTCACAATGATCAATTATACAAGTAACATAGAAAAAACACCTGTTAAAAGCAATACTGAAGTATTAAACACTAAGATTAAAAAGATGGATATGTTTATGGTATACACAGTGTTGATGGTTTCAAAGATATATACTGATCTCCAAACTTATCAAACTATATTCGCTAAATATGTATAGCTTTTAATATGTCAATCACACCTTGATAAAGCAGTTTTTTAAAAAGACCATAAGGGACATTAAAGAAATATTAAAAATGTCTTATCAAATATGATGACCTTTTGAACCCAGTACTAAAAGAATGCTAGACTTTGAGATCTGAATTCAACAATCACTGAGCATTCGTTGCGTTAGATATTTGTTAAATTAGATGAGGAGGATACAAAGAGTAAATGATCATCTGTTCACCAGAGCTTTAACATAGTGAGAAAGATAGACAAGCACACAACAGCTATAACACAGAGCAGTCGGTGTTGTTACAGCAGTCTGAACTATAAAAATTTTTGGTTTCATCCATCGTGTTCTGTTTTTATGCCTACACTCTTATTAAGTCATACCCTCCCAGACGGACTAACTGTAGAAATTTTAGAATGTCTAACTATGCAACAGTTATCATGGTGACTTGCACTTGTTAGAATAGGCCCTATGGCTCTGGCCACAAGCACTAGGACCTAAGCAATAAATACTTAACACAATACGATCTTAAATTCGGATAGCGATTTAAATGCAAAGATATTTAAATTTTTTTCACTTATTTTTCCACTAACATCTAATCATGGGACAACTTTACCAATTAAAAAACATTTTATCAAATCTTTATTTCCTGAAAGCTCAAGAAAACATTTTTTTTGTTGTTTTATGTGGGAGAAATATACTATTATTCCACCTCTACTATAAGGTTGGCAGTCCTGAGAACTCCTTTTTAAATGTAGCATGTTATGGATGTATTCTTGCTCCCAAAGGAATAAGGAGCAGACATACACAAGAAAATGTTTTTGAGAAAAAATGGTAAAACTTTCTTACAAATATTTCTCCAAAATTATATATTTTTATATCCAGAACACTAACAAAATCCTATGTGAATTTTAAGAAAGTACTTTCATAAACTATTAAAAAAGGTAATCTTTAAAAATGTCAATGAAAATAAATTTCAGAGCCATCAATTTTAAATTAACCTATTTGAAAAGTTTCTAATTTGAAAATAATAAAATTCCTATGAATCAATATAAGCAAAACTATAATCTGAAAACAAGTGTTAGACATGCACCATAGGGTCCTTACTTTGTCTATTCTTAATGGAAGCTAATTCTTCTAGGACAGTCTGGTCTGTAGATCTGGCAAAGGCCTCTGCTGTGGCACAGTATCCATGGTGGACTAAGTAAGATGAAACCATTCTTAAAAAGAAGAAACACAATTTTTAGTCAAGAGAATACATGCTTCATAATACAATTTATACTCCCGGTCCTTTCCTATTATTTCCCATCCTTATATTCAATCCTACTAATCATAATTTGTTTCATGTTTATCATATGACTTATCCCAGTAAAGTGCTGGCATTTTGTAAAATAAAACAAATTTAAAGTAACAGATTAACTCTTTGTGTTCCAGAGTTCAACCCCTTTCTTTACTCATCAGTTACATTAAATGAGATAAGTTATGAACACAAGAAATACCAAAGTGAACCGGAAAGAGATCTTCCAGAAAAACCTATGAGGGTGATAATACTAATCAATGGGAAGCTGGCCTTCTAGTCTAAATCAATTAGTATGGTTATACACAGATTAATTACTCAAATATGATTTACATGTAAGTGACACACTTTAAATGAACAAATTTATTTTTTTTAAAGCCACCAAGTGGTCAAAATACATATTTATATCTAGCCACACACACAAAAAAAGTTAGAAATCTGCTGACTCAGCAATATTAACCCAACTAATCAACATATCCAAATATTCAACTTTAAAACCTACCTCTATCTGGCACTACTACTAAGGGCCTGTCAAAAAATAGTAAGAAGCTGTGGTTCAGGAAAGGGGGCAGGGGGAAAATCTCTAAAAAACAGATTTTTCATTTTATTTCATCTAACTGTTCAAATTAATTTAAGCGGGTAGTAAAGAACTTTTTAAAACAAACTTTCCAGGAGCCATGGTGAGTGTAAATTTTGTGAAGCATGCAGTAAGGGGTGAGGATCGTCACTGAACTCTGGCTACAGGATTAAGATAAATAATGTTTCCGCTACTACTATCCTGGAATGATGCTCAGTGGCAACCATTTTTAAAGATGTTACCCCAAGGAAGCAAGCCACGCCAGCTCTAACTCATGACTACTTTGGGACTCTGAGTCAGGGTGCACTACTCTTTCCACTGTGCTGGACAAAAATACTGATGCTGAATCTCTGTAATAACAGATTATACCTCTAGGGAAGAAAATGCTTTCAGAATCATCGTATCTTCCAATCATTAATTATCTTCTCCAAAAAATATACACACAAAGCTTTCTTAGATTTGTAAATTTAAGACTGTTCAAAGCAGTTACAAAGACATTTAAGATGAACTATATCACACTGATGGTATCTAAAAGCCTTTGCTATTTTCTTGAGTTAGAGTATAGTGGTGAAAGTGACTATTTAAACTTACTGGTATTTAATTTTTAAGTCTATACTATTTTAAGCTTCAAGAATTACCATTCAGTCTTACTGACATTCAGGTGTCTGTCATCTCTAGCTTTTCAGCAAAGGTAAGGTATAGTCTAAAAAGTTGACTGTCATAGGAATTATATTTTCTTGCTGACCTCCATAATAAAATTCTACATTTTCATAAAAAGCTCAATAAAAAAAAATTGAAAAATTTTAGTAAAGGATTAGTGGAGATAGAGGTTATTCATCTTATAGTCCTTTTATTGACACCCCTTGTGTGCTCTGTTGCTGCCCATCCTCCATCACTGTTATTACTGGATCCTAAGTATTTATCTGCATTTAGGAATCCTAACTCCATATTCACTGTTCCTTGGTCTTCATTCCCTATATCCTCTTAGATGTCTAATAACAGCACACATAAGTAAATGGCAATAAAAATAATTAGTAAGATTTTTAAAAATTTCTTAAGCTGGAAGCTTTTGGTCATACTTTTTTATTTAGAATAGAGGCAATTAGAACCTTCCTGAATCTATATGATATATACTTAGCAAAAAAATGGATCCTAACAAGCAAAAAAAAAAAGGTTGATATTATTCTTATAAGGTAACCCATACTCTGGAAAATTTTAGCCAAATCCTGAAGGTGAAATGTTCATATTGAGTCTATATTCCAGTATATAAACTATACCATTATTCTGATGCTTATTCTTAATTCTTTTTCCCCATAAATATTTCAACCACTGCTGAACAACACAGTCAAATTCATGTCCAAAAACAAGACCTGAATTATATAATCTAAATTATCTTTCTGCATTTATCTTTTGCATTGGTACTATTAATAGCTGAATCATGTAACCTATGGATATCATTAAACTCTATTACTAAGGAGAGTAAATTAATTACCCTAACCAGTGATGTAGTCACTTTATTTTCTCTATCGATCAGACTAAAATATAATTCTGTATGTGTGTCGCCAAATCAAACATTATTTTTAATTGTTTATATAAAGTGAGCTACTTTTAAAGAGATTAAAATGTTATCAATACATTAAGATTAGGATATAAATTAGTAGATTAAAAGGCTTCAGCAAATATTCTTTTGTACCAAAAGAATAAAATGTTTTATAAAAATGTACTTTTGAATAATGCGAATTCAAATTAACTCACTTTTGTATCATGGTCTGCCATTCTCCTTCTCGATCTCCGATAGGAAACCGATCTATCTGTGCCTGTATTTTGGTTCTCCACTCCCGCATGTAGTCTTCTATATCAAACACGAAAGGATGTGCCCAAAATTGGCATCCACAACTTCTCCTGGTGTCTGGAGCCCAACAGTAGGATATAAATTTGGCTGTAAGACAACACATTTCACTAAGTATCTATCCCTTTTATGTTAAAAGACTTATTCAATCTTTTAAATGCTACCTTTAAAGTAAAAGAAGTACAAGTTTACTTCATGAATATTTTGAAATCTCAATTCAAAACTAGTAGAGGAAGACTAAAGCAAATGATCTAAAATACAACGTATATAAGTTCAAAAATATCACATGTAACCTAACCATCAAGAAGAAATAGGAGACAACTTAAGCTACCTACTTTATTCAGACCATGTGGAAAATATACTAACAAATGAAGACAATTCTTGCTCTTAAGAACAAGCCATATTGTAGCTACAGAGATTCAAGTATAAATACATAACTCAGGTTTATCCTTACTTACACATGATATATGTGATAAATTTCTAGAAACTGCATGTGTCTAAGCTAGTTATCATAGAACTGTAATCCTAACTGGGCAAATACTATTTTAAGTTTACTAATTTCACTTATCTGTACGTTTAGGATGCCTTTAAAAAAGGGATGGTGATAATTACAAGCAAAACACAATGTCATTAAAGTGGGGATTCTCTATATAAAAATGAAAGACTCAAATGTACACATTTCAAGAGAGGAAAGGATGGATTTAGATATTCAAATTTATAAAGAAATGTATTTAGATATATTCCAAGATTTCGAGGCTAAACAATCAAGTTTAACAGCTTCAGCTACACAAAAAATACTGGAGGAGTTCTTTTGGCTCTAACAGTTGTTACATCTAAAGGGTGAATGAGTTACTGAATGCCTACTAAATGGCAGGGTTTAACCATTATAATCGTTCTGTGAAATAATTATTATTTGCATTACAAAAATATAGAAATTGAGGACTGGGGCAAATTAACTTGCTAATGGTCATTCTACACTACTATGGCAGGGGGAGAGGTGGGACTGAAACAGGTCCCCTCGATTCTAAGTTCAGTTTTTCTTCCTAGAACACCAATTCCTACTTCATCTTCATTCTCTCTGTATTTATGCCTTATTTCTTTGCTTTAATGGTTATCACAAGTGTTTTCAGTACAAAATTAGGTAAAGATGAAGGGAGAATAATCTGTGTGTAAATTAAGATGATTAAATAGATTTTACAGCAAAAAGCTAAGAGGATGTATTTTAAAAGAACTGGTAAAAACCAAGCAACCAAAATCAGACATAAAAGGACTATGATAAAATACTGAGAAATCCATTTGTACTGGATTAGGGAAAAAATGATAATGCAATGTACCTAAATGCACTGATTCTTAATAATTAACAAAACTAGCAAGTTAATAAAATTTTAAGCAAAAGACAAGTGAGATACTTATTACATTTCACCAATGAGAAAACTGAGACCTAAAGAGTTTAAGGGATTTATCCAAAAACACAGCTTGTTAATGATAAAAGAAAAAACTCATGTCTCAATACTTCTAGCACAGTATACTTCCCAGTAAAATCTATTACAAAACAGACATACTTTAAAATAACTCACATCAACATGATAAAAGAAAATCAACATTCATGAATATTCTGATAAAAATGTGCTATAAAAAAAGTTTAAGTCTTCCCTGTGACAAGACATGCCATAGGTAAACATCAAGACAAACGGATTTTTTTAATTAATTATATTTTTTTTAACTGAAGAAATTATTTAAATTCCCTCCCTCCATCTACCTTACCTACCCTTCTCCCCTTTGGTAACCACTAGTCCCTTGTCCGTGTCCATGAGTAGCTCTGTTTGTTTGTCCTGTTCATTTGTTGCTTTTAGGTTTATATCCCACATATAAGTGATATATGTGGGATATGTGGGATATATCACTTATGTGATATTCCACTTTTTCTGTCTGGCTTATTTCACTTAGCACGATTATTTCAAGGTCCATCCATGTTGTGGCAAATGGTAGTATATCACCTCTACTTATGGCTGAGACAAATGGACATTTAGGACCAAAATCTGCCACACATGTAAGAAAGGATCATTATTCGAAATAACAAAATTATTCTCACAACAAAGGAGGACAAAGATTACTACTCAGTTAAAATATAAAGAGACAACCTCACTCAACAAAAAATTAAGAAGAATGTCCCTTTACAGGTGGTATTACATACCATATTCATTGACGATCAGACTCCAATTATAAGATATGCCATTATTCTATGTCTACAACAAAAACAGTGCCCAAAAAATCAAAGGACCACAGATTCTAAGTTGTATCTTTATTTCACATGTTAAAATATGGAAAATGTGCATATTAGAATTGTGGAAGTACATCATACAATAAGATATTAAAAAAAGCAAAAAAAAGTAAAAAAATGTGTATACAAAGATATCCAATATATATTCTAAAATGAAGAAATCAAGCTATAGAATAGTGCATAAACTATGACCCCATCTTTTCTGTAAGTATTTAAATCATAAATATCGGCTAACCTAAGTTTAAAAACAGATCTGGAAGGACATACACTCAACTTAACACAGTCATCATATCTAAAGAGGCTGGGGTTTCTGTATTTATAACATTTTCTAATATTTGAATATTTAGCACTATATATTACTTCAATATATTATAAATGTTTATAACATGTTATAAACATACATTTGAATATAACATTATATATTATAATCCTATATATAACACTATATACATATACACATAAAACACTATATATCACTATATAACTGAAAGTGATAAAAAACTGAAAATGAAAAAGTCAGTTGGGGCTCAGTGAAAACTAACAATAATTTTTATATCACTCAACCTTAAAACTGAAAAAATTGAGGGAAAGGGATTAAGGACATAACCTTTAACTGGCTAAACTATATTAATAAATATAACAAAATTTTAAACTTACTATATTATAGATTTCTAAAAGTAGAATAGAATAATGCAGTGGTTTTTAGTTTAGTCAGTTACACAGCTATAATCACTATCTAATTTTACAACATTTTCATCACTCCAAAAAGGAACCCCCTACCTATTAGCAATTCCTATCTCCCTCCCCCAGAACACTGTAACCTCTGACAACCACCAATCTACTTTCTGACTCTACAGATGTGCCTATTCTGGACATTTTGCATAAACACGATTATACAATATATGGTCTTTTGTGACTGGCATCTTTAATTTAGCATAACGTTTTTAAGGTTCATCCATGTTGTAGCATGTATCTAGATTACTGGTTTATGTAAAACAATGTTTCCCAGGAAACTGTTTCTCTCACATTCACACACACATAAAAATCACTCCTGTCTGTAGAATTAGACAAAAGTAAAAATAATTTAAGTTTATGAAGAGAAAAAATATATCTCATTTCTATTACCCTGTTAAAAAACAAAGACAGATATTAAACTACTATTCAAAAGCTAAATATACACAATAAAATCATATTCTCAATAGCATAGTTTCATTCTTTTATATTTAAAAGACTTTTTCTGCAAAAAAGTGAAAGCAAACAATGGATCTATAAAAAGTAGATTTCAAATCAGCCTAAGGAACTAGAAAGCAGCATGAGACTAGCTTCTATAACAAAAGGAATTTCCGAATCCCAAACTGAATTAGTCAGTTTGTATATGGACATTTCCCAAACTGGTGAGGTGAGCCAGGGAAGAAAGATTATTCTGAAGACCTAAGATTTTCAAAGATGTATATAATACTTGATGTTCCATAACAGGTATAATAGAGTCTAGGTAAGCTTTTTTGTTCTGTAAATATACTCTCTACCAGGATTTAATGCTACAACTGCAGAGTGAGAGACCACAAGTATAGAACATGGTTCCTTTAAGACTAACTTTTTCCTTCCTTTTTAAGTAGAAGAATGATACGCTGCATGTAGAAGTGCCAGAAGATCTCATAGTCATAAAAATAAAGAGCTCTGAGAACCACTATATTAAAAGGAAACATAACCACCATTTTACCCACTGTTAAAAAGCTGAATATCACCATTGGTTAACTACAGACAAGGCAAAACATAACTGGGATTCTAAAATGGGACAAAAAATAATTAGGAGGTAACAAAAACAGTCGACATGTCTATAACTAGCTAAGCCTAGTTATGATCACTACTATCTACCAATGAGGAACAAAAATGAACAAAAAATCTGCTCACTCTGACAAGATGGTTTTACTTGCTTAGTGCCACAGAAAGAGAAAACAAAAAAGCTACTAAGCCCTTTAACCAATTCCAAATGAAAGTCGTACCAAAGCCTCTGCAATGGTTCCAAACCACAATAACCCATCTACCAGCATCTGTACCCACCCACACTTCACTACCCTCCCTCGCCTTCACCACAGATGCTCTTCTCTAAAGCATATCCCTTTCCACTTACACAAGTAATTACTTTCTTAGTTGTCTGCTCAAAGGTATGATCACTATGTTACTTTTCCTCATCAGCAAACAAACACCCTGCTAAATTTAACAACCAATCTATTGCCCTCAATTCCACCACCAGCCACTACATCCCATTTCTTTACTCCCTACTATGGTCAAAATCCTCCAAAGTTATCCATCTGCTAATAACCCTCTTCCTCTACTCTTTTTTCAGTCAAGATTTCTTCAACACTCTGCTGAAACTTTCTTGAAAAAGTCACCAGTGACCTCCACTCTGCTAAATTCACTGGTTGATTCTCAGTCCTTGTCTTCTGTGATGTCCCTCAGTTGACAGAGTTGATTACTCTTCCTTCCTGATATATTTCTTTCGCTTGACTTTGAGGACACCCAATGCTTAGTCTTACTCCTACCTCACTGATTGCTCCTTCTCAATTTCTCTCTGCACATTCCTTCTCTTTTCCCAAAAATGGCATGAGCCCGAACTCAGTCCTTGGTCCATTTCTCTTCTCTGCCTATACATTCTCCCTCATTGATCTCATCCAGTCCCATGACTCTTAACACCAAAATGCCAATGACTCTCTAATTTTAATTTTGAGCCTGATCATTCTTTTGAATTCCAGTCTTGTATAGCCAACTGCATACTTGATAACTTCATTCAATTTATCCAAAATTAAACTCCAGATCTCTCCCATCGAAACTTGCTCCATGTACACAGGGCTCTGGTATCGGTAAGTGGCATCTCTAGTCTATCTCTATTCTTCCAGTTCCCTTGGGCCAAAAATCTTGAAATCAGATCCTCTTTCTCACATTTTCACATCCAATTCATCAGGAAATTCTTTTGGCTCTCAGCTGGATTTTTAAAAAAATACCTTGTTTGTTTTGTTGTTTATTTAAACTTTTTCATTGATCTGGTACTTAACTTTGGTTTAAGACAAAAATCCTAAAATTACATCTTTTTTCTTCTCAAAAAGATAAAAACTTGTACCATCACTACTTATTAAATAGTGCTTTTTGGTGAGCAATTTTAATCTGTAGACTCTGAATTTTCTTTGGCTTAGAAGTTGTTTTCTATTATAACTTTAATTCTTCTGTTTTTCTTAAATTTTCTTCAAGAATATCAACAATCTATAGATTGGATGTCTATTCCTGCCTCTGAGTATCCTGTCATCTCAAAACATCTCTACGCTGGAAAATGTCTTATAATCAATGGCACCTTACACCCAGCCAGGCAGCTGTCATGATGCAGCCGTCACTGCCTACACAGGTATGAATCTGTTAAAGAATGAGCTCACTAAAAACTCTGGAACTTGATTATTTTTCCTGGTGAAACACCTGGATAATTGCAACCCCTAATACATTTTAGTAAATGAGCCAACTAAGAAAGAAATATCAGAGTCTATTTTGGTTATTGTCAAAAATACCTTTGGTTAATAACTTCCAACAGTATCAAAGAAAGTGATAGCACCAAAACCTACACAATGCAATCAGGAGTCTGAAGAAAATGTCAGATATAATGGAGAACTCTTAAGAAATGTTCTTGATGGCACAGAAGACATCATGTAGAAACTATAAACATCAACTCTAAAAAAGTGGTTTAAAAGGCTGGACTCTGAACATGAAGAAGTTTGGGGAACACCTTAATTTATAACGCTTATTTCATCATTTTTAGGTGTGCAATAAGTGATATTGATTAAAACCTATCATTTAAATACCCTGAGATCATTGGGTAAATGTAAAATAAAAATCTAAGTGATAAGAAAGCGCTATTATAGTTTGGTAGTTTTCCCCCCTAGTGTTATATGTGATGCATATTACAATTAATAGAGCCACTTCTCTTACCTCTAGTGACGTGGGTCATGGCAATCTCTTGCGTGAATTTCTATAATAGCCCTTCTCAGTTCTGCTTGCCTCTACCCTTACTCCCCACTACTGTCAATTTTTCAATCTAGCAGCCAGTGATCCTTAAAAACTAAAGTCGTATCATGATAACTAAAACTCTGCAAAGTCTTTGTATTGCGCACAGAGTAAATGCCAAGGTCCTTACAATGGTGTTCAGGGTCTAGATGATCCAGCTCCCCTACCTCCATCAATACCTCTGACTCATCTCCTACTATCCTCTGCTGCTTCTTCACGTCTCTCTACCTGACTTCAAACATGCCAGAAATGCTCCTGCTTTAGTATGGTTCCCCTAACTGTTCCCTTTGCCTAGAACATTCTTGATCTACATATCCATTTAATTAACTCTCTCACTTCTTCAAAAGTCTCTGCTCCAGTCTTACGTTAGCAAAGGTGAGCAAACTGCACAGGCCATGTTCTGCATTTGGTACTCCCATGCTCTATTTTTTCTTTCTTTGAAAAGTACTTAAAACTTTTTAAAATATTATATTACTTATTTTTAATGTAGTTTATTTTCTAACTTCCCAGCTTAAATACTCCAAGAAGATAGAAACCTTTACCGGTTTTCTTGAATGATGTATCCATGCAAAGAACCTGCCACACACTGAATAAATGAGTAGAACTACCGTACAATCACTTGCAGAGAAGTACAGTGATATCAAAGAAACATTTCAAATAGATGCAGAATGACATGAAAAAGTATATTTTAATAATCGATTCTGATTTATTTTTTAGCTACAACAAAGTTCCCTGTGCAATGGTGTCCAGTGCAATTTGGAGTTTAATTTCTGAACTACACCAACGGTGCCTATTCTCCACATGACATGTAAACTTAATGTCGATAAGAATTCATTCTAAACATGCTTAGTATTCATTTCTTCATACTTCATTTAATTAAAAATGCGAAACTGCTTTAAAAAATGTCTTACCGGTAGGTCTGTGAAGGCAATACCTAAAAAAAAAAAAAAAAAAAAAAAGTGGCATTAACAGCTGTTTTTCAAAGAGACTATGGTGACATGCTAAATTTCTAACTAAAATGAAGGAAAAGAATGACAAAGGCAGAAAAGGAAAAAATTAAAAATCTAAATACCAAATAACAAGAGTAATTTTTTTCCTCAATAACACTAACAGGTCTGAGTGGATACTGATCCGTTTTTTTAAGATCACCATCCTTATTAGTCACATACCAATTTATTTTTGGAGTACTTCTATTGTCTCCAGCATTTTTGAAATGATTTTAGATATATCTTCAAAGCCATGTAAGGAACCATTTAAGAAAACTGGTTACAAAACAGTCACATTTGATTTTTGACCAATATTTAAAGTGCTTTATCCAGCCTTATCATTTAATCGTCCTCATCTAGGATTTAGCTTTTAAATAATTTCAGGGGGCAGAAAAAGATTTTCCTGTTATTAAAAAAAATAAAAAAGTAAACAATGGAATATACAGTATTTTTGTTTCTTAAAAAAATAAAATTTCTTATAGAAGTACATTCTTGAATAACTTTCTACTACTCTGGAGAAAAAAAACAATTCCTTGTTCAAAATGCAAAGATTTATATAGTTGAGAATCTCTTGACTGTCCTCTGACAGTAATTTCGACAGTCATGTTCCAAATGCACTTGAAAAATGTTAATATTATTGGAATAAGTCTACTGGCATTCCATAGTAATGATTTAATAATCTCCTTGCAAATATTAAAATATATTACGTAATTGAAAATAAGATAATAAATAAACCAAGTATTTCTACAGAACCTCATTCCCATGTTTAAAAGGTCAGAGTTCTAGAATAATGGGAGGAGGTGGTGTTGATGAGTCAGTTAATCTCAAATCTTGCAGAATAAACACACTTTAAAACAAAACCAAAAACCACACCAGCACTACCCATCCAGTGTTGATCATTATCTAAAAAGAGAGGGCATTTCCATTATTTATCTTTAAGATCCCTTCCCACTCGAGATTCTATGTCCTATAACTGTGCTATACCATTAGAAGACTATCTTCATTTATTAAAGTAATAAAGTTAAAAGACAAAGTGACTATAAATCTCTATTAGACATGCTTTTAAATAAATATGTAAAAATAATGCGTTGTTGGTAAAGCCCTTTTATAAAACTAGTGAATTCACGCTGCCTTGTCAAAAGACAAGAAAAGGTCCCCTTGCCCTCAACCCCAGTAAAATATTTTGATTAATTTTAGCTTCATTAGTAAATATACAGCAAAGTGACTGTGAGCCAAATAAATATGAAAAATTTATTCTAAAAAATTCAAAAAACCAAAAAAGGTACAGAAAATAAAAAATATTTGAATAAAGTATTATCATACATATCTTTACTGTTTTTCCAAACATAACAACCTAATCAATTATTTTCCTCAAATTTTTTTTGAGGAAAAAGGTTTTACAACAAAGACTTTTTTTTTTAACAACAAAGACTACCTAAATTCATATTGTTTTAGCAAAAATTCTTTTGTCATTACTGAAATCTTTACTCTTTACCAAAAACTCTAAGGAAAATTCCAACTTAATTTTATAGATTAATATTTTTACCACTAACCGAATATAGCTACCACAGCCTATACATATTCAGATTACAAAAAGATACCACTTTAACGAGTTGGTATAATTATCTAAATTCATAGAAAATATTTTATATATCTAATTTCCTGATCTGTCAAGAAGCTTTTGAAAAGTGACCTTCAACTGATGAATGATATTCAATGAAACGAAGTCAAAAAATTTCAAATTAAGTTAACCTAGATACTGAAATGCTTCTCCTTTAATTATGTCTCAAATAAAAACCTTTCCATTTTGCCTTATATGGTAAAAAATATGTATGTTTTGAAAACCTTCATTAAGTCTGAAACTATAAAGCTGTATCAACTTTGGGGTAAAAATTTTCCAGTTTGGGAAGTACAAAGGAACAGTAACTAAATAAATAAATAACATTTATCTTCTGGGTGCTAGAATCTGGACTAGAGGTATGCACACTCCTCCTGTAAAGACTAAAGAGAGTAAAGACTTCCCCCTTTCTAGACCATATGGTCTCTGGGACGACCACTTAATTCTGCCATAGTAGCAGAAAGCAGCCATACACAATGCGTAAAACTGGATGTGGCTGCATTCCAACAAAACTTTCGTTAAAAAACCGACAGGAGACTAATTTGGCCCATGGTGACCTCTGTTCTAAATGAATAATTTTGCTCACCAATGTTTTACCACTGCATGCCTGGCACCTAGCCAAGAGTCTGGCAAATAATGACGATAAACAACATTTAGCGAGTACTCACAATGTGCCAGGCAGTCACCTAAGAACTGCGTATGCATCATTTCAGTTTAACAACCTTAATAAGGTAGATATTATAGTGATCCCATTTCACAAACTAAGTCACAGAAATGTTAAGTAACTTGCATAACGTCACTTGGCCTAATCAGGAGACAAACCCAGGAAAATAAAGAACCCCTATTAACCATGGTTATACTGCCTATGTGCTTAATATTTAATTTATGAATAAATAATGCCAAATGTTTTAAACGTACTTAAAATCAGAATGTAATTCCATCATTAGGTACCGTTTTGTTTTTAAAATCTCCCATTTTAAAAACAGTTTTCTAATTCAAGAGAAAATTTCAATTTAAATGTCTAAAAACCTAATAGCAAAAAAATAAAAAATAAAAAATCACATCACCTATGATTTTTCCTAGCTCCCAAAATAAAATTCCTTCTCTGGAATAAAGTTTAAAAAACTGTAAAAACACTAATCTTGGTTTTTAAAATATGTCTTTTGAATTTTTGAACCAAAAGTCATACCTAAAAGAAGATTCCTCCTGATTTAAGATCTTAAATATCTTAAGTAGCCAAGCCAGCCAAGACTATCCCAGTTAACTGCTTTGATAAGTCAAAGTTAGAATAGTAACAACAAATAAACTGAAGGGGCTATATCCTTCTAGAAACCAGCTAGGCACAACAATCAAATTACAAATATACATATAATTTGCATGGCATACTTAACATTCTTGTATCATTAAGAATACAGTTGACCCTTGAACAAAGTGGGGGTTAGGGGTGCTGATACCTGTGCAGTGGAAAATCCAGATATAACTTTTGACTCCCCAAAAGCCTAACTACTAATAATTGTCTACTGTTGACCAGAAGTCTTACTGATAATATAAAGTCTATTAACACATATTTTGTAAGTTACATATACATATATATGTATATATATAGTCTGTAGTCTTACAAAGCTAGATAAAAGAATATGTTATTAAGAAAATCATAAGGAAGAAAATATTTACAGTACTGTACATATTTATTTTTTTAAAAGCCACATATAAGTGAACCCATGCAGTTCAAAACTGTGTTGTTCAAGGGTCAATCCTTTTGGACTTGGGACAACCTTTAAGTCAGATAACACAGGACTTCACAATCAATATTAATAATCAGAAGAAAATGTTTTAGGCCAAATATAAAGAAGACACTAACTTTATATTAGGACTATGTTGAGACACTAAGAAAGAATAATTATTACCAATGCAGCTAGAAATTTAGAATTTTCTACTACAAAATGAGAAAAGTTTTGTGTTATATTAAAGGCCATCTATTACATGTCTAGCATACTATTCACAGTCTAATTTTCAAATACTATTTATAAGCGAACTGAATTTTCTGCTTTCTGGCATTAGTTTTTGCCTGTTTTCACTTTTATCTCATCAGAAATAATTTGCTATGAATCAGGACATTTCAAACAGTAAAAGTAATATGAAACTTTTTTTTTTTTAAAGCATCCATCTTGCTATCCTTTGTACTTTCATAATATAAAAAACAAAAACTAAAAAAACCTCTAAGAAAAGAAAGTATAACAGCCATATACAATTTTAAATTTTAAATTATTATGAGTGTATTTAACTAAAAACTCTAATTTTCTATTAGTCTTACAATGAATAGGTATCTTTATATTTTTATAAATCTATTTATTAGTCACCTTTTATTCTTGGAAGTTTTGCTCTTATTAGCTTGTTTTAATTGCACTCCCTTTTACAGAACTTGTGGTCACCAGCCTTTATCCATCTTTGTTAGCAGGCATGGCCTTTTAGTGTGTCAGTGCCCTTCATTTGGTTGGTACTATTAAGCTTTCCCTTCCTTTATTACTCTCATGCTGCACTAAAAACTAACAGCCTTTTTTTCTTAGCACTGTTACCTAGAGAACTGAATCATACTGTGAAGGACTTTATTTAAAGCAAAACAGAAAATACTTAGCATCTCTATTACTAGAATAAATATCTGAGCATGGGATTTACTTCTACAGTCATTACTATACATGTGATACAACATAGCCTTCGCAGAGTACAAATTTTCATCATTTCCTCAACTTCCACCTGGAAGGAACAAAGAAATAATTTCCAAAGGCATTTATTTATAACGGAGAATTACATAATAAATATGACTACCATGCTGTAAGTACAATAATCACAACATTTAGTTATTTTACATGCAATACATTATCTTAGTACCTAAACTATGTCCATTCTTGGTGTAGAAGCAGGTATTGTTGATAAGGTTAACACAACAGCCAATGACATCACCAGTCGTAAAAGTTGGTCCATAAGGTTGTCCCGTTCCAGAAGAACAAAATGAATGTCCATCATCCCCATGATAACCATATGAATGTTTATCCCAGCCTAAAGAGAAAGTTCCAGTATATTTACAGTGAAAAGTAAGGTTCCTCTGTATTAGAGATAGTCACTTAGATAATGACAAGTAAGAATAGTACAACAGATAGTAAAGATAAAATTCCCAAATATACATTTAAATTTTCAACAATTACACTACACAATTTCTGTATTACAACACTATTTACAACATTAAGGAAAATAAATTCAGCACACAGAACACTAAAAAAACATGTATTAAATAGAGAGGACTCCTACCAGGAAAAAAAGAAAAAAAACATAGCAAGACACATTTTCTGTGTACATTTCCTTTGCTAATAGACCAAAGGAATTTTGCTTTTGATTTGGTTTACAAACACACACATACACACATACATACACAGTTTAATATAAAATAGATTTCACTATTTTGCTTTCTATTTTCAAAGTTTCCTCCAAAATTAATTTTTAACATTAGTAAACAGAATATCAGAAAATATAATTCAAGAATTACTTCCATCTGATTAATGGTTTTGAGAAATAGTCCTGCCATCTCGATTTACACCTTCCTTAGTTTACTTACAACATCAGTCTACATTCCCAGAATATTAAACTGAAAATGAGTTAAATGCCAAGTATGTGCTGGGTAACAAACAGAATCAACCACATTAAAACATTTAAAGTAGCTGATATGACTATTTACTGGAAGTTAAAAATCCGGAAAAAAAAAAAAAAGCCAAGCAAAAAAACAGAAAACAAAAATACATGGTATAGAAGTTATATTTTGCTAAACAGCATAAAATTTAAATTTATTTTAGAAGTTCAGCTTCTACTTTGAACTCATGACACAGGTGATTAAAAATAGAGAAAAATCAATGTATTTAAGTATTTCAACTTATTACTTGAAAATTTTAGCCACAAAGAGTTAGCTATAAGACTATACTATAATCTGATTACAACTGTACCTGGTAATCTATTCATGTTCACACCTTGAGCAGAAAGACCAATTCCCATGTAACTGTTAAACAAAAAAAGAAGAAAGAAAGAAAGAAAAGAAAAACAGGTTATTATGGTCGTGTACGTATAAATTACCAAACACTCTCAAACAGTATCAGAACCAAGCCCAAGTCAAAATTCATAGGTTAGCTATAAAAAAAAGTTATTGCAATTCATTAAATAGCAAAAAGGGCAATATTAAGCAATAATAAAACCCAGATCACAGGGAATTCCTATAATAACCATTCATAAATACATTCTAAGTATTGGTAATAATTATTCATTCTACTAACAATCATAAAAACCTTCCCAACCTAACTACACATAAATATTTACGATAGAGTATAACAAAAGTATAGCGGGACTTGGAGAAGAAATAAAGAAATGTTAAATAAGGGACAAATATATTTCCAAAAGGATAGAGTAAAAATGCAGACCATACAGACACACATAAAAACAGAATAAGGATATATATTTGGGGGGAAAAAGTCAAATTCACATAAAAACATTTCAAATACTTAATAAAATTATATTAAAAAGTGTGTTTGTGGGGTATCTACATATTGGGATATAAAAGTGTTTTTGGCAAATTAACAAAACTGACCTAAACATGGGACTCTTAAAACTAGAAGAACAAAATTACCTCCATGAAAGAAATACAAGAGGAAAGGTAATTTTTAAGGTATGCAATTCATTATTAAAAGGTTGTATTAATAAAATCTGATGTATTTCAAAAATGGAAAAGTATAAAGTAATACATTTATAAATATTGATGCAAAAAAGAAAACCTAAGAGCAAACTGAATCCAATTTGTTAAAAAACCTACTGACTATGATTGTATCAAGGTTTAAAATGGCATTTGACAAATTTCAGCTACCATTCCTAATAAAAAACTTAAGAAAAATAAAAATAAAAGGCAACTACTTAAATATGACATACTTTTTTCCAAATCTAACAACAGCAAGCAAGATACCAAATAGTGATACACTGAAGCCATTTCTATCAAAATCAGAATATGGAGATGCCTATAATGGTTAAACACTGTTTTGAACATTTTAATAAAGTACAAAAACTAAATAACCTGTATAAAGATTAGAAGATATAAAATTACCTTTATTTATAGTTGCTATGATTAGGTACATAAAAACTACAGAATCTACTAAAAGCTTTTAAAATTAATTAGGTATTTTGACAAAGTGATCGTATATAAGAAAACCACTTTCTTTGCTAGTAAAACCAGCTAGAGAAAGAAGTGGTGTGTGTACATATACTGGTCACAGTAACTACAGAAACCATAAAACAGGAATAAGGATCTCAAGTAAGGGTCAAAAACAATATATTAAAAGCTGTAAACAAATGGGTATACTATGTATCTGGATAATTTGACAGCATAAAAATGGCAGTTATTCTAGTTTATATATTTAATGAGGTTCGAGACAGATTCCAAATGAATTTTTAAATTGGGAAAACATGATCTTTAAACTTCATATATAAAAATATAGAATTCTGATCAAAAAATAAAAAAGTTAAAATAACATAGTTTTTGTCCTATGAGATATTAAAACTCAGTTAACCGACTTCACAAAAGCAATATTACTAATGTGCAAAGACAGGAGTGACAAAATATTAAGAAATGACATTTAAATGTCTAGTCAAGAAGACTCATTTTGTACTGATTCAGCCCCTCTGTTCCAGTACAACACACAATGTAAGTATTTTTAAAACACACACACACACACACACTCTCTCTCTCTCTCTTTCTCTCTCTCTCTCTCTCTCTCTTCTCTCTCTCTCTCTCTCTCTCTCTCTCTGTCTCTCTCAAGGCACAACAAGACAATGTGAGGAGAAGCAAAGCAAAGCAGTAGCTTCCTGACTAGGATTTGAATGAAACTGAGTGGATCAGTGACTAAATCTGTAATACTCCTATTATCACCTTGAAGAAAGAACCTGGAAACTAATGTAAGACCTGGTTTTAGACTGGAGACCCAGGAGTTAGAAAGCAAGTACAAACTGTAATAAAGAAAAAATAAGTATAGAAAAAGACAGATGAACGAATTGCAGAAAAAATTTAAACTTCCAATCAAAATGAGGTCGCAAAAACATAATTCTAAAATACACCAAAAGTGTGTGTGTGTTGTGTGTGTATGTATGTGTATATATATGTATGTGTGTGTATGTGTATGACCAATAAAATATACAACTGGAACATGAATTCATCCTAGATAATATTAATGGGGGGTATGACAAAAAATTGTTTAAAATACATTTAATATTTTTAAATGAAAAAAGGAATCACTATCACTAGAAAAATACAGTAACCAATAGTTACTGAGATAATTTTGCTAGTAATTTTTCACAAGTGAAAAGTTGTTAAACTGAAAGTTTCCAACAGATACTGAGAAAGATAATAATAAATTCCATGTAGACACAATATAGAATATCAATAATAGACATAATCCTAAAAGCTTCCAAAGAGCAAAAGCAGATTACCTCTGAAGGAATGACAGTTATACTGGCAGTAGACTTCTCCCTAGCAGCAGATGATGACACTGAACAAAAGCACAATATATTCAAAATATTTAAAGAATTGTCAGCCTGGAACTTAACTCACAGGTTGTAAAAAAAAAAAAAAATACTATTCAGATTTTTACAAATCTATAATTCATATATAATATGCTAGAATACAATTCAAAATTATTTGACATATAAAGACACAGGAAAACATGACCTATATTCAATAGAAAAACAAAAAAACAAAAGAGAATGACCCTAAAAGGATCTTGTGGCTGGAAATTAGGAGGTAACAAATTTAAAGCAGTTGTTACAATGCTCAAGGCTGTAAAGGAAAATATGCTTGTATTGAATGAAATAATAATTTTCAACAAACAATAAAAAAGACCAAATGGTAATTCTGGAGCTGAAAAATACATGCAATAAATATTTACTAATGTACTTAATGGCACATTGGAAACGGCAAAATGATTAAGTTAAACATGAAGGCAAATCGATCTGAAAAACAGAAAAATATTCGGAGAATAAATAGGGAGTTCCTGGGGCAGTTTGAGAAGGTCTAACAGACACATAACAAAAGGCCCACAAGGAGAATGGAGGGGAATAAAACCTGAGAAAAATCTCCCAAATTTGGGAAAAAAAATTTTTTGCAGATTCAGAAAGCATGGCAAACTTCAGTAGGTTGGAAAAAAAAAGCATACCTAGGCACAAATCACAGTCAAGCTGCTGAAAACTAGGAATAAAGAGATCATACAGAAAGCAGACAGAAAAAAAATGACATTATTTCTATAGGAACTCTGAGCTGAATATACACTGAATTCTCACAAGAAAATATTAAGTCCAGAAGACAATGGAATGAAATATTTAAAAGTGAAGAAATGGGAGTGGGGGACCCATGCCAACAATGGGTGTTATATTCAGGGAAACATCTTTCATGAATAAAAGTGAGATAAAAACATTTCAGATAAATGAAAAATAACAGAATGTGCTTCAGCAGATCTGCACGAAAAAAAAAATGCTAAAGTAAGTCTGCCAAACTGAAAGGAAATGACGTCAGATAGATAGCAGGATTATCAGGAAGGAATGAAGAGCACTCAAAATGGCATACAGATGAGAATGTAATAAAAGACTTTCATTCTTAATTTTCTTAAAACATGTCACTCTTCAAAACAAAAATAACATGTAGTGTGCAGTTTGTAGGATATGTAGATGTAACACATATGACAACTAGAGCAAAAAGGACAAGGGGGGCAAACAGTTACAAGTGTCTACATTTTATGTGAAATGATACAATATTCTCAGCAGATTATGAAAACAGGTATATATATTAAAATTTCTAGAGTAACCACTAAAAAAAAGTCCCCAAAAAGATATAATTAGAAAGCTACTAGGTAAATTAAGGTGGAATTCTAGTAATATAACAAAATATATCAAAATGATAATATATGGAAGAACAGGTAGTACTTAACCCAGGAATGCAAGGTTGGTTTAACATTCAAACACCAATGTATTTTTCCAAATCAGGAGAAAACACATATGATCATTTAAATAGCCACAGAAAAAAAGTGACAGAATTAAACACCCATTTACAATAAAAACTCCTTGCAAACTAGGAGTACTTCCTCAGCCTACATTTACAAAAAGGATCCAGCTAGTATGTTTAATAGAAAAATATTTAATGCTATTCCCCTATGATCAAGAACAAAGCAAGAATGTCAACTCTATTTATATTCAAAATTGTACTGCAAATTTCAATAATGCAATAGAGAAATAGAAGGCATAAATAAAAAAATAATACAACTTTATTTGTAGATAGCATGATTGTTTACTTTTTAAAAAGTCCTAAGGAATCAACAAAATAATCAGAATTAATAAGTGAATTTAACAAGGTTGCAGGATACACGGTTAGTTTACAAAAACCTACTGTATTTGTACATACTAAAGCAAACACTAGGAGAATGAAATTTAAAAAACAATTTCATCTACAATAACACCAGAAAACAAAAAACTTAAAAATTGAACAAAAGACATGCACAACCTCTCTATTAAAAATTACCAAACACTGCTGAAGAGAATTGAAAAAGATGTAAATAAGTGGAGAGATATATCATGTTTATGGATTGAAAGACTCATTATTATTAAAGCTGCAATTCTGTTCAAACTGATCTTTAGAATCAATGCAATCCAAAGCATAATCATACTGGGGGCGGGGCAGATGGTTGTAAAAAACTGACATGCTATTTCCAACACTTATATAGAAATGCACAGAATCTAAAATATTCAAAGAAAGCTCGAAAAAGAATGTAGTAGTAGGATTTGCACAATGTGACCTCAAGACTTACCATATAACTGAATAACCAACATAGCATGACACTGGCATAAGGATCAATAAATGAATGAAGAAAAAGCTCAAAAAGAGATCCACAGTTATACAATCATTCAATATTACATAATAGGTGCCAAAACAATCCAAAAGGGTAAGAACATTGCTCATCTAACAAACAGTAATAGAATATTCATATGAAAAAAAAGAACATTAATATCTGCCTTACACAATACACAAAACTCAACAGAAGATGGATCATAGTCCTAAATGTAAAAGTGAAAACTATAAAGCTTCTAAAAGAAAACATATAAAAATATTCTAATCACTTGGGGATAAATCAAAGATTTATTAGGACGCAAAAAGCAAGAACCATAAAATAAACTCATAAATCAGACTCATCAAAATTAAAAACTTCTGCTTAAAAGACATAAGATAATCCAATTTTTAAAAATGGACAAAGATCTGAATAGACAACTTCAGAGAGAGAGATTGCAAATAACCAAGAAGCACATAAAACTGCTACAACAATTATGTAATCAGGGAAATACAAATTAAAAACACACTGAGATACTACCATACACTCAGCAGAATGTTTAAAATTTAAAGGACTAGCAACAGCAGTGTTGCCAAGAATATGGCACAATAAGAACTTTCATACATTGTTGGTGGGAATTTAAAATGGTACAACTCCTTGGGAACAATGACTGGCAGTTTCTTGTAAGACTGAACATGTACCAACCCCAAGACCCAGCAATTCCACTCATAAGAGAAAAGAAGGCATATGTCCAACCTAAAGACTTGTACAAATATGTTCAGAGCAGCTTTTTACACAATAGGTAAAATCCTGAAACGACCTGGTTATCTATCAACACATGAATGGGTACATAACTTGTGGTATATTCTATTTGGAAATAAGAAAGTGCATTACTGAAATATACAACATGGATGACCTAAAAAATGTTATACTGAAGCAAGGAAGACTTACAAGAGTATATGCCACATGATTCCTTTTACATAAAGTTCTAAAACAGGCAAAATTAAAACGGCAGTCAGTTCTGAGAGGGCAAGGACAGGAGCTGACTGTTAAGTATCATAAGAACATGTCTGAGGATGTTGGTATCGTTCTATATTTGACAGGAGCTTGCGCTTCATGAGTCTATGCATTTGAAAAAATCATCAAATGGTACACTTAAGATTTGTGCATCTCACTGTATGTAAATATTACAATTAAAAAGAATGAAAAAAATCACATTCTATTAATGATATGCATGCTGTAGTGATTAAGAGTGAAATCTACTTTGAAATGCATAAAAATTAAGATGAATCAATGAATGAGCAGAGAAATGGACAGATATGAGATAAAGCAATTATAGTCAGTTCTGCTATACCATGACATTTAAGTTCCTTAACATCACACTATACAAAATCATGCAATAAAAACCACAGTGCTTATGGAAAAAATGAGGTTAAGATCATAGCATGTCAAAACTTCGTCAGTAACACACACATAAAAAAATAACCTAATTAAAAAAAATTTCAATAAAAAGTTTTACACATGTTAAGAAATACTACAATAAACATGGCACTTTATGCTAAAAAGACCTGAGGCTTACTTGGGAAATGGGTGACATCCAGATTGCTGGTTGGAAGTTATTGTAAAGCGGTGAAAAGAGAGTTAGTCAACAGGGGAAAATTTGTAACACCAGACGTGCACGGATGTGGCTCATAATACACAGTGAACCAAGATAGCTGGTAGATGAAGTGTTGCATGACATATAAAACACACACTCAAATTCAACCGCAGTTGAATGGAGTGGCAAGATTTAAATATGAGGACAAGAAATTTATTATTGTGGTACTGTATGTTTAGAAAATGAAATAGACATGAGTATCAATGCAATTTCAAATTATACATTTATTAATATTGTTAAGTAAATAATGGTTGTGCCAAATATCAAATAACAGAGATTAGAGGATTAGGTTAGTTCATTTCCTTTTACAGATAGGTTACTGTTATTGCTCTATATTGTCAATGTTATGTAATCCAATTAGATTAACAGACTTCTGATCAGAAGCCATTAGACCAAATTATATTGTTTTAAGTTATTATGTGGGTAACCATCCAGAGCAACTGCAAAGAAAATCTCCTAACTTGAAATGAGTTTCCCTATGACCCATCAATTCAACTCTAAGGTATCTATCCAGATATGAAAGTACACCCACACAAAAATGTTACACAAATATCTGCAGCATCATTATTCATAATAACCAAAAAAAAAAAAAAAGTGTTTCTACCTACTGACAAATGGATGAACAAAATGTGATATATCCTTACAATGGGATGTTACTGGCAACAGTAAGGCACAGAGTACTGATAAACACTACAGCATGAATGAACCTTGAAAACATTAAAGATATGTCAGAAACAAAAGGTCATGTATCACATGATTCCATTTATATAAAATGTCCAGGATAGGCAAATCCACAGAAACAAAACAAGTAAGTGGTTGCCTTGCCTAGGGCAGAGAGAAGTGACTGCTAATGGGGACAGGATTTCCTTTTCAAGTGATGAAAATGTTCTAAAATTAAACAGTGGTAAGGGTTGTACAATTCTGTGAATGCTACCAAAATGTACTCTTTTAAGGGTAAATTTTTATGGTATGTGAATTATGTCTCAATAAAACTCTCATTAAAACAAAAACATGAAGACTTTGGTTTTAGCTCCAAAATGTAAAGAGCTTGAAATCTGCCACTCCCATTTTCACAACAAGGAAAAAGGTGAACAAACTGAAAATCAACAATGCTTCTTAGATTCATCAGAAAATTGAGTTCAGAAGGCAAAATACTTCCAGGAAAATTGAAAAGACAAGTGAACACAGAGCTTACCAGGAGCAGGAGCCTCCAAAGACAGTAAGTGGTAGGACCCTGAAAGCAAATGATGATGAACTGCTGAAGGTTGTGTGTAAACTAGCTTGGGCTTTAAAACCCCTTTTCATCTTAAAGAAGCCTCCACATATTTATGAGCTTTACCTTTAGGAGCTCCACCAGGTTATCATCAGGAAAAAAAATTCCTTCCAGTTTTGGGCATGGGGAAAAGGAAAAGTAAATACGCCCAGAGCAATCTGTTATCCTTAACGAAGACTGGACTTCAAGGGAAACTACTTTTTAGAGCCTTATTTGACCTAGAGGAAGGACAATTAGACAACACCAGTCCCAAGCTAGCCTTCCTAACTGAGGTTAGGGGAGGGGGGGAAAGATCAAGACTCTTCTGAAGACCACAGCCCAAGACCTCTGGTTCACTATAACTAAGATTTAGTCATAACATTATAGAACACACTTTCATTCCCCAGTACTTTATCACCACATTAACAGGGCTCTAGCACAGCAAGAGTAGATTACAAGCGAGAGAGCTACAAGACACACTCTATTTAAGGAGTTTCTAGGGAAACCCAAAACAACCGGGAAGACAAGGAAACTAGAGGAAAATGAAGTCTATGACATCTACAAACAACACAAACACATAGCAAACATAAACATAGTATAAATTTTAGCTACATAATTATAAAACTTCACAGTAATGATCAATTTACCTGGTTTCCTATTATAAAATCAATCATGTACAGTTTTCAACAAAAAAATTACACTGCATGCCAAAAAGCAAGAAAAATTACATTCTAAAGAGACATATCAAAACCAAAACCAGAAATGTCAGAGATTTTGGAATTATCAAAGAATTTAAGATAGCTGTGATTAAAATGCTATGGGCTATAAAAATCAAAGCAAAATGCTAGAAATCAAAAACACTAACATAAATCAAGAAAGCTTTCTATGAGTTCATCATCAAACTAAACACAACTGAGGAAACAATCTGTGAGCCTGAAGATACGTCAATGAAAATGTCCCAAACAAAAATATCAAGAAAAAAAAAAAAAAAACCTGGAACAGAATATACAAACTGTGAGACAACTATAAAAGATATAACATACATATAATGGGGATACTAGAAGGAGAAGAAAGAGAAAAACTGAAGTATTTCAAGAAATGATGCCTAAGAATTTTTCCAAAATTAATGACAGATACCAAACCAAAACTCCAGAAAGCTCAGGCAATGCTAAAGAGAATAGCAAAACATCTACACCTAGGCTTATAATATTCAAATTGCAAAAGTCAAACAGAAATCCCTGAAATAGGCTAAGGGACAACACATATATACATCTATATGAAAGGGTAAGAATTTTGTGAGATTTTTCTTCAGAAAACATGCAAGCAAAAAGAAACTGGAGTGAACTGAGTGTTGAAAAAAAAACTACTAACCTAGAATTCAATAACCAGCAAAATTTTCTTTCAAAAGTTAAGAACAAGACTCTATCAGATAATTAAAAACTGTGGCAATTTGTTGCCAAAAGACCTGCCTTGCAGGAGATATTAAAAGTTCTTCAGAGACAAGGAAGAGACACATGTGAAAAACTTAGATCTACACTTTAAAAAAAGGGTAAGAAAGAAATAAACGAAGATCAAATATTTTAATTTTCTTATTCTAAATTGATCTTAGATAACTGTTCAAAAGAGTAACAATAAATGGGAATTATAGCTTATGGATAAGTGAAACAAATGAGCAATATTATAAGGCAGAAGAGGAATTATTATGTTACAAAACACCTGCACTACTGTAAAGTGATTATTTAAAAATGGATTTATACTAGTTAAAATTGTCTAATGCAAACTTTGGGGTAACAACCAACAATATTTAAAAGTAAGTATAACTGATATCTTAAGATATGAGAGAAATACAATTACAAAATGCTCAATTAAAACCAGAGCAGAAAACAAGATATATATTTTAAAGCAACAAGGACAAATGCAATGAATAGAAAATAGTTACAAATAGAGTTAATATCAACCTAACTATAATAGTCACTCTCAAAGTGATAGGTCTAAATACGTCAATTAAAAGAAACTGACAGAATGGGGAAAAAAAAACAAGATTCAAGTTCATGATGTCTACAAGAAACCAACTTTAAACATAAAGACACAGGTAGGTTAAAAGTAAAGGGATGGAGATAGGCATACCATGCTAACACTGATCAAAAGAAAATCGGACTAATTATGCTAGTTTCTGATAAAGCAGATTTCACAAGGAAAACAATTAGGAATAAAGAGTTTTACCTAATTATAAAAGTGTCAATTCTTGAAGATAACAATCCTTAACATTTACGTGCCTAATAACAAAGTGTCAAAGATGTGAGGCAAAAACTGATAGAATTTCAAGAAATAACAGTTAAATCCACTATTATAACTGGAGACACCAAACCTGCATCAGTATCTCGCAGACAAAGCAGGCAGAAAACCAGCAAGAAAACAGTCAAATTGAACAACACCATTAATCAACTGGATTTCACTGACATTTACAGAATACTTCATTCAATATCAGCAGAATAGACATAATTCTCAAGCTTATAAAAACATTCATCAAGACAGATCACATGCTTGGCCATAAACCAACCTTAACAAATTTTTAAAACTGAAGTAGGAAGAGAAAAAAATGGCATAGATGATAATGCTCTGTTCATCCCTATGGTGACCAGATGGAAGATATTATGGAAATAAGGAGCAGCATCAAGGAAAAATAGCTTGGGATGAACAAGCTATACAATTAGAGAAATCCAAGAAATCACTTGCAATGGCAGAAGGCAGGACAGGGCCAGGACATGGGGCTGTCTGGTCCTGCATGTCTAAGTGCGAGGCTTCGGCAGTGGCAAACGTCTATTAAAGGGGCCACAACTGGGAGCAGATTTTCGTGGTCACAGACCTGCTCGTTAGGAGCACCAGTGCCCATTAGGGTGCGTGGGGGCACCAGGAATTTACAAGGAGACATTGTTGGAGTGCGGGCTGAGGCGAGACTCACTTGCTAGAGAAGTGCCAGCAGTATCCATTGTTCTGTTGAGCCCTCCCCCAAAAATGTACCATACTAATGCAGGATATTAATACGGGAAATTGGAGGGGAAAGAGGGAAAACTCTATATTATTTAATTTTTCTGTAAATCTAAACATATAATCAACATAAACTGGAAATAACCCAAAGTCCTTCAACAGGTGAAGGGATGAATAAACTGTGGTATATCCTTACAATGGAACACTATTCAGTAATTTAAAAAAGCAACGAACTATGGTACAAGCTTCAACATGAATTATGCTAAATGAAAGAAGTCAGTCTCAAAAGGTCACATACCACACAGTTCTTTTTATACGTCAGTTTTGAAAAAGAAAACCCTTTGGAAGAAGAATGGTTTGGTTGCAGTCAGAAGTTACAAATGTAGGGAAGATTAATGAAGGGGTATTTCTTCTAAGGAAATGTGAGTAGTGATGGAATTATCTTGTATCTTGCTTGTGGTAGTAGTTTTAAAATTCAATGCATTAGTCAAAACTCATAAAAGTGTAAAAACAAAAAAAAATTTACTGTATGTTAATAAAAAAATTTTTTAAGAATATACTCTAATAAAAAGCCACAAATAAAAACAAACAAAAAATATTTTACCTCACTAATAATCAAAGAAATTCTCCTTAAAATGGCAAACCATTTTTCACTTATCATATCCTACAGAAAATAATCATCAGTATATGCAAAAATAGATACAAGAACATTCAATGCAGTGTTGTTTATGTTATATAAAAACCAGGGTTAACCGATATGTGGAACAACAAATCACTGTACGCGCAAACATTAAAATTATGTGGCACTTCCACCATCTCTCGGAGGCCCTACCCAGGCCCTGCCTACTATGCAAACTTGAGGGCTAAAGAAAGAGATGGCCCTGCAACTGAGAAGCCATCAAATTTTTGCCAGACCCTGCTAGAATCTCCAAAGCCGTAGAAACAAAATAAACCTATATGGCAATTATAAACGCCGCTATAAAAACAGTATTTAATAAAATGTAAGACAATAATGAGGGGAAAAGTATATTGTAAAACAGCTTGTACATTTGTTGGAAATGTAAAGTAGCAATGTTTTCAAAAAGGGTAAATATGGAGGGTAGATATTAAAAATTCAATTTTTAGCATTTTTAGAAGACTGGAGAGCTAGACTTTTTTTTGTCCTATAGTAACGGAGTTAGCTTTTTACTTTACCAGATAATTCATTTACCCAGTATATTATTTAAAACGAAAAGCAGGAAGATGGCAGACTAGGTAAAAGCAGAGTCATCTCCTCCCAGGACTGCACTGAAATTACAACCAAATTATAAAGTAATCAGCATGGAGAATCACCCGAAGTCCACCTGATCATAACACCTACATCTGATAATATAAAGGAGCCACATTGAAGCCGGGAGGAGGGGCGAAGTCCCAAATCGGGCTGTCCCTGCACCCATGGGTGGTGGAGGATCACCAGGAGGGAGCGAGGCTATAGAGGCTCTCCTGAAGGAGAGGTGATCCTGGTCACACCTGGGGGCTCCCCAGCCCAGGGAAGAGGATATTCCAATAACTCTGACTGTAGAAACTAGAGGAGATTCGGGCTGTGTGGATGAGACAGAAGGCAACTGAGCCCCTAGATGTCCCTTTGAAAGACCCATGCAAAGGTTTTCTGACCTGTGGACACTCACCCAGGACATCAGCAGTGAGTCTGAGGCTCACGGGGATTCATTCTGAAAAACTCTCCATTACCTGGAGTCAGAAAGAGGGCTGGAAAGGCAGCCACCATTGTGCCTTAGTCTGGCCCCCATACAGACCACACCAGCTTGATTGTGCAGACCCCTCCCACAGAGTAATTAGTAGACACTGGCTGAGAGGATCAGCCCACCCCACCTAATCTGCAGACTGCCCAGGGCAGGTATTGGTTTGCTGCCAAGCTCAGCTCTGAGTGATTCATAACCAAGGATTCACAGCAGGGCAGCCATCATTGTGAGTGGCCTTTCCAATCCCAGCAAAAGAGGCCAGCCCTGTAAGCTACATTTCCATTCCCAGGAGGCGACCAGTGCTGTGAGCCGCATTTCATGACAGAGAATTGTGGATGGTACTTCTGAAAAAACTCAGTGAGATAGAAAACTAATCATATCAACAACTTCAGGAATTAAAAAAAAAACTAGAGAAGCAGAGCAAAGAGACTGAAATCCTCAAAAAGAACCAAATTTGGAGATGAAGAACACACTTCAAGAGTTGAAACATGAAATAACAAGCTTGGGAAATAGAGTTGACCAAACGCAGGAAAGGTTCAGTGATATCGAAGACAAATCTAGAAATGCATCAGAAGGAAGAAGAAAGCAAGCGAAGAATGAAAAATAATGAAAGAGAAACACAAGAACTAGCTGATACCATCAGGAGAAGAAACATAAGAATAATGGACATTACTGAAGGCGAGGAAAAGGAGCAGGGACTAGAAAGCATTTTCAGACAAATAGCTGACGAGAATTTCCCAAATCTAAGGAATGACCTGGAGCTTGAATTCAAGAAATCAACTAAACACTCAATTATCTCAACCCAAAAAGGCCTTCACCAAGACACACTGTATTAAAGTTATTATAAATCAATGACAAAGATAAATTCTCAAGGCAACCAGGGAAAGAAAATGTAACAGATAAAGGTAAACACATTAGATTATCATCGGACTTCTCAGCACAAACCTTATAAGCCAGAAAGGAATGGAATCAAATATTTAAACTATTAAGTGAAAGGAACTACCAGCCTAGAATAATGCATCCAGCTAAGCTCTCCTTTAGATATGAAGGAGAAATTAGACCTTTCCAGACAAACAAAAATTGAGGGAATTCTCCAATACGAGATCTGCACTACAGGAAATACTGAAAAGGGGTCAGCTAAAACAAAGTAAGAACAACAAAAATACATAATTAGGAGTAAAGTGATTATCAGGCAAATAGAAGCAGAGGAGTGCATCCTTCTAAGAACAGGGCATTATAGCTGTAAAGTAATAAGTGAATTGTTATAACGAGAAAGTAATGAACAGGTCAGCATACATAGGGAATAAACGGAGACAGCAATGACTAAAAAGGGGAGAATTCAAAGATCCCAAAGGGGAATGGAGATAAGGCACACACAGAAAATGCACGACTGTATATATGTAACTATCCTTTCATGTTCGTAATGGTAACCATACACCAAAGATTCAGAGCTGAAGTATATAACATAAAATAAGAAGAACCAGAGGCAAAACCTACAAAAGCCAAACAAAATAAAAATAAAGAAACACAAGGACAAGGAAGCAATAAAACTAAAAGCAGTTTTATAAATGTGATTTTTTAATTGAAGAAATGATTTAAATTTTTTTTATCTTTTTTTCTCCCCACCCCATCTACCAGAATGTGATTTCTTAACACAAGTGTTTATGAATTTCTGAAGTTTCCAAATTATAAAAAAATTTCAAATTATACTAAATGTAACTGCTCAATAAGATTTATCTAATGGGCATAACAGTTATCTATATAATTCCCTGCTTGCTGTTGAATTTTAAATATTCAAATTCTGAATAGTTTCTTCAAGTACAAGAGGGGTCTTGGTCTTTTAGTCTTACAGGACTTGAAAATCACTTCTTACTACCTTCTTACTGAGAAATGGCATCATGAATATAATAAAATGACAAATGAGGGGCAGCAAAAGATAATTATTGCTGCAAGATACACAGGTGTATCTATGTATATATATCTTATCTCTACACATACACAAAAACACACACACGCAGAAACTCAGGATACTTTGAGTACAGTGTTTTTGCCATAAGCATCTTCGTTGCACAACTAATCGGCTATAAGGCAATTTTGCTGTAAAAGATAAAATATCTGGTTGACAGTTTGGTTTCATTTCTCCATTGATGAAGTTCTCCCAGTACTCTCATTTTTATACTATGTAAATCTTAGCCCTCATAATGGTCTGCAGTGATAAGAGTAGACCTGGTGGTCTTAAAATAGTGGATAACAACAAAGTATAAAGCCAGACAGCAAAGCAACACGTAAAACCAAATTGCATACTGTAGTACAAAATGACAATGTATTTTGGTTTGCAAATCTTTCCATAAGTTTACCAAGCTATGGCAAATATAAAAGAGGTGGCTACTAATTCACAACAGTATTGGAGAGCATTATCAGTTCTTTAGTTGGAAACTGACATCTCTCTTAATGAAGAAATTTTAGCAAAAAAGAAAGTGTAACACCAAATTGACAAATCAACAAGTGAAAACAACCTATACTATGTACTAAAGACTTTGAAGACAATATATTTTCATTTTTTACAATAGTATTTTAAATTTTGTTATTAATTTTTCAAATTTCATTATGTCTTTTTAAATATCCTTCTTTCATTTTTTGTTCTTTTATCTTTTCTGGAGAAATTGCCTTATGGCCAATTAGTTGTGCAGCAAAAATGTTTTTAGCAAAAATGCTTATGGGGGAAATAACTAGAACCAAAACATTCATGTGTAACTCACAAGCTACCAATCTTAAACAATTAACACATCATATCTTTATGAACATACACCCATTTCTCCTTTATACAGAAAAAAAATGATATAACTGCTTTCAAACATTGAAAGTGCTGATATATATCCAACTGGTGATTCATACAGTAGTGCTATAAAACTAAACATTTCATTAAAAGTTACAGCTGCTCCTCTGAAAATATTTCAACCGGCTTTTTAAAACATACATATTTCAGGGTTAAAAGAAATAAGCAAACATTAACCAAAAAGGTTTAAGAACTTATAAAAAAGCAAACAAACAAAAAGAAAGCAATCATCTAGAGAGCTAAGGTTCTGAAAGATCATGAACACATCAGAAATTACAACAAGCCGATAAAACTTCACCTTGCCACTGTTTTCTATTTTCTGTATTTTACACGATGTTTGGACACCTTAAAAAGTTTTCTGGCCAGGGAGAGATGCTCATCCCAAGACTAGCCCTTTCTTAGAGATACCAAAAGACTTGGCCAGGAGTATCTCTCATATACAAACCAATAATTCCAAGTTGACGGCCCCAGCCATCTCCTTATCTAACTCTCACACACAAACCAGTGCTGCTCCTGCCCTAAATCATCCCAGGGTCAGGTACCAGACAACCAGAGACCACTCCAATAGTCTAAATCCTGCTGAAATTATTCAAGCATGCCAATCCTAAACTGCTCACCTTGCCCTGCCTTGCCCTTCCCTTGAATAATACTCTACTAACGGCTCTGGCCCAGGCCTTCTCCTTACTCCCATCTTCTGCCACCTGACCAAAACCTAATGCTTACCCTTGTGACCCTGAGTGGCACGCATGACCCCTCCCTCTCTGGGACCTGTGAGTATAATAAACTTCTTTCCAAGTCTTGTTCTTGTTTCCTCCTGTGGCCACAACAACTTTACCATACCACATCCAACACATACATTCATAGAATTGCTACTATTAGCATACAAATCAAATTCAAGAATATGCATATCCAAAATATTATAAATTAAGTACTAATCAGGAGATGATCATCTGAGCCAACAGAATTGAGCTAAATAATTTACAACTTAAGTTAATATAAAATGGAAATCCTTTTTCTCAATATTACTATTCAAACCTAGAGCATTCTGATTTCTTGCCTGTGATACAAAATTTTGTTCTAGTTCTATACTGACAGCAAAGCAGCTACTTATCTCTCTGTATACTATACTACTCTTCCTCCATTCCTTCCAAAGCAGAAGGATCACAGAAAATAAAAATCAGGCTCTACTTCTTGCCTCTAGAAAGTCCATAATAATACATCAACCCTTCAGTTTTATAATTCTATTATCTCTCAAAGAGCTATATAAATACACAAGATCTTAAATTAAGGCCTGGTGATGTGTACTAAAATGGCTTTCAAGTACCTAATTCATTTGTCTTGCCTTCTACGTAATAATTAAGACAATAAAACTAAGATCAACGAAAGCATACTACTAGTTTGAGGGTTCCTCTAAAAACTGTGTTAAATAATGTCATCTGCAGTTAATCACATCAACAAAAACAAATAAACATAACTTGGTTTCCTGCCTTTTTAAAGTAGTCCATTGTACTGCTAATTGTAGGGTAAGGAAAAGACTTTACATAATATGTATAAAACAAATCCTACTGTTTACCTCATAGGTACTAATTTATGACTCCAGTAAAGTAAAAATTTTGGTTAATAAAATTCTTTACATTCCAATCTATATTTAAAATCCACTTATTTTTCAGTATGTCCCTACAAATTAATGAACAATGAAAAGCAGCAATTCTAAATCATGCAAATAAGTTAGTAAGAAACTGCTTCACATTTCAATTGTTTAAACTTTGCAGATACTATTCATTATACCAACTATGGAGACTGAGATATATTTTACTGTTTGGTTTTTCAGTGACAACATTTCTCTTCACAAGGGTGATAACTTAAAATTTACATCAGACCTTTAAAATTTTTTCATAGGAAGTCTCCAATTTTTAATATAAGTAGAAAAAAGTGTCTTAATTTGTATCATGTAAGAATTTTTAAAAAGAAAAATTATATCAAAAATGAAGAGAAACTAAGTGGAACACAAGAGTGAACAGACACCACAGGAAAAAATATGTAACAGAATAGAGAAAATTTTTTAAAGAAGAGAAGAAAATGGGTTTTGCCTTTCTATAGAAGTTAGGCAAAGAAAATCCAACACACTACACTCTTAACTGGAGTCCCCCAAAAAGAAATCTATATAATGGAATAGGACAAATGTTGAAAATGATCATACAAGAAACATTTCTTAAAAAAAAAAAAGAAAAAGAAAACTTAAACCTATTATTTAAGGTCATACATGAGGGTTAACACCAAGACATATTCTAAGTACTGACTGATACTTAAAAAAAAATCTTTGGGCATCTAAACAAAAGACCAAGTTTCCTACAAGGAAAAAATGACTTAAGACTTTTCATATCCAAGTCCACAGGGCTCACAAGAAAATGTAAGCCATGGATTTTATATCCAATCAAACCTTCAAATATAATGGGTATAATAGTCACAAGCAGTTATGAACCATGGAAAATGTAAATAATATTGTTTTCATGAGCTCTTCCTGAGCTCTCTAGTGAAGAATGAGCATTCAGATAACCAAAAAACCTAAAAGAAGCTATGTAACAAGGTCTGGTGGTAACTATTAAACATACAGAGTTTCGAACTAACACTAAATGATGAGGTAACAGAGTTGTGCATGAAAATGTTATGTGTTTTTACAATATAGATATAACATAATTAACGAGATGGAGAAGAGGAGAGCTTATCAAAAAAGGCGTGAACTATCAATACACTGGACTACCTAAATGAATCTCAAACACATCATATGTTAGATGGAAAAACACTATACTCAAAAGGTTACATGTATATGACATTTCCATTTATGACATTCTGGTTTCAAAAAGAAAAACTATAGGAACAGAAAACAAATCAGTGGTTGTCAGGAGGTAGAGGTGAGAGGAAGATTTGATTATAAACGGGCAATAAGACGGAATTTTGGGAAGTGAGGGAACTATTCTATATCTCAATTGTGGTGGTTCTTACATGATTGTATGCATTTGTTAAAACCCATAAAGCTATACGTCCCTCTCAAAAAAGTGAATTTTACTGCATATAAATCAATAATAAATTTTTAAATGCCAAAAAAAAGATAGCAAGGAAGGGAAGTGAAGAAGAGGTTACTCTAATTCCTTTACTGTTCATAACAGAGAATATATTAAAGGAGGGGAACTTCAGGTATTAGTATAAAAGTTTCTAAATGTAAAAATATACTAACCTTCCCCCTGCTATTCAGCAAAGAAAATAAACCACATTATAAAAAAAACAAAATTCAAAGTGACAAAAATGTTTAGTTTCTTCCTCTAAAAGCACTAGTGTCACAGTTACCTGTGATATACGTTCAGAGTTTTCTATGTCATTATTTACTTATATTTTCAAAAGGAAATAATGAAGAAATTAATCAAAAACTAATAAAAATAGTTACTGGCTGAGGTGGGTATGGGGAGGCAGGAAAAAAAAACAATAAGGATGAAGTAAGTCTTGTACGGTTTTAAATTAGGAACAATGTAAATGTTTAAATGTTTTACATAAGAAAAAAGCAATCTCTAAAAATGAAAGATAAACTGAAATCAGTGAAACTAATAATATGCCAATAGGTTGCAAAACCATAGAGAAAAGAATTACTTCAAATGACCATAAAGCACAGTATTTTGACTATGTATCTTTAGTGGAATATATTCTAAAAACAAACAAAAAAACTGTAAGTAAATCATATGCATGAATATAAATGCTGAATCCTCAAAAAGCCATGAGAAAAGTGCAGTATTTTTCTTTTAAAATTTGTTGACACAAATCTCTATTTTTTCCTAATTAAAATGTGAGGTTTTTATTTAGACTTGGTACTGTATTAAATTTCAACCAAAGATTATAATTTTTCCATTCTTATATGTTCCTATGTAATTTCTAATTATGTTTTTTGACTTGGTTGGGAAATGTCACTTAAAAAAGCTAAAATCAAATCTAGAATGTTGCATTATAAGAGTAAGAATATAATAAATTTTTAAAAATCACAGTATTTAATCAATACTTCTTTTAGCGATAATACTGGTATTTTAATTTAGAAATGTATAGTTACCTTCTAGGAGAAAGCAAATTTAAAAATCATGTCGGCAACATTAGAAACAAAGATGTTCAGAGAAAGAAAATAAAAAAAGAGATACAAGTGTAAAGTCAGAAAATTTAGGTAATACTGATTTGGAAACTCTGCAATTTACTTTGAAATGCATTCAACAATTAGATGGATTGATGAACGAACAGATTTGGGATAAGCAAATACAGCAAAATCCTAACTAAAATCTAGGTGATGGATATATACGAATTCACTGTATTATCTCTTCTGTATGTTTGAAAAAGTTGGGAAGGAAAACTGCTTAGATTCTGCTCTAAATCACAAAGAGAGCAGTGCCAGGATGAACTTCAACTCTTAACCAGCCTGTGTCTCCACCCCAAAACCAATACTATTCTATAATCATTTTAAATATTTCAACCATCTCACCAGAAAAATCTACCCAACTGCCATATCATCCATGAAAAGTCAAAAGATTTAGGACCAATAGACCATTTCTCTTTATTTTGGAACATTTACTTTCACCTGATTCCAGCAGTAAGCAAATAGTAAGCATTTGGATATATCTGATATATTTTGAGATAAACAAAAATAGACTGATTAAAAACTACTATTCTGGTTTTGCAAAACTGAAATATGATTTCAAGTAATATATTCGTTATTAACAAAGCTATATAACCCCTTACGGTTATACTGAAGGATTACCGGTATCTTCAAGACCTTATTAAAATGAGATTTTTCTCTCTGAATTTTTAAATTCAATATATTAAGTTGAAGGTATAAATAGTGGTACATATGAGATTAATATATTTTTAAAATCTATTTTATGTGATTTAAATACATCTTAAACCAATTTTTCTTTTTTTTTTAGACTGTTACCCAAATTTTTTGAATAGAGGAAAAAAGGCTGGGAGAATATGCCCCAAAATGTCAACTATAGTTTAGTATATGTATGGGTGGTAGGACTCCAGATGCTTTTAAAAACAGTTACACTTTTTGATTTCTCCTTTTGCATTAAGAGTTCATTACCTTTTAATTATTTTTTTAAAAAAGGTTCTTAAATTCATATTCATTTGCTAGGTATAAAATAACTAACTAATGGAGTAAGGGATAAGGGTGATTTGGGATTTCAATGACAATGAAGATAACCAACTGGAATATAATTTAAGAATGTGATGGTTTCATAACTTTAGGTCGCTTTTCACACATTCAATGGGTACTTTGTTAAATTATATTTTCTTCACCAAAAATGCCACTCCTACCATCTTTGGTGGTTTCAAAACACAGGCAAAGAAGTATTCAGAATTGAAGATTCAGTTCATTACGTAAATACCAAGTACCAACACGCTGTACAAACAGAAAGCAGGCGGTAGGTATACAGAAGAAAAGATGTTATCGCTACTCAACTCCACTCGGTCAACATTTTTATCCAGCACCTATTTTGTGCCTCGCATTGTTCTATGCACTGAGGATACAGTAGTGAACAAAATAGACCAAAAACCCCTCCTGTTTCTCTTCACAGAAGTTGGTTTTCATTGCTACATCCTACCTGGCAGTGCATTATTTTTCTGAAAGGATCAAGAATTACTGTTTTCCACAGCTACGCAGTTTACTGGCTCCATTATCTCCATTCCTTACCCTAAGTCTTTGACACACTGTACCCACTTCCACCCCATCTTTTAGGAAATTGCTATAATAAGGATTAACAACCTCTAAGTGATGAACCAGCAGACACTTCAATTTTTTAATTGACTTCCTTGGCTTCCAACACACAATACTCTCTAGGATCTTTCTTCTAACTCTCTGACCATTCCTTCTCAGAATCTTTAGCTAGATTCTCTACTCTTATATATGTTATAAATATGGTGTTTCTCGTTTCCATCCAGGGCCCTCTTCTTTTTTAATGTTATATATCAATTCCCATGGCGTCAACAACTTACACTCTGATGACTCCAAAATCCACCTACAATTCTGCTCTCTCTCCTAAATTCCACTTATTTTTAGTCAATGGCTTGCTACTGCTATTAATTAATCATCTGAATGTCCCACAGCAATTTAAACATTATTCCCATCATTTGCAACTTCAAAGCTCCACTTCCCTCCAGTACTTTATAAGCCACAGCACCATCTATCTAATCAACTTTCTAAGCCAAAAATCTGGAAGTCATCCTTAACTCACTCTCTCTAAACAGCTATCCTCACCACTCCCACCTCCTAATCAAGTTTTTTTAAACATCCTAAATAGCTAAAAATCTGTCTACTTTCCTCACTTACTCCACTACACAGATTAAGACCTCAATTTAAAATATTAGCCCAACACATTTTAGATGTCAGTCTCAAACCTATTTTCCACATTACCATCACAATAACCTCTCTAAAATGCAAATCCTATTATCATTCCTTTGCTTAAAACTAGCACCTAAAAGATGAAAGGCAGTATCTATTAGCATTAGCAGTCCCTCCTGATCACCTCAACAAATTCCTTCCACAAAACTTTGTGCTGCTCTTTCTTCATCAGCGACAGCAGCATGAAGTATGTGCAACAGGCACTCTAATAAAGTACTTTAAATGAATTATTTCATCTAGTCCTATGAGGCTGGCACTATTATTTCCATTTTACAAATGAGGAAACAGTTTGTCAGGAAGTTCAAGGCCACATAACTAATATGTGGTAGAGCCAATATTCAAATCTTCATCTATCCAATCCCAAAGTATTTCACTAAATTACTTAGCAAAAGTAACTAACCAGCGTCTAAAACAGCTATTCATCTTTAAAAACTGTGCTCTGGAGGGATTCCTAGGAACTTAGTCTAAAGAGGGTAAATGGGTGGCTGAAGGACAGGGAAGTGAAAGAGACTAGTTACTTTCGTCCTCTTCCATAACTGTATGCAAGCTTTCTATGGAGGCTTCCCCTATCACCACTTCATCTTCCAAGAGAGTTAGTTACTCCCTCCGCCATACTTCTGTAGTTTGATCATTTATCTATTATTATATATATTTTATTCCATCATTTATATTTTATTTTATATTATTTATTGACCTGTTGACTTCCCTTCTTACCTGAAGGGCAGGGACTGTCTTGGCCAATTTGTCCTTGTAAATCCTACATTACTAGCACAATACCTGGCACATAATAGGTACCCAACCACCTCCTCCTCTTGTATTTTTTAATCTCTATCAAAATCCATGCCTAGTCTTATAACCTAACTCCTATCTCCAGCCATCTTTCACATTGTCATCACAACTGCATGCCCTCCCCACCCAGTATTGCCTTTCTAAAACATGTATCGCTGCCCTACTCAAAAAGACTAAACGCTTCCTACTATAAAGTATTCTACCTTAGAACTATCATCAAGGCTTCCATTCTCCTGTAAACTCTTCACTATAATTCAAGTCTCCAGCAATAATGAGCCGCACACCTCAGCCAAAGACACTACACAGTTCCACTCTTCCCATGAGACTAGTCCAGCTATTTATCATAGTTTGCAAAATAATTTTCCCCTACATAGCTTCTCAAATTCTATCAAATATACTCTCCTTTATAAATCTGTTTCCTTTGTGCTAGAATTAATCAATCTTTCTCAGTTCTCCCCTATACTCTCTCAATCTTACAGTACTAGTATATTTTAATCTAGAGTTATTTGCATATGTCTGCTCCATGCCCTGCCCCACTGTACCCTCCAAATACTGGATTCCATATTCCTTGAAGGCAAGGGCTGACATTCAGTTCACTGAATGCGTTTATTGAGTTTCTACTAAGTGCCAGATCTTCTACTAGGAACTATGGATAAGATAGAGATGAATAACTTCTTATATACACTTACTCAACTGTTTGACAGTTACACATTCAGTGATATTTGTTAATGTATCGTGCTTCCTAATGTCTTTGTTCACATTTTCCATCTGTGTTTCCACTTGCTGCTTATCATCAGTTGAAACTAGAAGACCCTTTAAAGCCTTGTAGAGCTAGATGGAGAGAAAGGCTTTTATTTCTTTTCCACATCCCCAAGAAATAATTCAGAAAGTTAGCAAGCACAGAAGCAACACTCTGAAGACTGTCCTTTATCAACAGCAGAATTATTTAGGAACAGGAGAGAGACTGGATTACTTGCTGGTTTCTCCTGAATCACTGGCAGAGTAGCATCAATATTTTGTTTGAAGAGCTAAAAATACTGTACTCATCATAAATATTAATTCTAAAAATTTTCAAATAAAAAATTTATTTTCTCTCACATTTAGAATTAATTGTATCTCCACTGCCTTTATTAGTATGCATAATTTAAAACTTGAAGGAAACTCCTGAATTGAAAATACATTCATGAAACACAGACTTCTTTCAGAAATTCATTTTGACAGTCAACAATCACTAACAAGAACACAAAATAGATATATGTCCTTTAAATATGTCTCCTAAAAAATATTACGCAGGTAAGGTGCCTTTTTGTTGCTGTGAAATGAATTAGAACTTTATTTTTAATTAATCACAACATTTAAACAGGCTACTTTGTCCTAAAAAAATTAAGCTTACTTTGCTAAACATATACAAAAATTACATTTAGGTTAAATGAAAATTCAAGGCAGAAAACAAAACATTATTTCTCTCAATAAAAGCAACTTCTTTCAAGCTTATTTCTCAGGCAATAAACAAATACAAGCAACAATCATTAGTCATATTCCTAATTTTCCTAGGAATTTCTAGGCACACCTAGAAATAATACGTATCAGATAAATTAAGAGGCAATTCATGGACCTAGAGGTTATTATGCTGAGTGAAATAAGTCAGACAAAGAAAGAAAAATATCATATGATTTCATTCATATGCAGAATCTAAGGAACAAAAAGTGCAAACTAATCAAAATCAGAAACACAAATACAGAGGCCAATTTGGTGACAGACAGAAGGGAAGGGCGGGGAGAATGGGGTAAAGGGTTAAAGTACAAATTAGTAGTTGATAGATGGTCACAGGGATGAGGAGCATGGCATAAGAAAAACAGTTAGCATTAATATGTTGGCTAGCTGGAAAGCTAGAGGAGAGGAGGAACAATTTAGGGGGATCGTTTTATAAACTATATAAATGTCTAACTAATGTGCTGTATACTTGAAACTAATAAAACAATTTAATTTAAAAAATAAAAATAAAAATAAAAATAAACACTCCTAATGATAAGCATATTCAGAGACATAATGGGATCCTAAATTTTAAGGAAAATGTTAAGGGCAAACTCTCCACTTTTCTTCAAAGTTAGCATGGGGTTATAGAAAGAACATTAGGCTGGGTGTCAGGAGATAATTGTAGTCCTACTCTACCACTACTCACTGTAAGAACCTGGACGGTATGTCACTTAATTTTACTTGACTTCACTTCAGTCTCTGTCTTTACAGAGTATACTGAATAGTACCATCTTATATTTATATAATCTATATCTATAGTTTTATATGTGTATATATGATATATATGTGTGCATGTGTGTGTAGATGCAAGTATAGCATGAACGTTCTCTAGAATGCAGATGCTACTTTGTTCCTTTAGCATAAAATGAACGTGGTATTACCAAAAAAAAAAAAAAAAAGGCAATTAACAACCAAATTTTGCTATTTCACGAGAAAATTTGCTGGAATGGCAATTTCTCTTTTTAAAAAACAGATCTTGGACCCAAATATATATTTACCTGTCCTCATCTTGGATAAACATACTATCTAAAAGAAAATTCGATTGTAAATTAAGTATAATAAGCTCTCAGATAAGCATGCACCACTACAAATAAAAGGTGACCAACATTTGCTCTTTCTGGTCCATTCTTTACAAAATACCTCTTGATACAGTTAAATATACCTCCAGAAAGATATGCTTGGCCAAAATTAGAGATAGGACTTGCTTTTATTCCACACATTTATTGTCCTTCCCTTCCAAAGCATTGAGTTTGACCTAGAACTTTGTTCAAAAAGTTTACCAGAAAGATAAATAAAATCTGACCAAAGAAATACAACAGACTTCTCCAAGAATATACAGAAGGTAGGTACTGTTTCTCATCCATTCATTTATTCATTCATATGAATGTTAGCTATAAATTAAGTACTGTTGTTAAAGAAATATAAAATAATCCCTTGCCATTGAATCTGTGAAGTTATATATCACCAATGGGCAGACAATGAAAACAGTATAGATGTTATAGTTAGTTTGCCCAAAATATAAAGGAAGCAGAGAAAAAGGCGCAGTCCTATTTTGGGGAGAAGAAAGTGCCACAAAAAAGGTACCTTTGCACTAGGGCTCAAATTGTAGTTAAGCTAGGCAAACGGGGTAAGAGATAAGAGAACTGAACATAAGTAGTAGCACTAGAAATATGAGCCAGTATGTCCGGTCAGAGAACTACAAACATGACCTTATAGCACCACATACCTGTCAGATACCAGGTGCATTTTTTTTGCAGGTGTAGATTGTAAATAGAAACAACAGGTCCTCGGGAGAATTTTCTAACCTAAAAGGTTTGTTCCTAAAAGGTTTATGCTGATTCAACTCTGTTTAGCATTCTATTTTCTATTTCCTGGGGCTTATTTCTCTAAGCCTAAGCTCTCAGAAAAGTGGAAATGAAGGTTAACCGGATGCCCCAGTTAGAGCTTCCACAGCTCAGGAAAGAGATGAGGTATAAGGACCTGGAATTTAATTGGAATAAGTGACAAAATGAGATCTTCCCTGAGAAACATTCTATTCAATTTAGCTGTCAATTCATTTTTTTAAGTATACTGTAAGTCATTTCTTAACCACTTCCACTACTGTCAACAAATGATTACTATCAAAACAAATTATTGCATTTGTTGGGGAAAAAAGGGAGGGCAAATAAAAATTAAGGATTCTTCAACATCATTACTGATTGGGGAACTATAAATGAAACCGCAAGAAGAAATCACTAGATACCTATTATAATGGCTAAAAATGTAAAACAAAAAAAATGACAATAACAAGAGCTATTAAAGAGACAGAGCAACAGGAACTCTCTTACACTGCTGATGGGAATTCAAACTAGTACAGACCCTTTCAAAAAAATTTGGCAGTTTCTCGTAAAGCTAAAATCGCACCTAACACCCCATCCAGTCATCTCACTCCTAGATATTTACTCAAGTAAAAAACTCATTTACATAAAAACCTGTATATAAATGTTTATAGTGGCTATATTCCTAATTGCCAAAAACTGGAAACAACACAGTCCTTCAGCTGAAGACTGGATAAGAAAACTGGCTGGTTCATCAAATCAGCAATAAAAAGGGCTGATCCGCCAAGATATATGTAACAACAAAGATTAATCTCAAATGCGTTCTACTGAGTGAAAGATGCCAGACTTAAAGTTAAATACTATATGATTCTGTTTATAAACCATTCCAGAAATGACAAAACCATAGAAACAGAAAACTAATTTGTGGTTGCCAGGAGCTGGAAATAGGGAAGAATTGTTTACGAAGGGTTATAGAGGAATTTGGGGTGGGGGCAGGGTAATGGAACTGTTCTATATATTGATTGTGGTGGTAGTTACATAACTGTACACGTATAAAAAACCTCATAGACCTACATGCTGAAAATGACAAATTTTACTATATGTGAAATATACCTAATTTTAAAAATTAAAGGGAAAAAAATAAAGGATCCCAGCAACGAAGGGATAAGCCTGAAAAATTAGAAAGGAGTTAGTTTTCATGAAGAATCCTGCTAAAAAGTTGTAATTGTAGAACTAGCTCCAACTAACATTATCCGGTTTCTAACAAGATACTGAGTTGTTTTTCAGACACAAAGAATAAAACTGCAAGTCATGCAGTGGAAGCCTGGGAGAATTTTGACCCCCCAATTACATCTGGAGTCAAAGGACCTCCAATGCCACAATGAAGTTATCAGGAAATACCACAGGATAGATCCAATGACTCTAGGTAATTAGTTCTTAACCAGAGATATGTACCAAAATTCCTTGAGGAGCTTTCTCAAAATGGCTATCTTGCCCAAGCTCTACTTCTGAAAAATACTGATTCAGGAATATTCAGGGTAAGGCCCAAACTATTTTTAATAGTCCCATAAGTGATTCTCATGAACAGATACAAAGACAACACACTGATCACAAGTTATAAAGCAGTGATATAAAAGTCGGTTCCAGGAGTCCTAACTGGAAGCTTCTAAAGACATCCTAAACCTCGGAAACTGCCTCCCATTGAGAGTGTACAAACACACATTTCCCGATCTAAACCTGAAATTCTAAACGCCAACCCCTGTAAAACACCATGAATTTTGGGGCTTTAGCTAGCTTTAAGAAGATTTAACTTCTCAGCAGAATTCAGAAAAAAGACAGTGTAAGAAAAGGCATGGAAAATGAGTCACTGTCTATTGTTTAATTCCAATTCTCCATTTTAATGACAAATCTACCAAAAAAAAAAACTTGGTTAATTTCACCAAACATTAGCTTCAACTAGTATGTAACCAAAACCAGATCCAACCTGCTATACTAGAATATTCAGATTCCACTTTTCCAATTACCAAAATTTCCAAGATTCCAATTTTCCAATTACATCATAAACATCACGAATCAAAACAAAAATAATCACCCAAGAACAACAATTTTCCCCACCAAAGTTTACACTTACCCATCTCTTCCCTTACTGACAATTTTTACTTCAAAATAATAAATCCCACAGGCTGCTGGTATTGGGTGTGTGGCACGAACTGATGCTGCATCTTTTGGAGTTTTGCCATGACCTGCATATAAAACAGAAAAGAAAAAATTAAATGAGATATTCAAATGAAAATCTTAAATAATTCAGGAATAAATATGGTTTTTACAATGATATATACATTTCTGCTTCCATCAATACAAATAATTAAAAGCACTAGTTTTAATAAAATTTCAGAATCTGAACACACCGAACCTAGCAGTCCTTTATGAAAATGAAAGTATTTTAGAGTAGACAAATTTTTAAGAGGAAAAAAGGCTGCATTTAAAGAATATGATGAGAATATGATCTTAATTTTATTAAACTAAATTTGCATATTATTATAAAATTCCTAAACAGCACTCTTTTGCCCAAATGGCCTTTTTTAAACCTGAAGAATCTGTATCATAGAGTATATTTTTAAGTGAAATTTTATACAATTAGATTGGCAAAACTGCTTTCTTACTTTAAGAATTTTCAATTTTGTTCTTTGACATATCATCATTAATTCTATATAGAGTCTGATTCATAAAATTTCTTTGGGCAATTGTAGCCTGAGCAATATATCTGATCTCTAGTTGTATTTTCTTTCTTTTTAAAGAATATAATACCATACCATTGCTGACATCTTCAGGAAATCTCTTAGATAATGCCTTTTAAACTTTTTACATTAGCTATTCCTCATTTTTATCCCAGAGGGTTTCCTTCACTCAAAATCACCTTCCCTGTCTTTTGCCCAAGCGACAAATTATCTTGAAAGCTAGCATGTAAACAAAATCAAGTAAGAAAGAAAATATGCCCATAAAACCACAGAAGATTAAAGACAAAAGCTGAAGTTGCTGGTCAGAAAGTACTCAGAGTGAATGAGACAAGTCTCCACAATTCCCAAAAAGGCTGTAAGAGAAACAATTCTCTAAATCATTAGTCAGGTGTTTTAGTTAGATGTGTTTTACCCAATATATCATTAATCTTTCAGTCATACTATAACGATATCTTCACAAGTAGCAGAATGCCCTTAAAATTTACCATGATTGTTTCAAAAATAAACCTTTTAAGTCAAAAATTATGTCTTAGCCATATAATAACTATCACAAACCAATGACATATTTTCCTTTACCATATACTTTATCAAATTGCCAATACATACTCTATCATTAAACAGTTAAGTGTACACTTGCAATGGAAATTAGCACATGTTCACGTAGCCTAAAAGAAACTGACTGAACTCAATTACTCCTTTCTATTACCATGAAAACTTGTGTTCACAGATGTCTTAAGTATACGTACCATGAGCATTGAGCATAAGTAAGTATTCACTGGGAAGCAGTAAACCTAGCTAGGAAGATAAAAATGGAAAGAGCAATATATAGATACCCCTAAAACTGCTTTAAAATATGCACATAATAGATTTACGCCAAACTAAGTAAAAAAATAAATAAAAATAATGGCACAAATTTGCAGAATGACACCAGTCACTTTTTAAAAATAGACATTTAATAAATCATGGTTTTAGCAAAACATCGTTTTCAGTAAAAATATGTCAAAATAATTGAGTTGCCTGGGAAAAGGTCATGTATACTAAACGCATTTTAAAAATTTAGACAGTTAAATATAAATCCAAAGAAAACCTTAAATAACCTTGGAGTCCTAAACTAGCTACTTTTATATTTGGTTTTGGTTTTTTGGAAGGGAAGTAACCAAAATTTTTAGGAATAAGGTAAACTCAAGGTCTACTTAATAATAACAATAACAATGATAACAAGGGATATTTAACATACATTTAATACTACGTGAAAGGCACTGTTTAAGAGAATTATATTAACTCATTTAACATTCAAAAGAACTTATTAAGTAGGTATTATTTATTTTTATTTCACAGTTGAAACTAAGGGAAGATAAAGCAACTCACCCAAGGTCATACTGCTGTGTGAGAATTCCAAACCAGCATTTGTGCTGGGATTTAAATTCAAGAAGCCTAATCCAGTGCAGCTCTGTACCCATATGAAAGATTTAGTTACAATGAGGATTTTGAGATAATTTCATATGTATTCCCATGTCCTATCTTTGCTACTTCTATGGGAAAGGAAAAACAAAATATTTAGAGTAAACAGCCTCTCAAAAGTATTAGGCACTTTTGTACAGATTTTTCTAATTCAACATCTATGAAATAGATATTAACTTCATATTAAAAAATGGAAAGATTCTTATGGAGGTTATATAACTTGCCAAAAATTAGCAGAATTATGTATTAAATATCCACATACGAATTAAAATCTCCTACATTTTTCCATTATGCAAAAATAACTGTAAAAAACTTCAAAATCATAAACCTTCAAGGTTCCATTATATTATTATGTTCATTATTATGCTCTACTAAGACATTGTAGAAAAATATGTCAAAAGGATTTGTTTCATTTTTAAATTAAATATAAAGACTTAAGAAAAAGTCTGGATGCCCGATGAAAAGGACTCATACTATTTCTCAGGTGAGACCACACCAGTATTATCAGAGTGAGGGGCCTATTTCTAATAATGCTCATAGGGAGGAGGTTTCTTACCTTAAATTCTGTGGTGACCAAAAAACCACCACACACTACCAAAGTGTAAACTTTTAAAACACAAAGTCTTCAATTTAAGTGTTTTCTACATGGCTCATGAAGAAAATACATTTATTGTTTCAAAACTCTAAGGCCAACAAAGTTAGCTCTTTTCTATTCAAATAACCTGTAGACTGCATTTCACTGAAATGGAAATAGACTAAATAAAGCCCACCTTCCATCCCCCTCTACTCTCCAACTTGCAGCCAAGTGCCTTTCTGGGGATATAAATCAGCCTTCCTCGTACTACTATCCCTCAATACAACTACAATTCCTTCTTAAAAGCCTACGAAAAAGATCAACTTCCTGAAAACCTTGTTTGATCTCACCTCTTTCTTTCTGTTCCAGCCACATTTGCCTGGCCAGTCTTTGCTGAAATAATTCCCTCTACTGGAGAGCTCTACCCTTCCTTCTCAGCCTGGTTAGGTCCTACTCATCCTTTAGATCTTAGCCCAAGCTTTAACCCCTCAATTTTCATTCTCTAACCTCTCAGCCTTGGTCTAACCTCTTTTTTATATGCTCTCATAGCAAAATGTTTCTTTCCTATATTAAACAGTAACATACTTTATACTTGTGATTTTGGTTTTGCATTTTAATTCCTACTGACATCCACCCTAACTTCAATCATTCCTTCCCGGAGCCACACTCTGAATTCTGACATCACCTGAAACTATTCCACCTCAGCAATTAATCCTCTTAAAATCTGTTCTGCTACAAAACACACTTGAATACAAATTGTGTATCCTGATACAAATTAGCTCATATGCACTTGAGAAACATGGGAATGATGTCAGCATAATAAAGAAGTCATTTAACTGTTAACACAGCTTTTCCCAGTACATTAATGAATTAAAGAGAAAATTTTTTGCAATATACAAAAAACCCTAAGTCAAAAAAGGCTGGGATTCCTACAGAAGTACATTCCTATAATGCCCAATGTTTAGTGGCTTCAGGAACTGTTATATCTGCCACTATCTAAAGCCATCGCGGAAAATTCAAATGCAGTACAGATTAGAAAGTGCTAAGATAGTTCATCTTTGTTTATATCAGTATGAACTCATGCATCTCATGCATATTTATTTTATACTTTGAGTTATAATTCAATACTACTTTATTTTGTTGCTCAAAAGCTACTGGGAGCTTTTTCACATGGCTCCTCTGGCACTCCTCTGTTACTTTCTGGCACTATAAGACGCTAGAGGCTCATCTTGTATATTTCCTGTCCCAGTCCTAAAATCAGCCATTTCTACAAGGAGCCCTGGCTCTTTTTATTACCAAGTGGCATCAGAACGCATGCTCAAGGTACTAGGTATGCTTGTTGTTACTGGGGTGTCATTACATTTAGGTCCTCTCTTTGACAAGAACAAGGAAATATATGTATATAAACTAAACCCCTCCATATACACATATCTATATTTCCATATCTAATCATCTGTGTCAATATTAAACTAAATATGAGTTCATACTGATGTCTCCAACTCTAATCCATTATCACATGGCTCATTCTAACCTCCTCCCCACCCCCAACTTCCTTATTTGTAAAATTCCATGCCACAGTAAGAGACCCAGCTCCCACCAGCTGCCGTCCATTTATTTAATTGTTTAGTTCTGGTATAACTGCATAGCAGTATCAGAAATGTTAACTCATATCCCCATGGAATATGACTTTATCAACAAGGGTTCAGTGCTTATGTAGTTTATTTTACCTTTAGTTTTACAGACGCCAATGAATTCCAGTTACTTAGGTCAGCACCTTTCCCCTCCCCTTCTCTGAGGCTGTTTCATACATTTGTAAAAGATAGTGTGGTCACATGTGCATTCTATCCTGGGATTTTCCTCTCCCTTCTAAGTGATTTTTTAATTTGTATACGTTAAGGTTCACTCTTCAGGCTATAAAACTCTATGGGTTTTATAAATAAACACAGTGTCGTGTATCCACAATTACAGTATCATAGAGAACACTTTCACTGCTCTAAAAGATCCCCTGCTTTGCCCATCCCACCCTTTCTCTCTCTCCTCTCAAGCCCCTGAAAACAACTAATCTTTTTACTATAGTTTTGCCTTTTCCATAATGTCAATTTCCATAAAGCCAATTATAATGGTTTCAATATAATTGAAATCATACAGTATATCATCTTTTCAGACTGGCTTCTTTCACTTAGTGATATGTATTTAAGATCTGTTGTGTCTTCGAAAGGGTGGATAGCTCATTTATTTATCACTGAGTAATATTCTACTGTATGAATGTACCAGTTTATGCATTCACCTACTGAAAGACATCTCGGTTGTTTTGGGTGATTAGGAGAAAACTTGCTATGAACATTCATTCACCTGCAGGTGTTTGTGTGGGCAAAAAATTTTCAAATCAGTTAAGTAAATACTGAGGAGCTCAACTGCTGGATCATATGGTTTAAAACTATGTTTAGCTTTGTTAGAAACTGCCAAACCATCTTCCAAAGTGACTGTATTATTTTGCATTCCCACAAGCAATGTCTGAGAGTTCCTGTTGCTCTGCATCCTCACCAGCAATTGGCATTGTCAGGTTTTCTTTGGATTTTAGCCATTCCAATAGCTAAAGGTATGCATTTCCTCTCTGTTAAAAAGAAGCAGAAAAAGGACTAAATCTTGAATCAAATTTTTATTTTTGATTAGCACTGTCAAGCACTCATATCTCTAAGAAGGAAGCCCAAACCCAGGGCTTAAGGATGTGAAGAATCAGCAGGCTCTGATATTGGACACAAATGCCAGTGGGAATTTAACTGGGCTTGTATTTTATGAGGACTGTTATTTTTGCAGCACTCTGGTTACAAGGTTCCACAGGTTTAAGTGGTCTGTCCAGCCCTATTTTTCCCATAAGCCTTGCAACTTTTAGAGTGCAATTTTGTGGAAAACTTGGCTTTTCCAGCAACACATTTGTGGCATTATAGCAGAAATACCTATACCTTCCTCTAGGACACAACATCCTATCCTCTCCCCTTTCTAAAGACTTCACTTCTACCCTTTCTCTTCAAATCAAGGGAATTCCAATTCCCTGCACCCTTTCTTGGTTTGTTTTTTTTCCCTCCTTTTTCCTCATCCAGAAGGGGTACATGGTAATTACTTTAAAGCTCCCAAATATCCTTGATTTCCCTCATATGCCTATCCTTTCATCACACCCAAACAGCAAAACGACAGCCTTCGATCAATATCATTATCTACCTTCCCTACTCCTGCACTGAGCAGTTGGCCTCTGATTAATAAAGTCCAACAATCTTGCAAACAGCCACCACTATAAACTAATGATGTCAGTTGGGTTGTCACACTGCTATTATCAACAATACACTCAGAATCTTTAGTTTGCTTGTTTCCCATTCCCCTCGGTAGCTAGTCCATATTTTCATCATCCACTTTAAGCTCTAAGTCCTCTACGTGAACTCAGTGAGTAAACTACCTTGCCTACTTTATCATAAAATGGGACTGAAGTGGGACTCCATCATTATATATGGTCACTTTCTACTCTCCACTCTATTAAACTGGTTTGAGTCCATACCCGTCTTCACCTCTTTCACTATTATCAGAGAAACAGACGTACTCTCCTTTCCAAGACCATCCTATGTTCCTGAATTGCTTTCCTCCCTCCAAGCCCTTACTGTCAGCCTCCAAGCTTGTATTTTCATCCTTTTTCCTCAATCTGTAACAGCACAGTACCTCAAAAACGTATACTCTTCAGTGGTTGGTGGTAAGCATAATGAACTTTTTAAAAAACTTTAAGGTAATAAAACAGGTACAGTTACCATTTACCTGGCTTGTTAAAATGTTAAATTCTGTAGACATTTATTTAGGACTCCATGCCTTGCACCAGCATACTCTCATCTAACTTGTCACTTCAGTTTTACCCACAGAGCCAAATTAAAATGAGACTTACTCAGAAATCATACAATAGCCTCTAACACTGTACTTTCCAAATGGATTTTTAGGGATAATTTTGCTTCTGTGGATTTTCACCTTACATGCCACCATTAGAAGATAATTTCCAGGTACTACATAATTCCACTATCAGCCAGTCACTTAAAAAAAAAAAAAAAATCCTGCCTTAACCTCTGTTCTCCTCTAGATACTGCCTAATCTCTTTCCTCACATATATTTATTAAGAGTAATCTATAGTCACTATCATCTCTGCTTGGTTCCTTCTGTTTATTCTGATTTTTGCCCCCATTATTTAATTCAAACTGTTCTCCTTAAAGTCATGATAATCTAATTTCCAAATCCAGTGGAAAATTTTCTGTGCCTATAGCACTAAACCTATCTGTTGCATTTGACACTAAAGATCGCTTCCTCATTTCTGATACTCCTCTGCTCAGCCTCTTTGACACCACGCTCTCCTCTGTCCAGGTACCTCTTAACTATTCCTTCTTGGGTTCCATCTAGCTTTTTAATGTTGGTGTTGCTCAGGATTCCATCTTTGCCCACTGCTCTTCTCACTTTACTTTCTTCCGTACACTGAGTTTCAACTACGACCTAGAGGTGACTCTCCAAATCAGTTATGATTTAGATATCTCCCAAGCTCAGGTCAATTATGGTCCATGTCAATCTTCCTAGGAGAGTCTGCCTCGCACACTGTCCCTACTGAAAAGAAGTGGAGCCCAGACCATCCTCTGCCAGGAGGATGTTTTGTATTTCATAACTAAGCTCACACTCCTTTAGCTGATTCAACAAAGGTTAGCACCTGACATAAAGGCCATCAGGCCACCAATTCACACCGTAGCATATAATGAAAAGCTCTGTAAGAGTAATGACAATTAGCTAGGCCAATTTGGTAAGTCTCTTAGGAATGTGAAATAGTAAGGAAAGGATAAGCCAGAAAATGGGGAAAAGAAAAGTAAGAAAACCAGACACTAGTGACTGTAGCTGAGTCATTTTAGCAAGAGAATAAAGTGAAAAGTCATGAACTCCAGCTGTTGTGATTACTTGGAGCCACCTTATCTCCACAAGATCTGTTTCTGTTCTTTCCGTAAAGCTTGCTTCTTTGGCTGCTGCTTGTTTCCATGAAGTCAGATCATCACATGGCTAAAATTCCCATCTTTACTCATCTCCAAATATATTGTAATACTTCCTTGTAATCATTATTTGATTCATGGTTCACTGCAAGAACCTAACAGACTAGAAGCAAGCATTAGCATTGATCTCTCTCTCTCTCCATCATTCTATCACATCCTGACAGTGTTACTATAAAACATCACAAAAAGTCTGCTCTTCTCCACCCTTACCACTGACCAAGTTCAGGACCTTTTTTATATGGTCTGTTCCAACAGACTTTAAATGAGTTTGCTATTTTCCAGTCTTGTACCCCTTGAATCTAATTAGTTGTATAATCTTGACAAAAAATAAAAATAAGCTAGTTGCTTCCTATTTAAAATCCTTTAATGATTCCTCATCTCTTACAGAAAAATATCTAAGCTCAATAAAATATTCTATAAGGCCTCTCACAATCTTTTTCCAGCTGCTCCTGTCACACACTTAAATTCCAACAACCCCAAACTGCTTGTAGATCCAAACATATGCTATAATTCTCTACGCCTTTTCAGTTATAATGCCCAGTAGACCACTTATCTTTTAAGACTACCTCTTTCCCTGTAGACCACTTATCTTTTAAGACTACCACTGGCCTCATTCCCTCCTAAAGCTGTACCTGATCCACCAACTTCATCCCTTCTGATGTCAGCCTGGTGTAGATGCTCCTGTCCTCCACAGTACTCTTTGTAACAATTCCTTACTACACTGTTTTATGTCCTTTGAGCTCTTTGAATTCAAAGACAGTATCTCATGGACCTTTGAGTGCCCAGAACCTGGCACAAAGTAAACAAACATTCACTAAAAACTTGTCAAATGAAAGAATAAGTAAATAGAGAGCAAGGCATATATACAAACTGCCTAGCAGAACATGTGCCCTAGAGCAACTGCTCAATAAATTATCATTACTACTGTCTATTTTTCTGTTAAATATGATTATTAGATCACATGATTCTTGCAGTTACCAAATGGCATTTTTATATCTAAATTTCCCAAAATTCTGGCAAAGGAATCCTGAGAAAAGCTCAGTTTGGTTCTTAAACTCCTTGATTTTGAGGAGTATTACATCACCTCCATTATTCTTCTTTCTTTCTTTTTTCTTTTTCACAGCAAAAAAGTTTTATTAGAAGGGGAAGTACACTTCCAGACATGGAAGTGGGCCTGAGCAAGAGAAGCATGGCTCAAAAGGCGATCACCCCCATAATTCTTATAAGACATTTGTACTGGCAGGCAAATATTTGTTGAGATATTTGTTCAACCTTGAGAAGTACAAGAAATCGGATAATTAAATTTAGGAAGTGTTAAACGTCTAGTGACTGATGATATTGAGGGGGAGGGGAGTTAGGCACACCAAAAGTTCAACCTATCTGGTGAGATAACTATCATTAATAATGCTTCAATTAAAAAGTACAATTCACTATTTCATTGCTTCCCATCATTCCCAGCCTTCACTTACCTTGTGTTTTAAGCTGCTCTAAATCAGTATAATCAAAGTGTCTTGACTTTTCCATGGCATTAGTGAGTTCCAGGTAACACTTTTCCCCCCAAAGGAAGTACTTTTAATGTCAACTATTCTTGAAAAGTTCTAAATGTGATCACTGAATTTCACTTATTTGAGATAATTAAGTCTCACACAAATTGAAATAAACAATACAGTATAGTGAAAGAGGACTAAATTTAGAATCAGTGAAAATTAGTTTTCAATCCTGGCTTGTGACCAGGACAACCTAACCTCCAGGTGCTCCCACTTTCTCACATCTAAAATGAGAATTCCATCATCTTGTCCAACTCCCCCTTGTATCAAAATGCTTTCTAAAGTATCCAAATAGTGATAACTTCACAAATATAAAGATGCAATCTGTAACTGAAACATTTAGACTAATCTAAATTCATATTCCTTAAAATGCTTTAAGATAGAATAAAGTCACATTTGTACTTAGTCAAAGCAGAAAAGAACTTTAAAAATAAAAAGAAAGAAGCATTCCTGAGTGTTTCAACAGTTGGTGTGTGACTGCTAAGCAAAAGGTCTTTTTAAAAATTTGAGTATACACACTGCTAGTCCTCTGCAATCCAAACTACTTTGTCTGCTTGTCCCATACTGTTTAACATTAATCCCTTCAAATCACTTAAGGAATCATACTGCTTCCAAAAACAATAATTTCAACTTAGAAGAATAACATCTTAAAAACAGAACATGGCCAGAGCAAAAGAAACCAAGATATTTATATTTCAAAGGTAAGGGAAATCCTCATTCTGAAAAATAATTATCATCAATCCTTTGAAATTCTGTCATATGCAAAAATACTTTGTGAACAGTAGCTTTTAATGTTAAATAAAATTCACTCTTCTTATTTTGACTTCAAAGTTTTATTACCCACTACCTATGACACTTCCCCTTTATTCCCTTCCCTTGTTACTGGACAGAGTTGCCCAGTACTTTTGATGTAGTCCACTCAGAAGGCAAAGAGAAAAACAACAGGAAAAAACCACCCAAACACATTAAAATAACAAGAGGAAGAGGCTGTAGAAAGGGGGAAAAGAGACTGTGTTTGTGACAGGGGAAAGGGAGAGACAAAGGAAAGACAGAGAGAGGGACAGAAAAGGACAAAAACAACAATATCTGCTTTTCCGGAAATAATGGTTTATGTTTACAAGAGTGAGATTGCCAGAAAGTGAATCCCACTATTACACAACAGAAACTAATGAAGAGGCCAACAGGAAAAATAATTGAGACAGTAGTGTCATAAATATTTCAAACTGCAACCAATTTCACATGTACTTTTCTCTGACCCAAATCATCAATTTTATGTAAAAGCAGTAAAACTAATCAAGCCACGTTATAGTGTTAAATCAACTGTAATCATTAATCACATATCATGGAAATTCAGACCTGGAAATTTCCTTCCCAACAATCCAGCTCAGCTCCCTCATCACTGAGAGGAAGAAATTGAGGCCCTGTTTTGTAACATGCCTAAAGTCACAAATGATTGCAGGACTCTTTGTTCAATCATCTTTCATTTTTTCTGCCTCTGATTTTATAAGCTAAGTATTAACCATCAACCATAAATTTAAAATAAAGTTTTGTCAAGACTAACAGAAAGCTTTTGGTGGCCAGGTCAAAAGTAAACACTTTACAACACAGCACTGTTCACACAAATTAAAACACAAAATTAAATAACAGTCTTCACAGGTATTAACAAAATGTCCTAACTTAAGAAAAAAAAATCAAAGGCTAGATATTTTGAAATTTTCAGCCATTTAAGTTAAGGAGCAAATTTAAAATTTCACAGCTCTTCTCTGGATTTATGGATAAAAAGAATATTCAAAAGGTCTATTTTTGCGTGTGATTCTTAGCAGTCAAATCATTTGGTACATTTCTGTGACCATTCTCCCTTCTGATTAAACAGTAACTTGTTTATCAAGGTTCTTCTCAAATTTCAGTCCTGTACACTTTAAGAATTTAACCACAACGATTGTTTATACCCTCTATAGCTCTGTCACTAGGACCTGATTAAAACCCTCCCTTTGTAACCAATCAAAATGAGGCTGCTTTGAATGTAAAAGCTCCTGATTCAGGTTTGGGGCCTAAAAACTGGGTATGTTTCCAGACAGACCGATACATTGGATTGTTCCTTTCCCTCTCCTGACCCCTAGACAAGTAAACTTGACGCATGCTATTAATCTGGGCTACACTTCAGAAATTCTCATAGCAAGTTATAATTTTACATTCAACTGATCTGCTTAAAGCTTTGTTTTAACATAGCAGAGGTAGGTGAGGGAGGAGGAAGACATGCCTAAGGCTTTTTAATTGCAGGTGTAAAACACACCAATTTTCTGTAAAATATTAAAAAAACATTTTTAAAAATCCTTGTTTTCAACCAGACTTCATACAATGCCGACATGTAAATATAGGGCATTTCCAATCAGTACTGGTAGGTTTCCGCTCTCCGAAGAAAACGCGGACTCCTGAGGCTTCACCTCCTAACCTCCCAGGTGCTTTTAATAAGAGACATTGATGGCAAACTTGGGTCACTTGTCCTTCTGTCCCCCTTGACAATCTGTGCCCTACTAATTTCCACTGATTACACCTCCCCCTATATTTCCTTTATCTTCCTCAATTAGAAATTATACCTCAGAATTGTACCTCTCTTCCCCCCATGTAAGAAGAGAACGCCTGACCCATCGCCACCTGGAGAACAATGTAATCCAACCCCGAGTCCATGGATTCCTCTATCCAAGCCCTAAGATTTATCTTTAAGAGAAATCAAAAGCGAGTTGTGTCCTGTCATCCTGGATTCCTCAAGGTGTCCTACTCCTGGCCTAGGATTGCCCGCTCCATTATACCTAGGAGCAGTAGACTCACCTTCTTTTTCCAAGCATCCGGCCCCTTCCCTCGCACCTTTCACCGCGACCCCAATCCCACCCTCGGAGAAGCAGCACGGGCGGCAAGTCATCTCCGAGGGCACCCAGACCCTGGAGGGAGAGGGTCGGGGGCAGGTCGAGAGTAGGCAGTGGCGGCAAGACACTTCGGGTCAGTGGCCCCACTCCCACCGCAGGACAAACGCCCAGTACCTTTGTAGTGCACCCGCAGGTTGTTCTGAGAAAGGCCGATGTAGCTGAACTTGTCCTTCGGGCTCCAGGACCGAGGCAGCGGCGTCTCCTGCTCGTCCACGGCCGGGTAGAGGCGCTTCAGCCGCCGCTGCAGCTCCTTCTCCTGCTCGTTCAGGGCCGAGTCCCCGTGTGGGAAGGGGGCCGCAGCGCTGCAACCCGCCGCCGGGGCCGGGGCGCCTCCTGCAGGGCCGGAGCCCGTGGCGAGACCCGAGGGTGCGGGGGCGCGCTGGCGGGGGCGGCGACCGAGGAGGGAGGAGGGGCGGCGGGGGCGGCGGCGGGGCCGCGGTGGCCGGGGGCGGCGGCGGCGGCGGCGGCGGGTGGAGGAGCAGGGCGGCCGCGGCGGCCCCCAAGCCGCCGCCGCCGCCCGCGCCGCTGCCGCTGCCGGGCGAGCCGGCCGGAGAAGAGCCGGCGCTGACTGCCGGGGGCGCGGGCAGGACGACTCCGGAGACCGGGGCTACGGCCGCCGGCGATGGTGGCGGCAGCTGCTGCTGTTGCTGCTGCGGCGGCGGCTGCCCGGACATCCCGGCCGCGACTCAGCCTGCGGCCACCTCCACCTCTTCTCCTTCCTCCTCGGCGTCCCGGGGGCGCTGTCGCTGCGGCCGCCGGCACCAGGCGCCCAGTCCGCCCGCCCCGGAAGCAGGCGGCGGGCCGCGCGCCGAGGGAGAGCGCGACGGTTGGGGGGCTCGGAGACCGGGAGTGCGCTGCGGGCCCGGGGAGGCCCCAGAGAACGTTGGCCGGAGCGCGGGCGCGAGCCGAGGCGCCGAGGGCGGGGGCGAGGCGGGAGCGCGGGCGGAGGAGGCGCGGTGGCAGCCGCCGCGGCCGCTGCTCTCGCGGCTGTTTCCCGGCGGGCGGGCCGAGCCGGCGCGAGACGCTGCGCGCGGGCGGGCTGGGCGAGGAGGCGGGGACGGGGCGCGCGAGCGGTGCGGTGGGCGGGGGAGCGCGGGGGGCGACGCGCGCGGCCGGGACGGCGGAGTCCCTTCCCCGCCCGCCAGCCGCTGGCGGACGGGACGCGGGGTCCGGGCGCGGGGTCCTGTCCTCCTACCCGAGCCCGCTGCCTCGCCCAGCTCGCCCCGGCCCTACCCGGGAGAATCTCCTCCTACTTTACTTCTTTTTGTTGTCGGCGCCCCACCTCCCCACCGTAGGGTTCCCCTTGGAGTGTCGGTGCTGCTCCTCGCCCAGACGAAAGTAATCGAGTCCCGCTGGGCCGCCGCGAGCCCGGCTCCGGAGCCCTAACCGGGTCCGGAGGTGAGCGGTCTGGAGAGTGCCCGCGGGTTCCCCAGGGCGGGTTCCCCAGTTGGCCGCCTCCCTCTTTCTGAACCTGCTGTTCTTGCTTCACAGTATTTAATACGTTAACGTTATCATACGAGTGGAAACCATTTCCGAAGAGGCAAAGTCTCCCACTTAAAATAGTGAGCATTGTATTAATTTTATGAGGACTTAAAGTGAACTTATAGTGGTGGGAGGTGTAACAGGAATACTAATAAAGACTGGCATATCTTCAAAGAGCAGGAACGTGAGCTGTATGAAGAGAAGGTTATAGTTTGTAGTTAGGAAGGGCTTCTAGAGACGTCAGAACGTTTTATAGACTCATTAATTTTCATAATAGGCCTCTGTTAGGTAGCAAAGAATTATGCCCATTTTTTAAACAAGGAATATTCACTGAGGTCAGCAGAGTCAAAAATAGGACTTCCTACTTTGCAATTCCCAATAGAGAGTTCTTTGCTTGATCCACTGTTTGGGCACAATTTGCCAAGTATTGCTCTCTGATCCATCCTAGCATTACTATTTTGTTTTCACCACTTCCCTATGTTTGCGTTATCTGTTCCTTAGCTGGCAAAATAGAGTTTTACGCGTGCAAACTACACGATATAAATTCTGGTATTTTGTTTGCTTCCCAAAAAATTTGATGGTAATTGGCCAAATAAGCAAGGAACAATTTGCTGAATAGAGATTTATTTTGTTTTGATGAGGGTAGGTGATGTAACTCAAAGCTCTCAATATCCGGCCAGAATTATAGTCTAATTTCTCCTTCGATTTCCCAGACAACTAGATACCCATTTGTCCTTTAATAAAAATATACAATAATTCTAACCTATTGTTTGATGACTCTTTCAAACCATTGCACTTTAAATTACAGGATGTCATTGTAGTTAACTTGTCCTAAAACTTTCATGTAAACCAATCTCTATTTAAATATTGGCTAGCCAATGTAGAATAAATGGGCTCCAAGCCTCATCAAACTTTCTTGAAATCATCAAGGTTTTACTTATGAAGGTGTACTTTTTTGTTTGCTTTATTTAAAAACTATTTAGAACTCTACATATCCTAAGAATGGTTAAGAGAGTAAAAGTATCTGACATTTTGTCAGAAGCTTTTTTTATAAGAGTAGCTGGTTGTTCTCTAAATAAGCAATCTCAAGAAATTAATGATTTTAGTTTGGGGAAGGATGCTGTGAAGTGGGCACTACTCATTACTGAAGGTGGCAGAGAACATTGATAATGTCATTTTAGAAAACTATGTATTTGGTGATATTTATAAAAAGACATGAAGGTGTTCATGCTTTTCGACTTATTCCTACAAAAAAAAATCTAAACAAAGCAAGAAAAGCTGAAATGTGGAAGAAATTTGGCCCTAAAAATGTTCAACAGGAAGTATTGATAGATGAAATACCAAAACAGACTAAATGGTCAACATGAAGAGACCATTTGAAGAAAGCATTGTATATGCCACTCGATAGAATTAAGACTGCAGGAGCACATATAGCATAGCACATTTGGTCCAATTTTTTTTTTTTAATGCATTCTCTCTGAAAATTGGAATTGCCAAAAGAATGAGACCAACCAATTAGAAAAAGACACTCTTCCCTCTTGATTTAGTCAGTGGATATTATCCTCTGTTTCAGACCCACTCTTTCCAGGCCTCTTGCACAGACACGGGCTGAAAGAAATATTAAATAGCCTCAAAAAATGGCTTTGAATACATGGAAAAGTTATTTAGATGTGCTAAAAGGAACAAGGCTATACAATAGTTATATATTGCTAAAATTGTTACCAAAAAGACATGAAAGAAAATCCCCAAATATTTGTATAATGGACAGTTATAATACATAATTAAACCAAATTTTAATTATAAAATCGTAGACTTGTACATAAAGATGTAAGTGGTAAAAATCTATTCGCCTTGAACTTCACACTCTTTTTGCACCTCTACTTTTGGTCTTTACTACGTATTGCTATAATATTGATATATATCTGCTGAGGTTCTCAGTAGTTAACAATAGGAGACAATTATGGCTTTCTTAAACAGCAGGAACTTATTGGAGAGATATTGGACAATTCTCTAAATTGACCAGAAAATTGGCAACCAGCCTATATTCAAGGGGAGGGGGATAATAAAGGAAATGAATATCAAAAGATGGAGATCTTACAGGTCATCTTTGAAAGCTGCCTATCACAGAGTTGTTGCAACTTCCGGTGAACCCAGGGGAACTGGACTTGCCACACACACACCAAATATAGCTCTAGACCAGGAATAGTCAAATTTTTTCTGAAATGGGTCAGATAGTAAATATTTCAGGCTGTATAGGCCATATAGTGCCTGTCACAACTATACAACTTTGTCATTGTGGATGAAGCTATAGACAATCTATAAACCAATAGATGCGGCTGTGTTCAGATAAAACTTTATTATAAAAAAGATAGGCTGGATTTGGCCTACAGACTATAGTTTGTGATCCCTATGCTAGACCAATTTAATAATATCCCTTATAAACTATTCTCAACATTAAATGACAAGACCAAGTCACTGGCAATGAAATTCCAGCATTCAATAAATTCACTTTATTTTAAGAATGTGTCCTGCACCCTAGGGTTCTAGACAAGCCTGCCATGTGTGAATAGAGTCAGGATATTTTGGCAGCTAATGTGTGGTAAATTGAAATGCATGGCAAATGACTGAACAGTGCTAAGAAACTACAGCAGGAGGCAGTCCCAACTGGGAGTGCACTGTCAGCATTTATTAAGCACCTATTAAGTAGGGGAACCCTGTGTTAGGTTCTGGGCATAGAATAAGAAAAAGAGGAAAGAGGGATTACAGAGCTGAACACATGAATTAGAGCAGTGCTTCCTAAACCTGAATGTAGGGATTTGCTGAGTGGAACCCAGGATTCTGTATTTCTCACAAGCTTCCAGGTGGTGCCACTGCTTCTCGGCCAAGGACCATCCTTTGAATATGAATAGCAAGGACTTAGAGAAACAGTTAATGCTCTTTAGCAACAAGGGCTTCAAAGAGTCCAAGGCCAGACTGACAAAGCCTACCGAGGGAGGACATTACATGCTGTCTTGGCCAGTCTGGGAAGGTGATGCTGGCTATAAACAGACAAAGCGATAGTATTCCTGGGGCTTAGAATTCAGGGTGAAGGAATCTGCAGAATCACATGGAATAATACAAATGCATGATTCCATATTCATGTGTGAATAAAATGGCTACATCTCAGTATTAATAAAATACATGAGAAAAACCAAAAGTTATTAAATTTAGAAAAACTATTTGTTTTATTAATCTGTTTTAGAAAAATTTGAACAAAAATTGGAGTTTTGGCTTAAAGAATCTGAGCTAACAATTATTTAACAAGTCAATCTACTTTTGATCTCTCGATTTTCCTCTTAATTTTTCCTTCTGCTTTTTCTAGTTCACTGTAACCCTTTCATTTGCCAAAGCTCACATTTTTTCTTTCATATTGATTTCTATGTTCACTCTTTCTTGTTTCTTTATAGCAATACGAAAAATGCACCCGAAATGGAGTAACAACAGGAAGCAAATAGCAGAAACTCACTTCCTTTGTGCTCTCTCCCTCAGTGCTGTTGGTAGGCCAGATGAGGTTCTTGATGGAATCATGGAATGCAAAGGCTGCCCTAGAATTTCTCTGCGTTCCAGGCAATGCCACCTACTGGCCTAGGAATTGTCATGGATTCGGTGGATTCTAAAACGTGCAGGCAGCCAAAGGCATGGTTTTAGTATATTCAGGCTGTTATAACAAAATAAAATAGACTGTCTAGCTTATAAACAACAAATGTTTATTCCTCACAGATCTGGAGGCTTGGGAAATCCAAGATCAAGGCGCCAGCAACTTTTAGTGTCTGGTGAGAACCTGCTTCCTGGTTCATAAATGGCTGTCTTCTCACTGGGGTCTCTCTGGAGTCTCTTTTATAAGGGCACTAATCCATTCATTAGGCTCCACCTTCATAACCTAGTCACTTCCCAAAGGCCCCACCTCCAAATACCATCACACTGGGGATCACATTTCGACTTAAGAACTTTGGCGGGACACAAATTTTTAGTCTATAGCTACAAAGTTAAGGGGGAAAAAAAAACAGGAAAAAGGAAGATAAAAGATGGAAATAGAAAAAATGGGAGAGGAATGAAAGGTATGTCCTTAAATGAAAATGATAATTAGTTCCCCAAAGTGCTAGACATCACTGCAAGTTACAACTTGCCTACTCACTGGGGGTTAGCCCTCTTATTTTTCTGAGACGTGGGGTGCATTTCAGTCATGGTTTACTGAGTCCTTACTATATGCAATACATAGTGCTAAACAGCATATGGACATTAAAAAAAGAAAAAGGAACTTAAGGTCCTTGCTCTCAAAAAGTTTATAGTTTTGTGGGAAAGGATATTATTTACACAACCAATTTCTCAGAGTAAAGGGAAAGTACTATTAATAGAGACAAAAAGCACCATATTCTAGGAAAAGTAATTCTCCATTCTAACCCATTATTATAGGTAAAATGAATTAATTTTTCAATTTAATTTTCTTTACACTTTGGTTAGAGCATGGAGATATACACACACATATCTTTTTTTTGTTTGTCATTATAGTCCTTAAAGTAGGTGCAAGGCCTAATTGTCAATCTAAGTAAATATCAAAAGAAAGTAACTTAGTGAAACAATTCACGTCACAATTCATTCTTTCATCATTTTATGCTTGGTTATTAATTTTTATAATATTTTTGTTTTCCCTAAGTGTTTTTAGAGATGTGCAAGAGAAAATATGCCCAGCAATATATGAGGCTTTTCCAAATTGTCATATTTCAAAGATGTCAGAACATCTGTATCTTAAAAGCAGCAGAAACTGTTTGAAAGACTTCTTTAGTATTTTTCTGCCTTCAACTATAATTAGTTTATCTTACAAATATTTAACTTTGAAACAGATATCAATTATTTAAAGAAGAGCAGCATTGGCTGTGGGGTTACTGGTCTCTCTCAGTCCTTCATATTGTGCCCTATGCCACTGTCCATCTGAAAACTTCTCATAGATAATTGATCTTCATCAGCATTCTGAAGAGGCTTAAAATCTTTCTAATTCTTAAACTCCAAATCCCATCATAGCATATTATGCCACCCTATATAATTCCATAAGTGTAATGAAAATCTACATGATTAGAGAACAACAAAGCCATAGTAACATGTGGATATTGAGTGGTTGGCTAGGCTTCTCAGTGACCAAGTGCATATTTCCATGAAGTATAGTAACTCATCACATATGTGATGCAACTTGTACTTGGCAAAATTATGAACAAGAATTTTGACAAGAACCTCTGGCCTGCTTCTAAAGAGTCAAGACTGGGTATTCAATGTGAATGTAAGTGTGTAAGTACTGCCCTGATCAGATTCTTCTAATGTGTACATCCCTCTTTATCTTGGTGTAGTTGGGTAAGCACACACATCTAAACACTGTTGTAAACCCCAAAATGGCTCCCAAATATCCACGTGTGAACCTGTGAATGTGACCTTATTTGGAAAGAGGTTCTTTGTAAATGTGATTAAATTAATAATCCTGAATTATCCCAGTATGACCTAAGGCCAATGGCAAGTGCCCTTATAAAGAGAGGCAGAGGGAGATTTAAGATAGATGAGAAGGCACACACAGAGAAGACCATGTGAAGGCAGAGGAGAGAGAGATGCAGCCACAAGCCAAGGAATGCCAACAGTCACCAGAAGCCAGAATAGGCAAAGTATGGATTCTCTCCTACAGGACTAAAGGAAGTTCACTCCTCTCAACAGCTTGATCTCGGACTTCTGGCTTCCAGAACTATGAGAGGATAAACTTCCACTATTTTAAGCCACCAAGTTTGTGGTAATTTGATATAGCAACCATAGAAAACCAATGTACATATAGTCACACTTCAAATTTTTTAGGTTATCAGGGAAAAAATTGTATAAAGGTAAGAAGATTAAATACATCATATTTTGTGGAAGCCAAAGTAATATATCAACACATCTCCCACATCAAAATTGCAATCTTTTAATTTGAATGTACTTTTCTGTAAGATTCAGAGCTCATGAGTCATATAAACTGTATACATCAGTAAGGCAAATCTAGGTTTACTACTTGTCTTCATAACAATCTCTCTCTTCTCTCTCTCTCTCTCTCTCTCTCTCTCTCTTCTCTCTCTCTCTCTCACTCACTCTCTCTCTCTCTCTCTCTCTTCAGTAAAGGAAGGGATCATAAGCATTCTGGTTTGATGGAAAAATAATTTTATGATTTGAGTATGACTGAAATGGCTTTTCCACTTGCCAGAAGCACAAATGCCATAAAACTGCCTTCAGGACATTATTAGAGGGTCACCTTGGCTGCCACAGCTCAAGTCTGTTACTTTTTAACCATTACATGCCTAATGTCATGTATGTTACGCTTTAAGAATCTGACTCTGTAAGGATAACTTTATGAGATAGGTCAGGTATCTCACATTAAGATTCCCAGCAGCAAAGCCTTGGATGAGGGTGATTTTTCAGATATAAGTGATTTTTTCGAGAGTACTCCTAAGTGAAATCCATAAGAGAATAAGGGAAGCAGGGTAGTGCAGGGGAAGAAGCCAGGTAAAGATAAGGGTTCAGTGAAGTCTGGCTTCAGTCGGACCCCACGGGAAGCTCTGGAGTGTATGGCACTGGAGAATTGCCTCAGCTTAGGCAAGAGTCCAGGACTTTTATAACCTGTATTAATCATTCATTAGCTGCAGACCACCTACCTCCTTGGGGGCTTAACGTCCTGGGGAAAGAGGCTCCCTTCAGGCAAGGGCAGTTCTCTGGAGAAGGGTGTGGCATGAGGCATTGGCAACTAACACAGCAGCCCGAAAATGGGCGAACTGGCAGGTAATGGGAACTGGTCAGAATACCAATAACATTTAGGGATGCACGGACTCTGCTTCAAATGGCATTTCTAATCACACAGCTGTGATCATTTTAGTGAATACTTCTGCAAAAGAGAATTTTCTGAAAGAAAAAAATTTTTGCATTACTAAAGAGAATTGGAACTTCACGAGTCTTGCATATTATATTATGGAGTTATAATCAGCAAATACTTGCAAATTTTCATTGGAATAATCTGAGAAGAGAGTTTTTTGTAAAGAAATCTGTTTTCGGCATGTACATGTAAGCAGGAGCACAGCCTTAAGTTTGGCTGTGCTGCTGTGCTTAAAGCTGACCTCCATCCTGTTTATTTTCATGGTCTGTATGTCTTTTTCCATTCTCTGTTGGTTCCATGAATGTCTGCTGTGTCAGTGTGGTTTTTTTAGTCTGTAAGGTCCTAACAGGTACAGGTCACAACTGTTTATTGTTTTCTATGTAGGATGTTGCACAATTATCTGCTTAATAACTACTTCTTGTTGGTGATGCAGTATAGACACCTGACTATTTGCTTTTTGATGATGACAGTAATGTTCTATTTAATAATTTCCAGGCTTTAACCATATGACTCAGGCATCATCCTAAACAGGACATGCACGCTCAAATATCCCCAAGAGCCAAATAGATCATGTAAAAAAGTGAACCAGGTTAGGTATAAAATGACAGAGAGCAGTGGGAGCTATAACAGACTGGAGAGTGTAGAGGAATTCACATCAGAATGTTTGAAACACTACACAGCACAAGCCAAACAAAATACTTCTGTGTGTCGTATCTAGTTAATGGGTCACCAGTTAGTGGCCTAAAGGCTGGTCTGAGCTCAGAGCTGGAAATTAAGGCCAAACACAGATGTCCTGGATGTGCTGTGCAGTCTTACATCTCTGCCTGGCTCACTGAGGAGCCCCTCACTGTTACTATTTGCCTCTGCCCACAGTGGATGATGAGAAGCACTGAATTTTTTCAGTCATGCTGCTCTGCCTGTAGAACCAGACCTCAAGATTTTCAGATACTTTCTGTCTTGCCAGGGAAATCTGAGTCATAGGTGCCCCATTACTCAATGCAACCATGAGAAACACCTTAAAAGAGCCCATTTCTTATTGTGGTGCCCTACATCTAGTAGGCACTCCTTAAATACTTCCTGATGCTATGAACAAGCTAGTTTCAAAATGCTTGATTCCGGATCTTTATAATCCACCCCATGATTTTCATTCTAAGAATGTTGTTTTTCACAGTGTGATTATGATGCCAAGATTACATGTATGAATAGCATGGTGACGAGGATGTGGAAATCGAACCTTCATACACTGCTGGTAGGAATGAAAAATAGGGCAGCCACTCTGAAAAACAGTGTGGTGGTTCCTCAAAAGTTTAAACAGAGTTACCATATGACCCACCAATTCTTCTCCTAGGTATTTTCCCAAGAGGAATGAAAACATATGTCCTCAAAAAAACTTATACACAAATATTCATAGCAGCATTATTAATAATAGTCCAAAGGTGGAAACAATCCAAATGTCTACCAATAGATGAACAAATAAACAAAATAGTATATCCATACAAAGGAACAGCCTTTCACAATAAAAAGGAATGACATACTGGTACATGCTGCAACATGGATGAACCTTACAAACATTATGCTAAGTGAAGGAAGCCAGTCACAAACACCGTGTATTTTGTAATTCCATTTATATGAAATGTCCAGAGTAGGCCAACCCATAGAGACAGAAGTAAATTAGTGGTTGCTAGGAGCTGAGGGGAGGAAGGGATGGGAAGTGACTGTTACAGGGGTTCTTTCAGAGGTGATAAAAATGTTCTAAAATTCAGTGTGGTGGTTGCACAACTTCTGAATATACTAAAAACCATTGTACACTTTAAATGGATAAATTGGGTGGCAAGTGAATTATATCTCAATAAAGGTGTTATTTAAAAAATGATTATATGTACTATGAAGGTTTATGTCATAGCCACCAAATATCATTCATGTGAATCTACTATGGTATGACTTTCGATGCTTCTCTCACTGTGTGGTATATACTAGGTGATCAATAAATGTTTGTTAAATGAATGTTAAATATATTTCTAAAAAACTAGAATATTCAGTGAATTAAGGTGGGGGAGTCTGATCAATTTAACTTTCTAAATTTCTGGAGAATATCCTGAAAATCTATGGATTTTCTTTCTTACCAGAAAGAACCTAGCATGAAACCTGGCATATGATGCTTTCAATAAAAATCAGTTTCTTTGTTGATTTTTTTGAACAATTTAAAAATAGTTTCAAAGTTTATTATTCCACTTTCTTGTATCAATTTTGTCAGCTTTATAATGGATCATCAATGGAAACAGAGGTAGCAATTCGAAAAGACCAATATTACTTGTGTTCAATAGTTGGAGTTACACTTAACTAAGAAATGGATTTTTGAATGTTGAATAAATGGACTAGTACGGTGGTTCTCAAACTTTAAAAATACTTCAGAATCACCTGAAGGATACATCCAGGGTGGGGCCTACAAATTACATTTCCACAAATTCCTAGGGAGAGCCGATACTTCTAATCTGGACAACTCTGAGAAACACTGGACTAGAATTTCTCCTTTATTAAATTTATTTTTTAAATTTTGAAACAATCACAAAGTTACAGAAAATTGGAAATAGAGTAAAAAAAAATTTATTTTACTGAGCCGTTTGAGAATAAGTTGCCAATATAATGTCCATCACAATTCTAATTGTTTAGTGTGGGATTCCTACAAAGATACTCTGTGTAACCAAAGTACGACCATCATGACCGGGAAAGGAACACTGATGCATTGCTACCATTTAATCTTCACGACCTATTCTAAAATTTCAAATTACCCCAATAACATTTAGTTGTCGTTTCTGTAGCCATGGAATAGTTCCTAGCCTCTCCTTGACTTTCATGACCATGATACTGTTGCAAAAAATCAGACTGGTGAGAAACCGAGCAGCTCTCAGAGAATTAGAGAACTCAAGTTTATTACGCCAGAGGTCCTAGAAAAGCTAGCTCTGAAGATCTGGGCCCCAAGCTCAAGGGTAACCTTACTTTCATAGGGCTTATCAAGCAAAGGGGACACATCTTTTATCTAGACAGACAAGCAAAGGGAGGGTGAGTCTTCAGTTGATTTCGAGGTCACCCTGCCCTTCGGCCCTGTGGCAAGCATGTCTACAGAAGCAAAACAAAGACCTGATTACCAGGTTAGCCATTTGAGCGGGAAATTCCTCTTCAGTACTTTTGAAGATCACGAGTCAATTACTTTTTAGAGTGTCCCCTAATGTGAATTTGTCCGATATTTTCTCACGAATAGATGCAAGGTATGCAACTTGGGCTGGAATAGTATATAAATGTCTCTGTGTTCGTCACAATACATCCTATCAGGTGTCACATAATTTTAATGATCCCATTAGTGATGAGGTTGACTTTGGTTATTTAATAAAGGTGACATCTGCCAGGTAATCTACTATAAAGTTACTCCTTTTCCTCTTTGGAATTAACAAATATTTTGTGGAGAAATATTTTCAAATGATCTAAATATTTCTTATCAAACTTTCAATTTATTCATTTGATTGTTTATTTACATCTTCATGGACTCATGGCTTCCTAATTTATTCAATAAATTCATGATCTACTACTACTATCATTTATTTTTGATGCTGAAATTATGCCTGGTTTGACCTATGGGAAGCCTTTCAAGCTCGGCTTCTATGTCCTTCTGACATGTCCCCATTATTCTTTGGGCACTTCCTTACATTCTGACACAACCAAATGTTCCAGATTCCCCTTGTACTTTCCATGCTACAGCCCTAGGAATCAGTCATTTTTCCAAGGGACCATGGTTCCCTTTAGTTGAGAATGACATTTGAAACCCAAATCTGGGTACTGGGTGTGCTTATTGCTATTGGAGTATTGCCGCCCTTAGGCCTTCTCACTGAGAGCTAAGGTACACGTACTATATATATTGCTGCGTAACAGATCTCCACAAATTTAGCAGCTTTTAAGACAACATACAGTTACTTTCTTATGGTTTTTGAGGTCAGGAGTCCTGGCATGTCTTAGGGGGCTCCTCTGCTTCAGGGTCTCACAAAGTATCAGCTGGGGCTGAGGTTTTATCTCCAGGCTCAACTGGGAAAAACCTACTTTTAAGCTTATATAGTAGCAGAATTCAGTTCCCTGTGGATTTGTTGGACTGAGGGCTTCAGTTTCTTATTGGCTGTGGGCTGGAGGTTGCCCTTAGTTCCTTGCCACGTGGGCCTCTCCACAGAGCAACTCTCAACATGAAGCCAGCAAAGGAGAGAGTGTCCAGGCAAGATTACATTATAATCTTATGTAATATAAAACAGAAATCACATTCTATTATCTTTGCTCTGTATTCTGTTGGTTAGAAGCAAGTCATACAACTACCATACTTGAGGGGAGGGAAGTACACAAGGGTGTGTATAACAGGAGGTGTAGATCACTGCGGACCATCTTAGAAGTGTCTTACAGCAATCACCTTTCCAAGTGGCAGAGGCAAGGGAGATCCAGGCCTTCCAAAGTGAATAATTGGAGGCTATGTTCAAGCCTGCCTGCTACAATATATATTGCATATATACATCTAATTTTATGTTTCTATCATCTACTCTATCTTGTTTATCTATCTTTCTATCTTGAAAATCATGGTTCACATTAATACACCTAATTCCAATCCAACACCACAGTGTTCGTTTAGCTTTTTCTCTTTCTATTTTGTAAGTCCCTTCTCTGACAGTGAGAATCTTCATATATTTGTTTATTTGATCAATTTCCTATCTCCACTGCTACCCCTCCCTTCTCACAGATGCTTTCCTCTCTGCTGGAGCTGTGACATCCCCAGTCCGGCTAAGGTCACATGGGGATGGCTTGGTCATCATGCTCAGACTCTGACACACACGTGGAGCCACTTGTACGTGGATGCTCCCTCACTCTCATTGACTCCGACTCCCAAGTCAGGCCTCCTATTTCATGGAGGCCCTCTTTACCTTGTTAGGGTTCTGACACACCACAGCTAACCCTCTCTCTCCACACCACGGGTGTCTACCTCACTTCACTCTGCCCATCTAATACTTTAAGACCGAATAATCTTGGAAGAAAGGGAAGGAAGAAAAAGACCTCATTTCTCTTTAATGAGTCCGTTTTTTTCCTCATTAAATACAATTCTCTTCCCCTCCCCCAAAGATGGGAGAGTAGGTACAAAACATTCCCTGAACAGATGGTGTAACATGCAAGTGGCTATTCTATAAATTTGCAGCCTATTAGGTGGAGTTGAAGGAACCCAAATGTGTGAAGCAGCGGAAAAAAATATAAAGGACAAAGGGAAACATGCATGTACAGTCTTCATTCTACCTCTGTGCTTTGAGCTCATCTATTTTCCAGTTTGAAATCTCCACTTTTCTGTTCTTTACATTAGTCAGTTCCTCACTTCATCCAAGGGCCAGCTCATAAGGTTCCTTCTACCACAGAAGACCCTCACTAACCTTAGTCCAGCTATTTTATCCCCTTTTAAAATTCCAATCCATACTCATGTCTTTGTTACCACATTCTAGTGCTTGATTCTCTATGACCTTGTATTGATCTCTAGCTCTTTTATGTATGCACATCTTTTCTCCTGAACTAGACAGTAAATTCCTTAAAGATATACTTCATTGTGTCTCTCACATGCTTATTGAATGATTGAAACCAGCTGCCCTGTGTGGGGACATGATATTGAGGTAGTGAGAGAAAGATAGAAACCATTCAGAAGTGTGGCCACTCGCTATTTCAGCTCTTGTTCTCTTGACTGAAGTCAAGCACAACACCGAATGTTCAATAAATCATACTGAGTAATAATTTACATATACAGTAACCATAATCTCTGAAAAATACATGGATCCCAGAAGCCTCGTGCATCATATTTCACCTATTCCAAATGGACGGTCAAAGACGTGCATAGTAGAGGGATAGCTTTATTTATACCCTTGTTTTTCTGAATCCTGTACATAATACAAACCCCATAATTTAGAGGAATTTCACTGACTGTGGATGCACAATTACACTTAAGAACTATTGAAAGATTGGGATCAAAGATTAAGATCATTTTCTGGTATAGAGTGTGAGTTTAGAAAGGCAGCAGCCTTTGCTTCAATAAGAAAATAATAATTTCCTAGCGTGAGATGTATCCTCAGTCTTTAATTGTGTCACAGCCATGGGAGCTGCTTCTTGTGGATCCTTCAAAGCTTTTCAGTGGATGGAGCTACATGTGATTTGAATTTCAGACTTATTTATAATAACAAATCAAAAGTTTGTCTTATAATAAAATCCTTACTAACTGTGTAGGGGGTGCACATGAGTCATTATCACAGAAATATTAACGAGTTTGACTCAAGTCACTAAAAAGCATCAGACCCGGAAAATCTTGACCTTCTGACCAGAAAACCTTCCAAGGGTCCTTGTGGATATTGTCATTTGTTTGTGTATGTATGTGTGTTCACAATAAATGATAATTTAGTGGCTTTGGGGTGTACATTGTATTTGAGTGATATCATCAAGCTTTCCCTAAATACCCTGATCTAAAACCCAGCTAGTCAAAACAGACACAAAGCACAACATCGCACAATCATAGCATGCAGTACACCCATTCCGCCACTGCTGGGGTGCCAGCTCCAGTTCTGTTTGGCTGAACATGGCTCCTTTAAGGGGTGGAAGCAGGAAAGAATGCATGCGGACTGCCAAAACAACATGTGAGCCTGGCGAAGAGGATCCCAAACTGGAGCACGTGAAGAGAGTGATGCAAAATGTAAACAGCGCTCTTGCTTCTTGGCAAAAACAAGAGACAAAAGACATCTCATAGGAAAAAGAAACGAAATTTTTAGATGGGATAGATACAGCCATTTTGGGAGGATTTTTTTTCCAATGAATTTAAAAGTATGCTTTGCTTTTTAAAAAATAGATATTTGAGTTCAGTTCTATAAAGTAATTGGATACACATGTGTACACACACACCACGCACGCACACCTCTTGCCCATTTTGATTTTTGTTATGTATGTCAGGGATCACAGTGGTTGCCTCTGAGTGTTCTTGTTCCTTCAGCAGCACTGAAGGGAAAGGCTTCAGTGTTTTAAGATGGGATTAGCTATGTCAGGAACTGTTCTTGAGGTTCTCCTAGTCCTTTGCTTAACTACCATTCTAAATAAATACACTCTCACGATGAGGAGGCTGGACAATAGCTAGCAGTATAAATCTAATCAGACACAGAAACAGTGGAAAATGTTCCCTATCTGGAAAACTGAGTAAAAAATGGGAAGCTTTTGTTCAAGAGAGGTTCTGTGATGAATTCTTTTGTTTAGTAAGTACTCCAATTATTTTGGCTATATTTCTGAATCTTCTATGATCAGGCATACTTATATTCCACCTGCATTAATCAGAATATTGTTGAAAAACCCTGGAAACAATTGCTTTTTCATTTGCCTGGCAAGGGCATGGGCTTTGGGGCTGGGCCTAACTATAACTCAGTTCTGTTCCTATCTAACTAACAGCAGGCAGGTCCTTTAGCCTCCCTGATCTTCAGTTTCTGCATCTGCAAAATGGGGGTCATTTTTCCAACTTCACAGAACATTCTGCAGTACTAAGGGAATTGAGGTGATGGTACTTTTGTTAATATAGAGTCAGAAGCCTGCAGAGGGTGCACATGATTAAAGGTCAGCAGATCAAAGCTAATTCCTGCCTCCGCCAGGGAGAGGGACAACACCAGCCCCACAGAGAGTCAGGATTTAGAGTGTGGATTCCACAGGAAGGACCATTGGAAAACGTGTCCTTCAAAATCTACTGGAAACACAAAAGGAAAATGGTAGATGACGCCACTATACAAGGAACCTAAAACAGGTAAATTCATAGAGACAGAAAATAGAATAGAGGTTAGCAGGGGTTAGGGATAATGGGAAGTTAAGGCTTAATGGGTACAGGTTTCAATGGTGATGGTTGCACAACAGTGTGAATATATTTAATGCCACTGAAATATACATTTACAAATGGTGAAAAGGATAAATTTATGTTATATATATTTTACCCCAATTTAAAAAATAAGAAAGTCCATTGGAATGAAGCAAATTGAGATATATCCAATTGTGGAATAATATGTAGCTGTTAGAAAAATGGAGTGGATTTTCTTCTACTGACACAGAAAGATGCTCAGGATGTATTGTTAAGTGAAAAGAGCAAGTTGCAACCATATGTGTAGTCTAAAGCCAGTTTTTTTTTCTTGCTTGAATTGCTTTATGTTTATTAACAAACCTTATCTTCACAAAACCCTATGATGTATATGTTATTATCATTACCCTATTTTGCAGATGAGGAAACTAAAAAGTTAAGTTCTTTACCCAAGGACACTGATCTAATAAGTGATAGAGCTAGCATTTTCATCTACTCCAGTTATCTGGCTCCCAAAGTCTGAGTTCTAAACTCTTCAGCATCAGCTTCACCTGGGAGCATTTAGATATGCAGATTCTCTGGCCTCACCCCTGACCTACTGGATTAGAATCTGCAGGATAACGAGATCCCCAGCAGATTCTTGTGCACACTGGAGACTGGGAAGACTGAAGCCCAAACTACTATACAACCCCCAAAGGCAGTTTTATAAGAATAATAGCAAATATTAATATATGCTTCGGGAAGCTTTAGTAGGAATTCTATGGACATTTTTTTTGTAACTGGACAGTTTATTCTAGAAACTATACCCCCGAAATCTATATTAATCTATATTAAATTGGTCATGAGCCAGATTTATATTCTATCTTCTCATTGGCTTAAGAGTTATTCCATCAGAAGTTAAAAATGTTTTTCTCTTGAAGCTTCTGTTAAGGCCTTCCTAACTCAAACTTTTACAATATACTAAAACTTTATTAAGTTAAACTCAATTATAAATTTTAATACATTCATTTGCAATGGTGAAGTCTTTGGGTAATTTAAGAATAAATTATTTAGTAAATAAATTGCCAAATTAGTCAATAGAATTGTAAGGGCCATATTCGACTGACTAAATAAAGCCAGCCCTTTTTTATTTTTAAGGATTTTTGTACATTAATAATTCCTGATTGCAAATAAGATAGCAATCTTCATTAACGGAACATAACAGTGCTTCTCGATAGACATTCTGGTAGCGCTAAACTAATTTGTTAAAAATGGTTTAATGTACTCACACTGATTTCCTTAGAAATAACTTTAATTCATTCATATATTTTTAAAGTAGTGTAAATTCTACCACCTTTCACACCCTCCCTTGCAACTGGACTGAATTAATGAGGTTTATCTTACCAAATTTTGAACTGTATTATGTAGTTACCATGAGTTTGATTAAACCCTGAGCCTAAGACAGTTTCACTGAACATCTCTATGCCTCAGTTTTACACCTATAAAATGGGCACATTAAGGGTTACTGGCATAGTCACCACATGTGGTTGTGCAGATTTGGGGAACTGCATAATTTGGGGGGGGGGAGCACTGGTTACAACTTGCATAACTATAGGCTGCTGCTCTGCTTGCAAGGTTCCTGAGAGGATTGGATGAGTTACTATCTACAAGGCTATTGAAACTGTGCCCGGTGAAGAATAAGCACTGATAATTTTGACAGAATAGGTCTTGATTCAAAGAATTATTGATTTCAAATAAATATTGTGATGAACAGTAAGAAAATTAATTTGGAGAGTGTTGTGTGCTTTCCTCAGTCAAAATGAATTGATTCAGTAAGCAATTATTATATCCTGCCATTAAAAAAATCAGAAAACCTACTTGTAATACAAGATGGACATACATTTCCACCTTCAAGGGGTGCGTAATGTGGTGATGGACACACAAAAACAATTTGCTGGAGAAGTGGTGGTTGGTTAAGTGTGTGGGCTTTGGGGCCACATGAACTCCAAATTCCAGTTCTGCCATCACTAGTTGTAAGACCTTCAGCTTCACCTCAGCTTTATTTCTTTAAACACAAGTGTCTTTATCAGCATAGTGAGGAGAATGATAACTGCATCGCAGAGCTGTTGGGAGGCAACAGTAAACCCTCAGCACATGCTTGGTTGCTCACCTGCTTAAGATATCATCAGCAGCATCATTATTATACAGACAACCACCTTCTCCTTCCACTTTGCCTTCCACGTCCCCACGTGCCCACTTCTTTCCAGAGATGACTCATTGCCACCACTGTGATGTCGATGTTTTTCTCTTTCTGGACTTTTCTAAAGTCCAGCATTTATTCAAACTCTTAAGCAGAACCCAATGCCCCTTGAACCAAGGCCTTGGGAAAAGGCCAAGACAGATGGAAGTCCAGTTAGATTACTCACCCACACTTAGCATCCACTCTTCAGGATTAGCAAAATGACAGGGGTTTTGTCCTCATGCTGTAAAATGTAAGTTTGTCCTCATAATATAAATATACTCAAACATCAAAATGTGTCCTGGGTTTTTCTTTGCTTCATGTTTAGCTATTCCTTGCTTCTGAACTTTAAAGTTGAAATACTGTTGCCACATGCAGTAATTTTAAAAAGTGGAATTTGTAAAAAGAAATTGCTCATCTGTTCATTAAATCAGTGGTCCCCAACCTTTTTGGCACTAGGGACCGATGGTCTTATAAGAACCTAATGCCTGATGATCTGAGGTGGAGCTGAGGTAGTGATGCCAGTGCTGGGAAACAGCTACAAATACAGATGAAGCTTTGCTCCCTTGTCCATCGCTCACTTCCTGCTGTGTGCAACTCTGTTCCTAACAAGCCATGGAGGCGTAACAGTCCGTGGCCTGGGGGTTGGGCACCCCTGCATTAAATGAGTCAACTGAACAACCAGCTGCATATTAGACATTATGCTAGGTGGGATACAAAGAGAAATAGGTAGAGACTGGCCTTGAAGGGATTTATTGGCTTGCAAGAGAAACACAAGGAAACGTCAGTTACCCCAAAGTCCTAGGTCTTGCAACAGAAATAAGCTCAAGATTGTTTAGGCGCCACAGGTGGGAAAACTCAAGGCCTGTAAGTTTCTCAGGACCTATGAAAATGTTTGAGTCCTGAATAAAAAAAATATAGTGTCCAAAAATATGGAAAGAAAATGACAATATCATATATATATGATTGAAAGTCTACAAAATGTAACATTATGTCAAACACATCCCAATTAGTTATTTTAAAAAGTTATTACATCTGAAAACAACTTGTAAACTAGATTTTTTCACTTTACTACAATTTCGAAATATACACAATGATTGCTGATACAAATATTATAAATTAAAATAATTTCTAATTAACATTATAAAACAAATTCTTTCAAAAATAGTCACACCATAAAATTATATTTAATTTGGGATATAGATGCATTTTAATATATATAATAGGATGGGGTGTGGCATCTAAGGGCAGTGAGAAGGCCTACTTGAGGTCTTAGAAAACCCATGGGGGATGTGTTAGACACTAGGAACATTGGGTCATCCAGACTGTGGGGGCCAAGAAAGGCCTTCAGGCGATGCCTGAGAACAGTCCTGAAATGGGCACATTTGTTTCTGAGGGCTGCTATAACAAAGTACCACAATCTGAGTGGCTTAAGCAAAAGGAATTTATTGTCTCTATATATTTTGGACGTCAGAAGTCCGAAATTAAGGTGTTGCACAGTTCGTTCTTTCTGAAGGCTGTGATGATGAATCTGTTTCAGGCCCCTCCTCTAGCGTCATGTGGTTTACAGGCATTCTTTGGCATCTTCTGACTTGTGGCAGGATAACTCCAATGTTCACATGAGGCTATCCTTGTGTCCAAATTTCCCCCTTTTCATAAGGACACCAGTCCTACTGGATTAGCGATCCACTCTACTCCATCCAGTATGACCTCATCTTAATTTAACTAATTACATCTGTAACACCCTTTTTCCAAATAAGACCACATTCTGAGGTACTGAGGGTTAGGATGTCAACACATGAATTTTGAGTAACACAATTCCTTCCATAACAGTGGGTGAAGAAATGATGAAAGGAAGAACACAGCAGAAGGCCAGGGAAGTACATGATAAAGCTTCACAGAAACTAGAGAACACAGGGCTATTGGGGAACAGGAACAGGAAGTAGAGATGAGGCTGGGGTAGGTACAAGGGCAGATTACAAAATACTTCTTTGTAAACCAAATAGGAGTTTAATCTAAAGGCCAGGATTTTTCACTGTGATATTTAAAAATCAAAACAAAACAGCAACAAAACAATTCTTATGCAAATCTGCCTTTCCTTGACCTCTTCTTGCCAAAACTCCCCTTACCCTAAGATAAGATCCGGAGAGCCAGCTAGGAAAAGACCAAGCCACAAGGTTTAGGGAGTACCCTGGATCACAGGGCTTGTTCCCAGCACAACCCAGGTGAGAATTTAAGGAACTGACCCTTGTTCAAGTGGCTTCCAACTACACCAGGCTATTTTCATTAGTCTCATTTAGAAGGTAATTTTTTGGTTATTGTGGAATCTTAGATCATAATTCCTTGGATCCACTTTTTTTAAGAGTAGAATTCTATTATATCAAATGAAGTAAGCTAGTTAACATCACTACCAATATTGAAATGTTTTACGAAGACTGAGTAGACTGTTCATCGGGTCCAGCAGAAAAGCTGAAATTACATTTCTGTGTAGGTTTTCTTCATTACCCGCTAGGCACTTCCAGGGCGGGAAGTATATCATTTCTATATCCTGCATCATTCCTATATTTCACTGCTAAATACCACACTAAATACGAAACTAACCGAAGGCCAGAGACCCCACATTCCTCAAATCAAGAACCCCTTTCTAGAGTGGCTGTCCTATGGTGCCCAGGAGAGGGCACTGTGGACATAGTTCCAAGAATAGGCCCTATAAACCTTTTTCCGACCAAGGATTTAGTAGCCTATAATAATGTCCAAAAAGCCCAAAATATTCCAGAAAAGGAAAAAAAAAAAAAAGTATGTGCCAAACCCAGGAGCAACCTTAATCTAAATGGAAAAGCCAAATGTGCATCAGAAATCTTGAACAAAAACTATCCTAAAAGAACGTAATCCAAAGCCCACGGTGGGGAGGGGACGGGGGTCAGATCTGACTACATTAAAAAATATATAAACTTCTCAAAATAAAAAGACATTTGATAAAATTAAAAAACATATGACAGGCTAGAATAAATATTAGCATCTTATATGTTAGACTCAGGTTTAGTATCCTAAACGCACACAATGAGCCAGAGAGGAAAAACTCAAAACTCAAAATGAAAAAAGGCAAAGGAGATTAACAAGCAATTCATGGATTAGCAACACAAGTGGTTTACAGACAAAGGACTAGCTAGCAATCCAAGTAATGCAGACCAAAACAGCAATGAGTAACTGTTTTACCTACTGTATTGTCAAAAACCTGGTGTTGTTAAAGGTGAGATTCAAAGGGCACTCTGGGAGGAAAGTGTAACGTGGTTTATTTCTGGAAGAAAATTGACTGCATTTATCAAAATTTAAAAGGTAAACACACTTGCATCCAGAAAGTATAATTCCAGGGATTGATTACAATGATAATAACAACAGTTATCCTTAACCGAGCATTTATTATGCGCCAGTTCCCATGCCAGGTACAGTACATGGACCACCTACCTAGCTGCCTTTATAAGATGGCCTATTGCGTGTGGGCCTATGCTCACCTCCATTTTCTATGAGAGACTGAGGCTGAGGGAAGGTGAGTTTTCACAGTTAGTGAGAATGGGGATTTGAATCCAGGCAGTCTGATTCCAGAGCCTATACACATAATCACTCCCTTGAATATGTCTCACACACGTGCATGAGGATATATACACATATAATACAGTGACTAAATCTAAAATTCTAAAATTAGGATGGTTTGATAAGTAAGTTAAAGACTTGCTGTAGCTATCATGCAACTAGTAGGTACTTTTGTTTGTATTGATAGAGAAACTACCCATACCATATAATTGAGTGGGGAAAAAAGCAAGCTGTAAAATTTGTGAGTAGTATAATAGATGATTATTAAATACGCGCACACACACACACATACACACGTGTATGTAAAAAAAGGATGTACACCAAATTATTTACAGTGGTTATTCCTTTGGTGTGGAAGTGGAGAGACTTTCATTTTTTTACTTTAAATATGTATCATTTAGGTCTTTTTACCTAATAAATAACAGAAAGTCTAACTCAAATGAGCTTAGATACAAAAGGGGAGATTTTGTTCACATAACTGGAAGGTTCAGAGGTCTGCTGTGATTTGTCAGTCTGACAATGCCAGATTTGGTGTGAATTGGCAACTTAATAATGTCTTCGAGGAGTTGGTTTCTTTCCATCTCTATACTCCGTCTTTTGTTGTGTCAACTGAATTCTTAGGCAAGATTCCCTCATGGTAGCAAAAAGGTTACAGCAGTTCTAAGCTTCACACATGTATCTCCGTGATATCCAGAAGCAGTGACATGTTTGTGTCTCATAATTCTCAGCAAGTCTTCTGGTTGAATACTGATTGGATGAACTGTGAATGAACTCCTGTGTCCAGGATTGTTGATTGCCTTGGACCTATATACTCTAAATAAATCACTGCGGTAAGGAGGCCTATTTTGATTATTCAGTGTGTACTCTGGAGATGGAAGTGGGGTTGGTCTCATGCAAATCAATTATGATAGGGGAGGGGTGGATTGTTTGTTGAAGAAACAACTTCTCTAGACACCAAAGCATCTAATACTTTGGTAATTTTAAAATACAAGAATGGACTTTAAAAAAAAAAAAAAGAAAATACATTGCAAATATTCAGTCTTATAAATGCTTTCATTTATTCCTCAAATTCAAAAATGTAGATGAATTTCTCGCATCAAGGCGGTCATCTAAGAGATGTGATGTAACTTGATGTAGAGGGACAACTGCTGGACTGAGAATTTGGAAGCCTGGACTCAAGTTCCATCTCAGTCAAGTCACAGAGCTGCTCTGGGCTCGGTTTCCTCATCAGCAAATGATGGTGTTGGATTAGACACACTTAACGTCCCTTCCATCTCAACCATTCCCACCTTTGTTTATAAGACTCTCCTTCTTATCTATCTATCTATCTATCTATCTATCTATCTATCTATCTATCTATCAACCTACCTATTATCTATCTATCTATCTATCTATCTAATCTATCTGTCTAATCTATCTACCCATCTATTCTTTTATTAATGTTATTTGGGGGTAAAAATGTAATATAATAATAATACAATAATAAAAATATTCTAACAATTTAAAAAGATACACAGTGAAAAAATAAGTTTCTCCCTACTCTTGTCTCCCAGCACTCTAGTTTCTGCCCCACCCTAACCACTCCTAACATTCTGTTGTATATGCATATATTCTTCCCATGCCTTATTAACACAAGAAGTAACATGCCACACTTGTATTCTCCATTCTGCCTTTCTCATATAACTATTTACAAATGGACCTGCTGATTCAGAAATCATGTGCATTCATATTGTGATTGATATTGCTAAATTGTCCACCCAGAAGAACGATGCTTATTTCCCTAATACCTCAACATCTTATGTTATCACTCTTACATTTTTGTTTTTCTGAAAAATTAAAAAAGCACATCTCATAGTGGTTTTACTTTGCCTTTCTTTCATAACATATGAGGCTAAGAATCTTAATATGCTTAAAGCCACTGACATTTGTTATTTTGGAAATCATCAGTTCATGTACTTTGCCCTTTTTCATTTGCACAGCTACAATTTTTCCTGGAATGCAAAAAGTAAAGCATCCTTAACGCCTGTCTCATGGAAGATGAAACTTAAAGGACATCACTGTATAGTCTATTGGTTTACAGGTGGGTGTTGGTGTGAGGGCAGTGGGTAGAATGGCCCACGAAGAAGCCACACATTGAGAGGGAAAACCACAAACAACCTAAGAATGGCTTTTACATTTGAAAGGGTTTAATACAACAAACAAACAAACAAACAAACAAACAAACAAAAAAAAGAATATGTGATGGGGGAACATATGGCCATGAAAACTGAAATATTTACTATCTGGCTCTTTACAGAAAACATTTGTCAATCTGTGGAAGGGATGAAGAGAAAAAGAGGCTGAGGCAAAGCAGTCTGGGAGGCAGGATGAGACAGATTGGTGTTTCAGAAGTGAAGAGCTGCAAATTCTATTAGATTGGAGCGGTTAACAGTGTTGACTTTGGCCAACAGTTCAAGTAAGGTGAATATTTAAGAGTTCTTAGGAACAGGCAATGAGGAAGTAGGTCAATGTGACCTTTGGTAGAGCAGGTTTGGGGGAGTGTTAATACATAGGCTTTTGAGTCACAAGAAAGAAAAAAATAGAGAAACAGAGGGAAGAAAACAGAAAAAGGGAGGGAGGGTGGGGAAAAGGGAGGGAAGTGACACACGAACACATGGGGGGTAAAGGGAGGGGAAAGACGGGGAGAAGAGAAACCTGGACATAAAACACGTCTGCTTAGTAAAAGTTAATTGGGGGGAAAAAAACGCTGGCATGACTCGAAAGTCGTACTCCTTTTTACAAGGAGAGATTTCGCTCTTAGGTTTCTTGTCATCCAGAAAATCCAAGTAGCGACTCCAACATTGACATGCTTCTTTGGCTCATCATTAGTCTATGCTTCTGTGATGGTTAATTCTACATGTTGACTTGACTGGGTCACAGGGTACCCAGATATTTTGCCAAACATTATTCTGTGTATGTCTGTGAGGGTGTTTTTGAGAGCTTGTTTGGAGCTTCTAGCACGGGAGCACAGCTACCTGTATACCCTTGACGGAAGAACGGTCCTCTCCTCTGTTGGGGAAGGTCATCCTCTTTGACCGAGTGCGCAGCTTCGGGAGGGACTCACATGGAGTGGTGAGGGAGGAAGGGGACATCCACCTAGCCAGCCAGATCAGCCAAATCAACCCTGGCGATCAATGGCGTGACAGACGTCACAGCCAGATAGTCCTCACATCCTGTGAGAGTGTTTTTGGATGAGATTAGCATTCGAGTCAGTAGACTAAGTAATGTAGATTATCCTCCCCAATGTGGGTGGGCCTCATCCAAGCATTTGAACACTGGAGTAGAAGAAAAAGGCTGGCCCTTTTGTCAGTAAGAGAGTCCTCTTCCTGTCTGACTGCCTTGAGCTGGGACATCGGTGTTTGCCTCTAGACTCAAACGGAAACATCGACTCTTCCTTGGGTCTCCAGCCTGCTAGCTTTCTGACTGGAACTTACACTATCAGTTTCCTGAGTCTCCAGGTTTCTGATTGCGGATCTTCAGACTTCTTACCTCCTTAATCTTGTGAACCAATTATTTATAATAAATCTCTTTATATATATGTATATACACACATATATCCTATTGGCTCTGTTTTTCTTGCCTAATACAGCTCCCATGATAGAAGCTAAATATGAGCCCCCTGATTTTAATTTCTTTTTCCAGCTATGAGCTATGGATGGCTTGCTTATTAAGTTATCCATGAAGTAGATATGCTACAGAGACAATTTTCCTTGGGGTTCAAGGTCGATCCAATTTCATATCAAGGAAAGAATGTTCCTCCATTGAGCATGGCCAGTTCTATTCTTCAGGTACTGTAAGTCCCCCTTGTTACTCTGCAGAAAAGCTGTGACCCCTCTCTTGTCCTCCAGATTTTGCAGGTATCACAAAACCCCAAAATGTTTAATAGTTTCTCTTTTTGTCATTATGTAGCATGATGGTGAATTTGGTTTTGGTTCTCCCCCACCCCCCAAGATTTTTTATGGGTATCAGGGTGAGGAGTATTGACCAATTTCTGCCATAATACATGTGTGAAAAATGCAGGAATTAGAATTGTTTTAAATTAGGCAAACTCAGAGAAGACAGTCCTAAAATCTAAATAAATCCCATTTATTTAGAATGATAGAATAATTGAGTTTATTCCCTTTATTATAAAAATTGGAGCCAATTAGCAACAGACTTTTTAAAATACAACTTTTAAAAGTTTTTTTTACAAATGAACCATAAAAATGTAAAAATAGATAAATAACTTCACAATATTCACCACTGATGGTATGTGGAAGTGCATTTTTGTCAGCATTGTGTGTGTAGTGTGGAGGGAGGGGCTTGATAATGATAACAGAAATGTTTTAGACTAGGAAGGAAGGCAGAGCAGCAGAAACAGGTGGGAATTGGTGCTTACCTGTAGGAGTTCTGCTACATCCACCTGCCTTCTTCAGTTTTTAACACAGTGTGTTTTCCATATAGATAGAATGGCAATTCCAATCTCATGGTTCCCTAGACCAGTGCTTCTCTAACTACAATGCATATGAATCATCTGAGGATCTCATTAAACTACAGATTCTGATTCAGTAAGTATGCGAGGGCCTGAGTTTCCATGTTTGAAACGAGGCCCTAAGGGATCCCAATGCTGCTGGTCCAAGGACCATATTTTAAACAGTAATGCCTTAGAAAAATATTCTACAGCTCATACTTAGCTGCCCCAAATTCCACCATTTACACTGCTTCCTAAATTACAAATACTATCACTAGTCATTAATGCATTGATTTGAATTTGTTTATAAGATCTTTACTGATTAGGTAGCAATAATTTACAAGCAAGGGATCATTTTCCACCAGAAGGTACTTTATGACTGAAAAACTGTATTAGCTTAATCCCATTCTACATCTTAGAAGCTCATACCTACAGAAACTAGAAAGCATACTTTGATAACATTGAACACAGTGCCTAGAATACAAAAGACAGTAGTTCCTCTTGTTTGGTTCCTGAACTATGACTCAGGAATTTTAGGCCTTATGAGGAGAATAGGGTTGAAAGTGAAACAGGAAATCATAAAGACATTGTATTGAGATTTTACCATGTACCATGCACTGTGTCCAGTGTGTTACTGGCCATTTGTCCAATCTTGTTTAATCTCTAAAACAACCTTGAAATAGGTACTATTCTCATCTTCATTTACATACTGGGGTACTGAGGCTTGGAGAGGCTCTGTAAATATCCTGAAGTCACTCACCTAATAAGTTGCAGCCCTATCTTCCCCAAAGATCACCTTCAATTTTTATTTATCGAATCATTCATTCAAAAAATATGTGGGCCTGCCATCCTTGAATGTTCTGGATGTATGACAATGAATAAAGAGAGTTTGTGTCCTCAGATGAGGCTCATCCAGAAAAAAGTCCCATGCTGACTAAATAGCACTGTATTAAAGGTCTTTGGGAAGGAGGCTTCTGACATCTACCAGTGTAAAGATATAGGAAACGGGTGGAACCTAATTCCTCATTAACTGAAAGGGCATTTTCACCTGTTCTTGTATCTGTTGATGGTGTTGCTCTCAAAATACAAACAAAGGATGGCTTGGTAGCAGCTGGCATCTTGTACCTGAGCCCTGTACCTAAAGTGGCAGCAAACAGTGGCTGTGGTTTGGTGAGTGAAGGCTTTCTGTGGTCCCTGGCATTCCAGGAAGCAGCCTCGGGACTTCAAATCCAACCCATGGAATGTCTTTGGCCAGTAGGGTACGAAGTGTCTTTGCCATGTTTGTTTTTTGGGAGAAGAAAACATGGCGGAAATTCAGCAGACCTACAAAGGTTTTGTGCTTTGTTTCCAAAGTAGGACATTCTTCTAGTGAAGGCACATGGCCTATGTCTTGTCCTGATTATGGAGAGAAAAGCCAACAGCACTGATGGGGCAGCCTTAGAAGGTAATACTGTAACCTCGGTTTTCCGTTTCTCTCTTGTCCTTCCCTTTCTAGTCGAATACTTGAACTGGTAAATGAGGTGGGACCTTGTGAAGTCTTCCCATATGTTCATTCTCTGCTGGGTCTTTAGTCAAAGCCTCATAAAAATACGTCAGATGCTCTATCTCACAAAACAACTGGGACTGACCTCAAATGGGGAGCTCAAGGCAGAGGGGAGTGGCTGGATACCACAGTGTGTGAACAGGCTGTTTGTCAGGAGCTTGCATTACTCCGAGAGGAATCAGGAAATCAGACCTAGCATGAGGTGAGAGAAGAACTGGGAGGGCAGGTGCACCAAAACCAAGAAACAAAGAAGCCAGGCGATCACATCTGTACTCTAGACAGAGAAGCGAAAGGAGATGGGGGAAGAGAGGAGGCTTTTCCTAGTTTGGAGCCCTAGGGTTCTGGGGCTGGGATGTGATGGGCCAGGTCAGTGCCCTGGCAGCCTCGCTGCTCCATCATCTGACATTGATTGATCCACTCATTCATTTGACAAGTATTTATCAAGCAACAACAACTCACCAGGCATTCTTCCAGGCTCTGGGGATACAACAGTGAACAACACAGATTCCCAGCCCTCATAGGAAGGAGGAGGTTTGCCAATAAGCAAATAAACGTGTGAAAACATCATCAGAGACTGCGAAGCATAAAGCAAGGAAAGACGGATGGAGATGGTGTGGCCTAGGTACACTTGCTATTTTGTATAGAGTGTTCAGGAATGCCACCTCGGATAATGGGTAGCAGAATCCTCGAGGAAGGGTTCTGCAGACCTCTGTAGAAAGAGCGCTGTAGGCAGAAATGTTGGACCTTAACCACAGGAGGCCTGGAAGGGCCCAGAAACTTCTATTGCTGTGGGCCTTAGCATCCACACAATTGACATCGCTCACAAAGCACTTGTCGTGGCCTCAATGATACCTTAATTAATGAGATGCTGACATTCTTTTTTAATTTTTTCATTGTCTTCTAAAATTATGCCAGAAGAAATATTTGTAGCTTTAAATTAATTAGCCCCCAACTGGAATCTGGTGGAATGAGGCTGGCTGGAGGATTCAGAAAAGGCTTTCCTGACCAAGTGGTATTTCAGATTAGATCTAAAGGATGAGTAAGAGTCAACCGGGGTGGAGGGAAGGGCAGGGTAGTCAAAACAGAGTAAACGTGATGTCAAAAGCCCTGAAGTGGCCCACTCAACTTGACGATGTTACATCCAAGGTCACACTCTACAGTTTTGCATCTCTAAGCGCAGGGTGGGCACTTTCTCCTTCGTGCTAGCCAAAGCTAGTAGCCCCATCTACTCTGCAGACATTCTAGAGTGTACATGTTTTCTGTCTCTCTGCCCCGTGCTGCTCTTCAGGGCCCTGCTTATATAAGATGCTGGTCCTTTAATTTTTTTTAAGTCCTTCCCAAAGCCTTGAAACTACTCCTTATAGCTCCTGATGTGTATCTGTCTCCCTTGGGTTCTGAGGGCGACCAGCCTTCTGGCCCTGAATTCCCGTTCTCTTGCTTCATTGCCAGGCATGCACAAGCTTATTTAGTGACATCTGGAAAATGACTTTCCTCTTCCATGCTTTAGCTTTTTATAACTACATGTCATTCTATAATCTCAGTTATATTTTGATGGCTTCAGCTTTTAAGAGAAGTTTAATATCTTTTGAAGAAAATATTATATAGTTATATTTACTTTCATAGAAGATATACCAGAGAACCAAAAGTATAATGATAGGTGTACCCAGTTTTTGGAAAACTAATGCATGGAAATTTTCATAACGCAGTTATATTCGGAAAGGATTTGTCACATTAAAAAATCACCACTACTCTCCTGTAAATAATTTCTACACTATAATTAGAACAAGATCAAAAATTTTAAAAATTCATTTCAAAGCCAACTTCTCAGCATCTGTAGGAAGATACTCCTTGTGTAAAAAGAGGCACATCTGTGTTGTTCCTTTGTCCCTCCCTCCACTTACCACACTAAGATTTTCTTGGCTTCCCCTTCCTGTAACTCTGTAATCTCTGACCTTCAGCTGGGCCCTCACACATAGACTCCACCCAGCTCAGACTCTAAAACCAGAGCTGCCTTTGGAAGTTTCTTGGCTCACTGGCCTCTTGATCCCAAACCCACCCCAGCTACTGCCCCATTTCTTTGCTTCCTTTTTCCAATAAAACTCTTCAGAATGTTGTTTATACTGATCGTCTCCGATTCCTCCCCTCCCATGATCTCTTGAACCCAATTTAACCAGGCTTTTACCCCATCACTCCTCTGAAACTGCTCTTCTTGTCAAGGTCACCAGCCAAATCTAATGGACACTCATCTTACTCAACCTCTCAGTAGCTGATTATTCTCTCTGCTGTGAAACCCTTTCTTTACTTGGTGGGCCACCACTCTCTCATGCTTCTCCTCTCAACTTGTTATTCTTTGCTGGTTCCTCCTTATTTCCCCAACCTCCAACCACTGGAATGTTCTGAGACTCAATCCTCAGATTTCTTCTCTCTTCCCTCTACATTCACTCCCTAGGTGATATCTTTGCTCTTGTGGTTTTAAATATATGGTGAAAATTACCAAATCCATATTTCAGTTGGGACCTCTTCTCTGAACTCCAGCCTTATTTATCCAATTGCTGACTTGAAGCCACCACTTGGATATTTAACAAGATATCTCAAATTTAACATATCCACAACTGAGCTCTGATTTCACCTTGCAAAACTGGCTCTTTGCATGGTGTGAATAATGGCCTCTCAAATATGTCTATTTCTAATCCCTAGAACCTGTGAATTTATTGCCTTACATGGCAAAAGGGATTTTGCAGATATGATTAAGCTAAGGATTTTGAGAGGAAGAGATTATCCTGGATTATGTGGGTACGCACAATGTAATCACGAGGGTCCTTATAAAATGGAGGCAGGAAGATCAGAGTCAGAGAGAGAAAAAGGTGATATGATAACAGAACCAGAAGGGGGATGATGCACTTTGAAGATGGAGGAAAAGTCCATGAGGCAAGGAAGATAGGCAGCATGTAGAAGCTAGAAAAGGCAAAGAAATGGATTCCCCGTCGAAGCCTCTAGAAGCAACATAATGCTGCCAACACGTTGACTTTAGACTTCTGACCTCCAGAACTATAAGATAATAAATTCATGTTATTTTAAGCCACTGAGTTCATGGAAATTTGTTACAGAAGCAATAGGAAGCTAACACATACAAGTTTTTCCATGTCAGTGAGTTCTGACTCCTTCATTTAGTTACTCCAAAGGGACACTGGTGTTGTTTCTATTTTTCCTTTCTCTCACACCCCACATCCAATCAATCCATTAGCAAATCCTATTGGCTCTCCCTTCAAAATATATCCAGGTCAAACTACTTTTCATAATCACCACCAGTGCAGTCTATTCTAAACCATCATTACCTCTTTATTGCAATTATCTCCTAAAGATTCTTCCCACTTTCCTCCTTTCCTTACCTACAGTCTATTCCACTTATCAGGCAGAGTGATCAGGTTAAAACATAAGTTAGAGCTTAGCATTCCTCTTGTAAAACCTTCAATGGCTTCCCACCTCAAGCAGAATAAAAGCCCATCTTTATCAAGGTCTGTGTCAAATGAACTCAAAAAGAGTCTGGAGGCTTTGACTAAAAATTAATAAAGATTTACTCAAGGGTCTTAAAGTTTGCAAACTGGGAACACAGCTAGGTAAAAAACCCAGAAGTGTTCCAAAGAAGAAAGAAAAGTTGAGTTCTTATGGCAAAACGTATATTCTTGAGAATGATCAGTCCTGCATTCTTAGCCCTAGGATTGAAACAGGATGGTTATCAGTCAGATGTCAGGGGCTTTGGATGATAAATGCCAGGTGGATCTTAGGTGGTTTAGATAATCAGAGGGTTACCTGGAGGTCTGGTGTATGTCCAGGTAGCGACACACAACAAACTGATGTATATCCAGGCATTGATATGGGACTAGAAAGTTCAAAAGTGTAACTTCCTCTTTCTGACTTATTTCACTTAGCATAGTACCATTTAGATCCATCCATGTTGTCACAATGGCAAGATTTCATTCTTTTTTATGCTGAGTAATATTCCATTATATATATGTACCACATCTTCTTTATCCATTTGTCCATTGATGGACATGTAGGTTGCTTCCATACCTTGGCTATTGTAAATAATGATTCAATGAATACACGGGTGAATATAACTTTTCGAATTAGTGTTTTGGATTTCTTTAAATACTCAGAAGTGAAACCTAAGAAACAAAAAAAATGAACAAACAAAACAGAAACAAACTCGTGGATACAGAGAACAAATTGATGATTGCCAGATGGAATATGGATCGGGGAAATGGAAGAAAAGGTGAAAAGATTAAGAATTACAAATTGCCAGTTAAATAAACAGTCACAGAGGTGTAAAGTATGCAAAAGAATATAGTTGATAAAATTGCAATAACTATGGATGGTATCAGATGGATACTAGACTTATAGAAATGTCTAATCACTATGATGTACACCTGAAATTATATAATATTGTATGTCAATTGTAATTGAAAAAAAGTTTAAGTTCCCAGGCTAGTTAGAACCAGAATACAATCATTTTCTCATGCCTTAACCTTTATAATGGTAATAATTTTAGCAGTTTGGTTAAAGTGACTCCATTTTATGTATTCTCTATCTTGACTCTTTCTTTGTCTACAAAGACATGCATGGTCTGGACTCCCGACACCTCTCTGAGCCCATCTTCTGTCACTCTGCTTCAATCACACCAGCACCAGCACGCAGTAGGTGATGGGAGGTGCTGCCCAGCTCACCCTTCAGGAATTGAAGACGTATTGCTGACAGCCTTCAGGTACTGAGGGTGACCTCAGCTGAGGAGAATTGTCTCTCTCAACATTCTGCCTCTTTCCCATGGCAGCCACAACTGAATGACATGCAGGTTTAAGGGCCCAGCCCCCTACCCCTAATGTGGAACAGCTTCGAAGGGTCATCCTATCTTCAGAACTCCCCTTCAGTTGTCTGAGGCATTTGTTGGGACTGTATCACAGCTCATTGTCTTCTGCCCAGTCTTGCTTCCTTCCCCTCCAAACCCTTCCATAGGCCGATCCCAAGAGTATGCCCTAATAAATATCTTGTGTCTGATTAGCACCTCAGAAACTACTTCCTGGGGAACCTGACCTGGGAAACTGATCTCTTTGCTTTTCCTCCAATGCACCAAGTACCCTTTGCCTCAGGGCTTTTGCAATTGCTGTTCCTTCTGCTTATAAGGTCATTCTCCCAGATATCCACAAAGCTTACTCCCTCACTTTTTTCAAAGTCTCTGCTCAGATGTCCCAGAGTGAGTTGCCCTTCTTGACTACCTTATGTAAAATAGCAGGCACCATTATCACCAACATTACTATCTCCCTTAATCAGCTGAATTGTTTTCTATAGTATTGTCACCATTTGATATGTATTTCCTTGTTTGTTTAATTTTCTCTTACTATACCCTAGATCCATTGGGCAGGGACTTCATTAATTTTGTTCACTGCTATTTCCATGGCAACTAGAATCATGCCTGATACATAGTAGAGACTCAGCAACAAGTTAGGCAAGGCTAGTGCTGGTCTTGCTCTGACCTGATTCTAGTCATTGGCCATTGTTATATTCCGTGTGACAATAGTCCCATCTGTGGGTTTCCATTTTGACCTCTTTGAACTCTTTGATTCTGACTCAATGCCTTTATGGCATCTATCCTCTATGCATAAGGGTTTTCTGCCTTGTTACCTCCTCCTCAGTCTTTCTAGAGATTGCAATCCTGCCCCTATAGCACAGTCCTTATATGCCTGCTATCATATTAGCAGGAATCCCACCTCTCACTCTCCATATGTCATTGTATTGTTAGTTATAGACCCCCCTCAGTCCAAGTCCTTATTCTCATCATCTGGTCTCCTCCCTGTCCATGTCCAAACTATGAGCCATACCTTGATTTTCAGCATCAAAGAGGTATTTAAAGGCAGTGTCACTAATGTAGGGAAAGAAGTTTTCATTAGGGCCAGAAGAGCCTGGGTGTGCATTCCTTCTCTTCCACTTACTGGGGGGCATTCTTGCGCAAGTCACTCACTTACCTATGCTCTAGCTTCCTCCCTTAGAAAGTACAATCACTGATGTCAGCCTCTCAGAGAGGCTATCAACAACACATGAAGATGCATGACAGTGTCTGGCACATAGCTGGGAGTCAGCAAATTTCTCCCGACTATACTGAAATCTTCTGAAACATCTGCCCTATTGTGTTCAATGAAATAAATAATGTCCTTAGCAGGAAACTTTGAGGCTGGGTAGCTCTATATGCAAAGTAGACGATTTCTCATGGGAAAATATTCAGCATTACATGCAGTTCCATGATAATTTCACACTCATCGAAACAATACAACAATAACCTGTGCAGCATTATATTGTCAGCCAAGTGGCTATGTCCAGGCATTCTCTTGTGCATAGGGAAGTAGGGTTTTATTTCCAAAAGGTAGCCTTGAATGAACAGGTAACATTAATGCATAGTGAATAGACACATTTCCCTCTCCCATCCTCACCTTTGCCAGATTTAACAGAAACAGTTATACTAAACCTTGCCAATTTCACAGAAGCTTTTCTAGTTCCCATTATTATGCTGTTCCAAGAAAGGGAGTAATCACTTTAGCGGTAGGGTGTGGTATATTTAACAGTGCTGAAAGAAAATTCAACACAAATAACCAATCTTGGCAGATTGTACAATTCTAGAGTTACTTTTGTGATGGGCAATGTTTTTCTTTTTCATTTCGTTTTCCTCCTTCTTGAGTTGGCTAATGATTTCCAATGACTAGAACTCTATCCAGTATAATCCCGTTAGTCTACAGTGAATACACATTGTCAATGAGAGGCACTGTGTCAGACACTTTTTATCTTAATGGACTTACAGTTTAGTAAAGATGGAAAAGGAAGTGCCGTTGTAGTCTGTACTCTTGGTTTGAAAGCGGGTCTCATCAGCTCAGCAAAGAGAGCGTAAGAATATATGATAAGGGCACCACGATTTCTGAAGACTGAGCCATCATCTCTTCGGGAATCAAAACTTGTGTAGACACATTATGAAAACGATAACATTCCTCCATGTGACCAGGTACGGGGCTTCCCTGTCCAACCTGGATGAGCTATTTCGTGTTGGCTTGATAGGAAACTTGAATTATTATGTATATGCGGAGCTTCCTGCAGTCAGCAACAGCTATGTTCACCACCACCTGCTACCAGGAAAAACATGTTTAAAGTTATTATGGATTACTATTGAATCTGACAGACATGGCATCGCCTCAACCTACTTTATCCATTGCAGTGGATACTATCTGAGAAGGCAGTTGGATTCCTTCTTCATATTTAGCCCAAGATTGTTCTGAGATTCCCAACTTCCTCCTGGGAAGCTGAGTGCAGGAGTCAATGGGGATATATGAGCCAGCAAATGTTTTCCAAGAGAAGCCTTGGCACATAAAATCCAGGTTTAATTTTTAATAAGCATTACATGCTCATGGTAAAAATTAAAAATTAAACTGTACGCAGTGAAGAGTAAGTCCTCCTCGGCTCACTGACCCCCCAGTTCTCTTCCCCAGAGGTAACTACTGTTAACCAATTTTTTGTGTCCTTCTAGACAGAGTCTATGAGTGTAAGAGGAATTTTGATTTTTGAAATGCAGTTTTATATGTTCAGCTGAAGTGGTCCTTAAGATGCCTTTTCCAAACAACTCTCCATGGCAACATAACTTTGGAACACACATAAGACACACACGCACATGGACACGCACATGTGCAAACACAGTCATTCTCTCAAGCACAAAATGGAGGGGAAATGATGCAACGGGGAGTGACTAGAAGATGTATCACAGTAAACCGCAGTGGTTAGTGGGTTCTCAAATGGTTCCAGACAGCTTCAAACACAGAAATAGCCCAGGGAGAACACCCTAGCCTACTCAGACCACAGAACAAATCCCAGGAGCTTGCTTTTGTGCAATCTTTCCCTTGAAACTCAAGTCTAAACACATCAGAGCTTGGCAGGGCTGCATGGTTACTGTATCTGACAGACAAAATACTCTAGTCTTTAAGCTCTCTTCCTTTTTCCGTCTGAGCCAGTGGATTCTTATAGATTGCACCTGCTCCTCCCCCACCCTCAACAACATACAGAAACTGAAAGCCCCTCAAGTTTTTCCTGATCATGCAGTTAACTAAAAACCCAACTCACTCTCACATTCTAAAGAAAAAGGGGGAAAAACCCCAGTAAGTATAAAGCTAAGATACATATACACATGTTTGTTAGAAATAAGAAAAATTGTCCTATCTACGAGGCCATTCTGAAACTAAGTAATGCATAGTGTTGTTTAAATTGGGAAGGTGTATTAGTCTTCAGAGTAGAGGTGGCTGAATGGCAGTGATACAGAGTAACTTGGGAAGTTGTTGCAGAGACTTTCCATAATTGAAATGTGAATGAGAATATTGGAGGACTAGCTTTTGCCTAAGTAGATACCGAATAAAAGAGCTGTCATAATTATTAGTAAAATCAGCCAATCTATAGGAGCCTGAGTAAAAGAATTCTCTCATCAAAAACCAACATTGTAATGTAGAAACCATATGGAAGCCAATAGAAAAGGAGCATTTTCGTTGAACAGTGGGTATACTTGGGAGTGCAAGTCTTACTCCTGGTTAAGGAAATAGTTACTTTTAAGTATGGTTCGGGGATAGTAGAAAGATCCTCCTCCAAAAAAGTATTGCCTCTCTTTCTGGCTAATGATTAAAAAATCTTTTCTAGTTGAAAAAGCCTTAAAGTCCTTAAAAATAGATAAAGTGTAATAAGCAAACTCCCCTGAAAAGAACAGCAATAATGACAATGCTCATTTCCTGAGCATTTACTTCTGGTAAATACTTATCTTCACACTTAAGACTTTACATGAATAACCTCCTTTAATCCCTGTGGTAGTTGGTCCCCAAGACAGCTCCTCAATGACCCTTGCCCCTTGTGTGGTGCCTTTCCCTTGAATCTTGGCTGGCCCTGTGACTCATATATAACTAGTAGAATGGGGCAGAAGTGACTCTGTGTGGCTTCAAGGCCAGATCAGGAGAAGCCTTAGAGCTTCTGCCTTGGTCTCTTGGATGGTCACTCTGGGGAAAGTCAGTTGTCATATAATATATTTAATTCTCCTGAAACCATCACACTGTGAGGAAGCTCAAGTTAGCTATGTGGATGGATTGTGTGTGTGGAGAAAGAGATGCCTGGCCAGCCCTCAGTGATTCCAGCCATCCCATAACAGGTACCAGACATGTAAATAAAGAAGCCATCTTGGACATCCAGCTCAATGCAACTTCTGGTCGACTCTGACCTCAACCAAACTCTGACCACAACTGCATGTGAGGCCCTAAGGGAAAATTGCCCAGATTTTCCTAGTCAACCATTGAACCATTTAAAAAAATAATAAATTGTTGCTTTAAGCCGCTAAGTTCTGAAGTGTTTGTGGCCCAGCAATAGATTACTGAAACAATCTCCACATTTACTCGGCAGGGTTTTGAACATCACAGTTAACTCTCCAACATCAATCTCACCCCTTCCTTACTGTGTAACTTGGAGAATTGACTCTAGAGGTACCCTTGATTAGTCTATGCCAGTAGTTCTCAAAGTGTGGCCCAGCAGCATCGGTGTCACCTTTGTTAGAAAGGCAAATTCTTAGACTCTTCTCTTAGGACGTTCTCCTACTTTGAAACATATTGCTCTTCTCTAGACCTACTGAATTATAAACTCTGGCACTGAGGCCCAATGATCTGTATATTAATAAGTCCTTCAGGTAATTGTGATGCATGCTCGCATCTGAGAACCACTGGCCTATATACCAAGCATGGCAATCCTGTCCCTACTTTGCTAGTAATTGGTTTAGGAACCCAGGTCTAAGCCAATCAGCACATAGCATTCCCCTGTGTTAGTCATTAGTTTGTGGTGGAGGGAATGGTCCTCTCTGTCCTGCTAGCAGCCAATCTGATTGTGAAAAGAGCCTTAATATGCAGCTGACACTGAGGATGGAAGACAGAGATACAGGAAGAATCTGGACGCCTGACATCATGGTTCAATCAGATTGCACCACCTGTGAACTTTGCATTATGTGGGTCAATACATTTCTTTATTGGTTAAACCCACTGGAGTTGGCTTTTCAGCTACTTGCCGCTGCAAGAGCATATCCAGGTATGATGAGCACTATGACTTGCATTTTACGTAGGAGAGGTGAGGTAATTTGCAGTAGTTCAGACAACCTAGAAGCAGAACTAGTATTGGAACCCAAATCTCTTTGTTGTCAAAGCCCACCTTCATTATAAAGCTATAAAAGGGTGAGATTTGCTCCTTTCCTGAGAGTAAAGGGTCTTGTATTTATTTTTGGTGGGTTAGGGTACTGAGAATACATGAAGGCAGTGGGCATTTGACAGATGGAGAGATATCATGGAATGAGGAAAAGGTCCACAGACAGGAGGGAGGATGCATAAAAGATAGATAATTCCTGCTGAATTCTATTCAGAGCTGACTTATGCCTCAGTATTTCTTTATGTCTTTAAATTGAGTGATGTCCTTTCTCCTCTCCTTTCCTCCCAAACAGATTGACATATTGCGTTGTTTTGCAAAAATGACACTGGAAGAGTGTAAAGCAAGTGTTCCTTTGAGGAGTAGGCTGTTTGGTCCAAGTAATCCTATAAACTGCATCCACCCACACCGTGCTACTCCAAAGACAGTTTGTAATCACAAAAGGAACAATCTGGAAGATTCCAGTTGTCAACGCAGCAAAAATGTAGCAGCAGACCTCACACAAGAGACACGTGCCACTACATGAATTCAGGATTTTTATGCCCCTGGGGTTCCCTAGGCTCTGTGCCTCCTCAGCGGATGCCAACAATCGAGGGGGGCTCTTGCCTCTGTTCCGCCATGCCGCTGTCTCCATTATAGGTCTGTTCTATCCACTCCCACTTCACTCCTGCCTCCTCTGGTCTCCCCTCACAGGTTGATGTGGCTAATTTTAACCCGTAATCTGAAGCTTGGTACAGGGCAGTCTCGAGGTACCAGGGTGGCTACCGCTAAAAGGACACTTTCAGGGAAAACGTGAAACTAGGTTTCAGAATACAAGGCAAACAAGAAGTGACAACTCTTCTCTCCAATACCCACCTAGAGTTTAAAATAAGGCAGATTATCTTGACAAAAATTCAGATGAAGGATGTTCTCCTACTTTGAAACATATTGCTCTGGGAAACATGTAAGCATTTATCAAAGACTTTGCCATGTGCAGAGCTATTTCAGCACTGGGAAAGGACGCCAGTTAGGGGTGGTCCTTCCAATGATGTTGAGAAACAATTACAAAGTACATCATTAAGTGGAAACTAACATGCTCAAGATAATAACACTTGCAAAATTGTTTCCAGGCACTGGGTGTTTGTGTCTATAAACTAATATAATCCTCATAATGACGCTATGATATAGGTACTGTTATTGTCTCTATTTTACTGATGAGGAAACTGAAGCACTGAGAGGTTAAGTCATTTGCCCAAGGTCACACAGGATCTAAACCAAGGCAGCCTAGCTCTGGAGGTCACGCTCCTAACACACCACAACATGTTAACAGAGACATAGAGAAGAATGGGATTGATCCAGACAGCTTCCTGGAGGAGTTATGTTTTGATAAAAAATGATGGCAATTCAGGGAAATATTGGGCTTAAGAGAATGAGTCAGATTTTAAAAAAAATAGGTTTCCTTATTTATGAATCTATATTATTTTTAATGACTGTAACAGGCATTCTTTAATGGAAAGCCTCTTCCATATTTTTTACTATTCCATGAGTACTGGCCATTGGGGGCCCTGTTTGCCCTCAGTTCCAAGACCAAAGTGCTTTAGAATGAGATTTGTGGGTCTGAAAAGTATGATAAAACAAACTGGTTCACCTCCTTATTTTATAGACAAGGAAACTAAAACTCAGAGATATTCTTTGGTGCCCGACCAGCATGTTCCAGCCTCCTGCTTCTCAGACGAGGGCCTTTCCACCATCCCACACGCCCTCTCTTAGTGACCTCCTGGATGCAGCAGTCTGAGAGGGACTGAGCCTGGGACAGAAAAAGCAGAGAAGGACAGGCATTTCTCAGATGATATTGGAAGTCTAGGAAGACAGTCACAATTGGGGAATTCTGAGACACATTAGCCTGCATTAGTCTGGAGGTGGACGAGGGAGAAGGAATGGCTGAGGTTCTGCCAGAGGACTTTGCTTTGGAGTGGAGTGGAATGATCTGGGCTCCCTGGTGCTAACCTCTGGACCTTCTTGGCTATTATAGTGTTCCCATGATGACTCACTCCCTAGAAGAAGTCCTATGGTCAAGACGGAAGGCTCTGTCCCCTAGGCTGCAATAAGCACCATACTGGCCACTGGGGTTGAGAGGTGAGTGGGTCTTGACCCTGCTTGAGGGGCACCTACCATGCCATCGGGGGACCAACTCATACATGGATGAGTTCAGTTTCTCTCCCTGTTCTGACCAGGAGTTAGCTCTGCCCCTCATAATAGATTTTAAATATAGGGATGATGACTGGATTATTTCATTTAGCTATCACTGAGCCCTAAAAAAAGTGATTTAGAATTTAACAACAACCAAAGCATCGTCCCAGGAGACTATTCAGGAGTTATGTGGTGTACAGAGAGGTGGGGCCAAAGGAGTTGGCCCACTCAGAGCCCAGTCTGGGCTTCTAGTAATGAGCTGTATGATCCACACAGTCAAGTGCATGATGCTCTAGCTTTGGTTCCTCATCAATTGGAGGTGTAGAATGGACATTAAAAAACCCCCAAAACCCAGCTTTATTGAAATATAGTTCAACATACAATTTACCTATTTAAAGTGTACCATTCAGTGGTTCTCAGTGTATTCACAGAGTTGTGCAAATATCACCATAATTGATTTTTAGAATATTTTCATCACTCCAAAAACCTTGTCCTCTTGGCACTCACTCTCCATTCCCTCACCTCCCAGCCCTAAGCAACTATTAATCTACTTTCTGTCCCTAAGGATTTATCTACTCTGATGAAAGGCGTGTGTGTGTGTATGTGTGTGTGTGTGTGTGGGTGTGTGTATGGTGTGTGTGTGTGTGTGTTTAGTACACAGAAAATAAGGTGAAAAGCATGCAAAGTTAGCCCATTCTTCCTCCCACCTCTTTGAGATCTGAAGTCCTGATTTGTTTGAGAAGAGTTGGAGAAACGTGGTTTCCGTGGAAAGATAAGCAGACGAGAAAGGCTTATTTACTATGCAAATAAAACAGAATGTGAATGTTCCCAAGGATCTGGTCAGGATTTGGCAGCCCAGCTTTCAAGGGAACTACTGAAAAGTAGCTGAGATTCGTTTTATTTTTTATGTAGTTAGTGTTACAGATGGTTGACTTGGTTGATTAAGAGTGAGCTATCCTAGTTAATTAGCATCACAAAAAGAAGGGCATCGAACTAAACAATAAGGAATTACTTAAGGCCTAAACTTTGGATGAATCTGAGGCTTAGACAGTGGTCTCCATGTCAACATCAATCCCTTTATATAAATACCTCCAAATAAAATTATGAACGTTCACAATCACCCCAGGATTTATATGAAGGGCTGGTATGGTATAACATTTGAGAGCGTATGCTGATTTCCTGGAGGTTATCTTATTCCTTCAATGCCTACTACAATCTGTACCCTAGCTGCACAAAGGACTATGTTCCTTTGCTAGGATATTGCATCTTTCTCAGTAAATTTGTCTGTCTTGGTACTCTGGGGTGGTTGCTAAGGATCATACTAAGGGAAATTTACTTGTTTGGGTGGTGGTGATGTAAGTAATATTACTAGTAATTACTAGTGATTTCAGTTATGGCACATAGACTATATTGTTTCCTACACATGTATGGTTTTATAGTTACAAAAAAATTTTCACTTATTTGACTTTATCTGATCCTTACCAAGCACTATCAGTTGGATAGGGTCTCTATTCCTGGGAGTCGGAATGCTTGGGTTTGAATCTGGAGTCACCACTTAGCCACTGGGTGCTTTTGGGCAAGTTATTTCAACTCTGTCTTGATTTCCTCCTCATTTGTAAAATAGAGGTCAATATAGCACTTACATCATAGGGTCATGATGAAGATTCAATGAACATGAAAAGAATTTAGAATTTTGTCTGGAAATCAGTAAACTAATGCACTATACTTATTCCCATTATCGTTATTAATATTGTTATTATTTTAGAAATGAAGGAACTAAGGCTTAGTAAGGTTAAATGGTATAAAGTGGCAAGGCCGGGAGCTGAACCCCAGGCTCCTGTCTCATCATGTTAGTGGCTGTGAAATTATCTGCCTATAAAAACTAGTGTTTAATAACCAGACCAAGATATTGCTGCTAAAACAAAATAAGCATGATTTTATCAATTGGCAGGAAGACATTAATAGAGTTTTCTCAATCTTAAACTTTTTCCTTTAGTTTTTTTAAACTTTGGAGACTTGCTACTATTTGTCTACTAGCACTTGCTGGTGTTCATAACCAGGCCATGGCATTCACAGAAATATTAATGGAGAAAACTCAGAACTGATCGACCTTGCTTGGTTCAACAGCTTTTTGTTTTCATGAGCACCTTATCTTATGATTTAATTGCATACACACATCATAAGCAGACTTTCTGCAGGTACACCTGTTCTAGGTCCATGACGGATTGGATTGGTACATCAGTAATTTAGTGTCCCACAAAGAACTTATTGTTCGATAGAGAACATGATGCTTTTTAGGTCCATAACCCCCTGACAAGCACCAGGGCTACTGAGTACACCCAGTCATCCCTCCCCAACCTTGAATTCTACCAAATGTAGACTTAGGTTTTACACCTCTTGCAACCATGTGAACTTCAGGGCAAGGATATAAGCTCTGAGTTATTCTTGTAGGAGATAGTGAACAAAGAGGAAAACAGGATGCTGGGAAGAGAGAAAGAGAGAGATGGGGTGCAAAAGACATGCTTTTGCCACACAGCTTAAGGAAACTGAAGCAAAAATAAACCTGAGGGTGCTGAGGGGTGCAGTATCTGTGGGAAGGCTACTTTGCTGCTTTGAGGGGAAGGAGTGGTGCCTGGGTATGCTGTTGTTTCCCTCAAATAATATGGAAAAGCTGAGAAATACCCAAGTGTGTATGTAGGTGAGTTTGTTAATTAACAACTTCTTTTCCCCTCAAGCCCGCAAATTAATCCAGGACAATGGTAGAATCCTGGAAAGTAGTTTATAAAAGAAAAAAAGGAATTGAAGATTTCTTTGGAGAACTGGTAAAAATATTACATGACACAGAATAAAATAAAATTACCCGCGTTATTAGATATAAAAGGAAAGGGCATTCTGAATTGTTTCTAACCACTAATGGATGGTAACTTAAAGCTGTGTGGCCTGTTTCATTTTCATGAACATTGTAACCAACGCTGTTGAATGCAAACCCAACAACCATTCTCCAGCCTCCTTCTTCCTTGACCACCTCTTACTAGAGGGGTTGAAAAGCTAAACATTCCTTTTTTGCAACTTGCCTGCCACAGGTAGCCATGTGACCTATGAGGCATAAGGGGATTTCTATGGGAGGGACAAGAGCTTTCTCCCTGATCAAAAGGAAACACATGAGAAGAGCCCTTTTACACCGTTTGCTTTGGATGCTGCCCTCTGAGGATGATGTGCCTGCAGCTGTGGCAGCAATATTATGATCAGGTTTGTGACCGAGGTTGAAGCTGAAAGCTAACACAAGGTAAGAATGCAAAGTGGAAAGGAGTTGAGTCCTCAAAAGCAACATTGAGCTGCCGACCCCAACCCTGAGGGTCACCTATTTCTACTCAAGTAAGTAATAAAAGTCATCAGGCATAAGTCACTGTTTTATTGTTACTAGCAGTTGCATGCATCAAAATGACACAAATGTGAAAAAAAAATCGTAAATGCTCCCATGGGTCCACTGACTATGTTGATCTCCAGCTTCCATCTTTTCCCCACAAAGTCTTACCACTGAGGTTTTCACAGATAGCACTTCTTCAGAGAGACACTGCCTGTTACAGCATCGCTTGGGATGCTGCGAGCTTCATCCAAACCATAAACTACTGTAAAATTAAAGAGAAACAGTAAAAGGTACTTCTGTGTTAGGCAGACACTGACTTTCAGGAAGGGACAAGATGTCCCTAAGCAGCTGTTTCTCTTCTCCTGGGAGAATGGGTGTTGTTGGATCTAGAGGAGGAAAGTTTTTAAAAAACACTGAAGAACAGTAACTTAAGTGATGCACTAAGTTGAAATGGAGTGCAGCTTCCTGGGCTTAACATTAAAGCTGACCTGAAAGTTCAAAAATAATAAAATAAAAAAGGATTAAACTAAAAAGGACCTTGTAAGATGCTCATATGCTTCAGCTTCTTAATTCCTTAGAAAGCGGGTCCCCAATCCCCGGGCCACATACTGGTATTCAGTACTGGTATCAGTCCGGGCCTGTTAGGAACTGGGCTGCACAGCAGAAGGTGAGCGATGGGCAAGCGAAGTGAAGCTTCATCTGCATTTGCAGCCACTCTGCAGCGCTAGCATCACCGCCTCAGCTCCACCTCAGATCATCAGGCATTAGATTCTCATAGGAGCACAGATCCCCGGAGCCAAAAAGGTTGGGGACTGCTGCCTTAGAAATAGTATCTGCATATTTGTGATATACTACAAGTCAAGCTAATTGCTTTCTATTTATGGAAATTGATGCTCAGACCCTTGTGGATGACAGTGGACAATAAGATCCGTCCCCAGGTCCTACAGTCTGTGATCCTCGAGGGAATCTGCAAATTAAGGTTAGAGACATGACTGGCCAAACAACGAATGGCAAAGCTGTGCTGTGGATTGCCAGAGGTAGATTACTGAACGTTTTCTAGAAATGTTTCATATTAAAGAAATCAAAGCCCCAGAGCAAAAGGTTTTTAGTTGTCCACAAACCACACATGTTGAGAGCAGGATCAAGGTGAGACGACGAGCACTGATGAAAGCATCCGCAGTACACCATTTTAAACACAAAAAGCTGAGTTGGCAAATCATTTAGGGCCTTTTAGAAACTCAGGGCTCACTTGCTAGATACATCTAGTTAGCTTATTTGCCTCTGATTTTGGTAGATTTCTGCTTGAAGAGAGTGAAATGTACCTAAAATTAATTTCTGGACTTTCATTTATTCACTTTCTCAAAATGTTGCTTTGCTTTCCTGACTAGATGTTTATTACACCAACGATCAGCCTGTGAGGCTGACTCCAGAAGAGCTCATTCGCTCACAGGTCCTCAGGGAAGAAGTCTGCGGTGATGTATGGAACAACAGCATCCCTCTTGGGATCCTTCTACTGGCTGCTACCTTAGCTGCTTGCTTTGGATACTTCCTTCCAGGCTTTTCCAAAGTGGACTCTCCAATCACTCAGTTGTAGGGCATGTGCTGGGTGGTTCCAGCCCTCCACATGTGAAGTCAGTCTGGCAGATGAGTTCTGGTGATGTTTTAGCTTTGTTCTTTCTGAGCTTTGACCATGAAAGCCAAGAAAAGCAGATTTCTTTCTTTTTGTTTCAGCTAACTTAATTTGGGTTTCTCTCACTTGCAACCTAAGTCCTTAGCTATTTTTAAAAACTTGTGTATAAACTTCATTTCCCCTCAAACAAGTATTTCACATGAGCATGCTAGAATTCTTTTGAAAAACACAAATTTATTTTGAAAATCAAAAAAATTACTTTCAATTCTATCTTCTAAGTAAATTCAAATTTTTATACACTAGATTTTGTTATAATACAGCAGTGTTATATACAATTGGAGAGAATAACAGTTGAAATACAGTGTAGGCAGTTGTTTTAGTTTTCATATTTGATTTAAACAAAGTGTATTAGTCACAAATAATATTTAATTTTAGATAACAAAAATGTTACGCCTATTCTATATATAGTATAGTATAACTGAATATTTGTATAAGTTATGAAAGAATTAAGAAATAATCTAGGTTATAATTGGAAGGGCATAATTGTAAATATGTAGAAAGACATTTTCCAAATAAAATTCCAATAAAAGGCTAAACATTCTCAAACATTTTATATACATAAAGAATAAATTATTTATGGTTAACATATTTTTGCTTTAGTGTTAGAAAAATCACAACAAATTTGATAAACATATATTAAAGCCAACGTTTACTAGACATGAGTTTCATAGTGCCATCTATGATATTTGTTCAGAAATAATGCTAAAATTCTTAGAACACAGCATATTAGGGTGGGGGAAGAGAAATGCTTGCTAATGTTGACACAGTTAATTAACAGGCAGACAGGCTCGGAAGGAGGAGGCCAACACAAAGAGGGAAGATCATGTCACCAAGTGGGACTACCGAAGGAAAAGCACAAGCTGAACCCGACAACCCAGGCTGGGGCATGTTCACTGTGGCTCAGGATTTTGGTTTTCAGTGTTCACAGACAAATTCCAGCAAGATGTCTGGTTTGAGTCAAGCCTTTTTTCTTGAACTTGTGACTGCTCGAGGTACTTGGCATACTTAAGGGAAAAAATGAATACACTCAGATTTAATTTTGTTAGATATTAAGCTAGGAAACCAGCTGAGTAATAATAAGACCAGCAAAGAAACCAAAATTTGTGTTTCCTCTAAAGAACTGTATACACACACAGGTTTTGCTGATTAACAGAGCAGGAAAGAAGGGCAAGGGAGGGGAGAGAAGAAAGTAAGAATGCAGAGGAATCCGAAAGAATGGAGTGATTGGTGCATGAAAAGGAAATATAAAGTTTCTGCCCATTTGATGTTCCATTTTAGGCATTTGTACCTAAGGCACTTTCCCAGAGGGGAATGTCTTCAGGTCCTAGCTACGGTTCATTTTCCCATGTGTTCACACAGGTTTCCTGGGAAGTTTTTCCAAGCATCTTCCCTCTTCTGAGTGCTAAAGCCTAATTTCCTGAAGTGATCTGAATCCTTCTAGCCAGGCTAGCTGAAGAAGTTATACTGTATTCAGTCACAGTACGCTGATGCTGTTCACAGACCTCTGAGCCAGCAATGGGAAGGGGACACTTGTGTTTTTGGCTCAGATGCTTTTTGAATAGAATACATTTGACTAAATAAAGGGAACAGGTCCCGAACCCCCTAACCTCTATATGTGCACACAATCCACTCCATCAGAAGGTTAGTTCATTGTTCCCAAGGCAGAGGTGGGTAAAAAGGCTGTTCTGTGCTGCAAACACCTCTACAGCAAATTCGATGGCCCAAATTAAGTGATGGACTGATGCAGCCCACGATCACCAGTAGGAATGTCATTTCAAATACTTTTGGCAGATGAAAGAATGTCACCCCACTGAATGTTATTTACAAATATCTTATCAGGGTATTAGGTCACTTGACAGTTTTGAACCTGTACATCAGTGTCTGCTTTGAGACATAATTACGTACAGTACTTTCTCCTCTTGGAGATTCCTTATTTTGGAGCAGTGCCTGCTCTCTGGCCTCTTTCTCCAAACTCCTACTAACCAAAGCTATATCTACATGAAGTAGTTGCAAGTGTGGTCTGAACGGGTCTGAATGTCATTTACTTAAGCCTTTAAAATGTAAGGCAATTGCTAAATATGCATTTTCTGGAGATCTTTCTCTGAAAGTTAAAGAATATATCAGTAAAATATTTTATGAGGCAGTTAATTTTGGATCCAATTGAAAAAGATTCAATTATTATTCAGTTTGAAACTGATAACAGTAATGCAAAAGTACTTAATTTTCTTACTTATTTGGAGTTCGGAATCTTTGTGCTATACCAATGTTTTTAAAAAAGATAATGACTTATACTTTTCACAGTTTAAAAATGACATCCAAAGGACAAAAGGTAACTTTTTTGGCAGTGTGGTTGGAACAGTGGCATTGGGTATTCTGCAGTTTGATCAGTGGTTTCACACTGTACCAGGTTATATACACATGCATGCATGTGGAGGAAGATAGAAAGGGTCATTGTTTCTAAAATGCTTATTTTCTCCCATGTGCCATCCAAATAAGATGAGGCTGCGCTTCTCCAAAACAACCCCAGTTGTATCTAGGAATTAACTTGTTTTAAATATATTGAGGTAAGGTAGGCATGAGAATATTTTTAACGATCAAAAGAATCAACCTAAATTCACATGATACTTGGCATGACAATTCTCTAATTTTGAAAGCCTATGATTTGAGACTGTAATAAGCAAAGGCATATTCATTAAAGGCTTTTCTAAAAAGTACATATACTATCTAAATATCTAGACACTGTTACAGAAGGAAAACAGACTGCTTCCCTTGTAGAAAAAGAAGACGAGAAGGAAGTAGACCTTGTCCTACAAACAGATATCCATGCCGAGAATCAGCGAGTTTTCTAGAAAGGCAGTGCCACAAGTGGTATCATTATAGCTCTCAAATTGTGAGGGAGGGAGAGAAATCTAGAGGTACAAGAGTCCTCATTACAATTACACTTTATTAAGCAACACGATTTTCTAGCTGGAAGGCACATGAAAAATAACCATAACAGTAAATTCCTAAGAGATGGAAAATTTTAAAAAAAGTCTCCTTTTGACATAAAATACAGCTGTATCATTAACGTATCAACCAATTAGAGCTGAAACAACACTCTAACGCAGAGATGGATGGCTGACCTTAAGGACCGGGTCAGCGGGTAAATGAGGATTTGGTGCTCTAGGTTTGGTTTCAATAGTTCTTCAGCACTTAGTAAAACCAATGTTCCTTTTAAATGGAGACCCCAAATTCTCCATGTGCCAAAATTTAAAATGGTAGAGAGTCATACAAATCTTTACTGCTGGAATGTCCCACAGTTAGACCAAGTTTACCGATCCAGCTGAGTGGTCCTCCGTGCTTTGTCCACCCCGCTCAGTGTTATAAAGTCAACTAAACAGAAAAGGCAAAAGAGCAGTTATGACACTTCCGACTTCTGTCTTGGTTACATGTCCATCATTTGCATAAAATAAATAATATGCATTAAAAAATCGGGGTTAAAATTTAAAACAAGGGGGGAAAAAAGCACAACATTTCGATATTCTTTAGGCAGAACAACAGAGCTCTTGAAATAGAAACTTTATTATATCCACAGGCGATAAAATCCCAGAGCTACTGTTAGGCACGTAAATACAGACCCTGTAAGAAAAAAATAATCGAGCATAGTATTAGTTACATTAACAGTTACTTGAGGGAACTACTTTTTCTTACGATAGACTTATCTGCCTATCTGCCCAAAAGGAAACAAAACAAGAAACTTTGCTTGCTCACTGATGTGCCATATTCCATGACACGTGCCCATTAAAATAAACCCCGCACCTTGAAATCATCATCTTCAAAGTACAAATGCATCCAATATTCGAGAAGACTTTTCAATAAAGTTTAGAATCACAAAGTATATGTACTGTATAAGGGACCTGCTCTTTAATTTTATGAGCAAAATTTCACTTTAAATACTATTATAACTTTAAAGTATTGATCAACCCAAAATGTTAAATTTGAGTTAAAATAATGGCTAAGTAATTTTTTTTTGTACATGTATCTTTATTCCTCTTTTGGCTCAAAAATTACCAAAGCAAAATTACTCCTTATTTACTACTAAGAAAGAAAAACATGCCAATTATAGTATGACATTCCATCTACTGGAAGTTATGTCTTCCAATTTCAGAGATATTAAAATATGAAAAAATATGTTAGAATCAATGAAATGCAATATTTGTCACTGACTTATTTTATAGATTTTTATTTTCAGCTTGTTTTAATTACTTCGATACAAAACAGCTTACCTGCTAAATATTTAATATTATCAAGCTTGTGTGACTCGAGCATGGTTTTGAGACCAGCAACCTCAGTATCTATCTTCCTGTCTGTCTGGGTGACCGCCCGATCTTGCTGCGCATGCTTTCAAAACAAAGAGATTCACAGCATTAAACCACATGGTACATACCATCCCCCCTGCTCTGTCAGTCCTGAGAGCAACTTCCCGTCAGGGTGCAGTCGAGGGGAAGTGGGGTAGGATTAAGGAGACATGGGCTTTGGTCTTAGTTCTACTATTCTCATGCTATGTTGTGTTGGTTAGGGCCTTTAATATAGCTTTTCCTTCTGTTTGAGAAAAGGGGAAAAAAAATACTATTAGCCTTGCCTTCACACACGCTGTTCAGAGAATAAAATGTGAAAAGCTATGTAAAAAAAGCTTTTGTACATTATAGATTGATTGCTCCACAAAGTTAACATTATGAAGCCACTCTGTTCTCAATGGCAATGAATATGTTCCATCCTTCTAAGTTACTCTTAATGAAAGCATACAAAAATGCTTTAAAAAATTAATGGAATTTTGGATAATCTAAAAGCAATAGTGCTTGCTTTGACACTATTTCTATTCACACTTTTAAAAGCTGTCTTCTTTTATAATTCAAACATGAGTGTTTTATTATTATGAGGCTTGGCCATACCGAAGGCCTATTTGTGTTCTTTCCCAAATATAATACAGTTTAACCCCCAAAGGTGATGAGTTTGGCTGTTATGAAGTAGTTGTCATATTTCATTAAGGCAAAAAAAGCACTGAAAATGCTTCACTATAAATCCTAGGACAAATAAGTAGTTCTCTGTGGCTAACGATTCAGGTAATGAATAAGGAAATCGGTGCCTGGATGAGAAGAAAAGTATTTCAGAGGAATATTCCAGGGTTCTCTCATGGGAGTCTCTTACAGGTTTCAGAGGTCCCAGGTAAGAGAAGTAATGCATGCCATAAAAGCTAAAAATAATAAAAAACTTATCTCCATTTTCTTATTATTCTTCAGTTACTGAGATTTAAAGTCTTATTAAGATAATCAAATATTTTGTTAAGTGTAAAAAAAATTCCATGACTCTACTTCTGGATATATACTGAAAATTGTTGAAAACAGGGACCCCAACAGATATTTGAACACCCATGTTCATAGTAGCATTCTTCACAACAGCCACAAGGTATCCAGAGACAGGATAATCAAAATGTGGTACAGCCATACAATGGAATTATTATTTAGCCTTAAAAAGGAAATTCTGAAAGCCAGTTACAACAAGACAAATGCTGTATGAGTCCACTTATATGAGATACCTAGAGTACTAGTCAAATGCATAGACAGAAAGCAGAATGGTGACTGGCAGGGGCTGTGGGGAGAAGGAAATGGGGAGTCAGTGTTTAATGAGGAGAGTTTCAGTTCTGAAAGATGAAAAGAGTTCTGTGAACAGACAGCGGTGATGGTTGCATAATAATGTGAATGTATTTAATGTCACTGTATACTTGAAAATGGTTAAAATGGTAATTTTTATGTGTATTTTTATCACAATTTTAAAAAAGCCTATGACACTAAACCTGCATATATTTTCCTATGACACATCATTAAAAACAACAATAATCATGCATGGGATGAATAAAATGACCAAGCAAAGCCAGTCTCATTTCTTACCAATGCCACCATTTCTGTCCTCATTTCCAGCAGCTTCCTTTCGTTTAAAGAATACTGAAACAAACATGTCACACAGGTCAGATGCTGATTTATTCCTTCTCTGTCTCCTCCTCTCTAGTGCCTTAAAATATTCTAGCCCCACTATTTCCAAGAATATGTAACACTAGCAATCACTTTCAGGTTAAAGTAACCTACTTGACCCTCTCCTTTAGACGTCTTTCTTGAGGTTTCTTATTTATATTCATTTATCGCTCCAGTATCTGGATTCTCTTTTGTCATCCTTCATCTTTCTCTCTGCTATGTTTTTCTCTTTTCATCCCTTCACTGTGATGTCTCTAGGTCCCTCTCACTATTATAACAGCATTCTCTGGGACCAATTTAGATGGATGCTGAGTCATACACTTGTTGGCTTTGAGAGAGTTGAAAAAAGTAGGGAATAATTCAATTTAGGAGCTGTCCCAGCATAACTATAGACAAAACTGGTCACTACTTGAGGCTTAGACAAAAGATAGGAAAGATATTAAATGTGACACAGATGTTGCTTTGTAATTATAAAACACAGTGTGAATATAAAGATACAGGAAATACACTAAGCTATCTCATTTTGGTTTTCATTAAAAACAAACAAACCTGCTTGGGTACTGTCACAGCCCAGTGTTATTGAAGGAACTGACAAGTTCTACGTAAAAGTAAAATGGTATCTTGCCTTTGGCTATGAACGTCTGTGCAAAGATTTAGTGCAATTTTGTTGACATTGAGACCAGAATAAGATATACCTCCTTAGTCGTGGGCATTACGATTTAATTGAACAAATGCAAATCTATAATTTAAGTGAAGAATGAAAAATTCTTCACTGTGTATTGTTATAGGGGAAAATAACGCTTTTGAAAGTACCTACAAACTTTCTATTTATAAAAATTTCCCAAGTTCTACCAGGTGGATAGAGTATAAAAAAACAACATTACTTGAAAATTTTTAAAAAAAAAAGAAGAAGAAACCCCCCCCAACTTCAAACTAAGGACTAGTCACTAGAACCAAAGAATACTAATTTCCAGATTTAAATGTCAGGGAATCAGATGAGGAGAGCTATGCATCATATCACCACCAGAGGGCAGGGTAGAACTGGATTTTCTGCACTCTTAAACTGGCCTTAAGTAAGTTACTATTAACTCAGCTACAAGAGAAAGAAAACCGTAAGTCTTGACACTATCATGATTTTAAAAATAAGTTCTGCATGGCTCCATCTTTATGCAAAGAAGTTTATAGGCTATATTACTTTTGAAACTGGCTGTAAATGTCACTCCACTTAATGTAATTGACACTATAATTTTATTAAACAAGAGAATGAGAGGGTCAAATAATTCATCTTCATCAATGCATATTAAATACATGCTAGGCTTCATAATAATATACTACTTTCCTGCACCTTGGAGTAATCTAAGTGCAGGATTACCAAGAACAAATCAGATAGGTTAGTAAATCACAAATTTGTTGGCTTTAATCCATCCTCATATTCGTATTTCCCAATATCTTCAGTATATTTCTTCCCAGGTTGATTAATTACAGATATCTTCCTAAATCAAGTGAATTCAGAATTTTTGCTAAGTAGACGACCCATAAGGATAAGGGTAATTAAGAGTTCTCCTCTTCTAGATACGAGTCATATGCTGGTGATCATTAAATATTTTAGTGATACTAAGTGATTTAATCTTTGTGATTGAGAAGTGTTTTAATACTAGAAAGATAGGTAACATGGGCATAATTAATTATTTAGTATAATGAAGCTCAACTTCTGTCTTGAAATCCATAGGCAGTTCCAAAATATAGTTAAGTACTTGTTTGAGTTTCAATATTAACTTCATTTGTCATTGTAGCACATTTTGGTTAAAAGCGAATTGTGAAAGACAATGGGGAATTCAAAAAGACCCATATCAAGACACATCATAACTAAAATGCCACAGGTCAAAGGCAAAGGGAGAATCTTATAAGCAGCAAGAAAAGCAGCTAGTTACTTACAAGGGTACCCCCATTAGAATGTCTGATTTTTCAAGAAGGGACTGACAAGAAAAATTCAAAGTTATGAAAAATGGGAATCTACAACCATGAATACTCTGCCCAGCAATGCTTTCCATTAAAATGGAAGGCGAGATAAAGAGCTTCCCATATAGGGAAAAGCTTAAGAAATTCATCACCAACTAACCAGCATTACAAGAAATGTTAAACAGACTTCTGTAAAAAAAAAAAGGGTAAAAATGAAAAGACAATGAACAATCACGAATATTCAGTTTCTGCATGTATATCCAGTTCTGTGTTTGTAACTGGATATACATGCAGAAACTGAATGTATATCCCCTTTATATCCCCTATTTCTCATTATGCTAAGAATTAAAAAGGTATCTACCTAATGTTATCAAATTCAAATAAAACAAATAGATGGGTTAAAAATAACTAGAGGCAACCCAACACATATCTTAATTAAAACATACAACTTATCGTACCCCCTGTTCATAGTAGCATTTATAACAGCCAAGATATGAAAGCAACCGAAGTGTCCATTGATGGATGAATGAACAAAGGAAATGTGAGTGTGTGTGTATATATATATAGTAATATTATCCTGCCATAAAAAAAAAAATCCTGCTATTTGAACAACATGGATGAACCTTGAGGGCATTATGCTAAGTGAAATAAATCAGAGAGATAAGTACGGTATGGCTTGACTTACATGTGAAATCTAAAAGAACAAACAAAAAAGCAACCCAAGCTCACAGACACTGAGAAGATGGGTGCCAGAAACAAAGGGTGGGCAAAATGGGTCTTGAAGAGGGTCAAAAGGCACAAACTTCCAGTTAAAAAATAATTAAGTCATGGGGATGTAATACACAACATGGTAACTATAGTTAACAATTTTGTATGGTGTGTTAGAAAATTGCTAAGAGAGTCAATCTTAAAAGTTCTTGTCACAAGGAAAAAAATGTATAACTATGATGGATGTTAACTAAACATATTGTGATGATCATTTTGCAATATATACAAACAGCAAATCATGTTATACACCTGAAACTACTACATGTCAATTACATCTCAATTAAAAAAAAGAAGTGTTACTGTGAAAGCTCTGAGGGAAAAAATGTATATTTATATGTATTTTCTTTGGAAAAGCAAGCAAGGGCAGCAGAGCTGTATTTCCAGTTTTCTTAGGTCTCGTGCATGACCCACAAGTCATTGTGCAAGTACGTATCTCCTTCAGTTTAATCATTTACAATCTATATTTGTGGTATCTTTTTGGTAACAAATTTATAGCGCTACTTTTCGTAATTAAAAATTTCAAGTTAATATAACTTAAAGAATCCTTTAGAACTTGCATTTCAAACCAATGCCATAAAATCATTAAGATTTCTCTATTTAAAAAAAGACAATATGGAAATAATTTTTTAATCTTTAATTTTGGTATAGAATCTAATACTATTTAAAATTAATAATTTAATATTATTCAAGTCAGATAATCAACTCAACTTTTATAAAATCAGGACCTGTGGAAGTTTAAGTCAATATTAAATAGATCAAGACTGAGTGTAATTTCTTTATCAATATCTGACACATAATTTAGTATCTCTGAAGCAAAGAAAAAAATTCAACTTGATTTGACCAAGATTTTAATTTTAATGTGACTTTTGAAAGCAACAAATTTGTCCTAATTTAAAATATAATTAAAATAAAAAACTGTGTCTAACAATGATATACAGGTAAATATTTTACAGTACTTATGAACTGTATAGAAACTTAGACAAAGCATTCCATCTTGCAAAAAAAATTATTCATACTCTTTTTAATAAACATACCAATTCTTTCACTCTGCTTTTTTCTAGATTGAAGTCTAATTTGGTATCTGTTCGAACTTTCATCACTTCATCCTAGTAGGAGGGCAAACAACAAAAAAAAGAAAGAAATCCAAAGTAAGATATCCAAACGCTCTGAGGATGTGAAGCCTGGAAAAGCTGTACCCTTCACTGCTTCTACCCTGAAGGGCCAGCTCAGAGAAGGGTAGGGCAGGGGCTCACAGAGAAATGGAGCTGGAGACTAGTGATGTCAGGGGACTCTGGCCAAACCATATCTGGAGTCAGGCTTGTCTTGGGACTTCCCGGTTATATATACAAACAATCCCTTTTATGCTTAAATTAGCCCAGAGTGAGTTATTATTGCTTTTAACCACAAATTCCCAAGATAATCTCCTAGTGGAAGTTATAATTAGAACTATTCCTTGGACAACTTTGGAAAGCAGAGATAGACTCAAAGAAATAAAATATTACATTTTTATTTAAATAAAGCCTTTTTTTTTTTTTTTAGGTGAGGCAACCCTTGGTTTACCTCAGACAGCAAGGACCTTGTCAGTTTACAATCCCTTCTTAAAAATTTTTTATGCCTACAGCACCTAGTCTTCCTAGGTGGTCTCCCATCTAAGTACTAATCAGGCCCAACTCTGTTTAGCTTCCGAGATCAGATGGGATTGGGCTTGTTCAGGGTAGAATGACCGTAGCCTAAAGCCTTCTTTATGACACTCATTAAAATCTTTTCTTAATATCAATGTCTTTTCTACTTAAAAAAAAAATCAACTGGCACAGTAAGCATTTTAATATCACATGTAATCGTCTAAAGACAATCACTTCTAAGAGAATGTAAGGGTTCCATGTGGCTAGTTTAGAAAACTTTTCATTTAAAAATGACTTAATTCTCCCTAGAATACAATTTTCTTGATTACAAAAATCAGTAACTTATTCACTGACTATGTTCTTAGCTAAATCTTCCAGTGTGTACTTTTGAGATGTATTACACAAATATTTAACATAGAATTAAGTTTTTAAGAACATATAAAGTATTTCTGACATATTTTTACTAAGGTTACATAATTATAAACATGCAAGCAAACAGGAATGAGGATATTACCATTACTTGTTGTTTTAACCGATGTAGTTCAAGCTTTATTTTCTAAAAAAACATTAAAAAGAAACAAGTCAAGGATATATTTAGAAGGTTAGAAGAAAAATATAAAATTTGGTAATACACAAATACTAGAACATGTTTTATGCAAAAATTCTTCAAGTTCTCCTTCATGCAACACAGAGGTGGCTACATTCAGAATGTAACATTAACTGAATAGTCTCGGTAGCAGACGTGATTGTTTTGCCAAGATCATTTAATTTTTCTTAAATTTGTTTGCCTTCAGAGGCCTTGCTTTCTTTAATAACTCCTTTAATTTTTCTTTTAACTAACTGCCCTCAAACAGCTGACTTCAAGGACAACTCTGAGAGTTTCAAACTTTATCTTCTTCTAGCAAAAGAAGGAATCTTTGGTAGAAAGTTTCTTGCCAGACTAACAGGTAATAAATGAACTTCCTTTATGGGACTTTAATAGGACTGAAGACAAAAGGAAGGTGCAAAGACAGCACTTAAATGCTGATCCCATATGCCATACTTTAAGAAACTAAGAAATATTTTATAGCACATTTATTTATAATAACCAAAAACTGGAAACAATTCCAATATACATTACAGTAGAATAATGTCGTATATTCATATAATTCCATAATGAAAAAGAATGATTTACTGCTGCCAGACACACTGTATGATGCCATCAGTTGAAGTTCTAGAATAGGCAAAACTAGTCAATGGTGATATAAGTCAAGAGAGTGGTCCCCTCTATGGGAGGAGTAACTAGAAGTGGGCATCAGCAGGGCTGCTGGGGTACTGCTAATGTTTTACTTCTTGATCTGAGCAGTAGTGCACACTTTGTGAAAATTCATTGAGATGTACGCTTGTGCACTTCTGTGCACATATATTATATCTCAATGTCTGAATATAAAACATTTTATGAGTGGCTGCTTAGTTTTACCTCATTTTCTGCTCTGAGGGCTGAAAATTCACTCTTCTCCAAGATAATCATATCTTTTTTCACACTGGCAATCTGAGACATTATTTGCTGAAGAGTGATCTCCTAGGAAAAGAAAAAACAAAACATAAAGCCCAATCTAGTCTAGAAAGTCCATCTCCTACAGTCTCTTCCTGGTATCATCCTAAGGAGAAACTAGAAGAATGTGGACACAGGAAAAGAGGTTCAGCAAGGTCATCCTCTTTGCCAAAATCAGAAAGGAAAAGAATAAAAACTCAAGTCCAGCATCATCATCAAGTGAATCATAGTTAAAAAGGTGGCAGTCTAAGGACTCAAAACACACTGCTATAATTCTGGCCATGTCTCCATTTATTAAAGTGTGGTAATGGGAATAGTCAGTTTTCAAGTACAGCAAGTTTTGAGGCATAATGATTCCATGAGATTTCACTAAATAGCTCTGAATAAATATTTTTTATGCCACTGTAATCACTGCCTTTCAACTATGGTTAACAGTACTATATGCCTTTCAATAAAATATTATCCAAAAATATATATTACAAAAAACACCCTCCCTTTAGAGTTTATATTTGCTACAGCGCCCTCACAAAGCCAACCTGTTGTATCTTCGTGACCATGTCTTTGTAGATGATATCCATGTTGGCCTCTGTGATCTTGACCAGTGCAGATACAATGATTTCTGCTTGTTGAGTAGTAAACCCTAAGCAAACACACAAAGAAAATCACACTCAGGAGACTTTAGTTGTCCAAAAAAAAAAAAAAAAAATCCTTCATAGTATGGGAGAAAATGCAAACTTACACATTCAGAAGCAGGAAGAAAGCCTAGTGTGGTAGGAGGGTGAGGAGACTACAGTCACAGGCTATTATCTGTCTGTCACTCTGGACAAGTATGACAAATCTGAGTCTGTTTCCTCATGTAAAGTGAGGAGATGGGCTAATGGCCTTCTAATGTCCTTCCTAGCTGCCAAAAATCATGCTTTCAGAGGTATAATAACATAGGGGATGCCTGCAATGAAAGGTCAAGTGGAAAAAAAAAAGACTCAAAATTATAATTTGTTGCTTTTGTAATTGTAACAAAGATTCTATGTAATTTTTGTTTTCTTCTGTATTGTCTAAATTTCCTCCAATAGATGTGACTTCCTTAATTTAAAAATGTATATATTAGCAAAAACAATTTACATAAGTAGGAAAGCTCAATTGTTTTATATCCAGCACAAATAAGACAAATCATTGACTACATAAATAGTAATTTAGCTATTAGTTAATGTAAAAGACAGTTAATGGTAAAATCAGTTCTTTCAATTTTTCCACAATTCTCTTCAGTCACTAGTGAGAGGATCCAAATTGGAAAAAAAATATGTTCTTTGATAGTCAATAAATGATGCTAAATTGAATTACATAAAGATTCAACTCAACAATATTACTATTTTTAACTTAGATAGCAACTTCTAGTTCACATTGGAAATTCTAATAAAACGCTTAAAACCAAGTCACTAAAAAGTAAATAGTCCCTTCTATTAAATACAGCCATCTATAAGAACTTCAGAAGAACCTACTGATTCTTGTAATTAATGGCGTATTTACTTGAATAAAGTTATAACTGATACAATCTGGATGAGATTAAGCATGGGCCTAAAATTAAAAAAAAAAAAAGCTCACGGATTTAAAGGAGACATAAAGACCTCCAAAGACTTACTCTCCTCACTTCATTCAAAATCCTTTAAGTTTCAATGTGTGGGTCATGCGCATCTAGAAAAATCACCCAAAATGTTACCCACCAAAATGTTAGCATTGTTTAGATGTGGGGTATTGGGGTTCAGAATAGTTCTCATTTCTTTTCTGTCTTCCTAATTTTTTGAAAATAAACATGTCTTTTGCAATTTTTAAAACTTTAAGAGTTTGTAGTGAAACATGATGAGGTGTGGCAATTATGAAAAAAGGAAAAACAAAGACTGGAAGAGAATGTATGCTGATAATAACCTCCAAAGCCTTATAATTTATAACCACCTGTGGGAGGTGACAGGGATAAGAAAAAACATAAGTTAAGCCTGAAAACCTACTGGGTTACCAGGTACAAATTAATTTTTTGCAGGAATGAGAGGACAAGACACAATCAATGTTAGTGAGATTACAGACAGAGGAAGTTTTGTTAATCAGGATACATTAACTCTGGAGAAAAAAAGGATAAAGGACAGAATATTCCTTGAAGGGTCCTTCCTGGACTTATCCTAACCCAGACAACTCAGATGTCTATCATTCATCTTGGTGTTTTCTCACCCTCCACTTCAGTGAAGCCCACAAATCACTGGTCTTGAAACATGCAAATATTCATGGGTCAAGGTTTGGAATCAAGAAAAGCAGAAAGTACATTTTAAACATATACAAGTTTTATTTGTCCAAATAAATACATAAAATCTTAAAGTGGGGGAGGGGAAATGAACTCCACCTCTCATTGGGAGGAAGGTTTGGTGGCCATCTTGAGTCTTCTGCAGCTACCTTGCCACAGTCACACTTAACAAATATAATGATGCTCCCTTAATATCATCAACACCTAGTATATGTTGAAATGCCCCCATTATCTCCAGTATCTTTTTACTTTTGGTTACTTTGAATACAAACACAAAAGGTCCACCAAAAAAAAAAAAAAAAAAGAGGAAAAAGAAAAGTAGGAAGACTTCTGTTTATGAAGATAATTTTAGATGTTTCCCTCTTCTCACTTTCACTTTTCTTTTTGACCAAAAAGTTTTGAGAAAAGAAAAGTTGTAAAAATTATTATAGAGCAGCTGACAGTTTTTCCAAAGTACATTCAAGTATTATCTCATTTAATGCTCAAAAGGCTCTTTAGAATTACTATGCCCAGCTACCAGTGAGGAAATGGAAACTGAGGATAAAAGGTCTGCCTAGGCTCTGCAGCTGGAACCTGGCATAGCTTGAACCCAGAACCCCTAACTCCCCCATATAAGCACAGAATTCACTCCATCACCTTGACTTGGTGATGTGAAGTACATCTAGAGGGTGGCTCTTCAGATATGAATATGCACAAGTAGATAAATACTATACAATGAAGTAAAAAAGATATGTTTATTTCAAAGGCATAATCTATGATAGCCAAGATTCTGATTTGGGGAACATATGTGTTACCATATAGAGAATGATAATCAGTTTATTTGACCAGATTAGATTAAATATTAGAATGTTACCTATACTAAGTGTACTTTCAATAAATGTCATATGTCAGAGCAATCTCATGTATTAACTCAACAGCAAGAAGGGAAAATGTTAGTCTGAATATTTTTTAAAAAGAACATGATAAATTGATATTATCAGTAATTGCTGCTCAGTAACATTTAATTTCATAAAAATTTTAAAAGCACATAAGATGCATAGTAATAAAACTATCATTTTTGTGCTTCAGACAGTTGGCATAGAAACTACTCCTGAGTGTTGCTGACTTGTGTCTAAATTTTTATCTATAACCTTATATTTCCAGAGTGATGTTGTTGTAAGAGTACACTTCACTCGGGCAAAATATATGAGAAAAATCTCAATTGTACTATGAAGCACAAATGTCCTTAAACAAATGAGGACTTAAAAGTCAGAGAAATATGAGAAATTAGAGGAAATTGTGAGAAGTCATAATTTATAGCGTTTTTCTATGGCACTGAGTGACCATTGAGAGAGGATTACCATTTTCTTCGAGTAAACACACTAAGGCATGGGTATCAAAGTAGAGCTTTCTACTTGCAGAAGAGGTGAAATCTTGGCATTTGCGCCCCAGCTGCAGGCACCCAGCAGAGAGGCTTAGTTCTAAAAGAGAAAGAATAGTAGGGTTTAAAACAAGATCTAATGGTAAACAAAAGCAACTCAGCAACATGAAACAATCCGGCATACCTGGAAACCTAATTATTTTTTTTCCATGACAGCTTTATTGAGCTACTATTCACATCTCATAGAACTCACCAATTTCAAGTATGTAATTTGATTGTTTTTAATATAGAGTTGTGTAAGCACCTCTGCAATGAACTTTAGAACACCGCCAACAGCCCCAAAAGAACCCTGTACCTTTAGCTATTATGCCCAATCTCCCTACTCCCCCACTCCTAGGCAGCAACCACTGATCAGTCTGTCTATGGATTTGCGTACTCTGGACACTTCATATGAACAGAATTGTATGGCACATGGTATTCTGTAACTGGTTTCTTTCACCTAGTGTGGTGTTCACACATACCTTGTAGTATGTATCAGTCAGTACCTAATTTCTTTTTACTGCCAAATACTATTCCATTGTATAAATATATCGATATTTTTTTACCTATTCATCGGTTGAAGGACACCTTTGTTTCTATTTTTTGGCTATTATGAATAATGCTACTATGAACATTTGCGTATAAATTTTTGCGGCGTGTTTTCAATTTTCTTGGGTATAGACTTAGGAGCGGAACTGCTGTACCATATAGTAACTTCATGTTTAACCTTATGAGGTTATGTCAGACCACCTTCCAAAGTGGCTGTACCATTTTACATTCCCAAGAGCAGTGCATGAACATTCCAAAATCTCCACATCTGCAACACTTATCTTTTTTATTATAATTGTCTTAGTAGGTGTAAAGTTGTATCTCATCGTTGTTTTGATTTGCATTTCCCTGATGGCTAATGATTTTGAACATCTTTCCATGTGCTTATTGGACATTTGTATGTCTTCTTTGGAGAAAAAAGTATTCAGACTGCCTATTTTTAAAAAACTGGATTATCTTTTTGTTGCTGAGTTGTAAGAGTTCTTTATATATTTTAGATATGAGTTCCTTATCATATTTATGATTGCAAATATTCTCTCCTGTTCTGAGTTTCCTTTTACTTTTTCAATACTGTCTTTTGAAACACAGAAGTTTTTAATTTTAATGAACCCCAATCTATTTTTTCTTTTGTTCCTTGCGCTTTTGGCGTCGTAGCTATGAAACCATTGGCTAACTTAAAGTATGGAAAGATTTACACCTCTGTTTTTTTTTAATAATTTTAGTTTTAACTCTTACATTTAGGTTGTTGATCCATTTGAGTTAATTTTTGTATATGGTGTGAGATGGAGGTTCAACTTCATTCTTTTAGATGACATGGATGTCTAGTTGGCCCAGCACTAGTTTCTCCCTTAAATTGTCTTATGACTGTTGTCAAAATCAACTGACTATACATGTAAGGGTTTATTTCTGAGTTCTCCCTTCTATTCCATTGATCTATATGTCTGTCCTTATGCCAGTGTCACATTTCCTTAATTACTTTGTGGTAAATTTTGACATCAGGAAATGAGTCCTAACTTTGTTCTTTTTCAAAATTGTTTTTGTCTCTTCTGAGTCCCTTGCATTTCCACATGAATTTTAGGATCACTTTATCAATTTCAGCAATCTGGAAGCCTTTTCATTTTCTTGTCTAACTGCCATGGCTAGGACTTCTAGTATAATGTTGACTGGAATGATCAGAGCAGATATCCTTGCCTTTGACTTGAGAGGGAAGGTATTCTGTTTCTTGCCATTAAGTATGATGTAGGCAGTGGGTTATTCACAGATGCCCTTTATAAGGTGAAGCAGTTCCCTTCTATTCCTCATTTGTCAAGTGTTTTTATTATTATTACTATTATTAAGGGACATTGAATTTCATCAAATACCTTTAGTCTTTTGAGATGATCACATGCGTTTCTCTTCTTTATTTTGTTAATACAGTGCATTACATAAATTGATACTCATGTTAAATGAGCCTGGTGTTCTGGGACATACTAGACACCATCTGGTCATGGTGTATAGTATACTTCTTTTTATATACTATAAGATTTGTTTTGCTAGTATTTTGTTGAGGATTTTTGTGTCCTTATTCATAAAAGATATTGATTTGTAGTTTTCTTTCCTTGTGATGTCTTTATAAAAGAGATGTGTCTAAAAATTTGTGTATCACCATTTTTATGAATTTCTGTGCACTTAAGCACAGATGCAACTCATTTTAGAAACTGATTTCAAGTGTTCATTTGAAGGAGGTAACATAGTAATTGTTTTCTGGCTTTGTATTTTATGAACTACAAAAATAGTTTCAAAAAAATACAGAACGATTGCAGTGCCAATTTGTAATTTTGTTAAGAAAGGACATTTAAACATAACAGTGCTTTACTATTACAACCATACTATAAAGACATTTTGACAACAAAGGAAAAAAAAAAGAGAGGAACAATATAAAATAAGAAACTTTCATTTAAATGCAATTAACATAGCTGTATGAAATCTTGCTACATAGTTGTCCTTACTTTTCAATGATGGCAGGTGTTGTAGAAGAGACAACAGCCATCTACTAACTCAAGGTTCAAAGGTTTCTCAGTAGGTCTCCTAAATAACCAGAAAGATACTTCAGCTAATTGACTCCTATTCTCAATCCTTTACTCTTAAACGCTCAAAAAGAAACTGCAAATAAGCAAAAATGTGACACGGACAGGATGCCATAGATCAGATTTTTCTCTGTTAGTTTACAGCAGTGGTTCCCAACTCACTGGCTACTTTGAAAGAGTAGGGTTGCTGTGATCACAGCCAGCATCAAGATAAGTGTAAGAGATCCAATAATCATTCTGTACCACACACTGCAGACAGGCAAAAATGTAATGCAACAACTATTATATGTGTGTGTTTAATGGTTAAAAGAGGGGTCTTAGATTCAAAGAACCACTAGCCTATATTTTAAGGTCCTTGGCAAGGCATACAAAGCCTGTTTTAATTTAGACCACATTTATCCTCTCAGCTTTCTTTCTAGCCACCTAAGCTATTCCATTTCCTGAACTTTCATGCCACAGTACCCCATCCTTGAGCTTGGCTTGACCCCCTTTTTCAACTGGTAAATTTTAAGCATCCTTTTTAACCCCTCTCCATTTAATTTGAGAATTTACTAAGCACCCTTTATGTTCTGGTTCTGGTTATAAAATTTATGGTTCTCTCTGTTAACTCTACCCAGGTCAGACAGTGGCCTTTATTGCTCCTTTATGTGTTCTCAGTAATGTAGCCCTGCACAAATAGCTCTATCATATAGCACCTATATTATTTCCATATCTGTATCACCTATTAGTCTAAGATCCCCAAGAGCAGCCAGTCTTAGTCATTTTTGTATTGTTAGCATCTAGCAGAGGGTTGGCATGCTGCAAACTATATGTAAAAATAAAATTAAAAACAATTGTATGACTTCTGAGATCTGGATCATGAGACTGTCTAGAATGGTAATTGAGATCAACTCCCTTCTCCTCTTCACCTACAGTTTTCCTTTTTTCTATAAACAAGTATATCTTTTATTTTCTTAAGGGATGTGACAAATTACACAGTAGCTCTGCGGTTCCACTCAGAAGTGATGCCTATCAATTCTATTCACATTTCATTGGACAAAAGCAAGTCACAAAGTCCAGAAGGAGAACGCTCCGTGAACAGCTCAATATTACTCCTCCTCTTAATCACTCTGTATCAGCAGACCCCACTCTGCTTTAATGCTCTTCACTGCACCACTCTCTACCAGATATTACATTATATTTGTGTGTTTATTATTTGCCTTCTCCCCCTAGAATCTAAGCTTTGCAAGGGCAGGGTATGCCTGGCTTTGTTCACTTCTGTATCTGCAGCACTTAGAAAACTGCCTAGTATCCAATAGGCACTGAAATAACGTGCAGCCAAATGTATCAACAGTAACATGAATAGTTAATATCTAAATGTGTCCGGCACCATGCCAAATGCTGTTCATGCAGTAAGTCATTTGATCTTCGTCTCAATTCTACGGGGGATATAAATCTATTATGACCCATTTTCCATACAAGATAACTAAGGCTCAGAGAGGTTAAGACACTTTCCCGAGGTCACACAACCAGTTAGTAGGCATAGCCATTTTCTTGACCTTTGAGAGGTTCCCATTAAGCCCAGCCACTTACGACCTGGGGCAGAGTCATGATGTGCAGGCACGACAGCTGAGTGTCCACCACATGTGGGGACAGGACCAGGGAGTTAATAGCAAAAATAATGAGTATCACCAGTTATTGGGAGCCAGATACTGTGCTAAGGGATACATATCTTATTTCATGCTCACAAAAATCATAGGAACAAGTGATGCTCTTTACCTATGGTCTTCCTTTTTCACATAAATGAGAACCCCTTTCTCTCTAGTCCTGGGACAAAAACTGTCTTCCATTTGAAGAGACCCTGAATGTCTGCCTGACACAAAACAGACCTAGCTCTAGAAACAGTGGTGGGTGAGTGAATGAATGCACTTCTCAAGGGGTTCCCTACTGGCCACCCTGCCCATCGTAGAACTGGGCTGGACTGTGCCATAGGTTAAGGAGTTTGAAAACATTTGAATCTAGAACTGGCTTATGAAGAGTGAAGGGATTATTCTAGTTCCAAATTCCTTATTTTTAATAACAAAATAATCATGCATGTGATTTAAAACATCTTCCTCATACACACACAAAACAAAATATCATGACCACTTTCTAAGCAAGAATTAATTCCAATTTAAATACTGTAGGTTTTTTTTTTTTCATTTCCAAAACTGATCGAAATTTATTTCAACTACAAGCTTATTTCAAAGGAATATTGGTAACTGAAAAGTAGAAAAAAAGGGCTGGTCACTTCCCACTTGGCTCTTCAACTCCTGCTAACAGGTGAATGATAACTTGCCTTATGTCAGTGGGCCAAAGGCTGAGGACAAAGCAATACTCTGACATTCAGAACACCTGACTCACTTTTCCTCCTTTATTGTGACAACAAAATGAGGCCCAAGAATTATGAATTCCCACTAAAAACCAAGAAGCTAGTAAACTGAGCTATGTTAAAATGTGATGTGTAATTCCCCTTTGGGGAGCCTCGTCATACCAAAAGGATATCAAAAAACATACTTAACAAAAGAAGCCCAAAGTTAGACTTGAACAGAGGGAACCAAGTACAAATTTCCTGTTCATTACACTCTTAAGTCTAAGTAGCCCTACTGAGAACCTTGAGCATCAAAGTAGCAGGCTGAAGACAAAGGAACAAAACTCTCCTTTGCTGATGTTTAATGAGCATACATACTTCCTTAGCTGTCCTGGCTGTGGTTCCCATATTTATGAATCCATCCACACTCTGTGAAAAATGACATCATTTGAGGCTAATCCAACACTACCACCTTGCTGATACAAAGTCGGAAAACTAAAGATAAAGAACACTCTTCCCCTTGCCCCATAACCTCAAATTATGAGGAAAATAAATTACAAGTTTCTATCTTGTCAAAAAAACAAAACAAAAAAACAAGCACCAAAGGAAAAAGATAGAATAAAGTTCAAAGCCATCTCTAACCATAGCTACTTCAGGGTATGATACAGCTCACTCACCATTCATTTCCCATCCTCTGTATGAAAATCTTCCTTCACTTTGTTGCTCTACCAATCTGTTTCTCCCCCAGCCAAAGGTATTCTTAAACTTTAGATGCAGCCAACATTTACCAGCTGTTTCTGTTGTGGGCAGAAGCTACCAGAATGGTTACTGATGGCTACTGATAGAAAAATATAGACTACCTAAAGTAATATTTTTTTTTTGCCAAGTTTGCTAATTAATAAACATTACCCCAAGTGACTTTTTAAAAGGAACAATTCGTGATCTAGTCAATTGGGTCTGTTTAGACTTCCTTAACCTTGTGCTGGTCAGTGACTCCCCTTCAAGTCTTTAGTCAAATATCACCTCAATGAAACCTATTCTGATGATGCTAAATTAATTACTGGAGGCCCACCTCCCTTTCTAACCCTTACCACTTCTATTTTTTCCAACAATATATTTCTCAGATTATGCATATATATTATGTATGCATATGTAACTTGTATATGTACACGTAAATTACACCTACATTTAAATATATGTGTATATCATCTTCTCTGCTAGAATTAAGCTCCAAGAAGGAAAATATTTTGACTGATAGATCTCAAGTATCTAGGAAATGCGAGGCACTGAATAGGCGCTAGTGCTTAATTAACGAATTAACAAATCCATTAGAGTTTAAAATTAAATTGTAAAACAATCTCTTCACTCCCAGAGCTCTGCTTCTCAAACTTGCAAGCTCCTGTACACCCCTCACCCGAGTCGCGACAAGCTGAGTACCGGACAACAGCAACCTGTCCGCGAGCGCCCACGTGGTAGCTTTGCACATGGGCGTGCATCAGCTTGGTGCCACAGTACTCACGGCCCTCCCCGCATCGCGTTCCAATTTTGCGCCAAAACCCTTGCGCCCGGGATTCCGGGTAATTCAGATCTTTTTTTATCTGGAGAAACCCAGAAGGGCGCGGCCTGACAGACCTTCGTCCCCACGCCCCAGCAGCCTGGTGACCTCAGGTCTCCTAGCCTTCCTCCAGGGGAGGTCAAAGCCAAAGCCCTTCCCCGCAGCCTCAGCCCCAAGGGGCGAGCCCCTCTCCTCCGCCAGCCCAGCCCTACCTCTTCTCGAGTAACCGAGGGCGGCCACCCGCCCGTGGCACAGGTGGAGGGCGCCTGCCGCACAAGCGACGCCGGGCCGAAGCCCGGCTGGCACCTCCGCGCGCCGCCGCGGGGGAGCGAGGACTCCCGGCGCGAGCGCTCCCAGTCTCCGAGCGGCCGACGCGGGGCTGCGGCGGCCAGGCGCGGGGAGGGCACGAGCACCAGGAGGAGCAGCGCGGAGGCGCGTGACGCGCTGCCGTGGGCTGCCGGAGCGCGGGGGCTCAGCACCCCCAGACCTCCCGGGAGCGCGGTCCGGCGGTGGCGCGCGAGGACTCCGCAGCCGCCCAGGCTTCCGCAGGAGCCGGCGAGCAAGAGCAGAGCCGCCGGCGGTCCGGCGGGCGCTTCGGCCTCTCGCCGGGGACGAAGCCACAGCTCATCCCGGAGGCTGTCACTGGCCCAGGCGCGCGCTCATGGCGCTCGCCCACGGCGCCCGTCACGCGCGGCCCGGCCGGAATCCCAAAGCAAGAGCGCGGGTGCGCGGCCGCCCCGAGCCCGCCCTTTCCTGTCGGGCGGGCGGGACCCGGGAGCGAGAAGGCGCGGGGCGGGGCGGGGCGGGGCTGGTCTCAGGCTCCGCGAGAGAGTCGAGTCCCGCCCGGCGCGAGCCGGCGCCCTGCTCAGTAGGCAAAGGGGCTCCCGGCAGGGAGTTGCGGGCTCGCGGGGAGTTGTAATGAGCCCTTGCTGCCACAATTTGCATATTCATTACACTGGTGTCATTATAGAGAAATTAGTTACCCTGGCGCCTTTCAGAGTTCGGTGAAAAGTCACTGCTCCACCAGGCTGCCCTAGATTTTACCATCCCGGTTCGAAGTTCCCCCCAGTATGGCACTCCGGGTTATTTGAAGAAATTATTAACAGGGCCGAGGGAACAGCGCGTACATAGTCAATATATTTAAAGGCTGAACTTCACAGTTTTGTTTTTTCCCCCCGGATTAGTGCACCATAGAAATGAGAAAGTCTTAATCTGGAAATTTAAAACGTGGCTCATGAAATGTTAAATAAGACCTATTAGTACAATAAAAGGATATCTGAAACTAGTGTTCGGTTCAGTGAACATTTTGAATACCTATTGCTCCTATCTCAATTACCAGTCCATTGTGTGAATTCAATAGATGGTCCTCGAATGAATGAATGAATGAATGAATGAATGAATGAAATGAACAAGGTACCAGGCTAGGAGATAAAGAAAAATGAGATTGTTCTTGTCTTCCAGTTTCTTATACACCCATACACGTACACATATATGATGAAAGAAGAATGTGTTATGAGCCACGAGAGCTACAAAGTGCTGATAAGATAGAAGGTGGCTGTGGAAGAGATGTAAGTAGCTATCAAAAGAGGAAGAATTAAAAATAAGACACAAGTAGAAATTTTTGTAAGAGGTTAGTATAAATTATACATTTGTAAAACTGGTAGAGAAAGTAGTTTAGCAATATGTATCAATGGTCTTTTATGTTCATAAATTTTGCACAAGTCACCCAACTCTGAAAAATTAACCTAAGGGGATAATCTGAAATATTAAAAATCTATTAGGTTGGAATATATGAACTTGCCACTTTTATAGGTCAGAAATATAAGATTGGTAATTTCATATGGTTCAACTTAACATATGTAGAAAGATATTTGTCGTATTATAATTTATGATTGTGAAAAAGTGGAAAAGACTAATGTCCAACGTTAGAGGAATGGTTAAATAAACTACGGCACAAATTTTATTTAATGATGGCCCTTTGTAATTTTTTTTAATTAAGGTATAATTTGCATATAATAAAAGTCCACAGATCTTACTTCAACTTGATGACTTTTAACAATTGCATACATGTATGTAACCTCCACCCAAAAAAGATATAGAATATTTTCATTAGTCCACAAAAGTTCCTTTGTGCTCCTTTCTAGTTTTTTAGATAATCTACCCTATCCCAAGAACCAACCATTTTCTGATTTCAATCACCATGATTAGCTTTGTGTGTTCTTAAACTTCATATAAATGGTTCATACAATAAGGATTGCCTGGGTTTGACTTCCTCCTGCCTTGTGTCTGTCTTCGTTATAATATTGTGAGATTCATTCATATTGTATCATGAATTAGTTCCTTTTTGAAAAATCTAGGATTAGTTCTTTTTTACTATTGAATAGTATTCCACAATTTAGTCATCCATTCTATTATTGATGACATTTGGTTTGTTTCTCATTTTTGATTATCATGAATAAGGCTGTTATGAACATTTTTGTATAAGTCTTTGTGTAGATATGTGCTATTTATCCCTTGTATTGTAGTATTGCAAATAATAAAAAAATAAAAATTTTGAGTGTTATTGCTAATCCAAACAGCCAAAGAACTTTTATTATCTTTTCTTAATTCAAAGATATTTTTCACAATGTGAAAGCTCACTTTTTTCATAGTTTGAAAAACTCAGTTTTATAATTTTGTATTATAAAATTTATAATATACAAATGTTATATAAATATTTATATATAAAATTTATATGCAATACTGTATATGTACACTAATATACATATAATTATAAATATTTATATTATATATTATGTAAAGAGATCACCAATTTGTTCAGAATTTAATTTCCTTAGTACAATATTTGATTCGTTTGGAATGGAATTTCAAGCAAATCTTGAGGTTAAAACTGTAGGAAAAAAAATCATTAATTTTAAACAATGTCAAAATATTTAGATAGTTCTGGTACATTCTTACTGCCTTGTTGCTAAAGACACTGAGATTCTGAACCAGGTAGTGTATGCTGTCACTCTCTTAAGCCTACTTCTGTGCCTGAATATACTCCATTTATTGTATTTATTCTACCATAGTCCTGTGTATGACACAGTGAAAGCTCCAGATCACTCAAACTGATAGAGTACCCAAACTAATATAATTCCAACAGTTGATCCATCCTCCGCAGAACAAAATTAAGAAATGATCCCTTAATAATCTTTTTATTTCCTTCTTCAAAAAAAAATTAGTTCTTCTTTCAATTTGGATATATTTGTATACTAAACTTAATTGAACTACTTTGAAAATATTTTGAGTTGCATAAGTAATGAAAGAAAAATATAGAGGTTCTTTAATATATCTAGTTAATTATTTCCCTAAGTTTGGCTCAAGCATTTGATAATTTAATTTTGCATTTTAAAGACTTAACTATGTCTTAAACCCCAAAGTTGCTTAATGCCCACATCGTATTTCATTAAAAGCTTTGTGCTCAAACACTTTTCCCCGTTAATACTTTAAAAAACTTTATTGGATTAAAAAAAGTTATGAAAATAATAAATGCTTACTTCAATAAGGTAAGTAATATAGGTGTTTATTATTTAGGTTTGAGATTTCCTACTTTAATTCTACTCTTTTGAAGTTATGCTCTCTATGGTCAAAAACCATATATTTATTTAATGTAGTCATTGAAACTTCAAAGCAAATAGAATGATGCTAATCTTCTTACTTGGTAGTTTGATTTTTTTCACTAAACATATCATGGACAAATTTTCAGGTCAACCGTATTCTAATTTGTTATTTTTCATTGCTGTATATTTTATTGTACCATTTTTATAGCCAATCAATTTCTTTAATTAGTTTCTCAAAAATTTTTCTCCAAAAATTGTATTATACCAATTATGTTATACTTCCTTGTTGCTTATATTTTTATTGGTTTAAAGCAATTAAAATTTTCTCTATGTTATTAGGAAAACATAATAGCAAAAGTGTTCCATTAATTAATAATTCATTCATTCATTTGTACATTTTTTTGACAACTAATTATCGGTTAGTCAGTCAAGAGCCATTCTAGACCTTAATGATTCAAAACAAACAAAAAGACAATGTTCCTGCCTTCGTGGATCTTATATTCTAATTGAGACAGAGAGGCTATAGACAACTAAATAAAACACGGTGACAGATGTTGTAGAGAAAAATAAGAAAGAGCAAAAGGAATAGATAATGCTGGAAGGTGGGGAAGAGGTTTGCTATTTTATATAAACAATTAGGGAAGGCCACACTGGTGAGGTAACTTTGAGCATGGCCCTACAGTCAATGTTGGAAAGAATCTAGTAAACATCAGAAGAGAATTCCAAGTTGAGAGAACAGTAAGTGCAAAGACACTGAGGTAGGGGTGTGTTTGGTTTCTGTGAGGATCTGTTTGGTTTCTGTGAGGATCAGTTAAGGAGGCCAGTGTGAATTGAACATAGACTAAGGGAGAAGAGTTAGGAGAAGATGAGATTAGAGGAGCTCTTTGGACCTCTACAAAGAGTTAGGCTTTTATCTGAATGAGAGGGGAAGTCAGTCACTGGATGGCTTTGAGCAGAAGAATGACATGATCTGACCCACCTTTCAAGATAACTCCCTGTCCACTGTGTGGTGAACAGACTGTAATGGGAAACAGGGAGAGTAGCTTGGAGGGTACTGCAGTTATCCAGAGGAGGGATGATGGTGTCTAGAACCAGTCAGATAACAGTAGATGTACTGAGAAATGGTCAGATATGGGATGTATTTTGATGATAGAAGCAATAAAACTTGTTGTTGGCTTTATTTGGATGACTAATGTAAGAGAGAGGAAGAAGTCAAGGTTGACTCTAAAGTTAGAAAACTAGCCTGGAGTTGCTTTTTATCGAGATGGGGCTGATGATGAGAGGAGCAGGTTTGGGGAGGGTAGGAATAGCAGATTGTTTTTGGAAATACTGAGTTTATGGTGAATTCCAGTGGACTGGCTATGGAAGTAGGTGGATTTGTGTTTGGTGTTTAAGGGAAAGGTCTGGACTGTCAGTATGCCTTTTTTTTTTTTAAATTAAAATTATTGGGGGTGACATCGGTTAATAAAATGAAATAGGTTTCAAATGTACAATTCAATAATACATTATATATATATGAGTTGGCCAAAGAAGTGAATGCAGATAAAGAAGAGGTCTGAGGTCTGGGGCATGCCAGCTAGCCAAAGAAACAGAAGCAGCAGCCCCTGGGGTGGATCAAGAACCAGGAGAGAGTGGTTAGAAAGTGTTGAGGAAGGAGAGGTCAACTGGATCAAAATATCTGGATAGACCAAGTAAGATGAGGGCTGAAAATTAACTATAGATTTTAGCACCATGAAAGTCATTAGTGAGATTGACAAGAACTCTTTTTTGATGGAAGGGCAGAGGAAAGCCAGATCGGAGTGGGTTTCAAAAGAACGGAAGGAGAAGAATTAGAAATAGCAATTATAGTAACATTTTCTTTTTCTTCTTTGATAATATTTTGTTTTGTTTTTCAATCACAGTTGGCATACAATATTATATTAGTTTCAGGTATACAACATACTGGTTACAGATTCATATAACTTAAAAAGTGATAGCCTTGATAAAATCTGACACCATACATAGTTATTACAATATTATTGACTATATTCCTTATGCTATACTTTACATCCCCATGACTGTTTTGTAACTAACAATTTGTATTTCTTAATCTCTTCCCCTTTTTCACCCACCCTTCCAATCCTTTTCCATCTGGAACTTCAAAATGATCTCTGTATCTGTGAGTTTGTTTCTATTTTATTTGTTTATTTTGTTCTTTAGATTATACCTGTGAGTGAAATCATATGGCATTTGTCTTTGTCTGACTTACTCCCCTCAGTAAAATACCCTCTAGGTCCATTCATATCATTGCAGGTAGCAAGATTTCACTCTTTTTATGGCTGAGTAAGATTCTGTTGTGTATATGTACCACCTCTTCTTTATCCATTCATTCATTCACTGATAGACACTCAGGTTGCCTTCATATCTAAGCTATTGTAAATAATGGTACAATAAACATATTGGATGCACGTGTCCCTTCAAAGTAGTGTTTTGGTTTTCTTTGGATAAATACCCGAAAGTAGGATACGGGTCCTTTGTCTCTTGTTATAGCCTTTGTTTTAAAGTCTTATTTTGTGTGGTATAGTATTGCTATTGCAGGTTTTTGTTTGTTTGTTTGTTTGTTTCCATCTTCATGAAATACCTTTTTCCATTTCTTTACTTTCAGTCTGTGAGTCTTTTGATCTGAGTTGAGCCTTTTATAGGTAGCATATGTAAGGGGCTTGTTTTCATATCCATTCAGCCACCCTATCTTTTGATTGGAGCATTTAATCTATTTACATATAAAGTAATTGTTGATAGATATGTAGTATTGCCATTTTATTATTCATATTTTTTATCTTTTTTTCCCTTCTTCTTAAAAAAGTCCCTCTAACATTTCTTGTGATACTGGTTTGGTGTTAATGAATTCTTCTAGCTTTTTCTTGTCTGGGAAACTCTTTATGTGTCCTTTGATATTAAATGATAGCTTTGTTGGATAGAGTAATCTTTGTTGTAGGTCCTGCTTTTCATTACTTTGATATTTCCTGCCAATCCCTTCTGGCCTGCAAAGTTTTTGATGAGAAATCAGTTGACAGTTGTATGGGTGCTCCCTTGTAGGTAAATAATTGCTTTTCTCTTGCTGCTTTAAGATACTTTCTTGTTTTTAACCTTTGACATTTTAATTATAAATGTGTCTTTCTGTGGTTCTCTTTGGCTTCATTTTGTTTGGGACTCTCTACTTCCTGGGCTTGTATATCTGTTTTCCCTTACCAGGTTAGGGATGTTTTCTGTTGGTATGCTTAATGTTGTCCCAGAGAACCCTTAAATTATCCCATTGAAAAAAAATTTTTTTTCTTGTTGCTACTCTTTTTGGGGGTTTTCTGCTACCTTATCCTATAAATCGCTGATTCGATTCTCTGCTTCATCTAATCTGTTGATGCCTCCTAAGATATTCTTTATTTCAGTTAATGTGTTCTTCATTTCTGACTGTTATTTTTATGTTTTCTCTCTCTATTTTTATGTTTTCTATCTCTTTGTTAAAATTCTCACTGAGTTCATCCACTCTTCCCCTAAGTTTACTGAGCATCTTATAAACAATGTTTTAAACTCTGCATCTGGTTGATTGCTTGTCTCCATTTTGTTTAGTTCTTTTGCTGCAGTTTTGTTCTCTTCTATCGTTTGGGACATATTTCTTTGTCTTACCATTATGACTGCATCTCTGTGTTTGTTTCTATGTATTAGTTAGGGCTGCTCTGTCTCCTGGTCTTAGTAGAATGGCCTTAAATTATAGGTGTCTTGTGTGGCCCAGAGGAGCAGTCTTTCTTGGTCACCTGAGTCACGTGCTCAAGGTGTGTCCCTTGTATGGGTTGTGTGTGCCCTCCTGTTGTAGGTGAGCCTTGGTTGCTCTTTGCATGTCAGTGGAAGGGATTGACCCATGGGCTGAATGGTTGTGGGGACTGGGTGATGACTACAGAGGAGGAGCTGTTGTGTGGGGACTACCCAGTCTGACCTTTGGGTGTATCTTCATTTGTGGACAGCTCAGTCCAAAGCCAGCCACTGGGCATGCAAGCTTGGGGCCTCCTGGGAGGGGCCTCACCACAAGCCAAGTTCAGACACAGCCTGTGCTCTGCCTGGGGCTACTTGGCATGAGCCACTAAGCAATCTGCAGATGGCCACCACTCACACTGGGCTTGGAGTTGTCTTGAGAGACCAAGCCTCGAACCAGAACAGGCTGTTGCTAGTGCCAGTCTCGAGGCTGTTCAGCAAGAGGTATGGACACACTGAGGCCAGATGCTGCTTATTTGGGTTTTGTGAACCTTTGAGAGATTTTAGGGAAGTCTGCAATGTGAACCAAGGCAGGCTATTTGAATGGAAATGCTACTGGAAAGGGCTTGGGTGGGCCCACAAGTTGGGTGGGGCAGGGAATCACCAGGGTAGGGCAACCCAGGTGAGCCAGATTTATAGAGACTCAGACACCTATGTCTGCACACTAGGTTGGGGGAGGGCCCAACAAAGACACAATGGCCTCTGTCAGCACTTCTGTCTGGGAGAAAGCTAGCCCTACATCCCTTGCCCTGAAACCAGACAATTCAGTTCTTCTTTGTATGTCCCTGGCACCCTTTGAGCTGCTGCCCTAGCACTGGAGCCTAGAGTGAGTGAATTCTGTCAGTGAGTAAGTTCATACATGGATGGTTCCTCCAAGAGGAATTCTTGGGACCCCACAGCCCTCTACCCCACTTAGCCACAATCTCTACTGATTTTTACAACCAGATTGTAGGGCCTTCTTTTCCCTGCACTGGAACCCTGGGTTAGGGAGCTAGGTGAGGGGTTGGGACCCATTGCTCCTCCGGTGGTACCTCTATAGTCAAGATATCTCTCCCAATTTTTAACTGCTACACGTGTGTGTGGGTGTGGGATCAACCTGTTCTGCCTCTCTATCCCTCCTATCAGTCTTGAGGTAGCCCATTCTGTATGTCCTCAGTTATAGGACTTCTATTCATCTAGACTCCAGGTGATTTTTTCAGTGATGGTTGTAATTTTGATGTGGTCATGAAAGGGGGCAAGCACCGCATTTACTTACTTCACTATCATGACCAGAATCTGTAGTAACACTTTCAAAGAATTCTACTATAAAGAGAAATGAGATGGAAGCCAGAGGGGTATGTGGGATCAAGAGAAGCTTAAAAACAATTGTTTTTAATGTGAGTAATTACAGTGTGTTTGGCTGTTGATTGGAAAGATCCTCTAGACTGGAACAAATTGCAGGAGTGAGATGGGACAAATGCTGGATCAATATTGTTGGGGAGGGAGAGGATTCCCCTGGCATGCAGAAGGAATGGTTAATCTCTGAAGTTCATTTACAACAAGGCGAGAGAACCAGAGTGAAGACTTGTGACTCAGGTAGTTTGGTACTTGTGATGGGAGTAGGAGGAAGTTCTGATTGTTCTATTTCTCAGTGAAATGGGAAACAAGATCATTTCAGAGAATGAGGATCTGGGAGGGAGGTTTTAGAAGTTTGAAAAGAGAAATGATAAGGTGTGAAAGGTTCATTTAGGGAGAAAGAAACACCTGGATGGGTCCCAGTATACAAAAAATTACTTCATTGGGTGATCACAACCACTCTTTGTCATTTTAAAATCCAGATTTATTGTGGAGGAAGTAATATATTTCCAAAATATCAGACTGAATGACCACTCATGTCTAATAGTCCCAAAAGGTAGCAAGTTAATATCCCCATTACCTCTTTTTCACATGGTTGTAGGATGGGAAATAGAGGAGGATCAAATCCCACATAATTACAATCATTTTAGTGAGAAAAGGAACGTTAGGAGTTAGAGAATTAGAGAATAACAATTTTAAAAAGTTGTTTTTTTCTTTGGACATTTCAGGGTAAAGGTATTTCTTTTATTATAAGTGCCTAGCTGTACAAGCAAAATACCACTGAGCAAATTCAATAGCTGATTATATTTAGCTTTTGGTTAAAAAAAAAAGGGTTTTATTTTTCTATTTTACTATTATTCTATCATTAGGAACACTTTCCTTACACACACTTTTCACTTGTTTCACATTTATTACTCAATGTTATAAAGAAAATACACTTTTAAGTACTATAGTTGTATTGCTCACTAAATAGTATATTTTTTAAATTTCAGAAGTGTTAATTTTTTATTATTATGTTGTTGTGTAAGGATGTGAAGAATTTTTTCAACCGAAAATGCTAATGAAAGAAGAATATTATTTACCAAAGAACTTGGTGGGAAGTAGGGTTTGACCAGGAGGCAAAGAGAGAAGGAGGAAAGAGAAGGAAGAAAGGAAAGGTGTTTGGTAGAGTTTCATGGGAGAACTAAGAGTGAGACGATAAGAGGCATGGATGCAGTTTTGGAATTTGAAAGAATTAGGAAGAAGAGGAAATGGAATCACTGTATTGTTCTTTAAACTAAAAGTAACACCTGAAGTTGTTTTCAATTACTTTTGTTTGTTGAGCTTTTTCTTTTGAATTTATAATTCCTGAAACTGGATTATGTGAGTTCCTGGGAATTAATAGGGTTAGATTACAGCTGTAATTAACAATGATATGGTTCACATTTATCACTCGACGTTATGGTAAATAATATACAAATACTTTAAAGTAACTGTTGCCCACCTGTCAGTTTTTTAAAGCAAATTGTATGATAAATTTTCACTTAATTTTTATTACTATGTTGTTGTGTAAGAAGGTGAGGAATTTCATTCACCAGGAAATTCGCATTGAAAACTATAATGAAGACTCATTTTGTGCCTTTAAGTGCTACAGTATTGTGTCTCTTAAACTAAAGAATCTTCTTTATTCTGTATTGAGTTAGGAAACAGTCATTTCTTTTGGATATAGATGACCTTTTTCTTTTTACATATATTAAAAACTTATTTATGATTATTACTACCATTTCTACTATCAGTAGAGAAATTACTTACTTTTAGTGGCCTTGTAATATGGTTAGAAAAAGAATAGATTTTACTTTGCTTGTGCTTTTCTTTCCTTAATCAACATGTTTATAATAGAGTCCAGAGATATTTGTCCTTTCTATTTCAAATGTATAATACAAAGAACTTTAAAGAGAGTATAATCTATGAGGACATAAAGTAGTCACATAACTATAATTATTTGATATTGTTGAGCCTGGAAAACACATTTCCTTTTAAATTTGACTGCTTTGTCTTGATGCCGTTTTTGGCAGATGCTCATCAAAGGAGATCTCTGTGAGATATCCTCTGTAGGCATCATACATTACATCTATGTTAAATGAAGCATTTCTTCAAATGAACATCAGGAATTTTGGAGTCTGTGGGAAGAAGGAAGAAAGAGGACCAGCCCTTTTTCCAGATGGAGGGTATGACTGGCCAGAATCATCGCCACAGCACTGGCAGTAAGAAAAGGCACCATCTGTCGTGGCAGTTCAGTGCTGGCCTTTTCCAAGGAAGCAACAGAAGTGCCATAATTCCCTGTGAAACTAGAAAAGATACTTTAAAACTCTTTTTTTGTACCCTCAAGGACAATAACTTTGATTTTACATGAAAAGAATATGCCTTTATAAAACTGAGGAATTATGTGATAAATTTTCACTTGAGAAGGGTAAAAACTCTTGAGTTCTATAGCCAGACTGCCTGAACTTGAGGCCTGGCTCTATCACTTACTAGTCTTGTGACTTTAGATAGGTTACCCTATGCTTTGGTATCTCAGTCTCCCCGTCTGCAACATCGGGAAGATAACAGTACTTATCTCAAGGCTCTGAAAACTAAATGAAATTGTGTAGGAAAAGCATTTAGAGCACACAGCAAGTATCCAATAAATATTATTATTGCCATAATGTCATCATTTAAATAATGGGCTCCTTTATTATATTTGAAATATTTTATTATGTGGTATAAATGAAGGATCACTGGACTTGGATTCAGAATTAGTGGGTTTTGTTCCCAATTTTACCATTACTATTATGAGATGCCTTGAGCACATTGCTTAACCTTTCTGGGCCTGAGTTTCCCCACCTATAAAATAGGATAAGATAGTATCTAAGTATCTTTCAACACAAACATTATTTGCCTTTCTTTATAGCTTCTTTTAAAACTTATCCCTAAATAAAGATCTGTCCTAGTACTGAACCTACACTAGTAGTATCTACATATACATTCACAAATACACACATGCTCACACATCCTTATTGTGTGAATTTCTTTACATATCCCTAGGCTGATGCAGAACCACTGAGCAAAATATAAATTGTATAAACTTTTTTGAGTCACAATGATATTGCACTACAGGAAACAACTAGTATATTATTATTATTATTTTAAAATACCATTAAAAAATTTAATCCCATGAAAAAATAAGGAACTAACATGAAACATACAGTTTCTAAAAATAAACTATCATCACAGTATGAGTTCTTCTGAAAATTGAGCCTGTTTTGATCAGCAGTGTAAGCACATCTCATCTAGTTGGATATAAAAGAATTGAAATGTAAGTGGGTTTTGGAGAAGGTAATATTTATGGTAATATCTGTACTAAAAAAACAGACATTACAAATATTTCAAATATAATCTCTCCTGGCCCCTATCCCATTCATAACTCTCATTTTTCATTACTTCTTTTTTGAATTTTTATGGTAATGTCTTTTTTGAATAGTTATGGTAATGTCTGTACTAAAAAAAACAGATACTACAAGAGGCATATATGTGTATATATATACATGTACATGTACATGTGTATGTATATGTATTTTTTAAATTTCTACTACATTTCTTAGAAAATGCATAAACTCAGTGGTGATTCAAGAGGATAAAAATTAATACAAAAATTTTTGAGAAACAGCATTCTCTACTCCCAAACAAGGAAAACAAGAAAGAAATTAAAACAAATTTAAAATCAGAAAGAAAAACAAATACCTAAAAGCCATAACATTGAAGTTTTAGGTTAATAAAAAGAGAAGGAAGTTAAGAATTTCTTGCTTTGCAATCAGCTGGTGGTTTCTCCACTACTTGGGAATACAGGAATGAAGGACAATGGGCTGCTTCCACTTGAAGAGGTAAAGTGGCCATAGAGGCTTGCATTTTGAGATGGTGTTAAGTGACAGGAGAGACATGGATGGAATAGGCAGGTCTTAAAGTTCTGAAGGGAGCAGTGCCAACAGATAGTCCCCATGTGCCTGATGGCAATCTAGTGGCCATAACTGTGCACAGCTACAGACTAGTAAGTAGACTGCTTAGGGCACCAAACTAACCCTCTGCTGAAAAGTTGGGTGACTCTTCAAGGTCATTGAGGAAGGGATGTGTATTCGTTTGCTAGAGCTGCCATAACAAAGTACTATAGATTGGGTGGCTTAAACAATAGAAATGTATTTCCTCACAGTTCTGGAGGCTAGAAGTCCAAGATCAAGGTGTCTACAGGGCTGATTTTATTCTGATGCTTCTAGGAAAGCCATATTTGGGTGATATATCATTCTTGCTGCAGAACTGTGTAAGAGGTGATCAATATTTTGACATAACCATTTTGATGGTGATAATTTGTTGCATGCTAAAAAAGTCATTTGACTTTCAACTTTTAAAATTACCAAGTAACATGCCTAACAGATACTGCCATCTCTCCTGGCCCCTATCCCATTCATAACTCTCATTTTCCATTACTTCTTTTTTGAAAAATATTATAGTTTTAAATTGATGTCTTTATTTATGGATTTTTAAAAATTGTGATACCAATACACATAATATAAAATTTCCCATCTTAACCATTTTTAAGTGTATGATTCAGTGACATTAAGTACATTCACATTGTTGTGCAACCATCACCATCCATATCCAGAGCTCTTTTTCATCTTGCAAAATTGAAACTCTATAGCCATTAAATAATAGCTCCCCATTCCTCCCTCCTTCCAGCCCCTGGGAACCACCATTCTACTTATGTCTGTATAAATTCGACCACTCTAGATATCTAGGTATCTGTCCTTTTGTGACCGACTTATTTCACTCAGCATAATATCTTTGAGGTTTATCCATGTATTAGCATAAGTCAGAATTTCCTTCCTTTTTAGGGCTAATAATAATATTCCACCATATATGCCTATATATAATATATGCATATATATATAATATTTGCTAATCAATTCATCTGTTGCTGGACACTTGCATTGCTTTTACCTTCTGGCTATTGCAAATAATGCTGTTATGAATATGGATGTACAAATATCTCTTTAATATCCTGCTTTAAATTTGTTTGGGTATATACCCAGAAGTGTAGTTCTATTTTTAATTTTTGAGAAACTGCCACATTGTTTTCCATAGTGACTGTACCATTTTATGTTCCCACCAACAATGTACAAAGTTTCCAATTTTGCCACCAAAACTTATTATTTTCTGTGTTTTTGATAGTAGCCATCCTAATGGGTGTGAAGCATTCCTTTCCTTTTAACCGATCAAAGATGTGAGGATTCCAGTTACTTGGGGTCAGTTGCCTGGGAGAGCCTCTGGGTAAAGGATGCTAGCAGCTCTTGGCAGTGTTAAAGAAGCAGAGCACAAGATATATTGAGCTAGAAAGTGCATCACCATGCAGAAGTTAATTGGGATCACAGAAAATGGGCTCTTCACAGCCATTTATCGTGCTTTAATAGACTCACTTAGGATAAAGGGAAAACAAACTCTATTACATTAAGGTGGTGTGATAGGTATAAAAGGAAGCTCATACTTCTGCTTTGATCCAGTAGTTTAACAAGAAGTGAAAAGTAGTGAAGGGATACTCAGGAGGAACGGCTCTTGGGACAGTTAAAGTTGCTGAGTTTTACTTTGGCGAAATGCTTCCTGGAAAAATCCACTTCTTATTCTCATCAATGCTTACCAGGGACCCTAATGGCAGTGAAAGAAAACTGTCCAATGAAGCAGTGTTACTCAGGCTCAGGTCTTGGGGCTCAGCCCGCTCAAGCATCATTGGCTTTTGCTTTCATTTTTTTTCTTTGCTACTGGTGGGAGTGAATCCAGGCACTTTTTAACCTCCTGTTTATACTTGTGGCTTACTCTCTTTGCATGAGTGGAATTAATTTCTGTTGTAAGGGAAAGGTTTGTTTTCCCTCCAATCCCCACATTTTGTATTACTGACAACCACTGTGAACAAGTTTTTGGCATCCGTTTGGAGTTGTTCAGATGGAGCTTCACACCAATTTAGTGAATGGTAGGGCTTGAATATAGGCAACAGAGGGATATGATGTGTTTGCTGTGGCAGCAACTTAAGGGGTACTTGTGCACCGAGGAAGAAGCTTGAGTGGACACAGGGAGAAGACAGACACCTGCAGGCCAAAGAGAGAGGCCTCAGAAGAAACCAACCTTATCAACACCTTGACCTGGTACTTCCAGACTCCAGAATTGTGAGAACATAAATTTCTGCTCTTTAGGTCCTCCAGTCTGTGGTACTTTGTTGTGGTAGCCAGAGCAAACCAATACCCTGCCTCTTGGTGAAGCAAAGAAATGGAGGAAAAACCAGTTTGTCTTCTTCTCTCTCTCTCTCTCTCTCTCTCTCTCTCTCTCTCTCTGTGTGTGTGTGTGTGTGTGTGTGTGTGTGTGTGAGAGAGAGAGAGAGAGAGAGAGAGAGCGAGAAGACAAGAGAAAAAGCATGGTGGAAGAGAGCTTTTCTTTTGCTTTGGAGAAGAATTAGTGAGATGGTAATTATTCCTTCTTTCTGCCCTTGTGAAGAGCGGAGCTTTCATTTGCCTGCCCCATCCCACACAAGGAGTTAATGATCACCCCCTCTAGAAGTTGGGGCCCCAAAGAGAATTGAGGCATGCTGTGTGGGTGGGGAGGGACTTGGCGACAGGCTGAGGCACGTCAAGGGCGGGGCGGGGTGAATATTGTTACCTTTTCGTTGTCTCAGAGAAGCAGCCATTTCTGTGGGAATTCTGGCATTTTGTGTCCACCAGGATCTCTATCAAACTCAGGCACTAGCAAGAACACCCAGATCATCCTACAGGGGCCCGTCCTCTGTAGCCCATGGAATGCAACCATACCCAGATTTCACTAACAGCATTTTCTTTGGTTCAAGCTGGTTTTGCCTAGATAACGGCATGTGACTTAATTGTGTTTTTCTGCCTTTATCCTTTCACCTTTGCGTATCAAGTCTCTTAATCATTAAACTTTAGGATATAAGGTTGTGGTCAGTGTCAAATCTTTTAAGAATGAAGCCTCAGGTCTATATCAGGAGGACAATATATTCTGGTTACACTAAAGAAAATGTCTTGGCTTTATTATGTTTCAGCCCCAGGCCCGATCAGGCAGAGCAGCCCCACTGACCACAGGACCAGAGGGGAGGGCACCATGGCTGAGTCTAGAACCAAATACGATAATTAATTACCTAGCCTGGTCCAATCAGTAACACTCACAACCCCTAATTTCCTTAGCTTCCATGACTGATGATTTTTCCTTATGTAATCTATCCCCTTGAGACACCCGGAAGCCATGTTTTTGAGAGACATAGCTCACCTTTGTCTTTGGGACTGGTATTCTCGAATAAGCCTTTTCTTTACTCCAAAACCTGTATATAGCTCATTGACTTAGACATGTTCAGGCATGCAAAACCCTTTGCTTTGGAAAGGGGAGTAAATGCCACCCATGGCTCACACAACAAAACCAGCAGCACCGCTGGTCATGAATGGCTGGCACCTGTAGGAAAGGACATGAGTCCAGGTGAGGTACAATGCAGGTGAGGTGCAGGTGAGGGCAGGAGCAGGAAACCTGCAGCTGTGGGAGAGGGGCTCCACCTGGACATTGACCCCAAATGACAGATGTTCAAGGCAAATGAAAGTACAGTTTACTCACCTGGACTTTAATTACCTGAGGTTCTGAAACAATTAATCACTAGCTTTCAAATTCTTCCCCTGCCCCTCTAGGACATGGAGGAGGAGGGTGAGCACAGTTCCACAAAGCAGTCATTATCAGTTACTAAGAAAGATAAAACCTCTCCACATTTGTTTTGATTGAGCTGAGAATACTAGAATCCTTAAAAAGTTGGTTTGAGGACCATTGTTGAACAGTGACTATTGTGTAATCAATACTTGTAAGCTGGACTCCAGTACTAACACAAGATATACCTATAGTAATACCAGAAAAACTAGACCTTAAGGTAGAAAGCATTACCGACACAAAGAAGGTCATTTTATCATGATAAACATTAAATTTATCAGCAATAAATAAGAATACTTGTGTGCACTTTATAAGTCTGTAATACTTTAACATTAGAATAAATAGACAAATCTATCTTCATAGTGAGGTATTTTAACACTTTCAATTATTGAAAATCAAAAGATAATTATTCAATAAGAACATGGAAGATTTCAAAAATATTGCTAACAATATTATAATATGACATAGCACAAACCTTTGCACCTAAAATATTGGAAGATGTGTAATTTTTACAAGAACACATGGAACGTGTGTACAAAAATTGACCACGAATGGGCCATTAAGACAATTTCGACAAATTTCAATGGTCACATTTTCTGACTACAGTGAAATCAAGTTAGAAATCAACCAGAAAACTAAAAACCCATGTATTTAAAAAACTTAAAAACACATTTCTAAGTGCTTCATGGGTTAAAAAAGAAAGCACAATTAAAATTTTAAAATATTAAAAATAGAATGAAAATACTAAACATTAACACTTTAAGGATGTAGATAAGGAGGTAACAATAACAAAATGAAGAAACAATAGAGATAGTAACATTAAAAGCTGGTTTATTGAAAAGACAACTTTCTAGGAATGATAAAGGAAGTCTGCAAGGAGACGTATGGCAATAAAAATTTCAAAACATCAAAGACAATGTAAAATTCTTAAAGTAGGTAGAGAAGAAACAATTATTATGCAACAAAGAACAAAATTAGTCGGGTAGTAGAGGTGCAAAACTGAAACCAGAAGAGAAGGAAACAATAAAGTGTCGAAGGAAAATAATTTTCAACCTAAAATTATATATTCGGCAAAACTGTTCTTCAAGATGAAGGCTGAAATGTAGACAATTCTGATAAATGAACACTGAATGTTTATCAACAACAGATCTTCACTAAAGGAATTTCTAAAGACATACCTCAAGAAGATGCAAAATCACCACAGAAGGGCGAGCTGAGGGTGTTGTCCAGATCCTAACATTTTCTTTTTTCATAGAATTTACCACTATCTGACATATTGTATAATTTTCTTAACCATTTGATTTTTGTTGCCCTCCTTTCTACTCTCCATCCCCAGACTGTAAGCTACAGAGATTCCCGGGAAATAACACATAGAGTCCCTCAATGGATATTTCTGGGAGTGACAGTATTATTTTCATCATAAAAAAGATCTTAACAGAAAGATTTAGTGATAAAATAAAAAAGCGTTGTTTTTTAAACTTTTTTTTTTTTTATCCAGTTTTTACAGATTGACTTCCTAATCTGTAGACTGTGTCTGATTCATAGGGTAATTCTAGCCCTGGCTAAACTGCTCCCTTAATCACAGCCACAGAAGGCTCCCTAGTACAAATAGCAGTATATTTATTCTCTGTTAGGGAGAGGCTGTGGTTTGGCTTGTTGTGGGAGAGACTTTAAAAGACAAAGGTTAAGGATCCTTGCTAGCTGGAGATGAATTTAAATTGAGAGAATGCATTTCTGATTGGGTAACCATTTTTCCCCTTAAAGTATAGTTTATATTGTAACAAGTGTTTCCTTGGCCTTCCACTTGAATATTTATAGTAGTTACAAAAAACAGTGACAAACAATGAATTTAGGTTTGAGCAGTCCAACCTTTTTTTCTGGCTAGCAACTCCTTAAAATTCCTCCTTCTGGCTGAATGTGGGCATATGTGCGACTGTGTGTGTGTGTGTGTGTGTGTGTGTGTGTGTGCATGTGAGTGTGTATGTATGAGAATGCATGTGTGTGAACATGAGGGTGTGTGTGTGAATGTGTGGGTATATGTATACATGGGGTATGTGTGTGAGCACAGGGGATGTGTGTGCACGTGCACGTGTTGGCTGTGGGAGTGTGAATCTTTGGGACGCCTCATGACTGCCTCTCCTTCCTGCAACCACCTGGTCCTTGGTGCTCAGGTCACTGTGGAGACCGATTGCACTGCTTCCCTGTCCTTCTGTAGCCACTGCTGCCAAGTGTCACATGACCCTGATCGGGAGGCTTTCTCCATCACTAACTCCATGTGATTCTGTACTACTGCTGCTATTCTTGCCCCTTCCTTTTCACTTTATCACTCTTACTGATGCCATCAACTTTATTTTTCAGGGAGCTGCTAAAAAGAATCCTTCTAGTCCAGTCCAGCTACCTGCCTGCTGACATTTCGGAAGATGGCTTTGCATTTCCTTAGGAAGGTGGCAGTGCATTTCCCTAGCTTAGGGCCTCCTTCTCTTCTTCCTTCCTCTCTCTTTCCTTTCTATTTTGGCCACTCCCTCACTCTTGGTCTCTTCCATTCTGTTTTGGAGTGAATAATCACATCTTTTCAAAAACACATCTATTTCACAAAATAATATATGAGTAGGTTCCTTAGCACAATAATTATGTTTCTATTTTATAAATCGCATTCCTTCATTTGTAACTTAGCCGCTTAAAATGAGAAGCTTATACTTGGTAAATGAAACATTTTTTTTCCTCTAGAGCATTTATTTTTGGCATTTATAAGTCCCCTTGTGGACTCTTCATTTTTCTCCCTAATATTATAGAGCAGAGTATGTTCAGCTTTTGGAAACAATGCTTATGAGTTTTATAATTTTGCTAGTTCTTTTCTCTTCTTAATGCTCTTCGGAATTTCTTCAAAATATTAACATTTATCTCCAACTAAAAGGTGCCAAAAACATGGCCATATTTCTTCCACTAGTTTGAAGCGAAGTTAGCTTGCTTCATAATTGAGTAAGTCCTAATCTTACTCTGAATTTGTCTGGAGAACTGTGAGGGAAACAAACAAACAAAAAATCAAACTTCAAACTCCAAGAAGGACATTTTATAAGGAACACAGTACATTTTTAAATTGGGGCTCACAGTCCTATGTAACAGTGCTTCTCAAACTTTGGAATCAGATGTAGAGTTATTAAAAAGGTACAAGCCTAGGCCTACCTCATGCTATATTAGCATCTTCAGGGAATAGTTTCCAGGCAAGTCTGAGAATTGCTGCCACAAAATGTAAATAGCTGAAGGTAAAGGGTCTATTGCTACAGAGATTGAATTTGTAGCAAATTGAGTTATTTTATTCACTTAAGTAAGGGAAAGAGAAGAAGGGGACTAATAATTAGTGAGTGCAAACCTCAGGGCCTTTGCATTTGCTATTTCCCCTAACTGGGAATTCTTTTTCCTGCTTGTCATTCAGTGTCAGGTAAATGTACCTTGGTCAGAGAAGCCTTCCATGATGATCTCATCTAAAGAAGCATCCTTTATTCTGATGCCTACTTTCTAGTATTCTCCCTGCTTTGTACTCTTCATAGTACTTATCACAATCTGAAATTATCTTGTTTATAGGTTTAATGTTTATTGTCTATCTCCCTCCTACTGAAAAGTACTTTCTGAATCCTCAAGCCTAGAACCATACCTGGCACATAACAGGTGCTTAAAAGTGAGTGAATGAAAGAATGAATAAATGACTACATAGGCTAGGTTTAGCATGTACACTAATCCCTAATAATCACTAATCCCCACAACAACCCAGCAGAATAGGTGTTAGTCTCTCTATTTCACAGATGAGGAAATTGAGGTTCAGAGAAATAAAACCACTTGCCCTAAACTAACACAGTTAATGATTTGTGGTGTTGGAATTTGAACCCAGGTCTGCTTGACCTCATAATCTATGTTTTTTCTAGTAGCATATATCAATCAGTGGGAGGTGTTGTATCCAAAGAACAGAAATGTAAATTATTTCCCTGTCCTCAAGGTAATTATATCTCATTGGGTGACATATTTGCAAACACTTACATATATGTAATGGGCAAAGTTTGAATGTTATGATGGCAGTTAATGGGATGATAATTTACTTTGTGCTTTAATCCTTTCTCTGGGAAGGGTACCACCATCCACCTAGTTTTCCAAGTGACTCTTTCCTTTGCTTTGCCAATGATGGTCAGTCAAGCACAAAGTCTTCTTGATTTCTACCTCTCAGTTGTGGCTTAAATTGAAAGGGTTCTCTATGCCCTCACAGCAATTTCCCCATGAGAGGCTACTTTACTTCCTCAAATGATTTACTGCAAGAGTGCTGGGATGGTCTCTTTACTTCATCACTCTTCCTCTCTAATCCATTTTTCCATCTGCAATCCATTGTCCATCTAATCCATTGTCCATCTTAACATCTAATCCATTCTACAGTCAGATGATTCTCTGCAAAAAAAAAAATTTTTTTTCACTTTATTCCTTTGCTTTAGACCCTTTAATGCCTCACCATAGCTCTTCAGGTAAAGTCCAAACTCCTGGGTTGATAATCATTCTATAGTCCCTCAGCTTCCTCTCTTACTACGTTGGCCATTCTCACCCTAGGTTCCACACTTCCGTTACTTAATATTCCATCAGTTCTCAGTTCCTTTGCTTTGCACATGCTGTTCTTTATTCCTAGATTATTCCTTCCCCCTCTCAGCCTAATATCTCCTACTGTCTAGAAACCCTCTGTGAACAACCAACTCTAATTTAGTGCCCCACACCTGCACTTCCATGACATACTGCTCATCCTATATTGTTATCTTTACCACATTATCATAATTACTTTTTTGTCTGTATTCAAGAGGGCAAGAACCATGACTAGCATGCTCATCATTGTATTGCTAGTGCATAGCATTGTGCCTGACAGAGCTAGGTGATTATCATCATCATCATCATCATCATCATCATCATCATCATCATCATTATTCAGTGGATGAATGAATTAATTGTTGATTATATAAAGGAATTTATGATGATGGAATTTCAGGTGGGAATGGAGGACCGTTGACAAATAGAAGTCTGGTTCTCTGTATTAGTCTGCTCAGGCTGCCATGACAAAATACCACAGACTGGGTGACTTAAATAACAGAAATTTATTTGCCGACAGTTCTGGAAGCTGAAAATCCAAGAACAAGGTGTCTGGTTGAGGCATCTCTTCTTGGCTTGCAGATGGCTGCCTTCTTGCTGTGTCTTCACACGGCCTTTCTTCTGTGTGTGATCCCTGGTGTTTCTTCCTCTTCTTATAAGGGCATTAGTCCTATTGGATTAGGACCCACTCATATAACCTCATTTAACATTAATTATCTCTTTAAAGGCCCTATCTCCAAATAGTTACATTCTCAGGTACTGGGATTAGGACTTCAACATAAAATTTTAAGGGACACACTTCAGTCTGTTACATTCTCTTACCTCAGTTTGGGACAATCTGTCGGGCCATGCCAACTCTAGAGCTCTTTAAAGGATGGGATGAGGCCTCTCTCATAACTGCATTGCAAAGCAGCTTCTCCCTCTGCCCACTTTCTGGCCTTTCTTATTTTTTTCATGTTCATCTCCTGAGAGCATTTATAAGTGAACCAACTTCATGCCACTCTGCTTTAAACTTTGTTTCCTGAGAGTCTTTCTATGACTTTAAGTCATAGGACATGCAGTACTTATTTCATCTGCATACACTGCATATTCTCATCTCTGCTTCAGCATTACTCAAAGTAAGTGTGGATGAAGAACTTATCCTCTGAGGTTAAGCATCATTTATAAAAAACAACATGATACTACCAATCCGAAGAATGGTACAACAAAGAACAAAGAACAGAGAACATCAGATGAAGTTTTAACCACTCTGACACATTTTATAAACTCATTTTCTATTTATTTAGGTTCATTCTGAAGTTATTACATGCTAAAAATATGTGGAACCTGTTTTAACTTTAGGGCTTCCTTTCAACAGGCTGGCTGTTTTGTTGACTCTTTAACCACAGACCTAGTAACCAAATGAAAATACAAATATTTTCCATGCACATGTACTTTGTTATTGGTATGTTTTTAGGTCCTGGGTTTTGAAGTCTCAGGTTACTTGGCAACATTTTCAAGACAAGAGGGATTATGTCTGCCTAGTACTTGCATTGTAGATGGCAGACTAGCTCAGGGTACTTAGAAAATAGTTTAATTAATTCAAAATATGCATTTATTCCCCCCCCCCCCTTAGGATTTCACTGAAGAGTATGAGAAGAAGGTAAAATAATCAATAAGTTTGAATAAAATTGAAATTTTTATTATGTTTCCAGGTGGGCTGTGGATCCAATGTTTGTTTGGGTAGTCATAGATGCATGCCTCTATAATCTCTAGCACTTGCCCTCCGTTGCTTTCCCTTCAGGTGATTCTTACATTCTTAGAGGGCTGTCAACTATTCTGTAATGAGGCGTGAGTTAATCACAGCTGGTCCTATATTCATTGTGCCAGGAATTTGTATAGTCTTGTGGCCATTTAAATTATAAATTCAACTGTAGATTAACAAACTGCTAAGTTATGACTTCAGCCGAGCATATTTATTGAAGTTAAAAAAACTTGTGAAAATATAATGATTACTAGAGCTAAAGTAATCTGAACCACATAATCCACTAGTATCTAACTAACGGAGCTATCCTCTTCTCAACAACAAAAAAACCCGGGACCTGATGGTTTCACTGGTGAATTCCACCAAACGTTTATAAAAGAATTAACACCAATTCTTCTCAAACTCTTCAAAAAATTGAAGAGGAGTGAGCACTCTCAAACTCATTTTATGGAGCCAGCATTAACCTGATACCAAAGCTAGTAAGATACTACAAAAAAGGAAAACTACGGGTAAAAATCCCTAATGGATACATATGCAAACATTTAAATAATACTGGCAAACCAAATTCAATAGCATATTAAAAGGATCATACACTATTATCAAGTGGGATTTATCCCTGGGATTCAGAGATGTTTCAATGCTTGCAATCAATAAATACAATACATCATATTAATAGAATAAAGATGAAAATCATATAATTATTTCAATAGATACAGAAAAAATATTTGACAAAATTTAATATCCTTTCATGATAAAAACTCTCAACAAATTAAGTATGGAAAGAACATGCTTTAACATAATAAAGGCCATATATGACAAACTCACAGTTAACGTCATAATTAATGGTGATAGTTTGAAAGCTTTTTCTCTAAGATGAAAAGCAAGACAAGAATGCCCACTCTCACCACTCTCATTCAACATAATACTGAAAATCCTAACCAGAGGTATCAGGCAAGAAAAGGAAATAAAAGTCATACAAATCAGAAAGAAAAAGTAAAATTGTCTCTGTTTGGTAATGACACGATCTATACAGTCAGCCCTCCATAGCCATGTGTTCTATAACCAAGAATTCATCCAACCACATATTCAAAACAAGTTACATTTTTGCTGATGTGTACTATGCAGTTAGGCTTACAATGGTTGCATCTGTATTGAACGTTTATAGTTTTTTTCTTGTCATTTTCCGCCTAAATAATACAGTATACAATTATTTACATTGTGTTGGGGGCTGCTCGTCTAAAATGGCTGCCTGACCAAAATGGTCGCTCAGCAAATACTTAAAGGCTTCTCTCTAAGGCCCGCGTAAGCCTCCCGGATATCTCCGCTTTGCTTCCCGCCAAAGGACTTTCGGCGGGACTTTCTGCTCGGCCCCTTTTAGTTACGCAATATCGCCTGACTGCCCCTGGCCAATCAGCCCCGCCAACGCAACATCACCTGATCACGCCCTATATAAGCCCGCAGCAAGCCTTAATAAACGAGACTTGATCAGAAAACCTGTCTTGTCTCCATTCTTTGCGTCGTCTTGTCTCCTTCCCCTCCCCGTTCTGTCTTAGGGTCTCTGTTGACTGTCCTGCGGGCCGGGACAACATTGCACTAAGTATAATAGGTAATGTAGAGACAATTTAAAGTATATGGGAGGAATATATGCAGATACTACACCATTTTATATAAGGAACTTAAGTATCCATGGATTTTGGTATCTGCAGGAAGTCCTAGAATGAAAACTCTGTGTATACTGAGGGATGACTGTATATATAATACTTTAAAGATTCCACCATAAAACCATTAAAAGTAATAAACAAATTCAGTAAAGTTGCAGGATATAAAATCAACATATAAAATCAGTAGCACTTCTATACACCAACAATAAGTTATCTGAAAAAGAAATAAAACAAAACCATCTACAGATTCAGTGCAATCCCTATCAAAATTCCATAGAAATTTTTCACAGATATAGAAAAAAAAAATTTGCATGGAACCACAAAAGACCTCAAATAGTCTCAAATAGAAATTTTGAGAAAGAAGATAAGGCTGAAAGAATCACACTTCCTGATTTCAAACTATACTACAAAGTTATAGTACTCAAAACAGTATGGTTCTATAATAAAAACAGACACATAGAACAATGGAACAGAATCAAGAGCCCAGAAATAAACTTCTGCATATAAAGTCAATTAATATTTGATAAAGGAGCCAAGAATACTCTATTGAGAAAGGATATCTCTTCACTAAATGGTATTGGGTAAAACTGGATATTCACATGCAAAAGAATGAAATTGGGCCACTATTTGACACCACCAACAAATATTAACTCAAAATGAATTAAGGGCTTATAAGTAAGACCTGAAACCATAAAACTCCTAGAAGAAAATGTAAAGAAAAAGCTCCTTGACATCAGTCTTGGCTATAATTTTTTGGATTTGACACTAAAAGCACAAACGACAAAAGCAAATATAAACAAGTAGAACTGTATCAAACTAAAAAGCTTCTGCACAATGAAAAAAAATCAAAAAATGAAAAAACACTCCATGGAATGGGAGAAATATTTTCAAACCATTTATCTGGTGAGGGGTTAATATCCAAAATACATAGGGAATTAACACAACTCAATAGCGAAAACCCAAATAATCCAATTCAAAAATGGGCAAAGGGCCAGGCCAGATATTTGTCCAAAGAAGACATACTAATTGTTAGGAACATTTTTGGTTGCAGATAACATACTATTAACACACAGTGGCTCAAGCTTTAAAGCATTTTCAAGTTTGGTGCAGCAGCTCAGCAATGTCTTCAAGGACACTTTAAGAACACCCTACTATCATTCAGCTCTGCTGTCCTAATTGGGTTCTTTTTCATGATAAGCTGTGCTGCTTCATGGTTGCCAGATAATATAGCAGCTCCAGATATTGTGACTACACGTGAAGGTAGGAAACACTGAAAGAGGGGGAAGGGCAGGGTGGCAAAGGTTTTTATTCTTATGAGTGGTCCATTATCAAGTTTATAACTCCAGCTCCCCCAAGGGGATTTCTCTTATAATCCTTTGGCCAGAACTGGGTTGCTTAGCTACCATAGCTGTAACATAGATGAGCAAAGCAAGTTTCTGAGATTTTTATCTTCTATAGTTTGAGGTACATAAAGGACAAAGAGACAGAGGATGATTTTGAAGTAGAGACTAACAGCATCTGTTACAGTGGAGATGTTGGGCAGAGAAAAAAGTAATTTTGTCTTTCTAATTTTCTGATGATATATCATGCTTCAGTTAAAATAAGGATTTCTTTTTAACTTTAGTTTCGGTTATACTTTTAGGATTGGCATGTTTAAATTTATTATATTTTAGGCACATACTATAAGCAAATAATACATATCTTCCCCTGATAACAAAAAATGCTGACAGCAACATCTCATATGCTTGCTTCCTGGTGTTTAATTATGCTTATAACAGTTAACTTCCAGGCAGGGTGCAAATTAGAAAGTCTAGCCACTACACGACCTTTGTGTCTGACCTCCTACACCATCCTTCTAAGCGTTGTCCAGATACGAACAACTTGAAAAAAGAGGTTGTATGAGTTCAGGCTTTTTGCAAGAATGATAACGTACACTTTGAGGTGGCCCCACTCATTAGGGCTGCATATTTTGGGAGAAGTGGCTCCTTCTTCACATAAAGGAGGATGAGATATTTAGTCTAAGCCAAGTCAAGCCAAGTTGAACCAAGTCAAGTTGAATTGAGTTAAACCAATATATTTTGAGCCCTTGCTATGTGCTGATACCATGTACCCTTATTCCAAGATGGAAAAAAAGAGAAGTCCAGTGTTCTCTGGAAAAGCTCACTGTCTTAGGGATCTTACCCATTTCCAAGAAGGCATTAGAAATACTGCAATAGGAATGCTCTGGACTCTGGTGTCTGAGAAGTCAAGCAACCTGGGCCAGGGCCTGGTTCCTGCCCCAGCCTAACCCTTGGGAATACCAGAGAAGTTAAAACAGCATGTTAATCTGAGAAGAAAACATCAGGAAACCCCCAGGAAGAGAAAGGGAGGTTGTGACCTGTTGGGGGAAATAACCAGGGATTTGGGCAGAGGAAGTTTGCATTCAACAGTTTGGTACTATTTGAGCACACCTCTTTTTTTCTCCTTGCTTTAAGACCTTGTGGGACAAACAGCAGTATCTGTCTTCTGCTGTGGATGTGGGCAAGGATAACATCAGGGAGGCAGTGGAGCCAGCTGATCGGTCCATTACTGAACATTCCTTCTTCTCTTTCTTCCCCACCACACTCTGAGCAGTAGGTGATTATATTTGGAACGATTTATCTTGAAGAGCAATGCCTGGGGCAGAGAATGAAAATCGTACTGAAGTGGCAGGACCATGTGTGTGCAGGGCTGGTGGTCAAATTCAGATTATAATATAGTGGACTTTCTACTGTGTCCTGCGCTACATACTTTTCCTCTCCTTAAATCTAGCAAAAAGGACACCTTGGCCTGGGCTTGGGCCCCTCCCTGCAGGAGAAAATGAGCTCACAGACACCTGAGGGGCACGACACAATGAAAGAAAGACTACAAACTAAGCAAGCTGCCCTTGTATTGCTGATAATTAGTGCTCGTCAAATTTCTATGTGCTCATCTTTTATGTTCCCTTCCTTGCAGTTGGGTTAAGGCCATGTAACAAGGTCTGGCTAATGGGATATGAGTTCTATATGGGTTTTTTTGTTGTTGTTTTTTGTTTTTTTTTTGCTATTATTTTTGTAACTTAGAGCAGCAGTCCCCAACTTTTTTGGCATCAGGGACTGGTGTTCCTATGAAAATCTAATGCCTAATGATTTGAGGTGGAGCAGAGGCAGTGATGCTAGCACTGGTGAGCAGCTGCAAATACAGATGAAGCTTCACTTGCTCATCCACCACTCATCTCCTGTTGTGCGGCCCGGTTCCTAACAGGACATGGACTGGTTCCAGTCTATGGCCCAGGAGTTGGAAACCCCTGACTTAGAGTGAAGAACTCTAAAATGGTGAAGGTACAATGTGGAAGCAGCCTGGGTTATAGTTTGATAAAAGCAAGGAAAGTTGCCTGTGAATGAGAAACAGTTTTGTTTGTGTTAGCCACTGAAATTTCCAGGATTACTTGTTACTGCAGCACAACGTATCCTAGCCTGACTATTACGTCACTTTGGGAATCTGAAGTAATCAAATAGATCAGGTATTTAAACTAAGTACAACAGCGGGGAGCCAAGGGCTTTGGTGGAGACATGGCCGAGTCCAAGAACCACACCCCACACAACTAGTCCTGAAAATGGCACAGACATTCCATAGAGAAACCACTATCACAAAGATACAAATCTCTTAAGGGCGCAGACCCCAAGTTCCTGAGGAACATGTGCTTTACCAAGAATAATAATAAGAAAGGCCTGAAGAAGATACAGGCCAACAATGCTAAGGCCATGGGTGTGCGTACTGAAGCTATCTCAAGGCCCTTTCAATGTCCAAGGAGGTCAAGCCTACAATCCCAAAAGGCAGCAGCCACACGCTCAATGGACTTGTCTTCATTTCTCACCCCAAGTTTTGGGAAATGTGTTCATGCCTGCATCACCAAAGGTCTCGGGCTCTGCTGGCCAAAGTCCCAGGCCAAAGCTGAAACCAAGGCTCCGGCTGAGGCTGCAGTTCACCTCCAGCTCAGGCACAGGCTCTCAAAGGTGTACAGGCTCCCATGAATGCTACAGAGTAGAGGCCCCTGTCTGCCAATGTGAGGACAGAAGGACTGGTGTGATGCCTGGGCTGCTGTCTGCATGGGATTTGTGTCCTCCTGTGCTGTTTATAGAAATAAACCTGAGATAGGGTCTTTCAAAATAAATAAACAAATAAAATGAGCACAATAAAGAACATCAAAGGCAGAGGATATTTGTAACATGATTTAGGGACAAGAAAATATAAGGGAGAATATATCGGATATACTGATTATATATTTTTAAAAAAGGTTAAACTATTAAACTCAAGGGATAGGATACATAATAGAATGTATATAGTTGAAGAAATTATTCGTGAACTGCAATAGCAGACCCAGAAAGATTCCCAGAAGGGAAATTACAGTACAGTTAGAAAATGAAAGGGAAAAATTAAATAGAACAGGGAGGGGCAATACTGATAACTGATGATAATGAACTATGAATTGAGGACTATAACTCAAATCTGCATCTGACTTTAAAAAAATAGGAAAAAAAAAGTAAAATAAATATATGACTGGCATCAAGAGTCTGGGTTCTGGACTTCATTCTAGCTTGCTAACATGCTGTGTATCTTGGACAAGTAGTTCAGCCCTCTGAGGCCTCACTTCCCTAACCTACATAATCTTAAAGAGAAGGAATCAGACAGCCTGGGACTGACTCCTAGTTCAGTGACTACTTACCCTCTTTATATACTCATTTATTTGTATGTCAATTAAAGGTAATAATACGTAATAATACAATGACATGTTCCTGGAACTCAGATACTTCCCACTCCCTTTATTTTAGGAAAACTCTGTCTTAAATTCAGATTCTAGTTCAACACAGTTATTTTGCAAGTGAAAAATTTAAAAATGGAGAGATTAAATCACTGTCAGAAAGCATATTCATTAGGTGAGTATTTGAATTGTGACTGGAACTCAGCTCTGCTGTAGGACTGTGGGTCCCTCCAGCAAATCACTAGTTGTTCACTGATGATGCTGAGCTTAATCATTAGAAAATCAGATCTCCTTTTGTGGACATTTAATTCTTTTTATAAGTTATTCAGTTTCTCATTTAACCTAATGAAATAGTCTAATTTTACAGCTATCGAGAGAAAAGGTTGGTGGTTTTCTCCACAGCACTGGGAAAGTTAGGAGCTGTGAAGGATTAGAACTCACTTTTCCTTAAAATGAACTCGGGGTCAAGGGAAAGAAAAAATATGAATAAACTTATACCCCTTAAGAATGATACTATCTTTAATATCTCTTCGAGGGCAGTGAAGGAATATTATTTTCCATTATTGTATTATTTTCTATTATAAATGTAGTATATGGTTAATTAGACAATTGGAAAATATGAAAATGTATTAGGAAGAAAAATAAATGATAGTGACACCATCTAAATAACATTATTCTTAGTTCTGGTAAATTTCTTTCTCTTTTATTTTCCAGTAAGATCTTATTGCACACATTCAAGTGTATAAATTAATATTTTGCCATTGACCCTTAACATTATAACGTGAGCACTTCATGTTATTTTATATTCTCCTTAACACTTCTTATTAAATGGTTGCATAATATTTTATTGAGAATAGCAGTTTATTTAACTATTCTTCTGTTAACCACTTGGGTTGTTTCCAACTTTCTGCTATCACAATAGGATTGTAATAAATCTTTTTATGAATAAAGTTTCTGTATTAAAGACCATTGGACTAAAGAATATAATCAAATGCAAAGCTTGTGGCACAGAGTAATTCTCTAAAAGGATATATTCAATCTATATACAAACTGTCATTTTAAACTTTCAGTTTATTAATTTTAAATTTATTATTATACCTGTTTATATTTAAAATAAAATAGAAGCATTTAAAAAATTAGTGTGATGATTATAAACATTTTACATGATGCAGAGATGAATAACATTGAAAATCAAATTACTCCATAATGCTATTTCCTGGAGTAATTATTGTGTATAGTTTGTTGTATATTCTTCCATATTTTTTGATATGCATATACTGACATTTATTGCTGTTATTATTAGTTTTAGAAACATGCATAGCTTTTTGCATTTTGCTTTTTTCATTTATTGGTAGATGTTAAATATCTTGTCACATTGGCACATGTAGACCTCCTTCATTCTCTTCAGTAGCTGCATGGTGTGAACATAACACAATTTTTTAAATCTTATCTCCTTCAATAGACATTTGGGTGAATTTCAAGTATTCTCTTACAAACAATGCTGCAATGAAAGTTCTTGCATATATAGTTTATTATTATTGAGAATTTACTGCTGTGAAAGGTGACTTTGAAAATAATTGTTAGCAAGATCATTCTCAGTGAGCTGAAACATATGATATTTAAACATCATTTAAATTTTAAAATTTGAATTTCGTAATTTCCATTAAAACTAGATTAAAATCACAATGATCTTTTCCTCTTATATAGGAACAAATTTTCTTGCCCAGATGGGACATAAAGCTCCTTAAATTGAAATTCATTGCACGAGGGCTCTGATGGCCCTTAACAGATGGAAGAGCAATCTCATTTGGATGGTTAGGTTACATAATTCAGTGATCATCACAGAACTCTTCAGATAGCCTCAGACAAGAAGCTCTGTGGCAAAGGCAAGTGAAGAGGCTGTGGATTTACTCTACTGGTTTCTTTGTGTGTATTATTCGTTAGTGTCAATTAGACTAAAATCTGAGATCCAAGCAGTATAACATGGTCTGGCCTGATGACTAACCTTGGTACCTCAGAAATTAAGCATTTGGATACCAGTTGGAATTCCAATAGTTTTTTTTTTTTAAACAAACTTAGGAGGATTGGTTCACCTTTCTAAAGGTCTCATTTTAGTAAGTATGCCAGACAAGGCCTCTAAAGGAGGATATGATATTAATATTAATTCATAGATGTTTATTGAGCCCTATATGCCAAGAACCGTTCTAAGTAGCAGGAATATAGATAGAAATAAAATAGATGGTGATGTTACCTTTCTCAGCTGTAAATAATTGATTGATCTACTTAGATTTAATCAACATACCCCCACCAAAATTTAGCCTTTGTGCATTTCATCTTGTTAGTAATTAAGGCTACACCATAGCAAACTTATTTGCCAAACCAAAAAAACTTGTCTGAACTTATCCACTCAACGTGATTCTGTTTCTCCTGCCTTATATTATGCCTGCATTGCTAAAGTTAACACATAATTCAAGACACACTATAATTTCTTCTTTCCTTCCTTCCTTCCTTCCTTCCTTCCTTCCTTCCTTCCTTCCTTCCTTCCCTTCATTCCTTCCTTCCTTCCTGTAACAGTGCCTAGGATAAGGACCTAGAACAGTGATTGGTACATAATAGGTGCAAAATAATTTTTTGTTGACTTTTTAATTCACAAATATTAATTGTCCAAAATTCAGGCACTGTGAATAGCTTTGGAGTATATACAAGGATAAATAAAATATTATTTTTGCTTTCAACAATCTCAATCTAGTTAGGAGATAGGCATATCAACCAGAAAATAATGAATATTTTAAGAATCATGTGCAAAAGTGTGTCTAACCCCATCTTTCTAACTAAAGTTGCTATTTCTCATTTTACTGTACTATTCTTTGACTACTCCAGACTTTTTAATTTGCCTAAAATTGGCACGCCAGATATGTCGAAACAACTTTTTTGTTTCTGTGTTTTGGTGAATCATAGATTACATTTTCTATCCTTTTCAAGGATATGTTCAAAGGCAGCACTGGTTAAATGTTTTATTTGCAAAGCTGGTGTAAATATTTCAGGACACAATTGAGTTTCTCTCATTAAATCCTATTTTCCTGTCGGCATGCAGAAGTTTCTGGCTGTGGAAAGTACTATTTTAAAATAACTGCGAAGATCCTAATTCCATGGTAACCATGACAAATGAACTTTTGCTATAATAAGTTTTGATGAGCTTATTTTTAGTTAGAACAATTATATTTTTTGTTATTTAAGAGATCCCTTAATCTAATCTGATCTCTGATTTTTAACTTTCTCTTAGTTAAAGGCTGCGGTCGGCTAGACAAATCAGAATCAATTTATTTTTCAAACCAGTAGCATAATCTGTGAATCATTGGTCTCAGGCAGATTTGGTAATGTTTATTGTAGGGTTGCTAGACATCCTAAATCTCCCTTCTCATATTTATGCATATTAGGAAAATCAATGAAATTCAAGAAAAATTATTCGGTGCTTTCCATAGAATTACATTTAAATGTGAAGAAGTAGTGGATCTGAGAAATTTTCATTTCCCCTAGGTCACTTTTAATGTTCTACCCATAGATGGCAGCAAGTGACCACTCTGCTAAATCATTAGGCCTCTAGCCAGTCCTTGTCAGGCCCATGTGTTATAAAACAGTAGTGAAGGGAAGAATGTGGAAGATGACAAATTACATCTCTGGAGGATGCTTCAGTTTGTTGTCTGAGATGAGGCTCTTTTCTTCAGAGCAGGAGGACTTTGTTTTGTTTGATTCTCCTTCTGAGGCTTAAGAGAACCCCAGCAGCATTAAAGGAATGGACAAAGCCGGGCAGGGAGGGTCAAGGCCAAGCAGGGAGGGCTTGTGGCTTGGAGATTCTCTGGATTGTCCAGTTTCTTCTGCCTTTTGCTTTGACTTATTCGACTTGATTGTTATGAAAGGGAAGTTCCTCTGATAATTCAGCCTTGTCCATTTAGTACGTGTGGATCTAGAGTCAGAGTCACTCTCTCATTTCCAGCTTCCTAGCAAATTGAATTCTGTGGCAGCCCTTGTCTGAGTCCTCATGTGTACCACTGGCCCCATGAGTTTGGGAAGTCAATCTGCAGATGACTTTAGACAGAATAATTTAGATAAGGTATAAATGGGAATACATATACAAAAAAGGCATATATTATGTTTTTTATTCTGTGCTTATTTGTCTAGTATTGTGCCAAATACTTTATATATAGCATCTCATTTACTACTCACAAGAGCTCTGTAAATTAGAGATTATGAATCTCATTTGACCAATGAGGAAATGGAAGTGAATTAACTTGTTCAAGTCCACAAATCTGGTTTAAACTGTTTTACTAGTTTAAGGATGCTCCTTCTTGAAAGGTGGCAAGACTTTGACCTTCTCAGTCAGTACTTACATACTACTTCTATGTGCATTATGAAAGATTTCACACAGGTGTGAATGGGTTAGGGAAGACAAAGTCTGAGCCATTGCTATACACAGAAAGACAGCCTTTTTCTTTGTTATTATTTTTGAATCTGGGAGAAGAGGCAGATCAGAATGCATAGATGGTGGTGGGGAGTGTTAAAAAGAAGAAAGTGAAGGAGGAGGAAATAAAATTGCTTGGAGATTTGGGAATTTCTGAGAGGTGAAGTGAAATAATATGCAAACGTGTCCATGAAATAGTGCCTGTTTCATTTTTTATTATGTATTTTCAGAAGATTTCAAGGGAACTAAATTTGCAGGAAGATCTTGCCTGAAGTTAGAGTGATTATTTTTTTATATGAGAAACTATTAGGTATTCCATATTCTACTTTTGCTTCACTGTTAAATCTAGTGAGGAAGTGAGTGGATAGCAGCAGGCAATGGAGAAAGATGGGGAAGAAGGAACAAACCTTGAGATTCTGTTAAAGTAGCTTAAAATCATAGAGTATCACAGAAAGCCTTCAGAATTACCATGTGATCAAATCCTCTATCATTGTTCCTGCATCGTCCTCTTATTTACCTAAATCAACATTCTGTAACAGACATTCAACAACTTTTTGTTCCTTCTGCCTCTCTACAATATTGGCACTCATTTTAACTCAAGGTTTTCTGAGGGTTTTTTTTTTTTTTTTTTTTTTTTTTTTTTGTGGCTGAACTATCTTTCTGTTCCCTGGTATTTTAGTCATCCTTCTTGAATTGCTCAATTGCTCTGTTCATTCCCACTGCTGTCTCTTGAACGGCTCAATATGAAACACGGCTTCAAAGAACACTGTGATATGTGGAGTCTTACATTTGATTTGTCACTCTGAAGGTTTCCCTAGGGGGAATTTATATATCCTTGGGCAACATTAGATTGCAGCATAATCAAAAAACATAGTGGTAAACATGTAAATGCAAGACACAAGGGGATGAGCAACCCACGCAAAAGTAAATAAAATAAATTCGAGGTGAGAAAGAACAACAAAAAGTAAGGATGTAAGGAAGCATATACACTGCCTTCCTGTGAAGCAGAGATAAAAGATAAATGACAGCTGTAGACAGGCTAGCAGGAAGTGATAAAGAGTGGGTGACTCAGTTTGAATGAAAGCTCATGGTGATGGACAGATTGAGAGGAATTTTCCCACAAGTCAGGATAAGCCTCCAGGCCCAGTAATTACACATAAGCCATTACTTAATTTAGAAACCAACATGAACAGAATAAATAGTGACAGTTTTTCAGCTTAATTTAAATAAATGTAAGAGAGAAATGTTTCCAATAACTGGAAAACATACAGGACAAACATCCAGGACCAAAAAACAAGCAACAGCTTAAATCATGTAGGTCTTGGTGTTTTAGATTCAGCCCTTCATCATCACTTTTTTGGATGATGACAATAATAAATTATTTATTATTATTATTATTATTATTATTATTATTACTATTATTATTATACAGGCATACCTTAGAGATATTATGGATTCAGTTCCAGACCACTGCAATAAGGCAAGTACTGCAATAAAGCAAGTCATAATCTTTTTGGTGATGGAGGGTCTTATCTTCAACCTGTAAAAAAATGTAACATCTGTGAAGCACAATAGAGCAAAGCTCATTAAAACAAGGTATGCCTGTATATGGAAGGTCTTTGATTCACTCCTGTCAGTACTGTTTAACTTCTTATTGAGTACCTTCTCAGTATTAAACTAGGTGGAGAGGAGTATATAGCGCTTGGCAGGTACAGTGGGTTGTCTGCCCAACAACCATTTCCCCTTTTCCTTCCTCTCAGAACCTCACTTCTTTTTTTATCTGGTAATGTGCCCAGCTCTAGGGAATGATGTGATAGACCTATGTCAATCATGGTTTTAGATTTCCCTTTAACAATGATTGGCCCAGAGATGAGTTCACTAAGAATTAAGCCACTGAGGAATTCTGGGAAAAATGCTCCTCTTTGATTAAGGGGAGAAGTATGATGAGAAAGGGCTTTTGTTACATCCCATTTCTTCCTATTTGGATGTAGTTGTATGAAAATATGAAGTTTACAGCTATGCCAGTCGTTTGGTAATTATAAGAGGGACTACTGTCAACTTACTGGGTGAGGAGAACAGAGACATAGCAAGAACCCATCCTTGGCTGAATAATCTGAGCTGCAGGAATTGCCTTCCTCTAGACACCTTTGTGTGTGTGTGTGTGTGTGTGTGTGTGTGTGTGTGAGAGGAGAGAGGAGAGAGAGAGGAGAGAGAGAGAGAGAGAGAAATGACCTGTGACTACTTTTAGTCAGTTATTCCCTTTCTTGTAGTTGAAAGCATCCTACCCGATGATAATTGCTATGGTCTGAAGCATCCTACCCGATGTAAATTGCTATGGTTTGTGTCCTCCCAAAATCCATCTATTGAAATCTAATGCCCAAGGTGATGGTATCAGCCTTTGGGAGGTGCTGAGGTCATGAACCTGGAGACCTCATGAATGGAATTAGAGTTCTTGTAAAAGAGACCCCAGAGCGATCCCTTTGCCTTCTACCATGTGAATTCATAGCAAAAGATGGACTATGAACTAGAAAGTGAGTCCTCACCAAGATGAATCTACTACAACTTAGGCTTGGACTTCCAGCCTCCAGAACTGTGAGAAGTAAATGTTTGTTATTTAGGCTGCCCAGTATATGATATTTTTAAATATCAGCCCAAATGGACTAAGACACAGGGTATTTTAATAATCTAACATTTTGCTGCTCTAAACGTGAAAACAGTCAAGGCAACCATCTGGGATATACGCCGTTAGTTTGTCTCAGTGTCCCCTGAGGCTGAGCTATCTTTCTTCTTTCTGGCATTTCATTCACTTTAATCATCTGATTTTGTGCACACACATTCCAGTTTTACAAATAAAGTCCCTAAAGAGAAAACAAAACCAAATTAAAAGTTTGCTTAAACAAATTGATCCTATAAAATCCTTTTGGAGTAAAAGCTGATGAAACAAATGTGTCTCTAGTGCTGGGATGTTCAGGGCTGTTAAGCAGGGCAAAAGTCCAAGAATGGAAAAAACCTCCAACAAAAGAAGCCCACATGAGTAATTAGGGATGTAGGAAAGAAGCTCAGATTGCAACTCCAAAGCCGTGATTTTGTGCCAATAAGAGAGCCTTCAGAGCAATGGGATGAATTAATTTTCAGGCCACATTTTACAAATTGGCACCTCTTCAGTTTGCCTTCACCCCAAACCCCAAACAACCATCACTTTCCACACAAAACAAAAATACAAAACAAATCTTTGATGTGCACTCTCATTTGATAGCTAAACAAAATGCCACAGCAATGACCCGGATGGAAGTTACATCTGGGCCTGGAGTTCTACGTGGGATGAAATACTTAACTAATTAATTCAGAAAACAAACTGCCAATAAAGGACAAGAAACCATGTTAGGAGGGAAGATGCCATGTTAGAGGCTACGTGGGATTCAAAGATAAGACATCAAACTTTGTGGTTTAGAAGGTTTTATTCCTGATGTATGCAAATACCACTCCAGCAAAATGTAAGGTAGTAAGCTCTACGAGAGAGAGACATAAGGTCAAGTGCTATGGGAAGTACCAGGTGGGAGAGAGTCCACCTCACCAATAAGATGAAAGATTGCTTCATGAAAGTATGGGCATTTGCAGTGAGTTTTGAGGGGTGGGTAATATTTGAATGTGGGAAGAGCTGGGGAAAAGGACATTCCAAGTAGAATAAACCTATCACTACAGAAGGACATATTTTCATTTAACTGTGTCATGAAGACAATGTAGTAAGCATTAAGAGGAAGAATGTAAATTAGTGCCAGATGATAGAGAGCAGAAGAGTTGGGAAAGATTGTCATTCTAGAGGCAATGGGGAGTTACAGAGTGTTCAGGAGCAGGGCATGGCATGTTTGAAGCTGGGCTTTAGGAAGACGGGGCCACAAACAGTGAGACGACTAAAGGTTGGGGGAGACTGAAAACTACATAGCCAGTTAAAAAGCTATTGTGATACTTCAGATAAAATATGGTAAAGTTCTTACTAGGGTCATCAAAATGAAAGTGAGCGAGAAGATGGGTTTAAAACTTAAATAAAAACATAGGGTTAATAGAAAGTGGCAAATGGCCAGAACGCAGAGGAACTGTTTCCCCAGGCTTTCATCTCTAATGCGAGTTTTCTACAGGGACAGAGTAGCCTCTCAGCCTACAAGTTCTGTTTTCATTAAAATCGAGACTTCTAATGAATGTCTTTCCTGTTAAATGAGTTAACTAAAGCCCCTTGTGATTCTACAGTCTTCATTAGCTTACACAACAGGCAGCTTTGGAGGATTTCTGGCTTGCTGTCTTTCTCCAGCAAACTGTCACTGATGAGGCCAACAATGAATGGCACTGGTCTTGGTGACACTGGATATCCATTCATGGGATCCTGGACTAGAACCAGCAGACCTCTTAACTTCCAATGCACTTATTATTAATCACATTCAACTTTAATATTTGCTAAGCTCTTTCTAAGGCAGTGTCATAGAGAATGTCAAAGAGCGTTCAAGAAAGGGTGTGTGTGTGTGTGGGAGTGTGTGGTGTGTGTGGGGGGGCTCACCTAGGAGATAAAGTCCCAGCTCCTCAGCTCAAAGGGCAAGGGTCCCCTGAAGCTTTAGGTATTGAGAGTAATCAGTGGGTGAGAAAATCTTGGAGAGAACTTGGAGTTAGACTCTGTGAGATTCTATTCACCAGGAAAGCATTTTTTCCAGGGCTAGATTTTACTATCCTGGGCTTTAATTTTACTAATGAAAATGACTTTTTCTTACACTGGTCCATTCAACTGTGGTCCTTGCTACTGTCTCAATTCAATTTCCTGCCGCTAGTCTGTAAACACCCTGAATTCTGGCCATGCTGAATCGAGCCCTCAGAACTAGATATGCTGCTGGCTCAGCAACTCAATGCCTTGCATCTGTTGTTTCTTCTACCTGGGATGACCTCCCTTCCTTTGTTATCTCAAGAGCCATTGGGAGAATTACCTTCTTGGTGGCCTTCAGGGCTGGAAGCATGATCTGCTGATTGGCACAGAGCGCTCACCACCTGTGTTGCCATCAATTGTTACCCTTATCTGCCCCTTTTCAGACTGCCGTCCCTTGTGGATGGAGCTGCCACTTCTTCATCTCTAGTTCTCTGGCCTAGCCCAGAGATTGAGCATGAAAGAGAGGCAACACAAAAGAATAAAATCTTTGAGACCCCGAATTGCCTAAGCCATCCTAAGAAAAAAGAGTGAGCTGTAGGCATCACTATGCCTGACTTCAAATTATACTAAAAGCAACAATAATCAAACTGGCATGGTATTAGCAGAAAACCAGACACACAGACCAGTGGAACAGAATCAAGAGTCCAGAAGTAAATCCATGTTTATATAGGCAAGTAATTTTTGACAAAAAAACCCAAAAACATTCAGTGAAGAAAGGTAAGGCTCTTCAATAAATGGTGTCGGAAAACTGGAAAGCCTACTGCAAAAAGGGAAACTAGACTGTCATCTATCATCACACACAAAATGAACTTGAAATGGATTAAGGACCTGAATATAAGACCCAAAACAATAAAATGCATAGAAGAAAACATAGGGACTAAACTCAAGGACCTTGGACTTAGGATTTAATGAATATGACCTCAAAAGCAAGGGAAGTAAAGCTAAACTAAATAAATGGGACTACATCAAACTAAAAAGCTTCTGCACAGCAAAAGAAACCGTCAACAAGGTAAAGAGACTATCTGAATGAGAAATATATTTTCAAGCAACAGCTCTGATAAGGGCCTGATACCCAAGATATACAAAAAACTCATACAACTCAATTATAACAAAAAAACAAATGACCCAATCAAAAAATGGGCAGAGGACCCGAACAGACACTTCTCCCTAGAGGACATACAAATGGCCAACAAATATTTGAAAAGATGCTCAATCTCATTTTTTATTAGGGAAATGCAAATCAAAACCACAATGAGATATCACCTCACACCTGTTAGAATAGCTATATTCAACAGGACAAGTAATAACAAATGTTGGAAAGGATGCGGAGAAAAAGGAACCCTCATACATTGCTGGTGGGACTGCAAATTGGTAGAGTCACTATGGAAAATAGTATGGGGGTTCCTCAAAAAATTAAGAATTGATCTCCATATAATCTAGCAATCCCTCTACTGGGTATTTACCCCAAAGACTTGAACACTCATATCTGAAAAGATATTTGCACACTGATATCATAGCAGCATTATTCATGGTGGCCAGGACATGGAAGCAACCGAAGTGTCCTACGATAGATGATTAGCTAAAGAAGCTGTGGTACATATATACAATGGAATATTATTCAGCCATAAGTAGAGATGAAATATTGCCATTTGCAACATGGATGGACCTCGAAATAATAATACTAAGTGAAATAAGCCAGACAGAAAAAGTCGAAAATCACGTATTATCACTTACATGTGGGATATAAACCTAAAAGCAACAAATGAACAGGACAAACAACAGAGACTGAAGGACATGGACAATAGACTAGTGATTACCAGAGAGTAGGGGAGGGAGGATATAGATGGGGTAAAAAGGGTCAAATATGTGGTGATAGAAAGAAATCTAACTATGGGAGGTGAATACACAGTGTTAACATATATATGCCCTACTGTTAAAATGTTCAGCTGAAACTTAGCAGATTTCATTAACCAATGTCACCATAAATAAATAAATAAATAAATAAAAGAAAAAAAAACAAAGAAAGAAAGAAAGAAAAAAGAGAAAGAAAAAAGAAAGAAAGAAAGAACGAAAAATCTTTGAATTGGTTAATGTTCTTTAAAGGTAGTAGGCTAGTATCTTACTTAGTGGACTTTTTCTTCTCTTAATATATCTGTTCTAATTAAAAAAAAATCTGTGGCTCTTCCCCTTATTAAGGGTTGACATAGCCCCTAGATTTCATAGATTCCCCTCTGTTGATTTAGATCATAAATGTGTTCTGGGGTAGCCCTTTTGCTAGTAAGGAAAAGACTCCACTAAAATAAGATCAAGGAAAAGGAAAGGTCATTATAAGGACATGAATGCATTTTATAGTATCCAAGGGCAGAAAATAAGCTATAGTCACTTCCCGTGAATTAGAACCTAGAACTGGGAAACCATCCACCAGAACCCCATTCACTTGGTGTTTACTGCACCACGTGCTATTCCAGGGTCTGGGGAGTCAGCACAAAAAAGACAGGCAAGTCCTTACAGTCTGGGAGCTTGCATTCTAGAGGATAGGGTAGTGGCCAATAGACTTGTAAATGAATGATGATTTTAGAAGATGATGTTTTGAAAACAATAAAAGAGCATAATGTGGTTATGAGAAACTGGGTGCCACTTCAGACTGGGTGGTCAGGAAAGTTCTCTTCGAGCCAGTGACAGCTGAGTGGATAGCTGAAACACATAAAAGAGATAAGTGGGGGGTGGTGGTGGTGGTGGTGCATATTCCATGTTAGAAAAATGGAAGGGCAGAGGACTCAGACAGAAGTGCAGTTGATGTGTTCAGAGAACAAAAAGAAAGCCTGTGAGGCCACCCTTTAGGCCTGTTGGGGCCATGGAACTCTTGTTTGTGTTTTTCTCTTTGCCATTGTTTGTCTTCCTCCTGCCTTGAGATCAGCACGTCAGTTACCTCTAGCCGTGTATTATGACATCTCAGCTGTATCCGCTTCCACCATCTGGTCTCAGTTTCTTCTTTCAGGAGAGATAATCTAATTGGCCCACCTCTTCTCCTTAACACAGAATCCTTCATGGCTGCCCAGAAGCCTGGGAGGCATTGTTGGCACTTTCCTCTCTTTTATGTCCTGGAGGAAACCCCTGACTAAGTCTTCTCCATTCTTCCTCCAAAATGTCTCTTTAATCTTTTCGCATTTCTTCATCTCCACAGCTATTACCTATCCTGTCCAACTGAAAATCATCTCTCATCGGTTAAATTAGTGTACTCACTGTTTTCATCTTGCTCACCTCAAATCCATTGTCCATAAAAAAGAGCGTTCTTCAAAAAATTGCCAACTGAGAAGATAGACTCATTCATGTTGGTGATGCATGCCAGAAGCTTGGGGTGGATTTTTTCAGCCCCTACCTCCTTGTTGGGAAATGTGAAACACCTCTGGGGAAATATAAAGTGAGCTATTAGTGATTGGAAGCTTTGTTTTTGTGAATGGTATGGAGGCAGCAACACTGGGAACCACCCCTCTAGCTAAATGTTTTGGGACTCAGTATTGGTTTGCTCTTGTTAGTGTTGCATTGATCTTATGCCGAGTTTTAATAACTGTGCTGTTCCTTTCCCCAAGCTTCCCCACACCTTCCCCTACTTCCTTCATTGACTACTGACCTGCACTACCGTTATTAGCCATTGATTAGGATCATGTTGACTACAGATATTGTTCACCCTCTAGAATAGGTTCTTCTGGAGCTGCACCTGCATCCATTGAAATCCTCCCTGTGCTCTCTGCCTAGGGTTGCCTGATTTAGCAAATAAAAATAGAGGTGGCCCAGTTAAATCTGACTTTTAAATAAAGACAAGAGTAATAAGTTTTAAAATCTGTATGTCCCAAATACTGCACATCCTGTGTTTTATTGGACAACTCTACCCTGCCCTTTGCCTAGAGTCCTCCCCATCCCACTGAGTAGAGCTTGTTCCAGATCTCCACTCCTGCCTAAACCTGCCACATCTGGCTATAGTTAACAAGCCCACATCTGGGCATTTCCTGTGATCTGTGCGTATCTTGCAGAGCAAGGTGTGCTCTCAAAGTGATGGTGAAGCGTCAGTGGACATGTTGTCTTGCATCTTTCCTTTGACACATTGTGTACCTCATCCATGAAGAGCCTGTCTGGTCACAACACCCTTGGCTTGCCTTTGATGGCATAGAATTCTTCATTTGTAACGTTCAAAAGATCTAGTCACAAAGAGAGCCTTTAAAATAGTTTTACTATTATAATGAAGTGTAGAACACATAATTTCCCTTTGATACCTCTTTTAGTCTCTTCCTCCAGTAGTATTATAGCATTAGAGTCATAAAGAACCTTTGATCAATGAGCTTTACTGAAAAATCTAATTCAAACTTATGAAATCCTTTCCTGGGGATAAGAGCAGACTTCAATAACCTCATTTTATAGATGAGGAAACTAGAAACAAATTATTTCCATTCTGCTAAGGGTTCATTTGCAGCTGTTTCAAGAATCAACAAATAAATAAATGATTAATTTTAAACAGATGATATTGGAGCTAGTTCTGGGTCTGACACATTTTTGCCACTGAAAGGAGATAAGCTGTGTGTGTGTGGAGAAGGTCTGATGCCAGGGAACCCTGGAAAGAGATGTGAGCCTCTATTTAATGACTCAAGAAAAGGAAGCAATATCTTTACACTCACTCTCCGAATGTAACTCTTTTGAACATAGCCAAAAGTTAATTTATTTAAAATAAAATTTATTTAAATCAGATTAAAGCACATCAAAAGTTTACTGTGATATGATCAATATCAAATTATACTTTTGGCTGAGATATCATGCTGGACCTGTCCATAGAGACCTTTTGCCAAAGAACTGTGATGTATTTGTTTCTTTAACTCTGTACCCTGCCATTTTCCCTACTGACAAATAATATGTATATATTTTTAAATGGGCTGCATAATAAACACAAGAGGATAAAAAATGATGAATTAGATCTTCTAATCTCATCTACGTTTGGCTGTATTCTTCAGGATTCCTAGAGGATACATTTCTCTAATTAGCACAACTTTTCTCACACTGATACTGATTGATATGTCAAACAGCTCAGTGGTGAAATACATCACCACTACCAATCACTGACAGTATTTTTTCACAATACTTGGTTAAGTAGCAAGGTAATTTCAAAATTCATCTTATCTTTGCAGAATAAATCACAATGAGAAGTTAATTTCTTTTAGTTCAATAAGCAATTATGCAATTGTTTGGCACTGATAACAAAGCTGGATGTCTTTTTTATTTCTTTACTGCTAAGCCATTAGGGTAGTTCATAGTCTGTTGTCAACAACACATTATACACAGAGCTCATTTCAAGTTAGGCAAAATTCTTGTCATTTGACTAGATCTTTTATTTCTCTAAGAGATTAACTATGATGAAAGAATTCAGCATGTTAACTGGGCATCTCTTGTGGCTTTTGAAACAAATATGATTTAAACTTTCCTGAACGGCTACTGGTTTTTTGGTCCTAGGGACTAATATGCATCCTTTGAGCCAGGATGTCCATACCGCTTATGAGCAGTGTATGAAGGAGAGAGCATTTTTCTCTACTTGCAGGGATATGATGGTCAACGTTTGCCTTTTACAGAAGATTTGCCTGGTGCCCTAAAAGGGGCTATTGGGAGGAGAGGAATTTGTGAGCTCTGAATTTTCAGTTTCTATAGATTCGGCAGGGTGTTTGTTTTCCTTCTTTAAGTCTTCTGAGTGGCTAGAGATGGGTTTTTCCAATCAAAATTTTAAATTATCCGTGAAATAACTAATTTTAAGATATAGACAGCAGAAGTAATTTTTTTATGTGTTTTGAGTGGATTGATATCACCTCATTAAACAATGTCAGAACATGACTTGAAGGCAGGGGTTGATGGAATTTTTGCTTAATGAGGTTGTAATGAGAGAACACCAAAGTTTGCCTTTATTTTCTGCCTGTTCCAAAACTCATGGCTTAATGGGATAAAACAAATTTGAACTCAAGCTCTCGAATAATTTAAAGATATTTTTTAGTGTGTAGTGGTTAAGAGTCTAATATTTCTGCTACTAAATAATCATGTGGCCTTGGATACAGAGTGTAATAAATATTAGCGATTATTATGATTTATAGTTGAGAAAAGGATTTGAGTAGACAAATTCCAAATTATACAATACAAGAAATTTTTTATATAAATTTTTATATAAATGCTTGAGTAGGGATAGCTTATTTATTTTATACATTAGGGATTTGTTTATGATAAACAGAATGTAAACCACTTTAGATATTTGTTGCATTTTGTTAAATCTGGAAATTTTAACATAACAAAATAAAATTATTACAAATGCTGATCTGGTGATTGGAAATTTTCATTTGTTTTACTAACTTACAATAGATAAAATTATCTCTTTGATTTTGTTAATAATTTTAAAATCAGTTCAGGGTTGAAGATAATTAAATTTTGATGGCTCAGTCATAGAACCAATCAGCTTATTTAAAGGAAGATGAAAGATTTATTATAAATATAGATCAACCTGAATTGAAGGTTAACAGAATAAGTGACAGATATAAGAAAGTAGAATAATAGTACTAATTATAGCTAACATTTATTCAGCATTGTATATGGTCAGGCATTGTAAGTAGAGTTTTTCATCAATTCATTGACCTCATTCTTACAACTCAAAGAGGTAAGCACCATTATAATCCCCATTTTACAGATGTGGAAACTTAGGGCTAGATTATTCAATTGCTTGTCCAGGTCATATGGCTGATAAACAGTAGAGCTCGGGCACAGGACCAGGTAATCTAACTTTAGAATCTGTGGAATTTTTCTAAATTATAAACAAATGAGCTAATGTTTATATAAAACATTTTTCTAATAAATTGAAATTATTTAACATAAATTGCTCTATTATGGCACATCTGTGAATTGGAAGCATAAATGAGGTAATTATATTTTAACTGAAAGTTAAGAAGATTAGCTGACTTTGGATTACTTAATAATATTTTAGCATGAGAACCAATTCTAAAATAGAGCTGTCCAATATGCCACATATGGAATTAAAATTTTTCTAGTAACTACATTAAAGTGAAAAAAACCCCCAAATGTCATGATTTTGATAATATATTTTATTTAGCCCAATATATTAAAATATTATTTCAATATATAACCAATATAAACATTATTAATGAGATATTATACTTCTTGGGGCTATTTTTTTAAGTCTTTGAAATCTGGTATGCATTTTTCACTTACTGAACATGTCACTTTGAACTGGCCCTGTTTTAAGTGCTCAATAGCCACATGTAGCTAGTGGTTACTGACTTGGAGATCTTTTTAGAAAAGTATATTCATTATTTTACACGTTTTAAAAATGGTGGGAATAGGAAAGGCCAGTCATACATACATACAATAATTTCTCAGCTCTAGTACAGTCATTTCCAACTTAACTAATTGGATTAACAACTGTCACTTACTCTGATTAAATGGTATCCCCTGGCAGGTAAGGTGACAAGTTTTAGAAAAATGATTTCCTTACAATCTTAAAATTTTGTCTAAGAGCTAGAATAGAGCAGACCTTAATATAAAACTAACTCTCCTTGGGAAAAGTGAATATATAAAAGAATACCTACCTCACAGAATAATGCAGAACTAATAAGATATTTACTAAGTGTGGACCCAATGTGGTCTTTTAAGCTTTCAGCACCTGGGGGCAGGAATGGTCAACTCAAGTTCCTTGCTGTTGTGTATTCAGTTGACAAACATTTATTAAAGATTTTTGTTTTGATTCTTCATTGAAAAAAATTACTAATTCATTCTAATTGAAAAGAAAAATCAAATAGACCGAACAATACTGAATTGTTTAGAGCCCCTTTAATTTTTACTCTAGTTTCAGAGATAACCACTGTCAACAATTAGATATGTATTCTCCCAGACCTTTATCTATATGTCTATGTCTGAGTTTCTATCCACCTACGTAGAAATTGTTTTGTACAGAAGTGAGATTACCCTACACATATTGTTCTGCAGCCCTTTTTTATTTAATAAGAAATCAACATCTTCTATATTTTATATATTTTATTCTTTTTAATGGTTGCATAGTATTATATGGCCTGAATGTGCCAAATTTATTTAACTACATCACTGCTAATGGACATAAAAGTTGTTTCAAATTTTTGCTGTTACAAAACTCCAATGCACATCCTGTGCCTCTATGATCGCATGCTTGTATATTTCTGCTTGAAAGATTTCTAAGACTCGAGATAGCTAGGTGAAAGGTATGTACATTTAAAATTTTGATAAACATTGCCAAACTGCTTAACAGCCTGTGGGAAAGACCTGTTTCTTGACTTCATCTGGAATTACCAATGTTCCTATTACAGGAAAGTGGCCATCCTTTCTGAGGAACAAGCTGTTTCTTTTCTCCACTACAAAATGGATCTTATATTTTTATTAATTAATGTGTGTGGCTTCAATTGGTAATAATATCGTTCTGCTTTACAGCTTCTTGGATAGGTAGCAAACATCAGCTATCCTGAAGTTTTATAAGTTTTTGACATTCTTTTGATGATTCAGGAATGCAGGGAAATAAACACCATGCTCCCTGGGGTCTAAATGAAGACACTGTAGGTTTTGGATTCAGTAACTGATCTTTCAAGAAGACGTAGTATGGGGCGATGACTCATTCACCCTAAGGTAGCTGTCCTCTAGCTCTGTCCTTTAGAGGAAGCATTACTGTAGATCTGCTAGTACTTTTCCCTCCCTCTCCAAGAATTTCCTTAGGAGAGAGAATGCTTGGCATGTGCCAAGGTTAGCTTCGTCCCTCTCTCCTCCGGAGCGAGATGGCCTGCAGTGCATGGCTTGGTCCTTGGCACAGAATAAGCCAGCGTTCATGGCAGATGCTTAGCAGTCACAGCCAGTAGCTGAGTAGTGGCAGCAGCTGAAATTCACAATGCAGCCCGAAAGTTGGGTTTTAGCCTGTGAGGTTACAAGAGTATCGCGTGTTTACAATTAAAAAATAAAGCCCCCTTCCCCCAAGACAGATATAGGATTTGAGTGAAGAAAGACCAGATCCAGTTGAGGCGAAGCTTGGTGAAAGAGGGAGGAGGAGCAGAAGGAGGTACGGTGTCCCTTGGCAGCTCCGTGCATGTTGCGGCAGTGGCAACGGGAGCGACAAGTACCAGTTGCTCAACATTTTATCAGTTTTTGCACTTCTCTTTCTTCTTTCTTCAGTGAATTTCTATTTTAAGGGTTCAGTTCCACAGAAGAAAGGTGCGCTGGGGGGCTTTTGGAATGTCCCGTGTGGGAAAGCAGGGGAGGGAGATTGGGGGCTACCAGGATGGAAATAAGAATTGGTCTTGGGCCGCTCCTCTCTTGTTCCCCTTCCCCTCTTGCTGGGGCGAGACATATGATTTGGTGAGAGAGACTGAGAGAGGGGTGTGTTTGTGGCGGTGGTGGCATTTGATGGTGCTTGGCCCCTCAGAGCACCCAGACTGCTGAGCGGGGGTCCCAGTGGCGGGAGCGGCCCGGTGAGTCCCGGAACCTGTGTGCTCAGGGGTCCCTACTGGGCCACCAGCCCCGAGCGGTTGCCATGGTGACGCAGGGTCGGCGGCTCCGCGCTGTGGAAACAAAGCCTCCCGCCCGCCGGCTCGCTCGCTCGTAGCCCGAGCTCCTCCCCCGCGGGCGCCTCCCTCCCTCCCAGGCTTCGCCGCCGCGGGAGCGGCTCCCGGCCCCGCGCCTGCCGCCGCCGCCGCCGCCGCCGCCGGCCAGGTAAGGCGAGCGTGCCCGCGGTCTGGGTGGGGTCCCGCGGGCTCGGGGGGTTGGAGGTCTGCCTGCTGCAGGGAGCGGGCGCCAGGCCCGGCTGCACCCAAGTCTCCGAGGGGCGCGTCCCCTCCGGGAGACGGCCTCCCCCGCGCAGGGGAGCCTCCTGCCCGGCCACCTCTGCGCTGAACCCGGGGCACGGCAGCGGTGGCCCGGCCGCAAAGTTCGCGGCCGGCGGCGGCGGGCGGGCGGACTGAGCTTCCTCCTCGACACAGCAGCCGGGGCCGTGGTCCTGGCGCCACTCGACTGTCCGCGCGGCGCGGGGCTCGGAGCTCCGGCTGTGTGCTTGTTGGGTGTGATTTTATAGAGACGATGGGTGGAATCTACCTACAGTCTCTGCTTCTCTGTTTCTCTGTTTCACTGTCTCCGTCTCTGTCTCCCTCGTTATCGAAGCATGTAGAAAAATATTTCAAAATAAGAAGTGTGAAAATATTTATCTTTGGACTTTCATAATTTCTTCTTATTGAGGACGGGATGGGGGCGTTATAAAGGGAACACACAGACTTTTCTTTTCTTTCTTTCTTTTTTTTTACAGTCTCCGAAAAGTGAGCTAATTTTTCTATGCCTGTGACTAAAGCATTCTGAGGTCCTTCTGAAGTTCGTTTGAATTTTGAACATAACGACTGTTATCTTTGGGAGGTGTAGTTGCACCTGTAACTAAATGCGAGCGGTAGCCCGGGTTTCCCATCCAGCAATACCAGAGTTAATAGCAGGACTAGTACTTTGTAGGTTAGATACTTGGAACCTATGTCATTGCTATTGTTTCTGGCAGGTATTGTGTTCATGCTTTAAGGAACTGAAAAATGCCTTGCATTTTTATGTGTAAGGAAGCAATAGCAAGCACCTCTGAAGGCAAGTAGCTGGGCGGTATGTGTTTATTAGTATGATGAGGGTTATGATGTCGTTGCCAAGGGCATATGGGTACTGGATGGGGAATTGCTCAAGTTATGGGTCCCTCCCTTTCTCAGTGGCCCCGAGCCTTGACACCATTTCGTGATATTGATCATAACAGACACAAAGAATGCATTAAAAATGATTATGAAGACTTTTGTAGCTACTTAAATATCGTCTTAAATGTAATAATGTGAATGACAGAAAACTATTCATTTTCAGAACTCTAGTGTTCAGTTTGGAAGGAAGTAATATCTTTGTTAATATTATTTGTTTTAATTGGTGAGAGATGCCATGTTGATAACTGGAATATGAGTCAACTAATATGCCCAATTTAGTAAAATAATTTGTAAGTTGGAATTGGTCAGTTAGTAAACATTACATGGAATACAAGAAAGAATATCTTTGCTAAAAGGTACTTCATGAAAAGAAATCAGTGATTAAATGGCTGGATCATTTTAAATTTCAGTTAAGTTGATTAGAATTATGAATATTAAAGCTTCTTGAGGTGTCAGGCATAAAGTGATTACCTAATATTCCTCTTCTCTTTCGGGATTTCAACACCTGTTAGCCTCCTGATTACTAGGTTTCTAAGTCTGTTCATATTTGCTAGTGATTTTAAGATTTCACTTCATTGGAAGATTGTAATGGAAACTAAAGGACTTAGTTGCAATAACAGTTTGCAGATTATTTCACAATTGGGCTTTTTTTTTAACTGAATTTTACTTGTAGAGTGATTCACAGATGCTCTGCTAAATACTCTTTAATGATGGTAATGAAATGGTACATTGATTAAAGTAAAGTAGATCTGTTTTGAGAAGATAACTCAGAGAGAAAATAAGTATTTCCTCATTTAAGCATGAAAGACATTCAGGATATTAAAGCATAGGCATATTATACAGACATAAAATATAGTTTTATTTTTTGTACTAAAACATGTTTTGTGTTCTTCTGAGGTACCAAGAGTACAGCTTTATTCAGATTTGTTAGCAAATCCAGCATTCAAGTGCAAGGACCTTGGACATGCTTTTCATCTAGACGGAGCTCTCACTATGAGCACTAGATTGAACATTTATGTTGTGATCCGATCCTAAGTTTGTATTTTGAAGAATGGAAATATCCAATGTTAATTCAGCACAAAAAGGGCTTATGTTTTGCCTTCACTGTTAGCTCACACAAGTCCCAAGATTCAGTAGTTGGCATGTTTAAAGCTGTGTTGCTTTCTGCCAAAAATAAAAAATAAATAAAGTCAGTAAACATCAGAAACAAACAGCCATGTATTGCAAGCACTGCTTTGTTGTAGCGGTTTATTTACACAAGCTCTGAAGCATAAAATGAAGCTTTTGTCAGTGCAATGAAAAACAATAATTTGGCACTTTTATGTATGTTACTAGCGTTCTGAGGTATGTGCATAACTAGATAATGAAAGAAAAAAAATAGTGTGATATCCTCAGTATCTCTTTAGGGAATGTAAATGGAACTGGTGGGTGCTTTATGTCCATGGTTTAGATTAGCCACCTGGTGGAAGTTAAGGAACCGCACATAGCATCCTCAGGTGTAAAATACCATTTGTCACTCTCACTGATTCACGGTAGTATGAGCATCTGCATTTCTAGGCTTAAGAATCTTAATTTAATGAAGTAAAACTGGTCCCAATTTTTGGTATAAGTTGTAAAATATGGTCTATAATCATAACCACCGTATTGTTCTACCTGAAGAACAATGTCCAAAGATAGAAAATGAATCAAGAAATATTCTTGTTTAAGGTAGGATTAACATTATACTTCTACCATTGAAAGTCAGTTGTTTGTAACCATATCTGCCTGCATGGGCAGCATAAGGCCACTGAAACCTTTATTGGTGGTTTCTGGGTCAACATTCTCTTGCAATTTCTAGTTGCACTGTGATAACATGATGACTGGTTGGCAATTTAGCATCTAGTACAATGTGCATTTATAGAAGCACATTTGGGAAAGATGATAATTTATTTTAATAATTTCTTCATTATCAAAACACTTAGATTTGTATTTGTGGCTAGAGAGAATTATGTAGCCAGCCCTAATACCTTATGGAAAAAGTACTGTAAATGTAAGGTGTTGTTAACTGACCTGCTGTGGATAGTGGGTATTGATCATAACTACTGTGCTAAGAAAAGGCATGGAAGACACATGGCGGTGGTGACAGGAAGTGGTGGTTTGTGACATGGATTGTTAATGGTGATTAATGGAGGTTAAAAAAGTTTTGTGGGTATGTGTTTCATTTTTTGTGCTCTCAAATAAAATGAAGGCAATATTTCGGAAACCACAAGTGCTTGGGAAAAATACATACATTTTCATTGTCTGGGACATAATTGGAATGTTATAAATATAGTTTGAGGTCACTGATTGATTACCTTATGTGCTACTTATTTGTAGCAATCATATACTATAATTTTGGACATCAGATAAATATTTCTCCAGTGTTTCCTTCTGTATATTCCATATTGTTTGATGCAAGTCATCTGAGCTCTTATGGATAAAGAATTACTTGTCTTCCAACTATTATGATTATTTGCTTTAAGTATAACTCATTATGTATGATACCCAAATAGTCTCTTTTGACCTAGTTTTCAGTCTTTCCTTTCTTATGGGGAAAAGTTACCAGTTAATTCCTTAACATTTTTAATCTAGTCTTATATTCCCAGGGCTTTAAAAATATTATTGGTTAATTTGTTATTCACCTAGAAGAATATTAGAAATTTAGTTTATAATGGTGTGCATTAAAAATACACACACATTATAATCTTTAATATCATATTTTGGACATTCGTTGTGGTGGTTAGGAACATTTGGGATCCTGTTAGGTGACTGATTTGCTCATTGCCCTTAGTGTCTTGAACTAGATCTCTGCTTCTTTATCTTATAATCAGTGGAAATGAAGGCCCAAGACCTAGTGGTGGAGGCTTCATTGAGTTAAAAAAAATGTCAAAGAAGAGAGATTAATATATACTGAGAGCCTGCATGGCTTGGTGGTGAAGGGGAGGAGAGGAAAAAAGACTCTGATGGCACTAATAATCTCTTTAAAACCTTATGTTCCAGAATCCTGAGCACTCACCCTAGACTAGTTAGTTGACATGGTTTCCAGAGGCTGACCACTCCTACAACAGAGATGCTGGGTCAGCTTGCTTGCCCCCACCTTTTCTGCTGACTAACTAAAAAGAGACTCCCTTGAATTGTGGTAAAAGTACACTTTGAATATTATAAACCACAAATTAGGGTTTAAGAATAAAAGTTTTCCATGTGGGTCCATTGTATAATCCAATCGGTAAGATAGGCCAGTTAGATAATCAAGACAGTAATGGAACTATAAAATAAAATTATGTGTTTGTGTAGCATATTTGATATATTTAAATGAGGAATTGTGTTTCTGAGTATTAGTCCATTATAAACCATCTTATATGACTGTAGTCATTCAAGGGAGACATGGCACTACGTGACATGTTGGGCACACTCAAACTTTTGAACTGTAAATCTGTAGTAAAAGGTTTGGTCTTACCTGACATTTCCTCTTGTCATATATGGTTTCCTCAGACTGTTCAGTATGATCGCAGTTCCATCTTTTTTCTATCAGTCAATCAAACCCGTACTAACGCTTCCTATAGGCCAGGCACTATTATGAATACTTCACAAATGTTAACTTATTTAAACCTCATAAGGACCCTATGAATTAAGTACTAGTATGCTCCCCAAATTTAAGGAGAAAACGATGTGATTTTTCTGTTATATTAACCTAAAAGTACACAAAATATACCAGAATCCTGGCTCCTTAATGTCAAGGAATGTAGCAAGCTTTACTTTTCAATTCACCGATCTATTTTAAGCGTAGAAATAAAGGCACTAATTGTTATGGCTCCTGGGCTTTTTTTCTTATTTTAATAAAAGGAAACAAAACTAAAGTCATAAAACATGAAGCATTTCTTCATAGCATATTGTGACATGTACAAATATTTTCTGTATGGAGAAGCTAGAATAGACTAATTTACAGAAAAAATACTTTCTGAGATACTTCTTTCACTTATTTTGTATTCATATATTAAAAATACATATTTTCTATGGTGCAAGCCTTGCTATGTACATGTAAATATATCTTTTAAAGGTTTCTTTATTTTTCATTACCTTATGTGGGTTATCATTCTAGGTCATCTATTCTTTTTCATAGCTAACTAACCTGTCCTAAGACTAACTGATACTCCTTTGTTCCTTTCTTCTAAGAGAACTCTATGTATACTTTAAAAAAAATTTAGCATGTTGTTTGAAAATACATATATCTGTTTTTTGTGCTGGACTGTAAGCTTCTCAAGTACAAGAACTATATATCTTACTCATTTCCAAAGATAAAGTAGATACAAGTATGCTTTTCTTAATTGAATCTTTAAAAGGTTTTTTATGTGATGTAAAATTATTATTTTAATGTAGTTCCAAAATCAGTATTGAGAGGCTAAAGAAAGTCAATTTTAGGGCCTTAGGAAATGGTCTTAATTTTCTCGTAGTAATATTACTTTAGCTTTCTAAGTTCCAAAACGTATTATTAGGGCACTATAAAATTAATTTGAGCTTATAGTTATTTTAAATACATTAGAAATCAAATTTGAAAATTCTGTTTTCAGTTATTTTGATTCCTGATGTTCATGTCTTAAAAGGTTATATAAAAAGCATAAAAACACTATGTAGCTTAATTTTATAATAGTAGTTGTGAATAAGCTTTTGATTATTCTACTTTAAGACAGCAAAAAGTGGATCTTCAAAAATCACTTACATTTGTCTTTATAATACTTTTAGTATTTTACCTCCTTTCACCCTTTCCACCCTTCTTCTAAATACATGTTCTGTTTCCATAGAAGGGTCATTAAGCATTTCAATTTCAGGAACCTTTCTTATTTAAGCTATATGAAAAGTAAGATCGAATAAGAGACAGGTGTCCATAAAAACAAGTAATGAAGCATAGTTCTGCAGGTTCTTTAAATAATAGATATTGTAATAGCTACCATTTGTTGAGCACTTAACTTGGTATCAGGTACTCTACGTATGCTAAGCAAACTACCTTTTGATCTTCACAATGACTCTTGTTTCCCTTACGCAAGGTCGCACAGAGTCGGTAAATTTAAAAACTTGATAAATCAGGATTTGAAGGTGACTATAATTGCTTTGTTAATTACTGGCAGCGAAAGAATGCCTTCCTGCTGCAGTGAAGATGCTTTCTGATTATGTATGCTTTAAAAATTTAGAGTGGCAGTTGAGGACTACCTGGTGGGGCAGATTTGGAATGATAGGTGTGATTGACTTAGACGGGCGATATGGTTCTCAAGGGGTAACCAAGAAAAACAAATTTTTCTTTACACCGATTGCTGCGGATTCTGGGTGGGGTCTTGGGGGAGAAGGAGGGAGAGAACTCTTTCCTTCAAATCTATTTTTTAGAATTAAAAATAATATTAAATGAACTTATCTTCTCTCTCCTTTTTATTTTGTTTAATTTTATGTCGTGCCCTGGATTGGGAATTAACACAGAAAAGGACCATAGAGATGATATAGGATGAAAAGAAATGAAATGAAAAGTAACTCAATGAATGTCGTATGCCTTAGACTGGACTTCTCTGAGAGTCTTTGTTACTACAGGAGAGTTGCTTGTCTTAGGATGCTAGAGGTCTGGAGTCTGGGGTCAGGATGAAGTTAGAAGCCTTGAAAACTGTTCTCATTTCAGTCCCCTGTACATCATCAGTTTTTCCTGGAATTCCTTTCTTGATAGCTACTGAGAAAAAGGGAACAGAGACTTTTAAAATCTTAGTATCTAAAAGCTCACTTTTATGAATAACTAGTTACTATTTTTGTCAGTGTGAGCCTTTTTTCACATTCAAAGGCAATATGAAAGTCAGTAAAGCATTGTGGTTAAGAGCATGAATTCTGAAGCCAGACAGCCTGGAGTTGAATCCCGGCTCTGCTACCTTCTGGCTGTATGACATTGGGCAGCTACTTAATCATGTTTGTGCCTTCATTTCATTACCTGTAAAATGGGGAGAATTAATATTACTTCCTTCTCTGAGTTGTTCTAAGGACTAAACAAATTAATAACTACTTATTATTAGCTATTAAGAGTAAGTTTTGTGTACAGAAAGAACTAATATTTTATTTTTTTACAGGTAAAAATAAAATCTGATTTTTTAGGCCATTAAGTTCAACTTATTTATTCTGTTTATCTAGTAAATGTGAACAATTACTTTTACTTGATGAAACTTTAGTTCAAATTGAACAGATTCAGGTCCTTTAACCATCAGCCTCATTTATAAACTTAACTAAATTTAAACTCTTAAATAATTTTAATTGCATATATAAATTTAATGTATTTGGTTTTCTGTTTAAACAAATCAGATGCCTGTTGGGCAAATTTATGACCCAAATGAGTAAAACCTTTCCAAATACTTAAAGTTTCTTTGACTGTTCCATCCCTTTAAAATTAATATTTTATAGACGTAGCCAAATCCTCTTGAACATTTCAATCTAAATAAGTCATATGTCTAAATTTATCATCCATTTTAAACTAGAATCAGAAGGCTAATCTGTCAGTTTATATCAGATTCTTCTAAACATTAAAAACGTAAAATTATTCATAAGCTGCTCCAATTAATATAAGACATATTTCTAAGTGTTTCTAAAAGTATTAACAAATCTGATTTTATTCATTATCTCTGTATTTAATTCTAAACCTTGTCTAGATTGGAAAGTCACTTACCCACTAGAAGAAGTTTATTATCTCAGGTAAGCTGGAGGTACCATTTCAGGTGAACTTTAGTTATCATACTATTCCATATTGATTTCAAGTTATTGCTTGACCATTTTTCATTAAAATATGGTTCCTTATTGATCACAGATTTATGGCTTAGGTACTGCACCTGAGCTGCATTCATCCTGGATAATTCTTCCTGTGACATTGATGGATAGGCTTGACCTTCTTTTATAGTCACCATGACAACAAGTGACTCCAAACCATGCTTTTTAGATAGCATTGGTATTTTAATCCTTGGATCAATGCTGTTCATTATGTAATTTTAAGTTTTGGGTAGCTATATTAAAAAAGCAAAAGGCGATTAATTTTAATAACAGATTTTATTTAACCCAACATATCCAAAATATTATAATTTCAACATGTAATTAATATAAAATTTATTAATGAGATCTTTGACATTAAACAAAATTTTTTACATGAAACCTTTGAAATCTGGTATGTATTTACACTTACAGAATATCTCAATTTGGATCCTAGATTTTCAGCAGTTACAATAAAATGTAGTCCTGCCAAAATGGTAAAGTTGGATTTGATGGAAAAATATTTTACATTTCTTTAGTTTCTAAATTAAAATTAATAAAAATTAAATACAATTAAAATTTTAGTCCCCTAGTTGCACTAGCTGCACTTCAAGTGCTCAGTAGCTCCTGTATTGGATAATGCAGTCCAAGACTCTAGGTCAGACTGACTTCTCGCCTAATTATATGATCAGCGTTAGGTTGTGTCCCACTACTATTTAAGATAGCTTCTTTCACTCAGTTGGATTCTTCATTTCTCTAGCTCACATTAATTTTAATGACATATGATTGGCTTGACAGGCATTTTAATGTTATTTCATTAAATTAAAATATTCCAGTTTTTAAAATTTCTGGTTTTTGAGTAGTTTCTGTGACAATTTAAAAAATTTGTTTGTTTACAGATTTTATAAACAGCAGTAGTAGTTTCAGAAGAGGTGCATTAAGGGTAAGCTTATGCCATCTCTATTTCATCATAAGTAGTTTGCCGTTTAGATGGGAATGCTAAAACGTTAAATGTAATCTGTGTGTGAGCTCAGGTGCTGCCTGGCAATCCTCCTTTTTCCTAGTCTGCTGATTATTCTGCTAGCTGAGACAACTATTTTTTTTCTCTTTTCTCACCTCAAACTTGTACTCACTCCTCCCTCCGTAGCCTCTGCAGATGACCTTGCTTCTGGAGAACTTCCACAGGCTTCTACTACTGGATCTTCAGCATCTCCTCCTTCTGAACCCTACACACTGCCGTCTCTCATGGGACCCAAAGTGGCTGAGCTCCTCTCTGCAGTCTCTTTTCCTCTTGTGCATTGTGTATTTTCTCCTCTTGCCTACTCATGGATAATGGTCTTTTGCTATCATTAATTTTCCCCATCATTGGATCATTTCATTAATTTATATACTGTAATTTACAAACTATTAATTTAAGCACATTTTTATTAAAAAACAAACACAGCAGAATACTTCCTTGTCCCCTACATTTTCCTTCAGCTTCTACACCATTTCTTTACTTTCCTTTAGAGCAAATCTTCCTGAAAGAGGTGCTTACACTATTCTTTTTCTGTCTTCTCTTCTTGAATGTATCAGTTAGGGCTTCATACCAATTACTCTGCTGAAGGTACTTTACAGTGACCTTGGGAAATCCAAAGTCAGTTCTCAATCTTCCTCTTACCCAACCTAGCAGTGACATTTGACAGTGATCAGTCCCTTCTTCTTTTAAGACTTTCTTCACTTGGTGTCTACATTAGTTGTTGCTTTAGTAATGCTGCATTATAAACCACCCTAAAATTTAGTAGCTCACATTTAATCTTTTGTTCATGCGTCTCCTATGGCGTATTTTAGGCTGATCTAGAATGGGCTGAGTTGGGTGGCCCTGCTCTAGGCTGTGGATTGGGTTTAGATCTGTAACTCATGTATTTGTTTTGGGCCTTATGCTGAAGGGGCTATACCTAGGGCATGTTCTCGTTGTGGCAGATTATTGGGGTCCAAGAGTAAAGTCAAGCTGTGTAAGCATACTGAAGGCCTTTTTTATTTTTTTCCATATTGCCCACTAACTAACATTTTTGTTGGCCAAAGAAATTCACATAGCCAGGCCTAATATCAATGGGCAGGGAAGCACACTCCATCTGCAGTTGGGAAGGGAAGGGGAGTGAATATTTGCTTAAAAATAATCCAGAGCATGTAGCCTTCAGGACACTTCTCTTTGTTGATTCTCTGCCTATCTCACTGGCTTTTCTGCTTAGTGTACTTCGATGGATTCTGTAGATCTCTCTAAACATTTAAGTGCCTTCAAGTCCAGATTGGATTCTTTCCTTTTTTTTTTTTTTTTTTTTGGTCTACTCCCATTTCCTAGATAGTTCATCTTGTCTCATGGCTTTAATATCATTTACCTCTGTTGAGTCCCAAATTCATATTTTCAATAGAAAATCCTGTTTTTTAATTTCCATTCATACATCCTCGACATTTCCACTTTATGTCTAAATAGGCACCTCAAACTCAACATATCCTGATTCCCTGTACCAATACTCTTCTGATCTGCTTCTCCTACAGTTTTCCCAGTTTAGTAAAAAGCTCCTTCATTATTTCAGGAGCTTTGGCCATAACTTTGGACTTGACTCTTTTATAACTTGACTTTTCCCTTTATTCCTCTTCATACTTTAAATTGAGTCTATTAGCAGATTTCTTTACCCTGCTTTCGAATTTGACCGTTTCTCCCACTGTAGTACAATCTACTACCATTTCCCTTTTGTTTTATTGAAGATACCTTCTAACCGGTCTCCTAGCCTCTGCCCTTATAGAGCAGAATACTGTCTTATTTCCTTTGTAGCAGCAAGAACAATCCTTTTGTACTTTAAATCAGATCCTATCACTTCCCTGCTCAGGAGACTCTGATACCAAAAGAAAACTAAACCCACCTGCTCTGGTTCCCTCCTTGCTCAGAATAAATAACAGAGCCAGTTCAGAGGCCTACATGCTCTGGCCCCTGCTAGCCCCTACTCCATCTACCCTTTGCTCATTGACTCCAGCCTTGCTGTTTCTTCTGAACGTACTTAGCCTACTCTTGCCTCTGGACCTTAGCAATGCTGTCCCCTTTGCTGGGACTGCTGTTTCTCCAAATGTTTGTTAGTTCACTCCTTTGTTTCTTTTAGGTCTGTACTCAAATGTTAGCGTAGCCTTCCCTAAGCACTCTATGAACAATTGCAATGTTTTTGTCTCCTGCATTCTCTACCCCTCTTACCTGTTCTTTTCCATAGCACTGTTATCACCTGGCACATCATGTAAACAAATAAAAAGTATACATTTGTCTGTCTTCCTCTTGTATAAAATCCATCAAGACAGTGGCTTTATTTTCATTTTTATTTTGCTATTCTCAGCTTCTAGAACAATGCCAGGAATATAGTAAGTGCTCAATAAATATTTCCAGCATTAATAAAGAATTTTATGTGAAAACTGTTTCTAGTGCAGATGATCAGTCTTAAGAAAACTCCACAATATTATAAAAGAATTTTAGGTTTCTGTAATCAAGCCTCAGCTTGCTTAGCATTGTCAAGTGATTGTCTCTGTAGCTCATTAAATGGTCTCAGAGAAGAGCATAGAAATGCCATCCTCTCCTCTGGTAAACAGATCAGAATTATTTATTTGGTAAAACCTGAAACATCTATAACCACTGGGACTTGATTTCCAGGGCAGAGACTTTTTCAGCTGGGCGAGGGCTTTTAATAATACCTACATATTTTAACGGTTTTGTTGAAGTCTTGAAAAAAGGTACTGTATAGTTCCCTTCTCTTCTCAAGGCTTTGTAAAAATGTATATAAACCATTGGAAAATAATTTTGAACCGTTGCTAATTTAGTATGATATAGCATTTCTTATGTGAAATTTTAGGGCTAAGAAATAAAAGGAAAATACCTAAAACCCACTTCTTTATAAGCTTGGATTAGCAGTTTGCTTGCACATATTAAAGTACTAATGATAATAATAAGCACTGTAAAAAACATGGTGTCTCAAGAGTGAGAGACTGTAAAATCAAGTAAGTACAATAGTTCTCTGATTTATGTTTTTTGAAACTGAAGTAAATGTTATTTGCTAGGGAGAAGAGTTGCAAAGTTGTGCTTTAGCAAAGCTTTTTAATGATCTCTTAATCATTGAAATATGAACTGGAGTATAGGAAATACAAAAATACATCCCCATTCCCAGACTATGAATTAAAGAAGAATTATTACTCTTTGTTGTATTCAACGTGCATGTGTCATGTGAACTTTTTTTTTTTGAGGTCCATGAACAGACTTATGAAGGTTATTAAACCAGCTCTTAGGTACTAAAAGAAGGAAATGGAATTTGAGAGTTATTGTGATTAGTGTGTAGTCTGCCTTGCTGGTTCACTGTGTCTACATTGAATGGATGTGAGGAGCATGGGTTTCCTCCTAGTAGTCACATGTGGCTCGGAATTCTGGCTTTGCGCTTAGTGAGCCATGTGACCTCTATAGAGCACATTCCCTAACTTCCCTAACAAGCGTCACTTACCTCATTGCAAAGTGAGATACTAATGATACCTGTCATGATGATCATCTGGAGGGTTAAAGGGTTAAATGAAATGGTAATAGATATATAATTATTATTATTTATTATCAGCTCATGTATATTTATTGTTTCTTATTAACTATACAATATTATTAGATTGGGGAGATTATAATAAAAGTGGATACTAATATTACATTTTTATATGGAAAGATGGTATAACCATCTTGGACATAAACTTTTCTAGCAGTGGGAATTGATTTGTGTTGATTTAAAGGTGTTTTTGTCATTTAGTTCCCTCATAAGTGATGGGAGTCTTCTTGGAGTTAAGATGCACGAGAAATTAAAGTGCATGTTTTGCAACTGGTATCTGTCTGTAAATGGGAAGATTAGATTTAGTTCAACCTCTGGGTAGAGGCTGAGATTGAATAATTGGAGAATGTTGGGAACAAATAAATCTGTTAGGTTAAAGTAGGACATTCTTCATTACTGACAAATGATGGTATGATGTTTTTAAAGAGCAGGGTAAACAACTCTATTTGTTAAAGCTCTTATATATATAGTTCTGAAGATGTCCATCCGTACTTAGCTCATGATTATTTTTTGGTTTTATAAGACAATATAGTCATTTATGGAGTACTCTATACAGGTAGAACGAATGGCACATGTATAAGCCAGAGACAGGAGTCTATAGACACTGACTTGTAAAAGGGGAATAATGCCATCACCTGTAGGGTTGTTCTGAGGAAGAATGACAGGTGGATGAGACGAAATCCTTGAGGACAGAGACAAAGGCTTTTTTTTTTTTGTTGTTGCTTAAAGTTCTATTCCCAAAGATTATTCCAGAGCCTGGCACCATATGGGCACTCAGTTACCTAGTACTTGAGTGACTAGATAAGAATTTTGAGAAACAATGAATGAGATATAACTCTATGTTGATTTCATCACAATTCAGTGTTTCCCTTATATCACATATAGAGGGTAGATACATCTGTGATGGCCAAATAAATTATTATAGCTAGCAGGAAATAATTCATAAAGTCATAATATCAAGGTCTTTATTCAAATATTTTAATTAAATTTGTAAGTACTCCAAGCTCATTTTGACAGTGGAACTGCTATAAGCTACATATTAATAAATGAAAAGTATTTTCATGGGGAATCTATGAGAACACTTGATATTCAAAAAGGATAGCATGTAAGTTATAACTGTATAATGTCGCTGAAACTGTTAAGATAGTTATGATATCTTAATCATGGTAATGTATGAATAGAAAAGTTAGCATATCTTACATTGAATATGTACAAAAGATAGTTTAAAACATTTAATTTAAAAAAGACATCTGTGATTCATTTAAGATAGATCTCACTTACTATAAGAGGTATTTGAGATAGACCATGATATTGATTTATACAGTTTTGGTATGGAACAAGCAACATAACAAATTTAATGTTTTCCCTTTTCCTGTCTTTATAGACAATGATGGAAGAGTTTGAAACCTTTAAACAATTTTACCCCAATAGTGAAACACATAATTAGGAGGAGCTTAAAGCATTTTAGAACTCAAAATTGTATCAGGTCTGAGATTCAATTATTCTTTCGTCTGCAGGAAACAAATGGCTTGATAATTAACCTCTAGCTCATGGTCAATTGGTCTATAAATGATAGATTTTTCTGCTAGAGAAAGCAGCTTAGAAAAAGAGAAAATTTAGACAGCCCATGTAAAAATCCTCCATTGTAGAAAGGAGGAAATTTTTTAGGTAAATGCATTTTAATATTACTTTATTTATTCGATAAATACTTATTGAATACTCTGTGTGTGCAAAGTACTGATGACCCAAAGGTGAACACACTCCTGGAGCTGACAGTGGAGCGACTGGTCATTACATTAGAGTGTGATACGAGGGGCACATGATGCATGTGAAAGCATGTAGGAGAGGTGTCCAAACCAGATTTGGGAATGATTAATACCTACGCTGAATGATGTCCCAGGCAAGGGCACAGGTATGGGACTGGTTAGAGTGGTGAGAGAGTAGGTAAAAGAGCTAGGAAGAGGGAAATTCACATACTAAAAGCCCAGAATCTATTCTATAGATAATGTGGCTTTTGGAGAGTAGGTAGAGTTGGGGTAGAGATGTATGGTTGGGGAGAAGGAGGGAATGGCAATAGATGTGGCTGTTGAGGAAGGCAGAGGCCCTATTATGAAGACATTAAAATATTTTCAGCAGGGAAGGAGTAAATGATCAGATTTGGATTCTAGAAAATCTGGTTGCTTTGTGTAGACTTTAAAAAATCACAACATTCTTCTATCTGTTTTATGTTGTACGTATTATGTGTAGATATGCATTTTCACAAAGTAAGCCAACCTGTGTAACTAAAAAATGAAAATAAAATATATTTTATAATATCAAAAAATATTATCATTGCCCCAGTATTTGTCTGTTGCCTTCTTTCAGTCATTACCTGTGCCCTAAAGGTGACTACTAGTCTGAATTTTATCACTCTTAGTTCACCTGTTTTAAAACTTTAAACAAATGGAATCACACAATATGTATTTTTTTTGGTCACTAACCATTTCTTTGTGACATTTATCCATGCTGCTGGGTGTAGTAATGGTTTGTTTTTTTCTTCCCCCACATCTTGCTATTTCATTATTGTATATACCACATTTTTAAAAAATCCATTGAAAAGCCCCGACATTAGGTCATTTCTAGTTATTCTCTATTACAAATAGTACTGCCCTGAACATTCTTATATATATGCGAGCATTTCTGTTAAGTGTATACCTAGGAGTGGAATAGGTAATGAGCTGTGTGTGTGATTTACCTTCGATACTGTCAAGCAATTACCCAGTGGCTGCACCAGTTTACATTCCCAGCGTCAGTAGGAAAGTTTAGTTCCTCCTCATTCTTGCTCACATTTGGTACTGGCAGTCATAGCAGTGAATGAAAAGTAATACCTCATTGTGGTTTTTATTTATACTTTCCTAATAAGTGAGACTGAGCAGTTTTTATATGTTTTATTGGCCTTTTGAAAGGCCTCTTCTGAGAGAGGCTGGTTCAAGATTTTTGCCCATAAAAATAATCTCGTTCTTATTGGTTTTTATGGAGTTTTTTTGTATTTCCCAGCTACAGGTCCTTTGTTAGATACGTGCATTGCAGGTATGTTCTTATGCCATGGCTTGCATTTTAATCTTGTAATGTTGTTTCCTTGATGAATAGAAATTTTAATTTGAACAAATTTCAATTTATAAATCTCTTTAGGTTGGTGCTGTTTGTCTTGTTTAAGAAAATTTTTTCTTGCCTCAGAAGGCATGAAGATATTCTCCTGTGTTAACAAAAGTCTTTTTGTTTAACATTTTACACTTAGATCTAGAACCTTCTTGGAAATGAATTTTGTTGTGTGGTGTGAGAGAGGGATCAAGATGATTTTTATCTATTTAAATATTCTTTTGACCCAGCATTACTTGTTGTAAAGATTATCTTTTCTCCAATGAATTGCAATGGCACATTTTTTTTCATAATTCAAGTCATTGTTTTTTGTGAATCTGTTTCTGGATTCTGTATTATGTACCTTATGAGTTATTTGTCTAATAAAATGCCTTAAATGTATGTAGTCCTGATATCAGGTAATGTAAGTTTTTCAATTTTGTTTTTCTTCTTAATTAACATTTCCTTAGTGTTTAGCATTTCCATATAAATTGTAGAATCACCTTATAAATTTCCACACACACACATGCACACAGACACACACACACACACAAACTAGCTGAGATTTTGATTGGGATTGCATTGAATTTGTAGACCAATTTGGGAGACTTGACATCTTTACAATATTAAGTCTTCTAATCAATGAACATCACATAGCTTTCTATCTAATTAGATTGTCTTTAGTTTCTCTAAGTAGTTTTCAAGTTCTCTGTAGCATTCTTGCACATTTTCATTAGGTGATTCTTTTTGTTATTATTGCAAATTACATCTTTTAAAGTTTTACCTTCTAATTTTTTTTGTTGCCTGTGTATATAAATTCAATAGATTTTGGTGTATTGACTTTGATTGCAAGGATTTTGCTGCATTTACTTCTTAATTTTAATAGTTTAGTCCTAGAATCATTTGGATTTTCTATGTGCATAATCATTTTATGTGATAGAGTTTTAATTTTTCTTGTTCAATTCTTATACCTTTCATATATTTTTATTGCCTCATTGCACTAATTAGGACCTCGGTTATGATTTTGAATAGTAGTGATGATAGCATGTGTTTGTCTCATTCTCATTCCCAGTTTCAAGGGGAAAGCTTTCAGTATTTAAAGTATGCCATTTACTTACTTAAGAGTATTGTTGGAACCTTTGTGTCTGGTTAAGAAAATTCTCTTATTTCTAATTTGATAGACATTTTAGTCATGAACATGTGTTGAGTTATATCAAATACTTTTTGGCATCTGTTGGAATTATATAATTTGTTTATTCTTTATTTTGTCAGTGTGGTAATTACATTTTAAAAAATGTTAAAGCAGTTTTGTATTACTATTATTAGCCAAACAGATATGCTAACACTTATGTTTTGTTGGGTTCAATTTGATAATTTTGTTTAAGAATTTTGTGTCTATGTTTACAGAAGAGATTAGCTCCTAATTTTCCTTTTTGTATAATGAACTTGCCTTGTTTTGGTATTAAGGATATGCTGGTCTTAAAAAACCACTTGGGAAGTGTTCTCCTTTTTTGTTCAACACTCTGGGAGAGATTGGTATTAGTTCTTCCTTAAATTTTTGATAGAAAATTCATCAAGAGTTTTCTTTGTAGGAAAGCTTTCAATTATGGCTACAATTATATTAAGTATAGACATATTGAGACTTTCCATTTCTTCTTGTATCAATTCTGTTATGTTATGCTTTTCAAGGAATTTGATTATTTCATCTAAATGTTCAAATTTACAAGTAAAAGTTGAAAATGAGATCCTCAACTTCTTTTTAGGGTTTGTGGGATATGAGTAGTGTCCCCTTTTTCATTCCTGATGTTGACGATTTGTGCTTTTTTGTTTTTCTTGTTCAGTCTTGCCTGGGGGTTATCAAATTTATTATTCTTCCACTGAGTCTATTTTGACTTTTTTTTTTTTTTTGCTATTGTATGCTTTTTATTTTCTAATTCATTAATTTCTGCTCTTGGTTTATTTTCTATTCCTAATACTTTTTGGCTTTATTAGTTGTTCTTTTTCTAAGTTTGTAAGAATAATACTTAGATTTTTGATTTTTAATATATAAAGTTTCTGCATTTTCCTTTAAGCCATGGTTTTAATAGCATCCTATAAGTTTTGATGTCATATCTTAGTTTTTCTGCTCAAGATATTTTAAAAAGGCCATCGTACTTTTTTCTTTGATCTATAGGTTAGTAAACACTTACTGATTAATTTTCAATTATTCAGGATATTGTAATGATTTATTAATGTAATGACTTCTAGCTTAAATCATTATTATCAAACAAACATGTTGTTAAGATTTTAGTCTTTTGATATTTCTGAGACTTTTTTATGGCCCAAATATGATAACTTTTGGTAAATGTTACATGTATACTTGAATAGGCTACACAGTATATTCTGTAGTTATTGATGCAGTGTTCTATAAATGTAGATTGGATAAAATTTATTATTTGTATTGATCAAACTTCTGTCTATAGATTTTTTTGTCTACTTGTTCTGTCAGTTATTGAGAAAAATAAGCTAAATTTCTTACTGTGGTGACAAATTTTTACATGTCTCTTATTAATCTGTTTTTTTGAAAACTGATAAATTATTTAATAATGCCTCTCTTTAGTGCTAGGAGTGGTTCTTGGCTTATAGTCTACTTATCTGATATTAGTATATACAAGTTTTCCTTTGGTTCATGTTTGTATGGTATATCTTTTCCTATATTTTAACTTCTCGGCCTGTTATTTTTATAAGCAGCATATAGTTGGGTTTTGCTTCTTTATTTCACCTGACAATCTTTGGAGCATCTAATGATTCATTTACAGTTAAAGTAATTGATCAGTTAAATAATTGATAATATACTGGATTTAAATGTACCATTTTACTATTTGTTTCTAATTATTCCATATGTTCTTCATTCCCCTTCTCTTCTTCTTGCCTTTTTTTATGAATCGGCTATTTAACATTCAGTTTTCTTCTCTGTTGGCATCTTAATTATATATCCTGTTGTTCTTTTAGCTATTATCCTACAACATCCATCCTTCATTTATGAATTTACTTTAAATTAGTACTTTATTTCCCTCACAATACTTGATTCTGAGAATAGTTTAACTCTGTAAAAGTCCCCGCTGCCTCTTGTACTGTTGCTGTTATTTTAACTTCACATATGAATAAACCACATGATATATTATTATTGCTGTCTTACACGGTTAGTATTTATTTATATTTAGCCTTTCTCTTCATTCCTTCATATAAGTCTGTGTTTCCCTGTGAGATTATTTTCCTTGTGTTGGAAGAACTCCCTTTAGTATTTCTTTGTATTTTTGTTTGTTTGAAATTTTCTTTATTTTTTCTTAATTCTTGAAGTGCATTTTTGCTCCATGTAGAACTCTATGTTGTCAGTGTCTTTCAGTGTAGTAAAGATGTAATTTCATAGTACTCTGTAATTTATTTTTCTTTAAAAATACAGCTTTCAGTCTCATCGTTGGTCCTTTGAAGATAATATGCTGTTTTACTCTGCTTAAAAATTTTTTTTCTTTGTCTTTGATATTGAGGAATTCTATTTTAATGTGCCCAGGTATATTTTCCTTACAATTTATCTTGCTTGGGGATCATGGAGATTCTTGAATCAGTTTTAAAATATTCTTGGTAATTATTACATCAGGTATTACTTCTTCCGATTTAGTCTCCCTCATCTTTTTAAAGTGCAATTTTATGTATATGTTAGACTTTTTCACTATGTCTTATTTGACTCAAACTTTTTTCTGTATTTTCATTTTCCTATGTAGTTTGCTAAGGCTTGCTTTATTTCTTATTTATTTTTAAAAATATTTTTATTAAAATATATCTAACATACAATTTTGTATTAGTTTCAGATGTATACCATAGTTATTCAACATTTATTCACCTTAAGAAGCAATCACCATGATTAAGTCTAGCAACCATCTAACACCTTACAGTGCTATCACAATAATATTGATTATCTTCCCTATACTGCACACCATATTCCCATAACTTATTTGTTTTATACCTGGAAATTTGAACCTTTTATTCCCTTTAACCATTCCTTTTCTCATTTTTCATTTACAGTTGACATTCAGTATTATATTAGTTTCAGGTGTACAACATAGTGGTTAGACATTTATACATTTATGAAGTGATCCCCTTGACTAGTCTAGTACCCACCTGGGTACTAGTAATTACCATATTATTAACTGTATTTCATATGCTTTACATCCTTATGAATATTTTATAACCACCCTTTTGTATTTCTTATTCCCTTCATTTCTTCCACCCTGCCCACAGCCCCCTTTCTATCTGGCAACCATCAGCTTATTCCCTAAATCTGTACATCTGGTTTTGTTTGTTTATTTTGTTCCTTAGAGTACACATATTTGTGAGATCATACGGTCTTTATCTTTCTCTGTCTGACTAATTTCACTCAGCATAATACCTTCCAGGTCCATCCATGTTGTCACGAGTAGTAAGATTTCATTCTTTTTTATGGCCGAGTAATATTCCATTGTGTATATGTACCACAAATTCTTTATCTAGTTGTCTATTGGTGGACACTTAGATTGTTTCTATATCTGGGCTATTGTAAATAATGCTTCAGTGAACGACGGGCTACATATATCTTTTCAAATTAGTGTTTGGATTTCTTCAGATAAATATCCAGAAGTAGAATGGCTGGGTCATGTGGTAGTTTTATTTTTAATTTTTAAAAGAATCTTCATACTATTTTCCATAGTGGCTGCACCAATTTACAATCCCACCAATAATGCACAGGGTTCTCTTTTCTCCACATGATTGCCAACACTTGTTTGTTGATTTATTGCTGATGACCATTCTGACAGGTGCAAAGTGATATCACTTTGTGGTTTTAATATGCATTTCTCTGATGACTAGTGACACCGAGCATCTTTTCATATGTTTATTGGCCATCTGTATATCTTTGGATAAATGTCAATTCACAAACTCTGCTCATTTTTTAATTGGATTGTTGGTTTGTTTTTGTTTGTTTGTTTGTTTGTTTTTGTTTTTGTTTTTGGTGTTGAGTTGTGTGAGTTCTTTATAAATTTTGGGCATTAGCCCCTTATCACATGTATCATTGGCAAATATCTTCTCCCATTCAGTAGGCTATATTTTTGTATCGTGATGGTTTCCTTTGCTGTGCAAAATCTTTTTAGTTTGATGTAGTCCCATTTGTTTATTTTTTCTTTTGTTTCCTTTGCCAAGACTACATGCACATCAGAAAATATATTACTAAGAGCAATGTCAGAGAGTTTACTGCTATGTTTTCTTCTAGGAGTTTTATGGTTTTGGGTCTTACATATAAGTCTTTAATCCATTTTGAGTTTATTTTTGCATGTAGAGTAAGGAGGTTGTCTAGTTTTATTTTTTTTGCATATATCTCTCCAGTTTTTACACCACCACTTATTGAAAGGTTGTTTTTACCCCATTGTCTATTCTTTTCTCCTTTGTCAGAGATTAATTGACCATAAGGTGTGGGTTTATTTCTGGGCTCTCTGTTCTGTTCTACTGATCTATTTGTCCTTTTTTATGCCAGTACCATTCTGTTTTGATTACCATACCTTCGTACTAACTTGATATCAGGTATTGTGATATCTACAATTTTATTCTTTTTTCTCAAGATTGCTGTGGCTATTTTGGGACTTTTGTGGTTCTGTATACATTTTAGAATTATTTGTTTGAGTTCTGTGAAAAATGCCTTTGGTATTTTGATAGGGATTGCCTTGAATATGTAGATTGTTTTTGGTGGTCTGGACATCTTAATAATGTTACTTCTTCCTATCCATGAATACTGTATATGCTTCCATTTATTTGTATCTTCTTCAGTTTCTTTCTTCAATATCTTATAATTTCCTGAGTACAAGTCTTTTACTTCTTTGATTAAATTTATTTCTAGGTAGTTTATATATATTTTTTGATACAATTGTAAATGGGATTGTTTTTATTAATTTCTTTCTGATAGTTTATTTTTGGTGTATAAAAATCAACTGATTTCTGCATATTAATTTTATATCCTGATATTTTACTAAATTCATTTATCAGTTGTAATAATTTTTTGGTGGAATCTTTAGCGTTCTTTCTATATAGCATCATGTCATCTATAAATAATGACAGTTTTACTTCTTCCTTTACAATTTTGAGGCTTTGTCTTTCTTTTTCTTGTCCAATTGCTGTGGCTAGGACTTGTAGTACCATGTTGAATAGAAGAGGTGAAAGATGACATCCTGTGTTATTCCTATCTTAAGGAAAATGCTTTTAGCTTTTCCCAGTTGTGTACGATGTTAGCTATAGGTTTGTCATATATGGCATTTATTAAGTTGAGGTATGTTCCCTCTATTCCCACTTTGCTGAGAGTTTTTGTCATAAATCAGTGTTAGATTTTGTCAAATGCTTTTTCTGCATCTACTGATATGGTCATATGATTTTTATTTTTTGTTTTGTTTATGTGGTGTATCATGTTAATTGATTTGCAGATATTGAACCAACCTTGCATCCCAGGAATAAATCCCACTTGATCATGGTGTATGATGTTTTAAATGTATTGCTGAATTCAACTTGCTAATATTTTGTTGAAGATTTTTGCATTTATGTTCATCAGGGATATTGGCCTACAGTTTTCTTTTTTTTTTAATGTCTTTGTCTGGCTTTAGAATCATGGTGATGGTGGCCTTATAAAATGAGATTGGGAGTCTATTATTCTTTGAATTTTTTGGAATGTTTTGAGAAACATATGTGTTAATTCTTCTTTGAGCATTTGGTAAATTCACCTGTGAAGCCATCCGGTCCAGGACTTTTGTTTGTGGGAAGTTTTTTGATTACTGATTCAATTTCATTAGTAGTAATCAGTCAGTTCAGATTTCTTGTTTCTTCTTGATTCAGACTAGGAAGATTGTGTTCTCAGGAATTTATCCATTCTTTCTAGATTGCCAAATTTGTTGGCATATAATTGCTCGTAGTATTTTCTTATAGTCCTTTGTATTTCTGCAGTATCAGTCATCACTTATCTTTCATTTCTGATTTTATTTATTTGGGTCCTCTCTTTTTCTCTTGATGAATCTAGGTAAAGGTTATTCAATTTTATCTTTTCAAAGAACCAGTTGTTGGTTTCACTGATCTTTTGTATTGTCTTGTTTTAGACTCTATTTAATTTTCATGATAAACTGCAGTGTGGATCAACAACGACTGCCTGCCACCTGTGAAAAAGCCTCTGGTAATGCACAAGTTTGGTGGGGCAGAATCCCATGGAACCACCAGGGTGGAGTGAGTGCAGGTCACCAGGCCAATGGAAATTTAGATTTGGCCATGTGGGGTGAGGGCTCAACACAGGCAAAATGGCATTTGCCCAGGTCCATGGGAGGAGGACCCAACACAGGGACAATGTCCACTTTCTCTTCAGTCTTCACTCTGAAGCCACACAACTCAGTCTCTCCCTATATGTCTCTGGCTCCTCCCTAGATTCTCTCCTTTTACTGGAAACCAGGATGAGTGCCTGGGAGTGAGGATGCCTGGGTTTACAGCCACCTTTCATCTCACCTGGATGGATCAGAATCCCAGCTGATTTTCATAGACAGATGTTGTGCAAGCTACTCTTCAAGGTTCTGGTGCTTCAGGCTGGCAGTCCACATGGGGCTTGGACCCCTCACTGTTCAGGGGGTACTCTGCAGCTGAGATATTCCTTCCGATGCTCAACCACCACACATGGGTGCGGGGCCAGCCTGCTGTGCCCCTCCTACCAGTCTCAAGGTGGCTTCTTCTTTATATTCTTAGTTATAGGACTTCTATTCATCTAGTCTTCAGATGGTTCTCTAGGTTGACTGTTTATATTTTACTTGTACTTTAATGTGGTCATGGGAAGAGGCAAGCACAATGTTTACTTATCCCATCATTTTGACTGGAATTTGTATATTCCATTGTCTTTTTTTCTCTTTGCTTTAGTTTGGAAATTTTCTAATTATCTATCTTTCAGTGCACTAATGCTCTCTTTCTTAGTATTTAATCTGCCTTTAAAGCATCTATTGAGTTTCTATTTTGTTACAGCTTTATTGAGGTATAATTTACATGTCATAAGATTTACCCATTGTAAGTATACATTTTGGTGATATTAGTTACATTTATAGAGGTGTGTAACCATTACTACAATCCAATTTTAGAACATCCACCCCCAAGGTTCTCTTGAGGCCATTTGCAATCTCTTTCCATTCCTAATCCCATGCAATTACTGTTTCTATAAATTTGCTTTTCTACTCATATAATATAAATCGAATCATGCAACGTGTAGTCTTTTCTATCTGGCTTCTTTCACTCAGAATAATATTTTTGAAGTTTACAAGGCTTGTTCATATTGTGGCACACATTGGTATTTTGTTCCTTTTTATTGCTGAATAGTATTATATTGTATAGATATATATCTGTTTCTTTATTTGTTCATTACTTAATGGAAATTTGGATTGTTTCTAGTGTTTGGCTACTATGAATAATGCTGCCATGACAATTCTTGTAAGTCTTGTATACATATATTTTAATTTTTTTTTTTTTTTATGTAAGAGAAGTGGAGTACGATTTCTGGGTCATGTGGTGGATGTATGTTTAAAGTTTTAAGAAACTACCAAACCGTTTTCTGAATTGGCTGTAACATTTTATATTCCTACCAGCAATATATGAAGGTTTTGGTTTCTTCACATCCTGGTCAGTTATTGATTACAGCCATTCTAGTGTGTGTGTAGAGTTGATTTATGATTTCATTTGCATTTTCCTAATACTTAATGCTGTTGAGCACCTTTTTATGTGCTTATTAACCACTTATTTGTTTTTCTTGGTGAAATGTCTATTTGCTTCTCTTGCACATTTTTAATTGGGTTATCTTATTGATTTGTAAGAGTAGTTTATGTATTATGGATACAGGCTCTTTATCAGATACATGATTTATAAATATTTTCCCCAAATCTGTGACTAGTACTTAAGTTTTCTAGATAGCGTCTTCTTTTGAAGTGTAAAAGATTTAAATTTTGATGAAGTTCAATTTATTAATATAGTTTTCTATGGTATGCTTTTGTTGTTGTATCTAAGACCCTGTTATGTAATCTGAGATTTCCTATATTTTCATAAAATATAGTGATTTTCTTCTAAAAGATTTATAATTTTCACTATTACATTTAGATCTAGGATCCATTTTGAATAATTTTGTATATGGCGTGTGGTAAAAATCTGTTTCTCTATTTAGTTACATATGGGTATTTGATCATTAGAACTCTTGCTGAAGGGACTATAGTTTTCTCATTAAATTAACATTCTTGTCAAAAATCAATTGACCATAAATGTAAGGCTTTATTTCTGGACTTTCAGTTGTTTGTTTGACCTATCTGTCCATCTATCTGTCCATCTGCCTGCCTACTTGCCTGCCTATCTCTCCATCTATCCACCCTTACCTTCTATTATGCTTTATTTTAAATTTTGAAAAAATCAAATAATGTAAATCTTCCAATTTTGTTCTTGTTTTATAAAATTGTTTTGGTTATTCTAAGTCCTACACATTCTTATATCAATGTTAAAGTAATTTTGCCAATTTCTACAAAAAGAAGTCTGTTGTGATTTTGATAGAGATTGTGTTGAATTTACAGCTCAGTTTGGGGAGGATTATCATTTAAGCAACATTGAGTCTTCCAATTAATGAATATGAAATATCTCCATTTATTTAGATCTCTATTTTCCTTTAGTAATATTTTGTGGCTTTCAGTGTGTAAATCTTGCACTTATTTTGTTACATTTATTCTTAAATATCTTTTTTTTAGTGAGGTATGGTTAACATACAACATTATTTTAGTTTCAGATATATAGCATAATGATTTGATATTTGTATACATTGTGAAATGATCACCACAGTAAGTCTAGTTAACATTTGTCACCATACATAGTTGCAGAATTATTTCTTTTTGTGATGAGAACTTTTAAGATCTACTCTATTAGCAATTTTCAAATATGCAATACAGATTTATTGACTATAGTTGCCATGCTGTACGTTACATCCCTAGGACTTATTTATAACTGGTAGTTTATACCTTTTGACTCTCTTCACTCATTTTCCCTACCTGCCCCATTATTCTTTAATACTATTATGAATAGAATTACTTTGTTAATTTTATTTTCAAATTGTTGCTAGGATGTAGCATATTAGCTAGTTTATGGCTGATATGAAGTAATACAGTTGATTCTTGTGTTTGTTCCTGTGTCTTGTAATCTTGTTAAATTCATTTATTAGTTCTAGGAGTTGTTTGTGGAGTCCATATTATATTCTACATACAGTTTCTGCCAATTAAAAGTTCTAAAGTTCTGTTTCTTCCTTTTGAATCTAGATACCTTTCTTTCCTCCTTCCTTTCTTCCTAAATTCTTTTCTTCCCAGTTTCCTTCCTTTTTTCTTTTCCTCTTTTTGTAGTAGCCAGAACTTCCAGTACAAGGTTGGATAAAAGTAGCAAAACTGGACAACCTTGCATTTTTTTGTGGCAAACACAATCACCCTTGCTTTGTCCTTGTATTTGGAGGTAAAAGCATTCAGTCTTTCAACATTACATATAATGTTAGCTGTAGTTTCCCTTCCATTAATGCCCTTTTATTAGGATGAGAAAGACCCTTTCTACACTTAGTTTTAAAAAATTATCAGTGGATATTGGGTTTTGTTAAATATTTTTCTGCATGTATGGAGATGATCATGTGTTTTCCCCTTTTATTAACATTTATCAATTTTATTTCTATTAATATTATATTTACTAATATAGTTTATTATATTTATTGATTTTTGAATTTTAAACCAACTTTGTTTTCCAGAGTTAAATCTCACTGGTTCCAGCTGTATAATCTTTTTCCTGTATTGCTGAATTCAGTCTGCTAGAACTTTTTTAAGAAGACTTTTTGTTTGTATTCATGAGGAGCATTGCTTTGTAGTATTCTTATGATACTTTTTTTTGGCTTTTGGGCTAAGGCAATTCTGGCCTCATAGAATGGGTTGACAAGTGTTCTTTTCTTTATTTTCTGAAAGAGATTGTGAAGATCATTCTTTAAATTTTTGATGGAATTCACCAGTGAAGCCATCTGGGTTTGGGCTTTTTTTTATGGGATAATTTTTACTTACCAATTCAATTTTTTCCCCTTGTTTAGGCCTATTCATATTTTCTATTTTTTTGAGTCTGTTTTGACAGTTTGGGTGTGTTTTTTGGGGGAATTTATCAATTTCATCTAAATTGTCTAATTTGTGGAGATAGTTGTTTATAATATTCCCTTTTTCATGTGTGCTAGAAAATACTTTATTCTAAAGTCGTTGAGTAGAGTTTTCTACTAGTATCAGTTAGGTCAAATTGGTTGATAGTTTTATTTAAGTGTTTGCTGTCATTGCTGATATTTGGTCTAGATATTCTACCAATTATTGAGAGTAGGTTATTGAAATCACCAACTGTTATTGTTGACCAAACTGTTTCTCCTCTCATAACTCTCAGATTTTGCTTTCTATTATTCGTATATACATTTATAATTGCCATATCTTCCTGATTTAGTAACAGATTTATTGTTATGATGTTGCTTTTTGTCTGTAGTAATACTTCTTGCATTAGTCTGTTTTATTTGATATGAATATTGCCATCTCAGCTCACTTATGTTTACTGTTAACATGATATAACTTTCCTCTACTTTGGCTCCCAGTCTATTTTATGTCAGAACCTGAGGTGTGACTCCTATAGATAGCACCTAATTCAGCTGTGCTTTTTTTAAATCCAGTCAGACAGTCTCTGCTTTTTGAGTGGAATGTTTAGTCCATTCACATTTAATATAATTATTGATATGGTTTTATATTTGCCCATTTGCCGTGTGTTCTGTATATCTTGTATTTTATATCTCTCTTCCCCCTTGACTTCTTTCTTTCATGTTAACTAATTTTTAATAGGTTTTTTGAATTTGTTTTTTGATTTTTAAATATGCTTGTTTTGTTGTTATTTTTTAGTGGTTGCTCTAGGGATTACGTTGCTTAATTTATAGCAGTGTACTTCAGATTAATAGTAACTTAATTCTGGTGAAATATAGATATTTTGTTTCAGTATAATTTTCTTATACTCCCCTTTCCTTTAAGTACTTATTGTCATATATATTACATCTCTCTCTATATTGAAAACTAAACAATTGCATCTCTAAATATTTCAAACCCAACAATGTTATAATTATTGCTTTATATGATTTTATGCATTTTAAAGAAGTTAGAAAAATATATTTATAGAATATTTTGTATTTACCTACATATCTAGCATTTGAAACATTTTCATTTCTTCCTGTTAATTCAATTTAATGTCTGATGCCATTCTTTTTAGTTCAAAGAATTTCCTTTAGTATTACATATAAGGCTAGTATGCTAGGAACAAATTCTCCCAGCCTTCGTTTATCTGGGGATATCTTTTTTCCCACCTTCATTTTTGAAGTTTTGCTGATTCGGTTGACAGTTTTTTCCCCCAGCACTTTGTGTATGTCATCCACCAATTTTTGGCCTCCGTTGTCTCTGTTGGGAAATCAGTTGCTAATCTCATTTTTTCTTGATATGTGATGATTGGTTTTTCTCTTGCTGCTTTCAAGATTTTAGTTTTCTTTTTGTCAACAGACGGTGATGTGTCTTTGTGTGGATATCTGTGTTTATCTTACTTTGGTTGGGTTCATTAAGCTTTTAGATTTGTAGATTATTATTATTTTTTTTACATTAAATTTGGGAATGTTGTGGCTAATAGATCTTCACATATTTTTTCTGCCGCTTTCTCTCCTATTCATTTCTCATTGTATGTATGTTAATATACTTAATATTGGCCCATGGGTTTCTAGAACTCTCTCTATTTTTCTTTGAATGTTTTGCTCTCTGTTCTTCAGATGGGATAATACATCTTTATTTTAACATTACTGATTCTTTTTGTTCCCATCTCAAATGTACTATTGAGCCTCTGTTGTGTTTTTCATTTCAGTTGTTGTAATTTTCAAGTCTCAAGTTGCTATTTGGTTCTTTCAAAATAATCAATTAAGATTCTCTATTGGTTGAATCATTGTTACCATACTTTTTAAAAAATTCTTTCAACCTATTATAAAAGTTTTGTAAATGTATTTGTAATAGCAGCCTGAGGTCTTTGCGAAATCTAACATATGGGGTCACTCAGAGACTCTATTTATTTATTGACTGCTGTTTTTTTTCTCAGTAGGGGCACCTTCTCTTATTTCTTTGCATATCTTAATTTTTGTTGTTTTTGAATACTGGACATTTTGAATAATATATCATTAATAGCAACTGGGGCTTATGATTTATTTTCCCCAAGAATGGTAATGGTTGTTTGCTTACTTATTTATTTATTTTGCGATTAGTAACTTAACAGGCTTAAATTTGTGAAGTCTGTCTCCCCATAATATATAGCTGATATATCTGCTTAGTTCTTTTTCTCATCTTTTAATTTTTAAACATGGCTTCCTAGGGGTCTTTCCTGTGTCTGCATAGCTGAAGATTCAGCTAAAGATTAGTCAGAACTCGTGCTCAAATATCTCAAGCCAGTAAAGCTTCCACTCTCTACAGATGGATCTGTGTTTGGACTGAGGAGTTCATTCAAAGTTCAGGGTGTTGTCAAGTCTGCCCCTGTTTTTACTTCCATTGGGCACTCTTTCATATTCTCTATGCATATATTCAGGCTCTGCTGGCCATGAATATGTAAGTATGATAAACTCTAGTCTCTAGTATATATGTACTCAGCTTTTGGTCAAGTCAGACTATTTTTCAAACCTCTTTTTTCTGTCTTACCTTCTGGAACAACATATCTGGCTAGTCTGCCAGTCTATAGCTCCCCTAAACAGAATTGCTATCTTAGGCTAGTGGAGCTTCTGTTTCTCCATATTAACCTCTAACTGAGATGACCACTTTAAACAATGTTTCATATCAAGTGAGCTTCCTTGACAATGGCAATGAAACTGTTATTTCTCACAGCTGGTTATGCCCTGGTTGACCTACCATGCTGAAGGGAGGGCACAGGGTTGATGGGAGAAACCCCAGGCAATAGTATTACAGTACTTATGTTAATCTCACTCCAAATTCAGTCATTTTCACGAGTCTATGCTTCTCAGTTTCTTGTATTCTGTAGTTTTCAAAGTGTTGAATTAATTGATTTTGACAGTTTTGACCAGTTCTGTAGTTGTTTTACAGGGAGATTTGCCAATCTCCTCACTCCATCATACTGAAGTAAATCTGTTCCAGTTATTGTATTTTTGAGATTTTTCAATCTTTATTTGATTTTTACATTTTTTCTTTTAAAAACAGATTCCAGTCTTCTGGTAAAGTTTTCACTTGTCATCTGTTTCCTTGAACATATTAATCATAGTTCTTTTAATGTTCATGTCTAATAACTTCAGTATTTGAATCCCAGTGCTTCACCTTCTCTTGTCTATCTTTCACCCCTCCTCCCTGGATTTTAGTCATTTGGTGTTGTCCCCTAGCATGAGTGAGGTGGGTTGTTTTTTTTTTTTAATAGAATATCAGACAGTATATTTGAAAAATTGTAGACACTCTAGACGATGTTATCTTTCCTTAGAGTACACTTAATCTTCCTCTGGAAAACAAGCTACGGGTAGCCTATTTTGATTTAGTCAAGGATTGAAAAAATTTGATTCTGACTTTAATTCTTTCTGAGGAATATTTTACTTTTGTTTTTCTTTATTCCTAGAGCATGGCCTTTTAGAGATCTCAGCTCAGCTGTTTTCTGGGACCTTCCTCCTTGGAGAGTCTGAACTCCACTTTCTTTTTCCTCAGCTCTACAAATCTAGGAAAAGCTCTGCCTAGTATTTTAACCTCATATATGCCACTTTCTCTTTGGTTTCCTGGTTTCTGGTGTTATGCCACCTAGGAATCTTGAAGAGAATTGTTAGGTAGAATATTGGTCTTGCTTCTCTACTCCTCTCCTTTTGGGTTCTTGGCTCCTTCAGTCCTTCCTGCTTTGGTAAACTTGAACTCCAGTTTTAGAGCACGTAGTTCAGTGAGCCGAAAATTTGAGCTGTTGCTTTCTTTTGGCCTCTTGCCTCGAGTAAGCACAGAAATTGGCAAATGTTTTGACGAGCAAGGTGGCCGAGAATGTCAGGCTCACTGCAGTACATTTTCTCTTCTCTCCTGAGTCTTGGTCTCTCTAGTCTTGGTTGCCTTGATTGCTATCTAAGGCTTTGAACAATTTTTGCTATTATAAATTGTATCCAACTTTTCTTCATGGGAGGGTTGGTCTAATATAAATTTCGTTTTTTATGAGAGTGGAACCCCAAAAGCATTCTTTAGTGTCATTACTTATTTGACCTAAATTGACAAAGATATGTGTGATAGTGCAATTTTTTCCCCTCTAAATTAGGGTCTTAGAATAATCATGGATTCTTTAAGATATAATGACTGAACAGAAAAGTTAAAAATTTATTCTGAAAAATTTGACCTAGAGAAATTCTACTCAGTGTACATCGGTAACTAAGAGACTTTTGTATAAAAGAATAAACTAATCTGCAGTGTTATGCTATTGGTCTTTTGAATACTTTTTTGAACCACTTAGTTCTTTATTGAAATCAATTAAATATATAAGGCAATTTTATAAAACTTTGATAATGACTGGTGTAGATCTTTAATTGTAATTTATCGAATAAGACCAACTTTATTGGCATTTATTATTAGAAAAACACAAATATTTAACAATTTATTAATGTGAAATTATTTTATTAGTTTTTTAGTGAAATTTCACAGAATGCTTAATTTTTAAGCTAATTTCTTTAGGATTAATACTTTCATTATACAGGAAGCAAAAATTGGTCTTGAAAATAGCTTTTAAAAATTATTAAGGTAATGTTCAAAAAATTATTAAGTTAATGTTCATCATTTGTAACAAGTGTACGACTCTGGTGAGTGATGATACTGTAGGGGCTATGCATGTGTGGGGAGTACAGAAAGAACAGGGGCAGAGGGGAGGGAAAGAAATGACAAATCTCTGTGCCTTTCTATCAGTTTTTCTGTTATTCTTAAACTGCTCTAAAAAATTAAGTTTTCAATGATTAGGTCCACAGAAATGATATTGACCTACTTTGATATACCAGTGTTATCCCGATGCACTGTGAAAGAAATTTTAAAATTATTATCTCTAAGTTGTTAACCTAAATATGTTAGATGCTGTTTTTCTATGTACCACTGTAGTAAACAACCAATATCATGATGAACTATAGTGACTTTTTGTGTGTTTTTGATACTCATTGATTTTGAATTGATTTAAGCTCAAAAGTTGAGCCTATAATATTTTAAAATAAAATTTTTGGTGGTTGTTCAAGGTATTAAGTTTATGAATATTTATAGTATACTGAAAAATGAAAAGAGGAACATCAGTGACTTTCTAAGAACATATGAAAGGAAACTTTTCTGTTCTTTGTCTTTTTCTGAAATTTTTTTTGGCAGAATAGATACGAAATAAGCATTAATAGAATTATGAATATTTAATTGCACATAGGGGACACTAATGGCTACCACATAGATGTCCAAATAGTGAAAGTTGTTTTTAAATTATAAAGCACTATATAATTTCATTCATCTAAATAAGAATGAATATCAAATAACAGATATATATCAGAACCCTTGATAAAATTAGAAAATGCCACACAATGTAGGGCATCATTATTAGGCTCATGGAGCTTGTTTCAGCTTGCAGTTGCAGTCCATGGTTTGGATTTTTTTTTTTTTGACAGATATAGAAATAGGACTTTTTACAGTAAATAGGTTATGCTACCAGACAAATGAATATTGAGATACCAGTACAACTATGTACCACCAGCACTTATCTCACTGCCATATGACTGCTATATTTTGTATGTATGCCTGTCTCTTGTTAGATTTTGAGCTCTGTGGGGAAAGTGACAGCATCTTGCTCATTGTTAGAGATATGGTAGCTGGTACATGGGAGATACTCAATAAATGTTGGCTAAGTGAATAATATTAAAGAAAAATTTTACAGCAGGCACTTAAAAATGGCAAGTCAGATTCTTTTCAGTTACTACTGCAGTAGAAGAGAGAGACTTAAGTGTAAACTGAGCTCAACACCACTGAAACAAAAGGCAGAAGGCCTTCTAGATCCTGGGGTGTGTTAAAGGGAGAGTACTAATGGTCCTTAAGGGAAGTTTGTCTTTGTGGTTAGGCATTTTCGGTTTGTTCATTGGCACTTACCTGGAGGAGAAACAAACTTCTCATATATTTAGGATAGGAAGTACTTTTGCAAATTGGAGCAATGTGCCCTCTGGAATTATGCTCTTACTCTCCCACAAGAACTGGGAGTTTGGAGAGAGTGCTCCCTGGATGTTTGTATTTCAAAGAGGTAACTTCCAGGTCCTCTTGGAGACATTTCTGGTTGGTAGAAGATTTACATCTCAAAGGGGCAGGGAAAGGATTTGTAATTGTAAAGTTTTAAAAGTAATTAGTCTAAGAAAAGAGTGGTCAGTGGTCTATAGTCAGGTTTTGGCTGGAACAACAGTAAATTCTTCTGGCAGCACTGAGCTTTCTCAGGCAGGCATTTTAGAGAGCTTGGTCATCATTCTAGGAACACAGCCTTGGGCTAATAGAAACCAGCTAGTGTTTGTTTCTGTCTCTTAATGTGGAAGGTGGATGAAATGAATTGATTGTGTCAAAAGCTGTGGTTCTTATAGATCAAGATTGAGGGCTCAGAAGATCCTGACTAAAGTTTAGTCAAGGGGAGAGTCTGTTAATAACACAGGGCAAGCAAGGGTGTTCGATGAATGGAAATTCAGGCTGAAACCAGAAATGGGGTGGATATCAGGGATACCTAGAAGAGTTTAACGTCCATGGATAAGGGGGAAGGAACTAATATTTGTTTAACCAGAAACATTAAATCTGTTATTTTTACTTAATCCTTCTAACAACCCTGTGAGGTCAGTACTGTGTCCATATTAAATCAAGAGATAGGCTCAGACATTTTAAATAACATAATATAGTTAGTGACTGGTGGAGTTGCGATTTAAACCAGATCTTTTTTGACTTCTAAGTGCCATCCTCTGATCATCAGCATGTATTTTAATATTGATATATAGCAATTTGATTTTCTTAGAAGTCATTTATATTAATAACAGTTAATGTAGGTAGGCTGCTTTTCTCTGTGCCAGATCCTAAGAAGAAAATTTAGCAAGGCTTAGTCAACATTGAGTAGTGAGAAAATAAGTGATACTAATACTTTGCTTTGTTAGGATGTAAACCCTCTCAGTTGTCTTTTGAATTGCTGCTAATGCATCAATGCGTATAGAAAGTCTGCTCCTAACCTTGGGTCCTTGTAATGTTGGAACAAAGAAGGTCTTTAGCCATCAAGTTCAGAATCTTTAATTTCTCAGATGAAAAAACTATGACACAGAAAGGTTAAATGATTTCCCCCAAGAGATTTACTCAAGATCCCAGAGCCTACTCATTAGAGCAAGCTGGGATTGGTTTAACCAAAAATGATTATAGGCCAATTTGGGGTTTACCTCCAGATGTTGTTATCAGAGAACATATTTATCAAATGTCAAACTACCACAGTGTTCCCATTGCATTTTTTTTTTTTTAAGAAAATAATCTTAAAAGGTAAAATTGCCCATAGGTGGTGATGACAGTGACTCAGCAGTGTCCCTGGTAGCCCCATCAGGTGATTTAGTAGAGTTCTCTGTTGTCTGTCTGAATCTGCCAAATAAACCTCTTTTGAGCTACTCCCACACTGCAGGGAACGTGGCAGAAATAAAGTAACAGCAATATGACAACAACGAAACAATCAACTCAGAACTAAAATAATAAACCTTTAAAAACGTTTTGTTTAAATGTGATCACTACGATGTTTAAAAATTTTTAAAGATTAATGTATACCACTTCTCTACGGCAAAACCTATTAAACTGTTTTGGGTGTTAAACAATAAGCTAGGATTTCCTCCCCCTTGTTCTTTTTCCTGTATCGCTATACCTCAATTTTATGTTGACAGTTTTCCTTTTTTTTTCTTTTTGTTTAGTAATAAAATAACCCATTTAAAAAATTGTAGTAAGAACACTTGACACGAGATTTACCCTCTTAACAAAGTTTGAAGTGTGCCGTCCCGTTTCAACTATAGGTTCAGTGTTGTTAAGCAGATTTTTATAGTTTATTCATCTTGCTTACCTGAAACTTTATGCCCCTCTCATTTCTCTCTCCACCTTCCCGCTGGCAACCATTTTGAGTCTATGAATTTGACTACTTTAGATATTTCATGTAAGTGGAATCATGTAGTGTCTTTCTGTGACTGCTTATTTCACTTAGCATAACATCCTCCAGGTTTATTCATACTGTTGAAAATGGCAGGATTTGCTCTTTTTTTTTTATGGCTGAATAATGTTCCATTATGTATATATACCATGTTTTCTTTATCTATTCATCCATGGAGGGACATTTAGGTTGTTTGCACATCTTGGTTATTATGAATAGTGCTACAATGAACTTGGACTGCTAATACCACTTCGAGATCTTGCTTTCAATTCTTTTGGATAAGTAGCCAGAAAAAGGATTGCCGGATCTTATTGTAGTACTATTTTTAATTCTCGGAGGAACTTTCATGATGTTTTCCATAATGGCTGCACCGTTTTGCGTTCCTGCCAACAGTTCGGAGGGGTTCCAGTTTCTCCATATCCTTGACAGCACTTGATATTTTCTGATGTTTTTGGTAGTGGCCCTCTCCTGACAGATGTGAAGTGATATCTCTTTGTGGTTTTGATTTTCAGTTCCTTGATGGTGAGTGATGCTGAACGTTTTTTTATCTACCTGTTGGCCATCTGTATGTCTTTGGTAAAATGTCTATTCAAGCTCTTAGCCCATTTTTTAATGGGATTATTGATATTCTGCTATTTTACTGTAGGAGTTTAGGACTGTTGGAATAAGTCATCTAGAAGTAAAGGACCTGTGTGGAATAGAGTGGAAGCAGAATTCAGTGTCTCACTTTCATTGAGTCATGGACTAGTCATTAGGAAACCTTTGGGTTATAAGATGGGGTAAGTCAGGGCCACTTAGAGAAAGGAAATCTATTGCTTAGGAGAGAAAAAGTAGAAAATCAGGATAGATTAATATACTACAAAAGAATATTAAGAGGTGGGAATGAGGAACACAGGAAGGTGTAGCTCCTCGTTCTCTGCATTCCCTTAGCACGCTGCTTTTGCAGCATTTATCAAGTGCTATAATAGCTGAGTTACTTACTTGGCTCAACCTCTAGATTATACATTCCTTGAAGGTAAGATTATTTCTAGCACTTAGAAGTATTGAATAAATATTTGGTTGAGGAACAAATATACATGGTGGATGGGCAGGGAGAGAAGCAAAACGTCCATGAAAACAATTGTTGGAAAGTTGTGACAGAAAGCTTTGCTAATGGTTTTTATTTTTATCTTTTCATTATGGAAAAACTTTTAAACTTATTCAAAAGTAGAGAAAATGGTAGAATAAATCCCATTTTGAGAATCACTCAGCCTTAACAATGATCAACATGTGGCCAATCTTGCTTCATTTATCTGTTCCCCTCCCCACTGGATTATTTTAAACAAAGCCCAGATGTCATGTTATTTCATCTGTGAATACATCAGTATGTATCTTTAAAACAATAAGAGAATTTCCTTTTTAAAAAGTATAACTACAACATTATTTGCACACCAGAAAATAGCACAGTAATTCTGATCAGTATTCAAATTTTTCTGATTGTCTTGTAAATTTTTTGTCTAGTTGATGTGTCAGAATCAGAATCCAAATAAGGACTACACATGCATTTAGTCAATAAACCCTTAGGCCTCTTTTAATCTATAGGTTTACCTTTTCTTTTTTCTTTTTATTTATTGAATAAATCAGATCCTTTGCCAGTAGATTTTCCCAAAGTGTAAATTTTTACCAGTTGTGTCCCACAGTGTAATTTGTTTTTCTGTCCTCTATATTTCCTGTAAACCGGTAATTAGAGCTTTGATGAGAATTTCCATTTTTTAGCAAGAAGACTTCAAAGGCAGACTCTGTACTTTCTATTATAAGGCATCGAGGGCACATAATACCTGTCCTCTATTTGTGAGTTTAAGTTTGACCTGTGAGCACTGCTGTCAGCCTGATCCATCCATTATAAACTTCCTCATCTGCTTTTGGCCTAATGATTTTAGCAGCCATTGATAATTATTGTGTAGATCAGGGACTGGTGAGCGTTTTCTGTAAAGGGCCAAATAGTAAATATATTTTCAGCTTTGCAGGCCATAAGGTCTCTCTGTCACTGTAATGTGACAACAGCTTTAGGCAATATGTAAATGAATGGGCATGGCTGTGTTCCTATAAAACTTTATTTATTTACCAGATGAGATTTGGCCTGCTGGCCATTATTTGCCAACTCCTGACCTACATCAATTATTTCATTAGGGGTTGTAAAATAATATGATTCTATCACCCTTTGTTTATTAATAGAAATGCATCTGTGAAGAAGAATTTTGCCTTATCAATTATGTGGTTATTTATGGAACTTTTCGTAAAGGAAAGACAGGATAAATGCTTGAGTCTTTCTCTTTATATATTACTATCCATTTTCAGAATAAGGAGTTGGTTTCCTAGATTTTCCAAAAGTGATTAGTTTGGTTTTAAAGTATTATCATTAAATTATGGATTTTTGACATATTTGATATTTCAGTCTCCCTAGATGCTCTGTAGATACACAAGAGGGACCTATGGCTGGTGTCTGTTAACAGTCACACTGCAGCCGTGTAACACTCCTGGGCATTGTTAGCTCCATGGCAGAATGTCTCAGTTGTAGTTACTATAAAATAACTCAGTGGCCTTTGTCTACAGCTCTAAAATCCATGATGCTATACTTTTCATTGTATTGGTTAAGAAAAACATTTTATGTTTTTGAAATTCAGAAATTAGATGCTCATTCTACATTTTTTTATGTTAACATACTTGTTTTTATCATGACTAGAATGCTTTTGTAAAACAAGATTAGTATTAAAATGTTCATAATTCAATACTATTTAGTTAGCCTACAATCGGAAATTTGATTTAATACCCTTGGTTTTTCATTAGTGCCAAGTGATAAAAAACTGGACATATTTAAAGGGCTCAAATTTACCATTGTACATATCAATATCAAAATGGTCTCTCAGGATTTATCATCCATATTTCACTTAAATTAGTCCACTATTCTAATGTACCTCCTTGCTTCTTTTCTCTATTATTTTAGCTGTTGGAATTCATGTTATGCATTTTCTCGCTACCATGGCCAAACTTTCACCCTCAACCCACTGTGCCTTCCCCTTAGAAATGTCCTCCGAGTGTTCCTATCATTGACCCACTTGCTGCTTTTGATGCCTCCTTATCGCCCTTTGTTTCTTTGGATTTAAGGATGACTTTTTTTTTTTTTTAATCATCCTCTTGATTCCTTTTCTCTCTTCTCTTTTCCCCAACCCGTGAACAGTGTTCCTGAATCTTGTTTTATATGTCTTCAGCATTTCTCACTTTCTCTTTAAGTTCTCTAACTTCCTTGGGAAGCTCATAGTTTGCCAGCCTGTTTTCATGATTTCAGTTAATACCCCATATGCAGGTGACATTTAAACTCGGTCTCCAGTTCTGGGCTCTGATGTTTCTATATTTATTGCCAAGTATAAGATGTTTAAACTTTGATTGTGTTTTCTAACCGAAAATAAAATCTAAGAGAAGAGAGAGAGTACATCATTGTTCTTGAGTACTCCTTTTTTATATTCTTTTGAAGGTCTATTTTAAATATATTTATGTCACTTCTGGAGCCTCTGGTGCTAGCTGAATAATGAAAAGATTTGAAGACTAGTTTAAAGCATTTAACAGTTATTTTCTATTTTCATCTTCTCCTGCACCTTGTGTCCATTTTGCCCAGTAGCTGCTGCTACCTTTGCTTTAGACTACTCTATGACATTCTTTCTCTATTTAATATATTTTGTCCCACTACAAGTTTCCCTTCTTTATGTGCAGATTTCCCAGATGAATTCTGACCATCTTCAGGGATACCAGCAGTTGAGCTCTTTTTTTTCCTCAACCATTAAATGAGGAGAAATCTTTTTCATAAGTTAAAAGCTCCCCCAAATCCATTATTTCCTGGACTGATAAGAAAGGAAGCAGTGCTCTTCTGGGTTTGCCTTTCGAGGATAAGAGTGTTTCCTCTGTCTGTCACACAACAAACCTTTTAACCTTAATATGCAATAAATATAAAATCATCTTTCCTAACAGTGTACCTCTTTCCTTATACAGATATAATTTTCATCTCGTTAAAAAAATATTGCAGCTTTTTACTTTCTCATAATCTTCACAGTTGAATATATATCAGTCAATAGTACCACATTATGTGGCTGTGTTGCAAAGTGACAACATTGAGCCTGAAAGGCCTGTTGAGAAAAGCCATTCAAGGCAAATAAATTCAATAAAATTTAATCTTCATTTCTGTTTCTACTTGTTCAACTTGGATTAAGGCATTTGGTAAGTATGGAAGAATTTAGAAGGTGATTTTTTTTTCCTTAAATATTTTTTTTTGGTCATTATTAATGGTTGCATTTAATGAATTTGGATTGGTCCCATTTTGCTGAGTCAGAGCACAGTTGGACGTTGGTAAGTATAAAGATACTCCATTTCAGGAGGTCTTATAGCCTTTTTTCTTAATGCTGGAGGAAAGATGATATATTTTTTAGAATTACAGAAAGTGAGCAAAAACACCTTTGGGAGAGATGAGAAGGAAAAATATTTTTGTTATAATTTGTTTTTACTTTAGAATATATTATAAAATAATATCTTTCTAGTCTTCTTACTGTATTTATAATTTTGAGAAAGCTGTGAGTATTGAGTTATAGTAGTGGTGACTGTTTTTGCTTAGTACATAAGGGAACATTCAGAGAAAATTTAAAAGCTTTAGGTGCAAAATATACCTCCTGAGGTAGATATCGAACATTTGTCAAGCAACAATCCTATAGGGATTGTATTCTATGAATTTTATTTAATGGATGTTTGATGAGCCTAAACCTGAAGCTGATTTGTGAAAGCTGGGGATTTGTAGTGATGAAGATAAAAAAAAAGAATTCATTCATTTGTCTAACATATATTGAGTGCTTTCTAGATGCTATGATGTATGAATCTTTTATCAGTTTTATTTTATGGTTAAAGATTTCTTGGTAGTTAGCTTATCAGAGTCAATATTTATTTATGTAATACTGGCTTGATATTAGATTTATAATTTAAAAGTCAAGATTAATAATGTATAGTATTCAAAAATATTTATCAAGACAAAATTCTGACTTTACCACACTTAGAAGAGTGTGGTGTACCATCATAGATTGATAGAGAATAGGAATCTTGAAGACAGTTCGATATCTTTATTTATATGGCAAGTATTTAATGAGTATTTACTCTGTGCTGGCTTATGATAGGTGTTTGTGCTCCCATGGTAACAACATTTCAATGGTTCTTGCATTCTTAGGATTTATATTCTAGTAGTGGAAATCGAGAGCAAATTAATTAATTAGTTTAAATAGTTTGGTGCTGGTGGAAGTTCATTGAAGACAGTAAACAGGGTGCTGTAACAGAAAATAAAGGGTCAGGGATTTTAAAATAAGGTAATTAAGGAAGGACCTCCTTGAGGACTTTGTATTGAAGCTGAGACCTATGAGCAGGAATGAGCTTGGTAAGGACATTTCACATCAAAGAAGAAGCCTAAAGCAGGAAAGAGTTTAGATTATTTATGGAGTTTAACAAAGCCTCTGTGACAAGAAGGCAACATGGACAGTGGTTCAGCATGGGACAAGAGGGATGGCAGGGGCCTTGCTCTGTGGGATCTGGATTTTAATCTCTTTGTAATGTAAAACTGTTGAATATCATTTTCCCCCCTCAGCTTTATTGAAATATAATAGACAGTTAGTTGCTTGTATTTACATTGCACAATTCGATGAGTTTTTTTTTTCAGTTATAGTTGGCATACAGTAATGTACCAGTTTCAGTTGTACAGCCTAGTGATCAGAGATCCACATAGCTCGCAAAGTGATCACCCCACTAAATCACCCCCCTTACATATTTACTACAACATTATTAACCATCTTCCCCATGCTACACTCTACATCTCCATGTCTATTCTGCAACTCTCCATTTGCACCTCTTAATCCCTTTGCCTTTTTTTGCAGTTCCCCAACCCCCCTCTAGTAGCTCTCAAAATATTTTCTATATGAGTTTATTTCCACTTTTGTTGTTGTTGTTATTATTTTGTTTTTAATTCCACATTTACGTGAAATCATGCGATATTTGTCTTTCTCTATCCGACCCATTTCATTCAGCACAATACCTCTAGGTCCATCAAGGCAATATCTTTTTCCATCCCCTTCCTTTTAGTCTGTGTTGTCTTTTAATCTGAAGTGAGTCTCTTACAGGCAGCATATGTAGGGGTCTTGTTTTTTATCCATTCAGCCACTCTATCTTTTGGTTGGAGCATTAATTCTTTTCCATTTGAGGTACTTGTTGATAGGAATGTAGTTATTACCATTCTTTATTTTTTTTGATACATGTTTTTTTCTTCTTAAAGAAGTCCCTCCAACATTTCCTGTAATACTGGCTTGGTGTTGATAAATTCCTTTAGCTTATTTTTGTCTGGGAAGCTCTTTATCTGTCCTTTGACTCTAAATGATAGCTTTGCTGGATAAATATTCTTGGTTGTAGATCCTGGGTTTTCATCACGTCGAATATTTTGTGCCAAGCCCTTCTGTCCTGCATAGTTTCTTTTGAGAAATCAGCTGCCAGTCTTATGGGTGCTCCCTTGTAGGTAACTAATTGCTTTCTCTTGCTGCTTTTAAGTTCTCTCTTTGTATTTAACCTTTGCATTTTAATTATGATGTGTCTTGGTGTGGGCCTCTTTGGGTTCTCTTTTTGGGACTCTCTGAGCTTCCTGGGGTTGTATGTCTATTTCCTTCACCAGGTGGGAAGTTTTCCATCGTTCTTTTTTCAAATAGCTCTTCAACTGTCTTGTTTCCTTTAGGTACCCCTTGACAGATATTTTTACATTTAATAGTGTCCCATAGGCTTAAATTATTATTATAGCTTTTTTTTTGCCATTCTGATTGAGTGTTTTGGCTTTCCCATCCTCTATATCAGTGTTTTGATCCTCTTTTACCACTCTGTTTATTCCATCTAATATACTCATCTCAGATAATGCGTTCTTCATTTCTGACTGGTTCCCTTTTATAATTTCCATTTCCATTTTTATCTTTTTTTAAAATTCTCACTGCTCATCTATATTTTCCCTAAGTTCATGAGCATCTTTATAACCAGTATTTTGAACTCTGCATCTGTTAGATTGCTTGACTCCATTATTCCTGGATCTCTGTTCTATTCTCTCATATGGTTTCTGCTTCTTTGTCTTCCCATTTCGGCTGCCTTTTTGTGTCTGTTTCTATGTACTAAGCAAGCTCCTAAGTCTCCTGGTCTTCTTAATGCAGCTTTGTGAAGTAGGTGTTCAGTGTCACAGTCCGGAGAGGGGTTCAGCGGCAGGCCGTGTTTAGCCCCAACCTCTGCCCCTCTGGAGCCACCTGTTAAGATTCAGCAAGCAATCCACAGATGCTGTGCTTATAGTTGCCTCCAAAGACCACACCAGAAAACTAAGCCAGCTGCCACCAGTGTGAATCCTGGCGCTGCTCAACAAGGAGCACCTGACTCTGAGAATACACCTGGATGTGGCTTGAGTGGGGCCGTGAGTTGGGGAAGAAGGACTTCAGGGAATCTTCTGGGCGGAGAAACCCCTGTTATCCAGTTTGATGATGTCACAGCTATGGCAATGCTGTGTCCGCACATTGGGAGGGAGAAGGGCTCAACAGAGGATCATTGGATACCTCCAGCACTTCTTCTCAGGGGAGAGCCTTGCCTCTAGCCCTCACTCAGACAATCTAGTGTCTCCCTATAAGTCCCTGGTGCCCCCTGCACAGCACACCCAGCACTTGTGCTCAGAGTGAGCAGTTGGTTACCACAAAAGTCCACTTGCTGACACGGCCCCTTTGAGAGGCTGTGGGCTGCTGCTGCTGCAGTCCCTGTCCCACTCAGCCACTCTAACTCAGCCCCTCATCTCTTCACCTCCTCCTAGCTTTTACCTTTGCAGGGCGATTTCTTATGTCTCTCCCTAGTTGTAGTGCTTCTGTTCATCCAGATCCCAGGTAACTTTTCTTGTTGTTTACTCTGTATTTCTGTCATAACTTTGCTTTGATCGAAAGAGGGATGAACAAAGCCTCTATCATCTATCGCATTTTCCTAGATATTATTTAATTTATATTTTTAGAAGCTCACTTTTGGCTATTGCAAAAAAAAAGTTTGTAATGGGACAAAGCTAGGAGCAGGAAGATGAATTAGGAGGTAGTTTTGTAATGAACAAGGTCGAAGACTGGGTAAAGTTGGAATATTAGAGACACACTTTGAAGGTAGAATTGATTTGACTTGCCAGTGGATTGATGTGAGGAGTGAAAAACTGTGTAGATCAAACATGAGTCCCAGTTTTTGACCTGAAAAACTGAGAGAATGATGGTAACCTTTAATATGATGGAGAAACTATGCTGGGTGAGGGTTAGAGGTGAGGATGAAGTGTTGTCCTAGACTTAAGATAAAGTAGAAATGTTTGTAAGAATACAAGTGGATGTCCAGTAGGCAGTCGGGAACTCCAGAGGAAAGGTATGAACTACAGACAGAAACTCAGGGGAGTTGTCAGGTGGTCTTTAAAGCTGTTGGAGCAAATGAGATAATCCAAAGGAAAGGGTTGACATAGAGAAGGAACAATGGCTCAAGACCAAGTGCTAGGGTGCTACAACATTTAGAAATTTGATAGAAGAGGAGCTGGCAGAGAACATTGAGAGTGGTCAGAAAGAGAACTGAAAAAGTGAGATATCATGGAAACGATGAGAAGAGAGGGTTTCAGGAAAAAGGGCTTGGTCATTGGGTAGAAAGCTCTTGAGAGGTGAAACAAGGTGGTGGAAGAAAGGAGCCATTTACCTTTATAATCAGTTTCTGCCTTCAGATAGCTCATCTTATTTATCTTTGCATCCCAGCTTCTAGCATATAGCATGACAACTTAACAGGCACTAAGTGAATACTTGTTGAATGATTAAATGAAAGAGATAGTATCAGAAGACGTCTGTATCGTGAATCTATCAAGATTAAATGAAAGAGATAGTATCAGAAGAGGTCTGTATCATGAGTCTATCAAGAATTAAATTCAGCTGTTCCTCTTTTAAGTGAGTTTCTATGGCAGTTGAAGATGACTTTCTTATCAATTACTAATATATTGATAAAAATATATGGAAAGTCTGTGTTTTTAAGTCATGGCTTCAGATGTATAATTGTGTCCTTTTTTGACTTCTAGGTGTGTCTCCCAAAGGAAAGGTGGTTATGTTGGTTTGGAAAAAGAGAGAACTTTTGAGAGAGAGGTGGGGGGGGAGGGGGGAGAGAGAGAGAATGTATGTATGTAGTGTTTTTACTTAGTGAAATTGGCATCAAAATATTACCTCCTGTCTAAGTCAGAAACTGTAGAAATGGTGCAAATCACCTATGTAAGTTTTTTTAGACATTTTGTTCTTTTGATATGGTTAGAGGTTTTATTAAACTGTGGCAAAGGGAAATTATGGAGAAAGGAATTAATATCAAAGAGATTTGCCTAATGAAAAAGGACTCAGTCACTTTTAATAGTGTAATTTGCAGCCTGTATTTGTTTACCCTTGATCTTTTAAAATTATATCTTTGTTTGCCCCTTCCAAATAAAAAGTAAGATACCAAGAAAACGATATAAATTTATAAGATCTATACATTATCTGTCAATGTCCCATAGAGATAGAAAAAACAAGAAAAAAATAGTGAGATTTCCTTTTCAGATCATCAGGTAGTGGAAATTATTAAAATTTGCAAAATTGGTAGATTATGCTCAACATGGTCTGTGCCCTACCTATAGATAGAAAATCTGAGTACCATTTGATACTGTGTTCAATGCATATTTTTATATCTAGTACCAGTTAGAATGCTGAAGTACTTTACAAATATCAATAAATACATTATTTCTAAAAGTATCCATATAGTGCTTATTTATGAAAATATTTATAACTACATGATTTCATTGGATCCTCACAACAACCTTGTGAGGAAGGTGTTATTTCTTAGTCCAAGAGCATATTACTGTTGATGTCAGAGCCGGGTCCCAAATTTAGGCCTCCTGATTCTAGATCCTATGTGCTTCTATTTTAGACTGCTTGCAAGTGATGGTCATGCTCCTGGCTGCACATCCGGGGTCCTGAGATTGCAGATGTGGATGACTAAACATAGGGTGAGAAGTATTTGTTTTTCCTTCCTCATTGTTGGGCATTCATTGGTTTAAAGCTGCTGGCAAACAATGCATAATAAATCCTCCTCTATATGTATAAATAGTGGCCTCTTATCCAAAATTAATAGCCTAGAATTCTAGATCATTAACTTGGCTGTATTCTAATAAATAGATCATGATTCACCATCAAATTAAATTGCTTGGTCTTGGAGAGTGGTAAAGAGTTTTAATCTCAAGGGAAGTTTGCTGGAAGATGCTCAATATGCTGTCAAGTAACCATAAGGGTTATTGGTGTTATAGGTTAAATTCATTTAGAGTTAGCTATTGATTCTTCAAGAATGAATAGCTTGGCACCTGTTGAGCCTACTCTTTTAGAGTTTTCCAAGTTAGACCCTTTTATTATAGTAAGAAGGATTGTTTTCGGTGAAAAAGCATAGCAAAAACCTCAATTCTGAGCACACTATACTAAACTACAAATATTGTTAGTGTTCCGTAAGGGAGAACTATGGTAGTTGGAACTGAGACCAGTATATTATTGGTGATTAGTAATTATTAACAGTAATGTGAGTCTTTCATACACTAACTGGAAGCCAACTTACAAATCTCTAGATAGAAAAACTGGACTTTCTTGAGGGTATAAGCCACATGTGTGGTTTAAATTTAATTCGAAACTCAAGTATCATAAATACTGAGATTTGGAGCATAGGGTTTTAGGAATGAGAGACTTGACATTAGAAAGATGGCAAGCATATATCATTTATCAATAGCTGAGCTTAAAAGAATGTTCTACCTTGATTATTCACAAGAAGAATAGGGCTATAAGTGCCAGAATCTCTCATATATTTGGGGAATAGAGCAACAAGTCAAAGAACTTAGGCTGTTATAAAAACTGGTGATCAAGAAGTGAAAATGTTTGAAGAGTGGTGTTTCATTTTGCACAAAAAGAAATTAAAAAGTAAGTCTTTAGCACCTTCTCTAAAAACAGGAACCATAGTTAATGAAAATGACAATTCTTTAATTTGTGTCAGTTTTTGTTGTTGTTAGAAAGTCCTTTAAAATATGTTGTTCCATCATGTAGAGAGCAATGTTAATAATGTTTATTTTCCAGAATGGGAAGAGGATTCAGGAAATAAGAATTGAAACTTGGCAGTTGTTGCTGTTTCATAAGGAGAACTATAATCTATCCTGTTAATGCCAAGTTAAATGGTTGATGGACTCTGTGAACATGATTCAGGCAAAATGAAACCTGTATGAGAAATAATTTGAAGGAACTAAAACTCACCCTGAGATGTATAAATCAATTTGTATGAACAGTGGACACAGGATAGAGCCCTGGACAGGTAAAAAAGTAGGATTACAGTGACAGCTTAGTTTTTGAAATCCCCTTTTCCTGACTTCTTATGTAATCTTGGAAAAAATGCTTTAACCTTCTGTGGACATTTACACATCTGTTAAATGGGAGTTATATTACCTTTGACTATTGTGAAGTTATACAGTGTTTCTAAAAATTTTGAGCTCCATAGAGAAACTCTCTTAAGTAACAGACATTATTGTAACAGAAATAATAAAAGTTTATATTCAGAAGAATATACAGATATTGTATTTTGACCAATACAAAGTACTTTGATCAAAGTACATAAGAAAGTCTTCTAGGTAGGAATGATAGCCATTGATAAATGAAGAAAATGATTTATTTCTTCGGACAGAGACTAGTTTTGGATTAGTTTGGGAAGGGGTAGTTTAACCTGATATGTTGTCATCTCTTGTTATAAAACAAATCACCTAAAACTTAGGGCTTAAAAACAACAACCATTTATTTGCTCATGATTCAGTGGATCAGCATTTTTGCTGGGCTCAGTAGGAATGATTCTTTTGCTAGTCTCTTTTGAGGTCATTCATTCAAATGGTTGTAGTCACTTGGTGGTTCAGCCAAGGCTGATCAGTCTGTGGTGTTCTCACATGACTTGGTTGGTGCTGGTGTTTGTCTGGGCTTCTCTCCCTTGTCATCATCAGGGAAACCAGCCTGGACTCCTTCACATGGGTTCCAAGAAGGCAGGAGCAGAAGCTGCAAGACACCTGAAGTGAGGGTTCAGAATTCTCACAGAGTCACTGCAACTTTATTTTATTAGTCAAAACAAGTCATAAGGCCAGCCTAGATTTAAGAGGTGGGGAAGCAGATTCTTCTGCTTGTTGATGGGATGAATAGAAAGTCACATTTCAAAGTCTCTGTAGGACTGTGGAGAATTATAGCCATTTGCAAATAACCTAGTATGCATGATAGGGGAAAACAGGATATTTAGCTAAAATAGTCTACTAATAAATTTAAAATTGAAATAGAAGAGTTATATCATGAAAGCTGAGTTATAGCAAACAGCCTATTTTTACAAAGTATATATGAGTGTTTTTGAATAGAAAGATATGAAGTCTTATCTAATAGCTTTTGATATAACTTGTATGTGCTAATACAACTCTCTGAATTACAATGTAAAACTTGTAATGTAAAACTTACAATGTAAAACTTCTTGAAAATAATGTAAACTATTATTTAGGGAAGAGAGCCAAGGGAGAAGTAAAGGAATTCTTGTATCCTTGCATGTCAGGTCTATGGATTCTTGGGGTCAGTTTGCTATAGAAAAAGGAAACAAGAATATATAGAAGGGAGAATTTTTAAAAAATGATTTTCAAAAATAGTTATGAACTTGGGTGAGTGTATTTGATAAATATTCTTTATGTAATAGTCACTGAAAATGATTTGGACTGCCAGTACTTCCCCCAAATTAACCTTTCCCCACAAATTCCCCCTTTCCCATCTGGTAAATATTTGAAAAAATAACTGGGAATTATAGTTGTTGAGGATTCTGGGATACAGCAGAATAAATTAGTTCACTACCCTGCCATTGTCAATTCTACTTTGTTCTGCCTCTGCCGACCCAAACCTGGAGACAACAGATCCCGAGTACAGGTGAAGCCTGGAGTTCTGTGGAAGTTAAGGTGAGCAGCTGGAGGCCCGCTTCCTGGGCGGGCTGGCACTGAAGACTGGCACCTGACAAGTCCTGGGGGAGGATCCACATGTGTTCGATACTACAAGAGCTTCATCTATAGCAGTTGGGGGACTCCTGGGAGGAAAATTAAAAATCACCCTTACCCCACTGCATGTGCATGAGTGCATGTGTGTGCGTGTGCACGCGCATCCCATAAGAGACCAAGGAGAAGATGAAGACTTGGGCTGAGTTCTCCTTGTCTTGGAGGTGGGAGAGTGTGAGGAGACTGGAGCAGAAAGTCTTTCCTCCTCATGCCTTCCTGCTGTTACACTGCTAGATCACAGCCATAGAAACCACCACTCACAAGGCTACAGTCACGTGGACCCTCCAACAATTAGACCTGAACCCCAGTGATATAACAAAGAGGAATGAGGGCGCCACAGCCAAAGAGAGGCAGTCTCTGAGAAAAGATAAACACATGGTTAGTGTGAGAACACAGCAGCTGGAGACAGATGACAGTCTGACAAAAAATAGTAAGGCACATAAGGGGATTTAAGGGTGGCACAAAAGGCTTCCTAGAGTGATTTTCCACTCAAACATTTCAGTAAATGACTCGAAGGAGATAATGGTCAATCCTGAGACTTGAATTAGTAGCTTGGTCGATCAAATGGAAGAATCTGGAAGCACAGAACAAAATATAAAAGGGTGGAATGTACAAGAGAAAGTAGATCTAGGACATATAATATGTGAGAACAGGAGAGCGAGTAGGAGAAAAAGGAACAGATGGAGAAAAGGCAATAATTAATATAAAAAATGTTCTGAGCTTAAAATCAAGACTTGAGTCTATAAATTTAAATGGCTCACCAAGTTCCAGGCAAAATTTATGAAAAAAAGCCATCTCTGTATATATTGGAAGAGCTCTCAAACTCTTAAGGATAAAAAGCAAAATCTTAGGAGCTTCCATGGCAGAGAGAACAAATTCGCTACCATTAAGAAGTTCAGACTAGCAGCAGATTTCTCATCTGTGACACAGGAAGCTATAGATAGTGGATTAACTTCTATAGACCATGGAGACACAAAGCCAGCAGCCTGAAAATCAGCTGCCACTTCCCTGTCAGAGTAAAAGAAATTTACTGTTATGCAAGAAGTCAGAGATGTCATCATCCATTTTCTTAAAAAAATACTCAAGAAAAGAGTATAAAAACTAAAAGCAGCTAAACAAAAAGAAGATGAAGTGAAATAATAGCAGGGGGAAATTTTTCTAAATTAATTAACTCAAGTGAAAAGGAAAGAATATGTTCAACTACAACAGCCTTTATATTAAATGTGAATGAACTGATATTTCCTATTAAAAATTTAATGTTGAATTGAGTTAAAAAGTAAAACTCAGATATATGGTGTCTAGAAGAAACACTTGAAATAGTGATGAAAGTTGAAAATAAAAGGATGGGCAAAGATCCCAGGCAAATACAGAGAACTAGTAATATTGGTTTTAGACAGGTAGTATTTAAGTTAAAGGCATAAATAGGATAAGGAAAGACATTATATAATGGTTTCTAAAAGGCACAGTTTATGAAGAAGATTAACTTGTGTATATAAAATAACATAGCCACGGAATCTGTAAAGCAAAACTATTAGAAATACAAATACAATTATGGAGAGACACCTTAATAAACCTCTCTCACTTGTCTCAACCTGTCTTAACTTTGTACAGACTCCTAAGGTAGGGAAATTGAATAAATGAAAAAGTTAGATTTAGTAAATATGCTAGAACATTACAGCCCTTGAATATAGAATATTCTTTCCTGGATTTCTAACAAAACTTAATCATATACTGGACCACAAAGAATACCTTAACAAATTCAAAGGAAAAGAGATTTTTATAGATCTTGTTCTCTGATCACAGTCCAGTAATGTTAGAAATAAATAACAGAAGGTAATAAAGAGAAACTTTATTATTTGGAAACTTTAAAACACTCTTTAAACTTTTGTACTAAAGGGGAAAAGAAAAGTCAATTTATAGGTATCTAGAAATCAATGAAAGGAGCACAATTTATTCTAAAAACTATGAGAGTGAAAGGTATAGTGGAAATTTTACAGCTTTTAGATTTTTTATTATTTATTAAAGACAGTATACCCTATGAAGAGAGAAAAAAGAATGACAAAACATGCTAAACTAAAATACATTAGAAAGAGGAAATAATAAAGATAAAAACTGAAGTTAATGAAACAAAATTATAGAAAGGATAAATATAATAGGTGGTTATTTGAAACAATAAAATAGACATCAGATTTATGTGTCTGATTAGAAAACTCATAAAGAGTAAAAAATTTACAAGATTAGAAATGATAAAAAGGACATAATCAGAAATGTTGGAGTGATTCAAAAAAGATAACAAAGGTAACTGCATTCAACTCTATGGCGAGAATTTGAAAAAAGAAAACAGAAGAAATGGATTATTTTCTTGTCAAATATAATGCCCACATTTGACTCAGGAAGAAGTTGGAAAATTTGCATAAGACATTACCATGAAAGTGATTGGAAAAGTGATTAAAGATCTACCACTTAAAAAGGCAATGGAATCATACAGAGTTACAGCTGAGTTTTATGTAACCTTTAAAAAGCAAATATTGTACTGTTATTTAAACTTTCAGAAGATTATGAAAAGCTCCTTATTGATTTGTAAAATAAACATGCATTTTAATTACAAAACCCAATAGAGTACAAGTCTAGAGACTTATTTAATGTTGAATATAGATGCAAAAATTCTAAATAAAATATTAGCAGGTAGAACCCATCAGTGTATATGAGGATGCAACTATAACCAGGTAGGGTTTATTCTAAGAATACAAGAGTGGAAACCTATCAGTGCAATCCCTCACATGATCAAATTAAAGATAGAAAACCATATGACCACATGAATAGATGCTGAAAAAGAATTTAATAAATTTATAGACATTACTAATAAAAAGAACAAAAAGAGTGGATAGAAATCATTTTAATATAATGGACCATTTACCAAAACCAACAATAAGTATCATTCTAAACAGCAAAACAATAAAATTACAATGTCAGGAACTAAACAGCTTTACTATCACTATGCATTCAATTCATTTAACAAGTATTTTTTTAGCACCTATTTTGGGCCACAGTAGTATTCTATGTTCTGAGGAATGAATAAAGAAGAAAAAACTATGATTCGTGGAGCTTGTATTTTTGTGGTAATTGTTATTTAACATTGTCTCAGTTTCTGGTGAATTCATTGGAACAAGAAAAATGAAATAACTGAAATTGATATTGAAAAAAATAAGCTTACACTATCTTTTTTCCTAATAATATAATTGTATACCTTGCAATTCCAAGATACTTAGTAAAACCTATTAGAATGAATAAGAGAATTTGGTAAGCGGCTAGATTCAAAATAAACAAACAAAATTCCCCCCACCATCCCAATAATAGCAATAGGCCTTTCGAATGAAAAGTGGGAAAAATTAGAATAGTGAAAAACATAAAATACTAATGAATAAGTTTAAAAGAAAGGCATGAAATGTGGAGAAAATCAAAATGTCTTATTGAAGAACATAAAGCAAGATTTCAACAAAGGAGAGAGATATACCATGTTCTTGGATTGAAGTATACATTTGACGCTGTTTCAATTCCAATCTCAAAAGTCGTTTTCAATTTTGATAAAATGATCTGAAAGTTTATAATAGAAGGTTAAGTGCCACTAATAGTTGAGAAAAGAATTCCTTCACATCCTCCAAACCACTGGAACGTAAATTCCATGAGGAAAGGGATTTTGCTCAGTGTTGAATCTTTAGCACCTATAACTGTATCTGGAACACAGTAGGCACTTAATAGTTGAACAAGTAAATTAAAAAAAAGACTGCTGAGGAGAGACTTAATTAGTTATCAGAATATACTAAAAAGCCATAGTATTCAAATTATTATGGTTGAGGCAGATGGTTAGACAAATCGATCAGTGAGAATTTAACATATGACAAAGGTTATATTTTAATCAGCAAAAATAATGATTATTTAACAAATGGAATTGACACAAATGGCTTTTGACCTGGAAGAAAATAAAATTAGAATCCTATCTTATACCATATGTAAAAATGAAAAATAAAGCAAGACAAATTTTGTAAGAAAATAATTTACATGTACAATATTAAGAAAACAGTATTAACTAAGTTTAGAGACTTAGAAGCTACAAGAGAAAAAATAAATATAAGATTGTACAGAAGTAAATATTTTGTATTTCAAAGGATATTGAGAAAAAGCCAATAAATAGTAAATTTTGGAGAAGTGATTGCAATACTGAGGACAGAGTTTAATATCTGTGAGACAAAGAACATTTACAAATTGACTAGAAAGTCCCAGTAATCCAAGAGAAAATTATATATATGTGTGTGTGTGTGTTTGTGTGTGTACACACACAAACACACACACACCACATATGTAGAGAGAGAGAGAGAGAGAGATGTAGTTTAGAGAAGAGCAAATGCTGAAGGCCAACAAATAAAATACTCAAAACTCCAATGATAATCTATCACTCCTCAAGCTGGCAAATTTAAAAGTTCAGGAACATCATTGTTGTTAGGCAAAAAGAGTGCTCATATTACCGGTTGTACTATGTGTTATAGTCTTTTAGAAAGCAATCTGGCAACATATTTTAGGAGTAATATCTGTATGACCCAGGAATTCCACTCCCTTTGCTCTTAAAGAAATAAAAACACCTGTATGTAAAGATGCGTATTACAGGTTGTTTTCTGCAGTAGTGTATTGGGGGAAAAAGGACATAAATGAATGCTTACCAGGAAAGGAATGGCTGGTTCTATTACAATATCTCCAGATGAGGAAATATTTTACAGCCATTTAGAAAGGAATTTAGAGCTGTTTCAGTTGAATTGGGAGACTTTCATGAGGCATTATTGAATGAGAAAAGCCAAGATGCAGAAAACTGGGTATAGTATAGTAGCTAGAAAAAAACATTGGAAAAAATATGCTTATGTCTTTACAGTTATATGTACGAGGATTAATACATGTACATGGAAATATATATGGAAGTAAATACACCAGGTAGTTAATATGGGATACTGGGAATAAAGAGGTGGCATTCAGGTTGATATGGTTGGAGGGAAAAGAAGAGGAGAAATTAACCAAATAAAAAAGAACATACACACAGAGAGAGACTACTAATAGATAACAACAATATATATGATGACTTTTGTGTATGTGTGTGATATATATATATATGTATATATATATAAATTTGCATGTATATGGGCACATGTGTGTGCACACATACATGTGCAAGTGAAATTTTCAAAGTAAAGGATTCCTATTGGCTCTGAGTTGTTTTATTCAATTATTTATTTATAATTTATGGAGTACTGTACTAAGTAGGAACCTAGATCTAAAGCCACAGTAAATTCTCACAGTCAGATATAGCATGGTAATTGTATCATGCCTCTCTTTGTGTTGTAAGTAGCAGATATCCAACCAAAAAACTAGCATAAGCAAAAAATGGGATTTATGGGTCATAGGAGCCTTCACATGCAATTAGATTCAGAAACTCGGTTCAGCTCTCATCAGATGGTCTGTCTTTTGCTGTTATCTGTATCTCTGTCTCCTGCTTTCCTTTGTTTCTCTTTTTACATTTGGCTTCGTTCTCTCTTATTCTCCCCCTGGAAGGCATGGCAGTTCCTTCATATATCTTTTTTTCTGGTTCTGTGCTCCCTCCTCTGGTTTCTGGCAAATTTTCTTTCCCCTAGCTCCAAATAAAAAAAGTCCTAGGAAGGAGCTTTGACAGGCCTGGGTTGAGTCACATGCCCACCTAGACTGATTTCTGTGAGCTGGGGAATAACTGAGTACTGCCATTAGCCAGGCCTGGGTCACAGATCCGCACCTTTGGAGTGACGAGAGCTGCAGTGTTGCGATTAGTGCACACAGCCCTACCACAATCACATAATTTGAGTGAATGTGGAATTTCCCCAAAGAAGCAGTGGCAACTGGAACGGCAAAGTGTGTTCTAAAGGAGAAAAAAAGATCCTAGGTAGACAAAGCAACAGATGTCCAGTGAGGAGGCACTTTGCTCAAAATACTGTACAAGCCAAGTTTGCATCTTTGTGTCAAAGGAATTGAGTAGTGGAGGAAGTAGATTTGAGTCAAATAATACCATGTATTTAGGGCAGTGAAAATAGTCTTTTGTCCAATAGCTTAAGTTGATTTATGGGAATTATATTTGGTAATTATCTATTTGTATATTTTTACCCCCAGATGATTTATAAAAGGATTGAAGACTTAAGTGTAATAAGGAATACTAGCTTTATATATTGGAATATGTGATATGTTTTTCTAGGAAAAGAAAACCTTTTGTATTTTCCCCCCAGCTTTATTGAGATATAATTGATATATAATATTATGTAAGCTTAAGGTGTACAACATGATTTGATACACGTATATATTGTGACATGATTACCACAGTAAGATTAGTTAACACATTCATCACCTCACATAATTACATGTAATTATTTTTAAAGCATTGTTAGTATGCCAGATTCTTTACCCATTACCTGGGTGAGACATACTTTTAGTGGTTGTTTTCATCTGAATGCTCCAGACTTGCTCATCTTAAAGATTTCATCCATTTTAATATTGATTTATAGTAATGCCTGGATATTTAGTAAAAGGCGAAAGATTTATATGATCTGAAGAGGAACCAGAGTATATTGCCTGAATATTTAGGTGTTAAATAAACAACTGACATTTCTATTTCATGAAAAAAAGTTAATGAGCTTACAGATCATAAAAGAATAATTGATACGTTGATCTAAAATATCCATCGACAGAACAATCTGGACTGTGAAAATAGCTAAAGTATTTAGCCACGGATTTTTTTAAACTTTTTACCGTGAAAGATAACTAAGACAGAAAACTGTCCCCTCAAAGGTGTCTGTTGTCCTAACTTTTATACTAATCCCATCCTTTTCTTTTTAGTTTTACCACCTAAACTTGCATGCCTACTATAGTTTAGTTTTGCCTCTTTTTTTGAGCTTTCTAGAAATGAAATCATACAGTGTGTGCTCTTTAGAGTCTGATTTATTTCACTCAACGTCAGCATGGCTGTCCGCAGTTATGGAAGGAAGGCAGGGTAGGAATGACTGGAGTGTTTATCTTTTAGGACCAAAATAACAACTCCTACTAATCATAACCCTATAAAGTCATAGATTTTAGGTCATTATTTGAGTTTCTTTGAGGGACCTTAGAGTCGTAAGAGATGATGAAGTGTTTTTTGAGAACTCTAGCAGTTGATACCCTGTCTTCCCAAGAGGGAGAGTCACCATGCGGTTTCATGCCATGCCAGGAAGAAACACTGCGCAGGCTGCATTTCCAGCAATGCTACCGGAGCTCAGGGCTGTCAGCCAGTCCTGGCCAGAAGTGCCACTTTCAGGCGGGACTCGATGAAGCATTTCAAGCTGATGGCATGGATTTGCTAAAATTGGTCTTAGAATTAAAGTAGATGTCTTTTCCATTGTGTATTTGAACATTTAGTATTTTCTTGGTGTTACCAAGGAGTACCCTATATGAGTTTTTATAAATATGAACATTATGATAACTTAACTCTATATCTTAACATAGTCAAAGGTCTGATAGTTTCTGTGAAAAAGGAAAGCATCATTTCAAATAATAGCTCAATATTGCCTAAGCAAATAATTTATGTTCACTGAATTATAAACTAGAAATTGTGGCAGGCCCAACGTAGAACATTCTTGTTCCTGTTCTAATGGTTAGAAACTTGGTGCAGAAAGCATTAATGTGACCAATTATGAAATACTGATAATATATATATTCTCACATACACATATAAGCCTTTTTAAAATCTTCATTCCCTCTTCCCCAATTTTATTGAGATAGAATTGACATACAGCATTGTGTAAATTTAAGATGTACAGCATAACAACTTGACTTACATATATTATTAAATGATTAGCACACTAAGTTTAGTTAATATCAGTTGTCTCATAGGTACAAAAAAAAGAAAAGGTGTTTTTTCCTTGTGATGAGCACTCATAGAATTTACTCTCTTACCACCTTTCAGATATACCACACAGCAGTGTTAACTGCAGTCATCACATTGGACATCATGTTTCTGGTACCTGTTTATCTTATAACGGGAAGTTTGTACTTTTTGACCACCTTCACTTGCACTCTCACCTCTGGTAACCACAAATCTAATTTTTAGATCTCTTTCCCTGTGTGTGTGTGTGTGTGTGTGTGTGTGTGTGTGTGCGTGTGTGTGTGTTGGTGTGTGTTTTAGATTCCACATATGAGATACTTGCATGACATTTCATTTTAGCGCAATGTCTTCAGAGTCCACCCACGTTGTCACAAATGGCAGGATTTCCTTTTTATGCCTGAATGATATTCAGTGTGTGTGTGTATTTATCGCAGCTGCTTTATCCATTTGTCAAGTGATGGACACTTAGGTTGTTTCTGTTTCTTGACTATTGTAAGTAATGCTGCAGTGAACCTTGGGGTGCAACTATCTCATTGACATTATATTTTCATTTCCTTTGAATATATATCCAGAAGTGGGATTGCTGGGTCATATAGTAGTTCTGTTTTTAATTTTTTGCGGAGCCTTCATATTGTTTTCCATTTACATTCCCACCAACAGTGCACAATAGTTCCCTTTTCTCCACATCCTCGCCAACACTTGTTATTTCTTGTCTTTTGGATAATAGCCATTCTAACAGGTATGAGGTGATACCTCATTGTGGTTTTGATTTTCATTTCCCTTATTATTAGTGATGTTGAGCACCTTTTCACATACCTGTTTTGGACATATATATTCTTTGGAAAAATGTTTATTCAGGTCCTTTGCCCATTTTAAAATTGGATTATTATTATTATTTGTTGTTGTTTTTGTTATTTAGTTGTATAAGTTCTTTATATATTTTAGATGTTAACCTCTGATTATCTATATATAGTTTGCAAATATTTCTTCCCATCCTAAAGATTGTCTTTTTCTTTGTTGATCAGTTCCTTTAGTGTGCAAAAGGTTTTTAGTTTGATGTTTATTTTTGGTTTTGTTTCTTATACGTTAGGTGTCATATCCAGTAAAATCATTGCCAAGAACTATGTCAAGGAGCTTTTTTCCTATGTTTTCTTCTAAGAGTTTTATGGTTTCCAGTTTTTACATTTAAGTCTAATACATTTTGAGATAATTTTTGTGAGTGGCATAAGACAGATGTCTACTTTTGTTACACATAGCCTTTTGTTGGTGTTTCTATATGTATACTCTGGGTTTCTGTGCTCTTAGATGTAATTTCGCTTATTTATTCTCACTAAATATTTTACTCTCTGTTTTCTCATATCTTTATGTACATGTTTACATACTTTTCCTTTTTCACACAACTTTTATACATCAGTCCTCTTGATGGCAATGGAAGCAATGACTGCTATGAAATTCTACCATTACCATCAACTGCAGTATACGTGGAGTTTAGAGGGGATTACGGCTAAGTGGGAAGGCAGCCGCGAAGCGACACTAACGTGTTTGGTTTGGATGGGCCTGTGTCTGTGTGTGGCTACCAAGAGGGCTGAATGAATGGGAGCTGTTTAGTAACTGGATCCCCAGTGACGAGCCCAGGCCTAGGACCATTCTGTGAAGGCAGCTAGGACTGGGTGTGGTGACAGCAATAGAACACCTTCTTGTTCCTTGGTTGTCATCCTGAAGGTGTTCATCCTACAGGAGGATAAAAAGCCATCTTCGTAGAGTTGTGAGCAAGAAAAAGTCATGTTTTACAATGACATGGCATATTCTGAATAGGGTCGGGATCAGGAATGAAGAAAATATTTAGGGCACATGGAAGGAAAAGGGATAGAAGAATTGATGTTTGTATCTGTACATCCTTTTTTGTGTGTGCAAGAGTGGATTTATACAAATTGGCTTATGGTGACCATTTTGAAATACATGTATTCATATACAGCAAACTTAATTTTTTAAAGCCTTACCAACATTTTTTGGTTCATGTCAGAGTCTGTTTACTGATTAACTTCATTTTCCCACCAAGAATATCTTGCCACTGATAGCCATCATATTACACATTCTTGTATTATATGAAGTCAGTTAAAAAATTAAAGTCATGAATAAAAAGGAAGGTAATATGTGTTCATTAACCAATGACTCATGATTTCAGAAATTACCCAAGCTTAGCTGCCTTCTGCCTCATCTCTGTTAAGGCAGCATGGTCCATGGAAAATTTTAAATTCTAACAGAGTTTGACTTTCCTTCTCAGGACTGTTATGGCAGCCTTCTGTTATTGCTTGGGGGTGTGCTCGGGAATTCAAATACATTTTTATATTTTCCAAGCAAAACTTAAGACAAATCTACTACCAAAAATATCACCTACATTAAAGAAAAATAAAATTTATTTGTAGATTTCCCATATTGCTTTTCCCTTCTGACAATTGAGAAACTAACTACACATGAATAAATCTCCAGCCATTTGTCCAAAGCCAGTAATAGCAATTAAGGCCAGCATTAAGGACTATTGATTGTATTATACTTTCTGTTCACTGCAGAAAAGGGTTTACATGAAATAAAATAGGTGAGTAGGTGAATGTTGAGTACTTCCTTAATAGCGCAGCTCACGTTTGCAACTATGACTGTGCTATGGCTGCTGTGTTCTTTTTTGGGAATTCAACTTCACTTGTTTATACTGCTTATGTCTGATGTCATAAGCTTCACCTCTTCCTTGAGTTAGTAGATATGGTTTTCAACACTAGTATTGAAACAAAAAGTTTGAAATTGAGTAGTCAAATAATATCTGTATAACAGATTTTTTACACTGGGAAGGTGAGAACAGTTAGCTCTACTTAATATGCTCTCATTTCTATGAAAGTACTTTCTAAAAACACACTGTAAGCATTTATTCTTAAGGTTTCCCATCTTTTGTGTATTCCTAAGCACTATTGAGGGTGTTTAGACAACTGGTATTTATACCAATGACACTTTGAATTAGTCTATATGGAATGATAGAATTTGATTACAAATGTATTTTTTGATATGTGTCCCATTCTATTTTCAAGGAAACCAGAATTTGTTACAAGTTTCAGAGAGAAAATCTCTGTATGTAGCCATACATACAGTGCTCTGGAGTATATTTGACACCATTAAGATTCTTAATTCCTTTTTCACTAAGCATGGAGATAACACTTTTCTGTTCTGGGGCAGAAATGTGTGAAAAGATGAAGGGGATTTAACCTTTTAAGTCTACCGCTTCTAATCATTGAAGCCCAGAAAATTCCACAACGCACTTTTCAGTAGAACTCTTCACTATATTAGAATCTCTTTTTTCCTTTGCAGACCCTCATGTGGCCTTTCTAACTATGCATTTGAGACACAGAGTTATATGGAGAAGCTGAAAATGCCTGGAAGATTTCTGGTTTCGGTCACTACTTTTCCTGTCATTTTGCATCTCTGCCTCATTTGGATGATGTGATATTCAGAGAGACAGCTTAACCCAAATTGCTCTTTCACAAGACATCTGGCCAAAGATTGTATATGGAATTCAAGATGGCTAGTCAACTGCCAGAAGACGCCACAGAGTCTCAAGTCTCCGATGAGCTTGAATGTAAGATCTGTTATAATCGATACAACCTGAAACAGAGGAAACCCAAAGTGCTGGAGTGTTGTCACAGGGTTTGTGCCAAATGCCTCTACAAGATCATAGACTTTGGGGGCTCCACCCAAGGTGTCATCGTCTGCCCTTTCTGTAGATTTGAGACATGCCTGCCAGATGATGAAGTTAGTAGCCTGCCTGATGACAACAACATCCTCGTGAACTTGACTTGTGGAGGCAAAGGCAAGAAGTGCCTGCCCGAAAACCCCACCGAGCTGCTGCTGACCCCCAAGAGGCTGGCCTCCCTCGTCAGTCCTTCTCACACTTCCTCCAACTGTCTGGTTATAACTATCATGGAGGTGCAGAGAGAGAGCTCTCCATCTCTGAGCTCTACTCCTGTGGTAGAATTTTATAGGCCTACAAGTTTCGACTCTGTTACCACTGTGTCACACAACTGGACTGTGTGGAACTGTACCTCCCTGCTATTTCAGACATCCATCCGGGTGTTGGTTTGGTTGCTAGGTTTACTGTACTTCAGCTCCTTACCCTTAGGGATCTACTTGCTGGTCTCTAAGAAGGTCACCCTCGGGGTCATCTTTGTCAGCCTCGTCCCTTCCAGCCTTGTTATTCTGATGGTGTATGGTTTTTGCCAGTGTGTGTGTCATGAATTTCTAGACTGTATGGCACCTTCTTAATCTACATGCAAACTAAGAAACTTTACACACATTGCCATGTTTCAGGTTAGGTGATTTATCATTTAGTTTCTTTTATAGTCTCAATGATTAGCAATTATAACATTGACAAAGCCATTGGCCATATGTCTGTGATCTGTTTTCCATCAAATGTTCACACAATTGGTTTTCCTGTATGCTGGAAGTACAAATGTTGATTTCTATTTAGATGTTAACAAAGAAGCAAAAATGTGTAACCTAAGCCTTCAAGGAACTCTTTGTGTGAGTCTTCCCAGAGAAAGGGCAAGATTTCACTTAGTCCTGCTAGGCAGACACAGAAGCAGTGGGGGGGGGGTGGGGGGTATTAGGCCACAGTAGAGGTCTTTGCAGAAGGTTGGAAATGAATTGATTCCTCTTATCATCATCATTGATAGTATACAGTGGGGAGTGGATGGGAGAGGAGATCTATTTCAAGACACATCCATTTGAATAGTGTGCGCTCCCCCACAGCCCTGTTGTTGGAGCTCCCCTGAATCTCCTTCAGCTGTTTTCTCTAAGTTGATGCTGCTCTCTGTGGTCTGCTACCCCAGTTGAGGTGCTTGTCCCTTTGCACATATTGCTTGCCAAGAGGAAACTCAGCTTCATTCCCTTGTGCGGTTTCAATTAAATATATTTTTTGCCCTATTACTAAAGAGAATTAAAAATATTAAGCCATATGCATCAAAGTAAACTTCATGACAGAATTTGACCACTTGTGTTTGAGACGCACCCTTTCCCCATATTTATTTTCCATTCTCCTCCATCTTCTCTGAAATTCTTACAGAGCAGTTTTGTTCTTGGACATCTTCATTTGTATCTTTCCTTGGAACATTTTAGCTTAGTTTTTTTTTTTTTTTAAACCACAGTATTCAATTAGCCCCACCCCTTTTCCTGAATGAGTTCCCACTTAAATTAGTTGCTATAAGTTTATGAGGATTTTTTTCCCTATTTTTCTTTAAATTCTGTTGTGGACTTATTTAACTTAATCCTATAATAATTTGGTGGTAAATTCTGACAGTGGAAATCCAGAAACAATGAATGAGATGTTCTGGCTCACAGTATAATGTGCTGCAAACCTAAATATTTTGCTGTACTCTGCTGAGTCAATTAAAATGTAATTCTTTAGGTTTATGTGCAGGACTGCATTGCAGTAGGTAAAGCAAAAGGATGGGTAAGAAACACACAAAGCTGATGCCCTGCTTGGAAAGACCCTTCAAGGGAGTAGAGTGCAGGTGGTGGAGTACAACTTCACGTATTGCTATCCCTGTTGTTTTCAAGTCCATTTTAGAATGGATTCATGTTCTTACACAATTTATTTCAAATAAAAGTATAGGCTATGTGACTAGAGTTAATGAATTTCTTTTCCTGATGTAGGGGCAATTGAATGTATATATTTATGAGAAGAAATTGTTTAGCATATTTTAGGTTTGAAGGAATAGAATATCCACAGAAACTAGGCAACAAAAAGCCTTTTAGTCTCTAAAACCCAGTACTGATGATGAACATTAAAATATTTATAACTCTTAGAAAGGGGCATTACTAAGACTACTTTAACTTGTTTGTGATGAAACATTTGTTGCGTGATATAGTTACAGTGGACCAGTTCCAATTTCTTTATTCAGGAAAAATTGACACTTATTTTTAGAATAGCAGTTTGATTTTAATTGTCTAACTTTTTGAGAATATGTATGCCCAAGTTAAATGTGACAGGAAAGTATATGTGGGATGTGGTCCAATGAATTTAAGTCCAAGATACAACTAAATACATTTACGATTTCACAAAATCTAGTTTGGATAACATTTGAACACAATTTTCAAAAATCCATTTGTACTTAAAGTAATTATAATGGTTAGGAGATATTTTGTGATTTGGACCTATGTATTCAGAAGGTTTTTTTTTTTTTTAAATACTCACTTTATCTGAACAAAAGATGTTAAATTTGATGTTAGAAATGTAACAGCAGATAAATTGGTAAGCTATGTGATGAGATTTCTAGAAAACTCTGGACATGAGTACTATGCATTTTGCTTATTTGTATAATGTCTGCAGTTTTAAACTTGTAATTCTCTGTGTGTTGTAATAGTCTTTTTTTTCTTTTTGGTTGCCAGTAGGTTCATTTGGTTGTAAGAGTTTAAATGTATGACAACAAAATCTCTTCATACTGTTGTGTGAAAAAAAGATAATGCTTCAATATTTATTCAGTGTGGTGTTTCGTTTGTCCATTAAAATGTTATTATTTCCGAACCAGAGTTTGATTTCTCTGACTCACCATTGAGATTTAATGATTATTTTGGACCTCTATTTTACATTAGAAAACTGCCAACATAAACTTCCAAAAAGCCTTGATTCAGCTAATGCCTTTATCATACGTGTGAAGACTTCAGAACCTTCTGACAAAGTTGATCTAACCCATCACACTTCTAAAAAGCCTTCATACATTTTTTTTTTAAGCAGGGGAGAATTAGGGAAGGTAAAACAAAAATAAAATATTTATCTTTTAATACATTTTCAGTTTTAATTTGTTTGATTTTTCAGATTTTGCCTAGGTGCTCAATAAAATAGAATCCATTTGGTTGGGGAATCACTAACCTCATGTGGTCTGGGCAAATTTAAAAAGTATCTAAATGTAACCATTGTTAGGTAAAATAGAAATAATTTAGGAATATGTAGCAATTAAATGTTTATGATAATTAGTGAATTGGTTTCATATGCTAATCAAGAGTTATGGTTTCATTCACTTCCAAAATCTTTACATTAAAGGGCAAAGAATCAGATTAAGGAAAACACCTGTGCTAAATCATAACATGAGTGTGAACTCATGCTTATGTGCTGAGACCCTTGAGTAATGAGTGTTTGCATGGTTATAAACAGATACAAGGCCTCAAAGACACCCTGAGTTTGAAGAAATGTCCTAATATGTCAACCAAGTGGCCATGGAAGCCAGAGGGACCCAGTATTGATAGGCAATTTGTCACTGATTTAGCAGTTATAAATAAGCTCTGTGACTGCGGGGTACAGAAGTGGAAGTGAGTTAATATGAGACACTGCAATGGAGGTGAACTATATTCTGCATTCTGCACGTTTCTGAATTTTTTCGAGACTTGTTTTTTTTGCATGCTCTTCTTGGTAGAAAAAACAAATACTTGCCTTGATTCTTTTGATAACACCACAGAAACACTACATGCTATTCTAGAGCTTTCCTCAAAGCCTTAATGGTAAGATCCCTGATAAAGTTTAACCAATTGTTCTTGAAGTTTGACTCTTAGTTTTCCACATCTCTGCCCCTTTGTTAGATGTTTACTTCTCTTTGCCTCAAACCCTTCCTGAATTTTTACTCCTCTGTGAGAAACTGTAGGCTTACTATTGAGTCTTCCTTTATAAGTTTACTTTTGTGTAAGAGAGTTTAAAAAAAGAATGTGAATAACAAAACCTTGAAATCTGAGTAAATTCCAAGTGAATTCTGAGGCAATAGAGATTCAGCTTAACTGCTTATATACCATTTAAATCTTGGTATAATCCAAATCTAAGTATACTCAGTGTACAGACATTTATGGTTTTGACAAAAAGTGCTTTAAATTTAGGAATGCAAAATAAAAAAATTAAATGATAACCTGAATATTATATATACTAGGTAGGGATCTATACTAATATATTTTAAGTGGTTGAAATTTGATTTAATTAAAACATACCTGGAGCATTTTCATGAATCATGAGTTTATTAGATTAGCAACATATAACATTGCCCCTTTCATTGAGATGGTTAGGATTTCATCAGAGAAAAGAATAAGTTCTGACTTAGCAGGTCGTTTTAGATCTTGGTTTGCCCACGAAGAGCGATGCTTTAGGTAAGAAAGTTTTTATGTTCATACCCATTTACCTCAGATAAGTGGTCTGATACGAAGACATACATTTGGGAATCTCTGATGTTTTAATAGCCACTGAAGCATGGGGAGTTGAGAAATGGAGAGTAGGAGAGAGAGTGCCAAGGCTAAGCTCTCTGAGTCTGTAACCAGTTTGAGTGACCAGTAGAGAAGCTGGCAAAGGGATTGCATTGCATCTGCCAGAGCAGGTGGAAAGTGAGGAATGGAAGCTGGAGAATATGTGGTCACTGGAGCCAAGAGAAAGGAGGTGGAAGTAGGATGATTAGATGAACACAAATGGAAGCAGATTTCAGATTAGTTTACTTAAAGATTTTTTAAAGATTTTTTATGATTTTCAAATATATAAAGAAGTTGAGAGAATCGTATAATTCTTACTGGTACAGTGACCACTTAGAGTCAGCATTTAACTTTGTACTATATTTGTTTTTTCTATCTTCCCTAAAAATAAATCATTCTCTAATTTGACTAAAATATTATATCTAAGACAATTAAAATTATTTTCCTAATATTGTTAGATGTGCAATCTATTCAAATTTTTGTACTTTTCTCAAAATATCTTTTATAATTTAAAACACAAACCAGGATCTAGTCAAGCTTCATGCATTGTACTTGGTCGTTATGTGTTTATTTTCTTTTATTCCGGAACAGGCACTACACCTGGTTTTTCCCCATGACATTGACTTCTTAAAGAAAGCAGGCCAGCTATCTTGTACAATAGCCCACATTCTGGATTTACCTGGCTGTTTCTTCATAGTGGTGTTTAACTCTATCACTTGTATTTTCCATAAACTGAAAGGTAGGTCTAGATGTGTGATTGGGTTGGATTTTGGGCCAGAAGTTTTCTTAGATGATGCTATGTACTTAGTATTGCATCACATCAGGAGACATGAATGAAAGGTTGCCCCATCACTGTCTCATTAGGATGGCGACCGCCAGGCTTCTCTGATTCCCCTGTACAATTAGCAAGTAATCTGTGGTGTGATACTTTGGCATCAGGCAAATATCATCTTCCCTAACAATTTCTACCTGATGGTCTTAGCATCCAGGGATGATCTTTGCCTGAATCAATTTTTTTTCATTTTCTAAAGATTTGGAGTGCGTGATTCTGTGAGAACTAACTTCCCTTTCACTGAAGGGAAAGCGTGAGTGTTCCAGTCGTGTCTCAGCGGGTATGCTGTGAAGGAGGTAGAATCCTAAGGGCCTACACCTGTCTAAATCTTCAGTAAATCTTAAGGTTGGAATTTATCTTTTATTACAAGAATAAAATGAAGTGGGAAACAAACTTTTATCTCCTGAGGTCCTTTCTATAATCTCAGAGAAGGAAGAAATCTAAATCTTGTGAAAACATGGTATTTTAATCCTTTAAATAATGCATTTGACTTTAGCCTCATACTTTCAATATACCAGTTGGGTTTCTTAACCACTCACCTGAAACACTATTACTCTTTTGCTTAAGTTGTTTAACAAGCTCTCTGATTATCTTCCAAATCATGTTAGGACTACTTGTCATTTCCCTTAAGACTTCGTATTCTTTTGCCTCAATCTTTATTAGATCTTCTTGAGCTCTTCACTTTAGACAGCTCCATTTTCTTCTTATTCTAGTAATTAGTTCTCTCCTCAGTTTATCTTCAGAGTGATTCTGTTTGGCCAGAATGGTTTCTTGTTTATTGTCTGACCATTACCTCCCTTCTTAAAATCTCTTCCACGTGGGTTCCTCCACAGTTCACTGTATGTTCTCAGTCTTCATGCTATTCTAGAGCTTTCTCTAAGTACACTCCCATTTTTAGATTTTTCAATCCCTTGAGTGGCAAATGGAATATATACAGAGCTTCTATCAGCTCATGTAATACAATCTATAGTCTTTAGATAGTATTTTAAGTTAATAAGCATTATTCTTAAGTAAGACATTACGTGTCTAATTCTAAGCTTAATATCTCCCTCTAATTTTTGCCAATACAATTCTAATTTGGTTGAGCCAATCATGAATGGTCTCAATAAATGTATATGAGGCTGCCAGATAATTCTAAGAGCTAGCTTAATGTTTCAAATTTCTTCTCAATAGTTTGGAATAAATTAAGCTTTTTATTGTTTGTACCTATAGATAAGAAAGCTTATCTTCTAACATGGAATTTTAAATGAATAAAAAGACTAGCTATGAAATGTTATTTTAATGCTAAATGACATCATTAGTCAATAAATGAATGTCTGCTTTTGTTGTGTGCTGAGCCAAAACCTCTCACACTCTTCCTTTTTTACCCCATTTTCTCTTATTTCCTTAACGTCATTTATAGAAGAACCTAGTGTTTCTCACTGCCCTCCTCCATACCTCTGCATGCATGTGCTCGTGCATGTGTGCGCACACACACACACACACACACACACACACACATGCCAAGTCTTCACATTTTATGAAACAGATTTATGAAAGAGAACAACATTAGTTTTCTGACATTTGGTAATTATGCATTTAAGTATGGTTTTAAAATATTCGCATGACCTCTTAACAAATACATTTATGATTTCTCATAGAATAAGAGAGTTAGCTGCTTGTCCTTAGAGGTAATTATTCCTCTTTTACAGGATTCACCATTACTAAGCAATAGAGATCCTTCTTAGTCATGTGATAAATTGGTTGTTGACATTGCTTCTATTTGAGGTGATTTTTCAAGATATTTCAGCTAGAACTATGTATTTCTATAGTTAATTTATTGTCATTACAATTTTTATTTTTGTTAGAATTTTAAAAATTAAAAAATTATTTCCAGACCATAATTTGACTAATTTTATCACCAGTTGAAAGGGAGCAAAATGTACCAATTTTGTGACATTTTTCTGCTGCTAGAGTGGAGGATGGAGTGAAGTAGCACTAGGAGATCACATACTAAATTTTGTTTTGGAACTGGGGAGGAAGATTGCACTGTTGATTATATAATCCTCTTCCTTACTTATAGTTTTATATTCCAAATGCAACCTTGTCAGATTTTCTTGATAAAACACACTTCAAAATTTATTACTTTAACTCATATTATTGACTACCTATTATGCATAATATAAAAATATTCTTTGACTCTCTGACATGATAGTCATGAATATCACATTTCATTAAAAAATATAAAGACAATCATGACATTTAGAAACAATATCTTATTAAAGAAATTGTTTCAAAATAAATGATGTAGAACATGTCCAAGTAGATGGCCCAAGAAGGGAAGACTTTCTGACTGTACATTTAAGATGTGCATACTGTATCTTCCTCTTAGAGACTGCCATTAAGCATCAGCATAGAAAGGTGTGCAGACATTTAAAGAAATCCTTTTAGTGGTTTAATTCAATATTTTCTCAAACTTATGTAACCATGAAACTTTTTCTCAAAACAACTGCTAATAGGTTGTGGAATTTGTGTTCTATGGAAATCATTTTATGAAAATTTTTCACTAGAGAATTTTTCACTACAGAGGTAACTCACTGAACCAGTGCACGATTTCAAAAGACAGTGGAGAATAAAGTCATAATTAGGCAGTAGCTCCAAGAAGAATGTCAAAATGCAAAGGAGGGAAGGAACAGGTTTCAATTTAAACATTTTGATTCTTGTCAAAGTTTTATGAAATGACAGACTCGAACCATTCCTCTCCCCCCGCATCGGCATCAGTCTTCACATCACACATGACGGAATATCTATGTGCAGAAGGAGTTTCCAGACAGAATAAATTACCTATTGATTTTGAGCCTATGAAACTTCCAGACAAATTTTCGAAAAATGTATACCAGATTTAAAGTTTTAATCATCAACTGTTAGGGTTGGAAATATTTTACAGGTCACAGTCCAACTGCCTTATTTAACAGACAGTAAAACTGACATTCCAAGAAATGGCTCACAGGGTAAGTGCCAGAACTAAGTTCTAATGAAAGTCTCTGAAGTCCAAGTCTGCTTTTCACCCTACACTCTCTTGCCACTATATATCAGTCAACTTATATTATCAGATTATAGGCAAAAAAAAAAAAAAAAGGCAGCTAGAGAGAGAGTTATTTTGTTCTTAGAAGTTATGCCTAGCTACAAAAATATGTTAATAAAGGAGCCATAAGAATAAACATGAGGAATTAACTCAACTCTAAATATCTTGGAGAAAGCAAGATCAAAGCACCCAAATACTGGAAATGTATCCATAAAATAAACACTAAGAGCTTTACCATACACAAGCAAACAGTTGTCATTAGGAAAAGGAAGAGGGTTTTGAGGTGAGAGGTCAGTACATGTGTGACAAATGATCAGAATTTGGAGACTCTCACATCTATCTTTCCCCTCATCTTTTTAAAGAAAAATATATTATTTAACTGTTAAAGAAAAAAAAAATCCATGATATTTGTTAAAAAATAGTAGAGCAGACTTTATTGAAGAGGAGTCATCGCAATGGGTGAAGGGATCATTGTAATGGGGTCTTGCAGTGGGAGAGAGAGATTGGATTCAACTGTTTCCAACTAGGACAAATGTGGATATACATCGAAGGAGCAGATGGGGGTCAGAGGCTAGGAAATTACTAAGGGGAACATCAGTGGTAAGGAGGATTCTTGTTAGTCTCACAAAAGTCTTGCTGAAGGCAGGCCAGGGTGGTAAGATATCAAGGGTGGTCAGATACCAAGGGTCGGGATTTTCGCTAAACTAACTTAGCAGGATTCTTACTCAAAATGGACTCTACAAGGACAGAGAGGGACGCCCGAATTTGGGCAGAGTTGAGGAGAGGGCTCAGAGTAGCCCAATTAAGGTTAGGCCGTGGAGAATCTTCGTCAAGAGGCACCACCCTAATTTAGACCCTTTCCCGGACAATTGCAGAAGTTTTTGAGGCAACTGTCCTGCATGGTGAGTAGGATCCTCTGTGCCATTCTGATCTCAGTATCTGGAATCATTCTCACATCCAGGAAGATGCTGCTCTAATGCCCTGGGTCTTTTAGTGCCTGGACCTCCATTCCAGTGATTGGGTCCTCCTACCCCCACGTTCTCACCACCCATTCATACACCTGGCTTTCACATTTGGCTTTTACTACAACTACAAGGGAAACCGCTTTTTCCAAAGTACTGATAACTCTTTTTAAAAGTAAATTCTATTTTTATCAAAGTTATACATGTTTGTGGTGTTAAAAGCTAAATGTAGAAGGGCACTTAATGAGAAACAGGTGATCCTGCCCGGTGCCTCTAAGGGCAAGTAATTTACACTCTAAAATCTTTTTTTCTCTTCCATATTTCTGAAAACAGTACTCATATGACCATTTTTTAATTTTTCCAGTTTTATTCATCTGCTATTGATTTCAGGTTGAGGAAAATAAGGATTTCATTTCTTACTACCTGCCCTCCACTGCACATACACACACATGCATATACCCATATTTCTATTCTCTACATCTTCCCAATGTAGTTACCATAGGCTTTGATAAAATCACTATTTAGTGCCTAGATTATTATAACTATGTCACATTGTTCACAGCTGAGGTTATAACATATTGTTAACACATTTTCTTTTTTCTTTTTTTTAAACAACCTTATTGAGGTATAATTGATATAAAAACTGGACATATTTAATGTATACAATTTGCTGAGTTTGGATATATGTGTATACCTGTGAAACCATAACTGCAATCAAGGTAATAAACATATCCATCACCTCCAAAAGTTTCCTTCTGTCCCCCGTTCTTTTTTGTGTGTGGTAAGAGCACTTAACATGAGTTCTGCACTCTTAACAAATAATTAAGTGTATAATATTGAATTGTTAACTATGGCACTTTGGTGCAGAGCAGATCTCCAGAACTTATTTATCTTGTATAGCTGAAATTGTATGCCTACCGAAACAACAACTCCCTATTTCTTTCACTCTCAGCACTGTAACCACCATTATTTTCTTTTTCTACAATTTTTAATTTTCCCTGGAATTTTCTCACTTAAAAATTTTCTTAGATTTCATGTACTTATAACTGAATCATCCAGAGTCTCTGACTAGTCAGAAACCTTTCCTTCCTGTCAAACATGATAGATAACCTGCCAGTTTACTATCCTGGAGCCCTGCATTGTCCTAATCTTATCTAGATTAGTTGCTTTCTGCACAGCTGTCATCCAGGGACATCTTTTCATCTTGGGAATTCTCTATTCTTGAATCGCATATCATCTTTTTCTTGGTTTATAGTTTTTAAATGAAGTACATTCTCCAGCAGTTTCCAGAAAAAAAAAAAAAGGCATAGAGGTAAAAATTTTAAGAACTTATATGTCTGAAAATGTCTTTATTCTAGCCTAAGGCTAGATTGACAATTTAGGTAGAAATTATTCTCCCTCATTGCCTGTTTGCCTTGCAACCCCTCAGTTTGTATGTGATCTTTTTTTCTTTCTTTCTTTTTTTTTTTGGAAACCGTTAGGGTATTAATTTTGTTCAAACTGTATTGCAATAGCAGTGGAAAACTGTTATATGACTTTTTTCCATTTATTGTACTAGATGTTCAGTAGGCACTTTCCATAGAGGAATTCATGTGCCTCATTTCTAGAAATGCTTTTGTCTTTTTTTTTCCTTCTCTCTCTCTCTTTTTTTTTTTTTTTTTTTTTTTTTTTTGCGGGAGGAGGGGCTGTTCAAACTAAACTTCCCTTTGTTTTTTCTCTTCTGGAAATCCTGTTGGTCAGTTTTTGAAGCTTCTTGATTGAGTGTTTGATTTTCTTATTTGTTCTCTCCTATGTATCATCTCTTGTTTTTGATCTAATTCCCAGAAGTTTCCTCAATTTTATTAACACTTCTCTTTAATTTTATTATGTTTGTCATTTTAATTTCTTAGAGTGCTTTCTTGTTCTTTGAACGTTTCTCTTCTTCCTTTAAATGGTATTATCTTCTCATTTCATGAGCATGGTATCTTTTCTTACTTTAATATTAATTCTAGAATTTATGTGTTCTTTTGCTCCCTGCATTGTCTGTTTCCTCTGAGTTAATTTTTTCTGTTTATTTCGGTCTTTATATTTCATGGAGAACCATCGCTCAATTATCTGATTCTTAGCTGTCCTTTCAGTTCAATGAGGAGCTAAACAAGTCTGTTGGAAACTGCATGGCTGGGACTTATCAACAGAAGGGCCTTTGGGGACAGCTCTCCTCTTTTACTGGCATATGCTCTATTCTCATTCTATCTAGGTCTTTCTTTTAAGTTAATGAGTTTCTCCACAGAGGAAATCGAGGCTGTCAGCCAATGTTTTGGAAGCTGAGCAAGGAGAAGAAGATAGCTGACTCCCTTTTCAATATAGAGCCTGTCATTTAATACCTCTGTCTTCAGGAGGATTCCCCACCTCCACTCTCAGGTGCTCCTGGTGTCTCTGGGATAGGCCTTCTCTGATGCAAAGAAAGAAAGCCTTGGTATTCGGCAGGGCAGGGCAAGAGGCAAGAGAATCTGGGAGGCTAATTTTTTTGTGCCAACTTTCAACCACTCCATACCTGCATCTTCAAAGGTAGCTCACCCTACCTCTAATTCTTGAGCTTTTGCAAGGTTTAGGTGTATGAATTAGCCTACTTCACTTTGACATTCCTTCCTCTTGTCTCTGCCTCTGCCACTTGCTCCAATTGCAGGCTTAGGGATAGCTTTTGGTAAAATATATGTTCGCAATAGTTATTAGTCATGGTGATTCTGCATGAGCTCCTACAAGTTCCAGAAATTTTAGAATTTTTTCCGATGATGTGTCTGAGATATATATACAACACGATGAAGGTTAAAATTTTACAAAAGGTACATTCAGTGTTATGTACTGATTCTACCTGAAAAAATGGATGTGCTCGCTTGGAGTTCAGAATCACAGAGAGACACCCATCCTCAATAGCAATCTCACCCAAGAGAAAGAGTCTTCATCAGTAGATTTAGTACCACCTCACTATATCAGGCTGTGAAAAATGTGCAGAGCAGCCCGGTCGATTTTCCTGTATTTAATGAAGAGATGGAAAAATGATGGCTGCTTTAGAAATTATTTTTAATAGAATTTGAATAGCCATGAGCAGAAATCATTTTCTTTTTTAACTTAAGTTTAATAAACATGCCATAGCCCTAAGGGTATAAAAGAACTCTCTAGCACAGAGACATAACACTTAAAATGATTAATGATCTCATAAACTGAAAATCTCAGATCATCAAAGCCAGTATAATTTTTGGAAAATGTTTACTGTGGCCAAGTTACTCATCAAAATATGTTAAAATAATGATGACATTATTTTAATATGAAATTCAGAAATAATTAAGTATTTATCGGGCATCATTTATTTTCAATTATGCAGGTAAATGTGAGGCTGGAACCTGTGTCTGTAAAAGTACTCGACATTGGTACAGGCAATTACTGTTTGGCATTGGGTTGCAAAATGATAACACACTATACATTAAGCAGTATTAAAACTAAAGTGACATGCTCTGTTGAGCAATAAAGTCATTTCCTGCACTTTTAAAGTTACATTTTGCTTATGAATGAAGACTCTGAAGGAATCTGAGCCCAGTTTCCTCTTCCTGTAACATACATTAATGGAAGCCCTGCAGTGACAATCTCTTCTGGGATTTATTGAGCACTTACCAAGTGCCACATTCTGGGTAAACTGCCTTAAATAAGTGCATTATCTCAGTCCATCATCACAGCAACTCTATTATCCTCATTTAGCAGCTAAATTCAGGATGCTATGAGGTGAAAAATAAGAGTTTTCCCAAACCCAGCTATACTCCCTAAAAGTATTCCCTTTTAATTATTAAAAATTTTAAAAATATATCTCCTTTACATAGTACTCTGGATTCCCCTCTTTAAAAGGGAAGTATTTAATTCACATAAATTTCTCTTATTCTTCTCTCCAGTTTAGTTAGTTTTGCTATCTGTGATATTTCCACCGATGATGTCTATAACTTAAATAATATTTTTCACCCCTCAGGCTTATTTCTGCATGACTGGCTGCCTCTCCTGTTCCCTAAACTCTGGTTCTTAGATTCCAGCTTTTTGTTGATTTGGGATGGAGACTCTGAGAACAGCTTAATGCCATGCTTCCAGCAGCATTAAATAAATATTTTGTCAACTTTTCATTTTAGAAAAGCTTTGGATTTACAGAAAAATTTAGACACTAGAAGAGACACATATACCTCACACACAGTTTCCCCTCTTATTAATATTTAATAGTAATATGATACATCATTATAATTAATGAACCAATATTGATATATCATTATTAACTAAAATTCATACTTAATTTGAGTTTCCTTAGTTTTGCCCTAATTTTTTTCTGTCCTAGGATCCCATCCAGGATACATTTATTTAGTTGTCATGTCTCCAGACCATTCTTGTTTTTGATGATCTTGACAGTTTTAAGGAGACTTGAAAGTCATTTTAAGGAAAGTTTGATGGTTTGAAGAGTTTTGAGGTAATAATACAATGTCCCTCAACTGGGATTTGTTTGATGCTTTTCTCATGATCAGACTGGAGTTATGGGTTTTGGAAAGGAAGACCACAGACAAAAAGCTCCATTTTCATCACAATGCATTGTACATTCTGTCAACATGACTTACCATGGTTGATATTAGCTGAGGTGGTGTTTGTCATATTTCTCCACCGTAAAGTTCCTCTTCCCCTCCTTTGCGTATTTTCCTCTTTGGAAGGAAGCCCACAGTTAAGGAGTGGGGCATTATGTTCCATCTCTTTGAAGGTAGATATCTACCTCAATTATTTGGAAGTTTTTTTATGTGGAAGATTGTCTCTTCTCCCTCATTTATTTATTTATTCAATAACATATATTTCCTAAATTACTACATAAGTCATCTTTCCTCCCTGTCTTCTTCAGAGAGGTTGTTTCGGACATATATAATACGATTATATTATTTATTCACATTCTGCATTCCATCCTGGGAACCCACAATATTTAAATGAGTTTTTGGTATGCATTCAGTAAGGTTCACTCTTTATGCTGTAAAGTTCTCTGAGTTTTGACAAATACCTAATCTCATGTATCTACCATTATAATATCATACAGAATAGTTTTACCATTCTAAAGTGTCCCCATTGCTTTACCTATTCCATCCTCCCTCTTCCCTTCAAATTTCTGGTAACCACTGATCTTTTTTACCATCTCTGTAATTTTGCCTTTTCCAGATTGTCATATAATTGCAATCATATAGTATATACTCTTTTTAGACTGGTTTCTTTCACTCAGTAATATGCATTTAAATTTCATCCATTCTTGATAGCTCATTTCTTCTTGTAGAATAGTGAGTGTATCATTACATGAATGCAGCACATTTTGTTTATTTATTCATCTATTGAGGGGCATCTTGGTTGCCTCCAAATGTTAGTGATTATGAAAAAGTTGCATAAAGAGTTCACATGAAAGTTTTTGTGTAGATGTGAGTTTTCAAATCAATTGAGTAAATATCTAGGAGTATGTTTCCTGGATCTTATGTTAAGATTGCTCTTGGCTTTATAAGAAACTGCCAAACTATCTTCCAAAGTGGCTGTATCTTTTCCATTCCCACCAGCAATGCTTTTTTTTCTGTATTCTTACTAGCAATTGGCTTTATAGCTTTATTAGTTTATTGAATTTTGGCCATTCTAATAGGTGGGTAGTGGTGTTTCATTGTTTTAAGTTGTAATTCTCTAATGACAAATAATGTTGGACATCTTTTCATATGTTTACTTGCATTTTTATATATGTCCTTTGGTGAGGTGTCTGTCCATATCTTTTGCCTATTTTAAAATTAGATTTTTTTCTTATTGTTGAGTTTTAAGTTCTCTTTGCATATTTTAGATACATGCACTTTATCAGACATGCTTTGCAAATATATTCTCCAGATTGTGACCTGTCTTTTCATTTTCTTAATGGTTTCTTTTTCAGAGCAGAAATGTTAAATTTTATATATTTATTTTTAATTCTTATTAAAAATTTTTAAGTTATTTTATTTTCTATATATTTTTTATTTTTAAGAAGTTTTAATTTTAGTGAAGTTCAATTTATCTGTTTTTTTCCTCTCATGGGTTGTGATTTTGAAATTGTATATCAAAATTCATCACCAAATCCAAGATCACCTGGATTTTCTTTATTGTTTTCTTCTAGAAGTTTTATAATTTAGTGTTTAGGTCCATGATCTGTTTTAAGTCAATTTTTTTGAAAAGTTTAAAATCTATATATAGGATTTTTTTTTTTTTTTGGGTATATGGACATCCAGTTATTCCAGAACCATTTGTTGACAATTATCCTTTCCCCTTGGAATTACCTTTGCTCCTTGGTCAAAGATCTAGTGACTGTATTTGTGGTTTTTCATTTCTGGGAAAAAGAATTCAGTCTTTCAATATTAGGCATAATGCTACATAGTGTTTTATAGATTTTCTTCACCAGTTGAGGTAATTTCCCTCTACCCTAGTTTGCTGAAAGTTTTTATCATGAATGGATGTTGGGTTTTGTGAAATGCTTTTTCTGAATCAATTATTATGATTACATGATTTTTCTTCTTCAGCTATTTATATGGTAGATTACACTGATTGATTTTTCAATGTTAAACTCTCCTGGTATACTTGGAATACATCTACTTGATCTTGATGTATAAATTTTATATATCATTAGATTTGACCTGCAAATATTTCATTGAGGGTTTTTGGTTGCTTCTATTTTTTATGAGAGAAACTGGTCTGTAGTTTTTCTTTCTTGTATTGTCTTTATCTGGTTTCCATATTAGAGTAATGTTGGCTTCATTGAATAAGTAAGAAAGTATTTCCTTTACTTCTATTTTCTGGACAGGACTGTAAAGAATTAGTATAATCTTTTTTTAATGTTTGGATAGATTAACCAGAAAACAATCTGAACTTGGTGCTTTAGTTTTTGGAAGCTTATTTGTTATTAATTTAATTTCTTTAATAGGGTTATTCAGATTATCTATTTCTCCTCATGTGAGTTTTGGCAGTTTTGTTGAAAGCTGAACATTTTGAACTGCATAATAGGAACCGAGGTAAATAGAGCTTTAATGTGAGGGTGTAGGTTAATCTGGCTAACATTAATAACTAAATATATATGTGTATATTATACATATATATGTGTGTATATATATATATATATATAATATATATATATATATGTATATGTGTGTGTGTGTGTGTGTGTTTGATAGTTGCAAAGTACAAACCTTGAAGGACTATCTGTTATTAATAAAATTGAATTCAAATTCTTTAACCTGGGAGTCATTTTGGCTCCAAACTAACTTTTTAGTCTTCTTTTCAAACAATAATGATGCTACTACCTATTGAGCACCTACTATTTACAAGTTTTTAATACAATAACACTGCAAATTATATGTAAATATTTTCATTTCACAGTGTGAACACTAGAAGAAAAAAAGTGAAATAACTTTCCATGGTCATATAGATAATAAATGACTAGGCCAGGATTAAATCCCACTTCCATCCGTTTGTGAATCTCATGCCTTTTCTCATTAAACCTCAATGTTCATTCCCTTTATCAAGCCCTCCAGTTCAGCCCAGTCAAATTTGTCTATCCATCATTCCCCAAACATGCTAATAGGTCTTGCTGTACTAATTGGAATGCCTGATTCACCTGTATCAGTAATGGAATTGCCAATTAAGTATTTTAAATAATAAGGGCATGTTATTTCACATAGCAGAAAATTTGGAGATGAGCAGTCCCAGGACAGACAAAATGGTTTTGCAATGACACCAATGACCTAGACTTGTTCATCTTTGCAGTCTGCTATTTTCATTGTCTTGGTGATGTCTCTACACATAATGTTCACTAGAAAGCTGATTAAGCTTTTAGAATCTTATCTTCCTAGGTCATGAATCCAAGCAGAAAGAGAGCAAGTGGGACAAAAGGCAAGAAAATATTTCTCAGAATTTGAGTGGGCAAAACTAGACCTTAAAATACTCCTAGATCTATTAATTGCAAAGTCAATAGGATTATTATAGGACATGATTTATTTGCCAGAAATGGACACATTGCCATCCAAACAAAATCAGGAACCTGGAAGCAATAAGGAAGGGGATAATGACTTTGGAGATCAACTTCAGGGTCTGCCAGTCATTCATTCTTTAATGTCCAGTCAGGCACGGTTCCCTGCCTCAATGATCTCACCACACCACGTGGTATGGTTTTTCTTTCCACAGAACTCTCACAGGTCTGTCTTTATATGTAATTAGCCATAAATTTATTGTCTTATATTATAAGTTATTTTTAGTATTTTCAACACTGTTTTTTTTTTAAGAAAAATATATCTTACAAATGTCATGTGAATAGAGGCTATGTCTTATGCATTGCTTTATCTTTCACACATATAAACATATGGTGGACACACTAAACATTTCCTTGAGAAACAGAGTGTGGTCTTGGTCAGCAAAATCATCTGATAGACTGCATACTTACAGTTCTTTATCTCTTGGAAATCTAGACTCCGCATCTCCTCTCTTCTCACATACATAAAAGGAGGATTTGAGAAAATAAGATGTTCTGAAAATGATGAATATATAAAATGGTTTTTGTAATATGTGATATGCAGAATGAGTAACAGACTTGAAAATATAGTCATCTTCTGAAATCAAGGGAAGTCTCATTCATGAGCAAGGTAGTTTAAAAGACTGTGGCTTTGCAATATGACATCTTTCCCTCTATTGTCAAAAACTTAAAAAAAAAGCATTTTCTATCCATCATTTTGATGTGCTATTTGACACATTGAGATAATAATATCAGTTAAGAAAAAATATTGATAATCCAACAGACCAAGTTGTTGGCTGAAAGGCTTTATTTTGGGTATAAACATGCAATTGTGGCTTTTCAAAATTCCAAACATGCATTTAAAGAAGGTAGGCTGAGAGAGCAACAGGATTAGAAGCCGTTTTACAGAATAGTCAGTGAGATGGAGGAGAACAGAGAAGGAAGATGGGGGCACAGGGCAGAGAAGGTGTTAAGATGCTCAGCCTACTCCCTGGATATGAACAATCAGCTTGATGATCATTTCTTATAAGATCGTCCAGGACAGTAACTAATTTTCACTTCCACAAAATAAGACACTGTACTGGGTAATTTAAACACACCATCCTTGTTTAATTCTTTTAGCAATTCAATAAAATAGGTATTATTATTCTAATTGTACCAAGGGAGAAATTGAAAGTACAATTGCCCAAGGTTACAAAGCAGTGACAGAACTGAGGTTCTTTCTTACAGCTGGCAGATTCTGAAACCTGAGTTTTTTTCCTACATTTCTCTTAGAACAGTGGTTGTCCACCATGGCTGCACATTAGAATCACCTGAAAGCTTTAAACACCTTTACCACTCAAGCCACATCCCAGACCAATTTAATGAGAATCTCTGGGGTTGGGACCCACGGACCCCACTATAGTCAAATTTGAGAATGAATATCTTAAGATGCTGGCTTTTGCAAATGAGGTATAGAAATGTTAGGGTGTATTAATTTTAAATTTATTAGCATAAATATGGGGTGATGAATAAAATGCTGATCTCAATTAATCTTGCCATTTGCTCATTATGAGGCTTTGGGAAATCATGAATGAGAAAAAAAATATCTCATCAATAGAAAAGTATGGAGAACAGCATAATGAGCCCCTGCGAACCCACCTCCTATCTATATCCAATCTCAAGCCAATCTAAAGTTGTGCTGTATTAGTTTCAGTTTTTATCAATAATTGAAATGACACATCTGCATAAGAAACCTCCTGTGTTTCTATCCCAATTATCCTCTCTCTCCAATTGAGTTTGTCATTCTATACATGCTTTCATACTCTTACTGTATATAGTCATGCGCTGAATAATGACTTTTTAGTCAATGACACACCGTATAAATAACGGAGATCACATAAGATTATAATGGAGCTAAAGAATTCCTATCGCCTTGTAGCTGTAATGTCATAGCACAAAACATGTTTGTGGTGATGCTGATGTACAGTGTTTATAAAGTCTACAGTAGTATACAGTAATGTCTTCACCTTCACATTCCCGCATCACTCACTGACTCACCTAGAGCAACTTCCAGCCCTGCAAGCACCATTCATGGTAAGTGCCCTATATCAGTATAGCATTTTTTATCTTTTATACCACATTTTTACTGTACCTTTTTTATGTTTAGATACACAAATATTTATTATTGTCTTACAATTGTCTACAGTAATCAGTACAGTAACATGCTGCACAGGTTTGTAGCCTAGGAGCAATAGTCTATATCATATAGCCTAAGTGTTTGGGCTATACCGTTGAGGCTTGTGTATGTGCACTCTATGATGTTTGCAGAATGATGAAATTGTCTAACTACGCATTTTGCAGAATGTATCCCCATCATTAAGTGACACATGACTGTACTATATATTTATGTTTCTATAAAAGTGTGCATATTTTCAATCTTTGTGTAAATAGAACATATACCACACAACTTTCTGCAACTTGATTGTTTTTGTTGTTTTTTAATGTTATGTTTTTGAGATTTATCCATGTTGACACAAGTTGTTATTTCTAATCTATTCTGCTGGTGATGGATATTTGAATTGTTTCTAATTGTTTTCCATTAAAAACAAAGAATGTGTGTGATTACATATTTCCTTGTGCAAATGTGCAGGAATTCCTTTAGGAAATACAGTAAAAAGAAGAATTTTTATTGGGTTGAAAGGTATGCATGTTCTTAACTTCACTAGATTTGGCCAAATTACTCTTTAATGTGGTTTTTTAAATGTCCTCGATAATACATGATTTATCAAACTTTAAATTTTTAGCAAACTGATCAGTATAAAATGCTTTAAATTGTTTTAATGTCACTTCCCCAATTGTTAAATGACTTCAGTAGTTTTTAATTTCTTTTCATATCTTTTGCCTATTTTTCTTTAGGCTTATTTGTCTTTTCTTTATTGATCTTTAAGGTATTTTTATGTGTGTTCTACACTAATCCTTTGTCAGTTGTATACACTACAGGTATCTTTTCCAGTTTGTGGCTTATCTGTTTAATTTATATGTTTATTAGTGAAAAGAAGATTTTAAACTGGATGCAGTCAAATACATTGATCTTTTCCTTTATGATTCGTAATTTTAAAAACTTATAAAATAAGTCCTTCTATACTCTGAGGTTCAAAAGATCTTTATCTGTATCTTTTTCTAAAAGTTTTAAAATGTTCATATTTAGGTCTTTAATCACATGGAGTTTAATTTTGAGTTTATTTCTGTATTAATTAAGAGAGGCTAGGTTATGTTGAAGAAACAAACAACCCTAAACCTCCAAGGTTTAACCTCAGATTTATGTCTCGTTTATGTTGTTGTCCACTGTGAGTGTGCAGGATCTCTGCTCATTACAATCCCTGGGGGACCCAGGTTGATGGAGGCTTACCTAGACTGGGACATCCAAAGTCTCTATAGCAGGGAGGGAAATGTGGCAAGTCACACACTGGCTCTTAGGGCTATGCTTGGAGGTGACACATGTCTTCTGATCACATTTCAGTGACCAAGGCAAGTCACGTGACCATGTCTAACATCAGAAGGGACAGGGAAGTGCAGTCCCATCCTGGGCCCAGATGGAGGGAAGAACTGGAGTTATTTGGTGAATAAAAATAGCTTTTTATTGGATTAATTCTTGCAACACCATTTTTGGAAGAGTATATGCTTTCCTGGTGGACTCCTAATACCACCTCTGTAGTAGCAAGTTTTCACATTGTGTAGAGGTTTATGTGAACAAACCGATGCCATCTTTGTAAGCCTCTCACTTTCTCTAATCTTGTTTTAACTTTGACCAACCTAGCTAGTTCTGGCTAGCATACACAAGCCTTGTAGTTAATGATTAGCTGTGTTCTGGAAGCCTGCACAATGTAATTATAAATATTACTGTTAGTAATGGACAGAAAGGCATAACGACCAAGATAAATATCTATCAAACTGGTGTTAGTGTCAGTGCTAAGCAGTTTGCACCACAAGACCCCTAGGAGGTGAGGTTCCTGGCATGGATCACATGCTATGTTTCTTGTCTTGTCAATCATTAGTACTTTGGCCATACTCTAAAACATTTGGTGTAATCACCATCTAGTAGTAAAGAATAACCCATGCAGACTGCTGGGTCATCTTATCTGCTCTGATCAATCTTCCCTGTAAGTAAATTACCCTACAATAAATGCTATTATATTCAATAAACTTGCCTGCTTCATTTTTCAGTCTCAAGACAACTTTATGGTTTGGTGGTCACTGCACCTTCTTCACTCCACCTTTAGACACATATTGATGTGAGCTTGCTTTTGGCTTTTTTTGGGCATCATTGTTCTACTTGGTCAATTCTGCTATGATATTGCAATGTTGAATCACAATTGCTCTCCATAGTTATTAATCTGATATCTTGCAATGAAAGACCCCTAACCTTAGTTATCACCTTCAAAATCATCTCAGTCCCAATTCTTTGCTTTTCCTATGAATTTCTCAATTCAATTTGTCAAATTTTATGAAATCTCTCCAAGGATTTTGTCTAGTGTTCCACAGCAAGTAAATACTGGTTCCAGAATATGAATTTAGGTCTCTCTAATTCCCACATGAAAAAGAAATAGAAATGTCAGCCTGTGAACTGATGAGAGCAAGTGAAGACAGTAATTGTCTTGCCTTCTCCCCAAGCTTCAGGGCTTTGGGTCTTATTTTTGTAGCTACTATAGCTCCTGTTATGGGGCTTGCTGGGAGTAGACACCATTCAGTGAACATTTGTTAAAGTCAACTGAATGTGAATGTTAAATTGTGAATGAACCAAGAAATCTAGGTGCACCCAGCAGAAAGAGGCTTAACAGGCCTGAAGGGTGAAAATACAGAATCTGTTTCCTACAATGAGAGGGCTTGATCTAATCACTGGAGTTTAGCAGGATGGGGCTCCAACTACTGAACAGGGACAGAATTAACACAGAGAGCCAGGCATTCTGGAAATGAAAGCTGTTTGCCACAACTTCCTAAAGCATTGATCTCTGATCAGGAGTCATTTAGCCCCCAGGCACCTCCTTGAAGCTAGCTCATAAAAATAAATTAGCCCAATCACTCTAATTATTTCTCCCTGAGGCAAATGGTCACTGTTCATACAACAAATGCTTTTTGAATGGACTGAAGGTGAGATGGCAGCAATCTAGTTCTAAATCAGTTCTGAAATGTGACTGCTTGGAAAAAAGAATGCAGTGGAACATATCAAAGAAGATGTTTCTTCACATCCCCTTGACTGCCCCTGATGGGATTTTCCCATTACCAGTATTACTCTATGACTCACAGCTGTTTCCTTCTCTGCCCTTTTGTAGCAAGAAAGGAAGATGCTGTGCTTGGCTCATGAATTGTGCTTCTTATGACTAAGTCGGCCAGCCTGTTAGCATTGATTTGTTAATGAAATAATTGGAGTTATTAAATCATTGCATGCTTTGCCCCAAGAACAATGACCATATCCCTGGAAGTTTCTTCCAGAAGCTGGCTGAAATAAACATCTATACTGGCAGGGTTCCCCAACCTTGGGCTGCAGATCAGAATGCTCTGTGGCCTGTTAGAGACCAAGCCACACAGCAAGAGATGAGTGGCAGGCAAGCAAGCAAAGCCTTTTCTGTATTTGCAGCCTCTCCCCAGAGCTAGCTAGCCTCAGCTCCACCTCAGATCATCAGGCATTAGATTATCATAGGAACACCGGTCTCTGGTGAAAAGGTTGGGGACCGCTGCATACTGGGAAGGAGATCTTCATTAAATAGGAAGTTGGATGAAATAGCTTCTGTGATTTCTTCTGTATTAGTTTCCTGGGGTTGTCATAGCAAAGTACCACAAACTGAATGGCTTAAAACACGGAAAATTATTGTCTTATAGTTCTGGAAGCTGGAAATCTAAGATGAAAGAGTCAGCAGGTCCACATTCCCTCTCCAGGCCTCTCTTCAAGCTTCTAGCAGTTCCCTGACTTGTGGCAACATAATTCCAGTCTTTACCTGTTGTTCTTCCTGTGTCTCTGGGTCCACATTTTCTTTTTTCATAAGGACACCAGTCCTATTTGATTAGGGCCCACCTTACTCCAGTTTAATCTCGTCTTAACTAGTTACAGATGCAATAATGCTATTTCCAAATAAAATTATATTCTTAGGTACTAGGGGTCAGCATATCAACATATGAACTGTGGGTGACATAATTCAACACACACCTTCCAACTCTGCAATTTGATTAGACTCAAGTAATATAAAAGTTTAATGAAAATGAATAGTCATTTACACAATTTCTTAACCCTCTTTTGATGTTGCTCACCTAACTCTGGTATGCCCAATGTCTAGGCTTAAAGAGAACACATCTTTCTTTTTGCCTGAGTTCCTTTCAGGAGTCCATTAGCTTTCCTGTGTTTCTTTACCTCCACAGGACTAACTGCCAGTGACCTTTGCTTACCTCTAACAAGAGATTCTTGGACCTGATTATACTTAATGGAAGTATAATCTGGGCTTTAGATCAGCAGTTGATTTGACTTTTTCAATAATCCCTCTGCTCTCTCTTTGTAGCTGCATTTGCCAGCCTGACATTCTGGCACTGTCTTTTTCTAATCTGAGGAAAGATCTTTTCTATCGACATTAGCAGTTTGCCCTTTGAACCCTGAGTGTATGTGTAGATGGTCCCCTAGCACCCAGATCATACTCAAGATTTAAAGCAAACTCACACAAAACTCAGCAAAACCAGATCACCACATTACAATTTCTACTTAATCAGAACCTAATGAAACTTTGAAATAAAAGTGTTTAAAATGTGGTAAATGATTCTGTCATAGAAGGGCAAAGGCAAAACAACTAATTAGGAAAAAATCTTGTCCACTGGGTTCCTCTGGTAATAGTGGGAGTGTTTTTTTATATATGTTTAAAGGAAAATAATCAGGAAATTTATATATTTAGTACAATTTCACTGTGTGTGGGGGAGAAGCAGAAACAGAGCTACAGTGACTTAAAGCAACATGTAAACAGTAATATCAATAGATCTTAAAGTGCTGACAATTTAAATTTTTTCTTTACAATTGCCATTATTTTCTAAGTATTTTTCAAACAACCTGTGTTTCTTATATCACTTATGTTTCCTTTATGGAATAAAGTACAAGGATATAAGTTCTCGCTTCTCAAAGGCTGTTTTGTGTGTCATATGACCTACTTAGTTCTCTGCCAGTTGAAGATGTTCACTCAGTATTGATTGAATAATTACAGAAGACAGGTGGTTTGGGCTCTGGAATTTTATATAGTGCAGAGTGGCCATTTTTCTCACTTTCTTATCCCATTATACTTTTGATGCATATCATATTCTGTAGTCATGCTGGAGTTATGCTCAGAAGCCCAAGTTTAGTTGAAAATACGAACTTAGGTTGAAGGCCAGAAATGATCCCATAAGCTGCTCGTGGTAGAGGCCAATTCTGCAGGCTGGGGGAACATGGATAGAGAGAGATTTGGAGAGTAAGCCTAAATGTTTGATTCACTAGCGCTCTTACTTATATGTAGAGGTGTGTAATAACTGAGGCCTAGATCAGAAAATATATGCTTATTTCAAATTTCAAGGTGAAAGCAAAAATCAATGCACTTCCCCAACCCATGCTAATTTCTATAGCAACAGAAATAGATGGACCTCCCAAATGTGAATGATGAGGAGCTGTTGACAGCTGTAAGAAAAATACTACCCAGCTGCCATGACTTTTCCCAGCAACACTTGCTGTTCTTTCCCTAGTGACTGGCTCCGTGGTAAACTTCTCTGAACATGAGTAAAATGGAAAACTCTCTTATTGAAAAATTTTTTTTCAAATAATTACTGTTTTATATTGGGACAGTACATTTTATATTTCAACCAAAAGACAAAAATGCAGTTTAACTCAAAGACACAATTAAAACACAGAAAATGGCATCTTTGAGATGTATTATTCTAAATGAAACAAATACACAAATTTTGTGCTCTTCCCTCCTCCAATGTAAGACCACAAGCTTTTCTCAAAGTCTTGCATTTTTGATGCCATTCAGCATTGTGGACCTGTGAGGTGTTCGAACATAGCAATTAAACGAAATGCCTGAGAGGTCTGGCAAGTGACCAGTCAAAAGGGACCTCAAAGTGCAGATACATCTTTTCAAACATGTTACAGGCTGAGCTGGCCCTTTGAACACTACCACTCTGCTTAAATTCAGGAAGCAGGCTTTAAAAATGCAAAAGGCATACAGGTTGTATATATCAGGGCAAATCTTCAGCTAGTAATTGGAAAAGATTCTAACAATAAAAAAATTATTTATGTCATCCTCCCACCCCAAAGCTGAAACAAAGGAAGAACCAGAACAAAACAAAAACAGAAGAGTTACTCATGACTTTGGGATCATTTAGCAATCCACTACTTCCAATTAAAACTTTTTAAACATTAAAGAATCATTCTAAAAAGAAAAACACAAAAGTAATCTTGCTTTGTTTAATCTGTTCTTCATGTCTAAAATGGGCTTCTCTGTAGCAGGTGTTTGAATGTGTAGTCCTGTGGAAGGCGGAGGTGCTGGAGGAGTTGGCTGTGGCATGCCAAGAGACCTCGGGCCAGCAGGCAGCACAGGGTGGCTGTAGCTACTGGTTCAACCATTGAGCCCTTACATTGCAATGTGTCTGTGGATTTTAGGAATGTTCTCATCACTTTGTGACATACATGCTGTTTCAGTGTCACAGATTTTACAAATGGTTCAAATTCAATAAAAAAGATTCACCAGAGTCCTCAAAAATATGAATCCAAAAATATTAATGAGAATAAACCAATTATGGTAGATACCTACATGCAAATTTCTAACACATCTGTAAAAGCACAAAGTCATAAGAATTTATTTTCCATTACATTAGTTTACATAAAATGAACAAATAGTATTTATAGATTTAATGTGTTTTATGTATATAAAACATATACATTTGTTGTTTTAGGTTAAATAAACATACTAAAAGGTGGGAAACCAGTTAAGGAAGAAATCATAACCAAAAAAGAAAAAAAATCAGCCTTTTAAACTATGAACCCAAAAGCCCCCATAAAGAAGTTTCTGAGTGTGTCCAAAAATAAGGAGAGGAGCTCTAGTAACACTGTACCATCTTCTCCTGTTCACCTGCAGCACAGAGCGGAAATGTGGACTTCTCCTTTCACTGATGATGGACACTAGCTCAACGAACGCCAAAGCTCAGTTGTTGCTGAAAGTTAAATAGGAAAACAGGTTAGAATTGGACCAAATGTCACTTACGTGGGGGAAAAAAGAGGTGTGATCACTTTGTGTTGAGTGGGAAATGGAGAGCTCATTTATCTCTGAGACAGGGGGGGAAAAAAGGTCCACCGACAAGTAGCATAACAAACTGAGGGGAAATGTACCTTGGGTACAGCAGTTCACAGACGGTCCCAAGATCAGCACACAAAATAGATCACACCTTTTTGTTTGTGAGAACAGACAACATTGGAACTTTTATAAGCTGTGCAACCCCAAAGACATGCTCTCCAGGTGTCTGTTTTAGAGTGAGAAATAACTGCTCTCATCCACATGTGAGTCAGGGAATGGGTGTGTGTGAGGGAGCTTTCTGGAGGTGTTCCTGGCTCCTCACTGGGGTGAGATCCATGGTTAAGTGCTCTTAAATGCTGCTTTCAAAGCTTAATCTGTAGTTCTGAAATCAGGACCTCAACTTTAGAAGTTTGTTTCCTTCGGTTTCCTAAGCACAAGACACATTTGTACATTTCTGCTAGGCAAGTGTCAGTGCTGAGCTGATAAAGAAGGGAAGGTTTTGGTGATGAGACACCCAGTTGGAAGAATGCACAAGGGGCCGACATGAGAATGAAATGGCAGACAGCAACTTTATTGTGGGGTGCAGGGAGTGTGCTTCTGCTTCTGCGCTTCTGCTTTCTAGGGGACCGCATGGGCTCCACATATATCAGAACCCAATAATGGCATTCAGCTACACATGCATGATACAATAAGCTGAATTAAATTTACATATGTTAGGCACAGGCGCCCTGCTAACATTCTAAATCCAGGGTCTTATTCCTAGTCGCGGGCCTGGATCAGACCTGGGACCAGCCAGGACTGAGACCCACAGCAAGTAACACAGTAAGCTAGAAAACTTTAAGAAATGTTTGGTAGGCTACACAAGGACAGTAAATACAGGAGAAAATTACTGAGATGTAAAAATTGCATATTCAGACTATGAATTCTTGAGTGTTTCACATTGGTTGAAATGTACAGTCTCTCAGAGACAAATTTTTATGAAGAGAAAGAGAAGCTAGTGGATTCAATCTGAAACCCACAATCCTAAGCAGTTCCTTGACAACATTTACAGAGCTGATTTTGGTAAAGGTGGTACACTGAAGTTTACCCGCAAGAGAATTGTGGGCAGGTCGAATTCGCTACCTAATTAGGTCCAGGAGGGATAACAATCGGGAGGCAGCTGAAGCGACCACTGTCTCTTACAGACCTACACAGTCTTGTGATTGCGCTGGAGCTTTATTCTCTTGATGCGGGAGGTGGAATAGCTGTCGTCATTGCTGAGGCTCTGCCTGCTTTCCCGCTCGTTGGAATCACTCAGGCCGCTGCTGCTCCAGTACGACTCACCCGTAAGATAGTCTGTGTTTTCAACGTCCACATGGATTCCTTCCTTGTCGGAGTCTGAGCACTCCAAGTTGCCCGCGGAGCCGATGCTGTCCCTCCGTATCCTCTCAATGCCGTTTCCCCAGCTGCCTCTTCAGGTGTCGCTGCTCTCGCTGAAGCTGGTCTACTCAGAGAGTGGCTTTTCTGTCACAACCGCCTAGCTTCTTAATGTGCAATTTGGCTTTTGTTAATAAACTCAATGCAACGTGTCGGTTTCGTCTTTGACTTCTCCAGGCACAACGAAAATGGGCCCGACTATTCTCCATCTCATTGTGAGTTGATCCGCTACTGCTGTTATTCTTCTTGGATTTCTTCCTTCATTTTAAAGCATCTTGTCTTTGTTGCTGTAGGGTAACATGGAGGTGTAACCATGTTTAGCTTCTCTCTCCCGCCGCTCCAGATAGCCGGCCGCCTCCAGCAGCATCTGGACGTTCATCCAAATCGCCAACACCATTCTGCACCGCAGGCTGGAGCCACGGGACCAATGTGCAATGCCCACCCGCTCGCCGCCGCCGCCGGACACCCAAGCGCTGCCGTGGACTGGTAGAGCATGCTTGAGAGAGGCTCTCTGGCGACCACACTCGCTGGAGAAAGAGGAAGCCGGTGAGCTGGGCACCGCCAACACCATGACAGAACCTGGAGAAGAGCCGCAGCCAGCGGCCACTGCCCGCTAGTGTGTATCCCCAAATATCTTCTCATTAAGATTCTTGTTTTATGACCCAAACAAAGGACTTCAGTCTACTTCCCCAAAGAGTGTATGGTGCTCAGAGCTCTCTAGTGATAAATTCTTAGGGCAATGCTAAGTACTGAGGTTTTCCCATTCAAAGTCATGGGCACATGGCCATGCTCCCTGTTCTACCTGGTGGTTCCTTTTATGCAGCGTAAAAACAAGGAACACAAACATCGACCTCCCTAAATTTGAGGGGAGCATTTCCGGTAGAAAGTTAGGTTCTCCTTTTGCGTTGCTCCAATGCAGACTCATTTGTGGGATTTCAAGAATCCTTTAATGAAAGGACACGGGAATTGTTCTTTGTCTCAAATAAGTGGCCTATGCCACTGAGACTCCGAGGGAGACTAATGAAAGCCCAGAGCAAAGGAAGAAATTTGCACCTTAGCGTTGAGACTCTTTATACCTGTTAAAGTTCTGTACTTCATTGAGATTTTACTCTAACTATATCGTTTTCTTTTCCAGACAGGAAATATCCCTTTTTATCTTCAAACTGACATACAAATTCGCAAATGGATTTAGAAGAGACACGTGTGTGCCTGTTCTCCCTTTGGTAACACACACCCATGTGTCATCCTATTGGATTTGTCCTGCTGTCAGCTTGACATCAGCAGTTTGACACTCAAATCTGCCTTGTGTGCTCTTTTGGGGGTGAGCACCTTGTATTTCTCATAGAAAAAAAGCTTAAGACTCACACCCTGGTAACAGTTTGTCAAAATTCATTTTGCTGGTCTATTGTTTTTCTTACAATATACAAGAATTACTGATTCGTTCTTTGGGATTCTCGTACCACATTTTCTCTGTGCCTAAGCCATGCCTGGCAGGCAAAACAGATGAAGCAGATACTTTGGGAAGGTGTTTCCAGCACCACGTTGAGTGTATGTCTTTATGGTTTAGGGCCCCCTCCCCTCCTCTTTCTTCTCCTCCCTCTTCTCTTTTCCCCTTCCCTCCCTTACCATTTCTCTCTTCCCAGATATAAATGATGAGCATTCGTATAACTCCCTCCCTGCCTCCCTCCCTCCCTCCCCCGCCCTCCGTCCCTCCCTCTTTCTTCCTTTCTTCCAAGGAATAAATGCTTCTCAGAATTCATGACTCCCTTGGGGTGCAAGAAATGAGATTCTATAAGTAGAGTTATTCTTATCTTGTCCTACATCCTCATTTAAATTTTCCCAATATACTAATTTCATTTCAAGGACTCTCTCTCTCCACATCCTTTACACACATTTTCCAGAGCCTGTTGCTGCTAACTTTCTTTACTGAATGCTTTCATGATGTCCAGAAAGCCAGCAGAGACCTCTTCAGGATGGCTGCCTTGATCTTGTCATTGAAAACAGTGCACTGTTGACTGTGATTCCTGCTATTATGTGAGAGACACTAAGTGGGTTTTTTTTTTCCATTTATTTTATTCTGTCTTTTTTTAAACCTGACAATTTGCTCCAACTCACCTGAGATTTAATTTTAACTTCATGATCCTTTACATGTTTTGACATTTTAGAAATCAAAACGTCAGTGAGATTATCTCCTAGCAGAGTTTGATCAGATATTACAGAGACTTTACTATAAATGATTATGTTACCTGTCTGTTTTCTATTGAAGGGGTACTTAAAAGATAGGTTTGGCTTTGATTCTGTCAACCTGGGAACAGGATGGGGGAGTAATCAGAAGGCCTGCCTTTTCATTCAGCTCTGCCACTTACTACTGCTGTGTTCAGAGGGAACCATATGCCCTCTCTGTCTCAGTCTTCCTGTCTGTAAAAAAATCATAAATGTCACTTTCTCAGTGGAAGTTTGTTCTGTACCCATTTTTTACTTACTAGCAAGTCCTTTTTTGAACTTTCAAGCATCTCTCTACGATAAAATCAAGTAAAGTCTAGAGAGCCAGTAAAAACTAGGGGCATCAATGAGTTTCCCAGCCTTGGGTCAGAAGTCTGAATTTCCTGTCATTAGCAGAAAACATTTGTTAGGTGCTCACCTGCAGGGGCCCTGGCTGACCTGCCACCCCATTTCTCTGCATGGTATGTCTTTGAGAAAGCCTTTTCTGGGTTTCTTTTTCTCCATTTGTGAAATGGACATGTTGATTTCTATATTCCCTATCTCAGAAAGCTGTTATTAGGTTACCTGGAATGCCTTAAAATACTCTGATCTCATTAGGAAAAAAAAAAGATTTTTTTTTCTGTTTACCCTTTGTACAAGTTCTTTGAGGTGTATTATAAATTAAAAATGCATCCCCTTAGACATTTGTACATGGTTCAGGCATACTTTAGAAATATTCTGTGTTTGGTTCCAAACCACCACAATAAAGTGAGTATTGCAAGAAAGGGAGTCATAATATTTTTGCTGGTGAAGGGTCTTGCCTTCAATTTGTAAAAACAAAACAAAACAAAACAAAAACACAATATCTGTGAAGTGTAATAAAGAGAATTGCCATAAAATGAGGTACAGATGTATTAATCGTATAAATGCTGGCATTATCAAGATCTTTGAAGTAGACGTCAGCTTCAAATAGCATGCTAAAGATACTTTTGGTTGCATCAAATAGATCACATTGCAAGCTGAATGTGATCTATTAGAGAAATAAATGCTGGAATCAAGTTTGTTGTTATTTTTTAAAGAGAGAATAATCTATCATTATGTGCTGGAAATGGACAAGTCCATATTACTAAAGGTAAGTTACTTCAATGAAATTACTATTAAGACTCTTACCTTTGTATGATATGGCACTTGAATTGAAGTAATATAGGAGATAACATAGGCTAATTTTTAGTATAACAGCCTCAGGTATTTTTCTGCATCTGCTGTCAGAGCTATCTTCATTCCTACTGGCTGCTTCTGGGAGACATAGCCCCATTTCAGCAGCATGCCCAGTCCCTCCTGCCACACAGGCCCCAGCCCCCAGATGGCTCCCACTACTGCTGCCCTTTCTCTAATCCATCCCCCCCCACCCCAGTACTCATGTGGGTTTGCTGCTTCCCCTGCACAGATGTCATCAGCTGTATTTCTAAAGCTCATTATCTCTGTCTTGTTAAGCTCATGCACACATTTGAAACATGCAGAGAATTCAGGGACATGGGTCTGCTTAAATACAAGCATTGCTATTGCCCTTTGACTCATGAAAGCTGTCTATACATATCCTCTAGAAAATGGAGCTCACCGGGGTGAGGTTTAGAGGCTTCCCCAAATTTAAGATAGAAAAGACATCATACAGAGTGGGTCTCACGTAGTACACTCTTCCCTCTTTACTCTGAAGCCCTTTACTCAATTTTCAATATTAAAATCTATCTACATGATTTACACAGTATTTTTCTGTTTGAGGTTTCCAAAACTACAGTTGTTGTCAGGAATTAGCACATCCTGCACTACAGATCAATCTGACTCTCACCAAGGTGACAGGTGTCACAATAATCACATTGAAATATAGTAACCTGCATGAAAAATCAGGATCACATGCATAGAACTGATGCGTAGCATATGAAATGCCCAGAGTAGCAGAAGAAATGTCTGTAGAGGTGGAAATAGACAGAACATGTTAGGGTTGTGTGTGTGTGTACGTGTGTGTGTGTGTGTGTGTGGTATTTTTTTCAGTCTGTCCCAAGGAATAGTGAATTCACTAATAAATCTATTATGTAAACAATTTGAATGAATACATACCTGTTTATGCAAATTAGCAATGACAAGTTTTTAGCTGTGTCTAAAGTTTTGCAGATTACAAAACATTCCAAATAAGTTGACAAGAATTAATTAGGCAATGATTTTTAACAGTGACCAGCTTTTATTCACTTAGATACTCAAAAAATGCTCTTGGCCTTTATCTCGGTTGACTTTCTTGCTCCAATCCTTCCAGAAGCAAACTGGGCTGGCTTTCCAAGTTTCTAGTTGTCTTGCAGGTCAGTTTAGAATTAAACGCCTCTTGATATGTTTCTCTTCTGATACAGGATGTGGAGAACCATCTAGCCATCTAGCCACAACTCTCAGAATTTCCACTTGCTCATTTGATTGGGCCCTGAATATGCTACATGATTTCCAGCTAGGAATGAGTTGTTCAAAGACAAATATGTCATACTTATAGAGGGATTAAGGAGAGGTATGAAAAATTGTCTAAGGGAACTATGACAGAGCTTGGCTGGTCAATTACCAACCTGTTTTCTCTTCTTCCTGGACATTGACTAAACTATCCTTCCCAATCACCCTTGGAGTTTTAAACTTTTATTTTGTTAAGTCACTGAGATTTCTGTGTTTATTTGTTTTAGCAGTTAGCAGTTACCTTACCTAATATTAATAACTTTTAAGATTCCATCCAATCTTAAGATTCTAGGATTCTAAATCTTGAGAGACAAGATTCAATTGTGAATACTCATGACTTTCTCACCACTTATAGTTGACTCTTCTTATGTTTTTCTCTCCTTCTGGCTTTCTACAGGAATTTCTATTAGCCCTTTTTATCCTCATAGGGCTTTCAATTCACTCATGGACAAGGAAATGGCTAGTGTGGGTTTAGATTGTCCAGTTACCCAGCTCAAAAGAAGCATACTTTCTGGACATACGTTTAGCTTACTGTGGTTGCCACATGGATCAGAGGGATAGGCTGAGTACATGGAGCAAAGCCTGGCATGGAAACAACAGTGATACAGCCCCAGGATGTGGTGATAATAGACGGCATTTGACAGAGCAGAATACAGGGTCCAAAATGAGGATGGGGCAGGGTGGTAAAATCAATAAGATCCTGGTCCCTGCTAAGAGAGTTACCTGCAAGAGACTTTAATTTGGCTTTAATTTCCCCAGTAACACTAAACAGCAAATTCTATTTCTCCACATATCTCTATGCACTACAGAAGCCAAAGATGCAAGTGCTAAATGATTCTAACATCCCTCTGGTTTTTCCAGGTGGGTCTCTAATACACTGCACAATCGTTAAGTAATTAATAGAAGAAGAAGGTTCAGAATTTTGAGAAGGACTTAATGAAATTTGTTTTGAATGGTAACTAATTATTGATAAACCAAGGGAATCAGCTCTAATTAGCATAAATCTCTTCCTGATAAATTGGCTGTTAGTTTTAGACTAAGTTTGAATAGAGCTATCTTTCAAAGGGAAAATTATTTTAAAGTACAACTTTCTGAAAATTTGTTTTTGTTTTGAAATCTTTTAAAAATTGTCATCATCTTTAAAATCTGAATAAAGGTTAAAACCCTGGTTTGAAAGATTGAAACTGTTGATCAATATTCTGATTCTTCTTTTTAATGTGTCTAATAGATTGTGATGAATGAGTTTGCAAGGTTATGTTGGGGTGTGTGTGTGTGTGTGTGTGTGTGTGTGTGTGAGAGAGAGAGAGAGAGAGAGAGAGAGAGAGAAGAGGTTTCATCAAAGACTTTCAGATATAATAATTTTTACCACATAATATTTTCAGTTACTTTTGACCTCAATCAATGTGCAATCATATTCCAATATACAAATGTGACTACTGGAGTGCTTTATTCAATTTAAAATTTTACATTATCTGAATATATTTATTTACCTGAAGACTTTTTAATAAAGTGCTTCTTATGTAAAGCTAGATTATTTTAAAAAGCACCGAAGATGAGGAAATTATTTAGCTCTGGCATATAGTACCTGAGGGTTTTTTTTGCTCTTCTTTTACTCAACTCTTTGATGTTGCATAAGCTATTCACAAATATCAGTTGCTGTTGACATCCCAACCAACAAATATATTTAGCACAATACACCAGAGGATGAAAACTAAAGCTTTTAATTAACCTTTAGGGAATTTGCTAAGATCATAGGTTTAAGAAAAAAAAAAATAAAGGCAGGAAGTTACCTGACACAGGTAACGCATGCATTTTCTTTTGGTTTTTGGATGTGACTACTGAGCAGAAATGACCTTTGCAGCACCAATGTAAGGCAGTAGATTACCATGAAAAAAAATCTATTCACATACTTTGAATGACCCAATACAATGACCCTGCCCTGCTGAAAAGTTCACTAACATCAATAAATGTATGATTATGATTAGTTTGAAATTTCAAAAGCCTACTAGCTCTAGGCAACATCGTGAGAAGGTGTGCTCTGCTCCTTCCTTCTTGGCATCTTCTCTTCACTCAGAGAACCCTCCTCCCTGTCCAGGACCTGGTGCTCTCCTGCTGCTTCCTCTTTTTCCAGGGTTCCGGGAGCCCTGTCCTTGCAGGTAGCCCCTTCCACCTCCCTCTCTTACTTGGATCCAAGCTTACCAATGAAGAGCCCATCCCTTGCTCTCTACTTTCCAACATAACGAGAATTTTTATGTTCCAGACTTGGCACTTCGTGTGTTGCATTTAATCCCAAGACCATTCTCCACAGTATAGTAGGCATTACTGTTCCTCCTGTTTACACAAGAAAGCTGAGGTAAGAGAGGCCAATGACTTGCCCTAGCATTACACACACCAAAGAGGCCAATTGTTTCCTTCCTCATGTATTTTTTCTTAAGGGACGTTTCCTAGAAATAACTACTGCTTCCTTCCCCAACTTCTCCCCCTGAATCTTTCATCTCTTATACTTAGCCATCACTCAGTTGGCTCTGCATTCTTCCTTTGAACTACCCAACCTCACAGTCAGTCAACTCGGGTTCTACATTTTCTCCCTTCACTGCAATCCATTCTCAAATGCCTCCAAAACTCGTGGATCTTAAACACACAACTGTGTGACTCTCAGGCTAGATCCACAGGCCAGGTCATTCACTTGGAGATGCCGGTGCATGGATGGGCAGCTTGGCAGCCTGACAGAGAGTCTCTAAGACCATGCTTCTTGTGCTCTGCTCCAATCCTCTTCTCTTTCTTCTCTGCTTCTCTTCTCCTCTCCTTTCTAAGATTATCATTTAGAACAGGAATGAAGCAGCAGTAGTACCTGTTGCTCTCTTGGTCTAGCTCCCCCACTCTGGCTTTTAGCACACACCCCCACCACCCCAGCTGCCTAGGCCCCAACACATCATCTAGACTCTTCTACCTGCTTGTGTCAGTTGGGCTCCAACTAGGAAACAGAAACCACACAGTAAGTTGAACATGAGAAGTTTCTATAAAGGTTTGTTAACTATAGCAGGGGAGTAACTATAAAGATGTAATGAAAACCCTAAAGAATACCCAAAGGCTGACAGACAGCATCCATGGAAGGACATGGTTGGAGGGCAGGTCCCTCTTCTAGGCTGAGGTTTAGATAGCATTGGAGAGGTATAATCACAGCCTATTGGGTGGTGAAGTTCTCTGTGTTGTCCAAGGATGCTGGGCAAGGTGGGGACAGCCCTCTGGATTGGAGGTGGGCTGAGGTTGGCAGAAAGTGCACGGAGGGCAGTGGGTGTCAAGGGCCTGCTCTCCAGCAGGGCAGTACAAGGACTAGGGCACTCAGAGTCTACATCAGGAGCATCATTGCCAGGTGGTCACCATCGGTGATGAGCTGGAAGAGTGTGTGCTCTGGGTAGGAGGCTGGGGACAGCCACTGGGAGTCATGCAGAATGAGGCAGGGAGAAGATCAGCACACTAAACCTTAATATTGTGTTTCATGCAAAGAAGAAATGCTTAAAGCTTGCTTATCACAGAGCAAGGAAGAATTATGGATTTGAAGCTGAGAAGAAATAGATTGATAGCTGGACCCTGACCTTCGACTGCTCCTTCAGTCTGGCTTACGCCGCTTCTCTGATTCTCTTTCTCAGCACATACCTTCTGGTATCAGTTCAGGTGCCTTGTTGTCTCCATCTCGGTTCTGCTCTGTGCTGAGAGTGTTCTTCCTTCTCTCTTCTTGATCAAATTGAACTCGTTCTATAGGTCTGGCTCAAGGCCCAGGCAGGCTTCCATGAACTACCTCCTAACTATTCTCTTGTTGTAGTTCAGTCAGCTTTGTCACATCTAATTCTTGTCACTTCATGATTGTCTCTCTAATAAGATTGTAAGTTTTCTGAGAGCAAAGTGAGGATCTCTTTCCCCATGTTGTCCTTGCCCTCGTTAACCTCCCAATAGATATTAAGATATAGTTGATTGATGGCCTGGAAATTTCATGGTTGGGGAACTAGTTAGAAGTCTCTGGAAAAGAAATTGAGTGGAAAAAAAAATTCTCCACTTATACCCAAGACCCAGTCTGAGTGTTCGCAAGAGATAGGCAGCACTACTTATTTCTCTTTTGGCATTAGAAAAATAATTTGTTGCAATGGCACCGATTAATAGCATAATTCTGTGTGCTGGGTGAAGGAGATGTAAAAATGTCAGAAATAATGAAAATGATTTTGCCTACTCTGACCTGAGTCTGATTGGGAAAGGATACCTTCCTCTCTGTCACTTTTAAAAACAGAATTGCTTTCATAATAGAGACTTATTTATTGAGATGAAATACTAAGATCATAAAGAAGTAGAGAAAGAGAATGACCTGAGTACTTTATAAGGGACAGTTTATTGGATCAATGCTGCTTTGTCTTATTACTCCGGGTTTTCCCAAATGGCCTGTAAGTGATTCTTGAATCACTGTGATCTCAGCCTCAATAGCCAGGAGTAGGATATATTAAAAGCTTTGACCTGTGCAATGAATCACTTGCTGTTTATCAAGCAAGGCTCCTCTACCTGCTCTGCTGGCATTTCTAGACAGTCTTTTATAAGTTATCAGTTTTCTTTTTTCTGGGTGAGATCTTCTCTGATTACTTCCTCCTTTATTAGACTGAGCTGATCTCCCTCTGTCATATTTTCTTAGCATTGAGAAAAAGTGTGTGTGTGTGTTTTGTATAAAATATATCACTTTGTATTGCAATTGTAAGTTAACTCCTTGTCATTCTGAAATGTACCATCTTTAACTATGTAGCCCCAGGATCTGAACCAGTGACTTACACATAGTAAAAGCTCAATAAATATTATTTGAATGAGTAGATGGTTGAATGATGAAGCAGTCCTAGTTCTTTTAGTTGAAAAGATCAATAAACCAATTTAATTTCTTTTAGGTATAAAAGAAAATTTATTGGCTCATATAGTTGAGAAGATAAAAGGGTACTGCTTCTAGCTTCAGGCAGAACTGAATTCAGGAATTCAAATTCTGTAATCAGGACTGTACCTTTCTTTCAATTCGTCTTGGTTTGTCTGTCATCTAGATTTGCTCTATTCTCATAAATGTTCTCTCCATATGGCATAGATAGAGATAGATAGATAGATGATAGATAGATAGATAGATAGATAGATAGACAGACAGACGGATGGACTGACAGAGACACAAAGCCAATGAAAGTTCTAGCCCAGGGTTTCTCAATGTGGATTCCATTGACAATTTGGAATGAATAATTCTTTGTTTTGTGAGACTATCCCATATATTACAGGATAGTTAGCATCCCTAGCATCTAGGCATCAAATGTCGATAGGGTTTCCATATATTGTGATTACTATACATGTCCTCTACACTTGCAAATGCTCCTTATGGAGGCAGTAGAGCTTGTGGTTGAGAGCCACAGCCCTAGGCTTACTTTGATCATAGAGAAAACGGCCAGACTCTCTGTCATCTATTCTCCATATCAGTTCTTTATAGGATTCTGATTGACTGTGCTTGAATTGTGTTTCTACTCCTGGATGAATCATGGGTTTCCATGTGTTAAGGAGTTTAGCATAGTCTGATTAGCCAAAGTATTAGTTATCTATATTTGCATAGCAAATTACTCTAAAATTTAGCAGCTTAAAACATTTATTATCTCAAGTAATTTCCATGGGACAGGTATCTAGGAGTAGTTAAGTCAGGTGGTTTTGGCTTATGGTCTCTCATAAGGTTGCAGTCAAGCTTTGGCCAGGGTGGCCATCATCTCACCTGGGCTAGAGGATCCTCTTCAAAGCTTGCCCACATGGTTGCTTGCAGGCCTCAGTTTCTCTCTGATTATTGGGTATCTCACCATACAATCCCTCTGTGGGCTTGCCTGAGCATCCCATCTACATGGAAGCTAGCTTTCCCCAGTGTGACTGATCTAAGAGAGAAAGAGGAGGGGAGAGAAGAAGAGACAAGAAGAGAAGAGAAGAGAAGAGGAGAGGAGAAGAGAAGAGAGAAGAGAAGAACCCAATATAGAAGCCACCTACTTTTATAACCTAATACTGGAAATGTCATATCATCAATTCTGTTGTGTTCTACCAATCACAAAGACTGACCCTAGTACACTGTGGGCTGTTGCTACACAGAATGTGAGCACAAGGAGGCAGGATGCTTGGGGGCTATTTTGTAAGTTGCCTCTCTCAGGCAAAAAGGATACAACCATGCTCATCCCTGTGCATGGAAGGCAAGATTATAAGGATGACAGTTCTGGAAAATCACAGGATTGGCAGAGAGGGGTTAGGGTAGGGGGTGGCGGGAGACATTTCCTAAAAGGAAGTCATGGAGTGTAGACAAAAAGTAAATGTCTGCCACATGAATATCTAAACTCACTTGTCACCACCTCACTCAAAGCAGCGCAGGGGAGAAGATCTAGCGAAAATAGTGCTATGAATTGTTTTTTTCTATCTCTAGATCGTAATTTATCCCTTAAGAATCTTTTTCGACTGTGGGCTGATATTCCTGGTAAGCATTTATCTATGGAAAGGCTTTCACAAGCAATTCAACTGCTGATTTATAAATAGGTTTTGTAGATTTGGGGCATAGACCAATATTGGCATGTCTCTTACATAAATTGCTCTGATGGCTGCTTACTTTCCCTCCAAAGTTCTCCTTTCCTTGGTGCTCTTTTAATTGTTTAAAAAAATTGCTAGCAGTGAGAAAGCATCAGCTATATCCTGGTATGTTTCCATGAGAAAGAAGTAGGGTGCAGGACTGGAGCAGCCCCAGGAAGAGGATGCGGCCAAACCTACTACAAGATGCAAGATGACTGTTCAGAAGGAGGTATTTTGATTCTGTGCATTTGGACAGATTCTCTGTAGTTGTGCTCCCCAGAGACTATGTGGAATAAGTAAGTGCTCTTTTCTCATTAGAGATTAATGGCATACAGAGGAAAGGTGATTTTTGAGACTTCAGTCTTCAGTTGAAGGACTGCCAGCAACTGAGCCATCCCGACACCCCGCTGCTCTCAGTAATGAGAAACCACTATTTGTCTTCCCATCACCCTGCCAGCAAGAAGGCTGCTGCCAGGTGTCGCATAACCAGTAACCCAGACAGTTGGTTCAAAACTTGGCTTCTTTGGAGCCTTCCTTCCAAGCTTTTGGAAAGTAATAACAACAGTGTAGAAAACGAGTGACTCAGAAGATGGATTAAAAAGAAGTCTTGCTAGGGTTTAATCACACAAATGGAGGAATGCATGCCGTTACTCTTTCAACTAATGAAAACAACAATACTGAGTGAGAGACCTCGTGTTACTTAAGCCTGACTTATATAAGCCTTGCATGTCAAATTGGGCACCCACAAACAGTGAATATTTTGTGCGTTGTGAGAGAAAATGTCCCTGACTTGGGGCAGCTGAGTAGATGGCCATGCTGAGCCCAGGATTTGTCAGTTCTCTGCGTAGAGTTGCTAGGTATAGAGTGTATCGTGCAGCATAGCAAAGGGGCATATTTATGAACTGGTCATAGCAACTGGTCTCCGAAAACAATTAAACATTTGAAAATGACATTCTCCCATATATATTTTGACTCTGATAATTTCCACCCCTTTAACTTTCCAGGTGGCTGAACAGACAAGAGTAGAGAAGGTGAAGAAACACACCATCATTAGTCAATCAATATACTCTGTTCTCCTTCACTTTTGCAACACAGACCAAAAGAGAGGGAAGAAAGAGGTCATATATCTTAAATTATTTGTCTTATGCTGTGTCTCACTGGGCTTGATGTTTTTGTTTTACATTTGCAATGCCCAGAATATTGGGGCAAAATTTATCTATGGTTAGCTAGAGTCATAGGATGGGGGTACCAGAAGTGGCAGTTAGGGATGGGATCATCACTAGAGTAACGAATGAGTTATTGTTTGCTCATATTTGTGTCCCTGTTGTTTTTTCTTATGCTTAGGCTCTGGCTGTTCTGTTCACTTATGTTCTTCGACCCATTTCCCTGCCTCTGAGTGGCCAACTGGCAGGGCTTGTATAGAAAGGAGCTGACAGCAGCACTCAGACCAGTCCATGAGACAGGTAGTTTAAAAAAAGGTTGGGGTCTCAGGCTCAGACAGTCCTGAGTTCTGCTAGTTCTGTGAGTTTGGATAAGTTACTTAACTCCTCTGGGCATCTATTTTCTTACAGGAACAATGGAGATAATCATAGTTTAACCCACAGGGCTGTAGTGAGGATTAAGTCAGATAATGCAGACAACAGCATAACTTGGGAAGGATTACTCTTCTTGTTCCCAGTGTGGGTCCTCCTCATAGGCTTGTCACCTTTCACAGCCCCATGAGCTAGCTCCCTCCGAAGTACAGAATGGCAGAGCTGAAGGGATTTTATTGCTTACAGAGTCCCCTTCCCTCCTTGGCTCTTAGGGGTCAAAGTCCAGTGCAGTTCTTGTTGTTGCTCAGTCAATCTTCTTTAGGAGAGGAGTTTGTAGTGTTTCACATGCTTTATCTTAGAAAATCAGGGGACTCTCAATGCAGCCCTTGGAATTACTGGCCCCCTGCAGTTTTACTGGAAGGAGCAGAGTTCCATGAAACTGCCACATGATCTTTCTTGAGACAAGCTGCCTCAGTAAAACTTTATGGGCTGGAGGCAAACCATTTATCCTATCTTTTGACCAGGTTTCTGTTAAAGGAAGAAAGGTGATAATTGTGAAATGCAGCCCGTGGAGAGTAAATAAAATACTTATGTGCTTAATAAGTTTTTCATTCATGTGCTTAATCTCCTGCTGTGTTTTTTGTTTTTGTTTTTGTTTTTAATGGAAAAATCATTTTGTCTATTTTTCTCTTCACTGAAAGACCTTAAAAAAAGAAATATTCTAGGATATTTGGTCCTCTGTCCTTCTTTCTCCTGCCTAAAGCTCAGCTTCAATCACAGCAAAGTGGGGCAGCCAGGACCTAAAACCCAGTTAGGAATAACACAGGGAGAGCGGGAGCAGAGCACCCATACTGCCTGGAGCTGCACACAGTGGGGCAAGCTTTGCCACGTACCCCAAAACACTGGCATTGAGTGTTTTATACACAGAGCTTTATGCTAAGTGCCAACACACTCATGTCTGAGTCCACCCCTGCCCCACAAAATTGGTGGCCAGCACCCGAGGTGCTGGGAGCATAGCAACGGGCAGGTTAATCAGGTGTGCAGGGACAAAACAGGCCTGCACAGCCCCTGACATAGCATGGAGCTCACAGTCCCCCAGTGGAGGTGCAGGCATGAAAGGCTACAGGAAACATATTCCTAAAGCTGTCAAGAGTGGTGAAAGCAGAGGAGCAGTTGAGTGGGGAGCAGAGAGGGGGGACTTATTCTTCCCTGGATAATAAGAGTTAAGAGAGGTCACTTGAACAAGGTATTCTGGGGAGCTCTTCTTTCATAATCGTATTTGAGACTGAACTAGGGGGAATAAAAAGAGGGTATGGGAAGTGGTGGAGTGGAGGAATTAGAACTATAAAGTAGCCCATGACCCATTTACCCAGGCCGCCTCTCTGAATGCTCCAGGGAGGGAGCCCAGGCTCTGCCTCCCCTGGGGGCCACTAAGCAGCAGCAGGGCAGTGCTAAGGCTTCTGCCAGGGCTCTCAGAGGGACCATGGTCATCTTAGGCCCGCGAAAGAGGGGACCCTTGAAGCCTAGTCTTCCAGACGCTACTCAGGTGTGGATTCCAGCTCCCCGCCCCTGAGCCCAGCCTTTCTACCCATCTTTGGGATGATGATAATGTATTCTACTCAGCCTTCTGTTTGCTTGCATTTGCACCCAGGACTAAAAACTAGCCACGATTTTTGGTCTTTCAGCTTTTGAAACATTTTCCTTTACCCCTTTTTTTCAGACAGTGTCTAAATGACACCACTAAATGAAACTGGAGCAGTCAGATCTATGGCCCTGTCTAAGGTTTGCAAATGAATGACAGAGAAGGTGGCTTCCTTCGCCCACCCACATATTTAATTCACTCAGGCCACAGTGAGCTCACTCCTCAGGACTGGCACATTAACAACCTCACTCTAATAACTTCCTGGGCTGAGGCAAAAGTGACAGCCAGGCCTGAACTATTATGTCACTTTCATCCCTTGCCTGGTACAGGCAGCCTCTGATGGCTTACCACTGAATCTGAGTACAGCAGGGCGCTGAGCCTGCCACTGCAGCCTGCAATAATCTGGTCTCTCCTGCCTTTCCAGCCTCTTTCTCCACATGACCTTCATGTGGCCTATGTTCCAGTAAAACTACACACTCTTTCCTAAACATTCTCTCCATCTTCTCACTTCTGTGCCTTAACTGAAGGCACTCCCTTCGCTGGAATGCCTTTGCCCCACCTCTACCTGTTGAAGTCCTGAGGCACAAGTGCTAGTTCCCTGATAAAGCCTTCTGTGATTTCTGGAGCTAGAAGTGGTTCTGGGCTTCATTAGGACTTTCTGAACTTTCACCTCCTTGTGCATCTCAGACCATGATTAATCTCCTCAGCCAACGTCTCTGGTGTGGGTCTTTGGCTTTCTGAACTAATTTTTGTTCCATAAACATGCATGGGAGGTCTTTGAACTCTGAGCACTAGGTCAGTTGCTGGCAGCATGAATAAGAGACTAAATGTGTCTTTGAGAATGTAAAATATCTAGTGGAAGACAGGCAGGTAAACACCCAATTACAATGAAATGTGCTAATACACAGGAACAGGGGTGGGAATACACGAGTTGGACAAGAGTCCAGAGCCATTGAAGTTCCTGGTGTGTCTAGAGAACTAGTCTGTAAGTGGACAGAAGAAGCGTGTTCAAAGAAGTTGGAAAACCATGTTTGTGAGGATTAATTTTATGTGTCATTTTGGTTGGGAAACGCAGTACTGAGATATTTGATCAAATGTTATTTTAGATGTTTTTTGTGTGCAAGTTTGTTTTAGATGAGATTTAACATTTAAATCAGTGGACATTTAAAGCAGATGGCCCTCCATAATGTGGGTGGGCTTCATCCAATCAGTTGAAGTTTTAATAGGATAAAGCCTGATCTTTCCTGAGGAAGAGGAATTCTGCCAGCAGACTGCTTTTGGACTTGAGCTACAACATCAATTCTCTGGGTCTCCATCTTTGGCCTGCTGTAAAGACATTGAACTTGCCAGCCTCCACAATCATATGAGCCAATTCCTTTAAAGCAATCTCTCTCTCCCCCCTCCTCCAGATATAGATATAGATATAGATATAGATATAGATATAGATATAGATATAGATATAGATGATAGGTATATAGATATACAGTAAGACCTCACTTAATGTTGTTGATGAGCTCTTGGAAACTGTGACTTTAACTGAAACGACTTAGAACAAAACCAATTTTACTATAGACTAATTGATAGAAATAAGAGTTACATTACTATGGTATATTTCTGGTCACAAAATATCACCAAACTTTTATGTAATGACTCAAAACACTTTTACTATTAAACGTTAAACTAAATGTGAGCTATACATACACTTAAGAAAGATTAACAAAAACAAGTAAGTTAATTATTTTCCAACCTGCTTATTCCAGTTTAGGATTGTGGATGGCTGGGACGTACCCTGGAAACTCAAGGTGCAAGGCAGGACCCAACCCTGGACAGGTGTAGAGAAGAGGCTATTTCACGACATGACCACTGTCTGTCCTGCCAGCTGGACCCAGGCCAGAATGGAGATGTCTTACCACAAACCTCCCCTGGAGACTGTCCGATCATATCCAATGCTCATTCTGACATACGTCAGTACCCCTCTCCTGCCTCCCAGTACGTGCTAGTTCCTGGGATTGGCCATTGTCCTCACCTGGTCAAGCACATAAAGTAATTTCCCATACCTGGTAGCATTCAGGTACCAGTACCATGACCATCCTTCTGTTTTTACCTTATATAATTCTTTGGTGCTTGGCAAGCAGCATAGAGAATATCTACTTCATCTTGCAGTCACAAGATGGCCCTTCTATGTAAGTTTCTCACAATAAACTCTGTTAGCTGCCACTCTGGAGTGGCCAGCCTTTTTCTTCAGTCTTTCTCTGCCCTCTACTTATGGCGGTAGGTTTTTAGTCTTGAAGCTTTTCTGTGAGTCGACAGGTAGTAACTAACAGGACACCCTTCCAGTGGAGGGCCACTCACACACATACCTACACTTACTCCCACTGGGACAATTCACTTAATAGGCACATCTTTGGGATGTGGGAGAAAATCCACACAGACATGAGGACAACGTGCAAACTTCACACGACAGTGGCCTTGGCTGGAAATCATTTTTTTTTTCTCTCATCAGTGTTATAATGAAACTATGTTGAATCAAATGACATTATTTAAGGACCTGCTGTATATATATGCACGTGCATGCACACACACACTCACACACACACTCACACACACACACACACACACACACCTATTGGTTTTGTTTCTCTGGAAAGCCATGACGAATACAATATTGATCCAGGATTGAGAAAGAAGTTGCGGGTCAAGCTATTTTGCAGGCCGTCAGAAGTCATTAAGCAGTGGAATGATGAATCAGAGCGGTATTTAATAAAGGCTCCTTTAGTAAAGAAGCCGGTTCTAGTCCGGGCCCAATTACGGCTGTTAGTTTTAGGTACTCAGCCACATCAGGGAGCCCTGACCCTTCTTGGTAGCAGTGGGGTCCTGTCATGTCAGCCACGAGTAAGGCATTTTGCAATGTTTGGAAAGCTGTTCCTTTCTTTCCATTCCCACACACTCAGATTGGGTCTTTATCATCAGAAACTGCTGAGACCTGCCTCATCTCTCCTGTTCCTCCCATCTAGCAGACGGTTCTGCTCTGTCCTGCCTGCCCCAGGGAACTAGCTGCTGCATTCTGGAAGCTAAGTGAAGAAAGTGAGTGTGTGTTATTAGGAGTGACCCAGGCAGAAATGCTGGCCTACGTGGGAACTGTAATCATAGGCAAGTCCACATAGGGCTTGTTGAGTGCTCTCTACTCACCAATAGGCTTTGAGAAGTGAGTGGCCCTCTACGTGGTGAGGTGGGAAGAACCAGAATATGGTGTATGAACTGCTGACTTTAGGACTTCCCTGCCTGGGGCAAGTGAGGACTGGTACACAGAAAGGGTGAGCATGGCCAAGAAATAGCCCAGCTCTCTGGAGTGGCTCCAAACTTCAGGGGCAGGTGGTGCTCACACCTGAGGCAGCTGGAACCCAGAAGGTCGCCAGTTCACATTGGCAAACATAACTTAATTCCATACCACACTGGTATATGGTTGAGGATGCTGATTTTTTTCCTGTTGTCATCTCAGGCTTGGGAGGTGGAGGAGACCTGCAGTAGATGCGGCTGTGGGTGGCTGGAGAAGGCAAAGACAGAGGAAATGAGGCAGGGTTGACAGTTGTCCCGGTATCCTGTAGACTTTCTTAAATTAGCTATGGGGAGAGGAAATAGGAAAGAAGAACGAAAGTCAACAGTCAGACTTTTCCATACCATCTGTGATGGGAAGCAGAAAGCTGCCAAGAAAAAACACGTGCTAGAGCTTATTGTCAGAACTTGAAAACAGAAGTAACATGTCATCTCGTTAAATCAAGAGGTTTTTTCCTTCGTTCCTTCGCTCCTTCGCTCCTTCGCTCCTTCCTTCCTTCCTTCCTCTCCCTCCTCCCTCCCTTCCTCTTCTCACTCTCTCTCTCTCTCTTTCCTCCCTTTCTCTTCCTTCCTTCCTTCCTTCCTTCCTTTCTTCTTCCTTCCTTCCTTCCTTCCTTCCTTCCTTCCTTCCTTCCTTCCTTCCTTCCCTCTTTCCTTCCTTCCCTCTTTCCTTCCTTCCTTCCTTCCTTCCTTCCTTCCTTCCTTCCTTCCTTCCTTCCTTCCTTCCTCTTTCCTTCCTTCCCTCTTTCCTTCCTTCCTTCCTTCCTTCCTTCCTTCCTTCCTTCCTTCCTTCCTTCCTTCCTTCTTTTCTCTCTCTCTCTCTTCTCTCTCTCTCTCTCTCTCTCTCCTCTCTCTCTCTCTCTCTCTCTCTCTTTCCTTTTCTCATGAATAGCTGGCTCCCTGGAACCCCAGAATAATGGTATTACTAAGAAAATACAACTCTAAAAACTTGGGATAATAAGAAAGGAAGCACATAGCTCCTGAGCCAAGATTAAGCTGAGTCACATTTCCTGGTCTAATGCAAGGAGGTGCTAACTGTGTGAGTGTAGGAAGTTTGATTTTTTTTTAAATCTTGTTACAAATTGGATTCCTAATTTGTAACAACACTATTTAAGGAATATGATTTTTTCAGAGAAAACTCACAATTGGGTCATTGCATGCCTTAATTTCTTACTTCTTTTCATTACTCATGATGAGGAATAATTTACTCCTGGGGCCTATGTTACCATGTCAGGCACTGACAGCCACCTGGTATTGTGAGCATTCCGTGTCTTGGAGGAATTAAGGAGTCTTTAGGTTTGTATCTAAGGCTTTTAACCTTATTCAGATACCTTAGGAGCCTCACAGGGGATTTGAACTTCTCAGCGATGGAGTTTTTCTGTTTTTCCTCAAGGCGATGAAGGAAGTGGGGCTCCAAGGAGTTGAACGACCTGGGCTAAGTTGACAGCTAATAGTTTGCAGAGCCAACATCTCACTAGGCTTGTGTGATTCAGAAACCTGTTCTCTTTCTGTCATATCATCTTCTTTACCGCTTCTTCAAAAATATGAAGGGGACAGTAGATTTTACAGTCAAAAGAGAGTAAAGAAGTGACATAAATTGCCTGCTATGGGCACAGGGGGTTGTGTGTGGAGGGGGGGCAGGGATTGAGTAGGCAGCAGGGAGGTGTAGAATATTAATCCTGATTTGCTGTTAGCCCATTTTTTATTCCTTTAGCCTTCACCTCTTTGTATGCTGAAATTTCCACCTTATGCTGATGCCTTGGTGACATTATGCTCAGGCTCAGAAAACAGGTTCCTGAACAGCATCACCTGAACACGACGGCCTTCCATTAAGCACAGTGCAACACATATGTGCCCTTTCTTCCTTTCACCTGGTAGCTGTCGCCTGGCAGACCAACCCGGTGCACTCTCCCAAACCACCCTCTGGAGTCTCCCTTCATCTTACTCTTTCAACCATGCATGCTTACCAGAGTGATTTGCCCAAACTTGGTCACAGAAGTTTCCACGAGCTGGGAGGAGTCACAGTGTGGTCCCAGCTACCTGGTCCAGGGGTATTTTGTTCCATCGGCTTGACGCTCAGAGGGGCATTCTCAAAGGATCCTTCCAGGGATGACCATACCAGAGTACTTTTCTTCAGGCAAATGAATAACTTTTCAGTTCTCTGTTGGGTGGTATTAAACACAGTTTAAATAGAATTATTGCCCAGGGAACAGATGACAGCTTGTTTTCTCCCTATCAATGTATCAAATCAGTAACAATGTCCATTTGAGCTATGTAGACTCTTGAGACTGTAAACAGTAACAAAGACCGTTGTTTTCTCTGACACTAAGACACTAACCAATAATGTGTTTCTATTTGTGGCAAAAGAGAATAAGTCTCCTAGTCCGTGGGTCAGAAAACTTAGATTCTTGTTCCAGCTGCTTGAACTTGGATGGTTCCCATGACTTGGTTACCCTCAGTTTCTTTGTTGCAGAAAAAAAATCCAAAATCAGACTGGAGAGAAACCAAGCAGCACTTGGAGAATTGGAGAACTCAGATTTATTACACTGGTGGTCCCAGAGGAGCTAGTGCTCTGAAGATCTGTGCCCCAGAGCTCAGTTGCAACATTCCTTATATAGACTCTTTTTGGCATGGGCTGATTGGTTAATTTGTCCTCAGACTGTTACAAAGGGCAGGAGTTGCTAGGGGATACAGCTACATTTGTTGCTTAGACAGATCAAACAAAAGAGAAGGTGAGTTTTTAGTCAATTTCGAGTACAGCCCATGCAGCAAGCATATTTACAGAAGCAGAACAGAAAGCTGATTAGCTTTTTGAATGAAAATTCCATTCCTCTTTATCTTCATGTAAAATGCAAAATGGAGATACCTGGTATAATATCCTTGAAGGGCAGCTGTGAGAATCAAAATGAGGTCATGTCTGCAAGAGCTCTATACTCCACGAAAGCGTAGAAAGATGTCAGACACAGAGAGTTAAAAAATACTCCAGGTGCTTTCTCCTCCAGGATCCACAGGCTTGCAGCTTAATCACTCTTGTGTCAGCAGTGAGAACATTTGGGTTGTAAACTACACAAAGGCCCCCAGTGGAGCCTGAAAATTTTAATACTCTCACCATACCTTACTTCCGTACGAATCACTAACGAGAGTGTAAAGGCTGAGAGAATTGTGTTTCACTTCAAGTGGTCTGAAAGAAAAGGAGAAAGCTTTTTAGTTTGGTGTAGTCCCATTTGTTTATCCGAAGAAATCCAAAACACTAATTTGAAAAGATATATGCACCCCTATGTTCACTGCAGCATTATTTACCATAGCCACGATATGGAAGCAACCTAAGTGCCCATCCATAGATAAATGGATAAAGAAGACGTGGTATATACAATGGAATATTACTCAGCTATAAAAAGAACAAAATCTTGATATCTGCAATGACATGGATGGACTTAAGAGAGTATTATGCTAAGTGAAATAAGTCAGACAGAGAAAGACAGGTACCATATGATTTCGCTTGTATGCGGAATCTAAAAATCAAAATAAACCAACAAACAGAAAAAGACTCATAGATGCAGGGAATAAGCTCATTGTTGCAAGATGGGATGGGGGTTGTGGAACTGTATAAAAAAGGTGAAGAAATTAAGAAGTACAAATTGCCACTTATAAAACAGTCATGGGGTTGTAAAGTACAGCATAGGGAGTATATTCAATAATGTAGTAATTATGTATGGTGTCAAATGCATACTAGACTTGTTAGGGTGACTACTTCATAAATATAATGTGTAACCACTACATTGTATAACTGAAACTAATATAATATTGAATGTCAATTGGAATTGAAGATAATTAAAAATTAAAATTAAAAAACATAAATGAAAAGGACAAAACATTTGCATATCTTAACACATTATTTTATTCGTGCTCTTCCTTCTTTCCTCCTTTCTTCCTTCTTCTTTCTTTCCTTCCTCCTTCCTTCCTTTCTTCTTTCTTTCCTTCCAACTTTCACTGACCACCTCTTAGGCCCTATGAAGCACAGGGGTTATAAAATTGATAAGGTCACAGTTTCTGATCTTTGGTTGCTTACTGTAGTGAGAGAGGCAAATGTGTAAACAAGTAAATTAATATATGAGCAGGTGCCATAAACTGATCAGCCAACTTTCTCTCTCTCTCTCTCTCTCTCTCTCTCTCTCTCTCTCTCTCTCTCTCTCTCTCTCTCCCTCCCCATTTCCCCCCTTCCCTTCCCTTTCTCTTACATTCCTGCTTCTTCCTCTTTTCCATCCCTTCTTTCTTTACATATAATAGGGTGCTCTAGGGAAGCCTGGAGTCCCTTTTCTTTTTCCTTTCTTCCTAAGAAGTACCAATATAGGAAGGATCTGCTTTTTTGGAAGCTACCTATAATGTTTCTTTTTCTCTAGAGATAGAAAACAAACTTCTTCATTAATTGCAGGGTAACACTTTAATAGACATTTTGGTTATGAAGCTTGTAACCCTAGATCATCTGTTGGAATAGAATGGTTTAAGATAACAAGAATCTAAATATTTTGCATAATTAAAATATCTCATCAAGGGCAGAATTGCAAATCTCACATTTTCTAGAAACAACATTTTTTCCTTTTGTGGAAGCCTCAGAAAAGACTTCCAAGCTGGTTCTTTGAAAGGTAAGTTGGAACAACACCTGAGGAGAACAGAATCCAGTGGAGACCTTGAGGAAGGCTTAGCCCCTGGGCTCTAAGAGCAGCAGAACCTTCTGTTTGTCCCCTAAGCCTTGTTAATCATCACAATCTTTATTTAGAATTAAGGGATGGTCCGGGGCTCAGGCTTGGGCAAAATGGTTCAGGGAATAACGGAAGTCTGGGGAAAGCTAGTGTCCACCACATGATCCAGGTGACTGGATGTAGGCTGGAGAAAGCAGAAAAGAACCAGATGGCTGACAAGGCAACCCTCACAGAGAGGACAATGTCCCTTTGGCGATTGTAGAGTTTAGGACTTGGACCGCTGTATTCAGTAATTGTTGAGAAAGTGACTCCTATAGAATTGAGAGACAGGGACACTTGGGTGTCAGGAAAACTCACCTAGCAGTTTTTCACTTTCTATGTATGTAACATACCACCTAAAGTCATTGGCTCTTTCTTGGCTAAAGGAAACAGAGGACATCAGGCCACCCTCAGCCACTAGGAGGGCAGCCAACCTCCTTCAAGGCCAGGGCAGCAGCGGGCTCTGAAGTCAGCTCACAGAGGTGGGTGAACTTCAGCTAGGGCTTGAACAAAGCAGGAAACCCTGATTGTCCACTCCCCTGCACACCATATCACTTATAGTTTGCACTAACTTTATACTAAGCATTGGCTATACGCTGTTTTTTTAATGCTCTAATATCCCTCACCCCAACGAGGTTGAACCTCCCTGAAGGCACCCATACCCTCACAGGGTTTCCATAAATACCTGTGGCAGAGCAGCCAGTGCCTGCAGGCCTCCAGCTCCTTTTCTTCAAGGCTTGTTGGAGGCACAACAGAGCCAGGGCTTAGGAACTTGTGATCGTGAAGCCAGAGAATGTTGGATTTACCCACCAGAGATAGTCTGCACCTCACTGAGTCTAACCTCTGGAGAATCTATCTGTTTCTCCTTTTTCTAAAAGGCTCTAATAAGTCTGCACAGGGGAAAAATCTGGAAGGGAAGAAACTAATACCCAAGAGTACGGCAAAGTCTCCCATTGGCAGAAATTGTCTCTTGTTACACAAAATCACACTAGTAGTAAACAAACACTTCATAGTTAAGTTCACCAGCTTCGAGATCAGAAAGATCCGGGTTGAGTCCCCAGGAGTCACTCACTGGCTGTTCAACTTTTGGTCACAACACATTTTTTACCCATTTAATCTTCAGAACAACCAGAAAGGGAGGTGTAATTATTTTCATCTAAAAATAAGGAAAATGAGCCTGAAAGAGGTTGTGTGTATAAACTGCATGGCTCAGTGCACGTTGCACTGAGCCTGTGGTAGACACTTGCTGTGTTATTGTTACCACCAGCACCAATCCTAGGCCTCTTCAGGCACAGGTGAGAGTTCCTTTCCTCTGAATCACCATGATGATGATTGCATAAAGAAGGCTTGCCTTGATATAGCCCTTCATTTTTCTTAAGAGAATGACACCTGTTTGAGGAGATGGCCCTAGAGAAAAAGGCGTTGGTTTCCTCACAGGCAATCGATTTTTCTATGTCAAGAAAGTGAAGGACTTTCCATCTCCCTACGAAGACCGACACTTCAATCGTGGGTCACCCAACAGAGATGTAGTCTGGTGCACAGTCCTGGGGAGAGCATCCCCTATGTTCCCCTATCCTAATATCTCCAACTGATCCAGACATTCCATGCGAGGCAAAGGTGTGGGGAACCCTGTGAGACATGTGATATGAAGACTAGGAGGGTCCAGACTTATCCTCCAAAACTTTCCCACAAAACTCAGTTCCTTATTCCTGGGTCCTAATAGTTTATTATTTTCATGCTGTCCTTTTGCTCCCCGCAATGGGTTTAATGGCGTTTTCCCTCCTTTCTTCACAAAAAAGATATATTCACCATAAACTTATTTGGAAAGAGTCTTTCAGAAGTAACTAAATTTAAGATCTCAAGATAAGAGCATCCTGGATTATCCAGATTGCCCCTATACTTAATGACAAGTGTCCTTAAAATAAACAGAAAAAGAGAAAATATAGACACAAAATGGTGAGAAGACCATATAAAGACAAAAGCAAAGATTGAAGAGATGTTGCCACAAGCCAAGGCATGCTTGGAGCCACCAGAAGCTGGAAGAGGTGAGGAAGAATTCTCCTCTAGAGCCTTCAGAGGGATTATGGCCCTGCTGACACCTTGATTTGGGACTTCGTAGCCTCCAGAAGTATGAGAGAATGAAATTTCGGTTGTTTTAAGCCACCACGTGTGTGGTAATTTGTTACAGCAGTCCTAAGAAACTAACAGAATGAGACACACACACACACACTCTCTCTCTCTCTCTCTCTCTCTCTCTCTCTCTCTCTCTCTCTTCTACCCAAAAATACAGAAAAATACTGTAAGTAAGGAGGAATACTGAGGTGTAGCTCTTCACCAGTTCTTGAGATTTACATTGTGAAAAACCGATGTGCCCAGAAAAGTAATGTCTCTACTACTTGAGGGAGAGACCACTGGCAAGGGAGCACTCTCTTCGCTCACTCTGAAGAGTTGGGAAAGGATGGGGGGCGGGGTGGGGTGGGTCATTCAGCTGCTTTAAGCAGTTGTCTCATTTGTATTCTCTCCAAACTCATCCATCCTCTCCATGGCAGAAGGCACTTGCTGAACAAAGCCTGACATTTTCCATTTCTTGGGTCTGCGCCTGGAATCAACAACCTTCACCAGGCAGGATGAACAAATCCCCAAGATGTCAGTGCAGAATCCCTTTGACTTCCTGGATGTGGCTTTTCCTTTCCCTGAAGACAGCACAGCATGTCTCAAAGGCTGCATGTAACAGATGTATGTTCTCTAAGCAGAATCATAAATACTGCTTCAGGCACCCGACTGGCTTCAGGAGAGTCGAGACCAGGGTGGTCCCCTTTGCTCAGGATGCCCAAACTTTAAAAAAGGTTAGTTAAGGTTATGAAGCAGCTTTGTTTACTGGCCAAAATTTAAGCTTACCTGAGGTCCAAGTGAGTAGCAATCCAAGACGTCAGAAAGGTCCTCGTCCATGTAAGGTCCACGGTTTAGATAATTGGAAAGACTGTCCCAGTGTAGCTCATGTAACTAGTTCATCGAATGAGCTAGACTTGGTATAGGAAAAGCAGGAAGAACTTGGTGCCTCCTCACCACCCACTGCCTTCTTTCTTCACCTTTTTGATGTATCTGTATCTGTCCATTCCTGGTCACCTTTAGGTCTTAATGCAGATTCTCCTATAGTTGAAAAAGCCTAGTTGCATCTAATATCAAAGCTTTAGTGTCTCCAGTTTAAAGCTTCTGGCTTGGAAGCTGCAGTGGGGGGAATGGCAGTGGGCCCTGCTTCTTCAGTATTTCCTCATCTTTCGTCTTACACCTCCTTCACTCTGGGCTGACTGGGCCTCCAGGGTGATGTAGAGAAAGAGAGGAGAGACAGGTGTAGAAGCCAGCATACCTGCCTGCCCCTGGGAGTGCCAGATACCCAAATAGGAGTTCTTCGAAAATGTCCCTCTAGGGAACCCCCTTTGAGGGGTCTCTATCTGTTGTGTGGTTCTCTGGTGCAATTGTACAGGGGTGTCCCTCAGGCTGCTCATTTGGACTTCCCCTCTCAGAGTCTGTTTCTGAAAGTTCGCTCTTCACAGACGTTTTTGCAGCCATTTCCTGTTCTAGGCAGACCTGTGGGGAGGGTCCCTTTCAAGACAGCTCCAACCTCATGACCTTCTGTTGAGTCCACTCAGGTCCACGGGAAACACTCACTCCTCCAAGTTCTCAGAAGGCAGGCTGCTCCCACCGTTGCCTACTTTCTTTTCTTGCTCTCACATCATGGGGGCCTCTGGTCAGACTTTTGTTTACAAAGTTCTATAGACAGGGGTGAGGTACTCGTTTCTGTTTGGGTCCTTCAGATTCTAGGGTCATATCAAATTCTTCAAGCAGTTCCCTTTAAAGTCCCATCATCTGACCTCAGGAAGGAAGCGAGATCCGCCCCTCTGCCATTTCATACTGAGGGGGAGGGAACACAGAGCCCTTGGACAATAAGAAATCCTCCTCTCCATTCTTTTGCCTGATCACTCTCACTCTACTTGCATAGCCTGCAGGCGATGATAGGCTTGAGGTCACAAACATGATGTAGGGCACCCCTTAGGAGTCCCACATAGATGGTATGACTCCTTTCATTGAGCATGAATGCGCTGGCCAGCTTTTAGTCCCCTCATCTGGCCATCAGCAGAGGATTCACTGATTATGCCTTCGGAGTGTTCTTATTTCTTCAGTGCCTCGTCCCACCAGTCCTCCTTGTGGTTGTCCTATAGCACCTTCTCCCTGACTGTTTGGTGCCCACGCCTTCTCTTTTGGAGCATGCATAACAAACTTCCCATGGGATTACCGCGTTTCTTCAGTCCTAAGACTTTTTTGAGACTTGCAAACTCTGCCCTTCCAGGCTTCGGCTGGATGTCAGTGGTGTCTCCATTTGCTCTAGCTCCTGAAGACTTCTGAGAGAGAGGGTTGAGGTGAGGTCTGATCCATGGGAGGGGGTCGAGGGCAGGAGGCCTGTGGGTACCTCCATTTCAGTGAGATTTCTCTCCAGTGATGCCAGGGCCACCTGTGTTCCTCAAAGATGTAAAAGAAAACTTACAGGGCTTCTCAATGGAGTGCTTCTCTGCCAGAAACCCTGTCTAGTCTATATGAGAGAAGACATATTCCTCTTAATAGCAATATTTTGACCACAATCCTTGCCAGACAATGACCTGAGGCTATTATTCCCAAGTCTGGTCATTTTCTCACTTCAAGGTGAATGGCAGAACCTGTTCAAATAAACTCTTGCTTTGCTGCAAAGGAACATTATATTCACCCATCAAAGACAAGTGGAAGATAATGCAGGGATGGGAGTGTGAGAGGGCAGGAGTTGGAGGCAGAAGAAGAAGATAAGTCTATCCTGGGAGAAGATGGAACTTGTGTTCTTCTGAGAACCTTAAGTGGTAACATTTGGCTGAAGTGTAGTGTGCAAGGGGGGTGTCAGGGAGAAGGGGGAATGTGAGGGGTGAGGTATGGAGGACCAAGCAAGAAACTAATTATGTTAGGCCTTTTTAGTCATGCCAACAATTCTGAATTTTGTTCTAAAGGCCATAGGAACAATTACAAGATTTTAAGCTTTGTGTTTTAGAGAGTATTCTCGTTGCAGCATGAAACATAGGCAGAATGGGGTGAGATTCGCTGGATGCAGGGAGACCAGGATGGAGGCTGTTGTGTTAGTCCAGGGAGTAATAATGAGCCTGGGCTAGAGCAGTGGCAGTGGGACAGAGAAAAGGGGATGAACTCCAGAAAGAGCTGGGAGGTGGAATCAGCAGGGTGGTGACTCGGCAGGTAGAAGTTAGGAAGCAGAGGAATCTGGCTTGTGCTGCTGTTCCCTGGGGCGGGGTTCACAGGGTAGGCTCATGCTGTGTGCAGGTGTATACGGTGTGATTTTTTTCCTGCCAGGGATAGTGCTGGACCCTCCACATCCCTTGATAGCTCAGTCTAATCTAATCCCTTCTCTAAAGGCCTGGTCTTGACTTCACTAGAAAACAATGTTTGTGGAATAATTCTCAAGCCTGTCTTTTCCCTTCATTCTCACCCAGGGACCTGTGGATGTACTCACCTCTGGGTCTGGTCATTATAGTATTGCCAAGGTGACTTTGCATCTCGGCATGTTCCTTGGGGACAGTTCGTGTAAGCTGAGGCTTCCAAACACTTAGAAATAAAAAGCAATTTTTTAGGTCTCTGTATGGAGCATTTCCACATTGATTAAGCTCTCATTTGGTCTACCATTTGGGGATATTGAGGCCAATCAAAGGTCTGATTGTATCAGACTAACAAAAGTTCTTGTTTGACTTTTTCTTTCTTCTTTCTTACCTTTGCTTATTTAGCACACAAAGTTTAATGACTTAATAGACTGAGGAAAATATCACCCATGACAGAAATTAGCTGCATATCGGTCTTGTTTTCTCTTCCAGGTGCAGTGGGAGGACGTGTGGCCCAATTTCCTTTGTCATTAAGTGGCACCATATGATGGGTTCTGGCCAATGGAATGTGGCTACAAGAGATGCAAGCTGCTTCTAGGCCTGGTGTGAAACCCTGTGTTCAGTGGTCCATATTCTCCCTTCTCCTGTGACACCTTTGAAGGCCACATGTTTAAGAAGTTGGAAAAACAAAATGAAAAGAACTTAGACTACTCTTGGAAGAAAGCCACCAATCTGCTTCGGATGTGACTTGAGCAAGGAATAAACTTATACTGTATCAAGCCAGCGAGTTGTTTGGGGGTTGTTTTTGTAGGATTATTTATCCTGGAAAATATGCAAATACAGTATTAGATCAAGGTTTTCTTCTAGGATTAGTAAAACCTTTCTTCTGCTGGTTTCTATATTGAAACTTACCAGCTGGGGTGTCATCTCATCAGACAGCACAGCAGCATGGCTTTCTACGGCAAAGTACACCCGTCTCTCCTTGTAATACTTTGAAAATAGAATATATATGTCATAGTTTTTTTTTTTTTCTAAAGCTAATTCTTGAAGCATTCTCTTGCTGACAAGTACGACTTTTGGAAAAAGTCATGTGTATTCGACCACAGGCAATAAAAGTGAGGTAGGAAAAAATCTTTGTGCTTCTGTACAGCAATGATTTTTAAAATTGAAAGCATGACGGTGACACTTCATGAGGCCATGCTCACATGTCCCTCCCCCATCTCAGTGCTTCTCTTTTGGGGGGAGCAACTTTTTTGTTTTGATTCAAGTATTCATCACTGTCACCAAGGGGACAGCTCAGCATATCTTTTCTTTCCAGCTGAAAGGCCAATGTGTAGGCGGTGGGCATTCTAAGGTTAGGATGACTTGAAATGAAAGAGAGCTCTGGAGAAATCAAAGCCATTGTGTATGTAAACAAAACACTGAAGTTTTGATGCTTGATTATTTTCCTTTTCTCTAAGGGAGGGACTTTCATTTAGTCCTTACTCTAAGGGTTTCATGATGTATCCTCAGCAGAATAGTGGGTGGAGAAATAAATCTCTATGAAGAGCTCCTGAAACTACAGGGAGAAAAGATTCTTTTAAAAATAATTCAAACGCAAAAACAAATTACAGAAGTTTATTTTTTTTCCTACTTTATAGCCATCTAAGAGCATACGAGCAGTAGAAATGGGCCTGGTGGTATAGGGGAGAGGGGTGATGGCAGGCTGAGTACAGACAGAAACTTAAAGAGATGAAAAGAGAACTAGGAGATGCTGACGAGAGAAGTCTGTCTGTCTGTCTGTCTGTCTGTCTCTCTTGTGCTCTCGTTCTCTCTCCACACACACACACACACACACACACACACACACAACACACACACACACCTATAACTTGTATTTGGATTTTACAATAAGAAAATATTATCTGAAACTTCTCTAAAATGTTTTACTTTCTCCCATGATCTGGAAATTACATTTCTGCAAAGTTTCTCCTCTTTTCATTTTCTGATAAGTATTTCAGGTTAACTACCTGTTTTTAGCTGACCCTTTTATCTATAAATGAGCTATGGTACTTCTTATTCCCAAGTATAAAGTCAGTCCCTCTTTTGGTCATTTTAGAAAACTTTTCTGGCTGAAATCATAAACAAGATTTAATTTTTGCTTATTGTTACTGACAAAGCTCCTTTTCATTTGGACCATGCCTGTGTTGGATGAAATTTAGTTGGGGCCAGAGCTAATTCATGGTTTGGAGGTGACCTAACCATAGTTTTTGTTTCTTTTTTTTTGTTTTTATTTTGAAATATGATGTCTTCCAATTGAGTTTTAGGAGAGAAATTACCTGCACTGGAACCTAATCCACCAACCAGTTGGGTGACTCGTACCCCTGGATTTTGCTGTTCTGCACTGCAAAGATTCAACTGGCACAGCTGCTTTGCAAATAACTTTGTCCTCTTGTTTTCTTTCACTTTCTTTTTTATTATTAAATTTATTGGAGTGACTTGGTTAATAAAATTATAAGATTTCACTCACTTTCCCTTTTAGGCAATGAACCTTTGCTGCTTGAGTAATTGTGATCACAAGGATGCCATTATGAGGACCGGGAGGGAGAAGGGAAAGCTAAGGCCATTCGTGTGTTGAGTATGGCATCCTTTGCTAAAAGATTTGGGGAAGTTAAATGCTCCCTACATTTACATGACTTATGGATTCAAACTCTAGTTTTATTAGGTTACTCATGGATTTAAATTCGAAAGTTAATTTAGTCAGGTGTCTGGTAAAAATAATTAAAAATCAGTTGCATTTGGTACAACATCATCAGAATTAAACCACATTAGCATAGTTTGAATTTATTTTCTCTTTATAGGTAATCATGCTCTCATTATAAAAATTTTTGTCTTACACAGTGGGGAAGCTGGAAACAAGTGCTACGCAATATGTCAACAAAACTTAAACTGGAATCCTTCACCAGTTTGAGTTTTAATATAATGAATATATTAGGCATTACGTATGTACTTGGTATATTTATACCTCTGCAATATTTGAATAAACAAGTGTCGTCATAAATAAGAAGATGACTTTTTAGGTGGTCTTGTTATGAAATGCAAGTTACAAACACATTTTCTACATTACCTAATATTCATAATTTTTCTGCTTCACATCCTATAAATTATATGACAACAAAGATAGAGGGTCAGGGCAAAATAAGAAGCCTCCGAAAATTGCAGGCTGGAGTTGGACCATGAATATTCCAGGAGTATTTACACTCTGTAGAGAATGATACTCCTGTGCTGTTTGTCTCTATAGATCATATTTCAAATTCTGCACCGAATGAGCTTTTCAGCAGCCTTTGCCCGTGGCATTCATTGCCTCTGACAGATCTATCCCCCAGCTGGTGTCGATTTCTCCCTGCAATGTGGGGAGATCATTTATCTTGTATGTTCTCTTACTCTGTGGGCTTTTTTTTTCTTTACTGAGATTTTAGAACAGATTGAGCCTGTTTCCACTGACCTTTGAGAGATTTGTCATGTGTCCTCTTTTAAACAGGTTGTGTAAAAACCAATTACTTGAGTATTGCTGCGGTCATGGGCAGTAATTCTGTTGCCAGGGTATGAGCCTTGATTTTGTCATCCTTTCCTGTGTCAAAATCAGGGGGAGAGCACTGCCAGCAGAAGCATTTATTAGTAAGCATCTGAAGAGATGCTTGGGAACCATCCCGATTAGTGATTCTTCTCCAGGCCCTGTGAAGTCACCTCATCCTGCCTCCTGAATTGCATTGATAAGGAGTTGGAGACGCTGGCTCAAACAAACTGCCAATCGTAAGCGAGAAGGGAATTTCTGAAGGCCCAGCTGCCTCTGTAGTTGAAACCTGCAACAGGAAGTGCTCTTGGCTGTGGAGAGAGAAAGGATTGTGTCTACACCAGGGGCACAGAGAAGAGGTTAGAATTACCTACTGAGGACAGGTGTTTATAGAGAGATAGCAATACTTGCTGAATGAAAGAATGGGTGTACAAAACCAGACAATACACTTTAGTCTTACTCGGAGCTTCCTTTTCTGTGGCTGGTTATTTCTTTGTTTCTTTCTAAAACTATTTAGGAAATATCTCAACTGCCCATTTTATAAAAAGTTTCCATTTCCTCTAGTAAAAAGACGTTCTGCTTTAGTGTAATTATTTAAAAGTGACAAAGAAACACTACTTATTGAATGTTTACACTGCTCCTCACCCCACATTAAAGTTCTTTATGGGATTAAAAGCAAGTGATGACAAACCCGCAGAGAAAAAGGCTGCATGTTCTTATCCGACTTAATCCCCTATCAAAATGTATCTTTTCCACATTCCATTTACCTAGGACCTTGGAAATGAGGGGTGGCTGGCTGGCTGCTCACTCTGTAAGCTCCTTCTGCCTACGTTTGGTACAGACATCAAATAAAGAGACCGCTTTACAATATTTACAGATTCATGTTGAGATCGTCTCTTGTTCTCAGTCATGAGACCTCATTCGGACCCTCCTAACCACGATATTGCTGCTCATTCTCTGATTTCCATCCTTTCTTCTCCTCTTTCTCCTTCTTCTCGATTTGACATGAATGAAGTGCTATGTGGTCTCTGGCTGTGAACTTGGCTTCTCTTGATAACAATATTGGTTCCATCCTGGCTGTAACTTCAGGTCACCTAGGCATACATCATTCTGGTGAAATTTGGTCCCAAGACCTTCCCAACCCAATGCTATCCCCTCCAGCATTGATTCTACCAGGTTCAGCCCAAGACTTTGGCAAAGGCCCAATATGTCAATTAACAATAGAATGTTCGTGATTAAGAATTTGATAATACATTGGCAAGAATCCAATAATATATATGAAAATACTTGTTTATTGTTGATGTTTATACACTTTAAACAATATTCTTTTACTGATAAAGGCAATAAAAATAACAAGTAGCTGCTTTGTTAAACTGTATTTGGGTTTTAACTCAAGTGGGGATCTACCTGAATAAGAAGCACTGAGGCTAAGAGACAGAGACTGAGTTTTCATCTCACAACCTCTGAGCTAGCAAGGGAGACTTTGGAAGTGGTGAGCTCTCCTTCAGCGTTTACCGAGCTGCTCAGGCCTGGAAGGGTTTTAGAAACAACAGCTATGGAGCTGAACCAGATATACAAAGAGCTTGTGTTCATAGAACGTATATTTTAGTGGGAGAAGAAAAGAAATAAGCAAGCACATAAATAAGAAAATATCAGGTAGTCTACTACAGAGAATGTCCCTGAGTCTTTAAAGGTGAATTGATTGGACTCCTTTATCTCTAACTCTCCCCATTCTTGAAGCTCTCCACCCAATGTGGCCCTCTACCTGTGAGCTCTCCTTGCCACGATGCCCAACAGAAATAGTCAGGCCCCAGTCCATGGAACGCTACAAATTCTGTTGTTCCTTAGGCTCTCTGGGTCGCTTTTTCCTCACCTATAAAATGGGCGAGTGTGGGTCTCAGGTCTGGCTGTGATCCAGGCTCACAGCTAGGGATAGAACTCCAGATTTAAAATGTTACATTAATGTAGTAAGGCATCTGTGCTTAACTTATGCGAGTATGACTCAGCTTGTTGTTTATTACGCACGTGTGGCAGAATGCCACTATTGTTCTCTGACATATATGAAGCCCATGCGGTCCCCTAGCACAGAGGCACACGCTCCTGGCCATAAAGTTGGCGCCTGCTGTTTCATTCTCATGTCGGCCCCTCATGCATTTTTTTCAACTGGGCATCTCACCATTAAACCATTCCCTTCTTGATCAGCTTGACACTGACAGCGAGCTATAGACTTGATCCTTAAAGTCCTTCCCTCATCTACGATTTTGAGGTTAGGAGAAAGTGAGGCTGGTGGGATGAGGACAGAAAGAGTTTATTTTTTCTTTTTCTTTCTATGGCTAGAAATATGAGTTACAGTGGTCTTTTGGGCAGATATTTTGAAGTTTCTTGAAGTCAGAGACTACATACTCATCATGTCAGCACACACGCACACTTTTTAAATAGTACCCAGTGTCTGGAAGCCCATCATGTGACAGTTACAATTTATTGCTTCTCAGCTCCAAATTCATCCTTCATTACCTGCTCTGCGACAACTGTAGGGACTCTTGAAAGCTTGTCTCCTATACAGTGGATTAATGTTAAATTTTGTCAGTAGAGGGCGCCAGAGGGCTTCTTTTCCTGGTTCTGGTGCTGTTGCAGATTCGCTTTTTCTGGCCCTTATTGCACAATGTATTCGGCAGTGCATTTGTAGAGCATGAAAATCCTTGGTGAGTAGCAGCTCTGGACCAGGCTCTGGCTGGGCAACTATCTCATTGTGCCCAACATGGATACTACCCACTCCCTGCCAGCCAGTGCTGCAATCCTGTCACCTGAACTTTCTCTGCATACCCACCTGCCGGAGCTCCTGCTGAACACACTTTCTTCAGCGTTTGACTTGTACATCAGCATGGCGTCCTCCAGTGTCAGGCTCCTGCAGAGGGCACCTTCTGTGCTAACTGACTCCTGCAGCAGCGCAGCTTTCTCCGGCTTTGGGCTTCTTCAGAGCTTGCTTCTCCAGCTCCCTTCTAGCAGAGCTCAGCCACCACCAGCTTCCCCTGGCACCTAGGGGGCAGATTTCCAGCAAATCTAGTGGTGATTTCCCTACCAGGCAGTGAATGATAGTCCTGGCCTCTCCAAGGGAGTCTCCCGAGGCGGGCTCTTCGTCGGTGATCTATCTCAGCTTACAGCTGCTGCTCCTGTATTCTCACTGGCCAATTCCCCTCCCTGTCAATCACCTATTCCTAATTCTTTATATTAAATGTTCCCTACTGAAGATACTGTGTGGCTTTTGCCTCCTTATTGGAATCCTCTCAGGATTCCTCAAGGTCAGCCCTAGTGACATTTTGGGCCAGATCATTCTTTGTCATGTGGGCCTTTCTTGTAAATTGTAGAATTAGCAGCATCACTGGCCTCTACCAACCAGATACCAGAAGCGCCCTCACAGTTGTAACAGTAAAAAGTATTTCCAGGTCATGATTCCATAATGTAGTGGTTAGCACGTCTGCTTCACATGCAGAAGGCCCTGGGTTTGTGCCCCAGTGGAGCCATGGTCCATGGTCTACAGCCATGACACTCTGAACAAGCCCAATGTCTGATCTCAGAAGCTAAGCAGGGTAGGGCCTGGTTAGTACTTGGTTGGGAGACCACCTGGTAAGACCAGGTGCTGTAGGCATAAATAATAACATATAATAAAAAAAATAATAAATGTTTCCAGATATTGTGAAATGTCCCATGGGAGGCGAAATCTTCCCTGGTTGAGAACCATTGCCCTATCTCAAATCTCCCCTTCCATCTTGTCTTATCCTATTTCCATTTTATTTCTCTTTATAGCACTGTTCACTACCTAGTAGTGTATTTATTATACACGTTACGGTTTACCATCTGTCTCCCTGGTTAGAATGTAAAGTACATAAGGGTGTGGGCTTTGTTTTGTTTCCTACTATAACTCCAGCATCTATGATGGTGTCTGATACATTGGCAACTGCTCAATAAATATGAATGGATGAGTGGGTGTGAGGAGACAAGATCGAAGAAGGCAAGAGAACAGTGCAAGGCCCCGAAAGAAAAGAATGAGATGTAGAGAGAGTTCAAAGACCCAGGAGGTCAGAGGCCAGGAGACTATGCGTGAGGAGGAGTGGTCAGTAATGAGGCAACTGGTAGCCCACAGGGCAGGAAGCCAGGGAGATGCCCACTGGCACTTTGGCTGAGTTTGGTTGTGTAGCAGGCAAGAAGACCTTCTCTTTACCAAATCTTCTGAAATATGTTTCTCCCTATACTGCGTAATTAGGAATTTGTTTGAGGGAAAGAAGGCAAATTCTATGCCCTGCCCTATGGCTAGTACTAGTTGAAAACAGACCGCAAGAGCACTCAACCAAAAATGGGTGACCCAGATAAACACATTTATCCACGAGGAATCTGAGTCACATCGATGCCAGTGACCTAAGCTGGGCTCAGTTCTCCAGGCTGATTTTCTTTAAGGTTTACTTTCTCCCCAAGGAAGCATGAGGTGCACAGAAGGCTGGTAGCAGAGGTGACACTAATTACATGGGTGTAATGAACAGTGCAAATCCCTAATGAGCAGAAACCACTGGCTCATTCACAATCATTTTTGAGGAAAGAATATTGTTTTTGCTCAACTGGTTTATTCACTTAAATGAGATGACAATGGGTGTGAAAGTGTTATAGTGCAGAGTTCCAGAAAATTGTGGGGGATTGATACTATTACAGGAAAAGAAAACGTCTGCTTTCCTTCAACAGATCTTTGAACATGAGCACATCAGAGTGTTTGTTGGACACTCTGAAGTGAGAAGTGCTTTGTGCACCTTGGAGACTAGAATCTGCACCGTTTACTAATGATTCATTTTGAGGAAGCCAGGACAGTCAGCTGGCCCTTCTCTTATCCTCCAGAGGGGGCACCACTGTGCTAGAAGAAGATACCTTCCCCTGTGTCTCCTGGATACGCCCTCCAGTTGAACTAGAGATTTCCCTGGAGCCAAGGGAGCTGTTGTCTACCGTGACTCACCAAAAATAGCCTCAAGTGTGTATAGGCAACAGAATATGGATGCAGGACATAGAGAAGAGAAGATGAGGTCTTGGAAATTGTTTCAGTTCTCTGTCATATAAATGGATGCCTCCTGATGCACTAAATGCTCACATATTCCGGTGTCCTTTGATGGTATTTTCCTGTTCCGTTTGATAAATATGAGGTCTCGTGGACAAATATAGATCAAAAGTGGATGTTTTATGTTCGGAAAAGAAAAGAAAATAAGTAAAGTACCTCACCATTACATGAATTGCCAGTTGCTTTTGTCAAGTATGATTTTAATAGTGACTGCACTACATAGATGAATAAAGGCATGATAAAAAAAGTTCGTTCACTCTGTTGGATTTTTATCTCCATGGCTCTGTGCCAAGACTCTCTCCAGGTTATAATGTACTTCATTTTCCATTGGAGCTATATGTCTCAAAAATTTTTTCTCCCAAAATTCTACCAAATATGAATTGCGTAGTGATTTAAGTCTAGATCTGACAGCTTTTTAAGGACAGCCTGAAATCCCAGCTCTGCTACTTACCCACACACTTACTGAAAGTTTTGGAAACTCTGTCATACTAAAATGGGTATAAATGTGCACATCATTATTTGGTGGTGGTGGTGATGGGGGATAAATAGTATAACATTTGAATAATAGGACACAGTATGAAGAAAATGCTCAATAAATGGTAGCGATTATTAAAATTATTATTGTGCTTCAATGTTGGATGTGGGGTTTTTTGTTGTGTTTTGTTTTTTTCTTTTTCTCTTTTTTTCTTTCTTTTTTTTTTTAAATCTAGCACCTACTGTCAGGCAAAACCAGGAGGCAACATAAATGACTCTGGGAGATGATTGTAAAGACCAAACCACTGAGCTGTTAATTCAGGATACTTCCAGGAAAAGAGCACTTCTGTTAAGAGAATGTTTATCAGATACCCAACCTGTGCTTTGCAGTAACAGACATGTTTTGAGTTTTTCCTATGTGTGATAGGCATTATGGGTGGTGTATGACAAACTTTTGCAAGTGGCGATTTTGCGGGTCCTGAGTGTTATTGAAAACTTGTTAATGCTGGCTGAGTCAGATATGGCTAGATACCTACTCTAAATTCTAGGATATTTTAACTATGGAGTCACAGCTGTTGGTTTGGGGTGGTTAATAATGTAATATATTATTTCTCTTTGCTCTCTTATTTCAAAGATCCAGCCATTTTTCTAGTCTCTTTTCTTTCAACAACTACGATGTTGGGATCTATACTGTGTCAAAACAACTGACTACTTCATGAAATCCTGATTAGTTAAGTGAGGGGGTGGTCGTGCATACACTCCCCCCCCCCAAAAAAAATCTCTTTAGGCAGTGATAAGTAACAGAATTCTTATTTTTGTGTAAATAACTTGCTAATTCAACCTCACAGAAAACTCTGGAAAAAAATAATTTTTTTGTTTCAAAACTGAACTCTGCTCTCCTGTTAGGCTAGACTACTGGTTTTGCACAAACAAGGAAAGAAAAATTTCAACATAGTAGAAGTATTCTTATGGCCTGGTAACAATTTAATAATAAAAAGCTACTAAGAAGTTTTTCTTGATTGGGTATTGCTGGGTAATTGACTCACTTGACAATGACGGGGGCTGTTTTCACATTGCTGGAGCCAGACAGTTGCTTTTCTCTGAGCTCAGCTTAGAAATTTGTCCTGCACTGAGCTGCCCTCTGTTGGCTGGAACATGGATTCTCCTTTCCCACAGTGGCCTTCCCTGAGGATGAAAGAATAATAATGACCCATTTCACAAATATTCATCTGGTGCATAGTGAACATCTGGACCAAAATAAAGATCTATTTGGATTTCAAATTAACACATTTTTATTGAGTGTACCCTCCACTCCACACCTCAACTGTTTACTGTGCCTAATTTATCTTCTTAGCACTTATCTCATCTTATATATATCCATTTGTTTTCCTTTTGCCTGTCTTGCTGACTAGAAGGTAAGCTTCATGAGACTGAGAACTATGGTTTATGGTTGTATCCTTGGGCCTAGAAGAATGCCTGGCAAGTAGTAAGTAGTCTATAAATGTTACTTCAATAAATGAATGGGTACCAAGTATAACTTGAAACTGGCCCCAGGATTCCAAAAAGAAATACAGGAACACGGAGGGAAACTCATGGCACTCTTCCCCTGCCTGACCTGAGAGGCTGAATCTGTAGGGGGAGAGAAGAACAGAAGGTGAAGGGGCTCTACAGACTTGGGGTACATACAGTCTTTCAAGCCTCAGATGATGAAAGAAGGCACAGCATGGATGGAGAGCTATTTTTCCACAATCCTCCACAGACCAGAGAAGCCCAAAGAAGCAGAGGGACCTAGAAGGAATGAATTTTCACAGAGACATCTGCTGGGCCGAAGAGAGGTGCCTTTCTCAAGGGGACTTGAGCAAAGTGTCACCAGGTGGCGACCAATAGTATCTGCCCATGGAAGGGTTGCAGAGTCCTTGGGAGCCCACAGGAGTAATCCGAGGGCAAATTTAGGACTTGAATGAGCAAGTTAACAAGCTAGTAAAACTCAGATACTCTGGATAATTATTTTGTGTCACAGTCTGGGGAGGCCATGACCATTTCTGTTCTAGGAACACAGACAGGAGCCAGGCATCTGTGAGAGAGGATGGCAGAGGGGGCAGGAAAATCTGTAATAAGGAACAGAGCTTGAAGGTTGAGTAGGAGTTGGTTAGGCTGACATGGGTCAGAGAGCTTCATACAGAGATCATTTTCCTGCACCCTCCCGCTGTTCCCAGACATCTGGTATCAACTCAGTGCTGCATCGTGCCTTCTGGATACACAGAGGGGAACAGCACAGCCTTTGGGGTCTCTCCAACCAAGTGTTCTTGCAGGCATGCCCCCAAAGTCCAGTGTGGACTGCTGAGCCGCAATTCCCCTCTTGGCTCTGCGTGGAGCTTGGTAATGCTGAAATGGGCAGCAGGAAGCCTCCTCCCTCCTTGTCTATGTTCACATTACGTATTTATATGTGCACATACAGGGGAGAGTGATACTTATTAAATAGCAACTTAAGTTTTACTTGAAGGACCCTTGTTCTTTCTCTCCTGCCTGCTGGCATTGAAGCTAAACTGCTGGGTGTGGAGAATGGAGGGCGGAGGACAGCTGGCTTCCCAAATAGGAGCAAGGCAGGGCAGATAAATGAGGGATGCTAAAATGAACCAAGCAGCAATGTGTGGGGCAGAGAAACACTTTAAGAACCCTTTGAGGGCAGGCTTGAGATGGCTTTCTTGGGAAGCTTTCAAATGCAAGGGAGTGACAGCAGCAGGTCACATTGATCTGTCTGTTGCTTACAGGAGACAAGTGTGTCATTATTTTTGACCAAAGGTGTCAGGAAGCACATAAATCTAATAGACTGTCCACTGTAAATCATCAGGTTTGGGAATTTGAACCCCCTTCAATTAATTCATCTTTGCTCATGCAGGTAGGAATCGATTTGTTCCCTAGCAGGACTGTGGGCACACACACATTTTCTGGGAAGTTCATTTTTCCTTTTCTACTGCAAAAATGCAGCCTTCTTTACATATATTCTTGGGGGTTTGGTGAGCATCTGCAGAGATTAGAAGATTTTCTTTTTCTTGTCAGTCCTCTGATCTCCTGGGTTTCAGAGGAGAGCAATCAAACCGTTGTGATCTGGGTGATCTCGCGCACAGGACTACACAAAAATAAACAAATGGCAGGAAATGAAAAGACTCCGTTTTGCTGAAGCATAACAACAACTGTCTCTGTAGTTGCTCTGCTCATCAAGCAGGGAATGGCTCTGCCACACAATTAAAAAGATATAACCATTTCCTGTTCAGTGAACATCCTTCCTGCTGTTGCCACACCTGTTCAGAGGACCCTGGGGGCCTTCCATCTTGTATGCACAGGATCCCACAGATCTAATCTATGGACTATGTTAATTCCCCCTACCTTGGGTTCCCATACATTTACTTGATGTGGGGAGGAATGAGAGAGCGCCATGTCCACGTGCAGGGTGAATGTCAGCTCATTAAGCTTGCTAAGAATTGGATGCTCTGTGAAGATTGATTATGGGCTCTGCCTTTTATGTGCTCTGTCATTCGACAGACATCTCTGTTGCTCTGAGGAGTTAATTCAGGTAATTAAAGCCAACCTGTTCTCTGTTTGGGTGCCACTCCAGCAGGTGTCCTGCTCGCGCCACACAGACACATTTCACTGTGTGAGCCCAGGAAGCAGCAAAGGATAAAAAGAGAAAGTGAGGGTGGAATGAGGGGCAGGGATCCCTCACGGCAAAGGGTGTCACTCCCCATGCCAGCGGGAGCATTTGGGACTCTCCTGCAGTGCTCCTGTCCCAAATGCCACCAGCAGAGCCTTAAATGTGTTTTTATTAACTGACATGGTGAATTTGGTGGGAGAAAGAATTCCCACAAACCCTGCTGCACTGAATTCAAATTGACTTCTTTCTGCTGCGCTCATATTTGATTAAGTCGACACAGACTCCGGCACACGGAGAACTGAAAGGTGTACATTTGGGGAGTAGCAGAATTTGAACCACTCAAAGCCAACCAGTATCAATGATGGCATATTTGGGTCTGGCTGATAGAATGAGGTAGCATTTTATTTTTTTTTTAGTAGAACAGCCAGTCTTGTCCACACGGATTTTTTTTAAATGGTTGAAGAAACTGTTCAAAATTGTTGTTAAACTCCTAAGCTAGCCCACAAAAGCTATCGTACCCCACACAATGCTGCACCACAGAGGTGGTTCATTGGTCTACTGGAAACACATCCCACACTCCTTGTCTCATAGCGGTGGCAACCTCTATACTCTGAGGAGGTGGCACAGTTCATTTGCCCCTATTGGTCTGACTCACATTCCAGATGCAAATGAGTTGAATGGAGCAAATATAGTTTACGTGTCTTTCATTCACTGTTCTTGGAGCATTCACCTGGTGCCAGCCACTCTCCTAGGACATGAGGATACCAAGATGGATAAACCAGGATTCCTGCCTTGAAGGAGTCCACAGTGTAGTAAAAAAGGTTGATGAGTAAAATCAGCTATTCCAGTGCAGTGTGACCCTTCTGTGCTTAGGATCTGTTCAAGACAGAGGTACTCCTGGCCAGAGAGAAGAAATCAAAGTGGGGAGCAAGACGATGATACCCGAATAATAGTTTTTTAATGGTGGAAACTAATACAATAATAATTTTTAAAACTGAGTTTGCAAAACATTTATATATGCTTAAACAGATTTTACCTTCACAACAGCTACAAAAGGCAGAATTTGTTTTTATCATCACTGAATTTGTTTTGCAAACATTCATTGAATGCTCACCATGTGCCAAGCACAGTGTGAGGCTCTAGGGAGAGCAGTGAACAAACCGGCTGCTTACAGGCATCCCACTCTCTAATGGGAGACCAATTGTGACTTACTCGTGATCAGACAGCCGGTTAGTGAGGCAGCAGCTAGTATTATGTCTTCTGTGCTTTTGGCTTTTCCATTTTGTAACTTAACTACCAAACTGAAGACACAAATTTCTGACACCTTTTCCAGCATCACCTAAGTAACTCCTAAGCAACTTTGTTCTGTTTATAATATCCACAACAATGAGCAGGTGTTGTCACTGGATGTATAGTAGTGGGGAATTTTCAGCAGTGTTTAAACTAGGGAAGATTTTAGATTCCAAAATACTGGTTTATGTGAGTGATAGTGTAGGAGGAAAATAAGCCATCAAAAGAGAATATTTCTTCTTAGACTCTAATATTGAAGCCTTGGAAGAGACTGATTTAACCAGCCTACCATGTGCCTTATTATGGCTCATTCTATCTATGACTGTTGTCTCATATTTTTAATAATTGTAGAAAATCTCAGGATATATTAAGTCATTTTAATTTTGGTGGTTGATATATAGGTGAGTTTGGGTGGTGGCTTCATTTTGCCTTTATTGGAACCCCATGCAAAGACATTCGCTGATAAATATTCAACTGGCTCTTCAAACAAAGTATGCAAATATATATATACACCCATACATTTATTATAAACTTTACCATTATACAGGATTGCAGCACACAATTTACAAATAACTATAAAATATACAATACTCTTTATTGTAAATTCTACACAGCCAATTAATTGATTCTTACAAAATACGTTGGTTGCTTTCTGCTGACTCTTGTATCCTTAGTAAATCTATGGTTGCACTTTGGCCATGATTTGACAAAATCAGACTATGACTAAATGCTTATTTCTATCCAGTTCAGCAAAGTCACTTGAAGCATTGACAAATGTATGTAGTTTAAACAAAAATGTTAGTGGATGTTTTTGTTTACTTCGAGTGAGATAAAAGGGAAAAAAATGAAAATGTGTAGGATATTTATCCCTTCATCAGTATATGACTTCTTCACTAAATTAGATCATGGTTTTTGAATACTAAAATAATATCGCCCTAATTTTTTGTGCTATTCAAAATCAGGCAGCGACAGACATGACACACTTTTAAGTTTAATCTGTGCCGTTAACATTTCTCCATTATCTTCTTAAGTTGAGACAAGCAACAAAAATATAAATCAAGCCCTGATTTGTAGTCTTTGCCAATTTCTGTGCTATAGATATTCTTGTCATGGCTACCAACATGACATAACTGAACACAGAGATGTACAGAAGCATATTACGTAGTATTTCCATGATACGAGCACAAGAGTAGAAAGTAACCTTGAGAGCATAGATAACAGCAAAATGCAGTAAAATAATTAGAAAGGGATGTATTTTGAGTATTTATTACCTTTATTTTTTAATATAACAAGTTAAATTTATATACTTTAGTTTTTAATAATGGCTGTATTTAACAACTGGCTTGCAAAAATCCTGAAAATATAACAATTGGCTCTCAAAAACTGACACAAACTGTCTCTAGTACCCCATCACCCTGCATCACTCCCATTAAGTGGGAAAGATCAATTTCTTATCATAAATGCTGTGACACTTGGCTTTAAAGTGCAACACATTAATGCATGCTCAGTACATGTACGTTTAGAGGATGAAGACATTTAGAACATCTATCTGCTATAATCAAAGTGCGCTCTTAATATTTTTTACAAGATCATAAAAACAAATGTAGAAAAATGGCATTGGAACTAGCAAATGCCATGTTTACTGCAATCGGTCCCTTTCTCTGCTGCAATTTGATTTTCTACCTCCCCTCTGAAATCTAAAGGCACAGCTTGCATTTTGAAACTCATCCTCCACAATTTGATCTTACCTTGTTCGGTTTGGAAGTATAACCCAGAATAAAGCTAATTTGAAAATACCACCAGGTTCTTTAGGCCCCCAAATGTCATGTCTTCTCAGATGAGCACCTGCTAATTGGCAAGCAGCTGTCTGGTCTTCAGGGATTTGACTCACCAGCTGTAAAAGTTTAGTCTCAGACATTCACCTTTATTCCCTGCAATTCATCAGGGGTGGGGCCTTTTAAGACTTGCCTTTGATTCACAAAAGCCAAACAACTTCCCCCTCATGCCTGCTCCCCTCTGAGATGCTATGCTTCCGTGAGTGATCTGTTTGTGGGTGTAGAAAGGCAGCGACAGAAGGCCACCCTGGAGCTGAATTGAAGTCACCGCTTCACGAGCCCAGAAAAAGGCAGCCATCCATCAGATGAGCAGGGACACACCACACCAGATCGTCCTTTGGCATCCATTCATCTTCATTTATTCTCACTCACTCACTCATCTAATTAATAAGTGCTTAGTGCTTACCTGGAACCTGAGAGGTGTGAATTTTCAAAGAAGTAGAAATATTCATTGGCTTTTTCCTATAGAAAAATTGCAAAATTGAGACCAAACTTAATAAACATTTTACTTAAATTATAGAGTGAAGAAAACGTTTTCTATTTTGATAAGTCTTTTACACTGGTTTAGGTGAGGGCGAGGACAAAAATATACCTTTAGACTCATTGCACTGGAGGGAAAAAAGGTGATGCTTCTTAGACTCCTGGCTGCCCTAAGGAAATGCAGGACCAAAGAAGAAGAAGCCAAATGACTGGTGCATTGCCCTTCTATCTAGAATATACTATTCTGGATAAGCGAGTCTGAGGTTCTTTGGAATCTTATCTTTTATTTATTTTTTTTTATTTATGTCATTTGAATAGAATCTTTAAATTTGGAAGTGTAGACTATTGTTAATAAATGGCCATATTCCCATAACTATTTCTTTTAGTTTACTCAGTGCTAAAAAATTTTTTACATGCGGATTTATCTTCACCATGTGCTAAGAAGAAATGTAGAAAAGAGCTTTAGTGTATACTGTATCTGCCTCTAAATAGACGGAGCAGGCGTTCTCCTGGAACCCAGACAGAGGTAGCCAAGATCAGACTTCACCCCACCCCAAAAAACTGTTCCTCTAATGTTGGAGGCTTGTAGTCACAGTCCACTTCCTTTGTCACTGAACAAAATCCCTGAGATTCTATAGATTTGGTTTTGAACCCAATCAGACAACATAATGGAAGAAAGAAGGCCGCCTTGAGGTGGGGGTGGAGTCAGGGAATCGAGTGGGCAGGGGCTTCTGAACTGCGCATGGAATCAGCACCCCGGAGGAGGCCTGCTTCCATCCATTTCTGCTCTCCCACTCCCTGGTGATCGCACCACACCTCGCCATTGGAGATTAGCCCAGACTTCTCATCCCCTGATCTTCACACATTCATGGCCAACTTCTTACTGGACAGTTTACCTGATGTCCTGCCATCCCCGTTCACACTTGGCATGTTAACATCAAAACAACTATAAGTTAACTCCTCGTTCCCTGCACCTCCCCCATTCCACGCTCCTCTTCTCCTATTCTTGAGAAAAGTGTCTCCACCCCTCAAGCCTGTTGAGTTGGTCTCAGCAGTTTCTTTTGTCTTTCCCACTGCCTCTGGCTTGGTTCAGGTCCTCATTATTGCTCACCTGCATTGCCACAAGACTCTCCTTTGCCCTGACCCCCGCCCTACCCTTTTCAAACATCATCATCACATTGACTTCCTTATAGCTTTACTCTTGCACATGTGACCTTGGACCAGCACAACCAGTGTCACCTGGGAGCTTGTAAAAAATGTAGCTCCTCTCAGTGAGGATCCAAAGATAGAAAGCACCATTAATTAAAGTGAAGAAATTTTAATTTTAAAAAATGGATGAATGGATAAATTGTATGCATCCATACTATGAAAACCTGCTAAGGAAACAACATGAATGAATCATAAAGGCATTAGGCTGAGTGAAAGACTTGCATCTCAAAAGGTTATATACAATAAAATTATATTTTTATAACATTCTAGAAAAGGTAAAACTATAGAAACAAAGTTCAGTGGCTCCAGAGGAGGGGGAGATTTGAGTACAAAAGAGCAGCATGAGGAAATTTGTTTGAGATGTTGAAAGTGCTCTGTATCCTGATTGTGATGGAGGTTATACTTGTTTGTACGTGTGTTAATACTCATGAAACTGTACACCAAAAAATGCCAAGAAGATTGTATGTAAATTAAAAAATAATAGTAAATAAATAAATTAACAATGATAGTAATGAATTATAAACCACTAAATACAATCAGAAACTGTGAGTTCATATTGATATGTAAGTAATCAGAGTGCATCTTCCCCCAAACACTTACTAACTACAAAGGGAGAAAGATTAATTTTATGGTGGAGAAGCCTGGCTGAACCACCTTAATGGAATGATCAAAGTTAACACCACCAGCAATGAATAAAGCTGAATTGTTTGCCATCTGACCAGATAAAATGTCAAGAACACACACAAGGCAAGCTTCTAAGATGAGGCATACAGGGAGCATTCGCACGGGGCCCCATTCTGGTTTAATCCTCTGCTGTTGCCATCTTGAAGTTCTTAATATTTTTAAACAGGGGGTTTACATTTGCACTTTACACTTAGCCCTGCAAATAATGTAGCGGGTTCTGAAGAAGCATCACTTTCATGATACTCCTACCAAAGATGTATAACCTGAATTTGTCAGTGATGAAACATCAGGCAAATCCAAATTGATGAACATTCTATAAACTCCATTGCCTGTAATCTTCAAAAGTTTCAAGGCCATGAAAGTCACTGAAAGACTGGGGAACTGTTCTACACTGAAGACGTCTAAAGACTTATGATAAGTGATTGCAAGGCAGGATTCTGTATAGGATCTTTTGGCCATAAAGGATATTGTTGGGACAATTGGTGAAATTTGAATGGGGTTTGAAGACTAGATAGCAATAATGTAATAGTGCTAATTCCCCATTCTGGTGGCTGTGTATAGGAAAATGTATAGGAAATTGTATAGGAAAATGTTCTCCTTTTATGACTTCCAAACTTAAATATTTAAGGGTAGTTGGCCATCATGTTGGCAACTTATTCTCAAAAAGTTCAGGGAAAAAAGTTCTTTTTGCAACTTGTCATTAAGTTTGAGATAGTTTCAAAAATAAAAAAGCGATAGGAAGGGCATAGAGTTGGGGGAAAATGAAGATCTCTCTAATAGAGTGACATTTGACCAGAGACCAAATGAAATGAGAGAGCAAACCACTAGATATCTGGAGAAAGAGCATTCCAAGCAGAGGGAACAGAATGTGCAAAGGCTTTGAGAAGGGACATTTAAGAAATAGGAGGCCAGTAATGTTGACACAGAGAGGCAGAATGGGAACATGGTAGGTGATGATGTCAGAGAAGTAATGTAGACCAAATCAAGGATCTGGGCTTTATTTTTTTCCCCTCTGTTTTGGGGAGACATTGGAGGATTTGCTCTGCAGAAGCGTAGCATCACCTGACTCAGGTTTTACAAAGTTTACTCTGGCCAATGTGTGGAAAATAGACTCTAGAGCAGTACGACTAGAAGCAAGGAGACCAGTTGGGAGCCTATGGAATTGTTGACTATCTGATGCATATTTGAGCTATTTGAGCTGCAGAAACCTCCAGGAAGGATTTGAAGAGCCATGACTGGCCCACAGGCACAGAGCATGGAATGGGTCAGCCCCAGCAGCAGTAAAGCCATCCGACTGCTCCTGCCTCTCACGCCCAGCTTCCCTTGGAGGCCTGCCAAGTGGTGGCAGAGCTCGCCAAAGGGCAGCTCTGATCATGATTTTCCAGGAAGGTTGAGGTACCAGCTGGTTGCATTTTTAATCTAATTTTTTTTTTATTTGTCAGAAGTGCTAACGTGTCCTTTTAAATTAATTATTATAGAACCAATGACCAGCTCAGGGAGAAATATTTTAACAGTCAATCTCATCTCCTTATCTGGGGTTGCCTGACAACTACAAACATTTTTGTACTTTGCAGAAGGTCCTTGATAAAAGAATCTTGAGGTTTGATCTAGTTCTAATCAGTAAAGAAATCTGTGCATTGACCCCTGATTTTTGGCCCCCAAAGGACCTTGGTGAAGAATGATTCCAGTCCCCTCTTTTTCTGGACCCTCTGTATGAGTGACAATTTATAGCTTGATTGGTTTTGTTTTGCCCCAAACTTGCTCTCATAGTCATAAATACTCTCCCAATAAGAGAAGGACCTGGACTTAGGCCAGAGAAACTGTGTTTATCATGATTTAGCATCATGTTTGTCATGACGAACTCAACTTCTCAAACCTACATCTAGGTCTTTCTGTCCCTCTTGGAGCCCTCAGTGATCCCAAGGATATAGCTAAAGACAATTCGATGTCTCCTTTGTGTTTATACAATGATATTTTAATCTATTGTGTAATTCTTTTCAAAGATAAATATACACTTATGATGTTATGCTTAAAACACATTTTTAAATCCAAGGACAGACTCACATTTTAAGGGCAACATTTAAAGATTTCTCCCTTACCTTTGATAAACGCATATCTATTTTAAAGTTCACTTCGCATGTGATCCTAAGCTTCTGGGATAGTTAATCCCTAGTTTACAAAGTAGTAACCTGCATGATTAGAGGATGATTTGCTCTAGGATGGAGTCAAAGCCAATGACTTTGGCAATGAGGCAGCTAGTTAGAGTTGAGTGATTTTCAGGTCAGGACTCAGAATAATACACTGCCAACCAGAGCTCTTCTCACTAATTTTGTTGACTTGATAATGACTGAACAGGTTCTTATTTAGCCCGTGGTACCTGTTCTTATATTCACTGAGTACAGAGATTTAGCTTCAAATTTTGTTTGAAGAGATTTATATCATTCAAAGGGTAGAGATGAAAATATGATCTCTAAGGAAAGACTTTTCAATAAATGATGCTGGGAAAACTGGAAAGCCACCTGCAAAAGAATGAAACTAGACTGTTGTCGATCACTACACACCAAAAGTAACTCAAAATGGATTAAGGACCTGAATACAAGACCTGAAACAATAAAATACATAGAAGAAAACATAGGGACTAAAATCAAGGACCTTGGACTAAAAGAGGATTTTATGAATTTGACCTCAAAGACAAGGGAAGTAAAAGCAAAAAATAAATGAATGGGACTACTTCAAATTAAAAAGCTTCTGCAAAAGAAACCATCAACAAGGTAAAGAGACAACCATCTGCATGAGAAAATATATTTGCAAGCAACACATCCGATAAGGGCCTAATATCCAAAATATACAAAGAACTCATACAACTCAACAATAACCAAAAAAACAAAAACAAATGATCCAATCAAAAATGGGCAGAGGACCTGAACAGACACTTCTCCCATACAAATGGCCAACAAATACATGAAAAGATGCTTAACATCACTAGCTATTAGAGAAATGTAAATTAATTGGCTAAAGAAGCTGTGGTACACATATGTGATGGAATGTTACTCAGCCATAAGAAGAGATGAAATACTGCCATTTGCAACAAGATGGATAGACCTTGAAATAATCATATTAAGTGGAATAAGTCAGACAGAAAAGGTTGAAAACCACATACTATCACTTATATGTGGGATATAAACCTAAAAGCAACAAATGAATAGGACAAACAAAAAGAGACTCATGGACAATGGATTAGTGGTTATCAGAGGAGAAGGGAAAGGGGGAAAGAGGAAGGGAAAAGACATAAAATGTTAAAAATAAATTAATTAATAAATAAAATATTTAAAAAATGCAAATAAATATGATCTCCTTAATAATTTTGGGATTATAATTCTGGTGCATATAACACATTTGATGCTAAACATGCAACACAAATATTTAAGCCTTAAAACAATAACATTGTGCATTTAACCTTTCATTGAACAATTTACAAAAGACATTAGGCATGTTGCAACACTTCAAGCTGTCAAATTCATAGTAGTCCTTTCAAGACCACTGGCATTTTCCTTGACCACAACTTATCTTTTTGTCTAATTCTCTCATAACCACTCATAGGTCTTCATAGGTCTACTTGCTTAAGACACACATGAGCAACATATTTTTTCAACTTAATGGATCGAATGAGGAAACAGAATATTTGGGTCTTGAGTATACCAGCCATGTGACTTTCGTTTCTATGCACATTGCTATTCTCATCTTTGGGTCTATTGCCTGTTTTGGGTTAAACTGTATTCTCTTTTCCCATTTGTAAGTTGAAGCCCTAACCCCCACTATCTCAGAAGGTGACTGTATATGAAGATCAGGTCTTTAAGGATGCAATCAAGTTAAAATGAAGTTTTTAGGGTGGGCTTTAATCCAAGGCAATTGCTATCCTTATAAGAAGAGGTAATTTGAATACTGACATAAACAGACTGTGTGAAGACACAGGAAGAAGGTGGCTGTCTACAAGCCAAAGAGAGAGTCTTCAGAATGAAACCAACCTTGCCAGCACCTTGATCTCAGAATTTTAGCCTCTAGAACTGTGAGGAAATACATTTCTGTTGTTTAAGCCACCCAATCTGCAGCGCTTTGTTACAGTAGCCCTAACAAAGTCATGCAGATTTTGGTTTTTGGTAGGTAGGTGTGCTATAACAAATACCAAACAGTGTGGAAGTGGCTTTGGAACTAGGTAAGGGGGAATAGGTTGGAAGAATCTTGGAGGACATGTTAGAAAAAGCTAGATGGCCTTGAAGAGACTGTAAGTAGAAACGAAGAGGTTAAAGGTGCTTCCAGTGAGGTCTCAAATGGAAATGAGGATCACGGTACTGGACACTGGGAAGACAGTCCTTGTAAAGTGACAAAGAACTTGGCCGAATTGTGTCTAGAGTTTGGTGGAAGGTAGAATTTGTAAGTAATAAACTAGGATATTTAGCTGAAGAGATCTCTAGGCAAAAGCTTGGCCTGATTTTTCCTGACTACTTGTAGTAAAATGCGAGAAGAGAGAGTAAAACCGAAGAAAATATTGTTCAGCAAAAAGGAACCAGAACTTGAAGATTTGGAAAACTCGCAGCCTATCCATATACACTATCACACTAATACACTGCCTTTTACCTTATAATGTTCTATAGGGGCCAAATTCAACAGGGTGTATATACTATACTGTAAGCACTTTATAAACCATAAGCTCTTACACAAAGATGAGATGCTATAATATTATTATCGCCCCATATATTTTTATAGCTTCCTCATAAGGTCAAAGAAGAGGAAAATATTAACATTGTTATATTTTCATTTGAGATGTTTGAGGTCTAGAAAGATGGAATGATTTATACAATAATGTCATCGGGTCACAGAACCTGGATTAGACTGGGGTCTTTAAAGGCTCAGTCCAGTGCTCTTTCTAATACAATGCTCTCTCATACAAAAGACCTCTAGATCTTCAGCAAGTCAGATCAACAAGCATTTAATTATCTACCCTGACCAGCACACAGCTAGAACCAGTAAGGAATACAAAATAAGCAGAAAGCATAATCTTATCTCAACATTATCCGAGAAGCAAAAAAATAAACATCAATCTATAGCTAACGAACTACATAGCAATCTTGCTTTCCACATTAATTAATCGGTTAACCTCTAAAGGCAGGTTGGTGGCCTCCATAACATTTTTGTGACAAAAATAAACACAAATTAGATTTAGAGTTTTAAAAGCTTCTGTTCTTTTTTGTTCGTTTGGCAGAGATGCAATTTTTTTTTCTTATTGCAATTGTCTTGGAAGGAAAGGTTTTCAAACTGGAGGCTGACATCACATTCTGCATCTCCTGCCAAGCGTAAAAGGTTATGATGGGGAATATTTGTGAATTTGGTCACTAGTTTAAAAAAAATAGTCCCTATCATTAAAATGTCCTGAGGAAGAGTAAAAAGAGTACCATTTTGCAGATCTTGTTTTAGCAACTGTGAAGCAGTATGATGTTTGAGTTGTGGTGTCTACGTTTAGCCAAACCCTCTAGGAAGCTCGGAGTGTGGGAGCTTCCTGTGAACAAAAGGACTTTCCCTTTCAGCTCCTCATTTAACCTCACAACTCCTTTTGTAGCAAAACCATGACTGCCGGAATAGAAGTATTAAAATTCTGTTTTCCCCTTTTATGCAGAGTTAAAAGCCTTTGCAAAGTAATAATGACATTAAAAATATTAATAATAATAGTAATAGTAATATAGTAATAGTAATGAGGAGGAGGAGAGGACGAAAAATAGGAGAGGGGGGAGCGAATTGAAGGATACTTGGAAAACTTTTCTTATCCTATTGACAATCCAAGCCATGTCTTCATGGGTTACGCCAACTGGCTAATCTTAACGGGAGTTAATGATTTTTATAAACTTCTTTGCTTTCTAATAAATATGCTTTAAAAGAGAAGATCCTCAGATATGATGACCCCACAATAGAGTCCTGAGAGGTGATATAAAAATATATTCATGATCTCAACAATAATGTAAAGGAGAAGTCCAGTGGCAAATTATTTTTTGAATAGTAGAATTTTTTCCTGTTGAAGAATTTCACACTCATTTTTGATTTTATAAGTTTGGATTTCCATGTATTTGACTGTCTCAAAGTAGAAGACATACATTAACATATAACTGCAAAGCCATATGTTAAGCAAGGCTCTCAAGGAGCGAAACTATTCCGAACCTACACAGCTCATCTCCATGCATGACCCTCCCATGGTACAGGGCAGTGATACGCCGTAGGCTGTATAAGTGGGATTGGCTGTGCTATCATACGATACTGTACACACATCCCATAGGGATCGCAGATGTTGGAGAAAAAGAAGCTACTTCCTAAAAACAATGTCTGTTTGCATAATCATCTCATGAATGTTTTCTTTTTCTCTTCTTTCATCCTAAAAGTTTTACTATCCATCTATTCCTAAGGTAAATGAGCTAAGATCTTACCACAACTCCCTTGGGCTTTCATTTTTATCTTTTAAACTACTTTTGACATTCTTCTTTATCTGCTTCCACACGTTCTGTATTCTGTAGAGGTTGTGTATGTGTGAGTGTATGTGTGTGTCTTCGTGTGTGATGTATATGTATATGTGTGTGTTTGTATGTGTTTTCTCTACCCTTTTTCATTCCTCCTCTAAATGACAGTGCCCAGATCTCCTACCTATTCCTTTAGATAAACACAAAGAACTTTGGATAATGCTAACAGTAGTAGCTAACATATATTTTATTATGTGTCAGGCTACTTATTCTCATTAATCCTCATAATAACCCTATGAATTTGGAACTATTAGCCCCATTTTACTTATGAGGACACTGACTCGACTCATTCACTGCTATAAATAAATCCGGGGACTGAAAAACTGTCCTTCAAATATACACTCTTCTCAGGCTTACATACTTCAGTGCGTGTGTGTGTGGGTGTAGAGAGACAGGCAGGCAGGCAGGCAGGCAGTCCACTGCATCCTTCATATGATGTCTTGATGGGTCTGAGCCTTTCTTTCCTTCCTTCCTCCAACACAGTTGACTGGGAGAAATGTTGGTGGTGAGCTGACCCGCGCACACAGCGTCAGGGTGTAGCCTTGACACCCACCAAGTAATCATGTTCAAATTTTCCTTAAGGTGCTTCTCAGCCCCTAGACTTGAAACTTTTCAGGATGCTTGTTACCTAGTTCACCACATATCTCCATGGTCCGTTACTGCCACCTAGAGCTGATACATTGAAATGCAAATTCTGTGTAAAGCAAAACAGAACAAAGCAAAACAGAAAGTAATTCCAATCTTGTCCTAAAACAAGCTGTTTTAGTCTGAGCAATTTAGATCGGCAGGCCCTAACCTTTCTGGCATCAGGGACCAGTGCTCCTATGACAATCTAATGCCTGATGATCTAAGGTGCAGCTGAGGCGGTGATGCTGGAATAGTTGCAAGTACAGATGAAGCTTCCCAAGCTCGCCTGCTTTGGGTTCCTAACAGGCCACGGACTGGCGTTTGGGGACCCCTGATTTAGGTAATAATATCATAGGCTTTAAAATTCAAACTCCTTTCCTCAAGATTCCCAACTTCCATAGGAGTGCGTTGTCATCTAATAATATTGAAATTAAAAACCTTAAATTTGGTAAGTCTCAAACTAAAGACGAAGGGGGAGAGAGAGAACATGTTTTGAGATTTGAACTTTTGTGGTTGTACCTGTAATTTGACAGACGAGGAGACTGAATTCTGAGAGATAACAGATTTCTCAAGGTCCAATAGCCAGTAAGTGGTGCTGGTAAGCTTGGAATACAGGAATTGTCTGGCCTTTTATTCCAAAATGAGCTAATCATATTGAATCAATACAAAACTTAAAAAAAAATATTCCCAATAAACTTCTCCACTTGCTTCACCCACAGTCCTGGGAAGGGTGTGCCAATGTGCTATTCTCCTCAGAAACCACCAATGGTAAGCCCTGGTGGAGTTGAGGTTATCTCATTAGGAGTTTTAGGTTTACACTGTCTGGGCACACCATCTCCCAATAAATAGCACATACTTGTCAGATGGTGGCTGAAGTCAGAGGGAGAAGTCTGTGATGCAGAAGTGGCTGAAGACGCTGATCTACAAGGGGGGAAAGACAAAAAAACAAGGCCTCAGTAACACCATGTTCTAAACCACCATTTCTCAGCCTGTGAGGCAGGGGGAAGCCAGTCTTGTTTAGTAGAGATGTGCCCAAGATGGAGGGGTTGACAAAGGAAAGTCTCCCTGGGTGAGGTTTGTGATGTTTCCTGTACTGAGGACCCATCTGGTGAAGTTGATCGACCCATTCCGAGAATAATGCTTTCAAATGCATGAAAGGGAATATGTAGGATAATAAAGGATACCAGTTATGTACAAATAAAATAATCAAATTATTTTAAAATGTGTGATATCATACTATATGTGCATATTAGCTCAGGCTGCTATTACAAGACACCACAGACTGGGTGGCCTAAACAACAGACATTTATTTCTCACAGTTCTGGAGACTGAGGAGTCCAAGATCAAGGTGCTGGCAGATTCACTTCTTGGTGGAGTCTGCTTCTTGGCTTGTAGACAGCTGTCTTTTCGCTGTTTCCTCACATGGTAGAGAGCTACAAGCTCCAGCAGTAGACCTATAAAACACCATAACTGTGAAGAAGTAATGAGCATAATTGGTATTTTGAAATATCTGCAGCAATAAAATGTGCTATGAAAATATTGGTGATTTCTATTGGCGATAATGCCACAGGTACTTATTAAAAATAAGCATGTAATTTTTTCCCATCACATGTACAGACTCACACATTTTGTCCGTGGACCTCAGTTTATAAACATCTGCCTTCAAGTACATTAACGAATTTGCTGGCTTGTATTAGCTGGACTACAGGAGGTGGAGGAACACCCTGTAACTAGCTGAGTTAAGTTGCCCTGACCCTGACCCGTCTGCCCAGGGACAACTTGTATAAACAGTAAACAGGGCAAATACCTAGGGCAGAGGTTGCCACAAGAGCCATCCCTGCCCCCAACATTCATCTTTCCCTTAGCCCTATCATATTTCTAGAAGGTAGGACATGGGTCCATTGTAGGGGCTGTCTTGGGTTCAGTGTCTTGTTCTCACTGCCTGTTGTTGGGAGATAGGGCGAAAGAGAATATTAAAAGGCTGAGCTGACCTTCTGACCAGAATTGCTGACCCCGCAAGGAAAGCTCTGCTTTATTTAATTTCCTTCTGATATGGAGAAAATGAAATGGGATAAGCATTGTTAAGAGAATAATTTAAATTAGAGTCAAGAGGCCATTAGTAAAGTGGGGCCTAGCATATCTTGTGTCTCAGTTCTCAGAGCTGCTATTAAGTTGCTAAACACTTACTAAACTCAGCTCAAGGCCAAGCCATAAATATCCTGGAGCCGTAAACATCCTGGAACTATAACTGCTACATGGACCTATATGGACTTTACTTCCCTTCCCTTGTTTGCATATCGGAACTAACCAAGATCTATTGATCTAGCCTGGAGTCCTTCATTTGCATGAAAGAATTACATTTTATGATATTGCCTGTATAAATCCTGGCTTTCTTTGTTCTCTCCAGGGTACAGTTTGGGTTGCTACCTGAATCTGTGCCTCAAGATTGTAATCCCCTTGCTCAAATAAATGCTTTTCATTTTTTATTACAGCCTAAACTATTTTTTGGTTGAAAGTTCCTAGAAAATTAAGAAATCCACAGATCTGTGTTCTGGTAAACAGTTTATGTTTCTGGTGTGCAAGGCCAAACGAAACCTTTTATAAGCAGAGTAAAGGTTAAAATTAAAAAGGAAGGAGAGGTGAAATTAGAAAATTGTCAGATCTCAATGGGAATATCTTAGTAAACTAGAAGCAAACTTTCTGGAATAGTTTCAGCATCTAAACTAATTAAAGATACATCAAAATACTCTGTTGACCAATTCTAGAGGAAATATTTAAAGCTATTTCTTTTGGCTCCAATCTGTAATTCCAACATTCAGGGAGGCATTTTAATTATAATTTCTAATCATAAAGAAAATATCCCACATTGTTTCATTTAGGTGTTTCCCCTCTCTCCAACTTAATAGCATTACTGACACTTGTTCAATTTATAGGCATGTAGGCTCACATAAGGCCTCCAAACTAGGTAGGTTTGGGGTCCACTGTGGTCAGAGGACCATGCTGTGCCTTTTCTGCAACAAGTCAGGGGAGGACCCGGCCAAGGGGAGAAAGGCAGCTTCCTGGTTACAGACCAACTCAGAAAGTTGCCCCCAAACCCACCCTGCCCCCGCCTTGGTCAACTTTCTAAAGCCAGGCATGGCTGTAACAGGGTGGGGCAGGAAGGAAACCCGGATTTATGGAGAATAATAGGGTAAACAGATGGTGGAAGGAAGAAGGCAGCTTGTGGAATTCAATTGGAGTTTTTAAAAAGTTGTTTATCTCAATGGTTCTTTATGAAAAGGGAAATTTTTCATGACTCAGATACACTACTCATTTCCTTATTTCTATCTCTGTTTCCTAGAAAAGCCAAACGGATTTTTTAAAGCACATGGGTGATATCCAATGAACAAACTGGACATATGCTCAACTCTTTCCAACATTCAACTCAAGTCAATAAACAAACCATAAAATTCTCTGAAGGAAGCAGAAGTGTAGGCTGATGAAAAGACCTCAATGGTTTTTTAAGGGTCTTTATTTTTTGAAATGATAGATACTGAAATAATTTAGACTGAATATATAAAGAAAGATCAGAGCATGTAAAATTTTTCATCATTTAAACTTTTTATAATTCATTTTGCTAACTATCCTCATTTTTTTTGTCTAAACATTTTGATGTAAATCTAAGCATAACACATATTTTCATATAATTCAGGTGGTTTCAATAGTGTATTATGTATATTTTTCTCATGATGGCGTGTAGTATATGTAATTATCAACTAGTTGTATAAGTGGATGTATACTATCATCTTGCTTTGTAAGAGAGTTGTAGAAATTGACAATGTCACCAGCAATGAAGGAAGTTCTAACTTCATCACAAATTCACCAGCACAAGGTCCTGTTTTAAAAACAATATAAAACAAAACAAAACAAAACAAAACAAAACAAAACAAAACAAAACCTTGCTAATTTAGAGGGTATGAAATAGTTCTTTTAAGTTATATCTGCTTACTGATGAGATTGGACATTTCCTCAAAAATGTTTTATACTTACATGTTCTGCTTTGGGGAAGTACCTGTTCACATATTTCACCATTTATTTAGTGGGTACTTCATGTTTTTCCACTATATTGGAAGGACTTTTCTATAGATATTAACCTTTTGCTATACATATTTGAGGCAATTTTATTTTTTATTATAAATTAGTTTACACTGTCAAATGTGTCAATGTTTTTATTTGTGATTTCTACTGTTTCAAATCTTAGAAAAGTATCATTTCCACAGATTTAATGTCTTATTCTTATTCCTGATTTTTAAAAGCAATTTTTAATATTTAAAATTTTTAATTCTTTAATCCTCCTGCAATTTGTTTTGGTGACTAATAGTATTTCTCAAATATTGATGATTTGCATCAGAGCCACTAGGGGTAATTGTTTAAAATCTAGATTCCTGGACACCCTAGATCTACTGAGTCAAATCTATTGAAGTGACCCCAATCCCATTATGAGGGAAAACACTGAACAAACCAAAACTGAGAGACATTGTACAAACATCTGACCAACTCTCTTCAAGACAGTCAAGGTCATGAAAAACAAGGAAAAGACTGAGAAACTGTCATAGACCTGAGAATAGCAGGCACTGTGATGATGAAATCAATATGGGTCCTGGATGGGATCTTGGAACAGGACAAGGGCATTAATGGGAAAACTGGTGAAATCTAAATTAAGTCTGAGTACAATCAATAGCAATGTGCCCATGTTAATTTCTGTTTTGAGAAAGTACCAAGGTAATGACAGTAGATGAAGCTGTGTGAGGGTATATTAAAACTCTTTGTGCTATATCTTTGCATCTTTTGTACAAATTGAAAATTATTCTCAAATAAGTTTATTTTTAAAAATGTATCAATCTGAGGCTCAAGGGTCAAGGGTCTTTATTTTAATAAGTATCCAAATGATTTATAATGGTAGAAGATATGGGTGCACACCTAAGTTACTAACTGCTATTGGGATGGATGAGTGTGAAGGGGTTGGGTGGTCAGTGGGGATGGAAATCCATCTTTCGCCTTTTATTTTGGAAACTTAATTTAGTGGAGTCTGCTTCGAATTTCTCTATTCTGTTGCTTGGGTCTATATTTCGGCTTTGGAGCATTAAAACTATTCTGATGCAGAGCTCTGTAGGCAGGGGCTGCAGGGAACCAGCTGAGTGATAGTTAAAAACCAGGAGAAGCCAATCCAGGGTGAGGCAACCCCAGTACTGTCTCCCAGACTTCCCACCTCCTAGTGGCCTCTTGTTCTCCCTCAGTCCTCACAGTCCTGCCTGGGTCATTCTGACGCCTTAATGTTTATCTTAGGTCAGTTTCAACCTTGGGCTCAGAGCTCAGATGTAAATATTCAGGATTGGAGAAACAGAGACAATGGAAATAGGTGTTCTCTCTAAGCACATTTTAAGAAAAAAATTTTAAGATAGTAAATGGTCACTGTCAGCACCAAGCTGATCGAGAAGGGAAAGTTTCAGTGGTAAGACACCCAGTTGGAAGAAAAGCATAAGAGGCCAACATGAGAACAAAATGGCAGGCACCAACTTTATCATGCGAAGTGCACTTTTGCATTAGGGGACTGAATGGGCTTAATATGTATCAGAGAACAACAGTGGCACTCTGCCACACATGCGTGATACAATAAGCTGAATCATGCTTACATAAGTTAGGCACAGACACCCCATTGCATTAATGTAACATTCTAAATCCGGAGTCCTATCCCTAGCTGTGAGCCTGGATCACAGCCAGACCTGGGATTCACAGTCATGATGTTTGTTTAAATTATGGCAAAACAACTTTTGCAGAAACAAAGAGAGAGTAAGAGTGTGAGACATTTAGAGAAATGTCTCTAAATAAAGCCTTCAGACAAGGCATGCTGCCTTTGACCGCATATTGTGTAATTCCATTTACTTGAAATGTCCAGAGAAGGCCAACCTACAGAAACAGAAAGCAGACTGGGTGCCTGGGGCTGGGAGGAGGGGACATGGAGAGTAACTGTTACTGGGTAGGGACTTCTTTTGGAGATAATGAGTGTTCTGGAATTAGATAATGGTGATTATTGCACAACTCTGTGAATATACTAAAATCCCTGAATTGTACACTTTTATGGTATGCAAATTATATCTAAAAAAAAAAAAGATTGTTGCCTTTTAAATGCATTTACCAACTCTGCCTCAACCAAAGAAAGGCCCTGGCCTTGTCACAAGTCTCTTTACCCCTATGTCTTGCTTCATTTCTAGCCTCATCTAGCCAGGAACCTGACACTTATTAATGCCCAGCAGAGAGAAGCACAGACTGGAGTTGCATCTTGGTTCTATCAGTTGCCAAATAAGTGACATTGGGCAAGTTACTTAACCTCTCTGGGTCTTCATTTCTTCATCTGTCAAATAAGAATGACGTTATTTATCTCATAGGTTATTGAGATGATTAATACATTTGGAATAGTGCCCAGCTTGGGAAAGACACTATGTGTGTTTATGACTGTTCTCACTCATTCATTCAACAACCCAAAACGCTTAGTCTTTTCCTCTGCACCTTTGTCTGTCAGAATACACAGGTGGACAGGACTCAGCCCCCACCCTCAAGGGACCTGCCGTTGGGCTATGGCAAAACACATCTTACTTGCTCCAGAGGGCTGCTCAGAGGTGGGACTTGAGACTTCCTCTGCTCCAAGGGTCTGGGACAGGCTCACTTGGATCATCTGGGCTCTCTGTGGTTTGTCATACACATGGGATAACCTGTCCCTTGGTAAAAGGAGGTGTTTTAATAGGATTCTGTGCTTTCAACCCTGCAAACTCCACAAATAGCTACTTTGTGTGACATTAGAGGCCAGAGAAGAACGGCTAAGGCAGATATTTATTTCCTGAAGAAACTATCATATATCCAGGGTTTTGGCACAACCAGGAGTCTCTTCGCCAAGAAGCCCAGAGGAGTGAGACTGGGTGAGTCAGCAATCCTGTGACAGCTCTCCTAGGTTTGTCCCAGGCTCTGGTGGTGGTGGCAGTTGGGGGAGTGGAGGGGGGTGTCCAACTGACCTGGCCTCACACACATGAGTGTTCTCCTGACTACTGGCCCCGTAAACCAACATAAAGTTTGCTAGAGCTGAATTCCTTGTGAAAACAAAGCCTGCTGACAAGACTACCAGGTAGAGAGTCCAACACTTAGGTACTAATCCCAGTGCTATCCTTAACCTTACTTGCCAGTCCTCACCGAGCCATTCAGGAATACGGAATAGCAACATGTTGTGTGAATTTAGTTCTCTGAGAGTCTCAATTTCCTCCACTAAAAAACAAGTTTTCATTGACTCAGGGCTCGTCAAATGGGCCAGGGGTGAAAGGCTTATGATGTAGGTAGGGCTCTAGGCCCCACCAAATTAATCTGAGCATCTTCTCTTTATTGGGCATGTGTGGAAGCTTCCTTCTGAAGAAAGAATTCCAAGTTTTAAAGCACGAGGGCCACAGGAATAGAGTCCTCTGAGGTCCCTTCTGTTTCCAACCTCCTGTGACCGTGAGAAAATAGAGGGTGACCTGGTACTTTTCATTCTGAAGGATATGAATTGAATAAGCAACTTACCACCTTTGTCACTATAAAACAACCTAAGCAATTCCACTCATTCTAGTGGACTAGTCCTGTCAGTGCCTTTACTTAATGACCTCTCAGAGCGTGGGACTAAGCAGAGCTGGGAGAGGTGCTGGCTCTGCAGACAGAAGTCGCCCTGGCCTGCCGCCCAGTCTCTCTCCTAAGGCTACAGGGGAGAGCTTGCCCTCCAGCCACAAGTGCAGGTTTTCCTGGGTGGTGCTTTCAGTGTGTTGACATTTTAAGGCCAGGAAGGCCTTGTCTAAGCTCACGGGAGTGGCTTTCACAGCACTATTTCCTGCAAACTCCTCTTTAAAGGACTGAAATCTTCAGACTCCAATAGGCCAGAATTTGCCAGATTGGGTCCCATTGTCTTAGTCCTTTGAGTGTGTGTGAGTTACAACAAAGTAAAGTATTGGACTTTTTATCGCCTCCATTTTTCTCTGAATCATGGGAATGATCCATTCAAAGTGAATAGCTTAAGTAAAAGTCAAGGCCCACTTTATCAATGAGGTTTCTACGCCCTCTTTTCCCCATAGCTCCTTCTTGCATTTTAAATCACATAATAGGCTGTCACAAATAGAATCATTGTCCTCCAGGGACCCTGCTTTAATTGTCGGTGAAGACAAACAATGGTCTTGATTAAAGACTAAACATCACATAAATTAATTAGAGATATGAATAGCTGTTTCTCAGAAAACTAGCTATTTTTTGGTTAAAATGTCTTTATTGTATATAATAAAACCACCGTTTAAATTCAACACATGGGCATAATATGTTGTACACACGGAGTATATTAGAGATACCTAAACTTCTATTAAATAAAGATGTGGTACATAAAAATACAACCCCACTGTGTTATAACTTTAACCTTAAACTAAGTGATGCCAGCTGTGATAATTATCTCAAAAGATTGTTCTGAAAATTAAGATTGGATAGTATCTGTGAAAGAGCTTTTCGAAAGTAACAACTAAAACCACTGCCTTTTAAGTTTTGCTTTTTTGCCAGACCTCATCTTATTTCGTTCTCACATTAATCCTTTGATGAGAAATTAACTTGCCCTTGTTCAGGCCACACTGCTAGGAAGAGGTGACATCAGAACTGAATCCGACTTGGCCTCACCCACAGTTCTTTCCTACAAACCAGGCTGTGTCTTACATACACCCAAGTGTCATACAACTACATGTATTGTTATTAAACAATGCTCTCATAGAATTTAGAAAATTACAGATTAGGAGACCCGGATAGCTTTAGCAAGCAGCCTGAGGAAGTTGGAGCTGACAGTTTCTTTTTCACTTATGAAAAAACTTCTGACACAATTTTCATTTCTCTCTTGACCTTGAATCTGTTATGATAGGAAAACATTTTGTTTTTGAAGATAAAGTCATTATTAAAAGCAAGACATCCAATTTCAACTCTATAGAGTGATCTTTAGGATATATTAAATGAAAAAAAAAACCACGAAGTTTCAGAGTATTTAAAATGCTAAACTCCGAATATATAAAAAAGCAAAATATACACAACAGTCCTTTTTGTTTAGTTCTTTATATGGTAGGATAAAACAAAAACTAATAAAAATGGTTATTTGCGAGGGTGGGGTATGAGATGGCACAGGTTAGAGAAATAAGAATAGAAGCTAGACTCTGAATTTACCTTGCTTTTGTTGATTTCAGTATTATGTAATTTTTTATGTAATTGTAAAATCAAAATAGAAAGCATTCTTAAAAATCGAAAGCAAAGTGAAGGAGTTAACCTGACCCTGTGTTAAGTAGATGGCCTAACCACACCAGGAAGAACTATTTTATGTGACTTTAAAACACGTGATCTAATTGTACATCCTTAGTGGGTTATCCCTTAAGGGACTAGACAACTACAAATATACTTCGAATTGCATTAATAATAAATCTTACCAATTATATATTTTTTGGTAATAAAATTGGTATTGTTCACATTTGTGTGTGTGTGTGTGTGTGTATGTACAAATAGGCAATTAACATTAAAATTATTAAGAACCAAGATCTTCAGTTTAAAAGATTCAAGTATAAAATTAAACAATATAAGTAAAAACACTGTAATTCTCAGTTTTAGTAGAAAATATTGATATAAACTCAGGATATATTTTTTCTTTAAAAAAAAGTATTTCCCACCACTGCCCATTAAAAATTCCAGAAATAACCTAGTAGTGAACATCCCTAGCTCTCAGATATTTACCTCTAAGTACCAATTTCTACTAAAAGGAACTAGTGTTCTTTGGAGAAATGGCTGATTCTAAGTTTAGGACAAGAAATGTACAAGATGAACCTAGAATATATTGATTTACTAGAGAGCAAGAAGACTATCAAAGACTTTTGAAGTGTGTAAAAAGACTCTGAAGCTAACTTGCAAGGGGCTCTCACAGGGCAAAGAGGGGAAATTTTGAGCATAAAATAATAATAACTATGACAGATCAGATGAGTACAGTGAATAGTAGAGAACTACATTAAAATCCATGAAGTAATTATAATGCTAAAAAATAGCCCTCAGTGTTCCCTTTTGGAGCATGTTTGAGAACAAACTCATTACCTTGAAAAACCAATAAATAAAATGAATGGGCGAAACATTTATTCTGTCTTGCCTGTATGAATTGTACTTCAGATTAAGCAAGTAGTTGATATCAGAATGTTCTTTCTGGACAATTTCAGATAACAAATGCAGACGAACTAAGAGAATTAAAAATTACATTTTTCAATCCCTAAAAACTTAGTGGCTATAGGCAATGGTCATCAATGGCTGTTAAAATTATTAAAGGAAAAGCTGGTGGAGAACTTTTTGTGAATGTACCAGGCTACCAGGTTTTGAGCCTATGATCAGTCATAATGTTACAAAAGGGGAGATGCAGACAGTAAGGGATCCTTACTGCGTATTCCTGCTAAAATAACCATACTTAAATCTGGTCATGGGTTTATGTCTGCCTACCAGTTTACATGAGATACGGTGGGGGGCAGGAAGAGTGGGGCAGGGAAACATGTTATATGGGATCATGAGGAATAAATCAGCAAAATCCAGAAAAAAAATTTTAAATAAATCAAAAGAGGGAAAAAAGAGGAGAGAAGAAAACCATTATGGATTGAAATATGCACCATCACCTCAGCAATCCATATGCTGAAATCCAACCCCCTTTACAGAATGAGACCTTACTTCTTCTACATTTGGAGACAGGGTCTTTATAGAGATAATCAAGTTTTTACCTAGGGTAGGGTCTTATTCCAACATGATTGATGTCCTTATAAGTAGGGGGAATTTAGAGTCAGACATGCACACAGGGAGAATGCACTGTGTAAGATGAAGGCAGAAATTGAGGTGGGGTGATGCTTCCACAAGCCAAGGAACACCAATAATGGCCACAAACCGACCCCAACCCTACTGACACCTTAATCTTGGACTTCTGGCCTCTAAACCTGAGAAAATAAATTTCTCCTGTTTAAGCCACTCACATTGTGGTACGTTGTTGTGGCAGCCATAGCAAATTAAAATAGAAACCTATTGGTTAAAGGAGACTCGAGATACATGTTAACAAAAAGTACTATGTGACTCTTGTTTGGATCCTGATTCAAACGAACCAACTGTATGAAAATATTCTGTTGTATATTTGATGATGTTAAGAAATTATAAGGTCTTTTAGGTAGCAATGTTATTTTGAATATGGTTTAAAAGAATGCTCATTATTTAGATATATATTGAAGTATTATGGATAAAATGACAAAACAAGCCATCAAGAACAAGAGAAATAAGTGAGTATACATGTAGATAAAACAAGATCGGCAGTTGATGAACGTCTTGAAGCTGGGTGGTAAAGACATGCTGTGGAAGCAGGAAGCCCTGATTTGAAGCGTTTGTTGATTTCTGTGATGTTCCCACCATGGCCAATTCCAGGCTACTGATGCTTTAACTGGCAGCTTGCAAAATTTCTGATGATTTAATACTTAGTTCTTTGGAGCTGGTAGTAGGAACTGGCTCCAGCACACCACTGTTCCATTTTTTTTTTTTTTTGTATCTGAAATTGCCTATTAAAAAAAAAAAAAAGGAACACACCTGGCTAACATTTCTAGTCTTCATTTTATCTAGGAGTTTGGTATTGGAAAGAGTGCCTGGCCTTGGAAGTCCCAGTTGAGTTTCAATTTTACAACATAGTAGCTGTGTGACCTTAGATAGCTCACTTAACTTCTCTGAGCTTGGTTCCTCAGAGAAAAAACAATGTCATAAAGTTATTGCAAAGATTACTTGAATAAAAACGCCTTTTAAAAATGTTAAGTATTGTTATCATGGTAATTATAGTTGTTGATTACCAGATCCAAGACTAAAAGGAAGTAAATGAGATTAAGACCTGACAGTGGACAGCGATTAGAATTTTCTACAATACTTTAAAAATCATAAAGCCATTACTGAGTCAATGGCAATAACTCTTTAAATGGCTTTTCCAACTCTCTTTGAAATAACCAATAAAGCCACTGGCAGCATGGCAAGGACATTCAAGGGGTCATGGGGCACATGACAGTGGCAGTAGGAATGCTGTCCACTAGGGAGCCTTAAATAAATGGATTGTGAGAGACTAAAAGATAGGGGGAGGATGGATTGAAAAATGCTGTCCAGCACCTCAGAGGTGGGTGGGAGAAGAGGGGAGTTTGGATGAAATCTGTATACGACCGTACCCACATTCCCGTGCACTTGGGTGAAACCAGATGAGGATGAGCAGCATGGGCAGCCCTGCTCAGCAAAGACATCATACTGAAGTTGAGTGTAGTGTGGAGGAAGGATGTGGGCTGAAAGGTGGACACAGCAAGCCATCCATTTTGCCTGGGTGCTGGTCATCTGCATGTGAAAGTCCTTTCTTTTCCTCAGGTTAAAGTCCATCTCCTCTGCTGAGTACCCTCGTTCCCTGGCCCTAGAGATGGCTCTGACTAGCCCTCCCCATTAGTACAGTCTTCAGAGGATGGATTATCTGCTGGCGATGCCAAAGGGCAGACACGTTGACTAACACCACTGGGAAAAGTTTACAATTGATGTTCCTCCTACCCTACGAAATGACCTTTTGCCTTATAAGGAGAAACATGACTCCCAGATCTCCAAAGTGGATGCTGGATGGGAACTTTCTAGGATGAAGGAGCAAAGAGACCAGGAGGCCTGGCTTCTCCCCTTGGGTTCACCTTCCCTGCAGGGAGCAATGGGCTGGAAGGAAACTCTCTGGATGGCCTAGGTGCCACCACCTGCTGACCACAGGGGATGCTGTTTGCCCTCTAAACCAAGGTGAATAAATCAGTCCTCAACCTTCTGTGGCACTGCAAATTCTCCCCTCATTTTAATAAATAGTTCCTAAAGAAGGAAAAGCTTCCAGGTCAAATAAAAACAAAACCCCAGATATAATCACACAGCGATAAGGTATAGGCCATGAAGTTTTGGGGCCAAGGCTCTGTTGCTAGTCTCTTAAATTATACTTTGTGTAAAGGAGGCTAAGGGCCACTCAGAGGTTGTGGATGGCTTAGCAAATGTCATTCTGGCCACTCATTTGTTCCTTCCTTCCTTCCTTCATTCATTCAATAAAATAAAAACTTTGTACACATGTCCATTAGTGTACTCTGACACAGATACTGGGGATGCTGAGATGAAAAAAACACTTAGAGTGGTTTCAAGCACTTAATATGCACTCAGTAAATGCTTATGCTATTATTGTTATCATTTTATTTTTATTATTAACATCCTAAATGCAAGTCTTTTAGATTTCTGGGTATCAGAGTAAATTTTTTAAAAAGACTTCATCCATGTAAATAATTTTTTCAAAAATCCAAATGCTGCCCCATTGCAGGGTCTGATGGGTCTGGCGTATGGCCCCAGAAGTGACATTAGGAGCTGTCTGCTCGGCAGCTAGGAGATAACCTGGTTTCAGATTGGGCATTTCCTATTACACTGACATTGACACAGAGTGGCCACCGTGAGACACTGTCCGCCATGCTGCTCCATCAGTTTCCCTCTCAGCCTCAGCACGCCCCACATAGCCCAGCTTATCTCTCAGCTCAGTGCAGAACACGTGCGTGTCCTCATTCAGCTGGCGCTGCTGCCCTTGTTTTGGTTTCCTGACCATGAGACGGAGCAACTCAGCCTGTCTTATCTTCTACTCACAGCACCCGTGATTTTCTGCACATCCTTGCTCCTAAAATCCCTAAGCTCCTGCCCATGAGGATTTTAGTTGAGAAGGGGAGAAATCACACTCCATGATCAGCACCAGCCCAAGCTCTGTGACAGAGGTGTATACAAAGTTTGAACAAATCAGAACCTCACTGCCCAGGGGAGCTGAGTGCCTTTGGGTTTCACCAGATGAACAGTACAAGGGAGGAGCGAAGGGCTGACCCTGTCCAGAATAAAAATTTTAATTATTTTCCCTTCAAATATCTGTTCTTCTCTTTGTGTTCCCTAATTTAATAGAGGATTTCATTTATATAAATCACCTCCTCTTCACTCCCTTGGTGAATGAGCAATTCCCACCCTAGTTTACAGGGCTGGTTGAACATACAACACCCAAGACTGGATGAGACTGATGGCAATTTATTAATCACATATACTCATAGCCTGGGTGAGGACATTGCACACCACACAGGGTCACACACACGGTGGTTGCACTCAGGAACAGAGAGAACAACAGGGGCTGTGGGGACTGGCTTTATAGTACCAAGAGGACAGTGTGTGTTCCTGCATTCCTGTGGGAGGATGTGATTGGCTTGTTTGAATATGTCAACAACTGGCAGGGAACTGAAGCCCACTACTCAGAGAAATGCATCTGTTCTGCCTTGTTGGGCTATGGGAACTTATCCACAGGAGCAGAGTCAGATTGGGAACTTTGCTTAGACCATTTGAGGCCCTCCTGATGTTACCAGATGTCAAGGCAGCACATACTAATCTAAGGATTTAACCTGTGAAAAACAGGACAACAGGCTCTAAATGGAGTCACGTATGCTAAGCCCTGGTTCTAGTCACTTCATCTCTTACATGCTTTTTGCGAAATTATCTTTATCCATGTTTTCTTCTAATACTTATGTAACTTCATTTTGCATCTAGATCTTATAATCATTTGGCAATTATTCTTGTGTATAGTGCAAGAAATCGATCTAATTTTATTTTGAGTCTCTCTGCTGCAGCTGCTGGCCACCACAGACTTCTTCCTCGCCAGAGCCCCCAGCTTGGTGAGCACAGTGCAGCTAGTTTCCACTCCGCTTACCATCTATGTGTGGGACTTCTGTGCAGGGTTCACCTTGCACAACTATCTCATGGCCTCTGATTTATTGCTAATCCTGTTTCCCTTCTATAGACAGAGAGTTTTGGAAAAAAGGAAATATGACTCTACCACTGCCTATTTGTTTCAGGAAAATCCAAACTCATTGCCTGTGGTTTAAAGTTCTTAATAAACTGGCCCCCTTCCTCCTTCTTTGCCTCCCATTCTTTTTCTTCTTGAATATTTTACCTGAGTTTACACCGTAAGTTAGTTCCAGTTCTTAGATCTGCACCTCTTACCTCTGTGCCTTTGCACGTGCTGGCCCCCTTGCTGGGCTGCTCTTCTAACACAAACTCATCTTCTAAGTCTCAGGAGACACTTTCCTTCTTCCAAAAGCTTCCTTGGCTCCGGCCAAGCTTGGTTTGGGTACCTCCAATGCTCCCTTAGGTTGATCCTATGATAGTACTTTCTGTGCTTTAGTATTTGTGGCTCTCCTACTAGCCTGTAAGATCTTCAGGCACAAACACTACATCTTTCCAGCACTGCAGTCCAAGCATCGGGCACAGGCTTGACACTTGGGCAACACTCAGTAAATCTCCTTTGCCTGAATGAGGGGCGTTATACTGAGAGAAAGACTGTTAGCCACTATCAGCAACTGAGGACTATCATGAACCAATTTTGTGCTTTCTTAAAAGAACATTGTGAGGTGGATGCTGTTACCATCCTCATTTTCCAAAGGGTGGTAAAATGACCCAAGGTCCAAGGCTCAAGCTCTCACTGCTGACCAACAGCAGAGCCAGTTTTTAAATCGAGGGCATCCTGATTTCAGACACTTGGTCTTAACCACTACTCAGTTCTGTCTTGATTCTGTCTTGATGGCAACCCAGGGCTGAACTTAAAAAGAATAGGGAGGCAGAAAGTGCCTCCCTTGAAGCCAGGCATTCAGTGTATTTCCTGCTTAGGGGGTGTGCAGGGAGGGTGGGGCTGGTGGTGGAAAAGGCAGCCTAATGTGCGGTCAGGTTAGATGGAAACAGTGGATGTTAATGAGGGAAACTAACAGGTGCTCACACCTGCGCCTGAGAAAGACCAGTGTGGAGAATGGGGTAGTCAGGCCAGGGCTGCCTCTGGCAGAAGGCTGTTATGAAGGAAGTCTTCCTTGAGGTGGCTCTGGTGTCAGATTCTGGAGCACAGGCTCTGGAACTTTCTAGAGGAGACTTTGGGATTTATACATCAGCGAGCTTCAGGCTGTAGTTGTAAAGTTTTCAAGTGTAGCCCCAAGAAAGAAGCAGTTACTTGAAGCCCATGTATTATGAAACACACACGTATTAGTGATGCTCAAAGTCACTTGAGTAATTCTCTTCAGGTTTCCCAAGCGATTTATTGTACAGGTCTGGAGATTTGCAAAATGGATTTTATCCAACTCACATTTTGGTTCTTAATCCCCTTGTATACCAAACACTTCACATTTCAATTTGGAATTGAGAACCTATTTAAATAAATCACAAGAGCTTAGTGGAAAATCAAAATCAAAATAAATAAACGGCTTAACTATTCAGCTGCTAGTTTTTAAATAATAATAATAATAATAATATAATAATAATAATAATAATAATAATATTGTTTGCTTTTTCCCCCATCCACTACAGGGTTAGAAAAAGACCACAGAGCAATTTATAACTAGCCTGTCTGTTCAGGGAGGGACCGCTGTATAACTATGCCCTCCTGGGCATACTTAACCCGTCTCAAATGACACATGGGGAAAACATCTGCTCTTTGACAAATACCTACACCAGAACAATTCAAATTGCAAACCCAAATCAATATCAAATGTACATCCTGCTGCATTTTAAATTGAAATAGGAGAGCTAGCAACGAAGAATTCATTCAAGCCATTAAAGTTTATTTACCAAGCTTAATGCTCAGAAGGGAATTAAATTCCTTGAAATACAGAGAATGATACATGACAGTGAGAATTAAAGGAGAGAAACTGAGAGTGAAGAAATGCATTTCCCCAAATTCCTCCTTCTCTTTGGGGTCTTTGAAATTCACAAAAATCTTATGACTCTTTATTTTCTTCTTCACTACACACCCCACTGCTTTACTGACTATACTGTTATTCCATGTCATACTATCATTACTGAACAAAGTTTCTGAAAAGGTAATTTCCTCTCATTTTTAAAAATTGTTTTCTTGTCCTTGTTTCAAGTATCATCTCCCTCTTCATTTTGAGATGCTAAAGAGTGGTCTTAGTTGGTGGTGTATTAGGTTTTGCTGCAGTAACAAACAACAGAAAATTTTAATAGTCTATGAAAATAAATATTAATTTCTTAGTTATGAGATTGCAGGTCAGCTGAGGCTCAGCTGTGTCTTACCTGAACGTGGCTGAACTCCAATGGACTTGACTAGGCTTGGTTTCCAGCTTCATTCAGGTCAAGTTCAGGTCTGCTCCATGAGTCTTTAGTTTGGAACCCAGGCTGGAAGAGCAATGGCTACCTGGAGCATCCTGTCCTCATGGAGTATGGCAGGAATACAGGACAGGAAGTGAACAAACACAATGCCTCTAAGAGTCTCTTCTTAGTACTGGAGTGCTACGATGTGTATCACATTCCATCGCTCAAAGCATGTTGTATGGCCAGGCCTATAGATGAGGGGATGAAAACGTGTACTCTTTCCTGATGTGTGCACAAGAAGCATGAATATTGACTGAAGAATAATATAATATATTCTAGGTGGGAGGGAGTGGAGTGCAGGGATTTCTCTATCATTTTTTTTTATAAAGAAAAATCAAATAGTTTTCCAACTTTTATTATACTAGAAAGGTTCTGCCCTTATTTCCAGTGCTCTGGATTATTACCTCAACTTCTCTGGAGAAAGAAGGCAGACTGAAATATAGTTAGACAAGGGTACTCATGGTAATCCTTAGAATTTATTGTGCAACTACCATGTGCACAGACCTTTTATGTATGTTCATACAGAGAGTACTCATTTCAGGCTTTGCAAACAATACAGCTTTTTATAACCTTACTTAATTTCAATTTCAGTTTCTGTTTAGTGCTCCCATTCCAAAGAGTTGCAGAAACATAACCTTAGTCACTTTGGGGTGGGGCTGGTGGAGCCGGGTATGTAATCGCCTGTCAGCACTGGCATGCTCCTATGTGTCCGCATTCCCACTGGCCTTCGGTCAGTGATGTGTGTATGTAGCAGTGCTGTTTCATCCACTTCGTTCTGATGAGGTCTTTGGGGTCTGGCTCCTCCTCAGCCACTCCTTTGCCTTTCTTGGGAGTATAGAATATATCCAGCTGTACAATCCCTTTCTTCCTTGATATGCAACCTAGCAAGTTCTGCTCTACTGCTTCCCATCATACTGGGCTCAAGGGACTTTGAGGTCTTATCAGCTTCAAAGGTTTAACGTATGTTCTTGGCTCTTTAAAGCTGGTTGGGATTTCTATCTCTCATCTTCCTTTCCTGAGCTTGGCCCAGGATGGGGTAGGGAGGGGCAGGAGGCTCCTTCTGGAACCACGCTGCAATGACCAACTCACTTGACTCCAATGGTTTCTCTCTTATCTCAATCTATGGGATTTTATCTAGGTTTAGTTGAGCTTATCTGGCTTCAGAGAATCTTCTCAAATATATTGTTTAGGACATACTTTTCTGCTGTTATTCCTTCACTTTCTTCTCAGGTAGAGAAGTTGATTTTGAGGCAGATGAGGTCCTTTCCCAAAGCTGACTAAGTTAACAAGTGGGGAAAGGAGAATTTGTCAGATTCAAAAGCTGGCACTCCCTGCACCTGGGCATCTTCTGACATCTTAACTCCAATAAGAAGATTGCAGCGACTTATATGGGACCAAATGAAACAGTACTTCTAACTTAGCATCTTCTGTCAGGTGATGGGGAAGATGGCCTCAGTTGTCAGGGCAAAGTGGAGATGGAACATTTTCAACTCTTGTTTCTAAGTCTCTAAAACACAATCCAGGTGGAAGGAGTCTGAGACAAAATATCCCTTGTCTTAGAACTGGATCCACCAGGGTTCAGAATAATGGTGGGCCACACTGACCTCAATGATTGCTCATTTTGGGGCTGGAAAACAGGCTGTAGTCTGTTGAGAAAGCAGTGCTTACACATGGCATGATTCCCTTCACTTTTTGGAAAAGACTTGTAAATGTAAACAGTGATTCTATCTTCTCTGATCTCCCCTGCAAGTGGTACTTCCTCCATTTCAAGATATTTTACTCCATTGCTGAGTGCTAGGAAATAAATTTTTGTGACTTGTAATGAAAGCCATGTTCACACATGCACACACACACACACACACATATACACACATACATATACACACTCACATTGATTGCCCACCTAGTGATTGAGTTGGGCAAGATCTCTCGTTCTCTTAATTTTCTGTTAGAACCACACAATTTCCTTCTCTCTCACTCTTGGTTTCTTTCTTACTTGTCACACATTGTGGTAGTATGCCCAAATGCTATTCTTGAAAGATATTACCACTAAGAAAGGGAATAGGAACTCAGGCACACTTTTTTTGTGTATTGCTGTTCACCTTTTTTAGACTCTACACATTTTTGAAAGAAGTTGCAAGTTAGAAGACTCCCTGAAATATGACTGTTTGACTGTCACTTAGCTTCTCTGAACCTCATTAAATGAGAATAATATGACTATTGACTGGGGATCAAAAATGGGGATCCAAGCTGCATATATGGCATATCGCTTTTGTGTTAAAATATACACATTCAAAACTTGCTGGATGCAAACATACCAATGTGTTGGGGTTTACCTCTGGGTTGTGAGGTTATAAGGAAATTAAATCTTATTCTTTGTATCGCCCAGCTCCAATATCTCCTCTTTTTCACTAAACTTGCTTCCAAATGACTTTTTCTGTTTCCAAAATCACATTCATTCTCAAAGGACAGATTTTCTGCCTTTAATTGTATTTTTAAAATGTACAGCAGGCTTTGAAGGAAGTCACGCACACAAAAAGATTTTTCAGCACAGTTTTGAGCACCGGCAATCCCTTGGAAGAGTGTATGGTAACTGATGTGAAGGAACAGCATTCATTTTGTGATATAATTACTGGCGTGTCACAAAATTAGTCATGGTGCTTTGATAGTCATGTCCATAGATGGGGAGAAATGCTAGCTTATTCTATTGTTCAGATTTTTTAAAAACTCCAGATCAATGTACCATGTGAATGTAATAATTCAACCAGTCATCTGGAAAGTTCCCGTATATGAAAAATAAATATGTGCCTTAAAAAAAGAACAGTTCATTGAATGCTTTATTATAAAACAAGTCTTTCTGCTTCCATAAATAAAAAGAGGAACTCCTCTGCATTTGAAACTAAATTGTGAAAAAAATATGTGATTCTGAAGAATTATCTTTGCTTTCAAATATAGAATATGGAAATCAAAGATTATTGGCTCTCATACGCCAAGTATATTTTATTAATAAAAAGGAAACATATACAGTTGTCAAATTGGGAGTGAATATTTACTTTCAATAGGATTTTACTTCATAAATATTTTAAATAAATAACTTCCATCATTCACTTTTATTTTTATTAATTTTGGATGGGAAAGTGAAACTTTGTCTTCACTATCTTGTAGAATTGATAATTGAACATTATATTTATAAAAAGAAGAAAAAGCATATGAAATTGAATGTTAATAGATCAGAAATATTTATCTGATTGACAAAAACTCAATTACATTTCCTTTTCCCATGGATATTTTATAAATATTTGATTGTCTCCCATAGCCACTGTGTAAATAGCCTTATGCTAGGCCCTGTGAATACAATAAGAATGTGTTTCTGACTAAAAATTGGTAACCTCATTCAGACAAGAGTGAGGGATAGTGGTACAGAATATTTGTAATTAAGAGGGTTTTATTGCCCATACTCTACTCGTATGGTTTCTGTTCTCAATGACGTCATCGTCTTATTGATAGTTTTAAATATGAAATTATTAAACCATGTGTCAGGCTGACCTTTATAAAGTTTAATATGGAATATAAAGAGGTGCCAAAATATAGGACACACAAACAAAAAAAGGGTTTTGAGTGGTCAAGTTGTAAGGGGCTGAAATAACCAGGAAAGTTTTCATGAAAGAGGTGATCTAGAAGGATATACCATGCAAGGATCGGGGAGTGAACTAGCTATAGTTGGGATCAGGCTTTGCTTTAGTGATAATGTTGTATCATCATCCCCCAAATCTCAGTGGCTTACATTAAAGACACTTATTTTTTCTTGCTCACAAGTCTGTGGGTTTGCTGACATCCAGCTGATCTTGGCTGGACTCAGCTGAGCATGGCTCCAAATTAGAAGTCCACTTTGGACCTGCTTCCTATATCTCATTCTGGGACAGGAACTACTTGGGGCATGTCTATGTATGGTGACGATAGAAAAACAAGAGGCCAACTCACATTATGCAAACATCCTTAAAGCCTCTGTTATAGTTTTTATTTCTTTGTAAAAAATAATCACATTTTTTTTCACAGTTTAGTTTATTTTCACTAACATTCTGCTTTCCAAAACCAGTCATGTGGCAAGCCAACTATCAATGGGGTAAGTAAAAACACCGCACTAATTTTAGTGAGAGCTACTACACAGTCACATGCCAAGATCATGGATATACAGTTCTATAACAGGGAAAGAGTAAGGAATGATAAACAATAATTCAATCTACCACAGTAACATATTTGTAGAAATAGTAGAAAAACTGCAAACAGTACAGATAAAAACCCCTCACATGTAAGGCTCAAATGAAGAACACAGGTGTAGACCATTGTGCTTGGTGGGCCTAAAATGAAAAGACTAATAGTCACTACATTCAAGATTTTGGAAATCTGTAACAAGACTAATGCTGACTAGTTCATCTTCCTGGATGAAAAATAATAGAAGACTAAAGTTGAATAAGAACTTGAGATGAAAGAAAATCTCTTTTGGGAGATCAAATGCTGGCAGAAATGACTGAAAGAGGTGAAGTATCTATTTCTGCTCTTTAGGGAGGGAGGGCTATGTCTCGTCTTTTTCATTTTTATGTTTCTGTGATGTCAGTGTTACTTCCCCTCCCAAAAACCCCAGCAGTGGCTGAGTGTCGGAATGCCACATGACAAGATGCACCACGACCTTTGTAAGTTCTTCTTTTGTTTTCTCTGGCCAGAGGCCAATGAAGGAGGAGTCAAAGGCTGGAGGTCTGCTTTTGGATTGTGGTCTTGGGATGGCTAGTTGATACTAAAACACCACCCCTGGAAATCTGGTCTCCACCCCCGGCAGCCTCTCCATGCTGAAGAGTGTTGTGTGTGGGGAAAACAGATGCCTAATGTGTGTGGATTGGACTTCAAACAAAGGCCAGTTTCTCTGTCAAAGTTTTCGTATAGACTATAGGACCTTCGGAAGAAATCGGGGTAAAACTAAAGTGTTATTGAATCTCTCTCTGCCTCAGAAGCCTCCATGTGCAATGGGGAGGGTACCAGCCACTTTAAAAGTTGACATGCAGGTTAAACGAGAAGTACACATAAAGGTCACAGCACAGAGTCCAGGACGTAGTAAGTAATACATTGTAGCTTTAAAAACACACAACATCAAAAGCATCCCATTACTTGGAAACAATCAGATAATTTTTTTAAAAAAATTCAGTGTGGTGTTATGTAGACACTGCTAGACTCAGGCCGTGCCGTCAGTTTCAGGGTGAGGCCCTGGTAAAAAATTCCTCAGATGCTCCCAGGTAAGGAAGTCTAGTTAAAATCTCTTATAAAGAAATGTTTATGGACAGACAACATTACCCTGCCTTGGACCCCACCGCAGAAGTGTAGTAGAAATTCGCGCAAGCCTCTCCCATCCCCTTGGTTTCCAGCTCCCTGGACACACACTTGATGCGACTGGCCTGTAACTCGCCCCACGACAAAGGTTGTGTCTTGCCCACTGTTGTGAGCTCCACAGTGTTAAGCATAATAGATTGTAAACTCTATGTATTCAGTTCAGGAATGTTTGCTGAATGAAATAATGCTTCCAGAATCAACCTATATCCTCGGGGCAACCTTTATCAGCTCAGGTGCTTCATCAATTTTTAAATCTTAGGCTATAAAGGAACATAAGATATATGATTATACCTAACAGTATAGGAGGGATTCTATCTTATAAGAACTTTGTATCGGCTGCGTTTGAGAACCAGTACTTTGTGTTGAATGAGTTGTGCAGTGAACAGCACAGGTTGGCTCCTCTGCCAGGTCACTCTGCTCGAACTTAAATCAACTTTGGTAGACTTCTCACCAAATTTACTGAGAACTTTTATTTCCTCTGTCAAAGCATAAAACTAAGTTCAGGGGAACTTCCTCATAAGTCTGTTAAGACCAAACCTGGTCTCTTGTGGGTTCCACATGGGGACTCACCAGAATGTCGCCCAGCCTTTTTAAAGTGCTGCCTGGTTTCCTGTCCCCTCAGCCAAACATACCTATTCACACCATCCGGAAACCAGGCCCTGAACTGGAGTAGGCCATTGGCATCACTAGTTTGCATGCCAGGTACCCAAAGGCTGAGTTTCTTGTCTCTGAACTTGCTTCCCTCTGTCCTTGGTCCACTCCTGCATTGACCACCCCCACCAAGCACACCTCCAGTCTACCTGCCAGTCACTTGCTTCCCCCACCTGGGTGAATATCCTACATTTGGTGTCTGAACTTGAGTCCTACTTTTCATTTCTTCTCTTTAATCCATGAACTTTATGTAGCGATTTGCATTTAGAGTTGTGCTTATAAACTCAGATGCCTCCCAGCACCAAGCAGTTAATGTTATGAGTGATGCTGGTGGGCAGCATGGAGAGTGGGGGAGGAACAACATGGGCTCTCAGTTAACCCTTGCTTCCCACTTCAGAGGACACATGGGTGCAGAGCCATGGTTCTCTGCTATGAGACAAATGACAGTGTGAGATGCTAAGTGGCCACTAGAACTCACCCCCAGTTTCAGCTGTAGTAGGTGGACGTGGGTAACAGGGAATTGCAGAGCACATTAACCTCTCTTCCATGGACAAAAAGCAGCATATTGTTGCAGTTTGGACCACTGCCCCAAATCTTGCTTGTTTATTTTCAAGAGAAGGCAAAAATCTGGATTTTTATGTGAAATATCCTTATTTTTCAACATCGCTGGCTTATTTAAAAAACTCCATGAGAGCCAATTAAATAGTCTTTGGGCTGTGTTCAGGCCAGTGGGTACTGGTTGGAGGATTCTGGCTAATAGAGACCTCTTATAAGTGTCAGTTATTTGGCTCCTTGGAGCATTAGTATTATCCTCCTTTCATATGCAGAAGGCCACACATCCACAAGAGTGAATGGAGGAGGCAGAATCTGAACCCACATCTTTTGGCTCCAAGTCCATGGGTCTTGCTGCCACAATGACTGATTTCCCAGTTGCTAAGTTTTCTCAATACACATCCTGATGTGCTTAAGCCTGGGATGACAGAACCTTCATTCTACTCTCACGAACACTGCATCTATTTGGGCCAAATGTCTAATAGTCTTAGCACTATTAGATTAGTTTTAGCACTCTCCAGTGAAGCTCATTTCCCCACAGCTGGAGCCTCGGTGGCCACACGTGATGGCCTCAGAACATCTCCTGTCTCCACCTTAAGGTGTGTGGTGGTCCCTGATCAAATCCCCACCTGTGAGCAGTCAGGAGCAGGCTAACCTGCACTGCTAGAGGTCCTGCGCACATGAAGCCATGGGAGGAGGAGGCCGAGCTTTCTTCTTCTTGCCTTCCTTTCCACCTTGGGTATGACTTCTTGCCCAGTGTTTCCCTCAGGTAAGCCTGGAGTGAAGTCCAGTTGCCACATTGAGTCTGTAATCTGAACTTGGGGTCAGAGGGTCTGAGTGTTGATGCCACTTTTCTGATAATCTTCTAATGTGATTTTGGACCTTTCTCTTCATCTCATTGGGCCTTAGATTCCACATCGGTAAAATGAGAGACTTGAACTAGTGTATCAGTTGAGACAATGAATGCCTATGACAGAAAACCTAACTCAAGCAGGCAAAGGCAGAGTTGAAATGATTGGTTCACTTAATTAAATAAAAATAGCGGAGCTAGAGCAATATTTTCATAAATTGGTCTCTTAGATCTCTCATCTCTGTGCTCCTGTTTTGGCTTCATTTCAAGGTGGCAAGGAGGCTGCTGGTTACTCCAGGTGTACAAATTTTTGGATTCAAGCACGATAAAAAAGAAAAGAAGAAGAAGAAAAAGAAGAGGAGGAGGAGGAGGAGGAGGAGGAGGAGGAAGAGGAGGAGGAGGAAGAGGAGGAGGAGGAAGAGGAGGAGGAGAAGAGGAGAAGAAGAAGAAGAAGAAGAAGAAGAAGAAGAAGAAGAAGAAGAAGAAGAAGAAAAGAAGAAGAAGAAGAAGAAGAAGAAGAAGAAGAAGAAGAAGAAGAAAAGAAGAAGAAGGTGGCCTCTCTCTGAACAGTAGCAGCTAAAGGCTTATGGCATATCACTGGCTCAGTTTGTGTTAGGTGCCAAATCCTGGGCCAGTCCTTATGACCAGAGAAATGCAATATGAAGAATTGTGTCACACATGCACCCCACCTGAATCACGCATGGACTGAACATATGAGGAAAGTGTTTCCCCAAGGAAAATGAGGGTAAGGCCAACCAAAGAAGAGCAAAAGGGTATTGGGTGTTAAACTTCATTATTAATTTAGTATCATTTTTTGACATGTAGATCATTGAAATGCTACCCAAAGTCAAAACGATACAGAAAGGTATGCTCAGAGAAGCATAACTCCATGCCATATTTCTTTCACCCCATTGCCCACATTCCTTGTAGGAAACAAGCTACCTTATTTTGTTGTTTGATCTTCCTGCGCTTTTTATAAAGATGACAGCTATATGCAAATCTTATTATTTCTCTTCTTACACAAAAGACAGTGGACTTTATATGCTTTTTTAATACTTTGCCTTTCACTTGAGAGTATCTACTAGAAATCATTCCATAATAATTTATAGATCTCTTCCTCTTACTTTTTTATACCTCTCTACCTCATTGTGTATATGTACTATATTTTATGCAACTAATCTCCTGTGCTTGGGCATTTAGGTAGTCTCCAATATTTTGCAATTATAGGTAATCCTGCAGTGAATAAGCTTGGTTATTTGTATTTTTATAATATTAGAGGTATATATTCAGGGTAAATTCCTAGAAGTGGAATTGCTGGGTGGAAGAGTAAACATAGATGCAGTTTTGTTAGATAATGCTTAATTCCCTTCCACAGGGATGGTACCATATTATATATCTCACCAGCAATGTACCCAAGTGCCTGTTTCTTTAGCCTCACCAATAGAGGGTATTGTTAAGCTTTTGAAAATTTTTTTTTGCCAAGCTAATGGGTCAAAAAACCCATTCAATGTGGACTTAATTTGCATTTTTATGAGTAAAATTGATCATATTTTCATATGTTTAAGGACCAATTTTATATCACTATTAATGAATTGATTTATTTACATTTCTACTTTTCTATTAAATTTTTGGTCTTTTTTAATTTTTAAAAATTAAAAAAAGTTAGATATTGGTCCTTTATAATCTATGCTGCAAATGTTTTTCTATCAGTTTTCATTTGTGTTTTGACTATACTAAAACTTAAAAACTTTTTTTTGATCGTCAAATTTACCAATCTCTGTAGAGATTTTTAGTCATATAAAAAAATCTTTTCTAGACAGATTATACAGAAATTCATCTATGTTTTCTTCTAGTTCTTGTGCAATTTCACTTTGCATTTAGATCTCTGATTCACGTGGCAATGATTCCTGTGTATAGTGTAAGAAATAGATCTAATTTTATTTTTTAAGTGACTATCCAGTTAGTTCAATATCAGTTAGCTCAGATATTTTGGGATTTTGCCTTTATCATAATCTATTTTTTTAAATAAGTATTTGGGTTTATTTCTTGACTTTCTATTTTATTCCATTAGTCATTCTTTTTAGGCCTTGGCATTACACTGTTTTGATTATAGAGGCTTCATAGTGTATATTTAAATCTTCTTTCAAAGATGATTGATTTTTTAAAAAGGAGTTATTACAGAATATCTGCAGGATGATTGGAATGACTAAGTAGAGAGATGAGTCAGGAAAGAGAGGGGAAATTTTGCGATGTCCTTAGATAGGCACAAGGGGAGAAATATGCAAAGAGACAGAGGATACAGATTCAGGAAGTCGGTAGATTTGTTGGTAAGAAGAAGAATTCTCTTCTGATTTTGTTTTCCAGTGAAGTAAGAACTAAGGTCATCAGCTGAGAGTGGGGAAAGAGAAGAGAAGGAGTATTTTTCAGAGGGGGATCACAGAGACTAGGGAATTATTCAGAAAATGCTGAGGGTCCATTCGAGGTCTGTGGTCATAAGTATAAAGCAAGATCCATCAGTATAGTATAGTTATGTGTTTTTCTCTAGCCTCATACAATGGGTTTGCATTTGGGAGCTGAGTAGACAAGGAATTGAGTTTAAACAGAATTGATATTTAACCAAAATAAGTCTGACAAATGGAGAGAGGGATTAAGTAGCAGAGTGAGCATGGATGCAACTGAGCTGAATGACGGACTAGGGATCCAAGTTGAGTATGGAGGGAAATGAAGACAGTGGGTAAGGGAGAAGGATATGAGGGAGATGGTGGGGTCAGTGACTGATCCTGAAGGGGCCTAAGAAATGTGGAAGTCTTTGGAAAGGGAAGTAATGATCCTGAGTAACGATCTAGGTTGTGATCTTGGGAGTGGGTAGATAAGGTGGGATAGAAGAAAAGATATCAACATGGATATAGAAAGACTGAAAAGCCAGAATGTAGAGTAAATTGTCTTCGTGGTTGTGATAGTAGTGACAGAGAGCCAGTGAGACAGATCATAAAATCTTCATGAATTAGGGACAGTGGCTGGGCATTGGTAGATGACTGCAGTAAGAGGAGTTAGCAGGTGGTATCTCAATGAATCATTGCTCGAAGGCCTTGCAGAATTGCAGCAGTAAGAAGTTCTATTCCCTGTCACCCTGGAAATCTCATGCCCCTCTTCAGTCTGTTTCTCTGGCAATCCTCCAGGGTTGGATTTAGTTGTGAAGTCTGAGTGTAAGAGGCTTGGCTAAGAGATTTGTTTTTAACTTTGTACAGCCTGCCATTTCTTAAAACTCGGAGGCAATTAGAGAGCCTTGAGGGGGATCATAGGGAATCAAGTGGGACTTGTTCTGAAGGCTAGTATGAGTTCCATCATAGGAAAGATCCTGGGAGTCCTCCGCAGCATAGACCAGATGAATGAAGAGACTATTTGTTGTCATACAGAAACTCAATAGGGTAAGCTTAAACCTTCAAAGCGTCAAATAGGCAAAACTCTGTCAAAATCACAGGGAGACCTACCTACTGCACACCCCTAGGACAGCCTACCAAAGCTCTCAAATCAAAGGATTAGCCCTTTCTCCAAGAGCTCCTAAATGTTGAAAACCACCCTCCTACTTCAAGCTTCCTTTCCCATCCATACTTCTTGTGAATCTCCAACATCTGAAGCTAGATCCTGGACATGGACTGGACATGGGTCACCTTCAGAACACCAACATTGTAACAAGCCCTGGCTGAATCAGTGATCCCAGTGTGGATTTGGCCATACAGTTGAGGCTGACCATTCTTGAGGCCCATCGACTGGAAGGACCTGAGGTCTTCATGAGGGGAAAATAGACAATGTTGAGGCAATTAACTTTTGAGGGAGCAGGAATAATTAATAGACTTAAGATAGGGTTCCTGTGTGAAGTGACAAACAAATGGGACAAGTGGAACGTAACAACGATCTGAGTCTTTGTTAGGAATTAAAGGATTATGACCAGTTAAGATATTAGAAATAAAATTCAGATTAATAGTTTTTTTTCCCAGTTATAGCTGTATGATAATTGGAAGTTAGTGTAGAGATGGAAGAAAAGTATGTACTGGACTTAGAGCCCACTGACTCATATTTAAAAGGGCTGAAGAGAAAAGTAAGGCATTTCCATTCAGTGTCTCAGGAGGACCTGGATGTAGCTTCTGGACTCCTGTCCCCACACAGTCTTTGAACTAGTAGACAGTTGACTGCACTATCCTGTTTGGATCTTTAGGATAAGGTCTATTCTGTTAGCTGTGAGACATAATAAAGACAGACTTTAATTTAGTGACATCATAATATTTTGCTCTTGTGTAAGGCTACTGTATATGTATTCTTGATAGTTCTCTTTAGCTTGTTTGTTTCTCTTTCTCTTTTAGCTTGATGCTCACTTGTGTTACCTAGAGGGCACTTACAGAATAAGTTTTACAAAGTACCAAAGAAGAACGAGGCTATTGGGCTTCTAACTGGTGAAACATTAGAATGAGCACAGATTTTGAAGCCCCAGCCAGGGAAGAAGGTTTATCTGTAGAACAGAGTGTTCAAACCCTGGAAAGTTTTAGATATATGATTATCGTATTTAACAGTACTCTCTGGCTCAGGCCTAGCTGGCCATCAATTTCCTCAGGTATAAAAGTAGACATTTTAATATCACCCATCTGAATTATTGTATGTGTGGTGAGTACCATGCAGTAGATGTTAGTTTCTTTTTCCCTTTCTGGTCCTGGTGAACTGTGCTTTCCATGGCACTGTTGATATATATCTTTGAAAACAAAACCTTTAAGAAACCTTAGATGGTACTCTCACTGCCATTACTATTAGAGATGAATGCTCTACTATCTACTATCTGCTCTCCCAACAGCTGCTCTCAGCTCTGTTCTGGTCGGGGAGACCTTTCCTGGCCTTCCTCAGAACCATCATTTCTGCAGCATCCCAGGGCTATGAACAGCAAAGAAATGAGGGAAAGCAAGCAACATCTGGTGCTAAACAAATACAATCATCTTACAAATGACTTGTCTCTGGGATAATTATACTTACATATGTAGAGCAGAGGGAAGTCAACACAAGGACCCAATACTCGAGAATAAACACCTAAAAGGCAGTCATAAGACTTACTGACAACTCTACTGTGTCTACAGCTAAATTCCATTTTGGAGAAAAGAGCAAGGGCTGATGTTCACAGCTTTTACTTTTATCAGACAGAAATTCAGCCCTTATATTCTATTTTGCAGAGCAGAATTCTACAAGCAGAGGAGCACAATAGTGGGTCAGTGTTTGGAGTGATGCCTGGTGGACAGTGAGCTTGTGTGGGTCCTGCCTTGCTCCCTCACTCCTGGCTAGCACCACCACCGTTTTGCTGCTGCTGGTGTACCTGGGAGTTCTTGAAATGTTCTGAGGCATCATTTAGAGATTTATGTATGAAAATGACTAAGAGAGATGCTTTATGCCTTGCCTGGTTGTTATGGATATTATACCCCTAAAGAAGAAAAATGTTGATGAATCATTCTGCAACACTTGAGTGACTCCAATTAAGCTGTGATGAGTATGGCTTTCGGCCAAATAGTGATAGAGAATTTGTCTTTGGAATCCTCTCCCCTCTTAGCATGATTTTACCTCCCTCAACCTAAATTAATCACCCAGCCCCATGTGAGGCAACCGGTCACCTCATGCTGACCCAGGCCATCGAGGATCTTTTTTGTAAGGTCCCAGATAAGCCTGCCGCCATCAGATGTTGCACGCCATGACATAAATGAGAGGTTGCACAATGACTATCATAAATGTATTTGGTTTGTCTTGTACAGTGTTTTGAACAAAAATCAATCATTTTTAGCATTTGAGAGGGTTCGTGTAAATATTTCAGTTCTTAACTTCTCCAAAAAACAACCTGAGAAATTTGGCAACCCTGCGTTAACATTTCCACATTAGCAACAACCTGCTGGAGCTGAGTAGTGGCTGCTGCTTTTAGATAGTCTACTGTTGTTCCTTTGCTATTGTCCCCACTACCCCCTATACTTTCTCTTCCCATGTAGGTCAAATTTATTGTCAAACAATTGGCTTTTTTTATTCACTCATGTTACCTTCCTGGCCCTGCGGGTACCTATGTTTGCAGTCTCTGCTTTAGACCTTCCAAGCTTCCTCACTCCTTATCTGCTTCCATCCAAACTTTGTCAATTTGTGTCCATTTCCACAAGCTATCCTGTTTCAGTGACAACAAAAGGAGCTCTAATTGGATCAACACACTCACATAAAAATACAATGATTCTTAATAGCTTGGTGTCTTTATCAGTTAACCATGGCCATGAGAATGCTGCTCAAAGTGAATCACAAAATCTTTGCAAGCATACAAAAGAAAGCGTTTTTTATTTCAAGTGGTCTGCCCATTGGATGAAAGTCAGTTGTTCCAGGCTGAGCTAAGTAGGAGGGGATGGGGGGAATGGTTCTGCTCCACATGTTTCCCATCTTCTTCCTGGGAATAGTTGAACTAGTTCAAACATGCTCTTATGGTGATGGCAGAGGCACAAGAGAGAAAGTGAAATTGACACATCTGATTTCTGCTGAGTTCTATTGGCCAACAAGTCACATGACCAAACTCAAGGTCAAGAGGTGAAAATATTCCTGCCCACACTTCCAGGGCATGGTAAAGTTACAAGGCATGTTGCAGTGAAGATCAGACCCAAAGAGAGATCTGATTTTTGCCCTTGGCTACGGGGAGGTGATTGCTAGACTCCCAGAATGTCATGCCTGATAGGAGTGTCTTTGTCTGGGGGCTTTGGCCACTGGACAATCTACCATTATGATTTATGATGAAGATTTTTGGTGGAGACAGCGATATCAGTTCTGCTCCTAAAGGGACTGGAGACTAAATATCAGTCTTGTGAGTAGTATATGATCAAACCCCGAATGGATTTCTGGACACTGAGGCTTGAATGAGCTTCCCTGCGTGGCAATATTCTATGTGTGTTGTCACACATCATGGCAGGTGGAGGTACCATTGTCCATAATTCCACAGGGCGAAGATGCCCGGGGTCTCACATATGGACTCCTCCCAGACTCTGCCCTATGCATCTCTTTACCTGATTTTAATGTTTTCTTTCCCTTTAATAAACCGTAACTGTGAGTGTTACAATTATCAGTGAGTTCTGTGAGTTTTTCTAGTGAATTATCAGAATTGAGGATGGTTTTGGGAACCCCCTTGGACTTGAATTTGTGTCAGAGGTGAGGGCAGTGGTCTTGTGTAGGCGGTTCCCTAATGTTGCAGTTGGCTTAAACTCTCACAAAATGAAAACAACGAAGGATGAAAATGAAAGCTAATAATGCAAATTGCCAAAATATCCCTCTTAACGATAGCTATATTCATTTGTTCATCAATTCAGCAAACACGTATCGATCACATACTATATGTCCAATACTATTCTAGGACCTGAGACTAAAAGAAATAAATAAGGCACAGCCTTAAATTCTAGTAGAGAGAATAAAATATAAAAAGCAAACTAATATGTGAAATAATGTCAGACTGTGAGAAGTACTATGGAGAAAAATACAGCAGGGCAAGTTGGTGGTAGAGGTTGGCTCTTTTATATAGGGTGGTTAAGAAAGCCTCTTCTGGAAATTTGAACAGACTTGACTGAAATAAAGAAAAAAAAATGGGCAATGATTCAAGGCCGGAAGGTTCTAGAGAGATAGATGAGCAAGACCAAATAAACAGGGGGAGCATGAGAACAGGGCACTCCAGCATAGATGTTACTGTAACACAAGGAATTTGGCCTATAGGAGGTTTTCTTCATGTCATTCTTGGAGGACTGTAGTGTGCCTGTGAAGAATGTGGGTGAGAGAAGGCATGTCTCCAAAGTGCCACAAATAAAGTCTGAGGCCAATTTCTCTGTTTTTTTTGCAACTTGTTTAGATTTTGTGGTTTCTTCTTCACAGTTAATAACAGAATCATTTCACCTGCCTCTTGCCTCCCTCACAAAGGATGGGCCATGCTTTAAATGCTTCCAATTTCCCAGAGGGGAAAAAAAGAAAGTAGGAAAGTACAGGAATAAGAGTTATTTCTATTAATTTTGTTCGTTAGCGAACAAACGAGCATGTAGCTGGAAAGTACAGGGTGACTAAGAAGTAGCCCAAAGGGAAAAACCTACTAGGGAAATTTTATTAAAAAACAGAATTTACATATCTACATTTTGGGTTTCCTCTTAGCCTCTCTGCGGTTCTCAAAGTCCCTGGGTATGCGGGTGTTGAAGCTGGAAGTGTGAGTGGTGGAGGTACATGCGAAGATTCTGTGGTTTTGTGGGAAGAGTTGTGGAGTGGGATCCCAAGACCCTGTGGCCAGCTGATAAGTGCTCTCCTGATAAGACTATTATAGGGGCTGAGAGTCCGAAGGTGCTTATTACAAAACTTGACTGGTCACAGGACTCAACAATTGGTAGCTGCTGTGGTAGATTTCTTGGCAGGATCAGTCAAGTACATTGTTTTCTATCAAAAATCCTTCTCTTTATAGGAGGTCAGAAGGCACCATTGGGGCAAAGGGGAACCCTGCCTTCCCCATTTGTTGGACTTCCTCATCTGTCAAGTCAGTCAACCCAAGAGGCAAGAAGCTGGTAGAGAGAATGGAGGCGGTGCTAAGCAGTAACCATGGTTTTGCTCCCCATTCACCAGCAGCAGTCACCAGCGGGACTATTTCTGGTCAATCACGGGTATCTTCTGCATACGTGTGACATGCTCAGCATTTCACAGGTGTCTGAAAGACAATACTAAAAATGCATTCACTGGCCTCTCCTGAGAGACTCTTACTTAAAGGGCATGCCTTACTCTCATTTCCTTTTTACCCTTATCCAACCTCTGCTTTCCCTGAATGTCCTCCTCACTAATTCCTTCCCTCCTTGTAGAACTGCCCTTCACTCCTCATGCCATGTCTCTCACTTCCAGCTTCAGACCTTCAGGAGATAAATTGTGTAGAATTGAGAGACAAAGCAAGGTCTACTTGAAATAGTGTCTTCCCATACAAAATTCTTGAGAATAGATTTTTCCTAAGCATAACCTACATGCTGTTTAGTGACATTTAATAGTAAACTAAAACCTCCTCCTCTCCATGACCACAACTCCTCGTGCCCCTTCCTCGAGAGGCATAGTTGAGGAGAATTAACATCATAAATAGTTATATTAGAATAACTTTCTCCTTCCTGGCCTCTAAAATCTGAACAGGTTCTCAAATGTCTGAGTTCCAAATGTTATGACATGCTCTACTGGCAAGCTCTCTGAGGAAATAAAATAACAAAGCCACAGTCTTGACATACGTAATAAAAAGAAGGGAGGGTTTGAGAGTGAGCAGAAGTGGTGATGGCACTGGCTCTCCTTGTTTCATGCCCAAGGTTAATGAAAGCCTGCCAATGGCAGTGAGAACACGTAACCACAATGTTTTCTAATGATTCTGGGGTTTTCTCTTTTTAAAGTAACAGAGCAGATAGACACGAAAGTGACAGCTAGTGGTTTCAGAAAGACAATAAACACTTCATTTGTATTCTCTTTTCCTTTCCCGGTGAAAATGAAGATCAACCTAACTGTAAACTCCTCTCACTTGTTCAAGGAAGACCCCAAGTTAGCACTTGGAGCTGTTGCTTTTCCATAACCACTTCCACTTCAGCTATACAACGTGAAATTATTTTGAAAATTGTAACGTGGCCTGTAGGTAACCTGAGATGTCTCATAAGGAATGGCCTTTTCAGAAATATGTTCATATCTTGGTATAAGGGACTGTTTAGAAGACGAGGAAGAATATGCTAAGTGTGAAAACATGCTTGGATATTTCAGTAGGTTAAGAGGGAGTTGCTGTGAGGTCACACTTTTAGGCTATTAAATAATAGATTGGGTATTTTTTTATTTTGAGCAATATGGTTTTCTGTGTAATACAAAAAAAGTGTTTTTGCAAATTTCTAGAAATAATGAATAAAGTCTCACTAATATCTAGCTGTATCTGCAAGAGAGTAAGGGCCATCTGGAGGGTCCAAGCAGAGAAAGAGCTTTGAACTTTCATGACTGCCTCTGGGCTGCTGGGGGTAGGGAGGAGGAAAGAGTGGAGTGGGTGCAGGTGGGGATGAGCAGTTGTCCAGGCTTGGGAGTTGACTGGGGAATCAAGGCGCTTAGGCTTTAATGACCATCAGGAACACAAGAGGAAGCCTAGGACCTAGGAGAATAGAAAGTTGGAACTGAGATCTTTCCTAGTGTAAGTATGAACTAAAGACAATTGCTTACGCACACAGTGAGATGACAGGAAGTTGTATTAAAAAAAAAAAAAACCTTCCCCTTAACATTCATAATCATAGAGATGCCCTCATATGGATAGGATTAAATTTATATTACTAGAGTGGTCTAGTACACACCCCACCAAGAGATTAGTAAAAAACTGTCACAGACTAGTAATACCTATGGGATACCTCGTTGAAACAAACGTAAAATCTCTCTAGGAGGTCATACCCTATACCCAGACCTTGCAGGATTCTCCTATATGAAGTCCCAACTAAATGTTACTGTACAATAAAGAATGACAAAATACATGCCAAAACAATCCATAAAAAACAAGTTAGCAAACAAAACAAAAAATCAATATTAGAACCCCTAAGGCTTTAGATAATAGAAATATCAGGTAGATTCTAAAATAAACATTTTTAAAAGTTATGCAAGTCATAAAAGAAGTAATGAAGAACACAATAAAAGAACAAGATATCATCAAAAAAGACCACATGGAGTTAAATAAGCAATGAATATAACTTCAGAAATTTAAAAATGACAATTAAAAACTTAATATGTTAAACTGAAGATTATATGTCATTGAATAAATCACTAGTGGATAAAAAGACAGACCTGGGGAATATTTAGAGGCCTGCATAGAGAAATGAAGAGAGCAGGCATGGAAGAGGAGCTCACTGACATGGAGTGTGGAATGGGAGGGCCCAATACACATCTATCAGGTGTTTCCGAAGGAAACAACAGAGAAAAGGAAGGCAAGCAGTATTTCAAGAGAATAAAGGAGAAATTTCCAGAATTAATAAAAACTACAAACCTTAGCAAGTTGATAATATAAATTCTCTACTAGGCACAGCATAAGATAGCTAAAACAACACCAAGTAGAAAGACAAGATCTTAGAAACACTTGTAGGTAAAAGGCCTATTGCCTTCAAAGGAAAAAATATCAGATTGTCCAGAACTTTGCAATGGCAACAACAGAGCCAGAAGATAGTGGAATAATACAGTCAGAGTTCCAAGAAAAAATAACCATCAACTTTCATTAAAATTGAATTATTTAAGAATATGGGCAAAATAAATATTTTCAGACAAATGAAAAGTGTTTACTATTAACAGATCTTTGCTGAAAGAATTATTCAAGACTGTATTTCAGAAGAAATTTACCCTCAGAGGAAGCAGTGAGATAAATGACATTAGATAGAACTGAACAAGTATTTAATATGTAAAAAAGACTAATTGGGAATAGGAAAAAAGGTAGAATAAAGACACTGAGCACAATAGTATGTAGAGGTCAGGCTTGCAGGCATTTTGGAGAGAAAGATGTCTATATAGATTAACTTTATTAAATCAACTATGCTTATATGTAAAGTTAATCACTTAAGATGAGGAATTTATGCATAATTTTGAAACCAGTAGAGAACACCATTAAATATAAAATAGTTGGTTAATATTAACTAAATAAAAGAAAGGAAAACAAGAATCAGAGGAAGATCAGGTTAAGTATAAATCATGAAACAAGTGACTAAAAGAAATTCAAATGTAGCAGAATTCAGTAAAAAGTAAAACTAAACTTTCAATTAGAAAAATAGATTGTCAGTTGTGTTGAATTAACTATATGCTAAAAAAAATAGACATAGAACTTAAAGGACAAAAAGATGTTGACTGTAAAGTATAGAAAATGCCAGCAAAATACTAGCCCCCAAAAAGGAATATTAGGGGAAAAAACAGTCAATAAATAAAGACAAAATGGAACAATTCATTGGGAATAGATAATTATAACATGGAAGCATCTAAAACACAGCAACAAGTTATATGAGACAAAAAGTAGATAAAATTCAAAGATAAATAAATAATTGCATAGTCAAAGGGAGATTTTAATACATTTCTTTCAGTAATTAATAGTTTGAGATAACCAAAAGTTAGTAAAGATACAGACCTGAACAATACAATGAGCAAGTTTGATCAAAGAGGTCCACATGGAGAATGCACGTTCTTTCCAAGAACACATGACACATTTACCAAAAGATCACATATTAGGTCACAAAGCATTTCTCGTTAAGCAGCAAAGAATCATTCAGACCACATTTTTGAGCATATTCAAGTGCTAGACCACAAAAGCAACAATGAAAACCTAACCATATATTTGGATTTTGGAGAGGGGAACTTCTCTAAATAATTTATGACTAAAAAGTGTCTTAATGGAGGGTCTAAGAACAAATTGTTAACATTAATAAGAAAGGCCAGCAAGATCACTGGCTATACAAAAGTAAATTTTTATTGGCTGGCAATAAGCCAGTAGAAAAATATAGTTTATAAAATATACAGAATATGTGAAAATAGCAACCAAAAAACATAAAGGTACTAGGAATAAATTTACCAAAAGATGTTGAAAACTTTCATGTATGAAATTTAAAAAATTCCTGAAGATGATACTGAATATTGATGACTTTGTAGACTCAACTTCTAAAATGTTAATTTTCTGCAGTTTATAAATTAAATATGTTCCTACTAAGATTCAAATGAGGTTTTTGGGGTTCACAAGTTGATACTAATATGTATAAGATAGAGTCGAGAACCAAGATGCCAGGACAATTGTGAAAAGGAAGATCAATGTATGAGGGCTCACTGAGTCCACCACCATAGCAAGACTTAACTGTAGTTTAATTAGGTAATAAGAAAGTGTGATATTAGCATAAAGAGAGACAAGGGAGTCTAGAAACAGGCCTACACACATATGGAAATATGTATATAACAGAGATGCTATTTAAAATCAGTGGGGGAAATAAGAACTTCTAGCAAGCAGCATTGGAACAATTGGTTATCCTTATGGAAAAAATAAGTTCCTTACATCGAACCATATTTAAATGGATTAAAGACTTACATAAGACAAAGCATGATTTTAAAAGTTTTGGAAGAAAATGAAGGAGAATGTTTTCTATGATCTCAGGGTAGGAAAAAATTTCTTAAACACAATACCCGAAGCACAAACCCTAAATAAAAAGATTAATAAATTTGACCACATTAAAATATATTTTTTAAAACCCCTTGTATACTAAAGATACAAACAAAGTAAAAATTATAAATTTTAGACTTGGAGAAGATATTTGGCATGCACATAACCAAAAAAGGATTTGGCCCAGAATTTAGAAACAGCTCCAAAGGAAAAAGTCAGACGATGTGAATGGGGCAATCCTCAAAAGGACACTCAATGGCTTCAAAAACTAAGAAAACATCTTCCTCCCTCCTAGTAAGCAATGTCATGTAAACTAAACAAAGAGAAATTAATATTTTACACTCATTATAATGGCAAAAAAAAAAAAAATCCAAGCTCTGCTGAGGGGAGTATCAAATGCGCACTCATTTTGGAAGGAAGATGACAGTCTCTAATAATGTGGTGAGATTGCTGGGCCGGAGGATTTGAACATCCCCAGCTTCATATAACGTTGTTAACAACAATGAAAAATTGGAAGAGAGCTTAAATGCCCAGGTATGGAATCTAGCAAGGAACAGATGTTTTGTTAAGAACACATTGCAAACAAATGTGTTTTGATTCTTTTATTTTTATACCTGTTTTTGTATGCCTAAAAATATCCTAATTAAAAAATTAGCTTGGAGAGAGTTATGAAGAAAAGGCACCTAAACATAGCTGGTGTAAAGTCAATTGGTCTAGCCACTTCCAAGGGTAAGTTAAAAGTTCACTGTGGTGCTATTCTTTTTAACTGCTTGAGTGGACAAAGGTGGAAGTTTGATTAACATTTATGTTGGCAAGAGTGCTGGGAAACAGGCACCCTCATACATTGAAGGTGGGAATAGAGATTGATGACACCTCAGTAGAGGTAATTTTGGCATTATTTAACCAAACTGTAAATTCCCTTTGACCCAGCATGATTTCCTCTAGGTACTTATTCAGAGAAAATAACCACTTTTAGAACAAAGGTTTATCTACACTAAAGTTCATCTTAGTAATCACAGCATTGTTGGTAATATTAATAATTAAAGAAATAACATTAACCCTCTAGACTAGTAGCAGTAGACTAAATAATGTGTAACACTAATTGGTTCTACTTTATGGTACAACATAGGATGGAATATTATGCAGCCACCAAAATGATACTGTTGAAAGTTTTTAATGATGTAGAAACATTTGCAAAATATTAAGCTAAAATAAAGTAGATTACAAAATAGACCATTAAAAATATCCATCTACGCACTGAAGAAAAGACATCAAAATGTTCCATAAGATTCTTCTGGATATAGATTTCTATTTCTTCTAGTTTTTTTTTTTTTTTTATCTCTCTCCCAAAAATTCTCTATGTGTAATTATTATTTTACTAGGAGAGAGTTCTCTTTTGTTGAAATAATTTAAACAGGCTGGATGATACTGACTGATAACCCACGCGAGAGGGCAGGAGTCAAGAATTACAGGCTTGCTGTGTTCCTTGGGAAGTCCAATGAGTTTTTATTACAGAATCTGGACAGACTGAGGACCTGAGTTCACAAGTGACGTCACCACGGACAGGCTGGTTGACGGGGGAAGCTTCTCAACCTCTCCGTATCTGGCCTCGCTCCTGGCTTTGTTGTGCGGGTCAGCGGGACCGTGTCACGCGTGCGAGCGCGGTTTGCAAAGCCCCAAGCGCAGCGTTACGCGGGAATTGTTGTCGCTGCTGCCAGGTAGCCTCAACGACGCGCTGGGGCGTGGACGCATGAGGGCGGGGGCGGGGGGCGGGTGCCGGTGGCCGAGACGGGGACGCCCCGTAGCAGCTGGCTCCGGGAGGGCGCACCGCCTTATTTCGCCGCGCGCCGGGGATTCCCCTGGGCCGGAGCCCGGGGAAGTCCCTGTGCGCGCGGGTACAAAAGCGCTGCGCCGCGCCAGCGCGCCACAGGCCGGTAGCCTCCAGCCATGTCGCGCGGCCTCCAGCTCCTGCTCCTGAGCTGCGGTAGGGCCCGAGATCCTCTGTAGCCCCCTGCCTCCCCTCCCCCTCCCACCCCAGAGTCCCCCTACCCCCGTCTTCCTGCTGACACTCCCCTTCCTCGCTTGTTCACGCCGCTGTCTCCCTCTTGCAGCCTGCAGCCTGGCGCCCGCAGCGCTGGAAGTGAAGGTGGCTTGTTCAGAGGATGTGGACTTGCCCTGCACCGCACCCCGGGACCCGCAGGTCTCCTACACGGTTTTCTGGGCCAAGGTAAGCGTGGCAATGCCCGCGAGCTGGGGTTTGCCGGCTCAATTGGAGGCAGCGGGAATCACCTGACTTCGGCTGGCGACCTTTTGTGGCTGGGGGTCGTGGCGTCTCCTGCAGCTGAACTCCAAGTACCCAGTCTTCCAGCACGCCTCCCTCACCCTCGTCCCCACCCTGTGCGCTTCCAAGTAGGTACACGGCAGACTTAGATTTGTTCCCGAGGACTTAAGTCATCTCCTGCCGTTAAAGGTTGCCCGAGGTGAATGACCCATATAAGACGTTTTGGAAGAGCAGAGAACCTCTGTGGGTGAATTCTGGAGGCCACCTGTGGTTGTGGCCAGCAAGCCAGGGAAAAAGCAGCTAGAGTAGATTCAGACATTGGACAGGAGGATTTCTGATTTGGGGTATTTTGTGATTGTGATGCCCATCAATTTGGCAGTGGGGTGATGGTGGTGGACAATTTGAAAGGAGGGACTGAGAAAAAGTCGCAATTTCAGCTTGCTTCTTGGGTGGTAGTTACCTGTCATTCATCCCTTTCTGGGATACTCTTGGCTCCTTCTTTATGCCTGCTGCTCTGGCCTCTGACAGTCCTGAGAGGTCCAGCAAGGAGGGCATCTGTGAGAGTGCACGTGCGTGTCCACATGTTAGTAACAGCGTCATTGTCCCTCCTGTGAGAAGATTGAGCCTCCTTGAGGCTTTTTCAAGGTTTCCTCTCACATGGAACATTTTCACATTCTAAGATTGCGGTTCTGGTGGCATTGCAAGGCCAAGCTGCTACTATTTGCTGTCACTGGTACTTTGTTCACCTCTTTTAATGAGGTTACTGCCACAACAGCACCAGTTTAAACCAAATGAATATGATATCCCAGGCTTACACTGTGGCTCTCACTGATATGCTTGCTGTCTTACCTTGGAGCAAAGCTCTGTGCATGTGTAGCAAATGCAGGGTTCTCTTCTGCCTGCCATAAAAGATGCTCTAAGAACCTGCATATGTGTCTGGCCATTTAACGAGATAGTGTAGGACAGTTAGTTTACCTTTCTCTCTGTCTCTCTGTGTGTGTGTGTGTGTGTGTGTGTGTGATCTCCTAATCAGATTGTAGTTTCTTGGAGGCAGTGCCGTGCCAGTGCTTTTGTGTATTCTGAATAGGACCCAGCATTTGTCCCTTTAATTGCAAAGGTGCTCAGTGAATTCAGGCTGGCAGTGTGGAAATGGTGCTGTGGTCTCGGGACATGGCGTTGTGTATGAAAGTAGGTTTCTTAGGATTCCTACTTCATTTCCACCTTATTCACTGTGGGATCAGAGAACACAACATTTCCAAAATTATTCTCATCATAAAAACAATAGTTATTAAACAAAAATATTGTAAAACCAATAATATTTGAATGCTCACTGTCTGCCAAGTGCTGAGGTAACTATTTGTATTCGTTAGCTATTTCAATTCTTCTAGTGGACCTTCTAAGAGATCAGTACTATTATTATCCTACCTTACAGATGAGGAAACTGAGCCGTAAGGAGTGAAATAATCCACTCACTGTTACACAGCTAGCTAAATGGTGGAGTTGAGATTTGAACCAAAACAGTCTGATTCTTAGAGGTCTATCTTGATATTTGTTTTCTCCCTGAACTACTTAAGGTAAAGAAATGAAAAGTGTCCCGGAGCTAGCCAGGCAGGGAATTAGTTATCTTAAAGAAGGAGAAAACATGAAACCACTATTCCTTCCAGAGAGTAATTTTCAAAAGAGAACAATATTAATATCCCCAGAAGGGTAATTAAAAGGTACTTATGAAACAAGTAGATGAAATGTAAGACTGTGAAGTTCAAACAGTTGTCAAGTTAAATCTTCTTGCACAAGGTCGTTGTGAATGATACAATAAACTATAGCAATTAACCTTTGGCTTCTCCTTGGATGTCAGCTGATGATGTAACTCTATAATGTATGTGCTTGTTTATTGAACATCGTTCTTGCATGATTTACTCTGAAGGTCTCTGAACTCTTTGTTAAAAAAAAAAAGACAGCATTCTCTTGGCATTGTCTCTTTTTCTGTCTGTAGAATAGAGTTATTGAAAAATTATACTATAGTTGTTTTTTTTTAATATGTAAACTGCAATTGAGTAGTGGTGGAAAGGAGAACTATGCTATGCCAAAAAACTTATCAGATACCTCGAAAATTATACTCATTGTTCCTTCAAGTACTTTTTAAATAGGCCTCAGCATATGCTTAGATATATGTTTTCCAACTGAGTAATTATACTTTTGCATCAATTGTGCTTGTACAACAAAATGGATAGAGTGTTCTGGAAATAAGGCCAGTGGTGAAATACTGAAATACTTCATTTCACTCCCCCCCCCGCCCGCTCCACCTCATAACTTTCTTATAAAATATTTCAATGAAGCAGAGAGGTAGCTATAAAGTGAGGAATTTAAACCTGGTGACCACAACCATCTTAGTTCATATCATCTCCCTGCATCATCACTGGTGTGGTTTGTAAGACCTCTTTCACAGTCGTGGGTTACGTGCAGACAAGTAAAGCAGAGAGTCCCTTGGAGTATGGGTTTTCATCATCTGCCAGACTGAATCACATTCTTGTGGGCCTTCTGCATATCACAATTACAGTTATAATGACTCACAATTTAAAATTCCATTTACCGCTAAGTTCTCCAGCACCACAGAGCATCCCACCACTGTCCGGTTGGCATTGATTACTTGTGATTAACAAAAGGACTCATGTAAACCATGTGTTTCTTATCATGTGCCTTAGTAGTACTTAAACAAAGCAGATGGTGTTCAATTAGTGTTTGTAACATTAAGGTGAATCCGGAAGGCACAGTGTCCAGTTTATTTGCTCTGTTTTGAAGGTACAATGAGAGGGGCCTGGAGAGGGTTTAATAGAAACATGAGTGGGGGGGCGGTTAAAGAAGGGGCCAAGAGTGGAGAGATAACCCAATTCTTGTTAACCCGACCTTACTTTCCTGACTTTACTTTGATGTCTTTCTCTCTGGGATTCAATGATGGGTCCTCCTCTCATCCCCTCCTATATCGTATCTGTTAAGGCAACGTGAGTGATTAAGAAGAAATAAAAAGTGAGACAGTTTATCTATTAAGTTTAGCTTTTAAAGTTGTGAATAGATTGCTGTTGTTTGGGGAGGTATTTTGAGAGAATATGCAAATAGACTGGTACATCACTCTTCTTCCACTGGCTGTGATTTTGGTTTAGATTCTAGCATAAGAGAGCATTAGCACAATCCCATTCATTATAGGGCTACCTCTGTTTCATACTAAACACCGCTGGGTTCACACTCTCTTTAATGAAACTGCACTAGGTTTGGAGGGATGTGATGACATTGGATGGAATGTCTGGCTGTCGTTGATGCTCGCCACTAATGATAATGAGTGATTATTTATCAGGAAGATGTATTACTATCGTTTATGACGCTAGGAGCCCTGATGATCTACACTGATGCATAATGAAAGAGGATATACAGTTCATCTCTGGGTGACACTGTGGGGGCGAGGACAGATATGCGTCACAAGACAAGTGCTCTTTTAAGATGATTCCCAACGGAAGGGAGAAAGGAGAAGTAAGGCTATGATATCAGAGAACAGCTCAAACTTGGAGTTTATAATATTTAGAAGAGCCCACCTGTGGCAGATCATGGGCTATCCTGTGGACTAGGGACCAGTGGGAGAGCAGGTTAATGACTTGTATGAGGCTACTTCACCATGCAGACATTTCTTGTCCTAGGTTCTTTATGAAACTGTCTTCCATGTATGTACATATATTTTCTATCTCTACCATCTTGTGTGACAATGAGCCATAAAGCAAGAGGGCAGTAAGGAGAGCAGGGTGCCTTTGGAGGGACCAGAGTTGATGAAGGTCTGGATAGCTGTGATCTGTACAGTCACAGACCCTGATTGACCTATGAAGGAGCCAATGTGTACCACTCACTGTATTTCCTTGATTCTAGAATGGCATCTGTTGTAAGAGAGATTTAAGAACATATTTTTAGGAGAAAAAGGAAACTTGTGCATTATAGAAGCCCTAAAACATCAAAAGAAGAAAGCAATGTGTGTGTTAGCATTAAAGAAAAGTCATACTGTCCCCATTGGCACTTATACTACTTGACCTGGTCACATCACTTTTATGGGCTCCACTTTAGGTCAAACTGTGAAAGACATAAAGTTGATTTTCAGATGTCTGTTGTATTTATGCTTTCATTATTTAGTAAGTTTTTCTAAGTTACAAATGTATGCTAAGTCCTGGGCCTGCCATTGGACATCCCAACATCAACATGGAACTTCTGCCAGAGGACCATCTTGAGCAAAGGCATGGACACAGGAATCCGCAAGCATTTGTGGGAACCAATTAGGAACTAGTGACCTAGAGGGGAGAATTGTACGGCAGAAGGCTGAAAGATACTGTTAGAGAGTAGATTGTGAAGAACCTTGAATGCCGAACTATAGGGGGTTAAAATTTATCCTTTCGGCAGCAAGGAGCCATTTAAAGTTATTAAACAAAGAGGATGATATAATGAAAAATAAGTCAAAAGAAAAGCATATTTCTTGTGATGAAGGACAGAATATGATTTATCCTAGAAGATGAGTCTTCTTTTGCTACAGTGAGACTTCCATCAGGTTAACTTAGTAAGATTTGAACATATGTGTGGGATATACCTTCCTTTCCCTCTTCATCACCACCCTGTCTCTGGTTCTATGAAAGAGTGGGCAAGAGAATGTGGGTGCCTCAGAGCAGGCAATAGAAGTTTCAACCAAGTGAGACTTGTGGATCACTGAGATTTTTGGACTATGATGAGATAGAGCAAAGGTGCTAAAACCTCTCAGCTTGGAAGAGAGTAGGGAGGAAGAAGGCAGCTGAGAGTTAAATAGAAAAAAATAAAAACACGTGTTTTCCATGACTAGAAGGGGGAACCTGAATCACATGAGGACTGGATTATCTAAGTTCCGTACTTGGTTATGTCACTATACAAAGAAGAGGAAGTTAAAAGAAGGTCTCAGTGACGTAAGGGAAGGCTTTATTTAGGACAGAACTAAAAAGAGATTAATTTACCTAAAAAAACTGGTTCCTTCGTCTAAAACTGTTTCCATGATCCCTTCCTGGCTACTCCTGTAATGATGCTGGATTTTCTACCAGCAGTCATTAGCTCAAACCAGACGTAGACTAAAGTGCTTCCCTAAGAATCCTTTATGCCCGTAGCATATTTATGATTTTTTTTTTGTAGTGGAGCATATTTGGATAAAATTCTGGTGCGTGTCATTTATTGCTGGTATAGATGTAAGAGCCCAAGGTTTGATAATGTCACTTGTGTTTTCCTAGAGCACCAGCTAGTTTATTGCATGTTCTTGTACCAATTCCCAAGAGAGGATAGATTCCAGAAGAGATGGTAGATGTCTAGGATTATGGGTCCAATTGGGAAAAGTTACAGGAAAATAAGAATGCTGGTTGCTATAAGCAATTTATATTCATCTTGGACCAGCTTCACTGGGTCAATTCTGGAGAAAAATGGTTCTGAATCAAATCAGGCCCTGGTGTCTCATTTCCTGAGGAGTAGGAGGAATATCAGTGCAAGGGACAAACCAGGGCTGGTCTAGAGGCTGGAGCCATGTGGAGCTAGCCCTCTCTGTGCCACATTTATTTCTGGGGTGGTGCAAGGTGTTCTTTTTAGGACTCTTTCATTAGCGAAGGATTGTAATTCAATCAACACTAGCTTAAATAAAATGGAATATATTGGTTTATACAATAGAAATGGAAAAATTTTAAAACTGAAATATAGTTTATACTTCATTATGGTTGTTGCTATGGATTGAACTGTGTCCCTCAAAAAGATATGTCTGTCCTAATCCTTGGTATTTGTGAATGTGACCTTATCTGGAAATAGGGTTTCTACAGATATAATCAAATTAAAGTAAGGTCATACTTGATTACTCTGGGTACTAATCCAATGACTGGTATCTTTAAAAGAGAACACAAAGACACAGACATAGACACAAAGGGAGAATATGGAGGCAGAGGGTGGAGTGATGTGCCTACAAACAAAGGAATATTGAGCATTTCCAGCAACACCAGAAGCTAGGAGTGAGACACAAAACAGATTCTCCCCTAGAGCCTCGGAGAGAGAAAGGACCTGCCAACACCTTAATTTTGGGCTTTTGGCCTCCAAAACTGTGAGAGAATAAGTTTCTGTTGTTTTAAGTCACTCAGTTTATGGTACTTGGTTATGGCAGCTCTATGAAGGACATACAGTTAGATTTAAAGGTTTATGAACAGCCTCAGGGGTTGGAGTCTTTCATCTCCCAACTCTTTTTCCTTCATGTTGGTTTTATTATCAGCCTCTACATACATGGCAGTGAGATAGTAGCCGATACCTGCAGACTTGTATATCCAACCGAGGTCAAGCACAAAGGAAAAAGTTTTGCCTCTTTTTTAATATCTCAACAAAGTCCAATTGCACTTAAGTGGCTTTGATTAGGGCACGTATCTGTTAGAACCAGTTTACCTGGTCCTGGATGCCAGGCTTGAGTTAAGGGTGCCTCCTCTAGAACTGGATGTAGTGCACTGTGACGGGCGTGAATGTAGCTTGTGAAGGGGCACCTTCCAGGCCCAGCAGGACCCACAGGTTAATGGAAGGAGGATGGTTGCCGTGAGCATTCTGGTCTAACATTTTTTTTCAAAGGCTTTTTGACACATTGTGATGGTGCTTTTAGCAACCCAGAGTGCTGTGGATATTTTAGAGAATTTGCAAGTAGGAAAATAATTTCTCTCTGGAGCAGAGATTGGGACTTCTAGAAAACTCTGCCAGAGAGGAGATTGAGAGCATCAGCAGTAAAGAATGACCTAAGGAATGGATGGAGAGGAAAACCATCACATATAACAAAAATCCTATTACCAACATTATCAATTATAAAGTACTTTTGTGTGTTTTCTCATTTGATTCTTAAAATAACCCCAGTAAGTAAGGTAGTTCCAGATGAGGAAATGAGACTCAGAGGTGAAATGACTTACCAAAAGTGACCCAGCTAACTGATGGGGAAGCTGGGGCTTGACTTCAGGCCTTTTGATTCCAAGGCCTGAACTTTCTCCTTGCTCCTAAAATAAACTTATTCATTCAGCAAATCCTTTTTGAATATTTCCTATGTGCAGGGAACTATTGAGAATGCTGAATGAGACCTTGGCTATGAAAAGAGAGTAATAAGATTTTTAGGGCACCATGCTGTATGTTCACCTTCATCATCACAGATATCCTCACACCAACATTTTGGGATATAATCCCTGCCTAACCCCTCATCTCTGTGGAGCAAACGAAACCTGAGAGCTGTGCAGTCAGTTGGCCGAGAGTGGAACTAGTTGTGATGGGCGGAGGTTTGGGTCCACGTCCAAAGTCTGTGTTCTTAATTATGTTGCTTCTGCCATATTCATGACTCTGTTAACAGTCATAAATCCAACTCTGTCTGTAAGACCCAGTAAATTTTAAAGTGGAAAATCATTTTTCCAATAAAACGACGCTTAGAAAAAAACAATGTTAATGTACATACATTCTACCCTCATTATGACATCAACCTCCAAGCCAAACTATTTTGCACGTAATAAAGAGCTGTTTTTATGATGAATGACAATTATATTGACACTTATAATTGAGTTAGAAACCAAGGTACATAAATGTTAGTGCATGAGAAATGCAGTAAAAAAAAAAAAAAAAAAGCTGTTCAATGTTATTGGAATGTATCAGATTAATTTAGTACAACTTTTAAATACTTAAAATCTATGCTTTGAAATATTTTAATCAAGTTGTTGAATTAAATATTTACACGCATATGTGTATACACGTTGCCCCTCAAAAAAATCTCTTCCTGTTCTTTTAGTTTCCCATCATAGACTTAACAGATCTCATGTATGGCAAGTTTGGACTTCAAGTTTGTGATCAAAATTGTTTCCTTGCCATAGGAATGAAACTGTTGTCCTCTTAAATTGAAATATAATCATCTAGGAGGTTACTAGTTGCCATATAGTTGGATAAAATTATGTAAACTTAGAAAAAAATCACTTTCCACAGTAGGGTTTTTGACTGAAATATTGGTTCAATTTCAGCCATATTTAATTATTTATTTGATTTCTTTTATTCTTCTTCAAATTTGTCCATTTAAAAAAACTTAATTCACGTGCCCTTAAAATTAGTACTTTGATTGATTTAGTATTTGGCAAATTAAAGAAAATTTATTTTAATTAAGGGCGCATGGTTTTCTTAAGGTCAAATCACCATTTTAGAGAAAGAATATGGTATTTAAATTAGTCAAACTGAAGGCCTTGAGATAAGTCAGAGTTCTTAGGCTATCTGAAAATGAGACGTCCTATATTTTGCCTTTTACTAATTCAATCACCAAGATAGAATTGTCAGCATAAGGGTTAATGCAGGGAGTGTGGATTTTTAAAACATAATCAGGATGAGTCTTTTGAGGAATTAATTTGCCCAAATCGTGTTGTCGTTTAGCACACTACAATATTAGCATTGGAACACGTGCGTTAAATCGTTCCTGTCAATTATGCTAGGCTGTGAATGTATATGAGAGTTCCTTTTGTTACAAATTACTATTTCCTAAAATGCTTTCGTAGAGAGGCAGTGAAACACTTTTAGATTTGGAATATTTAAAGAGCCATTCTTGCCAGTGGTCGATTTTGCACCAACTGAAAGGTTTACAAGAACTCATAAAACAAAGCAAAGTTGAGGATGGCCCGTTTGCTGTTGCTCCATTTTCCTCCAACTGAAACTCTCCTTTGGTCCTTGAACAGTGCTGCTTCTGCCATAGCGAATCACCTGATCCTGCACAGTGATAGCTGCTTGGCCACAGAGCAGAAGATAATGATTTGAACTTTTGCATAAAAAGTGCCTCACTCCCATTTGCAGCATGCAACATTCACATAAAAACTACAATTATTTTTGCAGCTGTAGACAAATCCCAGATTCCCCAGATGGAGTCGTAGGAGAAGGTATATTTTGAAATAACAAAATGAAAGGGGAATAGGCATCGTCTATACCTAGAGCTTGAAGCCAGAGAAAGGGTTATGAAGTATTCCAGGTGCATTGTGTGAATTTGCAGGTTTCTTTTGCTATGGAGAGTTTTCAGGCAAAGAGAGCTGTTTATTACTGTGCAAGAGTTCCCAGGTTGAGCTAGTCATTTTCCTACTTCTCTGGGTCTTTCAAAAAGACTCAGGGAGGGACCATTGGAAGATGGTCCCATGAGCGGTGAAATATTTTTTCGTGATCCTTTGGTGGCTGTGGCGGCTCAGGACATCAACATTTTGCAGGTTGCTTTGGGGTGCTCTGTTCTGCCTTTCCCTTACTTCTTCTTTCTGTTCTTCTCATGATCTCACCCTGACTTTGTTTTGCCATTTGAACAGAACTGGAGGTTTTGCTAGAGGCCCATGGAAATATGACCATCAAGTAAACTTCTTTTCGTTGTTGTTGCTGCTGATTTTCAAAATGAATTTTCTTCTGCAAATAGGCAGAAGGCAACTGGCAGCCATTTCTGAACATGGGCACATACTTGCTAGAGGTTCCCAGGAGCCAGCATGATAATGGGGCCCACTTTATGTAAATAAGCATAGCAGTTTATGTTTCCTCCAATCCAGAGGGTTTTTGATCTTGACTTTCAGACAGGCCTTTAAGCTGAGCTGAGGGAGGAGTCATTGGATGGGAGAGGAAGCTCCCAAGGAGGAAACCAGAGGTGGATCATCTCAAAATGACTTGCATCCGAGTGTCCATCTCTTCAGATGCAAGGATTTTTAGCAAAACAGAATTCCGGTGAAATCTATTAGAAAGAAACCTGAGTTAATTCAGAAAAGACATCATCATGGAGACTGCTGAGTCTAGGCGGAATTGATTAGTTCAAATGGCCTTGCGGGTGGGGGTAGGGGATCTTGGAACAGGTTAGCCCTGGATGGTCCTGTGCCCTTGGCTCAGATGGGAAGGGGAGAGGTGAGAGAACATGAAGAGGCCTTAATTTGTGGTTTAATTAGTCTTGAGAAGGGAACATTTGGGCAACATTAGATGTGTTCTAAAATCCACTGTTGGATGTCTTTAGTTTTTTTCTAAGGTTCCTTGCCATGTCTTCTTTCTTTATTTCCTTCCTTCCTTCCTTCCTTCCTTCCTTCCTTCCTTCCTTCCTTCCTTCCTTCCTTCCTTCCTTCCTCTCCTCTCCTCTTCTCCTCTCCTCTCTTCTTCTCCTCTCCTGTCCTCTCCTCTTCTTTTTTCTTTTCTTTTTCTTTATTTTTAAACACCAAAGGGCCCCAGTCTGTAGATCCTAGATTATTTAGGAAAGAACCTTTCAGCACAAGAACCATCAAGAAATGGGGTTCATGTTCACAGACGTCTGAAGAAAGCCATTTGAACCAGAAGCCCTGTGCTAGCAAGATATGGTGCTGGGCTTCCTGCACGAGCTATAAATCTGCCACCAGATGTCTCTGTAGCCCACTCCATAGGAATGCTAACATGAATGGAAGGTTGTGGAAGCTGGACCTGAGGTTTCTGATGACCTCTTGGTGTGTTCCCTAACTTAATTAATTAAGCAGAAACCAGCCATCAAGGGTGTGTGTGTGTGTGTGCGCGCACGCGCGCGCCTGTGTGTATTTTTTTTCCTGAGCTGCCTCTGCCTCACTGAGTGTCCTAGTTCCTCGGTTATTTATTTCCCTGCATTGGTTCCCTTTCGAGAAGGAGGAGAGGAGTCGCAGAGTGCTCCCAGAACAGCAGATGAAACATTGGCAGGTACAGGCAAAGACAGCGGCAGTGAAGCCTACTCATGCTATCTTTCCCCAAGGTGGCTTTTCGGTGTTGTTACAATGCCTGGGATAGGTAAGGAATGCCACTGAATTCCAGGCTCCCTGCTGGCCCCCAGCCACGCAGCAAAGGCCTAGGGGCTGCCCATGAATGGTGAAAAAAGTAATCTGCCTTACCGTTTGTGTAAAAACAGTTTTAAAAGCTTTGAAACATTTCAGTGGAGGATCAACAGGCAAGTTAATTAGGCAAATTGAAGATGATATATCTGGGGAAAAGAGAATTGACGGTAAAAATGGTGTGTGCCTAATCTTTGAAGTAGGAGACAATACAAAAAACCTCAGCAATTAATCACATAGATGGTTGGGGGGAAAGAAAAACAGCCAGATTAGTTTGGCTAAATTTTGCATCTACCCCAGTCAGGCTGGTTCATCCAGGGTACAGTGATTTAAGCTGTAACTGTCCTTTCATGTGTATCTTGACTACCAAACAATCTGGCACATAAAATCTCCACGTGGCACTATTGTCACCTGTCTTCCTACCTTAGTAGAGAGAGTAAGCGTGGTACATCCTGCGATGTCACAGACGACCACACACATACACAGTCTTTGAAGAACATCTCAGTATTTTTCACTGAGTTGTCTGGCAATGATCTTAGCAGATTTAGGAATGTTGCCAAATAAAGGCTGGGATACAAAAATAAGAATCAGTGAATGACCGACCGAGTTGATAACTGAAGAAAACAAGAGAACATTTAATTTAGAACAACCAGCAACAGAATTTGATTCACAGTGATTCACACTTCACATCATCATCGTCAACACATCATTAGCATCAACAGCATCTCTCCTTTATGTAGGGCCGAAGATGGGATATGAAAAATTATAAAATGCAATCCTGATTTTATTTCAAAAAATGTATAGTCTAAAGAATTTCCTTAGATTCTCTCCTCACACATCCACATAATATCTTGTTTTAAAAAAAATTGTTGAGGATGGTTTCATGAAAACAAGAGGTAGTACCCTGGTGTGGAGGCCCATGGCTTGCAGGTCTGTCAGCAGGGCATGATACAATATAATTCCTTTTTTTTTCTTTTTTTTAATAGCTTACAGCTGGTGATGAAAAGAGGATAGAGGTTCTTCAGGAAGATCTGCAGAACTATCATCAAAAGGAACAGAAGGGCTCTTTCGAGGCACCCGAGGAAAGTCTGTATTCCCTGAAGATCCCAAACACTACCAGCTGCAGCTCGGGGACATACAGATGTACTCTGGAGGGGAAGGAAGGGCAGAGAAACCAAAGTGGCACAGTCATCTTGAAAGTGACAGGTGAGGTGAACTGTCACACTTGTTTTCTTCTTGCAAAATGTGTGTGTACTTTCTGTAGGTCCTAAAATTGACTCTCTCAGTTGGAACCTAACTCAGAAGCTTTGGGTTGCATCTGTGGCTAAACGCTAAATTCTGCTGAGAGAAAGTCATGGCTTTTTCTTTTTTCTTTTAATAAGGACAGATCTACCCTAATCTGGCTGGGGCAGATGCCAAATGTAGCCAGTCAGCTAATCTGGCTGTTGTTTATCGAAGCTTAAACGAGACACTGCACTAAAATGGTTAGTGCAGTGCCCAGGGTAGACTGAGTGCTCCATAAACGTTAGAAACCATTAGGATGATAGCTCTCAAATTTTCTTTCTTTGAGTCACAGGCCCCTGTGAAAATCTATTTCTAGACTTTTGCATGAACCTTTAAGTTCAGTTTCGGGGGCCGACAGCTCTCTTGAGGCCCATCCCTGGTCCTGGGGAGGAGCCCTCTGGTCACCTGCTCTTGCCTGACCTTCAGACAGACTCAGCCAGCAACCTTGCTTCCCTGACAGCACATTGGATGTCGCACCTAAATGGGGAGAGGCCGTCTCTGCCACGTCCCCTCCTGGGCCAAAGGCCTCGCTCTTCCTGCACCTGCCCCCCAGAGTGCGGCAACCACAGTCTCTAACAGCCTCTCGGGGAGCTGTTCCATAGCCCACTCTTGCTGTCAGCCTTGGTGGAAGAGCTTTAACCATTCTACAAAAGTGTGTCTACTTATTCAGCTATAGCTAAGCAGCTTACCTGCCTCAGTTCATAGTCCTGCGATCCCCCCTGATATGAGGACACCTAGCATTCCACATAACACCGATGAAGTTAGATTAGATATGGATTAACAAATGGCAAAGGCAAAATAAAAGTCGGGAGATGCCGAACATCTGAAATGGAAGCAGATGGGCAGCTGCATAAGCCTGGACCAGACTCCTGGCTCTGCTACCTGTCTTAGTCCCTCAGCCTCTCTGAGCCTCAACTCCATCTGTAAAATGGCTATAATCTGACCTGCCTTGGAAGAGTTAGCGAAATGCTGTATGCCAATCTTATCGCACACAGCTGGCTACAGAGCAAGAGTGACCACCAGCTGCAGCCGTCACCGTCACTAGGGTCGTTGCTGCTGTTCTCTGATGGCACAGATATGAAGGCAGGTATAGGAGATGAGGGGGACTTCAAAAACAGGAACAAGACATTCTTAACTTTTTCATTATGGGAGAAAGTCCTGTTAAATGTCTTCGTATTTTACTTATTATTTGTTTATGTTTTTAAAGGATGCCCTAAGGAACTCAAAGAAAAGACTTTTGGGAAATACAAAGCTGAGGTTGTGCTGCTATTCTTTTTGGTGGTTTTCTACTTAACACTCATCATTTTCACTTTTGTAAGTACCTTTTTAAACATGTATTATTATTAAAAGATCACCTGGGGCACCAATCCAAATGTTTTGTAGGTAGTGGGCATCATTTACTTATAGGAAGAGATATTCTCTGAGCCCTGGACTTATTGAGACTCCCAGGCTGTGGGAATCATTACAGCAAGCTCCCAGCTTGTGTGTGTGTGTGTGTGTGTGTGTGTGTGTGTGTGTGTGTGTGTGTGTGTGTGTTGTGGCTCTGCACAGAGCACTGTGAAGAGAAAATGAAATAAGATATAGGAAGGAAGTTTAAGAAATGCCAAAGAATCCTACTAAAGCACCAGAGGGCCTTATAGTTAAGTGGTAAAAAGTGCAACACCAACTATCCACCATCCAGGGCATAGGCGACATTCTCCCTGTAAGGCAAGTGAGCAGCTCAGCTACCCCGTGATAGATCAGTCTCCTTCACCTGCCCTTGAACCCTTTGCTCTTAGAAGTTCTTGCCTTATATTTTGTTACTTCCACCCACTTCTTGAGGATTAACCCTGAGATTCCAATACAGTGGGATATACAGGGAGTGTCCTAGGGTAAAGGGAAGTGGGCCAGTGCTTGGAGGTCCTCAACATGCCCTGGAGCTATTGGTAGCAGGCTCCAGCTTAAAGACCCTGAGCCTCCCTCTGCAGGCTGCTCACCCGGGTTGACTGAAGTTGTGGGGGAGCAAGGTCAACTCTGGAGGCCTGACACACTAGGAAGAAGTAATCTGTTCCACATGTCTCAACACTATCAGGAAGAGTTTTGACTTAGCAACCAAGGCAGATCTCATCGAGGAGCAATGCTGGGGCTTTTTCTTATCATTTACTGAGTCCCTTTATTCTCTTAGTTACCACTCTAGTTATGTACTCATCTCTGGCTGCTGTTTTAGGCATCAGTCAATCAAAAGTCTCCAGTGAACACCTACTGTGTACAAAGCATTAAGTTAGGCATTGCAGGGGATATAAAAGGGTCTGAGACAATCTCTACCATCAAGGAGCTTGTAGTTTGGTCCTTTGAGTTATTTGCACATAAGAAAATTAGAATTACTGGGCAGTAAATTTAAAAAAATGAGTGACTTTAGTTTCTTGTTGGCAAATGCCTGTTCTATGGGCACTGATTTTTTTCCCATACAGATAGCTAACAGTAGGGGCTTGAAATGGCCCCAGCTTGTAATCAGAGCATCTCTTTGTCAGAGTTTAGGCACTCCAGTGAAAGAGTGCAATCCCACTGTAAGCGAGTAAGGTAGTCAGTATAATGACAGATTCCAGAATAAGATATCCAGGCACCTCTACGTGAATGGAGTTCAAATTAAGGTGACAACTGAAGCATTTTTCCAATTATTCACTTCTCAACTTATCTCTTTTGTTTTTCAGAAGTTTGCACGACAACAGAGTAGTTTTCTGGATTTTCCTAAAGCTGGCATGGAACGAGTTTTTCTCCCAGTCACCTCCCCAAACAAGCATTTGGAGCCAGTGACTCTTCACAAGACAGAACTGGTATGAGCAGGATTTCTGCAGGTTGTTTTACCGAAAGTCAAAGGCTCAGTGATATGCCTATATGTCACAGAGGACTAGAGAAGAATGCGTCCCACATCAAAGATGCCAGCATTCCTGTGAAGTCCTTCATCTGACTGGAATATCTAAAAGTGGATCCCAACCCACTTTTTGTTAGCAGGACTTTGAAAACCGTTACATGGCCACACAGCATGGGGCCACCTGCAGGGTGCTCTCTGATGCTATTTCTTCACTGCTGCCTTCTCAGCATTTTGTTCAGCTATCTGGTCAACCTCTTCAAAATTCTTTCAGTCATATAAAAGCTATGGTGAGATGCAGTTGGAAAAAGGTCTTGGGAAAAATGAATTCCCAGAACTGGCCCTGTGACAGACTCTTGAGGACAGCTGTCTTCTTCCACATCTGTGAAACATCTCTTTGAATTTGTTGTGTTTTCCTGTACTAGCCCAGATGTTTTATGTCTGGGAGAAATTGACAGGCCAAGCTGTGAGACAGTGGGAAATATTTAGCAAATAATTTCCTGGTGTGAAGGGTGTGCTATAACTAAGGAGTATTATGTGTACATAGAAATAGTAGGTTGATGAACTCTTCCCTTTTCATCTGGGAAAGACATCTAGAAGCAATGCCACATTTCTTTTTAGATCTCCATATATGCTTGTGCTTTTTCACCTTTTGAAATCTATATCTACAGTTAGATATCATCGCTAACTGGCAAGCAACCTGAATATAGGGAGTTAGAAGATGTCAGAGAGGATGACAATAGGATAGAGAGCTTTGAAGTGACTTGTTGGAAATGCTGGACCAATTGTCCAATCTGGGTTCTAGCTCCAGTTGTCCCACTACGAAGTTGCATGATCTTGGGCCAGATCCTATGGTTTCTGCTTTCTCAGTTGTAAGCCAAAAGGTTGCTGTAGGAATTGATTGAAATAAAGTGTATGAAAATGCTCTGGAAAAGTATAAAGCACTATATAAATTTGAAACTCCATTGAGTCATTACCCTTATTATTACAGTGGTTTCGGGGCTAAAGAGAATGACTTTTACTTTTCACGTTTTCCATCATTCCAAACAACAACAAAAAGTCTACAAAAGAGACTTTCCCAGTCTTCTGTCTGAATTCCTTTGGGGAAATGAAGATGCCAGTTCAATGGTCTGTTCTTGAAGAACCAGCCCAAAATACTCCAAGACCTGCACACTAAGGAGTCGCTGAGACATGAGGACAAGGAGTTCATAAATGTTACATTAACATTTTGACAACTGTGTTTCACTAATCAAATTTGGCCCTTTCCCTCCTTGTTTTTGAAAGAGATTTTACCCCTTTAGTTATGCGTGCATGGCCTACACTAATTTTAGAGAGTACAAGGAATGCCAGATTGATTTAGGGATTTTGCCTCTTTGTCATGGCTTTCCTGTTATTAAATGTATGCATGTGAAGGGGAATGTTTAGTCTTTTTATATTTAACACTACATATAAGACTTTGGGATGTGTGTGAGGATGTAGCCCAAACCTAAGGTGAGTGCCTCCTCTGAGAGGGAGGACATTTATGACAGGTAGATCTCTATTAAATGGCACCACCTTCTTCCCAATGATGCTCCTGAATCCATCCTTGCCTTGCATTGCTACAGGTAGTATGTGATCAGCTTGACCACATGCATGACCACAGGTGGGAGGGATGAAGAGAAGAGGTTTCTATTTCAGAAGGGCTTATAAAATCAGGGGCTCTGTACCTGGGATTCATGGGGTTTCACTTAAAATTCTCAAATCCATTACCCCCAAAATGGAAGAACAACTTAGTACAAGTGGTCGTAATAGTTATAAGAGCATTACAGGTGAATCTACTTTGGAAACTGGCTCTTTATAAAGATGAATGCCCATAAAATGTCTATAAGAACTATAGATTTCAGTGGTATCAACTATTTTCTAATGTTTTCCCAAAAGTGCTGAGGAGAGCATTTAGCATGGTAATTAAGAGCTTAGAGAGTTTTCATTTAACTGGATGTAAAGTCCAGCTTCATCGCTTTGAAATTTTACCACTTGGGCAGGAGACTTACCTCTTCAAGCATCAGTTGGTGGATCTTTAGAATAAGAATAATACCTGCTTAGTAGGTTTGTTGGGAGGATTAAATGAGAACATATCTAAGAGCTCAACCCACTGTCTGGCAAATGGTAAACCCTCATTTAACATTGGAGCAAGAAAGAAGAAAAAGGCAGCAGAGAAAGTGACAGTGACCATGAGTCTATGACAAAGTGGTTTGGTGAAAAGGAACAAATTGACTTGGTAAGGGAGTCATGTTGCTGTCAGAGGACTAAGCCGCAATAAATCTAACTGCTTCTGCTTCATGCCGTTAGAATTATAGCATGTGAAAAACTCGGGGTGGAGGGGAGAGGGCAGCTCTTGGTCAGTTCAAACTGATGTAAGCTGAAAACATGATGGAAATTTGAGAGTAGGTATATTCAACATTTCACACCTAATATTTTGTTTAATAAAAGGGGTGTATGTTGGGGGGGTGGTAAGGGCAGAATTTATCAAGGAGAGTGTTTTTCACTGCCTTGATTGAGTCCTATCAAGGTATTTCAGAGGAAGGCAGATGATCATGGACCATATTTATTTATTTTTGTCTCCATTGCCAGGGAAACCTTTGTTCTCAGGGCCCTCCTTTGACTATGGAATTAGATCTACAGTTATAATAATTTAACCTTGTGATGTTGCAAGACACAAATAAAGACATGAATATCAACTCCACATCCTTCCAAAAGAAGGCCTGTGGTTTTTGTTTTCATAATAATTCTTAGCAGGTTTCATCACAGAAAATACTGAGCTGCACCCACAGAACCCAACAGAGCCCAATTATTTGCTGGGTTGCAGAAGAAATGTGACAGCAGCCTGTGGACACAGGGAGAGCACGTGAGGCTCATGTGTTTGACCTCATGGCACTGTCAGAGTCAGGAGTCTCAGAATAATTCAGTCTCATTCCTCAGCTCTTTCCTCATCAGCAACTTTATTTAGCTGCATGAACTGGCTGATTGTTTAATACTCCATCTTTTCTATGTAAAAATAGCCAAAGGCCTAAAAATCTTAGGAGAGAAACTATTTGATTAGTTCCACAACAATTATCCCTCATAATTTTGCAACTGCTTGTTTGCAGAGCCAGATTTGATCTAATTGGTTAGTAAGAAAGAATCAGGTTTTGATGAGTCTATTAGTGCTGTATTTTCTCAAGACTAGATGTGTTTACTCTCTAACTCTCACCTTTAAATTGGCATAAGAAATTAAAATTCTACCACCTGCCTTTTTGTAGAGGGGGGTGCGTGTGTGTAGAATGGGTAAAATTAAACATTTGCTGAGTATGTACTCTGGACAAAATAGTGTTATAGGCACTGTGTAATGCTCATAAAAAGTAAGACACAACCCTTTCTTTCAAGGAGCTTACAATCTAGTGGAGGGAGAAATGATCTTCGAGCTGTATGTGCAGCTGCTTGTTTTATTTAACAAAGAATGGTGGGAAACAGAAAATAACTATGAGATGGTCCAAATTCATGTGGGAGCAGCTTAGAAGGCTTTAAAGAACTGGTTCTATTTGAACTTGGACTTGAAAGATAAGCAGAATTCTGAATGGTAGTAATGGGAAAGTGTGGTGAGAATGGCAGGGGAATAGTCTTTCAGGCAAAAAGGTAGGGAGCACACACAGACAGAGAGTTATGTGAGGGTTTTTGTGGACATAGAGTACCCACAGTCCAGACCAAGTAGGGAGGAGGCAGTAATGTAAGACAGACATTTTATAGAGAATTTGCACAGTGGGGCAGTGTTGAAGGGTTCTGTCTGGGTTGGGGAGCCATATAATTAGATCCATTTCTAGGACAATAACCAGGAAAACAGAGTGAAAGATGAAATGAAAGAGCTGTAGGGGATGGGAAGCCAGAAGGCCATCTAGGCAGATGGAAGCCCAGAGGAGCATGGCATCAGTGGAAGAGAAGAGAAGGGATGGGAACGAGCTGGCTCCTACACATGGTCATTTCGATTTTTGTCCTGGGTTTTCTTATGATCCTAGCTTCTGTACGTTATTTTTTATTTTTTCCTTAGGTCTCATTTCCTTTTTAAAATAAAAGAATGAAAAGAAAGAGTATTCCCTTCATCTCGACCTCTACATAACAGGCAGAATGTAATCATCTTAAACTGCAGGTAAAGTCCTCATGTGCCACAGCCATTGAGATAACGAATATGGCTCTGGTGCTGCTACAATCGTAGTACAGGGTTAGAACTGGTTTTATCCATCTTTACTCTTCTTACTACCTCAACTTTCCTGTCTCAGCAGAATATTCCCAATCTCCTCTTCTGCAATTTGATATATTTGATCAGCGAGTGGTTCATTTAGGAAACATAGGATGCAGCATCGTAGCTCTTTGGGTTTACTTTTTCCTGTGTTTACTGTCACATAGCAAACATTTGCTTCTTTCATTGGTCTGGGCTTCTGTACTTTTTGTTCAACTGATTACATGTTACATAATTGCTCCATAGAGGGTTTTTAAAATGAAATCTTCCAGAAGTTGGCTGACTCACAGTCCCTGCTAACAAAGCATTAAGATACACCAAAAGATACCTTCAGGGGAGCCCAATGGGTTGTGCGTCGGTAACATGGGACGGGTATGGATATATTTTAGAGAAAAATAAAATGGTACCATATAACATTGTTTGTTGCCCCAGAGCTTCAGAAATTACACATGAGCCTCCTTCTCTCTTCCAGAGACAAGCCATTTCACTTGCAGTTACATCTTTTTTCTTTTCCACTTTATTTCATTCTCCCTGTGGGATCCAAGGCAAGTGCACAGTTAGGTAACAAAGAACTATCAGGAAAACACCATCTAGGTGGGGTGTATTCGTTTCCATGGTTCCTGAGAAGTTAGGGTGAAGGAAGGAGGTGACACTTGAACACTGAAAGCAAATCTATTCTTTTCTCCTTTCAATGTAAATCCAAACAGAATTTTTCTGGGCAAGGGAGACAGACCTCACTTAGTGGTTCATTCAGATTTTGCATGAGAGGGAGATATTGTTTTATTCTTCATTATAAGAGAGTCCATTTCTTCAAATTGACCATTTTTTTCACCCTCACTATTTCTAAAGTAGCCTGTTTACAATCTACTCTTGTAGATTACAGTACTTAGTAGAGAGAAGTAGAGAGAAATTCACACATTGAAAAGCTTCAAGACATCCCACAGAGCTGGAATGCTTTTTTCAAAGGAAAAAAAAATTTGCAAATGTGTATGTTCTTGCCTAGGTACCCCAAAGAGCCAGCTGGACAGCCCATAAGCAGTTCCCATTCAAGAACAACAAAAGCCTTGTCAGAAGCCAAGGGACAGGAGGCTGAGAACTAATAATAATTTTGCACTTACACAGCAGTTTTCATCCGAAGACCTCAGAGTGCTTTATAAACATTAATTAAATTGCCCCACGGGTCTGTGAGATGGCTGTGTATCACTATTTCCAGTTTGCAGGGGGCGGAGGGAGGAGAAATGTATTCATGGAGTGGAGCTGGAACCAGGCCATGCTATGGTGCATGTGGATTATGGACTCCGAAAAAGCAGCAGGACCTTTCTCCCTGTGATCCAAGGCTGTGATCGTGTGTAACAGTACCTCCTGGGCCAAGGAGGAGATGGTCTGGTGATAGAGTTGTCCAGGACTTCTCCAGCAGTACCTACCTTGTGAATAAAGTGAAAAGAAGGCCACCTGCACCAGGCTTGAAGGGAGCTGGCACCATCTCTCCCGAAACGCATTACCATATGCCAGACTACCATCATCACAGACTCATTCCTTTAGGGACACTTGCAGTGGCAAATTGGTTTTACCTGAGGTGCTGGCTCTTCATGTGTACAAGTACAGTCAGGATAGCTGCGTGGAAAAGAATTGTGATGTCTGGTCGGCTACACAGAAAAATCCCATGATCTATTCTTGATGTCTGCCCTGTGTGGGGGGAAAGTAGTTGTGGGTTGAACTGTGTCCTCCAAAAAGACATGTCAAAATCCTAACCCCCAGTACCTGTGATAGTGACTTCATTTGTAAGTAGGTTCTTTGCACATGCAATCAAGTTAAGATGAGGTCGTTCTGAATTAGGGTGGGCACTAAATCCAATGAGTGTTACGAGAAAAGAGAAATTAGTTAAAGATGCGCAGAGAATGTGACATGAAGATGAAGGTAGAGATGTGTCTGTAAGCCAAGGATTGACTAGAAGCTAGAAGAGTCAATGAAAGAGTCTTTGAAGGGAGTGCAGCCCTGCCGACACCTTGATCCTACACAGTCAAGTAGCCCTGCCTTTGGACTGTGGTTTGAGGAGAAGTTGCTTCCTTCTCCACTTAGCCTCAGGTTAGCCCTGCTCCCAAGATTCTCCCGTCCTCCCTATCTAGAGCACCCCAGAGCTGCTAGGAGTGGGTCAGCCACGAGAAATGGAGCTACTTCTTCTCTACCTGTGCTCTCTGATGTGGGGCCCACATCCAGGAACTGGAGATGGGGAGCCATTGGAGCAATGTCAGGTGTCAGTGGAATCCTTTTCGGCAGGCTTGGGGACAAGCAGTGCAAAGAAAGCAAGTAGAAGTTACTCCTATCGGACGGGGCCAAGTCGGCAACCTGACCTTCTTTGAAAGTGATTTCTGAAGCCCAATTTTATGAGTCAACTCTAATTTGGCAAAGATAAAACCTTTGTCAAATGGTTCATCATTTTTTCATTTTTTAAATAAATGCTAACACATTGTTTGTATAACTTCTTATTTCCCGAGGCTCTACATAACCAAGGGCATAAGTAGAGCCCTGATAAAAATAAAGGTGTCTTTAACACTTGAGTTCCTCGTCAACTATGGCTGGCATCCCAAACACAGCCCCAGTTCCTTCACTGCCCTTGGCCAGCCAACATCCTTTCCTCTTGGGATAACCGTACTGCTCTCACTCTGCCACCTGGTGGACTGATTTAGCACCTGCGTCTGGCATTCCTGCTGCTTAGGTCTCGTGAGGCTGGCTTGCTATTTGTTGTTGTTCTTATAGCTACTGCTGGACCCAGAAAAGGTGGAAAGGCCTCTTTTATCAATAAAAGCTTCATAAATATAAAGCTAACTTGAAATTTCTTTCAGTTCCTGGAATTGGGGTATTTTTCATCACCCCATTGTTGTACTCGGGAACACCTTGTTCCCTTACAATTAACCAAGATGTATAGAAGGATTCAGGTATTTGACCAACACTTCCTTCTTTGAACAAATATTAATTGGGCTCCCTAGAGTCCTCCACTGGACTAGCCCAGCCTTGAGTTTTTTCTTGGTCCTTGTAGAACCCACCTGAGCAAGATTTCTCCTGAGCCAGTTTAGGGAAAATTTCCCACCCTCGATATCTGACCACACTCGGTGTCTTATCATCTTGGCCTGCCTTCAGCCAGACTTCTGTTGAGTCAGTTTAGCAGGAATCCCCCTTATCTCTAATGTCCCCTGTTAGTAATTTTCCATCCACTGACCTTCACCCTCTCCTTCACTGACCCTTGAACAACACTGGTTTGAACTGCATAGATCCACTTACATGTGGATTTTTTTCAAAAAATGTATTTTTTCTCTCATGATTTTCTTAATAACATTATTATATCTTTAGCTTACTTTATTGTAAAAACATACACATAACATACAAAATACATGTTAATGATTGCTTATGTTATCTATCGGTAACTCTTCTGGTCAACAGTAGGCTGCTAGTAGTTAAGTTTTGGGGAAGTCAAAACTTATACATGGATTTTTGACTACAAGAGGGGTGTGAGGCTGGCATCCCTAACCCCTGCATGGTTTAAGGGTCAGCTATATAAATCTCCACTGTCTTTGTTGGAGTAGGGGTTGAGCCCAATCTCTCTTCTACTGAAAAACCCCATTGAATAAAGTCTGCCTTCCTGTCTTTCACAAGTGTTGTGAATAATTTTTCCTTTAACGCATTCCACCTGTCACTCTTGCCTGTCCTGCCCACACTGGGCATCACAGTTCTTTCATCTTTGAAACTATTAATCCCAAGAAGTCCCTGACTCATCAGATTTAAAGTCTCTCAGTAATCTTTCCCCTGAGGCCTACTGAGATTGGCAGCCACGTATCTTATATTTCAGAGGGCATTAGTAATTTCAAATCATCTTTCTCACTGCCAGCAAATGAGTCCTCAACTTTTTCTTAAAGACAAAAAGGTCTTTGTATTTTCTGCTCAGGTACACCATAGCTCCGGCTTACCCTAGATGGATGATGTTTACATTCCCTTGGGATCCTATGAGCTGCCTTTCTCTGGAGAATGTGAGATCAAACGTCTAGAGTTTGCATCTCTTTTATGATTCTCTCCATAATTTAGTTCAGAATCACAGCCGACTGATTGGGGTGTGGCTGGCTAGGCCTGCTTTTTTAGTTTCCCAGCTCCCGGGGGCCAAATAGAAACACTGGAGGAGAAGGGGGAGGAAAAGATGTGCCTTCGTTCTCTTTTCTCCTTACTGCCTCCCTGCCTAACATCATGCTGCCTGGGAACATGATGTGCTAGTCTGAGTACTTTTTTTCTCATGAAAATCTAGTCCCATTGTCTCCAATGAGAAATTCTTGGTAAGGAGAGGGCCAGGTCATGATGACAGGAAGCAAAGGTGGCCCAGAGATTCTGGGCACATAAAAAGACCAATTAAGAGGGTGAGAAAGAGGACGTATGTGGCAATTCTTTTCTGGAAATGGAAGCTGAGTGGACACGTGAAGAGCACAGGCTTTGTGCCAGGCACTTTACATCCATTAGCTTTTTCTTACTTTATAGATTAGGTAACTGAACCTCAGAGAGATTAAATAATGTCCCAGGTCCCATAGCTCAGGGTGGAGCCAGGATTCACACAAGGGTCTGCACATTGTTTGACTTCCATGCCCTGGCTCTTTTCACACAACCCTTTCCCTCCCACTGGGAGAAGAAGAGTTTGCTCTTGGGAACTGCTATGCAGTCCTTAAACCTCGTCTATAGAAGAAGCCTGGCTGTCTTTGGTTTACCCCTCTCTGCTGCAGCAGACCTCGTTACCATTCATGCGGTTTCTAGTAAAATATTTATAATAACCTCTGAGGTGACAGAAATGGCACCGGTCTGCTGACATCTGGAAGGGCTCAGGCTGCCATGATTACTGGTGCAGGGTCCAGAATCAGCCCATGTCCGCTCTAGACCGCAGATGGCTTAAATCAGATACCTGGGCAGGGAAGGGTGTGAGCAAACTGGCAACCAGGCATGGAGGTTTCCCTGAGATAGAGCCATGAGTTGTCCCTTTAGTAAGACTGATCTGTGCAGCAAGCCCCTGGGGAGTAGATAACCCGGTCTGACAAGTGACCTTGACAGAATTACAGCAGTCGTATTTTCAGTTGTTTGAGCCAGCTTGGACAATTTCTCCAGAGTGTTAAGAGCAAACACAACTCCGACTCCACATTGCACATGCACGTGTGTGCCTCTTCTTTTTCTCTGTTTAAGTATTTATCCCGTGTCTTGTGCAAGTAGTGACCTCTTTCTCTTCCCCGGCGAGAGTGAGAGTCCCCCAGCCTCCCTCCTCCCTCTGTCAGATGTGCAGCAAAGCAGTGCTGCAAGGGTCTTGTCCCAAGCCCACTGAGCAGTGCTAGCATTTGGTGACCTTCTGCACCAGTAAGTCCATCCTTCGGGGACTGAAATTGATTTTCTCCTTTCTGTGTGTGATCACAGCCCAAGGGTACAGCTCTGTCACACACGCTGAGCTCAGGTGTGTGTTTAAAGGTGAACAGCGGCACTCTTGAAAAGATGAATGAGAAAAGTTGTTGTAAGAATGCCTTCCATAACCTCTGCAGATGAACAGGATGTGTGCTTTCCACCCAAGGAGTAGCTTTTCTTTCCATGCTGTGTTGTGTGTGCGTGCGCGCGCGCGCGCGCGCGCGTGTGTGTGTGTGTGTGTGTAGTAGGGTGGGGTGAAGATGGGGTGTCTGAAGCTGTGAGAGAGTGTGTAAAACTGTCCAAGTTCCTGCCCTAATGCCCAGGCTGAGATCAAGGCAAGTAGGGTGCTGACCTATACTAGCAGGCTTTCAGGAGGTATCCAAAAAGTCAGTATTCAAGGTAAAATGTTTGAATTTTATATATTTAAAGAAAACAAAACGAATGCAAAAAAATTCACAATGAGCAAAATATCAAAATTGTAAATGAACAATTGAAATAGCTGCTTTTTCAGTTTGCCTCAGATGCTAATATGGCTTGACACTGCACTGCTTTATAAATTTTTAACATTTTGTTCTTCTTGGTTTTTTTTTAACATTTATTTTGATTTTTAGAATATCGTACGAAGATATTGGTGTCCCCTTAAGTTTGCACACAAGGTGAATCTCCTCTTCCTGCTCCCAGCCCCGTCAGTCAGGGGCACGGCTGTTTTTGAGAAGGGCTAAACAGTCTAGCTGGCATTTATTGTCAGCCTCTAAACTGAAAATGAATTGTTGAACTAGACCTGTAGGTGATAACCGTTTAAGCCAGAATAACATTCAGATTTTGTCATTTTCTTGGTCATAGCTAAAGTCGTCTGGAGTTCCCAGCAGGAGTAAGTAGAGCTGATTTTCTAGGGGTAAGTGTCGATTCTGGATAAACCGTGGATAGTCCAAGGATGGCCCAGGCCATGGGAGGAGACAGTGAAGCTTTGGGTAGCTGCTCAGGTTTATTGCTAATGATGCTTCTTGAGGAGCCTCAGCCTTAGCCGAGCTGAGCTGCGTGCCCAGAAGCACTTCCTACACACACTTCGTCGTCACTGATGTGCTCCCACGACCGGCTGTGCAGGTATCGTTTCAGTAGCTGCTCCTTAAGGATATGGCCTGATGACTTCTGTTGCTCCTGGAAGAGCTAGATATTTCATAATTGTAAAATTGACCTCTGTTTCATAGCCCCACTACACACTAGAGTATTTCCTGGCAAATCCGCCTAACCCAAAATTAAATAACATTTCTTGGGGAGAGAAGAGCTAGCTAGCGGTTGCAAATATCACAGCGACCACTTTGCTCAACTTTTAATGTTCCTTTATATCCAATATCCCGGGTCTTTCCTGGGTCTATTAACTAGCAAGTTTGAAGGAGAGACATGGAGTGCTTGGAGTCCAGCCATTTAGAAGAAGAGGTAAGCGAGAGGCTGCCTGACTCCAGTTTTTAGTTTTTACTTTTCCAGTGTATTCTTGCCACCTCAAGCCTGAGCTTCCTCTTCCTGTGTGCCTTCTTTCTGGAGTTGACACCATCACCTCTGCCCAACCAAACATTCCCAGTTTTACCTGTTTCACCATTTTAGATGCCTCTCTGCTGTCAGAGTGATCTTGCTAGGATGCCGATGTGATCATGTCATTGCACGTTTTAGAACCTTCTGCAATCCCTTCTAGCCTAGAAGGTGAGGTTCAGTTTCCTTCTCTTGGCTCTGCTCACCTCACTGTGCTCATAGCTCCCTGCCCTTCCCACCTGACCACTTGTAGCACTGTCTCAAACCCCGGGCCTTTGCACACACCCTTCTGTCCCACTCTAGTTTCCTGTCCCAGGGTAACTACGTGGCAGCAGCCTCCATAAAGCTGAGCAGCTGATGAGGCCAGATGACGATGTGGACTTTTACTCCTTGTCCTGGTGGCAGCAGGGTGGCACTCTCTGCCCTTCAACATACCTGGTGGTCTCGATTCTGGAGGCCTTCATGTTCATTTCACTCCCCTCCCCCAAATAAAACCCCCGTATCTCCTGGTGGGTGGGGATGGGACCAACTGCCTGGCTGGACAAGCGGATGGAGCAGCCTGGAAATCTTAAGGACTTCCAATCAATTCTCCTGCTTTGTAGTCTCCTGCTTCCCTCTCATCTTCAAAGACACTAGTGCCTCTAATTCCTGAACCCTTTTCAAGTCCTGGAGAGCACATCATTATTTATCATTGATATCCCTTTTTGGAGGCACTTAAGATACAGCTTTTCCAGGTTTGCTAACATCCTTGGACTGATTTCATTTTACTTATCTGTAAAATGATACAAATTTTACATCCTTTCCAATTCCGTTCAAGGAGTTAAATGAGCGAATCCCTCAGGCGACTGCTAAACTAGGACTTATCTCATGATTAGTCAAGGAACTTAGGTTTTCAGGAAAGTGTAAGATTTCCCTTTCTTTCCTAGTTGACTGTGGTCAGAGCTAAATCAGGCCTATTGGGTCAAGGATAAACCGGCACATTAATATCCATTTGTTTTTAGGTTAAAGTAAAAAGTTGATTGTATGCATCAGTCTTTTTTTTTAGTAGACTTTCTGATTAATTGACTGACAATGATAGTGTGGATGAGAGGGCTTTTTGAAAAGGCACAACAAGGATTCATACTGGGGAAGAGCTGAAGGACCTACTTAAAGAGGTGTGAGTGACATCACCCTCTGGCTGAAGGAATAACCACTTACCTGTGCCCTCTCTGTGACTTGGTGGGTGATGGCATAAAATTCAGGGACAGATGTTATTGGACCAATTAAGTAGTTCAGAGCACTTAAAAAAGACCAAGTTTTCATTATGCTTTCCAAGTGTGGGTCATAATTTTTATTTAAGTACACACAAGCCACAGAAGTCTGAAATGCATTACAACTCAATGTATGTAACTGTTGTTTGGCAAATGGGAGATCCTCCAGAATTGCTACTTGGGGAGCCATGTGCGGTCACTGCTGGCAATGGCCAGTCACAGGGCAGTGCTTTCCTGGCGAGCATGACAGGATCTTAGAGCTGCAATTATTTTGGAAAAGGAATGAGCAGATGTGCCCTTCACCTGACTCTGAGGCCTGCCTTGGGCCTCATTTTCACGTTCTGTAGGGCTCTGATACCCTAAGGCACATAGTTGTCTTTGGTTAATTGTTATTACCACAGGTAAGAAGAACTCAGGATTAAATTGCCAAGTGTTTCATGAGGGCCAAAAATGGAAAAAATTTTTCAAACAGAAAATGAAGTTTACTTTGGCATTCTAAAAGACCATTAGCCTGAAAATGTACACTTGGCCTTGCCGGTAGGCTTGAGGAAAGGAACTATGCAGAGTTCATACACTCTTCCCAATGAGGCCAGCCCACTGTCCCATGAGCCCCATAGAGCCTGAGGCCTGGCTGAATCTCTCCTTCAATCAGGAGCTCATGCCCTGTCTCCTTGCCATCAGGGGGAAGGGTTGGTCCACCCAGAGTCTCATTGATGTTGCATGAGCATTTGACTCTGCTGAATATTACGCTTGGTCTTTTCAAATCTTACCGCTTCCCATAGCTATGCCAGCTCCATCTCACTGCCCCGCACGCTCCTGTCTGACTTGGCCTCACTTCTGCCTCCTGCTCCTACTACACAGTCTATACCAGGAAGTGTGAAATCGACCTTGCTATGATTTCTCCTTCTGTCTGAGTCCCTTCTTGACAAGTCTGTGACCTTGGGGATTTTGTCTGGTTTTGTTTGATTTGTTGCATGGCTCTGACATACACAGTTTACCCAATTACTGATGTGGCTAAGTTCATCCCATGTGGAAAGAAATGTACTAATCTTTGTACATTCACAGCTGGGTTTGAAAATAAGCTGATATCACTGATGATGTGCAGTGGGTTGAACAGATTTATGTGACAAGCTTCTCTGGTAAGCCATACCATCAGGGCCACAAATCCATGTCCTTTCCCAACTGTAATGAAAACATATCTGCATCTCAAAGTCTTTTGAGTGGGAGTCATAGATTCAAATGAGGGCTGGTGCCAAAAATAAAACAAAACCTTCAGTTATGAGTCAATTCTGTGTGTGAGGGAGGGTGAGGGGAACAAGGAGGGTAGAGAGTGAAATGTTGAGTTCTTATGGATAGAAGAGATGGGGGCTGGCAATTTGAGTAATAAGAAGGGAAGAATTCCAAGGAAAAAAATTGCCTATTCAAAAATTGATTTCTGGGCCTTTGCACTAGCATAGCTTATAGAGAAACTGAAAACGGTGGACTGGAGCTGGACACACCTTTAGGGTCTAATATGTGGAGTCTGACCCCTGGGTATTCTCGTCACTTACAATGAGCCTTGACTCAGTGCCTCGGTGTCTTCTATTGTTGACACAAAGACTGACCAATCAACAATCAGCCCTCATGATTGCTCACTGGAAGTTTTAGAAGTCTGTTTCAAAGTGTGGATTGAGGCGCCATTGCATGATTGCAAAGACCAGAGTCGTGCCCTGGATTCAATGAGCTCTCCAAGATAACTGGAGGTGAGATGCTAGAACTGGGTCAGGTGCAGGAGGAAGGGGGTCATATGCCCATAGACCAGAATGAATAGAGCATGAGTGAGCAATATGAGAGCAAATGCCTCAGGAAAACATCCAAATCAAAGCCAGGCAGGCCATCCAAAGGGCAGAATATGTGGTATTTACTGTGCCTTTAAAAATATGGCTCCAGAAACCCAGTGGAATACACAACACCAAGAGTGGACCCTAATGTAAACTGTGGCCTTTGTCGTGATACTGACATGTCAATGCAGGTTCTCTGATTGTAACAAACGTATCGCTCTGGTGGGGAATGTTGGTAATGGGGGAAGCTCTGTATGTGTGGACAGGAGGTATATGGGAAATCTTTGTACATTTTTAAATTTTGCTGCAAATCTAAAACTGCTTGAAAAAGGTAAAGTCTTAATGAAAATTTTAAAAATACGTGGCCCCAGCAAATTAGTACTGTCTGACCAATGAAAGACAGTTATCACATTTGGATCTGGGCGCTTAAGCTTTTATTAATAAAAGTGCTGATTTTTCTTTTTTCTTTTTGTTTAGCCGTCATTTTATACTGGTGGCTCAAATTGGTTAGAGATTATTTAAGGCTATACATGAACACATAGTTAGGCTTCTTCTTCTTGATGTTGTAGTTGTATGTTTGATTTTAGTAATTCCAAATACTTCAGTCCTACTAAATTTCATCATCTTGATTTGGATTATTATTCCAGTTTCCCAATATCTTTTTGAGACTGAGCTCTTTCTTCCAATATGTCATACATTATCCCCAGCTTTTCGATAAATGAAGACATGTTTGATATGCTTTTATTGAAAAAAGTGTTGAAAAGATAAAGTGAGGAACAATTCTACAGGATTCCATTATCAATTTCTTTCCAGCTTAATATCAATCCATTAACACATTCTCTTAGGATCATTTCAATCAGACAGCTATTGATCATCCAAGCCTATATATCCAATACAAAATCTACTCCTCCTTAACAGCTAATGGCCACGCTGCCTAGGCCAAGCCCTTATCTCCCATCCTGTCTACACTATTTCCCTTCTAAGGGAAACTCCCTTACCTCACTCCTGCGTAAGCGACCTTTCTTTATATCCATTATCATTCCCCTTGCTAGCTCATCTTAACTCAAGAGCAGCAATCTCATCTATCACCCTTGGCCTGATGCAAAAAAACAACCTGGACTAATCATGTTCTCTAATTTTAAAATCTAAACTAATAAAATGAAAAGAATTTTATAATTTTCAATAGATCTGGAAGTGAGAGGATCTCGAGGTTGAGTTGGGGCTGAGGCAAGCCAAAGCTTGCCTCCCTCTAGAGAGAGAGATAAAGATGAAGTGTGAAAGTGTCTTTTGTGTGTTAGATCACTCTGAGAAGCTTATGAAAGCTATGAACTCTTTCCCTAGAGAAATATACAAATATACACTTGTGTGTATGTATATACGTATACATGTGTATATATACACTGTGTGTGTGTGTGTATATATGTATACCACACATACATACATATATATACATAAACACACACACATATATAGTATTTTGTGTGTAGTCTCAGAACTGTCATAGATCTTCTATATCTTGGGTATTTAATCCAAGAAAATTGGTAATAAATCTGGTTGGTACTAAGACAACAAAGAAGATGTGCAGAATCAAATAGGAATGAAAAGAGACAGAGACTCCCCAGATCTGCCTCATTTCCCAAGTCTCTAAATCTGGTTCCAGTCCACCTGACCTTTCCAATAAACTCCACTTTTCTTGAGATAAATTGAGCAAGTCTCTGTTCTTGCAATTAAAGGTGCCTACTTAAATAATCAGGTCATTATCCACCAGTCATGTAAACCATAAACTCAAATTAGTTTTATATATACATATAAATAAATTTATACATATAGTTAGTTAGTTACCTCCATCTCTAACTCTAGACATCACTTTCTAAGGGCTTCATGCTTGACACATTGCCCTTTTTACTGTGCTGATATCCATAAACCCATCTCTTTTCTATCACTTGCCTACATCCTAGTGATTTCTATGCCTCTAGCCAGATTGTTTTCTAAATCATAGATCAAGTATCCAGCCACCTGCTAAACATCTCTACCTGGTTGTCCCATAAATATTGCAAACTCATGAATATTGCATGTTCAAACTAAATTCATAGTTTTCCTACTACAAAAGAAAAAAGAAACAGAAAACAAAAATAAAAACAAGGCATATAAATTGTTCTTTTCCAAGTATGCTTTGTCTTGGATGTGTGTGTGTGTGTGTGTGTGTGTGTGTGTGTGTGTGTGTGTGTGAACACTATCATTCTAAGAAGCCTAAGGAGCATCTCTGACACCCTTCTCTCACCTGACCTCAAATGAGTCAATCACTACATATTATTGATTCTACTCTCTGAAGAGTTCTCGTACCTGTATGTTACTTTTGCTGGACCACCACGATCCTTATTCTGCCATCTTCATCTAACATCTGGATGAGGTTTGTTGTAAAATAAAACTAATCTGTTTCACTGTCTCTAGTCTTAGCCACTCTAGTCTGTTCTCTAGCTGCAGCCACATAATCAGTCTAAAGTACAAATCTAAGATAATTTCACTTAAAACTCTTAGGTGGTTCCATATAATCTATGAGATAAAGTCCACATGTCCTACATGGCAGAGGGGCCTCCGCCGTGTTTTCTGATTGTTGTCCTTCCAATCCCATCTCCTGTCCCTCCCTGTCTATCACTTCATGTCCCAGCCAACTGACCTTACACTTCCACTCAATCATCCTATTTCCGTCCCGCCCTCTGCTCTGCTAGGGATGCTTTTCTAAAGCTGAAGGGTTTTCATAGGCTCTTCTTCAGCTAAATTCCCTTTAGGGGGTCTGAAAAAATACTCCTCCTCCTCCTCCTCCTCCTCCTCCTCCTCCTCACACACACACACACACACACACACAGAATTACTAATGCTTTCGTAAAGAAATTGAGATTAATTGTATATCACACACCACATGGCCAAACATCACAAAATTCTATTTAAAGATATCTAACATATTGAATATATCTAACATTTGCTATCTAAGGTTTTCATCATTCCTTTTTTGATGACCTCTTCAAGGCGCCTTTCTGCCCCAGTGACATATACCTCTCCAATCATGCTTACTCCAGCCTTTGCCTTCTCTTGTATTTCTACACATTCACCCTAGTTTTTATTTCTTCTATTTTTTTAATGGAGGCAACTATGGTTCTCACTTAGACTTTCCAGCTAATATCCTTCATCTTATCACTCCATTAGCAGATACCTTTTTCTAAGAAACGATCTTCATTGGGAAGCAGAGTGAATCTGAAATACGTGAACTTTAACTAATATGTAAAATTTAAAGAACATATAAACTTTTAAATACATTTTTCTGATTACAAAAGTAATTTCTGTTAATTGAGAAATATTAAAAATTACGAAGGAATATAAAGAGGGCCATAACAACTACCATACCGCTAACTACCACAGATGCAACCTCTCTCTCTGTCTCTCACTTTGTTTTGGCTAGGATCCCCACCAAAATCTCTTCTAGGACTACTTGGAAGGCTGAAATCAAGCCTAATTTGCAAAAAATTCTGAAGAAAGTTGAATTTTTCTTTTCTGTTAATAAAAACAAACTGTTGCAACCTGGGAACTCATAGGCATTTGCTTGCTCAAAAATTATTTATTTAATATTTGAGTAGGTAGTATACTCACATGGTTCAGAATGCTAAGAGTATAATAACTTAGTGGTTTTTAAATATGTCTGCAAATTCTTTGCCACTCTTCCCATTAAACTATAGAGTCTAATTCTTCTCCTCTTAAATATAAACTGGTCTTAGTGAACAATATTCTTAGGTCTCCTCCCAGAGATTTTTATGCACTTAAAAAAAAATAAATGTACATTTTCTTGTTCTTTTTACACATTGTTTCATGCTTTGATTTTTTTTTTTTTTTTTTTTTACTTATCAGTGTATTTTGGAGACATTTATTCTTTTTTACAGTTGAATAATATTGCCTTGTCTGGGTCTTTTTTTTAAATGGGCATTTATGTAGTTTCCAATATTTTGCTTTTCCAATGTTGCAACAAATAATTTTGTACATACATCACTTTGCATATATGTGGGTATGATTGTAGGATAAAGGCCTTGAAATGAAATTACTGGGTCAAAGGGCAGGCACATTTGTAATTTTAATAAATATTGCCATATCGACCTTCCTAGCCCTCCAATTTATCCCCCCTCAAGTGATAAATGAGTTCCTTTTACTTCAAGCCTTACCAACCCAGTATGTTATTGGACTTTTGGATCTTTGCCAATTGGAGAGGCAAGAAAATAGTGTCTCAGTGCAGTTTTACTTTGTATTTTTTTAATGAAGTATGTTAAACATATTTCATATTTTAAGAGCCTTTTTATATTTACTTTTCTATAAACCGTTTATATATTTTGCTCATATTTTAATGGTTGGTGGGGTTTTAAAAATTAATTTGAACATGCATACATATTAAGGAAATTAAACCTTTGTGATGGAAGAAGTAAATTTTTTCCTTGATTTATTGTCTTTTTGACTTTGCTTGTAATATTTCTTACATAAAGAAATTTTTCCCCCCATGGAAGAATTTATTCTGTCTTTTTTTTTTTTTTATGGCTTCTGACTCTTAAGTCAGAGTTGAATAAATCTTTCCCTTTCTAAAGTTACTAAATAATCCCTAATACTTCCTTTTTCTACTTTACGTTTTGAATTTTTTACTTTTGAAATTTATCCGAGGGTAAGGTGTAAGGTATGGATCCAACTTTATTTTTTCAAGATGGCTTCTGAGTTGATTCAATACCACAGATCAACTAATCCACTTTCTCCTCACTCATTTAAGATGTCACCTAGAGATGTGTTATTGTTGTGTTTTGGTATATTTCTAGGCTCTCTATTTTCTTCCATTGATTTTTCAGTATCACACTTTAGTTGTTAATGTTTTAGAATATGTTTTAATATCTGGTATGCATATTCTCCATTCACTGTTCTTTTCATTCATAGTTTTCCAGATAAATCTTATTTATTTGTCCATATGAAATTTTGAATCTCGGTGTCTGCACTTTTAAAAGTGCATATCTGAAGTGAACGTATAAAATACCCTTAAAATTTTGATTACATGGTCACTTTCTTTCAAGGCTCTTATCTCTTTCGCATTCAATATTTTAAATGGTTCTTATTTTTTAATCAGAAGCAATTCTAAGGGACACAACTCCTACCATCTTCTAAAAATAAAATTATTAACAAGGTACTAAAAAAAACCCCATGCATCGAGCGTACTCAGTCTTTAGCACATGTCTGGAAAGTTTAAATCCATCACTAGAAGTGGGCAGATATTCTAAAAGTATCAGTAATATCCTTTATCTGGCAGAGCAGTCTGTAGCATACTCAGAGTCTTCACTCACACAGTCTCCACTGATTTTTCCCCTTCGTATGCAAGGATTTTTGCACTCATTTATTCATCAGCTATTTGAGGGGAGCCCATAATGTACCAATTCCATTATGTAGAATTTGCTTTCTAGAAGCTAACACACACACACACACACACACACACACACACACACACACACACACAACTAAAACTACCCTTCTACTACCAAATCCAAGTCAGGAGCTTCTGACCAATGTCATCAGAATCTGTTGCTCTTGACTACTCACTTCCTGGCCTCTCCTTTTGACAGCAGCACTCTGGCTTTCCTTTGGGGGAACTATCCTTCCCACTTCTGGCTCTACAGGAACCAATGAGAGTACTTCAAACACTTGTCCTTTGTGATTGGTTCAGGGACATGTAATATATTAAACTATGTCATATCTGTTTTTGCCCTGGCACTGAAACTGAACCAAGATTGAAAAAGGACTGCATGGAAGAACTCTGCCTGACTGTGGGTATTTCCAAGGTTAAGTGAGCAAGATAATCAGCACAAATGTCCTATCTGGATTTCCACGATAAAGAAACAGCACAAAAACAGTAGCCAGGAAACCAGGTCATTTTGGGAAGCTGGAAGTTAGCTGCTTAGATCATGAAAAGAGAGCCAGCCAGAAGAGGAATTGAAAAGCAGGCACAGTTGAAATTGAGGCATTCAAGGCCTGAAGCAAGTGAAAAGACTATGTCTTAGGACTTAAGTCTACAAATTCTGACCACTCAGTAGATGAAATGGAGTGAGCATTTGAAGGAGACAAACTGAGCTAGGCCGTGACATAGTACATGTTTGTTTTCCTATTCCACACTTGAATATCATTCAAAGTTGTCTCAAACACATTGTTAAGTTCTGAGAAGTATAAGTCCAATACTTACAAGATAGACTCTATCTTTTTCCAAGATCCTATATTTTAGTATCACATACTATGGTCCAAAGGATTCAATAAACTTCTTGAAAGAGCCCAGCATTACTCTGGAGGATACTCCCCAGGTGGGAAGTTAGAACTGTGTTGGGGCATTTTCTTGGTTGTCACTATGACTCGAGGGTGTTGACATTCGATGGGCAGCAAGAAGAGCTGCACTATTGGCCAACAAAGAAAATGTCATCCCTCCCAAAATGAAAAGAGTTTCCACCCCCAAATGGAAAACTCTGAGTATACTCTAGCGAACTTCCACTGTCTACTTCTTAAGGGCTCCTTTGTATCAAAGTCATAAATTTCAATGGAAGAAGAACTAAAAATACTACCTCTGCCCCACATTCAAGTTTGCTTCTCATGTGGATGTAATCTATTTATACCTGAATCAGATAAGCTTGGTAGCTCTCAAGAAGTCTGGGGTACCCTGAAGAGGTGCCCATAATGTTTTTTTTAGTTTTCAATTGGCCATGCCGAGTGTACCTGCAGCTGCCTGCAGATCTTATGATGGGAAATCCTAGCCACCATGATGAGTTTCATCCTTCTTGAGATAGCATGAAGCTTTATTTGCCCATTGATTAAGAAATGTTATGCTGTCTCATTTTGAAGCTCCAGATTCACCTTCTATGATATGTGTGTGTGTGTATGAATATATACAAACATTTACATATATATAGGATTAAACTTTTTGTATCTATCCAATTAGTTTTTCATTTCTTCGGTAAAATACATGGAGTAAGTATTAAGTTCCAGACTCTGTGTTAGGGGGCTGGGTGCATTTCTTCCTTAAGTCATGTGTTTTTCACACACTAGCTTCTTAACATTCTTTTTTGATTCTATCTTCTTAGAGTTATTTTTCCTCCTGATGCAATCATTTTGATGATTACATATAGGAACTCTTTACCCTTTCTACTCAGCAAGAATTTCAGGAGACCATTCCCCAAACTCCCTTTTCTTAATCTAGCAAAAAAAAAAAAAAGTTTGTGTTTATATTATATCCAGTATATAAGAAGACAAATATGTGTGTGCCTCTAAGTCCTAAGACTGCTCAGTCCTCAAGACATCCTCTTCCTTGGGTGCTGGACTAACCATACCTTTTAGTGGATTCCTTGACATATAAATTGCTGTGATACTGGGACTATTTGCCATACTCGTGCATTAGGTCACTTTTGGTCTTTCTTGATGAATTACTGGAAGCTTCTATATAGAGGCAGCTGCTTAACTGCCCCACAGCTAAGCACAAGTAGTCCCTCTAAGTGACTGTGTGTTTGTTTGATATGCAAATTGTACATATCATTATTATTTACTTTGTAAAAGTCCCTCACTTTGCTGATGCCCATATCATCAATTATTCCTCTCAGTTCACTGAGCTTCTTTTATGGGGGCTATGGCTGTCCATTCTCAAGGGTATCCGACTCTAGAATTTCTGAATTTCTTTAATCGCCAGAATTGATTAAAAACCTTCTTCTTATCAAAATAGCCTAACAATCATTGTTGGGAGAAGCTTTAATTTATCCAGATACTTAGTTCTTGTCTACCTTGTCCTGAGTCTTGTTCCTCATGCTCACATCTCATGTTCTTCAGAAGTGCTGGAGTTTGAGGGTGAGTTGGGCTGTTGGCTTTTATAGATGGCAGAGTTAATTTAATTCTACAATGGAAACCCAGCATTTCTGCCTTTGTGGGTAGAAAGTGTTTCAGCACCTGGGCCCAGAGAGGCCCGACATCAACAACAAGCAATTGTACTGTTCAAAAGCATGAAATGGAACGAGGACAGCAGAGTAGATCTTTGTTTATTTATTTTTTTAAATCTAATTCATCTCAAACATAGGGCCCTTGTGAGGGAAGAAAGTTATTAATGGCATTGACCCAGGTTTGACCTGCTTCAATCTAACCTTCAGTGTGATCACAAAGGTGGACTCTGCTCTGAGATAAAAGAACTTTGCTTCTTCAACGAGAATACCCAATGGTCCTGCTCCATTTTTAGGAGCAGCTTTCTGATTGAGGCTCCCAGACCTATTCTATACCCAGTGCTATTGGTTCTCACCTGAAGTATCTGTATGTGGAAAGAAGTGACTTACTAAAGGCAAGTTTAAAACATCAACCCAGGGTCTCCAGAAGGAATCTGTCTCTCGAGGTCTCATGGAGAAGGGTAGATGGAGACATGAAGGAGAGGAGAGAGAATTGCATTAAGGAGGCAAGAACCGAAGGCAAAGACTGTTGGGAAAGGAGGGAAGGAGAGTGACATAAAGCTTGTGAAAAGAAAGATGGAAAACCTTAGGAAGAAGAGGAGAGAAAGCTGCTGAATCTGTGACAAGTCAAGAAAATAGGGAGAAAAATAACTACACTAGACAGTAAAAAAGAGAAGAAACTGCCTTTTCTGGTGTGTCCCGAACTGTGAATCTTTGCTATAAGTAATTGTGCAGTTGGCAGGCACAAACTAATTCTAAGGAGTGCCACTATTTATTTATTTGTGGCTTACTCACATTCTCTTGAATATCTAAATTTTCAAAATTCTCATCTAGTGTGGATATGAGTACCCTGAGATCCATAAAACAAGACAGACACATTCTAGTTTTTGATTCATTTTGGTGGCCTTGAAAGCTTCTAATTGAGGCCTTGAAAATGCTAGGTGTCTATTCATTACATGTGTTCTGAATAAATGAACTAAAAAAGTGAGATCAATGTCATTTCCAGTGAGAATGAGAATAAAAACAGCTTGGACACCCTGCAATAATACAGCCTGGTTTAATGTTCATTGCTGGTATTTTTCACAAATATTAACTGACTCGGGAAGAAAAGGTCCATGACATCTTAAAACAGTTTTTGGACTTGAGAATAAATGTCTTTGAATCTATGTATATAACCAAACATAATTTCAATGGCTGCCATTGAACCTGGGTCCCTGTTGAGCCCCTGTATAAACAGTGGACACCCCCTCCCTCTGGACAACCCAACAGGAAAGTTGAGTTTGAACTGAGTTTCAGCTACTTGCAGGAGAAAGCATCTTTATTTGTGTTATGGACTAAATTGTGTCCCTCCCCAAATTTATTTGGTAAAGTCCTGACTTCCTATTTGGAGACAGGGCCTTTAAAATGGGGCAATTAAGGTTAAATAAGGCTGATACCCTGATCCAATAGGACTTGCATCCTTATATGAAGAGAAAGAGACATCGGGGATGTGGTGCACAAAGAGAAGCTCATGTGAGGACACAGGGAAAAAGAAGGTAGCCACCTACAAGCCAAGGAGCGAGACCTCAGGAGACACTGACCCTGTCAGCATTTTGATCTTAGATTTTCAGCCTTCAGACAGTGAGAAAGCAAGCTTCTGTTGTTTAAGCCACCGGTCTGTGGTTTTGTTATGGTAGCCTGAGCAGACTAATATAACTGCGAACCACACCTTTATAGTTTTCTGCCTTCATTGCAGCATGAGAGCTTGTGCTCTATCTTAGGCTATGGCATTAGAGCTTCAGTATATTAATAAATTGAAAAACGTGATGCAGAATAGAAGCAAGCCTGACCTCTGGCTAAAGTCCTGACACATAGTAAGTGCTTAATAAATGCTTATAGACTGAATAGAGAGGAAGCCAGTAGGAGTGACTTTTCATAAAGGGTGACTCTGAAGTGTCTAAAGAAGTAACCATGTGTCTTGGTGTAAAGAATAATGAAGAGATTCAGAGGGTCCAGCTGGTAAAAGAACCATTGAGGGCAAGACCAAAGAGGCTATAGCAAAGAAGGACCTGGAGTAGACAGAGGCTCCCTCAGGGAGGAGCGAGGTATCTCAGAAGTATGTTCTTTCATACTTGGCAGAAAACTTCAGAGATTTTTGTTGTTGTTGTTGTTGTTGTTGTTGTTGTTGTTTTTAGCATGAGTAGATGAGCTGGTTAGGGCCCAGAAAGAGAAAGAAGGTCTTGGGGACAAAGAATCTCACTAGCTGATTTGCACAGGACTCAAGTCACAAATCATTGTCATTGTGAAACTTCAGACTTGATATGAGGAAAATTAAGTGTGGCCTGGGGAAGCAAAGGTTATACCCACCCCAGCCAGTACAGAGGCCTCAACTTTGCTATACAAGACTCTATTAAAAATTGTCACTCTGTGTCCTTCCTTGTCGTTTCCTATTTTCCATGCTCATCTTTGGCAGTGATGTTAATAGGTAGCAAAACGGTCAGCTGAAGGGAGCAAGTGAAACACAGAAAGTGGACAGTCCAGAGTAGGCAAAACCTTGATGAAAACTGTGCATTTTGTGGCATCAGAGCCATTCTGTTCCTGTATTCCACAGGGGAAAGCATTAACATCTTAGGTAGAGAATAGCTTTAGTTACCAAGGCTGTCTTCCGTCATTCTTTACCTGGCTCACCCTAAGTCATTTCATGTAATATGCCAGTCCAGGATTTCCGCTTTGTCTTTTGTATGAAATGCAACCTATCTTTATTCTTTAAAGAATTCTGTACAATGCTTTCCTACTCTTCTACCTTCTATCCTTGCTTAAATTTCTTATTTTTGCTTTTCTAGAATTCTTTTGATTGCCCCAGACATTATGTCTGCCGCCTCTACTGCTACTTACAGCTTTCAGGGACAGCCGGTGCTGCTCAGCCAGTTGGAGGTGTTCCTGGCTGAATGGCCATATAGTTGTTTCCTCCAAGCCAGATGATATTCCAGCTCTGAAGTCATTTTCTTCCCACCACCAACTCTCTTGACTAGCTTTGCAAACACTGGCTGCAGCAGCATAGAGATGTCATGTTTCTCTTCTCATGCCCTTCAAGGTTGGCTTTTGGTGCTCTGTATATTTGACCTATTACCATAGAAACATCACATGTCCTTGGCATTGCCACTTCATGGCTGAAAGCAATGTTTTGGCACTCAAGAATACTTTGTGACTACTATGACTGAACACAGATGAGAATGTATAATTCCAAAAGCATGAGGAAGAATGAAAGAGCATAATTTTCTTCTTAAAAAAATGGATCTGTAAGAAATAAAATCTGTTAACACAAGAAGTACAGTCTCAAAATGGAGAAAGCAGAGAGCTTGAGAAAGATTTTTGGAACCACAAAGTTTGCTGTATTTTTTTTAAGATTTGAAAGAATAACTTTAAAGAAAAATAAAAAATTGCCATACCAGAAGGAAAACTCTATGTATATAGCAGTTTTAAAATATGCATTCATTCACACATGCAAGTAGGAAACCTCTTGGGTTCTGCCTACCATTGCTTTATATTTCACTCTGTTGCAATGGCTGTAAATGACTTTGGTAAATCAGGCTAGTACATTTCCATTAACATTAGCAAAATTTATGTCAACTGCACTGACAACACCTGTCAGCCCTGAAAGACCCTAATCTTCTCTTGCACAGAGAACACACATCTGTGTCACACTTACAGTTTCTCATACATCCTGGTACCATTTGTCTATCTTATTTCCATTTTGTTCTCCTCTGGACTCAGAAGGCTCTTTGCTCATCAATCAGCTTTAATGTCAACGAGGTGTATTCTGACTCAGTACAGGCTCCCCTTATTATTCCCTCCTCTGGCACAGCTGCCTTTTTATACCAGTGAATGAGGTTTTCCTTGTAGACCAGCCACATTTGCGTGTTACAAAGACAGAAGACAAATTGGTTTTGAAACTGCACCATACTGCATAACTTTAAGGTGATGTCCATTATTCCGTAAACATAATTGATTTTTTCTATTGAAACATATACAAGGGCTTATGATTCCCAACTATCAGGAATCATTACTACTGGTTTATAGTTTTTCTAGAAAGTCACATGATATGGACAGTCTTTAAGTTCACAATCTGTTCTGTAGACAGACTGAGCCACCTCTACATTTAATCTAGCTGAGAATTCACCTGGGGCATCTCTCATAATTTGTCATGCTTTTTATCCCTAAGATATCATGGACTGATATTTTTATAAAACACAAAATCAGGTACTTGGATGCTGGAACAATGTTAGGTTGCACATAAAAATTTCTAAGTGCTTGTTCTCACTTTCAATACTTTTTGAGAGTGGGTGACAGTTAGTTCATGAACCATCCTACATCTATGGACCACAGCATGGGTAGCATTCAATTTTAGCCTGTTGGTCACACTATCCTAAGACTCATCCTGCAAACACTAACTACCATGGGATGCAGGATGCGCTCTCCTCTGTTTCCTAGAGCAGGAGAATTTTAGACCTATGAGGAAAGAAATAATTTAAACTGCTTCTAAAAGACCAGGTGCTGAAAGCATCTGTCTGTGTTGGAACCCTGAGTCACTATAATCAAAGCATGATGATGTACAGCATTTGGATGGGAAAGAGAAAAGAAACTAACCTACAAAAGAGCAAACAAATCCATTAAATGGCTACTCAAAATTGGAAAAGGGAATCATAACCAAAAATATAAATGAGTTGGGGAAAATGTAAAAAGTCATTTTTAAAGAGATCGTTCATTCATTCATTCACTCATCAGCATATATTGGAGTCCCTACTCTATGTCAGTCTGGGTGCTAGACATACAAAACAAATAAAACAGACAAAGCTACTGCTCTCATGGACCTTACATAGAAAGCCCGAAGATGATATACTAGAAGGTCAGAAAAAAAATGAGAGATGATGATTTTAAAAGCATGACTTTTCTCCAGAAAAGCCTCATATATGACTATGTTGCAGAAAGAAAGAAAACAGCTACTAAAAAATGAAATTATTGCTTGATAATAAAGATCAGAAAAGTAAATAAAACTAAACCTGTCAGTTTTAATTAAAATTAAAAATCAGGATTAATTAGGAAAAAAGAATTTAAGGAGATTCATCACTACAATGGACTCAAAAGCCAATAGTAAAAGTTTCTACACAAAAAGGAGGAAATCAATGAGAGAACCAGAGGAGCCATTTAATAACTATGAAACAAAAGGTGACTTGGGACCTAAGGGAAGCATAGCGAGGTTGAATGAGGTCTTGCAGAGATTCACAGTTTCATATTATCTTTTGAAGCTAACTGGTCAGATGTATTAAAAAAAATAGTTATAAGATCATAGGCTATTCTAGAACAAAATCACTCTGGATTTAAAAAGAAATCTTTGGGCTCTCAAGTTACCCATCCAAGAGTTTAGACGTAACTGAGGAACAAAATTATAAAAGTTGCGGCTATTACACGCAATATGAGGAAAGAAGCAGCCTTAGTCATTGAGTGATTAGCAGAAGGGCAGACTGTCAAAGGATTCCCATTTGTAAGAAACCTCCATGCTATGCCTAGGAAATGCAGCAGGACAGTCTCCTGCCATGGCTGGCAAGATGGGGAGAAAATAACAAAGGAAGAAAGAGAATACTCAAGGAAACACGGCCTTTTAGGGAAAAGGGTGTGCCCCAACTGTTTGTAAGAATTCATTATGATATAACGTTCTACCTATCCTCCTCAAGATCCAAAGAGGATCTTCCAGCACCTGATGAACACAGATTTACCCCTTGGCCAATCTATTTTGAGATAAGGTAGTCAACTCTTTGTAATGCCTAGATCTTAGAAGTACTCTAGAATGTAAGTTCCATGACAGCAGATATTTTTTCTGATTTGTGGCTCTCAACTATATCTCCAGCACCTAGAACAGAGGTTTGCATGTACTAGGTGCTCAATAAGTATTTGTTGAATGAATTAACAGGCCTAGGGAGTATAATGACTCATACTTCAATCAAGAAAGAGAGGTCCAGCAAAGCCAGTAAGTACAAGGGACAGAAGCTTGTCCAGGAAAGGTAAGTAGGTAGGAAGCAGTAGACAAGCACCATGGATACGAAGTGGCAGGACTCAAAGTCCAGGACGGTAAAGAGTCAGCAAAGATTTCAGGCCTCTTACATCAGCATATACATCGTTAGCCTTATATCATTGGATACTATTGGTAGGTAGGCACAGGTTTGGGCTTATAGGGGTGAATCTCCATGGAGAAGGTTGTGTGTCTACTAATGAGGTCTGTGGAGGTAGGGTCAGAAATGTTTGCCTTGTCTTGTACACGTGGAACTAGTAATTCTTGAGGAGGCAGAGCTGCAATATGACACAAAAATAAAACACAAAAATATTACCACAGAACCAACTCAACCATAGATTAAGCCAGTTTATTAACATAATGTGTCATTTAAGGGAAGCTAGGGGTACCAACTGTATCTCAGAGAGGGCTAGAAGATGACAACATTATGTTTTCTATTAAGCATCCCCAGATGATACCCTAAGAGAAATAATACTGATTTGAGCGAACCACATTAACAGTCTTCATTGTTGACAAGTAGTGTTTCACAACTGCAGATGAAAGTCCTTGGAGAAGGAAAACATGGTGCAGAATGAATAAAATTGTGGTAAGATCAACTGGTCAGTCGACAATAAAATAGAAGCCTACTCCAGGCAGAGCCATATTCTGAGTCTGTGAAAACTGAACAGTGGCTTTTTGCATGCCATCTACAACTCATTTACATTATTTCATTTTGTTCTCACAATAATCCTAATAGTAGATCTCATTATATTCATATCAGATATGAGAAAACCTGCTAGAAAATGACTGGGATTAAAACCAAGGTTTGTCTCACACCCGAGCCACTGCTTTCCCACCCTACTACACTGTCATCTCTAATCAAACTGTTGAAAGCCAATGACAAAGAAAGAATCTCGGAAGTAACAAGAGAGGAGCGATGGATCATGTACAAGGAATCTTAGATACAAATATAACTGGTTTCTCATCAGAAACCAGAAAAGTCTGTAGGCAGTGGAATGACATATTCATAGTGCTGAGAAACAAAAGTTACCAATCAAGGAATCTATCTGGCAAAAAGATTTTTTTAAATAATAAAAAAATTAAGAGATTCTCAAATAAAATGTGAGAGAGATTGTTTCTAATAGATGTGCCCCGCAATAAATTTTAAAGAGAGATCTTCAGGCTGAAATGAAAAAACACTAGACAGTAATTTGAATCCACATAAAGAAATAGAAACATCTGTAAAGATAATTTAGATACTTAGGCAATTATAAAAGATAGTATTAATGTATTTTTTGTTTGAAGCTCCTCTTTTTTTCCTATCTTATTTAGATGACGACTGCATAAAACAATAAATATGTCTATGTTGATGAGGACACAATGTATAAAGATGTAGTGTGTGACAATAACAATATAAAATGGGGTATAGAACAGTATAAGAACAAAGTTTTAGCATACTATTAAAATTAGTTCGTATTAATCTGAACTATATTGTTATCAATTAAGATGTTAATTGTAACCCCCTAGCAATCACTATAAAATATAGTCATATACCATTTAATGATAAGGATATGTTCTGAGAAATGCATCCTTGGCAAATCTGTCATTGTGTGAATATCATGGAGTGTACTTACATAAACCCAGATGGTATAGCCTATTGTAATTGTATGTGCAATATTTTTATAGGACTGGCAGTGCAGTAGGTTTGTTTACATCAGCATCACCACACAAATGCATGAGTGATGCACTGCACCATGATGTTACAATGGCTACAGCATCACTAGGTAATAGAAAATTTTCAGCTCCATTATAATCTCACAGGACCACTATCATATATGCAGAACAACATTGACTGAAATGTTGTTATGTGGCACATGACTAAAACTTAAAAATATGTTGTAAAAAAATGACAAGGAAATAAAAATTTTAAAAGAAAATATCTATTTAATATAAAAGAAAGCAAGTGAGGACAAAAAAGGAGAAATTAAGAACAAAAAACATATCAAACATAAAGAAAACAAATAGCAAAATGGTAGAAGTGAATCTTCTGTAATCAGTTATTACATTAAAGATAAATGGATTAAGCAGAGATTAGCTGAATTAATTTAGAAAAAATGATCCAACTATATGTTGTCTAAATGAGACTCACTTTAGATTCAAAGACTCAAATTGGTTGAAAGTAAAAGAATGGAAAAGGTATTCTATGCAAATAGTAACCAAAAGAGAGCCGGAATGACTATATTAATATCAAACAAAATAAATCAATATATAATGATAAAAATGTCAATCCTTCAAGATGATATAACAACTACAAATATATGCACCTAACAGTGGGATCCCAAAATGCTGAAGAAAGAAAATGACAGAATTGAAGGGAAAAATAAACAATTCAACAATAATAGTTGGTGACTCCAATACTCCTCCTTAAATTATGAGTAAAGCAACTAGTCACAAGATCAGCTAGGGAAGAGAAGTCCTAAGCAGCACTATAATCAATTAGACTTAACAGACATCTTAGAACGCTTCATCCAAAATCAGAATATACATTTTTCTCAGTGTACACATTCTCTAGTATAATCCATGTATTGGGCCACAAAACATATCTCAATAAATTTAAAAAAACTGAAACCATATGTTTTATATGTACGTTTTCCAACCACTATGGGATAAAATTAGAAATCAATAACAGAAGGAAATTTGGAAAATTCACAAATATGTGGAAATTAACACACACCTAAATCACAGGTAGGTTGAAGAAAATTCATGGGACTCTGGGAAAACATGGCAGAGTGAGAGACGTCCTCATATCTCCAACCCCAAAAAACACAATAAGCCGAACATCTAAAACTCAACAAAAAACACCCAAACAGCACACCAGCACATCTGAATGTGAGATCTGTGCATAAAAAACTACCACAGGTCAGAACCCAGGTAGACTGGGACAAATAAAAAAGCTGCCTCTCACAGCTACCAGAGCTTCTTGGAGGAGGAGGGGGACAGGTGAAGGTGCGGTGACTTCCCGATCAGCCTGCCTGGAAGTGCCGGGATTTTTCTATGCAGCCAGCAGCAGGGCTCAGTCATCAGAGCAGAATGTAGAGAAGCAGAACATACCAAAATTTGCAAGATGTAGCTAAAGCAGTGCTTAGAGGGAAATTTATATCTGTAAACATGCACATTAAAAAAATCAAATAAATAACCTTCTCATCTTAAGAAAACAGAAGAAACAGTACAAACCAAATCCAAAGCAAGCAGAAGGAAGGAAATAATAAACATAAGCACAGAGACAAATGAAATAAAGGATATGAAAACAATAGCAAAAATTAAGAAAACCAGAAGTTGGTATTTGAAAACATTAACAAAATTGACAAATCTTAGCTTAACTGACCAAGAAAAGAAGGACAAAACACTAAAATTACAAAAATCAGGAATGAAAGCAGGAACATCATTCTTACAGAAGTAAAAAGGAATATAAGAAAATACTATGTAAAATTCTATGCCAGCATATTAGATAACTTAGATAAAATAGATTTATTGAAACATAAAAACTAACAAAACTCATTTAAGAAGAGATAGGAAATCTTAGAATACTTACAACAAGTAAAGAGATTGAGCCAGTAATCAAAAACTTCTAAAAAGGAAAAAAAAAAAAAGATTATTTCACTGATGAATTCTACCAAACATGTAAAAACTAATATCGATCCTTCTCAAACTTCCAAAAAATAGAAGAGTAAGAAATACTTCCTAACTTATGCTATGTGAACAATATTATCCCAATTCCAAGACAAGCGAAGACATCACACACAAAAACACAAAATTATAGACCAATATCTCTTATAAATACAGATGCAAAAATTCTCAACAAAACATGAGCAAACTGAATTCAATAGCATATTAAAAAGATTATACACCATGACAAAGTGGGATTTATCCTAGAATGCAAAGTAGTTTCAACATATAAAAACTAATCAATGGAATACACCATATTAATAAACAAAAGGAGAAAAAAACCACGATCAACTCAGGAGAGCATTTGACAAAACCCAACCCTTCTATGATTAAAATTATACTTAGAAAACTAGGAATAGAAAAAACTTCCTTAATGTGGTAAAGGGAATCTGTGGGAAACCCACAGCTTACATAATACTTAATAGTGAAAGGCTGAAGTTTTCTCATAAAGGTCAGGAACAAGACAAGGTTGTTGACTCCTGCCACTTCTATTCAACATTGTACTAGAAGTTCTAGCCAGGGCAGTTAGGTAAGGAAAAGAATGAAAAGACATCCATACTGGAAAGAAAAAAAAAATCTCTGTTTGCATCTATGATCTCTAAATCTATGATTACTATATAGAAAATCTAAAGAATCTACCAAAAGACTATGAAAGTGAATTTTGCAAAGTTGCAGTAGATAATATAAATGTACAAAATCAGGTTGTATTTCTTTATACTAGCAATGAACAACTGAATATGAAATTAAGGAAAAATCTCATTTATAATAGCATCAAAAAATAATAATAGTCTTAGAGTTCAATTTAACCAAGGACGTATAATAATGGTACACTGAAAATTACAAAACATTGTTAAAGGAAATTAAAGAAGACCTTAATAAACGGAAAGACAGCTATATTCATGGACTGGACAACTTAATATTGTTAAGAAGGCAGTACTACCAAATTAATCTACAGATTTAATGCAATCCCTATCAAAATTTTAACTTCCTTTTTCAGGAGTGTAGGAGCTGCTCTCAAAATTTATAGAAATGCAATTGCTCAAGGATAGCCAAACAACATTGAAAAAAAAGGAATAAACTTGGAGGCCTCACATTTCCCAATTTGAAAACATCCTACAAAGCTATAGTAATCAAAATAGTGTGCTACAAGCATAAAATAAAGCTACAGATCAAGGGGATAGAAGTATAGTCTAGGAATAAATCTATATATCTATGGTCAATTGATTTTTGACAAGGGTATTAAGGCCATTTAATAGAGAAAATTTTTTTTTAACAAATGATGCTGGAACAACTGGATAACTGTGTGCAAAAGAATGATTTTTGACCTCTATGTCATGCCATCTATAAAAATTAACTCAAAATGGATCAAAGACCTAAATAAAAGAGCCAAACTATAAAGTTCTTAAAAGAAATATAGGTATAAATCTTTTGACATTAGATTAGGCAATAGTTTCTTAAATACAACATAAAAAACATAGGCAATGAAAGAAAAAGTAGATAAACTGGACTTAATATATTGGACTTAATAAATTGGACTTAAAACTTTTGTACATCGAAGACATCATCAAGAGAGTGAAAAGACCAGTGAAAAGAAGCTATTTGCAAATCATACATCTGATCACGGTCTAGAATATATTTAAAAATCTAGAATATATTTTAAAAACGCAAAATGAAAAAGACAAACTACCCAATTCAAAGATTGACAGAAGATTTAAATAGATATTTTCCAAAATGGAAACAACCCAAATATCTTTCACTTGGTAATTAGATAAATGAAATATGGTATATCCATACACTGAAAATTTTACAGTCATAAAAAGGAATAAAGTCCTGAAAAATGCTATAATATGGATAAACCTAGAAAACATGCTAAATGAAAGAAGGCCACATATTGTACGACTCCATTTATATTCAGAATACGAAAATTCATAGAAACAAAGTAGATTAATGGTCACAAGGGGGTGAGGAAAGGTAAGAAGTCAGAGGTACAGAGCTTTTTTGGGGGGCGCAGAGGATGATGACAATTTGGCAATCACGTAGTGGTGATATTTTCACAAAATGGGAATTATGCTAAAACCACTAAGTTGTATATTTTGACATGGTTAAAATAGTGAATTTACGTTATGTAAATTTTATCTCAATATATTTTTTAAAGCAATGCAAAGCCTTGAAGGGTTGTAAGCAAATTTGAATATTTAGGTCTTCTGGCTGCAGCTGGAGAATGGATTGCCAAGAGACCAAGTGACTGGCAATCTGAGTAGCCCAGGTGAGAGCTAGGCCACGAGCAGTTCCAATTTAGCCATTTGGTACAGCAAGGCACAGTGTCCACCCACAGCACTTTTTAGTGGACCTGTGTATATGTTTAATTTTAGTTTATCTTAAAATCAGAATTTTAAGATTTTACTAATAAGGAACCTAAAATTATGAATCCAGCTTGGATTATATTAGTTTTTATACCAACGAAGTCATAAAACATAGTTTTAAATATTATTTATGGCAGAAGGGGCCCATGAAGGCAAAAGTGCCCAGGGTCCACTGAAGTCACAATACAGCTCTGGCCATGAAAGCAGAGATGAGAACAGTGACGAGGATGAATTTAAGAGATAGTTAGACGATGAAAACTGAGAAGGTTTGTAATTGGCTGTGGTGGTTGGGTATGAGGATCGCACAGCTGGGTGAATGACTGCTGAGGTAGGAAGCAGCGGGAGAAGACTAGATTTCAGTGAATGGTGATGAGTTTAGGTTTGGACACATTTAATATGAGGTGTCTGTGGGACTTGGAATATACAAATGGACAGTCTGTCTGCAGACCATGCTGTGGTCAGACTAACAACAGAGTTTTATTTTATTTTTTTTGCTCTCTACAACTGAGACAAAAACGTTACTTTACAAAATAGAAGCTTCTTTTAAAATGGCATTTATGTGCTGAAATTTTACTTGTCTTTCTTTTATTATAGCAATATGAGGTCTGGGAACTGTTTGAAGAGATTTGAAGAAGTGTCCTTTTGCTGAAATGTGTAAACTCTATCAGTACTGATTACATTTTGCAAAATGCACGTTGATTTAAAAATTTAAAAAGAAAGAAAGAAAAACAAAAACAGTTATTCACCCAGGCCCTCTTTGCACATCTAGGCAGATAATACTGTCAATGCTGAAGCATAAACAACAAATTATATTAAATAAGCCATGCAATGTACATCTCCATCAGAAACATGTTAGAAAATGAAACTCAACAGCTGCCAAACATACTCAATGATCAGATTAGAAGGACATAAATGACTTTTTGAAGCTCTCTGAAAAGATTTACAACTGGTGTTAAAAAAGGGGGGGAGACAATATGCCTTTGATGGTGACCTTAGAAACATCTTAAATATCCTTTGATATTGACAGTTCAGGTTTTATAAAAATCTTTGTTTCTTCAATTACACCTGATAATATGAGAGTTTTGTACATTAGAGGGACATTGATGTCTTTGCTCATATCAAAATGCTCGTTTTAAAAACAGATATGGCATCCAATTTAGTCCTTTTGCAATAAAATAAAACCTGAACCAATAAATCGTAATAAGAGAGCAGTTGAACTAGATCAGATGATCTAACTCTGAGTAATGCACAAGTCATCATTTTGGTAATTTCTTCTCCCTGAAACATCCGCAGAGGCAAGTCTTTTGTAAAATTAACTCTGTGCTAAGAATCTTTCATCTTTAAACTTCTTCCTGACAATTATTCATTTTCAGGATCAACCAGAGCCATAAAATCTATACACATTGAGATCTAACCATCTCTTTTCTTCCTTTTGACTCTGATGCCTGGGGTAATGGTCAGGCCAAAAACAATTAAGCAGAATGTAGGTCAGTTCGCCAGGTGATAAATTTACCCATTCCTTTGGGTCCTCACTCTGAAGTTTCTGAGGCTAACACTACGGCAGGTGCTATTTTAAGCAGAGATGAAAGAAAAGAATCTTCAAAGAATATGACTGCACAGTGCACAACGTTTGTGGAGCATGTGACAGAAAGGCCTGCGGGAAGGGGTTCTTGCTTTCAAGAGAAGCCTGCTGTCCTAGAAGCAGTCAGCAAACTGAGGCTACATCTGGCAACACATTTCTTTTAAAAAGAGGGAGGAGAGACTGTGAAGTGGAAGAAACTGGCTGGAAGGGTTCAGCTGTTTTGCGGACAGCACTTATCTGGGAGTCAAGAGCTGAATTCTAGTCCCTGTCAAGTCACTAAATAGCTTTGTATATGTGGTAAGCATTTCACTTCTCTGAGCCTCAGTTTCCTCTTCTGCAAGTGAGGGTGATAATTAATTTTTCAAGTTCACTTCATGGGCTTTCATGTCAGTCTTGATGGCCAAAGAATGTGCTATTAATTAATCATCCCTTTCTATTCAGTGTTTATTTTTTCAGTTTGGTCATCTTATCTTCTTCCCTAGACTGGCAGACAGAATAATGACCTCTCCCCCTTAACATGTCCATATCCTGACCCCTGGAACCTGTGCATATGAAAAGGGCTTTACATATGCAATTAAATTAAGGATCTTGACATGGGGAGATTACTCTAGATTATCCTGGTGAGCCTAATGTAATCAATCACAAGCGTTCTTATAAAAGGAAGGCATGAGTGTCAGGGTTAAAGAGGGGGAGATTTGGAGATACTATCCTACTGGCTTTGAATATAGAGAAAGGAGGTCATGAGCCAAGGAATGCAGGTGGCTTCTAGAAGCTAGAAAAGGCAAGAAAACACATTCGGCAGAACTTCCTTCTCTTTTCAGAAGGAAGCTCTGCCAACCCAATTTAGACTTTTGACTTACAGAACTATAAAATAATAAACATGGGTTGTTTTAAGCCCCTGAGTTTGTGGTGATTTGTTACCACAGCCACAAGAAACTGATACACCGAGACTGTAAGGACTTCAGTATCTTTATCCTCCCTCTGTGGTGTGGTTAAGTAGTGCCATAGCAGCTTGGTCGGAAGGAATAGAAACCACTGCAGATGAGAACAAACCTTTCAGGCAGCATTCAGCCAAGAAGAAATCTTTTTGTTCATTCAAAGCCATGGGAGTCTATACGGAGAACCAGTAGACCTTTGGTGGCTTTGCATCTGGAGACTGATCCAGTGGAGGCAGCACTATCTTCAGATAAAACCTTGCTTGGGTTTGTACAATATTAATTAGAACAGAGAGAGCAAAAATGATGGAAATGCAACCACAATGCTAGTGTGGCTGCAGCAGGAAACACTGACTTCGTGACTCTGAGGTCCATGTGATATAGTACATGAAACAAACAGTGTGTCTATCAGCTACAGCTGATTAATGGCGCCACATGAGAACTGTCATAATGGCATTCACAGATCTTCCCAACAGAGGCCTTTACAGCCCCAGGTTTAACAAGGAAGCCTCCACACCCACCATTTCCTACATTGCTACAATGTTCTCAAGACCACCCATACCCAGAGGCAGAAGAACAAACCAGTGAGCTCAGATTGCTCAAACAGGGAGCTATAAGATGTTCAAGGTGACACTTGGCAAAGAATATGGGAGAGAAGCAAAGTTTCCTGGAGAAATCCACTGATATTGGGTCAATGCTGAAAGTACTTAGTAAAAAAACTTAAGCAAAGAGTTAGATTTGTTAGGACGAGACTTGATTAAGGAAACAGTCCAAAGCAGCTGACATTACCTAAAACGAGGACTGAGTGAGACACTTTGAATTATTCACATAACCACTCTGGTCCTCTCTAAGATGACCAGAAGAGGAATTTCATAATCTATTATAAATTACTTAGATTTACTTTATGTAAATCCACACAGTAAATTTCATCATTCTTACCATTTCTCGTCTTTGTGAATTGAGCTCTATTGTCTGCTTTGTGCATACTGAGTAAAAGTACTCCCTCTGCTATTAATAAATATAGGCAGCTGAATTGTGGACGCTGCTGACCCTCAGGTTCAATATCATAATCCAATTGGAGGTATGCAGCCTTCTCAGGGAGGCAGTATCACATAGTGATGAAGCACCAAAGCTTGGAACCCAGAGAACTTGGATGCCTACATTGTTTCTGCCACTTCATAGCTCTGCAATTCCAGGCAGTTATTTTGCCTCTCCAGGTTTCAGTTTTCTCATTCTTAAAATGGAAGTAAAATAATAGCTCCCTCTAGTATGATTATGAAGAGAAATGCAGTTAATGCATACAAAAGGTTAAGAAAAGTAAGTGTCCAACACAGAATTAGCATTTGATGTATCCTCATTGTTATTAATAATTACTCTTGACATAGGTTATTCTGCCTCTGAGTGCTACACGTGGGTTCAAAAGCACTCCCAAGAGCAGCTGCTTTGTGGAAGAGTTGAGCATGATAATGAAGCCCTAACTACCACATACTCAGGAAGTCTTGAACACCTGTTTTCATGGCTTGGCAGTTTCCTGCAAGTTCTCTGGCAAGAGCTGCTCCCATTTTATAGTAGAGGATTAAGCTACCTTCCCAGTCTCTGCAGGGCCAAAGCATCGCCTGAGGACCGCATGTTGACTAAATAACAAAAATCCAGAACAGGAGGTGCCTTCTAAATGCCCACCCGTAGCCTCCGTTGACATATCAACAGTCCTCGGGAGTCCTGGGGCACAGTGTTCACCTCCCAAGGCAAATGCTTCTATTTCACAAACATAAGGGCTCACAGAATCAGGACAGGATGTTTTCTAGGCCTGAGGACAGGGTCCAGCTCCTCATGGGACAGAACACTCAGCTTTCCATCTTCCATCCCAATCTTGTACCACACAGGACCAGTCTTGATCTCAAAGAAGTGAGCACAAATTCTTCTTCAATGGCCCTCTGGGAGTGCTGTCCGTGTCACTGGCCTTCACTGCCAGCTGGGGTCTGCCAGAGAGAAAACAGCCATAACTCTGCAAAACGGGTCAGCTCTGCTTCCTGGAGAAAACTCTGTTTCTTCCTTGACAGCTTCTCTGAAAGATGATGCCTTCCTTCTACTAGCAAGCCAGAGAGTTTGGCCAGGGCATGGGAACTTTGAATTTTTAATTTTCATCTCTGCAAGGCTAATGCACTTGACTGGGATGAGGCAGGTGCAGTGGAACCCAGTATCAATCCAGCTGGCCCAGCGGGGTGCTGGCTGCCCCCAGTACCTGTCCCCCAGTTCTCCCCTCTCTTTGTCACAGTCAGAAAACTCCTCTCATTGCAATAACTCCTTAGAACTCAGCAAATAGATTCATAATTTTTACCTTTTTTAGTTCACGTGAAAATCTTGTACATGGGAAAGGGGAAAACTCACTGTTATTGATCATCTGTTACATCTCACATCCGTGCTAGGGATGTGTACCTAAAAATAAGAATGGCTGATATTTATTGAATACATAACGTATGCCAAGCACTGTTTTAAATGCTTCACAAGTTTTTTACTTATTCCTCGCATAGCCCTATGAAGCAGTATATTGCACCCATTTTTATAAATAAAAAAAAAAAAAAGTGAAGCTTTTAGGCCAAATGATTCATCCAAAATCAGCTAGCTAGTAGGTGTCCCAGTTCAATTTCAACCTGTCTTACAGAAAAAAGCTCTTGTACTTCATTTTTAAGATGAATGCATCCTTAACAGGAATCCAAAGAAATCTCATGGCACATTCGCGATATAGGAAGTCACTTACCTTTTAAACTCAGGTGTGAGTCTTAGGGACAACGATGAGCGTTCCCAAGGTTGTGTATATGTCATTGAGAACATGGGTGATTCTGACCTGAGACCTCCACTCCCTCCTGAGTCGGGAGTCCCGTCGTTCTGCCCTCCATCAGCTAACTGTGAGAGCTGTGGGTCTTAGAGACGTGCATCCCCTTTCCTCAGTTTTGGTTTCAGGCCATGGAATGGTGGTCGTGCAGTGGCTTCTAGAAGATACTATGAGCTCTGGAATTATTTAGATCCCACATCTATGCATCATGAATCTGTGGCAGCATAGGGTCACCCAGTTCCAGCCTCTGCTGCTGTCAATACTGTAGCAATTGCAGAAATAAAATATCTGTACTTTGTTTCCCAGCTTCTTTTGATCTAGAGATGGTCATGCAATACACTTTGAGCCAATAGGACAAGCCAGAGTCTATCTACTGGAGGGTTTCTGGGAAAGCTTTTATAAGAGGAAGCAATGCAATTGACACCACCATTTTATTATTCTTTCTCTCTTAAATCCAGCTGTGATGCCTGGAGTATCAGCGGCTATATTGTGACTGAGAGGCTGTAAGCCAACATATTAGAAATGGAAAGAGGAAAGATAGAAAAGGCATGGGTGATCTGTTGCACCAGTTTCAGACTGCCTGTCTCCAGAATTGCTATGTGAGACAAATTCTTTTTTTAATCACTATTTGTTGGCGTTTCTGTTACTTTGTGAGTATTACAAGGTCTAACACCTATACTAGTTCCAGAAACCCTGTGTTCTTACGTTTGTTGCAGTGGGCTTAGTTCCATACTGTCTCTTTTCTTCCTCTTTCCTCTCTCTCCTGCCCAACACAGATTTACATTCAGATGAACTCACCTCCTCTTCATCCCTTGGCATCTCCTATTAAGTGTGGACTCTTGTCTCCCACTAACAATGCAGGAAGCATGCACGGAGGACAGCCTCAACTTCATATTTTGATCTCTGCTCAGGAAAACTAAAAAAGAAAAATTTTAGTTGATTAAACTGAGCATTCTGCTTTCATGCAGCAATGTTAAGAAAGCCTAAACCCCATATTTTGGGTTCTGTAGATTTCCCTGGAGTTACAGAGGATTTTACACAAACATGTCATGCGTCTGTCTGTTCAACATATACCAATGTGGCTGCTGAAATGGATGGACTATGTTTCATTCCCCCAGCCAAGGATGACTGAGACCAATTGCTCTTTCTTAATTTGATGGAGTGGTTACCTTGATTAGTTTAAAATTCGTGGTGTTTTCATGAATTATATTCTTATTCTATTTGAAACAAATTGCTGCAAATTATTCTATTTGAATTAAATTTAGTCAAATCATTTTCAGCTAGGGTGTTGAGAACTCAATATGCAAATTTAGTGAAGTAGTGTAATACAAAGAGTTTTTGTACCAAACACACATATGTACTCACCCATGTGTATACACACACACACACACACACAGAGTGGAGGGATGCAGGTTAGAAAAGTAATTTAAACCAGTTTAAGAAGTGTTCATGGCTTTCATGACACATTCATGAATATTTGATGACAGAATTTTAGAAGTGGCATTATGGGACAGGAGAGAGACAGGGCTGGGAGACAGGCAACTTGGGTTTGATATCTGATTCTGCCATTAAGCAACTGGGTGGCTGTGAATGGGTCACTGAATCTTTCTAGACCCTAGGCCTCTTACCTGAAACACTGGAAATTGAACAAGATGTTCTTTCAGGTCTTTGTGGCTGTGACATTCTGTGACTCCAACTGCCCTCCAAGAATTGTATCATTCCATGATTAGAAAGAAAAATAGTAACAGAGCATTGTTTTTTCATATTAAGTGAAAGTAAAGGTATCTCCTTACTTTATACTAGTTATAAAAAGTATATCAGAAGAAATTATAGGCATAATTTTAAAAATTGTATGACTATAAGAGACTTTGTTTATAACTTTATGGGTAGGGAGGCCTTCTGTAAAAAGACACAGAAAAACAAATTACAAAAATCGACAAAGATATATTTTAATAATTCAAAACTAAAGCTTCTGTGCTACAAGATATAACCTGTGGACTAAAGGATTGTATGTGCATATGTGAAACAGACAAACAAATTGGTATCCAGAATGTATATATGTATTGATACCTACAAATCACTTTCTGTTGCAGGGCTCCCCTCATCGATCCTTTCTCTCAGGGATCAGTTTTTCAACTGCTTATTTTCAATGTCTAAAAGTAGTTGTAATTCTATCAAAGACTAGAAGCTGAAGTCTTCTCAAGTTAATGAAATTTCAGTTTCCCAAGTATAGAAAAGTGTATCAAATATATGTGTCAACTCACAGAAAAGGAAATTAAAATGGCCAGTAAGCATATAAAACATTGCTTCAATCATCCTAATCAGGGACAACTGAGATCAAAACTAAAAGATCACATATTTTATAATATGTAGTGAATTTAAAAACAAGTGGAGATGAATACCCAACAAAAATTGCAAAATTTTGAACTACTATTGATTGGAGCATAATTTGATAGTATGCTACAAAATTAAACTATTGCTAATCCATTTTTGCTTTTCTTGACTTTGTTCTCTATGGCCTTAAATACATGAATTGATTAGTCATAATCTGTGGTTTATGACTTACTTTAAATATTGGTTCCATGTAGTTCTTCATATCAGATCATTCATTCAGAGCAATGTGTACTTAATAAGCACCTGTGAACTCATGACTGCCCAAGTGTAAAGCTAGGACCTGGCAATGACTTTCGTGGTCAGCATCCTCAGGATATCACATCTGTCTTCTTCTAACCCAAGGAAAAGTATTCTATAAATCGTGTGTTCCTTAATTTTGTTCTTTCATGTTTGTATAGTTTATTTTATCTATATGAATTACTAAAGACTTAATTATTTATAAAATTGTTAGTGTTTTAAAAAATTAATGGAAAAGTTCAAAGCTATATAAAGAAAAGGAACAGGAGGAGAGGGGAAGAAAAAGAAGGGAGAAAAGAAGAAAGAAAAGAAAGAAAAGAAAAGAAAAGAAAAGAAAAGAAAAGAAAAGAAAAGAAAAGAAAAGAAAAGAGAAAAAAGGGCTTCTCTAGGAAACATTAACTTACAACCAAGACTGGGTTAAGCCCAAAGGGAATTGCATTTCATAGCTATGCATTTATAGAATTATTTTCATTTAAAAATTGTTTTCCAAATATTTTAGAAAGCCATTGTGGGAGGCTTTTAAATTAGTGGAAAAGAAAAGAACTCATGCCCCAGTGAAATTTTTATTAATCAAGAATTACTATCGAGAATTAGGAAGAGCAAATGCGAGATTTAAAATGGAAGAGAATTTTGATAGTCACATGAGAGCTCCATTAGAAAGTATGAAAAAGCTTGAAAAGACATGTTAAAAATAATTCAAAAAAAAAGAAGAAAATATATATAGAGAGAAAAGGTAATTACCTGATAAGGAGGCTTTTTATACAGCAGGGTGATAAAACAGGCTGATAATTAACCTGGCAGGTAGAGAGAAAATCCACTGATGGTAATTGGAGAAAAGAGTGCTCAGGACGGTAATTCTTTCCCTTCTTCCATTCGTTTAAGGAAATAGATGTTTTGTTGAAATGGTTCCATGAGAATCTTTACAATCTTGGAAGAGTTGGTGATTCAATAGGCTCTTGTGACCATAAAACAGTTATTTAAATCATTTCCTGAGGAAAGAAGTTTGGAAGAAGATTAAAAAATTAATTCTAGTTTAGCTATAAGTGTGGAAAGTGATCAGGACTGAAATCGGTGTTTAGCAGTGGCACTGTGATTTCTGTGGCTTTAAAGAAATGTCACATCTTGGCAGACTCAAAAGCTCCATCATAGCAAACTAGGAACCGCCCCCGTCCAGGTCGAATATCATGATGTAATTCCAGGAATGCTGTAAAAGATATAATATTGTGTGTCATGGCTTATGGTAGAAGAAAAAAACAAAACAAACAACAACAACAACACAAAAACAAGAAAAATCTGAGCCTAGTGACCCGCATTTCCCTTTCTAACAGATTTGCATCTGAAGAGAGAAAAGCTTGTGTTATTAATAGCTCATTGGGAAATGTGTTAAGTGTGATGACTTTGTGCTTTGGCAATCTACATCAGAAGACGATGAGAACTCTTGTGATAGTGAGAAACATAAGTCTCTTAGCATGGGACTGTAGTACAGTGAATACAGTCAGACCTCCCTATTCCTGGGATATCACATCTGTGGACTCACCCAACAGTGGGTTGAAAATATTTTTTATAAGTGTTACATTGTTACTATTGTGTACTATGTAGTTAAGCTTATGATGGTTGTCTCTGTACTAAATGTACACTTTTTTTTCTTGCCTTTATTCCTTAAACAGCATAATATAACAACTATTTATATAGTGTTTTCATTGTGTTAGGTATCTAGAGATGTTTTAAGTATACAGGAGAATGTGTGTAGGTTACATGCAAATACTGCACCATTTTATATTAGGGACTTGATCATCCTCAGATTTTGGTATGGGAAGGTTTTCTAGAACCAATCTCCCATGGATACTGATGGATGACTGTATACTGTAGAATGGACTAAACATTTCTGAGAAAGAGTAACACTAACCATTGCTGGACTGGATTTATCTGATTTCTTAAATGTACTGAACAAATCATTGTGATTTCACAGATCATTGGGTTAAGTCACAGTGTTTTCACTCTGGATACAGAAAGTGAATTATCATCAGTTTTTTACAATGCCACCTGAATCAAGGGCATTTGTAATTTGGCTATTTATTTACTTATTTATTTAAATTTATTTATTTTTAATAAGGTGATATTAGTTAACAAAATCCAGTATGTTTCAGGTGTACAGTTTAACAGTAAGGCCTATATATATTTACATTGTATGTTCACCTCCCCCAGTTAGATTTCTTTCGCCACATCTTCGACCCCTTTTACCCTATCTACCTCCTCCCTCCATCTTCCCATTTCCCTCTGGTAACTACTAGTTCATTGTCCATGTCCATGAGTCTCTGTTTGTTTGTCCCGTGTGTTGCTTTTAGGTTTATATCCTACATATGAGTGATATGGCTTGGCTTTTTATTAGTGTATTTCTAATTTCCTTTTATAAAGAAAACAGCTATATGCATGTTCAGCTTTTCTTTGAGTATTACGTGCACATTGCCAGATTATTTTAGTATTAAGTGTACATCTATATGCTTTTCCTTTATAGCAGCTTTCCTTTGCCTATTTCTTTCAGTGGCATAATATTATTGTGTGTGTGTGTGTGTGTGTGTGTGTGTGTGACATCATGCCCACTTGGAGAGTGATGAATTGGGTGACACTTTAAAGCAGTCACAATGTATCATGTTCATAGTTTGCATTAAGTGGGCAGTTAATTAAATAACCTGTCTTTTACTGCAAAAAAAAAAAAAATCTTGAGCTTTATTAAGTTAGAAAATTTACAACCAATAGTATAATCAATAAAACATTAACAAACATGTCACCCTGACAAACCTTTCTTATTGATTTTCACATTCTTACAAAGCCTGCCTGTAGTCTAAAATAAAATCACCACCACTATCGTGGATATAATAACATTAGCCAGATATACTCTTCCACAGGGCAGTTGTGCAACTTTTGTAATTATTGTTGATTCTAATTATTTGGAAGTCTCTATAGATGCTTTTGACATGGCTTCACTGCTGAACCAGTTTAACTGAACCAGTCCACCAGTGAAAAACAGAACTAATAATAAGGATGTCATTTGAACCTTCATTCATAAATAACCACAGATTGAAGGAAGAACTGAAGCAAATTTCTTGCTCATCCAAAAAACTTCATCTTCAGCCTTACTTGTCTGAATTTTTCAGGAGGCTATAATTATTTTAAGTCTGAAATATCCAAGTGACAGCTTCACTTCCCTGTGTGTGCATGTGGAAATGACCATTTTACAGCCTAAGTGTTAAAGAGCTGAATTTGAAGAGATGGTGAAAATGGATGACTGAGCAAGTTGCTTTTTGAATAGTCCCTAAGCCAGCCAGTGAGAGCCACAAATGTATTTCTGAATATGCACAAAGTAAAGTCTACATCATTCTAGGAAAGGATTCTGTCTGTGACTCCTTATACCATTATTCAAATAGACAGGGAGCCCTGTGGAGGTGATGCTAGTGTCTCTGGGAGGAGGAGGACCCACAGGTAGGAAAGACAACAGGTAGATGATTGGGCACCTCCCATATACACTCTAGAAACTGTATGTAGGATCCTCTCCTTAGTCTTGACTGTAAATGAATCATGGAGCAGATGGTAGAAAGGCTGCACCTTCCGCACAGTTTAATTTCCACATGAGGGGACCCTCACTGTGGGAGGAGAGGGACCCATATATTCGAAGAGTATACATAACTTGTTAGGTGAAAATATTACTCCTTGAATTTTAAAGTTGGAGTCTCTCAAAGTCGCAAATACATTTGTTCAATCTTTCAACAAAACATGTGCTGTGCTCCTACTGCAGGCTAAACACTGTGCTTACATCTTGGTACACAACTTTATTTTCACTCTATTTGAGGACCTAAAGTGATGATAAGGAACTATCATTATTTCAGCTCTTTGAAGCCAAGGGATGATTGGTAGTGGTGATAGCAATCTGCCTGGGCAACTTTGGAGAACCAGGGCTAGAAAGTCACCAGTAGGTCTGGATGGCCACTCTGAGAGATGTGGTTCCCTCTTTTCAACAGCTCTTTCCTTGTGGCCTGTGGAGGGTCCCCTTATAAAAGCGTTCTGCAAAACAAATTATCCTATGCCTAAGGTCAATAGTTTCTCTTATGCCCTTTGGGGGATAGTTATTTGTTAGATAAATGTAAGATCACTGATGGGAGAAAGAAAAAACAAATGGAATTTTTCAGATTTAAGTGACTCTGTGGGTTCCCCTTACTTAATCTTTAATCTAGAGAGGATTCCTGTTAGGACTTGATGCTGTTTTCCTCAAACTTTCTTCCCATGTTCAGTGGGAACCATGGTGGACTGACATGCTGAGCTCCTAAATAACAGTTTTTGAGATGGAGAATTTTAGTAATATTAATAATTTATTTGGGCTGGAAATTGGAAATCAAGGGACTTCTACTCAAGCAAGAGCCTTTAGAGAAATTCTGGAACGGAAGCTGCCCAGAGAACTGAAATGATACAAAAACTACACTTGCTATGTATCATGAGCTGTTTTATGTTGAATTCCAAATGCAATAGTGGGGTGAATGGTGGCCCACGGTATCTCCATGTCCTAACCCTCAGTACCTGTAAATGTGACCTTTTTTTGGAAAAAGGGTCTTTACAAAAGTAACTTAAGTTAAGGATCTCGAGATAGGATAACCCTGGATTACCCAGGAATGCCCTAAATCTAATTTATAAGAGACGGAAGAGAAGAAGTCTCAGAGAGAAGAGGTCATATGAAGAAAGAGGCAGTGATTTGAGTAATGCAGCTATAAGCCAAGGCACACCTGGAGCCACCAGAAACTGGAAGAGGCAGGGTGAATTCTCCTCTAGGTATTCCGGAGGGAGAAGGGCCCTGCTAACACCTCCATTTTGGACTTGTGGCCTTCAGAAGTGTGAAAGAATAAATTTATGTTCTTTTAAAACTACCTAGTTTGTGATAATTTATTTCAGCGGCCCTAATGATACTTGTGCTGATTCACTGAAGCCTCAGAACGACCCTAGAATTAGGTACTATATTATCATAACCCAGTTTATAGGTAGGACATGCAAGGACAGTAAGTTTATAGATAAGAGACACAAGGACAATACGCAAATTGGCCAAGTTTTCTCAGCTCAAAAGCGGTGGCACTGGGCTTAGAACCCAGGCTGGCCAGGTCCATAGTCCATGTACAATATCAATGCATCAAGGTGTCCTGATGAAGACACAGATGCTAAAGCTACTGGGACTAAACATCTGACTTCTGTAGGCTCCTCTAGCTTTCACGTCAACCTATATATTTAATGCTAAAAACAGAAAACTTGGACAACTCAGTTGGTAACCCATACCAACTGTTTATTCTGCCTACTAGGACCACTGAAACAGGAGCAAAACAACAAATGAAACCCACCATCCTCAAATCACCATATTTGTAAGGAAGTTTAACCCCATAAAAGCAAGATTATAATCTCAGAATAAAGAACAGTTCTACAAATTAAATATATTTAACTCTGTGAAAAGCTCATTATGTTGCCCTTTTTTTCCCTCTCAATGCTGTGCGGACCAGTGGGAACTTCAGTGTAGACCAACAGCTGTCTGTGGTCCAGACAGGTACATCTCAAGGGTTAACGTGCATTTGGAGTGTCTAGGGCTCTTGTCAAAACAATGATTTTGATTCGATAGTCTGGGTGGGGCCTGAGAGTCTTCACTGTAACAAGTTCCAGGTGATGCTGCTTTGGGTGGTCCAGGGGCCATCCTTGGATCCATGGATTGCAAGCCCCTAGACAGCAGTACACCTTTTTGTAGTCTGATTTTCTTTTTTCAGGAACCTATTGCAAAGATTTTCACTTATCAAAATATAGTTCTAAAAATGACTTTTAATGGCTGCATTCATACCTAGTCATCTGAATGCATCTTGATTTGGTGACACATCTCTTATTGTTAATTATATTGCTTTTTCTCTTTCTTCTCCATCTTTCTCTACTCTCTCCTATTATAAATGGGGTACTGATGGACATTCTTGTACCTAGATGTCTGTGTCTGATCTGTGTCTACTTGTGTGATTAGTTTTTTTAGAAAATATTCTAGAAATGAACTGTTGGTTCAAAGGTAAAGCACATGTGACAAATACATTTTTAAGACATTTAAGATGTTTCCCTCTCATCCTAACCCAGCTCTGAGGGTCAGAAATTTTCTTTGAATATTAGCGTCCATGTTGCTTGTTCTAAGAAACCTTTCCTGAAAGTCAAGTTGAGGAAGGTGCCTTCCTCTTGTCTGCCCAGCACCTTGGACTTCTCCCATCCCAGAAATTACCACACAGTCCTACGATTGCCTTGGATTATGAAGGAGCACCGAGCTTCCTGAGGCATGCCTGAGTCTGTCCATCCACAGTTCTCAAAAATGCACGTTAAATGAATGAATGAAAAAGAACTCCTAATAACTTTTTTTCCCTCCTAATAATCTTTATAACTAAATTGTCACTGCATGACTGAACAGCATCAACTTAAATGATCTAATCATGCAAAAAGAAACAAAGAGAAGAATTTCTAATAACTTTTTGGGCCTCTTCATATGTATAGCTTTTAAGTAGGCTTAGGGAAAAGCAGAGGAAATTATAGTACCTATAGCAATTAATGGGCTCAGGTTGTGAGACACTTTCAAGTTCATGTATTCTCTTCCTTAAAGCAAGCATTGTCTGTTTTACTCCTCCAACTAACTAATAGAAAGAAGGTTTAGGGAGAAGTTTGGAATATTCTAATGTTCATGGTCTTTACTCTCTTATAGCTCAGCCACCACCTCTGAAGGAACTTCTCTCAAATACTGCAGAGAAGAGAGAGGCCTGAAGCCTGCAGGCTGGCTGTGGGGCTCTTCACCTGGAATCTGTCAGAGAGAAATAGACCCTCATGCTCTGGGTGTAACTCTGCCAAAGGCAGCAGGATGACCCACGAAAAGCCCTGAGGTTCCTTCCACTCTAGTATTCAATGGATGTCAGTGAATAGCCTTAAGAATAGCTAAAAGGAAATCCAAGTGAACAGATACTTGGGAATAGAAGGAAGAAGGTGAAATTCAGAGTACAAGGAATTTCAATATGCCTATGTCTTGTTTAAAAATGATTGCAAAACATTCAGGAGCACCAAAACGACCCTTTTCTATTTCCATTACATTAAAGGAAGACAATTCTTTTATTATTACCTTTTGCATTGCTTTGTCCAACTGTAAACGCTTTAATGACACAACACTGCATTGTGCAGATGCAAAAAGCATGTTAGCTGGTAATGTGGAAAGGTGAGTATATTTTTGTTGGTTCTATACCAGTGATGACAAATACATGACACAAACATTGTAACATACCTTATCACCTCTCCACTGCCGCCCTCCCATGCTGTGTAATCCCTGGAGGCAATACTAATTGGTCACTACACTGTTTCTAAATCTATCCTAGTTCCCTGGGCCTCAGAGTCAGGGCTGCTATGCTGTACCCCTCCAGGAGGCACTAGGTATACCCAACTCTATGGGAAATGTACCCCCTCACTGGAAGTAATAAAATGTAGCAGCCCTGCATGGTACACGGGAAATAGTAGGCACAAAATAAAAACTGTTGAATGAACCCAGATATGACCTCTGAATTCTTCTCAACATACCACTTCAAACAGCCATTGCACATTGATTGGGCTAGGAATGCAAGAAAACCTATTTGCTATTCCTGCTTTAAGGAAACATAGTAAGAGGCTGCCAACATAGAACATATTTAATCATCTTTGCACAAGTGTGTGTTGGGTACATGCATAATGTGTATGCAAATAACAGTTTGCTTAGAACATGCAATTCTCCCTCCTCTCTCTCAACCACTCCCTCCCTAAATATACAATTTCATGAAAACCACACCTGCGACTGCTTATTGGAATGGGAAGGGTTCCAACTTATGTCCTTAAATTTATAACACTGCCTGTGAATTTTGAAACCATGATTCCTGTAATAAACTACAGCGCCTGGCAGAAAGGGACAAAATATTTATATCTGGGCCTAAGAACATTTATATTGGTTTCCACAACCTGAGTTGATTACACCCAAGTTTGTGGACATTGCCTGGTTCTTTCCACTTCTCAGGTTTGCTTCTTACCTGTCCCTCCCATTGCCCCATCTCATCAGACTGAGAGAAGAATGAGATAAAATTCATGCTAAAGTAGATATTGACAAATTCCATTATTTGTTAACATTTCCATGAACATCGATCAGAAAAGGCACAATTTATACATTGTATTTTCGTCTTCTAGGGTCCATCAGTGTTGCTTAGCTTCATGACAGGAGAGGAGATGCACTGTTTTACTTGCTGTGAAACATTTGGAAAGGATGTTGAAATCTTGGTTTAAAGACAATTTCATAATAGACATCTTTTCAATCTCATTCTCCATTCCCCTTTTCTGAAAAAATAGCACTAATTTAGAAATGTTCAGTTTCTAATCGGTCACATAGAAAACCGCCTTACCTTCTCATTTATACTTCCTTGTGCACACCTCTCAGAAAACTTTGGTTTGAGTGGGAAAGGTCTTAAAATGATTGCATTTCATTATTTCCAGAAGGTTGTGTGGAATTTACAGTTTTGACAGTGAAATTCTCTATCCCTGTGCCTGTGGCCTCTTTTGCCAAAGAACAGAAGGTAAACATTTTAACTTGCTCAAAAGGGAACAATAGCAGGCAATAGTAGAGGGGAAGAAAAATATTTGGCAGAGATAAACTCTGGTTTGGTTCAGTTAGGACCGTGGCATTGGGTTATTAAAAGAGCCTCAACCAGATTAAATTTGGCCCTAAATTTTGTGGTGAGGTTAGGATTACCCTAGGGAAATGCAAAACACCCTTCATTTATTAGTTTTGGAAAATTTTATAGGAAACACATTTAAAATCCTTTAAACATTGTTGGAATTGACAGGATTTTTTTCTGCTAAAAAACTGGGTAAAAGCAAGAACTTAAAGTTTCCCATCAATTCAGACAATCTTCAGTAGCAGTTGATAGTATGAATTAAATTAATCGAAATGGGGGAAAAGCTAATGACCCACTTGGGAACAAAAACAGCTCCTTAATGAAAGAAATGGAGTTAAGAAATTTATAGAATATCAGCTGATGTGCCCTTTGGAAATTATAAATTTTCAAAATCCCCTTATGTCGTTATTAGTGGAAATCAAATTATCACCAAATCTGACCCTAGAGATGTGATAGGGAGGCACATGTTAGAAGACCCAAACTCTTGCTCACTCTTTGAAGGTAGGGTGGCTTTTAATGTCCGTGAGCAGTATGAGCTGGAGGCTGGATAGAGTCTGAATCAACGTGGGGGTGATTTTTTTTTCAGTTTTGTTAATGCTTGATGAGTGTTGGTTTTCTTTCTGTCCAATTTTTAGGTATGGGGCTCTTGGTCACAGTAATCCTCCAGTCAGGCTTTCTGAAAAGATTTATGTCCAAGTAGGGCATGAATTTTCCAAACCAATTTGATAGACAATTGGTCTGGTAGAGCCCTTGCTTTACCAATGGATATAAATAAAGCTGAGGGTATTAACAGTCCCAGTGCAGGGAGAGGATTTGGGCAGATTGACTTCAGATAAACAGAGGACCAGGAAACTGTCTTAAGGGGGCTGACAGGCAGCTGAGCATGGCTCCCTCATTACATCCCTGCAACAACCTCATCACCAACCATTTAAGGATGCGAGAGTTACGGCGACTGTGAGAATTGAGCCCTTCCCATTTTGTCTCTCTTCAATGCCCATCATGCTAAAAGCACAATGGGTCCTAAATACTGGATTTCATTGAATGTTGGAAAGAGCACAGGTTCTGTTGAGTACAGCCCCTGCTTCACCATTCATAAGTGGAGAGTCCCTGGGTCCATTACTTAAATTTGCAAAACTTTATTTTTTTCTTCCATACAATGGAATCACAATACCGACCTTACAGGGCTGTTTTGGGAACTAAACAACACAAATAAGTAAAATGCCTACCGCAGCCTCTGAATAAATTTCATTAGTTTCATTATTATATGTTAAGTGAATGATTAATAATAGTTCTTAGGCAGTAATTGTTTCAGTAACACATGAAAAAGAATCTGCAGTATATGCTAAGTACTATCCTGGGTATTTAAAGGGGAGAAATGAGGTGCAGAAACCAAAGGGAATCAGGAGGGGCCACAACAGAGACCACGGCAGAAAAGAGAAACTACGTATTCGCTGTTTGCCAGGGAAGCCAAGAGAAGGCGCTGGCCATGGGGCTCGCCCTTTGATGGGGCCTAGGCTCTCTTCTTGGCCAGGCAGGCTTCACAGACCTCGGGACTGTGCAGAGTGAGACTCTAGTGAGCTGCCTGAAGCTGGTGCTAACCAGGAATTTATGGAAGATTTTATTGCTATTTCCAACTGAGAACTTTTCTTCAATCATTTATGGAAAACATAAAAGCCAGTGGGAATCAAATAGGATAAAACAAGGTCGGAACCACTCTTCCAGCTGCTGCACACAGCTGTTTTTCGCTTAAGCAATGGGAGCAAGAAAGGAGGATGGATATTCGTTTGCTATTTGGGTCAGAAACAGCTCACTGTAAAATCTCTCCTACATAATTCATCTCATCCCGAGTAGAATGCGAGGTCAAATTTCAGACCCTCAACCTTTTTGTCAGTCTTCTTCCCTTTATCTCATGGGACTGGTATGAAAAATAGTAAGGATTCTATTCCATAAAGGAAAAAAAATTCTCTCTGGGGTGGTGGGTATCGCAATTCCAGAAACAAAATGGAATGCACCGAGGCCTGCCTCGCGTGCCAAAACGCAGATGTCTCTCTCCTCCAACTCCATTCCATAGAGCCAGTGGAGACAGCCCTGGGAACAAAGACAAAAGTGGGAACGATCCTAATCTTAAAATTTATAGATCTTAAAATTCATTACTCATGTGCGGGCTGAAAGTATTTTTTAAAACAAGTTGATGGCCATCCTTTGAACTTCTTTTGCCCCTGTCACCCAAGGGGCCTAGAGAGGTTTGAGAAGATCCAGCCAGCCAGATTGCTCTCCCATCTTCATGACCTAGACATAGAAGTCTCTCTGGGGACTCAGTACTGAGAAGGCATCTGTCCACATTTCACATGGACTGTTTTGGAGAGTCCAGAAGCGCATGACTCTCACTGTCAGCAACAGAACTTCCTTACACTGTCTGTAGTCCATGTATAACTGAAGATAGGACCACACTCAGAGTCGATATCAGATTGGCACAATCACACATTTGGTGTTCTCATATGCTGGTCCTAACTCAAAGCCTATTCCTCCTTGGGGGATATATGCTGAAATGGCCCAGAGAGAGCTGAGGCTATCACTTGAAGCATGGTGTGGTGGTGGTATGGGGTGAGAAGGGGTAGGTAGCAGGCATCGTCTTCTGGCAGGAAGCTGTGTTGGTTGATCCCAGGGATCCTGCCTCCTGAAAGCAGGAAGAAAGCCTGGGTTTGTATTCTGATTGTCATTATGCCAAAGGGTTTAGAAGAGAGGCCAATGAGAATGATTATTCAAAAGACGCAAGCATTTGTTTTAAAAGTGGTAGAGGAGAAGGGTGAATTTAAAATACCCTGAGTCTGCTCATGGGAAAGAGTTTAAGGAGTGACGCTGAGCAGGCTTTTAGGGGAGGACCAGAGACTATTAGAGTCGTCATCATGTTCTTTTTGGAAATTCTTGTGAGTTATCAAAAAGATGTTGGAGAAGAAAAACAAAGAGAGAGAGAAGTCTGAGATAGAAAGGCAAATGACTCAGGATTAGTAGAGTGGTTTGCATTCATTAGAATCAGAATTAGAATCTGGGGAAGGGAGGAAGCCGACCAGTAAGTGGGTTTTCCCAGGCCTGTAGAGGGTGCAATGCAATAGGTCTGGGGCAAGGCTTGGGAATTTGCATTTCAACATTCCCCCTTGTGATCATGATGTGGGTACTCTGCACACCATACCTCGAGAACCACTGGATTAGAGTGGGATTTGCTGAGGAGACAAGCGTATAGAATTCTAGTAGGTGCCAGAATGACTGAAGGCGGATGTTGCAAGAGCGGCCGCTGCCGAGGTGGCAGGTCTGTGCCTTTGCAAGGCCAGGTTGCTGTTCTCAGGAGGATCTGAAGTGTTCCAGCATGGACACGAGGTCAGTGTGGAATGCATGGGAGGCTGGCGTGTGGAATGCATGAGAAAGTTGCTCTGGGACTCCTGGCTCCTCCAGTGTGCAGATCATTTAATGGTTTGCAAATGATTTAACATCTCCCCAGCTGGGGTTCCCAGGGTAACTTGTCTCCATTCCCACCACAGAGGAACTGAGCTGTCCAACTGCTAATAGGCAGGGAGCCCACTGTACTAGGTGCTCTGGCCAGAACTTTGCTGGAAGTGACATTGAAGCAATTACTGCTGAAGAACTAACTGTAATTATTAATTATAATCCTAACAACAATTAAAGTCATGCATAATTCTTTCCATAGGCTGCCTTTTGCCTGCAGAGCCCATTTCTCAAATAGTTCATTAGTCCTTATAATAGCTCTTTTTCTACATGCTTTTCTTCCAAAGTCAGTTATATATATAAATGACTATAATGAGAAATATATTTATTTTCAGCCAAGAGGTGACACGTTTTCTTTCTGGGTGGAGGGCTTATTTCCCTTTTTCTACTTAAATACTCAAATCTATTATTATATTGAACGAAGATTTGGCTTCTTTAATTAGATAAAAGTAGCTAAATATACATACTTAGAAACTTATAACATCATAAACTTAAGTGCCAGCATGCAGTATAAGTTAAAATTGAATCCTTAATTTTCACCATGGATGGAGTTCAGAAATACTATCAAAGTTAAAAAAAAAAAAAAAAAAAGCCCAACTGTTACCTCTAGGAGAAAATGAAACCCTGTGATACAATAGATTATGCTTATGATTTTCCGTACTTAACAGTTTAATCTTTGCACGCAAACACAAACTGCCTGAGTGGAAGCTAGTTTCTTAAAAACAAGAGAGGCGAATATTATAATAAGTGCCCTTAAAACATCTCTGCTCATCATACCGCATCTTTTTCCGATGTCTCATTTAGCCTTCCCTAACATCAAGCAGGGGGCTTAAAGTCACTATGCAGCTCCCAACTGCTGTGCTTAAATTGCTTCTGGAAGCACAGAGCCCTCCGTTGCTGCAGCCGATTTAGCTCTGGGCTGGGGGGAAAGTGGGGAGAAGTCATTTGCATCAAAAAACACTAGCTGTCTATTCCCATTAGAAAAAACACTTGGTGTTTTAGTGCAAATTATTTTAAAAGGGCAGATAACTTATGGATGCAGCAAGGGTAATCCACAAAGATGTATGCAATTTTGTTCAGTTGGATATCCTCGGGGCGAAAACATCAAGGATAACAAGTACACTAAATACAAACAGACACAATCATAAAATATGACACCCATGATTAAAATACCATTTTCAAGGTTCCTCTGCACTTTGGAAAGAAGCTGCCTTGTTAATGTCAAGGCCTCCTCATTTCCTAGGTTCAGAGGCAGGTTAAAAAATGCTATCTTTTCTTCCTCGACTGTATTCTTAGAAGGTTGTGAAATTCTGGGGCTTTAATCAGACTAGCTTAGAAACACAGAGCTGGCCAGCTGGGGGACCAGCTTAAGGGCTGGAAGCTCAGGCTTTGGAGGGGGACAGATCGGGTTTTGAGTGCCAAGTCTGTTACTGTCTTCCCTGAAGTCCCGGAGGGCTTCATCTGCAAATGGGAAATTGAGTTGTCGAGAAGGTTAAACACAACATAACAAAACCAGAAACCCAGAGGTGCTTAATGTAGTGCCTGGCACAGGAAAAAATAAAAAGTGTGTGTGTGTGTGTGTGTGTGTGTGTGTGTGTGTGTGTGTGTGTGTGTTTCTTCCCTTTTGCTTGATTACAGAAAAGATTTAGAGTGGAAAAATCACTAGGACAACGATGAGAAGAGATTTTTATTATGTTTTGAGAAAAACTGCACCAAGATATAGGTAATTATAGAGAGTAAGAGGAAAATAGACTCTGAAAACAGGTAAAATTTGTGGATGGCACCGATATAATAATTGTTCATTGCCAAGGCTTAGTTACATCTATTTACTTACCTGAGAATAACAGTGAACAGCTATCGAGCACATACTCGGTGCCAGGTGCTATTCTAAGTGCTTTGTGCGTTGTTTTGTTTACTCTTCATGACATTTTCATAAGTAGGTACTAACAGTAACTCTATTCCATAGGTCAGGGAACATAGGAAAAGAGAAGTTAAGTAACTTGTCCAACGTCACATAGCAGGTAAATAGAAGAAACAGAATTTAAATTCCGGCACTTCTTACATTCTACCCTCTTAGCCACTATGCTGTGTGTTTTGTTTATTTAGTTTTAAAGCCGTCACAGCATCCTACACAGTGCTTTGCATCTAGTGGGCATTGAATATTTTTTCAATGATTATTTGAAGGATGCAAGCATTTTCTTTTAATGTGGGACAAAATGAAAGGACTGACTTGTTTCTATTGGATTTTGGAGAGAAAAAAAACTCCAGGAACCTGCCTAGCTAGAGATAGATGGCCTCCTACCAAAGACCAATGAGATAATACTATTCACGCAGACCTATAGGCAGTGAGCAAGTGACTGTGTACTAAGTTTAATTATTCATTTCAGACCCAGGGAAAAAAAAGTAGCAACAAAAGCATGCTGATAAAGAATCTCCCTCAATGCAGTACCTAACAGAATGACCTAGGAGGTTAAGATCAATGTAACTGCTAACATCTTGTGAAATTATCATAGTTTAGAGGAAAGACCATAATATTGGGTATGACTAGACATAAATCTGATACTTAACTCTAACTCTTAACAGCTTTGTGACCTTTGGTACAGAGTTTCTCTGAGCCTTAGTTTGCCCAATTTGAAAAAGGGGAGTAATAAAAAATAGTACTTGCTCTCAGCTTTCTCACAGGAGATAAAATAGATAAAGCTGTTGTGTTAGTAATAAAGCACTGGAGAAATATGCATTATTAAGGCAACGCTAGCTATTATAACAGAAAATTCCTACATATCTGTGGTGTTATGCAATAGACTTTTTTTCCTTTTCCCAAAATGGGTCTTTCTAATCCTAAGGTAACACTATGCTATGTGGAAATTTAGAGACCCAAACTCCATCTTGTGGCTTCTCCTTCTCCACAGGTTTGCTGTGCAAGGGAAATGAGTGTAGAGGAACTCCTGTGGGAAGTCTTTATGGGCCAGGAAGTGGCTCGGTCCATGGTCATACCTAAGTGTCAGGAATGCTGGGAAATGGTCTAGCAATATGTCCAGGGACAAAAGGAAATGGTTTTGGTGATTAGCTAGCAAGTTCAACCTCCATCTTTTCACAAGATTAAATGAGTTGAAGCATAGAAGAGGGCTTTGTTAATCCTAAAATGCTCAACATAATAGAAATAATACTATAGTTGGTTGCTAATGTAGATGTCTAAACACAGGAAAATGCCAAATGATGGAAATTTAGTGCCCTCATTTGTGTGTGTGTGTGTGTGTGTGTGTGTGTGTGTGTGTGTGTGTAAATAGCGACATCAAGAATAATTTGCTAAGGCACATGTTGTGTGGTGATGGACCCATCAGGAGAACAACATCATGGTGATTCAGTATGGGTAGAATGAGTGGTACGAGCAGATCAAAAATTACTCTACTAGAGGCCATTTAATCTTGTGAAAAGCTCACAAATCTCAAAGAACAATGCCACACATTCAGTACTGTGCATCAGATAAAGAGGTTGAGAGAGAAATTTGGAAAGACAGACATAGGAAGGGTCAACCAAGAATACAGATAGTTCTTTGCAAAAGAGCTGTGTTGCCTCCTCTTCCCTTTCTGTCTATGAATGCAATGACACCTTCTGACGATAAGTGAATTTGCCATTTCTTCATGTGCAATCAATAAGAATATCCCAGTGAAGAAAAAAATATATTTTCATTATAACATGTTTTTTTTTCTCATTTAGGCCATTTTTTAAGGAAGTGAGTGTACACTGACTATTCTAATTTTCCAGGCAAGAATTGAAAAATGAAATATATTCATTTTGTTTCCATCACTAAATATTTCGGGCTTTCTTTTTAACATGTTATTTTTGTTTTATGGTAAACCCAGATGAAGTTGATGGTTGCAGAATTTTGACAGATTTTTAATACATTCTGTGGTATATTCAAATGACATGTGTGTATTATATAAAAAGTTTTTTTAAGGCATACCCTTTTAACTCTTTTATTTCTAACCATTTTTATTTCTCATACTACATGCCATTCTCTACCTGGTAAAACATCTTTTTTCAATTATTGTAGTCTTTGAAGCTAAAAGGTCTAAATTATGAAAATAAAGTTAATATAGGGATGGGTTATCAGAAAAACCTTCTGTGACTACTTGGTCTAATATAGTATGTTATCTTGTTACTCTGCTTCATTGCTCATTTTCCTTCTTAGCCCTAACATATATATTTGTTTATGCATTTATTACCAGTCTGTACCTACTAGAATATAAACTCCACAAGGGCAAGAATTTTGGATGTCTTTGTTCCGTGTATGCTTGGTCCCTGGAATAGTGCCTTAAACCTAGTAGATGCTCAATAATATTGGTTAAATATATGCATACATAAAAATTAGGTCTTGGACATTGTGGATCAGTGATCTCCCACAGTATATCTTCTTTTCTCTTAATAGAAGGAATTTTGTGGATTAAGAAAATAAGGGTATTCCTTGGAAAATCTATACCAAACTATCGGTAATTTTAGATAGTGAGAGGAAAATAAAATTTTATAATGATCTAAATTTGTGAACGGCATTGATACAATTGTTCATCTTATGTACATCTGTGTCATTTATCTAAAAATAATAGTTAACAGCTATTAAGTGCTTACTTGGTACAAGGTGCCACTCTAAGAATTTTATCTGTGTTGTTTTATTTAATTCTCACAATATCTTATGAGGAAGCATCTTACAAAAATGACTTGGCCATGCCCACTCTCCTCCATTTATATTAGCATGAATGAAACTCACAATAACTCCCACTTGGCATAGATGGGCATTTATGCTCTGGTTTCACTCTTCAGACTTGGCCAATTTAAGAGCCATGTGATCTTTCCACAGAGCTTGGATAGAATGAGGCATGGGAAACATGAGGGGGAAATGTACACAGGGACAAGTAAACTTACTAGCTTCCAAAGAGTAAACAGTTCTCACAGGAAAAGGGCACTGTGATCTTGGGTAGGGAATAGGGAAAGTGGGGAGAAGAATTTAAGGAACGGTCAGTGCTTTATGATTATTTAAAGTTTTTCCTTTTGTTATCACAGACCAATAGAAAAATAAACACATACATAAACCATAAAACAGGATTAAAAAGACTTGCCATTTCTTAAATGACTTACTAACAATTATTCTTAGAGAATTGCCTCTGGAAATGCCTGTATGGGGTAGGTGAGATACCATAGAAATGAACAGAAGACAAAGATTATGGGGAAGAGTGCAATGTTTTGAGGAAGAGATAATTGAAAAGGAGAGAGAGGAAGAACCCAGTAAGATGTCTGGACCTAAGAAAGTGAAGGTACAGAAGGCTCCATGGTAGCTTCTGTAGCTAGCCTTCAAGATAATCCCCTACAATCTCCACTTCCTGGTATTCACACCCAGTATTCACACCCTGTAACCTCTCTCACATTGTACCAGAGTTGGTCTGTGTAATCAAATAGAATATAGATAGCAGGAGCCGTGATATTTAACAACCGAGGTTAGGCTGTGGCTTCTGTCTTGGACATTGGTGCGCTCTTCTCCCCTCCCTTCCCTTCCCTTCCCTTCCCTTCCCTTCCCTTCCCTTCCCTTCCCTTCCCTTCCCTTCCCTTCCCTTCCCTTCCCTTCCCTTCCCTTCCCTTCCCTTCCCTTCCCTTCCCTTCCCTTCCCTTCCCTTCCCTTCCCTTCCCTTCCCTTCCCTTCCCTTCCTTCCCTTCCCTTCCCTTCCCTTCCCTTCCCTTCCCTTCCCTTCCCTTCCCTTCCCTTCCCTTCCCTTCCCTTCCCTTCCCTTCCCTTCCCTTCCCTTCCCTTCCCTTCCCTTCCCTTCCCTTCCCTTCCCTTCCCTTCCCTTCCCTTCCCTTCCCTTCCCTTCCCTTCCCTTCCCTTCCCTTCCCTTCCCTTCCCTTCCCTTCCCTTCCTTCTCTCTCTCTCTCTCTCTCTCTCTCTCTCTCTCTCTCTCTCTCTCTCTCTCTCTCTCCCCATCTCCCCTCCTCTATCTCCCTCCCTCATTTCACCACCCTATTCAATCACTCTTGGTGAAGCCAGTTGCTACACTGTGAGAAACTATGGAGAAGTCCTTGTGTGGAATAACAATATGAAGGGGATGCCCGGCTCAGCTGGGGAGGACTCTGGCTTTAACATAAACCCCTTCTCATGAACATTAACTACAGGGTAAATGAGAACAAGCATTGCATATGAATCACCCATGTGCAGACTCACTGGAATCTGGGGGACTCCTACGTTCCTTTGAAAGTGGAACATTTTCTTGGGTCAGCCTTTTGGGTTGTGGCTGCTTCCACTGTTGCTACTATCTCTCATCTCAACAGAGATGCATTTCCAAGGGGTCAGTTTTTCCCAAGAGGCCAGATTGCTGCCAATGCACATATTGACTCACTGCTCCTATCACTGCAAGTGGGGGCACAAGAGCCCTGCCAGTGGCCTCTATTGCCACTAGGATAGAAGATGGGTCTCTTCTCACCAGAGGTGTCATTCTTTGTTGAACTCCTTATTCTTGTTGCATTCAAAACAAAAACAAAAACAAAACACAACTACTCCTTCTCTTGATGACGGTATTCCTGGCTGAATCAGAGGATAATAAATGGCTCTACTCAAGGTCATACCCCAAAGAATCCCACTGCACCAATCTTCACATGTGCTCTGGGATGAAACCAGGAACAGCTCCCATTACCTGGAATCCATCTCGGGAGCTTCCTGGGAATTAGGCAGCAGCCTTTGCCCCTGCCTGTTTTTCACATGCTTGCTTCCAAGGCCCCTGAATCAGGCTCCAGTTCTGAGGCTCCTTCACCATTTCCCCCAATAGATACAGCGTTCTCATACTGGAGGGAATCCCTGCTTTTGTTCATGAGAGTAGAACAAAGACTGAATTTTAGAGCTGGAAGGAATCTTAGGAAGATATCTAATTTTGCTCCCTTGCTTTCCACAGAACTAGAGAGGTGAAGTAATTTGTCTGTAAGTTCACATCTAGTTAGGGGCAGAGCTGAAATCAATTCTCAGTCTTCCAGCATCCAAGTCAGAGTTCTTTCCACTGGAATATTCACTTATTCCTCCAGAGACAGTCCCAAATAGTAATTATCACCGCAGGGAGCTGATAGGGGGTTTATATAATATACATGTGGTCAGCAAAATGTGGGGCAGTTTTTAAGCAACTAAAAATAGATTGGAGGAGAAGTACATCTTTAAATACAAAATTGAATTTACTGGAGGAAGTGTAATTTATATCCACCATACAGATTCAAGATTAATCTAATATAAACAAATAATGGAGAATTAACTCTTCCATTTTAGTCTGAAACTATGCATAATTGCTTCCTCTTTCTTGAAAATGGATAAGATTATTTTTTATTGTTTCTGACAGCTTCAGTATTTTCAAGACAAATTGTGGTTTCTTGAGGTCGACATTCCTCAACTGATTATTTTCTATTTAATCCATTAAATCCATGTTAATCATTTGTGTACTTAAAAAAATTATACTTATCTCTCTTATCTTTTCGGTCTGGGGTAACTGGACTCACCCAAGATATTCTAAGGGGAAAGAAGCTGTGGTGGGCCCCACGAGACAGTGGGCTTTCTGAGAGCAGGGACTGCGTGTAATCCATCTCTGAATTATGATTGTCCCTCTCTGTATAAATTGCTATTTTTTGTTTTAAACATTTTGGAAACCAAATATTCCCCAAAGTCTGTGGGGATTCTATTTGCATCAGCAGAATCATTTCATTCCAGGGAGTAGTGTTTCATGTGAAGGAGCATATGGACATTTTGCAGGTACCCACGAAGAGCCCCATTGTGGGTGAACCAAGTTGGGCTTCCTTACCCCCCATTCTGGACACTATAGCTTCTTGAGAAAGAGAGTTCCGTTGTTATTTCTTTGCTTTGCCAAGCTTTGTGCATGGCATTGTGATAACTGAACACCTACTAAGAGATTTAGAAGCCGGGCTTAGTCTAATGTGAATGTGAGGAGAAATTATGGGAAGGTCTTAGTCAGGCATCATTGGGTTCCCATTTGCACTCCTACCTACGTCTTTTCTGGGCAACTGTTGCCTCCTGGATTTTGAATGCTATGTCATGGTCGCTGGTCAAAAGTCTCATCTCCTACTCAGTCCTTACTTGGGTGGGCAAGCTATCCTGTGAAGGACCTCCCTCTCTCCAGGTAGATGTTTCTGCTCTCTTTGGCTTCAGCAACCACTTATGGATGACTCTCTAAAGATTAGAAAATAGTAACCAATGTAGGAGTAATCTCTATTAGCAGCTCCAAGAAAGTAAAAATGAAATCTGATAGAAAGAGAAAATTAAGTTGCTTTCCTTTCTGGATGAACTCTAAGACAGTTCACTAATGCAAAATAGGTGAATGAAGCTTGGGAGCTGGGGGAACACTAGATTCAAATGTCAGATTTACCACTTACTTTGTGACTTTGGGCAAGTTTCAAATCCTTTGTAAGCCCAGCTTCCTTATCTGAAAAGTGGGGGAAATAATAATATATACATCATAGGGCTGTTACAAGAAATACTGATAACGAATGCAAAGTGCTTTGCTCAGTAAACATTAGCCATTATTATAGTTAAGCTTGTGATATGGAATATGATCCAATTTATCCTCCCTCATTTTTCTTATGAGCAAACTGGAGACTCAGAGATGTGAATGTTATGTTCTGATTGCCACAGTTATAGCTTATGATAGTTAAGATTAGCTCTTTGGCCTCTTGAAACTCAGTTCAATGCCTTTCAACATTGTACTTTGATTCAAATTTACAATGAAAAAACATTGAAAAAAATCAAGTGAAAAAAATGATATGTATTTTTAAAAATATTTCCGGCATAACCTTTTTTTTTTTTTTTGCCTACAACTTTTGATGGCATGCTCTACAATACCAGATTATATGCAAGTATATGTTTAATAAATGATTGTTGACTTACTGAAGAATGCTGAAGCTAGAGTTGATGGTTGGATAAAAGTTAACATGAAAGACAATTCATTGTTTATCCCAAAATAGCCACAGTTAAGGATGACAACTCTCAGGGTGATGTCTTAATTTATTTTTACCTTAAATGTTCTGCTGTTCCAAGAATAAATTTTTTGTTTTTGTTTCTGTTTTTTAAATCATTATAGTGAAAGTCAAATTGTACCAACTTGTTTGAACTGTGGGATTAACTTAGATCTGCCTGCAGATAGGACTGTGGGATTAGAGGTCACAAAAGAAGGCGGATCATGTGCATCAGTTGGATACCATATTGTTTCCCATTTGGAATAAAATCCCTTCTGCTCCCACTCTTAAGCACAGCTTCATACCAATTACTTAGGTCCAAAGTTTACTTCCGATTCCAGCCTTAACAGACAAGTGCTGAGCCCATCAAGTTTTATTGCCGTCAATACATCTCTCTTCCAGAAGCAACTGGTCACAGCCATTTCCAACACAAAGCTGCTGGGCCACCCTTTCTTCTTTTTATAGTCTGTTTCCAGACACTCAGTGACCCATAAAGTTAACTTATAACCAAGTCACAGCCATGACCAGAGCTGTTGTTCTTGCGTCCACCCTAGAGTTCCCTGGCTTCCGAGGCAGGGCCTGTTGCCTTTTCCCAGGACATGCACACTTGAAGGCAATGAATCATGCTGTCTGTCCCTTGAGAGGTCACGCCTTTTGGTCCAACCCCAAGTACTGGGTCCTTAACCCACACCATATCCTTTAAAAATTCTCCAAACTCTGGGATTTTCTGGTTTGCCCTCACAAACGCCCATACTGTGTTTAAAGCCCAGCACATATGTAGCTTCCACTTGGTGAATTGGGGTCAAGGCACACTCTGGGCTCCAACCACCTGTGCAAACAAAACAATGATACAGTTGATATTTCTAGCTCAATGTCCTGGTGGTGTCATTTACAACCTAATTTGTCTTCTTTCCCTCTCTTTCCTCTCTAAATAGGGTGAATATATATTTTGAATAGAGTATGATGGAGTTACCTGGCTTGTAGGCAGGGTGAAATTTGAGAGAGTTATTTAATTTAAAGAAACTCATTCTGGCATAGAGTCCAGAAATGGTCCCATGTCTATGATTACTAAGAAACCCAACCTCCTAATTTTATAGATTTGGATACATGAGTAAAGTATCTTGACTTGATTGAGGTTGTGGAGGTAGTTAAAAGCAGAGCCAGTGTTAGAACTCATGTCTTCTCATGCTCAGTCTGGTGTTTTGCTCATTACACGATACTATCCTCCATCAAAATCTAATTTCATTTTGTGGCAGAAAGATTGGCTTCACAAATAGGAAGAGAGTAATGAAATGTGTTTTTGGTTTCAGTAAAGCTGGTGCCTATCTCCCACAACATAATAAAGAAAACGGGTTAATTCTCATCATATAAATATGCAATGCTAGATAATTTTGATTTATAGAATTTTAGAACTGAAAGGTACTTTATAAAGTAATCATCTAGCACATTGAGTTTCACTGTGTGTTCAGTGGAACATCTAGGGTTCTGCAAAGTTAACTCCGGGGCCTTCTGCAGATAGAAGAGTATGTGGGACTCAGAGCCTTCTCCCGTAGGACCACGAGAACAAGTCTGTTTTATGTGTTGGGGTTTTATATCAAATTTTATTTTAAAAGACAAATCCACTTCCAAATACAGTTTGCAAACTTTAAATCTAATTCAAACCCCTCAATTTACATATGAGAAAGCTGTGGCTTTGAATCTGACCCTGTGAGGTTGCAAAGCAAGAACAACTCCATTCTAGGGATGGAGGAACCAAGATTCAAATAGTAAGAGATTGTAGAAAGTTATGGATTTCATCAAGTGGCAGAGCCAGGGCTGGAACCAGGTATGTTTCTTATTCCTAGCCTGTACTTTCCCATCTCATCACAGTATTTAATATTAAACATGTGGGTGACCTTATTGCCCCCAAAGAATGAAGAACCGGAAGGGAGGAGTTTGAGGGAACAGAATAAGAGAGCAACAGTCAATTAGTGTGGGGTAGGTGACTTATTCCTGGAATATGAAAACAGGTGATCTATTCTCACTTCCTTTCCTTGTGAGCCCATTTCATGATGCAAGTTCCTTGCTGTGAAAGCATATCTCCAGCACCTAAACAAAGGTAAAACACCTAGTTAAAGCTCAATAAATATTTGTTGAATCCTCATGACATCTTCAAAACCTTTTGCTGGTCAAGAACTGGAGTATGATATGTTTAAAAATCCAATACTATGTCAAATTTGCATAAATATAACTATCAAGCATAGTAGATATTTCCACACATAGTAAGTGCACAAGGCCTGTTCACTGAATGAATCAAAAAACTCATCTGATGGCGCTGGAATAAAGGAAGAAAATATGGCACAGAATGGATCACCTACTCAAAGCTGCCCTGGTGACTCGCTACGGTGCCTGGGCACCAGGCAAAGTTCCCAGTGGCAGCTGGCACCACTGACCTCTGTTACTGACAGAGGGAGATTGCACATCCTGCCCTAAGCTGCTGGGCAGATGTTCAACTGCCCTCTGGGGTTGCCTGACCCGGAATGAGCTAAAATAGAAACAAATAAAACCTGAGATCAGAAAGTTTTTGTTATATCCTACCCAGAGTGGTTAGCATTTGTAATAGGTTATCAAAGAGAACTGTACAGCACCTTTCCCTAGGGAACTTTAAGAATAGGATGGTTAGATCCTGAAGGTTGAGATATTCTAGTCTGACCTTACAATGGGGTCAGTTTATAGTCCTTCAAAGTGCCTTGAGGGAGGGCAATGTATATTAGATGCCCTTCTGAGACCATCTGCTCCCTGTATTAGTTTCAGAGGAAGAAAACACAAGGGGGAGGGAAGGGAGAAGAGAGAGAGAGAGAGAGAGAGAGAGAGAGAGAGAGAGAAATGAAACTGGAAGAGTGAGAATCTGATAGAAATCATGCTTGCCTCCGTTAGTCCTGGTTTTGCCCATGTCCTGGGACATACCTCTGACATTTTGTGTTGTGGGCTTCTTTGTTCAGGAGTGGGCAAGTTTATGTCGACATGGTGAGATTACTGTAGAAGTCATTAAATGTGCTTTTGGATGTGGCTTTTCCATATACAATAATTAATACAATTACTAAGGTGACTCTTTTGACCCAATTATTCGCTTTCCTCTCCTTTAGTCTCTTGGGGCCAAGTCTTGGATCTCCGAGGCGCTAAGGATGGTGCCCGTCTTCGCAACCTGCTACAGACAGGACGAGGCTGCCCCCACACACCGGCCACTGCCAGGAACTTCACTATTCTTTTTGTTTTAGTACCCTTATCGGATCCAAGTGGCATTTTTCAGTCCCAAGTCTCTGGCTCTCCAGCAAGTGGCTGGAGCCGGCCCCCGTCTCTGGGCAGGGCTCCCTGCCTGCTCTTCCTCCGCTTCCCACCCCGCCGCCTCTCCCTGCCCCCGGGGTCACTGCTTTGGAGTGTGCGAGTGAGAAAGTCCTATTTTAAAGCGCTCTGCTATTTTCAATCTCTTGCTCGCCCCTCCCCAGCAAAGAGCTCCAGACCGCGAGGCACTCCCATCTGCGGTCCCCGTGCCCGGCCCTTCTCAGCCCCGACGCGGGGATGCCTCTACTCGCGGCCTGGCCTCTCCAGCGGGCGGTTAGCACGCACCACCTGACTCACGCTCCCATTGGCTGTTGCCTGTTGCTAACCCACGTGATCGGCGCCGGCGCGCCCCGCCCCCGGACCCCGCCCCCGCGGACTCTCGCTTTGCAGCGCGTTCCTGCGGGGCACTGGGTTCTCCGCCGCCCGCCCCGCGGAGTGCGCCTTCCGCGCGGCGTGGCCGCCAAAGCCCACAAGGTGGCAGTGCCGCGCTGTTGGTGCCCCGGCTGGGGTCCTCGCGAGCCGCGCCGGGCGGTCGGTGCTAGCGCAGCCCTCCTGCAAAAGTTTTAATGAATGCAAACACACCGGGGCCTCGGATTCCCCCAGGCCGCCGGTCCACGGCCCTCCGATTTGGGGGTTCCTCTAGGCGATTAGCACTTCGTGGCCCCAATGGCGTCTTTGTCCCCAACTCGGAATCAGGATTTGGGGTCTCTAATTAAAACAGGAGTATTTTGTTGCTTTGCTTTAGAGACCTTAAACTGAGAATTGATTCTTAAAGAGACATACAAACAATCCGACAATTATTCTTTGTGCCTTTTCTTGAGAGTCTCCCTCACCAGAGAAGCAATCCACAGCCTCCCTTTTTGTGGTGAAAGATCTAAACCACCACCTCCCCTGCAGCACAGTCCTGGGATCCTGACCGGTTTATGGAGAGGAGGACACGCGGAGCCTCCCGCTCTGCAGCTGTCCCTGGATGCCCTTAATTCCAGGCACACGGAGAGATAAGCTCCTCTGACCTCATTCGACCCCCGCTGCAGGCGCCAGGCGTCCTCATTTAGTGTGTGAGGCGTGGCAGGATAGACTTTTCTCTCGGCTCCCTGGAATTTTTTTTCTTTCTTCACTTTTCTCCTTGTCTTGTGGCTGGTCCCATATCCCCTACTGCTGTCTCTCCCCCTTCCCACCCCCACCCCCCACCACAGACATGCAAATGCACGTGTCTGCCACTCTCCTTTTCTCTAAACAAAATGTTCTACGGGTTCTCTGGGCCCATCTGACCCTGGGAAATAGAGAGGTCGAGAAGTTGAGGGCAGGATCATAACTGGGGCTGCACTTACCTACCCGTGGAAAAGGAAAGAGAAACACTCCTTGGCTTCCTATTATCTACACCCTGAAGCCCAAATTCTATACTCTGGTGGTCAGACCTTTCTGCTGAGCCCCCAAGCTGCCCTCCAGAAAATTTCCCACAATGCTCCTAGTCTGCTCCAAACTAACATTCATCCAGGGGTAACAGGCTGCTAAAGGGGGTCTCAGTGTTCGCACATGTGGGAGTTTCTTCTGAGACTCAGACAGGAACAGTATGTGCCAAATAACTCTTGCTCACATTCTCAAGGGAGGTGTAGAGCATCTCTGGGAGATTACTGGGGGTACAATACCTCACCTCTAGGTTATATGATAAGAGGCTAAGGACCCAAGAGAGGCCAGCAGTGAATAATTGTGTGTGTGTGTCGGGGGCGGGGGGGGGATTGTTTGTTTTTTTAAAATAAGGTGTTAACAAGTTGTGCTTTTTCGTTTATCTCCGGATAAGTGAGGAGGGCTCTAGAGAACCACCTGTTGCCTCCTGGAGTTTGGGGGACACAAGTACTGACCTGACCACAGAGCTATTTGGAGTGGCAGGAGAAGGAGGTATCTAGAACAGTCTCTACTTCCAAGAGTTGGTTAAGTAGACCTGCTTCCTCTGGCAGGGGAGGGTCACGGTGAGCAGCACAAATAAAGAAAGACCTGTGGAGCAAGAGTGAGTGGCCCGCCAACTCAGGCTGCCTGTGGAAGGGACCTCCAACAGTGGGGGAGGGGGTGTGAAAGAAACCCACGGAAGTACCCCACAAGAGAAAGAGCCAGCATTTGTACATCTGCCAACAACCCCTAATTACAATTGAGCCCTCTTTGAAGAGTTTTGTTCTTTGGGCTCCGAGAGACCTGAACCACCAGCCAGTGACTGGAGAAGGTGGAGAGATCCAAGAAGAAGGAATGAACACTGATCATGTCTCTCTTGTAACCACAAGTTCCCAAACCTGAGCCATCCTCTAGTTGATGGTGGGAGGAGAGAAACACTGATAAATGAGATGGTGAAGTTTTTAATTTTGATTGGAATAAGTTTTTAATATCTGAAAAATGAGGCAATTCATGAATCCCTGATATTGGCCAGGAAAACCTATCAATGAGATTTCATTCAGAGGTGAGAATTAACAACACTGAGAGCAGCAAACATTCACATCATACTTAGTGTTTTACATGTAGTTACTCATTTAGTCCTCATAATAGCCTTGTGAGATAGTTTTATTATTTCCATTTCATAGAATAAGCAGCTGAGGCTATGGAGGTTAAATAAATAGTGCAAGGTCCACAGCTAGTAAATGGCAACACCAGGATTAGAACCTGGACTTCAGAGTCTAGGTATGGAACTAAATGCTTCCTCATCTGTGAATCTTTACTCCTATTCTTAACCAAATTTTACCTGACTGCAAGGTCCAACTCTAACTGTTCTTGTCTAAGAACCTTCTTTGACTGTGGCAGCTGAGGAACCTCCCCTGCTCCGTTTTCAGGGGTATGGTCCTGGCTGCAGTCTGACCATTGCCCTAGACAGTGGAGGCATCTTCCGAAGAATCACCTTCAGAACCTATGGTGCATCTATTAAATACCTTCAGTGCTAGCAACTATTCTTTGAAGGTGGACATGATGTTTATAACCATCTAGAAGTCATGTGGAGTCCAGTGAAAAAAACCAGTGATCGAGGTCAGGGAAACCATTTTTGGTAAAAGGAAATAGGGTAGTCTCTAACTGAATGAGACTGGTTTTCTTTGGCGGTTTAAAAACTGGATCTATATGTAATTCCAAACAATAAAATTCCCCCCAAAGATGAGTCACTACAGCCTTACTAGAAAGCATATATTCCAAGGAATCTAGGCAGGGTAAAACTCATTTAGAAGTATACATTCTTTTTAAAAATATTTATATTTTCTAATGTTCATCACTTCATGTTCAACTTTCATCTATATTCTTTTAGTACAACTATAAAATGTGAGATAGGAGACTGTATCTTTTATTTCTTTATATTCCCTTTCACACCAAGTATATAACTTGGTGACTTGCACATACCAAACACAAATAGGTATGTTAAACTAACAAAGAGCCTTGTATGTTGGGGAAACGTTGTGGCTCTGCAGATGAGCTAGGGTGCAAGACTTCAAGAAGACATACAAGAGTAGAATAACATGAGAAATATATGGCCTACTTGAGAAAAGTGTCTCATGGGGGCAGAGTTTATCTGTGGAATCATGGAGATATAATTAGAAAGGGATGTTTATATAGGCAGATTAGATCTTTATCTTCTAGGCCAGTGGTTTCTAATTTTTTTTTCATTAGAGATTTTTCTCTGTGCCCCTCCCCCCACCAAAACAAAACAAAACAAAACAAAACAAAAAAACCTCCTAAACTGAAACACAGTATATAGAATAGATAAAAGTAAAAGGTGTCTGGTTAAAGGAATAGGGGCAGTGGCCTGGGACTCACTTCCTTAATCTGGTTCCTCATATAGACACCCTAGACACATCCAGGTAAACTTAGGGTCTTGGAACCAGTAGTGTAGATGCTGGACAGCCCTTGAATGGTGTGTACCTTTTGCATCTCTACTTGAGAGTAGTCCTTAGCTTCCTGATAGTTCCAGATCTGCTTCTCACAACTTCAAATCTCTCCTCTTTCTCCGGAGTGCCGTGGGACCTCTATCCCCATGGCATACCCTGACTAACATCCTTCTTAATGGAACCCAACTTTAATCTGGGCAGCCTTATACTCAGTGACGCCAATGGATCTTGGTTGGTCTAAGGCAGGGAGAGATTGGCCAAATTTAGCCGCAGACTCTTCTGGTCAATAAAATTTTATTGGAACACAGACATTCCTTTGTTTACCCCTTATCTATGACTGCTTTTATGCTACAACAGTAGAGTTGAATAGTTGTGGCAGGGACCTTATGGCTTGCAAAGACTAAATTAGTTACTATCTGGCCCTTTACAGAAAAGATTTGCAGGCAACCATGACAATCTCATTCTTTTGCCAGGATTAGGGGTAGATGTATAATCAGTTTTGACCAAGGACATGTAAGGTAAGTTTGCTGGAAGCATCTGAAAAAGACTTTCCTTCTTGATAAGAGAGAGGGACTTGAGGAAAAAGTTCTTTTTGTCCTCTTCCCTTCCATTCTATCACATGTAGATATGACGGCTGGAGCTGTGACATCTGTCTTGTAATCTTGAAAAATAATAGATAATAATAGATGGTATCATTAGGTCACCAAACCTACAATAGGACCATTAACTTTCATACTTCTTTATGGGCAAACAATCAAAATCCCTATGGTTTAAGCAAATCTTTATTGGGGTTTTGTTGCTTGCCACTGTATGTAGGATAACTTAGCCTATTTTGTTTGAAGCCTAACAGGAAAAGACGGTGTTCTTGTGGAAGTTGTACAATGCGGTGGAATATAGCAAATGTAGTGGATACTAATAATGGTTGCTAATAATTATTGAAAGCTCATAGCATGCTGGGCACCATACCAAGTACTTTACATTCATTTTCTCATTATCAGAAAACCTTATGGAGACATTTCTGTGATTACTTCATTTTAACAGAAGAGGAAAGTAAGATTTAGAGAAATTTAATGATTTGTTCAGTTACACAGTTAAGTGGCAGAATTCAAATTTGCCCTCAGATCTGCTGACTTCAAAAGCCAAGGTCTTAACCACCATTTTACACTGCTATTTCTATCCACAGACCCGAGTTCAAATTCCATCTTGGCCACTTAGAAGGAAAGTTACTTACCCTTCTTGAGTTTAAATTTCTCTGTAATAATCTGGAGATAATACTTTCCTCAAAGAGAGAACAGAACATTCCTGCCCCAGGGGGCCCAAGACACAATGGTTCACTGTTTTGTTTATGTGCTTGTTTGTTTAGGGGTAAGTAGATAGCCATAAGTGTAAGTAGCTGTAGGTGTAACCAAGAGGCAGAAAAGAGAGTAGCCAGGGAAGTTAAAATAGACTCAAGTGAGCAGAGATAGACACACCAGTTCCTGAAAAATTAAAGGAGGCCCAGAGCAAGGTCAACCAGGCGAGCACATGATGTGGAGAGAACTGGAATGCTCACTCCTCATGGCTCCACCTTGTGTTTGAATAAGAACTTGCTGACCTTATGGTCAGCTGTGTCCTGAGAATGCTTTCTAGTCCATTGTCCTGTCTGTCTCAAGGTGCTTTGAATAATTGTAAGGAACTAAACAAAAGGAAATTCCTTGAGTTATTATAATTTCCATTTGCGTAAAACTGAGCCACTGTGCAGAAGCAAATGTTCTTCAAAGTGTAGGTTGTTGGTGCCCATGACCGTTAACGCGTTGGCATTTTCCTTGCTGTGGTGGGGCCATTTTCCCGTGATGAATGGAAATCTAAGGACTCCAAGGAAGGATCAGAGATTACCTCTGTGGTTATCAGCTTTATTTTAGTGATTTCCTCTCTGAGATTTACTATACAGTTTTTAATGGAAAAGAATAATCAAGACCAGTCCGCTTAAACAGCTTATGGAAAATACATGAAATTTAGAGTTTAAAAACCAGATTTAGCTGTTAGGACTATTTTTAAAAAGAGAACAAAGGAAAGCAAGAAAAACGATCCCGATGGCTTATTATGTAACATCCAGATGTTTAACATCAACCAGGCCAGATGAGGAGGTGACATTTTCACTCTTCATCGGGTTGCTTTGGCCTCAGTATAGCTGCAGTGAAAGAATGAGTTATATAAACTTGCCGAGCAGCCTCGTCCTTGCTCTTGACTTGCCTTTCAAAAGACCCATGAAAGTTCAGCTGCATTTTTAAGTTTAGATGCAGCAGATTCTTAATGAACACATATCTGAGACTCGGCATGGGCTTGAGAAACTTCTGGAAATCATCTAATGATTGGCTCCAGCTAGACAAAGCAGTGGTTGAAAGAAAGTATTTCTTCTCATTCAGGTGTTTTAGGCTCACGTAGACCTAGAGTTGTTTCATCATGAGCGTACTAATCTAACGTAACATTAAAATATGCTTGTGGGCTTGTAAAAAGTGACAGCTGCTCTTCAGAGTGATAGATAGATGTCCACATTTCCGCTTGCTTTGTTTGTCAGCGTGTATGTTTGCTCCTGCCAGAAATGCCAGCAAAGAGCAACAAGCACATTCTGCTGGAATACGAAAACCAAGATCTGATTAGTGAAAGCGTTTGTTGAAAAAACGTTTTCACTGCACACTAATCTCTACATATCCTGTGGGGAAATCCTTTCAATCCCATACCTGATAAATAAATCTGGCAAGTGAATAAACACTCCGTAAGTCTCTTACTGATATATAATTCTACCTGTTATGTGCGTTTGCTGGCCTCTGAGCTCAGGCTGCATTGTGCACCTCTCAGACTGACCTGGAACAAAGCCTGCCAAGGAAAAGAAATGTGTGCCACGACCCTGCCCAGCACTGAGCGCTTGACTCCAGCCTTTCATAAGAACCAAGGGGGTGTTCAGGGCTAATGTCGACGTCCTGGATTATGGTTGTTATTATTTGGCGCTTTTGTTGAACTTGAATACTCCACGAGGCATTGTATAATACCGCAGATCAGAAACATGATGCTCTTTTCCTTCTGGTTTTCCACTAAGGGCAAGAGTAGGGGTCCTGAGGCTGCCACAAAACACTTTTGAGAAGTTAGAGTGGCACCCCAGCGCAAACACTCTCTTCTTTGAGGGCCATGCCGTCTCCCCACTGTCCTCCAGGAGTCTAATAATGCTGCTCCACCACAGCTCACACCTAACTTCATTATAGTGATTATCTTGCAGGTTCCTGTGGGCACAGGCTTATGCCTTTTCATCTTTGTAAAGACTAGTGTTTGGTACATCCATATTAATTAGCTATTTTTTAGTAATTAATGAATGAACTTTAGTTTGTATTGTGGGATATTGCCAGGAATGACAGTTAGGTTCTGTTAGATTATGGATTTATTTCAAAAGGGTTAGGAAAATTCTCTTAAGTCTTTGGTAAGACCTTGAAGGTGGCAGAGAGTCTGCTGACCACATGTAGTAATGGCACACTACCCCAGCACCATCCCAGGGTGTATTTGTATATCTGTGAAAGGACCGTGCAAAGGAAACTCCCAAGCTGTCCCTCACAGCTCACTGGACATACACATGCACACATCAAAAATACCTTTACAACCCCAGAAGATTCAACTTCACTGCCCAATGTGTGCAAGCAGTCAGTCATATATGCATGATGTTGAAACAAGTTTCAGGATGATGCTAATAAAAGAATCAGACTGATTGTTTCATATCTTATCGACAAAAAAGTCCCTTGGTTTTTCTATTGCTGTGTAACAAATTATCCCCAAACTTAGTAATTTAATACTTCAATTATCGATTATCTCAGTTTCTGAGGTTCAGGAATCTGGGCATGGCTTCTCTAGGTGGTCTCTCACGAAGCTGCAGTCAGAACGTCAGCAGGGGCTGCATTCATTTGAACGTTTGACTGGGCTAGAAGATCTGCTTTAGAGATGGTGTACTCACACAGATGTTGGCAGGAGGCCTCTGTTTCTCAGGACATGGGCCTCTCCATAGGCTGCTTGAGGGAGTGATCCGAGAAGGAGCAAGGAAGACACTACAGTGTTTTTTATGATTTAGCCTCCAAAGTTGCCCACCATCACTTCTGCTTTATTCTATTCGTTAGAAGTGAGTCCCTAAGTCCAGCTAATACTTGAGGGGAAGAAAATTTGTCTTCACCTCTTGAAGGGAGGAACATCAAAGACTTTGTGAATATATTTTAAATCCTCCACAGAGCTGTTGCTTCAACTTGACAACTATATTTTGAGCACTGGCTGGCCTTTCCAGATGTTCACATTAAATGTGTAAGTCCTGCTTGCTCTGCACTCTGTAAGGAGTCCTAACAGAGATGCCCAAGATGAGAAAGGAGCTATCTGAAAATTAGGACCTGTGGTTCTGAGTGTTTGGCCTTGTACCTTCTATTTTGAAACCATTTTTGTTTTCTGTCTGCAATATGGAGAGGCCTCTCGCTGAAACCCCTTTGCAACCTCTCTAAAGAAGAATAACAGTAACACTCACTATTAGCCATGCTAAGTATTTCACGAATACAAATTCATTAAATTCTCACAGCCGCCCTATAAGCCAGATTTTTTTTTTTTATCATCATTCCTGTTTTACAAATGAGGACACTGAAGGCTGAAGTAATTTGCTCAAGGTCACCTAACTAGTACATGTAAACAAGGAGATTTGAACCCAGGAAGTCTGCTTTCTTCACTGTGTTAGAATGTCTTTTTTTTTAAAAATTTTTTTTTTAGTGGACCGACTCCTCCAAGGCCCCTAAAGTTCAGTTCATATGTATGTTATGTAGCTTCTACCTTAAGTCAAAATATTTCAAAACACTCTACAAAGTAGGATGGGATTGAGGTCTGGCATTTATTATAACCACCACCCCTGGGCCCCAGTTTAGGCCTCCCCACTGCCATCCCCTACTCTGGGTTCCAGAAACCATTCTATTTTCTGCTCCTTCAGACCTGGGGATAGTGCCAGCTCTCCACTGTGGTAGGCAGAATAGTGGCTCCTCTTGGATGTCCATCCTCATCCCAGGGACCTGTGAATATGACAAAAGGGACTTTGTAGCTGAACTAAGTCATGGGTCTTAAGGAAAGATTATCTTGGATTACCCAGATGTACCTGGAATAGAAGGATCCTTATAAACGAGAGTCAGAGTTGGTTAGGGATGTGAGGATGCTATGCTGTTGGCTTTGAAGACAGAGAAAGGGGCTTTGAGCAAAGGAAGATGGGCAGCCTCTCCCAGCTGGAAAGGGCGAGGAAGCAGATTCACCCCTAGAGGCTCCAGAAGGAATGCAGCCCTGCCAACACCTTGCTTTTAGCCCAGTGAGAACCACTTTGGACCTTTGACCTCCAGAACTGTAAGATAATAAATTTGTTTTAAGCAAAAATAAAACAAAACACACACACACAAAACAAACAAAAACAACTTTGCAAGTACAATGAAAATCCGCCATGCTGTTTTCACATGATACAATAACAGATAAAAAAAAAATACTACATGTTATTAGAAATTATATAATTTATAAATTTAGCATATGCTTCCAAGTCGTGGCATACAGGCCCTGCCTTCAAGATACTTAGAATCCCAACAAAAAAAATCTTTATTTAAGGACAAATGTGTGCAGTACTGATAACGAGTACTGGGAAAATACAAAACCAGTTGGATCAAAAACGGCTAAAGCAGCTGACCATCTTCTGAACTCTGCTGTCATCTTCTTACCATGTCTATAAGACCATGTAGGAAGCAAGAAAATAATCTCACTGATAGGCAGTCCCTAGATACACAACATTCCAGAAGGTATAAAATAGTCCTTTCCTTTTCCCACTGGTCACCCTTTAATTGATTTAGTCTCAGATGAGTCCCCACTTTCCCTACCCTCCCACTTTTCTATTTTATGCTCCCACCCTCTCCTCAGAATCTGTGCTATCCTGCCAGCACCCAGAATAGTCCACAGGTGGAGACCCATGCTCCAAGCTTTACCCAGAGATTCTTAACACTCGCTGGTCCCTCACAGACCTTTCTTGCATTTAACTTTGGTTCACTATCTTCAGAAAGGAGCATTTACAAGATAAGGAAGCTTTATTTTTCTCATCACAGTTACCTCCCACAGCCTGACTTTTACTTATCAGGGTGAAAAGGGATAAGTAGGGTAAACAGGAGAGATCACTAAGCACTTATCTATACCCACTAGATTTCAGGGTCTGATGAGGTTTAGGGTGTGAGTTTGTGGGGAGGGCTTAAGAGATTTCTGGGCTGGGAGAAAGCAGCCCCCAAGCCCAGGAGGTAGGAACCTACATGTAAAGAAAGAGCAGCAGAGAGGTGGACTTACCCTTGGGGCAAAAGGTTTCTCTAGGGAAGATGAAAGAAAATTGCATGAGGCAAGAGCAATGAAGTTCTGGTGTGCTGGGACTACTATAATGACAAGTACACATTTGGGGACCCATTCAAGGAAGCGACCGAATCATTTCTTTCCCATTTTCGGACCAATCTTGGACATTATTTAAGTGTGGCTGAGGAAATGGAAGGTGGTCGCTGGAGGGGCCCTAGGGCCACTCATGGGAAATTCCCGCTCCCCACTGTGCCTCTTCCTACAGAGCTGAGTACTACCTTGGAAGTTCTGCTACAGAAACCCTGAGAGTTTTTTCCAGGCCTTGCAATAGTTAATATACTTATTAGGCAGAATCACATCCTGGTGTAAGGAGGTATGTCCCAGGGTGGGCCGCTTGACTATTTGTCACATTTTCCAGGAGGCTGCCTGGAGCCCCATGGCCTGCTGTGATTTTTGCAGCTGATCGCACAGGTGTCTGACCACATTAGGGCTGATCTTGTGCCTGGTTGTCATCTTGTGTGCGTGCACGCGTGCGCACACTCACACACACACACACACACACACATTGTCTGTTTTTCTAATTTTTAGAGCTGGATTCTATGCTCCCTGCCGTGTGCATATCAAATATAAATTATGTCAACTCTGGTCTTTGGGTGCGTAGAGACAAAGCCACGATTGCCTTTCTCTAAATGGGTATTTATTTCATGAGGCCTTTTCAGAGGCACTGGTTCGTTTTTGCTCCTTCAATAGATAATGATATTTCTTTGGTTCCCCAGTACTGATAGGGAGAAGATAATTTGTCTTGGTGGCAATATCTCATCTAGAATTTCTATCACTCTTGTAAGTGAGAAGGGGGGTATTCACACATACTATAAATATACTGGGTCCTTCCTAAGATATTATTTAATTTAGAGTGGAATTCAGTATAGAGGTTTCCTTCTTGGACTCCAGCCAATGAATTTTAGGGGATTACTCAAAGGATTTCATTATAAGACTGAACCACTTATAGATTGCTCCTCTGGGTAGTGGCTCAAGTGATGTAATGTGCTGCAGTGTAACCAAGACATGAGAAAGAATTTTGGGAAATTGTCCCAGTCTATACTTCAATGAGAGGGAGAGCCTGCAAGGTAGAACTGAGTTTATTAGGTAAAATGGTTACTGCTTTTAGCTCTATTTAAATGGTCAGTTTCCTGGTCTGCGTTCTGCTCTTCCATGTGACTTCCATAGTGCAACAACTCAATTTCTATTTAAAAGCTTGGGTCCTGGAGTCAGGTGACTGGGATTTGAAACCCAGCTCCACTCCTGTCTAGCTGTGAGACTTAAGCACAATTATGTAACCTATCCTAGTTTTATTTAACAAGCCTTAGTTTTATGATCTGGGAAATGATAATAATAACAATAACAACAGCAGCGACAATGATATCTATTTCATAGGGTTATTTAAAAATTAAAGCATAAAATTCATGTGACTAGTTTAATATCTGGCACATATTGAGCAGTCAAAATGCTATATTTTGTTATTAGTAACAATAATAGTAATATTTTTATGTTGTTTGTAATGAATTAGAAGATTTAAGTATGCAAAGTGCTGATGATGACAAAATTTTGAAAAAGGTATGAAACATCCATTTATCTAGTCCTTTATAGACATTAACACTGTATTTAACTCCAATGAGATTTATTGCCAGCTCACAGAAAAAGCCCTTCCACCTTCTTTGGCTGGCACACATGCAAGTGAGTAGGTGTGTGTATATACGCATATTGCTCCATGTAGTACACCATTGCAAAATTCAGAGAGAAGCATTATGTGTTGTGAATGAGAATTTCACAGAAAGAAAATATTTTTCTTCAGCCTTTTCCAATGGACCACAGCCCACACAAGGAACCTTTTCTTCACTTAAAGCCAAGTGAAGGCATTGGTCTATCAACAACACATTTTTCTTCTTCTTCTGTTTGGGTTGCTCTAAGTATGATCCCCAAGCATCTGAAAAATTAAATGAGAGAAATGAAATAATGCATCCTTCCCCCCCCCTGGGGTGAGAACCTGCAGAAATAAAGGGAACCAAGATATTTACAGTAGCATCTGTGTAAGTTTTAGGGAATAAAAAGTAACAATTATATATATGACTTAAAATAACTACACTGTAGAGTAGACCTGAAATGCAAGAGAAATTACACTGGTGGTAGTCTCAGCCACTTAAAGGATGGTACTACCATCTCCACTCACCATCATAAAAAAATTTGCCTTCTGATTGCAAATCTTTCACTTTGGCTACATAGTCAGTATTAGACAGCAATGTGCAGGAAAATTTACGTACTCCAAATTTTCCAATTAATTTGGAAGGGACAGAAGAGTTAGAAAACAAAGAGGTGTACTATTAATGTTGATTAGAGTTAGCACCTCTGATTCATGAAGTAATTTTAAATGGCATTGGTCAGGCCTCTTCAGAGTGTGCATGACAGTAATGTGTAGACAGTGTTTGGGGAAAACCTGAGCCAAGGTGGACAGAGATTCTCCTGACATTCTTTTCTGCTTTACTGTTGGTCCCAAAAGCTAATGAACACATGAACTACTGAGAGCATGATGCTCATAGCAACCTTAGGAACCCCCATTGTTCTGGCAAGGTCTTTTATGCTTTGGAAAATAAAGTAGATGAAGAATCAGGAAAGTTTTAGGAGGAAGAAATAGTAATTGCAGTGCCTAATATAGAAAATACTTTTATATGTTCAGGGAAATTGAATGGAAAGCAATATGGATGGAGAAGACAGAGCAAAGGGGGAGAGAGGCTGGCAGTGGGTTAGAGAGCCAGGCAGGCAGGGGCTGGTTCCTGCCAATCCTTACATGCTTGGGAAGGAGCTCAGATTGTTGTTGTAAGTGCATTGGAGGACCTTTAAGTTGGGGAATTACAAGTGATCTGATATATACTCACATTTAGGAATGTCTCTAACACTAGGATACTCCCTGAAATGATAAGCTATGAATAGTCTTCATCAGTGTTTAAGCCAAGATCTGAGAAACAAGTTGAGATCATAGAGACCAGTCCAAGTCCCAATATCACCCAGCTGCTGAACGACACAGCATTTCAGAAGTCTCTCTTAACCACCTTCTTGTGCCAACAGGTCTTTATTCAAAATTGAGCTTACTGTTGTTAGGAGGACAGGGAAATGCTCAGTATCCCTGGCTCCAGGTTGAGATATTGAAGGGGAAGGTCACAAATGAAATTTCATCTTGGAGATTTTCTGGATTAGAAAATCCTCAAAGCATAACTAAGCTGAAGAGACTATAGAGACCACTTGAGACTTTAAGAAGCCTTTAAAATGCCACTCAAGTTTTTTCCAGATTCTTTGATGCTAGTCCAAATCTGGCTATACTGATTAGTAATAAAGCAACAGACCTTACTCTAAGGCTGCACCTATTTGAAACAAAAATGGGTAAAATATAGATATATATCTTTATCCGTCAGTTTAGGTTTAGTGATACTGCAGTAACAATCCCCAACTCTCAGTGTCTTAATAAAAACAAGGTCTTTTTCTTCCTCAAGTCACTAGTTTCAGGCCACTTGGGTGCTGCTCTGTGTAGCTTTTATTCAAGAACCTAAACCAAAGGAGCAGCCGCATCTGGGACAGCCAGCCACGGGACAGAGAGAAAGAGCAAGAGCAAGACTATGTGTTAGCTTTGAAAGCTTCTGCCAGGAGTGGCACTGGCCACTTTCATTCACATTTCATTGGCGAAAGCAAGTCAAATGGTCAAGACCTGTGTTAGCAGAAAGAAAGTATAATTGTTCTGTAGGAACTGTAGGCTGGGGGGGGGGGTGGTGCTGAATATTTTAAACAAATAATATGGTGTATAATAATGCCATATTTTGCTTTCTCCAATTTTTTTTATTAGCTTTAAAGTGGAAATTCAGTAACGATCTTACAATAGCAGAGCTGAAAACTTTCAAATACTGTAATTCAGGATATGATTCAATCCCTGAAAGTTAGCATAACAAACATTTCTTTTAAGGATAACTTCTGAAAACCTGATATGAACAGTTTAGAAATGATTAAGCATGATTTTACTAAAAGAAAACATTTAATAAAGCAGAGGTCTCAATCTCTAATCTGGTCTGGTACCAATCTCTCTAAAATTTGAGACTGATTTCTAGGACAACTTTTATGCAGAAAAAAAAGAAAAAAAGAATCTTGGACAGAGGGAAAAAAATGGCATAGATGATAGAGGCTCTGTTCATCCCTCTGGTGACCAAATCAAAGTTGTGACGGAAACAAGGAGCAGTAGCAAGGAAAATCACCTGGGATTGAGAAGAACAAGCCATATAACTAGGAAGAAATCCAAGAAAGTGCCCTGCAATGGCAGAGGGTAGGACGAGGTGAAGACGCGGGACTGCCTGCTCCGGAGTGTCTGAGTGAGCCAGAGGCTGTGGCAGCAGCAGAAGCCTCTTAAAGGGGCTGCATCTGCGAGTGGATTTTCACACTGACGGACCTGCTCTCTCTGGTTGTGCCGATTCGGCTACGCACAGGGGACATCAGGGATTTATAGGGAGACATTGTCAAAGTGAGGGCTGAGGCGAGACTCACTGAGAAGTGCTGGAGGTATCCATTGTTCCCTGTTGAGCCCTCCCCCAATATCAGTGTGCCCACACAGCACCACCATAGCCGAGAGGCCATCAAACTGGATAACAGAGGTTGCTCCACCCAGAGGATTCCCTGAAACTCTGCCTACCCCAACTCAAAGCCCCACCTAAGCCACATCAAGGTATAGCTTCAGCAAGTCAGGTGCTCCTTGCTTAGCAGTACCTAAACTCACACTGGAGGCAGCTGGCCTCGGTTTCTGGTGTGGCCCTTTGAGACAACTATAAGCACAGCACAGCTGCGGATTGATTGCTGAATCTTAACAGGTGGCCCTGGAGGGGCAAAGGCTTGGGCTAAGTTTGGCCTGCAGGTGAACCCTCTCAGGACTGTGCCACTAGACAGACACCTACTTCACGAATCCACACTAATCAGACCGGGAGACTTAGGAGCTTTGCTTAGTACATAGAAATGGACACAGCAAGACAGCCAAAATGAGAAGACAAAGAAGCAGAAGCCATATGAGAGAACAGAACAGAGATCCAGATATAATAGAGTCAAATAATCTAAGAGATGCAGAGTTCAAAACACTGGTTATAAAGATACTCAATGAACTTTTGGGAAGTGTAAAGAACTTCAACAAAGAGATAAAAAAATATAAAAATGGAAATTGAAATTATAAAAGGGAATCAGTCTGAAATGAAGAACACATTATCTGAGATGAGAAGTATATTAAATGGAATAAACAAAGGAATAAACAAAGGGAATAAAGAAAAGAATCAAATGCCCTATCTAGAGGATGGGAAAGCCAAGGACACACAATCAGAATGGCAAGAGATGAGATGCCAAGACTACAAAAATAATTTAAGGAGCATATGGGACACTATAATGGGTCCAACTGTAACTGAAGAAAATCAAGGTGATGAACAACTGGTTGAAGAAATAATGATGGAACACTTTCCTAACCTGGTGAAGGAAATAGACATAAAACCTAGGAAGCTCAGAGAATTCCAAAAATCAGGGATCCAAAGAGGCCCACACCAAGACACTTAATTAAAATGCCAAAGGTTGGACGTGGTTCCATAGGGTAGCAGTTTGCACGTCTGCTTTACATGCAGAAGGTCCTGGGTTCACACTCTAGTGGAGGCACGGTCCATGGTCTATGGCCATGCCATCCTGAACAAGCCCGATGTCTGATCTCAGAAGCTAAGCAGGGCCGGGCCTGGTTAGTACTTGGATGGGAGACCACCTAGGAATACCAGGTGCTGTAGGCATTAATAATAATAATAATAATAATAATAATAATAATAAACAATAATAATAATAAATACCAAAGGTTAAATACAAAGCAAGAATATTAAAAGCAGCATGAGAAAAACAGATAGTTACTTCTAAGGGAAAACCCATAAGACTGGCAGCTGATTTCCCAAAAGAAACTATGTAGAACAGAAGGGCTTGGCAAAAAACATTCAACAGGATGAAGACCCAAGATCTACAACCAAGAATCATTTATCCAGCAAAGCTATCATTTAGAGTTGAAGGACAGATAAAAGGCTTCTCAGACAAAAATAAGCTAAAGGAATTTATCAGCACCAAACCAGTATCACAGGAAATGTTGGAAGGACTTCTTTAAGAGGAAAAAACATGTATTAAGAACAGGAATAAAGAACGGTAACAACTATATTCCTATCAATAAATACCTCAAATGGAAAACAATTAAGTGCTCTAAAAGATGAAAGGAAAACAAGACCCTACATTGCCTATAAAGATTCACTTCAGATTAAAAAACACACAGCGGACTAAAAGGAAGAGGATGGAAAAAGATATTGCTTTGATGGACCTAAAAGGTATTTAAGTCAGACAAAGAAAGATAAACACTACATGATCTCACTTATATGTGAAATCTAAGGAATAAAAAGAACAAACTAATCAAAAACAGACTCACAAATATAGTGGACAATTTGGTGACAGACAGAGGGGAGGAAGGTTTGGGGGACTGAGAGAATGGAGTGAAGGGTTAAAGAAATACAAATTAGTAGCTGTTGTATGGTCATGGGAATGGGGTGCATTGCATAGGGAATGCAATTAGCATTAATATGTTAGCTAGGTGGAGGGTCAGGGGAGAGAGGAGCAATTAGGGGATCATTTTACAAACTATATAGACATCTAATTAATGTATTGTATAATTTAAACTAATTAAAATAAATAAATTTAGGGGAAAAAAAGAATCTTGTATTTCTTCAAGTTAGAGTAAATGGGATGAAAAGACTGTATTGGTAACATGATTTTAGTCAGCATTCTATTCCATTTAAGAAAGTCTGTATTATGTGGTTATCTATAGAATGTGAAACTTAATTTCCTCCAAGGAGGGGTAAAAATAGCTTATGTGTATCAACGAAAATATATGTCAAACATCAAGTATATGTTCATCTAGTTAAAGGTTCCATGAGTTCTTGCCTAGTTAAGAACCATGAGTTATTGCAGTGGCCCCAGTTGACCTCTTTGCTTCTGCCCTGCCTCCCTCCCAAAGTTTATTCTTTACATAGCAGACAGAGTGGGCCTTTTAAACTTAAAGTACATCATGTTCTTCTCAGAATCTTCACAGAACCTCTAAGGATACCCAAAGTTCTTTCTGTGGTGTCCTCTGATCGCCTCTTCCACCACTCACCTCTCCCCTCATTCCTCTGCAGGCACACTGGCCTCCTGGCTCTTCCTCTCCCTCAAACCTGCCAAGACTTCTGCTGCCTCAGGGTCTTTGCATTGCTGTTCCTTCTTCTTGAGACACCTCGATTTTAGAAATCCACATTGCTAATGCTCTTCCTTTATCAAAAAGGCTTTCCCTGACCACTTTATCTAAAACAGCACCTATACTTTCTATGTCCCCTCATTCTGCTTTGTTTTTCTTCTTCGCATTTATTACTACCCAGCTTCATATACCTGCTTATTCTGTATCTAGACTGTCATCACCAAGAGAGCAGGGACTTCATTTCATTTACTATTTTATCCTTGGTGCTAAGAATAGTGGCTGGTACACAGTAGGTACATAATAAAATTTGCTAGATGAATTAAAGGCACTACTGCTACTATTTCTAAGTTTGTCAGACCTGTGTAAATCTTTAATGTGCCAATGTCTCAGAAACTAATAAAAATGTATTCCACTACTTAGAAGATTCACTGCATTGAAATATGATTAGAAACCTACACATTAAATATTTTAAAACAAAACAGAAAATGCAGCCCTATAATTTTCCTGCTTTTTGTTAATTTTCTTTTGCGAAGTCTTGGTGTTTACAGTACCCAGAAGCAGACAGGAGATCACAGAATCCTGAATAATGGGTTGGATGAAACATGAAAGTGTAGTCAGACACATTCGACATGAACAATTAACTGTCCTTTGTAAATCAAACGTAGTAGATTATAGTTATAACAACTATTAGGAGAGTAAAAAGAATAACAAATATAGAGGTGATGGGAAAACAACTATAGTTGAACTGCTCAATAGCAAACACAAGTTGATAAGACAACTAAGACAGCTAGCTATATAAAAGTAAATAAACCACAAGGCTAAGAGTAGCCTGGTTACAATTCAACCCATACCGTAATGTGCCCCAAACCAATGAGTCCAGATTAGGACAGATTTTCCATAACCTTGAAAATCACATCCTGTGTCGCCCTATTCTTCTGCTTCCATGAAGAAGACTGTAACCACTTTTCTCCACTTTTCAGTCCCCTCTGGTAAACTGCTATGACACACATGATTTGTTCTGTCTACAGTTTTCATCCACATGGAGAGCTGGCGAATGACAGCAGGAGATGAGGTACAGTTTCCAGCTTCCTGCTCTAACTTGGAGCTCCCGCAGGATTCTGGCCACATTGTATATTTGTTTTCACTTCAGCCCCATTGATGACACATAGTGAGTCCTTAGTACTCACTCATTGAAAGAACGGCAAGATGGAAAGAATAAGTTGCATTTTCACTGGAGATTTAATGAGCCCTTTATATTGATGATCAGTGATTCAGATGCTTTAATAATTGAGAGTGGAGGTGGTTGATTATGGTTAGCAAAGTACCACCCCAAAATGGAGGCCTCGCACAGCAGAATGAATGCAGCCTCAAGAAAGACTTCCCCTGCAGGCCTTTGCAGTCCTTCTTGCTAAGTTAGAGCATATGGTGCCTGCAGGTTTTGTCTTTGGTTGGTAGGGCTTGGAAATGGCTAGCCAAGCCTGTATCATACCCATGAAGCAAGCACTTCTCTTCCAGCTGTGAGCCGATAAAAGCTTCTTCTCCATAGGCTACCCGAGCTGCCAAACCAGGTAGCTGTGGGGGCTGGACCTTGGTAATGGGCTCAGAGTTCATCATTGCCCTCATCTCTTTTAGGAAGCCCAGGGGCTGAGTGTTTGTGATAAAAGGCAGAGGAACGTAATAAACGCATGTTAAATGTGTAATCTAGTGCCAGGCTTATACCAGGTGCCCAACAGATGTTATCGCACTTAACCTTGGAACAACTTTGCCCAGTGAGTATCATCATCTTTATTTTAGAAGTAAAAAATCACCACTCAAAGAAGTTAAATAACTGTCCCTACCAGTCAGGGTCCCCGCTGCCTGCCTCCTTCCCACACTAACTCTACCTCAAACCCATGAGGCACTGGGGCACCAATACCTAGGCCCTGACTTCCTCCCTGAGGAACTTACAGTGGCATCATGTTATTACAGAGCTTGTTCCATTAAGGACACTCCTTTTATTAAGCCCTAAGCACAGTTTACTTTAGAATTTCATTCTTTGAAAAGGTTCCATACATGAAGTCCCTGAAGATCCTCCAAGCAAGAGTGCAACCTAAGTTTATAGCCTCCCCCTCCAAGGGGCTCATGCCTCCATTCCGCTGACTGAGCCCCACGCTTTTGCTCTTGTGTTCATTCATTTATTTTGTAATATATTTTTCACTTTGCCTAACACTAAAAAGAACTCATGTCTTTCTGCTGCCCCCTTTTGGAGGCTCTTATACCTGTGAGTTTTCTTGGGAAAGTGGGGTGCGTGGGTTCAAGCCCTGTAGCCAGATGCCCCTGTATCTGGGCCAGGAAGACCTCCTCAGATTGAAGAGCCTGGGAGGCAGGACTCTGCCTTACTTCCCTGTCTCCTTGTGCTGGGAACTAGGGCAAAGCACTTCTGCCTTTCTCTGCACCCCATTTATAAAATGGACATAATGACCCCTTTTCCTTTTAATGGGAGTTCCAGGAGGCTTTTGTGCATTTCTATAGTACTTGGAGCCCCCCATTTGGCGAGTGGAGAGTTTAGGGCATGCTGTGATTCTCATTATTCACAGAAAGGCACATTCACTTCAGTTTACTCTGCACTCTCGACATTTTCCCCAGTATTATTGACTTAAGTACTCTTCAGGAAGAATTTCTCTGAGGCTCCCATGTTGACATCCTACCAGTGCTTTGAGGGCCAGCCTTGCTAGTTGTTTGTTCCCGCGGATGAAAGCCCGCAATCGCTCTATTAAACACTCTGTATTCAACAAGAAGAAGGAGGAAAACAAGGGCAAAGCAGAAATCCAATAACTGTTCACAAAAAAGTAGATGGTAGTCTTTTGCTTCTCAGTGTTCCCCCTACTGTCTCACAAGCCTGGGCTTCAGCTTTCAGAGGCTTTGCGAAAATCAAGAGCATGAATATCAGCAGCAAAGGAGTTGAAGTTTTCCACAGGACAGGTTAATGTGAGAAGCACTCCAGTGCTCCAGTGCTGGGTCGAGCTTGCTACTGGGCTAAATCACTGGCTCAGTGGAGATACTGGGTTACTCAATCTCATTCTCTCTCCTTCTCTCCCTCTTTCTATCTCTCCTCTTTCCAGCAAAAGCATTTGTATAACTTGTCTTCTCTAACTCTCTGCCACTATTTCCCCATAGCAATTCTTGCTTCTTGCCTTGCTGTCAGTGAAACCAGCAGAAAGAAGGAAACCTGGAGACCAATAGTGCATTTCATATGCTTCGTGGGGAGGAGAAACCAATATTCATATACAACGGAACCGAGGCTTCTGGGCATTTCTGGTCAAATCAGGGCAAAGCAGCAACCTTTTTCTGGTAGCTCACGGGATCCTTGGCAGGCAATCAGGGAGGTAGAACAGGCACCCATTAAAAAATCAGAAAATACAGTTTCTTTAAATATAGGCTTCATCCTGAGCCAATTTTGTGACTTTAGGCAAGTCTAAACATCTCCAGATCCCAGGATTCTCGATTTTAATATGAGATTAGAACGCCAATGTCACAGGATGTTTGAGTATTCATTCATTGACTAAGCAAATATGTATTGAGTATTGAGTTCTTGTGTGCCAGGCACTGTGCTGGGTGTTGAAGTCATCAGTTGTTGCTTTCATTATATTTCCAGCTTGGGGGAGAAATGGACAGAAAATAGGCAAAAACAGTAGTGTTTAACGAGTGAGTATAGTGTGCTACAATAAGGATGAGGAGAGAGGGGGCGAGGCTGGGGGAAATGAGAGAGAGAGAAAACAGAAGAGAGAAAGAGATGAGTCATAGGACTGGCACTCAATCCTGTCTTGGGTGGTTAGCAAAGATTGCCTGGAGGAGGCCACGACAAACGAGAGAACTGACTTGTAGAAGAAGTCGTCAAGGAAAGGGGTACAGAGACTGGAGAGGACATTACCTATTGATTCAGAATGGCTACAGTGGAGGAAGAGAGGAAGAATAGCAGGGGTAGGGAGGGAACAAGGTGGTGGTGGGATGACGGGTGCCTGCTTGGAGATTTAGGCAGGTGCACCATGCCGAGATGGTGGTAAAAGGTTCAAACATCATCCTGGGGCAATGTAGAGCCATCGAATATTTTAAGCGAAAGATGACAAAATCAGATTTGTGCTATAGAAAAGTTGCATAAGCTGTAGTGTGGAAATTGAATGAGAGAGAATACTCTGGATATTTCTCATCTGCCCCTCCAGCCCCACCCATTTGCTACCTTTCTCCATCTTGCTCTGTGCCTCAATAGGCTGCTATGTTTTGGACTGCATCAACAGGCTTCTCTGTGTTCTGTTTTCTGGATGGGTTCAGTCCACAAGAACCAGAAGCAGGAGATGGGAGAGTGGGAGGAGAGAGAAATCAGGGTGTCTGTTCCCTAGCACCCTCCCTGCCATGGCCTCACACTGATGGTGGCTGTGTTCCCCTACTGAAACCACAGCTCCTGCCTGGCAGATCTTTCTCCCAGATGTGGTTTTCTTTCTAGGTTACATATAATAATTATTCTCTTCAGTTCCAGGCATCTAAGGCTCCTCACTGTTGCTAGTCCCAGGGTACCTCTCCATTCCTTGTTGGTTTTCCTTAACCCTGACAAAAACCTTTATAAATAGGGATTCTTCAAGTACCCCGTGGCACTGTGCCATCTGCTGGGCCCCTGGCCTTATGAAGAAAACTATGACTGGAGCAGTGGGAGGCTGTTGCATCCTCCCAGGCCACTGTGATGGTGGGAAAGTGGCAGAAGAAAGTCAATGAATTCCAAAGATACTTAGGAGATAAAAGCAATACGATTAGATGTAGTATGGCGAAGGAGGAAAAGCAATGGATGACTTTTTGATTCTGACTTCTGTACCTGGGAGAATGGTGATGGTAATCATTAAAATACCAGGAGAGTGAGGGGTGTGGGGGAGAGGTAAGTCTCTTGTGAAAGGAAATACTGAGAGCAAATGGAGATACTCAGTAGGCGCTTAAATATAAAAATCTGTTTCAGAAGAGTAGCCTGGGCTGAGGTGGTAAATGCTGTAAAAGAAATTCTAATCACCCGGACAGAATACATAGAGTAAGAAGAAAAGAAAGATGAGGCAGCTGCTCTGAGGAAGACATACTGGGAAGAGCCAGGCCGATGGGCGAGAGGCTGAGAATTCACTGTATAAGAGGTAGGAGGAAAACCAGGAGGCTGAGATGTGATAGAAACTAAGAGAAGAGACGTTGAGGAAGTAGGAATGTACAAGCGGTGACTGCAGAGATGAATGCAGAGAAGTGCCATTGGGTTCAGGAGCAAAAACATGCCTGACTTTGGCTGACCTTGGTTGATCTTGCCAAAAGTCATTTCACCAGAGTCCCTGGAGACCAAAGGAAAGGTTCATGTGCAAGTAAGCTGATAACCGATGGGGTTGGCATGTCATGGTTTGTAGTTCTCTGTGAAGTAAGAGCTGAGGTCTGCTGTGGAAGATGTTTCCAAATGAGTGTTGAACAGGGCCTTGGTGATAGAGCCCCTCAGCTTCTGCTGCTCCTTTACCCAGGCAGCCAGCACCTGCCAATTTGCACGCACCCCAGCAGCCCCGGGAGCACTTGCTACTGTGTCACTGAGTATATGTTGAGGATGCAGATCTCATGCCCTAGCTTGGGGATGATGGCACCTGTGTGTCAACCGTACAGAAACATGAGATCCACCAGGTCCCTATACAGGTGGGCTCCAAAGGAGAGCACGCAGAGGCTGTGCTATTCTACCAGGTGCAGGATGGCAAACAGGTTTCCTTGCCAGTAGAGCCTGCTTTTTTCCAGGAGGTGATGCATTCCTGCTGCCCTTTGCCCTTCTCATTGAGTTTTCTGAAAGGCTTGCACAGGTCAGTGAAAGAGCTGGGTTTGCCTAGACAACCGGGGTGAAGACTTGGTTTCAGTCAGGACTCACCATGTGCACATCCCCTTGTCTGCGGAGCTCAAATGACCGTTGGCAGTGAGGAAGAGCTGTTTCCCATGAGCCACCATCTTGCTCCTCTCAGGATGTACTTCTCCATGTCCTGCTCAGTCCACTGGTACATGAGACCATGCACATGCATGTCTTAAATGTCATCTGTCACATTCTTGTAGAGATGTGCTTGGTCAAACTCCAGGCTGTGACTCAGGAAGTGGTCCACCAAACAGGAGAGCAAGGCTATCTCCAACAGTGAGATGTCCATGACCTGCTTGATGGGAGGACCCTTGCCAATGTGCTGGATGTCCCCATATAGGTCGATCACCTCCTAGTCTAGCACACACAGAAGACCCTTGGAGGCCATTGCACGTGATGGAAGGCATCAATCTTCATCAGAAGGCTCTTTCTGAATGTCATAGTGGAGGCCATGGATGACAAAGTTAGGGTGTATTCATATTTCCTAATTCCCTCTGGGTACTGGTAGTGTTCAATCATGATGTCATGCGTGGCATTGAAACTCTCTGGGTGCAATGAATCTGCATACCATGCCAGTGTAGACCGCAGTGTCACACAGGCTGATCTCATTGTTGATGCAGGTGGCTTCCAGGCTCAAAAGACTGCAAACCTCCAGCGATAGGCATGGGGCATGTACCTGTCTCCGCAGGTCCTGGTTTGGAGCCCACAGGTACGAGATGAGCTCAGCACCCACCTGCTGGATCAGTAGGCATCAGGATCTTGGGTGCATAGCTGGAGAAGGTTGAGGACAAGGTGGTTTGCTGCCTGCAGTGGCATCAAAACAGCAGCCAGCACCCAGTGACCACCTGCAGCCTCATGCCCACCATGCCCGCTGCGCACCACCTCAGCAGCTCTCAGCAGTAAGTAGCTGGTCAGCCAATCTGCTGCCCCTCCTGATCACAAGATTTTTAAATTATATTTTTAACTTTTGGCATGCATTCTTTTCCATACTGTATTATCTGGGACCTCTGAAACTTACAAGGGGTTTCCATGAGAAAATTCTGGAATACTGGAATCTGGAATACGAAAAAATTTCTCTGGAATGCTTTTCTATTCATGCAGGCATTTATTTCCTTAATCATTTCCTGAACTGGTAGCCATAGGGAGCTACTACTTTTGTGACTGGCTTATTTTATTAGCATAATGTCAAGGTTCATCATATAGCAGTGTCACGATTTCCTCTTTTTAAGGTTGCACATCTCTCATTTTACATTGTAGCATGTTTCTCAATCCCAAAGGCTTTTTACACCCATTTTTTTCCCTTTCACCCTCATTTTCTCCATATTGCAGCCAAGGAGTGGTTGTCATTCCCAAGTTGCAGCTGAGGAAACAAGCCTCGCAGCCTCAGGACCACACAAACAGCGCAGGCCTGGGATGAGAAAACTGGCCTCTGGTCTCTGGGCCGCCACACTTTCCCTAGAGCACAGCTGTATGTGCAGAGCCCTTACACAATTGTGCATGCTCCACGTTCCACCTCGCAGGGTCTCAAATAGGGCAAAGGGGCAGGAGACCCTTGAGAGAGAGAACAGGACCAATGACAAGTCAGTGACAGAATAGAAGCAGAGGAAAGGCCAGAGGACCTGGCAACAAGCCCACTCTGGTTCCGGTCCAGGCAGTAGGGCTCTTCTTACTAGGGCAGCTCACTTTCCCTCTGGGACACAGGAAAGGGCTTTTTGCCAGACCAGTCCCAAGAGCTGGGTGACATAGAGCGCTGTGGGAGCAGTTAGCCTTAACAAGGTGAATTCTCAAAGTTAATAGTCAATGATTAGATCAGCCAGACAAGATAGACCAGTAATGAAGTCGGGATTTGAAATATGTAGGGCTGGCTGTGGGCGCGCTGCCTCACAATGCTGTCAGTGGTGTTAGAAGCTCCCTAAATTAACTGAGAGAGCTGCCATTGAAGAAGTCTATTTGGGCATCTTGCTAGTGTTGGTGAGGATTATCTTTGAAGCTGATGTAATCACCTCTCTTAGCATTCATGTCCAGGCCAACAGACAGTCTTGAGTAAGAATAACCTTTTTGTGCTTTGGAGAATGCACCCGTTGTGAGCACTAGCTGCGTTTTGGAAGCTCCAGGCAGTTAAACTTCCAGTAAAGCTCCTATCCCTGAAACAGCTGAATAAACCAAACGGCCGGCCGACATTTCAGTAATAATCTCTGGGATCGAGGTTTGGAGGAAACGAGCAGGGGATTTCTGCCTCTGGATTCCCACTGGGAAACCGCTTCATACAAGGCCCAGCTCAATCTTCTCATTTAGAAGACTGCTCCAGAATGTTTGCTATTTGTCATGGTTAGGGGGTGGGTTATCCCACTTAATTATATATTCTGGTTAAAGATGAGCTATTAGATATCATTCATAGAGCGCAACTTTTCATAAGAATTAGAATGCTACTAAATACTCTGACCAGTACCTCATAAGGAACACAATCCAATGTATCTTTTAAAATATCGAAGGCTCTTTCATTTCCTTAGGAGCATTATTATGAACCCCATGCTCCAAAGAATTAGTAAAACATGCAAATGCTAGTTAATAGAATGCTGGATAAGCAGCTTTTTAATGAATTTTCCATTTCTTGATTCTGTCATATATTAATTTTCTTAAAAGGCACTGAGTACGTTTGAAGATGATTAAGATTCAATAAGCTAATAGAAGAGAATGACCTTAGAGGCTACTTAAGCTCTGTATCCAACACAGAATTCCTCTTTCTAAACTTTCTAACAATTTTTTTCCCCTGGATTTTCTCAAAAATGTCTGGTATCAAGGGACTCACAACTCCCTTTCATTTATGAGTTAACTATTGGAAAGTCCCTCTTAGTTCTCATATCTGTAACCATAGAGAATACATTCCATCTCTCTCTTTTATAGCTCTACAGATAATTAGGACATTCATAGACCCCTATCCCCAGTTTCATTTTAGCTAAGCCTGTCATCTCCAGTTCCTGCACACTTCCTCAGCTGTTTGCAGACCATCTTTTGAATATCGATTTGTTTGTGGGGGCTCCAAAGAGAACTATGACAGCAGACATGGTAAATCTAGCACCAGATGCTGTGAGACCTTCACCTCCTTCCTTCTGCATTGTGTACTTCCGTGGTACTGCCTATGAACTCTGTCTCTCTCTGGGGTCATTTTCCTTGGGTTCACATCTTGGCTCTGCCGCTTTGTCCTTTGTGACTCTGGGCAAGCAGTTAAACTTTTAATGCTCAGTTTTCCCATCTATTAAAGGGGGATAATTATAATATTAACCCCATAGCCTCACAAGGTGACAGCAGTTGAGATCATATAAATAAATACTTAGCACATACTGGTAACATAGTAAATGCTCAATAAATGTATCTGCTTGGATGACAGTGATCATGAACACAGATGATGAGGTCTGTATGGCTAGGTTCACATCCCAACTCAGGTTCAAATTTTGACCTCACCAACTACGGGCCAATTGGCCCTTGGCTAAGTGGCTTAATTTCTCTGGGACGCAGTTTTCTTACCTAAAAAAGGGAGATATAAGGTTCTTATGAGGATTACATGAGCTATTATATGTACAGTGCTTGAAACAGAGCCATAGAGTGAGAGCTATTTTATTACTATAGCCTGAAAGTGAATCTTACTTGCAAAAGGAGTCGCATCAAAGGTTGGCCTATATTGGAGCTATGGACACCAATGTCCTGGTTCCCACAGCCCTCATCATATGATGGTCTGTGCTTCGAGAGTCCTCAATGCTTATATTTTTGTATCTCAAACTACCCTCTAGAAGAGCATTTCAAACATGGTAGGTGCTTTGAGAATCCTGGTCTTTAGAATAACATCTATCTTTCTTTTCTATTATTTGAAATCTACTCTTTTTTAGGTTCTGAATAGTTTCACTGCATATTTTCTCTTCGGACTTAACTTGAGGATTGCCTCTTCTGAAGATGGCTTGGATCCTTCTAGGTAGAATCAACTCCACCACACTGCAAACACCTAGCGTGTCGGAGCACTGAACTTCCCACGTGTCAATATCCCCACTCCCTGCGAGTCTCTAAGGCCCTCAGTGCAGGGATGTGCTAATCGATTTTTCTTTATTTATTGGGTTCAGGCACATTTTTGTGCTTAAAAATATTTCTGGAATACATTCTATGCTTAACCTAGCCCAGTATCTCTATCTGTGATAAAAAAAAAAAAAAAAAAAAAAAAGATAATGTTGGAGAAACTTGTTTAAACTAAAAAGCGTTTTCAAATGATTATTATTATTACTTCTAAAGGGGGTAAAATAATTTTTGTCGAGTTTAGAGATTCAATTATTTACTAAAATAAAATACTGCGCAAACTTATACTTCGTATTTAACAAAATGAGATTACACGAAGTGTAGAGGCAACTAAGAGATTACCATTGCTCCTATATATTGCTTTAGGCCAACGTTGTCACTAAAGGAAAGTACTGAATTATTTCTTCCCATTGTTACACCTTTTCCAATTCCCAATCCAGCTTCTCCGCATAATTACTTTAACCTGATTTTACCTACAATGAAAATATTAAGCAAAGACATCACAAAGAAAGTCGAAAGCAATCAATAGGGAGAATATCTGCAGTATATATTTATGACAAAATGTTAGTATCAGTAAGTTAGTAAAACAAAGACAAAAACCCCAGTATAGAAATGGGCAAAAACTAAGAATAGGTAATTCTCAGAAGAAGAAATACTGATGTTCAATACATGTTCTAAAGCAGCTCCACTTCACTAACAGTCAAAGAGTTGAAAATGTAACATGTAATGAGATATTCTTTACCAGTCAGACTGACAAGTTTGAAAAGAATGAAGATAACCAGGAATTGATATTAGCATGAACTTGGGAAACAGGACTCTCAAGAAGTAGTTGCGAAGAATATAAATAGCATAAGCCTTGTGGAGCAATTTGGTAATGTTCATGGAGAACATTAAAATGCTCATACTGATGATAATACAGTTCACTTTAGAAATTCCTAAGGAACAAAACTGACAAAGGAGCAGAGATGTACGTAGGACAGCCATTGCAGTATTGTTTATAATAGCAAAGAAGGAAATCTGAAGCTACATAAGTCTCCATCAAAAAGAGATTAGATAAATAAATGATGAAATACCAGTAAAACAGAGTATTATGCATCCATTAAAATGAATGAGGTGAAGGAGAGTGTCCAAAGTAGACATTTAAAAGAGAAAGTAGATTATAAAAAATGATATGGTATAATATGATATGGTATGACGCATCCTTATTTTATAAGAAACACAGAAAAAAATAGTTGAGAGTATTTAAGAACCCATTTATTTTCTGATTTATACACATCTATGCCAACTGGTATTTTAACATGTATATCTTAAACATATTTTATAATGAAAAGAAAGATATTTCAATTTTGAAAAATGTATTGAGAAACTGCTGTAGATTTCCTGTGTGTATGCATGTATGTATGTGTGTGTGTTGTTTGGGGATGAACTCTATGTTTGTAAGGCAGAAAAGTAACACAGTAAAGATTCCCTCCCAAAGATGCAGGACTATTGGCTGGAGAGGAGTGGAGGTGACAATCACTGGACACGAGGAGGTCTGGAACTTGGAGCTAGAGTGTCAAATGGTTTATACACAAAGCACTGTGTATACACAAAGCACATACCCAAATCCTTGAAGTATGCTGGGGAATAATTTCACAGCTGGCAGATAAACAATAATATTCCTAAATAACTCTGAGTTTCCAAAGCTTCAGGGCAAGCCTGCTCACTACTGTCAGGCCTAATCCTTATTCTTGTAGACACATCTGTCAAGCTGCTAAATATTAATAAAAACAATGTCTGGGCATTCAGACAAGCATTTCAGAATATAGTGATAGAAGTCTTTTTACCTTAGACCTACCTGACCAGTCAATCTTCTCCACCTCTCCCATTCCAACCACCAGATCTCATCTTTAATTTCCTGCAGGCCGTCTCTTGGGCATCCCACAATGATCCCACAAAAACATAAAAAGAGTTTATCAAATTCTTCCCTAAACAAAGAATCTATTTGCACTTATTTCTCATTGCATCCTTCTAATCCTCTTGGCCTTTGCTGACCATGACAGTGGCCACCAGCCATGTGTGGTCCTAAACACTTGGAGTGTGGCTGGTCTGTACTGACTGTGCTCTGAATGGAAAACTTAGTATGGAAGACTTAGTATGAAAACAAGTAAAAATTAACTTTAAATGAATGATATTTTGGCCATGTCTGGTTAACTAAAAATATCATTAAAATAAAAATATTCATCTAATTCTTTTCACTAAAACCTTTCTAATTACCTATATGGACTGTATTCTATTTCAGCTGTGTCAAGGCTACTCCAGACTCTGAAAGCATGGAGTTATCCTTCATTTTCTCACTCTTGGGATTTCATACAAATTCTATCAAGTAGCCCTGAAACCCAGCCTCTTGGCCCTTTATCCTTCTTCTTCTTTTCCTGACCCACTGGTTCAGACAAGCCCTTCCCTCTGTCAGAGTACCACCTGCATCTGCCTGCTTCTAGCTACTCTCTACTCCAGGCCCAACTCGGCTGCCAGCAAAACACTCGATAACCTGAATAACTAAGAACTAACCTTGTTAAAACCCCCTTGAGAATAAAAAGAAAACAAATAACAAAATAAACTTTGTGAATAACTGCACTGTAGAAGAACTTCAATGTGCTAGAAACCAAATAACCAGCCACTCACTTAATTTTATACGCCGTCCTTAACATAAACAAATGCCTTTCGCCCACAAATAAAATGTTCCTTGAGAGAGGAGCAGGAAGCTCTTTTTAAGCATCAGAGGAAGGAAATGGAGTCTTTGACCTTCTAAACCACAAACAGATACACAAATTCTTTCTTCAGTTTGGTTTTAGTTCAGTCTTTGAGACATGGCCTTCAAGGACCCAGTCTTCCTTTTAAGAAGGCTTATGCATACACACATTTCTGGTCCCAGACTCTGAGCTTTGTGGCTCAGAACTTGACAAAAAAAAAAAAAAAAAGATTCTAAAAGATGCAGTCCCCTTTTCACCCAGTGAAAGAACCAATGGCAGGAAGGTAAGAACAAAAATGGTCATTCGATAGGTCAGATCTTGGGGATGACTAGGAATGACCAAAGGTGAGGATTAATCACTTCTTATTCTCTTCACCCATTTCTGTTTGTCCTGTGAGAGTGGCCAGTGCACGTGAAGCAAGCCAACTTGAATCAGGCACTTCTAGCTTGGTGGAGACTGGAGACCACCTTCGGGACAGAGCACCTCCTCTCTAGCCACCGATGCTTCTCTTCTTCTGAAAGGTTGGCCAATCCTCTTGAGGTCCTGGCCTTCCACCTCAATGAGGCTGAAAGTCACTATGGCTTGTGCAAAAACATGTGGCCTCCTAATCTACACAGATTCTATAGCTCCTGGCTAACTTAGTGATCTATAGCCACTTCAGAAAAAAAGACAAGTTTCTTACTTACCAGAAGCTGTTTGTTGTTGGGTCCATAATTGATGACTATAGCATAACAAGATTGTTTCCACAGGTCATAGACCAAAACTGATCTCATTTTTATTTTCAAACTTGCACCTTATTAATGTCCTTCTGAATGGTTGAACATGCTAGACTTGGAGAGCAAGGCTGTCGCCACGGCAGTAGATCTTTATTAACAGTAAGCACCAAATACAGTCAGTAGTACTAAGCAGAACTCTTCAGAAGAATGTCAATGGATTCCCCTTGCTGCATCTCACACACGCACACACACACATGCACACACACGCACACACACGCACACACACACACACACTGACAGGACAGCTCCAGATATTCACAGAAGTGAAGTGTGAAGTTAGGAAGAAATGGAGGCACCGGTCCCATTAAGGGAAGTGAGTAGTAATTTGGGAAGGATGTCTAGTGCCTGCCTTGGTGTTGCCAAAAGATTTACAGGAACCTTCTTTCTTTCTTTTAAACCTGAACTGGCAGAGCCAATTCCTTTCTCTCAAGGGCTGGCTCTGTGAGTCACTGCCCATCTGCCCATAGCAAAAAGAAAGGGTAGAGCAACACGAGAAGCCCTGGACAACTGCTCCGATTTGCCATGAGAATGGCATGAAGTTTGCCTGCAGGAAGTCAAGCGGCCCCAGGCCTGCACCATGCGCATCCCCTTGTGCCTCCCCTGACAAAGGACAATTCATCCTCTGAAAGGGCCCCTCTTAAGACTAGTTTGAATGCCTCAGGCTGAGGTGAATGTATGTCAGGGGACACTAGATTTGCACTGAGTGTGTCCTCTGACTGCAGTGCCCAGATGACTTAGACTGTAGACATAGACACAGAGACCACAGCCGCTTAAGAGTAAAGAAATAATGCTGCTCATAAGCTATCCCTGTGACAGTGCTATGGAGGCATTTACTAGACATTATTTCATGCATTTATGACAATGGCCTTAACAGAACAGTTTTATCCCTGCTTGACAGATGAGGAGACCATGGCTCAGAGAGAATATTAGCCAGAAGAAGCCAAGTTATGCTGTCAAGTTATGCTTAAGACAACAAATGTTATTTCCCTCAGCCTGCAGATCTGGGTGGTTCTCCAGGGCCGCTGTTCTTGGCGTGGTAACTCAGAGACCCAAGCTGCTTTGCGACCATTGCATCTGTCGTCTCAGCACTAGACTACCAAATGTGCCCCTCTAGGGGAAGTAAGAGACGAGGAATCTTACATGGGCTTCTACTGCCTCCGTCCAGGAAGTGACACATATTACCTCTAGTCAGATGGCCCTGCTTAATGCTGGTGGCTGAGAAATGTATTTTTTCCATATGTCAGGAAAGGAGAAGAGAACCGAATATTGGTTAACACTATAATGTCTTCCAGAGAGAGGTTAAGTAACTCTCGCTGTCCGTGTTCCATCTCTTATTTGTGCCTGATTCTGCCTGTCTATATAATTCTTCTGTCTCTTGCACACTGGTTCCCTTGAATTTTGTGGTTCATGTGTTGAAAACAAGGACACCGATGTTACTTAATATTAATGGTATAGATTCACCCACCTGAAGCATCTGACCTCTCTCTCTCTCTCTCTCTCTCTCTCTCTCTCTCTCCCTTCCAAATTTCTTAGGGAGAGGACAAGTTAGCCCAGTTTGGGATACCTGTCCTCTCTAAATGAATCAGCTGTGGCTGAGAGAAAGAGAGAAATGCCACATTATAAGAATAGGTCGTTTCTGTTGCAAATTTATAAATAGAAAGGGGGTAAAATGGGTTGACCCTGCACACAGAGGGTCATTAAAAATTATAAGTGGTAGAATGAGGATTCTGAATCAAGTCTATCTGATTCAGATAGACTTTTACATTTACTATTCACACAGCCTCCTAGATATTTTAAAAGTCAAATAATTAGGAGAAAGAGTTCTCGTATATACCAAAACATGGACACTGCAGAAAACCAACTTCAGACTTACTATAGCATGCACGAGTTACTCTAAAACTAAAGAAAATATTAATAAGGTTATTATATTTTTATAAGATTCAAAATGTGATGCAGCCATCCCAAAGCCCTATGATAAAGATTATTTTCTCCTCAAGGGTCTAGTATCCAAACCAGTAGCTCTCCAATACAGTAACCACCAGCTGTATAGTTAATTAACTTTAAATTCATTAAAACAATAGTTTCCAAGGTCAAACAAATTGAAGGCAGTGCTAGGTTAGGGTATATCTGAAAGCTTTTGATATGCAAATGTGTCTTGTGAATTTCAAGGATGTTGTAATAATAAGCCACACTTCCTATACTTATTTGACCCGGCTCGCTTTAGTTTGGCAGGGTTTTCTCACTGGACACAGAATTCAGCCCTAAAGTACTAAGGTTGGTCTTCACGGGTGACTTGCCTAAAGATAATTTCAAAGGAATACTTGTTCCAGAATATTTTAAGGTTTGAAAATATCATTATAATAGAAATGTTCCCAAGTTGATCATGACAGGCATAGTTTGAGCATGGTTCTGTTTTAGTCATCAACAAAAGTTGCTTTCTAGATACTCAGTGTGTTTAAGTTACAGAAACATTTGGAAGTAAAGAAAACAAAGGAGAAAATGGGTATGAAGCCATAGAGAGGAAAAACTAACCCTTAATCTGAATTAGGCTTGGCTTCCAGCATTTAAGTTGTCATAAGTAATGATATGATGGATAATTCCTCTTGAAATTGTGTATGATTGTTAAGGAAATAGTATAAGAGGTTTTTAGCAATCCTTGGGGATGAGGTAATTATTTTTCCTAGCCAAATCTCATCTGGCAAGGATGTAACTTTCTTTCCGAACTGCCCCATAATACATGTGCTTTAGTCAGGTTGGTCCACAGGTAACACAGAACTTGGCTTCCCCATGGCACATCACAGTTCTTCATTTCCTTTCCAATCTTTCTTGGCTACACAGCTTTTGATACAGTGAGAGGGCCTGTAATACTTCTGCATTTCTTGTTCCAAGTGTGAGTTGTTTGTGATAACCAAGCCAGATTCTGAGACTTTTGGCTACATTCGTCTCAAGAAATGTGGTAGGTGAAAGGTACTCTGCAGTAACTATTTCAAATACTAGTTAAATATGTAGTTCTAGAAAGATTTGGCTCGAAATCAAATAACATTCCCATAATGAACAGTATTTTAGTGAAAAAGAAGCTACCACACAGAAGTACAGCTGTCAGGAAATACCAGATTTCAGTCATGTCATTTGAATCCAGCTTCATGTTGTGTTAGAGTCACAAAATTGCCTAGAAGACCACACATATCAGGGCACACTGAATAGTTGGCAGAAGTATTTGGAACCTAGGTTTAAACACAGATTTAAAAAGCTAATAAAATGAAGAAAAAGCATTCTATAAAATTCAACAACCATTTATAGATAAAACTCTTAGCAAAATAAGACTAAAACTTCTTAAATCTGGAGAAAGTCAAAGACAGAATAAAAGGCCTACTGCTAACATCATACTTAATGAAGAACTGAAAACATTCTAAAATAAGAAATAGGACAAGAACATCTGCTTCCCTTACTTTTATTCAACATTGTGCTAGAGGTCCTGGCCACTGTAATAAGGCAAGAAAGAGAAACAAAGGTATGAAGATTGGGAAAGAATAAAATAAAACTGTTTTTAGGTAAAAATGACACAATTTTATACATAGAAAATCTTAAGGAATCTATAAAATAACAGCTAGAAATAACAAATGAGTTTATCAAAGTTGGATATAGGTCAATCTGTAAAAAATCAGTTTAATTTTTACATGCTAATAGCAAACAGTTTTAAAAATTAAATAAAAATTCATTTACAGTAGCACCAACACATAAAATACTTAGGAATAAATACAACAAAATTATAAAATAATGCTAAGAGATATTTAAGAAGGCTTAAATTAATGGAGTATACATATATTTAGGAACTTTCTTTCTTGATTCAATACTCAATGCTGTAAAAGGTCAGTTCTCTATAGATAGTGCATTCCCAATCAAAATCCCAGGAAACTTTTTTTTTCACAAAAATTGACAAACTGGTTCTAAAAGTCATACGTACATGCAAATAACCTAGAACAGCCAAAACAACTTTCAAAAGAAGAACAAAGTTGGAAGACTTAACCTATCTAAATTCAAAATTTATTGTAAAGCTACAGTAATTAAGATATTGGTATTATGATACATAAATGGATGAGTGGAATAAAATAGACAGTCAAAAAATGAACCCACACATTTATGGTCGGTTGATTTTTTACAAATGTGCCAAGCAAATTCAGTGGAGAAAAAAAGAGTTTTTTCAACAAAAGGACTAGAACAATTGGATATTCATATGCAAAATAAAATTAACTTTGGTCCACACCTCAGACCATAAACAAAAATGTACTCAAAATAGATCATACACCTAAATGAAAACCCTAAAACTATTAAAATTTTAGAACAAAACATAGGATGAAATCTTTGAAACTTTGGTTTAGAAAAAGATCTTTTAATTATAACAACCAAAGCTCACCTAATAAAAGAAAAAATTGACTAATTGAACCTCTTCAAAATTAAGAAGTCTGTTCCTAGAAAAATACTATTGAGAGAATGAAAAGACAAGCCATAGAGAAAAAAATCACACAATTGAGGAAAGAACTCTCAAAAGTCAACAATAAGAAAACAATCCAATAACAACAATTGGACAAAGGGCTTGAACAGATATTTCGCTAAAGAAGACATAGAGATGGCAAAGAAGCAGATGAAAAAATGTTCGACATTATTAGTCATTAAGGAAATGAAAAGTAAAACTACAATGAGATACCATTTCACTAGAATGGCTAAAATTAAAATCTGGCAAAGTCAGATGTAGGCAAGGATGTTGAGCAACCAAAACTTGTTACAAAATCACTTCGAAAAACTCTCTGGCAGTATCAAAGCTAAACACATGCCTCAATAAGTCAGCATTCCACTTCTAGATAATAACAATAAAAATGGAAGCATAAACTCATAAAAAGACCTGTGTAAGAGTAACATGCCAACTTTTTTCATATAACCCCAAATTGGATACAATCCAAATGCCTATATCAAATCTATAAACAAAGAGTGTATATTAACACAAGGAATACTACTCAGCACTAGAAAGAATGAAGGACAGATACCTACAATGACAGAGATAAAACTCAAAAATATACTGAGCCTAAGAAGCAAGACAGAAAAGGGTACACACTGTATGATTCCAAGTATATGAAGTTCTAAAACAGCAAAATAATCTATGATGATAGAAATCAGAACAATGGTACTTGTGTGATAGAAAAATGAAATTTATGAAATGAAAATATTTAGTATCTTGATCGAGTGGGGGCATAATTGGGCCACAACTCATATAATTGTACACTGCACTTTTCACTATATACAAAATGCATCTAAAAAAATAGCTGTTAACTCTAAACACGCACTTTTGAACTTTTGCTTAAATACTTCATATGGCATTTTTGTTGTTGTCATTGCTGGTGGTGGGTGGTCTTTGGCTTGAAAAAGAAATTCTTAAGAATAGACTGTAAGTTATATGTAAAATTATTCATCCTTATTATGCAGAGGAGTCACTTGGGCAAACCATTCTTGTTTCATTATGGGCACATCTCATTATGCATAGAGGGAGCAAAGTGACTCGATAATTACACTGCCATCAAAGCAAATGACAGAGCCCATCAAGGAACCAGGCTGTGGGTTCAGGCAGATTCGCATTTTAACCCTGGCTCTAGCGTTTCCCAGCCATTTGACTTTGGGTAAATTACTGAGCTTCTTGTTCTCTTAGTTCTTCATCTGTATAGATAAGAGGTATAATTCCTACCTCACAGAGTTATTAGGAGACCAGATTAAAAAGTGCATACAGATCGTTAGCATGGTGTATGTTAACAATAAGAATAAAATGAAGATTTCTCTTAATATAGATATATAATACTCTAGAGGATTTTGGAATGTTACTTAGAAATTTGTCTGAGTTCCCAGAAATATTTCCTTAGATGTTTTTTTCAACTAAATGAATAAGTTAGTTTGTGATAAAGAATTTGGTCTCATGGATTCATATCTCTAACCCTTCCGCAAGATTATTTTCGCTTCCTACTCCCATCTTTATCTTTCATTCTCACCTCTAACTTTACCACCCTAAGAGAGGAGAGGTTCTCAGATTCTGATTTCACACAATTGAGATGCAACACTTTATTTTACATATCATTGAGATCTGGGTTACTTCAAGATAGCTAAGACCTTCCATGGAAAAGTATGGAGCCTTAGCATGCATTCACAGAGTGGGTGAATGCATGTGCCCATCTCACAAGGTTTTGAATGTCAGAGTCTGTGCCAATCTGATGATACTCGATGTGCACAAATACATCCAATTTAATAGGTTCCTACAAAGGAGATAAGCTTCCAGAATGGCCTGAGTTGTATCCTGAGTGATACAGTGTCCTCCTCTGACCCTGGTCCCCAAACCAAGAATTTTTAAATCATCACCTTTCACAGCTAAGCAATCTGTGTGACATGGCAAAAGTTGCTTACCTTTTCAGGTCTTAGTCATACAGATTTGAGAATAGAACTCAAGTAGCCTAGAACTCACAACTCTCCCACAATGCCAAGGCCAGAGCCCAGCTGCCAGAGATTTCTCTTTACCTGGGTTCCAGTTGGTCCAGGTAGGGGCATTCCCAGGATGCTGTGCACCGATTAGCCTGTGGCCTTATCTGACTGTCTGGAGCTCAGTGTTCTATCTTGTCTGAACGACCACAGGATGTGCTCTCTGTTCCTGTCCTTGACTCCTATGCAGAACTGGGGAGACACTCAATATGCCCTGAAGTCAAGCAGACTTGAGTTCAAGTCCTGCCTTATTGACCACAGAACCTTGGGCCAGTTCAAATTTCTCAATCTCTGCCTCTGTGAAGTTGGTCTAATAACAGCACTTGTCTGTTTTTCTAAAGATTTAATGAGACACCATATGTAAAATGCTTACCAAAGGACCTAGAATTTAATGTGCATCAGCCATTACTCTTATCGGACCTTCAAATTATAAGAATTTTTTGGATCATTCTCCAATTGTTGCCCAAATTAGATTGCTAGTTCTGCAAGGGTAAAGACAGTTTGAATAGTCTTTATATGTACCCCACTGTATGTAGGGTGGAGCTGGGGGTCGGAGGCAATGTTGATAACAGCTTAGTAGGTGATTATAGGTGACTCGATAGGTTTCTTGACATGATACGACCAGCTACGACTCTCCATGTACAATTTACATAACGAATAGGTGATCTGACTAAAATGCTCTTGTACTGAAATGCTCTTCCCCAAAACTTTCTCTACCTGTAGATGAAATATTTGTATGTATGGCTGATTCATAGTATACTTTTATTTTCTTTTAAAAAATGTACATTTTTTGGTAAGCCCAGGTTAAATCTATTGGGATATTACTTGCTCTGTTTCTTTCTGAAAGAGGACAAGGGATCAAGGCATCAGTTAGCAGATTACAAAGATTTTGTTTTTTATTCTCCTTACTAGTACACTTACAGTGTATTTGTTACAGTAAAAAAAGATGGTCATCGCCCCTAAAGGGAACACAGAGAATTGGGTGACACAAGGATAAAGGCCAACTTGTTCACTGCAAGAAGTGTCCTCAGGTGACCCAAGCTTTTCCATGAGAAAACAAGAATGTCCTCACTGCTGAAAATAGCAGAAGATGACATGATTTATGTCAGCTTGCCAAATGACTTCAGCAGGTGCCTCAAGGGAGTCCCCTGACCTTGCATTCCTTAGTGCTCACATTCCCTGCCCAGAGCTTCCCGGGAACCTGCCTGCTTGGGGATGAGGGACAGGGCTCTTTTTGGCAGAGGTCAAGGTGGGCCAATGTGCCTGTATTGGCCTCTTCGTTCACACCTGTCAAAACTGGAACAAAGCCAATGACCCCGCAGCTTTCAAGACCAACTAGTGTTGCTTATTTCCCTGAGGAGAGATGCTTGGAACCATTTTTACATGCTTTTCACATCCTTTTGTAAGAGACTGGCATGAGGGGGAGTGTCCAGAGAATCTCATTTCAATGGCAAGAGTCTTTTTTCTTCTTTGTGGCCTCTCCACATCACAGGCTCTCAGAGGGTGCAAGAGACCAGGACGGAGAATCTTGAAGATATACACAGATCACCAAAGAATTCTGGAATCCATTTTCTTCTGTTCAACCATCGCCTGACTCTCAAAGACAAAACGGTTCTCCAGGGCTATTGTCTATTCACATTCTCCAGGATTCTGTTGTTACTTTTCACCGGAGCCTCTTATGTTAGGTATGAAGTTAAATTAAAACTTGAGATGTGAAAAAAAAAATGTAGTTTAAAACATTCTTGTGTGTGTGTGTGTTTAATAACAATTTATTTTCAGTTTTGATCTCCCATTCGTCCTAGGGGTAAAAACTTATCTTAGCCAAACCAGTGTGCTCTTCTCTTTCTTCAAGGCTACATCTATTCTCCAGGAAGCATACAACTGAAATGTAGAAACTGGGAGAGCAGAAAGGGTCATCTTGGCCTGAGTGTTCTCATGGCTGGCCTCTGTGAGATTCTCTTCTGCCCTTGTTCCTTACTCGGGTCTTTGCCGAAATTTTCTCTCTCTCTCTCTCTCTCTCTCTCTCTCTCTCTCTCTCTCTCTCTCTCTCCCACAACATCCCCATGTCTGCATCACTCTTGGGAGTAGAGAAAACATATCATTGGTCCCAAGCCACACTGGGGGATGCCTTCTAAGAGCTGCCTCACACCCACCCCCACCTGACACACTTCCCAGGCATTTCTTCTGCTCCTCACCTTCCTGGGCATTGCAGAATCAGGTGGAAGGAACGGTGGGAATTATTACCCATCCTATCTTGCTCTAGATCCAGGGGCACAATCTGCTCTGCAGCTCAGGGGATCCTGTCACTCCTGTTCCTCACTTTCCTATTTAGCTGGCCAGAATTCAGGACTCCATAGCATCTCAGCTCAATTCCACCTTTCCTCTCCATCATTCCTCTAGTCCAGGGATCCTCAACTTTTTTGGCACCAGGGACCAGTGCTCCTATGAGAATCTAAGGCCTGACGATTTTAATGTAGGGAGGAGGCAAGAGAATTAAAATGTTAAATCAAGCTACATTCAGAGACTGCAATATGCTGATCAGCTCTGCAGCCAGGCCAGAAGGACACCTGCAGAACAAAGGAAGCTTTCTGCTGAGATTGCTGACAACCCATTTCCCACACCTATGAAGGAGAAACAGGAAAAACAGAGTCTTTAAGTGGCTGCCTTACACAAAATAAAATTGTTCATTTCCTACAGCTAAAACCTTAGGGAACCTATGTATTAAAGGCTGGGAACTGCCCACAGGCCTTTCACACTACATTCTTCCTCTCATTGTATGTCCATATCAAAGACAATGGGTAAACAAAGTCTTTAAACAATAAATCACATAAACTAAAGAATGACACATAAACTGAATTCCCCTAACACTCAGGGCTTTTCTTCAACTCATCTTAGGTTTTTGTCTTTGCTTTTCCCCTTCTTTAATAAACTTTCCTTTTGCCCCTAACTTTGGCATGTGTGTTGAATCTTTTCTACCCTCGCTGCCACGACCCTCTTCTCTCAGTGCAGGGCTTGGCCTTCTCCCCACTTGGTGAGATCACTTGCCCTGGATGGAACAGTTTTTTTTTCAGGATTGTATGAGCTTGGACTCCCATGCTGATGCAATTGATAGGCTGATTTGGGGTGGCTCAAACTGTTTATATGGACTGTTTTCTACACCCTACAAAAATAGATGCCCAGCACCCCCACATACCCTAGCGGTAACTTTGTTTTTATATCTCTTTCTTTCATTCAGGCAATAAGCATAAATAAGCTAATTCTAAGATAAAGGGCAGAGACAAAAGGGTCAAAGAAAACATGGGAAAAGGACATCAATAAATCTACCCAAATATTATGTTGCCATTCTCATGAAAAGTCGCATAGTACACAGTCTGTGCTGAGAGTCAGAAGATGAGTTCTCTTTTTGGTTGTAGTCCTGACTGCTGCTAACCAGCTTTGTTTTCTTGGGCAAGACACTTCACCTCTCTGGCTTGTTTTTTCATCTTTAAAATGAGATGGATGGGTGTGATGGATGAATGGGTAGATGAATGGATAGGTGGGTGGGTGGGTGGATGGATGGGCAAGGAAGCTTGTCAGACAGAATGGAGAAAAGGAGGAAGGAGAGCTGTTGGCTCTCTAGGGTCTCTAACCCGATCTAACTGCTGCAAATTTACTGTTCATCCCTGATCACCTTCCCTGCCCCACTTCTTTGCCTACTGCTTTGTTGAGGTGAGGGAGTTGAAAAGATCACTCTAAGAGTTAGTAAACCTGGATCTTTCTTCTACGATATCTGTTGTGTATTGTGTGACCTTTGGGCACTTCCAGAACTCTCAAGAGTGTCAACTTCCTTATTAGCAAAATGGAGTTAATGATACTGTCTTGTCTGTCCTGCATGGTTTTGAGGGGATCAAATATGATAATGGCCGTAGACCAGTCTCTGCAGCCAGGAAGTGTGCACAGGAGGTCATGTTTTGTGAAGTATTATTGGGACCACTCTTCTTTCCTTATTCCCCTGTACAGCTGCCCGTGGGGTTCAATTATGGTTTACACAAAGCATTGTTCCAGGGGATTTCATAGCTCCTGAAAGAAACAGGGTAACAGAAATCACAAGGTAAGGTTGTGTTACTGTGTTGTGCTCATCACATGTCAGGAAAAAGAACTATATTTTGTTCTTTTATTTTTGTTGTTAAGACACTGGAGCCAGAAGGTGTATGGTTATTGCAGGGAGAGTAAAAACCAGGGGTTTATATTTTTGAATATGTGTGGATTTCGGCCTGAATTAAATGAAGCAGTGGAAAATTTCCAGCAATATGCTGAGCCGACATTTAAGCATTTGTGGGATAAATCACATTATCTATGGAGACATGACAGTGCTAAAAGGTGAAGACTGAAGTTGTCCCCCTGTTAAATATCCATATTAAGTTCATAAGAGAACTTCCACATCTTATCCCTTTACCCCTGAGCCAGGCATTCTTGGTCACTCAAATAATTCTTATTTTGTAGTATCATAAAATCTTAGATTCTGAAGAAAGCTTTAAATGGCCTAATCTGGCCTTCCTCTTAGTTCAGTGGATTTCAGAGTGTGTCCTTGGATCATAAGCATTAGAGCATCACCTGGAAACTTGTTAGAAATGCAAGTTCTTGGGTTCTGCCTCAGACTTACGAATTAGCAGCTGTGGGGGGAGAGATCCAGTTAACCCTGAATAAGCCTTCCAGGTGACTCTCACAGACCTAAAATATGAGAACCAAGGATGTAATTCATTACTTTCTTAAATAGCATAGAAGAAGGATAATCTTTGTGGGTTCTATGTGACTATTTCTGGTGACAGGGAGATCACTACTTCAGGAGGTATCTGGTTAGAAGCCCTAACAATTAGATATTTTCTCATTATAATGAGATAAATCTGACTTCTTGTCACTTTCCCTTGCTGGTCTTGGCTCTATTATCTGAATGTAATTTAGAGTTATAGCTGATGAGAGATCACTGGTAACTGGGCTAATTATTCACATAGTAGAAGTTGGATAAAAGCGAATACAAGAGGATAAACTGGGAGGGTGGCCAGTGCATCACATTTTCCTTTCAACCAAATAAAACAGCAAGATTAAGGGCTGTCCCTGGTATTTGTGAGATTATGATAAATATCAGTATTAATAACAATAGTGACAGTAATAATTACCCACAGCTCGATTTGGATGCAGGTCAAGTAACCATCCAAATCAAATTACATGTAAGAAAAATATGTGTGTTTAGTGCTGGGAACATTTTCAAAGAGGAAGAAAAATTGGCACTGTGAAAAACATTTCACCTTCTGGTAGAGATAAGTACCCCTTTCCATTCCAAGGAAAGTGTGAGAGAAAGGAATCCCTAAGCAGGGTAAAGATACTTTATGGTGAGGTCCCAGCCCAGGCTTGCGGGCAAAATGAACCTATTTCTGGTCACTCCTCAACCAGGGATCCCTGAGTTGAATACACTTGTTTAGCCAAATTTAGTTAGTGATGGTCTTTTCTGCCTGTTTCTGGTGGGCATTTGGTAGAAGGGACAGAGTGAGTTTAATACTCTCATATGGGTTTCTCTGGCTGGGAAGGGGGAAAGCTAAATGCACCTTGCTTGGAGGGAGAGCCCACTCCGGACCCAGCCTCTCCTTCCCTCAGTTCAGCCTTAGTCTCTTCTATTCCAATTTTTCCCCTCTTAGGACTGAAAGCACTAGCAGCTCTAAGTGTTGTCAGGGCACTCTCACAAATGATTTTATCTCCCTCCCCCCAATTTGAACCTAGAGAGTGTTTACTTCCTGTCAAACCCCAGGGACCTGCTGATTTTTCCCATTACTGCAAATTGCTGCTCTTGGGTGCTTTGCATTTGTTATTAAGATGCAATCAGGGATTCCTAACTGATTAACAGCCTCACCCCTCAGCCCCCAACGCTCACACCTGACTTGGAGGCAACATCAGTGGAAAGCAAAATCCCCTTGCTGCTGGATGTCTGGGGCTCTCTGTATGGTCAGGGCTAATGGGTGAGGTAGGCAGCTGGTGGGAGCCGGAAGAGCATCAGGATGGAGCAAAGGGAAGCTGGGCTCCTGCGTGAATCCGGGGTATGCAAAGAAGGAATTGGTGTCTGTCTCTCAAGTTCCCGGGAATTGCGGTGGGTGTCAGGCTGGGAATTGCGGTGGGTGTCGGGCCGTGTGACAGGCCTCTGGAATAATGATGGCTGATGGCTGTGACGGCCTGCCCAATGAGGCAGAGGCCAGCCTGAGCCGGGCCTTCCAGACGAATAAGCACGGAGTGTCTCTTAAGGCTGAGTGGCAGGATGATGAGCATGCGGGTGACGGCCTGCCTAGAATCATATGTCAGTCAGCGTGCTCCAGAACAGCTCCAAGCGCTGCCACAGAGGCAACCCCCACCTCCCCTCTCCACCTGAGGACCCCTTCTCCTCTCCCCACCCACCTGTCAAACCTGCTCAGCCCCTTCTGCAGTTCTGTTCATACTGGAAGCCAACAAAATGCACACAAATGCATGTCTACGCACTTCCAGTGGCTTCTGAGCATACACACACACAAAAAGCTCACTTTCTTAAGGATATCTTTTAACCTTTCTTTACTCTCCTTTTCTTTCTTTTTTATCTTTCAAGTGTCTGTTTTTATTAAACAAATGTCTTGGCCCTTGCCCACCCTGAAGGTTCACCGTTGCAAGGGAAAAAGAAGGAAAAATCACGGACACAGAGAAGGGAAAGGGTGACAGGATTGGGGAAGCCCCACACCACAGCATCACAGATCCAAGCAAAGCTTCTGAACTCTATTGCTGCTCGCACAGGTCAAAGCTATGTGAGGGGTCTTGAAGCCAATGGGACATTGGGCCCATGTCACCTGATTTTCATTAGAGCTACTGAATGTGTTTTTGGAACAAAACACAGAGAATAGGGAGAACAACAGGGAGGTGGGATTTTCTTACAACTGCAAGTGCCAGATCTGAAAAGAGACAGACAATCCTGGGTTCAAGTCCTACTTGTTCCATTCACTACCTCTGTTATCTGAGCTTGGCTGCCCACTTTAAAAATGGAAATAATAAATCTGTCTCATTAGGTTGTTATGAGGGACTATATACAAAGTACATGGGATATACTTTTTTTCCCCTCTTTCTTTTGTTTAAGTTAGGGAGGTGGTTAAGACAAAGTTCTTTTTTCTTTAAATCAAATCATTTTTGGCATCATTTAAAGACCAAGATGAAACCTTCCTGAAGACCAGAAAGGATTACGATTATCTTATCCTCCCATGGAGAAAAAAGTTCAGATATTGAACTCCAGGGTTGCATTATCCTATGCTCCCTACTAATTATATCACTTTTTCCTGGCATTCTATTTAGACAGCCCAAGCTGACAAAAGCAGAGCCCTGACCTAGGACCTTTCCTGGCTACTCAGGGACCCCTCTTGGAAACAACTGTAAAAGCAGGTTATAAGGTCAATGAAAGAGAGAGCAGAAAGATCACTGCCTTTGGCATGAGAAAGTGTCTCAGAATGTGTTTAAAGAGAAAGATAGAGGATGGGAACTGGGTGAAGCAGAAAGAAACTTTATGAAAGTACTTTCCAAGGCGTGCACATGGTAAATGGGCTACAAGTACGCCAACAGGCATTGTTCACTTGGGGCAACTGGAGTTCCTGGATCTTTTCCAGGTGTAGGCTGTGGGGCATAGGGAAAAAGGCCTAATGATCATGGAATTGAAGTCCCAAATTATAATTAATCCCAGAAGGAGAGGAGAGAGAGAATGAAACGAAGGCAAAATTGGAAGAGATAATAGCCAAGAATTTCCTTAAGCTGAAAAAATATATCCAGCCACAGATTTTAGAAGCTTAGGATAAATACAAGGTAAATGAATCTATGAAGACAGATGATGATATGATATATCACTGCTTAGAACAAAGACAAAGAAATCTTAAAAGTAGCCAATAAAAAAAAAAGACAATACTTTCAAAGGAACAAAGTAAGACTAATGCCTGACTTCTCCAAAGAAATGGTAGAATTCAGAAGATAAAAGTATGTCTTTAAAATTCCATAATGATAGTGAGAAATTTTAACAGTGTACGTAAATGATAAATAAGCAATCAAAAGTCAACAACAGGTCTACAGAACATCTGAACAAGAGGTCTAGCAATCTCACCTATTAATGCGTAGAAAAGGAGCACCCAAGTGCAGAGCATGCATTCTTTTCTAGCACATTTGCAACATTTTCCAAAAGGGATTATAAGCTGGGTCATAGAGCAAGTTTCAACAAATTTTAAAATATCAAAATTATAGTCTTTGGCTATAGTTGAATTAAGCTAGAAATCAATAATAAAAATGAATAAAATAATAAAATATGGCCTATTAACATGTCTGTTTACAGAAAGCATATAACCTCAAACGAATATACTAGAAAAGAAAACAGGGATGGAAAACAATGATGCAAGTATTCATATGAAGAAGTTAAGAAAGTAAAACACAATTAGACTATACCATAATGGAAATAAGAATTTAATGAAATAGATTACAAATATGTAATAGAGGAAATGAACAAAACTAAAAGTTGTTTTTTTTAAGACTAATAAAATTAATCCCTAGGAAGACAGAAGACTAGAAAAAAATAGATATTATTAAAGATACTTCTTAGATTAAAAAAAGATCTTATGAACACCTTTATGCCAATAAATTTCATAATTTATAAAAACTTTTCTTATGAAAATGAATATAGAGAAAAATAGGAATTCTGAATAGTCCAATATCTATTAAAATTGGATCCATTATTAAAAATATTTCCCCCAAGACAACTCTAGGCCCAGATGGTTTCACCGATGAATTTTTCCAAACTTTAATAAGTCACACAGATCTTACAATTCTTCCAGAATTAAAAAAAGACATTTTAAAACTTGTTTTGTAAAGCCAGATATAATTTACAATAGTGCAAGAACATCACAAGACAGAAAAAATTACAGTGAATCTCTTTCATAAATGTAAATACAAAATTCTTTATCAAAATATTTGCAAGTCGAATCTTGTGATGTATAAAAAGAACAAATCACAACCACTATGGGTTAATTCCAGAGGTGTAAAAATGGTTTAATAATTGAAAGACAGTAATTTTAATTTATCACATTAACAGAATAAAGGAGAAATAGAAAGTGAATATCAAATAATATAAAGTATATAGAATAATAGAAATAGAATAAGGAAATGTGACCATCTCCTTAGATGTAAAAAAAGCATTTGATAAAATTCAATATGCATTCCTGATAAAATCCTTACTTATTAAAATAAAAATAGAAGATATTTTCTTGGCCTGATAAAGAGCATCCACAAAAAACACCACGCTTAAAGATAAGATGCTAGAAACCATTTTTTGAGATTAAGAATGAGAAAAGATACCTGAATCACTTTTCTTCAGCGTTGTACTAAAATTTTGAGCAAGAAAAAAGAAACAAAAGCAATGAAATTTCAAAAGGAAGATATAATACCATTGGTATTTGTAGATGACATGATTGTGCATTTAGAAAAACACTAAGGAATTTATAGAAAAACTATTAGAATCATTAATTTAGCGATGCCACTGAATATAATGTTAATACGCAACAATCAATTGTATTTCTTCATATTGCCAACAATTATAAAGGAAATAAAATCCATGCCATTTACAATAGGACCCCGAACATCAAATATCTAGAATCAATCTAATGGAAAATGTGCAGGAAAACATTATGAGAGAAATTAAAGGTCTACATAGAGGGGAAATAAACTGTATTCATGGATTAGAATATTCAATATTATAAAGAAGTCAACTGATCTAAATTTTCAGGATTTAGGATTTTTAGGATGTTTTGTTTGTTTCACTTTTTTTCTTTTGGGGAAGTGATAGGCTAATTTTAAATTTATATGAAAATGCAAAGGATAATAGCTAAGTACCCCTTGAATTAAAAAATAAGATTAGAGGGTTTATTATATTAAGAGATTATAGACCTGCAGCAGTTAAGACAGCACAATATTAATGTAAAACAGAAATATTAAGCAGTGTAGCAGAAAAGTATTAAAAATATTTATTCATATAAAGTCACATGATTTATGACAAAGTTAGCATAGCAGTGCATTGATTAAAGATTTTTTGTTCCACATGAGTCAATTAAATAACCACATGGAAAAAAAAATCTTGATTCCTATCTTATACCATATTTAAAAAAATTGTTCCAGGAAAATTATAGATCTAAATGTGAAAGCTAAAATAATTCAACTTTAGATGAAAAATAGGGGCCTATCCTCATGAACAATTGTTTCTCAAATAGAACACAAAATATAATAACCATAAAATAAGTGATTGATCAATTTGACTACATAAAAAATGAGAACTTCTATTCATAAAAAGAAAACATTAAGAGACTGAAATCAGGCCACAGAATGGGAAAAGATATTGGCAATATATCAAGCTGATAAAAATTTACTATCCAACATAGATAAAGAAATCCTATAAATTGATAAAGAAAAGACAGACAGCCCAATGGATAAGTAGGCAAAAGTCATAAACAGGCACTTCAAAAAGAAGATCTCTAAACAACATATATATATATATATGTATATATATGTATATGTATGTATATATATAATACATATATATGTATGTATACACACACATACATTTATATGTAAATATATATGCCTTGTATACAATAATATATATGTGTGTGTGTATATATATATATACACCTCGAATACCGTTCGACTTCAGGGAAATGCAAATTTAAACCATAAGTGACATTGTTACACATCTACTATAATGGCTAAAATCAAAAAGACTGACAATACTAAGTGTTGTTGAGGATGTGTGGTGCAACTGAAATTCTCATGTCCTCTATGTGTGCATAATACAGTGTAAATTGGCGCAATACCTTGAAAAACTACATCAGTACCTACCAAAAGCTGAACCTGCACAAACCACACGACTTAGCAATTCCTCTACTAGCATTTGCAAGTAGCCCTCTCTCACTTGCTGTCTCTAAGTCTGCTCCCTTGTAAATGGGCGTCCAGTGCTTTCGAGGGTCCAAGAGAGCAGAGCTTCATTGTGGCCATTCTCTTTTCAACGTATCGTCTTCTGGGACTTATAAAGCTGTAAGCTCTCCTGGTAACCAAATAGTGCTGCCATCCTACCATCCTAACTGGGCCTGAGCCAAGCTGGGTTCCTCACAGACCTGGGGAGCAGGTTGTTGTCACCAGGTATGTGCTGTACGTTGTAACTGAGGACCCAAAGCAGTTCTGCTTGTGCCTATTCTCACAAAACCCCCTTGCTTTCAAAATACTCTTGCCTGCTGGCCTTCTCTCCATAGACCAAGGCCACAGACTCCATGCTGTCCCTTCCATCTCTGTCTTTGCCCCTAGGTACCTGCCATGAACCTATTCAAAGTGCCAATGGATGTCTGCAGGCTACTTATGACACTGGTTCATCAGACACTCAGGTTCTAGCTCCTGCTGTAGGCCCACTGGGACCCCTGCTATGCGGTGTGTCGGTGAGAAATGCTTTGAGATTCAGGTAACAGAAGTCCATTCAACAATACCTTAAATTCATAGGCATTTGCTTTTCCATTTAAAAAATCTAGAGGTAAGTGGAGGCTGGTATTGGTTCAACTGCCCAGTTGAGTCTTCAGAGAGCCAGGTGTTTTCTCTCTGTTTACTTTGACATCCTTTGTTGTTGACTTTTTGTCCTTGTACTTCCCATCTTGAGATTGCAAAACAGTTACTGCAGCTCAAAGCATCAAAACCACGTGCAGGACAGAAACACATGAAAGAGGTAGTGTAACTCACTCTTTTTTATATCGGTCTCTTTTATCAGGAGGAAAGCCTTCCATACCCCAAACCTCATCCTCAGCAAATTTTCTTGTATCTTCTTGGCCAAAACCAAGGCACACTAGCACCACTAGATACAAAAGACCTTGTAAAGTGAGTGTTTGATAATTCATAATAGCTTTTGCATAGCCAGCCAGCAGCCAGAAGAACAAACAGGAGCAATGATGTTGTTTAATCCACCTACAACTCTAAATAATCAAGGATTGGCTTTACCTGTTCAGCTTGTCTTCCTTTGAGGACAGATGTACTTGACTAATCTTTTCCATCCTGCCTTTGAAATTACTGGCTTGATTTTTCTGTGTTTGCAGTCAAAATGAGGTTTTCCTTCAGTAAATATAATGATTTCCTATTAAAAGTGCCAAATTATTTCATTGAGTGGTGACTTTAGACTCTCCTCCCTGCTACTTGTTTGAACATCAGAGTCAATTCTCCTAGTGTCATTTTAGACAGTTTGATGGAGGAAAGGAATGAGAAGCCTCTGCTCAATCAAGTATCTGATTAATACAGGTGCGGTATGCAAATTGCTGACTTTCTAAAAATTCGAATAAGATAAAACATGCTTATCGCTGCTCTCACAGTGTCTAATCTCTTTTACTAAATCTCTTAACATCTTCTTCCCAAACACTACCTCTTATGGGTGGTAGAACGTTATCTTTCGAGACTGTTTTTTACTTTTTCCTTCTTTTTTTTCTGCCCTAATTACTTTCCTCCAGACATCTGTTCTTCTCTGCCACTCTTTCCTGACTGTCTTATGTGGGTGAAGCACAAATCCAGCTGAGAAAATGACAGGTTGCAATGTTTACCCTAGCATTATCCAATTGCAATATATGCCTTGATCTGGACATGGTGCCTCCCCGTGAACAATAGATACTTATATATATATAAGGTGTTTTCACAGCCCAGTTCTCCTAGCATTGCTAGTTGAGTATTTTCAAGCCTCTTTCACAATGCCTTTACAATAATACCACGTCAGAAACTCTAGATTATCCTTCCTAATGTAGTTCAAGGAGTTAAATTTACAAGTTGTTTTCGTTTTTGTGTCTACCTGTATTTCTTGTACATAAATATACAGAGTATTGAAAATTGTTGCTATTCAGTGATTCCTTCAGTCAAAACATTCTAGGACTCTGCATGGAGCTCTCAGCACTTAAAGGTGTGATGTAGCAAAAACCTAAAGGCTTAAGGGAAAACCGTAATAGAAGGGATTGTTTAGAAAATGCAAAATGTGCTAATTAAGAGAGGAAAGGCAAAGAAAGGACTTATACATTGGGTTTTAGAGAACAGAAAAGAGAGAACATTAACTTTTAAGGCCATAGTCTGAAAGATGGCAGCCTGACAGATGAGTTAGGTGGCTATTGAATCAGAGTTCCAAAACCAAGGTTTTTTGCCTGCAGCCTAACACCATTTCCTGCATTAATGTCTCCAAACCTGAGCTCAAGTCTGGAAGGCGGAGGGAGGGCAAAGGAAACAGCCATAAAAAGGGGGCCAGTTAAAGACAACGCAAGGCTGGTGGTGTCAAGGGACTCTGCTAGCACATGCAGCCTCTTAAAACTTTTTTTTTCCACAGACCCAGTTTAATTGGAGCCTTAAGTTTTTTATTCGGTTTTTGTAAAACGTGTCTTTTGTTTGCATTTTTAAAAGGCTTTATTGACATATAATTCACACATACCATACAATACATCCATTTAAAGTTTACAATTCAATGGTGTTTGGTATGTTACATTATTAATCTTTTTAAAATTGTGGTAAATTTATCTATAATAAAATTTGCCACTGTAACCATTTTTAAGTGTACGATTTAATGGCATCAATTATATTCACAATGTTGTGTAATTGTCACCACAATCTATTTCCAAAACTCTTCATTGCCCAACGGTATCTTTTCATGACTTTAAAAGGTGCTCGCTTCGAGTGGGCAAACTGAGAAAAGATGCATCTCTGGACCGTCACAACCCAGGCCTGGGTATTTTTGTGGTGAACAGAGCATGGCTGGAGTTCAGCCCCCATGTCCCTGTGGCCAGGCAGCATGTGCAGCACACACCTCCACAACCTTTCACAGCAGCTCTGTTGATACTATCACCTCAGCACAGCCACCCGGACAGAGCAAGGACCTGCCCTCCGAGGCAGCTGAGGGGAGGAGAGAGCACATTCCTTTGCTCATTTGTTCTGTGCACTGATTCTGGGGCAGGCCTTGTGCTGTGCACATGCGTGTCTCTCCTGCAAAGGACTGCTTCCTGCTTCAACTCCTCACCCAGACCACACAACCTACTTCCAAGAGTCCTCCCCTGATTCTCCTAACTTTAGTGGGGACTTGGGGATCCGTGTAGCTGTATAGAGTAGATAAGATAGAAGAAAGTGGTGCTTTTGAAGATGAAAAGAGGAATGAGGAAGGCCGAGTACTCAGATGGCAAATCTGTCCCTACCCACTCACTTTGGTTTCTCTGGGCAGCCACAACAAATTCCCCAGGCCTGTGCCTGTCTCAGGCTCTGGGAGAGACTCATTCTTTGCCTCCTGTAGCTTCTGTCGGTTCTAACATTCCTTGACTGGTAGGAGCATAATTATAATCTCTTCCTCTATTTTCTTGGCCTTCTCCTCTTCTCTCTGTGTCTCTTATAAGAGACCCTTTCATGTGATTTGGGGCCTACTGGATAATCCAGGATGATCTCAGCTCGAGATCCTTCCTTTAATTACATCTGCAAAGACCCTTTTTCCAAAAGGGGTCATATTCTCAGCTTCTGGAGTTTAAGATATGGACACATCTTATTGGGGGCTACCGTTCAACACACTATGACTCTCTATGCCTTTGGTCAACAGCAGTGGAGAAGAAACCCTTTGATTCACCATGGTTGAGACTCAGTGCAGTGATCACCATTGTATATCCTAACTATGATGTTAGAACCGAGGCCCAAGGCTGGTGCCAAATCTGCCATTTATGAGTGATGCAACCATTTCTGTTTTAGGTATAAATTACATGGCACAACCTAACATTAGGTATCAGGCTTCCTATTGGGTGTGTGTTCACATGCCAGGACCATGGCAGCCTCACAGAGAGACACTTGATTTTCGGGTTAGCTGTGGAATGATGGTGCTGTGTAAGCTGGCATATCTCCTCAGGTGGGAGCTAGAGATTACCTGAACTTGACAGAGTCTGTGGCTCTTTGAGGTGCTTCTCTTCAATCACTGAGCTGAGGTGCCAATGGAGGAAATGCTTCTCTTTGATCAGAGTTTCCCTTCCCTCAGAGCTGAGAGTAGAAATATATCCCTTAAATCAGAAGGTGGGTGGAGAAGCTTGGGCCTGCTAACTGTCTTCTGCAACTTCCCAAGACGTTTTCCTCCCCACTCTCCCACACCCTCCTATCCCTTATTTCAGCGATCAAGTGCTGAGGCAGAATTCACTTTGGGGCTCAGAACTTGAAGAGCCCCACGGTGGGAAAAGAGTGGGGAGAAGGATTCTCAGCACTTTTTTCTAGATGTTTTCTATGAAGAGAATTTGACAGCCTTTCCCCCTTAACTCACATCTAGCTTTTTTCTTTTCTAAGAACCCACTTCTAAATAAGCAGTGTCCAAATAAAAAAGAATCACAGAATATGGCTAACAGGGTTTACTAGGTGCTTAGTGGTTGACCTGTACAAGGATGATTGATTGACCTTTGAAGAACACAGCTTTGAATTCTGCAGGTCTACTTACTTGTGGATTTTTTTCAATAAATACCTATAGTACTGTAAATGTATTTTCTCTTATGATTTTTAAGTAATATTTTTTCTAGCTTACTTTATTTTAAGAATACAGTATATAGCACATAAAGCAGAAAATATGTATTAATTGGTTGTTTGTTATTGGTAGGACTTCCAGTTAATATAGGCTGTTAGCAGTTAAGTTTTTGTGGAGTTAAAAGTTATATATGGATTTTTGACTGTGCAGCAGGTGGTACCCCTAACCTCCATGTTGTTTAGGGGTCAACTGTATATACATTTTAAACTTGCGAAGATTGAAACATAAGGAAAGAAGCAAAGCAGTCATAGGCATATGCATGGGAACATCAATGAGATATAATGTCAAGGGTTCATTGATGGACAGTTTCATTGTGAAAAAAACCCCTGGAAGAGGTAGGTCGTGGGTTTCTGCACAGGGACAGGAACAATAGTTGACAGGAAGAACAAGTTTTCCACGTGGATGAGAAAGACATCTAAGCAAAGACCAGATCGTGGTAGGCAAGACCAAAGAGGCAATAAGAAGTAACTATGCATGAAAAAAAGATTAGCAGGGCTATGGGGGAATTTAGACAGTGTTCCACAGGGAAGTAGTACAGAGTGGAAGGATGGGTTGTTTAGCAGAGGGCATCAAGCTCTGAGGCTCTGTCTGCATCGTGTGGGCGAATGCCGGTAGAAACTGGGAAAGCGAAGCAATGTATCTGCAGTGAGGGGCTCAGACATCTGGGAAGTCTGTGAAATTAACTATTTCTATTCTTGCTTCTAAATGACTGGGTAGGATTCACATGTATACTTAGTATATTTAACCTATAAATAAGGGTCTCTTTGGCAGGAATCCCTGACTCAAATGGCTTTCACAAAATGTGTGAGTAGGATGCAGGATGCAACAAGAAAACCAACATTAACTCAGGACACTATGCACCAGGACACTGTGATAGAGGGGTGTGTGTGTGCGTGTGTGTGTATGTGTGGGTGTGTATACACGTATTATCTCATAGCATCCTCATAATGAGTCTCTGAGATAGTTATTGTTATTTATGAGAAAATGAGGCTCAGAGAGGTTCAGTGATTTTCCCAAGGGCGCACAGTCAAAGTCATGGGCCTACATTCAAACCTGAGTCAGCTTCTTTCAAGGCCTAGTCATTTTCTGCAGGTTGACTCTAACCCTGGCGCTGGTTCTCTTTCTGCACAGAGCAGGAAGCTGCTCTGCTTTCCTGTGTGTTCTTTTCAGTATTGCCATGGCTGGGCATGGCTGAGCTGACAGGCACCTATTTTTTTTTTCCCAGACTGAACACTTGGGAAGATTCCACTCTGAGTTATGATGACTCTACTTTAGAGCCTGTTGCTACTTGTGACTTTGCCTCTTGCCATCAGGCAACATATTGCCTTTGATCAAAGCAGCCGCTCCTCTGGGGATAGCCCAAGGCAGGGTGGTATGTGCTGACCTCCCCATGTGAGCAACACTGAGTGGCGGGACATGGGAGCATGATTTCTCAGTGCATTCTGCCCACACCCTCAGCTCATAGTGGCTGCATGGAGATCTGAATTATTCCCATCCTCTATGTCTTTCTTGTTCAGAAGAAGCTGGACTGGGATTTCTTTTCTTTTTCTTCTTCTTTTTTTTTAACCTGACAAAATAGGCTTTATTTTATTTTATTTATATATAATGGTGAAAACATTAGGAAAATTACTGTGCTTTTTTAAAAATTTATTTTATTATGGTGACATTGGTTAACGAAATCCAGTTTCAGGCGTACAGTTCAACAGTGAGCCATATATATATTGTATTGTGTGTTCTCCTCCCATAGTTCCATTTCTTTCTGTCACCACATATTTGACCCCTTTCACCCTATCTACTTCCCCTTCCCTCCTTGTAGCCACTAGTCTATTGGGACTGGAATTTCTTAAGTTTTAAGAAAATATATTTGAATATCAAAGGTGCCAAACTCCTCACCACACAGAAGAAAGGGAAAAAAATGATGACCGCTTTGCAGTCTGGGCCCCCCACTGCCCTCCTTGTCTGGCAAATTTGGAGCAAGTTTTATTGGAAGAGTCTATTGATAATACTGCCAACCATCCATTCTTGAGATTGCTGTACGGTATTAGGTCACAACGTGACAAAATGCACACAGTAATTAAAGGAAGGCAGATACTGGACAATAGAAGGGCTAGTAACCCAAAACGGTACATGGTATCTATGGGCCTTATAAAACTTTTAGATCTGCCATTTATTGAATTGGTTTAAGAGCTTCATTTCCTTTTCGTTGGCTTCATAGGATATTTAAAGTAACACTGTCTCAGCCAGTCTTATCACAAGGGGTATTAAATAATAGGTCAAATTTTCAAGTTTTTCTCTGTAACCTCAATCTTAAACCTAAAGGGATGCTAGAAACTCTTATTATCTGGATTTCTAGTTCTTAAAAAAAATTTTTTTTTTTTTGCTTACTAGGTGATAAGGATCATTCAATATCTTTGACAGAATCATCCCCTATTCAACCAGGAGCCAGTTGTGATAAAGAGGGCAGAGTTAGGACACCTGAGAATTTGGCCACAAATAAGGTTTGGATGCTGGGAATGTTGTCACTGTTCCATGCTTGCACATCTCGGACATGTGACAATACTTTCTTCTTAGGGGGGATGACGTCAGGTCTAGCATGACCCACTGAACTCTAACCTCCTTGAGTTCAAGGACTCTCTTGTTCTTGCTACAGTCTTACCCCCATCCAAAAGAGTTCACCAGTGGATTTGTCCCATAGGTCCTTCTAGACTTGCCATCCTTCCTCCTCCCTCAATTCTTCCTTCATATCACATTTATAGGATCAGAACTGAGACTTGTTTGGACCAGTCCAATCTCCGTCACATCTCCATAGGTTGTGGAAATAGCCATTTCCAAAGAACAATTTTCCCTTACATAAAGCCACATGATGCATTAAAAAAGTCAGAAACCAATATGAAAAGGGGAAGAAAGTTGAAAGACTCAAAGGTAGGAGAAGAGAGTGAAAGAGAGTGCAAGAGCAAGACTGAGGCCCACCCTAAAATGGATTAGAACACGTGCAGCTTTATTCAAAGTCTGCCAAATACATCTTGCTGTGCCTCTGAATGGAAAATGGGATAGAACAATGAGCTGGAATTTACAGTGCCTTTGAAAAGCAACTGCTGTCAGCATGCATTCTGAATATGCCAAATATTGCATTCAGACCAAAGAAGATTTTTCTGGCCCTTGTGGCCCCATGACAGCCCATAGAAGACAACAAACCCTACCTGGCTGTGACCTCTAGTTCGATTCCGTGAACATTCTGTGTGCTTTAAAAGGTCATGCATGTTTCTAGAAGGGAGGTGAACACAAGGTACATATTTTATGAATTATATATCAATAGAGTATACATTTTATGGCCTGATTTTGCCGTAAAGGCCAGATGTTCTGCAGGTCTCAAACAAATTTCTCAGAGAGATGAATGAGACATTTCTGACTTGATATTGAAGGAGTCAGGCTATACCATTGCTTAGTCTTGTATTTCAAGAATACTTTATGTATTCTTAATATGTTCCTGATTTCAGTTAATGGTGGTATCCTCCAATCTCGGTCCAACAGAATCTGGGACAGCCCATAACTGTCTGTCCTCTCTCTCACCCCTTACATCCATTGGGCACCCGGTCCTGTCTTTTTTTCTGATATTCAGGTCAATGTCTCAGTCTTTATCATAGCTTCCCTCACTGTGATAAATGAATTCACTTCTCTTGTCTTCTTTTCTTTCCTTGGTTCCATTCAACCTTCTTGATTCTGTCAGCTTTGGCTTTCTTCCCCCAAATCCAATCACATCACTCGCATTTCACAACCTCCACTGAGTCCCACTTTTCTCAGGAGAAAACTAAGACGTGTTTAGCCATCCAGACAAGGGGATGTGAAGTAGGTGAAGCCCACACTGGGAACAGTCCCCAAGGGCTGGCTGGGCTACTGCTTTGAGCTTTATTAATAGGCCACTTTATGATTCATTCTGATTGCAAATTTTATTAAGCATCTATTATGTGCAGAGAGTTCTAGGCATTGGAGATATAGCAATGAACACAAAAGCCACCCTAGCCCTCCTGGAACTTATTTGACTGTGGACCACCTTCTAAAAGAATCAGGCACTTGGTAGAGGGACATGGGGTCAGTTCTCAAAAAGGCTAATTATCACCAAGGAGCCAGACCTAGAAGGTCTGAGGTGATAGGCCTATGTGGTGTCAATGATAGAGGTGAAGAAGGGCTCCCAATACTGAAACACAGGTGCCTCTTTGCTTGCTAAGGTTGTTTTAAGGGTCTATCAGAGAAGAAGAGTGAGGAATGGGGCACTAAAAATACCCAGGGTGCTTCCAGAAATCTCTGAATGCCTTGGCTCCCATGGTGGAGAGCTTGCCAGATGCAGTGGCTTGAATTTTGCTTTGGAATTCTAAACCCACCTGTGTCAGGGTTGGGGTAAAAGGTGCTGCTATGGCACTGCTCAAGGAATCAACTAGAACAGCTTAGAATGAAGACAATCTTCCTAGGCATTACCAGCCCTTCACCTCAAAAGAAGACTACATTGTCATTAAATATCCAAATGATGATTGGCCTTCAGACCCCACCCCAAGAGCGTACCCCATCACTTTCAAGGTCCATTTTCTGCCACTTTTGCACATCTGCTCACAATTCTTTCAGCTATATGTCGGGCTTGGTGGCCCAAGGATGCTCTTGGTCTTAGAAACTCTAAAAATCTTCATACTTGTGCTCCTTTCTCCTCTCAGTAGTGGTCAGCCTGGCAAGGTGAGTAAGTCCAGGGTGAGGCACAGGAATATCTCTTTCAGCCTGCGTGTAGCAACTGGTAATGAGACTGCAGACATGGAGTAGAGTGAGCCCCAGGGAGCAAGGGTGATGAGGGAATAATGTCTGTCCCCCATATTTTCCCCTATGAGAGGGGTGTGGCTGTGACTGGGTTGGGGAGCTAGCTATCTTAGGGGCCTCGAGTAGATTGGAAGGGCCTCCCCATGAGGGTCAGTGTAGAGTCAGGGGACCTGGCAAGGGGTTTCTTTTGGGGAAGCACAAGTCAGAGGCCATATGGGTCCCAGTGCTATGTTATCAATCAGACAGGTGTCTTGGTGCTGATGTCTCTGGGTGCAGATGCTGCAGCAAGAATTCAGGTGCAAATTATTTAGGAGGTGATTCTAGGAAGCATAGCTAGAGGAGAGGGAAGAGAGATAGAAGGGGAGGGATTTTTTTAAGGCACCTAGAGTTCGATCCCACCAGGAAACTCTTTAGAACATGCCTTAGATTGACTCTAGCTGAGGGGCGAGAATGCTGGGCATGTCTAACAGCTCCCTGTTCATCAATGATTGATGGGTGCTTTCTGGTTCATTGACCTCCAGGCCCTCTCGCTTTCCCTCCACATGGCATGGAGGGTTCCCATAGCCATAAAAAAGCAGTCACAGGGTTTGCATCCTCTGGATATAGAGGGGAATGCTGAGGGGACCTGGGCAGAGTGCCAAGGGCCTCTTGTGAAAGTAAGAGGACCCAAACATGGTGCCACTGACCAAACTAGGTCAGAATGGGAGCCCAAAGAGGATGTGAATAGAAGGTGGAGCATGAAGAAATCCCCTGAGTTGAGAGAAGACAAGCACTCACCTTTTTAATGAGGCACCTGAGCCTCTACTAGGGGGTGAGAGGAGGCGCCACCTGCCCAGATAATGTGCCCAGTCACTCTGGTCTGAAGAGGGGAAGCTGGACTATTACCTTTCCTCCCTGTTATAGACTGAATTGTGTCTCCCAGGATTCACATGTTAAAGCCCTAATCTCCAACATGGCTGTGTTCAAATAGGGTGGGGTCCTAATCCAATAGGACTGGTGTCCATAGAAGAAGAGGAAGAGCCGCCAGAGATTTCTCTCCCTCTGTGTACAAAACGTGAAGACACAGTGAGAAGGTAGCTTTCTACAAGCCAAGGAGAGAGCTCTCACCAAAAGTTTAATTTGCCAGCACCTTGAACTCAGAGCTTGTGGTATTATGAGAAATAGCATCTGTTGTTTAAGCCCCACAGTCTGTACATGAGTACTAGTACATGTTCTCATTCTTCCTAAGCACTCCCAGGAATATCTGGAATATTGGATATGTCCCCTCACAATTATGAGATAAATTTTAATGAACAGGAAAGGCTGTGGCACGTAGCACATATGTCAAACATTAAATCCTTAACTGATTAAAGACATTTTGAGGTTCTGAATGGCCCAAATATGCGATTCCCATTCTCCATACCCACAGTCACTGTTGGAGTCAGGAGTATTTCCTATGGTCAGTCCTCCTCTCCTCCCCCTGTCCCTTCTATTTCCCTTCTCCTCCAGCTCATCCTCCTTCAGACTGGTTGCCATCTCTAAAATTGTAATTTGCTAAAAGCAACAATGACAACAACAGCAAAACATAAATATGTTTTAAAAATAAACTAGTGAGGGGATGGGGCTGTAGTTTATTTTGATTTGTCTTAGGTTCTAGATACATGAGCCAGTGCTTATTTTCAGATGTCTCTTCATCTTTTTGTATCTTATAATATATATGCTTAACTCACCCTCCTCTCCATGAATAATGAGGGAGCCAGACTATAAAGACAGGAGTTTTCAAAGCAGCTAAGTGGACTAGGTCTTTTTTCAACTTAAAATCATTAAAAAATGATGTTACATTTTATTTTTATTAAGTGTCTGAAAAAATCCAGGAGACAGAGCAGTCTGCACTTGGAATTTCATGGGCAAGGCCCATCAAATATTCTCCTTCAACTGATCCGACTATTTCTCTCCACCTCTATGCAGTCCATCTAGTCTAAGCCACCATCATCTCCCACATGGGCCATTGTCATAGCCTCCCTGCTCAATTTGGTTCCCTTCAGTCCCCTCTGAGCATAGTGACTGGGGCAACTTGGGAGAACAGGCAAGATCAAGTCCCTCCTCTGCTCAAAGCCCTCCCACGGCTTTGTGTTTCATAGAGGCTACTGGGGAGCTGCCCTCGCCCCATGTTGCCTCCTCTCCTACTACTGTCACCACACTCACTCCCACCTCTCCTGCTGGCCTGCTCCTTTTGCTACATACCTCAGGGACTATGCATTTGTTCTTTCCTCTCTCTCTAGAATGTTCTTCCCTAGGTATCTACATGGCTCACTCTCTTACCTCCTCAGGTCCTTGCTGACATGCTGCCTCTTAATGAAGCTTTACCCAATTTCTCTCTTCAAAAGTGACCCCAACTCATACTCCCTATGGTTCTTACCCTGTTTTCTTTTTCTCTATAGCACTTCTCAAATACTACATGTTTTTTCCTACTCATTTTATGTACTATCTCTCTCCTCAGTGAATATGGCCTATCGAGGGCAGGAGTTTGATTGAGTTCTACCTGCCATATGCTCACACAGAACAGTCCTGGCAAGTAGTCGATGTTAGAAATGAAAGCTGAATAAGTCTGTGGAAGGCCCCAGGGTGGTGGTTGGGAAAAGAACACCCTCTGGTTTTCCCTTGAACCAGAGGCGTAGCCTAAAGGCCCACAGAGACATTTTCTTTCACTGCACTTGCGCAATGTATTTCAAAATCATATATTTGCTACCAATTCTTAAGAAATTTGTCACTTGACATAAAATCCAGGGAATTGGCTTCACCTGATAAACATGTGACGATTGAACATGTCCCCATCCTCATGACAATGATGAGTGGAACTAAGCAGTAGCCACCCACTGAGAATGTTAGTGAAACACCCTTCTTGATTTGTGCACTTATGGAGCCACTGGTTCAAGGTTGATTTGGGGGAGACAGGGGTCATGGAGTAGTGAAGCATGGGCGGGTACCAGCTCAGGTCCCAGATGTTGCTTTACCAAGGAGGGTAAAGTGTTTCTGCATTTAGCTGCCCAGATTCCCACTGACTGCTGCTCCCAGCTTCCTGATCCCTCTGATCATTAAGCGCAAAGCTCTTGGTCACATCCCAACTCCTTAGCAATGGTAGCCATAAAAGCAGGTGGTCAAGAAAATGCAGCTGAAAAGAGAAAGAAAAACATATCTGTTGGTAAAGTGCACATGATTCTCTACACACATGTTAGAAGTGTAAAGTGCCCATAAATCACCATTTTTGCTAAATTGGGTTATCCCACAATGTCATTGGCTAAGTATGCCTGAGCATATATTACACATAGTGTTCACTGAACAGAACTAATTAAAGAGAAAAAAAAGACAAGAAGACATAAGCTTCCAGCATATAAGGAGTTATTGTGATTAACAAGCACAGGGAAAATGATATTACTTATTCCTCACCCAGTATTCATTATATCCTTTATATTTTGTCTTTTCCTCACACCTGCCTCAGTATATATAGCTTTGCTTTTGGAAGAGCTAGGGCCAAGGTGCTAAGTCAACAGCCTCTGTTAATAGATTTAGAAATAAAAAAAGACTTGACAGTTAATTCTATTATCTATAAATATTTCTTTTTCACCTGTTATGCTCACATTATTTAAAAGACACAGAAATAACCTAGCAACACATACAAGTTACTATATCCCCTACCCTTAAGTTTCTTCAAAATTTAAAGAGCACATCCTTCCCATCCCCATCCTTCATGCTAAACAGTTTTGATTTAAACCTAAACCTTGAGATACAAAGACCTTAAATTATGAGTAACATGAATTTCTGTAATTGATTTCTTAGCTTATTCAATGCAACACTAGGAAAACAATCAGACTTGCTTGCATAATGACACATTCATTTGAAAAAAACTAATAACATGTTAAGTTACTTGGACCTTTGGTTCTGCAAAGAAGTTATGATTTCACACTGCTCAGCATATTATATTTTCTACATAGATGCTGAAAATGTATTTAGGGACCAATTGTTGGGCCCTCGTTTATTTGTAGGTGAGAGAGATCTCAGCCAGCCTGTCATTTGCTTAGCACTTATTATGTAACAATCACTGCACCTTAGTCAGTTTGGGCTGCTGTAATAAATTACCACCACTGGATGGTTTAAACAACAAACATTTATTTCTCACAGTTTGAAGAAGACTGGGAAGTCCTAGATAAGGTGCCAGCTGATTCAGTTCCTGGTGAGAATCCTCTTGCTGGTTATGGACTCACATGGCCTTTCCTTGGTGAGTGCAGGCACAGAAAGGAGAGATCTTCTGTACATCCTCTTTTTTTGAAGGTTACCAATCTCATCATGAGGGCCCCACCCTCATGACCTCATCTAACTCTAATTACCTTCCAAAGGCCCATCTCCAAATACCATCACACTGCGGTGAGGGCTTCCACATAAGAATTTTATGGGAACACTAACAGCATGGGCCTGAGGTTGCAAAGATAAATGAGGCAATGAGACCCTATGGGACTCCGTTTATACAGAGATAGACGTATAAGCATATATAGCACTTAGAAAACAAAAAGAACTACAAGCAAAGTGCCCCAGAGAATTGTGGAGGGAATGATGGCTCTCGATGAGCAAAGGAGTAGAGGGGTATGTCACATTCAGGAAGTGGCATCCAGCTGACGAGACCAGTGGTGGCTGCTGCTCCGCTGGCTTCTTTGGCCAGCACTTTTGGACTGTCTCTGTTCCCATTTTGTTGTCACACCTGGCCTCACTGACCAGTTCTTTTGGGGTATGATTCTGTCCAGTGAATTTAGCCTCATAAGCGGCTATACTTTTCTTGTTGCCCTCTTTGAGGAGCCAGAACAGTTCCCCAGTAACAAGAAAGGAGGGTACTTTGAGATAACTGACCCAGTATGGCAGCCAAGCTCATTCCTTCAAGCAATATTCTAACTGCTGTCTACAGAAAGTGCTCTCTCCAGCCACCTTCAGGACACTGGTGGTCCTTTGGCTGTGTCTGGTAGAGAAATGCTGGAATGGCAGGGGAGCCAGCACGATATAGCAGGGACTGGGGTAGAAGCAGTGCTGCTGTCTTCACTGGGTGGGAGCCACAACTCATCACAGACAAGTCCTAGGGTTCTGGTACTGGTCCAGTCCAGTTCTGAGCATGCATCATGGGGCTGATTTAAAGAGATAAGAGAATGAATGGATTTGGGAGTGTGGGAGACAGCAATGCTGCATTTTAAGTCATCAAATGGCAGTGGTGCATTTATGTGACGTGTGAGAGATGAATGACAGAAATAGCCTCCTAAAAATCTGTCCTGCTGCAAACTTGAGTTAATGGAATAAGGCAGGGGTGGTTAACCACGTTTGTCGCTCCTTTTTACATCTGGTGGTGCCAGGGCCTAACAGTACACCTTCCCCCATTTCTTCAGGAAGCTTTGAAATCCTTCAGCAAACAGGACTTTTGCTGGTACTCCCTGGTGTCTCAGAGTTCCCTGGGGGTTGCATGCAAATTAGGTCCTTACCATCATCCTCTCTTTATTGTGGGACTATCTCATTTCTGCTGAGTTTTGAATCACAGCAAACCCTAAGTGCTAAGGACCCTCGCCATTCAAATAAACCTGATGATTGTCAATGCTTCTAGAAGTTTCCTGACGCCTTCTCTTAAAGGAGCTTTGTCAGTAACTATGGCCCTTTAAGCAAGTCGCGAATCCCAGTTTCCCCACATCTATAGCAGGAGGGGGTTGAATTAGGTAATCTCTAAGATCTCCACTGAGTAAAGAGAAGAGTAGTAGCAGCCGATCAGACTCCTCCTACACACATCAGATCCCGCAGAAAGTAAATTGAAAGGATATGGAAAGGAGAGACAGCACGTATTGAAATTCTCATTAGCCCCACTGCCTGGTTCTCATTAGTGAGCCTCCTGGGCTATGGGCACAAGGGCCAGGACTTATTTTCATGGCTGAATAGCACATGTGAAATGCAGGCTATTTTTAATTTATATTATATGAGCTCCACACTTTACTATCTTATGAAGTAATGGGCAACGCTCACGGAAAACCCCACCAGAATGACGGACTAATCCTTGAGGGGGAAAATATTGCTGTTCTGCCTAAGCTTTTGCTCTCTGCTTAATTAATCTCTAAAACTTTCAGGCCTTAATGAGAATAATTAGACTTGACAGTACTGAGCTTAATGCACAACTACAGACAACAAAAAATCGTGTTCAGTTCATAAGCTTCCCAGAGCTTGCTGAAAGGCAGGCTAATGTTATTTACAGCAGCCCCAGTTAGGGGCGGACGAAGGTTCAGGCCTTGAAATGTGCCTAGAGCTCCCTGAGGACAATTTCTCTGAGGAGCAGAGTACTATAGGCCCCCTTTGTGGCTTTCACTCCATAACAAACCGTGGTCTAGACAGGACCTGGCTGGAAATTCCCTTATTACCACCCCGGCCAGACTACATTTATCGTCACCTTGAATGTAATGCCAGTGCAAAACCTCCAGGCCTCTCCCGTTCAAATGATGAATCGAGGGAGCCAGAGCACCGCTGAGCACTCACGGCGCTCCAGTCAGTGTCTGCCAGCTTCTGGAAATACCTCATTTTCCAGAAAAGCGTTCATTTGTCAACAGAGGGATAATGCTAAAACCTTAAAGACAAATCAGACAGAAGGCAGGGGTGGGAGGATCGGGCAGAGTCTGGCCTGGAAGAGGCAGCCGCTTTGGCTCAGTACCGTTTCTCTGATTTGTTAGCCTCGTGCCACCCTCGGTCTTCTCCAAGAAAAGGTTTAAATCTCCTTTGTAGCAGTTTGGGCTCATCTTCCCCAGATGGAGAGTCTAGAGCATTCCTCTGGTGCTGCAGGGATGGCTGAGTTTGTCTGTCTGCCTCCATGGGAGTTTCTCACAGAGGGAATGAACAACCAGACGGGTTCTCGGCCGTTCTGCTGTGAAGCTGCTGCAGCTGGGAGCACAGACTTGGCGAGATCCTTAGGGGTGAGGATGGATTATGCACGTTCACTTGGTGGTAGTTACTGCAGGAGGCATGAAAGTAGGGAGTGAAACTTCCTGAACTATCTTCCAGGTCCATAGCAAGAGTCATAATGTCCATTTGGAGAGAGTTCCTTCTCAGAATTAAAGAACAACACATAAGCAAAATGACTGCCCAGTACTTCTCAGTTTTAAACTAAAAGACTTCAGAATTCTTACAGATCTAAGGAGATTAAAGCAAAAGTGTGCAACACATTATTAGAAGCCAACATGTGACCCCTTAACTAGAAACTAACACACACAAACACACAAGCCAACGTGAGGACAGGAACTTTGACCCCGTAAATGGCACTAGGGTAGAGATTTTGTTTTTAATTTTCAATCAAGGATCTAAAACTGACTTCAAAGGGCATTTAAGCTGACAGTTTTATTTTCTCCTTGAGGAAGACGAAAGATGAATAAGCGTAAAGCCAGATCATTCTCAAAATAATTGCAGCCCTGACATATCTAAATGAGTTTGTAAAAGAAAATACAGTGGCAATTGATCTTATTAATTAGAGATGCACCGGAATCGTAATACCCACTTATCCACAGACTGCCTGCAGCTACAAAAATAAAATAATAAAGTAAAATAAACCACTTTCTCCTGGTGAACACAATTTCTCTTCCTCCCCGCACAGAAAGGCAGTTGGAAAGAACCCCTGCTCGTGCCACTTTCCCCCTCTGCAGTAGGCAACCGTCTTCAGAGAACCGTTCGCATCGGTTTCCCTTCTACCCAGAGATCCCAGGGTTTACACTGGATTATGCAACGCCATGCATAGTGCAGTGGCTTGTCACAATTGATTGAACATGTAATCTGACAAACAAACAAACAAAAATGTGCTACAAGAAAATGGGAGAGTGGTTTTTCTCAGCTTGCGTGTGTCATTTACCTGTGAAGGATGGCAGCGGGAGCCCATGGCAGGTGGGCCCAACTCTGTCAATTGCTCATTCTGTCTCCACACCCCTGGAATCCTATTTCTACTAACAGTCACTTAGCATATGGAATGGACTTGAAGGAAACAGCCGGGTAATAAAATGACAATTACCTCTGAGTGTGGCCCAGCCCTGAACAATTAGAGGTGAATCTTCAGGTTGACCAAATTTAAAGCTGATTACAAAAGAGCGAGACCTGGAGAGAGAAAGGAGAAGAAGAGGAAAGAGGAGGGAGGGAAGAGGTGGCGGAATAATTAATTGCTCAGCAATGGAAGGAGCATCTGCTGAGACCCCAGTGATATCAATGTGTGTGCACGTGTGTGTGTGTGTGAGTGTGTGTGTGCGCGCGTACGCACACGCGCATACGTGCATGCGTACGTGTTTGGGGCAAATGAGGGCAGGGGAATTAAATTGGAAGGGCAGGCACCACTGCGTTTACAGTTGTGAGTTGGAGTTTAATCCTAGTGTTCGGTGGATCACTCAGACAGGCACCCAGGCATGGACCTGAATCACCTTTCAAAGAGAGCTTTCTCTAACTTGTACTAAGGTGCAGTGGGGGCCAGACAGAGGTGGTCTGGCAGAGAGAAGAGTGATGTCACTTAAAAACAAAGCAGGGCAACAAGTTTGATACTAAAAGTGACCCACGTCACTTTTTATCTTCCAACCTGTCTAGAATAGAAAAACTCACGGCCAGCAGGCTCCGGTACAAATTGGTATCACCCGCATAAAGTAAAATAAATAAATCACTAGCTAATTAACTAAAGACAGGAATCTTTCAAAAGCAAACTACATTTTAATATTACAAAGGCTGGGAATTGGCTTTATTGGAGTAAAAGATTAAATTTGTTATGGAATTCTGAATAATTTAAAGAAAGGCCTGGCAGCTTCTGTTGGGCATAAGACCAAAGCCCATCTCACCTTGGCCTTACATCTAGAAAGCAGGGTATTTATTGAGGTGTGACAAATGTACGTGGCCCCATGACCCCTGGTGTAGGGACTCAAGAGTTCCGATCCCAAAATTAACTAGAGTGACCGCAGATGCAGGAGGAGATGCTATGCAGATGCCAGGGAAGGCCATGGAAAAATACAGGCCCTGAGAGCAAGGCTCCAGTTTTTCCTGGAGCAGTAGACATGCCCCAGTCAGGGAAAGCAAAGGAATGCTCCCAACAGATCAAAGCCCCGAGTCTCTCAAAATGGAAATGAACATTTTATAAAAGGCCTTCCTCAAGGGAGAAATATGTAGTAAATCAGAGCTTTTGAGAGACAACTGGGGCCTGTGCTGGTTTTTGAATAACTTGCCATTTAATACATGTTCTATTTTTGACCCTTTAGGGAAATATACAACCCCATCTGAAACTTATGGGCCAAAATAATTTAACTTTTTTAAAAATCTCATTTTCATAAGTTTTGTAACGGAGACAAATAATCTGGAAGCTTTCTTTTTACAGTTTCATGATGAGGCCAGGTCATTTAACAAGAGATAAGTGGTTTTCTCTGCATACCAATTCATCTTGGTGAGTTTTTTGGCAAATTAAGTCCAGTGACTGAGGTCTCAGGACCCATGAACGGAAGAAATATTTTTGGGTGCCCTTTGCAAGACTTTGATGATAATGTAAAGTACCAATGTATTCATTATATATTATCTCTTCTAGAACATGTATGTGTCAATACACAGAGAATTTGAAGCTAGACTATCATATTTCATGCATCCCCAGTCCTGGTGAAAAAGAAGTACTTAGTGTAAGTTCAAATTCAGTTTTGGGATGTCTTTCTCATCCTTCCAAATCCCTGTGGTTCTGGGTACACTGTCTGTACACATATCTTCTTGTCGTCTTATAAAATTTTACCTGTCCTTGACCATTTTTGGAGTGGGCATAGTTGGCCTGGGAAGGTAGCATTCTTCTAACGAGAGCCTTGAATTGTTAAACACACAGGCTCATTTTACCTTTGCTTTGGAGATAGAATCTCATTTTCATGAGCAAATGCTGCAAGCAGAAGCCTCTTATTTACTCACATCACTCCAGCACTTCTCTTTCTGCTGAGTCTTGAGAGCAACTATCTCCACAGCAGCCAGCTGGCACTCCCACCGAACTAACTCTGATTCCAGGGCTGACAGAATTCAGGATCTGAGGAATGACTCAAAGACCACGTGGAGTTCAGTTTTGCATGACTTTTTCTGAGTGCAGGCCAGCAAAGACCATGGCCTCACATAATTTTTCTGCTGGGTGTGGAATAGTGCCCTAGAAAGATGATTCATGAGAAGAAATTGTCGAGTTTCTGCCTGGAACTGAATGGAAAAAATTCGGTTGAAAAAAATCTCAGTCAAGCACACAAAAGACACATAGAACCAAATATATATCTTTAGCTTTGGTACTCTACATTCATTATTTCTCTCACTTGACTTGAAAAAAGGTAAAAATCTGGCCGCAAAGCTCTTGTTGGGTTATAAATAAGATTTTTGATTATGGATTAGAGTCTGGGCCATAATAGTAGCTAATATTTGCTTTGTGTTCCTCAGTTCAGAAAATGCTTTTCCTATATATTTAAACTTCACATTAAACCTGAATGTAGGTATTATTCTTTTGCCAACATTAACAACGAGAAAACTAAATCTGTATAAGGCATCTCATGGATGGTACCAGCATGATGGAATGTTGACCTCTGGGGAGCTCAATTAAACCCAAGCCCTCTGCATCCTGAGACCTTTCTTTCAGCCACAAGGTGACTTGTTGCAATCCAACACCAGTTCTCCAGCACCAACCAGGTGTCCACAATTTAATTCAATTCTGACACTAAGTATCCGGAGTTTGCATCAAATCCTGCATGTTCAAGAGCAAGGTTCCAAACAAGACTGCCTTTACTGCAAACACCAGCCACAAGCGGGATCCCAGGCTACCCACACTTCTGTCAGACACGGCAACAAATTCAGAAGTTCCCACAACCCCTCCTTGTTTCAGAATTCACCAGAATGACTCACAGAATTTAGAAAAGTGCTATACTTACAATTACCATTCTACTGTAAAGGATACAAATGAACATCTAGATGGAAAGACACATAGGGCAGGGTCTTGAGAAGTGGGGAAGTGACTCAGCTTCCACACCCTCTCCTGGAATCGGGGCATATCTCCTCCCAGCACATTGATGTGTTCACCAACCAAGAAGCTCTCTGAGCCTCCTTGTTTCTGTTTCTGTTTTTTGTTTGTTTGTTTGTTTTTATTTTTGTTTTTGTTTTTTAATCGAGGTTTCATTACATAGGTATGATTGATTAAATCATTGGCTATGTGACTGAACTCAATCTCCAATTCCTTTCCCCTCCCCAGAGGTCAGAGAGTGGGGCTGAAATTTCAACCCTCAAATCATGTGGTTAGTTTTTCTAAAGATATCTAGGGTCCCTGCAATGAATCACCTCATTAGCATAAACTCAGGTATGGTAGAAGGGTGCTCATTATGAATAATAAAAGACACTCCAAACACTCAGAATATTTCTAGGGTTTTTGAAGCTCTGTGTCAAAAACTGGGGACAAAGATCAGTTAGGTTTTCTATTATGTCACAGTGGTCTGTAGCAGGTAGGTTTCAACAAGGCTACCCATCACTTTCCCCAACCCCTGTAGGTAAAGCTGCCTCTAATCTCAAGAGGTGGATCTATGTCCCCTCCTTTGAACGTGAGATAACCTTGAGTGGTGCTATACTAAAAGAACGCAAAGGAAGTAACATACTACAACTTCGGAGCCCAGGCCCTCAAAAAACTAATAGCTTCTACTTTTTCTTTCTTGGAACATTCACTTTGGAAGTCAGTGGCCATGCTTTCAGAAAGCTCAGCTTAGAGGTTTGCATGACCAGAGACTTTACTGAGAGAGACCCTGGAGGATGAGAGGTCATCTTGGATGTTCTAATTCCTGCAGATCTCCTGGCTGGATGCAGCCATGTCAGTTACCCCATCTACACCTCATGAAGAGGAAGAAACACCCAGGTGATCCAAGTCAACTTACAGCACTGCGAGAAATCATACATTTTTGTAGTTATATGCCATTAAGTGTAAGGCAGTTTGTTACACAATAGCAGATAACTGAAACATGGACCCATTGAGATCCTTTTGATTATTTAGAATTTTGGCAACAAAACCTCATGAAATGTCCCTCCCAGTTGCGCCTCAGTTATGCAGATTCTGTTACATAGATAAGAATGTTAAAGTGAGTCTCGAGGTCAGAAAAATTTAGAGGATCATGTCCTGTGTTAAAAGTTATATTGAGCTGATTAATTTTCATTGTGCTTTCTCCAGTGTTTCTTTTATTTGTCTTTTTGTCATTGCCTTCCATGCACTTTTCTGTGTCTTTCCAGTTCATTGACTTCGTGAGCTTAATACAAGAACTAACTGTAAACTAATGAAACTTCTTCCTAAATATCCATGAAGGACTTATTTATCCAAGTAGATTTTATTCCTTATTATAATTGTTTTCAGTGCCTACATTTCATAGAACCTATAACCAAAGATCCACTAAAGCAGTGGTATTTCAAAACACATAACAAATTCAAGAGGAGAGAACACAGTTGGCAAGGCAGATTTACTCCATGCAGTCATTGAGGGACCTGGGTTCCTTCTACTATGCTGCTCTGCCATCTCCTAGGGCATGGGTCAGTGCTGGGTTCCTATAGTCCTGGAGGATAGGAAAAGTCATGGAGGAGCTCATGTGCAATGTTTTAATCCCAGGTCTGGAAATGACCCACAGCACTTCCATTTTCTGCTGAGAACCTGGTAGTCACCAGCTAGGTAGCCATGTGCCCAATGGCCATTTTATTAGTATGGAAGCTACATACTCAGCTTTCACGCTTCTACAGGGGAAGGAAGACCGGTTTTAGTAAATAATTAGAAATATATGGCACACATGCCTTGCAGTCTTTGAAGACAATCTCAAAAAAAAATGGCATTAAAAAAATAGCATCGTTGTAATATTTAGATTGGCTACCAACAAGGCTAATACTTGAAATGAACCACTTTTTTTTTTGTATGTAGAAAATCTGAAATATTTATTTTAAAAGCTCATTAAATTATTTTGAGTCACACCTAATGTTCTACCCTTTTCACTACCTTTGTCTTCTTCTGAAAGCCAAGCCAAAAGTGGCAACAACTCAACAGCTTTGGGTCCCAAAGAGATGTGGAATAATTGGCACATAGCAGTTCACATTCTGCCTGCTAGTTACTTCAAAATGACTCCTCAAATAAGTATGCAGAGCCATTTCCTCATTTCCTTGACTTCTAACAGCCCTTTTCCACCCTTGTATTTTCACTAGTGTTAACTTGTGAGGGAAAGCTTGCACCTCATCTTCTTATTTTGTGTTACTTACGAATTGCCACATATCAAATGGACATATTTGATTCAGTAGCATACATTTAAATGTTTAAAATATGAGGAGTGTTTAAGGGATGCCATTTCACTTAGCAGTCAGTGCTAACATCATTCTTTGAAATGCTCCCCATTTCCATGATGTAGCCAAAGCTTTATTTATCATCAGATTTGCATTTTGTGATGTATTCTTCAACCAGCCAAACTCATCTAACAGCAAGCTCATTTAATGCAAAGTAGATTTAAATGTGGCTGCTTTAAAATGGACCACCCTGTTTAAATGATCCTCTGGAAGTAATTAGAAGAAACGAGTTCCATAGATAGGAAAAAAGAGGTGAGCTAAACATCTCTCTCTCTCTCTCTCTCTCTCTCTCTCTCTCTCTCTCTCTCTCTCTCTCCTCCCCCTCCCTCCCTCAGTAATTGTTGAGCATGCATCAATAAAACTGCTTATCAAGAAATGATTTATTTTTAATGTAACTTTCCCACACACAGTTAAATAGACGTAATTTAGTAATGACACACCACATTTAGACATTCAAAGTGAACAAATCATAATGTTTCCAGCTTCTATCATCCCTTTTCTCTTCAGACAGGAGAATGAGAAAGAAGGAAAGGGGGGAAGAGAGAGAGAGAGAGAGAGAGAGAGAGAAGAAAAGGGAGAAAGGTGAAAGAGAGAGAGAGAGAGAAAGAAGAGAAAAGAAAAAAGAAAAAGAAAAGAAAAAAGGAAAAAAAAAAAGGAAGGAAAGAGGGAAGGAGGGAGGGAGAGAAGAAGGAAGGAAGGAATAAAAAGAAGAAGAAAGAAAGAAAGAAAGAAAGAAAGAAAGAAGAAAGAAAGAAAGAAAGAAAGAAAGAAAGAAAGAAAGAAAATCGAATTATGAGACAGCCTATGCTCCAATTTTGACTTATATTCAGAAGCATCTTGTTGATTCATGAGGGAACTAAAATTCTGTCACTTAACTCTACTTCCATCCCAGCCGCAATGACTGATGGTAATGTTATTTGGAGCTATTCACATAAAAAGTCACCATCCAAATGAGATCTGGTAAGATTAGCTTGATTGTCAAATCTCTCATCCCCTACACAATGAAGAACCTCAGAACAGAGCTGCTGCTTCCCAAGTCCTGGTGGATCCTTGACCCAGTCATTAAAAATAAAAGCCCGTTAAAACTTTCAGGACATGCTTGTACATTTTTTGGAGCCACCAAGTTTTAAAGAGTTGAGCCAGTTCAGCGGTGATATCACCAGACCAGCGTCGCCTAGGCAATGAAAGTAGTTGCCATGGAAACCCCAGTGCTGCGCCCATCAACAGCTTTACAATTTTGACAGTTCAGAAAGTGACTATTTAGGAATTTCAATTAGAGCTGAAATATACACATTTAGGTGAACGAAATGCTTAAAAGTCTATAGAAAATAATTGTTTGTTTGTTTGTTTGTTTGTTTGTTTTTAAATTAGGCAGATCCCTAAATATATTCTTCATGTGGAAATGATTTTGGGGAATAATGTAAAAAGCACTCTGAAAAGAAAAAAGATGTTAAAGTTCTTTTAGCCCCTTTCCTTCCTTGGAAAGGAAATAGGCACCAAGAATAAATAAGTTGTGAAAAATGATCAGTAGATTTTTTTTTTCAAAAAAACAGGGTAGCCACAATATGCTGTGCTTGTTAAGTCGGAACTCATGCATATTATTAAGATAATTTTTTAGGATTATTTTATCTGCAATTCTTCATATTTGTACAGTTCTGGCAGGGGATTCACAACTCTACTGTAAGAGTTAGAACTCTTCTTTCTCTTTTATGCTAAGGGAAATTGGGGCTCCTGAGGATGCGGGATAGCCCCCAAGCAGGGGAGTGCTTGAGATTCCAAGTCAGGACCAGACTCTGATTGCATTAAACTCTGGTTGCTCCTTAACTCATGGAGGACGGCTGCCCAAATGACAGCAATGATGTCCTTCAAACAGAAAGTCAGGCCCCAATACAAAAACAAAACAAAACAAAGCCTTAAGCCATTTAAGAACAAAACTTAAATCTATAATAAAGGAAACAGTTCCTATCATCAGAGATAGTCAATGTTAATGAAAATAATATTAATTTATACCAACTAATGCTACTATTAATACTAATACCAAAATCTCTTCTAAGAACAGATGTGCTAGTTATTCTTGGTTAGTCTCCTCTGTCAGGTCCAGGCTCTATGTCCCCAGAAGCTGACCCCATGGACCTCAACCCCTAGACATGCCCTCTGCTTCCGGTTGGTTTGGGCTTGAGGCATAGAGACAGATCAGACTGGGGTGGAGAGAAAGATCAGTGTTTCATTCCTCAATCCCTGCCTCACCTCTTCTCTAGATCCAGCCTCCAACTGTTGCTATCCTGGGTCATTTCTCCCTCCTTCATTGACTCCTGAAACCTGCCATGACCTCTGTAAACAGTACTGACATTCAATAACTCTTCAGTTAAACTTCTTTACCTTTGTGTCCTGCCCAGATCTGACTGTTAAAATAGCAAACATTTATACAAATGCTTACTCTATCTTTGCCACTATTCTAAGCTTTATGAATATTAAATTTATCCCTTCCAATAACCCTATGAGGTAGTGCTATTACTATATCGATTGAAAGACTGAGGCAGGACCTGTAGGTATACTTTTCACATCTATTCTTTCTTTTATCTTCCTGAATCCCCTGTGGGGTCAGGGTAGGGAACTGTGTGTGGTACAAGAGAAAAGTTAGGAGAGAACTCAAGGGCTCAGCTACTCAAGGGCACTCTTGACTCTGCCCATGGATTTTCTCTCTTTACCCTGTTCTGTCAGTTAGCTCTGGTTTTTGCCAGCGGGAGGTATAGGATTCAATAATATGGTTTTAATCCCCAGGTCTGGCTTTCTGCCAGAAGCCCTCACTTGAAGAATGGGAAAGTAAAGATTTATTGCTTCAGATGGTAGAGAGAGGAAGGGCCCCTGGACTCTTTTATTATATGGGTTCTTGCTCAGGATGGTATTTAGAATACAGTAAGTGAGTAGAGGGTGTACTTGGTCCTAGCCTGGTGATGTTGGATGTCCTGTGATATTTTTAATCAGGTAGTTAAAACTACTTCGGGATGAAAGGTATGAGGAAAGAGAAGGGGCAGTCCTACTTGAAAACCTGTTAAAAGATTTTAAAAGTTCCTATACTGAGAGAGAGGACTTTCCCCCACTAGGCTACCAGTTGCATCTTCTTGTCCCAGCTCCATCCTATACTCCTTCCACCTGTGCCTCAGGCTACAAGTTGCCCATTTAGGAAATTTTCTTCTGCTTCTTCCCCAAGGTTTTCTTGTTTATTTTAATTAGAGTTTACCTTCTAAGAGAAGTGAAGGGGACAAAAAAGCACTCTTGTAAGGTGTGACTTGTCCTGGGTCCATTGCTTCATGTGGGTGGCCCTGGCCACTTTTATTAGTAATAACAGGGACACACTGCATAATCACTAAGTATCAACTATTACCCTGGGCATTGAAACAAAGAATTGAAATAAATGAACCAACAAACAAAATTCTTGACCTAGAAAGATTATGAAGGCAAAGAAGCATCTCACTGGTCACTGAACCAAAGAATTGAAACCAAACCAAAGCAAAAACAGAAATACATTCTTGTCTTGGAAAGATCTGAAGGGTAAACCAATATCTCCTACACTATTGTTTTCCCAAGGCTTGGCCAGGAACTTGTCACCTAGAGAATATTTAATAGATATTTGATCAATTGACGAGTGAGTAAATGGATGAATCTTCTATTTACAGATAAATGCACACCCGATGGGCAGATATGATGACCAAAAGGTATTGAAGAGAAAGAACATAAGATAGGGTCTATTGCCTGCTCCAGTGGAGGTCCTCCTGACTGGCCCCAGAAAGGCTGAACCTGGCCTAGGACTTCCATCTATGTCTGTAGCACTGCCTGGGGCTTGGAAGTGGGGAGCTCACAGGTCTGGCTGGGAGGTTGTAAAGGTGGGAAAAGCTCATTCACAACCATGTGCTCCTCTCTCCAAATGGCTTGGAGTTGCCAGCCTGGATCAGGATTCCTCTGCCCTCTTCCAAATCAAAGATGTGTGGCTAAAAGAGGAATAGCCCACCTCCAAAGCAGAGAGAGCCTGGGACATGCAGCAGCTTCAAATTTTGCTCAAGGTCAATCCACAATTCACAACTATGAGCTCAACCCTCTGCTTCTCTTAATACCCTCATTTCTCCAGTGAAGAGGTCACAGGATTGCTAACAGCATCCTGGATCTGCCTCATTCATTTCAAAGATGCTATTAAGGACAAGACCCAGTCTCTCTGAGGCTGTGTAGTACACTGTGACGACTTTAGCAGAACACTGTCTACTACCCTAATCTCATCCAGGGCTGACTGATGCCCATGAGGTCTTAAGCCTTGGAATGGACATGGTCCAGGGCAACAGCTTAAAGCTCAAGCCGATCTAAAGGGCTGGAGTGAATGGGATAGAAGATCGAAACTGCTTTAGTTTTATTTCTTCAGCAAGAAGGATTGGCATCTAGAGCTTCCCCTTAGTATCAAAGAGGTAGTTGAAAAATATATATTTAGACAGAAAAAGGAGAGAAGAAATATAGCATTCCTTTTGCCATCCATGCTGCCATAGACTCAAAACTGCTCATGCCTCTGATATCAGACTCTGTATACCTCTAGTATCAGTTCTCCAGTGCACCTTTCCAACATAGACTCTAGCCTTTCTACTTTAAACTGAGGTGGGAAGAAATGATCAATGACTCTTTCCTTTTAAGCAATTTTGAGGTTTTTGGACGTAAACAGCTATAAGACTTTTGGTTAAAAAATACTTTAAGCCCTTTGTTGCTTTGAACAAATTGCTTACATTATTTAAAACATCTGTACCTTCAAATGTTTACAATTGCATAATGCATTAAAATGTACCTTTATTCTCAAAGCATATTCATATTCTGATTCATATACCACAGCCCCTGTGATGTAGCTCAGCAGAAGTACCAACCCCATCACTTTGATGTAGGGATCAGTCACAGACCCAATGCCACCAGGCTCCCTGGAGGTGAACTTGAACTGAGCCTGTCTGACTCTAAGGCCCGTGCTCTTTAATTAAACTGCTGCATTCAGAATTTTGTTTCCTTTAGGACAAGCTGGTAAACCTCTTTCTTTAGTGTCATTATATCCCCATTCAATGAGCACTCTTTCTGCCACTGCTAGGAAATGTTAGGTCAGGGGATATGGAAATGAGGAGCTCACAGTCTACTCAGGGAAATAGGCAGTCAAAGAAGTATTTTGCAATAAGTCTTCATTCTTCACCCAATTCAGAGCCCATATTAGTAACATCCATGAGAAAACCCATACACATGCATACATACTTGTCCAGTGAGGGAGTGTGAGGTCGTATAAACTGATCTGAAGTCGGGAAAAAGAATTTCCTGGATCTTGTCTAATAAATTTCATTGATGTTCATGGACCACCTTTACATGTGATGCAGCAATGATTCCACCTCTCTGAAGAAGAACCCTGACATTAGTAAAATCACTATGGGACTTGTCTGGGATTTCCAAAGCTGTTAATGGAAAAAGGATTGTTGACTTCAAGGCTTCAGTCAGATTGAGCCTTCCACCCTTCCTTCCTCTTAGTTCTTGAGTAGGACCTGCTATAGGGCTGAATTTTTACAAACTTTTTATACTAGAAAATTTAAAATATTCACATAAGCAAAGAGAATAATCACCATATATACTCATCAGCCATCACTCAGTTCCAGTAATTATCAGTGTTAAACCTATTTTATTTCCCTACCCCCTCCACTTTGGTGTTTTTGTTTGTTTGTATAAGATGATATTTCACTCCTGTATACTTACGGGAGTTAATATTTTAAGCAGCAGTTAGACAGAGGGACAGGAACCTGACCTGGAAGGCACTAGATTCCCTGAGCTTTAGGGGCCCCGGTTTCTGAAGAATTTTTCCAACAGCCTCATTTGCTTAGTTAAATTACATCTATTAATCTGGGTGTTGATTTTCACAATTCCTTCTCGACAGTTCTTATTATGTTTGCTTTGAGGACCTAGTTTGTACACCTCTACTTAAGGACAAGCTTGAATGGCTTCATTCGTTTTGAGAGAAAAGCAAAAGGAGCCAGTCCACATTACGAATTAATGGAAGAAAACAGATAAGCATAACTAAGTCATTGAGCAAAGATGAGTGCAGTTTGAAAAACAGGGAGATTTCCCAAGCATTGAGAGAAACAGATATTGTTCATTGTATAGCATGTGCAGAGTTACCTGCTACCCATTGTTAGTGTTGAATTGCAGGTTTTTAACATCAAAAAGGAATTTAGAGACTGTTTGAACCAACATCCTCTCCAGAAGATGTAATTAAGATGCATAGATCGGGAGATATTAAGTAGTTTTCTTATGGTCACACAGATTGCTTTTTCATGCTAAAGCCCGGGCACCTAACCACCCTGCCCTGCTGCCTCCAAATACTGATGACAACATCAAAGGATGAAGAGTGATCCTTTCAAGAACTTGGCAAGGGGTGAGGCCAACCATAAGCTCCTTTAACTGCTGAAGTTTTCTTCAAGGAAAACACTTGCTGTGTTTGTAACCAATACATACCAGGTTGGTGCTAGATACATACTAGATCATAGCACAGAGCTGCCTGTGATAGAAGGAAATTAACATTTTCAAGAAAAAGCCCTCTCTGCTTTGTAGTTAGCTTAGACTTGACAGTAGGGCCAAGATGAAGCTGAAAAGCCCTCTCTCTGTCTGGGAAAAAAAGGCCTGGGAACCATAACTTTTTCTCTACTGGTGGAAAAATAATTCCAGGCATGTACCTACCTGATGATTAGATGCAGTATCTATAAAGGTGAAAGAACATAAGTTCACTCAGTATAAAAAGTTCAAGGACTTGGGTATGACAAAGCCCCCGACTGTGAGAAATCACCTTTGCAGCTCTGCAGTCCTGATTCGTTTCTTAGACTTTCAAGCCCGTACAGTGCCCATGTCGATTACAGGGACTAGAGGTGGCATCCAGATGTAACTTTTATTTAATCACAAAGCTGTGATGGTACCTGGATGGCTTGCTAGAGCAGATGCTCCTGATGCAAGAAAGTGAGCCACTCTAAGCCCCACTATGCCTAAAGTACTGCCTGCCAGTAAGTAAGAAGGGAGAACAATAGCTCTCTATGATATGGGTTATTGAACATTATAGGCTACCTCAGAATGAGTTAACTTCTCTTCTGTGACTGATTACAATTCCCTACTGCATCTCCTCTACTAGATAGATATTTTTGAAATGACTAGAAATGCAGAGAGAGAGGTCCAGCCTAGAACCTGTCATGGAGTTCCTCCCTGAATTAGCTCAGGTCCCAAAGGGGTGAGGTGCAGCTTGTGACCTATTCCAGGAAATACTCTCTACTCTGAAAACCAAGCCTCAAATATTCTCGGCTTGCCATCTCCAGGGTAATTAAAGGGAGAGAGTAAATCACACGCTGAAAAACAGCCCTGAGTGCTTAAGTACATGTCAGTCAGTGAGACTGGCATCTACACAGAGTGGAGGGGACCTGGGGTTTGCGTTACACACAACACCCCATGAGATCATTAGGACTACTTCAAGTCCATGGCTTTTCGAGTAGCCACAGCCCCTCCCTTTTGCCCAAGTAAATGCAATCAAATTCAACTGGGAGCAAATTAGGGAGGCAAAATAAAGCACGCTTACTGAAAACCAGCAAGAAACTCTACTGTCTGCTATTAGAAAAATTAGAGACCATTTAACAACACGAGACCATTTTGTATTGGAAATAAAAGAGGCCCTGAATGGAGAGGGCCAGGCCAGAGCTAAGGGCTGGCATCCAGGTGAGATCAAATGCGGATCAAGGGGCTGGCCTGGGACTAAACTGGGTTCACGTAAGTCCTTATTAGCTGATGAGCGGAGACTGCCCGGCGAACCAGATGTGTGAAAATTGGCCAAGCACCAACTTTCCAAATCAATGACATGTTTTCTCAGTAGACTTACTTGTATAATTTCCCATGTTAGAGGAAAAACAGCACTGGCAGCGTTTTCTAAGAGACTGGCACTGTGTCAATTTTAGTCCTTAAAACTTGGAGTTCTAACAGGGCATACGTAACTGAAGTCGTGGCCAGTCCATATATATATATATATATATATATATGCTTTTTTCTTCCCTATTTCCTTTTAGAACCTCATAGTCACACCTCATATATTAAGATTCTAATTTGTTTAACATCTAGGTGCTGAGCATAAAGGCACCACTAAACACTGATGGATAGGGTAGCTACTGGGGAGCGATAAATTGGGGGGGGGCATGCAAAGAGAGAGAAAAGTACACAGATGATTTTCATTTCCTAATAGGCATTCTGCCTAGAAACCTGTATAAAGATCTGAAATATGTATTGCTCGAAGGACTGTGAATGTTTAAAATGTCATCTTAAATTAGTAAGTGTCTTTAAATCTTCACTCTTTTGTCACGTTTTAGTAATGTTTATTACCCACCGTAAATCTTATTCATATCCACATAAATTGAGCCCCTAGCCATGAGGGAGACAAGTACTCCTACTCCCTGATCTAAAATTCTGGAGTGGTGGATGACATCAAATATTATGACTGAAAAAAGGAAACTTTCCAGGGGAACTGGTTTGGGGAGAAGGACAACTTTTGACCTTCACTGCTGAGAAAAATGTTAGTATTTCTAAAAGTCTATGCATACAATCTTGAATTGTACACTTGAATTGTACACTTGAAACTTACTGGATTTTATTAACCAATGTCACCATAAAATAATAATACTGTTTTAATAAGATTTTTGATGAACCAAAAAATAAATAAAAATAAATTAAATTAATTTCAGTGTTTTTAGGGGTTCAAATAAATGACCTTTTTCCTACCAAAAGTTTAAATAAGTTGTTTCAAATATGCCTGCACTTCGGATTGATTTTAGGAAGTACATTAATAGTACAATAAGTTCAACAAATATAAAAATTTTTTCAAATAGTACCCCCAAAATAAGCAAATTATAAAGCTTCAGAGTTATCTGCAATGTGATTTTAGTGGATGCAAGGACAAAGACTGGAGTGAATAAAAAAGTGGAGGAAAAACATAATTCTAAAAAAGTCTTTGAGTGACTTCTCAGACTTCTCAGTTTCAGAGGCCAGTAAAAACCTTTTGTAAATTTCAGGGACTGACACATGTTTGACGACTTTTTATTTTTCCAAATCAAGACATTTAAAAAATGTCATTAACTATTGTTTGTATACTCCAAGCAGTAGAGATCCTCCTACTCAGAGTTATAAAAATGGAGTAAATTTAGCTTTAAGGAAGACTTACTTCCTTTTCTCATTTTATGGTAAAATGTCCCTAGTAATGGAATGCAAATGATAACTTTGGAGTTGCTTCTGGTTTCAGGGAGACCTATTTCCAATCCCAGTGAGATCAATATTTCTGGAAGATATTGCCCACCCTGTGCCATGAGCTCTGCCCCAAGAGACTCTAGGCTGTGAACAACTCGAGTCCCTGATCAAAGGAATGTGCAGCTTAAATGACAAGGTGTTGAACAGTGACCCACTAACTTTTGTTCTGCCAGGGAGGTCAGAGATGGCCTGGTAGAGACAATGGCTTGCCGGTGCTCTATACTAAACTAGGTCCTCCCTAACTGTTGGAAAGTCCTTCCGCCTTTAAGTTTTAGTGCAAGACACACCAGTCTTATAAATCCTGACCAGCCCCTTTACCCCTAGGTAGAAAATAACAATGGTTGGCAAACTTGGCTGATAAGCAGAACAATGTAGAAAGCATTTTTTTCAATGCATCTCTGGTTCCCAACTCTGGAAAGTCCAATTCAATGACTCTGAGATGTGCTCTAGAAGCTGGACTTTTTAAAAATAAAACTCCCTTGATGGTTCTAAAGCCTGGGTTGCAGAACCACAGCCGAGTGCCTACTCTCTCCTGGGATCCCCCTCTCAAGACAAATTTGGTATCATATTCCTCACTACATTTAGGGCACATACTGATTACTTTTATCCCTTGGTAACTGTCCTTCCCAACCCCCATGTCCACCCTTGCACCAACACACACACACACACACACACACACACACACACACATTAATGTGCACATGCACCAAATTATGAAAAGTTTAGGCAGGGATATGACTTACTCATCTTAGCTTCACAATATCTAATGTAATACCTGGCACATCATAGGGACTAGTTAAATCAGTCTTTATATAATATATATCAGTAAATGAGTCTTTTTCCACCTCTAAAATTTTGCTTTTCTCTCTTCCCCCTTGGTAAGTAGTGAGCCAGGGTAATAAAAAGTTTAGACTCACAAAGAATGATAAGTAGGAAGTTAGGAGACCATGATGTTGCAGAAAAATCTCGCTTGAGTATGGGATGCACTTCTAGAGCTAAGGCAGCACTTTGACTTCCCTAGCTTTAAAATTCAACAATGAGATGTGGTTCCATAGTGTAGCAGTTAGCATGTCTGCTTTACACACAAAGGTCCTGGGTTCATGCCCCAGTGGAGCCATAGTCCATGGTCCATGGCCATGCCACCCTGAATAAACCTGATGTCTGATTTCAGAAGTTAAGCAGGGTTGGGCCTGGTTAGTACTTGGATGGGAGACCACCTTGGAAGTTCAGGTGCTGTAGGCATAAATAATAATAATAAATAAATTTTAAAAATAAATAAAATTCAATGATGAATAAATGAACACAATTTTCTTTTGAACATTATAAATTGTTTCTTAATACTTAAGTCAAGGAATTATATAATTTTAAGAAAAACATAATTCCAGCCTAAAGGCTGGCCCCTAAATTAATTCTTTTTATGATTACTATGTTAAAACAAAGAATTTGTTGTTGTTGTTTCCCTCCGCTTTCTCACCAGCACAATCCATTCCCTCAGTGATAAAATAATTAATAGAGAAATTCTATAAAAGATTTTACCTGAGTTCTTATTAAAGATATTTATTTTTAAAATATATTTTGTAACTGATGTTATCAGCTGTCACTAAATCAGCTGACATTCTAAAAAAAAAAAAATAGTAAAAACACCAGTCAAAAAATGAAAAGCCAAAATGCTCATCATTTTAAAATGAGAAATTTTAAGACTCTCCCTAGCATTCAGTATACAGCCAGCCTGTAATCTGAGCATTGCCTTCACTTAGTGAAATATTTTCAGCAGCAACTGAAGTTAATATAGATTGGTGTCAACTACCACTTGTCAGACGATGCTGGAAAACCATGTCACCGTGAGAAATGGACCAGGAAAAATAAATAACCTCCAAAGTGGTAGGCTACAAATATTGACACACATCGCCAGGATTCTACATAAATGAGAGAAAATGTGGCACAGACTTAAACTTCAGGGCTTGCACATTTATGTATCTTAGATGATCTGCTTTTCATAAATCTGCTTAGCACTAATGACTAGAATGCATTTTTAATAAATTAATTTTGAAGAGATGGTGCTCTAGAGGGAAGTTGGGCCTTGCCTTCATGTTATTAATAGTTAAAACGGAAGCATCAATTTAGGAGCACATCTGCAGCTGTTGTCACAGAGGGTCCAACCAAAATGACCCCCATCGCAGATGACCCCGATCACGCTGCAGATTTGCATAGTCCTTAAAACTATTCAATGGGTTTTCACAGACATTATCATTTTTGACAAATGATCCATTATATTTAGAATATCTGTTGCAAGCTGTTTATCCTATAGTTATGACAAAAATAGTCTGATCCATGCACCTCCTTTGTGTGTGTCCCACTGTGAACCTGCGCGGCAGCTAAGTGGGGCTGTGGTGAAGCACTCTCTGTGGCTGTGTGATGGAGAACGGTTTAACTGGGACAAAGAGGATCGGGTTCGCGTGCCTGCTTTATCCGACTGACCTAAAAAGAACAAAGTCTGCACCAGTGCCTGTAGGTTAATCCCTAAGATCCCAAATGCTCAAACATAATGTTTACATGAATGTCAACACTTTTCTAGGTCACCAAAAGTGCCTAAAATTGGGTAATACAAGCGTGAGAAATAGTATAAGACCTGTTGGGTGGCTGAAATTTCTCCTTTACACCTTTCTAGTATATAGGGCCTAATTGGGTCTCCTGAGATCTAATTCCCTGTGGCCCAAAGGATGCAAACTCCCACAGAGCAAGGCTATTTCTGCTTCGTTAACTCTCGAACCCACAACACCTATTGCAGTGTGACACTTAGTAGGTGCTTGATATATTTGTGTTCAAGGAATGATTGAATGGACAATTTTATGGCTTCCACAACAAGCAAAATAGCTTCTTCGCACTTTCTGTATTACCCAGTGTCATAGTCCGTGTGTCTCCTTCTTTGCAATGACCTATCTTCTCAGACAACTTGGATGGGTGTGATAATTACCATTTGCCTTACATAAATAAGAGATAATTGTTTTCCTTATATTCACCAAACTTTTAGGGATTTCCAGGGAAATTTTTCTGCATAAACATGACGGCCTCATAATATCTCCTGCTTTGTACTGAAAATTAATGACTATTTCATAAAATATTGAGACCTAAGACTGGCACTTAAAACAAGATTATCTTTTTCTTTTCCCTTAAAACAGCTCCCTATTAGATAACTGCCAGACCTCAGTAATGTTGTGAAATAAACCTGCAAACACTCTGAGATCAGAGTGACACTGCATGCCTGGCTCTCACACTGGCAGGCTGGTGGCTGGTTGGTTATAGCACCCATTAGCATGAGTTAATGAGTAAGCATTCCCTTCACTGTCACATTCCTCTCCTGTTATTAGCCAAAACCTGAACTTTAGCTTAATTGCAGAAGCCAGCCCGCCCCTGGCAGAGGAGGGCATGGTCTTCATTGTTGTGATTGCATTCAAAGTGCTAATTGGAGGGACCATGACAGATAACACGTCCCAGCACCGCAGAGAGCAGTAGGTGGGGTGCTGGGGATACGATTCAGAGATGAAAAACTGCATCTTCAAAGCGCTGAGAATTTGATTTTCCTCATACTTGCTTGGCTGTGCACGCTAAACTAGATTTCCAAGTACAAGAGGATCTTACAGATCTAGCTTCTCACATTTTACTTTAGTCCCTCACCAGCTTTTCTGAATTCAAAATTGATCATTTCACTGACTCCGCATAAACTCCCCCACTCCCAGAGCCCCCTTGAATTTCCTACATCTCTCTTGAAACTTCTGTTTGTCTCTCCAGAGATTTTGCTTTCTTTAGCACTGGACCAACTGGAGAATTAGAAATATTTGAAAAGGAAAGACATAGGTGTTTGTATGTGCAACTCTAGCTTCTGATTTTTAAACTGTGTTAAAATTCTTTTGTATTTGCAGGGTGCTTTGATTTTGGAATATTTAGAATCTGCTCACCTTTCTGTATTTAATTTACAAGGCTTTATTACTGACTGGATATCATTTCTTTATACTCACATGGCTTTATCTTAGAAATGGATATAATCACACCTTATGTCCACCTGCTGCCTGTATCAATTAAGATCTTTTGGCCACAAATAACAGTAAACAGCCCAACTGGGTTAAACAAGAAAGGAATTCTTGACTCTTATAATCAAAATGTCCAGGGAAAGAGCTGGTTTCAGGCATGCAGTGATTCAGAAACTTAAATGTCACGGCACTTGTTTCTCTCCTACTTTGAGGTACGCTGTGCTTTCCTCAGTGTTGCTTTATTCTTAATTGGGATCTCCCTGGGGTTAGTGGATTGGGCTGTATCCTCACAGGCCTTCCACTAAGCCTTGCAACCAATGGAGAAGAGAGAAATTGCGCTTCTTAGACTTAAGTTTCACTGACCTTGATTGGCTAGACTGGGGTCACGTGCCCATACCTGAACCAATCACTGTGGCTAGGGTGCAGGTGGAATATGCTGATTGGATAATGCTAGATCACATGTTTCCCTCCCGGAGCCTGAGATGGAGTCTTTTTAATGAGAACAACAAAATGAAAGTGTTTGGTGGGTGCTTCCCCAAATAATATTGGGGTATTATTGCCTCAAGATGGGAAAGTGGATGCCAGTGGCATAAGCAATGAATATCCACTAAACTGCCACATAAAAAGGAGCGATAGTTGAGATAAGTAAAGCACTTTGAGTCATTTGAATTAAAAAGCTGTATGAATTGACAAAATGCAGCAAAATTTTCTTTTTTAAAATCCTGACATGGAGCAATAGAAGCAGCACATGTAGGAACTAAGTGTTATTTGGCATTTTTCTGAGTGAGAGTCTTATGATTCATTTGATATAATGTGACCAAAACTAAGTTCAAACTGAGAATATGTTTCTGCCAGATGGAGGTCTTTCTTTGCAACTTTATATTTTCCAGTGTGGGAATTGTAAGAAACAAGTTTGTTGCAATAAATTGATCAACATTGCCTGTGTTCTATTGTTCTTGCCTACTATGGACTTTGAGAAGAAGTCAGTCAGAGAAGTTCTTTAGCCAGTATCATAATGAGTAATGGGAGCATTTACATGATTGCTAATGGCTGAGTTTACATGATGCCTCAAAGCATCAGTGGGGATGTTTGGCAGCAGCACATTATGACTGTGATTATCACTATAAATTAAGTTTATGTTGATATAATTAGCAGTTAAAAGCTAAAGTAATATTTATACTGATACAAGTTCTATCGAAACCATTTTAGTGCAAACAGACTGTGAATGTTGATACGGTGGGAATAATTTGATCTTGCAAGGCATATTTTCCTAGAAGTGAGATATCCTATTGGTATATAGTTGGCCAAATTGCTTTGCAGATTCAGAACCCATAACTTAGCCAGGCAATCCCCACTGAGTGTATGTATGATCCTCCTTGGTAGCAATTGGCCTTGAGCCATCTAAGGTGGAAAAAGAGAGAAGAGGAGCTGAGACAGAAGTGATACCTAGGTAACTGGCGCAAGCAGAGGCCTGCAATGATGAGGACAGGGTCTTGCTCATGTGGATTATTTGTTACAAGGCTCATCAGGTAGGAGAATGAGTTGCTTCATTACAAGAACATGATCTTCCTTGAGAAACTCTGGCTGGGGTCAAGTATCACAGACATGTAGGCTTCCCTCTCTGCCTTGGGGTAAGGTGAAAGGCTGAAGAGTGTGCAGCACCTCCAGGTCACCAGCATGAGGAGGACTTTTCTCTCCCCAGAGTGGTCCAGATCATCCTGACTCTAGGTCCTCAGGAACACTATCTAAGAGTGCCAAGCCACTCTGGTTTCTTCTCCACATGCTGTATGTTTTACTTGTACTGTTTCTAATTCCACATTAATGAGATTTTCTCTACTCGAGGGATAAGAGAATGGGGTGGAGTAGGAAATGTGACTTTTAAGAAGCCTTACTGCAAGTAAGTGGTTGGAGGTGGGACTCAGATCTGAGGTCAGCTGCCTTTAAAGCCATTCTGCCTCTGAAATATTCATTTAATTAACAACTATTTAGTCATCCAACACAAAATTTTGAGTACCTACCATCTGCCAGGCATTTTTCTGGGAACTTTATATTCATCAGTGACCTGAACAGGTCAAGACCTCTGTCCCATGGAAAAGTGACTGTATTTCAGGCCTCTCTTGGAAAGTGTACGATCTAGTGAGGAATCCTAGAACACCCATCACATGCTTGCCTAGAGCCCTCATTCATGGGTCTGAGTAGGTCAATGTCCTCTCTAGAGGCATTCATAGTGGTCTTACATCTCTCTTTACCTGTCAAACTTCGAGGTTCTAGTTAGCACTTTAAATACAAAAAGGGAAGCATTATGGTTTTTACAAGTTAAGAGAAGCAGGAAATGGTGGTGGCAATGGGCCTTCAGCCTCTTCTTGGGACAAGAAAATGTGTTTATTGTGCCTCTGACAGAGAGAGAGAGAGAGAGAGAGAGAGAAATAACTGGCATCTCGAACACCGAATTTAATCTTACCCCCTCCTTCTGCTTTACGTTACTAATAAAACCCCAACATTTCCTGAGGACTCATTAGGACCTATTATAACAGACAAGTTATATATGTCATCTCATTTAATCCTCACAGAGGCCTAAGGCAGTGGACACTGGTTCTTATAAGTGAGGAAACTAAGCACCAACTGGTTAATGTTCCACATAGATTCTAGTTGCTGAGACGTGTGTCAGACCCTGGCCTGTCACCACAGCAGGGCTGCCTTCTGTCCTTCCTCTCTAGGGCAGGGGGCACTCAGAGGAAGGAAGGTAAACAGCTGCCCTGCCTTCTACCACCCTCTTTCACTGTGCTCTCTTGGGAAGCAGGTGGAAAATCCTGTGGGAGGAGGCAGTTCCCCTGAAAGGGACACAGATAACTAAACTTTTGACCAGAAGCAAAGAGAGAGTGGAGAGGCAAAACCTGAAGGAAAGCAGTTCTCCTTATCTTCTTTTCAAAAACTGCAGTGCTATGGTCTCTAAAGTGATGTGGAAAAGACCCCCCAAACAAGACAGAGGGAGTTAAAAAGAACAGTTGCAGGTGCTCAAGAATAACTAAGAAAATGAACTGGGGGAAGATGTTGACTCCAAATATTTTGAGGTTTATCTAAACCAGCAATATCTGAGGGAGGGAGTCAATTTTAGAGACTCTGGGTGACCCCTGGAGTGAGGAGTGGGAGGGGCCAGGAGTGGTGGGAGGGCATATTCATCCTTAGAGCCCTGGGGTGGGCTCTAAGGAGCTAGGAAGGAGCGGAATTTCCAGGCACCATTGTTAGCACAGACTAGGCCATATTTGTTGAATTCTTTTTCTCCTAATTAACCTCTTTTAAAAACAAGAGTGTTTGTAAGTGAGAGATGAGGACCTATCCAGGAGGCAGGTAATGATGGGGGGCTCAAGTCAGGTGAAGAATGACACCCCCTTATGTGCCTCCCATTGGCCAAAAGTAAAAGTATGCTTCCAACAAGAGGATTAGAATTTTCTGAAAGATTGTAGAAAGCCCCAGTTGTACAAACTATCAGCTTATGTTATTTCCCTTCTGGACTGGTTTCACCCGGTCCCCCCTAAAACTCAAACTCTGCCTCCACTTTTCTTATTGCCAAAGGCACACCTGTGCTTCTCTGTGGTCAGAAGATTCTGGGCTAAGATGGGAGAGCTGGGTACCACCCTCACTCTGCTGTCAACAGGCTGTGGACAGGCCACCTTGTGCTTCTAGACCAGATGGGCTCTGCCCAAAGTCCGTTATCTTTAGTCTAATGGCCACAGGTGTTAAATGGCACATGCTCTTGTGCCATCACAGGTGCACACACTCACACCAACAAACACGCTTCTTTTTAGTGGCTAAGGAAGTGGACAAACGTTTTCAAGGTGAAAAATAAAGGGTCAGACCATCCTTTTCTTAAAGTCTGCTAGGCTGTCCTTTCTTTGGGCACCTCTGCAGCAATGAATGGGGAGCAGGCCAGGACTTGCTAGCTGGGGAGTGTGGTGTTCAAGTGTCTGGACCTGAAGCCCTGCTCTACCCTCTACAATCTGTGTGTCTTTGGAAAAGCCACACAGTCTCTCAGGGCTTCAGGGTCCCTCTCAGTGAAAGTGGGGAATAGTGGTTCTTGGCTCACAAGGCTTTGGTAGGATTAATTGTGTTAACACATGAGATGCTTCTAGAATAGGGCCTGGCACCTAACAGTAGAAAAAGGTACGTGTTAGCTGTTATTACCTCACAAGCCATCTTTGGGTAAGCCTCAGGCTTTGTTTCCGGGATTTCTTCTCTTCTCACCTCCACTCTCAGTCCTGCCAAGTTAGGCTAAGAAATTGTATTGACAACTATCTGGAAAGTCCTAGCAAAAGTCTGTTTTCCAGCTCTGCATTAGTAAAGCCATATTTTTTAGTTTCAAAAACAAAAATGGCCAGCCTAAACCTCCCCTGAAATCACTTGGAAATGCAGACATTAAAGTCATGTTCTCGGGTGCTGAAGGTACTTTGTGGCTTGGGTCTGAGCCCACCTTCCCAACAGTGACCACAGAAGGGGATGGTACTGATTGACAGGAGCTTCAAATGGAGATGCTTACATTAATGGTGGCCTTGCTGTTAGAGTGTGGCCCTGTCACCGGAACTGGGGACATTAGCTCACCTCAGAAAACCTCCTGAGAAAGTGCCTGGGATAAGCACCATCTGCAGCAGCTTTTCATTTAGATAATCAATTGGTCAATTCATTAGGGCTGAGCCAAAAGAGAGCTTGGCTTTGGTATTTGGGAAGAGGAAATGTGCCTAGCAGTTCCTTTGCAGGTTACATTTATACTCCTTGACTGTCATTTGCTATTATTTCTAGAAAAAAAAAAAGTGTATATTAATTGTCAAGCCTTCCTTTAATGGTTTTTTTTTTTTTTTTTTAGTTTACAAATAAATCAGGTTTGAACCTAGGCTTACTTACAGACGCACACACACCCCAAAATAAACCCCTTCTACCCTCCAACAAATTATTTACATGCTAAGGTCTGTGTTCTAGCAAGGCTTCAGTTTATTTTAATGGACAAATAATAAATCCTTCCAAAGAGGGTATTTAGAATGGAAATGGTGATGGGTCCTTTAATTGTGACATGCTGCTAGGCACTGCTTTGACACGGAGAGATAAGGTGCCTGGGGATTGGATGCCCTGCATCAGGATGACGGGATTGGAAGGGGTTGCTGAGCTCAGACGCTGTGCCTGGGCCCAGGGGTCTCACATTAGTGCTGTAATCAGCAGCGCAAAGCATGTGTCCTGGGCTCCTCAGAAACAACATGTTGTAAAACTTGTTTTCGAGGCACTGACATTGTCATGGCGTTTATGGCTTTTCTCTGACTGATTTCCTGCCTCCCCAGGTGGGTTCTTAGTCTTTGTTTGACTCTGTGGCACACTGTTAATATTGCTGTTTAGCATCAGAGGATGTTAGAGGTGGGAGAATCTCAAAGATCATCTAATTTCTAAAAGCCTGACCACAGGCTGTGGGGACTAGGGGTCAAAAGGAACAACACAACAACTTCGATTTCTCTGACTCGTCTCCTTGCTCATGTAAGTTTACCAACAGTCTCACCCAGGGAGACTGTCAGCCACTCCTCCTCTAGCACCTGCCATTTTCTTTCTCTCCAGTCACCCCCACTTGGTGACAGTTTCTGCTCCCACAGTTGCCTGAAGATTGCCCCCCTGCCACTGTCCCATACTCTCTGAAAAATGCCCATATCGCCTGATGCTCCCAGAGGTCTGTGGCATGAGATGCCAGGGTGGAATCTCTTTCCTTTCTACCCTCTCCTGTCACCTGGGAACACGGATCACAGGATGTGTGTCCTGTTCATCTTCACAAGGACAGCTCTCTCTACTTAATTCATGACTGTGAGTTAACTAACAGAGGTACTGACTTAACTACCCAACTGCCATAGTTGTGTGAGGCGGGCCAAGCACTAGCCTGCTAGCTTACTGACCTAGTCTCAAACCCTTGGGCACCTGCCAAACTCCTTCCTCTTCTTTAGCTCAAATCAAAACCTATGCAAGTTAGAATCTGCAAATCGGATCGTTTTGGACATGCCCACCAGTAATTAGACGTGTTACACTCTCTGCTTATGTTTAAAATTGCATTCCTTGAAACATCAATAAGGAGTTGAAGGCCCAGAGGTTGAAATGTAATCTTAAATATCAGGAATATTTTTTTTTTTTTTTTGCACTGGTCTCGATACCCTTTTCCCCAGGGCTTTGGTGACCTGCAGTACAGCAGATGAGCATTAGACACCTGTGCCACCTGCTGGATCTGGATCTTAGGGCTTTGAGTGTGGAATCTCTCTTGCTCCTCTGTCAAGATGCAGCTCAGTGGACAGCTCATCCAAGCTCTCTGGCTCCTTCTTGTATGCAGAGGAAGGGGCACCTTATACCTCTGAACTCTCTGAGGATCAGCTATTGCATTCTTGCCAGGTTCTGATTAATCTATAAATATGAAAACATGCCACAACTAATGAAGAAGAAGAGAGATTGTCCCAGAAGACCCTTGCTGTCTAACAGAAGTACTGATGTCAGGTGGACAGAGCAAATGGGGTGAACTGAACTGGGGGTTGGAGGTAAGGAGAATGGCAGATCGATATGGCATCACATCCCAGCATCACCATTCACTAGGAGTACGCCCTTAGGCAGGTCACTTCTCTGAGTGTTAGTTTTGTCACCTGTAAAATGGAGATAATACCTCTGCTCCAGGGTTATACCAGAACTCAGGGGTAAGTAAGGTGGCACACACTTGTACATCCCTGTTCACAACAGCATTATTTGCAATAGCCAAAAAGTAGAAGCAACCCAAATGTCCACTGAGAGATGAGTAGATAAACAAAATGTGATATATCTCCACCATGAAGTGCTGTTCAGCCTCAAAAAGGAAGGTCATTGTGACACATGCTACGACATGGAGAACATTATGCTCAGCAAAATAAGCCAGATACGAAGGGACAAATACTGTCTGATTCTACTTATATGAGGTCCCTAGAGTAGTCAGATCGATAGAGACAGAAAGCAGAATGGTGATTGCCAGGGGCTAAGAAGGTGGGGGACTGGGTAGTTATTGTTTCATGGTACGAATTTCAGTTTGGGAAGATGAAAAGAGTCCAGGAGATAGATGATGGTGATGGTTGCACAACAGTGTTAATGTACTTAATGCCACCAAACTGTACACTTAAAAATAGTATATTTTATGTTATGTGCATTCTTCCACAGAAAAGGTGGGTAGCACACTAGCATAGTGTCTAGCACATGGGCAGATGTTCAGCAGACGGTTGCTAATTTCATCGTCTTCGAGAGAGTGGATGCTTATGTCCAGCTCACTGTGACTCAACTGGGACAATTTATACTCCACTCTGTGTTGCCTTTTCTCCTTTTACAACAGATTACTGACATGTCTCCTTTCTTTCCTTTGCGAGATCCAAAGAAGATTGTTGGCTATTTAGGGGATGTTTAATTTAATAGTGATAGTAATGGTAATGTATCTAAGATAAATTAAGAGCTTTCTCAATCTGCTCTTTGGAAAGAGAGTTTTCTGCCCCCTCCCACCCACACCAAGCTGGATATCCTGGCATTATTCAGACAAGTAGACGGAATGTAATGTCTGAGCATCCATCTCTCGGCTTGAAATCCTCTGCCGCTCATCTGCCCATTGAGGCCTTTTGCTCACAGAAAGTCCCCCCAAAGTGAGAAAACAGATTTTCTTCTGTCCTAAAAAATGTAGCCCCAGTCTAATCCTCCCTCGAAATGGTCACTAAGAAAGCAAAATGTGTCTAATTCTAACAGAGCCCGATTCATTGCTTCCAGAGCCTGTAGTGTTTTATACTCACTCTGCAAGCATAATCAAGGGAGTGATTCTGAACCTTGTTAATCAGAAAGGGCCCTTTAAAAATGTCATGCTGTCAATATAAAACTTTGCTAAATTGCATTATAAATGCCAGATTCAGTCAACTAACACATTTAACACCGTTTCTTAAGTACAGTTTAGATTTTATCCATGCCAGGGAGAATGAGAAAAATACCTCAGAGAGCCAGAGCCCCGGATCCATTGTGCTAAGCTCACACTGCCCCCAGAGAGGGATTATAAATATTTTGTTCCAAATCCAAGCCACACTTCTCCTTGCACTACTGTCAATGAGGTGTCCCTCCAAAGTTGTTCGCTTTAGAATTGGGTGATCTCATAGTTAAGGTTAGAAGAGACGAGTGTCTTTGACCTGTTTTTCAATCAGCAGAGAATTCCTATAACTTGTTTCACACCAGAAAAGAAAGATTTTCCAGGACTAAGTATTATGTGCACGCCTGCTACGGAAGAGAAAAACTTCATCGTTGACATCTGTATAGTCCACGATAGCCTTCTGCCCTGAAACCACTTCATTTGAGGGAGAATTCATCATTAGAACTCACCCTTGTTTTCTCTCCCCTCCCACCAAATAAAGCTCTTTGACTAATCTGATGGTGTCTTTTTCCTATATCCTCTTCAGAATTAGTGTGTTTTTCCCTATGACCCTCTTCAAAATTAGTGTGGTTTAATTGGACACTTTGAGTTCTAAGTTTGACTAAACAGCACAAAAGAAAGCACATTAAGAATCTGAAAATGGTCATCAAACATTACAATTTCTGATTTTTTAAAAAAAATCAAAAACCTTAGCTCAGGATAATTAGATGACTTCTTATCCATCGCACATGCATAAACTTATTTCAAGATAAAGGTTCTAAGCATATACATGGCAGTGTAATATTAACCAATTTCTCCCCTTTCCCCCTGCCACTTCTCCCTTGTACCTGTTTCTTTCCTTCTAGCTAGACCATTCCACACTCATCTGAAGAAGAAATGACATAGGTAAAGCTTGAAGTATTTTCTAGGTTTTGAATTTCAAAAGTCTTGCCCTCAGAAGAAATGCAAAGACTTTATACACATTGTAACATAGCTAACATTTACCGGAAATTTTCTATGTGCGATGCACCATTGAAAGCATGTTTTAATCTTTTACTTTTCATTGCAACTCAGTAAAATCGGTATTATTATCATTCCTACTTTACAGAAATGGAGTAGTTTGCCCAAGATGGCACCTCTGGTGCTTAGGCTGAATGTTTGTGCCTCCACCTTCCAAATTCATATGTTGAAATACTAACCCCCAAGGTGATGGTATTAGAGGTGATTAGGTCTTGAGAGTAGAGCCTTCTTGAATGGGGTTATTGTCCTCATAAAAGACTTCTAAGAGAGATCTCTCACTCTTTCTGCCATGTGAGGTTACAGCAAAAAGATGACCATCTAGGAAATAGGCCCTCACCAGACACTGGAATCTGCAGGCACCATGATCTTGGACTTCTCAGCCTCTAGAACTATGAGAGATAAGTGTTATTGTTTATAAGCCATCCAGTCTATTTTGTTATAGCAGCCTAAATGGACTGAGACGCCTGGCAAGTAGCAGAGCTGACTCACCAATCCAGTAGTGTGTTTCCAGAGCTCACATTTCTAACCACTGCACTTATATGCTCGTTCCTGTGTATGAAGTTCACTGGGAAACACACTCAGTATTTTCACCTGTGAAAAGGAAGGGACTTCAGCAGAACTGGGAGAAAAAGCTGGGCTGCGAGGCAGTCTCAGTGAAGGCCTCAGCTAACCACGGGAAGAATTCTGAAGGTAGAGCAGCCCTTCAACATTATCCCGAATTGGGGCAAGCTGTTCATGTCTTTATACTCCTGTATCGACCAGTCACTGGATGAGGGCTGCCCTGATAAGGGGCCTGGCTTTGATCTGAAGCCACTCTCTTCAGCTGAGGCAATTCCCACAAGGGTTCCCAGCTGAGGGCTGTCTGCAGCTCTCCCAGTAGCTGCAGGTGAATCCTTCAGCTCTGAAGAGGATCTGGGTGGCACATCACAGTGTCCACTACAGAAAGAAAGGCACCCAGGAGTGTAATTGATTGCTAGCTCTGGCCTCATCCCACAAAGGAGCTCTGAGCATAAATTTTCTCTCAAAATAAGAGAGCTGGGCTTTTATACTCAGTCACCCATTGGTCTTTTGGCTAAAGACTACCCTGGGAGTGGGAGGTTTGAATATAAACTCCCAGACACTTCAGGGTCTGCATGTGCGTGGGCGAAGGCAAAGCAGCTCCAACAGCCCCAGGCCGGGGCTTAGAAGAGAGCAGCAGGTGCAGGGCATTAAATACTGAGCCAGGGTATGAGCCCAAAGGGACAGTTGAAGGACTGCTGTGATTTCGGCAATGGTCCCCAACCTTTTTGGCACAAGGTGCTCTTATGAGAATCTAATGCCTGCTGATCTGATGTGGAGCTGAGATGGTGATGCTAGTGCTGGAGAGTGGCTGCAAGTACAGATGAAGCTTTTGCTCGCTAGCCGGTCGCTCACCTCCTTCTGTGCAACCCAGTTCCTAACAGGCCAAGGACTGGTCTTTTCTGCAGCCTGGGGATGGGGGACTCCTGAACTAGGGCATCCAATACAGCTTCTATAGATATGAAAGGATTCGCCAGGCTGGAAGTAAGCATGAGCTAGAAAGGATACAGAGTCACTCAAAAAAGGCCCTGCATCTGCTAAGAGAGCCCTGAGCCTCGAGTAAGCCTGACAGACAGTAAAGAGAACCAGAGTCACCCTCTCAGGGAAGCCTGGCAGGTAAAGTGGACTCCAGAGCAGAGAGAGCTATGAGGAGCATCCAAATAGGACAGTTTGCAGTCTCTTGGAATGGGAGCAGCAAAGCAACCACAGGGACCTGGGGGAAGCAGGGAGGTAGCTGGAGTGTTCCAGAGTTCTAAGTGTTGCAGGAGCAGTAGAACGACTCTGTAAATGGGAAAAGACAGAGCAACAGAGTGACAGGGGAGGGTGCAGGGACTGGGCCAGTCGGTGGGCATCTCCAGTGGATACCAATGTGGATCCAGAGCAATGGGGACCCTTACTTACCCTGCCTGGTATCTTGGTAGGAGAACATTGTCACCCTGGAATTTACATGCAGCCTCAAGAAAAACGGGGGACCCTGAACTGACCAAGAATATGTTCCAAGTACCTGGACAGATGAATTTCACAATAGAACTGGAGTTAAAGGAAATGAAAGAAAATTAAATTTCTTATCTACATGCATTTATGCACTGTTTGTTGCCACGTGTAATAACTATAAATGAGGCCTTTCAGACGCATCTGAATTATATATGGATGCTTCGGACGACAGGTGTTTGTAATGTCTGTTTTAGTTCAGCATAATTACTGTTCTGTTGAATTGTTGTCCTCCTGACATACACCACGCAAGGACTGAATCAACTGACCAAAGGATGGTAGATTTCTCAAGGTAAATATAGGCCCTAAGGGAGAGAATATACTTTTTTCCCCTCCTCCATGCTACAGTGAACTAGAAGAACAAAAAAGCTAAAGAATATATGCCGGCTTAGTACTGTGTGTGTGTGTGTGTGTGTGTGTGTGTGTGTGTGTGAGAGAGAGAGAGAGAGAGAGTGTATGTGTCACATGCAAGCTCCTTTTTCACCCAGGGTCTCAGAGCTGCAGTTTCCCACTTGGAGCTTTTCTTGTCTATTTCAAAGCCACCTTCACAAGTTTAACACAAAAGGGGAGAACAATGAAAAGTGAGCTGCCACTTGGAAATGAACAGAGAGAAGTGACTGACTTTGGGCAACTCTAGTGGGGTAAATGGACTATAAAATGCAATTTTAAATTAAATAGGTGCTTTATGTGCAACACAATATTGATTTTGTTTCCACAGGCAGAGGCTGAAGAATTGCGCATAGTACATTTGATTGTGTGCGTGTGTGTGTGTGTGTGTATGACAATTTAGAAAGAATATAAAGGTAAGTTTTAATTTAACTTAACTGCCCAGAAAAGACTTAATGATTAATATCTTTGGTTTTCAACTCCATTTGGTCTTGAAATAATGACTTCCCCCTTCTAACCTGAATGCTTTTATCACCCCTGTCAAACCATTTCAAAAGAGTGTCCCACTCCTCCAAACCAGTGACTATGACATCGCCCATCACCTGCAGACTTCTGCTTCTTCATGCTCATACCTTCATTCTTTTCCTGGCAGATGAGTGACAAGACAGACTGCTCCCAACCTGCATAAGCAGAAAGATATTGGTGCGCTTCCATCATTTTACCACCAATATCCCTTCCACTTATCCAGAAAATATAAACAAGATGTATAGGTCACATATAGGGGACCCTGGCATTCTTTTTCCAAAGTGCTGCTTAAAAGATATCTTCAGTAACATAAAAGGAGAGTGGGAGCTCAGACATTCTCAAGATAGAAGGTCAGTGCTGGCCCTGAGCCAAACTAGGTGGTGGAGGAGGTTTGTCTTCTTCCTCAGCATCACCACTTATGAACATTGGCGTACTCCTTTTAAACCCTTTAAGCAAGTCTTGCATAGACCTAAACCCAGGCCTAATATTTTCTAGAATCTTACATTGAGCAGAAGAGCAATCAGATTAACTCATTTATCCTGAGAATTTAATGCATTTGAAGTTCAAAGAACACTCTTGAAAGATATTTTCTCATTATGTCTTCAAGGACTTTGTTGTAAGGCTATATTCTGAGGTTCTAGGTGGATATGAGTTTGGGGTGAGTCAGGGAAGAGGGGGACACTATTCAACTACAAGACTAAAACCTGAAAATAAACATTAAGGAGAATCCAAAAATTTACTTTCATTCCATCTCTTGTCCCTGCTTCATTCATCTATCTGTATCTTAGTCAACTGGTTCTACTTCTCCTTCCCCATGGGAAGATGTGCCTGACCCATGGCTACCAAAAATTATGCATAACCCCCCACCCACAAAATGAAAACAGGAGTCTATAAACCCCAATTCCAAATTTTTGAGAGAATCTTCTTGGCATAGCTTAGATCATGGGTCCACACCAGGCTGATAAATTTTGAGCCGAGGAATAGAGTCAAAGCTGCACTATACCTTTGGCACAAAGGCAATTAATTCCCTGGGTTGGCTTATGGACTAAAGGAATGCCCTGAACAGTGCCTAATACATAGAGAATTGGTTACGTTATGGTATAGCCATATGAAGGAAGACCATAGAACTATTAAAAATTATGTTTTAGAACAAATGCTACTGACGAGGTAACACACTGATAAGTGAGAAAATCAAGTAATAAAAAATACATATATAATGTATTCATGTTATTAATAAATACAGACACACAGAGTTAAGGCTAGAACAATATACACTAAAGTATTTATAATACTATTACTAGATGATAGATTGTATGTGGGGTTATTTCTTTTTGTTTCTCAATAATTTAAATTGTTTAACATTTTATTAAGTGTGCTTGAAGAATAATTTCTAATAAAAATAATGACTTAATAGTATAATTTAAGACATAAATGAAAAAAAATTGGGGATAATAAGCCTAGGAGACATGTATTGGATATTGCCCAATACACAGAAAAAGAATCTTATTTTCTCGACTTTCACTGGTGCCATCATCTGTAAACTTGGGATCCAAAGGGGCAGCCATATTCTTCCACATGGGCCAGAGAGGCAGGCAAGTCAGTCTGCATAGAGGAGAGAAAATAATGAAGCTAGTATCAAAACAGGGACAGAGACCACAAACAGAGGCTCTGGGCAGCTCTTCAGTCTGATTTAAATCCTCTACAAGATCTGTTGACTTTTCTGCTCTTGGATTTGTTCTGATGCTTCTTTATATTTGTAATAAATGTCCTTTGTGTTTAAACTAGCTTGAGTTGATTTCTGTTGTTTGTGAATAAAAGTTTTGACCAATACAAGATCCTTCACAGCTCCCCAAATTATAATTTACAAGTAACCGTGAACAGATATGCCCAGTTCTAAGAAGAGTTCAGTGAGTAAGAATCTTCAGATCTGAGACTCAGCCTTCTGAATAAAGCTATAACCTTGGGTGCCCCAGGTGCAAGCTGATGAATAAGGGAAAAGTAATAAAAGTAAGAGGTCAATGAGAAAGAAGAGATGAGCAGAAAGCATATCAAAGAGAAAGCCAGGGGAGGGGGGACAAGGAGAGCTGAACGATGAGAGTTCTGGAATCTAGAATGCCAGCAGAAGTTACTTCAGAAGGCCCCTCACCCCTGACCTTTCGTAATCTTCACTTCACAGTTCCGTGAACAGTCAACTTACCTTTTACAAAGGCCAAATGATTTTCAATTGAGTTTTTACTGACATGGTCTTCATGAACATCAAGTAGATCAGCATACCATCCAACCTCTTTGCGTCGAAGTTCCTGCTAATGGCCACAGAACATCTGATGGCCCAAAATAATAGATCTCTGGGAGAGATATTCTTTTTTAAAAAAATTTTTAGGCGAGGCAATCCTTGGTTGACCTCACAGATTGCAAGGACCTTGTCAGTTTACAATCCCTTATTTTTTTTATTTTTTATGCCTACGGCACCTGGTCTTCCTAGGCGGTCTCCCATCCAAGTACTAACCAGGCCCGATCCTGCTTAGTTTCCGAGATCAGATGGGATCAGGCTTGTTCAGGTTAGCATGGCTGTAGACAAGATATTATTTCTTAGTGCCACCTATGATGAATAACTGCAGACTGGCAGTCGTGTGTGACCCCAAGTCAATTTTCTGTATCGACCACAATTTAAACCAACAGCTAACAATAAATTCCATTTTGTAGGGCTCTTTAAGAAAATGTATTCCAAGGACCATTGAAAAAGTCAGGCAACACTTCTGTATGGCCTCTCAGTTCCAAATATATTACTGCCATTGTTAAAATAAATTTCACATTAGCAATTATTATCTATTGAATAAAATAAAAATCCATGAGTCCACACTGGTATAAATTTAAAAATTTTAGAAAACTGGACACAAAAGAAAGTGAAATGTCATCTAATAAATGTAGAGAGATGATAAAATTAGAAAACTATCATTTGGCAAACATCACAGTTATAATTGATTCAGACAAGGAATATCAATGGATACTAAAAATGGTGTGTGAAAGCTTGATGATAAACAGGATTTTGACTTAATTGTAAAGTATCTCCCCACAAAATGATTACTAATTAAAAATAGGAAAACAATAACTTTATAGTGGAGAAACCCAGCAGACTGAACTCTAACCAAGTGATCAAAGTTAGCCTTGCCGCTAATTGGACAAATCTATACCACGTGCCTCCTGATACAGTGTATAAAGGGGACGTATCACTTTTGTGACATTTCTGCCAAAAGTGCATACTCTGAATCTAATTGTGAGGGAAACATGATACAGATCCAAGCTGAGGGACATTCTGCAACAATATCAAGGTCATGAAAGAAATATTCTAGTACTAATGCAGTTTAAAGGTGACTAAAAAGACAAGACCATTTAATGTAGCACATGAGCCATGATTGAACTCTGAACTAAAAAAAAATTATTGCTATTTACTATAAAGGACAGTATTTAGACAATTGAAAAAATTTGGACAAGTTTTATCAATTGAATAATATTATCTAAGTGATTTTGGGGTAAAAGAACATAATGCCTGCAACTTAAACAGTTCAGAAAAGAAAATTATGTATCTTATTAGATATAATATTAAAATTTTAGGCATACATATGCACATGTATATGTCTATCTATCTATCATCTATCTATATATCTATCTACTATTATCTATCATCTAGTTATCTATGATTTATTTATCTATCTACTCATCTAGAGAGAATTACAAAACAAATGTGGCAAAGGCAATACTAACATTTTAGGAATCTGGGTGAAGTTTTGGGATTTTTTTGTTCTATTACAACTTTTCTCTAAGTCTGGAATTATTTAAAAATAAAAATAAATACCCTTCAAATCCCTTAGGACCAAGCAGTAGTGGCTCATTTTTCCAATAGTTGATAAAATGTTTTGTTCCAGCAAAGTGTCAGCTTTAACTTCATCATGGAGATTACTCAGTTCATTTCCCAAGTCCCACTGTTACTCTCCCAGCTGCTTGGCGTTTGTCAGCACTGGTTCCTCCGAAGCTGTGAACACACCCGAAGGCCTTCCATGTCTTCGCGGACAGTTCTGATTTGCATGGGGCTGGGTGTCTGCAGTCCTGGCTCAGGAAGCAGGCTGTTTGTCTACTCACATCTTCCCAGTACCATAGCAACAAGGGGCTGTCCTGGACTGCTGGATGGAAGAGGAATGCTGCTCCCTTCCAGTGAGGACCTGAAAAAACACTTCTATCCAGTGAGATAGAAGTGAGGGGAACATCTCAGCTTTTGCCATCCTTTCCAGGAACAATCTGTCAACCTTCAGAAACATTTTTAAATATTTTTTTTCCTAACCATTACTATCAGATATGTCTTCTCCTGGGTTCCCTAGTACTTCAGAAGAACTAATCCTTCCCTACTAGAATTCAGAACATCTCTTGGCCCCTACACACACACACACACACACACACACACACACACACACACACACACACGAGCCCACAAATGTACTGAGAACATCTCCGCACCCAAGACTTCCCTGGGGGCCCTTTCAGTCTTACATTACTCAGAACCTAGATTCTTCAGCTTTATTGTGGTTTTCTTGAGAAATCATGACACCCCCAGCAAATCTTCCACCTCTAGAAAGAAAAAAGAAAACTGAACATCAATGGTTAAGTGTGACAATTATCAGTCAGGAACACTTAGCAAGTTGGCTCCAGGTGTGAGCAGGGCCATGCTGGTTTTCCAGGAAATTATAAGTGCCCAGTGTAAGATATCTGTGTCTGGTTCTGTCAAACACATAATAAAACTTTGGAACTTATATGCCGATGGTAAATATCCTTCACAGTTAGTTGTCTCTCCTTAGGGTTTTCAATAAGGCTTTCATTGAGAGTAGGAAAAAATATATATTGATGTCCCTGAAGGGAAATAAATGAAACACTCTAGTCAAGATGCCAGACTGTGTGGTCATCATGCTGCTGATGTGTATGCTTTAATTTGAGCAGTGACGCAGAACTCTCTGGAGCTGGCCCTCAGATACTCAGCGATGAGAGCTCAGAAGGCCCTCCACAAGCCACTGTCCTCCACATGTCACTCTCTAGACAAGATCTGGCTTGAGATAAAATTGGCAGATACTAACGGGTGGTAGTATCTAATGGTCACTTTGTCTTCTAAAGCAGAGATTGGGACTCACAGACACAATGTGCCATCTGGAGTGATGGGAAGAAGGAAGACACTAGGGGCCAGAGATGTCACAGGTAATTTGTGAGGGCATTTGTTTTGAACGGCTATTCCTAGACAATGTTTTCCTTGAAATGTGTAGCTCGCTTAGAGCTGTAAGTGATTAAATAACAGGGTCCTCTGCCTGGAGGATGATGAGGATGATGATGATCTGCACATGGCAGAAGCTGATTGCAGTGGACTTGGAGAAAGAACACTGTGCTTGGTAACCAGAAAGAAGTTAGCTCTTCCTAAAGAACAATAGAGTGGAACTGATGACTGATTAAAGCTTATGCAACTACTTACTGTGATGTATTCTGAGGAGGGTGCCCAAATCTTTTCTTAATTTGGGTTTGTGTGGATTTCCGTCCTGATTATTTATTACATAAAGACAGTTTGTTTCAAAGCCAGATTCGCAAAATTCCTCAGATACTCACCTTAGTTTACTAGACATCATAAAATCCTATGTTGGTGCCAATGAAAGAAGATGCTTCAGAGTCTTGAAGTTTTACTTTGAAAACTTGTGCTAAAATGACTGGGAAATCATCTCAGGGCAAGACTGGAAAATTGCTGGTGCAGCTGGCTACTAAGCCAGTTTTGTTACCCGAGTTTGGTCTTCCTAGTGAGCAACTTAGTTATTTCTAAGCAGACATCAAGCGTTTACCCAAACTGCAAAATTTCCAAATCTCAAAGTGAAATCTTTAATTTAGAAATGATGTGTCACAACGTTCAAATAATTTGTCATATGTTTTCTCATCTCTCACAAATGTCTACTTTCTTTCAAAAAAACGTTTCTCAGTGCCTCATAGGCTTCGTAACTTGGGATAATGTGGGGGAACAGACAGATATGGTCTCTGCCCTCATAAATTTAGACTGTCCTAGAAAAAACAATAATTATAAATGCTACTTTTCCCAAAGAAAAGAAATCTTTCTTATTGAGGAGAAAACTAAGGCTACAAGGTTCAGGGATAATTCTTTATGCCCAGAACTAGAGGAAAGAGTTACTCCCTTTTCTATTATGCCATACCGTTTCTTAGGGCATATAGTTTCAATTTGGTTATTTTATTAGATAGCCTTTCTTTGTCACACACAAAAAATAAGTTCAGGGGAGAATTTGCATTGTAAATGTAACTAATATTATAGGAGATTATTAAATCAAAATAATTCCCTCCACTTGTTCTGTTTTTTGGCCATTTTTGTTTGTGCTGGTGATTCTGATAAGACAGAGTTCTCATTTCCATTATACAATTGCAGTGGCACTAAAATTTGGAGAAGGCATTACTAAATGTAGAGTCTCAAATCTATTCTTTTCTACAAAATGTCTCCTATTACTGAAATATCCTCTGTATATCCTCTGGCACATAATTGCTAGAGAAATGTTGAATAAATAAATGATTGGTTTCAATATTATTTTAAAGAAACAAAACCTTATGTTTTCTTCCTTCAAATAGAGCATGATCTTAAATTACATGAAATGCCCTGATTATTCACTTGAACCTACACAACCTATAAAAACCAATGTCAAGGTGAAATAATCTTATATATAATTTTTTCAATTAGCCAAGCTAATTAAAAAGGGCTGATTCTCAAATAATTCCCAAAATTAATAGTACCAGAATTGTTATAATAAGATGTCTCAAAAGATCTTTCCCAAAAGGGATGATTTAGTGAGAATGAGTTGAATTGTATGTACAAATATTTAGGATCATCTTGACGCATATTTCAACATGCCTGTTGACTGTGTGTCTTTATAGGAATTTATTTTCATTCAGAATACAGTCTCAATATTTTCTGTAATGACAAAATTACAATTTTCTAACTTTTCATTTCTACTGGGGAAAAATAAAGGCCTGAGTGAAAATGCAGCAGCCAAACAAATAGAAGAGTGGAAGGTGAAGAGTTCCAACAGGGGTTGGACCAGATAACTTTGGGCAGAAGGTAACTGAGTATGCTTCATGGCCTTTCCAGGTAGTTCTGTGCTTTAAAGTTTTTTCACATCATTGTGTAATGCTTGAACATGTATTTGAACTCTAAATTAGCACCACTTGGCTTTGGTCCACCTTAAAGGCATGCCCCTCTTTCCCAACAATGCCTTAGCTCAAATTGTATGGTTGACCCACATGGAAATCCAGAAAAGGGATGGGATCAAGTCTCATGTACCCACTGACTGGCCAGAACTTGTAGCTTCAGACTGTGGTTGGTTCCACTGCTGGATCCCTTTCCTCTGTAAACTGCAGCTTAAGGCATTTGATGAAGTTGAAGTATCATGTTGTGAGCTCCTTCTAAATCCATGATTTTGTTCTCCACCAGAAGGGAATGCTTGATGAAAGATGGTTCAGTCATTCAAAATGACAGACTGTATTTTGCAGAATAATTTCATTTTCTTCTTTTATTTATTTCCCAATAAGCTGAATGTTCATGGGAAAGAATTTTTAGGCACTGTAGTATTTGTCTTTGGAATGTATTTTCCTACATATGGTAGCCCACAGCATTTGTAGAATGGATTGTAAACAGAAATCTTTTAATACAATTCTTCATTACAAATATGAGAAAACTGAAGGACCGTGAGCTTAAGTAACTTGTTGAAGCTATGTAGATGGATAGCTAAATCTAAAACCCAGGACTCGAGAGTCCTAGTATTCCACATATGATTTCAGAAGCACATGCAGACATTCCAAATCAGATTTCTCTCTCTCAAGCTCATTCTTGATTTGAGTATCATTTACTTCTGGAACTAATTACAAATGTATAGTTTAAGCACTAAGCCCAGCCCAGCTATTATTGCTTTAGGCTCCGTCAGAGTAAATACATACAGAGATTTCCTTACTGTGCTCTGCAAAGCCTTCACAGGGGCCATAGCTCAGACATGTGTTCGTGAAGGTGTGTGCACATGTGCCAACATACGTGGCTCATGCGTTCCTGTGGGGTGGGTGTGAGGGGGAATAGGCCATCTTCTCCTCTAACTCTGACAAGATTACTTCCTTTCTTACCTACTTACATATTGAGCTTCTGGTGAGAGTTTGTTTGAAAAACATCAAAAAATGCCTGTGGTGTCAGACATTCCTGTCACACATAGCACAGCTCAAGATACCTTCTCCTGAATCCTGGAAAAAAAACATTCCATTTTTATTGTAAATTATTTTTTGTGGTATAGAGTATATTACTGCAATCTCTGCAAATTTGGGCTTTCTAGTCTTTATGCTCCATTTATTATGTAGTGGTCGGCTTTTATCTGTTGGCTCGCTTGCTGGTATGTTTAATGATCAACATGGCTAACAGACATTAAATACACAGATTCATTTTATTGTTCACACGTTACTGAAAATCAAAACTTTACAATATAGCAATATGTGGATGCAGAGAATTTATCAGTGTAGGCCACAACCCCGGATCCTTCAGAAATAACACATCAGATAAAGCCACATCAGGATATTACTTTTGATAATAAATGAACAAACCGGACCATCTCTACACCCAATCTGTAGACCGGATGGGATATTGTGGCATCCCCTTCCCACCCTTCCACACGCCCACCTTATAGCCTGAAAGCAGGTCTTGAGTTGGTAGAATAGAAGTTGTGGAAAGTGTTAGAATTTTAGCTGTGCATTCAGATAAAAAAAAAAATGATTTGATGTCTGTAGCTTATTCTTAAGTAAATAATATACCTAAAGGTATGTGAAAATTATCTCTCTTTTATAAGCATACAGTTTTGCTGGTTCTGCCTCAAGGCAAACAACTGTGGGAGAGGTAATACAGAGAATTCTTATTAGTTGGTTTGCTGTAACAAGATAGACTAATTAGCTTTTTCCTAAGAATCTATTTTGAGGTTGGAGAGACCATGAGAGCAGTGGAATCTGAAGTGGGAGAGAAAACATTACTGAGGAAGGAGGCCAAACAGAATTGGGTAGTGATATGCAAGACAGAGATGCTGAAGACAAACTGAACTTATGTTACAGATTAAAAAGAGGTATAAAAAGCTAAAATTTGGAATCCGAAGTCATTCTGTTCCCGGCTTGTTCACTTGCAAATAATCCAATAAAAACATACAGTATGTATTATAAGCTTCTTAAAGGTAAAGGTTGTGTCTTATTAATTTCTGCATATCTGGTGCCTAATATAGAACCTAGCATATTTAATCATTCCTTACATGTTTATCGTTTTCAAATAAATAAATGAATGCTTAACACACACACATGTGTATGGACATTTCCTACCAGAGAAAAAGATCTCCTTTTTTTTTTAGGTTGACCCATTCCATAGTATTTCGTACGAAATTAGATGCTATTTTTATCCACCGTGCATGGAACTAACTATCTTGAACAAAGAAATTGGTCTTCTCTAAATTCTGATACTCTTAGACAGAATTGAGATAAATATTTAACCATCCTTCCCTATGCCCTCATGGATCTGAGCCGGCTAATTGAACACTGAATGTATACGTTAAACCACTCATTTCTCAGTAACAGAGAAGGTAAAAATTGGTACAAAAAGAACATTCTTCTTCTTCACCATTAACATAAAGCAAAACAAAAATCCGCAAGAATATTTTGAGATATTAGGTTTATAAAGAGCTTTGACATACACATATGAATTTTATAATGAACCTTTGAAATTTGTACAACTATGCACCCATAAAATTGCTTCAGAAATTCTTTAAAAAATAACAACCACACCAACATTTTGCTGTTTTTCTGAGAAAAAAAGGCACCGTATTACTTAATCCATGGAGTTTCCATTCTCAGAAAGGGCTAAGTCAGGAAAGAAAAAGTCAACCATAGAAAGGCATTATATTAGCCAAATGAACCAAATCAGAAAAGGAGAACACTATTTGCAATTTAACCAGCCAAGTTAAACATGACACGATTAGAGTCAATCTTTGGGGATCAAGTTAGTAGTAATTGCTCCTTGTTTAATTTAGCCAATTAAAGGCCAAACTCTTTTCCAAATTGGCTATTTTCAAAGCAATCGCACCTTTGCACTCAGAATTTTTTTCAGCTTGCTATTTTTAATGTAGGTATTTGACTACTTAATGGATGTATGTGTACATGGACCCATGCCTAAATATTTGCACATAATACAAAATTAATATGCATTTTTATTGGGCAGAATAATTCACTTCTTATTATAATAGGCTGTTTAACCAGCTCAGGGTCATATATGTTTTTACATGTCCAATAACTCCCAACATCTGAAGAAAGTATTTAAGCTGTAAAATATATTGCTCAAGGGAAGATTCCTAGAAAATAACTATTAAATTAAAAAAAAAAAACCCTGAGCAACTAGGGTTTTAATATCTAGAAAAAGTACAAAAGAGAACTGTTAAGTTCATTTTCTACCAATTCTAAGTGAATTTTCATTTATTTTGTCACCATGAGTCAGTTAACATTTATGGGATGTTCATTCTGTGCAGAAAACTGTTCTTGACTAGGTGATTCCAACCAAAGCCCCAGAAATTATCCTTGTCTCGAGAAATAGCTACTCTAAGAAAACGAGAAGACCCAAATCATGTGGGGCATAACTACAAAGGAGTGAAATCTGGAATTAGCTACTCAACTTTCTACAGTGGGATAAAAGGATATACATTGGTATTAAAACCAGATTCAGCAAAGGAGAAAAGAAAACAATTGGGTGAAAGAGATTGGCATAGCTCTGTGAATTGAGTCTGACGGAGTTAATCAAAAAGGTTTTCTGGTGACGTCGAGTAGAGTGAGCATGGAGAGCGTAAGAGGCCTCCCAACTAAGGAAATACTGAAAGTTAACTTTGCAGGGAGGAAAAAAAAACCAGTAGGCACTCTAAACTAAAGGAAATATAACTTTTTAATGCATTTGGAAATTAAGGATAAGTTTTTACATGAAGTGTAGATCCAATATAGAGGCTAGACTAGACTTTAATTTTCAGGATCTAGGGACATTTTCTGCCTAACAAAATGAGCAGTTGCTTCAAAATCTCAATACCATATTGTATGCATTACGGTTAATTTTACAATCCTCTTTTTTCGACACATGTTCCATTCTTTGTGGAGATGAAAACCTTAACACTGTCACCTGTTCTAGATGAACCTGATTACAAAGGGAGGTAATCTGAGTGCGGGGTAAAGTTATGGTGAAGTGAAACAAAAACTGAAGTGATGTGGTGGAGCTTGGTGCGGTGAACTGGAGTGAACACTGGGTCCTTGGCTTCTAGAACAAAGTACTCAAGGCTCTTCTCCTTGCTCTCCTTGGATTAGGCGTGGGGTGGAGAAAAACTTCATCCTCAAAAGGAGATGCCGCTGTCATTGGTCACATTTTGTGTTGTTTCGTTGGCCAACATTGTGGTAGGTGTAATGAATGCAAGTATTGCATAGTAAAAGATGGACTTGTCCCTGGTTCAACTCCTCTGAAATAATCCCCTTTTACTGTCAATTTTAAATGTTCTTCTCCCATAGAGCGAACCCCTGGCTGGCCTAGGAAAACCTGGGTCCAAAGCTTCATTCAAATGTTGTCCAGGGTTCTTGTTTACTCTCTGGCTCTCTCTGGCTCAAGTTCAGATTGGCCTTTTTTTCTTCAGAGGGATACAGTCTGAAGGCTTAGGATTGGGGGGGGGGGCGGAAAGAAACAGTGACATCGTGCCTCTGTCTGCTGTGATTCTAGGCAGAGCTCAGACATCTGGCCCAGCCCATAGAGGTGCACTGAGGTCTGTGGGCTGAAATCCCAGCTTAAAGCAAAGTGTTCCTTAGCTTTGCATGTCATTTTTCCATGGAAATATTTACTTTGGGGGACCTGTGGAGAGGTAGGTCTACTTGAGGACAGAACATACATATTCTAAAAAGTTCTGGTCCAAATACCCAACTAAACTATCATAATGATCATTTTTAATGTCATTACAATCTATAATCTCCAAAAGACATGAGTTCTACAATTGCCTCGTATATTTTGCTGTGCAATCTCGGGCAAGGTGTTTTTTTCCAAAAGATTTTATTTTTAATAGCAAAGCTAGATTCCTACAGATAGTAAAGGATATACTTGCAAAGAACCTTGGTCAGGTACTATATGATATATTAATGTAATCAACATTTATTTTAACAACATATATGGAGCTTTAACTGTGTAAAATATTGTGTAGAATGGTGCAATTACCAAAATCAACAAGTCACAACTTCTACCCTCAATATAAAGAAAGGCAGTTATATAAAACACGGTTCTTAAATACAATCATAAACAGATAGACCAGCAGGCCCACATCACGAAATATTCAACACAAAGATGGCATTGAATTTGTTTCTGTTTTGTTTATTTTGTTTTTTAGATTCTACATATAAGCAAAATCATATGGTATTCGTCTTTGTCTGACTTATTTCACTTAGCATAATACCCTCTAGTCCACATTGTTGCAAGTGGCAAGATTTCATTTTTTTTTATGGCTGAGTAATATTCCATTGTATATATGTACCAGACCTTCTTTATCCATTCATCTATCAACGAACACTTAAGTTGCTTTCATATTTTGGTATCATAAATAATACAACAATAAACATAAGAGTACATATATCTTTTCTAATTAGTGTTTTGAATTTCTTTGAATAAAAACGCAGAAGTAAGATCTAAAAAGTAAAGTAAATAAACAAACAAACAGAAACAAATTCATAGATATAGAGAACATTTTGATGATTGCCAGATGGGAGAGGTGTTTGGGGGACAGATTAAACAAGGGGGAGAGGTTAAGATGTACAAATTGCTAGTTATAAAAACAGTCATGGAGCTGTAAAGTATAAGGAATAGAGTCAATAATATTGTGATAACTATGTGTAGCGTCAGATGGGTACTAGACTTATCAGGATGATCACTTCATAAGTTATATAAATGCGTAATCATTATGTTGTACACCTGAAATTATTATAATATTGTACACCAACCATAATTGAAAAAATTTCAATTATTTAAAAAAAAGGATGGCATTGAGATGGAGGTCATGAGTTAGTTGAAAAGAGACCCTCTAAAGAAAATTAACTTTATGACTTGTAAAGAAAAAGAAAAAATGGAGAAAGGAAAAGATAGTGACATGTAAGGGAAATGACATCAAACTAATGACTGCCCTTTAACTCTTTCCATTCCATTAAGAATTTGAATATAGTAATCATGAAAAGGAATAGTAATTGTGTCTTTTTTTTTTTTTTGATGTATTGAAATCTTGATGTCTTGTAGATCCTCAAGGGACCCGCCCCCTCACAGTTAGCCAATTCCTACAGATAGTAAAGGATATACTTGCAAGTACATCTTTCATATGCAAACCAACCAATCCAGAGCCCCAAACCCCAATCATGTCCTTTATGGGGCTTTCATATTCCAGGCCGCTATCCCTGCCCTGATCACCCCATGGCCAGTGCTATGCTTACAAGAAGAGGATGAAGAGCTGGCTTGCTTATTTCTGCCATGTGAGGATACAATGAGAAGTTGCGGCCCAGGCAGAGGACTCTCACCAGAACCTGATCATACTGGCATCATGATCTCTGACTTCCAGCCCCCAAAATTGTGAGCCACCCAGTTTATGGTATTCTGTTACAGCAGCTCCAGCTAAACAGCCAAGTACTAAACAACTAGGGATATCCCCTCTGCATGCTGAAATTATTCAAACTAGCCAATCTTAAACCTGATTACCTTGCCTCACCCATTCCCCTCCCACAGAAACCACAAATAAAGGCTCTGATCCATGTTTTGCCCTTGCTCTCTGCTGCCTCCTGACAGACACTGGTGCTTCCCTGTGCCCCTCCCCGCCCCATGGCAATGCATGCCACTCTTCTCTTGGGAACTGCGAATAAATAATAAGCTGTCTTTTCAGTGACAGTCTCCTGATCTGTTGACCTCACCATACCTGAATAAAAATAAAATCAACATTTTAAAACAATGATTTATACATATGAAAGATTGTAAAAGACCACAGGGAAAAGAAAACATAAGACATGAAAATTTTAGAGAAGTGGAAAGACCTTAATAGTGCAGCTGGAGATAGTGTGGGACAGAAGCCATACAAGAGGTGCCTGGACAACCCAGGCCCAGTTTCAGCCACTCCGAGGGAAGGGAAAGACATTTGAAAAATAGAACTTAGGCTGCATAGGCAAGTTCAGCTTTTGTACTTCTTTTCTTGTCTTGTAATTTGTTATATGTGATTTTCTATTAAGTACATTTCTATCTCCTAACCAGGTGGTCAGATTGCTGGCAAGAATTGACAGGCTTATTTGCACTATATTTCATGGGATTGCTAGATTGAAGAGAGGGTGGTGGATGGCTAGAGAAGGGGATCCAGAGGAGAGGAGAAGAACATGCTGACAATAGAACTTCTCAGCATCTGTTACTCCATTACACTAATGCTATTTTTATTTGCTGAAAAAATAAATCTAAGCATGCCACTCTCCTATTGTAAACACTTCGATTTTCACTACTACAATGTTTGGCACACAAAAACATCAGCAGTGGAGTTGAAACCAATCTTTCCAGTACTTTCACCCTGTGGACCTTGTTGAATCTTCAGTTTCATGGAATTTCTTACCATTTCTTGAATAGTCCATGCCTTTATAGCCAGTGGAGCACTCAGTCAAGACCAATAGAGAAATGGGAAAGTAATCCTTTACTAAGAGATGGGCAAAACCTTGCTTACCAGAAGGACAAGGTTCTCTGATAAAAGCATAATTAGAAAACATGATTTCCTTTCAGGGCTGACTCTGTCTCCCCTTTCATCACAAATATCTGATTTATGGCTTCCGAAACTGGGAACACTTGCAGTGAGAGAGGATATCCCCGGACCTGCAGAGCAGATACCAGATCCCCTTAAGCAACCAGCTGCCAGGCACAGACAGTGCTCTTTTTCAGCTACTCCCTGAGGGAAAGAGGAAGAGAGCATTAGGAAGAGGGCAGGGCTACCTAAACTGTTTGGTATAGGAAAGTCTGGTTGTGAGGAGCTGAGAATCCTCCAAAAGCCTTTTACAGTGCAGGGCTAAGGCACAGTTCAGGGAATGTCAAGTTCTGATTCATCACGATGAGCAGGGCATTTGTAAATGCACTTCTCTTCCTCCAGCCCGAGTCTGGGAAAGGTGAAAGTACCTTTCTTTGAGTCAGAGAGTGAAATATGAGAAAGAATGCAGTTTCTCTAAAATCCTTAACAAATGGGCTCTAGTGTTTACATTTATTTTCTCCATTTCTCTCCGGTAGGATGGTAACCATATTATCCACCAGTGCTTACACAGCAGTGTTTAGCAATAATAAATTTCCGTTCAGTGAGTAATACATGAATGAATGAATGAATGAACAAATCCCAGGCGGAGGGAGAGAATGTACATAGACTTTTATATTTTTTTAATAAAGAGCAAAAAAATAAGCCACAGTGATAAAGATTTTTACATACATCATGTCATTAAATCCTCAAAACAACCCTGAAAAGTAGAATTATGCCCACTTTTCTTATGAGAAAACTGAGGATTGGAGAGATCAAATTAACCATCTAAGTATGTACAATTAGTATGTGACCCTAAGGCTGAGACCCTAAGTCTTTCAGTTGTAAACAGACAATACTAAATAGAGCTGTCCTATCAGTTTTATGGAGAAACTCACCACGTTAAAATAGGAGAAGAGCTAGAGAGGGAAATAATGAATTAAGGTTCAGTGTTCAAACATATAAGTAATGCCTACAAATCAGTAAGAACACGATATAGAACTTTACAGAATAAGTGGCCAAAGGTATGAACATGCAATTCATAAAAAGGAAAGATTCCCAACATTTCTAGGAATCAGAAAAACTCAAATTAAATTGACGAGATATTTTTACACTCAACATTGGTAAAAATTTAAGAAGTTTGATAATGTCAAGTTTTGGTAAGAATATGAGGAAATGAAACAGGTATCGCCATACACTCTTGATAAGTGTAATGTGGTATAGCCACTTAGGATGACAGTTGTCAGTTTCTACTAAAATTTAAAATGCATATTCTCTATGACCCAGCAGAGGTCAAGAAGGTAGATTCTGTATGTTTTAGGCAATATGTCAGACTCATTGGATATCAGGGAAAATACAATAACTTCTATTTATATTTAACTTTACTCCATCCTTTTAAATTTTCTTTTAAGAGTGTGTGTGGTGTGTGTGTGTGTGTGTGTGTGTGTGTGTGTGTGTGTAGGGTGCTATAGAATGCTGCCAACACGTCCTTTCAGGGCACAGGCACTGGGTCCCCAGCTGGCAGGAATGACTGTCAACGGCCTAGCAGCTAAAGCTAATTAAGAAATTGCCCTGGGCCCAGGGGAGCTGCTTCACCCTTATTGGGCTGCCTTTATCCAGTGACTGTTCAAAGTGGGTGTAGATGGCCTATCTTTTGCCTTAATTCTAGAAAGCTCTATGGGGCTTTCCCAGCCCCTGCACTCCTAAGGGACCAGCTGAGCTCTCTTTGGCAACTGCAGTGCAATTCACCTTCTCTAAGCTCCATCCTACTCTCATCAGTAATGTTCCCATATGCAAATCTCAGAGCCTCAGTGTCTGTTTCCTGGGGAATTGACCTAAGTTTTAAAATGCACACATTAGTATAAAAACACACATGAAAATTAAAAATATTTAAATGCACATATATTTTGGCACGTACCCAAAAATGAGTTTTACTGGTACAGTTGCATGATGGGAGAAGTTTAGAGAGTAATGCCTATTATGAGGTGAGTTCTCTTCTCCTCAAAATTCATATGTTGACTCCTAATCCCTTAGTCTCTCAGACTATAACCTTGTATGAAAATGGAATCATTGCAGATATAATTAATTTAAATGAGATGATATCTAGGCAGGGTGGGCCCCTGATCCAATATGGCTGGTGTCCTTATGAAAAGGAAATTTAGACACAGAGACACATGCACAGGGAGAATGCCTTATGAATATCGATGTATGTTACCATAAGCCAAAGAACTACCAGAGGCTAGAACTGAGTCCTAGAAAAGATCCTTCCCTAACATCCTCACAGGGAGCATGGCCCAGCCAAAACCTTGATCTTGGACTTCTGGCCTCCAGAGCTGTGAGGCAATAAGCTTCTCTTGTTTAAGGCACTGGGTTTATAGTTCTTTGCTTTGGCAGCCTTAGCAAATGAATACAATGCCTGCGAGAAACAATCACAAATATGCCCAGGGATATATTCTTTGTAAATTTATAACAGCAAAACAGAAAAAAAAAATTATAAATAATTTAAACAGTCATCAGTAGATAAATAAAATACAGCATATTCATGTTATGGATAAATTTAACATCAGTTTAAAAAGATGTTTCATTATACTGACACAAAATATTCAGCAATCATGATTATTGAGTGAAAAAAGGAAAAAGCTAAATGATATGCAGAGAACAACACCATTTCATAAATGTTTAAGAAATATAAAAGAACTCTATACCTTTTATAAATTTGTCTGTGAATATGAATATACAGAAAAATGACTGGAAAGGTAGGCTTTGAACTTTTGACATTGTTTGCCTCTGGGGAAGGGTTAAGAACTGAGTTGCTAAAGGGATTCTTCATCAGTAATATTTAACTTTTAATATGAGAACATACTCATGAATTTCCTTCATGAGTAAAAATTAATAAAAACAAGAAAAAAGTTATCTAGGGAATGTAATGTAGGATCCTGGAACAGGAAAAGGACATTAGGTAGAAACTAAGGAATAAACACTGGACTTTAGTTAATAATAATGAATAGGTACTTGTTCATTAATTATAACAAATGTACTATAGGAACATAAGATGTTAATAACAAGGAAATCTGTGTGCAGAGGGTGATATGGGAACTTAGTACTATCTGTTCCATTTTTCTGTAAAATCTAAAACATAAAGTTGATTAATGAAAAAAACACTCATCTATGGCAGTTGAATCATTAATAAACTAAAGATTCCTGGGCTTCTTATCTGGAGATTTTAATTCAATAGGTCAAGGGTGAAGCCCAATAATTTTCATTCTTATTAAGCATCCTGAGGTGATTCTGATGTTTTGGGTTACCACAGGCTAGAATAAAAATAAAAGAAAATCCAACCATACCCATCTGGTTAACAAAGGTGGTTCTTAAGTCTTTTCACGGTTTTGCTTGAGGAAAAAGAAAGAGGAAGAAGTGATATGGGGCATATTTTCACTCGGGATGGGAGGTCCATGAGGCTGGGCTCAGGTAAGCTGGCCCTGAAGGTCTGACAACTAATATCCAGGTGTAAGGCCATAAGGAACAGCTTTTCCCTCTACCCATTGCCAAAGTTTGGCATATGGTTTGTTCTCCAGATCTTCAGTGTATTTTAAGAATTGTTATAATTTATCTCCCAAATTAAAATGTTTTATTTTCAGTTAAAATTTTTATGTGTAACTTGAAAATATGGCATATTTAGGCCTCCTCCTCTCTCCCTACTCCCCACACTACTCAATTTATTGTTCCTCATTTGTATTCCCGTAAGACTTTATACATATACCATCATAGAGGTTATTATAACAGATTATATATGTGTGTTTATATGGCCTCCATCACTGGCTTTTGAGGACGCTGAGCCTCCTCATCTTGATAAACTGTGATGTTTGGTGCCATATAAAGCGCATATTATTCACTCATTCATTGATTTATTTTATAAACATTTTTTGAGAGGCTAATATGTGCTGAGCATTCTCCTAGATAGTGGTAAGACAGCTGTGAAAAAGATAACATTTTTTGCCCTTAGAAGTTGACACTCTGGTGAAACGGGTCATTGTTAGTTAGACTGAATTGTCTGTCTCAGGCTCTACAATCTGATGAATGAACTTGCAGTAAAGTGTGATTAATTATTTAATTGTAAATAAGACACATCTATGACAATCTTTAACGTGGAAGAACTCAATTACAAGAGCTGACTTTTCAATAACCCTCAACTATGCCTAATACCAATGCTAACCCTATTTACTGTTCCCAAGCTGGGTTAGTGCTATCTGAACTTCATTACCAGCTTCCAGAATGGTCCAGCCACATTTAGGGACCCCAGGGCCATAGAGTGCTGACACCATTACCAACGTCGGTTGTATGTATGGCCTTAGGAACCCCTGGCCTCATTTTCGGAGAATACACTTAATAGATTAAGATCTTTACCTTTTAAGCACTTAATAGAAGAAAGGAAAAAAAATTCATCATCTGTACTCTCATTTATAGTGCCTTTAAAACTGGAGGAAGTTGGTAAACAAGAAAGAAAACCAGAAAACTAAGGGAGGATAAAGCAAACTAGAATGTTAAGGTGAGGATTCAGGACACATCTAGAGTCTCTGTAAGCCTTTCAGAGGCCTGGACATGGGAAGGAGAGAAGAGGAGAAAGGCAGAAAAGTGACAAAGGGGCTGGAATGCAAAGGGTTAAAGGTGAACAGGGTGTGGCTGAGGGAAGGAAGCAATAGCTAGCTCTTCTCGAAGCACAGCAGTCACTGTGACAAGTAACTCACACACATCTCTCAATAATCTATACCACAGGTTGTGAAATGAGAACACTGCAGCGCTAAGCTTCCACGTTCTCTGAAGGTCTGAACCGGGATCCACACCCAAGCGGGCTCCAGACTTGAGGCCACAACCTGAACCACTGCATGCACTGCTCTGCTGAAAGGCAAAGAGCAGACTCCCTGAAGACTGGGAGGTTTCAGTGGGCAGGAGGACTCTGCAATCCACATGGTCAGTTCCATCTAGGTATCCGCAAGACGTTTGTGGTCATGAGCCATGGAGCCTATGTAGGGATACTGTCTGAACTTGTATTTTCCCAAAGTTGTTCACCTAAGAGCAGGACCTCTGCTGGCTGGCTAGTCAATACAATGACTTTGTGCCAATTTGAAAAAGACACCCTCTCTGGGCGGATCAAGTAGCAAAGATGCCCATTTCTTGGGATCTGTGACCTGAACCCCAGGCAAGGCACAGATTTGGAGTAGCCCTGGCTTGTTCTGTTATTTTTATGCACAAACTACACAGCCATCTGTGGGTCCGGTGGGGCTCTGAATGAGAGCAAAGGAGAGAATGGAGGCGGAGCGGCTGGGCCCAGGTGTTGGTCTGGGTGGGAGGGCAGCTCGTGTTTGCTCCAAGGATAGAGAGTAAGCGTGTCAGGCAGCGAGTCTCCTCTTTTAATATTGGGCATTGAATTATTCAAAAGTGCTTTGATTGAAAAGCTGGTCTTCCCCACTTCTATTAATCAAAGGGCTAAAGCATAAATTGGCTTTCAAAAGGTAGTTAGAAATGAATTTTACCCTTTAAAAAGGAAGAAGAAAAGATGAAGTGCCAACCACAAATCTTCACAATGGAATACCCAGGAAAGATAGACAGTAATGGTAAGTAGCAAAACCTTTGTATTGATAATATGCCTGCCCATGAGTGGTTCAACGCCTCTGTCTATATTTTTAAATGTACTCATACCTCTCAATCTTCCATGTATTTTAATTCCCATTATTATAAGAAACGACAGAAAAATGAGATGCCTGTATAAGCTCACATAACACATTAGCATCTAAGAGAGATTAGAATTCGGCCTCTTCGTGTCCATTTTCAAAAAGATCATGTAGCTAGAAGATGACCCAAAATGGTAGAACAGAAGCCAAGATTTAAGACCCACTTTGCTCATGAGTCCCTTGGATGAACATGCTTAACAGCTAAAATGAACGAGCTTCATTTATTATTATTAGCAAACATCACAGTGCCTGCATCTCATCTCAGAAGCCCATGTACAACAGATTTCACTGCCTACCTTGCAACACAGGACTCACTGGCTCCTAGCAAAAACTCAGAGCCTCCAAAGCTAGGACAAAACAAATGTCTGAATGACCCATTAGGCATTTGTCCATTAATAATAATAACTACTTCACTAAGAGTTTACTGTTTGTGGAGAATTATACTAAGTATTTTGTGTAGTTTACTTCTCAGTACTCTTACCACAACCTTATTAGGAAAGTATCCTTATCCCCATTGAACACAGACTTGAGAGGACCGATCCAAGTTTGTGCAGCTGGTGAAAGGTCAAAGTTGAGACTCAAATCCAGGGGTTTAGTCTTACCTTAATACGCTATATTCTCTCTAACCAAAGTATGTCCCTAAAATTTAAACACTGATTCTTTTCCACATCCTTGCAAATACTAATAAATGCTACTGTCTGTAAATGAAATCAATTGTATTAGTCATAGTTCTCCAGAGAAACAGAACAAATAAGATATATAGAAAGATAAGTAAGAGGGCATTTATTATAGAAATTGGCTTGTGTGGTTATGGCAGCCAAGAAATTCATTCCATAGTGATGTAAAAAAAAAAAAAAAAAAAAAAAAAAAGGCCCAGTCCAAGGACCTCAGAATCAGAGGAGCCAATGATAAGTCCCAGCCTGAGTCCAAAACTTCCCAGAAAAGAGCACCGATATCCAAGAGCAGGAGAAGATGGATGTCCCAGTTCAACAGAGAGTAAACTTGCCTTTCCTCTACCTTTTGTTCTATTTGGGCCCTGAACGGGTTGGTAGGTGTGTCCACACACATTGGTGAGGATAGTCTTCTTTACTCAGTCTGCCCATTCAAATGCTGTTTTCTTACCGAGAAGCCCTCACAGACACACCCAGAAATAATGTTTTACCAGCTATCTGGGCATTCCAGATATAAAATTAACCATTACATAAATTTAGTTCCCAATTAACATTTTCAATGAAATAGACTACACTAGACCATACTAGATAATATCAGAGCGCATCCCAGGCAATAAAAGTAGTTAGTTTTGTAAAACAGTTGTTTCAAATTGTGCATGTGTGTGTGTACATACTACTGGTTGGTGATGTAAAGTACCTTTTTGTGGGTCACAACATCAAAGCCTGAGAAGCACCGAGTGTGGAGCCAGTCCTTGCTGTCACTCAGCTTCTTAGAGCCTCCCTTCTACTCACAGCCACTTCAAAAGACACCGTGCATCTTGGAATACACCTAGGAGGTACTACTGGTGGTGTGTTTAGTAAAAACTGATGACATAGATAAGAAATATTCCTTTCAACTCCACATGTCTCCTGGGTTTTAGTTTATTTCCTTTTTTAAATTACATGTGGGCCTTGTGTTATAGGAGCTAGTTGTAGGGTCTGTGTGATCCAAAGTTGATGGGGCAAACCTAGAGTCTACAAGTGGGTCCCATGGGGGCAAGAGAGGGGCAGAGGCTAAATAATTAATAATTCAATAATTTAGTCTTGGAGCAGGCTTGGAACTTGCAGGAGTAGAAGGAGAACTTTAAAACTTTTAAACCAGGTACATCATGGGCATTGGCTTTGCTGAGTGAATTGGTATTTGAGCTAAGCCAACTGAAACCTGCCTGCTGTAAACATGATTCAAAGGTGTCCAGTGTTGCCTCAAAACTCTGTCTCCCATTGGAGTCAAGTTTGGTGGCGTATGGGCTAAAGTAGAGAAAGGAGACGCAGAAGGCCTCACTGGGAGGAAGAGATTGAGTACACACACACACACACACACGCACACCACACACACAACTATAAGAGGACACTTCTAACCTTCAAACCCATTTTCAGAGTCAAAGTGGTGGCAGCAAAGAAAGAAATGTGAATGGCCCAATGTGCAGGGGCTGAGGTAAGGGGACAGCTAAGCTGAGTGAATACTTTCCCTCCCTCTCTGTCTTAGTCAGCTCTGGCTGCTGTGACAAAATACGACAGATTGTGCAGCTTAAACAATAGACATTTATTTTCTCACAGTACCGAGGCTGGAAGCTCGAGGTCACGGTGCCAGCACAATCAGGTTCTGGTGAGAACCCGCTTCCTGACTTGCAGATGGCCGCCTTCTTTCTGGGTGTGCACAAGGTGGACAGAGAGTGAGTGAACTCTCTGGTATCTCTTATAAGGACCTTAATTCTATGGGATCAGAGTCCTACACTTACGACTTCATTTAACCTTTGCTACTTCTGTGAAGGCCATGTCTCCAAACACCGTCACATTGGTATTAAGGTTTCAATATATGAATTCGGGGAGATGTATTTCAGTCCATAGCACCCTTATTTCAGCATACACCCTAACACTACACTGACCCATTTGTCCTTCATGCACACCAGCCAAGAATCACAGGAGCCCTGCCAACTGAAAGTGTTATCGGGATAGAGGAAGTACTGACACGGGTTAGATGCCTCCGCCTTTGCCAGGACTGAGGCTCAGCCCGCTGTGCCAGGGGAATTACTTGATTCTGTGATGGGTTTCTTGTTGATCTCCCATCCAGCAACCATCTTTTTGTATTCCCCATGACTAAGGAGAAAATTAAAATAAAAATGTCACATGTGTGCCTTACGCAGATCTCCAGAGGGTATGATTTTAGGGTCTTTCAGTTCTAACTCATACATTTCATGAACACTTGAATTTTTAACCAATGTGATGAATGACTTTGTAATTAAAAAAGTAACACTTTATAAAAACAGCATAAAAAACACTTTGTAAAAACACGCAGTAATAGCACAAGCGACTCACTGAGTAAATATATACAAGGGTGATGAAAGCTCTTGGCTCGTGTTCTATAAAGTGCTGTGAAAGGGTCGCCTTTGAGGGGGAGCTCTTTTCCAGTCTACTACGTGATTTCAGACAGGAGAGTGAAAAGACTGTTTCTCCACACACAAGGAGAAGCAAGTTAGCTGTTTTAAGGGCAGTGATGAAGCCCGCCTGGACAGGAGCCACGGCAGAAACTTCTAGAACCGTCATGATTCCCAGGATTCCCAGTCCTGTCACCTGATTCAGTTGGGGGCTGTGTTCTCACAACACAGTCCATACCTGACCCCTTTCCCACCTCATAGAGGGTGGCTGAAATCTGTGAATGCTCTCAGCTGTGTCCTAAGTCCAAATAAAAGCATTCTGTCAGTTGAGAAAGCCATTCACAGCCGCTGAGGTGGAAACTGTAGCCCTGGAACGATGAAAGGGCTTTATTAGAGCCCTCGGTGTGGACAGTGGGAGGATGCTGGGCCTCGGCTTTATTAAACCATAGCTCTTCCCTGCTGCCACCTTGTTATTGCTGGGGCTGTCGTGAGTCTGCATGAGGAGCACACGGGGCTGAGGGGAGAGCTTTAAAAAGGAAAGATGAGTCCCAGTACGGGAGGGGGTGCCTCTGTTTACCAGTGCACAAAAATGCTTAGGACTAATATTCACATAAAGTGCAAATATTATAGAGAAACTCGGGAACCCAAGCTCTGGGGTTGCCAAGGAACTGGGCTACGCTCTGTGGCTGGCGCTTGAGCCCCATGTCTGGAAACAGGGCTCCCTCATGGATTTTGAGAATAAGAAGGCCTGGCTTTGAGGGTCCTCATTTTCAGAGGAGTTCCCAGTGTTTCTCTGCCAAGAGCTGTGGATCTTTCCAGCAAAAATGGCGCTGGCAACCCAGGCAGCACACTAGTTTCTGAGATGCTCCCCATAGAAAGAGCTTTGCTTTGCTGCTGTGAACTCCCCACCAAGCAACAGAGGTGAGAGGGCCTATCCAGAGTGCAAAACCCAGGAAGAAAAGAGTTCTGTAATTCCTGAGAAGGATCCAGAAGGTTCTGCTGATCATTCCATGCTAACTCTCTCCCCAGGTCTATCCTGGTCAGTTGGTCCTGAGGAGTCTGCAACTACAGACAATCCAGGTCTGTTCAGTCTCAGCCACACGGTGCAGCCTGGGGCAGGGCCATGAATGGCCCCTCTCGTCCTTTCCAACCCCATCTGCGGAGAGCTTTCTCTCCAGGCAACATCTCCCATGACAACACAGGGGCCGGAGGGTTCAGCCTGAGTCTGGAAGCTGATAGTCTGGTGGGCCCTCCATTCCCAGACTGTCGCTGAGAAAGCCAAGCAAGGCCTGAGCATGTACAAAACAGGGAGTGGCAATCCTGAGCGTTCTCACATGTATTAATTTCCTGTGGCTGCTGTAACAAATAACCACAGACTGGTGGCTTAAAGCAACAGAAATTCATTTTCTCACAGTGCTGGTGGCCAGAAGTTCAAAATCAGCAGGGCCACACTCCCTCTGGAGGCTCTAGCAGAGAATTCTTCCAGCTTCTGGTGGCTCCAGGCATTCCTTAACTTGTGGCTGTATCATTCCAATCCTTGCTCCCTCTTAATGTTACTTTCTGTGTGCGTCTTTGCCTCTTCTGTCAGTCTCAAATCACCCTCTGCCTTTCTCTTGTAAGGACATTTGTCATTGGAATTAGGACTCACAGGAGAATCCAGGAGGATGTCATCTCAAGATTCTTAATTTCATTGCATCTGCACAGACCCTTTTCTCCAATAAGGTGATATTCACAGCTTCCAGTGGACATGTCATTTTGAGAGCCATCACTCAATCCTCTATTCTGCAACTTCCCCATGTTGCTGAGAATAGAAATTAAGTCCTAGAAAGTGACAAGGATCAGCATTGTGATGACAACGTGAACTGGGGAGTTGGTCAAACCTGGATTTAAATTCTAGTTCACTAGTTATTAATTCTGTTGCTACAGTGGACGCAGTAGTCTCATAGACGCTAGCCCCTCTGGCTTTCAGAGCAAGGTGTTTGGAGAGGGAGGCATCCTTCAAGTGACAGTTAAAAGTTAGAGCACTAGATGTTGGGTCTAAATCCTCTGCAACTCGGGAGAAGCTGGGGGTCTTAAATCCTCCCTCCCCGCACCCCCTCCAGCACGTTGTGCCAGGGTGGGTTTTATGACAGGCCTTTTTTTCCCGTTCCAGTGTGGGTATTTTCTCTTTCGCCCGCTGTGCAGGCTCATTTCCGAATTTCTTTCAGAGGAAGTCATTCTGCATGTAGCTGTAGATTTGGTGTGTCTATGGAAGAGGTGAACTCTGGAGCCTCACATGTCTCGGTCTTGGACCAGAACTCCGCTTCATACTTTCTCAAGGTGCAGCGGAGCCTGGATCTGTGAAAGTGCTTTATAAACTGTAAAGGGCCAAGCAGAAGAGAGTTGCCTGGGTCAGGCATGTGGATTTCCCAGTGCCAGTTTGCATCTTTCCTGAGCATGTACATCGGAGTGGCTGGCATCGGCCTGCTCACAACTGTACTGTACAAACATAAACTCTTCTCGCCTGCTCTCACTATGGGCTGTCTCACTGCCACAAATAGCTCCTTCTGCTTCGTTTTTAAACTGCTTGCTCGAGCCCAAGTTCTCAAACAGGGAAATGATTCAGGCAGTTACAGAAGATGGCTCCTTGGGGGTGTGGGGGCGATGAATTGTGGTGGGCTGGTGGCTGGGTTGTTTACCCTGGTCACATTGGGAAAGAACACAGAGTTGCTTGGAGGTTTGCCACAGTGGGCCTTCCCTCCGAGCTGGGCCACCACATTGTAGACTTTTCCCTGAACCTCTCCTGGCCTGAGTCCCAGTAGGGCCATGTGACTTTAGGGGCTTGGGGAAGACTGTCTCCTAGGTCAGGACTGGACCATAACTGTCCCCCAGGACAGAACAGGCCCTGGGCACCACAGCCTTGTCTCAGTTCCCCTGAGAGTATTGATTAGGGTGTACATTCAGAGACCGGATCAGATGGAGCGCTCAAACCTGCAAAAGCAATCATAATGAAAGTGAGAGGAGAAAGTGAAAGAAAGTGAAGTACGTCTGAGACTGGAAGCTGGGAGGAGTGGGGCACTTCACGTAAGTTTTAAGACGAATGTGTGGGGTTTGATTTGGTGTGGAGATGCATCCAATTTGCTGGACTATGACGTTGTAAGACAGCACTGCTTCTCTGCACACCATTCTTTTAAACCCAACAGGACACTTATTGGCGCAATATCTTCTCCTCTTGCCTCAGTTATTATTTCTTATGCTCCTAGTCTATGCAGCTATAATGCTAAGAGTAATAAATTGTATCATGTAAAGCCTTCATAAAACCTTGTGAAACAGACATTATTCCATTTTACAGTTGAGAAAAACCGAGTTCGGAAAGGGTCATCATTCTGGGTCATCGGCAGCTGGGCTCTAAGGCCAGGATGGAAAACCACTCTTCCTGGCGCTGAACCCCTAATTTTTCTATTTATGTATATGGTCTCACTTCTTTCCTTGCTAATCACCAAAAGGCCATATTCATCGTTATTGCATTTCTTAAACTAATGAGATATGAAAGTGCACAAAGATTGTTGCCAGGCAAGATTCACTATATTCCTATTTGCCAAGTGCTGCCATAGTAGCATGGAGATGTGGTGAACCACATAGAAAGCTAGAGGGAAAATCCATCTCCCAGGTAATGTCTTCCCCCGTTACACCACATCACCTCCCCTGGAGAGGCGATGGGGTATAATCTGAAAAAGTGCAGGCCAGAAGGATTGAGACCTGTAATTCCTTTCCAATACCATCGGAATCATGTGCGTCTCTTAGGAAGATACCTGATATTGCTGTGGGTGAAATGGAGATGTCTCCAGTGGCCAGGGTGTCGGAAAACCTGGGTTGTGCCACTAGTGTTGCCTCATAAGTAAGCCGTGTCCCTCCCCAGGCCGCAGCTTCCCCATTTGTGTGATCACTAGGCCTTTCTCAGCTCTAACATTTCGCCAGTCCTCCATTTCAATCCCCTCTCTCTAGACAAATGAATCCTCAGGCCCATTTTGAAAATTTGAGGTATTGACTTGTTTTCTTATTCTAGGCCCTAAGTTCTCCTGGTGATATACGACTTAATCAGTTGGTTTTGTTTCTGCACCTCTGATTCATTTGTCATTTGCAGACGCTTTACCTTTATCTTTGTTAGTAATGTTCAGTTCTGTAAGAGACATGCGCACATCCAAAAATCTAGAGGTATACTTAATTATGAGCTATATGGTTCCCTTGAAAAGCAGCAAACAAATCAAGAAACTGAAAATTGAATCCTTCTCTCAAGTAGTAGGACTGCTTGCATTATTATAAAAGGAATAAAAAGTGGATGCAACATATTTTTGTTCAATAAATCTGTTTTTATATATTCGATTATTTTAACGTGAGATGCAACAACAATTTTAAAAACCCACTCGAGTTAATATAGTTTGTTTAAGATAGGGGAAAGGCATAATTTTTTTCTTTTTTTTTTCTTAAAAACTTCGAGAAAGGTATTTTTCTCTTCTTGGCGATTTGCTGACTTTAAAAGACTATATTCATTCTGTGCCAGTATGTACATTATACTGTTTCTAATCTTTCAAAAATTCTTCAGTAATAGTGCCCATTTTATAGATGGAGATACTGAAGTTTAGGGGAGTTTTCATATATGCAAGGTCATCTGGATTCAAACCCAGTTCAGTCCAGATCCAAGTGGTTATGCTTTTTCCAATATATGTGCTGCCTTGAAGGAGAAAAGGTGAACAAACATCCATATGGTTTAAAACACAAATATGGAGAAAAAGTGGGCTGGAATTAGCCCACTCTTTTGTGTGAATTAGAAAAAGGTAGCAACTTCCCAGCAGGTGCTTCAGGGCTGCCCCTCCAGCCCCTTGTGTAGGGCACCCTGGCATAGGAAACAAATTGCACATAGCTACCCTATAAATGGAGAGGGAGGTATAAGTAAGAGGTGGTTGCAGGTGACCAGGAGGGTCTTGGAATGTTGGAATGGTTGATAACCAGAAGAATACTGCATTATTTATTTTATAATCTTTAAATATGTTACATCTCACTCTCTCGTTTCTTTTGCAAATATTTATAAGCAGAAGGAAACTCTTCTTCCGGTTGAAGAGGTTTGGCTTATCTTCCGGAGCAAGTTCAGTCAGAGACACCAACCACACTTCCCAGAGCTGGTCTGGCTGAAAGCCAGGGTGGAAGTATTGCATCATTCTTATTGTTACTAAGTTGTCCCAAAGAAAGTTCAAGTAGTCTTTTCTTAAAGGTATTCACTTCTAATAACTTGGACACCAATCTGATAACTGCACCCTTAACTGTCTGCTGCCTCTCAATTTTTTCATCTCCTTCATTTTCTTTGCCTCTCCTCAGTCTCTGCTTAATCTACAATCAATCTGTGATGTTTGAGCTTTGGTTAATAATAGTAAAGAATAATAGTAGTAATAGTAATAATAACAAAAAGATGAAGGAGGAGGAGAAAAAAGCAGAAGGAGAAAAAATAATAATACAGATTAAGATAATATAGTTCTGTTACAAATGGGGAAGATGGAGAGAGGAGAGTGGGTGCCAGGGCGGAGAAAGAGGTGTTTTCACAAATAGAAGGAGGCAACTTTGAACTTCAAGGGTCTGACCAGAAAACTCTAAGCACGGAGTATTTATTTGGAAATCATCTTAATGAATCGATAAAGGTGCCTAACATTTGTAAAGATTTTACATTTCTTGCACGCCATCACATTTGCCAGTAAGAATAGCCTTCTCAGATACATGTTAGCAGATGTCCATTTTGGAGATAAACTAATTGAGGTCAGAGAGTTGGCTGGGGTTGGCTGGTGACAACTCTCTTATCACTTGTGGGTTTTTAGCATCTTAGGGGCAGGACCCAGTCAAGAATTTGACATTAATAAATATTTCCTAAGTGTTTGTTTTAGGAATAGGTGAATTAAGTTATACACTGAAAAAATAAGTGAATTATGTTGTAAATATGGGGAAATGTGTGTGTGTGTGTGTGTGTGTGTGTGTGTGTGACACACATATGTCCTGGGGAGAGGCAGGGAGAGGCGAGAGCCATGGAATCTACAGGGGAAATTAGCTCATGTGTCTAGCTGAACAGAGTGCCTCCTGTAAATGAGAGAGAGAAAATCACTGGCAACTTGTGGCATCAAATTGGGATGTGTGGAAAAACTTATCAATTCCACTCAGTAAGAGTCGTGGATAAGATGGAGGCATAGTTCTGTCCATTGTTCGAAAAATCTCAACAAGCAGTTTGCTAGTTGATTTATTTCTTCTAGTGAAAGTGTTTTTGCCTCTTTACGTGGTTCAAGATCGCTGGAAAATAAACTGGGCAAGAGGCAATGGTCAGTGGAGTAGAGATGTGAAAGCCCTCTTTCACCATCCCTCAGCTCTCCTTACCATTAAGTTGTGGATTGGACTGGCTTAAAAAATTAATATTAACTTTTATATTAAAAAATCAACATAACTAATGTTAATTTTTAAGTATGTTAATTAAATAATATACTTTTAAAAACAAATTCTAGCGTATGGAGTATTAATGTGTTCTCTCTCTCTCCCTCTCTCTCTCTCACTCTTTTCTTTCTCCAGCCCCTCACCACATATATTCCTTTTATTTCAATTTATTTGTGATCACAGGAGCCATTTCAGCTGAAGCTGGAGACTTTCCATATGACTGTACATCTCAGGTGCTGTAAGGCGCTCCCAAAGTGTATATTAATCAGCCCACAACACCATCTGTCATGACTTAGGCTTAATTGGAAAATGAGCATTAAAAAGGGAGGTGTTGAATGGGAGTGGAGGGTGAAAGGAGGAGGGAGGGAACAGCTCCCAGGACAAGAGCAGAAGTGTGGGCCTCGCGCTCAGGGAGGACTCTGGTAAGCCTTCGGTGCAAGCATAATTCCAGGTCAAAGGGCAGGTCAGGTATGCACCTCTGGTGAATAAGACAGTGCAGTGGCTCTGAAGAACAATGACAGTGTGCCAGGCCAAGTTTTAGTGGCAAGGATGGGGTGAGCCATTCTCAGGAGGGGTCTGAGAGGGACAAATTAAACAGACATAAAGTAAGCATCAGGATGTGAGCTTTAACTGACCCCTAGACAACTCGCCAGAACATGCCTCAATAGTTAGGAAAAAACAAATGGAGAACCAAGTCCTGTGAGCCCCCTCACTCTACCCACAGCCCTTCTCATTACCTTCAGAAAAGCAAGAGAACTAGGTTTGCCAACAAATTCAGTTAAATTAGGCATGTTTAATTTTTGCAAAGTTGAAATTTCTTAAAAATTTGTTTTGGATCCAGAGAAAGGTCAGTCTGGTTACAAAAGTCTGATTATTCCATCCTTGTTGTTTTCCCTATAGACTGGTGCTAGAGAGGTGCTGTGACAATTCTCAGCCATGTTACCTTTCTTTTAGTAAATAGTTTATCCGTCTGCCAAAATACTCAATTCACTCCCTGGGGAAAATGGGGCCATAGGAAAATGGACATTGAGAGTGTGCCTTGTATTTATCACGTACATAACGTTTATGTGTGAAAGCCATGCCATGTCCTCAGCATGTGTGCACCTTAATGACTGGGTTGTGCTCATATTCGTAGAGACCTGGTCACATAGTAGGCACTCAGTGACCAAAAAATAAAAAGCTAAATAGTTCCAGGGCAATTACAGGGATTCTGACACAACACAACATACATATACTAACTCTCTCCCGCTGCTCTGAGTGGCATCGAACATCTTTGATAGACTTTTTTGAGAGCTGTTTCTTAATGTAAGTATAGCATTATAACAACTAGCCTTGTGATTTGCTATGCAGTAAAATTTCCTTAATTGGGCCCAGCCTTTTGGAATTTATATTAATTAAAATGCAGCGATTTTATTGGGTAAGAAGTTTGAATAAAGGGTTGTAATTTAGAAATCTGTACTTTTATGAGATCTACACATATAACATAGTGTTTGTATAAATTGTAATCTTAGATTCATTAAGCTAATTTTCCTTTTTAGTACCCCATTCATTTCTGAGTTTATAGCAAAAAAAGAGAGAGAGAGAGAGAGAGAGAGAGAAATACTGTAACATAATTATCAGTATTTCATTTAACTAATTCTAGAGTTAGAATGTTTTTTAAAAATCGTTTCAAATGAGATTCACAATCGCCTCTTTCAAAATAATCAGGTTCTACTCTATTTAATGCCTATTCCTCAGCAGCTGTCTTCAGCCATGTGAGAAATAAAGTAGGCTGAAGCTTGGGGAGGAGACGTGGTTGTTCCAAGTGACGAAGCTGAAGTTATGTGTTTCTAACCAGTCTGGTGGGTGTCATGACCTCTGACAACTCTTTTGAAACCAATATGGCCAAGAGAAATGTCACCTTTTCTACCAACTGCAGCCACCACCTGATTACAGCCTTTGTTCTCTCCCTGGCCCAGTTATTACTTTTCCTATAGCAACCAAAGAAAGGTGGGATTGCCATCATCCTTTTCCCACAACTCAGGAGTCTGGGTACGTTTTTATGAGGCTTTATCTAAGGTGTTCATGAGGAGGCATGGTAAAGGGACTCTTCTCTCTCTCCTTCAGGAAACTTTGCTGGAGCCCCCGCTGGATCTTTACTCTTAGCACACGTAGAAGCAACATGCAAAGAACAGGAGTCTTTGAGCCCACAAAGCCTCAGTTTGGATCTCAATGCTAATATTTATAGCAGTGTAACCTTAGGCAATTTTCTGAACAATTCTCAGTCTATTTGCTAAAACAAAGGGGAAAATAAAACTTTTCAAAGAATAGTGGGAGGATTAGAAATAATATGCACTAACATATGTAGTACCAGAATAGAAAATGCTCAAGAATTGTAGCTATTTTTATTATTATAACACTTCCCACACTATTCTGTGATCACATTTACCTGTCATCTCCTCAGGACTGGGGGCTTTTTTAGAGGATATTTCTCTCTCTCTGGACCTTGGAATAAAATCTGGCACAGACTAAACGTTACAAAAATGTTTTTTAGATGGATGAATCAATGGATCAATGGGAACGACCAGATCCATCTTTAAATTACCTGGTTTGCTTTTGCATCACTTAGCGAGCCTATTTCTCAGGACCTGAGATTAGAGACCATTCTAAACAATGAAGAAATCAGAAAAACGAAAGAAACAAAGAAATCGAATTCAATATTGTGGTTCTTAAAATGCAGCATGCCCACAGATAATGATAAAACTTGCAATATATAAGACTAAAGGTAACTGGCTATATCATGGGCCAGAACATGCACATTCTGAGCCTTAAAATAACAGATGCAAAATTAAAAACTATAACACCATGGGTTTTTTCTTCTTTGACCTGTAAGCATTTCTTATTTATAGGCAGGACAGTCACTATTTTCTATCCAGGTACCATTCGTGGGAAGCATTTGGATTCTACAGAAACTTGCAAAATGAACAATTGTTGACATCTCCTTGGGAAAAAGAGAAAAACCCAACACTTTGATAGATTTTATACTGCAGGCCTCCTGGGATACTCTAAATGCCTCATAAATACAGCTGGTGGAATATTGCCTACGTGTATTTTCCACTTACACTCACCTTTGAGGTTCTGTTCTGGCCTCTTGAGAATCAATATACACAATAACAGAATTGCTGATGTATTAATCTTTTGTGCTGATCTAAGCATTTTTTCCAACCAGAATGGGAATGGGGCTGGAAGAGAAAGTGAAATCTAGACCACTATGAAAGTAATGGAGGGGGAAATTTCATTGCCAGACTTTAGAAAATATACCAAGTATTTCTTTTTCTAACCTCACTAAGGCAACTTGATGAAGTGCCTTGGCTGGCCCAGAGCCATAGACTTCAGCTTATCACAAATATTCTGTATCCTAGCTTTGTGATCTTCTTAAAACAAAGCCAACCCTCCAGGTGAAGCCTGGGCCAGAAGTTCCATTAGAAAAATAAGGCACACTCTCTAATCGTTACTGCCCAAAGGCTTTCATTACCATGCTGCAGGTTTGATAAAGAATGGACAATCATGGAGAAGTACGATAGGACACAGGGTATGGGGCCAGTACAGTGAACTGGGGAACAGTTAGCCAGGTCTGTGTGTTTAGATTCCTCAGTCACCCTGCCTCAGGTTCTCCTCTCTGGGGGACGGCTGGGAAATCACTCTTGCTGGCTGCTTCAGGGGTCCAGAATCTGTTGGTGGCGAGGCTGAGAACAGATCCTAGCTGGAGCGATGCTGTGACAAGACCCAGACTGTGCCCCCACTGTCCATCCTTCCTTGGTTTTCATGCATTTTCAGAGCTCTGTTTTCCAGTCTTCAATTCAGTGAACTTCTGACACTGTTTCAATATACTTCTTTTTTGCCTAGAGTTAATAAGTTGGTGCGTTTTATTTGAATCCAGGAACCCTATAATATAAAGTACATAATACAGCCAGAGCACATAGCAGGCTGCTTATCAAAGCTGACACTCTATACATGACACACTTTACTAGCCTTAGTGTGCCAGGGTTTATTTTATGTGTCAACTGTTCAAATGTCCATGATGTGTCATATTTTGCTGAGATACAAATTTAGGTTGCTATTGGAAGAATAGACGAGATTATTGTTCGATTTTTTTACAGAGAGCATATATTATTTGTCATCACCAAGAATAATAAATACATTTCCATTAAAATAGGAACATGACTTTGATTTGAATTTAATATACTCAGAGGCAACAAAACTTTGGTGTTTTATTGATCTTAAATTAATGACTAGCATGCCCAGGTTATGAGAGAGAAATATATTCTGTAATTATACTCCAAAAGTATTTCACAGATGGCCAAGATCTTCTGGTGCAATTGACCAACTTTAAAGAGGCTTTAATGGTCAAAGAAAAAAATGCCTGAGAAAATAAAGTTGAATATTCTGAATTAAGACCTGGGTTATAATCTACATTCAACTAATACTCTACTTATACAGCCACTTGGTCCATTCACAAGCTCACGTGTGCATGTACCAGCACCTGAGCATCTTGTCAGTCAGCAAAGTCTACGCACACAAAGATTGGTCCTTGGACCAAGCTACACCAGGGAGCTTGTTAGAAATGCAGGTTCCCAGGCCTCACCCAAGACCTACTGAACCATAATCTTCAGTTTACAAGATCCTCTGTGACTCATAAGCATATTAAAGTTTGAGAAGCACTGATAAGTAACTTGGTCAGAAGCAGCTGCAAGAAATGGCAAGGCTAGTTTCCCCAAACGAGATTGGGATAACATTTATAAATCCATTTTCGTACCAATGATTTACTCTGGAGTTATTAACCTACGTACTATATTCTTTAAAGAAGCAACTCAAGGAAATTTCTGTCTTAGTCTCAGTGATATTATTGGTTTTGTTTTGTTTTCCTTCAGTTTGAGGAGCTGAGGGGAGCAGAAACTTCTTTTCTGCTTTACATGCCTCTAACTTGAAATAAGAATGTAAAGGACAACAGAGAAAATTATTTGAAATTGTCTATATCACTGAAAAGTGTCATTTTATCTTGGTGTAGGACTGGGATGGCTTGATCTTGTTCAAGCCGTTTGTTCAAGACGAGAGGTTCCTGCACCAGAAGTAGATGAGTATAATCAGCAGAATGGATTAGATCCTGAAGAAGCCATTATCATAGAGTGTCAGTGAGTAAAATTAACATGTATTTTTAATAAGTCTGTAATTACTTATTCTACAATAGACCATATGGTCTATTCACTTTTCGTGGACTCAAACACTTAAGCCCTCAAATGCCATTTAGTTTTAAACACACACACACACACACACACACACACACACACACACACATGCATGCACGCACACACACACTCACACACAGCACTCAAAGAAAACAAAGAAATTGTGTTTCAAGCTCCAGAACACTTCCTTAAGGAGTAAAAATTCTAACTAGTATCAAAGCCAAGAATTTTACACTTGTGTCTGGTAAGCACAGTGACACGTTTTGCTGTACCTCAGGTCTCCCTTCTTTTTAATTTGTTGGCTCAATAGTCTCAGCAAAGGTCATTGCGAGGCTGCCCAGAGTTTTCAGCTGTTAAGTGTTAATTTCCTTGTTTTTGTAAATTTTTGTGTCAGACCTGGCATTGTTATTTAAATAGATCTTGTCATTGGGTGTTTTTGTATTAGAATTCCATTAAATAAGAAACAAAAAACCCTCTGCTGCTTTCAAGGAAAAAATGCCTTCATTTTCCCACTTCTAGACTGTAAGTTTTTTAGTAAGGCCTTTTGATGATATTCTCATGAACATACTTTTAGAGACATGCATGCATTTTATGACTTCATTTGGGTCTTTTAAAAGTGCCGATTAAGCAATGCCTCTGAAAAAAAAATTTTGCCTACTCTAAAGGCTGCAGGAAGTCTCATCTTGCTATAGTTGCCTTAGAGGGGTTCCACGTAAAATAGCTTATCAGACAACACGTTCTGAGGAACGGAATATAAATGCCAGCATTAGGGGGACGGATCAGTCAATTTAAGATGATGTGTTTCTTTAAAATTCATTAACTGAATTTTTAAAAGTCAATCTGATCACTATGGAAAATCTCACCTTTTAAATAAGCAAAATATAAAGGATTGATAAATGGGATGCATATCATAGCCTGTTCATCTAATCCTTGACTTGGAAATTTAGAGCAATTTTCTACAATTTAGAAAGGCCAATGCTTGAGAAGACCTGACAGAGAAGGCTCCCACTCACTTTTCTTAACTTTTAACCCAATGTTTTCAGTGACCAAGAAAGGAAACTCAGCTGAGGTCTCAGGTTTTCTATTCTCTTCCTTTTCAAGGAATTGCACAATCACAGGGTAGGGAGAGGTGCTAAAGATACCTATGTGAACCCCTGTCTGGTGAGCCCGTGAGGGCCCCTTCTCTTATGTTTCACCTTTTCATTCCCAGCACCTGAGCAAACCTAGGACATGTGAGGGGTGCACTCCCCATACCAGGAGGAAAGGAGCATTCTTATCTCCAAAATGGAGGGTTACTGACACACGGGCCTTGTTACATTTCCCCCAATTCATTGCACTGACCTCGTACCCTCTGTCCTATTACACTTCTTCAATACTGCCAAGGTTCTTCATCAAATCTATCATAAAATACCCAGGCTTAACTGTTTCTTTGGGTCTTCATTTCCTCATACAGGTTCTGCGTTACATAAAATTTATATTAAATAAATTTGCACACTTTTATCCTATTAATCTGTCTTTGCCAAATTAATGTTCAGGCCCATTCAGGGACCCTGTTGGGAGGATGAAAACTTTTTCCTCCACACAATCTTTCTGTGAATACTGAAGTTAATTGGTCTATTGGGGTACACACCATTAATTACTAAATTATTTGAGACATGACTGAGACTTACGAGGACTGTGCCGTTTTTCTGTTACCTGAGAATAAACAGAAAGTTGTGGGGTGTGGAGTGTCCATGTTTTTATTCCCAAATAAGGGAAAGATTCCCAGTTTAAAAAAGAAAGTGGATGTCAAAAATATTACACCCGTGAGAACTCTGTGATGAACGAGCTGGCTCCATTCTATTTTCCACTAAACAGAAACCCTAGAGCTGAGACAGATATTCATGCATTCCTTTTACAAATAGTTGTTGACACCCTTGGCACTTTGATAGCACTGGAGAGTAAATGGTCAACAAACCCCACACTTTGCCCCCAAGAAGCTCATGGTCTACTGAGAAATAAATAGAAAATTTTCCTAATAAATAGAAAATTAAAATGACTTTTCAGGATGCTAAGTGCTATTAAAGGTACCCACAAGTACCTGACCTCATGTCAGAGGATACAGGACAGCCTTCCGCAGAAAGTTAAGCTAATTCAAAACCTGAGAGACCAGTAGGTATTAACTGGCAAAAAAGAGGAAGGAGAGAAAAAAGGCAGAAAGAGGAGAATCACATTCCTGGCAGAAATGACAGCAGAGGAAGAAGCCCACTGATAGATGAGTAGGAACAGGAAAATTGCCAGTTATTTCCTTGGAGTGTGAAATTCAGGTGAGGAATAGCAAAAAAATAGGATTGAAAGAGGGGCAGGGTCACATCCTGAAGAGCCTCATACTGTTTGGATTTTAATCTTAGGTCACTGTTGATGTTTAGCAAGGGAGAGACCAGACTTACATTTTTGAGCAATTTCTCTAAAGCAGAATAATAAGAAGAAAGTATTTGATCCTTTAATTACATTGTCTAAAATTCACACTTAAAATTTTCTGATTCTGTTTAAGTTTTACACCTGTGCTTAATGTGGTACCAATAGCACGTGCAAGTACTTTATAGATATAGTGCATTTGAGAGTTCAGGGACAATTGCTTGAGGGCGTTTACTCAGAATACCTCATACTACAGTGTGGAACGTGGGTTGGTGGGCAACAAGGGTAAGGCAAGGAGGCTGGTTAGGAAGCTGTCGTGTGAACTGAAGTAGAAATGACAGTGGCATGAACCAATAATGGCATTGAGGATAACAAGATGTGGCTAACTATGCAGTAGGCTGTTACTGTCATTTCATGCTTGCATGTATAAGACTATTCCATCAGAAACCTCTAGCACCCAGAAGCTAGTTGATGGATTAGGGGTGTAAAGAGCACAGGATTTCAGAAGATTCAGGCTTCCAGTCCTGATTTCCTCACTTAATACGTGATTGCTTACTTCCAGGGCCCTTGTTTCCTCAACCTTAATAGGGGGCTATTGAAACACGGCCTAACTACCTCCTGGAATGATTGTGTTGACCAAATGAAATAACAAATAAGTGGCGATTTTGAAAACTGCAAAGCACTGGCCAGATGATAGGTATTATTCCATATCTATCATTGTTCCATGATAGATATATTCAACGGTTGCTATATTTCTGCGTATAATTCTGAAGGAAGTGACTATTCTGATACTTAGCAAAAGACTGCAGCATGTGTTGAAAATAGTAACAAATGGGTCAGGAGACTTGGTTATGCCCTTTCTTCCCTGGGACGGGCTGAGACTCAGTTTTCTTATCTATAAATGGGAAACGATGCATTTATCTTGTCTATATGTCTTTATTTAACTCCTCAGAAGGGAGACATGAACACCCACTAAGCTGCGGTTCAAGAACTCAGCTTTAACTCTGTCTTTCCCACAACTTCCCTTTGTGACCTTTAATGAATCATTTTTCTTATCTGCAAAGTGTGAATGAGGTTGAAATAGATGATTTGTAAGACTCTTTTAGTTATAAAATATTATTATTCTATTAAAGGTGAGTGATAAGATTAAACATGAAGCACTTTTTGTGATGGTCGTGAATTTACTTTTTTTTTTTTTTTTTTTTTTTGCCAGGTTGGGAGGGGAAGGTGGGGATGAATAGGTTAAGGGGGAATAAAAAGTTTGCCACTAGAATTATCTGCACATTAACCAAGCTATGGAAAATGGAAGAAGCTGTGAAGATTTGCTCAATATGCGGAGCCACCAGGCAATCAGTGACAATAAAATTGTGAATTCAGCAATTCCATGCTGTGTTTTAATTTTCTGGCACTGGCGTGCCCATTATTTAAGCATGCATTTGGGTCGGTGCCAGCCTGCCCCTCTTCACCGCAGCTAAGAATGGGTGCTGAGACGCCTTTTCCAGCACACACCAGCAGATCCAGGAAACCCCCTTCTCTTAAAGGTCAAGAAAAGGAGGTGGCACAGCAGACTTTCTAAACACAAAAAGAAGCTGGGAGAGAATTGGAGAAAAATGGAGAAGAGAGTGGAAGAGGAGAGAAGAACTGGAGGAAACATTGGAAAATAATTAAAGGGAAGAAGGAGAGAAGGCCATGATTGTAAATGCTGTTTCATGAACAACATGAAAAGGAGAAATTAGGTGTCAGAATGAGGTATGAGAAGAGGATGAAGACGGGGATGTACCAACTACGTTCCAGACCTCTTCCTCTTCTCCGGTCAAGGATGCAGTCAGTTGAGAGCCTCCAGCTGTAGAGATTTGGCACCTGCCACAGTGTTTGAACTGAGGCCATGCTCTTACTGGGCAGCCTCCAGCCAATGGCTGAGTGTGGCGAGGTCTAGGGTTTTGCCTAATGTGGACTCCACCGCAGAGCCCCCTGTTGGGCTGGCTGAGAGTTTCCCAGAGCTCCCCTTTTCATGCAGACTCTTCCTACCCCATCTTCCTTCCTTCCCCCTCATTATGGTTAGTCATATATGTCAACCCAGCCAGGCCATAGTACCCAGTTATGTAGTCAGACACTAATCTACCTGGTGCTATGAAGGTACTTTGTAGATATGGTTAACAATCTACAATGACTTGACTTTAAGTAAAGGAGACTATTTCCCTATAATGTGCATTGGCCTCGTCCAATCAGTTAAGGGCCTTAAGAGTAAAACCAAGTTTCTCAGAGAAGAAGGAATTCTACCTCAAGACTGAAGCATCAACTCTTTAGTTTCCAGCCTGCTGGTCAGTCCTACAAACTTTAAACTTGTCAGCCCTCAAAACTGCATGGGCCAATTTCTTAAATCTCTCTCTCTTTCTCACTCTCTGTCTGTCTGTCAGTCTGTCTCTCTCTCTCCACACACACACACACACACACACACACACACACACACACACACACGAATATTTCCTGCTGGTTCCTGGGGAACTCTGACTCTCTTCTTTCACAAGTAACAGACCTGTAACCTGAAGACTCTCCCCACCTATGCTTACTACCTTTCCCCCTTTTTCCTTCATCGTATTATCCCAATAAATCTCTTGTATTCTAATTCCACCTGGCCCTCTGCTTCCTGAAGGAGCCAATCACACAGTCCCATGGCTGCATTTACACATTTCAAACTAGGTCCTCATTTTTATTTTAGAAATCTGAGCATGACTGATAACAACCACAGGATCTTATAACATTTTAGTGGGAGGAAAAGAAGTTGAAGAAATACAGCGTAAAAAAGAGACATGAAAAGAAGGTTGAAGGCTAAAAGAAATATGGGGTCACAACTAGGAGACGCATAAAGGAAATTGCCTTTCCGTGAAAGCGTGGCAAAGTCATATTTGGATATTTTGTTAAACAGAATATTTATCAAGTGCTTTTTGTGGACATGTGGATTGGGAAGACACCAGGCAGGAAAGCAGAAGAACGGATGAGCGCATACTGGTTTTGTCTCCCGTTTGCTTTTGCTTATCGGAGAATCCACTAAAAATGTATATTTCCCCTTTGCCAATTACCATCTTTAAATCACCTTATTTGAGAACACACACACACACACACACACACGCATACACATGCATGCACACTCACAGAAACAGTATTTGTGGCATCTGCTTTGATTCTCTACCCCTCAACTTTTATTCATTCCTCTGCCTGGCTTCTTAACAAAACAAAACTAAATTGGAGAAATGTCTACCATTTCACTGCTGATGTTTTCCTCAGCTGCCTTACTTGTGGTTTATATAGAGAGTGACCCAGATGAGCCGAGTCCAAGGACCATTTGAGGTGATGTATGTGATCCAGTGATGATGTGAAAACGATGCGGCCCAAGCAGTCCGCTGTGCGGGGCTGAGAATGAAATGGTAAGCACTAATTAAAACAGCTGTACCTGTATCCTTCGCATTATTTGACAGGCTCTGAAGTTGGATTTTAAATTTCTGAATCTGTGCTGACTTCCCCTAAATCTGAAGAGCTCCCATTCATTCTTTCTTTTACCCATTTATTCAACAATAGTTAACTCAGAGCCCAGCAGTTGCTGGCCACTGTGCTAGATGTTAGGGAAGTGATGGAGAGTGAAACACCATTTTGACCTCACATTTTGACACCTCACAAGGCTTCAGGTTCTAATGGTTGGTGAGTGCTTCCTAGGCTGATCACACTTCTGGCTCTCACAACACACTCCTTTAACAAAGGTGTACATAAAGTTAACTTAAAAACCTCTTATGTCCTTTCCCAAAGGTTCTTGAGTGGCAGCCATGCAGAGAAGGCACATCAAGGATGTCTCTTCATCAACGTGGCCAGCAAAGAAACCAGCACAGAACTTGCTGGCACCAAGGTTTTTATTGTGGAAAGCCAGTTGGAATCAGCCAGTCAGATTCACTCTATGTGGTTCCACTAACTCTGTGCAATAGTCAGGCATCCAAGTACCTATAGCCAGGCAGCTGATCTTTCCTCAAATGGATGGAGCGCTTGTGGATGGAGTAGGATATATAGCTGATCCACCAATCAATGCCACTCTAATTAACTGGTCGCCGCGTGCTTTCCCAAGCGCATCAGAATTTCTTTGCATTAGCCTGGTTATTAGAGAAACCGAACCGATGTGTGTGTGTGTGCGTGTGTGCATACGCGCTCATGTGTGTGTAGAGGGAGAGAGAGAGAGAGATTTATCTTAAGGAATTGGCTCATGAGACTATGGGATGGCAGTCTGAAATCTGTAGGGTGGGCTGGTAGGCTGGAAATTCTGGCAAGAGTTGAAGTTGCAGTCCTGAGTCCAAAACCCGTCCAGAGGCAGAATTCCTACCTTTCTGAGGTGCCCTCAGTCTTTTCTGTTAAGGCCTTCAAATGATTGGATGAGGCCCACTCATGTTATAAAGGTCATCTGCTTCAAAGTCTATTGGTTTAAATGTTAATCACATCTAAAATATACTTCCATGGCAACACTTAGACTGGTGTTTAACGAAACAACTGGGCTCTATAGTCTAGCTGCTTTGACACAGATTAATCATCATTTGTGGTGAACTCCCGTTATATTTACTAACTCCCTTCCTTGATAAAGTAGGTAGTTGCAGAAGAATCATTTTATATTGAAATTAAGAAAGAAAAGAAGATTTAAACATCCTCTATTTGTTTCTGTTTTTATTATTTTAAAAAATTACAAGATATGGATGATTACTGTCAAAAATTTAGAGTATATTGGTAACAGAAGAACAAATCTCATTTATAATCCCACAGTCACAAAGTAATCACCATTACCTTTATTTTCTTTGGTTTTGTTGAGATATAATTGACATGTAACATTGTGTAAGTTTAACGTATATAATGTGATGATTTAATATACATATATATGTTTACCACATAAGGTTAGCTAACACATATAATCACCATTTTGTTGTTGTTGTTAATGATGAGAACATTTAAGATCTACTCTCTTAGTAACTTTCAAGTATATAATACAATATGCTAAGTATAGTCACCATGATGTATATTAGATCCTCAGAACTTATTCATTTTATAACTGGAAAATTATATCCTTTGACCAATATCTTATTTCTCCCACCCCCAGGCCCTGATAACCACCAATCTACTCTCTGTTTTCATGAGTTTGGCTTTTTTAGATTCCATATATAAGTGACGTTATATAGTATTTGTCTTTCTCTGTCTGACTTATTTCACTTAACATGTTCCTTCAAGGTCCATTCATGTCACGAATGGCAGAATTTCCCTTTTAATGACTAAACAATATTTCTCTCTCTCTCTCTCTCTCTCTCTCTCTCTCTCTCTCTCTCTCTCTCTCTCTGTGTGTGTGTGTGTGTGTGTGTGTGTGTATACTAAATCTTTTTTATTCATTCATCTGTTGATGAACTTAAGTTGTTTCAACGTTTTGGCTATTGTGAATACAGCTACAGTAAACATGGGAGTGCGGATGTCTCTGAGATTATTTCATTTCCACCAGATAAGTACCCATAAGTGGGATTTGCTGGATAATATGGTAGTTCCATTTTTAGTTTTTTGAAGAACTTTCATACTATTTTCCATAGTGGCTGCAATGATTTACGTTCCCACCAACAGTGCACTATCATTCTCTTTTCTCCACATCCTCGCCAACACTTGTTATTTCTTGTCTTTTTGGTAATAGCTTTCTAACAGGTGTGCATTGATATCTCATTGTAGCTTTGATTTACATTTCCCTGATGATTAGGCACCTTTTCATGTACCTATTGGCCATTTGTATATTTTCTTTGGAAAATGATGTCTATTTGGGTCTTTGCTCATCTTTTCTTTTTCTTTTCTTTTTTGCTATTGAGTCGTATAAGTTCCTTACATATTATATACTTTGGATATTAACCCCTTATCAAACACATGGTTTGCAAATGTTTTCACCCATTCTATGAGTTGCATTTTCATTTTTTCCATTTTTTTTTGTTTCTTTTGCTATGCAGAAGCTTTTTAGTTTGATGCAGTCCCACTCGTTAATTTTTGCTTTTGTTTCTTGTGCTTTTGGTGTCATATCCAAAGAATTATTGTCAAGGCCAATAACAAGGAGCTCTTCCCCTAAGTTTTCTTCTAAGAGGTTTATGGTTTCAGGTCCTTATGTTTAAGTCCATAATCCACTTCAAGTTAATTTTCATGAGTCATATAATTTAAGGGTCCAATTTCATCCTTTTGTTCATGAATATCCAGTATTCCCAGCACCATTTATTGAAGAAACTATTCTTTCCCTTTAGTATTCTTTGCTCTCGTCAAATATAGCTGACCATATATGTGAGCTCTTGATTCTGTTGCATTGGTCTATGTGCGTCTTTTTTTTTTTTTTTTTTTTTTTTTTGGCCAGTACTATACTTTTTTTTGATTTCAAAGGCTTTGTAATATAGTTTGAAATCAGGAAGGGTAATACCTCCAGCTATGTTCTTTCTCCAGATTGCTTTGGCTACTTAGGGTTTTTCATGCTTCCATATGAATTCTAGGATTATTTGTTCTATTTCTGTGTAAAATACCACTGGAATTTTGATAGGAATTGCATTGCATCTATAGGTGGTTTTGTGTAGTATGGACATTTTACAATATTAACTATACCAATCCATGAATAGCAGATATCTTTCAATTTGTGTCTTCTTCAATTTTTTTAATCAATATCTTATAGTTTTCAGTGTATAGATCTTTCACTTCTTTGGTTAAATTTATTCCTATAAATTTTATTGTTTTTTTCTTTTTATTTAATCTTTTATTAAAATTATTGGAGAGACAATGGTTAATACGTATTTTATTTATTTTTTGATGCTGTTGTCAATGGAATTACTTTATTTTTTCAAATAGTTATTTTAGTCTATAAGAAAGCAATTATATTTTTTACATTGATTTTGTACCTTGAAACTTTACTGAATTCAAATATTTGTTCTAACAGATTTTGGTGAAGTCTTTAGGATTTTCTGTGTACAAGATTATGTCATTTGCAAAACAGGGATAATTATACTTTTCCTTTCTGATTTGAATGTCTTTTTTTTTTTTTCTTGCCTCGTTACTCTGGTTAGGGCTTCCAGGTTTAGACTGAATAGTAGCGATTAAAGTGGATATCTTTGTCTTATTCCTAATCTTAAGGGAAAAGGTTTCAAACTTTGGTCACTGAGGTTAGCTGTGTCTTATCATATATAGCTTTTATTATGTTGAGGTATGCTCTTCCTAATACCCACTATGTTGAGGCTTTTATCATGAAAGAATGTTGAATTTCGTCAAACACTTTTTCTTCCTCTGTTGAGATGATCATGTGATTTTTATCTTTCATTCTATTAATGTGGCGTATCACATTTATTGATTTGCACATGTTGAATCATCCTTGTATCCCAGGGATAAATCCCAAGTGACCATGGTGTATGGTCCTAATGTGCTGTTGAATTCAGTTTGCTAGTATTTTTTTTTGAGAATTTTACATCTATAATCATCAGGGATATTGGCTTTCCTTTCTTGTGGTATCCTCATCTGGCTTTGGTATCAGGGTAATGTTGACCTTATAAAATGAATTTGGGAGTGTCCTCTTCTTTTAATTTTTTTTGTTGAAGTATTAAAGAAGTATTAGCATTAATTCTTCTTAAGTGTTTGGTAGAACTCACCAAAGCTATCAGTGAGACTATTGGTCTTGGGCATTTCTTTGTCGAAAAGTTTTTGATTACCAGTTCAATCTCTTTACTTGTTATTGGTCTGCTCAGATTTTGTTTCTTCATGATTCGAACTCGGTAGGTTCGCAGATTTCTAAAAATTTATCCATTTCTTCTAGATTGTTCAATTTGTTGGCATAGACAAAATTTGTCAATTTTGTTTCTTTTCAAAGAATAAACTCTTAGTCTTGTTGATCTATTCTATTGTTTTGTGTTCTTTACTTCATTTATTTCTCTTCTAATCTTTACTATCTCTTCCTTCTACTAACTTTAGGCTTGGTTTGTTCTTTTTCTAGTTCCTTGAGGTAAAAGTTAGAGATCTTTCTTTTTTCTTAATGTATGCATTAATTGTTATAAACTTCCCTCTTAGAATTGTTTTTGTTTTATGCCATAAAATGTGGCATGTTGTGTTTCCATTTTCATTTGTTTCAAGATGTTTTAAATTTATTTTTTGACTCATTCGTTTTTAGGAATATTGCTTTTAACCTTTTATGGACAACTTTCCAATGTTTTTCTTACAACAGTATAGTCATATCATAGAGAATTTTGTAACTTGATATTTGCACTTGGTCACATAATGTGTGAATTATTCCAAGATAATATATACATTTCTACTATAACAGCATTCTTAATTATTATAACATATTCTATTGCATGAACATAGCATTGTTTGTTCAACCAATCCTCTATCGATGGACATTGAAAGAGTTTCCTAATGTTTCCCCACTGTAAACACTGATGTCTTCAGTCACATATCTTTGTCCATTTGTCCAGTTATTTCCCTCTGATAAGTTTTTGGGAAGAAAATTACTGGGTGTATAGGTGTGCACATTTTAAAAAGGTCTTTGATGCCTATTGATAAACTATTTTTCAAAAAATATACACCAACTAATATAAGTGCTATTTTTTAAAAGAGTGTGTTTATCAGCCTATATTGGTTTCATGTGCAATTAAACACCTATGAATCCTCTATTTCCAGAATTAAGCTTCAAGAAAAATGTTGTTAATCCCAGGATATTAAGAAGAAGAAAAACAGCTCAATCCTACTCTTTTGGCTTTGAAGAAAATTCTCTTTATAGGCTTTTTAAAAAATTAAGTATGTCTCCCTTTATTAATGCAGCATTCTACTATAAAATGGATACAGCCTTACCTACTAGTAAAAAGATTTAAGAAGCAGATGATTTCTTAAAGAACACATTGCACCAAAATATGACAACTTGGCGTACTGAACATTTTAAGCCGAAGGTCATAGAAACAACAAATGCTGAAAAGAGTCTCTGACCTACCCCTTCTACCCTGAAGCAGATTATAAGACCCTCCTGAGATAGGTGCCCTTTCTATACCTGGAGGAAAGAAGCATCCTTATCCCCAAAGATGGTTGAACCCTGAGGATAATCCAATGGAAAGGCCTTGCTCAGTTTTCCCCAGTTTACAACCTAAGCACATACTCTTGTCCTATTACGTTTTTTCCCCCCACAACGATCCCTTCTTCATCAAACCTAGTGTAAAAACACTCAGATTTAACCATATCTTTGGGTCTTCATGTCCTCATGAAGGCTCCCAAATCACGTAAAATGGCAGTCCCCAACCTTTTGGCACCAGGGACCAGTGCTCCTATGAGAATCTAATGATTCATGATCTAAGATGGAGCTGAGGCAGTAATGCTGAGGAGGAATTTTTCACTCAAATGGCTAACCTTGTAATCAGCTCTTTGTTCTGCTTTTGTAGATATGCTTGCCGCATAGGCCGAAGGGTAGAGTGACCTCAGTGTAATCAAAGACTCATCCTCCCCTTTTGCTTGTTCTGTCTAGATAACAGATGTATTACCTAGGTCCTGTTTGAAACTCTCATGCCCTGTAACTGCCTGTAGCCTATAGCAAACTCCCCCACCCTCAATTGGCCCATGCCAACTGTAACTATGCAGACAAGCCCTATAAGAGTTAAGTTGACCCTGAGCTCAGGGCCCAAATCTTCAGAACACTAGCTCTTCTGGGACTGCTGTGGTATAATAAACCTGAGTTCTCCAACTCTCCTAGTGGTGCTTGGTTTCTCACCAGTCTGATTGTTCTGCAACATTTCTAGTGCTGGGGAACAGCTACAAATACAGATGAAGCTTCACTCTTCCACTGCTCACTTCCTACTGTAAGGCCCAGTTCCTAAAAGGCCACAGACTGACCAGTATAGGTTTACAGCCCAGGGATTGGAAATCCTTGACATAAAACTTATATTAAATAAAGGCTTTTTTCTTATTAATCTGTCTTTTGTTAGTCTAATTTACAAGGTTCCAGCTAGAGAGCCTATGAGGAGGGGAGAAAAATATTTTTTCCTCCCTTACAGATGTATAAAAAGAATTAATGATGCTTAGTGTTTGAGGACTAGCAGTCTAGGTGAATGAAGAATAGAGGTAGAATAATTAAATACCCCAGTTCTAGAATTCATACATTCAATATTTTTTTAGTAGAGATATACTCTTCACAATCGTCCATATTACAGCATTCCATCAATTCTGATCATATAAACTCCAGAGTTAGTCTTAATGTAAGTTAAGAGACTATAGGCCGACACTTATTTGAACTGATATGAACTACTGAATTCTTAGTTCTCACAGCTAGATATCATTAATACCAAACTTACCAGACTCCATTGGCAGATATAAACACATACCCAAGTGGCTAACTTGGAAGAATCACCTTGACTTTGTCATGAAAGTCACAAGTGCTTTTGTTAATGACTCAGCACTTTTGATCAATTACGGTCAGAGGTTCAATAAATGTTTGTTGCATTGAATTTGTTCGATGTTAATTGTCTGTCTAGTCCTCAGGTGTTCACTTTGTAGGCATAAATGGGATTGACAAACTGACATTTGTATTCATGTGCATCTAATAAGATGGAAACCAAAGGAAGCAGAATAAGAAGTGTGGTCAGGTGCCAACTTTGTTAATGTCCATCAGGGGCCAGAGGGCTGGAAAAAAGAAGATCAATGCATCAGAGAATACGATTAGTGCGGCATATTAACTGCAGCCCGGCAATCTAAGAGCAGCCCTGTCTGCCCTCCACTGACAGCAGCCACACACATTTCCTGGGAGTCTAGAACAGTCACAGCACACACAAAAATTTCAAAGCCAAGATTGACCTTAAAGTGAAGTCACTTCTGTCTCCATGATACCTTACTTCTAAGTTGTTATTGCATACCTTTTTAAATACTGACATTAAAATGTCAATTAAAAGCCTGGTTTGCAGTGGGACAATAGAATAGATTGTGTATTTCATTCTTTTCCAGCTGAACAAAAGCAATGGTTTTGTTCCTTAAGCTTCAGGCGCAGTGAGCCTTTTTTGAATGTTCCCTGCCACCACACACTTCCCAACTACAGTTACTGACTAGATAGCTAAGGAAAGAGGATCAAATGGCAATGAAATCAGAATTTACAGTTTAGCAGCTACAGACAAGGAAGGGCCCCAAAGAACAGCAGATCAACCTGTTCCATTTGTATCACGTCTTAACCAAAATTGTCAGCGATTTTTGGAACAATTAAAGCTTCCCTGACACCAAAACCTACAGAGCACAGATAACTTTTGAGCCTTCCTCCTCTGCATTATTAACCACATTCTTGGTGCCTCCTTACTTAGCAGTTACAATGTTAGCTTACTCTCAGACTCTGCAGAGAACAAGAAGCTCGCTCTGTTTCAGAAAATACTGCTACCTTGCCTGTTCATTTTTCTTAAATGCTTCTTCACTTCAAATTTGCATTCCGGCCATGTTGCACATATTTTTAAAAGCCATCTTATAGGTCAATAATGTTAAACTCTTACTCATGACAATAATTTACTCTTCAGATGTGTACATACACCGGAAAATACACACACATATATACACGTTCATGCTCTGTGTGTGTGTGTGTGTGTGTGTGAGAGAGAGAGGAGAGAGAGAGAGAGAGAGAGAGAGAGCAAGCGCCAGTGCGTGCACGCACGTAGATTCACTGATCTCATTGGTCTCTTTTAGCATTGTGGATTCTCCCTTCCTATTGTGTGTCAGCCTTTTACTGGCAGTCTCTTTCTCCTGCAAAGAGAGATTACAAATACAATCCTAGAATTGCAAATAGAAGGGTGGATGCCTTTTGTTCAGCTTCCTGTCCAAGTTGTTACAACCTTTGTCATGGTAATAAGCCATCAGAATTTTATTGCCTGAATATTCTCTCCACTCCCCTTGTGTATTGTGTTCCTAAATTTGAATGAGTTTATAGTCTCCTAGCTGCTGTTCCTGAATAAAGACAGCTGAAAAAGTTGACCTGCTTTAAGATGACTAAGAGTTCCAAGCGGAAGAAAACGGTTTACTGGTGTTTTTGAAGAGTTCAAACTGCAACTCATATCAACTCATGAAAGCCCTGTCTGGAAATTTGAAAAGTAAAATACACACCTGCCAAGTCTTTCTAGCGGGTCTTAAAAAAGGTGGACAGGTTTTCTATCCTAGATGAATTTTCTCCAATTGTGACAGAGCAGTTTTCATCACTTAGTCAAGTGATGTGTGTGTTTAGCACCTACTCTGTGCCAGGCATTAGATATGCAATTGGAGAGCAAACAGACGTTAAGAGAACAAAGGCACACATGAATTTGTATTTATACCAGTGCAAAGAGACAGAGAACTGAGTTCATCTCTACACTTAACTGTTATGCGACTCTTAGATCAAATTGTACTAATGAAAGCCCCTTTACAACAGCCAGTATGCAAACTGGCAAGCCACTAACTTAACCAATGAAGACCCTTTTCTGACCATGGCCAGGCTTTTTATGCAAACTGCTCGATATTGATGAAAATAAGATAATGAAAGTGAATTTGTAGTACAGGTGTCCCCACTTATCTGCAGTTTCACTTTCTGAGCTTTCCGTTACCCACAGTCAATCATGGTCCGATAATCTAAAATGGAAAATTCCAGAAGTAAACAATTCATCAGTTGTAATTTGCACGCCATTCTGAGTAGTGTGATGCAATCTCACCTAGGACATGAATCATCCCTCTGTCTTGAGTATATGCTCAGGACTGTATATGCTCCTGCCATTAGTCACTTAGCCGCCTTCTCTGTTATCAGAGGAGAAGGAGGCCATAGTCATGTAACTTTTATTACAATATATTGTTATAAATGTTCTATTTTATCATTAGTTATTATTGTTATGCTTTATTGTGCCTAATTCATAAATTACACTTTATCATAGGTATGCATTATAGAAAAAAAAATGGTATGTATATAGGGTTCAGTACTATCTGAAGTTTCAGGATCCACTGGGGTCTTGAAATGTATCCCCCATGGATAAGCGGGGACCACTGTAGCTGGATTTCCCCATGAGAACTCTGCCTTTCCACCCCTACAATGTAAATTCCTATTAGAGCAACTCCTACAGTTAGGTTGCGAATTAAGCTAACACATACATAATATTACATTATCTATGCTCAAGTACTATAAAGCAAATTACAGACATTGTAACAGTTTACAAGATGACCTGATCTATATTTGATTTCTGACATGCGTGAATAATTTATTTCACCAGTATTTCATCAAAATTGTGCTCTGTTAATTGGATGGAGGGTTTTTTGACAAAGCACAAATTATTGGGGTGGGTGGTCTGTGAGGTTGTAGAACATAAAAGGGCTTTTTATCCCCTAGCAGATGGGGTTCCCCAAGGATAAAAGAGACTTGAGAGCCACTTAAGTGGGCCTCAGGGCCGTTTAGATTGAAGCTAAGTGCTAGCTGTGATTAAATTTATGTAAAGTATCTAGCACAGTGCCTGGCACAGAGTAGCTGCCAGATATCTGTTACATGTATTTTCCCCATAGGGTTGAGTGTGTGTAGTTAGAAAATCACTACACTAAGATAACCTGGTACCATCTCCAAGCAGGTTTGTCTTTCAGTCAAGTGACTCTTCCTGAGATTATACTGAGAAATCATGGACAAACCCAAGAATAGAACTCAGAGTCTTTATGTTCAATTTCCAATCAATACTTTCTCTTGCTGAGATGCCTGCCTTCCTTCCCTGCAAGCACCTTTGCCAAGAGAGAATAAAGTTCTCAAAGCAACTCAAGTATTACGGTTGCTTTCAAACAGCCAGTTCCTGCCTCCAAATATCCTTTGCTTTCCTATTTGCAGTGTCAAAGTAGCAAAATAGAGCCTTTCTTTTCCTTCCTTCCTTCCTTCCTTCCTTCCTTCCTTCCTTCCTTCCTTCCTTCCTTCCTTCCTTCCTTCTTTCCTTCTTTCCTTCCAAGCCTGTCACCTCCATTTTCAGGCTGTAGGTGATAAAAAAAAAAAAGGAAAGAAAGTATAGGGGTGAAAAAAATAATTTCCCCTCTACCTTCTGAGTTCTTAGTTGAGATCCCTGTAATAAAAGACAGATTAATAAGAGAAAAACAAACAGAAGTTTATTAAAATGGATACCTCACGTATACATAGGAAATACCAGGGGGAAATGAGTAACTCATAGAGGTAGCTTTAGAATTCAGATTTAAATAGCATCTTAATAGGGAAAGAGGAGAGGGGATGTAGGTCTCTTAAGGAGAGGAAATCATTTTTAGGGAGGTAAAATGGGCCCTTAAAAGAATAGGTGGGAGGTATGATAGTTTGTGACAGTTTGTCTGGGGGTAAAGTCAACCTAGTCTCCTCTCCAGATAAGTCAGTTTTTCCTGGCTGATGGAACTCCTGCAGAGGAAACTTAAGACAATTGAATTCCTTTTGCAGGATCTGTCTTTAGGCAGATAAGGGGAGCTCAGAGAAAGCCTCTCCCTGCATTTGCTGTTATTCAAGTGCCTACAGTTCAAAGTCATCAATACGCCTAAGTGGCACATATGGGGTGGCTTGTCCTGAACTTCCACAGTCATATTTTAAGGTGGAATGCTCTGCTACCTTTCAAAAGAAAAGGAAAAACCTTCCAAGTGTTTTATATTATATACATGTGTGTCAGGGGCACAAGGGTGGCAGGGGTCGGAGGCTACAACAGGAGGGATCCAGACCCATTTGGTGTTAAAATACTAGAAAACTTTGAAAAATAATGTCAGGGCACTGTTTTTTCCTTACTTTAGGAAGACACTGGCGGGGGTGGGTAGTTCTCCTTGACCCTTTTAGGGTCCCTGGCAGGGTCTGAAAATTAAACTGACAAAGAGAAATTAATAGATGAGGGCATACAAGTTAATTTATTTAAGTTGTATGTGATACAGAAACCTTTGTAAGGAAAAGAAGACCTGAAGAAACAGTTAGACCTGAGTGTTTTTATTCAAGTTTTGAGAAAGAGTGGACAGTCTTGGAGAATGGACAGAGGGTTTGAGGCAGTGCAGCGAACTGGGAGAAACTTATATGTCCAGTTCTTCTCAATGTTCCTCTGTCTTAAGGATAAAAATATTTCTCTGTTCTGGGTATGGGGAGGGCATTTCTCACATGAGAGTCTTAAGATCTGTTACAAGGTAGAAGAGTGGGCGAAGATTTTAGAATATAATAGTGTCTTTCTATCACTGTGACCTTCCTTCCTCAAACTTCTTCAGCTTAGAATACTCACTATGCCAAGGTGCTGTGTTTTAAGGTAGTGTGTCCCGAACCCCATCTACACCCTTACTTGACCAAATGATTAAGAGACCTAAAGACTCTACTTCACCTGGCCAAATCAAATGCTCCTGAAATATCAGGACAAAAACCATCATGGTGATAAACTTTACATCTACAAATACTGTTTTTCCACAAGGTCGAGGCCAATGCTGCTTTCTAAAAGCTGCCAGGCCCACAGCTAACATTTCCTTCATGTTTTGTTTTGGCCCGCAGCCTAAAATCGTTAGGAGTAACATTGCTCCTCCCCTGGCCCCCACTCCCCACCCCCGCCCCTCCTTCTGCTTTTTTGCTCTGCAGCTTCTCTCCCTGCGGAACGGAAACTTCTGGTTTGCTCAGAAGGATCTCCAAAGCTACGGCGCAAATCACCCTAATTGTTTGCTAGATGAACAATGATCACTCTAACCTCCTAATTAACATTGTTAAAATCTGCTAACAAAGGACATTCAACAATATCTTAATTAGGAAGGATTTCTAATTTGTGATATAGAGCATGTTAGACAAACAGGGCACAATTCTCCCTTTGTTCCTGGGTTCAGCAGCCAGAGAGATTACATGATATGACACAACATGTTCTGCGTTGCCATTTATCATTCTATATTCCTTTACATATTTTGTATCTCCATAATTAGTATCTTGGCTAATTTACCTGTGTTTTATTTTGCACAGTAATTTAGAGAGAATAGAGTGGGTGATGCTGGTGATTGAGACTGAGGCAGGCATCTGGTTCTCTCTCCGAATGACTACAGCTCCCAAATGCTACTGGAAAAAATCCCAGCTAGTAAATAATCAAACTTTTCAGGGCTTTCTGTCACAGGTAACAGGTAGGAGATGAAGAGTCTTTTTGAGTTGCTCCAAATAAATATGTGAGTGACTAACCATCTTAGTCTCCATTCCTTTTCTAAGCTCTTACAGTTTTTTCAAAAGGCTTCTATTATCTATCACTTAATTATTAAAAAGTGTCTACTCTGTTTTCATAAATTATCTATGTGTTAGAGATATTGGCATACTAGAGAGAGTCATGGGGATAAGGGAGTTTCCAAAGCCAATTATCCCAGCGAGGAAGATTTTAGAATATAATAGGACCCGAGAATTATTCTATACGAGACCTTTAAAGATGTGGGGTATATGTGTTTGGTTAGGGGGGCTGGGGATGAGGGAAGGAAGGGTTAGGACTTCTAATAATTCCCATTTTATTATTCTCACCTATTTGTGAGGACATCCTTACTCTTCAGTTCTTTTCCACGTGTCTTAACTTCTGTATCCTGAGGAGACAAGAAATGCTTGGAAGAAATTATTAACACCAAATGTTAGTTGGAATTATCATTTATGTAAACTATATCATCTAAACTAAATGAGAAAACATAAGAAAAATGTTTAATAGCATGCCTGGTACATAGTTAATACTCAATAAATTGTAGTTGCAATAAACCATGTCATATTATAAAGCTGTATATAATATATGGTGACACTTAGGTGCATTACACAGTCGATGGTGCTGTATATAATACATAATATATTGCATAGAATGTGTAATCTAATCAAATGTTCAGGGGCTATTTCTAGACTCTGAGTCACTGAATGGTCTCCTCTATGAATACATCCAGGGAGCAGGCCAGAGGTACAACTTTCCTCCTTCCAACTTGCCAGGCACAACCACCAAGAATTGTCCAGTGAGATAGACGACAAAATAAAACAAAGCAAAAAAATTCTTTACAATTAAATAGCTGTCACCTAAGCCTATATTGAAAAGCTGCTGACTTTGAATTCGCATCTACCCATTCTCTCCCCTTCCTTCCCCCCAAAGTAGTACATGTTATACTTATACCATTACCTTGGGAAAAAAGGGCTATACTTTCAAGGATGTAGTGGAGGCTTTCTGGTGGAGAAAAGAAGCGTGGTGAATGAACCTCCTCTTACTAAGCTCCCCCATAAAAATGTTTGTTTAAAGAAAAATACAACTCCTAGCATGATCTCCTCCCCATCACTGTAACCTACCCGCCCCTTACACACACACACACACACACACACACACACACACACACAAGTGTCAGAAAAAAAGAAACTTTTTGTCTATTCTCTTATGTTCTGTTACTGGAGTTCTGCAAATTAAACCAACAAAGACAGATTAGTAAAGAAAAGATAGATTTTTATTCACATGTATGCCTGGGAAATCAAAGAAAAATGTTCTCAAAGAGCTAGTTAGAATTTGGAGTTTATATACTATTTTAATAGGAGAAGGGTAGGGGAGAAGGAAACTTAAGAGAAGATCGCTGATTTTTTGGAAAAGCAAATGGGTCCTTTGGAGAACAGATGACCATGTCTGCCTAGATGTGGTACACACTTCTCATCTTCCAAAAGAAAAGATTACAATTCCTGGCAAGGAGGGGATTTATGAAAATTGAGTTCTTTTGGGAGGCTCTGATTTTAAGTAAATAAGGGATTTCAGGAACTGAAATACTGTTCATATAAAATAATTCTCATGTTAAAGTGGCATATTTTGGGATGGCCTCTCCCCTCCAAGAACTTACACCAAAGTGGCCTAATATGTTACTATTGGGCCATATACAGGTCACAATAACATTTTAGAGTTGGAAGAGGCCTTAGAAACCATCCTCTGCCTAATTTAATAAATTGAGAGAGGGAAGGGAGGCTTCCAGAGGGAAAGCAACCACCTAAGATCTCACCTTAGTGGGAAGCCAAGCGTGAAACCTTGGAGCCACATAATCCCCAGGGTCTGCTCTCCCTGAAGGCAACAGCTAAACACACTTCTCATTTCAAAGAGAAACCAGGGGAGAAAAAGATACAAAAAGAAGCATAAAGATCTCTTACTTCTCAAGCTCAGCAAGCTTCATCAGTTGCTGCTCATTTCTGAAAGAGTAGGAAATCTGAGATGATAGCAGTTCTCCTGGAAAGGGCGAGGGGAGGAAAGGGGGTGAGAGGAAAAGAAACTATTTAAATTGACGTGCTCTCTTGTGATTGCTTGCAAAAACAATCACTTTTTGATGATACAGCAGCCTTATCAGAAGTAATTTATAGATGCCATTTCAAAGGCGGTGGGGGTAATCCTACAAAACCTAACAGCACAGAAATGCAGAAGGAAATATTGCTTAGAAAAAGAAAAAACAATAAACTTCTCCTGTGCTTTATATGTTGAAAAGATTTGACTGTAAATCCTGATTTTGACATTCATGCCAGATCCATTTTAGAGGCAGGCCACAGACTCAACAGGGCGAGAGAAAACACTAAATCATAATTACCTCATAAAGCCAAGCCTGTTTTTCTGAACGCTTGAGAACTGGTATAGCTTCTCAAAATATCATAAATCTATTGTGTTCGCTCCTGTTTTACTTAACAGCCAATTAATGTTACTGTTTAAAAGAATTAAAGCCAGGGCTTAGAAGAGGGTGAGAGTAGGGGGAAAATGAGGGTCTTTAAACTTTGACTAGCACACAGATATCATGTGCAGATCTAGCCCTCATTATAGAATAGCTCATTAAAAGACTCAGCTGCAGAAGAATCCTGCCACGATGCACATCCATTGATAGGATCTTGTTCTTATTAACATACTGGAAAGGAAAACAATTTTCAACACCACTTTAAGTCAGTTTTAATATCCTACAAGATGACATCGGACATGATGGCAGGAGGCCTTCCTCCTCTCTAGGAAGTCCTCCTGCAAGCGAAGGGTTTGGGCAACCCACACGGCCAAAATAATTAGCAGGAGCAGTAGGATAGATCAAAATAAGGCAGACACACAGCCCTAAAAAGAGTTCGAATGTCATTGGTGACTCTGTACCCTAACATGGCCTTCTGAGTATACCACACATTTCTGAATGAAGACAATAAAATCCTCATTCCTTCTCAAAGGGCTCAACCTGCAACTTAGTCATTCTCATGAAGAGATTTCCATTAGTTCTCACACTAAATTCTCAGCAAAGACTGAGGCAGCTGGCTGCGGGCATGCCTAGGCTGTGCCTGAAAACCAGTGTGAGACAATGTAGTCAGGAGTATTCAGGTCCCAACTTTACCTTCGTTGGCTTTGGGCAAGGCACCGTCTTTGGGCCGCAGTTTTCTGCTCTGGAAAGTAAAGATGTCAGTAACTGCCAATAACTCACATGGCGAAAAAAAAAAACATTGTAAAATCACTTAGAATATTACTCTTGTCATATATGAGTCTCACTATAATATTGTGAGAGGTAGGGACAGAGTGATATTCAAAATATTTGACCGTCAGTAAGGCACAGGCACCAGGATGGATGTCTGGCTGACTGGAATGGAAGAGTGGTCGTAGACTAGGCAACAACCCCAAATAACCAGTATGGCAGGACCTGTGTGGGCTGCCTGAACATCCACCCTGGGCCCTGGTGACTGCTTAAGTAGTTCTAAACTTAGGCTTTAGAGGCAAGGGGAAAAAGAGGTGATGCAGACAACCAAAGAGATAGCCAAGAGGCAGATGACTTTTTGAAACTGAGACTCAAGGGTCAGCTGAGCTGGATTTGGGCAGAGTCGGAAGAGCATGTGCTGTGGAACCAAGACTGACTTGGCTCAGAACTCATCTCTGCCCCAGATGTCTGGCCTGAGGTGAGTTGCTTACTTTCCTAAGCCTCATTTTTCCCATCTATAAAATGGAGATAGAGCCTCACATGAGATAAAATGAAACGCATGAGGCAGGATATAACACATATCAAAATTTATTCTTGATAATGCTTCAAAATGCCTGTAAAGTTTCTCTCCCAAAATATCTCTCAGTGGGTCTAACACAATCAGATTTCCTCCAACAGTAAAACAGATGGAATTCTTGGCCTCATTTTATGGGCCATTTTGGATGAAAAAGAAAAATTGTGTTGTGAGTTTAATCTCAGAATCATTCTTGGTGCTGTGAGAGGCTAACACCATGGGAGGCATCCCAGGAACAGTTTGAGGGAACTCACAACTTCTGTGCACTCCGGGGCCCAAGTTTATTGAGTAGAATTGGGAGCAAAATCATTCGTACCAGTAATGGGAAGTACATTTTCTCTCTTCCTCCTGTACTCTTCCTCGCTGTGAAGCATACACAGCTGAATTTGTCTAGATTGAATAGTCAAATGCATGTATCATGTGACTTCAATGTAATTACGTACATACTTCACCTGATTGTTCTAAGGACTGAGAGGGTTAGCTCTTCTCTAAGGCACAGGATAAGACTTGGTATGAATGCAATCAATGCAAAGCACTGTTTTCTCCCTCACATTTGAAGAAACCCAATTAATGACTGTTTTGAAAAGAATCAGACAAATCACACTGTTTGGAAACCCTCCTCTCATTCAACATCTTTATCCTAAATGCCCTTGAAGGTGACTGCTATAGACGAATGTTTGTATCCCCAGAATTCATATGTTGAAATCCTAGCCTTTAGTAAGCATTGGTATTTGGAAGTGGGGCCTTTGGGAGGTGATTAGGTCGTGAAGGTGGAGCCCTTATGATTGGGATTAGTGCCCTTATAAAAGAGACCCCAGAGAGCTCCCTTACCTCTTCCTTCATCTGGGACACACTGAAAAGGCAGTTGTCATGAACCAGGAAGCAGACTCTCACAAGACAGGAAAATTGCCAGTGCCTTGACCTTGAACTTCCCAGTCTCCAGAACTGTGAGAAATAAATTTCTGTTATTTATAAGCCACCCAGCCTGAATGAGTTAAGACAGTGACAAGAAGTTAAAAAAGAGAATATGGGGAGTAAGGGAGTGAGGACAGAAGGAAGAAGGGAAACCACTGAAAAATATCTATGTCAGTGGATAGAGTTTCAATAATGATGATATCGATAGCTGCTATAGCTGGGGAGTTGTTATAGATTGATTCTATCTGTCCATCAGCTAATATTAATGAATTTTTAATCGATCATTTCCTTTACTATGTACCAAGCACTTTACTAGATCTTTGTATGTGTGATAGAAAAAAATAAATCAGTAATTATTCATAGCTTCATCCCCTTTCTCCCTGTCCAAAAGGATTCTGTGCCACTCTCTCTGACCCTTGAACCTTTGGAGAATCAGGATGTGGGGCAGAAATGAGAGAAACCAAGACTGGCTGGAGGGATGTGTGTTAGGAAAAAGAATGTTTTAGTGGGATAAAATTCAGCAAGGATTTGAGAAAAGTAGTAGGATGAGAGACCTACATTGAGCAGTAATGTGGGCTTGAGATATTTGAAGAGTTTGGAAAAAGAGAAAAGAATTATAGGATGGGGGTGGGGGCCTTACTAGAAGTGTGAGAGAGAAAGGCTCAAAGGGAGTTTGCTGCACACTAGGAATCAAATCTCATTTGAAGAAGTAAAGTTGTAATTAGCCTTTAAAAACTTTAGTAACCACCATTCTTTCTCTCTTATTTTAGTAACTTACTTAAACAATCATTTTTCTTTATTTTAGCAGCTTATTTGAAAAAAAAAGTTTGTCCTATTATAATTCTTTTATTCAGCATCATTATTTCTGTTCCACCTTTTACCTAAGCTTTGTTGCTCTTTTTCTCTTTTCATTTCACATTGATAACCAGTAAAATAATTGCTCAGGTCACTCTCCAAAATATCAATTTTTTAAAACACATAGAAAATTGCTGAAATTAGCCAGATACTCCAAATTTAGCAGTGCACAAAATGTCTCTTAAGCCCTGTCCATAGGCTACCATGGGAGGACATAGAGACGCTTTCCAATGACTTCCCCAATTAAATTTGTAAAAGTTGTCATTTTCTCAACCTGCTTTATTTTGGGCATGGCTGCTCTCAACAGTGAACTTGTGACAGAAAATCAGTCAAAGCAGGCTAATTCACCACAACTTACGCTCAAAGAGACCTTGCTACCTCCTCGGTGTCTCATACTTCTAGAGGCGTGAAGACAGAGGAGTGTCTAACATCTCTGAGAAGCATGTGAGATCTTGGGAGGGATATGTGGGACCAGGACACAGTCAGGGAAATGGGGCTTGGCTGCAAATTAAATAGCCAGGCTGCAGAGACCTGAATCACCACCAGACATTGCAAATTATTAATACCCACTCCTGCTACATCGTTGGAATTTGCAAGAGAGTGCCTCACCAGCTGAAGCTGAGTTTTCCAGCTAATGACTTTGCCAGTACTGGGAGATGTGTGAACAACAAGAGAATTAGGGTCTGTCCCAGGGAGACAGGCTCAGCTGCTCATTTCCTTCTTTCTGAAACTGAATGTGACACCTGACACCAAGTCATCCAAGAAGCTTAGGGCATTCGACAAACTAGTGAGTTGGAGTTTTATTGTTGAGTCAGCTCACTTGGTTGTTTTCACAATTAACAACTTGCAAATACACTTTTCTGAAATCTTGGATTTAACTTTCTAATTATATCAATGTCTTGGGGTTAATTGAGTGAAGATCTTTCACCAACCATAATATTGTATAGGATTTTGATACATCTTCTGGTTCCATTAAAATTAAAGTGAACAATCACTGTATTTCTGATTTTTTTTTTCTTATTATAGATATCTATTACCACTGGGACCTGGGGCTGCAAGGCTAGACACAGATATGATAGATCAACATTACATGCGGACTCAGAGGAAAAGTGCACTTGGAAGATGAACAAGCAGACAGCTGATGATATTCTGTTCTCCTATTGGGGACACTGCCCAAGTACTAAGGGTTAGACTAGGAATTCCTCTCAGCATCATCTCACTTTTCACGTGAGCATGTTTTATCACAGTCTCCTCTTGGGAGATGTGCTTGTATCCACTTTGCAGGGGCTTATAGTCCCATCATCACCAGCTTCAAATTCCTTCTCTAATAAGAAAGAGAAAAAGGTGGCACAGGAGGTGGCAGTTGTGCTAATTATTTATGTCCCAAACTCTCTCAGATGTTTATTGCAGCATATTAAGAAATTAGGACATTAGGTGCATCCAAAGTCTTTTTATTAACTAATTTTTAAATTATAGTTAACATACGGTATTACATTAGTTTCAGGTGTACAACATAGTGATTTGACATTTACATACTTTACGAACTTATCATAATAAGTCTAGTAACCATCTGTCACCATATGAAGTTATTATGATATTACTGACTATATTCTCATGCTGTACACTACATCCCTGTGACTTATTTTACAGCTAGCAGTTTGTGCCTTTTATCCCTCTCCCTTTTCCTCTAATCCCCTCACCCCTTCCCCTCCGGAAATCATCATTTTTTTTCTCTGTATCTATGAGTATCTGTTTTATGTTGTTTGTTCATTTATTTAATTTCTTAGATTTCACATAGAAGTGAAATCGTACAGCATTTATCTTTCTTTGCCTGACATATTTTAGACAGAGAAAGGGGTATTATGCTAAATGAAATAGGTTGGACACACAAAGTGTTTTTTAAGAAGTGTTTTGCCTTATTTCCAATGCCCATCTATGGACTTCAGGGGCAGCTGGGAATCTCCCATTGGACAGCAGGAGAAACAGGGGCAGGGACACAAGAATACTCAGACCTGATCAGGGAGCCAGCCCTGAAGAGTAGGCGGGCCTCCTAAGTGACTGCCTGAGCATACCTATGGAAAGTGGTGCCCCTCGGCCTCCTGCCCCTATCCCTGTGCCTCTTTGGTGAGTTACCTTTTGCTTCCACCATAGGGTGACACTTGATAGTTTCTAAAATAATAGCAGAGACCAGGAGTCATCTAGTTACCATTCCTCCCTGGACTAGTCACTTAACATCCACTACCTCTGAGCATTACATCTTTGCAAGGCCTGGAGAGCTTCAAAGGCATGTATCACTATCTCAATTCTACTGACGCAGCCATCTCAGGTCTCTCATGGTTTTTCTAAAGGTCCTTTCTTACTCTGTCCTCTTTGTGGAGGAGAAAAGTAGTTCATCTCAGTTAACGGATCCTTTATGCCTCTGGAAATGGTTAGCCTCTTTTGCTTTCTCTTCTCCAGAGGGAATAGTTTTATTCTCTTAACATTTGCTCATGAACTTCTTCTTGAACTTTCTTATCATTTTTGTCTCCTTCTGTGCTTAAAAAATTGGGCCAATGTTTTTTGAAGCCCATTATAAAACACAATAATCTCATTTTGGTCTATATTTTTGATTACTACAACATGTCTAGTAGACTCTAAATTCAACTTTAAAGTTAAATCTAAAATTGTATTAACTGTGGTTATTTGATACAAAACTGTATTAATTTAAACTACATTACTGCCCTCATATCTAATATTTTTCTTGCTACAAAATCATAGCTAGAAGAATTAAAATATCTAATAAGCCAGTTCTCAAACCTCTAATCACTTAAGACTAAGAAACACACAGAGTTCTGTAAAATATCCAGACTTCATTGTTCTAGTGTGTATTCTTTCTTTCTCTGCATGGTGTAATAGGAAAAAAAGACAAAACAAAAACAAAAAACACTAGACTTGAGCCCTTAATCCATTACTTTGGTCTTCACAACCTCAGGCAAGTCATTTAACCTCTCTGTGTCCCATTTTCTTTATTTATAAAAATAAGGTTGGATTATATCAAGTTGATTTTCATAAAATTTCAAATTAATTAATTGATTATTTTTAGCTGTGGAAACCTTTCTTAGAAGAAATCTTAGGTGGAAGCACAATACACCTAACATATAAAAGCAGAGCTCCCTGGTTGAACCTGGGATGGTGAAGACCCTAAGACTCACCCACTTAGACCTCCTCACCTCACCCAACTCTCACACACCCTCACCTTGTTTTAATAATTTGTAATTTGTATACAAGCACAGCTTGGGTACATATAAGCATTTACATCCATAGTACATGTCTTTGATAAGTATACATGTGTGTGTTTATGTGTGTTGATATGAGTATATAGAAGAAATCTAAATTTCCCTCGATGTCTTCAAATCCATGATTAGGAATAAAATCAAATGTTGCTAGCTCTTGGAGTCACAAGCCTAACACAGAATGGCAGCCCCACGCATGCTACCCTCAGTGATTTCTGTGCCTCTCCCCGACCCCCTTCTGGGCTGCCCTTACCTTGCTGCTTCACTTGGCCCTATTGTCTCTCCTGCTGAACACCAAAATCCCTGCTGGTGACCATCAGATACGCTGCTCCACTAGGCAAGGTTTTCTTTCGCTGACTGATGGTTCATACAACCACTGCTCTGCTGACTGGTGTGGCTGCTCCATTGCAAACAGCACCCCCTGAAGGTAGTGGTACTGCTCATCCTTGAAGGCTGGGCAGCAACATCCCTAGGGCCATGAGTACCTGCAGTACCAAGAGAGAGCGCCTCCATCAGTTTAGAACCAGTGTAACTTAGGCCTTAAGATTTTAAGAATTTCAAGAAACAGCTCTTTTTTATTTTATTTATAATGTTCTCTGATTGCTACCTCCTCATAGGACTCAAACAGGTATCCGGTGGGTCTTGGACCAGAAGGCACATCTACGTGGCAGGAATCACATATCTACATGAGAGAACTGCCCCTTTCTGAGAATGATTAAGACTTTTTACTGAGTCAAATTCTTTGTGTCTGGTTTATTTCTCCCTTAGTGCTCTCTTTGGAGGCTTCTCAGCTACTGTGCAAATAAAGTTCAGTTTTTTGGATGTATCCCAACATGCCTGAACCCCAGTTGACCCATCCTGAGCTCAATCTGAGACCCTTTATCCACATGTGTGAATGAATCAATGTGTGATTACAGTATAAATCGAGAGCAGCTCTTTGTCAAGGTATTTGACAACTGGAGGATTCGGATCTTCTCCCATAGATTTTCATTTCAAGATGCATATGGAAACTCTTTAAGAGTGATAAGTAGGTATTAAATAGTTAATTCTTTGGCTGAAATTGAACTGAGAACCTTGAAAATAACCACATTTTGCTTAAGAGGAAGCGACTTCAGACCTGGGTAGAAAATTCTTACTTCACTATGCAATGACACTGCTGTGGTTTTGGCAACTAGTTTCAGAAATAACACAAATAAAGCCTTTGACAAAAAAAAAAAAAAAAAAAAAAAAATCTACCTAGTTCAGTATTTCCCACAGTGGTGCGCGCAACCCCCTGTGCTATGAGATTCTCGGGAAATAAACAAATGCATGAACATGTTTAGAGAATTCCACAACCTATATTGCCTTCTTAGAGGGTCAAAATACATTTTGGCATACCCAAGATTAGAGAAATATTGAGTAAAGAAATTTTAACTTTTTATAACTAATTGTTTTTAAATACAACGACACTGAAACTTTCAAAATCTAACACTTATTCGTATTCCTCAGAAGTAATGTTTTATAGAGTGCTTTTTGTGAATGTTATCTTCAAATAAGGGTCAGCAAAATTTTCCTATAAAAAAACAAATAGCAAAAAATGTCACCTTTGCATCCACACAATCTGTGACAATCGCTCTTCTGTAACATGAAAGCAGCCATAGACAACATACAAACCAATGAGCATGGCTGAGTTCCAATACAACTTTGGACACTCAAATTTAGATTTCATATTATGTGCATGTGACCCGAAATAGTCTTTTGAGTTGTCTCAGTCATTCAAAAAAAAAAAAAAAATCTTAGCTCAAAGGCTGCACAAAAATAAGTGGTGAGCTGAATTTGACCTGTGGGTTGTAGTTTGCCAGTACCTGGCATAGAGCTGAATGCCTATGCAGACACCAGACCCAGCAATCCTGTCTGTTTATCCCCATTCAACCTCTAGTCTGTTGCTTAGGACTGTGATGAACGGTACAGTGAATACTCATAAATATTTATTGAATGAAGGAATAACCACCAATTCAGTTTACCAGTAGCATGGACAGAATTTAGTTTGCACTGGCACTGATCACTGGATATATTAGTATAAGTGGTCAATAGGAATCCACGACTCTGATGTGTTCAATGCTAACAAGAATTTCACACCTATTTAAATAGAATTTGATTGCAGGTAAAGACTGTTGCAGCTGCCTGGGCTGTGAATTCTGGCCAGTAATGATCAGACTGACCTACTAGAGTAAAATAAATGCATTAGAAAAGTTACCCTGTCTTTGCAAGATAGGAATTTAGATTCAGTGTCACCATGTGGATCAGAACATATATCTGTTTCTAGATACTTTTACTCACAGCTTTTTACTTGCTTCCTGGAAAAGCTGTTTTAGTGTTCCCATGGCATTGCTTTGTCTCCATCAGTCTCACCAAAGTTCATTACAACCAACCCGCTTTTTGGGCTTACTACAAGTTAGTCTCTTTTTGAGGCTTTCTTGTCCTTTGGACATTTCCATTAGTATTATGGAGTCATTGAATGACAACTTTCTGCCTGTCTACACTCTCATCTTCTATGGACACCCTCTTTCACAACTTCGGGTCTGTGTAGCACTTCTTCCTCTGAATGTATTGATTGATTGATTGATTGATTGATTCATTCATTCATTCATCCAGTCAGTCACTGAACAGATGCATATTGAGTGGCTGACATCTGCCCCTCACACTGTTATGACCTGGAATATTAGTAAACAAACAAACAAACAAACAAAAAACTCCCTTCAAAGAGCTCACAATTTAATGGAAGAGCCAGAGATGCAAACAGGTAAAGAGAAGGACTTCAATAACACTGAGAGCCTCCCCACTAGCTCTCAACCACACACAGCCTGATATCTTCAGTTCCCTTTTCAGGGACCTATGCGATAGCTCTCTGACTGTTTATGGATTCTTGAGAGCAAAAACGATGCCATTTGTCTTTTTTTTTTTTTTTACCTCTAAAGCGCCTAACACGGTGACTACTTACATAGTATATTCTTATCAAGTGTCTGATGATTGATTTTTGAGCCATGAACAGAAAGCATAAATAAGCTAGAGAATAAACACTGCAGACCTCATATTGCAATTTTGGCACTGGATGCTTTCTTTCTTCATGACCTAGATTTACCAAGACTTTTGTGCTATTAATGACCCGTGGACACAATAGTCGGGCAGGAAGCAACAGTGGGATGATGTGCACCTGCGCTGGGTGGTGCAGGGCAGCAGCAAACAGGCAACTGTAGGAAGGGACTGGTAGTTCCCTTGATACACCATCTTCCCTCTCAGGATACAGGCCAGTGTGTTTGCTGGACCCTCAGTTACTCTGGACCTCAGAGGACTCACTTTCTAGGTATACCCCTAACCCAGCAGGAAGGCTCCTCCAGACTGGATCATGAGGATGGCAAAAAGGGAGGTGGTTACTTTTTTCTGTAGGAATTTTCAGAACAACAAAACAGCTTGAACAAAATGGCTGAGCCAAGCAGTGAAGCCTGACCCCAGACAACAGCAGCCCTGCCCGGTGCCTACTATCACATCTACCAACCATATGACAACCTGGGCACATCGTCAGCATGGGTATAGCTGATACCCTTGGCACGGTTTCACATGGAGAGGAGGTAGAGTCTAGTGGTAAGGCCTTGGAATTAAAAACACAGTTGACCCTTGAACAACACAGAGGTTAGGGGACTGACCTCCATGCAGTCGAAAATCTGTGTATAGCTTTTGACTCCTCTAACACTTAACTAGGAATAGCTTACTGTTGACCAGAAGCCTTACCAATAACATAAACAGTCTATTAACACATATTTTGTATATTACATGTATTATGTACTATATTCTTACAATAAAGTAAGCTAAAGAAAAGAAAATGTTAAGAAAATCGTAAGAAAGAGAAGATACATTTACAGTACTCTACTATATTTATTGATCCTGTAAGCTTACATTGTCTGTTTTAGGCTATAAGATTCATCTGCAAGTTATTTCAAATTGTTGACTGAAAAAAGTCTGTATATAAGTGGACCATACAGTTCAAACCCATGTTGTTCAAGGGTCAACTGGACATTGGTTTAGTATCTTTCTCTCATTATCTGGTACTAATGACTTTATCTCTAAAAGCCTTAGTTTTTGCATCTATAAAATGGGGAAAATGATACCTTTTGCTGTCATTATGGGGATTGCAAGAGAGAATGTGTGTAAAGGGTCAGGCACCAACAAATGATAGCTGGTATTGCTACCTTTTTCCACAGGGGTAGTGGTCCTCCCAACTCCTAAATGCATGTAGTCCTCCCAACTTCTAAACCCTCCTGTGCTGTGCAGGGTGAATTGGTTTGATTTACAATAATATCAACCTCAGGCATTTAGGTTTGACTTTCCATAGATCCACTAAGTGCCTTACTATTCCTCCATCTGTTTCTCATCTTCATATATGGTGGTTCCGGATTACAGATGTCTCCTGTCCATAAAGAAAATGGGGGTTTATGTTTTTGTTTCATGTTCTTTTTGTTGTTTTGGAGTGATTCTTGAAAAAAGAAGGAGTAGAAACATCTTTGCTCTGTCATCTAAAAACCTAGTTATTTTTTCAGGATATATCAATAAGCACCACACATAATAGGATATCCTAGAAATCAAAAGTAAAAACAGATCTTTTCTCTCCCTCCTCCTCCTTTTCTATTCCCTTAAATATAATAAAGTACACAATAGCTCACTTATTCAGTTTCCCCTCCATCAACACATTCCTCCAGCCATGTCCCACAGGCCCTGCTCACAGACGAAGCAGTCAAGGCTAGGCTGTGAGTGACTTGTAGGAACTGGGATGTACTCGGAGGGAGGAGAACATTACAACAAACCAGCTGCTCTTCGGCAGTTGATTTTCATTTTGGAAAATAGCAGAAGCAATTACCGTCGCTCATTAGAAGGCCTAACACACTGGCTGCAAAACTATATTTGGAAAACCATATTCACTTAGCTCTAAAGTGGTGAGAGGGTGTGAAAGGGTGGAAGGGAGAGGGAAAAACAGACCAGGGCCTGCTTGTGTTTGCCTTTGAATCTACAAACAGGTAATGTGAATTGAATTCTGAGAGGACCAAGGCACAAATGGAGCTTGGACACCAGGCCAAGCATGGACCTTTATCTTGATGCACTGAACATTGGGAAGCTCCAGCCCTTCAGCAAATTGAGCTTGCTCGTTGAGAGGCCTTTTTGCAAATTGGGAAGTGGATATCTACAGTCCGTTGACTGTGTCTGTCTGAGGAAGTCCAGCTACCACCTCAGATTTCCAAGGAGTTGCCATGTGCTTCTATGGTCTTCCCTAAAGTTCACCATTCAATTACATCTAGGTCCATGGGGCCTTTAGAACAAATTTTCCATCAGGCTACTAGTCCATGTCTTATATTTGCTCATAACAAAAGGAAGTGTCCTGGGAGGAGAAGGACATACTTTGGACAGGTCATGCATGGTTCAGGAAGTTGGTGAGGTGGAACTATCTCAGAAAGAACTTGAAAAATATTACCTCTGCTCTCTTCTGCTGGATGAGAGCAAATGGAACCCTTCGTCCCTGTAATATTCTTGTCTAAGTTGTGTGGTGGAGCTATTTAATTTGTACTTAAACAATCCCCAGGGTTGGTATGGTTCTTTATATTTTATAAAGTCCATTTACCAGGACTGCTTACAGGGGGAAAAAAGAGAGAGAGAGAGAGAGAGAGAGAGAGAGAGAGAGAGAGAGAGAGAGAGAGAGAGAGAGAGAGAGAAGAGAAAAAAAGGAATTGAGTCTGCCTCGCAAGGACAGAGGTGGGAAAACTGACTTTTTATAGCACGTGTATTGATATGCAACATAGACAGGCTCCAGGCCCTTTGGGATTCTAGTTTTGCTCATTTGTATTAGCTTCTGTTGCCCTGTTGATGACCCCTGCTTTTCTCATAAAATATCTCATTTAAAACCGAAGTAGATATTATTGTTTCTACCTTACGGAAAAATAAATTGAAGTTCAAGAAGTTTTTATGACTTGCCTAGGGCCACCCATCTACATAACAACATCAACTCTCATGTCATTTCCTCTCCGCCACAGGGCATTAGGTAGAAATATGCCATTCTTGACAGAAAACTTGAGTGACAATAAGTGAAACACCCAGGATTTATTTATCCAAGGAACTTGCCCCAAGATAGCAAGTTTTTACTGTCTTCCAGGTCTATCATACTTACATAGAATACGGCTTCTAGCCTCATACTCATATCTGCTATTCCTCAAGGCAGCCTATCTTCATTCCAAGAAGAAGAGAGGAATTTCCTAGGGCTGCCATAACAAAATATCACAAACTGGATGGCTTAAAACAATAGACATTTATTCTCTCACAGTTCTAGAGGCTGAAAATCCAAAATCAAGGTGTGGGAAGGGCTGACCTTTCTCTGAAATTTCTACGGAAGACTGCTTTCTTGCCTCTTCCAGCTTCCGGTGTTGCCAGAAATCCTTGGCATTCCTGAATTAGTTACATCACTCCATTCACTCTATCTTCAAATGGCTTTTCTCCTCTGTGTCTGTACTCTGTGTGCCCAAACTTCTCTCTTCTTATAAAGACACCAGTGATATTAGATTTAGGGCCCACCCTAACCCAGTAGGACCTCATCTTAATTACATCTGCAAAGACCCTATTTCCTAATAAAATCACACTTATAGATGGACATGAGTTATTTTAGAATACTATTCAACCTAGTCCAAAAGGTTAGAGACAATACCAACAGACTTCTCCTGTGTCATATGGCCACCCTAGCTGCAAGGGAGCCTGGAAAATCAAGTAGAGGTAGGCAAAGGCGAAGAAAGTTGGAACGGAGCTTAGTTAAGTCTGATACAGACAGCTATTGTTTAATCAACTTCTTTGTTTTAAATGAAAAGGAACTCACATCTGTTGAGATAATATAGTAGTCTGGCACTTATTCGGTACTTTCTATACATGATCCCATTTCATATTGTAAATCCTTTCCATGTGTCTCCTCTACTGGATTTTCAGCTAAGTGAAGATGAAGCTGTGTCTTCTATTCCTTTATATACCATACAAATTGGAGCTCAGCACACATTATGTTGGATAAATTACTCCCCGACTTTCCTTGCTTACTGCTGGCCCTTTTCTCTCCAAGGATATCCCGTTGTCAGAAATGAAAATTGGCCCATATTTGATGTCGTTGTCCTTCTTCTCCTCCTCCTTTTTCTTTTTCTCTTCACCCTCCTCCTCCTTCCCCTTCACCTTTGTTTTTTTCTTAGCTTTTTTTCCTCGCCTTTTTAATTTTCCCCTTCCCCCTTCCACCACTAACCCATGGATATTGCTGTTCCCCTTTACAAACTGGACTCTGAATCTGAAGGCAGTGTCCCCTCCCACATGCTCGCAGAGTGCACCTGGGGCCTGCCACACCTGCGGCGTGAGCCCAGGACCTTCTGTGTCAAAACAGATGTACTAACCACTAAACTATGGAAATACCCTCTTGGCTTTTTTTAATAAAGGAAATGAGCACCAGTTGTTTTTTTTTTTTTAATAAGTTAATTTCATAAATATTTCAGTGGGCTGCCCTCATGTGACCCAGAAAAAAGTCAATTCTTTTCTAAGTACTCCTGCCTTGGAGGTAGTGTGAATGAGAAAGACTAAAGAATAAAGTATTATTATTTTAAGAAACTAAATTTTAATCCTGAAATGAAATCTAGAGTTATGTGCTCTATTCTCTATAACCATAGCTAGAATGTACTTCTTTCTGTTCTCAGGTTTTAGAACTACTCTAACCTGTCTTAATCAAAACTGTTTCTGAAGGAAAAGGACAGGGACATTAGACTCAAGAACTGATATCTGAATATCATACCTAGGAAGACAATTATAGAGGTATGTAGCAGGAAGGATGGACAGATTGATGGAACAGTAGACAGGGTATTTGGGAAAACCCTATTGAGTTCTGAGTATCTACCATGTTCATTCCTGGTGTTTTGCACCCAAGAATCCACCTATCTGGACATAGCTGACAGGACCAAAAATGAGTCTTGGTACAGAGATGTACAACAGAATCACCTGAGAAGACTTTTCAAATACCATGTCCAATTCAACAGCAGATGGAGATTCTAACTAATACCTATCAGTGGGTCCCCAGGAATGTACTTTGAAAAAACTATACAGTTGCTTCTGATGTGCTGCCCTGGTAAGAAACCCTTGTGTGCTCGTTTCAGGGCAACTTTGCCCTAAAGGGGCTCTCTATACTGGATAGTGAGTAGGTAAACCAATCAAGCCTCTCTGGAGGAGTTTGATCTCAGATCCCACAGAGAGGTGGCAGTGCTGAAGAGTCCAGAACAATGGCAGTGGTGAGCTGGTGGGTTGTCTAAGTGAAATGGCAGAGCTCTGGAGCAGAGATTAAGGATGTTTGATCAGCAGGGACAGGGAACAGAGTAGATGCTGTGTCTTCAGAGGGATTGTCAGGATATAGAGCTCTGACTGGATCCTAAATAGTGATAGCCATGCTCCATTTGTCAGTAGAGCCTGCTTTTGGATTCCAGACAATTTCCCGACCCCTACCTTGCTTGTGTATCCTTTACAAATGCTTGTTCATGGTGGTAACCTCAGTATATCTCTTGGTTGTTAATTGAAAAAACTCAACATAGAAATAAAGCTGAAGAGAGTCATTCAATACTCCTCAAGCATTTATTTTATGATGGGACTATAAATAATATAAAGGATATATGTATTCTTTATTAAAGAAGTAGTGAGTAAGAGACTGTGTCCTTATTTCCATGGAACTTGCATCCTGATTGGTTAATCAAATGGCTATTAAAAGAACCAATAAATTGTTTCACATGATGGCAGTGCTGTGTTTGATGTGATATACAATACTTTGGATAGGCTAGTCAGGAAAGATGTCTGAGGAGGTGGTATTAAGGCTACCTATCTACATATCTATGTATCTACCTAACCATGATTTTTAATGCTAAAACATCCCTTGAAAATCTTCTTTTGAACTGTTTCATTTTACAGATCAGAGAGGGGAAGTTATTTGTCTATAGTCACACAGCAAGTTTGTAGCAGGATGCAGGATTCCTATCTCCTCATTCAGTACTCCATCTACCACTCCCAGCTCACTCTCAACAGAGGTCCCTTTGGATGTCATAATTGCTCTTGCCACTGACTATATCTGTTATTTTAAGAAAAAAATGGTTTGAGGGTAGGGGAGGTGGCAGAGAGCATAACATTACTTTTCTTTGCATTATTGACAGCCCTTCATTCTTTTAATCGCTTTGGGCCACTTTCTTTCTTACCTGAAGGTGTTCCAGGATTGAAGTAAGGATGGAGGACAAGACAAATTTTTCAAATTACAAGAAACTCCTTAATGCAGAAGTACCTGGCACCATCTGACTGCTGTCTGAATATCTATCTTTCCCAGAGTTTACAGGGGAGAGGAGGGAGAGGAAGAGGGAAGGAGAGTGAAGGAAAGAAAGGTGATTCTCCCTGAATCAATTAGACCTGCTCCCAAATAAAAATAATTATCTACTAAAGGCAGATTCCCTTTGAGTCACCTTTAGATGTTCCCGATCTTTCATTATTTAATATTCCTTTCCCCTTCTCCCTTTCTGTCTGCCTAGGTTTCTCTTTTCTCTCTACTGCACCTCCTCCCCCAATTCCTTCTCCTTTCTTCCCTCCCTCTCCCTCACACCATGTTACCATTATTGTCAGTAGAACGAGCTGCATGCATGCCAAATCAGGTCATTCACAAATATAGAACAAACGTCTGTCACTACAGATTTACCACTATGACTAAAGCATGGCCCTTCTGTCTGTGAAGTGTGCCCATTAGTTATGTGGGATCACAGCCCCCCCCCAGCCTCTTAACCCTGTACCTTAGCTTAACTGGAGGTAAACATTCTTCCAATAAACATCCGTTTGAGTATCTTTGAATGATTTATTGTAGTGGCTCCATATGAGTTTCTGAAGGCAAGACAGAGTCAGCCTTTCCATTTAAACCACCCACCCACCTCCAGTACACATACAAAGCCATTTTCTGAAGTTTAGGGCTTAACTGTAAATATTTGTTCTGGCTGAGACCTGCTAGAAGATATTTGCCTAAAATGAAATAACTAACAACACTCCATGAAAGAAAATGACCATGAGCTGAGACAAGTTTTTAAGAAAAAGAGCTAACTAAACATTAACCTCTACATTATTCAGAATTCTCTTTTGGACAATCTAAATTCATTATATATTTTTACATTGTTAAATTCAGATCAATTCTCCTTTCAATCAGATATTAAAATAGACTTGATGATAACTAAGGAAAAGAAAAAATATGAGAAGAGGAAAATAGTAAAGAAGAGTAAAAAAGGAATAAAATAAAAATTTTAAAATACCTATTTATCTTTTAAATAATCTTGTTTCCAAATCGTTTTGTCCATGTTAAAGTACAATTCACCTTGAGTTTTACAGATAACTACAGCAAAGCCAAAGATACCTAGGCATGAATAAAAAAATTGGTAAGGAAGATTATAATTCAAAACTGAACACAAAATTCCAGAAAGCTGGAGTCTTTTTCTGGTTTTACCAATTTCTACAAAATAGTCCAGACAAATTTTAAAGGACCTCCAAAACCTAATATGAAAAACATAAATAAAACCACAACAGAGTATCCATTCAACTTGTTTCTATTTTAATCATTAAGCTGGGTCTATTTTCATAGCTGAAATTTTTTTTTTTAAATGAAGGCAGCAAGTCACCACAAATGTTAAAATGAGAAAATCAGACCTGTTATAACTGCCCCAAACAACAATGTTACCCAATTGACCTCAGTTACAAATGCCTTTGACAGTTAATTATTACACTATCATTATTGTTATCACCATTGTTATTATTTTGTTCTTTTCTTTGATCATTAGTTTGTTGGTTCAACCATCATACATGATTATAATAGAAATTCATTACCATGTGATGGCTGTTGGGCTGCCTATGGGAAATAACTTGATAGTCTTGCAAACACTGAATCATGCAGTAAATTAACACTCATTTTCATGCAGGTTTGCTTGCATGTTGATGACCTGGAAACACATGCTTACACTCCATATTTTTCCTTGTTGCTCCTGATTTGTTTTTTCTCTGGTAGGAATAGAACAATATGGGCTTCCTCCAGGGGACAAAACAACACCTAACTCTGCAGCATGGAAGGGCGAGAGGAGCAGATGGATGCAAACTGTAGTTAGAGACGGCCAACAGAGCACACACAGAGAGGAAAAGCAGCTACCTGGTATCACACCTGGGCACCGCCAACCATCTTGGCAGTCAGGCTGCCTGGTGAATGAGAAGGCATGGGCCAGAAGGAGAGTAGGATCCAATAATGGCTCATAGTCCCTTGAGAGAGGATAATCCAAGTAGCTCATTCCTGGGGGTCATAGGGTTTAGAAGCTTAGTCCCTGCCTCCATCCCCATACCAAAGAGAAGAAATGGATGTAAATGGATGCCATTTCTTCACTTTATCAAACGTCTCTTGGCTTGTTACAGTCTTTTTTCCTTTAGTGGGCAATCAGACCAACTAAAATAATTTTTTTATTCACTAAACATCAAGTCTTCCCTGGTCTTTGGAGTGAGACCAGTAACAACTACTTTCTACTATGCATGGGCTTTCAGTAGGTATCAACAGCTCCTCAGCAGTGCTGTCCAATAGAACTTTCTGTGGCGATGGAAATGTTCCATAGCTACACTAATAGCCACTAACCATGTATAGCTACTGAGCACTTGAAATGAGCTAGTTTAACTGAAGAGCTAAACATTTAACTTCATATATTTAATTAATTTAAAATTAAATGTAAATTAAATCAAATTTTTGTTTTCCTTAATAAAATTTTTTTAATTACTCTGAGCACTCAGAGGAGTATATCTTAAAACACATTAACTATTGCTTCTTTCTAACTGAATCTCATGTAGCTAGTGACCACATATTGGACAGCAGAGATCTGAGGTATAACTCTGAGAGTTGGCTGCAGACCTTTCTGGCTATTCCTGTGTCAGCTCTCAGCAATATACATGTTGAATTGCCTTAAACTATCTATAAAAGACCTTAGTGCCTTATTCTTCTTATGATTATTATAAACCAGGATTCAAGCCACAGCTATGACACCCAAGTATACGATTACTGTCTGTAATCTGATGACACATATTGACTTTCCACCCCTGAGTTGACCTTTTGGTTCACATAACAGTTTATCTACTTTGGCAGTGGGCCAAAACCTCACCCAAGACATACTGAATCAGGCTCTCTGAAAAGCCAGCTTAGCTTAGAAACTATCAATTTTTACATTCTTCTCAAGTGATTGTTATGCAAACAGTCCAACATTAAATCTTACTACCACTGCATGCATTTCAGACTGGATATACCATTCATTGCCAAATAAGGCTGAATATGACAAAGATCAAACTCTTCTTCCTTCTGGCTACTTCTGCCCTTCCCAATTTGTCCAAACCCAAGACAAAGGCCTTAATTTTCATGACCTGTTATATATCTTAGAGTCAATGTTGCTCTCCAATAAAATGTACCACCCCTAGAGTGGCTGGTACATAGGAAGCCTTCAAAAAATACTTAAGCCCTTAGTCTTTCCTTGTGTCCTCTGTTTCTCATAAGCAAGTCCCTTTCTCTCATCCTGTCTCATGTGTCCATTTCATTCTTTCTTTCTCCAACCTCCACAAAGTTAGCCAATAATTTCATCAACTTCATCCTGTAATACTGCAACCATCATAATCATCCTCAAGGTTCTCTTTATATCAACCTACAAATAAACCTTGTGAGACAGAAATTATAATTTCTATTTTATAGAGGATGAAATTTAAGGAAATTTACCCAGTGTCATTCATCTAGTAATTATTGGATAAATGTGCACTAAAAGCTTATGTTCTTTTTTACTGAGCGGGGCTAACTACCTACTACAGGCTCCCACTGTACTCTTATGGAGATATGTTCTCTGAACCAAAGTTATCTTCTTCGTTCATCTTGTTGACAAAGCCATGCCAATTATTAAATAATAATCTAATCATCGATGGATACTAAAATCACCAGGTGAAAGACTATCCAGAGAATAAATAGCACATTCACACAGTCTCACAGTATGACACCACAAATGACTTACTGATTACTGAGGGGGAAGGTGGCAGGTCCCACCTTAACAAAATGAGAATAATAGGACAAACTGACCTGTGTGTCTTTTGGTGTAATGTTCTGAGAAAAAATATTCAGTGCTTCAGTCAGAAATGTTAAACTTGAATCTATTCATGAGGAAAATCAAACAAATTCAAATTGAGGTAATTATGCAAAAAAAAAAAAAAAACCAAAATGGCCTGGATGCCTCAAATGCCATTGTCATAAAAGACAGAGATGTTTGGTGAATGGTTCTAGATTAAAGAGGTTAAAGAGATATGACGATTAAATATAATACCTGACCCTTGATTGGATTACATTTTTTTTTAATCTAAAGGACATTATTGGGACAATTGAGGAGTGCTGAATCACATGTAGCTAGTGACCAAATATTGGACAGCAGAGATTTGAGAATTGGTTAAGATTTAGATTTTAAAAAATCGTTGGATTACTTTTTTTTTTAACGTAAAGGACATTGTTGGTACAATTGGAAGTGCTAAATATGGACCACTTATTAGAAAATGGAATTGTATCAATATTAGATCTCATGAGAATGATAATTACGGCTATATGGAGAACCTAATTCTGAGGAGATTAGGTAAAGAAGATATAATCTTCTGTGATCCTGAGAAGGGATGAAGCTGAAACTAATACTCAAATGGGCCAGCAACAAAAAAAAACAAACAAAATGCTCTTAAGGATAAAGTAAATGTGGCAAATGTTAACAACTGGAACACTGGTAAAAAGTATATAGTGTTCATTGCATTATTTCTGCAACTTTTCAATAGGTTTGAAATTTATTCAAAATTTAAAAAATTGTTAAAAATAAATAATATTAACACTTATGTAGCACTTACTATTTGCTACAGATACTCTTGCTAAGCACTTTACACACACTTGAACTCAGTTAACCCTTTCCATACCATATATGGCATATTATTATTAGCTGTATTTTACATCGAAAACAATGGAAGCCCAGAGAGGTTATGGTCAATAACTAGCAAGAGTAGAGTTGGGATACCCTAGTTCTCACTGCCTTCTGTGGGTGTTGAAAAAGTTGATCATCACACTTTATCAGTTTTAACACTTCAAATTCTTTCTCGTCTTCATTCGAAATTTATCTCCTAATGGCTTTTATTCATTTGTTCTATTTCTATAGTGGTCCATTCAGAGCAAATCACTCTTTTCCCTCAATGTAAGTTTCACAAGAACTGGGAATCAGTCATGCTTATTATGCTGTCCCCATGCTGGGAGGATGTTTCCTAGCACACGACAGAATGAATGAATAAATGAACATCAGTCTTTCAAATACTTGAAGTCAGCTGCTGGAAATGTCCAATCTCTGTTGAAAATTCCCAGTCCCTTCAGTTATTTCATTAATATTCTAATCACTGTCTTCTAAAATAATTCCAGTTTTTCTAGTTTTAAGAATTGCGCCCAGAACTGAAAACAGCACTGAAAACAGCACTTCAGACTTTGCTCGCCACTGTCATTTCCTTTATTTCAGATGACTTTCTTCTGTGAATGAAGCCTAAGAAATCACAACAATTTTTTAAATAACATTGTAAAAACTACATAAGAGACTTAATGGCAAAGACAGTGGACTAAACATACACATTAACTCTTGCTCCAACCTAAGCCCCACTAAAACAACAGTAAAGTATTTTTTTTTTGCCAGCATAAACCCATAAAGACAAACATAATGAGAGAGAATGAAGAAGTAATAACATTTTGGAAGCTGGAAAGTAGATGCACAGATGATAACTAACTTACCAGACTTAAAAAAGATGAATCTTAAACCAGCAGGAGGATCAGCAGGTAAAACAAGTGACACTGAAGAACTCAAAAGGTTCAGAAAATTGGTGGCATCAGTTATTTCTAGGAGTACTTAAGGTAGGGAGTCAAAACAGTGTGACTAGTCAAAAATCTGTTTAAGACTTAGAATCTCTTTTCTGTGTAGTCCTCCTTTACCCCAGTAGAAGCCTGAGGATCTATTTTGCCGAGGTAGAACAAAAGAGGAGGTCTCAGGATAGGGGTTATACCAGACACAGTTTGGGGCAGGGTTACTTTAAAGAAAAAAGGACTAGATAGGATTGATGGAGGATTAAATAAATATTTACATACTGACTGCCAAGAGCTATGCCCTCTTCCCTTACTCTGCTCCAGGAGGTTGGCAGCTTGTCTCTATCCTTCAAACAAGAGTTTGGAAAATCTTTCTCTGGAGAATCCAACTAATCCAAGAGGAAAGACTTTAAGAATCTTGACGAGGAGGGTTCCCAAAGAAATGGCTGACTCTATAGTGTGTAAACCCTCTCCATGAGCTCAGAACTTCCAATTAACTTTAAACAAAACAAAACAAAACAAAAACAGAATTCTCTTTGTGGTAAAATTTATAATTTTAATCATTTTTTAACTGTACAGTTCAGTGGCATTAAGTGTATTCACATTGTTATGTGGCTGTCACTACGATCTATCTCCAGGACTTTTCATCACCCGAATGGAAACTCTATACCATTAAATTATAACTACCCACTATGCTCCACCCTCTACCCTCAGTCCCTGGTAATCTCTATTATACTTTTGGTCTCTATAAATTTGACTATTCTAAGTCCCTCATATAAGTGGAATCATGTTATTCCCCTTAGCTAATATCTTCCAGGATCATCCATGTTGTAGCATGTGTCAGAATTTCCTCCCTTTTTAAGGCAGAATAATATTCCATTGATGGTCAATACAGGACAAGAAACTGTAGAATTAAGAGAAAGCCTTTTTGTTAACTCTTTGTCTAGAGAGTCATTTCTTCCTTTTCCAAAACTAAGGTGATTTATAAATCCTTCCTGTGCAGCAGCACAGAGAAGCTACCGCAGATTCCAGTCACTGCAACAGCAGATGGTTTTGCAGGCCCTAGATGAGAGTAATTCCCTTTTTAAAATTATTTTTATTTTTAAGCATTTTATTTTATTACTAGTTTCAAGTCTACAGTACATTGGTTAGACATTTATATATTTTATGAAATGATCTCCCCTGATTACTCTATCACTCATCTGGCTCTCCACATAGCCATTACACTCCTGCTGACTACATTTTTTTATGCCATAGAGAGTAATCTCTTTAAAATGCATCATATATGGTATATAGATCTGGACAGAAGCACATTGAAATAGAAACAGCTATCTGGGGCTGTACAAATGGCTAATGCAGATCTTGGACCCTTAAATCTGAATTGTGAACAGCTATCAGCAAAGAGAGACAGAATTGGAAATAATCTGACCTGGAAATAACCACTCTGCTGTGAACCACCAGGAGGCACAAACTGGTATTCGATAAAGAAAACGACCACCGTCATCTTGACTGTGGTATGAAGACTCAGACCAAAGTGGAGATGCTTATATCAGTCTCACTTCATTAAGGGTTTCACCTGATCCCTATCAAAAGCAAAGAGTTCACATGAGAAATCTACAATGATTTTATCTTTATATTAATTAGTATGCTTCATGTATTCACTATTTTGTTTTTTTTTCTCCTATGTTTACAGAATAAATCCTTCCTTTAAGACAGATAATATCTTTGCTATTCATTTTTAACAAGTATCTGTTAAGCACCTTTTTATTTCAGGGACTGTGTTAGGAGCTAAAACAATTAGAAACAGATGATTCTTGCCTTATTAAGTATTAGATACATATATACATATGCTTAAGTTAGTTGGTTAATAAATAATATTTGGTTTATGTCACATAGTACAAATCATTATCATTTAAACATTTTCTTATCTTTCTATGACAATTCTAATCATATTACTTTTCTGCTTAACACTCTTTCATCTTGAAGTACAAAATCTTTACCCTTAGAGACAAGGTTTGGTTTCTGTGTCTGACTTTCCAAACTTTTTAAATTTTTTGGCAGGTACAACACCTGTCTGCTTTTGCATCGATTTTTTTATTTAGCTGAACTCTCCTCCCAACTCACACACTCGCATCTTACTTTTCAAAGCTTGGCTCAGACTTCCGCCACTCTGAGAGGACTGCTCACCAATCCCGTATGCCTATGACCTAGCAGAATTTCTTCACTCTCCTGCCACAGTTAATAATTTGATGTGTGTAGCAGAAATAAACCTCACTCTACCTACTTAGTTGTGTAGAACATATCACTGTGTCCATTAGAACACAACACATTTTTCTGACAGCAAGAATCACTTTGCCAAGATAACAAAAACTTAAAATCTAATCTCCTTTGGGATCTGCTCTCCCCACCTCTGGACTGTGTCATGAGTCTGCAACTGCACAATGCTGGAGGGTGCGGGGGCTTGGAGGAAGCAGTGGCAATAGAGCCTCTCTGTCTAGCAGTCCCCTGTTGACACAGTTTATGCCTGAGAACCACTGTCTGTCTCCATACATCCCCTTGGGGTATGCTGGCATTCTGTTGCTTTTGTGCCAACCTTGGGATAGAAACATCTTTGCACACCCACCTTTGGTCTCATATGCTGCCTAGACTATTTATGCATTTATTTCTCTCTGTGGTCTTTCTACTGACTTAGCAGGGTGCTTGAGAACAAGATCTGGCTTCCTACTGCTGCTCTGAGACCCACAGACCTCAGTCTCTTCTTCTCCTCCTCCTTCCTGCAATGTGAGGTGGATTCCAGTCTGGTAAAGAGAAAATAGAAGATGAAAGCATTTATCTTTCAGCTCAATCCTCCGTTTGGCTACCAGTATTTGTCTACTGCTATAATATTCTCTTCACTCTGGGGCTTAGGCTTTTGAAAACAAAAGCCAAGAAGTATACCAGCCCATTTCTGCTTTCAACCCAGCCACCTCCCTCACCTGAGGATGTTAACTTGAAGCCTGTTCAAATGCAGGGAGAGGGAAGAGAGATAATGGACAAAGATAAAAGAATCTCACGGGTCGTTTCCTCAAAATAATATCCTATTTCACTTGTCACACAGTCTAGTGTTTCTTGGTATCGTGAGCTTGCTGGAGGCAGGGTCAGGGATAAGTTATCTTTGTATTCTCTGAATCCTGATGTTTAATAGACACTCAATAAGCATTTATTGAATGAATAAGTGAATAAATGAATCAAAACATCAGTGAGAACTCTGCCTTGTTTAAAATCTTTAATGGTTTGCTATCATCTATACGATAAAATTATAAATTTTTAGCATGACAGTTGAGGACTTTTATTTCTGGTATTGGTCCTGTTTTCCAGTCCCAACTATTTTTTTTCATGAATATCTTTATTTGTAGTTTGATTTCTTCACTAAGTGGAAACCACTTGAAGGCAGAGATCATATCATATTCCAATCCAAATGCAAATGTGCTCAATAGTGCTATATTAATGCATTGTTTAAGCAAAACTCACTTAGGGTATCCAGTTAAAATCTAGCAAGATTCTAGTGCCCTGAGCAGGCAGACCTGGTAAGCATTAGCTCAAATAAAATGGTGCCTACCCGAGGCACAGGTCTTTCTAAATCTTTCAAATACACCTATATGGTTTTAGTTTTGCCAGTTGTGTAGCAGAGGAGTGAAAGCGTTTGTGGACATAAAAGGAAAGGAATGAAATTTTGAAACTGATGATGAGTATACACCAAACGGAGCTCCTTTGGGCAAGGACAATTGTTAATTTTATTTTCCCAGTATAAGCACATACAAATAATATCAGCAAGACAATAGATACATTACGATTTTTAAAATCAAGTACTATGAGTCTGCCGATTTTATTTTCTGTTTTTATTTCTTTGACTTCCCATATAAAATTTGCATTATTTTTGTACCTTCAAATGAAACAAAACAAAACCTGCTATAAATTACATTAACTCTGGAGATTAAGTAGGGGAGGATTCACAGTTTATATTGAATCTTCCGATCAATGAACATAGTATTTCTCTCCATTTATTAAGGTCTGCTTTGGTTTCCTTTATTAGCATTTTTTAGTTTTCAGCATGAAGATTTTGCATGTGTTTTCTTAGATTTTCACTTAAATATTTCATTTTGGGGGATTACTATAAATGATATTGTTTTATTTTCATTTTCCAATTGTTGATTGCTATAGTCTATAGAAATACAATTGATTGTTGTGTGTGGGTGTTGTATCCCGTAAGCTTGTAAAATTCACTTATTAATTTTAAGAACTTTTTGATAAATTGCATGAATTTTTCTATATAGATAATTATGTTGTATTCAAACAGAGGCAGTTTTTATATTAGTATGTCTTTCATGTCTTTTTCTTGTCTTAATACACTGGCTAGGACTTCTAGTGTGATGTTGAATAGAAGTAGTGAGAGTAGATATCCTAATTTTTTTTTAATATTGAGGAAAAGCCCTTATAAAGTTAAGAAAGTTCTTTTTCTTTCCTATTTTGCTGAAACTTGTTATCAGGAATGGACATTGGGTTTTGTCAAATGACTTTTCTACCTTGAGTGATATGATATGGTTGTTCTTTTTTGGTTTATTAATATAATGAATTAACATTGATTGGCTTTGTAATATTGAACAAATCTTGGATGACCAGGATAAATTTATACACACACACACACACAGACACACACACACACACGTGTGTGTGTATACATATATGATATATATGATACTAGCATTTTTGAGAATTTTTTTTATTGATGTCTATGGGAGATATTCTTCTACAGTTGTCTTTTTTTTAAACTGTCTTTTTCTGGTTTTTATATCATGGTACTGCTGACCTAAAAGAATGATTGGAAATTAAGTTTTACTTTTTAATTTTCAGAAAAAGTTGATATAGAATTGGTATTATTTCATCCTTAAATGGTTAGTAAAATTAATGAGCAAAATCATCTGAGTCGGAAGATTTTTTTGTTGGAAAATTTTAAACTATGAACTCAATACCTTTCATAAGTATGAAAATATTCAAATTTCCTTTTCTACTTGGGTGAGTTTGGTAGTTTATATCTTTCAAATAATTGGTCCATTGTATCGAAGTTGTTGGATTTATGTTTTTAAAGTTCTTCAGAGTATCCCTTTATTATCTTTTTAATGTCTCTGAAGTTTGTAATTTTGTGCCTTCCTTTACCCCTGATAGTAGTAATTTATACTTTCTCTCTTTTTTTTTCTGTTAGACTAGCCATAAGTTTATCAATTTTATTGATCTTTTCAAAAACTCAATTGCTTACTGCATTAATTTTTTTTGTTTTTTAATATAAATTCCATAACTTCTGTTCTTATCTTTATTACATCTTCTGCTTCTTTGGGGTTTCTTTTGTTTTGTTTTTTTTTTTCTAGTTTCTTAGGGTGAAAGCTTAGATCTTTGAATTGAGATCTCTTTTTTCTAATAAAATAATTTAATCTTATGAATATCCTTCCAAGCACTGCTTTATCTTCATTCAACAAATATAGATATGTTATTTTTTTGTTGTTCAGTTGAAAATATTTTTTAATTTTCCTTGAGACTGTAGCTGACAGAGATGAACTGAGTCATCTAATAATAAATCTGAGTGGTCCTTAGTTCTGGTTAACTGAATCAAGTTAACGTTGCTTTCCTTCTCACTCTAACTGAAGTGAGGCATTATAAGAAATAAAGCATGGCATAAACTGTTTACCTTGGATGGCTTAAATATAATTTAGACTTCCACAATTTAATATAATAATTTCCTGCAACTTAATTCTGGGAAGACTCTAAAACCAAACTCTTGAAATTGTTTCAATAGGCAAACTTAATTAATTCCATAGCAACTCATCTTCCAGAAATATGCTATAATGTTGTTTCTCAAACTCTAGTGTGCATAAAGATCACTTTGAGAGCTTATTAAACACAGATTTCTGGACCCCCCTGACTCCAAAACATTCTGATTCAGTAGATAAGCATTTGCACAAAGATTTGCATTTCTAGCAAGTTCCCAGGTGATAGTTACACTGCTGGTCTGAGGACCATATTATGAAGAGTACTATTCTACAACATTAGGAAATATTGTCCAACAAGTTCTCTTTGACATGTCTTCATACTTCATATGATTTTCTATCCCTTTTCCCCTTTTACTTCTTTGAAATCTTTGAAATACTCTTTCTGTCCTCTAAATATGGATATTTTCCAAGATTATAACTTGGTTGTTATCTCTATTTTTTTTCCATTATAAATTAAACAATTACTTACTGAGAATCTACTAACTGTTAAACTTGGCTCTAGGTACTATATAAGCCAAAACCAGTAGGGTCCGTGCTCTTCGCTCCAATATTATCTTCATTTGACCTAAGTGAAAAAGCTAAGAAGTGATGCTCCAATGTTATCTTGTCTGTGAAAGTTTCCTCAGGACTTTCTCACAAATATGATGATCTTTTCTTTTGCTTTCCCACAGCTCTCTATTTGTTTCACTCATCTGGCTTTTATTTCATACTATCTTGGTTGGGAATCCCCTAAAACAATATTCTGATCTTGATTGAAAACAGGATCTGGACTGGGTAAAATTATCTCAACCTCCAATTTTGATTTTGTCACCCATCTATATTTACTCTTTCGGGTAAGTAATTACATCATCCTTGGAATTGATCTGATAATTGTGATTTTTCAACACAACACCACCCTATCTCAATAAAATATATATTGGAGTCATACAAAATTTTGATTTATGTTTGGAGTTGTTGCAAGATGACAGGGACAATAAAAAAAATTCTACTTCTAACCATATTGGCAGAAGACAAATATTTATGGTATTTACTTTTATCTAATTCAGTTCAGTCAATGTGTATTAACAAATCACAATATGCAAAACACCATTCTATTGTAGCTGTACACATTTTTTTCACTGAGCCTATATTACTTCTCCCCAAATTTTATGGGAGAAATATAGATTAGCCCTTCTGTTTCTATTCTGTGTGTGGCAGCAATCAATGAACATAGTGCTCATCTCTCTTGAATGTCTATGGGTTTAAAAATGAGAGAAGTGGGAGCAGGGGAGAATATTTTTACACAAAATCTGAGTAACCATTAAAGGTAATCTCTCTGAGCTACCTCTCTCCTGTCCTCTAGACTTCTTTCACTGTGTTATAAAGTGCTCATATAGGAAGTCTCAGAGTTGCAGTGGAAATCCAAGCCTGACCTGGTTAACTAGGTCCTCAAATGTTGATCTCTTCTGGGTAAATAATTAGAGTGGGAGGGTATTTGAATAAGAGAAATAAATGAAAGCCATGAGTAAACCACTAGGTCTTCGGAATCAAACAGAATTAACATAAAATGATTACCAGGCATTTCCTGGGGAAGGAAGGAAGTATAGTTCTACCTGTGAACTAATAATGTGACCATATAAATTTAGAATGTACAAATATTCTGCCAGGGTCCTCCAGGACCAAGAAAGAGTCCTGCATACCTTTTTATATCACACTCACATTCAACTACATTCAATGCACATTTGACAACCATCACAACCATATTTTTCACACATCATGGCTGTTAAATGCACACCAACTACTTTATCTGGTGCTTAAGAAAAGAAACAGAGATGTGCTTCAATGATGGAAACAAAAAACAAAAAAACAAAAAACCTGGCTGTACTGGCTCCATTAAAAGATGATGCAGTACATGCAAAGCATGCATACTGTTATTGTAGGGGATTTAAGGGATTTTCCTTGATGGAAGAAAGCTGATATTCAGTTGCACCTGGGGCTTCTAGAGGCAGTTGCATAATTAGACTAGTGCCTCTCAGAGACTGCCCTTCTAGAACAACAGCAGACGAGAGCAAGAGGATGTCTGGTCTTAAGGAAACAACATTCCCTGTCCTTTCTAGCCTCTGCATGCCCCTCTTTCTACCCTCTTTTCTAATTCTCCTATCAGAGAACTTTCTTCAATTCATGAGATAGGGCAGTGGAGGTGATGCAGTGAAAACTTCAGTGAAGGAAGAAGTTGGTGCAATGTACTTTTGTTCGGAACATTCACCCCAGATAAATTGTGTGGATCACTCATGGCTTATGGACCCCAGTGCAATAAATAGCTACATCCAGCTAAGCGCCACCACAGCTTGGTGGGTTCCTAAGCATGGGGAACCTTGAAGCTTCCTCATTATGAGATCAAGTTTGGGATTGCTACTAGGCATGACACCGCATGGAGATTGTTTCAATTTATTTCAAACAGTAGCTCCTCTTCTAGTTGAATTGTTACCAGATTTTAAGAGGAAGGAAATTATATTTATTGCTGCTATTGTGAGAAATTATGCATAAAATGTGTAATGAGAAGAACAATTAGATATCCTGAAAGAAAATAGGAAGCAAAGCAAAGTGGAAACTTATGATACCAAGGCAAGTTGCTAATCCATCAGTGGGCAGTGTGATTGCTTCAGAGAAAAGAGGTCACCAGGAAAACCTTTGCTTAGAAACTAAATTAAGAATAAGGTCCCCATTGTTTGTCTTCCAGTGGCCAGAGTTCATGAGTGTCCTGCTTTGTCCCCAGAGGCTCTGTTTCTGTACTCTAGGCCAGCTCTGATTGAGAGGAAACCATATATCTTCTAAGTATATTTCTGTCTCGTGCTTAACTCAGTAACATTAACAGAGGGAAATGAGGTTATGTGAACTTCCCATGGATATTTTGATGTGAGTGATTCAGTTAATACAAAGGATTCCCTGTGAAACACATCCAAATAAATAGTCAAGTTGATTCTAGTGATTCCCCTACATTTCACCAGCTCAGGAAAAAAGAAAAAGAATATCCTAAGAGACAGTGATTCCATAACTATATGCAGATGGCCAAAACACATGATAGGAGATGACCCAAAATAAAATAAAACAATGCAAAAATCTTTCACTGCAAATGGATTAGATACGAAATATTTTAATGACTGAGTAAATTCTGATGCAAATAGCCATTATTTCATTTTCCAAATAAAAGATTCTTGCTTGGTAGTTAATGGGCTAGTTTAAAACCTATCTTATCTTCAAAATCTTCTAGAGCAGAATATTAATAGTATTAAGGAAAACAAACTCTTAGGGAAAATAGTTTAGATTTGTTCAAAATTTAGCAAATGTGCAAATTATTACTTAAGAAAAGACATTTTGTGGTTTAATCATAAAACAAACTTCCTACATTTTCTCCCCTCCCCCATACACACACACTTAGATTTCTGCTTTTCAGGAGGTGTTAATTATAGCCCCATAGAAAATAATTAACCTTAGCCTGGGGGGAGGAGAAAGTCATTTCCCTAAGCAAGCGGTTAGAATAGTAAACATGTTCCCATTTTTGGTTCTAGGGAAGAATCAAGTTTGGCTTGAATCTCTAAGGAGCAAGGTAGAGCCATGGTGGGGCTGAACTGGAAAGAGGGAGAACAAATGTCTTTGAGATTGATCTGTAGATTTTATCTGCTTTTGAAATCACCTGAGACACAGAATCCTAGACTACCCTTCTTCAGTCCTCATCCAATCAGTTATCATATTTTTTGTATTTATCCTCTCTCCTCTATTTTCTAATTCATCCCCCAGAGTGTTGAACCAATGCTTTTAAAATACTTATTCAATAAATATTCCACGGATGAATGGCTTTTCCTCATTCACCCCCAGGCTCCAAATGTTTGTTTGGCTCTACCTCTCAAGAAATATTGATGCATGCCAACTTCAGAAATACCTCTATGGATATTACCATAGGAATTACTTCTATTTTATTAACAGCCTGAGCATTATATGCTATAGTGGGCTACTAAAACCTGAAATTATTTATTTTAAAAAATATGAATTGGGATAAAATATGGAGGGGAAGAAGGATAGACTTTAAATTCTGGATCTACCACAACATCATAGAAACACTTTAGGCATCTTTTATTTCTTTCCCTCTTTCTTTCACAATTGGTGGCCAATAAGTATGAAGATAATTCAGACACAAAAGGAGAAAAAATCCTCAAAAAGACAATCAGAAGCTTTACGCAGATTAGCACAATCATGACACAACACTCTTGAAGGCATTTACCACATATTTTAGAAAACCGCCAGCTTTTGTTTTCATCAATAACTGCTATTGTCAGGTCCCATATTACTAGAATAACTTATGAATAAAAAATATTGGTAACCAAGGTACCGTACCATATCTTCTCTGGATGTGGTAAAATGAAAGAAAACGGCCTTCCTTGATAGAAATGTTCCCACTAACAAAAGTAAAAGAAAAAAGAAAAAAATTTGCTTTGATGTGACTTCCCTTATATTTCCTACTTCCTCACCTTGAAAACAATCTATTGAAAATGTTCCCAGAAAGAAGGTTCTGCTTAGCCTTTGGGAAAATGCAGGACCTAAGTCTATAATCTGCAATGAGTTGGATTGATAATATCAATAAACATATTGCATATAAACAACATTGTTCAGGGATAGAATAGAAGTAAAGTGCCAGCTGTTGCAAGAGAAGGCTAGTGCACCACATGGCACTCATCTGAATTTCCAAACTTGAGAGTAACAGTGAGTGAAGGCTAATGCAGGCCTGGAAAAAGCTGAAGACTTATTTGACCAGTTTTCTACTTGACCAAAATGAGACAGTAACAAATGTCCAGTTACACACTGAATAGACTCCAAAGCATTTTAGAGAAGATCAAGTGTAATGATATTGAGGCAGCATTATGTCAGTCTTGCTAAGTCGGATCCCTGGAATGAGTCTGAGTGCTTGTGTCACAGTCACTGCATGAGTCCAAAATCAGCTTTAGGGATTTATTTGCAAACAATCTTCTCAGATCTTTGTTTTGTCTCTTAGAATCACTTCATCCCTTCATTCCTCCAAAGAAAAATCATATGGCCTTCTTACGTATTTCTCTTTTTTTTCCTGACAAAAGATTTATCATCATTATTGAGTCTTCTTCCACACAACATGGTACCCAGTATTCTCTGTTCTGGACAAATAATTTTGTAAAGAATCTCACAAATATATTCAGATGTTTTTGAACCACTGGTAAGAGATATATAGGGTCTGCTTATCCAGAGACTATAAGGCTTGTGCCCCCAGCTTTGGCTGTGTGAAGCAGCTACGCTAGAATGCAGAATAAGTCTTTTGGGACCATTGGACTCAGCCATTCTTATGAAACTCATTTAAAAATTCTTGTAAAGTATGAAAGCAGAGAACATCTTGAGACCCAGCAAAGATCTTAACTTTCTCTTTCTGTGTGTGTCTGTGTCTTAATCTTCTCTTCTTATAAGGATACCAATCATTGGATTAGAACCCACATCAGTGACCTCATTGTAACTTAATCACCTCTTTAAATGCCCCATCTCCAAATACAGTCACATTCTGAGATACTGGGGGTTAAGACTTCAACATTTGAATTTGGTGGTGGTGAGGGGCACAATTCAGCCCGTAATAGGGAGTTTGGGGGAAGATAGGTAGAAACGCAAAGAAGAGAAAGACAGCCAATGAAGGGTATGTTATTAAGACACCACAACAATAGGTGACTGGAACTAGATTTTCAAGGAAAATGCTAGAAAACTATGTAAAATATGCTTCAGCATTTTCCTGGCTAACGGGGAAAGAAGCTGGGGTGTTTATACCCTGACAATCATTGGTCTTTGGTTAAAGGTCTTCCTTGGAAGGTTTTAGTTCCCTGTATGTCTAGTTCACTATGTCTACAAACTAAGTGGGTTCAGGCAGGTTGAAGGCAGCCCTCTGAGAAAAAATTCAGTGCTGGACCTTGGATGTCAGGCTGGTGTGCATGGGAATGGCAAGGGGATCCCAGGGCATATAGGTAGAGTTCCAATAGTGTCAACTTAGCAGCCCTCTCCAGAAATTACAGAAAGAGCAGCAAACAAACCCAAATGGAACACAATAATTAAAATGTATAAACAGAAAAGATCCACAAAAATGTAGATTGGTTCATTAAAATACTAATAAAATTTAAAAATTACTGTCATGACTTGTAAACTAAAATAGAGAAAAGACATAATTAAATAAAGTCAGGATTTTTAAAACAGTACTGTCATTACAGATCCTACAAACAGATCACTGAGAAAAGAAATATAAATAAAAGAGAGAGTGAATAGCAATTCTACTCCTAGGTATATACTCAAAAGAATTGAAAACAGGTACTCAAACAAATTACATACATGCATGTTCGTAGCAGCATTATTCACAAAGGCCAAAGGTGGAAACAACCCAAATTTTTATCAATGAATGAATGGACAAATTGTGATATAGCCAAAAAACAGAATATTATTCAGCCACAAAAAGGAACAAAGTAATGGTACATGAAAGGACATTTATGAACCTGTAAAACATCATGCTAAGTGAAAGAAGCCAGACACAAACTATGTATCACATAATTCCGTTTATATGAAATATCCAGAATAGGTAAATCTGTGGAGACAGAAAAAAGATTATTATTTGCAAAGGCTCAGAAGGAGGGTAAAATGGGAAGTACAGGCTTTCCTTTTGGAATGATAAAAATATTTTGAAACTAGATAGAGCTTTGTTTGCACAATATTGTGAAATTACTAAATGCCACTGAATTGTTCACTTTGAAATGGTTACATTGCTATTATGTAAAATCTACTTCAATTAAAAAAAATAGAGAGAGAATGAGAAAAGAAATAGAAATTAGCAATATTTAAGTATGGAGCACAGACTATGTGCCAGATCTACATTCTGACTATTTTTAATATTCGATGATCTCATTAAATGTTCATAGTTGTCCCATAAGGTAGAGTTTACTAATAATATTCATTTTATGCAGAGGAGGAAAGAGTTCATGGGAAAGAACCTGATTGTTTCTCTGTCGTTGTGTCACTTTGTGTTTTGCAGAGTTGTTTCAGAGTTGTCTCTTGAGAGGTAGAACCATGAAACATAGATCAGTTTACTTTAAGCCTTGGAGACATCTCAGCTGAAGGAAGTGGGCCAGGGAGGAGTGAGGTGCTTTGACATTCCAAATATAGCCTGTGCTTGGCCACTTAAGAAGATAGATTTGTTGCTAGCAACAAGTACTTAGGACGTGTGTGATTTGGCATGTCTTGAGCTGTGAAGTAGATGCAATGCAGGCAAAAAAATCGATGATGTTATGGGGAGGGGCTGTGTAGGGTGCTAATTGCCATCTGCAGTGCTTGGAGGTGGGATGGAGAGGAGTGAAGAATCTCTTTTTAATAGATTTTCAGCATGGGAAAATCATATTGCAATTCCCAAGCATTTGGGAACGATTGTACATAAGACAGAAGGCACACCTAACATGAAGCTGGAAAAAATGGACACTCGCTGCAAACTCACTTTGCAGATTCCTGGATGTCAGATGAAAAGATCAAAGTATTTCAATTGCCAGTAGCCCTCTTACTCCTTCCAGCCACATATACTAGCCCCAAAGAGACAGCAGAAAGCAGATTAGCAAGTACCAATAACTGTGGGACTTAAAATTGCCACCTAGGATTACTACTATGATCTCCGAAGAGCGGGCAAAAGAAAGATGTTGGGTAAGATGGGAGTACAGGGGAGATTTAAGCCTGAACCACAACCCTGTAGTCATGTGGTACAGCAAATTTTTTGGCACAGTTTAGAATTTACATTAGAAGGTATATTAGTGAAATTTCTGAGAGCCATGTATGTTAATCCCTACAACTATACCTGGAGAAATAGATATTGAATCTTAATTTAAATTTTGCCAAGGAAAATTATACTACAAATGTTAAAGTCCAAATCAGCATAGAATCATAGGTCCAAAAGATGAAAAGATTTTTAACTAAATCTTAGAAGAAACTAAACTACTGGAAAGGAGGGAGATAAGGGGAAGAAAGATTAATGTAAAATTAAAAATAGAAAAATTTAAACTCATACTTTATTTCTTAAAACCCCCAAATCCTGAGTTTTAACCCTCATCCAGCCATCAAGTTGATCAGCACTTTCTATTAATTTCAACTCCAAATTCAAGGCCTTTCTGTCACCTGTCTGCTTGATTTGGGACTAGGTTCTTCCTTTTCTTTTTCTTTTTTTAAAACTGTATTTGCTTGTTGTGGTAAAATACACATAACATGCATATTAACTATTTTAAATGTACAATTCAGTGGCATTAAATTACATTCAGAATGTTGTACAACCATCACTACCACTAAGAGTGGTTCTAGAGAAACAGAATTTTAAGGATCAGTTTTCTGAATTGATTCTGGGAATTGACTCTCTAATCTGATTAGATTTGAAGATGCTAGTGACTCTATTTCTCTTAGTAAAGAAATCACTGATATAGTCCATAGTATCATCTAGCAACAGAGATACTAAAATATCTCCATTGTATACTCCTAATCAACCATTTGCAAAAAGCAAGAAGATGGATGGCCACATATATGATATCTTCTAACATCATCAGTGAAGTGACAAAAAATATAGTTACTTGCTGCTTAATGATAAAGGTACATTCTGAAGTTAGGCATTGAAACTAAACTATTCAAATGTTTATTTCTCACTGTTCTGGAGGTTGGGAAGTCCAAGATCAAGGTGCTGACAGATATGGTTGCTAGAGAAAGCTCTCTTCCTCACTTAATAGATGGTCGCCTTCTTTCTGTGTCCTTACTTGGCCTTTCTTGAGTACATGCTCATGGAGAAGGCCTGTCTTCCTTTTCTTATAAGAACGTGAATCCCATTACAAGTCTTCTACCCTCATGGACTCATCTAAACTGAACTGCTTCTCAAGTCCTCACTTCCAAATACCATCACATTGGAAGTTAGGGCTTCGGCATAAATTTGTGTGTGGAGGGGAAGGGGGCACAAACATTTTGCTCAAAACAATCAGCAACATTAAATACTTATTAAAAAATATAAAACTGCTTAAACCTATGTCAATATCCTCTAACCAATGACCACCAAGAAACATCAGAAACCTGTAGTTGGCCAAGTTAGATTTAATGCTTATTGGATCTATAGGAAAGCACAGTGAGAGAATATATAAAGAGATTTTGGCTGTGTGAGGTATTCTGGGGGCAAATTTAAAGAACTGGAGCCTTGCTCTGGATCGAATGCTGTCAGGAAGTAAGGGTAATTCTATGAACAAATCTTACCTAGAAAGAGAAAAAGAGTAGGGTGAAGCTAAAGCTAAAATTGGTAAAGAAGCAGCAATCACTCATATTATGCAAGATAGGAAGGTGTTTGATTAATTTTGTATTTTGAACGATGTTCATGTTTTGTCTGAGTACACGTATAATTTTGGAGAGGTCTTGGTTCGTCCTGATCCATCATGGACTCAGAGTGGCCTCGTCCGATGTTTGTGTACTGGAAAATTGTTATGTTCAACAGGAGAACTGTAAGTCCCAGGCTGGCTCCTAAATGTCAAGGGCTACTTTTTTCTTTCTTACCTTTTAACCCAAAGACAGTGTATATTAGTCAGCTAGGGCTACCATAACAAAAGACCATAGAATGGGTTGTTTTAAACAGCAGGAATGCATTTCTTCAGAGAAATACTTCTGGAGGCTGGAAGTCCAGATCAAGGTGCTAGTCAGGAGGGTTGGTTTCTAGTGAAACTTCTCTCTTTGACTTGCAGATGGCTACCCTTTGCTTTGTGGAGAGGAGAGAAAGAGAGAAAGAGAGAGAGAAGACCTGAACAGAAACTCTCTCAAGACATACAAATGGCCAATAGACATATGAGAAGATGCTCAACTTCACTAGCTTTTAGGAAAATGTAAATCAAAACCACAATGAGATAACCTACCACCTAACCAGTAAGAATAGCTATATCAATACAGGAACAATAACAGCAAATGTTGGAGAGGTGTGGTGAAAAAGGAACCCTCATATATTACTAGTAGGAATGTAAATTGGTACGACTGCTATGGAAAACAGTAAATAGGTCCTCAAAAAATTAAGAATAGAATTACTATATGATCCAGCAATCTCTCTTTTGAGTATCTACCTCCAAAATTTCAAGAACATTTATCTGTAAAGATATCTGCACCCTGATGTTCATTGCAGCACTATTCAAGACATTGAAACAATCAAAATGTCCTTCAATAGATGATTGGATAAAGAAGCTGTGGTACATATATGCAAAGGAATATTACTCAGCCATAAGAAAAGATGAAATACTGCCATTTGTGACAACATGGATGTATTTTGAAGTAATCATGCTAAGCGAACTAAGGCAGAAAAAGTTGAGAACCTTATGATTCACTCATGTGGAATATAAAACTGAAAACAACAAACAAACAGGACAAACAAAAACTCATAAACACAGACAATGCCTTACTGGAGATGTTATTTGTAAATATCTTCTCTCATTTAGTTGTTATCCTCTTTGTTTTGCTGATGACTTCTTTTGCTATGCAGAAGAGCTTAATATATATATATATATATATAATATATAGTCTCACTTATTTACTTTTGCTTTTACTTTCCTTGCCTTTGAGGTCAAATCATAAAATTCTCTCTAAAACCAAGGTTCAGGAGTTAGTACCTATGTTTTCTTTTTGCAATTTATTGTTTCAGGTCTCATATTTAGGACTTTGATTCATTGCTTCGTCTTCTTATAAGGATACCTGTTTTATCAGAGTAAGACCCACCCTTATGACCTCATTTAACCTTACTTCCTTAAAGGCTCTATTTCCAAATGTAGTCACATTAGGGGTTACAGCTTCCACATAAATTTTGGGGGAACATAATCCAGTCCATAACACTATGCATTAGAATTCAAGATTTCTAGCGAGATCTTTCAAGGAAAGTAAAAGTAATGCACATATTGATGGAGGTATTATCTCTAGCAGTAAAAGTTAGAAACAGGCGAATATCTAACCAAGCAGGATAAAAAAGTCAGGTGATGGCTCAGAGGACAAACTGGCCTAGGGCTCAGATGGTGTTAGGGTGGTAGATTAATTGGTAACAGTTTTCAATTATTAATTTTGTTCATGTTTCTATAATATTCCTTTTAGCAATTAATATACAAATACCTATGGGAAAGTTGGCAAATAAATTTAAACTTTCTTACCCTGGGGAGTAAATAAAAGATAGGAAGTGCTCTGTCAGCATACTTTGGTGTGCTTATGAGTAAGACCATCGGAAGAGGGGACCAACAGGGCACTGAGTTGGGGAGGGAACCAACTGAAGTAGGGAGCTTGGCAAAAGACCAGAGAAAACCTGGAAAATCTACCACCTTCCTGAGGTAGTTGCCTATTGTCCATCCTGTGTGTATCATCAGCCCATAATGACTCAGATCATTTCTGCCTTCAGATCTGAGCAGAGCTCCTATGCTGCTGCAACACCGCACGGGCAGATAGGAAGGAAGAACAATTGAAAAGAAAACCCCCAACTCCTCACCCCAAACCCCCAGAAGAAACTTTCATTCCATTAAAGCAAACATCCTCTTAGTTGTAATGTGGTGAATGAGAGGTTCCTTTCAGTATGTTTTGTTGTTGTTCTTATACTGTTCTTTTTTTTCTTTCTTTCTTTTTAACCTAAAAGAACTGCCCCCAACAAAAGGAGTAGGTGGGATAGAGACCTTATTTAGGTTGTAGATATTGAAAAGGTGTTCAGGAGCCCTAAGCACACAGAACACATTTAGTTTTGGGATATATAATTTCAGAAGAGAATGTACTGCAACCTTCCTTCTCAGAGTAGAGTCCAATGATACTATTTGGGCCAAAACTATTTTTAGGATAAAGGTTCCAATCTCTTCTAACAACCAATTTCCACTAATTTTTATGGCATGCCCCAGTGTCCAGCACAACCGCAGAACACTATACAACTCAGCCCTCCCTTCTGACCCACCCCAGCCCACCCCACTCTTTCACACAGGGGCCCCTGGGGTTAAAGAGGTTATTTTGAAATGAAATGGCACTTGGAAAAAGCTTTTATTTTCATATGGGAAAAACTTCATAAAGCATTTATTTCTCTTGATTAGTGTTCACGACAGAAGCCCGGAATGCTTTCTCCAGCCAATTTGTAGTTGATCTTATAAAACAGATCTCTCTTCTTGATCTGATTTCCTCCATCCCCCATCCCTGTGCATTTGTTCTGCTTAAACCTTTCAGCACATTTGTTAACTTGAGTGACATTGGAAAAAATTGCTACCCCATTAACGTGGAGTCATGCAATCCGGGGGATGTGCATCATTCATTTAATTGGGATGGCTTGGTTCCCTCCCAGATGTTCCCTTTCAGCAGATACCATTGTGTTTTAAAACTTTGGATAATTATAGCTCTGTAAACCTAGAGTACAAGATTTGTTGGCTCCAGCCAGCTCCCTAGCTCCTTATGTAATAGCTTCATTGTTTAGTAATCGCCCTATTCACAAAGCGAAGGGATCCGTGTCAGCCAAGACATCTATTCAAAGCACTTCCCCGTGCTGGATAAACAGTAGCAGAAGCAGTCTACCAAGAGAACCGAAACACTCGCAAGAGTCTTGGCCACAAGTGTGACCAAGTGTGCTTTGCCTTTCACAAATTGAACCTTTCTTCAGAAATTTCTTCACCTTTCTTCAGTAACAAATCAGCCTCCCGGCAGCCTTTCCCCTGGCTGGTGAAATCTCTGCTAAATGCTGGGAGCCCCCGTTGTGGGGTAGGCATCGTGGGTGGCGTGGGAAATCCATGTGACTGAGAGACGAGAGGAAGGACGTGGGCTGAGATTCAGAGTGCCGGGTGGGTGGGGGGTCCACACATGCTGTCTCCAAGGACAAGAGAAAGAAAAGATACATATCCTAAATTATTTTCTGGAAATATCCAGAAGGACCTCTGGGAGGACTATGGAGAATCAACAGGAGGACACAATGTAAGAAGAGGGAGTGAGTTCCGAGCTCTGTGGGGCTCTCCACCAGAGAGCCCATGCCCGGAGTTTCCAGCCTGTGGGACCTCAGGGAATGCAGAGCTCTCCTTCACAGCAGCTGACGCAGGAGCCCCTAGAAGGTACCCCAGCCCAAGCTGGCATTTCTGAGAGTCCCGGGAAATCTACTTGGAGGGTGAAGGTCTTGAGCCGCATGTAACTAACTGCCTCTAATATTCATGCCCCATCATAATGTGGAAGACCCGCAGTTGATTACCCTGACACACACATGCTCTTCCACCCACCTAAGTTGTCCTCCGGTTCTGGTCCTGTAGACCCCACAGTGCGAGCCAGGATTCTGGAAGAGGGCAGAGGAAAATGAGAGAAAAAACAGAGGGAGACTTAAAAAATCATCATCAGTAATGATCTAGAGCACCCATCTGAGGCTGATTCAATACTGACATGGAAGGGGTAGGAATGCTATAACTCATCCACCAGAATTGATGTGCTCTCAATTGATTAATAAATATATTTCTTTCTATCTGTTTGTCTTTCTGCCTATCTGTCTGTTTCTCTGCCTGTCTGTCTATTATCTATCTATCTATCTATCTATCTACATGTATGTATTTACCCACACATATTTATGTATTTTAGATATGTATATACATGTATATCTATATGTGTATGTATATGTGTGTGTGTGTATATGTATAAAAGGCATCACAGCTTTGGCATAAAGATTATTTTAAAATGAAATATTCGAAACCTTATCTGAACTTCCCTTGTCTGACTAAAGCAGAGCCTTCTGAAAATACAGACACCACCAACCCCCCTCCAAGAGGGTTTCCTGTGAATTCCAGGAAGGAGACAGGCTGCCCATTCCCACTCGCATCAAGAAAAACCCAACAGAACCTTTTATACTTCCCATCAAAGCCCTAAAGTTCCCCTTACACACTTTTTATTGGGTTGATACATAAACCTTTACCTCTGAGTAGTCAGTGAGTTACTCATTAGTGAGGACAGCCAGGAGCACACATGTGTAAATAAACCTTGTCTTTTCTCTTGTTAATCTGTCTATTGTCAGTTAATTACAGTCAGACCTAAGTGGATAGAGGGGAAATTTCCGCCATTAGTTTATATATACAAATTTATGAACAGTGTTTCTATATATTTGTATATGAATAGTTTAGATCTATAAATATACAGTTATATATGCGCGCGCACACACACACACACACACACACACACACACACACACACATTCAGCTGACAGTAGTTGCAGGCCTTCTCAGACCTGAAAATATTCTAGTTACCAGTCCCATGATACCCCTTTGTCACCCCCACCCTCACTCACGCAGTTGCAAATACAGCACTAGAAGTGGGTCTCCTCCCATGGGGGTCTGCTTCTGTCCGGCAGGCATCAGCTGTGCCCTGCCTGGTCTGCCGGGCGCCCACATCTCCAACCACAGCTGAGACCCTTGGCTCGCAGGATATGAGAGTCACTGAGCCTTCTGTTATTGACAGAAATGGGGGGGGGGGGGAGGGCTCTATTCTCTGTGATTTGCTGTTGGAGGTTTTTTTTAAGCATTCAAATTTATACTACACAATTTTATTGGGCTTTAATAGAACACTGTTTCTATTGTTTTGTTTTCTTTCCCTTTAAAATCTGCCTTCTCCCCTATATCTGATGTAGCCCAGCTAGGGAACCATTCCCCATTCAGAACCCTCTAGCTCCTACAGGGACCTGGTCTGTGTTTCTCCAGCACTTAGAACACCACCTGGCACCTGGCCCAGGATCACAGTACTCTATCCATAATTCTAAAGTCCCAAAGTCTCTGAAAACAGAAAGAATTTTATAACCGCTTCAGTGAAGTGATATAAGACTCCATTTATCCCACTTAGTGTGATTATTCATATATTTTACTGATATAGAACTGTGGAAATTATTAATGTGTTTGATTCACCGGGTATTGCCTCAGACCCTCTGGGATGTAATATAATATTTGGTTTATGCACAATATTTTCTTTCTAAAATCTGAAACATTCTGAACTCTGAAACACATCTGGCTTCAAGGACTTCAGATACGTGATTGTGGATTTAGGCACATTTCAATAAATAAGTGCTGAATCAATGCCTAAATTACTCCTTCCTTCCCACACCCGGGTGGACATTGTTATAGGTCAAGTTCTCAGCATTTGGCTCCTTCCTCTCCAGCAGGAACTGCCCCCAGGCTTCATGCAAACAGGCTTTGGTAGGTCAGCCTGGTTCACTATGACCAGAGGGGAAGGATCCATTAAGCAAACCAAAGCTCAGCCCTGACCACAAGTGGGAGTTTTATAACACCGGACCCAATCGTTAGCATCACAAATAGGTAGACAAAGTATTTTCAGGTCAGAGCAAGCATTTAGGCCTGGTCAGTTAGCAGAAAGAAAAAACAGCAGCAACAACAGTAAGCGATTTAATCTTGCATGTAGTTACAAATATCTGAATGTTTATTGATGCTCCAGTCATACTGAATCAGCTTTTGTTATTATTTTAATTTCCCCCCTTTTTCTTTTTTTTTCTCTGCTGCCTGAGGTCCTGCCTGTATTCTCTGGTGTTCCAGATGGACATCTGTTAGATTCATCAAGCCTCTTTCAAAGCCCAGTGCCTACATTTGTATTTTATTTAGGGTTTCTACTCCTTCAAAAGGTCCCCCAGGTCGATTAAGCTCAGGGTCCCACACAACATAGATTCTTTCCTGGGAACCTCTGGGCATTCTTAGTCCCAACGGGAGACAGCAGTGGCTTCCCACTATCTGGTTTGTCATGTTCCTCATGATGGAGCATCTATCAGGCAAACCTTCTTCATGCTAATAATGATGGCTTCTCACCATATGACTTGAATTTTTCACCCTAAAATACTCCTTCTCTGCCAGGAGTCAGGGGCCTGAGAAATTAAGTGACTTAAAGGGAAAGTCCATACATCCCCAGAGGTAGTCTTTTTTATTTTCACTTAGAGATAAAAAAGATGATGCTTAAAGAGTTTTATGAGGCATTTATCAAAGATCACGTAGCTGGTCAGAGACCCAACCGAAATGTGAACCTAGGTCCTAAACTTCTAAATTGCTGTTTCTTATGCTGTTGCATGTTTCTAATTTATCAAAGGCATTCATTTGAAGAAAGAAATAAACTGGGTCTTTCTTTTCAGAGCTAGTTAATTCCAGGGCCTTTTTGAACAACCTGGACCTAATGTTGCCAGCAATTTTAGTAAAGACAAAGATAACTTTTGAGGCCATGTTTTCTCCCTCTGATTTTTAAAATACTAATGTGTGTTTCAGTAGGAATGTGATCCCTATATTTCAGGAGCTGATGTGCCTAAGCCACTTAACATTTTCTGGCTTAATTTTGTAAGGGTACTGCAAGACATGGAGCCAGAGTAGTCACAATGTGGCTACATCCTATGCATGTTGATATTTGTGCTAGTGGCAGGGTGGCGAATCCACAGAGGCCAAGACACATGGAGCTGAAAGGCAGGACCATCTTGTCACCCTTATGTGACATGAGAGTGTCTAAATCTATGAGCTTCCAGGTGATGATCCAGTGGAGAGCATAGTGCAGGAGTGACGAGGAAGAACACAATTAGTTTGCTAAGGCTGCTGTAACAAAGTACTACCCACAGGAGACTTAAACAACAGAAATTTATTGTCTCAGACTTCTGGAGATTAGAAGTCTAAGATCAAGGTCTCAATAAGACCATGCTCCCTCTGAAGGCACTAGGGGAAAATATGTTCTAGTCCTCTCTCCTAGCCTCTAGTAGTTCCTTGGATTATGACAACATAGCTCTAATATTTACCTCATATTCCCACACTTGTGTATGTGTGTATGTGTCCAAATTGCCCCTTTTTATAAGGATACCATTAATATTGGATTAGGTGGCTACTGTATTCCAGTATGACCTCATTTTAAGTAACTGTATCTGCAGTGACCCTATTTCCAAATATAGTCACATTCAGAGATCAGAACATTAACACATGAACATGGGGAACACATTTCAACCCATAAGAGTCCACACTCTGGGCCCCCAAATTCATGTCCTTCTCATATGCAAAATACATTCACTCCATTTTCCAACAGCCCCCAAAGTCTTAACCTATTCTAGCATCAACTCGAAGTCTTAAATCTCATCTAAATCAGATTTAGGTGAGACTTTGAGTATGAGTCACCTTGGAGCAAAATTCCTCTCCATCTGTGAACTTGTGAAACCAGACAAGTTACCTGCTTCTAACATACAATGGTGGGACAATCATGGGACAGACATTCCTATTCCATAAGGTAGAAATCAGAAGGAAATAGGGTTGTGTGTCCCAAGCAAGTTTGAAACCTAGCAGAATAAATTCTATTGCATTATAAGGCTTTAGAATAATTCTCTTGAGTTCCATGCTCTGTCCTCTGAACCCATCCATGTTATGGAGGGTGATCTCTTCACTCACAGTCCACTGACGTAACTGTTAATCACATCTGAAAAATACCTTCTCAGCAACATCTAGACTGGTGTTTGGTCAAACAACTGGGGACCATAGCCTAGCCAAGTTGACACATAAAATTAGCCTTCAGGTACTTTTTGAGTAAGTACCTTTTGAAATTTACTCAACGGAAGATTAAGTAAAGAGTAACTTTAATCTGTCACAGTTGTTTAGATCAGTGGAATGGACAGAAAGGACTTTGTTTTAAGCAGTCGTGAAGAACTGGGATTTGCTCTAGCATCGAGGGTGAGAAATAAGAGTGGAAAGTCAGGGCTGAGTGGCACAAGGAAGAATCCTAGAAGAGAACTGGCTTACTAGAGGGTATATGGGCTGAATGTTTCTATGTCCTCTTCTCTCCAAATTATACATTAAAGCCCTAACCCCAATGTAGTGGTGGGATCTTTAGGAGGTAACTTAGATATGTTGTGTTGGTTGGTGGAGCCCCATGATGACATTAGTGCCTTAGTAAGAAGAAGATCAGGCACCTGAGCTCTCTCTCCCTGCCACGAAAGTGAGAAGACAGCCTAGAACAGAATTTCACCAAGAGCTGAATCTGCTGGCACCTTGATCTGGACTTCCAGACTCCAGAACTATGAAGAATAAATGCCTGTTCTTTAAAACACCCAGCCTGTGGTATTTGGTTATAGCAACCTGAGCCGACAAAGACACAGAGGAAGCCCCTGGTGGGCTCTTGAGCATGCCTCACCAGAGCAATATTCTATTGTACTGTAATTGTCTACCTTTCTGTGTCCCCATAAGACTTTAAGTTCCGCAGGTTAGTCTTTCGGGAGGATATCTCCTCAACAACCAGCATAGGACCTGGTGCCCCAGCAGGTGCTCAAGCAACAGTTGTTGAATAAAAACGACAGCAGACTGCACCCAACTTACTAAAGCTCATCAGTAATGACAAAATTTTATGATTAGAGAGGATGTAATTTAGATAGGGGTGCACAGCAAACCTATCTTGAAGCTATGTCTGCCAAGCGAATATACTACCCTTACCTAGACATTGTGGTCATTTCAGCTGGCCTGGGGAAAGCTGATGACTGAGAAGAGGGAGGTGTTAACCACCACCACTACACAGCTGCCCCCCCCCATCCCTCCCCACCTTGGCAGCTACAAAAACCTGGTGGTTGTGTGAGCCTGCTTAAGATAAAGCGACTTTAAGGAGATGAGCCTCCAAGTGCCTTTCCACTCTTACTCTGTAACCACAATCTCTATACAAAGTTAAGATTCGTCTCAAGACATGCTCTATTCTAAAAGGCATAAAGAGAGAAGGAGGAAAGGAGCACATTTTGAGGAGGAGAGAGAAGGCAGGTAAATGCTCACTCTCCTAAAGAGAAATGCCTTCCTATTGGATGAGGGCAGCAGTAAGTCACCCACTTCCACCCTCCTTGGAGCCTTCTGGTCTTCCGTCTGTCTCAGGCCTGTCTTGCTATTGCACAGGAGGGAGAGAGTTGAAGCGGGCAGCTGGGTTTATGATGATATTTCCACGTCAGCCTGTTCGACACCCACACACTACACAAAACATATGACATGTGATATTTTATTCCCTTGTATTGCTAACTGCAATCTACGTTGTTCTGGGGCCTCCTGCCTCTGAACGAGGTTTGGGAGAGAACCAAGGGCAATCTGTGCTTCTAGCCTTCCATTGACAATGAGGCAGCTGCTCCAAACTGGGATTACTGATTTCCATTTCAAAACTGCGTTCAATTTAGTTGATTTAAATGACTTGACTTTCCTCTGTGAAATGACTGTGGCATGTGAGCTCAGCCAGTTGCTCTTTGAAAGGCATAAACACACTCCCTGCAGGGACCGATGGAGCTCCGCCACCCATTGTTTATCTAAAAACAGCGTTTTATTATTGTCGCTCAATTAGTCCAGACAGCGGACACAAATGACTTTCAACAGCAACATCCTAACACTGTGTGTCACACATAAAATGCCAAAGACTGCTCTAATAGCTAGCTAATAAAATAAAAATGTGCCAGTATTGACTCCACGATTACTCAAATCATCACCCTTTCTTCTGAAATCTCTTCTTAATCTAATTACGTACAATATTTTTACTTTAGTAAAAGAACATTAACCTCAGTAATCAACAATTCTGTTCTCAATTTATTTATGAGCAAGCAACCGAGGTTCTTCTGAATATAAACTTTGGAGCGGAGTTTATTTTCTATAAACAAACTAACATGTTTTTCCCCTCAAGGTCAAAATATTATTGCCTGGAGGGTTTTTTCCTACACACTTTTTTTTTCTAAAAATTGCACAATCTGTCATTTCACAGGCACCCACCAAAAGCCACTCCTAATCGCTTACAGAAGATAAGTTTCTCCCTGTTTATACTAACTGCTGTGAAAATGCTATTATACGCAAATGTTTCATCTGTTTCGCAAACATATGTTTTCACACACATGCACGTACTCACCGCAGAGCCAGTTGCCTGAAATAGGAAAGGTCCTTTAAAAAAGACAGCCACGAAATTCAGTGCGCCACTCAACATTTTCCGTCTTTCAAATCCATCGTGGAAGCCTGGTGACTGATGTTTCGAAACCACATGCTCCGTTGATGGCACTAGAACCGCATCCTCTGAATGGAAAGATGTGTCCGCTACCCGATTCATACCTCTGATTTACCATCGAAGAAGTTGAGCATCAGAGAAGTAAGAGACAAAGAAGGTTAGCAAGCACGTTAATAGAAAACGAATGCGCATAACCCAGGTATGTCAGGCGCACCCCTGAAATGGTATGTAATTGAAACGTAAAAATCCAAGAATTTGGGTAGTGAAGTTCCCTCCTCTTAGTGGGGGTCATGAGAGTCTGGATGCTCTAGATGCTGTAGTTGTTTAGGTTTAGGTTAAAGTTTAGTTGTTTAGCTATATTGCAGCTGCTCCCCTTCCCACCCCACAATCACCCTTCTCCCACTCTTACCACCCTCCCCCCCCCCCCAAAAAAACACACAGGCACACTTTGGTAATATAACATTTCTGAAGTTTTCATTTGAGTTTAATTTGTATTTGGAATATATCCAGACCAAACATAAAGAAAATCTCAAAGCCGGTACTCTCCTACCTTCTGGCCTCTGCCAAGCTCCCTCTGGTTGTAGTTATAGATGGGGAATCTACATTACCTCACCTCTCAAAACTCCATCTCTGGGCAGGCCAGGTCTCACCCCATTCTCATTCCTTGGGGTGAGAAGAGGGGGTTGAAGTTGGCACTGTGGAAAGAATTCCTCTTTTTACCTACAGGCAAAGAAATTACTTTGTGAGGGGCTGAAGGCCAAAGTGGAGATACTTCTCAAACAGCTGTAAGAGCAGAAGTAGGAGGGTGTGGATGGACTTGGAATTAGGAGGTCAGGGCTCTGCCCTCCCGGGCATGCTTCTTGCTTATTTCACTGGCCTGAGCTTTCACCACTTCATTAGAACAAGAAGTATTTGTTCATCTCCAAAGCAGTGCCTAAGAGTCAAGCGGCCTTAACTTTGGTGCCCAACAAAACACCTCTGCCACCTGGCTAGCTCTGAACCATTTGGCTTTGGGCACATGTCTTAGCTCTTCTCTATCTCTGTTTCTTTATCTCACAGTTTTTTTCTGATTATTTCTATCTTTGCCTCCTGGAGGTGTGGGCCACTCTTTGAAAAGCTCACAGTGTCCTCTCAAGGTAAATCTTTCTTTGATCCAATCTTCTTTCATAGAATAAGTGCCTAGAAGAGGTAAGAGATGTCTAATATCTGATAAGTGAGGTAGAAAAAAGACTACCCTGGCAGGAATACAATGTTATTTTATTAAACATAAGCTTCTCCTTAAGGATCATCTGCCATGTGTACACCTTTAAAAGAAATACATTTTTCAATGTCATATTCTTTTGGATTGGTGTCAGTTGGTCAGTTTCTCTTCCATCTCCGCCTGCCCTCACAGGGGCGAAATACCATCTCCATCTGGAAGCTGCCAACCAGCTAGCTTCCTGGCTGAGCGGTGGGTTTCCTTTGCTGGCTAACGTTTCAACGGTATTGTGCTCTGGCTTATAAAACTTTCCTCAGGAAGCCACATGAATGACCCTCAAGATGAGTGGCTCTTTGGGGAGTTATTCACCCTGAATTTTTAAGTTCTCACCCCTCTCTTAAGTTCTGGCCTCTCTTCGTCTTCTGAAACCACAAAACAGTTAGAGATTCTAATCTCTCAACACAAAGTCACTTTGGTACCCACAATCAGATGTCACCTGCGGCCACAATTGCCTGTCTGTGGTGGAAAGTTCCAAGCAGTTGCAGTTGCGTTGCTTTTGTGATCTGCCAGTTGACTTGAGAGAGAACCTTGAAACCCAACAGGAAGGTGGTTTTCTGAAGCATGTTAAAAATATATTTACATTTGTTTGTACATGAGTGATTATTTTTAGTCTGAGGAAGAGGTTTGACAAGGATCTAGAGACTCCATGGTGGCACGGCATAGCTAGCAGGGTTTGTACCTTCACAAAACCAGTAGTTTGGATGCTCCTGCTTCCTGGCTCTTGCCTCATTTCCCTTACTCCTTACAATTTCCTAAAGCTATACAAAACTGATCCCAGATCGCCTTTCCATCTAATGCCTCTGTTCCTCTCCAGGCTGACAAGCAGTAGGCATGCCACACTTGAGAGGGCAACAACTGAGCATCAAGCTTCAAGAAGCTCTTTCTTGCCATGAGATGACAAGGGCCATTGCTTTGGAAGTCTCTACCTGTAGCGCTGTGTTCAGTTGCTAACAGCTGTAAGCTCAAGTTGCACCTTTGGGTCATGTGAATAGGCTGGGTGGACATCTATAATCTAAATGATTCCTACTTGGTTGTAGCAACTCCAGACTGAAGGATAGCCAGGGAGTTTAGAACGATACATTGGTTCTTTTAGTATCTGGCTTTATGAATTCTTTTTGGAAATAAAGGAGAAAACAGAAATGTACATTGCTGTCCTCCAGCTAGTTCAGGCCCTTCCCCCACCTCATACAGCCAGTACTGGGTCCAGACAAGATATAGCCAATGCAGTCAGGACGCTGCCCACACCCCTTGGGAACCTTCTATCATTTTCATGCACATCAACTCCAGGTATGCCAAGCACCTGTGTCTTTGTCAGAAGGATATACTCAGGGTCCTAGAATTAATTTGCCTGCTTAGAGAAAGAGCAACAACTGATGCAAATAATGGGAATTTGCATTCTTCCAGAAATGACAGCCCTTAACCAATGAATGACAGATAGGAGGAGGGTATAAGAACTCCAGCTTCCCTGGCCCCTAATCAGGACCATAGTGAGGGTCACAGAATGCTCTAGAGTGTTTAAGTCACACCTCACTTATTTTTATTCTGATGCTGCCCCCTTACCTGGCATCCTTCCTTTCAGCAGCCAACTACCAAAACTCCATGCTGGGAATCTTTCTTAAATGAATCACATGGGGTCTAATTCTGGGGAATCTAACCAAGACACAAGACAAAGCATAAGAGGCAATGTTTGCTCTGAGACCCAGGATCAACACAGCTTCCCCTCAGCTCAGATGGCTTCTTATCTCTTTAAAGTTCAGGCTACCTCGGTCATCTCATAAAGAATCTTAGTGTGAAAGGACCTATCATTCTGATAAATCTATCATATCCATCATTACATAAGCCTAATAGACAACTGTTTTCCCACTTTGTAGAGTCTTCTGGAAACTTGCAACTTAGTCAGTACCAGGGCCCTAAGGAAAATTCTGCTTCTTCAGTCTTAATTCAGAGTAACTAGACCATGGCCAAAACTTCCAACCACAACAGTTTCCCCTTGTCTCCCCCTCCCTCAATCACAACAAAATCAAAACCAATAGGGACATTATACGGCACTCACCAATTCTGGGAAATTTTCAAAAATAGTTTTAGTTCCTTTCTTATTGTCTTCCCAGAGTCTGATATTTCCTGGACGGAGGACTGTAGATTCATTGGCACTTGGGAAGTCCAGCAGAAAGTCCATCCTGTAGCTCAGGAAAGCTGTGCAGAAACTCCACAAGCTCCCCAACTGGGAGCCATTAACTCTCGTGTCCCTCCCAGCCCTTTGAATGTTAGAATTAATTCCTACTGTTCCATAGAGCAGGCAGCAATAGTCACGGTGCAATGATGGAAGCAAATGATGCAGACTGGGAAACTACAGTTCCACAAGCTTGTCCTTCCTCCCATTACATAAACTCCAAGAGCATCTCATGTAGAAGAAACGTCATTTCTTTTAACATGACATGCACCCCAGGAAACTTCCTACAGATCATCAAGCAGAATTTGGGCTTTTCAATCACTGTTGCTCTTGGCTTATCTCTGAAGGAATTCTGAAGACACAAGCTTGGCTAGGAAGCCTACAGGCAAATACTCAGAAGTCTTGTGAGTTATTCCATCTTCATACACATCACTTATATCAGGGCTTGTTGGGAGGGGGAGAGGCAGAAGAAACAGGAAGAGGTGTCAGGAAAGCTCTCCAAGTCCCAGTTCTTGTACTTAGCTTCACCTGTTAAACCCAATGGCCTCGGAATGGTGGACTGGAAACTGGATCATCATGAAAAGTTCTATTCCGAGGGAGGATGTTTTGTAGCTTTGTCAGGAGAAAAAGATGCTACATAGAAAGTAGAGAGAGATGGAGTGAAGGAAGGGAAGGAAGGCCATGGGAAGCAACAAAATTTACCTTGTATTTAGTAAGTCAGCAGTCCCCAACCTTTTTGGCACCAGGGACCAGTGTTCCTATGAGAATCTACTGCCTGATGATCTGAGGTGGAGCTGAGGCAGTGATGCTAGTGCTGGGAGTGACTGCAAATACAGATGAAACTTTGCTGGCTTACCTACCTCTTACCTCCTGCTGTGTGGCTCAGTTGCTACTAAGCCATGGACTGGTGCCAGTCTGCGGTCTGGGAGCTTGGTGACCCCTGTAGTATAGTTATTCAGGTTGTGCCAGTTATACCCTTCACAGCCTGGCCTTTATCCTTGACTCACAGACCTGAGGGAACACGGGAAGGCATGTCTACCCTCAGCAAGAGTATTTGGGTTGCAGGAGGGATCATCTTAGATTCCAACCTCAGAAAAATTCTTGAAGAATCTGCCAACCCAGGTATAGAAAACAATAAACTGTGCTTTTTCTTTCTCTTTCCATTCTTGCCAATCAGAGTTAATGAATTATGTGTTGGCAATGGTGTTTTAATTACTTTTTGATTAAAAAAGGAAGGGAGTTAAAATGAAAGCCTGCTGTATAAAAGCAAACTAATTTCTGGAAGGTCACGAGCTGCTGCTGGCAAGTGTGTCCAGGAGTTAGGAACAATGTGCTTGCTGTTTCTGGAGCAAACCAACAAAGCAAATCCAGGCTGGAGAAGGCTCTCTTGGCAAAACTCAGGGTTGGTTTGGGTTCTGGACTCACACAAGCTTCTCTGAAAGCTGACTGAGGAGGCAGGGATACAAGAGAGCGAGGACCCATCAAGAATTTAAAGCTGATTCTTCTGTCTTTACGTCATAGTGCTTCCATGTGATCTGGGGTGAATGGGGTGCATGGGATGGGTGGGAAAGCAGCTGACTTACCCTTTGTTTCCCTATCACCCAGCACAGTGCTTGGCATGCCGTTGGTGCTCAATGTGGACTTGTTAATGACGTGGGAGCTTCCCAAAGCAGTCCTATTCTCTATGACTTTCCACTGAGGAAGCAAACACAAGATATAGGAGGAGCTGCTAAATGGAGGAAAACAGATAGGGATCTCCTTTATTTCTCTCTTTCTGACTGTAAAAATTAGATATGCCATTAAGATTTGTGAAAAAGGGGATGAAAGAAGCATTTCTTAACCAAGTAACTCATGCTTTATTGCCTCAGTTTTTGAGGCAAGAAACCAGTTTGGTGTGGATAAGAACAGGGACTCTGTAGCCAGGCTGCCTGGGTCAGCATCCTGGCTCTTCCATTTTGTAGCTGTCTGACCTTGGGCAATTACTTAACCTCGCTGTGCTTTGGCTCCTTATTTATAAATTGGTAACATTAACAAGACCTATCTCCTAGGATTATTGTGGCAAGTAAATGAGTCAACATATATACAGCACATACAACAATGTCTAGTACATAGTAAGTGCTATTTAAGTGTTATTATTATTAATTATTAATTATTTTTATTATTGCTCTAGGTCAGTCATTGTTCTAGGAACTTTACATAGATTGTCTTATGTTTCACATACAACATGTCTATGAGATAAACACTCTTTTGTTTATTTTATTATCGAGGAAATGGAATCTAAATGAAATTAAGTAATTTGTCTATAGTCAGTCAAGCATCTAGTGATTGTTGGGCATTGTATTTGAGATCTGTCTGACACTAAAGCCTGTGCTTTTTCTATTAAGCTACAATGAAAGGGATGAGTTTGAAGTTTCCCTTGTTTCCCATCCTGTCGGTATTCTCTCAACCACTAAAGCTTGTGGAAATATGGCATTGAGGTTAGCTTCCACTGGACACTGAGAGAGGAGCAATTGTACCTCCATCAAAACAAAAAGTTCTCAGCACCAATAATGGTTCTACCTACTGCAGAATATTTAGAGGAAATGAATGTAAGAGGTCTCAATTAAAGACTTCCTAAGATTTCAAGGATTAAAAAAGAAATAAGAGAGAGATGGAATAATTATTTTTGTATTCCGATTAGGGAGATAAAAATTCCCTTTATTTGTTTTATAAAAATTAAAGTTCCAGGAGTCAGGAATAGAATTTTCGGCTACTGCATGTTAAAAAACGATAGAGCCCCTAATATATCTAACCAATCCATCTTGTCTCTAGGGAAACCTAAGTCTAAGTCACCTGGTATAAAGAGCCACTTGCCCTGTGAATAAAACCATTTTCCTACAAGACTTAACCATGGATAGTGGCAAGAAAGAAGGAGACAAGGTGAGATAGTTGCTAGGACATAATTGCATTACAGTTCTGACTTCACAACCTCATTCTCTTGACCCGATGAATCTGAGATGAATCCCCCTGGAAGTATCTGGAAACAATTCCTTCTGCGCAGTAGTCAATAGGCCAGATGATCTTTTAAGTTTAATATATTGGAGGAATCCAGGCCTTTGACTGTATGGGCATTTCCAAGTCATATTTCTTTGTCTAGATGCTTTTCAATCTTACTTAAGCATCAGTACAGCTACGATGTCTTGCCCTACTCTGGGGGTCGAAACACATAGATGAAAGAGAAGGAGTAGTAGGTGGTTGTTGCTGTTGTTTTTCCTCTAATACATTTTAAAAACTTTGAAATATTGTACATACACAGAAAAGTACACAGATCATAGGTGTATAGCACAATGAGCTTACACAGAGTGAATGTACCTGTGTAAGTACCAACCAGATCAAAGAATAGAACATTTTTAGCACCCAAAAATTCTCCTGGAGGTTTTCTCCCAATTATCAGCCCCTCTCCTCTGCATAGGTAAACACTAACCTGACTTACAACACCATAGATTAATTTTATTTGTATTTTCAGCCATATATAAATAACATTATACATTAGATATTCTTTCAGATTTAGCTACTTTTATGTAACATTATATTTGAAAGTTTTCCATATATTTGTGTTTAATAGACATTCATTCATTTTCTTTGTTATATAATATTTCATTATATAAGTATAGCATAATATGTTTATCCATCCTACTCCCCATTTAGTGGACATTTAGATTGTTTACAGTTTGAGGCTATAATGAATAATTCTGCCATGAACATTCTTGTACATGTCTTTTGGCATACATTTCTGATGAGATATATGCCTAGGAGTAGAATTGCTGAGTCAAAGAAAATGCATATATTTGGCTTAGAGAAACTTACCAAAAATTTTTCCTAGATTATTGTGCCAGCATACGCTTCTGCCAGCAGTGTGTATGCTTAAAATCCTTGCTAATATGTGGCATTACCTTATAAATTCTAATCATTCTAGTAGGTATATGGTGGTATCTCATTGTGGTTTTAATTTTCATTTCCCTGATGACTAATGAGGGTAAATACCTTTTTAAATGTTTACTGTAAATCTAACTACTTTCTTTTGTGTAGTGTCTGATTATGTCATTTGGCTATTTGTCTTTTCCTTCCTGATATGTTGTTCTTAAATATTCTGGATATTAGTAATATGTATTGCAGATAACTACTCCCACTTTATAGATTGTCTCTTCACTCTTTTAATGATATATATATTTTTTTGATGAAAAAAAGGTCTCATATTTAAAGGAATGCAATGTACCTTTTTCTTTATAATTAGTACTTTTTGTTCCAATTTAAGAAGCTTTCTTTTCCTACCCCAAGATTATTGAGATATTCTTCAATGTTATTTTCCAGGACAGGGGCTGACAAACTACAGACTGTGGTCTAATCCATTTCATTACACTTTTTTGTAAATAAAGTTTTATTGGAACACAGCCACTCTCATTTATTTACATATTTTCTATGACTATTTTTGCTCTATTATGGCAGACACTATGGCTCATAAAGCCCAAAATATTTACTTTTTGGTTCTTCACAGAAAAAAATTTGCCAAACTCTGTTCTAGAAGCTTTTTTACTTTACCTTTCACATTTGATAGTGGTGTTTGTGTACGGTACATGGTAGAAATCAATATATATATTTAAGTAAAACAGTACCATTTATTGAAATAATTATCTTTTCTCCAGGGCTCTGTAGTTTCACATTTTAAGTATATGTGTTTGCATGGATCTGTTTCTGAATTTTCTATTTCGTCCCATTGGTCCATTTTCTGGTCGGTCATGACCAATGCCACTCTTTTATTTGGCACATTTTTATATCAAGTCACGACATCCTCTCACTTCGTTTCTTTAAGATTGTCTCAACTATTCTTGAAACTATTTATCTCCGTATAAATATTATAAACTCCATATAGTTTTTTTTTAATTGACAATTTATTTACAATAGCTTCCTGGAACTTGTATTGGTATTGTATTGACTTTAGATCAATTTGGAGAGCTTTTATTTACTCCAGTAATAAAGTTTCCAATTCATGAACATGATATATTTTTTAATTTATTTAAATTTTCTTTAATTTCTTTCAATAATATTTAGATTTTTTCTAACTTTGATATCTTACATGTATCTGATAAGTTTATCTCTAAGTATTTTTTATGCTATTATAATTTTATCTTAACATTAACTTTTGTATTTAAAAAAAACAGTCAACTATCTAATAATTGCCCACCAAATAATGTGTCTTAATGAAAAACTGTGGGAACTTAAAATGATATTCCATGTTCCAAGAAATAAAAAGATTTGGATGGGAAATGGAAAAGCAAGGCTGACAAAAAAAAAATCACACATAGCACATATACAAACATATTTACTTAAATATCTCTTCCAGGTGTTTTGAATGTCTGCTGGTATTGACTCACATACATGTGTACTCTTAAGATTGCATGATAGCATGAAAGGAACACTAGTGGAGTGTGAGGACTCCTGGATCCTAAGCCTGGTTCTTCACACACTAGCTGTGAAACTCCAAGTAAGGTTCTACTTCACCTCCTTGTACCTCAATTTCTGAATCTCTAAAAAAATGTGTTGATTCTAACATTTTCTTACTTTCACGTAAGGAAGGGGAATCCTTTAGTTACTGGTGAATGTAAACCCAGGAAGGAATGTCCTGGGTATAATTTGGGGGCTCTCATTCTCAAGAGACTTCTTAAAGAAAAGTTATGACCTCACTGTTTTGTGAATGCTTGGAATGCCTTTGATAGAGACAAAGCCCTTCAAAGAAATATCTCTGAGAGAGGAGACCCCTGAAGTAAAAACAAACAGAAGCAAAATAAATGCAAGAAGAAACCACAGGGGCTGGACATTGGTACTTGAAAAAACAAACAAACAACAAAAAAACGATTCCAAACAGAGGTGGAGAAGGATGAGGGTAAAGCCTAGAAGCAAATTGTGATGAAGTTGGCAGTGCCTGTGTGGGGACTTCAAATCCTGGGTTTCACAGAAGACACGTATTAAAGTTTCTTTAAAAATCTTTAGAGAAAAAGTTATACTCCATGGACAAGGAAGTGCTGCCATTTTTTCTTAGAGTCTAAGAGTGATGAAGATAAGTGGGCAGAGCAGCAATGGCTGTTTGTCAAAATGTATGCTCCTTCTATCCAGTAAAATGTTGCTTCTGGGTAAGAGCTATATCTCATCAGAGGCTCTATTTCCAGCACCTCCAGGCTTCTGTGTTGGGCCAGTAGAATATTTGTAAAATTAGTATTTGGCACTCTGAGACAAAACAATTAAGAAGAAGATGTAGCTACTCCATCTTCATTTTCTTTATCCATGGCTAGATGCTCAGGACTTCCAGTTCCTATGAGATAGCAAAGCCATGAGATGTAAGGCATTTTGAGTTATCTCATTGAGTAAAGTTGCGTGCCCATCAGATATACCTGTATTGGACTGTTCTGTGAATGAAAATAAACTTACATTGTGTTAAATCACTGAAGTTTGGAGTTATTTGTTATAGCAGCTAGTGTTACCCTAACTAATGTATTTGGTCTCTGAAATAATTTACAGTATTGATTTTTAAAAAAAAGCACAATGTTATTATATTACTACCATTTCATCTGAGACAAAAATGAAAAGGAAGATAAAAGAAGTTTCCTCAACCTCTCTTACGTCTTTGGAGAATATTCACAATTAGTATAAAAATAGGACAATAATAATGTCAATATGTAGCATCTGTGACTAATAGGTTTGCACTCCCTCAATTTGCATTTAATTTTCTTGAACTGGCTCATGACACATTTTTATGTGGATTCAACATTTTGCAACAAATAAGACTGCCGTTTCTCTTGGCACTTCTTACTCCTCCCTTTCCCCCCACACATCCATATCCCTGCTGCCTTCTTCCTACAAAGCTCATTTTTTTGGCAAAACGGCTTTCATAAACCACACATTTTAATGAATTAAGTGTAGTTCCACAGTCACACTTGCATTCTCCCACAGTCCCCTGATTTCCACACTCCTCCAGCTATGGGAATTCTCCTTTACACCTCCAGAAAAGAAAAAAAATGCATGAAAAATTCTGTCTATAAGTAGAAAAGTTATGCACAGAATGTGATTGCTCTTCTACTTTGCTTTTTCTTTTTTGAAAATGCAAGAAGAAAGACAATTTTCAAACAGTGCATGTCCTCTGAGAAACTAAAACAGATCAGTGCTGTTTTTCTTTTGGCAGTAACAAAACTGTTATGATCACAAATCCACATAGTTCATCCTTTATCCTTTTTAATGGTTGCTCCATGGACTGGCTTCTCCCTTATCAAAGAAGAAAATCAAACTCCTGATAGCAAGGAAATTTAAGAGAATTTCAGAGAAGAAAAGGATGTTATATGTCATAGTTTCCAGTCTTCTCATTTTACCCTGAGGTCCATATAAGTGGTTTAACTTGTCCAAAGTCATACAACTACCCAATGACTCCTGGAAAATTAAGAACTGTATCCAACCTTTATAGTTTATGTCACATGAAGCTTCAAGCACATGATCTTCCTGGATCATCACATCAGCCATCAGACTGTGATAGAATCACCTTTGTTAGAGATATGAGGAATATAGGAGTGCTAAGAAGAATGCCAGGTCTTAGGGTATAGTCAGTCCCTCACCACTAAATCACTGTCCTCAAGTCTACCCAGTACTTTCTTCTCTCTTTGGATTGATACCAACTATGCATTAGACTCTTGACTAGGGTCTGGGATTACCTAGACAAAAGACATGACCTCTGCTCTCAAAGAGCACATGGTTCCCTGAGGGCAGATAAATAAACAGATGATTCTAATCTAGTATGATAAATGCTCCTCCTGCCTTAGCTTCTGGCATGTAATCACCTCCAAAGCAACGGCTGCTTTCCCCAGGAAGAAAACGGCAGCAGCAGCAGCAGCAGCAACAACAACCAATCACTGAATCATCACGTGAGGAGGCACCAACAGCTTTGCCTTCTGACTAAGGAACATCTTACCCAATCTCCCTCCCACCTACCATCACCACCTGTAGGTTTGGAACCAAGAAAGTCTTTGGAAACTAAAGATAATGTGCTAATAGGATGTTAAAGCGGAAACCACCCTCACCACCCACCACCAGAGGTAGTTTGTGTAAATGCGTTATTCCCCAAGCCCGGCGCTTGGTTTCATGACTCTAGCTCCTGGCACTTTGCTGGATTTGAAAGTGTTGCTTATGCAGAGAGCTCAGACTGATTTTGGCAAACAACTCAAAGCAGGCAGATCCAACCCTTCTCACTGTCTCTTACTTGTTGCCAAAATATAAGAAATATACAGGAAACTCATGTGAATTCTCCTTATAATGAATAACCTGAGACTGCAGTTAAAATTAAGTAGTAGATGAAGACTGGGAATCCAGAGAACTAGAATTTGGTCCTGGATTTATGACTTAGTAATTACAACCCTTGGACAAGTCCATTTACCTCTGGTCTTTCTTTCATTTTTCCATCCTTTTTTGGGGGGGGGGTCTGAATTTATTTAATTTAACCTTATTTTTGTTTTCCATCTTTGGAATGAGAAGAGTGGACTAAATTATCTCAGGTTTCTGGCACTGTATACATTCAAAACTGTTACTTTATTTTAGAGAATACTTATTAAGTATGCCTGTCACTGTGATAGGCACAGGAATAAAGAGATGAAAGTCCCAACTCCCATCCAAGTAGCCAATAGACTCACTAGAAAGTCAAGCAGTTAAACAATTAGAGTTCAATGTGAGGTATGGGATCATAGGGGTGTGTACGGGAGGGCACAGAAGAAAGGACTGTCCCTTCTTATCTACTTCTGACCCTTCTCCATTGAAGAGGCTCAGAACATGTCATCCCAAAATGTCACTTTGGCATATCAATTGTTTTGAGCTGAAAGGACTTGAGAAAAGGCAGTTGCAAAAGGGTTCTCCTACTCCTCCCTACCTTAAAAGTAGGACTTATTTCCCACAAGAAAGATGCCCTCTTTATACCAAAATGAAATGAATACTCTTTTTACCCAAAATGAGAACTTGATACCAAGCTTAATCTGTACAAACAAACATAATAAAATCATCTTTTCCTTCCATCAGTTTCCCCCATGTATTTCCCGGTCACTTTCCTATAATTTACGCACCCGGTCCAGACCCCTTTTTCCTTGTTTTGGCACATCTCCACAATTTCTTATTTTATGTAGAAATGGTATATAAGCTCTCAAGCCTATCTTTTTCTTTGGGTTTTCATTTCTTTTCTATGAGGATTCATATATCATATAAAAATATTAATATCAAATAAAATTTGTATGCTTTTTTCCTGTCAATCTGTCTTTTGTCAGCGTGATTCTCAGGCCCAGCCACAAAATTTAAGGGGTAGAGAAAAGTCTTTTCTCTTTTCTACTACTCTTTACTCTTCTCTGGGAGACTGGTCTACGTGAATCACAACAATAAGTCTCCTGGGCTCCATAGCTTCTTGTTGGTTTCCATCAATAAGGGCCATTTTAGGAGATCAAAGGGAGAGAAGAAGGAAGCTTAGGGTATTTATTTCCCTAGCTGGGAGGATAACTCAATAAAAGTCATTATTCATTCTCAATTGACATACTATCTCCCAACCATCTCCAGAGTTAGTGACAGCTTTGTGGCTGCTACTGGCCTAGTTTCTACATCAGTTCTTGTGGTTCCACTTAAATCCACCCACAGTTTTGTAAGTTGTCTCTTATAAATAAATCCTCCTCAAATTTAGACTGATCAGAGCCTGCCATCTGTTTCCTGTTAGGACCCTGGCTAATACAGGCATGAAACCCACTTTTGAGATGTGTGTAGATTGGTGGTAGTCAATAGGGGAATAGTGAGATGAAGAGAGGGAAGAGGCAGGACAGGAGAACAAAAAAGTGTCCCAGAGAAAAACAAAGCTAAGTCTTAAAAGATGTCTTGCAACTAGTCAGTTAAAGAAATGATGAGAAGGAGAGATAATTTAAGAAAGAAAAATGTGGATTTTTCAGAGACATAAGTATGTCCTGGACAAGGTACAGTGTTCAAGATAACTAGAGAGAAGTACTGGGGAGGAGAGGGAATGTAAGGGATGAGGCTGGAGAGGAAGAGAAAGGCAAGATCACAAAGGATTCTGTATGTTGTGTTTTTGGACTCTGAGAAGAAAGATTCATTTGATGTGAACCCCAAGACTTGAATTTATCTGCCAGATGGACTCCCCAGGGTAAATCAAGGGCCCAGATTTTATAAATAATAAAAGCCTTGTGGCCATTTTCTGACAGGAGCATCTCACGTACCCTACACCAGGTAGAATCTCTGACTGAACTCTTGGCTTCCCACATTATGCCCTGCCTGTTTTCACTGTCTGAATCAACCACTGAGAAAGCATGATTTCATCTTTCAACCAAAAGGCTGAGACCTGCCCCATCCAATAAGAACTTCTCCATAACAGCCAATCAGAACGCATAATACCAATCAATCACGATTCAGACCAATCAGAACCTATGAATTTGGATATCTTAATACATAGAATAGATCTCATTGGGACCTTGGGCAGGAAATTTCTGTTTAACAGATGGCCTTCCCTCTGTCTCAAAGGAGTGCACTTTCAGATCCCACTGGAAGCTGTATTTCCCCAAAGTGCAAACTATTTTACCTGAAATGAAGTCTCTCCTTTTTCACACTTCTTTGGCAATTTTGGCTTACATGTTAATGAGTTTGCATTTTAACTTGAAGACAATGGGAAATATTGAAACATTTTTAAGAAGAAAAGCAACATGATCAGGTTTATATGTTAAGAGAATATTCTGATGGACAGTGCAAAAGAAACCAGGACTGAAGCAAGAAGATTGGTTAGAAAGTTTATTTAACAACCAAGACAAGAATCAATGACAAGTATTTGTCCTGATGGTGGGTTAGGAGTAGGTATATATGAGAACTATGGAGGAATAGTGAGAATTTAGTGAGAAATTGTTATGGTGAATCTAGAATGATTTCCATTTTGGGAGTATGGTTTATGGAGTGGAATAAGTTTTGTCAACAGAAGAAATCCTAAAGGGGAATCCAAAGTCAATTCACTTCACATTTATTTATTCTCAACATACTAATGAATTCCCTCTGACTATTAGCTTTTATCAAACATTTAGTTTGTATATTGCTCTTTCTTCAATAGCTTCTGGTTTTATTACCCAGCTAATGGGATAATATCTGTTCCTTCCTCATATTTAAGAATTAATGAGAAGGTGCATACATTGTTCCAGGCACAGGATAAATATTTAGTAAAGGCTATTAGTATGTGTGTAAACTGAATCAAAAAATAGTCACAAAAACTTATTTTCTCACTCAACAAATACTTTTTGAGTGCCTACTTTTGCCTACCATTGTTTATTCTTTATGTACACAATTGTCAAAAAGCTGTGGGAAAGGACTTATACTAAGAAAATAATTTCTGCTTTCTCTTTTTCTCTTTGTATTCTTTTTTCTCTCTCTCTCATTCTTCTCTCTTCTCTCTCTCTCTCTCTAAGCATTCTTTTCCCAACATATACATAGCTTTCATTTCCAGAAAAGAAAAAAGTTCAGAAAGCTAAATTTTTCAGAGGATAAAAAAAAAAAAAAAACTTGCTTGAATTATTGATTCATAGCTTTATAATGCACCCAGGATAGTAAGGACATTTATAGATTTCATGAGCTGTTTAATATCTATTTGTGGAGCACCGCTATGTGCAATCATCTTGGACTCATTATGTTTCTTCGGCTGCCCAATGAGTCATTATGAGCCTCTGAAAATGTAAAATAATGGGTTAGAACTAGAGAGAATGAAGTAACAGCCAAAGTCAATATAAAATTATTCTTACATGCATCTGTAAGAATGATCAAGACAAGAAAGGGATTGAGGACCTATTATTACACACACATGCATACACAAACTTTAAAGAGGGCTTTCAGTAAAGGGGGAGGGAAGGGGTTGCCTGAAGACTAAGATTCTTAAAAGTGATGGGTTGTAGATCTCTTTTCCATTAAGATTCAAACAAGTGGGGGTGGGGAGCTCAAATAATGGGGAAGGAATAGAAAAGCCAGCGGAGACCCTTTTGAGAAGACAGAGCCCTTTACTGTGAGGATAAAAGAGACTTTACATTTCAACACTTAAAATGAAGAGGAAGAGATCATTTCTAAACAGGGCATAAGAAATAACTTCATTTCTACCTATTAACCTCTGCCCCCAAAAGAAAGCCAGTGGAAGCAAGCAGGACAAAAGAATTCTATGCAAACATAATGAAGAATGTCTTCTGCAATGGGAGCCATATTTTGAAAAATATTAATGTAATTTTCTCTTTTGGTTTGCAAGTATAAGTCCTTTATCCTAATTGATTCCAGGGTAATCTGTCCAGAGGTCTGTGGGTGTGTTACAGATGGCATGCAAAGAGAAAGGAAGAATTGATACTCAGCTTTTAATATTCAAAATCAGATTTGAAAGAAGATAACAGTCTTGCAAGAAACTTTTTTTTTTTTGAGACCATCCGAATTCCTTTATCTCCTCTTTTGGTCTATTAAGCACCAACCAGATATACCCAGGATCTTGGGGTGCTCCTGCAGGAGGTACAACTAGGTCTTTATGCTTGCTACTTTATGCCACTGGGGAAAGTAAGAAAGCCCTGCCCTTTCTGTCCAGGAGATGATGAGAAGAACAATGACAAGAGTGGAGGGAGGGGTTGTTTTAGGATTATCCAAAAGGAGTTGATGCAAACACCAAGCTCTAAGGGGCACTGACAAAATAGAGGAACCCAGCATTGTTAAGGGATAGGGTGGTGTTAGAGACAAGATGCCCTTCTGGCAGATTACGCCAGCCCCTATATGGTCTTGAGAGATGGAATATACAAATAGACAATGGCCAGGCTATACTTAAAAATGGAACTCTGACCCACAACCTGTAGCAATCTATCCAGAAACCAACCCCTTGTGCACAATAATCAGCCTAGGAAGGCAGCCTGCTATAACTCAGTCTTGCAGGAAGCCATATTGTTATCTCTAGTGGCAATCCAGGAAACAAAACAGTAACTTCTGTAACAATTAGCCCAAATAACCAACACTTGATTAATTGCTGAGAGTTTCTCTAATTTCTGTTCTTGCTTTCAACTTAGAATCAACCAGAGAAAGCTAAGTCTAAACCCTTAACCAATCACATAGGAAACCTCGTTTCTAGTTATCCTGCCTACAGCTTGTCCAGGCCAACAGCCTCTAATCAGGACATACCTGAAGCCTTCCCTTTTTCCCACTACAAAGCTTTCTCATTCCCCTGCCTGCCTCTGAGTCTCTGCCAAAATGCAAGTGATAGTGGCTGACTTCCTTGCCACTCAGGGAAAAAAAAAAAGCTTTGATTTTTTTTATGTGACTGCTCTTCCTTTATTCCTACAGTAGGGGAGCTTAGCATGAAGTCAGTTGGTCTAACCTAAGGGCCCTATGGCAGGTTACCTTGGTCTGAATGTTTCTGGTCCCCTAAAATGCATATGTTGAAATCTTAAAGAGCAATGTAATGGTATTAGAAAGCAGGGTCTTTGAGAAGTTCTTAGGTCATGAGGGTGGAGCCCTCATGACTGGGATTAGTGTCCTTATAAAAGAGACCCTATAGCATCCTTTGCTCCTTCTACCATGTAAGACACACCTAGAAGTCAGTAGTCTGCAACCCAAGAGAGAGCTTTAATTAGAATCCAACCATGCTGGCACCCTGACCTTGGACTTCCAGCTTCCAGAACTATACGAAATAAATTTTTGTTGCTTATAAGCCTCCCAATCTGTGGTATTTTGATATAGCAGCCCAAACAGACTAAGACACGGGGTATAGGATACCTACCTTGGGGAACAGAATGAGGAATCAGAGTATAAGTATCATGAATGGTTAATGCTGAGAAGAGAGCAATTCATTCAAAGAGAACTGCCAGGCCTGATCCATGTCAGAGGATCAGAAAAAGTGTTATTCTGGCCCATCAAACTTAGTTGTAAATTCCAGTAGGGTAGATAACAAGCAGGTGGCCAAGGGTCATTGTTCTGGAGAGCACAGAAACCAGAAAACCCTGAGCTGTCCAAGACACAGGAGATAAATTATATGCAAAAAATTAAAACCATATTTTCTCTGCATGTGTAAATTGTAGTATAAGCAAATTTTGCAAACCTATAAGAATAAAAACTAACATTTTACTGTTCCTTTGCTAAACAAACATGGGATAAAGCATAGTTTCCTGTGTGTTGGCTGAGAATGCGCTGTGTGTGGGCCCGGGGCAAAAATAACTTAGCTACTTGCTCCCAATATAAATACTTGCTCCTGAAAAAATGTAGACGTGGAACTATTTGAAGTGGCTAACTTATCAAGAATAGCAGGTCACTAATAAAAGCTAACTTTCAGACACTTGCACCTCCATATCTACCAATCCATAGCCATTATCTCATAAATTATGCCTAATCCCAACCAGTTCTTGTAAGATCCACCTTAAAATCACCCACCACAGACTCTAAAACCCTAAATAATCCACCCTTGACTCCTCCTTTCTGAGAGGCTACTAGATTCTGTCAAGGTGATATCTCCCCTTATTGCAATATGTCAAAACAGCTAGCTTTCATTAACAATTTTTTTTTTCTGGCAGTCTTCTTGGATACTTTATAGTCAATACTCGTTACACTTTAAACTGTATGGTCTGGAATGCTAGGGAAAATAACCATAAGCAGCAAGTTAAGCACATGTTAACGGGAAATGGATGAGTTCTTTCTGAGCAAAAATGGCTACAACTCAGGAGACCAAAGGCCAGAAGTACATACACAGTAGAAGCCATAAACACATATCCTATTAGCAAACACAGAATAGTTTCTGTATGTGGAAAACACCAATTCCACCACTATTATTTTCAGACATTCCAAGCACACAGAAAGAACAATTGAATTTAAGAAGAAATGGTGTGAAGATGAACATATCAAACATCTACATAAATGTAACCATAAGTATAATGAGTAATTTGGAACGCACCAGTTGGAGGACTTGCCTTTCTCTTTTTTCATACTTTATTTTAAATTGACTCAATATTTTAAGAAGAAGGAGGAAGAAGAGGAGACAAAGAAGGTGGCCCTGCTTTTCTTAAGGCTCTTGTGAACCAGCAATTTTCACGTTCTTTTCAAACCTACACACAGAAATGCTAACCATGGAAGAAACTGGAAAAAAGTGCACATCCAATGCTCCCAGACTTAATATGTTCCTTTTGCATACCCACCTGGCCAGTTCCTTCTAATGGTTCCAAGGCCCCACTGAAGGGCCCCAGTTGTTGGCAGAGGGCCCAAGGTCAGGCTGCACATTCTCCACATAAGCATTTAGACTGTATTTTGACACCAAGAGTTATCCATTCTGCAAATCCCATCCCTGTCATCCCAACAACGAATGCTTTATTCCCTCAAATGGACTGCCTGGTGAGAACTAGAAAGCACTTGCTTCTCTTTTTAGCTCCCAGATGAGTGGCTGCCATGTCCTGGAAGCAGCCGGAACTCTTTCTCAGCTCCATCTCAGTTGAGCCATCATCTCCCTACTGTCAGTTCTGATTATACCCCCTTGGCTTCTTGGGCTTCAACTGCCTCCCATCTAGCCTCCAAAAAGATGTCTGCCTGGATAGCAGCTGGTCCCTTGCTTTCTCTCCACGCCACATCCACCCACCTGGGAGGCCCAGAGACACCACACTTCCCACTGTGACCCAGCAGAAAAACACTTGGTTCCTTTTGCTGGCAGATACTATCCTATTTCTGTTTTTCTCCTTATGTTACTACTTACTGGACCAGAGAATCATTTTCTATCCCCAAACACCTGTTCTCCAAACTTCTCTTTGCCTAAATGAGTCCTTCAACCCCATATACCTCCTTACTTTATCACTGTGATACCATATCTCTATAACAGAATTGCTTGAAAGAAGTGAGATTGTATAACCCAGAGAGGGGAAAAAAAACTTATGAGAAGACAAATATTTAACTTCAAATGCTTAAAATTAAGAAAATGTTGCGCTTATTTCGTATAACTTTATAGCACTGAAAGAAAGTTGGCAGAAAAGAATGTTGGGAGATTTCTGCTAAAATGAGAAGGACTTTTCTAACAATTAGTGACACTAAAATTAACAAGTCTACTTAAAAACTTCCTAAATTTGAGTGCATATTATCTGGTACGTCTTTTTTTGTGAAAAATGACTTGTACACTTTTATGTATATAGTTTTTTTTTTTTTTTGGTAAAAAGTTAGGAAAAAAAGAACAAGTCCATCTTTTCATGTTTATGTTTCCTGTTGTACAGCTGTAGAATCAGAGCCCAGATGACATCTGATTCGGGCTATCGCGGGAGAGTCATACTCTAGGACAGAGTGTCAGACAATATATTTCAGTTTTCTTGGACTTTATGATTCCATTTTCTGGCTCTTCTTAAGATAGGGAATTAGCACTGTGTGTGTGCAAGCTCCTGCTGCCAAAATAAATCCTCAAGAAACCATAGACACAAGAGGGAACAATGGCTTCTAGGAACTGAGAACAATAGTAACCACACAAAACTGTGGTTTGTCACTGGGTGACAGAAGCTTGTCTTCATTTGGTGTGTATGTGGGAGGTAGGCAGCTGAAGTCTGGGTGCCTGGAGAAGTGGTCAGAAGTGGCATTGGGAGAAGAGGTTGAAAGAAAGCTTTGAAGTTCTGCTCTGGTCTCCTTGTCCCCATTTCCATCTCCAGTAGCTTGAGGACAATCCCTGGCACAGAAATTGGCTACAATGGCTCAGCGCTGATGTCAGCTGCCTAAGGGTTTGGGCATATGAGCCCCACTAATTATTGGGCAGAAGAATCCTGATGGAAGAGGGAGTTGTGATGTCTGAGCAGCTGCCCTCAGGCTCTCACCCGCCCCCCACCACCCTCAGCCCCTTGGGATGGGGGAGCACCACATAGAGACTGCCACCTTCCAATACAGAGTCACTCTAATGGTTTAAAGTCAAACCTAACCAGATAGGTTTCTGGTGGGATGATGTATAGTGTTCCTGGGGTGAAGGGGGATACCATCAGGGTTCATGCCTTGGCTTCTTCTTAAGCTTAGATAACATTGGAAAACTGCAGCTGCTATTCCCAGGGGACCGTGAGCTCATCCAAACACAGCTGGACCCCGGAGGAGTCCTACTTCCAAAAAAAGGCTACAGACTGTACAACAAACATTATCTGATGCAGAAGTATTAGGAGGACTAAGATTTAAACTGCTTGTGATAAATACAAGTGACAAAAATAAAGGAAGGCCATATTAATATAAAGTGCTGTGAAGAAAAACAAGAAAATTGAAGCACTAGGTATGAAAATAATATGAGTTTAAATATACTGTTGTCCTTAGCATTCTATACATGTTACTTATTTATTTCTCACAACAAGAGACACATACTATAATTAAACCCATTTTATAGATGAGGTAGTTGAGGGACAGAGAGGTTAAGTGATTTACCCATAATTATAAACAGAGCTAGAATTTGGAGACAAACAATCTGAGTCCAGTCCTTGACCATGATACCCATTCTCATGCTGGACTAAATATCACAGTGGACAGGGAAAGTGGTTGAGAGGCAGTTAAAGAACCAACTACAGGTTAGAATATTAAACCGAGGAGCTCTTCCTAAAAGCATGAGGATGTATAAAGTGATAGAAAATATAAAAGAAAGCTAGGAAGTGTAGAGGATCAAGTCAAAGTCTCAAGATTCAGATTATAAGAGACCTGGAAAGAGAAAAAGAGATAGAATATGAGTATTCTAGGATTCTAACCCAAATTGCTTAAGGACTGTTTTTACACTTCTCCTGAGCTGACAAGGGGAGGGGGGAGTTTCAGCACCTATGATATCTACTTGTCCCATTCCTGCAAGTGGTGAGAAAGTTATCCACAAAATCATGAGACCTGAAATCGCCACCCCTGTTAACTTTCATTTAGGAGGCCACCCTGTTAAGGTAAACGGCCAATTCCAGCACTTGGGATTTGTACTGAAGGAAGAACAAGTAGAGAAATCAGAGTCACAGAAAGGTTTGGGGAGTAGAAAAGCAAACTGGTCTCCTCCCCCGACACAGCTAGTTATATAGAAACATGGAAAGGGCCAAAAGGAAATGCGATCTAGATCAGAAGTCTGAAGACTACAACTCATGGGCCAAATCTGGCCTTCTGCCCATTGTTGTAAACCACCTTTTATTGGAACACAGACACACCCATTCGTTTACCAATTGTCTATGGCCAATTTTGTCCTACAAGGGCAGAGTTGAGTAATTGTGACACAGACCTAATGGCCCACAAAGAGAACAAATTGCTTATTATCTGGCCCTTTACAGAAAAATGTTGCTGACCCTGATCCAGGTTAGTGCTTCTCAGTCAAAACCTGGCAGAACATTTTAACCCTTGCTTGTCACCCCATTTCTTCATCCTACCATACCCACACATGACTCTTCTACTCCCCTCTCCCTTGACCCAATCCCACTCAACACTGGGATAAATAACTGGAATTCATTTCCTAATGAGTAGGCTCCCAGTGTGATGTTTTGCACTTTTGTTTGTACCTGAGTAATCAGAAAGGCGGTCTCTATTCCTCTATGTACCTGAGGTGTTGACTACCTGTAAAGGCAGGTGGGGCTCAGCCTCCTAGATGGTGGGTAGAGTGAAGGAGGAAAAACCCATAAACAACCAGAGCAGAAAAGCTATAAACAAACGGCCCTCCTAGTTCACTTAATTTTCACATAGACTAGAAGGAGAACTTGACTCACTAGTGTTAAAGGAAAAAAAATACAGCTGGAACTACGCTGGGAGGGAAAGGAGGGGGCTGTCTTTTGGACAGTCCATTGTTTGCATTGCAGTGGACCTTCATCCCCCCTGCTGAGGACAGTTCACACTGAGAGAAGGAGGTAGCTCCCTCCTGCAAGGGTTCATGGCTTGACTGGATTGCTTTGCTAACATACTTTTTCTCTTCTCAAGTTAGCCAAGCGCACAGATCACCTCATGCTTATTTGCAAAGTCCATACGTGAGATAAAGGCGAGACAGTGGACTAAAGGCAAAAGAAAGGGATGAAAGGAAAGAGAAAATGTAGGCGCTGGGATGCCTGGCCAGACCGAGCCTTCCTCACATTAGGTCATTGTTTATGTAAAGAGTTAAAATTAAACCAACGACTATTTTCCAAGCTTCCTGACATTGGACATAGCTCTGTACACCATGCCTGGAATGCAGTGCAATAAACATCTCAGAGTGCATTACATCACATCAAGAGAAACATGAATCACAAAATCACGTTGAGGGAGAAGCAATGAATTCCAGATTCTACAAAATTAGGCTGAAAACGAACAGCATACTTGTTCTCTCTGACTCTTTCCTCTACGTTTTCCTGTCTTTCTAATTCTCAGAAATTTATCCGTGGATGACCATATCCCTTGAGAGCTACCACACGTGGGATCTCCACCAATATTTGGTCAACAACACAAAACCTGTCTTCTCTTTAAAGCCTGTCCCTCCTCCTCCCTCCAGCAAATGTTACTGCCTGACATAGCCTCATTGACTCCTCAGCATCATCTCACAAGCTTCGTATTGTTATTACTAATTCGTAGATGGGAAAAGGAGTTTCCAGGGTTTACCTAAGGTCACAGGGCAAGTGAGCCGCTGAGAGGCGCTCCAAGTCAGGTTTCCTGTGAGCTTCCCCTGCACCACAGCTTCCCTCTGACCTCCTCTGTGCTCCATGCGCCTCCATACTTTTAGCATATTAAATGATGATTAGAATGGATGTTCCCTGAGAGCAAGAAATTTGTCAGTCACGCTCCTCAGTGTGTCCCTAAAATCCAGCACAGTGCCTGCCTCATGATAGGCACTCGATGAGTTTGTGTTCAGTGAAGGTCCTTCCATCTGCCTATTAGCTGTCTGTTTGTCTTGTTTCCCTAGTACCCCCAAAGGTCTTTGAAGGGCTGGATTGTGGTTTTTCATTAATATGAGGCCAAACCAAAAACCTCAACCTCTGCCTCCAAAAGATTTAAATGGAAATAAAATACTGAATATACGGTGAACCCACCCAGTCCACCAAACATAGTTCTTCCTACAGCTTCCCTGCTGTCAGAATTCTCCTTTAATGCTTAGGCATTGTTGACTCCATTGTTGACATCCTGCCTCACTCAGCAGCTCCATCTGGAAGTCAGATTTCTCCTCCCTGTTTGAATTCTGTATCTCTGTGTTTAACTAAGCTGGAAAACACTCACTTCACCAGCTCTAAATTAGGTCTTCCTTTCATGCCTTTTCTGTTTCCTGGCTCAATGCCAGAATCTCCCTCCATTAGAATTAGGAAATGACGCTCAGAGTCATATGTCTTCACCTAGTTAGCACCTCTCTTCTGGGACAGCTTCTCTTATAGTGGCTCCCACACGTGCCTGGCTTTTCTCCTAGTAATTCCCAGGTTGTCAGTGTCAGGGGCAGGGAGAGGATATGTGAGTCTGAGTTCTGACTTTCACTATGGGGGGAGGGTGCATTGTATTGTCACACAAGGCATTCTGTCACAGTGATTGAAGGAAACAGTTTCTTGGCCATGTGTCTGGGATGTACTTTAAGGAAGCCAGGAAAGATTGCTCATATCTTGCGAAGAGCTATATCTGAAATCTTTAAATAAAAAACAAAAGCTTGCCTCTCCTTTTTGTCTACTCTCAAGTTTTTTTTGTTTTTTTTTTTTCATCCTGAGTTTCATAAAGGCACCTGGAATTAAATCACCCCAAGTCAGGGTTCCATAGAAGTCCTTAGCCAGCAAAATCTTTCCCTCTGGGATTGCTATTCTTGGGAATTTGCCTCAGCTCTGCCCATCCTCTCCATCCTCCCCCACATGCCGTGGACTGTCCTTCAGAGCACTTATCCCACCACACTGGAGTTATTGGTTTCTTTGTCCCTCCTTCCTTCCTTCACCTCTCTATTCACACACAGCATGGCTTATAACAGAAGGTGAACAAAACACGGCTGAGTGAACAAATAAGTGAATAAAATTTTCACGACGTAGTTTTTTTCTCAAATTTCAACCTAGGACTATTGCACAAGTGTCACAAAAGCAGAAATGGCCTGAGGGAAATCTAACATGTGATTATTGAATTTGTAGATTTTAAAATACACTACTTTTGCTCTCCTCCTGTTTTAGTTACCTATTACTTTGTAACAACCACCTCCCATTATTTCTTATGACTCTGCAGTTAACAAGACTCGGCTGGCAATTTTTCAGCATCAAGTGCTAGAGCTGAGGTGACTCATGAGGCTGCATTTACCTGGGAGCTGGGGCTGAAACATCCTGGATAGTTTCATTCTCTGAAGTCTTTCTTCATGAAGTTGCTCACAAGTCAGTGATTTAGCCCAAGCTTCTTTACAGCATGGCAGATGGATTCTAAGAGGACAAGCCCCAATGTGCAAGTGCTTATTAACCCTCTGTTCCATCACATTTGCTGCTGTTCCATTGGCCAAAGCAAGTCACATGCCCAAGTCCAGAGTCAATGTGGAAGGGACCACACAAGAGCATATAACAGTCTATTGCACCTCCCATCTTTCATAAAATTTCCTTGTCTCGTGATCTGATAGCTCTGATGCACCTTGCACATTGACTCCCTTACCTTGAATTGATCGACAATGCGTACTGAACACTGACTAGACGCCAAGTGTCCTGGAATTATAGAAAATAGAATCTTGTTTCAAGGACTATATATTTTGAGAGCCTACTATGTGTGTGTGTGTGTGTGTGTATACACACATGTATATATATATAATCTTTGAAAATATTTTAACCCACCCACCAGTGTTATTTATGCATATCATAAAAATATAGTCCATAGAGCCACTGAAGTAACCGCAGTGAAAAATACAATAATCAGCATTTATACATGATTCAGATTGACACCTCTAATTTCTGTGCAGAGAAGTTTGTTGACTGTTGATGTCAATTCTAAGTACAAGGACTCCAATAATTCTCTTAGAAAAAATGTCCCATGAATAAAACATACTACTTGTAGCTCTTTGTTATAATTATTACAGCTTATACAGTTGTTTTGTCAGTGGTTCTCACAGTGTGGTTCTTAACCAACAACACTTCGGAAGTGGTAAGAAATGCAGATTCTCAGGCGCCATCCAAACCTGCAGAATCGAAACTCCAGGAGCAATCTGTGTTACACAGACTGTTACACAGCCCTTGGTGACTCTTATGCACATTGAGAAGTCTGAGAACCACTGCTGTAAGGACCACAAAGGCCATGTTTTTTAATTTGGTAATGTTATTGGTGGATGTGTTGTTTCTCCCCAAATTCATATATTGAAACCTAATTCCCAGTTTGATGGTATGAGGAGGTAGGGCCTTTGGGAAGTGATTAGATCAGGAGGGTGGAACCCTCATGAATAAGATAAGTGTTCTTATAAAAAGGACCTATGAGAGACCTATGTGAGATTACTATGAAAAAACCAGACATCTATAAACCAGGAAGTAAGCCCTTACCCAACACTAAATCTGCCAGAGGCTTAATCTTGAACTTTGCAGCCTCCGAACTGTGCGACCTTCTATGGTATTCTGTTCCAGCAGCCCAAATGGACTTAAGCAGGTGATTTAGCTAGAGCAGGTAATTCTAATTCTAGGACGACTGCCCCATACCTTCCCTCTGGTCAATGTTGCAGCATCTTCCCTAATATGCAATGAGGGTGAAATGTTTTTTGGTTAAAACCATACACTTTTTCAGAGGTAAAGAAAATTCTCCAGAGAACTTCTACACTGTAGCTTTGGCATGCCATGTGTCCTAATTTAGACATACTTAAAAAAAATCGTATTTCTTTTCTACAGAAATTTCAAATGAATTCTCTAGAATTTCAAGTTTAAGTACTACAAGAAATTTTTGAGGAGGGTCTACTTTTACTCAATTTTCTTTTCATTTTCTTACCACATCTTGGGCAAAAATGGAAGATTAGAAATCTAAAAATGGGGTCAACAAGAAAGTAATTATACTTCTTTGAAAAAAGTTTATTCCTGACCCAAGATGAATATTATAAAGAATTTCATCTTTCCATAATTGTCAAGCCATCTGGCAAAAGAGCTGACTGATACAATTTCCATTTCATAGACCAGATTCCCATATCTACTTTCTCTAGTCCTCATAAGTGTAAATATTTTCCAGTTAAATCTTTGGGGTTGGCAGTGGTGGTGTGGGTGGTTCTCCACTGAAGGGCTGTTGATTTTTTCCTTTTATAACTAAGTGGAGGCAATTTAGGATTATGAATTAAAAGCCTTATGCATTCATATCTTTGATTCAACAATAACATATGCAGGAATTTATACCAATGAAATAATTTAGAATGGGCACCAAAAAAAAATAGCCACAAAGTATTCATTTTGTCATAATTTATAATAAGAAAAACTGGGAACAACCTAAATATTCTACAACAAAGGATTGTTTTAAAAGAGTGTGTATGTGCATACATTCAACTGAATAACTACAGTCATTAAAATGGCAACCAATATGGATTATAGAAGAATATTAACTGACATGGATGTTCAGGATATATCACAAGCAGGAAAAAGTAAGTTTTAAAATAGTATGTATAGCCATTTCATACTCATTATGATAGCTATTATTAAAACACACACACAGAGGAAATAACAAGTATTGGTGAGCATATGGACCAATTTGGAACCCTTGTGCATCCCTGGCAGAAATGTCCAATGGTGCAGCTATGGTGGAAAGGAGTTTGGCAGTTCTCCAAAAGTAAAACAGGATTACTGTGTGATCTAACAATTTCACTCCAGGTATACACCTGCAAGACTTGAAAACAAGGATTCAAACAGATCCTATATACCAACGATCATAGCAGCATTATTCACAATAACCAAAAGGTAGGAACAACCCAAGTACCCAGCAAGAGGTAAACAAAATGTAGTATATTCAACCATAAAAAAAAAAATGAAATTTTGACACATGCTACAACATGGATAAAAGTTAAAAACATTATGCTAAGTGAAATAAGCCAGACACAGAAAGACAAATTATTGTATGATTCCACTTATCTGAGGTACCTAGAACAGTTAAATTCATACAGACGAAAACTAGAATAGTGGTTATCAGGGGCTGAGAGGAGGGGAGAATGGGAAGTTATTATTTAAAAGGTATATTTTCTGTTTGGGATGATGAAAAAGTTCAGAAAATAGTGGTGATAGTTACACAACATTGTGAATTGTCTTAATGCCATTAATTGTACACTTAGAATTGTTAAAGTAATCAAGTTTATGTATATTTTGTCACAATAAAAAAGAAAAATTAGTATGTACAATATACTATTTTCTACAAATATATGATACCCACATATTTCTTTAATTTTAAGCTGTCATCATTTGTAGGAAACAACATTAACTTAATAACAGCCTTTTGGGACAGTATGTACTCACAGATCAATCTGATTTCAGAAATACCAAACCTTGAAAAACTTGTCTCTTAGAAACTAAGTAATGTATACCAAAACATGGAGAAAAAGCCTGAAAGATGCTCAGAGCTGGTATTTTGGGAGAAAGAATTGTGGGTTTCCTATATTATTCTGTATTTTCTATATGTATTTTAAGTTTTTCTGTATACAGCACTATTTTTATAATAGAATTTTTTAAATTAATTTTTTTAAAAAATGTTTTTTCTAGAAAGATCTTGTGGAATCCAAGAATTTACAGTTTAGCCAAACACATACTCCCACCCTGAAAATAATGTCAGAGAATTAAAATCAATGTGAAAAGATCTTTCTGCACTCAGTCCGAGTATGGGAACTTGCCGTCACTAAGCTCTCTTTTCCTTCATCCAACTTCCCTGTGACCGGCGTCCACATAAATATTTACACACTCCATCATTCCTCAGGTTATTTATTTTCCTTGGTCCATTTTGCACAGTGACTAAGTTTTGCAGCATGGATGTTGACAGAATTTGTCGTTGATATCAATCTTTATTAAGTTTACTGCTGAGAGCTCGGTAAATGGTTCTGGTGCAAGGCACAAGGTGGAAGCGAGAAGATCACCAGGCGATAAGGAAGGCTGTGCTTTCTTGAAAAACAAAAAGCATTTGTTATTGTTGTTCAAACCTTAATTTACCAATGTTTACATTTCTCTGTGATGTTTCTAATTTTCCACAAACAAAATCTGCAACGTTGCTCACCAGCCACTATCGCCACGAGAAAAAGAGGGAAGAATCCTTCCTGTCCCGCAGGACCTGAGTATTGAATCATGGGGGCTTCCTTCTGTTGTACAGCCAACCTCACAAAGAGCTGGTTGCTGCAGAGAAATCTTCACACTGTGGGTCTCCTTCTAAAGTTTCCGAAAGTGAAGACAAATGTCATGCTACACATGACATTTGTAGTTTGTGTCTTGTGTAAAGTGTGTGAAGGCAAGGGCTCTAGAAAGAGCCTGACTAGCTGGCTTCCTTGCTTTTTAGCTGTGTGATTTTGACAGAAAACTCAACTGTTCTGTGCCTCCACTTTGTCCCCAGTAACATGGGACAGATAATATTTCCTACCTGTCAGCTAGGGATGCTATAACAAAATACCACAGAGTAGCTGGCTTCAACAATAAACATTTATTTCTCACAGTTTTGGAAACTGAAAGCCTGAAATCAGAGTGCCAGCAGGGTTGGGTTCTGGTGAAAGACTCTTCCTGGTTTGTACACAGCCACCTTCTCCCTGTGTCCTCTTCTGGCTAAGAGCAGAGAGAGAGAGGAAAAAGATCTCTGAGGTCTCTTTTATAAGAGCACTATACCATCAAGTGGGCTTCACCCTCACAACATAATCACCTCTCAAAGGACCCACCACCTAATATCATCCCATTGGGAGTTAGAGTTTCAACATATGAATTTAGGGAAACAAACATGCAGTCGTAATACTACTTCATGCAGTTGTTGATGTTATCAAAAAAGTTGATACATTCCAAGTACTTAGAATAGTGCCTGGAGCATAGGTGAACAGAACAAAGATTAGTTTTTATTATTATGACTTGGAACAGATTCCCATGAAAGCCAGAAATACTCCTGGTGACTTCTTTTTCACCTTCACCAGGAAGATCTGTGCTGATGGTGGCAGCTCCTTCCCACTGCCGATTTGTACAAGAAAGAAGTGGGGCTCTTAAGCTGGTCTTCATGCTATATTTTATTAGTGTTGGTTGACAGCCTCAAGCTGCTGAAGGTAGGCGAAAGAATGCCTGGGACCAAAATTTATGGAAAACTTGACTAGTGGGCAGCCAAGGGAGTTGGAGCAGGATGATTTAAACAGAGTCATGAACAGAAACAAGGTTTAAAGCTCTCAGCCACTGTCTCAGATGAACATAACCTTACAAGCAGAAGAACATGTAATAAATGGGTGTGTCATATCAATCTTTTATTTTGCCAAGTGAGAAAATTTGATCCATTAGCAAAATATCTGAATTTGTTTTTAAACTAATTCTTTATTTAATGAATTTTTACAAAGTGAACACATCATGGACTCATTTATCCAGATAAAGATACAGAACATTACTAGTGTACAAGAACCTTTTAAAAATTCCTGGTAATTAACCACCTTCTTCCTCAAGGTAAATATTCTTCTGACTTGAATCATCATAGATCATTATTTCTTATTTTTGAATTTTATATAAATGATATACTTTATGTGTCTAGTTTTTTTTTGTTTTCTGTTTTTTTGTTTTTGTTTTTTCTTGTTGTTTGTTTTTTGCTTAATATTATATCCATGATGTTGCATGGAAGAATTTGCCCCTTTTCATTACTATATTTTATTGTAATAATATGCCATGTAAATATATTCATTCTACTCTTGATAAGCATTTGGTATTTTTTAGTTTGGGAATTTTTCAGAGTGCATCTATGAAAATTCACATACATAAAATTTGGTACACAAATTTTTGTTGGGCATATATTCACAAATGGAATTGTTGAGTTATACGGTTGATGTTAATTTTCTTATAGTAAATAATGCCCCTTTTCCAAAGCATTTGGGTCTATTTAAATGCCCAGTTATATATGAAGTTCCCATTTCTCCATAGCCTTCCAAATACTTGTTTCTGTTTGTTTTGTTATTTTATCTTTAACATTTAGGTCTACCATCCATTTAAGATGGATTTTTATATATGATAAAATATATGAATTAAAATTTATTGTTCTGTTGCCCATATTGTTCCAGTGCCGTTTAAACAACAACAACAACAACAACAACAACAACAACAAAACAAAAAAAAATCCTTTCAGCTCTGTATTGCCATGTCAGCTTTGTTGTAAATCAAATGATTTAAATGTATAGGTCCACTTCTGGTCTCTTTATTCTGTTCTAATGGTCAAAAATATCACACTATTTTAACTACTGTAGTTTTATAATGTGTCCTAATATCTGGTACGTCATTTTAACTATATTTCTTCCATATTGTCTCGGCCATTTTTTGCCCTTTGCATTTCCATATAAAATGTATGATTAGATTGTAAATTTCTGCACACATTAGAAAAAATTCCCACTGAGAATTACATTGACTATATATATAGAAAATAACATCTTTACCAACACTAAATCTTCTAGTCAATGAACACAATAGGTTTTCTTTAATTTCCCTTAGTAAAGTTTTATAGTTTTCTGAGTAGTGGTCTTGAAAAACTATTTCTAGGTAAAGGATATCATTTCAAAATTTTGTTTTCTAATTATTTGTACTGATCTAAGAATACAAATGACTTTTGTATCCTGACCTTATATCCAATGGCCTTGGTAAACTCACTTATTAAATATCATAGTTTATTAGCATATTCTTTTTTATTTTGTATATATATATATATATAAAAGTATATTTTCTGTATATAGTAACAATTTTTAAATATTCTTTTACAATCCTTATAACTCTAATGTTTTTTTCTTTTTTTATGGCAGCAAACCCTCCGGTAAAATAATGTTAAATAGAAATAGCGATGGCTGAAATTCTTGTCTTATTCCCAAAATCAGAGGGAAACATTTCAATACTCTACCACTAAGTGTGATATTCACCATGGATCTTTTGTATATACCCTTTATCAGTTCAAACAAGTTCTTTTAATTCCAAATTTATTGAAAGACTTTTTTTAAAAAAATCATAAGGAGTATTGAATTCTATCAAATGATTTTAATACTTTGGTGGAGATGATAATATGATCTTTTGCCTTTTTCTGTTAATGAGATTTTCACTGATTGATTTTGGAGCGTTAAGCCAATTTTGTTCATTTTTAATTAGCCAATTTGATCATGATACATTACCTTTTTATATGTTGACGTGTTCAATTCGTTCCTATTTTGTTTAAATTTTTTGTGCTTGTATTTATGAGAGGGATTATCCTGTAATATTTTTCCTTGTAATATCCTTGTAAAGTTTTTATATCAAGGTTATGCTAGCCTCATGAAATGAGATAGAAAATACTTTCTCTATACCTATATTCTGAAAGAATTGGTGTTTTCTCTTTCTTAGAAGTATGAGTTTATGTTGAAGTTATCTGGATGTGGAATTTTCTCTGAAGGAAGGGTTTCCTTCTGAATTTGTTCTTCAATAGACATAAAATTGTTCACATTTTTTCTATTTTTTCCTCTTTTATGTTGCATTTTTCAAGAAATTTTACTAAATTTTTGAGTTATTGGCATAAATTTCTTCACAAATTTTAAAAATCTGTTTAAACTATAAAGACTTTCCATTTTCCATTCTTCATATTGAAAATCTGTGCTTTTTCTCTTTTTTGATTGATTGATTGATTGGCAAAACTAAGTCCGTTAATTAACCTCAAATCACGACCACTAAATTTATTGTTCTCAACTTATTGTTTGCATATTTCTGACTGCTAAAGAATATGGTTGCCAAGAAATGATAGCCTAAATTATAGTCTAAATGCTGCTAAGAAATGACAGTGTAGGGATTAAATGAATAATAAATGTATAGTTTGCCAGACTTGGGAGCATATGTAAATACAGAGGGTTTTTTAATCCATCAGTTAGCTGATTCTAATCACATAATCTATTTGTGAAGTTAAAAGACACATATCCTGAGGTATGTAAATTTAATTTTTGACTGTGTATGTTTCAAATGTAGTTTGCAACCAGATCCACTTCCACTTACTCCATGTTTTTTTCTGTGTTAAAATGTGCTCCTTCATAACTTTATGTGTTCTTATTATTTACCTTTTGGAAGGAATAAACTTTATCCAAAGACAAGAAAAGTAAATCAGAAACCAGAGTTCATTAATCTTAATTTAAACTGAGTCACTTATATGATGTATGTATTGAAAGTCACTTAATTTTTTAAAATTGATCTAGTTATTTATTTGAATATGAATGACAATGCCTTAGGCTGTTAGAAAATACAACTTTCTTGATTATAATTTTACTAAGAATTTTTTTTCCAAATAAATTCTACCTAAATTGTTTATCAAACAGGAGGGGAAAATAAAATATTTCTTGAACCCACATAATTAAAGAGAATGGCTTCTATGGTAGGCAGCACATAATATACAAAATTAACTACATGATTCATATTATTCAGAAGTTAGCTCATCTCTGTCTCCCAGGTTCTACATTTTATATCAAGATCCATTTTATATAAATGGTTTATGAAGTAAATTTTCTTCCCTTAATCCAGAGAATCAAAAAAATACAAGGATGCACACCAATATTCATAGCAGCATTATTCACAATGGCCGGAACATGGAAGTAACAGAAGTGTCCCAGGATAGATGATTGTCTAAAGAAGCTGTGATACATATATACAATAAAATATTACTCAGCCATAAGAAGAGATGAAATACTGCCATTTACAACAACATGGATGAACCTTGAAATAATCATGCTAAGAGAAATAAGCCAGACAGAAAAAGTTGAAAATCTCATGATATCACTTATATTTGGGATATAAACCTAAAAGCAACAAATGAACAGGACAAACAGAGACTCATGGACATGGACAATGTCTTCCTTTTCCTCCTCCTCCTCCTCCGTTTGGTAGGACTTTTTCGAGTAGCTACTGCTACTGCTCCATCATACCTCCATTATGGCCCAAACTGTGGTGTAAAAGATTTTTTTTTTTAGATCAGGTTTGTTAGGGTTTGTCTACTTTATCAGTCTTTAAAAAATTTTTAAAAATTTTTTTAAATTTATTTTTCAAGTAGAGTTGATAGTCAATATTATTGTATATTAGTGTCAAGTATACAGCATAATGGTTAGACATTTGTTTCTCTACTTTTGTCTGTTTTCTATTTCATTGATATCAGTTCTTGACTTTATTATTATATTTCTTCAATTCTCTTTGAATGTGATTTTTTCCAGGTTTTGAGATGGATTAATAAATAGTTAATCTCAGGTTTTCTTCTTTTCCCACATATGCATTTAAAACTATACATTTTCATTTCAGCACTACTTTAGTCATCCACCACAAGTTTTGCTATACAGTATTACCATCTTTATTTCCTTCAAAATATTTACTAATGTCCAATATGATTACTCATTTCCAAATTTATTTTGACTTTCTGAAATTCATTGCTTAATTTTCAAACATTTAAAGATACTCTAGATATGATTTTGTTATTGGTTTCTAGCTTAATTCTACTGTGCTGTGAAAATATACTCTGATTTTTATTCCTTGAAATTTGTTAAGACTTGCTTTATGGCCCAGTATGTGTTTAATTTTGGTAAAATATTCCTTAGGCACTTAAAAAATCTGCAGTTTAAAGGTGCAACTTTCAATGCATGTCAATTAGATCAAATTTGTTAGAAATATTATTCAACATTTTATGTAACTTGTTTTACCATGTCTTTGAGTGTTCAAAATAAATGTGGAACTAGAAACATAATTCTCCTTTTGTACATTTGTCTTATACTTCTTTTGGTTCTGCCAACTTTTGATTTATATATTTTAAAGTTATGTGTTAGGTGCATACAAATTTAGGATTGTTATATCTTCCTGTATGTCTTGCTTTAACAAGTCTCCTTTTTCTACTAGCTTTGCCAGCTTTAACTTGTTTAGTGATTGCATGGTACGTACTTTCAAATATTCCATTTTCTTACATCTGTTGTATGTTTATAAGCAGCATAACTTTTTAAAAATACTGTTTGACATTTTTGTTTTGAATGGAATATTTAATATATTTAAATTTAACACAATTGTTGATAAATAAAAGTTTACAGCTACCTGCAACTATTTGTTTTGTTTGTCCCATCTGTTCTTTGTTCCCCATTTCTCTGATTTCTGGCTTTTTTGAGTACATTTTATTCTATTTTCTGCCTATTACCTTTTTATTCACACCTTTTAATATTATTACTTGGTGGTTGCTCTAGAGATGATAATGTGCAAGCTTGATTTATTAGAGTCAGTCTCAAATCAGTGTTTTTTACCACTTCTTGGATTTAGAATATTCACTATATTTACTTTACTCCAGCTTTTTGTGCTATTGCTTTCATGTTTTCCAATTCCACATATTATTTTAAAGACCATAAGATGTTATGACTTTTGTTTTAATTAGGCAATGTTGATGTAGGTTTACCCATGTATTTCTCCTTCCCCAATGGCTTTTCATCCCTTATCTGCTTTATACTGCTTCTTTCTAAAATTACTTTTCTTCTATGTGAAGATCTCCATTTATTATTTTGCTTGCATGGTCCTGCCAACAATGAATTATCTGAATTTTTGTTTATCTGAAAACTTTTTTTATTATACCTTCATACTGAACAACACTGTCTCTGAATATAGAGTATAGAATTCTAGGTGGTCAGTTATTTAACTACTTATGGTTTGTTTATTTATATTTATTGCTTTAATTATGTCATTCTTCTGGCTTCCATGATTTCTATTGTTAATGTTATTATTGTTTACATAAATGTAATCTGTCTTTCTTTTCTTCTGGTTGCTTTTAAGATTTTTTCTTTGTCTTTGATTTTTCCATAGTTTTACCAAAATATTCTAGTATGGTGAGTTTTGGGTTTTTTTTTTTTTTTTAGTTATTTATTTGGGGGTGGTATTTATTCTCTTTTGAAAAATTCTCAGTCAGAATGCCTTGGAATATTTGTATGATTACACACTTACTATACTATGTGAAATTTTTTCATAGCTCACCAATGCTTTTATTCGTTGTTTGGATTATTTTTTCTGAGCTTCATTTTGGATAATTTCTATTGCTCTGTCTTCAAGTTCAACAACCTTTTCTTTCCCATCATTCTAATCTGCTGTTAATCCCACATAACATATTATTTCATCTCAGTCGTAGTTTTCATCACCAGAAGTTTGATTTGGGTCTTTAAAAAATATCCTCCATGTCTTTACTTCACCACTTGAACAAACAGAGTGCAGTACTAGCAACTTTTTAATATCCTTGTCAGCTAATTCTGACATTTCTGGCAGTTCTGGATTGATTTCAATGGATATTTTCTTCATTATGAATCACATTTTACTGTTTTTGAATGGTAATTATTGTTCAAATGCTAGACATTGTGAATTTTATTGTTGGGCATTGGATATTTTTGTATTATTATAAATATAATAGTGTTTACTTATGTTCTAGGCTGCAGTTTGGGGGAAATGATTAGGTCCTTTCATATGTAATTTTCATGATTTGTCAACATTCCTGAGTATTCTACACAAATGTCTCATGAATTATGAATATTTCATTTGGCTGATGGGAGCAGTCAATATTCCCAGATCTGTGTGTGTGCCAGGCACTGTTTTCTTATTCTTTCAAATGTTTTTCCCCTGTTTTGGTGTTTTCTCACATGCATGCCTTGATCTGTGCTCTGCTGTTTATTCATAGGAACCTTTGCAGATCTCCAGCGGTTTCTCTCTATGCAGCTCTCTTCTCTCTAGTATGCTGTCCCATGAATTCTGGCCATCAGGATCTTCCCAGGCCCTCAGCTCCACCTCCTCATCTCTGCCTGCACAGTACAGGCAGTTGCCCCTTCCTGTACTGTAGCCTGGAAGTTCTCTCAAGATAAAGTCTAGGGCTCTCATATGACTCACCTTTGTTTTCCATCTCTCAGAGATTATTGTCTTTTGCACCTAATGAACAGTTGTTTTGTATATTTTGTTTGTTTCGTCATTGTTGTCTCAGAAAGAAGGTAAATCCAGATCTTTTACTCCATCTTGAGCAGAAACAAAAATTTGTATGTTGCATTTCAAAATTTTATTTGACTGTGAAACTCTTTCATGGTGCATTACATATTTTGAGAAATTCTAGGTTAAAGCAGTCAATCTGTGAGAATAACAGAGTCTAACAAATACTAGACACTCAATATTTTATGAACTAAAAAAATGGAATTTACCTACAAAATTCAAATCTCTTTGAGAGGTAAAACCCTTAAATAATTAACATTCATGGACACTGATTAGATTAATTCATCTGAAGATTGGTTTTCCATTTATTTTCTTGTCTAGCAGAGAATGGAAAAATGGAGGAAGTGAAACTATAGAGTCATAAAATTAGGTTGTAAGGAGAGGTTGAAGATGGTATAGACTAAGCCTTGATAGTATCAAAGAATAATTGTTCTTATATTTATGGGTGAGGTGAATCCTCCAAAGGATAAATGACTTGTTTAAGGTCATACATCTTGGAATGGAAAAGCTGGAATTAGAATCAGATACTTAATTAAATGTGGTCTGTCATATAGGAGATGATTGATAGATGATAGTTCTTTCCTTTTAAATCTAGTGCTGGAGTATGGGTACTAAACGAAGAAGTAAGAGCTTGAATTTTCTTGGAAGTGTTCACAATTTACAGTCTAGATGTCATAACTAGTCTGGGACATTGGTACAAGTAATCCAGTTCCAAGGCACTAAGAAGAAGGAAACATATAGGCCACTAGAGGACAATTATGCAGAACTGGATGGAAACAAGTGACATATATGGCAAAATTTTAAAAGCCCCTGTCAACAACTAGAAACACCTCCACATGCTTCCCTTTCTTCCTTCTGTCCTCTTAGAATTCCTCACAGCTTGGCTCTCCAAAGGCATTAATCCGTTGGTTTCTTATCTTGTTTTAGCTGCTCTGGATTTAGTAGAGTGGCTTTGGTCTAGATATTCAGCTCTGACCCACCAACTCCTTAAGACTTTGTTTTAGGCATCTGCCTGATCCACTACCTCAGCATGGACTAAAGGTACCACTCCTTCAGCCCAGCTCCTAGAACACTACTTCCCAGACCATAGAGAGGTGGAAGTGCCAAACCCACACTGTCCAAAACTTGCTTTCAAGCCAAAGTGAAGTCTAGTTGTGTCTTGATTTCTGTTTAGACTCAACATAATCACAAAGGAACAAAAGGTACATTTTCTTTACACTAATCCCAATCTCATGCCACATCACACCTTCAAGAGAGTACTGAGGAGAGGGAGTTTTCCATCCTGCAAGTGGAATGTCTTTTGCTCCGGAAGAGAGTTAAGAGACTTTTGCTTAAAGACTCCCCCCTTACAACTACAGAACTGAATTACTTGGGAGGCACTCAGTCCATTGGTTGAGAGACAGAGACACAGAGAAATGGGGTGGCAGGGGGGCAGAAGAGAGAGAGAGACAGACAGACAGATAGACAGACAGAGAGGGTTACTGAAACTGGGCTGTTGGATGGGTTGAAAGATGTTGCCTCCATTCTACTACATGGAGGCAGCTAGTTCTCTGGTGGAGATGGTCTATGGATTTGGGGAGACTAGAAGCACAGCTCCAGGTGGGGGTCTATCTGTACTGAGTTCTGCTTAGGTCTGTACTCTATAACATGTCCAGAGTCCACCCAGGTGCCTAACTGGTGATAGAGGACCAACATTGGACAGAGCGTGAAGAAGCAGAAGAAGTAAGTTGGTAAGGGAGGGTCATAGTTATCGATTAAGAATCATGCTAGTGTCCCATTTTGCTGGTATCACATAAGCATCTCCATTCATATTATAATCATCAAAGTTATGATCAAACTGAAAGGTTCTAAGCACCTGATATGAAACAGGCATTGTTCTAAGCACTTACATAAATATGGTTTTATTTAATCTTCCCCAACAACCCTCCATAGAAAAGAGAGGCACTGATATCCTTATTTCACTAATGAGGGGACTGAGGCACGAAATGGTTCAATATCTTGACAAGATCAGACAACGACTGAGAGATGGAGCCTAGAGTCCAGCGTATCTGTATTGCTGGTCCTGGACCTCCCTCCAGTCATACTGTGGGAGATTGGAGCCACTTGTAATTTGATTTTAACGAATAAAAAACTGCTATTTCTTACTCCTGAATACCAGAAAGGAGTTTTTCTTTTGTACCAGTCAGCTCTGATGAAAGGTTAGGGCTTTATTTGTGGAATTGGCATAAGTTTGTATATGGCTATCATTACGATAGGACAGTTTGTATTCAGCAGTGTCTGTGGGGGGTGGAAAATCTCCAATTCCCTTCCCTGGCAGATATGTAAACGGAGGAGACAACTCTCTCCCAGGGGCAGTTGAAATGTGTTCATTAGTCTAAAAGGTAATGAAGAGGATTAAATAAGAAAAAAAATTAAAAAAAAAACAAACAACATCAGATACTCCTTTATTTTTATTTGGATTTTGTTTTTGTTTTTGTTTTGCATTTTGCATTTTTACTTTTGGATGGACACAAATTCAACTGCTTTCTTACTCCACTTAAAATTCAGTAAGGAGCTTAATATAACTGGCAGCTTTTTTACCAAATATCTGTTATTCCTATAGTTTATATTAATTGATCCAAGATAAATTTCTTGATCAGCTTTTTTTAAGTTATAGAGAATCAGGCAGAGGATAGCACAAACTAAATGCAGTTATGCATTACAAAATAAATGGAAAATTTGGGCTCTTAACATCAAGAAGCTTCATCTAAACAGAAATACCAGAAAAACACACATCAAAGGGTTTAATAAAATGCCCCCAAACAAATCATTGCTATGCAAAATGGGTGCACTGATATGCATGATAGCTATTGTTATCAGAATTTGTTGAGTATTTACTATGCGTAAGCACATAGGTACTTTTTATAAACTCTGACATTTAATCTTCACTTTCAGATGAGGAAATCAAGACCAGAGAGGTTAATGACTTACCGCAACCACACAGCCAGCAAATGACAAACCAGGTCTCAAGGCCAAGTCTGTCCTGACCCCATTACCTCTGCTCTTACCACCACCACCTTTCTGAAGAAACACATTGTGGATTCTTAGATGCCAATTGAAATTGGCATACAAATCCAGACAGCTAAATTTGAGATCAGTTTAGCAGGGAGGACTCAGCATAGATTGCATGTTTGATAATTTAACAAATAAGATACTGTCATGTGGTAGTAGAGTTGAGAAAAAAAAATTCTTAAAATTCAAAAATGTCAATAACAAAAAAATAATCAAACAGGAAAGGAAGAGGGAATGTTGACCCCAATTTCGATTTCCCTGGTTTCTTCCTTACAAAATCATTTAGGGAATAGAGAGACTATAACGGAAGGGCAAAGACACTTAATCAGAGATTTTACAAACCACTAAATCAAAAGAGACTGTGAAATTCCCATTTTGGGGAGGGGGAGCTAACGGTGGGATTAAGTGGATTAGTCTGCTGTACAGGAATCCGGGGAATGCGGCTGCATGTGCTTTTGTTGTGATTACTCAGCAGCAACAGGATGGCTTTCCATCTCCCAGAAACATATGGGCATGTGCCCTTCTGCAAACCAGCAGGAAAGAGCAGCGCCTGCCCCGCTGCTTCCCTGCACCAGGCTGTCTGATTTCAGGAGGTAGCGGAGACTGATATTTTGCAGAGAGCTGGTGCAGGGAACATGTTAAAAGTGAAAAGGCAACCCTGCTAATTGCACTGATAATTTCTACGCTCAGTCCTTGCAAGGAAAGGAGAAGGCCTTCTGACAGCGCAGCTCCCAAACTTCAGAGGAAATTTTCAGCTGATGACGGTCAAGAAGGGTCCTTTCTAAGCTTCTTCGTTCCTTTTGGTTAAGTGCACCAACAGCAGCACTTGAAATGAAATTCACAAACTGCACAAATTGCTCGTTTTCAGAAATTCACATCCAAATTCCAAAACCTCAAGTGCTGTATAGATACCTGTACAAACTGTGACCTGCCAGAGCTAACAGTTTACATCAGCAGTCTATAATAAATAATTAATATAGCCCTAGGAGATATAAAGCCAGTGACATGGTATCTCTCCCTTGGCTCTAAATGAAACTCCAGATAACCTACTTTGAACAGTAATGTGTTCACAGTATGTGGGAATTAACTGCTCAATATAATAAGTACTATTGAATTTCCCATCTCCATGCAGATAAAGGGCAACTGCCACCAAAAACACAGTAATAACAGTCACTGAGTGATGAAAAAAATTTTCTTTTATTACAACCTTAAAATGTTATAGGTTAAAATAATCTTAAAGGGTTTAAAAAACAGCAATTAAATCTTTCCATTTCTGTTTTCCAAGATTGCAGCCGAGAAAACGAGGGCCTAAGAGCCATACGGTGCTAGCCTTGCTAATAACGCTCTGTGAAAAATCTCATTAATTCAGTCTGGCTCTTCAGATCAGCCGCTAAATCCTTGTATTGTCACTCATCCTCTGGCCTTTTCAGGATTTCCATAGCCTAACTAGCAGTATCTCCATGGAAACCAAGCAGTCCTGCTTTGCACATCCCGGAACTTTTTGTTCCTGACAAAGCTTGACAAATCACATGCAGCATGGAGAGTTTAACATAGCGAACTAAACCCTGACCCACACTTAGAAATGATAAACCCAAGCATTCCAGCTTTATTATAAATGATTTCCTTACAAGATACTTAACCAAGCCAGTGAAATGTTGAACCAGACAAGTTTCAAGAACAAGGTGGTGGGGGGAGAAGGAAATAAAAAGGCAAATAAATAGATTAGATAGATAGACAGACAAAAAGACAGATAGATGAGATAGATGATAGATAGATAGATAGATAGATAGATAGATAGATAGATAGATAGATAGATGATAGATGATAGATACTGATAGATGATAGATAGATGATTGATAGATAAGTAGATGATGGATAGATAGACAGACAGGCAGATAGATAGATAGATAGATAGATAGATAGATAGATAGATAGATAGATAGGTATAGATAGATAGATGAAAGAGAGGGAGCGAGACACCAGGAGTGTACAGCTGTAGGTTTTACAATCTTGTTTTCTGTCTAATTGACTTAAACTGAAAGCAACCAAAGGAGAAAAAGAGTGCGAGGGAAGCTATTTCCGTGTCATTCTGGAGCCTGAGAAATAGCCTGCCTTTTCCATTCTGAGTCAGAAAGGGAAATCCTAAGTCCATTCTCTTGTTTCTCTAACATTCCCAAGGATGGCCTTGAGAATCTAACAGGTCTCTATGCCTGACAACCACTTTCTGGCTCTTCAGTCGTGCTCTTTTGAGCTGAGGCTCACAGTTCTGGGAAATGTGAAGGCATTACTGGCCCTAGAAAGTGGGGCTGGCCTCGCTAGAGAGGGAGGCTGAAATCTTTCACAAGGGCAACAAAAAGACAGATAGAGGACAGGGTTCTCCAGGATTCTGTTTCCTTCTGAAGTGCCAGCATCTCTATTCATTCCTACTGTTTACCTGGCAAACCTCTCATCTCATTCCCTCTCCCTTGGTCATTCTGTCCAGGTGATAGAGCCATATTGGAGGTAGTCCCCACAGGGGGCACTGTTCTCAGAGAAAGGAGAGTGGGGAAAAGAAGGAAAGTGTGGTATGCAGAACAAGGTGGCCAAAGCAGACAAGGGCCCTGCAAAGAATACATGTTCTTACCTTTAACTTCCATTTCTTCACAGAATGAGTGTCATAGGCCCACATGAAGGTAGTATCATGACTTATAAACCTATTTCTCTAGCCAGGTTCAAGGGTGGCATAGGACAGAGCAAGTCCCAGTGCATTCTGAAGGAGAAAGAGCACTTTGTGGCCTCCTCAATCTTATTGCTGCTTTACCTGCCACTGATGAGGCTTCCTCAGGGTAGACAGGCCCTTAGTTAGGGGTGACATTGGAGGGTCACCATTATCATTAGCCCCTTCAGTTTCCTGTTTTCCTTTTGTCATCTCTCCAATACAACAGGGCAGCAATGATGAGGCATGTGATAGGAAAAGGCACAGGGGTGGGAGAGGGAAGCCCAAGAAATACCACAAGACTTCAACTTGATTCTGTCTCCTTAGTCTGGGCCTTGACTATACTTGGAATCACACTAGGGATGTTTAAGGGTCTAAAAAAGGTCTTCCTTCTTTGGCTCCTCTTATTTTGAGATTGACAATATTTTAGAGATGACACAATACTGGTAGCATCGGGAATGCTTTGCTTTGACAAACCATACAGGACTAGATTGAACTCTGTTTGGCAGCAATGTCTAAACCCTCATTACCCAGGAACTCACCAGCACAACGCTTTTGAATGTTTCCAATCATGACTAGTTCTGGACATATTGTACATGTTCTATAAATAATTGCTGATTAACTGGATTGGTACCTGTAAGGTCCCACAGTTCCCTCTGATTCCTCAAAGCAAGAATAAAGGAGGCCTAGTCTCATTTCAACCTTCTGTGAGCTTTACTACATTCTTTGCCTTTGAATGTTGAGAATCCATACAATAATAATAATAACATTATTATAATATTATGTTATTACTATATTATTATTACTATTATTATAACAACTAGTTCTATCAAGTTTCTACTCTGTAATGCCAGGAATTTTTCTGAGTGTTTCACATATATTATATTAACTCCTTTAATCCTCCTAATTATCACCTGGAGAAGGTACTATTAATATGCCCATATTATTAACTTCATTTTATCAATGAAAATAGTGAGACATGGAAAGCTTCTCTAACTTGTTCAAGTTCACAAAACTAGTTAGTGGTAGAAGTGGGCTTTGATCTCATCACTATCTTTTGCTATCTCGTATTATCAATGCTGAGTCCTTCAAATTGGAATAATTAATTATAATAGCTAACATTTACTAAATATATGCTGTACGCCAGCCACCATTCTAATGTTACATGTATCATCTCATTTACCCTTCATAACAACCTTTCAGGGTTGTACTATAAGGTAAATACTATTATTAGCACCATTTTTCAAATGAGGAAACTGAACACCGAGAGGTTGATTAACTCTCCCAAAGTCGTATAACTAGTAAATGACAGAACCAAATTCAAACCCAAGCAACATAGTTCCAGAAGCTTCTGTCAGCCAGGACTCCTGTTTCTCTAATAATTCAGGCAAAATGGAGAATAATATTCCATAGGACCATTATTCCAGGCAAACATTATCTCTCTGAATACTCCCACTCAACCCACCAGACAAGCCTGATATTATCATATTTTTCCTTCTAAGAATCCCTTTCAGACTGCTTTCTCAGAGGTGTCTGAAAAAATTTGAGACCCGGGAGCAGGGAGGGCTGTGAGAAGAACTGCCTTTTCCTCTGGTTATAAGAGGTCACACCTGAGAAGGCATAGCCTCTTGTACCCTCTTGGGGAACCCGGGCTCAGAAAGGGGCCACCCTGCTACTTGCACATAGAACTGTCAGTGAGTTCAGCTGAGTCCAGCTTTTGGCACAGACTCTGGGAGATCAGACAGCATTCATTGGACAGAGGGACACTGCCAATGCTTAGGGACCTAAAATTAGACCTACCAGCTGTGTTTTGGTTTTGCAGGCACGTGCGTGTCTGCTCCATTCTTGAGCACTCCGGGTGTTGAAATATATATGAAACCTGCCCTCCGAAGTACAGGGAAAGCACAAAATTCTTGCACCTTTTCTTTTATTTATTGTTTCTCTTCTGAGGCCCCAACTTCTTTACAACCCAGGGAATGACATTCCTCCCCGTCATTGTTCCCCTATGGCTGCTGCTTCTGAAGAGCACATCAACACTCACCCTTAAGAAATCCCGCAGGTGTCCCTAGAGACTGAGCATGAGCATGTGAGTCCCAAGAAGCTCTCTGCTTCTTGGTCACAGCTCTTCTGGAACACGCAGCCTGCTAGACTTAGCAAATGAGCCCTCGGCTGAGCCCCAGGTGACCCAAGGGCTGATTCTTGCGCTAAGAGTGGACAGGCCTGATGTGTGGCCATGGGACATGGAGTCGAGAGGACCTAGAGTCCATGTTCCAGGTGAGGACAAGCTAGGCACTAAGGACGATCGAGAGTGAATGATTTTAAAAAGCAGGCAGAACACCTGACTGAGTCCATATGGGCAGCTGTAACAAAAATAGCATAGATTGGAAGGCTTATAAATTTCTCAGTTCTGAAAGCTGGAAGTCCAGGATCAAGGCCCTGGTAGATTTGATGTCTTGTGAGATTCACTTCCTGGTTCACAGACAGCCACCTTTTTTGCTAAATTTTAAATTTGATTGAATAATTTTAAATTTAAATAGTCACACGTGGCTAGTGGCTACACATGAGACAACATAACGAGAATACATTCGGTCAGTGCACACTGAGATACCACAGGTTGAAATCTGTGCCTAAGGCAACTTTGAGTTTTCCATTACAGCTCTCTCTCTCCATGTAGGACTGCCCTAAATCATTCAACACATGACTGACTTTCTAGCCCCTTTCCTGGTACCCTTATAAAAATATGCCCATTTTCCTTCTGTAACCCTTTTACAGACAAAATAGCCATTGCTACAAAGAGATCCTTCAAAGCCTGAACTACATTTTGCCTGTTGAGTGTAAGCCACGTCCCTTGGTGCAGACTTCTCTTTTCCAAGCTCTCCTTCCTGCCTGTGGGCCATATTCCCATTTTGGTGCCATACCCATTCCTCCTCATTTCCTGTCTAACCTAAGATCTAAGGTCCATGGCTCTAACCTCTCTGCCTCAAACATCCTTCAATATCCTTCTCCCCTTGACCTTCCATGAATGCTGCTCAGCAAATCCAACCTTTAGACCAACATAACTGTCCACCACTCCTGTGCCCAGAGCTGTATTGCTGAGCTCTGCTTGAGCCCACATCCCTCTCTTCCCTTCAAAGTGTGACTCCCCTTGCTATACGTATTTTCAACCCTCCCCTCTCTTCTGCCTCCTTCCCCACAGCCTCCAAATATAATCAAGACTCTCCTTTTCTAAGAAAACAGTGAACTTTTCATTAGCCACAGCTTATATCTCTCCTTCCTTTAACATCTAAGCCCATAGAGCAATGAGTTTACGTTTCATCTCCCCATCTTTGACCATGGCGTTTGGCCATCTTGGCTCATCCCCAACACTCTGTGAAACCTACCTTGCTCTGACAAAGGAAATCAATGGTAACATTTGTGTTGTAAATCCAACAGAATGTTTGTTTTCAGGGCTTATTTTACTATCTTTTTCTGCAGTATTTGGCACTACTGACTACCCATCTTCCCCCACACACATACCCATTTTTTAAAAACTGAAATTCCTCCTTTCTTTATGTTCTTTTTAAAAGTTGACTTTCATACTAACGCTCATTCCTAAGACATCTTTCAGACTCTCACTTACAGGCAAACCCTGCCTCATCTTTTTACATTCAGTTATTATACCCTAATGAATTCTTTCTTGATTCTATCAGATCAAAATTGCCATTTCCTCCTTTCTATCACTCAGCACAGACTTTCTTATAGTCCCCATAAATAGTATTGACTGTCCCTGTAATCTTAGAGAATATTTTCATAGTCTAAATGTTCTCAGATGCACAGAAAGTAAAATGATTGTGCCCAAGCTAAACAAGAGGCATCTCAGGACTGGTTTTCTCCTATAGGTGGCCACTTTGCATCCTCTGATCTACAAAAATCTGAATAACAATTTGGATTAGGTGTGGAGTCATTCAAAAGGTTGAGCCTAGAAGTCCAAAAGATTAGTTCTGAGTTGCTAATTTTTTTCTGGCAACTGCTGTGATCAAAGGACTAGTTTCTCTTCAGAAGTATATAGTATGAATAAAAATAGCATCATGTTTATGAACGAGAGTAATTTTTTAAAGATGATAGTGATCAAATATTTTAGAACACACTGGGTAAACCAAATTACAGGGGTATTTACCTCTATCATAGGCCATATTCATCCTGACTCTATTTGTCCCCATACCAGTGTGACTTGAGGCACAAAGTTTGAAACTGAATGAATTATAGTAAAGTTCAGATTCAGTTTGAAGATGATCATGATACTCCAGATTTAGTTCTTTTTGAAAAACTTGTTAAAGAAAATATGTTGGTATAGTTCCAGTTTGAATTTGTTCCAGGTGTTTGTGCATATGAGTGTGTGTGTGTGTGTGTGTGTGTGTGTGTGTGTGTAACGTGTATAGTTTATTGAGAAAAAATAGATTATAGTTTATAATTCAGTCAAAATGAATGGGTAATGAGGATAATAATTTGAGCATATTAAATCCATATATTTTCATCTTTAGTAGCCTAGCTTCTTACTACACCACAGCTCCCAAATCAAGTGCACAGTATGGCAGGCACAGTCATACTATTCTTCTGCAGGACTGAAAAGTTATTCCTGCCCAGGAGTGTCAGGCTGGAAGGTTTACTGACCAAAGGAAGAAGGCAGATGTGGCAGAAAAGGAGAGGCAGACAGAAGTGGAAGTCCTGCCTTATCCTTTGTGAAGTATAAGGAGAAGAGAGGCAAAAGTACTAAAGCAAGTGATCAGGGATATGTGCCTTGACTCTCCTGCAAGCCAGAGCTGATGGAAAAGCCCAAAGCAGAGGGTCTAGATCCCTGCCCTCACTTTGGAACTCTGTGGCTGCACTGTCCCATGGAATGAGCCTGTGGCCACATAAGCCTGTGGAACAAAAGTTTAAAAATATGGTGTGGTACTGTTAGAGTAAAAGCCTGAGGTAGCACTCTTGAGCCTCCTTTGGGGTTCAAGTGTCATGGAAAGACTCCAAATTTTCCCCAAACCTGTAGGGAATAAGAAAGTTAGATAAAAGAGCTGACTGACAATTTGCCAGGAAGGTTGCATTAACCATAGCAAAGTGACCAGTGGCCCCCAATGCTGCAAGGCGGAACTACAGGCCAGGGATTGACCAGGAACAACACTCTGACCCCAGTGAGAGGTCTACAGAGCTGGCAGGAGCTAAATGGGCTGAACTGGTTATGGAGAACCATTAACCCTGCCTGAGCTGAGAGAACAGACCCCCTAAATCACTTACAGAGTCTTTGTCAGCAGAGACCAGATCTAACCAGTACCTCATCCCAACCTGGATCCTCAGAAACCTGGACTATCCCAAAGACACCACATAGACCCAAACTCTTCTCCTTCACCACCAAGCTCCTGGTCCTATCTGCCAAACACCACATAAAGAAGAGGTGGAGAGGAAAGATCACCCCATAATATGTTAGTTAGCTATTGCTGTGTAACAAATTACTCTAAATTTTTGAGGTTTAAAAAACTATGAATTTTTATTATCTCACACAGTTTCTGTGAGTCAGGAATTTGAGAGTGCTAATTTAGCTAGTTGTTTCTGGCTTGGGGTCTCTCATGTGGTTGCAGTCAAGATGTTGGCCGGGTAACAGTTATCTGGGGGCTTGATGGGGCTGGAAGATCAACTTTGAAGATGGCTTATTCACTTGTCTATGCTGTTTATTAACAGGAAGCCACAGTTCTTAGCTACTTAAGTATCTTTATGACATGGCAGCTGAGTGTTTCCTCCAGAAAAAGTGATCCAATACAGCAAGGTGGAAGCAGCAGTGTTTTAAGTGGCTTGACCTCCAAGGTCACACACCAGGGCTTCTGACATAGTTTACTGGTCACAGAGAGCAACCCTGATGTAATGCGGAAGAGGACTGCACAAGCGTGTGAATACCAAGAGGTGAGAATCCTTGGGGGTCATCTTGAAGGCTGGCAACCACAATGATGAGTTTATTTTTGAGTTGAATGCATAATCACCAGAAAAGTGATTGATTTAACCAAAAGAGACTGGGAAGTTTCTGGATGGGTCTGAAGTTCAGACTAAGAGACTATTACATCTTTAACTAGGAAACTTTCCATTTTTCCTGGTCCATCTGTAATAATGAGGTTGAGAAGCCAAGTTGATATCAGCAATTTGGAAAGTCAAACAAATTTTTTTTTTGGGGGGGGGGGTCCGGTGCTGAGTTTTGACTATTCAAGCAAACCTATTGCAAGTGTTTACTTGAGTTAAGTTCCATGTTTGACAAATGAGTATAGCTTTCTAGTTTGGAGTTCTTTTACTTCATATCTCTTAGGTTTAGTTTTTGATTACTCTTCTTAAAGATGAAGATTTGATCTTTCCCTTAAGGAATTTATACTAGGGACTAGAAGAGAGAAAAACTAAGAAAAAAAAGTCTAATTTCACAGACACATTTCCAAGGCAGCCCTTTTACTGGTTGGAGGTGAAGAATGTTAGGGTGACAGCCAGGTGAAGCAGGTTCTCTGATACTTATGGCTTCAAGTGCCGAGAGGGAATCTCAAGTTCCTCGTGCTTCTTAATCACTAGGCAGTGCAGATCCCATCATATCCGGATCTTGCTCCTTCCTAGCAAAGGAAGAAAATTAACCATTGCCCCTACATCCTTAAGTATCTCAGAGAACAGTCCTACCCCAGTACATCATGGAGAACAAAAATATCTCCATAGGGCCTGGGGGCTTGAGAATGTGTTTTCCTGAAACAGGATTCTAATAACATACTAGAGCTCAGGTTTCCAGGATAATTGAAACCTTTGGTATTAATTGAAGAGGAGATGGGGTGGAGAAGGCAGGGAACGGGAAACCTTTTCCTGCCGTTGCCGGAAAAGTTCACGCTGTGGTTTTGGGGAAACAAATAGCCCAGTGTTTCACCTTGGACCTGAAGTGGGGGAGGGGAGGAGAGCATGGAGTGAGGAGGAGGATATTCTCTGTTCAGTCTGACGTTTGGATTGGAAAGGGATAGATGGCTCAGCTTGGTGCACTAGAAAAGGAATTCCTAAATACTTATTATTTCAAAACTTGCAGCTTTGCATCCAAGCATCCAGACGCCCCAGCCTCATGCACATGTTATGAATTCGTCAATCAGTAGTTTTGATTTTCCATAGCAACTGGCACATCCACATAGGCACTCAATAAATAGTGTTCAGTGACAATAAAAGGAAATTATTGTTGCTACACCATAGAGAAAATAGAGCAGTCCAGCAGGCAGAAGTGAGAACTAACAATAAAAATTCTCATTTAGTATTCATTTGCCTTTGACTTAGATCTACTTAATAAGCACTGTGTCTCTGAGTGAGGAAGTTCATCCTCCCTCCCCTCTTATTCACCTTCCTTACTTTCAAATAATACCCAGTGGCCCAAGGCTCACACTGGAAGGTAGCAGAACTATCAGTTCAGAGAAACTTCCAAAAGAATACCCAGTGGAGAGTAGAAGATCCAGGGCACTAGCCTAGCACTGACGTGCCAAATGGCTAAGGTTGGGGCCTTGGTCTTCAAACCCATTATTTAGAAGCCCTTTCCCTTGGCATTCACAAAATCGACACTTATAAGCTTTTTGCATTATTCCTAAGCAGGATTGCTACCTCAGTTTTCTTGTCTATAAAGTGGATATAATTTGACATATGTTACAAGGCTGTAAAATTTTAATGAGAAAATACCTAAAGTACCCAGCACAGTGCTTATAATTTAAAAATGTAACCTCTTTCCTCAGTCTAATCTGTAATAGAAGGTAAATAGTCTCATGAAGTTATGAGAATTCAATGAAAAACATAAAATGTCAAGTACTGTGTCTGATATATGAAAAATTTAACAGGATGAACTTGAGAAACAGTAATAATAACAACATTATATTTAAATAATAATAATTATTGTTGTTCTCCACCTCTACAATGTCAGAAAGGAATATAAAATTTTTGCTCTGATCTCTATACTCTGCCCTCCTGCACCTTTGCCCTCACTTTCATACATCTTTGGAATCTTTTTGAGTCTTTGAGATTTTGAGTTCCAGAATTCCTTGCCCCAAAAAGAACCAATGGATTTTCATGTGTTTCAGGGGCTACATTACAAGTAACTGACAGCCAGACCTTTACTTAGCAAATCAAGGGGCAGCTAGTGGAATTAATTTTTGTGTTGAATATGCAGACAGGACTGATGCTAAAGATGAATGAATATATGAAAGCTGAGAAGAGAATGGAGAGAGGAGAAGAGGCAAAGTTATGACAATGGTGGCAGACTGGGCCTTTGCTATGAGGCAATGCCTGGAATACAGCAAGCCTTTATACAGCTCCAGCTAGGTGGCTACCCGGGAGAACAGGTCTTTATGCTTCATGGGCCCAGGGTGCCTCAGCAAAGTTCTCTATGGCGTCATGGCATTGCCCAATTGATATGAAGCAGCAACATCACACATTAAGCCAACAGCACTGAAGACAGTGAGCTCCATAAACGAAGAAGTATGACAACTTGTTCTCCATTCCTTTTGGTCCATTTCTACCCCCATCCTGGAATCCTGAGACCATAAGAACAAATAATCTAGCAGTCTGAAAACTTCCGTACTAAAATGAGTTTTTCATGATAGAAGAGTTTCGATATTTCTGGTAGACATAGAAGTGTGGGTGTGGGCAGCCTGATTTCTTGTTCGCTAATATCTCATTAGATAGATAACAGAGTCCCCAGTTTATCCTGCCATTGGTTCTGTTCCCAGGGTGTTTCAGGTAAACAAGACACAGAGCATGTTCCCTGGATCTAATTTCACATTATCCTCTTTGATGGTTAATTTGATATTGTCAGCTTGACTGGGCCACTGGGTGCCGAGATATTTATTTGGTTGAACATTTTTCTGGTGTTTCTCTGAGAGTGTTTTGTGATAAGATTAGCTTTTGAATTGGTAGAAGGGTAAAGCAGATTGTCCTGCCTGATTGTCCAATAAGCTGAAGGCCTGAATAGAATAAAAAGTTAGACCTTCCCTGAGTAAGAGAAAATTCTTTTTGCCTGCCTGACTGTCTTTGAACTGGAACATCAGCTTTGTTCTGCTTTCAAACTCAAATTGAAACATTGGCTCTTCCCAGGTCTTGAGCCTGCTGGCCTTTGGACTGAAACTCCACCATCAGATCTCCTGGGTCTCCAGCTTGCCAACTCACCCTACAGATCTTGGGGCTGGCCAGCCTCCATAATTACATGACCCACTTTCTTATAATCTCTCTCTCTCTCTCTCTCTCTCTCTCTCTCTCTCTCTCTCTCTCTCTCTCTCTCTCTCCCTCTCTTTCTCTAACCCTGACTAACACATCCCCTCTCTCCCAGTTCCTAAAGTCCTGCTCCCTCTTCATCAAGCTGGGAAGCCCTTCAGAGAGTAGTCTGAACTTTAGATCAACTGTTTGAAATTATAACTCCAGTTCCAGGCCTGTGGTTTTTGTGCCAAATCCTAAGAAAAAAGATAAATGAGAGCAAGAGGGGAAGAAAATAGAATGTGAGGCCGTGATTGATGTAGAACATCTGAAGGCGCTCTTGCGTGGGTCATGTTTTTGTCCAGAAACTCACGGTCCTTGTTTGTTTTTGCACTTACGATCTGCTTCTATTTATATCTTATGTTTTCAAAAATCAAAGGGGAGATCCATTGTTAGGAACACACAGATTATCACAGATCTGAAGAATTTAGCAAGCTAGGAAGATGAAGTTTCTGTCACTACACATGAAATAAGGTGCTTGGAGCAGCAATGGGTGCTGGTTTCCACAGAAAGGTGCGTCTGCCCTTAAGCTCTCGGAGCTGGGGAAGCAGTTAGAATTTTCTCTGAAGTCTTCGTGGTTTTGTTATAAGATTTGTCTCAAGCTTGTTGAAAAGTATTTATTAGAGGTTTTCTTGATCCTCTGTCTGATATGTCATAACTTTTATGACACAGATATCACCAAAATGAAGAAACAGAGACAACTCAGAGATTATTTGCCAGTTCTCCAAAGACCTCCAGCCATTTACACGAAGAGCACGCTGGATAATTTATGAGAACAGAAATAGTCGGTGGGAGTGAAATAAAACCCTGTGCTTTGCGGCAGCCATAATGAACAAAATAAATTCCATCGTTATGCAGATGTTCCACAGGATCTGTCAGCATGTCGAGGAAAATTTACTCCCTGTCTCTGATGCTTGAGACAAACAATTCCACGAGATGAAAAACAACACAGAAGGAGAAAGGAGAACGGAGCTCTCTGTCTTCCCTAGGAAGTTCACTCTTTGAGTTGAGAGTGCACTTCCATAACAATAGTGCCCAATGAGCCATTTTCTCCCTGCAACGATAGATAGGGAAACTTTTTAGCCCAGTATTTTCACCTGGAAACATTTATTGAACCCTGGGAAATAAGGAAAGACTATCCATTTGAGTTGTTTGGAGTGACAGCTTCTATGTGGCTACAAGAGAAGCTAAAATAAAATACAGGTGGCTTTGTAGAAACTAGAGATTATTTATAGTTTCCTCAGCCTGTGTGATTTGCCTCCTCCTTTAAAGAAATCCAGAAATGATTCTCTCCAGTGTCTCCCAGTGCCATCTACTCTGCCAATTATGACAAACACTGCCAAAAGTCTTAGATTCCTGATGGTCTCCCTGAGGAGCAATCTCCCCTCACCTCTGTGTCTGGTTTGCTAAAATTTAGAAACTGCTGTCGTTCCTTAGACAATGCCAAGGAGCTATATATTCAGGTCTTCAAGCCACCTACAATTACTTGTCTGTACTGTACCCAGTCCCCAGTGGTCATTTCACCATAAACCATGTCTGCCTCCTTTCGTTTTATTTTATTTTGAGGGAGGGGCTCCTCACCAGGAATTACTTTCTCATTAGAGGGCTTCATTCTGACTGCCATCTTGCTTTGCTACAGAACCCTTCTATGGATCAAAAGAGGTTATGCTATGGCTATTCAGCCCTATGGATTTCCCCCTGGCAATTCCATTAGCCAGGTTCCCCGCCATCTGGAATGCACCTGATTTGTCCCCCAGATTGTATGTATTGGCATCTTTTCTTGCCTCTTTTGTCTTCAAGTAATCTGTAATGAAAGCAGAAGCAAAAATTAATTTCTCTATGAAACATTCATGAAAACCTAAAAAACAAGATACTTGCTTTTCCTTTTCCGAATTTCCAGGAAATCATTTCAAGCAATAGGTAGATAGAGCCAATATATCATTGTTCAAAGTATATAATTTATACTGGAACCCTCACTAACAAATTGGGCAAGTAAAATGTCATCTCTTTACATGTGCTAAAACAAAGAGAATCACGCTAGAGAAGTTTGCAGTAGGCCTAGACTGGTGACCTTGTTTTAGAAGCCAAATAGCTCCAACCCGGCAGCTTTATTTAGCTTGGGCTCCTCTCACAGTTTCTACATAAATTTACTCTAAAATCATAAAGCAAAACATAAAAGGAAAATAGCGACAGTAAAGTAGCTATGCCACAAACTCGACAACGATTATATATTCTATCTAGGGCGCACTTAACTCTCTAATTGCTAATTGTAATTTAAATGAAAACATGTGTTTCTTGTTAAATTCATCAGCAACATTTTTAAGCGCTACTGAGAACTGCGATTGAGACTGAATGCACACCTCAGGGTTTTGACAACCACAGGGCTCAGACAGTTACTGGGATGTCATCTGAAGTTGGAGGTCCTTAACGGAGCATTGCTTTCCAAACCAGATAACTCAGCAGGATGGAGAAGAGAGCATCTGGGAGAAATCAGTCGGCCAGAATTCTTTGCATGTTGTATGCTGCTCTCTCCCATGTGACCAATTGTTAATATCCTTAGAAGTTCATGCTGATCCAGCCCTATTTGGAATCTAGCCCTTTGCCTGCTAAAGATACTCTGTGGAGTTATAAAATTCTGACCAACTGGAACAACCTCCAGGGCCAGGAGCTGGTTCCCTCTATAATTCCCCTGCTCTCATGGTTGCCATCAAGAAAGACAACTAATGAGGTGATGCTTAAGTGATGAAAATCTTCTTAAGGTGAAGATCATGTGACAGATAACATGTAAAGACTTAATACAACTACCTGGTACCAAGTAGTTGCTCAGCAAACATAGTCTCATCTTCTTACCTAACAAGCACAAATTTGATATTAAGAATTGAAATGTAAAAAGCTCCTTCATTCAGCTTTGTTTAGAGAAAAGCCAGTCTTAAATCATACAAGTCTGACATCGAGAAGAGTTTTTTTTTAAAGCAATGTTGTTGTTTTTTTTAGTTAAATTAGAAATTAGAAATAGGTAATGAAATTACATTTTGCTTATTTTTTCATTGGGCTAAAAAGAATAATTTGTAAATAGCTTATTGATCTATGTAGGAAAACATTTGTAAACTGTTTGGGAATCTCTATTAGTCTAGATTTTCCAGAGAAACAAAACCAATAGTGTGTGTGTGTGTGTGTGTGTGTGTGTGTGTGTGTGTATTTCTTATAAGGAATTGGCATGTGTGATTATGGAGTCTGAGAAGTCTCATGATCTGCAGTTGGCAAGCTGGAGACCCAGGAGAGCTGATAGTGATAGTTTACCAGTCTAAATCCAAAGGTAGGAGAAGACCGATGTCTTAGCTTGAACACAGGCAGAGAGAGAATTCTCTCTTATTCAGCTTTTTTGTTCTATTCAGGCCTTCAATGGATGGATGAGACCCACCCACATTCGGGAGGGACATCTGGTTTACTCAGACTACTGATTCAGTATTAATCTCATCTACAAACCTCTTAACAGAATATAACCAAATATCTGGGCACCTGTGGCACAGTTAAGTTGACACATAAAATTTACCATGACATAGTTTAAGATTATCTTATGGGATATTTAAAGCACTCCCTCTACACATGTCATGGAAAGTGTATAGGTTTGGACTCAAGCTAATCAATACAAAATTCTGGTTCCTTAACTTACTGGGTCTGGGTCTCTGGGAATTCACATGACCTTGCTGAGGCTCAGTTATCTTAATGGCCTACTGTGAACGATAATAACTATCTGCTCAGCTCATTGTGTTTGTCACTTGTGTGGTTCAAGGCGTAGCCAGCATGCCCTGCCCACGGAAGTGCTCAGTGTTAGATCCACCAGTTCCCATCCACATGGGGCCTGGGGGATTGGGGTCTGTTTTCAGCTACTGTGACTATAATTGTAGCATTAATGCAAAGGATTGGTGACCTGCAGGTCCAGTCCAGCTGGCTTGTTCTTCCACCCCAGATGCTTCTCATTCACATCGTCACTCATTCACATCGTCAGAACTTCCTGGCATATGCTAACCCACAGACATTGGGCACCCCAAAATATTCTTTCCTCCAGTCTCTTCCTAGGGTCTGGCAGCTTCTCCTTTGGATTGGTGATGGGTTGAATTGTGTGTCTCCAAAATTCAGACATTGAAATCCTAACCCCCAGTACTTTGGAATGAGATTGATTTTGGAGATGAGATCTTTAAAAAGATGATTAAGTTCAAATGAGGCTATTAGAGTGGGTCCTAATCCAATCTGACTGGTGCCCTTATTAGTAGAGGAAATTTGGACAGAGAGAGATACCAGGAATGTGTGTGCACACAGAGGAAAGACTATGTGAGGACACAGAGAGAGGGTGGCCTTCTGCAAGCCAAGGAGAGAAGCCTCAGGAGAAACCAAGTCTTCCAACACCTTAACCTTGGACCTCCAACCTCCAGAGTGCTAAGAAATAAATTACTGTTGTGTAAGCCCCTCAGTCTGTGGTACTTGGTTATGAAATCCCTAGCAAACTAATCTAGGATCTTTAAAATGCAAAAGGTTTGTTTACACACCCTTTCCTGGGCAGCAATGTGCTGCCTATAGGCAGCTCTATTCACTGCTTCAGTGATAATGTCCCATCTGAATAGTGATGATGGTAACTTTCTGATAACTCACTAACCTGAAGAAAGGATGAAATACAAGTTAACCCCCACTACAACATCCTGCTACACTGACAAATATTTACTATCCTGCTTGTCAGAGTACTCACTCAACACATGTCCATTTTCTTCTCTGGCTTTTCCCTGTACCTTAATTTTCCTTCCTCACTGAAGCTATACAGCCCCCACCACTCTTTCCAGATCTGTTGGAAATGACCTTACTTTGTTTCTTGAATTTTCTTTTGGGGCCTCAAAGATACAGAATTGGATTCATCATAATTCTTGGTTCTTGAAACACTCTGACCATTGGTCCATGCATGGTCCTCTTCTAAAAGAATCGAATAACTAATTATAATATGAATAGACCTTCTTGAACCTCTCACCCACCACGAAGACCAAAACAATGACAATAACTTAGATTTATTTACGTCCTCCTCTTCCATTCTGTTCTCTTACTTTATCACCAGAGGTAACTGCTGTACTGAAGCTTGTGTTTATCATTGCTTTACTTTTTAAAAATACGTTTTTTATCCCATTTATCTGTATTTCTAAAAAGGATATTGTTTAGTCCACTTTGTCTACATTTTTAATTTGTTAGCATAAACTTGCTGATGGCATTCTCCACTTCTCCACTTTTTGGACCCTACTTATCTGTCCTTGTTCCCCTCTCCATTCACTGGGTTAATACTTGTGCCTTCTGTTTTCCTTTTTGTTTTCCCTTGATCAGACTTGCCAGAAATTAATCTATTTTGTTCATCTTTCCAAAGAATCAACTTTAGGCTTTATTAATCTTCTCTATTAAATTGTTTTCTGCTTCATTGCATTCTACTCTCATTTTTGTAATCTTATTCTTTCGACTCTCATTGTGTTTACTTAGTTCTAACTTTTTAAGCTAGACAACATAGGACATTCGTTTTCAGCCTTTCTTCTTTTCTACTAAAAGCACTGAATGCTTTGACTTCACTGTAATTCTACTTTCACTGTGTCCCACAAGTTTTAATATTTAGTGTTTTTATTATCATGCAGTCCAAATATTTTTAAAATTTCTATTATCATTTATTCTCCAACATAGCTTTTTTAAAAATGCTGATTTTTAAAAAAATATCTTTTCATTAATAAGTTTTATTTCATTATTTCCCTCTGTCTCCCTCTCTGTTTTTCTAAGACTAATCTTGAAAACGAGAGCATTTATGCCAAGTCAGTGTTGGAAGGAACTAGAATTCCGTTGACCTTTCTTTTTACTTTCCTATTAAAATAAAGTCCAGATCTCTGTCAATTTCCTGGTCCCTGATACTTCCCACCCAGGCCCTACAGATGAGCCTGTATTCACATACATTTCCTTATTTTGGCGGATGTGGTGTTTCCACTGTGGATCTCACGTCCCTCCCTCTGCTTCAGGACTTTCCTTTCCAGTTATCTCTTCCCTCTGCTTCAGGATCTCCCTCTCCACAAATTCCTCTTTACAGAATACAAACATTTAACCTTTTTCTAACCCTTGAGAATAAACTGACAAACAATGAGAACAAACCCTCCCCATAATCTTGCCTCCCGTTCAAAGTACCATCTTCTCTCTCTCATTCTTTGTACCATAAGATGCCATTAATATATCTACTTATGTTCTCTCCACTTCTTATGCTCTCTCCACCTCTGGTTTATCTCTTATTCTGTGCTAACCTAGCTTCCATGGCACAGAGATTTCTCATCTAAAGGCCAGTGTTTCCCAATTTACAAATTTAATGCTTCATCTCAGTCTTTATCTCATGAACTCTCTGAGGTATAGGCCCCCACTGATGGCCTTACCATGAACTTCCTTCTCTCTTGGCTTCTGAGACTTATTTTCCTGCCACTTTTCTGCCAACTGCTCCTCTATCTCCTTTATTGGCTCATCTTCTTCTGTTCATTTTCCCACTTGGGTTCTTATTTTGACCTTTTACTGGATAGTCTCTGTCTTACTGTGCTACCATGTCCTGATGAGCTCATGTCTGTCCTAAGATGTCCCAAGTCTGAGGTGCCTGAGCTTCTTCACTGTGCCTTCCCCTCTCCTGCTGTCAAGCCCTCAGGCTCAGTGAAAGGTACATACTGTTGTGCCTTGCCCAATTCTAGGTGGCGGGAGCCTCAATTGCTCAAAGTCACTATGTCTGAGTAATTGGACAAGATGGGAAGAACAACATTCTTCCCTTCATGAGGCAGGATTTATGCACCAGGTTTTGGTGACAAAAGCCCAGCTAAGAGACAGGCAGAAGTGCTTGCCCAGGAACCCTCATTGGTGTCCTCTAGTCAGTGGTTGAAATTTTTTTAAAAACAAAATTTGATCAAACTTATTATAAATGCAGACATAATTCTTATGTATAAACTTTTTGGTATGGGTAAAATTTTATACCGTATTAGTTTCCTAGGGCTACTGTTACCAAGTACCATAAACTTGGTGGCTTAAAGAAAATAAATTTATTGTCCCAACAGTCTGGAGGCAAGAAGTCTAGAATCAGGGGCGTCAGTAGAAGACTAATGGAAAATCTTACAGCATCCAGGTGACAACACTGCCCCACTCTTATAAAGGAAAAGAGGTTTAGTCCCTGGAGAAATTCAAACAAAGAAACCTTGGTTTGGAGACAACTGACCCAAAAGAAGGTAAGGTAAAATGCTGGACAGAAACAAGGGAATCAAGGGAAAATTCTGAAGGTCCCAAAAGCTTTTAGAAGCAAGTTACAAAGATCAGGAATCAAAATCATTAATGGACTTCTCAACAGCAACATGGAAAGCTGGGAGACAGTGAAAAAGTGCTTTGAAATGCTGAGAGGAAATTTTTCCAACCAAAAATTCTATTCTAGCCAAATGATCAAACGAGTGTGAGAGTTAAATAAAGATGTTTCAAATATGCATGCCTGAAACTTTATCTTCAATGCCTTGCTGAATATTATCCACCAAAACAGGAAAATAAACTAAAAAAGGAACCAGAAATCCCCTAAAAGAGGGGGCAAATGAAATTCTCTAGAAGATAATGAAGACAGGTAGCAAGATGATAGCTATGCATCAAGTCAGAGAGGGTAGAAGGCTCCAGGGGGAATATTTCCAAGAAAATCGAATGATCTCTTTTGTTGATAAATCTGAAAGAATTATTAGTTATAGCACATAGAAAATTAAACAATAAAGAACCAATTATTAACTTCAGGAACAGAGTTGGAGAAGAAAAATATATAATCTTAATATGTTATGATTATGTGTCTCTATTGTGAAAAAAATTTCTAGTCATAATAATGTAAACTCCTAATGATAACATGACCATGTATTATTTATAAACGATGTTGAAAAGATGCAGGAAGAGAACATGTACAGGTGTGTGAGACTGTGGGTACCTGTGAGATTTTCCATGTAAGATTTCCCATATATTTTCTGTACAAGAAGTCAATAGATACTATCTAAGTTAGAAAAATAAAGAAGCAATAAGCACATTAATTATAAAAGTATGTGTACGTGCCAAAAATAATACTGGTTATTGGTTGCCTTGGGGGTATGGGATGGAGGAAAGTGGAAGGCAGGAGAAAGGGATACTTTTTCCTTCATATATTTTGCAGTATTTTTTAATCTTGTAAATTATGTGTGTGTGTGTACACATATGCACACACACATATATATTACTTTGATGAAAATTAAAATTATAAAATCTCTTAAAGAAAAGTTTTTAGTATTCTCTTTTATCTATGAACTATCTCAGTTCTGCCCACCAGCTGGCTCTGCTAGCCCATTCCCTGTGGTGTTTAGAACTATACAGGTATATAGGATTGACATTCCTGCAACCTGAGATCAGGGATGAGAAGTAACAGTATTGATGGATAGGACACCTTAATTAAGCTTTTAAGTGAGCACTATGAAACAGTGAATGAGAAGAGTTCACAGCTCTTTCAGTTTCCTGTGTCTCATCTGTGTGATTGAATAGTAGGGAGTTCATAGCTAAGGATCTCTTTGTAGACCAAAAGGTGAGAGATTGAGGATTTGTTTATCTTTAGTCTCAGTTTATAAACCCAGAAGCTTTTTAAGCAAATTCAAATCAAGTAGTCCAAATCATCCAGACTGGTGGGAATCATCCACTTTGGAAGTAAAATGTCTGACACTCTCCGAGATGATTATATGTTCCCAAGTCTGGGGTTTTGACAGTGTCCACCCAAGTAAGACCAAGGTCCAGTGCTCAGACAAGCCCCTATGCCCAAGGTTTCTGTAGCCCTCCAGACCTGCCCTCTGAAGCTTTCATTAAATACTTTTCATTGGTAGATATGATGCAAAAAGGCCTCTCTGGAGAATTCTCTTTTGACATGAAGGTGTAGGCTGTGGTGGGAGAATCAGGACCTTTTTCTTTTCCATAAATACCCTGAGCAAGCTGACCAAAAACATCATCAAAACCCTTGAAACATACACCTTACCTGACCAGATTGAGGAATCCAAGAGTATAGGCAGGACCGGGTGCCTAACTTTAGAAGCTAGTTTCCACAAGATGATAATTCAGGGCCCCTTGTTAACGAATTAGCAAAGATTTCAAGATGATGACAGCAGAACATGACACCAAGTACAGAGTCCTATGTGATTGCACAGGGTCTCAGACCCATAGAGCTGGCCTGGAGGTAGCACCAACTCCCAACAAAAGCAAGGCTGGTGGGGGCACACTTTGGTGAAAATGCTGTCTGGATTGGGGTGGAGGCCCATATATTTCACTTGTGCATCTGAAGTTCGCATCGTGGTCATCTCCATATGGACAAGAGCTATATATATCTGAAACCCAGGCAAGCTCTCTCCTTTGACCCTCATGACCACAGCAGCGGGCTATGACCAGGAGGAAAGTGAAATCAGAGCAGACACCAGGCTGTCTGCCCCGGCAGTTGTCTGCATCCCTATTGATTTGGAGGTTTGGGCTGCTGCCTGGCCTTATCAGCTGGTGACATCAGCACTGCCATTTCCCTCTCCCCGTCAAACCAGAAAGCACCTCTGAGGACCATGAGTGCCTGTTTGCAAAGATGCCATATCCCAAAACAAACAGCTCATCTGGGAGGGAAGCGGAAGCCTTGCTGCTTTGAAGAAAGGGTCTTGATCGCTTTTCTATGTAATGTAAAGAAAATAAAAGAGAAAATTAAAAATATCTGTATATATATGATATTTTTCCCTATGGAGCATTTTTGGTGTGGATTGTACTAACCCTCTCTTAGAGAACTTTCCAGCTCTAAACAACACGGAACACATACACTTGCATGAGCACATTCCATCTGCATTTGTATCAAACGCTGAACAGGATGGCTTATATCTGAAAATAAAAATGTCATCTTAAAGATAAATCAAAGGTAGAAAATAAGTATTAGATATTTTGGTTAAATTCTAAGTAATTATACAAAATTGCATGTATTTTAAGATATTGGGTAATTCTTTCCAAGGCTAAAGAGGGTCCATTTTTAGCCTTAAAAACAGTTTTAGTTGATGTCTTAAGAAAAGAATCATTTACTAAGTTTCCACATCTCCAAAGTGGGTTAGCTGTGGTTTTTAAGTTTGTTTGTTTCTGTTCAGATTCATAAAGTTCTTAGGATCACCATTTTAATTAAGTGTAGATGAGGCAAAAGAATTCTGATCTGATATGCTGTTCAAATTACCTAACGTTCTTCCAGGAGAGAAAGAGCATCTCTCCTCCTGAAGTTGCTTCCATCTCCTCAAAGTCTGGCTCTAACTTTACCTACCTGGAAGCTGGTTCTAAATGCACCCTTGAAATCTCCACCTTGCCCACCCTTTCCTCTCACATTCTCAAACAGGATTATATTTGTTTGTCCATAATTGTCCTTTGGTTTATATGAATATTTGCATGTTTCTCTCAATTATACACATCATTCGCCCTCACTGGAAAGTAGTCTGAGAACAGCCTGAGTTTCTCTCAGAGCAGCTAGGACAGGATTTTTTGCCTGGTTGCCGCACGGATCCTGCTGTCTTCCTTTCTTACTCTGCATGTTGCTACTAATCACCAAAATAGATGTATGGTTAGATCTGCTATAGGGAAACCATGATTGAAAGTCATTTGAAAATTTTATGCTTGGAGAATTGAATTATATAAGGATTTTTTTTTTCATAAAACCTGAAATTTCATATAAAGGGCATACTTATTTTATAAAACATATTAAATAAATACATTATAAGTCATGGTGGTTGTTAAATAAGCAAAAGTATAATTAAGATAACAGCTGTGATAAATGGCTTAAAATAAACAATAAAATTCTTAGAAGTTTAAAAGGAACATGATAAATGGAAAGAGTAAAAGATTAGGAATCAGAACATTAGTGTTCTTGACTCAGATTGGAACTTCAGTTTCTTTGTCTTATATAAAGGAAGTAGATATGATCTTTCAAACTCTGTAGGAGTTAACATTTCTTGTTCACTTTTCTTTGTAAAATCTGTTTCTAAGCTCACAAAGGTATCATACTCCCTAAAAAATAGACCTCTCTCCATTATTCCTTCCTGCCAGATCCCTTATGCCTTTCTATACACCACATGTGTGTGCATGTGCACATGTGAACACACAGAATTTTTTTTGATGCAAAAATGACATCAGATATTGTTCAGAGCTTTATTCTTTTCACTTAATAACTGACATATTTTTCTATTGGTACATTCAGAGTCATTGCATCCTGCTAATGGGCTGCATAGTATTCTCTATAATCATTATATCAACTATTCTTCTACTGAAGGCCACTTAAGTTGTGCCTTCTTTTTAAATATTACATGTAGTGCTTCCATGAACATCCTTGCACATATATCTTTGAGTGTTTACAGGAATATTTCTATAGAAAAGTATCTGAGTCATAGAGTTTATATACTTTTAATTTTGATGGGTATTTACAAATTAACTTCTAAAAAGTTTTGTCCTTTCACTGACAATATATGAGTGTCCATTTCCTCACAGTTTTATCAACAATGGATGTTATTCTTTTTATTTTCTTGTCTTTCTAATAAGTAAAAATGAGATGTTTTAATGTGCATTTCCCTGTTTTAATCTGCATTCACCCAATTATTAATAGGTGAAAAAATATTTTTATTAGTGTTGATTTTTGTTTATATTTTTTCTCTTTTTTTACCTGTCGATTTTATCAAATGTCTGATAACTCTTTGTTGGTCATTTTTATTTATGAATGAATTAATAAGTATAACAGTATCAGTAGTTGGATTGCATTTCTTCTGCATTCGTTTATTCTTCCTTTCCTCAGTAAACCTTTCCCTTGACTAGAGGGTTTTGGTGAGAGTGAGCAATGCATGGTGTGGAGCCGGCACAAGGCTAGAGACTTCAGCATTTCCAAGGAAAGAAGTCTTTGTGCCGGGGTCTTTATTTTCCTTCTGAGCAGAGCTGTCTTTATATTTTTTGCTTTCTTCCATGCTATTGTAAACATTTCAGTATCTGCATCTCTATCTCCAGCCTTAACATCTAAACTAGAAAATCCTTTTCTTTCCTAGATCCTTCCATTCATTTAAATGGTAGCTCTATGAACTTTGGTTTGAGAGCAAATCCATTGAAGCTAGCCAGTCTCTGTGGGCCAGGAGGGAAAAGGCTATGACTGTCCCAGCTATTCTGCAGTCAAGTCTTCTTTCATCATTCACCTTGTATGTTCCCTCCACAGCCTGTTCCTGCTCCCCCTACAGCCAACTCTTATGGTTCTGAATGGCTCTTACAGCTTAAGCAGCCTCCCCTTGCATGCATATGTTTTGGGCTCCAATTCTCCCAATCTGCCAAACCACATGACTCTCAACTAGTGGCAAATTTGTGCCCCAGAGGGCATTTGGCAAGGTTTAGAGACATTTAGTTGTGACAACATAAGGGGGTGTCACTGGTATCTAGTGAGTGAAGGCCAGGGGTGCTAATCAACATCCTACAATGTTCAGTATTGTCCCCATGACAAAGAATTAGCTAGTCCAAAGCGTCAATAGTGCCAAGTTTGAGAAACTCAGATATAATCCCATCTGCTTTCTATTTGAGCATACCCTTTTCTGTTTCTCAACACCTGTATGGCTTTATTATTTTAAAACATATTTTTTTAATATAATTTAAATGAGATTTGGTGAGGGAAGACAAGTATATGCCTGAGTTTGGTTGGCTATCATAAACAAAAAGATATGTTCTATGATTTTATTAACACATCTTGGGTACAGATTGATGTACAAATATTTCCTAAATACACAAGTTCAGCTTTCATTCTTTAACTCCTCTTTTTTGCTATAGTTTTGAATAATTAACATCTAAAAACAAATGCATTGTGTACTTTTAAAGGGTCAAATATTTTAAATTTTTTGTTAAAGGAGTATTCTTCCAGGTTTTTTACATTCCAGATGTTCTGAAATGAGAAGCCAGTGGGTGATTAGTCCCACAAGGACCTAGATCTCAAAGGCAATAAGAAATTAATTTTTAATTGGTGTTGAGTATGGGAAGAGTTGATCTTAAGTTTCAGTTTTCTGAGTCAGGTACTTCCCATCTCTAAGCACCAAGTGATTTCCCCAACCTGACACCTCCTGAATTATACATTATAGAAAGATTATTCTTACCCTAAAGGTGACTACGGCCTGGATCTCATGGGACACCAAGAAGTTTAAGGCATAATTTTAGACCTCAAGGTATTTCCAGTTCAAATGGGAAGAGAGATCGCACATGCATAAGAAAATTACATCATTAGAATTTATGTTTGTTTCAATAATTATAGTCATATTAATTGTTAGATTGTTGAAATACTTCCCCATGAACTGCCTAAGACTCCTAAGAGCCCCCCCTCTCCTTATCCCAGTGTTTATGGCTCCTCTCCCAGGCTCCAGAGTCTCTCAAACACTTGGGATAAGCAACCGAAGCTCAGGTACTTTGCATTGCAGGTGTTTTCCAGAATCCTGTCCACCTCCCGACCATTGTGATTGGTCAGTGACCATGGAGTACAGATTGTTAAATATTTTTAATGTCACCCTGGAGTCAAAGCAATAAACCATTTCTAAATGAGTAACAGAGATGTCAGGTGTTGAATAGGTTCAAAGGGTGAGGGCAGGTGCACCATTACAATGGGGTGGCAGAGGGAAGATAAATTTTGAGTAATTTAGAGAGATGGATGACACACAAATAATGAGGGGAAGGGCAAGACCCTTGATACGTTTAGTTCATAAAACAGAATTAGGGCCGTATGAGCACCAGCCATGTTTGCCCAGTTAAATGACAGAACTAGAGTAAAATTTACATGTTTATACTCCCCAGATCCATGCTGTCTCCAGAAAAGAGCAGACAAATTCTTTTCCAAAATAATAATATAGAGACAGAATGAACAAGATTTTTTCAAAGACTAGGTGTTTCCTGTGAGTAAAATTTTTAGGAAGACAATTAGCAGGTGATATCCTTGAAAAAGAAAAGAGATGGAGGCAAATACACAAATTCCTGTGTCCCTGGTGTCCCCTCAATGCAGATCCAAGAGAATAGATTTTGCAGGTTTTTCTTTTATAGTTCAATATAGTTTGTTGTAGAATCATACTATTAGTATTTAACTGACGAGTACCTTTTTATAACTTATATTCTTCAATATAATTAATAGTACTACTAAGTATATTGAACACTTGCAAAAGACAAAATAAAAAATACTGTATTCTAACACGATCACACCAACAGACAATATTACTTTTCATTGTTTCATCATCTCTGTAATTTTATAGATGTAACTGTACATATAATTTCATATATGTAACTATGGTGTTCTTCTCTACACTTCCTTCTTATATTATTTCAATTCTGTTATAGTCTTAGATGTGACTTTAAAATTTTTTTCATTTTAAAGCCACCAAAATTTTCACTTGACATCAATCTTCAATTTAAAGAAGATGACCAGAAACTAAAATTCAAATAGATTTTCAACTAAATTTTGATTCTACACTTGTCTGTGGAAGACTTAGCAAACATCTAAGAAACTGTCTGTCCAGTATCTTTTATTCTAAGGATGTCTACCTCATCCTTATGGGTATCATAGGATCTGCTGTATTAGAGCAACACAATTGACCTCCTTTGTTACCATGTTTCCCACCTATAGAAACAGAGATGCCAGTCCATCAAAGTCCAGAGGAACATAGATGTAAAGTAAGAAGTCTAATAGCCTCGAATTTCTCTATTCTGGCTGTCTCTAAAGCCCAGCCATGTCCCATCGTCAGCTCAGAGTAGACTGGGATTCTGCGAATGCATTCTTCTTTTCACAAGCAAATATAAGCTAGTTTCTGCACTCGTAACCAAACAAAGCCATCTAATAATGAGAAACACACCTATTTGTTCTCTCCAGGCAATTCATCTCCACCTTATAATCTAAAGAAAAGTTTATTGGGCAGAGGGAAGACTAATGCTCCTTCTGTTTAAGAGAATTTTAGATACAAAATTGACTGTGTAGTTTCAGATCTGGGAGTAAATCCTAAGAAAATACTTAAATTAATGTGGTTGAATGGATGGATAGATAGATAGATAGATAGATAGATAGATAGATAGATAGATAGATGATATATATTAGATAAGTAGATAGATATATGACAGATGATAGATAGCTAGATAGATGATAGAAAAAAGGTCATAAGAACATTATTTATAATAATGAAAAATAATGAATGACATACATGTTCACTGAAAAGACACAGGTTAAATAAATAAGAATAGGATACATCTATATTATACAATCATTTATAATGATGTTACATGTTTTTAACTGTTGAGATGGAAGGATATCCACACTAATACTATTAAAAGAAAAAAAAGCTCTGTTTTCGAAAATTTTTTAAAAAGTGAAGAAAATAAACCAAAAAGAAAAATACAATATGAGTATGGATAGAAAAACATCTGGAAAGATATAACCAAAATATTAATGGTGCTTCCTGTGGGTTGTGATTACAACATTCTATATTATTTTTTTGTGATTTTTCTGAATCTTAGTTTTTTACAATCATCATGTATGTATTATGTGTATAAGTACATAAAACAATAAAGCTAAAAAAATTATAGTACAAAATAAAAATTCAACTCCTGATCTCAGTGCGGTACTTCAAAGCTTTCAGTTTGCTGATCTGCCTTCCCAAGTTGACTTAGTGACAGTTTAGTGACCCTCATAAATGAGGGTGGTATTGAGTTTGATTAGCTTGCAGACATAAAGCAAGATGGCAGTAGGAAAATCAGACAAGAGGAAGTTAGAGCTTGGGTTATTTGAAGCTAACCACCTACCCAGGCCATGTACTCCTTATCTCAGCAACCAAGTGCTCTGCTTCATTCTGCTTTAGAAGGAAGAACATGCACATCTGTGCTGGGGCTTCAACTCATAGTGAATGTTCTTAGCTCATGAACCACCCTCTCTGGCCAACTGTTAAAATACAGTTATGATTTAACTAGAACAGAACATGTCAAAGGCACAGTTTGGGCCTGTAGCTGTCAAGAACTCCAAAGAGCCTGAGATTTTACTCTACCTGCAAGCTAACATAGCTTACAATAGTTTTGTGCATTCTGGCAGAAGACACGAAACTCCTGAGCCAGATGAAGAATAGTTTCTGTCTTATGGCACTGGCTGTATCCAGAGGATCATCATTTTCTTGCCCCAGTTCCCATAGGTTAATATGCAGAGGGCCAAGGGATGCCTGCATACGCAGTGAGTTGCATTGCAGGAGAGGAACTTCAACTTAGGAAACCTGAATCTTTTATAATAGTCTGCCCTCTGCCCTAGAGAAAGACACCGTCTTTATTGTACTGGACAAATCTGCCTTTTGTTTTGGAACGAGACACAATCTCATCTTCTATGGCTGTCCGCTAGGCCAATATCTTTGAAATGATGGCCTGGAACAAAATCTGTAAGTGCCTCCGTTTTCAAGACACGCAGAAATGTGAGAGACCCATGGAAACTTGGCTCCCAATAGCAGCCTGTTAACTTTTCACCTTTTTCACATAGATGAGAGGAGCAGGCTCAAGAGTCAGCATTCAACAGTGACTGAGTGTGTTTATTTCTTTATGAAAGAGTCCAACTGAGGGTTTGTTGATGAATGAAATCAAGAAGAAAAAAAGGGTATCCTCCTAAGCCCCCAGTAGGTCAACTTTATGAATTCCTCTCTTAAGAAGAAATGAGAACGTAGTGAGACTTTCTTTTAGAATGTCTAAAGTAGGCACTACACGAGCTATCTAAACATGACCAAACAAACACTACACAGCCTTAAGGCCACTTTGTAAGTGCCCAGGATATTTCTTGATGGAAATATAAAGACATTTTTAAGGTCTTAAAAATAAATTTGGAGTGAGTGTTGATTGAAGAGGCCATGAGGAAACTTTCTGGGGTGACAGAAATGTTCTATATAGCTTGATAGGGGCGTGTCATCTGTCAAAAATTTGTCATTCTCCCCTTAAGTTCTGTACCTTTCACTATATGTAAATTATGCATCAATTAAAACACATTAACTCTCACTTACCATTACAACTCTCACTTACTCAAGGACCCATGAATTTACCATGGGTAATCTAGGTTTCTTGTTTTCATGCTTAATTTTTTTCTCTACATTTTATAAATTTAATACCCACCTCTCCAACATGTTGCACATATTAATTCCTCTGGTGGATAGAATGCAATGGCAGCTAATGATGGAGAAATCCTACTTAGTTAAATAAATTGCTCATTTAAAAGGAAAAAAATAAATAAAAACCCAGCTTATCACAGTTCTTGGCATCCAGCAGATGCTCACTTTGTGTTTACTGAAATAAACGACTTGAAAGTTAAGAGTGGATTTGGTATAGAGGTTCAACACAAGATTGCAAAACCATAGGTCAAGCATGTTTTGGATTTATTAGTATATTTTTATTACCTACGGTATTTAAAGCCATTTTGTAGATAACCCAAAATGCTGGAAGTAAATGGATAAGAGCTTTATCAAATAGTGTCTCATTTTGATCAGGTGAAATGTTGGTCCTAAATGGCAGTGAGAGTTCCTCCTCTTTACCTTTGATACAGCCTTTGTTCTAATTACAGAAATGGGGGAGGGAAGATTAATAAAAACAGAGCAATGGACGTTGAAGGTCAGGATCACAGATACACAGACAAAGAAGCACTTGTGAATCTCATTCTTGGGGTAATGAAGTAAGCAGCTAGTATACCCTTCCTTCTTTTTCTTATTCTAGACTCAGTCAAAACAGAGGCTTTATCCCAGACACATCTCTAATGTGAGGTCGGAGGGAGAACATTATGCCACCAGAAACACACATAATTCAAGTGTCCCTAGAAGTCCAGAACTTCTAGGTTCAAATATGTTAAGTTTTACTAACCAAAAACTCTGACTTGCTTAGCCAGGAATGTCAGACTTGAGAGGGCTTTTATCCAATATTTCCTCTTGCTCACCACATATCTCTGGGAGTCCTTTATGCATCTACCTGTCAACTTCACTCACCTCCCAGAGTCTGCTTAACTGTGCCTCACAAAGCATCTTGAGGGATCATCCCCACTCACCACATTGTGGCCTTGAGTAGTTATTGCAATATGGGGGTCTATGCAAAAACGGTGAGAAGAATTTCCTTCCCAACTTCTGGCTATTTCCAGGCCCCAAACAAAAAGTCTTGCATGCAAACAGTTCCTTCAGCTTCTATCCCTTCTCGTCAAGTCCCCAAACCAGTCTAAATGTCATAGTAAGGGACAGATGTCATGCCTCTCTCCAGTCATCCGGTCTCAAATCACACAACCACACAACCCCTCCCTTCTCTCACTGTCCCTCCCTTTCCCACCAAATGCCACTGAGTAGAGTGTTCATGCAAACAAATTCCTAGAGGATTCTGGACTGACCAATTTGGTAAATAACCAGACTAAATATCAGATGAGCACAGCTAGATTTTCTGCTATACCTGAGGCAGAGCAGGAGGTAACTATCTGAGATTGTGAGAAAAAAAGGATGCCCGATTTGCTTTGCTGAAGGCAAATGATAGAACATGACATCAGAGAGGTTCAAATGCTGCTTCTTTCTGGATGCCATCCCTAATATTCCAACTATGATTTGTTGAAATTCAAAAGTCTTGAAGTCATTTGAGACCTAAGAGTCAAATGTTCTACCTTTAGCAACAACAGTGAGAATACATAGCACAGACTCTTGGTTCCAAGTTCTATTCCAAGTCTTTACTTGAAGTAGGTTCTCATTATTTCCATTTTATAGATGAGTAACTGAGGTCCAGGGAAGTTAAGTGAATGAATAAGGTTAGGTAGTCAATAACTGTGAAATCAAGTTGAACCTAGGAAATCTGAAAGCCTAAGTTTTTAGCCATTCTACTCTACTGACCAGTCCCATGAGAAGAGCCAAACTCCAGGGAGCCTGAGGCCAAGGATGTGGGAAAGAGGAGGGTGAATAAGACACTGAGGCTCACAGTCAGCAAGGGCCTGTCTGCATACGTCCCTCACCAAAAAGAGGACAGGTCACATAAGAAAGTATGGGCCAGGTTTTCCCTGGGACACTGACACTCTCAGAAAAGTGAAAGAGTTTAAGTCTCTTCAGTCAAACATCTATTTGAAAGTATAGCAGACAACTAGACAAGTGTGCTTCATTTGAGCAAAAGAGTTTTACTCAGACTCTTGAGAAAGCTGTGCCCAGGGGACAGTGACTAAGAATACCTAGGATGCTATACCTGTACTTACAGAGTGGTCTTCCCACTCACCGAGTGAGTAGTTTGTGACTGGAGCAGGGAAGAGGGAACAGCGACAGGGGAAGGAACCAGCAGCACCCAATGATTGTATTTGTACTAGCACCATTTCTCCCAGTAGAGAAGTCAAATGATATTTATAAAACTGGTCTGTTCTCTCTTTTCCTTCTGTAGTTTAAGAAGGCAAAGGACATTTTAAGAAGAGGAAACAACCTGTGCAGAGGTTTGGAGAAAAAAAATGTCAAGCAAGGCCACATTTGAAGAATAATGGGGGTCTGGTAAGGTTGATGGGGCCTGACAGATAGGAACCTGGAAAGGAAATGAGACCACTCTCTCGATTTGTGTGCGCATGTCAGATGCATTAACTACTTCAAGGTAAGAAATAAATTTTTCCAGACTCTGTTTTGATCAAACTAATGTTGTTCATGTAATAGAATCTCTCCAATCCGATTTTACATATAGATATAAGTAGTTTCCCAAACTCAATTTTACCTTAATAAAATAGGAGTACACTAATACCACCTATTGAAGGCCTTTTCTGAGAAGATTCCAGTCCTTTGTAAAGTTGATGTCTCCTCAAAGTCCTAAAGATCCTGAGGTGAAAGAATTAAATTGACCAATAACAAGTTTCATTTTTAGGCAGAAATACCAACACATATTGTTATGGGCTAAATTGTGTCCCTCGCACCCCAAACTCTTTGTTGGAGTCTTAACACCTCGTATCTCAGAATGTAACCATATTTAGCGATAAGTTCTTTAAAGACATAATTAAGTTAAAATAAAGTCATTAGGGTGGACACAAATCTCATGTGACTGGTATTCTTACATGAGGAGGAGATTAAGACATAGATACACACAGAGGGAAGACCATGTGAAAACACAGGGAGAAGACAGCCATTTACAAGACAAGGAGAGAGGCCTCGAAAGAAATCAACCATGCCAATACCTTGATCTCAGACTTTGAGCCTCCAGAACTGAGAAAATACCTTCTGTTGCATAAGCCTCCCGGTCTGTCGTACTTTGTTGTGGCAGCCCTAGAAAACTAACACAGACACCATTCTCCAACCACATATTAGGACCCCAAGCACTTAGCCTCATAGAGAGCCTGCACTAATAAGACAACTCTCTCTCCTACCAAAATGATTTGTCTTTCTCTCACTTGACTTGATAGAGGAGGGCAGTGAGCTGCCCTTTTCCCTATGTTCTCTAATCAAGAATAATCACAAGGCTGTAGAAAGAAGAAGGAAAGAAACCTGAGAAGACCCCAAGGTAAAGAAGGAGTCCTTTTAGGGGACAATAGGATTCTGCTGAATGCAGGGCTAAGGGATCTTTGTGGGGTCTGTGCTCAGTCATGCCCCACAGACACTGTCACGAGCATTGCTTATTTTGAAAGGAATGCGGGGAGAAGGGAGAGTCACCTGGTCTCTGGAAGGACCATCCTTCATGTTCAAATAGCCTCCGTGAATCCTGGCAGAACAGCACTTAGCCAGAGAATGGTGGGTTTCTTACTTGCCCCTTGGCCACCAAGCCCACCGTCCCAGCAGCCAGCAGTGTGGCCCACTCTATCATTCAAAACAAAACACTAATCAGAAAGGCAGCCCCATGTGCAAGAAGGCTCAGAGGGTGAAGGGTCGTTCGGGAGGTCACTCTATTTTAACCCTTCCCTTCTGCCTTTCCCTTTGCTTCTCACCGAGGCCAAGAAAGGTTGCCTAGTGATGATTTTTACTTATTAATTTATTTTTAGTGCATCCTGCCTTTTGGTTTAAAGGAGACTGCAGAACTCATGCATAGCAGCAGGCTGGCCTAAGCCAGATGATGCAATGGGATTAACTGGACCAGAGGCATCCAATCCCCAACCTCTGTCGGGTTTCTGTGGATTTTCTTGCTCTCCCCCAGAAAGGCCAGTGTCTGTGGGATGTACCAAGTCTTTAATGTGCCTGCATCTGAAAGGAGAGGATGAAAGCTACTTCTCTGAGCTGGCCTAATTGAAGAGAATTGCGGTTGTGAAGTAAGGGCTGGGCCTAATAGGGAAGAGGGGGAGGGGTGCAGGCAGGAGGGGGTGGACTAGAAGACAGGGGCTCTTTTTGATGAAAATGTGGGCCTCCCCACAGTCATTCCTCTTCAGCTGCTGCCTCACAGATGGACCCTTTAATTGAATTTTCCTATGGGCCTGGGGGAGGGAGCCATTTCAGGCCAGGAGAGCAATTGAAGTGAATCTGATGGCTTTGGTTTCTTTTCATCACGAGCTGAAGGAGCAGGTGGGGTGGTGGTCAATCTTAGTGTTTTCATCCTATGCCTGCTATCCTCGTCTACTTTTCAATTCACCTGAATTTTTTTCTTTTTAAAAATCTCCACTCAGGGTTATTTTGCTACATTCTGGCCTTAGTCATCAGGCTAAGCTTGGAGGACATTGAATTAGAAAGGTGGTGGTTTGTTTAATTCCACTGGATTCAGCAACATTTGATGGAGCACCTGCTGTTTGCATGGGCCTGTGTTCTTCTCTGAAGGCAGTGACTTCAGTGAATGCCTTCTGGGAATGTGTCCTCAATCAGGAAGAACACTCTTAAAAATAAAGGCAAAAAATAAATAAAATGAAGAACGAAGAAACAAAAACAGCTAAAGAATAATTGAAGACAGCATGAAGTTCTCAACTGAATAGTTAAGGGACTAAAATGCATGGGCAAGGTAATGATAACAAATCCTTGGAGTAAGAGGCATTCTGGGACATTTAATTTGGACAACAGCCTGTAGATTAGCTGCTGGAAAAAAAAAATCATCTATTAAAGGCAGAGTACCTCTCTGCCCTGAGAATTTCCAGAAGAGAAGACAAATAAGGCCCAGGTCCCTCGTGAAAATAGCAATGTGTGCCTGTGATCAGCATTCTGCTAAGTGGCCTATAGATGTCAGAGATTCCAGTGTGATTCCCAGGAATCCCATGAGGAAGTCTGAGTGTCCACCTGTCCACATCTTCAGTCATCTTCATAGAATATCATCAGATGGGGAATTGGTGGAGAGGGGATGAAGCTTATCACAAAACCACACATCGGGTCACTTGACCAGCAATGTTTGCTAAGGTTGCCTACCCTATTTCTGACTCTTTGTTAACGTCTAGAGGTACAAAGCTAAATATCATATGGTCCCTGAGGTTTAGAGGAAGAAAGAGGTATGTAGCCACACTTAATTCTGTTATATAGTACAGTTAATTCTTGATCAATGTGGAACCAGGGGCACTGATTGCATAGTTGAAATTCCACATATAACTGACTCCCCCAAAACTTAGATGTCCTTGGTTTTCACAGGGGATTTGTTCCAAGACATCCTACAGATGTCAAAATCTGTGGATGCTCAAGTACCCCATATAAAATGGCATGGATCAATACATATATTTGTTTTTCTAAATCCACACCTCGGACTCTCGACCATAATTCAAAACAGTACAGGTATTTATTGAGAAACATCTGTGTAGAAGTGAACCTGCATAGTTGAAACCCGTATTGTTCAAGGGTCAACTATATTTCATAGCAAGAAAACGTATTTGTTGAAATTTAGGCAGAGTACTTATATAGTAAGGGAAGAATATTAACTGTCTTTATTTAACATATGTCTCCAGATACAAACATTCTAAACAAAGCAGGAAGTCCAAAATTCTGCATCTTGGCCCTTCATGGCAGCTGAATGAGGCATGGTGGTACAACCTGGCAAAGCAATTACTCTCTGGTGCTCAGAGGATCATGATGGAGGCTGTTAGGAAAAGTGGAGTGACCAGGAGAGATGAGACCAGAGCTGTGTCTCAAGAGAAGAAGAGAATTTGGATGGAAAGAGAAAGGCTACTCTGAGTAGCCCACTGCTGGCAAAGGCATAGAGGTGACAATGAGAATGGGTGTAAAGAGAGAAAGGGAGGTAGCTAGTCTTATGTGGGTAGAAGAATAATATCCATGAGTGAGGAGTTGGGGATGTATTTTGTCAGGTGAAATAGAATAATCAAGGCAGGTCCTCAGTTGCATGAGAAATTCAGTTGTTTCTTAAGAAAAAAGTAAAACAAAAATAAATATATTAACTTTTTAACAAGTTTTCACTATAGCCAGTGACATTCATATTGATTATGTATAATCATCATTATCATCTAATTCTCACACAATTGCCATGATGTTATTATATTATTCATTTTAGAGTGAAGGAAATTGACATTCAAACAGTATAAGCAACTCACCCAGGGTCACACAGCTAGTATGTGGGTGGAATCTAAGAGTCATACACCATCTTCTGCATTATAGCTGCCTCCCTGGACAGGTGGCAGAAGAACAGAGTCATGGCCAGCATTCTCTCATACACTCCCTCAGACCTTCTAGGTATTTTTCCAATCCTTGAGACATGCTTTAGCAAGGCTGGCTTGACTCTACCACTGAGACCTCCCAGGCAGCCCTGAAGAGGCAATCCCAGCTCATAGTAGCATTCAAACTGTGCAGGCAGGTGCGTGGGTATGTGGGACCAGTGGGAAGGTGGGCGAAGCTCTCTAAACAGCATTCAATCCACTACTGTAACAAATACCACACCTCAGGCAACTCTCCAAGGCCAGCCTGTCCTAATCTTTTCCTAATTATAGGACCATTTAAGTGTCTATTATGCCACCTACTGTGTTAGGCACTTTTCATTCATTATTTCAATTAATTCCCACACTAACCCTTGAAAGTAAAAATTATTACTCTTATTTTACACTGTAGGAAATGATAGCTCTGAGAAGGGGTTTCTGTTATTCAGAAACCAGTTCTGATCCCAATGATCGTGCTCTTTTCTTTCGGCAATACTGCCTTTATGCCCACCAAAGTCTTAGAGTTATGACTCAATAAACATCAAAAAAAAGGTCAGCTCATGCCACCCACTCTTAGTCACAAATCTTGTCTCCTCTAAAAAAGAAGAAAGAAAATCTTGCAATTAATGTATTGATTTATAAGGAGTTATACACACCAATGAGAGACTTAGTGTTAGGTTGGCCAGGATCTGATGTATGCTGGCTCTAGTGACCTATGCCGTCACTGAGAGAACAGCATTCAGTTCCTCCTTGCTTGCCCCTGTGAGGGCCCATTCTAAGGATCACCTACTGATGATCGTCAACTCAGCTATCACACAGTAACGCTTGATGATAAATAAGCTAACATTTGTTGGTGGCTGTGTGCCAGCCACTGTGCTAAGAACTTCATATGTATGGTGGGATAGGATTTCAAAGCAGTTTCTCAACTTGGCGCTACTGACATTTTGTGCCATATCACCTTTTCTCATGTGTCTGTCTGGAGCATTCGAAGATGCTCACCCAATAGCTGCCAGTAGCACACCCACTCCCAGTTATGACAACCAAAAATGTTTCCAGACATTGCCAAATGTCTCTTGAATAAATAAAATTGCCCCTGTTTGAGGACCACTGTTTTTAAAGTATAAACTGACATACCTCAAGATTGATACCATGGGACTACTTGCCTGTAGTTACGACTAGCACAATCTGAAGGCAACCCTGTCAGCATTTACTCAGGTCATCCCAGGCTGATTTGCACATCTGTCTGGAGTTCTGGGTCACAGGGTCATGCCGGCAGATTGACTCTCCATGGAGCCAATGCATAACAATACAAGCCCACTAATGAAGGACCCAAAACATAATTAATTGCCCCCAAATCCCTGGGCCTTGGGGTTCCAGAGGTGCTTTGCTTGAGAACAGCTGCTAGTGGACATAAAACCTTGGGAGCATTTATTTCAAATCCTGTTTAGCCACTAATTAGTTGTGCAGTTTTGCAAAGTGACTTAACCTCTTTTGTCTGTAAAATCAGGATAACAGTAACATTACTTCTGTCACATGGGTTCTAGGAAGGATTAAACAGGATACTAAATCGAAAACTCTACCCTTATGCAGGCACACAGTAGGCTTAAAAAAGATAAGTTTGCCCTCACCAGTATCTCACCAAGACAGAAGGCATTTGATTTGGAACAAAACCAGTGAGGGGTGTACAACAAATTCCATCGAACAGAGCCTGTATTATAAACTGGTGGCTGTATTTCCTTCCAAGCACGACGTTTAGGCTTGGCATAATCCAACCCCTTTGTGAATCTCCAGGTAATCTCCCTCTGACCATGTACACAGACGTATTGGATCAAGACGGCTGTCGGAGCCCTCACAAAAAATGGTGTAGGCCCCTCTGCAGGTGTCTGCTGTCCGATAAGCTTGTCAGCAGAAGCTTTTCTGTGCCTGGCTCATCTGTCAGATGTCCAGGTGTGCCTGGGCTCAGCTTACACTCTCAAGTCAGGGTCATGGTTGCCAGGATGGAGGAGTTTTCCCTCAGGGATGGAAGCTTTTATCAACTTGAATAACAACCTGCTGCCGCCTGGAGCCCAGGGAAGTGGATGAATAGGTTTCTTTTTGCCCTGTATATGAAAACCAAGAGCCAGCATTCCTGCCTGGATTGTATTTCTGTGTGTTCTCTGGGGAGTCATGTCAGGGAGGTTCTTGGTACAGCTGCAGGTGATAAAAAGAACCAGGGAGGTAGACAGTGGCTACCAAGTAAACTTCTGTGTCTGATAAGGTATGACTAATTAAACAAAGCCCAGATTATGCCAGGGCTGGAAAGCCTCTGCTCTTCTAGTCTCCTTTCTCAGGCATACATTTCTTTGCATTTATCAGGCAGAGGGGAATTAGTAGGGAGAAGGGAGGGACAGAGAGAGAGAGGGAAAGAGAGAGAGAGAGAGAGAGAGAGAGAGAGAGAGAGAGAAGAGAGGATGTAATACACAAAGATGTTCAAATCTAAAAATCTTTCTACGTTTGCAATTAGAAAAATTTTGATGGAAGAGGAAGGTAAAAAAGGTTTTGGGCAATAATTCAGGTTTTTAAAATTCACTTTCTTTTTTTCTCTTCAAGCAGCAGGGTTCTCTCTAAAATGTTCTGCACCTATCAGCTTCCCCTGTGGTCTGGGAGGCATATGCAGTTCAAACATTCTCCCCAAGAGTCATGGAGAAAGAACCTCAGTACCAGCCTACTGTACCCAGCTGGGCTTGGGAGCCTTGCTATGTGAAGCTTGTGAAAATTGCCTGATTTGAACATAGAGTCAGCTAAGCTAATGAGACTAGACTTCAGATAACCGTGTGACAAAATTGTGCTTATACCACAGAATAATGTCTCTTGGGGGTGGAGAATGGTGCAGTATATCAAAATGTGAAAGTTGAAAATAAAACTTTTGTGCTGCCCCCACAAAACAATTAAGTTACCCAGAATCCAGCTGAATATCATCTAATAATCAAGAGCACAGACTCCAGATCAGCCCTGGCTTCAAATCCCGAGAGTTCTATCAGGCTTCTTACCTATTCCGTGCCTCAGTTTCTGTCAAAACACTACCTGTATTAGTTTTCTAGGGTTGCTGTAACAACTTACCACAATTTTGTGACTTAAAACAACAGAAATTTATTCTCCCACAGTTCTGTAAGCTGGAAATCCAAGATCAAGCACTCAGCAGGGCCATTCTCACTTTTCTAGGGAAAGATCCTTCCTGGTCTCTTCCAGCTTCTCATATTTGCCAGCAATCCTTGGTGTTTCTTCGCTTATAGACACATCAGTCAATCTCTGCTTCTGCCATCACATGGCATTCTCTTTGTGTCTATGTCTTAACCTTCTGTTTTTACAAGGATACCAATCGTGTTGGATTTAAAACCCACCCTAATTCAGTATGATTTCAACTAATTACATTGGCAAAGACCTCATTCCCAAATAAGGTCACACAGGTATTCGGGGATAGAACTTCAACAGGTCTTTCTGGGAGACATAGTTTAACCCACAATAGTACCCCATGGGGTTGTTGTGAGAATTAAATGAGATAATGTGAAAGAGCTTAGACCAGTGCCTGGCACATAGTAATACAAACTATTAATCATTATTACTTCTCAATTCTACAACAAACTTATAAGGTTGATATTATTGTCCTTCTTTGACAGAAGAGTAAACCTGGACTGGAGGTTAGGGAAATTGGTTTAGAGCCACCCAGTTGCTAAGTGGCAGACTCTGAGTTGGTGAATCCAGAACCCATGTACTTCTTTTAGGCCACACTTCTAGAGTGACTTGGTTTTCTATTATAATCTATTTCTTTTTATTACCTTGTTAAGAATCACTTTCCAATTCTTGGATTCTTCTAACTGACCTCTCAAAATTTATTTACTCCTGTAGAATCCCAAATTAAAAAGTACTCAGCTAGAATACTATTGGTTCTTACTTTCAATATACATCTTAAGCCCTTAATTGTGCTAAGTGCCATGCTAGATTTAAGTACCAAGTGCCATGCTTAAATTTAGATCAACAAAGTAGACTGCAACATTTCTTCATGTCAAGGTTTTGCAGATATGTTCATTGATAAGCAAATTTATAGTGTGTCAGATACTGTTTTAAGTGCTATAATGAATATTAACACATGTAATTCCCCTAATAATTTTGTGAAGGGAGTACTAATTTATTCTTATTTTACTGATTAGAATATGTAGGCATAGAAAGGCTAAGATCACAGAGCTAGAATGTGCCAAAATGTTCCAGAACTAGGACTTGACCTGTACAGTCTGCCCTTTGGCTCTACAATCTATACTTTTATGTGCTGTGTCCCAGGTGGAATAGATTTATTTAAATTTTTTTGGACATTAAGGTTATTATTAATATTTTAACATTGGAGACAATGCTACAGTAAACATTCTTAAGTTAACCCTGTGTACCTCCTGAATTATTTTTTCTTGTAGAAGAATTTCTATGTCAAAGAGTAAGCATATTAAAGCTTTGGCACATAACATCGAATTGCAAGAATGAGGGAAGGAGTTCTCAGGATGGAAAAACGTAATCATCAAAAGCATAAAATGGAAAAGCATGGGAATATGTCTGGAAAATGGCAAATGCTCGAATCTGAATGGAATGTGAAGTGCTTGAGACAGGAGATTGAAGAGCTGCCTCTAAAGTGGTCTGGAGTCAGTTTGTGGAGAGCTTCGAATGCCATACTGAGGAATTTAGATTTATCCAGCCGCACTGAAAAAACAGCATACATTTTTGAACTGGAGAATAAAATGATCCAATTCTGCCTAAAATAATTTCAAGAAAGACTTCCTCTCTCTTCCAAAAGAGGAGTCATTCATCACAATTGCTCTACTGCAGATGGATTGGGAGAGAAAGAGAAGTATATATTTTACTGCTTTTTTAAAACATGGGATAGTCTTAAAATCATCTATTTTGGCATACATAAAAATATAGGAAACAGGCTTCTAATCAAGTGATGTACTTGCCTCCTCTCACAACCCCATCAAAATTACAACAAAACTATAGAATGACCGTGATTGGGAGTTGCCTGAGGCCTAGCTGAACAGAAGTCCTACAACTGGGAACACACCTAAGAGGCCACCTTGAGACTGGTAAGAGGGGTGGAGATGCAAAATGGGTCAGTCCCACAACCACGTGTGGTAGTTGAGAATCAAGAGGGATACCTCAGCTTCAGAGGTTCCCCTGGAGGAATGAGGGGGTCCTGGCTCCACACCAGACACCCCAGCTTAGGGTTCCAGTTCTGAGAAGAGAAGACATACCCTCTGGCTGTGAAAACCAGTAAAGATTATGGCTGAGTGAGAAAGAGAGCTATGAGAGTTGCAAACATTCCTCTTAAAGGGCCTGCACATTGACTACTTATGTGCTGGGCCAGCAGCCTGCAAAACACCAGGGACACATGGGGAGGAATTGAATAGTCTGGCTTCAGGCCAAGGGCTGGAGGGGCAGCTTTCTCCCAGATGGAAGTACTGGCAAAGGTATTGTTCCTTTGTTGAGCCCTTCCCTCATCTAGTGTGCAGAGGCAGGCAGCCACCGTATCTGAGTCTCCATCAACCTGGCTAACATAGATCACCCTGCCCAGGTGATTTCCTGAGGCCCTGTCCTGCTCAATTTGCAGGCACACCCAAGCTGCAGCCAATGGTTTTTTCATACCAATGGCCAGTCTTGGCTCATGCCGCAGAATTTCCTAAAATCTCTCAAAGGTTCACAAAACTCAAACATATGATATCTAGCCTTAGAGTGCAACCCTAAACCCAGCACTAGAGGCAGCTAGCCTCAGTTCTTGGCTTGGCCTCTTGAGACACCTCTAAGCTGAGCATGGGTGGTAGCCGTTTGTGCACTGCTTCATGGCTCATGCCAGCTAGTGCACAGGCTGTGGCTGAACTTGGCCTGCCACTGAGCCCATCCCAGGAGGCCCTTGGGTCAGCACACTTAGTGGCCTAATTCAATCAGAGCTGGAGCACCACCCGGGGCTGCATCTGAGGAGTACACACCCAAAGGGGAGACTGCACAGGCACCAGAGCCCTGTTAAAGTGAATCCTGTTCCATAGGGTTGGCCCCTCACTGGTCAATTCTCACAGCTCAGGTGACCAAGGAAGTCTGTGCCATTGGGCCCCACAGGACACCTACTACATAAAGCCACCATATTAAGACTATGATACTTAGGAAACCTACCTAATACATAGAAACAAACACAGGGAAGCAGCCAAATGGGGAGACAAAAAAACATGTCCCAAGTGAAAGAACAGAACAAAACTCCAAAAAAAATAACGAAACAAAATGGAGATGAGCAATCTGCCAGATGCAGAGTTCAAAATATTTGTTATAAGAATGCTAAATGAACTCAGAGGAAGAGTAAATGAATTAAGTGAGAACTTTAACAAAGAGATAGAAAGCATAAAAATGGAGATAGAAACATAAAAAAGAATCAGTCAGAATGGAGAATATAATGATTGAAATGAAGAATACATTCATGGGAATCAACAGATTAAATGAAGCAGAGGATCGAATGAGCAACTTAGAAGATAAGATAACAGAAAACACCCAATCAGAATAGCAACAAGAAAAAAAGAATCTCCCCACCCTCCAAAAAATGAAGATAGTTTAAGGGGCCTCTGGGACAATATCAAGCATACCAACATTTGCATCAAAGGGGTACCAGAAAGAGAAGAGAGAGCAAGAAATTGAAAGCCTATGTAAAGAAATAATGATGGAAAACTTCCCTAACCTGTGAAGGAAATAGCCATACAACCCCAGGAAACTCAGAGAGTCCCAAACAAGATGAACCCAAAGAAGCCCACTCCAAGACACTCATAATAAAAATGCCAAAGGTTAAAGACAAAGAGAGAATCTTTAAAGCAGAAAGAGAAAAGCAATTAGTTACCTACAAGGGAGCCCTCATAAGAATGTCAGCTGATTTTTCAATAGAAATTTGCAGGAAAGAAGGAATTGGCAAAAAATATTCAAAGTGATGAAAAGCAAGAACCTACAACCAAGATTACTTTATCCAACAAAGCTATCATATAGAATCAAAGGCCAGATTAAAAGCTTCTCGGACAAAAAAAAGGTAAAGGAATTCATCACCACCAAACCAGTATTATAGGAAATGCTGGAGGGACTTCTTAAAAAGATGAAAACTCTATGTTTCAAAAATATGAATAACAAAATGTCAATAACTACATATCTATCAACAATTATTTTAAATAAAAAAGAGTTAAAGGCTCCAATCAAAAGATAAGGTGACTGAGTGAATAAGAAAACAAAATACTTACATATGCAACAGATTCACTTCAGATTAAAAGACACACACAGACTGAAAGTAAAGGAATGGAAAAAAAGGTATTTCATGAAAATGGAAATAAAAAAAAAGAATCTGGGGTAGCAATTCTCATACAAGACAAAATAGACTTTAAAACAAAGGCTATAATAAGAGGCAAAGAAGGACCCACTTCTGGGTATTCATTCAAAGAAACCCAAATACTACTTTAAAGGGACATGTGAATCCATATGTTCATTGCAAGATTACTTACAATAGGAAAGATGTGGAGGCAACCTAGGTGTCCATCAATGGATGAATGGATAAGGAAGAGGTAGTACATATACACAATGCAATATTACTCAGCTGTAAATATAAACAAACAAATAAATAAAAGAGTGAAATCTTGCCATCTGGAACAACATGTTTGGATCTAGAGGGTATTGTGCCAAATGGAGTAAGTCAGAGAAAGAAAAATGCCATATGATTTCACTTACATATGTAATCTAAGGAACAAAAGAAATGAAACAAATTAACTCATAGATACAGAAAATATTTTGGTGGTTGCCAGATAGGAGAGGGTTGGAGAGTAGGTGGAAAAGGGAAGGGGTAGGAAGTGCAAATTGGTAGTTACAAAACAGTCATAGGGATGTAAAGTATAACATAAGGAATACAGTCAATAATACTGTAATAACTATGTATGGTGTCAGATGAATATTAGATTTATCTGGGTGACCACTTTGTAAGTTACATAATGTCTAATCACTATGTTGCACAGTTGAAATTAATATACTATTGTATGTGAACTATGATTAAAAAATAAAAATATTAAAAATAAAAATAAAAAAATTTTTAAGTAATTAAAAAAATGGCTGCAAATTCTTTGACACTTCTCATCAAGTGATAGAGTCTATTTCTTCTCCTTTTGAATCTGGGTTTGCCTGTGACTGCTTTGACCAACTGAGTACAGTATAAGTGACATTATGCCAGCTTCAAATCCAGTCTTAAGGCTCTTGGACACCTATCATCTAAAAAGTCCAGGTACCCTGATAGGCAGATGAGCCCAGTTGAACGCAGACTTCCAGCCATCCCCGCCAAAAAGCAGACAAGTGGGCAAAGCCATTTTGAACACTCCAAGGCAGATCAACTGCCTTCTAAATGTCCTAAAGTACCCCAGTTGACCACATATAGCAAAAGAATTACTCAACTAGGCCCTTCCTAAATTTCTGACTCACAAAATCATGAGATATAATAAATGGTTGTTTCAGATATTAAAAAATAGATATATATGAAATAATACAAAGAATGATATATTAGTAATATAATTTTATGTTTTATATTATGTATTTATATATGTTACATAACATATAATATGTTTAATTATATATTATGATATACTAATAATATAAAGAACAATATAAAGGGAAGCCATTCTTCTGACTCTGCAGTTTATCATTCCCATATACTTCCTTTATACTTTTACTATGTTGTAAGTATATATGAGCAAAATATAATGATATGTTGCCTATTTTTAAAATTTATCTAAAGAAAATCATACTATATGTATTTTACTGCAATTGATTCTTCATTCACTATGAAGATTTTTATATTTGCCCTTATTAATACTAGATCATCTGTTGTTTTGTTTTATTTTTTAATGGTTGCATAGCAATCCATTGCAGGAACATATCATGATTTTTTTTTCTTTTCTTGATAGACATTTAGGTTGTTTTGGATTTTTCTCTCATACAATGTTATTATGACATTCTTCATGTCTTCTGTGTCCTGCCAAGTGGGCAACCTTTCTCAACCAGGGTTTCTCCTCTGAACAACAGAACAGAAAAGATAATTGGAGTAAATATTTTCCCAAGTTCCCATGGATAGTAGATAACTAGCACCATTCTAGATGCATAATGAAAAGTTAATTCATTTCATTGCAATGATGGCTCAGGATATTAGGACTTAATTTTCTTCATAAATGATTGAGAAAGACTGCTGGGATAAATCTTAGGAGTAAAATTGCTGCTGGGTTTGCACAATTTAAATTTCACTTGATAGTGCCAAAAGTGTTCTTCCAAGTGCTTGTACCAGTTTACACTCACATCAACAATGTAAGAGATCCACTGCTCCATAGCACTGCCAATAAATGGTACAGATTTTTTAAATGCTTGTTACTCTGAAGGGAATAAAATAGTATTTCAGTGTTTTGAACTTACATTTCCATCATTAACTTTAAGAAAAAGGCACCTTTTTGTATTTTTATAAACTATATGGATTTCTTCCTTTGTGAATTTCTTGATCAATTATCGTTCCATCCATTTGTTAATTGGATTGTCTTTTTTCTATCATTTTGTAGACCTTCTTTACATATTATGATAGTAATCCTTTACTAGTAATAACATCATATCAAGTATTAATTAAATCTCTATGGTGAATTTTAGAATGTTCTGAGTCATGTTGTAAGGCTAATGCATGGTAAAAAGAGAGGTTTCCAACATGTGGGTTACAATTCATTCACTGAGTATACAAATATTACATATCTTCTGTGGATTAGACTCATGAGGGAATGTCCAGAAATATAGAAACAAACAATACAGGATCTCTGCCTTTGAGGGGTTTCAATCTAGAGAAAGAAACACAAATAACCATTTAAATGCCATCATGGCTAGCGAAACAGTATTATATGTCTTACCACAGTGATGCCACTTTAGGGTAAAAAGCATAAAATTTCTGTTGATTAAATAAGGAAGAGAAATGGAGAAAGCTTCTCTACTGCATGTCAGGTCCCATTTCCTGGCAGGGAACCGGATGGCCAGATCAGAGGTGTGGCTATATGTGGCATCTTCCTGTGCGAACACACCTGGCTGGACCAAAGGCCTTCTTAAAATTGCATCTTTGTAAGTATATATGTGTTCTTTGTTCCCTTACACCTCTGTAAACAAGGCTTTTTGCTCCTGTTCCTATCAAGCTGTTCCCTGCAACTGTGTAGGAAGACTGTCACAACAGCACTTGTCAGGAACTGCAGTGGAGCAAGCCATGACAGCTGGTGGCATGAGGAGCCCATGCATCTGCTTTTCTCTCTCTGCCAGACCTCCCTGAATAATGTGAGGTCTTGTGTACATAAGAATGATGCTATTGATCTGCCAACAGTCGGCCCCAAGCTCTGTGTTGTTTTTTAAGTAGCTGGGGGTTGCCTTTACACTGGCCCACTCACACACTGTCACCTAATTCTCCCTGGGATCCAGAGGGCACATTTACACTTGGTCGTAAGTGCAAAGAGCCCTTGAGTCTTTATCAGGAGAATGGAGATTGGGTGGCGAACCTGACACATACTGGTTAGGTGGCCATGAGGAAGTCCTTAGGACTCTAAATCTCTTTCCTCACATGTAAAATAGAAAAATAATACCTGTCCTATTTCTCTCAGTACATACATATAAAATTACTTTTGATATTGATTTATGAACTCTGCAGTGTGAAACAAATATGAGGGATTAAGATTATTTGCAAAGATAGAGCAGAACTACACTTGACTGCAAGGCACAAATCTAAAGGGCCCATTAATGGCATTTTGTGGTTTCTGAGTCAACACATTTGCAGTCCAACGCAAATGGGCATATATTGTTTTTCCTTAGACAGCTGATACACTCAGCCCTACTGGGGGAATATAAGGAAAACAACTGAGAATGCTCCTCGAATATGTAGAATCACAGACTATTAGATCTAAAGGGCCTTCACTTTATCAGTGGAATGACCAGAATGGGTTAAATTCGTGGCCTCCAAACTTTTTGTCCACATGCTTCTATGAGTAAGCATTTTTCAGGACACGTTTTCAGTATATGCATATTTATTCATTTTTAAACAGTAGACATGTACTATTATGCTAATATATAATGTACATTATAAAAACATATTCAGAATTAGAAATTTTTAAAGTTCAAAGGAAATTCTAATACATCTCTCCTGAACCACACAGTAGATCATTTTGCCCACCCATGAGAATACATACCTACAACTCTTGAGTCCACTAGACAAATGAGGAAACAGGCCCAGCAAGATGAAGTGATTTGCTCAAAGTCACACAGCTAGTTGCTGATGGGTTACGCTTCCTGAAATTACTGCCTCCTGACAACATGTGTGATCCTGGAGTTTACCCTGTATTGCAAATTACCACAATGGAATAATCACACATCATACTTTGTTCTTAGTTAATTCCTGATACACTGAGAGCATTTTTTCTTAGAGCTCTTTTTTTTTAAAATTTTAATTTCTAAGAACAGACCTGAAGAATGAGTATGGATTTCCTTCATATAACGATGTGAGAAATAAAAGAGCAGGATTGTATGTCACAGATGAAAATGCTATATTTATGCCTTATTGTAATCCATTCATTGCTTTATGGATCCAATGTCCCCTTGGGAGAGTCACAAATCCACATAATGTTCCTGAGTGCCAGATTTGGCATTTGGATCTCTGATTTAGCTGTCAGATATGTAAAATCACATGTAGCCAGACAACTCCCTAGGGACTCCACAGCTGTGAACGCTGAAGAGTGTAAGTTATTCCAACAAGGTCGGCATTAATTTACGCACAGATACTGGTCCCTCGAGCTGCCCTTTTGCTGCCCCATCTAATTTTAAGTGTGGCTCAAAGGGCTTGAGTGGAGAGACTCCCGTAGAATTCTCTTCTCAGGGGCTATTCCGAGCCCAGCAGAGGTGACTTTAAAAGGGGTTACATGCCCTTAACAGAGACAACGATTATCCCAAAACGTCTGACCTTCTGAAGCTATTACATAGCTCTGCTCACGACCAACACCTCCCTTTACCTTCTTTTCAGTTTTCTAAGCTCCTTCTTCACACAATGGCCTGGTTATAAAGACCTCGTGCAAGCCATGCAAATAACTGGGTGAATGGTTCTCCCTGAGGACCATGTAACAATTACCTCGATATCCTCTCCTATGTATAAATTGGTTCTGGTCTATGGTTAATAAAGAAAAAAATTTAATGGATACTAAATATATTTTAAAGGAAAAATAAGCTGGCAAGTAAGTTATTATTCCTTTAACACCAGAGGTACACCAAGAGAAACTTTTTTGCTGGGTGAGAGGATGAAATGAATGGTCTCTCCATTCCTTTCCATATCTATAATTGGGAGAACAAGGAATGTGGAATCAGAAGGTCTGGATTTAAAAATCTCCCTCTACCAGTTAGTAATTGTGCAAGCTATTTCATTTTACAATTTTATCTCTAAAATGGGAGTAACAGTTAAACAGGATTGTTGCAGCGATTAATGCTTAATAAATATTTATTCAAATGACCAAAACAATACAACTGAAAAAGAACAATGTCTACATAGTCTAATCAACTAATGCTTTACAACCTCTAAAAGTAGACAACTCTACAGCTGAGATTTCCATGTGACCTTGAAGCTTGGCACTATTTTCAGGCATGACAAGCCTGGACGCTATTGTTGTCCCCTTAGATCTCCTCTTGAGAATGAGCTTTAATACTAATAATTAACTAAAATAAGTAAATGAATTAAAATTCAGGACAAATAATTGATCTCTGAATCAGACCCCACTTGTCCGCTGCTTCATATCCTTTTGGCCTCACCTTTTAACCCTAGTCACTTCACCAATGATTCATCTGTGCAGGTTTTCTGCCAGCACAACCTTATTGTGCCTCACATTAGGCATGTACCTCATGCATCCTGTGTCCATCAATAGGCTTCTCTGACTCCAGGATGTCTGCAGAGCTCATTCCATATCCACATGCACAACCCAGAAGTGCAGGAGAGTTGAGAACTTACAGGGTGAACCTTGGCCAGTGGGGGAGCTATCTGATAAATGAATGTCTCTTGAGTGTCTCAGAACTCTGAGACACATTCCTTAAACTTCTCAGGGAGTCCTAAGAAGTAAGCCTCCAGCTGCTATAGTGGTCAAATCAATGATGAATCTTTTTATGGAATTTCTCTTTCTCCCTTATAGTAACTAGTCTCAGCCTTGTTTCCCAGGATCCTTTGCTGAAGCAACCACTCACCAGGCATGGCTGTCTTTGTCTGTGGCCCTGCTTTTGGGGAAGTTCAGGCTAAGCCATCATCATATGCCTGGCACTGTCATTAGCTATTTCATTTTATCCTCTAGAGGGGTCAGAAACTACAACCCAGGGGCCAAATCCTGCCTGCCTACCTACCTTTGTGTAAATAAAGTATTATTGGAAAGCTGCCAGGCTCATTTATGTACCATCTATGATGGCTCTCCAACTACAGTGTATGAACTGCATAGTTGTGACAGAGCGTATGGTCCACAAAGCCTCAAATATTTACTGTCTGGCCCTTTGCAGAAAAACTTTTCCAACCCTGCTCAAGTGTGGCACCTGGGCCATCTGCATGAGAATCAACATGTTAAAATTCAGTTTCACATCTCTAGTTTTGTTCAAGCTGAGTCACAGAGGGGGCATCTGTATGGAACTTAGTCCATGATGTATGACATGTCACAAACTCACATCCACAGAAGCTAGGCAGGGGGCAAGGTAAATAAGTGGGTGAGCTTGTTGTTTTTGGCACAGACACAATTTTGTAATATTAAAAATGAATAAGGGGAGTTTTCTATTTTATAAAAGAAATTCTCTCCTCCATATACCTGAAACAACCTGCTCTTGTCCCTCTTTTGCTTTCTACTTTGAAATAGACATAAATATGGGGAAATTATTTTCAACAATGAGATGTTAGTACAGGATGAAAGGCCACCCAAGCTTGGCCTCAGGGTTGGGCAGACAGAAAGGTGAGTTTGGTCACTCTGGGGAACCTACCTTATATACAGGGTGCAGCTTCCTCTCAGCTCTAGGCCTGGGGTTCCTGGATATCAGGCTTTGTGATCTGTTTGTAAAGGAAAACAGATCTTTAAATTTCTCCATTTTTAAGGTTGGTCTATATTTCTGCCTATGGTATATAGAGGCAGAATTTTAGGCCAGATTCCATGCAAGAAATATTAATATATTTTTTGGTTTTGTTTTTTACTCTTTATCTCTGGCTAAGCTGTCATTAAGATAAGAATAGCCAAGCTGTTATTCAACAGGTGGGCCTGGAGACAATTGTACAGGTGTTGAAATATACTTGTGCCACTTGATAAATAGACATTGTCCCTCACCCCATCCCCATCTGCAGGGCCTCCTCCTTCTCCAGGACCCAGAGGACCTCACCTGGTTCAGATACTGAAGGCCCCTGGGCAGCAGGGGTCTACTCTAGTAATGGGTTGTATCCCTGCTGATTAGTGGGTGTTTGCACTCTAATGATGAGTAAATATATATCCTCTCACCCCCGTAATAGTCCCAGCAATGATCCACCTATGGTAAGAGCTTTCAGCTGTTTCATTTTGCCCTCAGACGGATGGTTAGATAGGGCAGGACTGACCTTGCTGTGCAATACATAGTTTCTTTTAAGTTAACCAGAGTTCCAATTCTGCATCTTCCACCCCTGTCCTTCTTTGAGAACTCGGTTTCCAAGTCCTCCTTAATGCTCCAAAGAACAATGGCTTCCCAGATACCCCCTATTCACTCAGAGACAACAAACCCCACTTGCAAGTGGCCAGGGGCAAGTCACTCCTCTTTCTGACTCAAGTTTTCATTTATCAGTCAGGAATTATGGGCCCCACTCCTTAGTTTTGAAAGTCAAGTGAAAAAGTTGTGTGAAGCTCCTGGCAGAGAGCAGGCACCCAATAAATTACAGACCCGTCTCCCTCATTTCTGTCTCCCTAAGCAGGCCTTGTCAATTTTGACTGGAATCAGTCCCTTGAACTAAAGGGAGTAAGCACTAATGCTCAGTTTTCCTCTGGACCTCCTTGGGAAGGCCAATACCTTTATTTTATGGTTATTGCACTATGTACCTTTCCACTGTGCATTTATAGTATTTTAACACTATGTATTTATTGCCACAATCCTTTGGTTAATATCCATTTCTCATGGTACTGACATAAAAGTAGATACACAGACCAATAGAATAGAATCCAGAGCCCAGAAATAAACCCAAGTATATACTGTTAACTAATATTTGACAAGAGAGCCAAGAGTACTCAATGGAGAGCAGACAGTATCTTCAATAAATGGCCCTGGGAAAATTGGATATTCACATGTAAAAGAATGAAACTAGATCCTTACCTTATACCACTTTAAAAATTAACCTGGAATTATTTATAGACTAAAATGTAAGACCTAAAACCACAAAACTAGAAGAAAACAGGAAAAATATCCTTGGCATGATCTTGGCAGTGATTTTTTGGATATGATACTTACAGTACAAGCAACAAAATAAAAAATATACAGCAGAACCACTATATCCAACTAAAAGCTTCTGCTAAAAAATATTAGAAAATATTTGCAAACCATATGTAATAACGGATTACTATCCAAACTATATAAAGAACTTGTACAAGTAAATAGCAAATAATAATAATAATAATCTAATGTAAAAATGGGCAAAGGACCTGAATAAACATTTGTCCAAAGAAGATATACTAATGGCCAACAAGTACAGGAAAAGATGCTCAAATTCACTAATTATAGGGAAATGCAAATCAAAACGACAGTAAGTTATCACTTCACACTTGTTAGAATGGCCATTATCAAAAAAACATTATAACACATGCTGGTCAGGATATGTGAAAGGGGAATATAAATTGGTACAACTAATATAGAAAACAATATGTAGATTTCTTAAAAATTAAAAATAGAACTACCTCAGCAGTCCCACTTCTAAGTATTTATCTGAAGGAAAAAAAAATTATGTCAAAGAGATAGCTGCACCCCCATGTTCATAGCAGCATTAATAACAACAAGCAAGACATAGAAACAACCTAAGTGTCTATCAACGGATGAATGAATAAAGTTGTGGTACATATATTCACTGGAATATTATTTGGCCATAAAAATGAGGAAATCTTGCCATTTACAGTAACACTGAATGACCTTTAGGGCATACTAAGTGAAATAAATGCGATAAAGACAAATACTGTGTAATTTCACTTCAATATGGAATCTAACACCCACGCGTGCGCACGCACACACACACACACAGAGATATGAAATTTACAGTTACCAGAGGCAGGAGTGGGAAGCAGGAGAACTGGGTGAAACTACTAGTTATAAGATAAGCACTAGGGATGTGGTGTACAACATGGTGACTATAATTAATGCTGCTGTGTGATATATATAAAAGTTATTAAGAGAATATATTCTGTGTTCTCATCACAAGGAAAAATAATTTTTTTGTTTTGTTTCATATCTGTATGAGACGATGAATGTTAACTAAACTTAGCATGGTGATTATTTCACAATACACGTAAGTTACAGTGCTGTATGTCAATTACATCTCAGTAAAACTGAAAAAAAAAATCTGCTTTTCCACTAACCTGTATATATTCCATGAGGGTTAGAATCAGGTCTGTTTCTATCAAACCCCTAGCCATGTTACGCCCAACACCATGAATGAATGAACAAATAAATGAATGAATATAGAGAAATATCAAGTTTTAGCATCCAGGTACAGGAGAGAAATACTTGGGATATGGTTTTTTCTTAGGATCCTAGTTTTTATAACATGAGACTTGCAGAGAGAAGCATCTTCGTTTCCCTTTGTCTTCATTCCACTCAGCTCTGAGCTTCATTGCACCTTCATCTCTTCTGGTTAAAGATAATCTATGGGGATATTTCTGAAAGCAATATTTCTGAATTTTCCAAAGCATGGGAAGAGTAGGGGCAAAGCAGATGCAAAACTGGCTACGGCCCTAACCTGCCCATGCTTCAGCTGTTCTTGGGAGGGAGAGGAGAAGAAATAGACTGTGGTATGCAATGGTCTGTACAAACTCAGAGGCTTTTCCAGATTTTTTTTCAAACTCTAGATATTGCACATACATAAGCCAAATTTTCAGGGACCCTTCAATACATGGATAAGCAACATTCTGTCTGGGTTTCTATCATTCCTTCAGGGGCCAGACCTGATATTTGGGACATAATCTATCCCAGCCTGTCAAGCCTGCACACCTGGTCCTATCCACGAGGTTCAGAGATGACCAGTCAGCTTATCAGGACATTCATATTAGAAGAGATCTTTGCCAATTATCTTCCTGAACTCCCTTTATTCTTAGACTTCCCAAGGCCAAGCCTAGGCAGCAGAAGTGCATTATCAGTAGAGCCCAATGCCTGTACCAGCCCATCTACAACAGTTTATTTAGTCATAAATGCTTTATGAAGATACATTTTTAAAAGGGGAAAAGAATAAAAAGATTGCCCCAATAAATGATTCACTAATGTTATAAAAGTAGAAGAATGGCTTGTATCTCCAAGTCGAGGTTTATGGTAGCCTAAGAACTGCCCTTATCACTCCCTCCTCCCCAAACCAACACATTTTTATAGAATCAGAACAGTTTCTTGCATCTGAGTGGTCACACCAATTTCTAGAAGCTGGGATCCCAAGAGACCACAGTGCAAAGTACACAGTACACCTTGCTAACTTCTGTTTTATATTCACAATCTGAGACAGGATTTTGTTTTGAGTTGTCTATTTTTTAGGCTAGTGTTCTGTCTATTATTGTTATTCTGCATGATCATTGATGTATTAATAAGGACACAGAGATATAAAAGCAAAGCCTGGTCTCTTTCAGCATATATTATTGTCAAAAGGATATAGCATCACTCAGAGATGCACCCGGAGATGCATAGGAGATCAGATAGGTGGAAGAAGCAATGGCCATTGAGGGAGGGCAGATGCAGAAGCAGCCACTGTTGGGAGAACTTCAGTCCCGTTAGATACTTACTTATTGAGACCAAGCTGCAAATGTAAATACAAAGCTCCATCAAATCTCCCACATCATGCGCAAAAGCCAAAGTTGAGTGTAATCAGTGGTTGTGTAAAAAACTGATGAGCATAACCCAGATTTTCCCTTTAATGCATACATTTATAGTACTATACAGACATTAAAATAGTAATTAGAATGTCTTACAGAAATTTTATAAAAACCTAATGACCATCTGTCAGGACCACAATTTTGTCATCTATAAAATAAGGAAGCTGAACTGGATGAATTCTATCACCTCTAAGAGCCAAAAAGAAGGTTTTGTTTCTGTTTCTGATAATAAAAGTAATAAGGACATAAAATAATAAGGACAATACAGAAAATTAAAGAAAAAACAAAATTCTTCCAAGATCCTACCATTTGGAATTAGGAATTATTAACTTTTAGATGTATGTTCTTTGAGATCCTTTTATAAATAGTTTTTCTCTTTTTTTTATAAAAATATGATTGCACTGTACATATTCTGGTAACCTTTCAAGAATATGTATAACATAGATGTCTATCCAGGTCAGCGTAGCTGTAGCTTTATTTCCTTCTTAATTACTGCATAGCTTTCTACTCAGTGCATCCATTTAGATTGTTTTTAATTTTCACTATTAAAAATAAGACATAAGCAAATATCATTTAACATATATCTTTGTATATCTGTCCACAATTTCTTTAAGATCCATTTTCAGAAAGAAAATACTGAGCCAAAAAGTATGTGCATTTTTGATGCATGCCTGCAGTACTTCCCAGTCCTAAAAGCTGAGCCTGAGAGTATCCGTTCCCACACTTCACTCCAGGTGTTACCACTTCTCTTTATCATTGCCAATCAAATGGTTGAAAAATAGAAAACTTCGTGGTTTTTTTGTAATTGATTCACAACTCAAATGTCATTCATTGCCTAACATGATGCCTAGCAAACATTTTGTATGCAATACTCATTAATTTTCACAGGCCCTGCTAGTTACCACCGAAGCAACTACTGAAAAGCTTAGAAAGAAGCTTGTAGTTTAATTACAAGCAAAATATAGGGTATTGTCTTGTGTATTTTTTCTTTGCCTTTAACCTGTTTGGATTTTACACTCATTTTTTTATAACCACTTTTAATTTTTTTTATTGTATATATCATATACATTGCCTTAAATTCAAAGATAGAGAATGAAAGGGCAGGTGAATGAGACAGTAAGGTAAGTCTGTCAATGTTTGCTGGTGATGCTGGTACAATGATGCCACCATGTCATGGAGTCCCATTGCCTCTGTCTACAGCATAAAGATAGTGTCACACCTTGGGTCTCTTTTTCTCACAGGAAAATCGTAAGTGTACAGAGGGTTTGGTGGGTACTTAACAGGCCTTATCCAGATATTTGGCACAAAATGGGAGAGTTTTTAGAAGACTAGAGTCTAGATGATTATTATGGGAGAAATAGGTGGGGTTGATGAAATTAAGGTGTGTGTCTATTAAATGTCTCCATACCAACTCTAGGGCAATTTAACCCAGATGAATTATTAATAAAAAGACTCAGTCCAGCATCAGTGAAATAGAGCTTTCCCCAACACTGAAAGTATTCACATATTCTGTAGACTAGGTGGATAATAAGGAATCTGTCAGGACTCCTGTGGAAGAGCTTCTTGCCTTATGTGATGAGATGTCAAAGGTATTTTTCATTACTTTGGAATCTGTCGCTATTTGATCAATCAATTCGTTCAACAATTAAATGCAAAGAAAAAGAGTCAAACTGATTGTTTTACTTTTTTCTAAGAATTGATTGTTCAACTGAGACAAAAATGTTGATCCCATTTTGCGTGTGGAGATAGTCAATTTAGAAGAATTGTTCCTGCTGGCCTAAGCCCGGGGAGACAGATTAAATCTGACTCTGCAGCAGAGGCTGGCATGAGGGAGAAGGTGAATGAATCATTAAAATCCTTAGAGTTTCCCCCTCTGGTTCCTCAGCATTTTGCAATCTGGTTGGTGGCTGTAGCAGAGTGGTGTTAATTATTAACAATTCAATAAACATTAAGCCAACATTTATAATTGGTGATAATTTGATGGTTCAGAATCACCAAGTGATTCTTTCTAACCAGGGGAATCATGAGAGAGGTATTGGATGATAGAGTAGCTGTAAAAAGCTGCCCTGAGAGCAAAGTCTACCAGAGTCTGGGACAGGCATTTTTCTCTTTGGACTCTCAACCCTAACCAGGAAGAGCGAAAGCCAGCAGGAAGTATCCCTGTGACCTGCACTGTGTGGAACATATTTGCAAGTGGAAGCACTCCTTGCAAACGCAAACCACTGTTCATAACTGAGAACCATGGTAAGGGCACAAGAACTATCTCTTTACATGCTGTATATTAGGAGTACTACTGAGGAAAATGCAAGGGATGATGAAAAAGAAAACCAGGAAATTAAAAACATGGGGGAAAAACAAAACCAGAGTCAAGAGAAAGAAATTAGGAAAATGTGATTTACAGGGAAAAAGCCAAAGGGAAGAAATTCTTCATCCTTAGAGCCTTGCAGGTGATATGAATCTTGTCCAATGAAGGTGAGGCCCAAACTTCCAGAGAAAAAAATGAATGATTAGGAGTTTGATCAATCCTTGATGAATACAAGGAAATTCTGTAATAGCTTAACACAAAAGGGGCATGCTATGGCATTGAGACTCTCTTGAGGAGTAGAGGAAATTTCTTGGATCAAGTACGTGGGGTAACCAAAAGCTCTTCAAGATTTATTAAATTTATGAAAGCCCTCCAAGATTTCTTAAATTCATATTCATCTCTACTATTTTTAAGGGTAAAAATAATGTCACTTTAAGTGACCAGGAATATATTTTTAAGGATTATGAAATTTGAAGCAAAAAACAAAGCCCAGATGATATTTTCATTGTTCCTTCACATCAATAGCTGGGATTTAGGGAGAAAGAGAGAAACTAAGGAGGTGTCAATTGACTCTGCAGATGGTATCATGGACATAATCTAGGTTGCTGGACTATGTGTTAAGAGGACGAAATAATGGCATCTTAGCTGAAGAGAGAATGCATTTCATGAGGATAATAAATAATTTTCCCATAGCCTCATTGACCTGGTCAACAACGTTTCAATAATTCAAGACTGAAAAATGTTGACAATATTTTAAGGGTAAACAGAGATATGCTGATTGCTGCTAAGAAAGGACTCTTGGCCTAGCTACAGAGAGGGTGGTTAGAGATAGTTTCCAGATGTTAACTATTTCAAGTCCACTTCAGCTTTTGAGCCAAGGCCACACTCCTCAGGGTGATTGATCCCAGTCAATGACTGAGCAAGACCATGGTTCAAAGGCTTACCTACTTAAACCCAGTGTGGGACTCCTATAACGGGCAACCTTTGCTCCAGACCTCTCCACTGGGCTGGCAGAGACTCTATAAGATGGGTGTGGGAGTCCGATAGCTTCTCTACCCAATCTTGCTTCCCCTACCTTCTTTTCACAGGTGTGTTGCATTCCTAACTTCATCTCAACATCTGTCTCCCAGCGGTGATACCAGGAGAAGTCCAGGATTTTTTATCAAGGATAAATAGACAAATTGTGGTCTATCAATAGAATGGAATATTATTCAGGCTTAAAAAGGAAGGAAGTTCTCATGCATGCTAAAACATAAATGAAACTTGAAGACATTATAATAAGTAAAAATAAGCCAGTCACAAAAAGACACATATTGTATGAGTCTACTTTATAAGGTACCTAGAGAAGGCAAATGCACAGAGACATAAAGTAGAATGGTGGTTGCCATGGGCTAGGAGGAGTGGGGACTGAGAATTATTTAATAGTAGAGTTTCGGTTTTGCAAGATAAAAGAGTCCTGGAGATGGATGGTGGTGATGGTTGCACAACGATGTGAATGGACTTAATGCCACTGAATCATACACTTAAAAAATAGTTAAAATAGAAAATTTTATGTTATATGTATTTTATTACAATTAAAAATAAATAATTTTTAAAGATAGAGTTTGGAGACCGCATCACTCTCAACTGACTGACAATGGGGACGCCACCCCACATGGTATGTAGTCTGTGGATAGTCTTTGACACAAAGTGGTAGCTCAGTTGCTAAAACTTCTACCAGTGGAATATTGCAATGGACAAAATGCCTTTGCCAGTGTAGTGACTCAGATGTTTGAAGAGGACAGGGTCAGGGAAGGAAGGGTGACTACGCATTCAGGTTCAATGTGGGCTTGTTGTAACTAAGTTGCATTGCTATCTTACAGATGATTAATGAAAAGCGAGGGCAGTTAATAAACAACTGAACCTAAGTGTGAAGGTCAAAAGGCCTCCTCAGTATCTTACAAAGAAATCTTATTTCCTCCAGTAGGAAAGCAGAAAAAGCTGAAGATCAAATTCAGGTTTTAATAGATAGACCCCCAGCTTCTAAGATATTGAATGCTAAGGTCAGAAATATCTGACATGCCAAGATCCTTGTTGGGACAATCTGGGGCTCTGACACTGGAGAAGGGGACACCTGGGTGGATTTCTCCCAACATCTTAGCCCTCCAGACTTCTTTACATTATCACAGCCTTCAGAGGCAGCTCACCCCTCCACATTAAGAACTAGCATTTACTTTTTGTGGGAAGATACTATGGAGGCCTCTCCCCTCAAGGAAACAGAGACTCCTCTACTTTCTTCATGCTCCAGGATCTACCTCCCTTTTGGCAACCAGGCCAATAACTGCATAACATCTCAGCTTGGGACATACTGATCTGATAAAGGAGAAAACAAAACTATACTCTCAAAGAATCTGCAAGAATTAGCTAACATTTACCAGTAGGAGCTGGGGAGTACTCATGGGACTAGATTCTGAGAGTTCTCAATCAAGGAGCCAGAACATAAGACTGGATATGGAGAAATATGTTGACTAGGGGCATACTTTCAGAATATGGTATTTAATACTCTGGTAAGGACCCCAGAGAGTTTTGTAAACTATATACTAGGACATCTCCTAGAAACCTGGAGAAAACTATGGCCCATGCTGAACAAAGTTGCAATACCTGAATCATCATGGCAGATAGTGAAGGAAAGGATTAACAGGCTTAAAGAAATGGGTGTGCTAAAGTAGATGTATATATGAGGTCAGAAGACTCACCTGAGCTTTATGTTGTCAAGAAGGACCAGAGGGCACACCATTCAGGAAAGCCATCAGAAATGAAGTGGTAGGGGTCAACAACATCACTAAGTAGTTCATCAATGGCTCTCCTCAACAGGTCAGGGCTGACCCACTGTAAGTAAATGCTGTCACAGAACTTTGCTCATTGATAGCAATGGGGACAACGGAACTTTGATGAAACAGAGGCCAAGGGGCAGTTCTAAATATTAGAAGCCAGAGAGTTTAAATTATTAAAATAACCAGCAATATGGGAGTAGCAGCCATGAAGTCAGAGAAGTGTAGAAGGTTAATGGAACATAGTATCCATAGGACAAAATAGATGGACAGGCAACAAGGGTACTGCTTAATATATATAATCGAAATAAAGAAAGAATGAGTGAGCACAAAGTTGGGGAAGTTCATTCTAATTAAGGAGTCATGAACCCTTGCCCAGTTTCCCGACCTGAGCCAGAATTTGTTGACTTCAGAGGTAGCCGTGTCCCCAAGAAGAGGGACCCTGCAACATCATGGCAAGTATATACTAGAACAAATCTCTTGGTCTTTCCTCAAAGGAGCTTATGATCATTTACTTGAGTGACTGTATGCTAGGGAAAGGGAAGACTTAGGCATTTTGAGGACAATTAGACACAAAATCTGAGTTAACATTTATATCCAGAAACCTAGCCCCCTGCTAGAATGAGGATCAAGTAATGAATAGAGTCCTGGTCAAATTTCAACTTATTGTAAGTCCACTGGGTCCAAGAACACACCAATTCTCCAGTCTCCAATGTATAACTTGGATTGACATATTCCACAATTAAGATAACCCCCACTTATATCCTTGGGCTAAAGTAACATTTAACATAGTGGAAATAATATGGAAGCCTCTGTAACTACTCTCCCTACAACCCCTGGGCAAGATAATGAAACCAAAAATAATAATTATCATTATTGTTGGGGAAGAAGGATGACAGATTAGTGGCCCTCTTAAATATCCAAACGTGCAGGGTTGAAAACATAGCCCTACTTAGCTCACCAGTCTGCCCCCTCTAGAAACTTTTTGGAATGACCTACTGCAGAAGCATTGAAGTGCCATCTGCAAAGACAGGAAGCAAAGCAGTTTACATAGTGAATCAGATATTTTTATATGATTCTGTGTCCCCAATAGAAAAAAAATATGTGGATCTGGGAAACGAGGAATGTAACCAGGAGTGGCCCACTTACCATCATTGGCAATGACACACTAGGAATCTCTGTGTCTCCTGTCCATGAAATTCTAGGCTTTACAGGGTTTAAAGGTATGGTTCCCAAAGGGTCCCATTAAACCACAAGTTAAGGCTACTGCTTGAGCAGTTTGAACTGTACCCAGGGACCAGCAGATAACAAGAGTAATCATCACCTTGGCATTGGTAATTGACTTTGGTCAGCAGGAGGAAATAAAGCTGCCATTGCACATGTGAATCCAGGTGATCCACCTGAGTGCCTCTTGGGTTTTTTTCTTGCTCAACCATAATTGTGAATGGAAAAGTACAGCAACCTTGGCTTGAGAAAATATGTTTACCAAAGAGCTCTTTGCCCAGGTTTGAGAAAGGTGATTGGCTGATATCTTCTACCCATTGATTTCTTCAGGTATATTGAACATCCCATTCTTCTCTGAGTCTTCAATGACTAAGTAAGACATGGTCCAAATGCCAGCCATTTCTGCCAATAAATGACTCCTCCAAAGACAGTCTTGGTCCTGGACCTCCTTGTTAGATTGTGACAAACTCCAGCAGATCTGCATCACTGATGGCTCCCTCTGCCCAATCCTGTTTCCTCACATTTTCTTCCATGGGTGTCACTCCCAAATAAGACTTTTACTCTTTTAAGTCTATCTCAACATCTGCTTCCTAAAGGAACCAACTGACACACTGTTGAAGCCAAGTGATATACATGAATTTCCATTGTATTAGTCTCTCTGCTTTGAGACTTTTTTTTTTTTTTTAGCATTTCGAAATAAAAAGATTTTAAAAGGAAAGAGAACTGAAAGGAGGGAAAAGTGTCTTAAACATTAACTATAGATCAAGGGAAATTAAAATGTCCAGATAAATCCATAAAACTAATTGCATGAAAATTATAAGATATAACATAGAAAAAATAAATAAAAATGAGTAAAGTGTCTGGTGATTTTTTTTTAACCAGAAAGCAATTGAGTGGGTGGGGGAGTACAGAAAAAAATATATTATTATCTTAGAAGTCTTATTTTATGCCAGTCTGCAGAACGTGAATAACAAAATGATTGGAGATAATTTGAAATTTTCTTACAGGATAGGGCAATAAATATGAACTTGTTTCACCAAGCTTGGGAAAGAAAAGACACAGAATTGAAAAATGTTGATGGAAGCATATGCTCTATTCAAGACAAATAGACCTGTTAGATAAAGAGATTGACTAGAATGCTATGTCAAGAAGACAGACATCTTTGTGAAATTCCATCGACATGTAGATGAATGCATACTGAAGAGCAAAGAGATAAAAGGACAGACTAGAAGGGATATTGTTGTGGTACAGGTCAGTGTTTCTTAAATCTATCCAATCATCAAAATTGTTTAAAAGACCTTTAAGAAGCAATTTCTTGAGCCCCAACTACATAATAAATTCAGGGGTTGGATCCTAAAATGTGTCTTTTTACAACTCTCCAAGTAGTTTTAAGGATTAATTAGGTGTGTGAATCTGTGATATACTAATCACTGGGCCAGGTGAATAATAAGTGTGATAGGCTTCTAACACATATTTTTAAATGCCATGTAGGCATATTTGGTAATGATGGGGGATTCTGACTATACAAATGTCTATTAGAAGCCCCATTTAGCAACATAAAATTTGCATTGCTAAGTTTCTAAAAAGATCAAGCACACACATGGAAAACCTACTATCCTAAATTTAATTCTGACCTACTAGAATAATGTTTATTAAAAAGGATAAGAAAGGAGTCTTAGGGAAAAGGTCACTGAGTTCACCTAGTGTGAGCCAGCAGACAAAAAGATAACACAATTCAGAGATAAAATTCAAAGGTAAAGAAAGCATAATTCTGAGGCATGTGGAAGGAAGGTTTATTGTACTCAAAATGTTTCATAAATTCCTCAAATATCTCACAATGCATATACAAGTAAGGCACATGATAAAGAAAATCTAAAACAAATAACAAAAACCAGTAAACAAGAACAGAAACAAACAAAATTAATATGTCACTCCATTTTAGCTCTAACATTGGCTGTCTATTGGGAGACTTCGAAAAAAAATACAAATACTTCTATCACTCCCTCAAGATTTGATTGAATTTTTCTAGGGTGAGAAACCAGCATGAGTCATTTTTTTTTTTATATCTCGCCACGTGATCCCAATATTCAGTTATGGTTGCAACTACTGCTCTGGAAGCTCAGATTTTAAGGAACAGGATAGGAAGGACACAGACCAAAGAAGTGTGTAAGAAAGTGACATAGACAGAATTTTATCTAAATGACCTAAGGCTGGCAAACAAACAAAAAGGCAAAAACAAAAGCAAAATTTCAGCTGTATTTGGGATAGTTGGAGAGCTGAGACAGGATAGACATGATGTTTAGGAAGAAGTCAAAAGAATTTAGAAGGCTGGAAATGAGTAAATATCTTTCCAATTTTCTAAAATGGATAGAAAATGGATTCTGTAAACTATGGATGATTGAGCTTGATATGAATCTCAGACAAGATTCCAGAATGTATTACTAAAGCAATATTATAATAGGCACCCAAATGACAAAGAAGTGATTATAGGACCCAGCATGGGTTCACAAGAACAAGTCCAGCCCATTTCCATTTCTCAGTGGGGGGTTGGCAAATAAAGACAATGTACACACATTTCCATTCAGGCATCTGGACTTTAGCAAATAATTGGCAATGTCTCTAATAACATACTTGTGGTTAAGACAGAAGAAAATAAGTTGGATGCTAGAACATTTTAGTGGGTTATTAACTATTCAGAAGTCATATCCAAAGAATATTTATTAATGGGTTGATGTCATACCTGGTGAGAGCTTCCTAGAATCCTGGTGATCTGCCAGAGTTCATAGCCCTTTGCAAGCTCAAAGTTTTACCAGTGACTTAGATGAACATTCGAAGGACATGCTCATCAGTTCTACAGGAAACAAAGATTGGAGTGATAATGTAGCTATTTTATAGTAGAATCAGGTCTAAAATTTTTTTCAATGGACTGAATGATAACCAAAATCTAAAAATAATTAGATTTAATAAGATTAATAGTCCATCACTTGAGTCCTAAAATCTTATAATACCCATAGAGGAGAAATTCAGTATGAAGGCAGATGACATTTTTTAAGTGCCTTGAAAGTTTTAGTCAACAATTAACCTAATATCATTTAAAAACAATATGGGTGCAAAAAATTGTAAGCGACCAATTACAACTCTAATGAAAGCAAAGAATCTATAATAAAAGAGGGCATGATCACCTTGTACTCTGTGCTGGAATTTTGCATTCATTTCTGGGTTCCACATTTTAAAAGTGAGGTATACAATCTAGAATATATTTCAGGGAGGACATCAGCAAGGTAAAGGAATATTAAACTAAGCTATTCAAAGAACAAATGAAGGAACCATCTTGCTTATTAAGAGAAGACATGGAGGGATAAGATGCCTGCCTTCAAATAATTTAAAGGCTGTTTTATGGAAATGGAATTAAACTTATCTTGTGTGTTCCAAAGTGATTAAATAAAACAAGTACCTGGAAGCTTTGGGAAGGCTGAAAGATTTTCCATATGTTGAGGCAGATATTAGCAATAAGCTATCTGAAAATAGAACCAGCTTCTTCTGGAAGTCGAATTCTCCATCACTGGTTATATTAGGGTGGAAGGTGGGTGCTCAGTACAAGGGATTTTTGAACAGGAAAATCAAGCATCAAATACAACTGGTTTACCTTGGAGGACATTTAGATCCTGATGTGTTATGACTCTTAAAAAATAGAATAGAATTGTATAGCATATTACGCACACCTCTGTCCCTGGGAGAAGGTAGGAAGTTTTTCTACCTATAACGAGGGCAGCAAATCAGAGCAGAGACTTATCATCTCCTTGGATGGAAGAGTGATCATACATTGATTAGTATTCCTTTCCATCTAGCAATCTAAAGTGGTACAGTCCATTGTCTACCAGGTGACTTGGGGTAGGAGCTACTCCCTTACCAATTCCACAATGCCAGTGTAGCCCAGTTAAATCCATACTGAAATCCAATGGAGGTTAAGTTAAAGTTTTACTAAAGGTTCAAGTTAGTATCTCAGAATTGGGGCTGAGTTAGGAGGGGAACTTCACCTTGGCTTAGCTATGTTCTCTCTTATATCACACAATGGAACCAACACTCACTCTCTCAGCCTTCTCAGAGAGCTCACATGGATATCTCCTTTTTCCCAGCATCTCCTGTCTCCTCTAATCTTCCTCAGGTTTCTCTGCTCTTGAAGCCATTCTCCTCAGAGCCTCTGCACCCATAGATTAACTGAGTCCAGTTTCTTCTTGCAGGTTTGAAGATTCTGCTGCCTCATGCTCCAGCTGATGTCAGAAGAATCTTCCATTTGAGAGTTAAAGTGTCCACTGGCTCTGTAGTGAAAAGGGGGTAGAAGTGGAAGGAGGAGCTCTTATGGAAACACATAGTAGGGGATGAAGAATTGGCTTTACCTACAGCTTGATTTCTCTCCACTAACTGGTTTCTGGTCATTTTCCTTGGAAGGTCTCTGAAGAAAATACACCTTGCAATGCAAAAATCAAATTGTCTCTTGAAGATGCCAAATTCTAATGTAGGAGTTCATACTTCTCCTTCAGAAATGCCTGTCTCATTTCTTGAAGAGTAATGGTTCTGGCCTTATTATTTTTATATTATTTGCCTCTTTCCCAGCAGGGTCTTTAAAAATTATTACTTCCCACTGTGGTAATCATGTCTTTTATTTCCTGTATTCTGATGCTTTAATATCTGGGGCCTTGCTGACTTTGGAGGGACTTCTCTCAGGATTAGCAAATTTCTAGAAATAGTAAGCAACTCATAGGCAAGCACACTTCCCAAATGCAAACTAACCAATTCAGAGCTTAGAAGCCCACATCTTTTACTATGCTCTCATACTTCAGTTCATTTCCATCTATCCTAATTATCTCAGAGCCAGGCCTTAGACTAAGACCAAAGTCCTTAAACTAAGGACAGCCTCGAGGTCCCAGAGCTCATCAAAATTATTCAGACTAGCCAATCCTAAGTCTGCTCACTTGCTTTGCCTATTTGTGCCTGTGAGAACCACAATGAAGGTTATGCCCACAGTTCCCCTCATTCCTCTGCCTCCTGACCAACCCCTGTGCCTCTTGTTTCTAGAAAATGTGAATATAAACTTTTTACTTCAAGATAGTCATTTCCATGACTGTGTGCCTTACCAAACCTGATTAAAGCAAATCCTGGGTACCCTTAAAAAGCCAACTGACTTATCTCCCTGATTCTGCTTTGCCATCCTCTAGTCTTATTCTCTACATAGCAGCCAGAGGGAATTTCCTAAAATATGCATCAGATCTCATCACTCCCCCAAACCCTTCAGTCACACTTAGAATATCCAAACTGTCTCCCATGTCCATCTAAATGGCGTGTTCTGGGCCTTGTCTGCAGCTCCAGTTCCTCTGGCTAAAGCACCTGATGCTCTCTGCTCATTCACTCTGCTGCAGCCGTGCTGGCCTTCTCTTTATTCTCTCAGTATGCTGACTCCTTTATCCCACAGGGCTTTTGCACTTGCTATTTTCTCTTACCCAGCTTATCACATGACTTGCTTCCTTACTCTCAGAGGTCCCCATCCAGGTTTTAGACCTTCCCACCATTACCATATTTAAGTAGTGCCCTGTATCCATTTTCCTCTATTCTTTATCTGCATTGCTTTTCTTCATTGAGCCACCATCTGAAATCATATTCTGTATTTATTATCTGTTTAAGATCGCTACCTCTAGAATGTAACCTATAATAGGGCAGGCCTCTTGTCTATCTCATTCATTACTGTATCTTCAGTGCCTGAAACTATCTGTCTCAGCAAATATTTTGTTGAACAATGAGCCCAAGTTTGAACTCTGATTACAGGGCCTTTGAGGCAAAGCATAAAGGTAACTCTGACTACCCATGCCAGTACATGCTGTTTTACCCTTGCCAGCTTGTGAAAATGTAAGAAATTGATTAGCTGTGCTTGGCTCCATCTTATCCAGGAAAATGGTACTTGCTTTCTCTGATATCCTCAAGTCTCTGAGTGTCACAAACACCTGGCTAATTTGAATAGAAGCCAGCTACATGTTTGCTTACAAGAGAGTGTTCTCCAGGTATCTTGGTAATGACACAGGATTTTCATCAGAGGTAAGTTAGCCTTCAATTGTCCACTGGATCTTTGTCCCAAGTGGGGAATCTCCATGTCCTTTGTTGCATGTCAGAGAAGCCTCAAAACACACAGTAGTGGGGGGAGGGGAGGCCTTACAAAGCCATTCATTAAACCATTTGTCTAGAGTTCTAGTTTAGGAAAAATCATAAAGCTTAGCAGGAGAAAGATAGTGAAGTATCAGCCAAATAAGCCCTAGGGATTATTCGTATATTTAATTTATCTAGATTATCCCCTAGACCCCACTACCACAAGAAATGAGCATGTCTGCACATTTATTAAATGATGCTGAACTTAATGCTCTGTGTTAAGATGTTAATCACTCATGCACAGCCCAAATGTTTGCATTGAATGGTCAGCACATCAGTCTATGATGACCTACTTTGAGCTCCAGGAAAGAGAAGTTATATTTAAGGAATATTCAATTTGAACAGTTATTTTAAACCTGAGGTATTTTTAAGGAATGCAAACATGAAACTAAACTGTAACTTGTGCATGCTAATTATAGCTTCATTTACATAGAAAAGAGAAAACCAGCAAATGAGAGTAATAATTGCAGCTGATGATGATGATGACGATGATGATGATGACAATTGGACACTTACTGTGTGTCTGGCACCATTCTACAGGCTTTATATATAATAATTTAACCATCACAATATCCCTGTGAAGTCAATACTTTATCCCCATTTTATAGATGAAGAAATTGGGGCAGAGAGTAGTTAGTCACTTGACTGAGATCACACTAATAAGTGGTAGACCTTGTACTTAAACCCAGGCAGTCTCCATCCAAGACACTGCTCTTGACAGCTATGGCATACTGCTTTTTTCAAGTTTTTGGAGGCACATCCCTAACCTATGGCACAACTACACATTGAAGGAGAAGCTGATTCTTTTGGAGGAAGGTTCATTTATTTATTCTTTCATGTTTTTAAACTCCTATTTCTTAAGCATCTCATGCAGACTGTAAGAGATGGGCCTTAGATAGTGAAGGAGAGCAGATCTCTTACACCTTTGCTCTTTTTTAGTCTTGTATCTTCTCTTATACTCCCAGCAAATCTGTCCACTCCACTCTGTCGGATAATAAGTTCTAAGGGTTCTGAAGGGCAATTCACTGTACACCCCACTCTTCTACCATCTCACCCAAACCTAACTCCACTCCTATGTCATATCTCTAGGGTATGCTGATATCTGCTTGCAAAAGCTCTCATGTAACTGTGCATCTCTTCCCAACTTCATATTCAGTGACCTCATGCTGATACCTTCAAATCAGCCAGGAGGGAGGGAATGTATACGCCATGAAGATCAAGGTGTGTGTGTGTGTGTGTGTGTGTGTGTGTGTGTGTGTGTGTGTGTGATCTTTCGGAGAGGCTTACCAACCCACTGCACATACCATGGGCTGCCTCCCTGAGAGACAGAATGACAAGACTTGCACCATTCCTCTCTCCAGTAACTGCATTTAGAATAATGCATAGCACACACTTGTCTTCCCTCGTTATCCCCTCCAGAGCCATTATCATCTGTCAAGCAGAACTTTCATTATGAACGTTTTCACTCCAAAGAGCCACTAAACCACCAAAGCTGGACGACTCACAACTTCGCTGGTCACATCATGCACAGAGCCAGCATTTCTTCACATCTGCTGACTCCCTCCCAAAATTCCCAGCTTGTACTTTCAGCTCTTTCATCCCTCTCAGCTCAATTGAATTCTGTACTCCTAGTGTCACTTATCGTTAGACATGCATTTAAATCACAGCTTTATCACTTTAAAATGCTCTTTTGGCCTCATTTTTATCATCTGTAAATTGGGATGATGGTCATGCTCAACCTCACAGAATTGGTTTGAGGTTCAAACTTTTAAAAGTATGTAAAGCACACAGCAATCCCTGGCATGAAAATAAAGGTTGCTATTATAACATACTCTCTACAAGCAACTCCTGACACTGTCACAATCACATGCTGCCTGCCCTGCCCAGGGATAATATAAACAGGGCATATGTGCTACCTATTTCCCTACTTTTCTGATGTTGCTCACATCACTCCCTTATTCTGGAAGGCCTTTTCCTATCTTGATAGATCTACAAGTCCTTCAAAGCCCTGCTTAAATGTCACCTTCTACATGAAATCTTTGCTTATCCTCCCTGTTGCAATTAAACTTTGACTTCTTGCTCTGGGGAGGCCATTGTATTGCTCAAATGGCAGCATCAACTTTCCCCTTCTTGTCTTCTTCACTTTACCTGAGCGGTGATAGAAATCCATTTCTGTGGGCTAAGACATACACTGCTGCACTTTCAAGTATTCCTTAGCACTAATTAAGTTCCTAGCATTGTCGGATCACAGTGCTGGAAGGCTCCAAGAGGTCATGTACTGACACACACATTTCACAGATGAGGAAACAGAGGCCTAGCAAGTGACTTAGCCAATGTCACACAGTTGGACTTAGAACAAAATGCTGTGACTACCTGCCTAATGTTCTGTCTATTCTGCCAAACTCCTAGAGAAGTAAGACAACCGAACAGAAGTAAGTGGAAGAACAGAGGTCAGAGCATGGAAGTCTTCCAAAGAAGGCTGGTGGGGTCACCAGGAAGTCAGGACAGCCAGGGGCAACATGAGGACATGGAGCTAAGGGCAGGGAGAATATCAGGCAAAGGGCTCTGAAAACATCTCTGGAGCCAAAGTTCTGGAAAGCAATTATCTACCTGCCTCGTCCTGTTGTCCATATTGACAACTTCCCTTCCAAAAGCCCTAGCCCAGCCACAAATGGTCACATGAGGAGACATCAGCCTGAGAGCCCATCATTATTCTATTATTTAGAATGTGGGCTTTTCCCATTTCCTAATAGCTTCATGGGTTCCTATCTTTGGAAGAAATCCCAGAAGTCTAAAATAGCCACCACCAATTCCTCACTTTTACTCACTCTCTATTCTTTTACTCTGCTGTATGTTCTTTTGCTTCGATGTGCTTCTCACTACTTGAAATTATGGCATTCATTCACTTCTTCATTCATTTATTCATTGTTTTATGTACTGTCTGCTCCCCTACCAGAAGAAAAGCTTGAGGGTTAGGGCCTTCGTCTTTTCCTCGTATGTACTAGGTGCTCAATAAATATTGGTTGAATGAATGAATGAATAAGGACCGTAACCATAGCATGTTATATTCATAGACATTTGTTCTTTCTACTTTTATAGAAATTTCATTGTCCTTTTTTTTACTTCTTAAGTTTAATGCTTAACTCAATAATTTTGATCCTTTCTGCCTTTCTAATATAAGTATTAACTTTATAAGTTTAATTGCATTCCCAAATTCTAGATATTTAAAATATTTTATTAATATTTCCTTTTCAAACCATAAGTTTTTGGAAGCATGTGTGTATGTTAGATGTATATGTTTAATTTCCAAATAAATGGATTTTCCCTAGATTTTGTTTAAAATAGTATTTCTAACTTTATTGGTGTCTGAGACCACAATATGGGTGAGTACAATCTTTGAAATTCAGTTTTAGGGCCTACCACTTGAACAATCTGCAGTAATATTCTGTGTTTTTAAAATAAGGTATTTTCCTCTACCGTTGGTGCCATGCTTTAAATAGGTCACTAATTGTACTGTCCAAATCCTCTGTATTCCTTCTTCTGGATGGGTTATTATTTTTCTATTCTACTTTTAGCCTCTAGTTGTTTAAAGTTAAAGGTTTTTTCTGTTCTTTAGTTCTGATTTTTTCTTTTAAATAAGGTAAACACCTTATCTCTAACTCTGATCAAGCCTCTTACATATTATATACTGTTGGTCTATAATATTTTAGTTTCATCAGGCCTAGTTTTCCACACAAACTAGACATCATTTTATGGTTTTAAAGTCTTTATTTAGACTTCACAGAATCTTTGCTCATCATTCCTGCTTGTATCTCAGACCTCTCATGTGGAATAATTTTCCTTCTGCCTAAAATAATCTTTCAGAATTTCCTTTGGTGGTGGTCTTTCCATGGTAAACTCTGTCAGATATGGTTTGTCTGTAAACATCTTTATTATCCTCATTCTTAAAAGATAGTTTTGCAGGAGAAAGTGCTGTAAATTGATGAGTTTTCTTTGAGCACACTGAGGATAATGTTCCTTTGTCCAGCAATTTTCACTAATGCTGACGAGAAGCAGCCATCAGTCTAATTGGCATTCCTTTGTGAGTTATCTGGCTTTTCTTTCTGGCTACTCTGTAAAAAAAACCTTTCTTCCCCCCCACCCCTTTAGTATTCCGCAGTTTGCCTGTGGTGGGCAATTGTATATATTTCTTTTTATTTATCTTGTTTAAATTTGGGAGATTTCTAGAATAAATATTGGTGTCTTTCAATAATTCTGGAAAATCCTCAGCCATTATCTCTTTGGATATGTCTCTTCCACACTCTAACTATCTCCTTCCAGAACACTGATTACACAAAGGTTAAACCTGTGCTGTCAAATATAGTAGTCACTAGCCACATGTAGCTACTTAGAACATTTCCAGCATTGGAGAATATTCTATTTGACTTTCTCATTCTATTGGTCAACTTTCATTTTTTTCTTATTTCCTCTTAACCTGTCTTCTATATTTTTCAAATTTTTGTCTCGCAGGACTACAGACCAATTTGTTGAGATTAATCTTCATAGCTTCTCAATTTCTTCAATCTGTTTAGTTACTGATGTTTTAAAATTCCACTATTATATATATTTTTGTTTTCTAGACTATATGTTATACAAATAATATGTATTCTATATATTATATAAATTATGTATGCTATATATTCTATAAATTATATTATATATACTATGTCTTATATAAATTTTATTATAATATATTACATAAATACTACACTATATAAACACTAAATATAACACTAAATAATAAATATTAATAACTACTAAATATAGTGCTGACTATACTTAGTGGTGATTCTAACCCAGGATTTCTTTAAATTACATTTTTGTGTATTTCTGTGTTCTTTGTTTGTTTGTTTGTTTGTTTAGCTCACACAGATAGTGCAAATTCAGACTGAAAACTCACACAGAGGTTGGCTTCTGGTTACATATCTCATGGACAACTTTCTTTTTCTTCTACCCAGCACCTAAGATTGTAACTGACACATTTTCTAGTTGTCCCTTTCTGTATAGTGAAGATTATTTTTGCATTAATCTAATGAGGACTGTAGTCTCGGGCTCCCAGTTTAACGTGTAAGGGGGAGGGGCAAGGAGTTTTTCTATTACATTCCTTATCTTGGGAAAGCCCTAGAATTTACATCCCACCCCACACACCCTGTGAGGCCATCAAAAATAACATTCGAGATCTCTGATTTCTAGGTACAGAAGTAAGTCCTGAGGAGATTTGGTATTCACTGATTTTCTACTTTGTTTAAAACACTATAACCCAATTAAAACCTCAGATGAACCCAAATTGAGAGACAATATACAAAATACCTGACCAGCACTCTTCAAAACTGTCAAGGTCATGAAAGACAGGAGGAAACTAACATGATGTGACAACTAAATGCACTATGGTTAGCTGGACTGGATTCTGGAATAGGGAGAACTGATGAACTCTGTATAACAGCAATATATCAATGTTATATTAGTTTTGACAAAGGAACCACAAGAATGTAAATCTGAAGGAAAACTGAAACTGGAACTCTTTACTGTGTTTGTAAATTTCTATAACTCCAAAAATATTCTAAAATAAAAGAAGTTCATTAAAAAAAAAAGCTCTGATGATTTCTTACTGTCATTCCAGCTCAGTAAAGCATTTAAAAAGATGTTTCTTTTTTCTTTAATCAATATTTTAGTTGTTTCATTCAGGAAGGCCCTGTAGGGTATCTACCATACCACAAGAAACAAAGCCCAAATTAGGCCATTTTAATAAAAATAAAAATAATGAACAAACTAAACTAAAACAGACTCACAGATACAGAGAACAAACTGGCAATGGCCAGAGAGTTGTGGGGCTGGGTGAAAAAGGTGAAGGGATAAAGAATACAAATTAGTAGTCACAAAACAGTCACGGGGATTTAGAGTATAGCATAGGGTATATAGTCAATATTGTTTTAATGGTTGTCTTATAGCATCTAGAAAGACAAATCAAGTTACCTATAAGGAAGAAAAACCTTGAGTAGTCCAATACTACTCTGTAATATCCAGTGAAAGGAAGCAATGTCTACACCAATCTGAGAAAGAAATCGTGACTCAAGAATGTTTTGCCCAACCAAGTTGTAATTTAATATAAAGGCAACAAACATATTTCTAATACATACAAATACAGAGGGAATATACCATAAAGAGACTTTCTTAAAAATGTAATAACTATATATAACCAAACCAATCAAGAGGTGAATCAAACGTGGTCCCAGGAATGGAGATGCTGTAGGAAGCTTTAGATAGTGAACTCTGACTCCACGGAAATTATGTTCAGAGAAATAGAACATTTTAGTTATTATGCTGATAAATCAGAATGAAAATGATATCAACCATGAAAATAAATAAAATCAATAGTCTAAGTCAATTATCATGTTTCATAGCAGGTAATCAATTAATAAATCTGAACTATGAAAAAAAATGTTATGGAATCAGAATAGGATGTGCTGAAGGAACCAGGACCAGAGCAGAAGGGACAATTTGAGAAAACACGAATGGTAGCAGTTATAGAAAAGTAATATGAGCTTACATTTACCCCTCAATCAAACACAATATAAGCACATAAAAATAACATAGACAGAAAATATCAATATGTACCTTGAACAGAGTTTGTTATGGGTTGTATTGTGTCCCTCCCCGCAAATTCATATGTTGAAGTCCTCAACCCCAGCGCCTCAGAGTGTTACCTTCTTTGGAGATAAAGTCTTTATAAAGTATCATTCAAATTAAAATGAGATCATGAGAGTGAGTCTTAATCCAATATGACTGGTGTTTCATAAAAAGAGGAAATGTGGACACAGACACATGCACATAGGGAGAAGTTCATGTGAAGATGAAAGCAGAGATCTAGGCTATGTGTCTATAAGCCAAGGAATGCTAAACCACCAGAAGCTAGCAGAAAGACATGGAGGAGAGTCTCCTCACAGCTCTCAGAGTGATCAACCATACTGACACTTTGATTTCAGACTTCCAGCCTCCAAAACGGTGAAACAATAAGTTTCTGTTGTCTTAGCCATCGAATATGTGCTAGTTTGTTACGACAACCCTAACAAACTAAAATGGTTATTCCCTAAAACATTACATGATATTTTCCTATTAGGAGAGACAGCACACCTCTGTGGAGCTGGTTCAAACCAAATATTCTTTAACTGTCTGGAGTATTCTGGAGGGGATAAGAGGACGTCTGTGATCTGGAGTTCATCCACCTTGCGACTTCCAGAATTGGCAATGTGTTTTCGATTAATATTTCATTTCCACAGAGAGGCCCTGGTCTACCATTAAATTATTCTCCTCAAAGTACTCTGCTACCTGAAAACTATAATGTTCTTATTGACACTACACTTAGAAATGTCCTAAAGTAAATCTACAGGGCTATCCAGATCCGGAAATTGGTTAACCAACAAGAATATAAAGACACAGAGAGATGCTTTGGCAAGGTCTCACAGAAAACTGTGCCAGACATTGAAATAGAATCAAAGCCCATTGTAGAGCATGGTCAAGAGCCCAAATGACCTTCAACAATTGACTTTTTCAGTCCCTCAGGTCATAGGCTAATGAGTAGAGTCTTCAGGCCTAGGAAGCTATTATTGTCTCTTCCAATCCAATAAAGACCAATTTCAGTCTCTCACAACTTACAAAGATGAACAAGGTATCCCAGAATTTATGTAGCAAGGATCCAAATTATGTAGAGTGATAAAGACTTGGTAGAATCTCGCACTTTCCAGAAGAGTAAATGGAATATGTCCAGAACCATATTCAGTTCCTCTAAAGAAGACAGACCTTTTCTCTATTCTCAGTATTTATATCCTTCTCCTTTCTCTTAGTCAAGTCCCTCCTCTCCCCTATCATCCATGCTATAATATTAGAACCAAAAGAGAAGTAGATGCTCCAGAGGACATCTGAACTAAAAAGCATCAGATGAGGGGGGAGGGTATAATTAAAGCATTATGACATACTATTCCTCAAGAATGCTTGTCAACATCCCATGTCATCGGGCTGCTCAGCTCACACAAAACTCTCCTCTAGATTTCGAACCTTAACACCATGTATTCTCCAGTTAAGCTTTCCCCAGGCCTCATGCTAGATCTTGTCAGCACAGAGTGAGTGTCGAAGAAAGCACACTGGCTATGGTCCCCTCAGCATCTCTGGACCTCATTCTTTCTTTTTCATCCATAGTGCTGATGCCAGAGGCTCTCTTGGGCTGTTGCAGAAGTGGGCTGTTGAAGAAGTGGACTGCAAACCAGTTCTGTCTGAGAAACAATGGGCACTACAAAGACAGACCACGAGAGAAGTTTAAACTTTGCAGCCCCTTTTAAGATCGTGGAAAGGAACACATGAAATAAATTTTAATAATATGTTCTATTTAACCCAACTTATCAAAAATATCATTTCAACATGCAATCAATGTAAAATGTTATTATTGAAATAGCTTATCATTTTTGGTTAAGTCTGCAAATTTCAGTATTGTATACTTATAGCACATTCAATTGGGACTAGTCACATTTCAAGAACAAACTAGCCATGTGTGTCTGGTGGCTACCAGATTGAACAGCATCAGTCTAAGAGTTTCAATACTTAGCAGAGCTCCAGCATAGGGCTGTTTATGACATGACAACCCAGTTAGTGCCTATAGAATCGATGGTCTGAGAGAGAAAAAAAAAAAAAACAACAACAACAAAAAAAATGAGGATAAGCAAAGAAGACAAGAGCCACAGTGTCTTTTAGGACCTAACCTTGGAAGTGACGCACAATTACTTTTGCCATATTCTCTTGTTCACACAGATCACCCCTGGTCCAGTGTGGGAATGGACTGTACAAGGTGTGAGCACAAGGAGGTGTGGACCCTCAGGGACTGTCTTAGAAGCTGGTAAGGAATGAAGCACACCACTTCTAAACAACAGAAACCCTGAATTTAGTCCTCCATAGCAAGTAAATCATTGACTTTAAGATATTATGCAACTAACATAGTTAAGCCCTTCCCATTCTCTCCATGCATGTTCTCCTGTTATACTAATACTATGGCTCAGTGTTTTGTGCTGTTTAATCATTTTTTGCACACTTCTGAGTGACCTCACATGAGTCATCTCTGCAAACCAGCACCAAAGTCTGATAAGTCAGCAACCTCTACCAACAATGCATAAACAGACCTTGATATGAATAAGTAGAGTTCAGTTTACTGTGATGAACGGGTTCATTTGTCAGAGTTCAGTTTACTGTGATGAACGGGTTCATTTGTCAGGGTTTTCTCAATTTTTTGAATCTTTAATTCAAAGAGGAACCTATAAACAGCTAGACTTTCTGCAATTGAAAAACCATTAACCACATAGCAATTGTAAAGAAAAGTAAACATGTGTTTCACAAGTTGAAAAAAAATAATGAAAATTTATTTCAGTTTAAACAATAAGATTTAGGTAATAACATAAGTTCAAATGTTACATGTTTTAAATTTTAATGTTGTTGTACAAACCTAAAAGTCTTGGAAGGCAAACATTATACAAATTTCATGAAAGTTGAAAGCAAAACAGCTTTGCCCCCCTGATGATAAATAAAAAAGGGTAAATAGGCATAATAGCCACCTAAAAACTGTACCACAGTAAACCTTAAAATGTGAATTATTAAGTACTTTAACATAATGAGGTGTCTGGGCCTCTGGGTCTTACACGTCCATATTATGGACACTACTGATTTCCCTACTTTAATAAAACTTTAGTCCATTAAGAAAAAAATGTTTGACCATAGATTGTAACATTTATATATGTGTTTATATACAGGCACGCAAAAAAATTGTTTAACATAAGATTCAAAAATAAATAGAAATTTTGTTTGTTTTATTTTAATTTCCATATCATTTATGAAGCTTACTTTGGACACCTTTGCCTCAGACAAAATTATCCTGCACTTACTCAATTGAACTCCAGTGGGACATGACTAGCTAGTGGAGTTGGGACAGAGCGGGTGGGGGAGTGAGATTCTTCCATGGATCCATTCACACTTAGACAGTCACATAGGAACTATGAAGAATCTCCTGGTAGAAAAAATGTGTTGGGCATTAATATCCCTTGGATTCCTGTACTGTAGAAGCATGTCTGATGAACAGTAGCAGTCCCAGATAGAGGCTGGGTAAAAAGAGACAGCAGTGGGTGTCAGATAGGAAACTCACCATAAAGGGCCAAGGTGTAAAGAGGAGGGCAAATGCTGGGGTGGAGGCATAAGTGCAAGTTGATAAAACCAGACTACGTTGGGTTCAGGCAGTTTTACTGTGAAACTCCTGCTAATAAAATGAAGAGCTGGGGAGGCAGCATTCTATCTCTTACTGTGGAGATGTTATCTGGACATATTGACAAAGTTCTACTGAGAGTGGTGGCGGGGGGGGGGGGGAGGGCATTGTTTGATTGGAGCCCCATCCCTTCAGGTCTTTTAGGACTTGAGCTGGAAATTCAAAGCTCAGCCTAACCAGGGTGCCAGGTAAATTATAACACAGAAAGATACGAGAACTTCCAGTCCCAAGTGCTCCAACCTGGAAATTGTCTCTTGGCTCCTAAAGGTGATTGATGTTGGGGCTAGGGGAAATGCCCCACTCTCTCTGCCTTTGGGAGAGCAGCCTATGTTCACCAACAATATTATCTAGTTGCACCAGCAGTGGGAGAAAAGTTCTGACTTCAGAGTGATATCCTAGTGGAAATTTCTAGCTTGGGAACTAATGTTGGTGTCCAGGTTTGGCCAGCCAAATGGATGCAATAAATGACCAGAAATGATTTCTGGACATATGTGAACACCCCTAGAGATTCTCAGGGGGGAAAAAAAATTAAGAACAGAATCTTGGAAGCAATTCAGTTTTCTGCAGCCAAGAAGAGTATTTTTATAACTGTGGTTTCACTTGTATGAGCAGGCAAGTGAGACTGAGATGTTCCTGTGAAACACCCAGATGATCCTGCTAGAGCCACTAGATAAAGTCTGAGGATAGTGCCATAAAAATAGAGCAATGAATTCTGGCTACTTTACCAGATATGCCACTACTTGCTAAAATAAATAATGTAATGGCAACTAGTGCAATGGCTCCCACTTTAGATAATCACACACACACACACACACACACACACACACACACACACACATCTGTAGGAAAAAAAACAATCCCATCCCTTTGGCAGAAAAGTTGGACCAAGTAATCAACTGCCAGCATAGAGGCGTTGACATCCCCATTCTTCTCTCCCTGCTGAAACCTCACTAAATGCAGGCAAGAAATAAAATGTAGCTCAAACTCACATGGCCAAAGAGACTTGGAGAGGAGATGATAGCACATAATCGATGTCAACAAAAACTAAGAGCCGGGAGGTAGATTGCAGCTTACTTTGTTGACCAAGGAAAGCTGAAAGTTAAGCCTGCAGCAGTGCAAGCCACAAAAGCTAGCTGTTTTCCCCTGAAGGAACCTGGAAAAACCTAAGTATTCAGTTACATGTCCTTTAGAAGGAAAGGAAAACAGAACTGGTTGGAAGACTTTGTAAGCAGCATCTTAGATACCCAGATTATGTCTCCTATTTTATACAGTCAGATGATTATCTTTTCCCCTTTGCCTTGGAAGACTGAAACTTTAGAGAGGTTGAACAAGATAGACTTTGAACTCCAAAAAGCTGAAGCAGGATGATAGCCTTACTGCAAAAAAGAAATTTAGGTGAAAGTCGGCACTCTGAACAGTGAGAGCCTCAAGTGTTCCTCCACCTTGGCTGGTAGAAGATTGGCCGCACGGCAGAAGATTAGAATGGTATCCACTAGCCACAAGTGGCTATTTACATTTAAAATAAGTAAAATTAAATAAAATCTAAAATTTGCCCTTTTTTTTCAGTCATACTAGCCACATTGCTAGTACTCGATAATCACATGTGATTAGTGGCTACCCTATTGGAGAGTGTTAATATTGACCATTTCCATCACCACACAGGTTATATTGGACAACAGTAAATTAAAGAATCTCCCTCTGAGGAAACGGATCAGTCTGAGAGAAAAGACCTACAGAGACTGTCATCCAGAGTGAAACCAACAGTTAGCAATGCCCACTCAAGTAAGTAGAGCTTTCTGTCAGAAATTCAGTGTCTTTTTCTTAAAAATGAAATGGCATATCCAAATGACCAAATATCTAAAAAAGCTTCCCAACCACGAAAGACAAAAGGAGATAATATTATGTAAGTTACATTCATGAAATAAAAATAGGAGAGTATAAAAATATTACAGGCAAATAAAAAATGAAATGGGTTAGATGGTGAAGTCTCTTGGAATGCCAAACAAACAAAAAAAGAAGAGTTGAAAACAGGAAAGGAAATTTAACATAATTAACACATCCATTCATCTTTCAACTAAAAGGAACTCCAAAAAAAGAGAACAAAAGAGGAGGGAGAAAATTATCAAAGAAAAAATAGAATGAGATTTCCCAGAACTTTCCAGATTGAAAGGTCACTAAATGTACAGCACTATAAATAAAATAAAATAAAAAATAAACATGTCAAGGCACATCATCATGACATTTTTGAGCACTGGGATAAAGGGAAGACTCTCAAGTGTTTCTGAGAGTAAAAACAAGTCGCATACAAAGGATCAGGTATCAAGATCACACTACTATCATCAAAAGTGACACTGAAAGCTGGAAGATAGAACATCTCTGAAGTGCTAAGGAAAAATGACTTTCAAGTTAAAATTCTATACCCAAGGGTGGAGGTAGAATACAGACATTTTCAAATAGGAAATGGATCAAAAGTTTACTTCTTGTGTCAGTCAGAATAGGCAAGAAACAGAGGGCTTACTCAAATGGAGGAATGTAGCAATTTACAAATATGTGGTCAGGGTTAAGAAAATCCAACCAGGAACGGTGAAGTATTCTGAAGCTGGCAGGAGCAGGGAGCTGTTACAAAGCTAAGTGCTGAAGGCACAAAGGGAGGGAACATTCCTGAATCTAGGGAGACAAATGCAACTGTAGGAGACAATCACTTGATAGCACCTGTGGCCACCACTAACAGCTCAACAAGGCATGAACTGGGAAGCGAATACTATTTCCTTTTCCTCCCACTCATTTGTCTGTAACTTCCATTGACCAAAGTCAACTACTAGCCAGAAGCAAGGAGGCTATTGATGAAGTCTCCATAAATGCCAGTCTCACAGGGCACAGTGCTGTGGAATGACAATTGGAGAACTTTCAGCACCCCCCCCCACGTACTTTTTCTCAGGATGCCATTGACAGATGCGAGTCAGTAAAATGTGACAGTAAAAAGATGAAAAGGACAAAGATTCCAAAAACAGTCACTAAAATAAAGTGGGGGGGGGGCGGCAGGGGAGGAAATTTCGGGATCATAATGAAGGAGAATCTCAATAAAATATCTTTGCTGTATCTCAAAAGAACAAAATTCAAAAATGGAGAAGACAGAGTGCTCTTGAGGAATGATACCCCAAAAATAAAGATGAAGCTAAAAGAAGAGTTGGAATGTTTAAGAATTTAGAGATTATCAACCTTATCAGACAGTTTTTGGAATGAATTAATAATAGATACTTTTTAAAAATAAGCAAATGGGAAATGTGACAATTATTAGCGCCAAAGAAAATTAAAAGTTGTATAGAAAGAAAATATACTTATGATTTACTATAAAATATATTATAGTATGATGTAGTGAGTAATGTTTACATAGTTGCTGTAGGCAGACTGATGGCCACCAAAGATGTTCACATCCTAATCGTTGGCAACTGTGAATGGCAAAAGGGATTTGAAGACGTAAGTTAATTTTGAGATGAGATATTATCTTAAAAGATAGGGCTGGGCCAATGTAATCACAAGTGAAGGAGAGAGGTAAAAGGGTCAGAGTCAGGGAAGGAGATATGATGAGGGAAGCAAAAGTCAAGAGTGAAACAGTATAAGAAAGATTGAACCCTCCACTGCCACTGCTGGCTTTGAAGATAAACAGAGGCTACACGCTGAGGACTGTGGGAAACTTCAAAAAGCTGGAAAAGGCAAGAAACCTATTTTTCACTAGAGCCTTTAGAAGAAATGTAGCCCTGCCACATGTAGCCCACCTTGATTTTAGGACAGGAGGACCCATTTCAGGCTTCCAACTTTCAGAACTGTAAAGTAAAAAATCTGTATTGTTTTAAGCCACTAAGTTTGTGTAATTTCGTATAACAAAAATATAAAACTAATACAATAGCCATAGTAATACAATCAAATTATATTATTAAATCAAAAATTGTGAAGAATTTGTGGCCATTTAAAAATATGTCCATGAATTTTTTGATGTTCCTCTTCTGTAAAAGGCTTAATTGTTTGCCTTTTTGTGATTCATTTCTAATAAATAAAAGGTACCAGAAGCCATGGTGTGTGACTTGTGCCAAGTTATAAAAGACGTTGGAGCTTCTGCTTGCACTTTCTTGGATCACTCAAGCCACTTGTCATGTCAGGAATACACTCAAGCAACCTGTAGAAAGGTCCAAATAGAGAAGAACTGAGGCTTCTGGCTAACAACCAATACCAACTGGTCACTCATAGTATAAAAAACTGAAAATCATAAAATAGAGGCATAAACATACTACTTGAAACATAGAAGAAGAAACATCTGAAAGTGAAAATCATTTGCCTTGTGGTATCAAGAATTGAGAGTGGATGGTGGGGTTCAATCTTTTTAACAATAGTGAGTTATATTTGAATTTTAAACTATATATATATATGGATAATTTTATAAAATAATTTTTTTAAAGAAACTTTCATAGACTCCCCCACGGGATCCAATGTCAGAGACCATCTTTCTTAGAGAGAAGCAAGCTCCCAGGTCTTTGATTGGGCAAGAAGAACATTAAGGGGAAGTATTCTGAGATGAAAGTTTAGGGATTCCAGGTGGAGATGCTCAGGGAAAACAGTGTGACAACCAGTCAGAGCTGGACAATACATCCAAAACATAAAGATCCAAGAGACCCATAACAACATAGAGACTAATCTGGAGTTTCAACCTCCAGCTTGAAAAAATGGAGACTAGCTAAGTGCAGGACCAGAAGATGTCAGAGCAAGCATCAGAATCCCTCTAGGACCCTGAGGAGGATGTTGATCCTAATGAGGCAGAACTGGAGCAACTTAAAATATGAACCATTTTAAGGAAAAGGGCACTGGAAACACTGAACTGGTTTTACATGTACTTAATGGCCATCTAATGAAATTAATGAGAAATCTACAAAGTTGCTCTTGTAGCATTGCATTACTACTTTATCATTTGTACAATAGATGATGTTAATGCACTTCATTGACTAAAGACCTTGTGCTGATAAGAAATTGACATTCAAATTTCAGTAGTTAACATTATTATTATTATTATTATTATTATTATTATTATTATTATTATTCCATTTACTATAGTCTCTACACATCATTTTTTTAGTGGGCAAGTATTTTAAATTGTTAAAAAAACAGTCTTAGGATTATTGCTTGCTAAATGCCTAGAAGTACTGTCATCTATTCGAATCAATGCCAAATTCCCATAAAATGAATCACCAGCACCATAAGAATTTAGTGTCTTATATGTGTGATCCTCCATGATTGCCAAAATTATGATGATTATTATAGTGTGCTCTAAATTTTTTATCTCTTCTGAGCAGCTTCTCCCATGAGAAGCTCAGGGTGGTTTGCTAAGGACAGTTCCTATAACATTCTGCCCCATATCATGAAAAAATCACTTAGCTGGAAAAACGGTGTAACAATTCTGAGGTTTCACAGGCTCATTGCCTCTGTTGGGTGACCTCATTATTCACAACCTCCTGAGGAAGTGCAGACAAGAGAACAGGAAAAGGCCACCCATACTGAGGCAGAGCAAACCTTGGGGTCGATATTCCTTATGTGCTTCACACAGCCTCTTGGCTTTCATTTGACATGCTTTCAGTCTCTGGTCATCCTTTCATTTCCCCCTCTCCCTTGCCTCATTAAATACTGTCTTTCCCAACCCATGTGTGATGTTTGGTCCTTAACTTTGCCTCTCAGATCTGGCTGCTCTTTTCTCCAGTCCTCTGACTCTACCTTCTTCTTTCTTGTCTCTTCCTAACTGTGTCTCTCTGCTTTTCTGGCACCAAATTATCAAAGTACATTGAACTATGTAAATACAATAAGAATATTTGGATGTCCTCTTCCTGTCCTTCCATACCTATCTTTGGGTCTCTTTTGACTTCAGGAATTTCTTATTTCATTACTCAAGACATCATATCCTAGTAAGCCACTACCAAGCACACATTTGCCCTAGCCAGGCTAGTTCAACCTACTCACTCATTCCTGTATATACTAATATCTATCTACTAGATGACATTTAAATACAAAAATAGATCTCTCTCAAAGCCCTTGGTTTATGATAAGGAGAAAAGTGTAAATTTGTCACCGGAGAATGGGGTACCTTTCAATGGTAAAGACTCAAGTCAAGCCACAAACTCTTTCTACATTGCCTGTGTAGACAACAGTCTCAGGTTCTGAGTAATAAACTCATCAACAAGCAGGGAGACAAGAGCAGAAGGATGGTTCCTGCCCATGGGGGCCTCGTGTGAGTACAGGAAAAGACCCAGAGAAGCAACAGTCAATTAAACCAGACATAACTCACTCTAGAGGTCTTCAGAAAAGTCATATACTACTGGAAACCAAGAGACAGACTGCATGTTCAGGCTGAGAATGAATTGAGTGAAGGACATTGTTCCTTTAATGTGGCTAAGGGAAGAATCAGAAGCCAGTGGAGAGATTCGGTGAGCTCCATCTTCAGAAGAGAACCAAGTACCTTGGAGGCTCCCATTCATAATCCCAACTGGAGCTTGAAACTATATCCAAAAGCTCAAGACAATAAGGACTTTGTAAGGTGCTGAAATATTTTCTGCTTCTCCATCTTTATTTTTCTGATGTTCTCGTTTTCCTTTGTGATCAGCAGTAAAAGCCTTAAAAATTAAAAGGTCTTTTGTGTTTTCCTCCCACCTTCTAAGTTCTTCTAGCTGGGCTAATAATCAAGTTAACAGAAACAGATAAATAAGAGAAAATCAAAACTTTAATACATATTCGTTTACATAAACATGAAACTTTCCAAGACTGTGAAGCAACACTGGGTATATATGACACTTTCAGACAACAGAGAAAAAGCCGTGCAGTGGGGAGGGGATGATGGAGTATTAGGTTTCAGAAATGAGAATGGGCAATTTACAAATAGCTGAGGAAGAGGGGAACATACACAGCAGGAAAATTCATGCTAGGCTCAGAAACAAGAGGTCACAGAGAATATTTTGCTACAGGCCCCTGCCTAAAGCCGTCTTATTTGCCACGCTTAATTCAAATTAGACTAAGGCAACATCCTAAGATTCTCTTCATGAAGTAGGACTTTCCATCTGAATCTCTTAGGCAGGAAAGGGAGAAGGATCAAAGTTTTTTCAGAGCCCTTTTTTCTTAATAAACAGCTTCTAAAAAGACAGTTTTAGGGTCACAAAATTTTGGTCCCCTTCAGTATTAAGGAAATAAACTCAAAAGGACAGTAGCAGCTTCTGAAAATGAGGCAAGTGGAGTGGATTGATTTCCTGGAAAGTGCTGTAGAGGGGAGAAAAAAGACCAGGAAGCTGAACAGCATTTTAGGAGAAATCCCAGAGTTGTAATAGAAAATAGATTGTAAAGTTCCACTAAAACTGGCAACAGAACATGAGGTTCTGCTACATCTCTTACACCACAGGCACAAATAATATAACTTCCCTCTGGGCTCTGCTGCTCCTCTGAGAACTGCTTTTGGCTGGTAGATTGTCTAGAGCCAGCTGGTGGCATCAAAATGCTGCAAAGCCCACAGTCCCGCACCCCTTCCAGCAGGTGACTGAGTTCCTCTGGTAATGTTATAATACCATCAAAATGCACCTTAAACCTAAGGCTGATAGTGATCTGCCCAGGGCCAGAGGGAACCCCTCATCTTCTTGGAGGCCAGCTTTCCAAAGAACCAGAAATTGCTCCCGACATCTTGAGGAAAGGCTGATAATTGTGCACAGAAGCTCCTACTCACACACACACAATTACCCAGTTTTCACATGCAAATATCCATCTGCGCATGGTTTCCTGGTAAATGCCAACTTCATAGGTGCAATCCAGGTGCCCAAATCTGAGAACTTGGCATAGAGAGGAGCACTCAAGCTCCGAGTCAGTTATGGACTGGAATCATTATTATAATTAGTCCCAATGGATACGTCTGTCATTCAATAACAATGGTGGATGATTCAGTCCCACTCCCTCATCTCTTTACCCCCCTCTACCCACTTACCCCTTTTATAAGGAAAGCCAGCCACATCTTGCTTAACTGTCCTCCCCACCCCCACACCCGCCTTTAAAATGAAAAGCCCAGATGTGGGTGACCCATCTGTAGTGTGTGTCACGTTTTTAGCATCTTCTTTATTTAAAACTGGGAGAAAAGGACTCATTAGAGAGGGCGTCCACAATGAAATTAGTAAACATTTGATCAGACCATTGTCCCAACACAATATGTGCAATAGGGAAATGTGGGAATTGGCTGCAAAACCTAAAATGTGTTTCAGCCTCGATGGCTTGCTCATCTCTGACTTCCAGTGCTAACCAGAAAGGGGAGCCGATAGCTCCCTAGGTAGAACCTGAGCTTCTAGAAGTGGGTATAGACAAATTCTCTCTCTCTCTGTCTCTCTCTGTCTCTGTTTCTGTCTCTCTCTGTCTGTCTCTCTGTCTCTCTGTCTCTCTCTGTCTCTCTCTCTCTCTCTCTCTTTCTCTCTCTTTCTCTCTTCTTTCTCAAGACTCTATATTTTTAGAGCAATTTAGGTTCACAGATAAAATTGAGAGGAAGGTACAGAGATTCCACATTTATCCCTTGCTCCCACACATGCGTAACTTCCCCCATTATCAGCATTCCCACCAGAGTGGTGCTTTTGTTACAATTGATAGGCCTACATTGACACATCAGTACCACCATAGTCCATATGTCCATAGTTTACATGAAAGTTCACTCTTGGTGTTGCACATTCTAGGGTTTTGACAGAGTAGGATGACATGCATTCACCACTATGGTATCATACAGAGTATTTTCACTGCCCTAAAAATCCTTGTGCTACCAATTAATCCCCCCAACCCTCCCTTCCAACCCCTGGCAACCACTGATATTTTTACTGTCTCCATAGTTTTGCCTTTTTCAGGATATTATAGAGTTTGATTTATACAAAGGTAACTTTTCAGATTGGCTTTTTCACTTAGTAATATACAATTAAGCTTCCTCTATGTCTTTTGGGCTTGATAGCTTGTTTGTTTGTTTGTTTGCTTTGTTTTGTTTCTGTTTTGGCACTGAAAAATGTCCCACTGTCTGGATGGACCACAGTTTATTTGGAAAATTCTCTTTTCTCTGTGGTTTCACTCTGCCTTGGGAGCTGGGACTTCTGAAGCTAGGGGAGTTAGGATACCCTGGCCTTCACCAGGCTCAATTCTTCCTGTTGCCTCAGCAGAGGCATCTCGAAGGACCCAGTGGTGAGAAATAACTCCTCCCAAGGCATCAAGCCTTGGCAACAGGCGTTTTACTCAGCTTCCTGGCATATAAAGAGCAGAGGTTTGCTGCAAAGGAGCTACGACAAGGACTTGATGCACACAAACCATTCTTGAACTCCAATCTATTTCTGTTATCTCAACTCTTTTATTAAGCAAATATATAGGCTCCAAAACAGAGGCACTGATGATACATTTCAAGCTCTGGGGAAACCATTTGGCTATATGGACGTCCAGTCACATCTCGAAACTTAATCCACTTTGCTTGAAAATCAGCCCAATTTTATTTAAGTGGAAATCAAGGCACAAAGAAGTGATGGCTAGAGCTGCAATTTAAGAGGAAAAGGATGGGATTTCAGAGAATGAATATGGGCTCTAGTCTGACTAGATCACTAGGTTTTGGCCCTTGAGATCTTTAACCTCACTTGTAACAGAGTTCAGAGTGGTTGTCTTTACCTAAAGATAGTTGTTAAAGCAGTCAGGAAAATTATGGCATTATATTAAAGTGTTTAGCTTTATTACTTAGAGGCCACAAAGCAAATTATCTGCCATTTGTGGGATTATAATTTATTCTCCATCTGGTACTGAATCCATTGCTTCTTTATCTGTTGAAGCAACATACAAGATTTGCCATTCTCAAAAGACATGGAAAATCCATTTCTTGGTCCAACTTACAAGGCACACTGTTTATGATTGAGCATGGGAACTTGAATAAAAGCAATTGACTAACTCAATCCATGCCAGAATTAACTAATTCAAGCTCAGCATCAATTAATTAATAAAAAAGCATGTAGAGAAAAATCCTATTAAAAATAAAGGCAACTTTATTCAACAAATACTTAATATCAGTGATTATCTACTGTGTGCCATGTCTCTGTTATTTATCCAATACATAAACTGAATCAGAATTCTTTTATTCATAAGTCAGTTCTTCACCAACTTTCTCTGTAGAATTTTGCTGAGAAAACAAAGGAGAAAAATCACAGTCCTATTTAATCTCATTTAATTCATAATTCCAAAAAGCTTGTCTCCCCACCAACAATCAATTTAAAAAGAGAGAAAATAAATAGAGAAGCATACCAAAAACAGTGAGAAGTGACAACTGACAATGTAGCAACCAAAAAAGTGGCAGGAAAATTGGAAATAAATTTATAAGAATTGTGAATTTGGGGTAAATACTCCAATGCATCTCCATAAACCTTGAGGACATGATGTACTGATTTCTTTGAAAACATTGTAATGTACAGGCCCAAGTTTTTATTATTATTATTATTGCCTTAATCATGATAGCATTAAAGCTAACTTTACCTTTTTTAATAACTCACCATGCATTGTTTAAAAGGCAAGAAATGTCTGTGATGTAGTTTAATGGAGTCTTATGTTAAACACAGAGGATGAATCGAGAGTGGTTAATGATAAAAGCTTCTTTATCTGTATTTTCTACTATCCTTTAAACCTGTTCTGTGAGATAATGATTTCACAGTTCCTGGAGGAAACTTTAGGAAATCATCATGACTTTTCTGGTTCCCTTAGGTAAAGTCTTATAATGAGAAGCCAGAGACCAGTTCCTTCTGCCTTCTGCCTGAGAGGACACTTAACCCTGAGTGGTCCCATTGAAGCTCCTCTTGCTTTAGAAGCATTGATTCCCTTTCTCTAAAAACCTGACTTAACTACCACCTGGGTGAGGAGACCCTAGAAGACGGGCACAGTTGTGCAATAAGTTTCTAGATATTTTCTTTCAGCATTTGCATCTTGTTTTCTTGTTTCACACCTTTGCTATCTGATATCTTGTTGCCTCAGTCCAAACTTCAAATTTAACATTTGATTATATTATAAACTTTCCACATAGAATAATATACTTTGGGGAAGAGAGTTAAGTCTTTAACAGAATAGACATTCAGTTTGTAGAATTACTTATCTACCGAAGTGTTTGAATAGCTTTTGTAAACTAGATTTGGAAACATCTGGATTTTTGATGAGATATTTCCAATTTAAATCCAGATGTTTGAGATCATATAGTAGCCAAAGTTGGAAAAGTAAATTACAGTATAGAAAAAGAGCTCTGTTTTTGCTATCATTATTTAGATGTGATCTGAATGCACACAGAATTATATATCAGAAAATATGGAGCCAAGTATATATTTGAATATTGAACTTGTCTATTCTTGTAGGAAGCTACTTATGACTCTCAACTCAATTTCTCCATAACCAATAAAGAGATCTATGTACTGTGTTCTGAGAACCTAATAATGTAAGTAGTGATCCTTATGTAAACAAACAAACAAACAAAAACTTAACATTTTGTTTGTAATATAAACAACAAAAAATACAACTTATGCCAAAGAACTAATATTGGTTTTATAATATGTCTACAAATTTCTTTGATGATTGGTCTTTCAAAAGTGTAGTCTAATTGTCCTTCCCTTCAGTATGGACTGTTCTTAGTGTCTTACTTTTCTACTACATAAAATGTGTAGAAGAGAGAGTGTATGACCTTTGAGATCAGGACATAAAAGGCATTGTGGATACTTTCTCTCAGATCACGCCCTCTGGAAGAAGCCACCTATCATGTTATGAGGACACTCAAGCAGTCCCAGGGAAAGGTTCACATTGTGAGGAACTGAAGCTTCCTGCTAGCAGGCTTATGACAGTGAGTCATCTTAGAAGCAGACCCTCCAGCCTCAGTCAAGCCTTGGAAAAATAAAAACCGTAGTTGATAATGTATATACAATCTCATAAAAGACTCCAAGCCAGAGCCACCCAGCTTACCCACTCCCATAAACCTGACCCATAAGAAACCCTGAGTTCACAAATGTCTGTTGTTTTAACCCACTAAGTTTTAGAGTGATTTTTTTGTGTAACAATAGACAACTAATGTGGAATTGACCAGATTTCCAGATTTTTTATTCTGTCTATTAAGAGGATCAACAGTACTCATGAAGGCACCAATTTAAATACACACACACACACACACACACACACACACACACACACACCTCAATTTTGAATAAAAAAAAACAGCATTTCCAGATTTTTATCATTAAATTTTACTTAAGAAACAATTCTTGAATCTGGCCCATTGAAAGCAGTTGTTCACTGAAGGTACTACATAACCAACAAATTCACAGGGTAACTAAAATTAATTTTAAATGGGTGGTAACAGCACAGATTTTCACTACTCTAAACTATGTTATATACATGGCATAAAAAACTTCTTAACAGTACACAAAACTAGACACTTCTTGTATTGGCTCCTTTTTACAAGGGCATCAATTTGCTTTTTATTCATTTAGAAAGTTATTTTTAAAAAGAAAAGCACAAGACAAAGATGTCCACTTTAACACTTTTATTCAACACACTATTGGAAGTTCTAGTTACAGTAACCAAATAAGAAAAAAGAATAAAAGACATCCAAATTGCTTTCCAAACTCTCATGATTTGCAGATAACATGATACTATATGTACTATATGCACTATACTATATGTAGAGAACCCTAAACATTTCACCAAAAAACTATTAGAACTGATAAGTGAATTCAGTAAGTAGCAGGATACTAAATTAATATTCAGAAATTGGTTGCATTTTTACATACCAATAATGAATTATCAGAGAGATAAAATAAGAAAACAATCCCATTTACAATTATATCAAAAATAAAATAAAATAAAATACCTATGAATAAATTTCACCAAGGAGGTAAAAGACCTGTACTCATAAAATTATAAGACATTAAAGAAAAAAACTGAAGATACAAATAAATGGAAGCATATACCATGTTCATGGATAGGAAGAATTAACATTATTAAAATGTTCATACCATCCAAAGTAATCTATAGATTCAATGCAATCCCTATCAAAATACTAATGGCATTTTTTTTTCACAGAACTAGAACAAATAATCCTAAAATTTATATGGAACCATAAAAGATCTGAATAGTCACAGCAATCTTGAGAAAGAACTAAGTTGGAGGTATCATGCTATCTTATATCAAACTATATACTATAAGTCTATAGTAATCAAAATAGCATGGTACTGCCATAAGGACAGACACGTAGACCAATGAAATAGAATAGAGAGCCCCAAAATAAACCCATGCCTATATGGTCATTTAATCTATGAAAAAGGAGGCACGAATATACAATGGGGTAAAGACAGTCTATTTAACAAATAGTGTTGGAAAAACTGGACAGATACATGCAAAAAAAAATGCAACTGAAACACCTTCTTACATTATATACAAAAACAAACTCAAAATGTACTAAAGACTTAAATGAAACACTTAAAATCATAAAACTCTTAGAAGTAAACATAAACAGTAAACTCTCTGACATTGCTCTTAGTAATATTTTTTTCTGATATATCTCCTCTGACAAGGGAAACAAACAAATGAAAATAAACAAATGGGACTACATCAAACTAAAAAGATTTTGCACAGCAAAGGAAATCATCAACGAAACAAAAAGACAACCTACTGAATGGAAGAAGATATTTACCAATGATAAGTCTGATAAGAGGTTAATACCCAAGCTTTATAAAGAACACACACAAATACAAAAAAAAAAAAAATCAACTTAAAAATGGCCACTTCTTCAAAGAAGACATACAAATGGCCAATAGACATACGAAAAGATGCTCAAAGTCACTATCTTCAGAGAAATGCAAATTTAAACCACAATGAGATATCACCTCATGGTTATCATCAATAAAACAAAAAACAAGTGTTGGTGAAGACATGGAGAAAAGACACCCCCATGCACTGTTGGTAGGATTGCAAACTGGCACAACCACTATGGAAAAACAGTTTGGAGGTTCTTCAAAAAATTAATACAGCTACCTTATGACCCAGCAATTGCATTTCTGGATATTTACCTGAAGAAATCCAAACTACTAATTCAAAAAGATATATGCATTCCTATGATCACTGTAGCACTATTTATAATAGCCAAGATATGGAAGTAACCTAAGTGCCTCTATGTCAATAGACAATTGGATAAAGAAAAGGTAGTACATATATACAATGGAATATTACTCAGCCATTAAAAAAAATGAAATCTTACTATTTGCAATGACACAGGTGGACCTAGAGTGTACTATGTAAGTGAAACAAGTCAGACAGAGAAAGACAAATACCACATGATCTCACTTATATGTGGAATCTAAAGAACAAAATAAACAAATAAGCAAAACACCCAGAAACAGACTCATGGATACAGAGAACAAATTGACAACTGCCAGATGGAAAGGGGGCTGGAGGGTTGAGTGAAAAAGGTGAAAGGATTAAGAAGTATAAATTGGTAATTACAAAAGAGTCATGGGAATATAGTCAACAATATGGTAATAACTGTGTACAGTGGGTACTAGTCTAATCAGGGGAATCGCTTCATAAATTATATAAATGTCTAACTACTGTGCCATACACCTGAGACTAATATAAAATAATATTGAATGTCAACTCCAACTGAAAAATTAAAAAATAATAAATAAAAGGAAAACAGATTCATGTTTATTTTGAAGATAAAACTTACCTTTTGTGAGAATGAGATAAAAAATTTACACTTAGAACTCTAAATAATGTTTACACAGCATAGATAATAGTCACATCATATATCTGTGGGTAGTTTATAATGGCATGTATTTATTTCATTTAACACTCCCAACAATCCTGAAAAACAGGCATTATTTTTCTCATTTTGAATATGTGATGGTACAAAACTTCAGAATCATCCACGACTTACCTCCTCTTCCAGACCATCAAAGATAACCCTCAAGGCACAAGCCCAATTTCTCCTTTGCTTTCTCCTCCTAAAGACGTACAATTCTTTCCAGAAAAAGGCACAAACTGAAGTGCTAAAGATTGGCAAGTTGGGGTGAAAAAAATCTCATCAGCTTCAGTTAGAAAGATGGAAGAGAAGTCCTCCAGAGAGGGGGATGTGAAGGAGAGAAACATTGAAGCAGCTGTAGGGTGTGAAGGAAGAGAATTTTTAATGTTTATGGGCAGTTTATTTGCATCTCCCTTAAATTCATTTGAGAGATATGAGAAATTAATAGAATTTGTTTAATTATCTTTGCCTATTGAACTGTGCCTTTTCAACACATCACTTTAAACCTCCTGAGTTTGAAGGTTGGACATTAGAGAATGTTCAGGTGTAGAGAGTATAAATGACATTCCCAAGAATCCAGATCTTATAATTAAATCAAGCGGTTTCCCCACTTTGTCACTTGACCTCATTCCTTCATTCATGCAACAAATAGCAAATGATCACATACTAGACTCCAGGCACTACCTTAGGCCTTGAGAAAATAACATGGCTTGAAGCTGCAAAAACTGTCATTTTCAAACTCAACAAAAGAGCCAGAGACTGCGATTCAGTCACCTTTAGGTCTGATTGTTCGCATGTTTGGAATAAACAACCTGAGCAGACTTGTTAATTATCCAAAAGAAAAAAAACACCCACTATTCAAAGATAAAGCTTCGAAATGACAGTAATACCATGTTTCAGAAGGAGAACAAAAGCCTTCTCTAATTGTAAAATTTTACCTATGGTTGAGTTGAAGCTTTTGTTGATTTTTTTTCTTTTGTTGTTCTTTTAATTTTTTTGAAAATCAAGTGGCAGGAATATACTTTTTCTCTCTACGATTCCAGCATACCCTGTGCCAGTAAATTTGTATTTCTCTTGAGGCAAGAAGGACATTCAGGCATGATCCTAACATAAGAATAACAGGAGAACTGTGAAGGTGCTCTTGTGTACTTCAGGCCGTACTAGCATGTGGGTGTCCTGCAGACTGTGCTATTTAAGACCACATAAAACATATCTTAGAAAATTCATCAATGTTAGAATAATGGTATTCTGTTGTGCTAGCCCTATTGGGACTATTTCCATTGCCTTAAAATACAAAGTGAGAGTTTGGGAATTAGCCCCCAGATGGACTGACAGGAAAACAGTGAACACATCTCTGTCTTCTTACTCAAGCTTTCCACATGCCACTAGACTACTACCTCTCTCTTGAAATTCCTTCCTTTTTTGGTTCTCTCCATTGGTCACTATATGTTCTTGTTCAAACTTCTTTTCTGGTCCTCATCCTCCACTCAGGTTGAATTGTCTCAGCACTTGGTTAAGATCTTCCTATCTTCTGTACATTCTCCCTCTGAAATCTTATCCAGTATTGGGACTATAATGACCATCTATATTTTGATGACTCCTAAATTTTCCTTAAACTCAAAACTTGCATATCCACTGCCTTCCTGACATGGCTACTCAGATAAGGAAATGGTGCCTTCACTCACTCACTTGCTCAACTGAAAACTGAGATTCAAATTAAATTCTTCTCTTTTCTTCCACATTCATGACTGCTCAGAAAGTCACATTGTTTCTATCTCAAATGCACACCTATCATTTTCCATCCCTACTTTTACCACTGTTGCATAGGCTGTTACAGCAGTCTCTCACTGGTGTATCTGCTTAACATATTACTGAACTGTTCAACTACTATTTCAGCAGTCAGGGTAAACTTTTACATAAATTTTTATCAACTCATGATTCTCTTTGAGTAATATCTCCTGCTGCATTTGGACTAAACACCAAATTCTTTTCCATGTTTGCAAGCCTCTGCATCATTTAACTCTCACTTGACTATTGAAATTTGTTTCCATTTTATACCACTCTCCCCCCCCCCACTTCGGCCATAATCTCCTCCATTTAGGGGAGCAAAATCTCACCACTGTACCCCACGTGCCATAATAGTGGCAGCAGCACTATCTCAAGTGGAGTGAATGGTCCTGGACCTGCTGGGAGATGACAGTAGGAACTCAGTGAAGAACCTAACAAAGCAGGGACAGAGGCAGCACAACACTCACTTCAATGGAGTGCTATGAACATGGGACACCATGAGATTCTCTGAGAGCGCTGGAGAGGCCAGTGGACATCAGAAGGTGGGGGCGGCTGCTACCAATGAGACAAGGCTCCCTATCCATTTACGTAATCTATAGTATTAATAGAAAGATGACCTCACCACTTGGTGACAAGCACCAGACATTCAGTCTTTGTATCAACAAATCAGATAGATCCTCTGCCCTACAGGACTTTCCAGCCTAGTAGGAGAGACGAAAAGATAAACAAATAATTGCAATCCAGTGTACTAAGTGTTCTCACAGAAATACAGGTTAGCCAGAAAGAAGGATGGCACAAAGGTAGCAGCGGATAATACTCGCTCCAGGGTGGCACTAAGGGATCACAGCTATCAGAGGATTGTTCCATATGGCTGGACTTATTTCCAAATGATCAGATTTTAGATTTCAATATTTTGTGAGAGAAAAAAAAAAACTGTTATGTTTAGAGAAACAAAGCAGACCTTCTTTATTAGATGGTGTCACTGAAAATATGTTTTCAGGTTTTACGAAGAAAAGACTCAATAAGTTGAGCAACTTTTTTGCGTGTGTACTATTTTTTAGTGTCATGTGATATTATTAATATTATTTTCTATCAAGGGGGATGGTTTTTTTTTTTTATTACAATCCCTGAAAACTAGGGAGCCACCAAGGGGAGTAGTAGAAGTGCCTTAATTACTACAGTAACAATGCCACTATTTTGAAGGCAGGGAAGCAGGTACAGATCAGCAGACAACCGTTTCAGAAACCAAGAGGTGTCAGCAAAGTCTCTGCTTTTCTTCCTTCTCCCTGTAGTCCAAAATGACACATTTGACTCTATGCCAATTCTCTTCTGGAGGAGTTAAAAAGAAAACTTTATTTTGAATATTTTTGACTCTTCTCCCTCTGGGGATCAAAATAGCCTCAAAGAGATAAAATTGGACATTTTTCCTAACACAATTACACAGAAGTTTCTAGACTTGCTTCCATTCTGCCCTCCACCCGTTCCAAAGCCGTCATAATGGAACAGCCTTTCTGATATACAGATGGGTCACCATTTCAATACACCAACCATTCACTAATGATAACGAACACAATTAGATTAGTTTTCTAGAGACAGGAATCAATATCCTGATGTATGTGGACCTGATTAGCCATAATTAATTAGAGTTCTGAGATATTAACCAAATACCATATGGGAGCTAATCAACCAGTGTGGGAAGCAGAAAAATCTGTAATCTCCCCTTGAATTCTCCAACCTGGTTCACCTTGAAATAAGGCCTGAGGACAGAAATCCTTGCCATGGGCCTGCATTAACTAGGCTGGGAGGCTGTGTTCTTTCACCGGTTCCTGAGCCTTCTGGAGTGTGAGGCCGACGTGATGTCATCAGGCTCCTTCTTAAACAAACATAGGTTCATCCTGCAGCCTGGCTGCACTTCTCATTGACACTGGCAGTTATGGATGAGTGCCAGCTGCAGGCTGGACCCAGAGAGGCAGACCAATACTCCAAGCCTACAATAAATAAAACTAAATGCTCACTAACTAATATATTATTCATGAAATAGCTCAATTGCCCATCATGTTATGTACTTGTATTCATACAATTATTCCTCTATGTTTAAATAATAAATGGTAGGTTTGTATTTACTAATACAAATCGCTGATTAATCCATATTCAAATCAAACAGTGCCTTATATGAACTCTTCGAAAGATTGCACCAGCTCCGCTTGCCTTCCTCAGTTTAGAAATAGTTTCTATAATGCTAATTCTAAGGTATGTGATTGAGCCCTTTAATTTGGCAAAATCTATTGGGTAAACCATGTTTGAATAAAGAGTCTGCTGATAATGCTGGGCAAATCCAGATTTGATTTAAGATCTGTAGAATATATTGAAAATTTTTCCATCACTATGTCCTGAATTCTTGATTCTTTAATGCTTCCAAATATTACCTTGCAAAAAGCTATTTATTGCCCAAGAAGCTCTTCCAATTTCATCATAATCTCATTTAAAAAGATATTTTGCTAAAAAGCCACAACATGTGTGCATGCTATCTTTGTAACTTTTTTTTCTTCAGAAATAGAAAGTCAGTTTTAAATGAACTCAAATCCCAAAAGGTTCACATGAGATTTGAAATTCATGACCTATAAGAATTGATCAGTTTTTAGGCTCTAAGAAAGCACATTTTTCCAACCATTTTCAACATTATCAGCTTTAGACTTAAGCAGTGAGAGAGAAATAGAATTCCTCGGACTTAATTATAGAGCAAACTAAACAGCACTGGGGAAGAAATTGTATAAAATAGTAAAAATAAGCATAAAATCAAATCTTGCCTGAATTTGAATTCACAATATATTAGTCGTGTGGCCTGGACAAATATTTAATGTCTCTGAGTCTCCAAGACGAGGATGGTAATGTCCAAAGTCATAATATGATTCTGAATGTGGTGCAAAGTAGTGCTTGTGAATGGCTAAGACAATGTCTCCTTAGGGTTAGTTCCCTTGGACTCTTTCCTTAATTCTGGTTCTATAGACCATAATATTCTAGAAAGCAGGGGACTGTATCTGTATCTTTGGTGCCTGACACTGTGGTTGGCACAGAATTGATTAAATAAATCATTATTGATCCAGAATTAACTGGCAGAAAGGTCACCAAAAGACATCTGGGGAGACATGTGAATGTTTCTTTATCCACCTTCCCAAAAGTCGATGTTGGAGAGAATCCCCGAGGCAGTAATTTCCAGAAACCAAAGGGAATATTTCAGAAGATCCAAAGCAAATTCCAAATGTAATTTCCAGCTTGAAAAGTGTGGTTATTCATCAACAAAATGAAAAGACAGCCTACTAAATGGGAGAAGATATTTGCCCATGATACATCTAATAAGGGGTTAATATCTAAGATTTATAAAGAATGCATACAACTCAACACCAAAAGAAAAAAAAATCCAAAGAAAAAATGGACAGAGGACCTAAATAGGTATTTCTCCAAAGATATACAAATGGCCGACATATACATGAAAAAATGCTCAAAGTTACTAATCATCTGAGAAATGCAAATTAAAACCACAATGAGATATCACCTCACACCTGTCGGAATGGTTATCATCAATAAATCAGAAAATAATATTGGTGAGGATGTAGAGAAAAGGGAATCCCCGTACATTGTTGATAGGATTGCAAATTGGTACAGCCACTATGGAAAACAATTTGGAGGTTCTCCAAAAAATTAAAATTGGAGCTACTTTATGACCCAGCAACTGTACTTCTGGGTATTTATCCAAAGAAAACCAAAACACTGATTATAAAAGATATATTTACCCCTATGTTCACTGCAACGTTATTTACAATAGCCATGATATAGAAGCAACCTAAGTGCCTCTGTATCAATAGACAATTGAATAAAGAAGAGGTAGTATATATATATATATATACACAATGGAATGTTACTCAGCCATTAAAAAAAAAATGAAATCTTACAATCCGTAACGACATGGGTAGACTTAGTGGGTATTATAAGTGAAATAAGACGAACAGTGAAAGACAAATATCAAATGATCTCACTTATATGTGGAATCCAAAGAACAAAATAAATGAACAAACAAAATGAAAACAGACTCATAGATACAGAAAAAAACTGATGATTGCCAGATGGGAGGCGAGGTTGGGAGGCTAGGTGAAAAAGGTGAAGGGATTAAGAAGTACAAATCGATAGTTATGAAATAGTCATGGGAGTATGAAGTACAGAATAGGGAATATAGTCAATAATATTATAGTAACCATATATAATGCCAAGTGGGTACTAAACTAATCACTTCATAAATTATATAAATGTCTAACTACTATGCTGTGCACCTGAAACTAATATAAAATTATATTACTAAATGTCAGCTCTAATTGAAAAATAAAAATTAAAAATTAAAAATTAAAAATAAATACAATAACATAATATAATAAAATTAAAAGTGTGGTGTTTGAAAATAATTATCTCTTTCACTTCTCTGGCCTCTTCCTCTATAATTCTGGGGCTGTTAATGAATAGAAAATGTAAGGCAAGGCATAGAACACAAATATAATGGATATAAAAATACTTACTTTGTGGACCACAAAGCTGAGTAGACTGTTGATAAAACCATGAACGTAGAGTATGGAGCATAGATATTTGAGAAAGGGCAAAACTTAAATGAGGCACATTATTATTTGATGTGATTCACACAATAAATATGTCAATCAGGAAGCACTACAATTAAGTTCCTTGAGTCTGGATTAGGGATATACATAGGCTCACACTTAACTTGTGTTGAGAAAATCTATAAAGTGGTGTGTCCCTATGGTGTGCTTTAGTCATCAGGGAAAAAGCAGTGTACTGACAAAAAGAGCTAGCAGTAAAATGGTGGATACTTACTAAAGGGACTGGTCTTAGAATGTAACTAAGAACAAACATATCTTTCTAATTAGAAATCATATGTTCATTTCTTACAGTATACAAATTCAGTACAATATAATTTTTTAAGTTGATTATAAAATTTATATTATCCACGTCACAATGGTGATACTTAACATTTGAAATTTGATTCTTAACTTTTGATACATAACATTAGAAATTTGTTACCTTATTGTACGTTGATTATTTAACATATATTTAGCATTTTTCCAGGTTCAGCCAAACGCCACTGTGACACTTTTTTTTGGTAGGCAAATTGGGAAGAAAGATGGCCCACCAAAGAGATGGCTCCTGCCAAGTTCTACATTACTGTTGGTCTCAGCTGAATTGTCCTTCTTTTCCCCACTGATTCCTAATTTAGTAAATCATAAATCTTTATTTACAACCAAAGAATATCTAAATTGAATAGTAGGAACCATTTTTGTGTGTGTGTTTAGGATTTAAATCTCTGCCATGTGGATGAAAATTCTCAATTCCAAAAAATATTGGGAGTCCCCAGATAAGCCAAGTCCTCACCCAGGAACTCTAGAGAGTGGTAGAAATTCAATTGAGTCTCATAAGAGAGCATCTGGCAGCTAAGCTTTTGCTGCAGTGGTTGCTCAGACTTTATTCAAATAGATATGGGCTCTGTGAGCAACTTTGTGTTCTAGAAGAAAAACAACAGATGCTGACGCACAAGAAGGAGAAAGAGCTAAATTTTACCTTAAAAATCTGAGCCTCCGAATTCGTGGTTTCATCCCCAAACCCCTTCTCCAGTGCCACCTCTGTCAGAACTCTATTCATTAGACTCCATCATTCTAAGTCAATTCAAATACACAACACAAATTTCCTGTAATGAGGGACTGCTGAGACACAAACACTATACAGCTTAATAACTTATGACTCAAGTTATTGTATTACGTTGGCATCATTTTAAATATTAAACAATCTTCTCAGCCTCTGGTTATTGTCACTCACTCCAGTAGACATATGTCATATTATCTGCCCCACATGGTTTCTCTTTTTCTGACAAGAGCACCCCTTTTCCTTTCAGTAATTATCCTTCTGCCACTCCATATGGTGCTGGGGTACCTGGGGAGATAAAGACTTCCCAGGTAGAACTATCAGAGACCTTCCTTAGATTTTAAATGTGGACACTGAGAGAAGACAGTCTTTTTCCTTGAATATCATTCTCTGTAGCTTTATAAAACCTGAAGCTTTCTTTGCAGACTTGTCCACCCCACACTCAAACCTTTGCCATTTGAAGGCCAACCAAAAGAAAGAAAGAAAGAAAGAAAGAAAGAAAGAAGAAAGAAAGAAAGAAAGAAAGAAAGAAAGAAAGAAAGAAAGAAAAAGAAAAGAAAGAAAAGAAAAGAAAAGAAAAGAAAAGAAAAAGAAAAGAAAAAGAAAAGAAAAGAAAAGAAAAGAAAAGAAAAGAAAAGAAAAAAAAAAGGAAAGTAGAGACCTAATGACATCATATAAATCTTTGGATATGGTTATGCCTGAGGCAATCTCAATGCCTATATTTCCAAATTACATGGGTCTTTTCAAAACCTTTTGCAACTTATACCCCTTTCTATGACATGCACTTTTTTTTAGTCCATTGATCCCACTTTTAGAGTCCTCAGTTTGTTACTCAACACTTCTATCCACAAGGCTAGATTGAAAACTTTCTTCCCACACACCTAAATACAGAACATTGGTCTTTTATTTTCCTGATTACAAATCCAGCCAATTTTATTTCATGAGAAAAATCCAGCCAATTTATTTCATGAGAAAAGGGCTTGCCTCATCAATTTAGCTGCTATCCTCAGGGATCAGTCTCCCTGGAAAATTCCAGTGAATCTGAAATCTTTTCCTCATTTAGGCACTGGGTTCTTGTTTTACATCCCAGATATAACTATCTCTATTTATACTGTTTAGACTTTCCCTTCTTCTTACTCTCTGTTCTTATTTTTGTTCCTTTCTTTGCTGTTTTTTCTTTTAATGTTTTCCTAGAGTAGGGGTTATTAACAAGGTTCATATACTATCCTTAATGGGCTTCAGGGATTTCTTAAAGTCTCTTGAAATTATATGCCAGACTTGCATGAATATGCATATATACATGTGTTACCCATTGCTGTGTAACAAATTATTCCATGATTTAACAACTTAAAACAACAAGCATTTATTACTTCACAGTTTCTGTGGGTCAGAAATCCAGACTTGGTTTAGCTGGGTGCCTCTGCCTCTCATAATGCAGCAATCTAGGTGTCAGTTGCGGATTTTGTCACATCCGAAGGCCTTTAAAAGGAAAATACACTTCTAAGCACACTCATGTGATTGTTACCAGGATTCAGTTTCTCATGAATCATTAGCTGGGGACCCACTCATTCCTTGCCACGTAGGCCTTTCACAGGGCAGCTCACACCATGGCAGCCAGCTTCCCTCAGAATCAGCCAACAAGATTAAGAGAAGGTAGCAAGGCAGATGTCACAGTCTTTTTGTGATCTAAGCTCAATAGAGACATCCCATCCCTTTTGCTATATGACTACGGATTAGAAGCCAGTCACTAACTAGGTCTAGCCCATACTTATGAGGAGGAGGTTACACAATGGTGTGAATACCAGAGGCAGGGATCATTGGGGCTCATTTTAGAGGTTGCCTGACTCAAGATATTGTAAAGAAGAAGATGATTTATCTTAATCGTATTTTTTATTTCTGAATCAACATTTATATTCTCTTTGTTTCCATCTCAGCCATCATTTTCACCCAAAGTCGTCTACATTTTTATAAGTCACTAGAATTCTCTCTGCAGCACATCAGAATTAGCCCTCTTTTACAACAGTTATATCCCCTTCTCTTAAAACATGTATCATGTGAAGATCCTATATTGTCACCCATCCCCACCACACACACACAAACACTCTCTCTCTCTCTCTCTCTCTCTCTCTCTCTCTCTCTCTCTCTCTCTCTCTCTCTCTCTAGTCCATGGTCACTTGATGAGAAGTGAAGTCTTTTGCTCACACAAGACAAGAACCCTATCTTGTACAACACTGATTTTCATAATTTTTGGTGTCAGATCCCTTTACATTCTTAAAAATTATTGAAGATTCTAAAAAGCTTTTATTTATTTATGTGATATTTATTCACATGTACAGTTTAGAAATAAAAACTGAGAAAATTTAAAATATATATTTGTTTTTTCAAATAAAAAACCCATTATATGCTAACAAATATTTTTATGGAAAGAAAAAAATATTTTGTTTTTCAAAAATGAAAAAGATATTTTAAAAAGTAGCAATATTTTACAGTTTAAAAAACCTCTATTGCCTCTAGCTTAATAGATGATAGTTGGATTCTCATATCTGCTTCTGCACTCAAACTTTATTATATGTTGTTTTGGTGAAAGTATATGAAGAAAATCTGGCCTCATACAGTCACATAGGTATGTTGCTATAAAAAGGAAAATTATATTAATAGTCTTTTAATTTAATTGTAGATATCTGTTTTTGATACAACACCTAGACTTTTCAATGGTAGTTTCTTAAAGGTTATAGAATGTAGAATCGAAACTACATCAATGACTTCTTTTCACATTTCGTTACATTAAAATCCACTCGTCTATCTTATACTTAAAGTGGATCTTTAACCAATGCATCATTTGTAACATCATACACTATTGAACATGTGAAAAAAATGTATTGACTCACTGAGACACAGAGATCTTCCAAATGTCGACACATTTTGTTTTAAAATAATAGCAACAAAAAAGCACATTTGTAAATATCACAACCGTCTTGAGTCTTTAGGTACTCAGAAGTAGTCAAGATGCTTCATGGTGGGGAATACAAGATTTCCAAAATTCTAATTTGCACTCGAAAGATCAAATTTACCTTTGGCTATAAATATTATCAGTTATTTTTCTTGAAGTAACAGGCCCACTTTGTTCATTTTTTGAGAAAATACCTACCTAATACCCAAGTCTAAACAAACATAACTTGTCCATAAGTTGTTCTTTCAAATAAAAATTGTGTTCCAGGGAAAAAGGGGCTAGTTTGAGACAACCATTGTACTTGGCATTCAGTAGAATGCTTGACTCATACATCCAACTTTGTTACACAGTATAGTACAAGACCTAAAGTTTGAAATTTAATAAAATTAATAATTTTTACTGCTTTTTCAGGGTTAATTTTGAGCAATGTTCGCTTTTATTTTTTTCTGCCAAAACAGTGAAGTATACAAACACCACTAGTGCAGTCTAGTGTCACTACTGTGACCCGTCCTAAGACACCAGCACTCTACCCACCATTGCTTTTGCATCAATAGTGCAAAGGCTGACATATTGAGAAAAAGCAAAAAACATCATATGAAAATAGTTTTGACTTCATGGACACATTGAAAGCACCTTGGGGACCCCCAGAAAACCTAGACTATCCCTTGAAAACCATTGTTATAGTCTATTTATATTATATTTTGTTGTTATAGTCTTTTTTATATTGTTATATTCTAATAGTCATTATTGCACTAAGGGAGCAAAGTTTGTTATACTGTGTCCTTGCTTTTGCTTATCTAGATTTAAGAGAATCTTCCAATAAAATTAATGTTTTGATTTCTTGAGATGAACCATTAAATATTTCTCAAATGCCACTAATTCATAAGTTTTGCCAGAGAAATATAGTCATTTTTACAACTTAACTGTTTAAAAGGACCTTTTATCAAACTGAAAACAAGTATATCTTACCATAAATTTAAGAAATAAGTTAATATCGTTAAAGTAAATATATGACTACTCAAATTTTTAAAGAATCTTTCATAGAGTATACTACCTAAAATCATCTGAGGAACCCCCATTGATATTCCAGATAGCCCACTTCTAGGAAGAATGTAATAATCACTCCCTGCCATTGAGCTCCTTTACTTTGCCAAACTCCAATGCATGCAAATTTATTTTCATATTCTTGTTAGCTTCTTATATTTACAGATTGTAAGTCACTACTGTTGGGGATAATTAGAAAAAAGGAAACTGAGGGGTGGGAAAAGGAAAGGGAGTTAAAACAGATGGCAGTGAAGAAATAAAAGTTTGGGCATGAAGCTCTGGGAGAGATAAAAGGAAGGTAAGAGAAGGAAGCGGGGGCCCCTGCATTGCCCTTGAGAGTCTGATGAGGCAGACAGATGAGGTGAGTGTAAAAGGGACTAGCAAAATGTTCTTCAGTGTAGTGACAGTTACATTCTAGTACTGGAAACAAAAAATGTCTATCCAGTTGTGTTAAATAAAGCTTACTGCAAAGTTTTCCACTGGAAGCATCCAAGTACTTTTGTATTTATGAGACAAAGGAAAATTCAGAACACGGGAATAATAAAGTTTAAGTTATAAAATCAGAAGAGCATCGAACATTTGGATGAAAGGTGTGGAAGTACACATGTGCACACACATATTATCTCTCGTGTGCATATTTTCTTCAATGAATCAACATAAATTTGAAAGCATATTGTAACTGTAGGGAGAAGAGATCGTAAAAAGTCTCCAATGAGCAAGAGAGTGTAAATGGATATTAATAGTATAAAGTCCATTATAACTTGTTCAAGTTGTGAAAATTCCTTTCATAGTCTTATTTTTCCTGTTATCTTTACTGTTTAGTGCTAGCAAGTAACTTATAAAATATTTATGAGGACTTATTGGTTCACTTGTTACGTTGGTCCTTAAAAATAATTTTTCCATAAAGCAGTGTTTTCAAGTTCAGTGGAATCCATCAGGGGTCACGAGTGGGAAAGAATCTGAGATCCTCCTCCTTCCTTCTGTGAGAATTTCTCTGCCTTGACCTACTTTGAATGTTAGTATTCTCCCTAAGATTTCATCTGAAGAAAGGGCTCTGGGGCTATAAAAGAAACATTTAAAATAAGAAAGCCAAGGTTCTAAGGTCTAAAGTCTCACAACAGGAATTCTCCTTCTACCTTTCAAAAAAAAATGAACAATTGCTACATGCCAAAAATATATGCAAAATAACACACAGAGACATAAATAGATGCATCGTAAAAGAAGACACCCAAATAGCTAATGAGCATATTTAAAAAGTTCGACTTCATTAGACATCTAGAAAATGCAAATCACCCCCCCCCCCCGCCAAAAAAGATGCCTTTGTACACCCAACGGAATGGCTAAATTAAAAGACTAATTTGTTGAGGGGGAAAGGGAAGGAAAAAAACAGAACTTCTACTAAATACTGGTGGGTGTGCAAACTGGTACAACCAATCAGAAAACCAGCAGTATCTACTAAAGGTGAAACTGCACATACCTTACAATCCTGCATTTGTACTCCTAGGTATATATCCAATGTATGGGTATCAAAAGATATTCAAGAATTTTCATAAGACTGCTATTATTAATAGGCAAAAACTGGAAACAACACAAATGCCATCAACAATAAGGTAGAAAATTAAATAGTAATATTCACACAATGAAAAACTATACGACAATGAAAAATAATGAACTAGTGCTAAATGTTCAGAAATAAACAAAACTAATCTATAGTAATAGAAGTCAGGATGAAAGTTATCTTTGCAGGATAAGTGACTGGAGGGTGTACGAGGGGGAATTTTGGTATACTGGCAGTGTCTGAGTCTTGGTCTGGGGGCTGTCACCCGTATTTGTTCCCGTTGTGAAAATTCATCAAGATATTTATACCCTATACATCTTTGTTAACTGTGCACTCTATTTATTGTGTTTCAGTAAGAAAATAAGAAATTTACTTGAGAGAAAGAGTAACATGTAATTTAACTTTTAATTATGTAGCATTTTCAGATCTTTTAGTGTCTCAGTATTTCTGTTCATCTCTCCTCTTGTTTTCAGTTTTATTTTCATCTCTCCTCTTGTTTTCATCTCTCCTCTTGTTTTCAGTTTTATTTTCTAGATTCTGGACCAACTAAAGATGTGCTCACTATTTTTCATTATAATGTATTGCCACACTAAAAATAGAAGAGCTTACTCTCCTCATCCTTGTACACTTGCCCTGAAAAGATGAATTAATAAAATAATTCAATATGTGTGTTTTGAGCACCTACATGGGCCAGGACTTGCCCTGAAAAGATGAATTAATAAAATAATTCAATATGTGTGTTTTGAGCACCTACATGGCCAGGACTTGCCCTGAAAAGATGAATTAATAAAATAATTCAATATGTGTATTTTGAGCACCTTCGTGGGCCAGGAATGAAGAGGGGAAAGGGGTAGACACAATCCTGGCCTGGGGGAGTTTACTGTCTGACTAGGGAAATTCACGGTTAAAAGCTGTTGTCAGAGAGCATGTTCAGTGTCATGGTAAGAGAAGATCAGGGTGCTAGGGGGCCACACAGCAGGGTGGATTCTCTTCTCATATCTCTAGGACCACCTTTCTCTCCCCTATTTTTAAGGCCAAATGCACTTACCATTAGAGCCACAGAGGATGACCATTTATGGTTGTTTTCTAATTGTTTCCTGTTGTTAACCTGTATTCCCAATAGAGCATAGGGTATTGGTCTGATTCTGTATCTTCTGTTGGACTTAATTCTGGGCAAGAATTGGATCATTTAAAATACTTGATGAAGAGAGGAAGGAGGAAGTAGGGAAGAACTTCTATAAAAAAAGAGAATTTTCAATAAAAACAAACAAACAGACGAACGAACAACAACAAAAAAATGGGGCATGGCTGAGACTCAAACAAAAACAGGAAGTGTCTCGTCTGAGCGAAGTCAGAGGGCAGCAGCCTGGGAAGGTGGCAGGCGGTGGTCTCCCAGCACTTGGGACTGTAAACACTAGGAAGCTGTAGAAGAAAGGCTCTAGAATGATCTGCCTGGCTGAATTCAAACAAGAAAAAAAATTACTCCAACTTTACTTGTCTGCTATGGAAACCAGGAAATGTTTGGGGGACAGAAAATGATCACTCCAAACACGTATCTAGAGCCTTAGAAACTTCCTTGACAACTCATCTGCTGCGGCTAACAATTTAAGTGATGGCACAGGCTTTACCTGATAAGATACATGTAAGGAACTTGCACAGCGCCAGGATTCCCAGCAGCAAAACACTAACAGCTTAGGCTCCAGAAGAGATATATATGGGGGTGTGGAAGAAAGGAGAGAAAGGGAAAGATAGGGAGGGAAGAGGGAGAGAGGTTACGTACCACAGCCAGAAGCATCAGGAGGCTGAGAAATAAAAGAAAAGAAAAGATGATGAGAGGCCAAAAGTGATGCCGCTTTCATTCCTTAAATTACCAGAGAATGAGCCTAATTACAATTCCCCATCTGGTAACCTAACTAAAACCTTCTATAACCAGCAGGGCCCTATCAAGCTAGGATTATCGTGGTTATTATTATTATTTATTACATTTTGATATTCAAATATCTAAATTATGCAACTAATCCCCTTAAATGCCATATTCTAAATAAATGCTTTCCAGAATAAACATTATCATAGTTTATCAACTAATATAGTACCCCAGGTCACTTACTTCTTTACTGTGATATTCAAAACAATTAAATACAAACAAAATACAATAAGCGTCAAAGAAATGTAAGTCCGTCCAAAGATTTACAAAGTTGTGGTTCCTGCCTTTGCATTGATCATCTGTCACGAGCAACATGAACGCTGCAACATGAACGTTGTTCCCCAACAAGCATTAACATGCACCATCTACAAGGTTCCTGTGTGGCACACTGATGCCTTTACAGTTCCGGAGCCTGCAGCCTCGAGACTCCTTCTCCATTCCAGGCGTTATTGCTTACATCAGCTTCCTATGGCAGGATCTGTATTTATAATTCATGCTTCTCCTTTGGTTTTCTTTCCCCATTTCTCTGGGTTGGTGCTTAAACCAAATCTCAGCCCACATCAAGCACATGCTAGTCCTTCCTCAATTAATAATTAATAGTCATGATGATAATCGTGAGCAATTTTTAGAGAGTATTTACCTTCTGTCTTTTATCTAAGGGTCACTTCTTTCATTGCTTCAAGGGGTACGACTGAGGCACAGACAACTCAGATATGCCCAAACATTGCTGCCTGAGTGGTGCGTTGCAATTGACAAAAAAATGCCCAGAGAGCCTATAGCTGGAAGTATGTAGGTGTGGCATCAGAATCCATCCTGTTCCTTTATGTGGCAACAATATTACTTTGTACTTTGAAGTAGTGCTCCCTCTACCCACTACCCCAACTCTCAGCTCTTGTCCTCAATTGAAACTGAGTCTACCCTCAGTTTACAGGGATGGGAAGAACACCTAGATTAAATCAACAAACCTAGTTGGTATCCTTATTGCTCAGAGTGAGGTCCTTGGAATAGCAACATGAGCATCGTCTGGGAGCTCATTAGAAATGCAGAATCTCAGGTCCATCCTGAGACCTCCTGAGTCAGCATGTGTCTTTTAACAACATTCCCAGATGATTCATATGATTCATAATAATTGTCCCAGAGATGACAAATTAGGCCAATTAGGACCAAGGGGATCTAATTCCCAAACTTTATGTTAGCAGACAGGGAAGCAGATTCTCAAAGTGACCATTTGAACCTTGAAATGTGCATTTCCCACTTACTGGTAGCTCTTTTGTGAACAGAAAGGAAACATCTGCGTGAAATTCAAGTTTGCACAGAGGAAGAGAGACCAACCAGAACCTCAGTTCCATCATTGAGTCTCTTTGTTCACCTGTGCCTAAAGTCATATCGGTGATCGGGACTGTTCAGATACCTGGGACACATACTTTCCCTTTTCTAACGTAGGAAACACAAACTTGACTTTCTTTCTGTCACCTGCAACCAAAAGAAGCTTAAATGCTTCAGGGCCCAACTCCCCAAAGAATATATCCCCTGCCTAACCACCAGGACAGGCAGTTCTGACACTCTCAAGGCAAGTCTCAGCTAGTTGTTTTGAACCTGTTCTTTCAAAACGTCTTCTAGGTTAGGCTTTTAAAATATGCACACCACAGTGGGGAGAAAAACCACCAGGCCAAAGGGTACCAAATTGCTTAAAGGTTTCCTTTCTGCTTTTAATATATTAGATGTGACCCTTGCTTCCCCTTCTTCTCTTAGAGATGAAAGTCTTCTTGGAAATGCCATGCACGCAGCTGTCATTTAGAAATGACAGCCAACCCAGAGAAGGTTAATGCTCTCATCAAAAATGCCCATCTTCTAAGTTGGTTAAATGGATCTTTCTGGTTCGCCTGACTGCTTGTTCCTTTCTCAAATAGCCCAGCATCTCAATGAAGTGTTGTTGCAATTTAGCTGCCTTTGCCCAAGTGCAGTGAGCATCCAGGTTTTCCTGTGAGTCCCAGGTTTAACAAAACCCAACCATGGATCTGGCAAGCACAAGCCAAAGGAGACAGGTTGGCACAGTTGTCTGAGGTTGCTTTCTCCTTCTGCAGGAACAAAGAGAAAAGGACACCAGAGTAGCTGTAGTAAAGAAATTGTTCCAAAAAATGAAGGTCCCAACTGCTTGTCTCCACTCCATTGACTTCCCAATCTTAATTATTTCGCTGGAGTTGGAATTGATGTGCTTACTAAATATCCTTTCTAACTCTGAAATTCAGTGACCCTGTCAAACAAGAGGGATAATTTCGTCTCTGAGAGGCAAGTGTTAAAGGGCACTGTTAACATGCTGAGAAAGAAGTTGTCAGGATGGGAAGAGGGAACAGTAGTCTTGATTCAACTACATGGATTAGTTGATTCAGTTATCTAATCACGCTGGCCTCTCAGTCGATGAAACACAGTTAGACAGTTTTATGGGATGTTGAGCATTAGACAGTTTTATGGGATGTTGAGCAGAAAGTAGAGAAAAAGCAAAAATGACTTTAAAAAGGAAAGGCAGGCACCATGTGCAGCTCTTTACCTGAAGCTCAGACACTCCAAAAAAAAAAAAAAAAAAATCCAAGTATCTCCCTGGACAGGATTAGCAGGCTTTATGAAGCATCTTCAAATGGAGGTGACTCTAAAATCTACTGACAGACTGAAAGGCTTTGGGGTGTTTTGTTTCGTATTTCAGAAGACTTCCTTGATATTATTAGTTTTAAAATTAGATTTGTTTTTAAGATATGCTTGAACAACTTATCCTTTTACCTGGGTCAGCGTAAGTAGATTAGAGCACAAATACTGATTTATCCTATTGGAAGAGCCATCATCTACTTAATTCTCCCATTATTCTCAGCAGAACTCTGCTTTGAGAAATGACCTGAGTTACAGATTGGGAACACCTGCTTTTATGTCCCCAAGATCACATACACTGCTGGTGTACTCTTTTTGAGAGAGGCAGCTCTTTCATGTGCCAACAACAGCCAGATGAGAACCAGAAGGACATGTTTCCTCATTCTGACAAGAACAGTGTACTAGTATTATTTTACTGCTGTAACAAACTACTACAAATTTAATGACTCAAAACAACAGAAATTTATTCATTTATAATCTGGGGACCAAAAGCCTAAAAGAAATCTCATTAGACTAAAACTAAGGTATTGTCAGGGCTAGATCAATCTAAGGATTCCAGGTGAGAATCTCTTCCTTGCCTCTTCTGGCTTCTGGTAGCTGCCACCATTCCTTAGCTTGTAGCCTCCTCACTCCAATCTCTGTTATCAACACACTGATTTCTCCTCTTCTGTAGTCAAATGTCTTTCTGCCTCCTTCTTATAAAGATACTTGTGATTATTTTTAGGGCCCACCCAGACAATTCAGAATAATCTCCCCTTCTCAAGATCTTTAATGTAATAACATCTTCAAAATTTTGCCATGTAAGATAACATTCACAGGTTCTAGGGTTAGGACATAGTTATCTTTGGGGGCCATTATTTAGCCTACCACTGCCAGATTTGAGATATCTAACTTCTGATGAATGGGCTTGCTGGGGCCGGGGCAAATATAGTGTCAGCAATTCCTGAGAAGCATCTAGCAATCTAAGAGCTTGCCCATCTGCTTCTAGAAGAGCACATTCAGGCAGCTTCCCTGGCTCAATCTTATCCTACAAAGCTGAAACTTTTATAACTCTCAGAGTCACACATACGAAGGTTATTAGTGGCTACAGCTTGACTCCAAGAAGCGGAGCCAGGAAGTGGGCCCCTCCCCCAACCTCATCAGTCACTCATACTGGCCACATTACACTTTAAGCTTGTTCTGGATGTGCCTAACATGGGTGAAAGGGCAGAAGAGATCACCCATCTACTTTACAAATTGGTGGAGGATAATCCTGAAGCAAAAAGGGTTGACTCGGAATTCTTCCCACTGCTACTTGTCTTCTGAGATGGAGCCTAGTTTGACAGGAGTACAGGAAGGGGTAAAGGGAGAAAATGCATTTTACAAGTTTTAAGTGAATGCTGAGAAATGCATCTTTCTATGTGCATGAAAGAGATGGTTTAAGACAGTCTGACTTTGTGGTTAGACCAAGCATTTAATTATGGGGTTTTCTGTCTTTTTATGTTTGCCTGAGAGAAGAATTCTTTGTAAATCAATGACATTAACCATATGAACAAATGGCTGATTCTTTGAACCAAATTCCCACAAAGTAAAACATAGTCAAGGCTAAACACATTTTCTAAAGTTCTGACATCATTTTATGAGACTCTACACCATGTCGAAAACTTCAGCTGGTTTTCAGATAGTCCATTCCTCCTGTCTGAAAACCACAGGTCAATATGCAAGATGAAAAAGTTTTTAAGTCTCCTAGGATGCAGTTCTCTAAGTCCCAACATTTTCCCTTTCACACATCATTGTTCCCACTTCCTCTGGCTCCGGAATGCATTGGGATACTTTACCCCAGAAGACCTATCTGTCAAATATTGTACATTACCCTGAGTATTGACAGCCATCATTATCCCTTCCTTCCCTCTGTCTAACCTAGACATCTCTCCAAGCACTGTTTTATTCTCAACATATTCTCTTCTTCTTCTCCTCTTCTATCTCCCAGAAAGCTAGACCTTGCTTCAACCTCTCTAATCGTCTTCTCTTCTAGATCCTTCTCCCTTAGCAAAATCTTCTAGGACTGGATATTTATTTGTACAATCAAATAATCTTACTTGGTGTCAGAATCCCACCGACCCTGTGGGATCTCAGAATGGAATTTTATTAGCAGCTTTTGAACATTTAAATATTTGGGCAAAGATAAATTAGGAAAAGACAAGAGGTAGCATTAATCCCTTTGAGGTATGATAACTAAAAAATTGGACATATTTGATTGAAGAAGGATAATGGATTTAGCAAGATCAGTTTCAGTTACAGGCAAATAAACAATCTTGCAATATATACAGCATAGGACAACATGAGAAGATCAAATTGGAGAAACAAAATCCACCCCAAACCTGAAGCACAAAATCTATTCAGAATGGTCCAAGCAGTCCAAAAGGCAAACAACATGATTATTTTTTTAAGTCTATAAATGTGCTTTACCTGTCAACAGAGCTGTTAAAATTTAATAAGTTCACACTGATGCTCAAGGGTTTTGAGACACCTATTACAAGGGGTGTTTTCAAAATTGAATTTTCTCCAACCAAAAGCAAGGGAAATCAGCCCATACGAGAAACAGGAAATTAACTGCATGGGTTTGACTTCAATGACGTAGACTAGAAGGTTCTGAGTTGCTGCTGTCGTCATTTAATGGAACTCGATCCCCACAGGTCTGCTGGCTCTGCACAAAGAAATGACTTGTTCAGGCCTCCACATGGCACCCTTAAGTGGGGCCTGGACTGTGAAGGACACCAGCGGAGTCCCGTGATCCAGTCCCCCCATTTAGTTACACCTGGCATATGCAGGCACCTGGTCTTCAACTTCATTCATATTGTGCCTTAAGGCCAAACATGAATGTTCACAACCTGTGGGTTGGTACTATTATTATTCTTCCTATTTACATACAAGGAAGTTGAGAACTCCAATCACCTTCCAAATCACACATAGTGGAGGAGCTGGGGTCTGAGCTCAGGGCTGTCTGCTTCGAGAGACACACCACCAAGCAATACTCCCTGAGGATAGTTGGACTGTGCAATCGCTGATGTACCTGCCAGTTGTTTCTCTCTGATTCTTCTAATTTGTTAAGAAGTACTGATTAATTTAGGTTATTTAGTTTCAATTGCTCTCTCCAGAACTTATCTTTACTGTGCCATTTCTGCAGTGCAAAGCGCTCCAAGTTCCTCAGAGACTAATCTCAGACCTCCAGACCTTTAGGTGAAGCCCTAATGCAGAAATAAGGCCGATGTTTAGAGGATGAATAGAACAAAGACCCCAATAACTTTGAGTTTGCCTTCTCATCTGATTTCTTTGCATCCGATCTCTCTTTCAGCATCTCAATAACCCTATGAGGTAGGGCTATCATTATCTCATTTTATAGGTGAGGAAACTAAACATTAAGTCATTTCTCCAAGATCACATGACTAATTAATGGCAGAGGCAGGATTTGAAACCCATTCAGTGTGACCTCACCTCTCTATTATTTTGCCTTCACTCTGCTAGGTGTGTACCCTTTCTGACCCAGTGGTCTGCGCATGACCCTGATGTAGTATGCTTGTGCCTGGGCTCCTTCTGGCCAGCTGCTGGGTGTCCAAGTGTTAGCTCACCTGGCTGTCTCCACGGGGAGGTTCCAGAGTATACTGGTAGCCTCTGCCCCGTGGGCTTGGCAGTTCATAAAAACAGCTCTCTTCATCTGTAGTGATATAGCCCTCCAGTTAATTTATAATGAACATCACAAAGCTTAGGCTGTATGTGATAGTCAAAGAGTCAGGGTATTGTTCAGTCGCATTCCTACCTGACAGACCTGGCCGTATCTGCTGCACTGCATGGCTCAGCTGCCCCAGGATGGAGAAAAGGCCCTCTTGCCCCATGGATGAATGAGCTTCATAACGTAAGCCAAGCAAACTAAGATGCCAAATGATTGCACAAAAGGTATTTGAGTGGCAGGCTCCAGAGCTTTTCCTCTCCAGCTCAAAGGAGACTCAGAGCATGTTACTCTGGACCAGGGGTCATAAGAGCTGCAGGGCCTACCTAGCACCAGCATCCCAAATGCCTCCACGGTTCACTTTGGCTTTATGTCCAAGTAAACATAATGAAATTAGCTGACATAATTGGAAAAAATCACAGTGGTCAAACCTGGAATTTCTATCTCATTATAAGGCCACACTACATTTAGTACATGATAAATAAATATTTTAAATAGATTTTTATGATTATCTTGTTTATACACAATTCCACATCATTATCTTTTTGTGATAAGAGCATTCATTTGTTATCAGGGGGTCAGCAAACTATTTCCATAAGGGCTGGTTTATAAACATTTTAGGCTGTGTGGACACCTACGGTCTCTGTAGCATACTCTTTGTTTGGGGGGGTTGTTTTTTATGACCCTTTTTACATGTAAAAGCCATTCTTAGCTCAACATGCTGTTCAAAAACAAGCTGCAGGCCAGATTTGGTCTGTAAGCCATGGTTTGCCATCCCCTAAATTCAAAGATATAAAATGTATTACAACCATTTTATTATAGTTGTTTCTTTTTTTTTTTAACTGGTTTCCTCAAAAGATTATATAAGTGGCTGGGATTGAAGTCCACCAGATCCAAGCCAGACTTCATGGAAAAAGGACTATGGTCTATTCCTGATGTTGTGGTCAATGCTTTCTGCACACTCCATAGAAATATGAAGTAATCAGCAGTAGGAAGATTTAGAAATAAATGTAATAAACATTAAACTATGGGTTTTATTATTGCCTTTGGGTGAATCTTTGGAAATCATTCATCTTTCCACTTAGGATTCTCCCATCTGTACAATGGGTTTAATAACACTGGCATAGATTCTGGGCAGTAACCAACAGGTTACTTGTGTTCTTGTGGTCTGGCACATTCTGCTCAGAAACTGTAAGTTTTTTGGTCAATTCCTATTCTGTGGCTTTTCAGTGGAAGTATTTACTGTTTCTTTTGGCAACAGTAGGAAATTGTTGATGGAAGGTAAGTAATCCCGAGTCAGCAAAATACTTCAGAGTCTGAGGAATGGCATAGTCTCTGCCACTCCTGTCCTCAGAGTGCTCTACTCATTGTGCAGTGATCTGGGGTGACTCTGGATGACCCTTGACTACACCGGGCTCCCCTCTGCACTGACCCCACTCCTCGAAACAGACCAAAGGCATTAAAATCAGCCTCATCACCTGGTTGGTCTGGAATTTCAGAATTTTAGCCCAGTCTGCCACAGCAACTCCATCCTCCCAGGTGGATGTAGCAAGCATCTTGCAGAGCAGTGGTCTCTAGCTGGGAGCCAACAGACCTGGATTCGAGTCCCTGCTCCACTACTCATCAACATGTTACCTTAGAAAATTTCTCAATCTCTCTGAGCCTTATTGGATAAAATGAAGGCTTTGAACTCAATGATCTCTAAGAAATTTCTGCCTCTAACCTTCTAAGTCCCACTAAGCCAACCTACCCACCTTGCCCCCAGTAGATGCCCTTAATTCACACATCCCAGAGAGAATAAAGGGTAGGGAAGTTGAACTTACCCACATCCTCTGCTCTCATACCCTCTAAATAATTGGCACCCACTTCTTCTCCACTTTCATATAAAAGAAGAAGTGAAGCATCTTTTCCTCTTTGGTTAAATGTCCCCTTTTGCCCTACTTCTATTTTGCCCTGCTTCTCCCAGCATCATATTCCATCAGTTATTTCCTCTCACTTGTTTTCCACTCTCCCTCCCTATCTGTCTCCTTTCCTTAGCATGGAAATGAATACCAGTGGCCCAATTCTCTCTCTCTCTCTCTCTTTTTTTTAAATCAAACTTACTGGAAAAGGAAATTTGAAGAATAAGAATCTCACACAGATTCAAATCTAAGAGCAAACATTGCCAATCCCATTCTTAAACCACCACCGCAAACACCCTCAGTGGACTTCGCCTCCCCCTCAAGATGATGGTCAAGAGCTACATGTGGTGAATCTGGCGAGCGGTCCTGGAATGCTGTGCTCCAGGAGACCAGGGGAATATTCTCCAGCACAGAGTCCTTTGAGGGGGAGTCCCTGAGAAGTCTGCTTCTCAACCCAGCTCACCCAGCCCATGCTGGGAACTATGGCTGGAGGGACCTAGTGTTTCTCACATCTGTATCTGAGAACCTACCGCAGTGCTTGGCACTCAGTAGACTCCTTGTCACGTGTTCTGAACTATGAGAAAACAACAGCAATGAGGCAAGGAGAAGGAATAATCACTTTTGGAAAACCACACCCTACCTCTGCTTGGAAAAGCTGGTCCCTGCCAAAAGGTCCTGCTTTGTTCCCGCCCCTCCACCCCAGTGAACTAGGCTCCTTAGTTTTAGTCTATTGGGCGTCCTTATTCCAGCCTAGAATGCAGGGCATGATAGAAAGGAAGGCTTAAATGGTTTTTATTTTCTTTTTCTTCCCTCTTAAAAAAATTAATAATAATAAGGAAGGGAGGGGCAATTAAGAAGCTGAGGTTTTAAACCTCCCCAGAGGTCAAACAAATTGCATTTTTGCCACAAAGAGAAGGGAGGGAAGGGAGGGGCAGATGGTAAATCGGCTGCGGAGACCCTTCCGGTGATGTCTTTCTCTGGGCCCCAGCTGGCAAAACTGCTGGAGCACGTGGGGCAGCCCCTCTGGTGGGCAGATCCAATCGCAAATAGAGAAACAAGGCGTGCCAGCAGGAGCCTCACCAGCTGGGAAATTATTTCCTAATAAAACTACAAAGGGAAGGACGATGACTGGGCACTGCTGACAAGTATTGTTGTCTTGTATCAAAATCTCTTTATAAACCTGTTTGAAGAACAGAGCTGGCTTCTCTTTGATGTTCCAGTTCAAAGCCTGTGACATGCAGGCTTCTCAGCCACGTTGGGGGATGGCAGGGGAAGAGAAGTCAGGAGGCACTTTAGCAAACTCTCAGTGCAAATAAATACCTCGGCACTCCAGGACAGTGTTTTGGTTAGATTTCCTTTGAGTTACCACTTATTAATAACAACCACCACCACCGAGCACACCCCTCTCTTCCAGGGGCTTTCTATAGAATATCTCATTTAACACTAACAACACTGGATGGTAGATACTGTCACCCGAATCTGAGAGATGAGGGAATGGGGGTTGAGTCTCATCTCTCAGTCTGATTCCAAACCAGGCTCATCCTTCACGCCATGAAAGCCCAGCCTTTCATCGCTGTACATAGGCTAAGTTGCCACATGGACTCTGATGGCCAGTTCTGTTGTACTCAGCAGCACCAAGCTGCAGGAGCTGGGGCTGTGATTGAAAGAAAATGTAAGAGCGCAGTTTCCCCCTCCCGGCAATCTCTCAGTTTCACCTACGCAGGCCTTCAACACAAGCCTTGTGGATGCAGAGAGAGGGTCTGCTTTCCAGGTAGAGAGTATTCCACTGCAATATCCCCACACGTAGGTGGAAATCAGGCCACCAAGGGCACAACCAGGACCCATCCTGAAGGAGAAGAAAACCTACTGTTGTGGGTTGAAGTGGGTCCTCCCAAAAGTTGTTGAAGTCCTACCCCCAGTACCTTATTTGGCAGCAGGATCTTTGCAGATGAACCAGTTAAGATGAGATCGGTAGGGTGAACCCTAATCCAATACGTGTGGTGTTCTTTTGAAAAGAATACATTTAGACACAGAGACAGATACACACAGAGGGAAGACAAATTGAAGACACAGGGAGAAATTCATCTACAAACTAAAGGTCACTAGAAACTAAAAGAGAGGCCTGGAAAGATTCTTCCTCACAGCCTTCAGAAGGAACCAGCCCTGTCCACACCTCGATCTTGGATTTCCAGGCTCCAGAACTGTGAGGTCATAAATTTGTATTGTTTGAGCCACTCAGGTTGTGGTACTTTGTTATGGCAGCCCTGGTGAAAGACTTCACCTACCAACCCTGGAAATACCTGCAAGGTGCAGAAGAAGGCAAAATTCAATATTTCTGGAGGCTGGAGAGTGGAGAGTGTATCTCTTAGGTGTTACTATTATAGATTGGGAAATATGAAAGGTGAGGGACACCAGCCCACACCCAGAGTGGAGAGAAAAGTTACTACCTGGGATCACCCCACTTACCAGTTCCCAGTCATGCCTGGGTCTCACCAGTCCATAACTCTGGGGTTTCTTTACCCAGATGCCACTCTCTTCACCTGCCCCCTACCTCTAACCTCCAAGTATCTGTAACACTACCTTCGCTCTGGTGCCTCTCTCCAAAGACAGGTTCATTAGTTCTCAAGTCAGTCCTTTTCAAGGTGTGGGTCCTGACCAGCGGCATCAGCATCACCTGTGAATTTGTTAGAAATGAAAATGCCTGGGCCCCACCTAAGACCTCCTGAATCTGAAACTCTGGGAGTGGAGTCCCGCAAGCTGTGTTTTAGAGAGACTATCATGGCATTCTGATGTTTGAGCATCACTGTTTAGCAAAAGGTGGTCTGAAGCTGGCTGTGATTTTTCCTAAGATCACAGTAACAGTATATTGGAGTCAGGAACCAATTATTTGTACAAACATGGGTGTTTCATCGCAACGACAATATCCCAATAGTTTAAGGAGATTAATAAATAGCTATGGGGTGTTAGGAACAAATGATGACATTATTGTGTGTGTGCGCACAGAGACCACTGCCTTCCCACCCTCCCCTCTTTAGGATGTCTTCTTGAGGACATACTAGGCTGGATAAAAAGATTCAACATTCCAATTTTACAGTGCAAGGTTGTGAGCCTTCTGACACTTTGACTGTCAACATTTATTTTAGAATTGGCTTGGGGATCTCTTACAAAGTGTACATGAGACAGGTAAAAGAAGTATTAATATTTTGTTCTTCTATTTTCCTATTATAAAATGGTGGGAAACTTTTTCTGGATTTGAGTCACTTCTGTGCTCCCTCCCACTTATGTAACTCCAATAATGCTTCACCAATGTTAAAATTCTGTTCTCTCTTTCTTCTACATCTGTAGGAAGGGAAACTGTTGGCAAAACTGTTTGTTTTTTTTTCCCACTAGCACATGGACAAATACTCTGCATATTTTTTGCCTCATCATCCAAGCCTGTAGGAGAATAGGTTGAAAGCAACAGTCCTCAAACATCTTTTCTCCAGGATCAATACCTCGAAGACTTGAAACCAATCCTGTATAATTTCCTAGGCACTGGTCTCCTACACTCCTTCTTTGCAGAGTATTTTCCCTTCTATTTGTCTCATTCTTTATTCATCTCACTCTTATAATTTTCTTCTTTGCCTTACTGCCATTTGACACATGATATGTATAAACAGGGGGCTGTTTATTATTTACTGTGTCTCCCTCACTTAGAATGCTAGCTCCATGAGCCAGTGACATGTTTTGTTCATGGCCAATTCCTCCAAACCTGAGCAGGCACATAGTAGGCACTCCTACTTCCCACAGAGTCCCTACTCTTTGTCCCTTAAAAGTCCCTGCCCATCCCACTCTTGAAGAGCAGACCCAAACTGCCATGTTTAAATCTCCTCTGAAACAAAAGAACCAGCAAAATTGAAAGCTACTCAGCATAAAGAGTGCTCCTCAGGCCTGTGACATTAGAATGCTACCCATTGTAAAGTAGCCCAGTCATCAGCTAATTACATATACAGCTTTCAGACTCATAAAAATATCACCTCACACAGTTTCTCATGAACCTGCTGCCAAAGGAGCAGAGGCCACAGCTTTGGGGCTGACAGAAGATGTGGCAAGGAGAAGGCAGGGCATTGAGACAGGCATCTGTCGTCCCCAGCAGGTCTCCCCCTTGGCAGAGAATCCTTGAATCTGCTCTACTTCGTACCATGCAAATGAGGTGCTGATGAGGTCACTGCATTCTGCCGGATTATTATCTCTGACATTTTATTCATAATAATTATAGAGCCTTTCCACCTTCAAAGTGCTTTGCAAACAATAATTAATTAATTAACACTCATAACACCCTGGCGAGGTAGCTTAGTATTATTAATTTATCTCTACAGTATATTATTATCCACCATTTCCTCCCTCCCCACAAAAACAACCGTTGAGCTTCGGGGCTGTGTTTCTAGTCCTTTCTAGGCCAATCTTCCCAGTTTCCTACTTTAATTTTCTACTCTGCTCATCAATGTTATGCCTTAAAGGTCTGACAGCCATACATATAGCTCTTTAGATTTTAGACCCATTTTACTACAAATAACTACCCCACTGGCTTTGTATTGGAGTTAAAGCTGTGGATGTTATTTTTGTTTCTCCAGTTCCAGGACTCCTCACACCAAACACCTTTTATTAATTCAATTAACCTCCTTTCCCCACCCCCTTTCTTCCTATCCTATTCCTGCCATATTTCTCCTATATCCAACTTTGTCTTTTTTTATGATTCTAGTACAAACATATCTCTAATCCCGATTCTTCATCTTGTCTTTGGCTCTGTGTTTTCTTTCCATCTCTACAATTCTATCTACCAGTTGGATTTTAATTATGTAAATTAGACTTCTCTAAGGGGTGCTTTAAAAAAGCTATCATTTAATTCCTCTCTCCCTGATCAAACTCCTCATTTTTAAAAATCTCATTTTCTTCTTTTTTCCTGTCTAATCCTGTCGCCCTACATCCCATCACTTATTCTGTGCCGGTCATTGAGTGCCTACACAGGCTGGGCTCTGTGTGAGCGTGGGGTCAGGGGAGAGGTAACAAAGATAAATCAGGACCCAGGCTCAAAGAGAATGAGATAAGCACTACCATAGAAGGATCTGAGAAGCTATGGGAATTCAGAGGTGGTGATTAATTGTACTTCTGCCTAGAAGTAGGAAGAGAGAGGGGTCACAGAAATCTTGACAGAAGTGAGGACACTTGAAAGATGAGTGGGTTGTTTATTGCCTGGCAGAAAATGAGTAAAAGGGTGTGCCAGGCGCCGGGAACAGCGTGAACAAGGGAATGTAGGCATGGGCTGGGAACATGCAGACTCTGAGTCATGGGGCTTGGATAACCCAGCCTCTGATTTCACCTCGAGCCATCTGTAGGCAGGTGCTCCATTGCTAGCCACTGAAAGAAGAAGAGGAAAGAGGAGAGAAGGGGAAGGAAGGAGAAGGAAAGGGAGAAGAGGGTAGAGGAGAAGAAGGCAACAGATGAACACCACAAGCATGGAGGGGGGCTTCGATTTTTTCAAAGATTTTATAGGAAGAGAGAACAGGGATAATTCACATCACATAGCAGGAAGCATTTCTCTCCCAAAATCTCCTCTCGGCATTTGTGTCCCCTCCTTCTAAAGTCCCTTGGAAACTAACCCAGATTATTCTTGCCCTGGATTACATAGTCCCCAAGGCGAAATCCTCAACCCTGCACATTTTCCAAGGCCTGTCACGCATTCCCTTCCACAAATCAGAGATATTTTTCTTTATTACTCTTTCTCTTCTCTTACATCCTCTCACTCTATTACCTAAACTGTCTTCTGGGGTACAGATGTCAACAAACAAAAAGTAGCTCCAGGCACTAAGATTTTAACAGGAGTAATTATAAATATCAAATAATTTTTTCTTATGGCAAATAATTTTTTTGGTTCTATTTATTTGTGGAATTACAAATAATCTGCTGTGGCATAGTGTAGGACTAATGCTGTGTGTGTGTGTGGTGTGTGTGTGTGTTTAGAAAGGAGAGTGGACCTCAAACGTAATGCTAAAATGTTTGGTTTCTACTGGCAATAAGGATTCTATTAGTGTCCTAGAGCTATTGTAATAATATCATAAATTGAGTGGCTTAAAACAACAGAAATGAATTTTCTCACAGTTCTAGAGGCTGGAAGCCCAAAATCAAGGTGTCAGCAGGGTTGGGTCTTTCTGCAGACTGTGGGAGAAACCAATCCATGCTTTTCTTCTATCTTCTGGTAACCACCAGCAAACCTTGGCATTCCTTGGCTTGTAGATGCAACACTCCGATCTCTGCCTCCATCTTCATGTGGCATTTTCCCTGGGTTTCTGTATCCTTATGTGGCTATGTTTTTATAAAGATACCAGTCCTATTGCAGACTCCAATATGACCTCATCTTCCCTAATTACATCGGCAACAACCCTATCTCCAAAAAAGACCACGCTCTGAGGTTCTAGGGATTAGAACTTCAACCTATCTTTTTAGGAAGACACAATTAAACCCATAGCAAAGATCAGTAGCAGGTTTGTAAGTAAATTGGGTAGTCACATGACTAGATCCACATCCAGTCAGAAAGCCAGTCCAGGCAGCCGCAATGTGGAGGATAGATGAGATGGCGAAGAATCTTGGGCAAACACCCAAAGGGACTGCAGGACAGTCCAGGCCCACTCCTCCAGTTTCCCTCCCAATGCATCTGTGCATGTAAGACCTCCAGTGCAAACTGCTTCTCCTCTCCTCCATTCCAAGCCTAATAGGGCAAGTTTCAAGACAATTCTGAACAACATGGCAGTGACAGCAACTATTAACATTTATTGTGCACTCACCCTTTTCTAGATACTGTGCTAAGCACCTTATGAATAGCATCTCATTTAATCCCCATAATTACTTTTTGAAGTAGATGTTTAGTTAACAAATGCTTATATAGCACCAAATCTGTGCCAGGAATTATTCTAAGCCCTCTTCAGATATTAACTCATTTTATCTTTGTAACAGCCCAGTAAGGTAACACTGTTAATAGTTTCACATTACAGGCATTATAAGGAGACTGTATAACTTATCCAGGTTGGAGTGTCCCAGCTGGGCTTCAACCCAGACAGTGAGACTCTAGAGCCTGCTGCACCCCAGGGGAGGCACTGTCTTGCCTCCATAAACAGCAATAGATGACCCCAGCAAGCCAGAAACTGTTCACTGATGGGAACGTGGATTGATACAGTAAGTAAAATAGATAGAGCATGTTGTGGATTTGGGGTCATGGGGATGAGTCTAAGCCCATAAAAGCAGTGGAGGAAGGGGGCAGGGAGGAACAGTAAAGCTTAGGAAAAGGTTTATGATGCTCGTTCTTTCCTTCCATTAAGGCTATGAGATAAGAGCAAAGACTCTCAAAATGACCAAAGCAGCCACGCAGGGATGATGTGCACCAATGGCTGAACTGCTTATGGGGTGTGGAAAGAGAAGAGGGGAGGCCAACCGGCCAGCATGCTCCCAGGGAGGCAGGAGCTGTCTCTGTTCTGCAGCCACAGTGGAAGGGAAGAAGTGGGCACCCAGGCAGGGCTCCACGTCTGGACTCAACTTCATCATCACAGCAGCCACCGTGATCTTTCGAGAACACCAATCTGAATATGTCAGCCCCCTGCTAAGAGTGCTCAATGGGTCCTATTGCTTATGAGATAAAATCTAAACTAGGCCAGTCCCTGCCCCTGGCCCCACCCTGCCTTACATCCTTACATTCTATAGTCCAGCCACACTGTCCTGCTGTCCCCAGGCTGTTCTGCTGTATCTCTTCCAGGGGTGCGTGTGTGTGTGCATATGCATGTGTGTGTGTGAGAGAGAGAGCAAACGTGCATGCATGAGAGTACCTTTCCCCATCCTCCTCAGTCCCACCCTCTCTGCTTCAATCATCCCCTCCACCTTTTCTCTGCCCACTCATGCTTCAGGTCTCAGTCACTTGGCCTCTGCCTATGAAACTCTCCCTATCTCTCTCCTAAGTGACTTAGATCTACCTCCCTCTTTGCTCTTGGCACTCTTTAGGCCCAACACCATATTTTTCTGGTAAAATACACATAAAAATATTCCTCTTTGCCATTGCTTAATTTTATTTTTTAAGTAAAATCACATATATTTAAGGTCTACGACATGACGATTGGTATACATACACATAGTGAAATGATCACTACAGCCAAGTTAATTGAGACAGTTATCTTTTTTGTGTGTAGAATGAGGCACCTCTCAGTAAATTCCCAGTCTTCATATAATATTGTTAACTATAGTTATGATTAAATCTGTACATTAAATCTCTAGACTTATTTATACTACACAACGGCCATTTTGTACCCTTTGACCAACAGTCTCCCATTTCTAATAACTCCCTACATCTGGTAACCACCATTTAACTCTGCTCCCATGTATTTGACTCTTTTAGAATCCACATGTAAGTGAGATTATGCAGGATTTTTTCTTTCTGCATTTGGTTTATTTACTTTAGCATAATGTCCTCCAGCTTCATCCACGTTGTTGTAAATGGTAGAATCTCCTTCTATAAGGCTGAATGATATTTCATTGTATTATATATTTTATTATATTACATACAATAGAATAGTATATGTGTAATATTTCAGTATATAATATGTGTATGTGTGTGTGTGTGTGTGTGTGTGTGTGTGTAACTACATTTTCTTTATTCATTTACAGTAGACACTTAGGTTGTTTCCATACCTTGGATATAGTAAATAATGCTACAATAAACTTGGGAGCACAGACTTCTCTTCAAGTTACTGATTAATTTCCTTTGGGTATATACCCAAAAGAGGGATTACTGCATCCTATGAAGTTCTATTTTTAGTTTCTTTTGAAGAACCACCATATCATTTTCCATTATGGCTGTTCCAATTTGCATTCCCACCTACAGTGTGTAAGGGTTCTCTTTTCTCTACATCCTCACCAACACTTTTTTTTTCTTAAATAATAGGCTTCCTAAGAGGTGAGAAGTGATATTTCCATCTTAACTATTTTTTCGTGTACAGTTCAACCGTGTTAAATACATTCACATTGCTGTGCATCAACCTCTACAACTCTTTGTCTTACAAAGCAGAAACTTTGTGCCCATTAATCAACAGCTCCCCTATTCCTCTCTGTTCCACAATCCCTGGCAACACCATTCCACCTTCAGTCTCTATGACTTCACTACCCTAGGTATTGCCAACCCACCCCCTTTTTTAATTGTGTCGTAGTTATGTTACGGGTTTAGTATCAGAGTCCCACGTCAGTGTGCAGAATACATTATTTTTATTTTAAACCACCTTAGTCCCACTCTGGTTTTCATGCTACTGGGGTGGCAGAAATTCCAGTCATTACAGGGCCCATCTGCTCCAGGCATCCTCGATTACCGAAGCACTGGGGAGCCCCTTCTCTCACTGGTTAGCCCTTCTCATCCCCAGAGTACCCAGAAGAGCCCACGTGGCTTTCCAGGGCCAGCAGCACCTCTGCCTCAGGGTCTCATTTGGGGAGTTTGAGGTGAAGCTGGGATCCCCTGTGCCTCACCAGTCTCTCTAGGTCTGCTACACCAACATCTTCATGATCGTTCCTCATTTCCTCAGTCTTCTCTCTTCTTCCCTCTCTTCTTTCATCACTCTCAAAGTCCTATCTCCTTCTTTTGCTCAGCCTCTTGCCCCCAGGGTCATCTCTTTTTCCTCCTGCTTCCCCCCAAGGCCTCCTCTCTCTCACCTCCACCCCTTGGTCCCCTAGCATCCTTTCTTCAAAGAGCTTAGTTTTTTACAAAAGCCTTTGAGTTCCAGCAGCTTGATTTCTGCCCTGAAAATATCCTGAGGCAAGGACAAAGATCCCATCTACCTGTTGATCTGAGGGAACATAAATAGAGCAAAATATAAAACAATCATTCAAATTATCATTTGCCATATTTATATGTTTTCACACTTCTCTCCCTACTAGACTGGACATAATTTTAGAAATGGGTGTTGTCTTTTCTTCATCTCTAACACCTCTAGAACCAGAGTAGCTTTTCAGGAAACGTTGTGAACATGGATGAATAAATGCATGAATTAAAGATAACTAAGGTTTTTCAGCCTCAAACTTTCTCCCTTTAATAAGCACATAGGTGCACCAAAAACCCACTCTTGGGCTCAGGTAGGGAATAAATAAGTTTAATCTCACTCTCTCACTCTCTGCAATATTTAATTTATCCTTGGGTTTCCCCAACTAAAAAAAAAAAAAATTCAAGATTTTAAATAATAGAAAAAAATATATTTTATTTCTAAATCTTGGTTTGTTAGGAGAGAGGGAGAGCAGAGAAAAAATAATCTCACTTTACAAGGCAGCCTGAACTCACTGCTATCATAGTATAGCTTAGAACTAGTTCTCTCCCATCAGGTACTAATTCATGAATGGGAGTGGAACCTACCATGTTCTTGCTATGGGGAAAGGGGGAGAGAAAGGGGGTGGGGAGAGAGAGAGACAGAGAGAGAGAGGAGAAGAGAGAGAGAGAGAGAGAGAGAGAGAGAGAGAGAAGAGACAGAGAGAGAGAATAAATCAATAGATAAAGGACTTCATCAAAACTAGAAGCAAATCCTGGATGCATAAGAGCATCAGGTTACACTGTAGCAGGTGAAGGCCTGCTATTTGTTATGCCCAGTTGGGAGTTTAGGAAGCCACAGTCTTCTGGAACTTTGGCCACATCAGGTATAAAGAAAGCTATATGGTGCTGCAGGTCTCACAGAAAATTTCAGCTCCTGCAGTAGAGCAGCGTCCAGATGGGGGTCTCCAGTGCAGCCATCTGGAATGGCCAACTCTATTAACTGACCCCTGATTCATCCTCCCCTATTCACTTCAAAGAACACCCCATGAGGGAAAGAGACAAAAGGCCATCAGGGGGACTTGGAGGAAGGGAGGGAACTGGCTAAATAATTAGCCCTCCAACCTTCAAAGTACTTTATAATTATTAATTAATCCACCCAACTGGGATCTGTGGGCAGATGGGCACTCACCAACCACACTGACACACCCATTGCTAAATGGAGCCTGGGATAGAGCAGATGCATACAGCAGTTGGGGCACCTAAGAGGAAAAGGAACGAGAAAGAGCATAACACTTTGGCTTTGAGAGTTGCTGTTAATAAAAATGTGGGGATAACCGGAGTGAAGTGACGAAACGGGACCAGGAGACTTTTGAGAAATAATTCACCCTAAGGCTGGAGGAAATAGGACCAGTAGGTGGGCTTTCCCTCCAAAGACCAGAAGTTAAGGGGGTAATGGCTCTAGATCTGCAAGGAGACTGCCCCCACCTACGTGTACTTAAGTCCTTGCCAAGCATATCTTGACGAAGGAGACTCTTCCTCAAACTATGAGGAACAGTGCCAGGATCCCACCAGCAGCAACGGTGGCAGCTGGTGCCACCTTGAGCAGAACTCTTGTAGACACCCAGGACAGACACTGGGTCCAAACTGCAGGGCTTCACCAGACCCACCCCACACCTCCACTGTGGATCCCACCACAGGTGGATTTGCCTGAATGGGGGCAGTTTTAAATTGCTCCATCTACACCTTTCTGGGTCTCCCATCTACCAATGTGCAGTCCTTGCAATTTGAGCATCTAAAATAACATTGCAGTTTAATATATTGTAAACTACAATGTTATTTTCCCCACAAATGAGTTCATGCTTCCAGATTCCCAGCAATGCTTAGGAAGGAAAATGAGTGGAGAGATTGAGATGTCAGCAGGCAGAGGATGCATAACTCCAGGCCATGCATAACCCCGACATAACCTCAATGTCTTAAAGTCATTTGGACTCAGGGATAGTGAGTCATGCTAACAAAATTTACAAGAAACGGAACACTTTTCCTAGTTGTGTCTTATTTTCCTTATTCCTCTCGCTAACCCTATTAGACAGGGACTCTTCTCATTCCTGTTTTTCACAAGTAGAAACTAAACCTCCCAAGTACAGGAACTTGCTCCAGGTCTGACATATTGTAAATGGAAGAGCTGGTCTTCAGACTCACACAACTCCTACATTCTTGTTTTGACCATGCCTCTCTCTCACCAAGACAAGTGTAAGCGCCAAGCCGAAGAGATACCCATGACACCCTGTCCCATGTTTCTCTCCTGCAGGCAGGCCCTGTAGAGGGCCAGATTTTCAGAAGGTTTCTCACTGTGGATGAAATCAAAACAGGGGAAGTCTGACTCATTTCACTCAGCATGGTGTTCTCAAGATCCACACATGTTGTCGCAAATGGCAGTATTCCATCTTTTCTTATGACTGAGTAGTCACCCCAATAAATTTAATAAAATCTTTTTTAAAAGCAGGGAAGTGTGATTTGAGAATTTCAAGGCTTCCGACGGTGGCTGCAGCCCTCTCACAGTTTGGGAATACCTGCCAAGCCAGCCCCAACAGAGCACTGCTCCCTCCAAGCTGGTTAGGGGAAGGGGATGGGTCCTGTCCAGGCTGCTTTGCGATGCTCCCTTTTCTGTTCTCCCGTTTCTTCTGAGAAACCCATTATCGCCATTGCCATGTACTGGCCTTTAATCATGTTATTTGTTGCTCTTCTCTTTGAGGAGTCTTTGCAAATCTATGTCCTAATAGATAGTATGTGCCAAAAATGAGGGAGATGTATGATTCTGCTTATATGAGGTGCTTAGAATGGGCAAATTCATAGAAACAGAAAATAGGATAGTGGCCACCAGAGGCTGGGGGTAGGGGGGACAGGAAGTGAGTGTTTAGCCAGCACAGAGTTTATGTAGAGGCGATGAAAAGTTTAGGGTGCAGATAGTAGCAATGGTCATACAATGTTGTAAATGTATCTGGTGCCACTGAATTGTATATTTGTGAATGGTTAAAATAACTATTATGTTGTATATATTTTACCACAATAAAAAAAAAGAGAAATAAGATTCTGATACAGAGTACATCATGGATTAACCTTTCAGGTATTTCGTGAAGTAAAATAAGCAAGACACAAAAGGTAAAATAGTATATGATTCTATTTGTATCAGGTACCCAGAGTAGTCAAATTGATAGAGACAGAAAGTAGAATGGGGTTGCCAAGGGCTGGGAGGAAGGGAAAATGAGAGTTATTATTTAGTGGGTTCAGAGTTTTAGTTTGGAATGATGACGAAGTTCTGGAGATAAATAGTGCTAATGGTTGTGCAAGTTTGAATGCACTTAATGCCACAGAACTGGGCACTTGAAAATGGTTAAAATGGTAAATTTTCTTTCGTAAATAAGAGGGAGGCTGCTTTGTCCAGCACACCCTCTACAACAGTTTTCCCCCAACTCAGAGATGCAGGAGTCCCAGTGCTAAAATCTAGGTGATTCCCCTCCACAGGCCTTCAACCTCTGGAAAGCCTTCCCTACTCTTGATCTGTGGAACGACATGACAAGGGAGGACATAGAGCAGCGGAGCAGGATGAGGCTCTCCTGGGGCTGCCGAAGCCCCCATTGTCTCCACAGGATTGGCTATGCCTGGCATTCCTCTTCCCAGACCCACCAACTTGTTTCTCTGGCTCAGCCACCCAGCTAAGGAGTCATGTTCCAGGAGGCTATCGGGGTACTTGGCTATTTTGCGGCTCCGGAAATGCCTGCAATCTTTTTCTGTTGCCATTATCCTGCTCAATATTACCAACTCCCTATTTACAAACAAATAAGTCTTGAATGCATGTCTTCAGGGTTGCTTCAAAAAAAAAAAAAAAAAGGAAGGAAGGAAGGAAGGAAGGAAGGAAGGAAGGAAGGAAGGAAGGAAGGAAGGAAGGAAAAGAAAAAGAGCATATATTTGAAACATAACAATACATTTTTTAAAACACGCACACTCCATTTCTCAAAATCATGCACTTTTTGTAAAGTAAGATACGCTGGCAATACTCCCAGGGCTCAAAGACAATGTCACCATTGCCTATTCCAGTCCCCAAAAGACAACAGCCACCTGCCCATCTCCCACACCCTAACAAGGACCCAACTTGCAACCTGCAGTTTCTGACCCTCCTTAGAGACATTTGGAGCTGCCTGGCTTCATCTGGGATAGCTCTCAAAGCCCTGGTGAGAAAGTCACCCCGACTGCCCACCTATCAAGGGCTCGCAGTCATCAGCAGGTGAACAAGGATTGCAGCAGGTGGCCATGTGACTTGCGAGTGACGCGAACAGCCAGCAGTGCCATGAGGCCAGTTCAGAAAGTGATCTGTTGTGCCAGGCCTTATGGAAACCTCCCAAGCTGGCAGGGAGGTGACCTCGACCTCAGACAGCTGCCCAGGACAGCGTGTTCAGACTCAGGCTGATCATCACTTTCTGACAGTGGCTGGCTGCCCCGCTTCCACCCCCAACTACCCCGCACCTTGTCCCTGGGCTCCCTCGGTCTCAGGTCTCCCACAGCCATCTAGAGCTTCAGAGAATACTGGTTTTATGGCTGGAGCTCTCAGCTGGAGAAACACTTTTTAAAATTCATGACCTTTCCCATCAGGGTTCAGAAACTCATCAGACTTGAAGATGAAGGCTGAGTTTATTCTTTCACTGGTCCTGCCGGTCCCCTTCTATCTCCCACCTCCACCCCCTTTCCACTTCCTCTCACAGCTTTCCTTGCCCATTGTCCTCTAGGATCTTTCGCATTTATCCCGGCTTTAATCCCCACCCCCAGCCATAAACCAAAGAAAAATGAAAATTCTCCTGCTTCCAAATGGAGCGTGTGTTTGGCTGGCAAAGCACGCCTGACTATCAAAGGTATCTCCCTTTGTCAGGTAGGGAAGGGCCACCCAAGGTGCAGCTGGGCAAAAGAGATAGAGCGGAGGCTTGACTGAAAGGGAGTCCGGCGGCAGAGACTGTGCCGTTTTCATTTTTCCAGAAAAGGCATTTGCTGGGGGGCCATCCACCTGAGGCTGGCGGAGGTGGGGCGCAACACGGGCACAGCAGACGGGCTGGCAGTAACTCGGCGCTGCAGACCCTGCCAAGGAAAATTAAAGAGCAACGTGTTTGCGTCTTGCCGCAAGTATAAACAACAACAGAGATTCCCTGTGGAATTCTTGCCTTGTGATTTCAGTCAGCTGTCCTCGGCCACCCTTTCCTTGCAGTGGTTTCCCTCTTGGGCCTTTACCGAGGGCGTCCAGGCACAGCAACGTCTGATACCCTAATTTATCCTGGGGAGCAGGAAAGATAAATCTCCCCCCAAACGTGGTGGTTGCACAGGAGCGCACACAGACTATTTTGCAGCCACAAAGAGAAGGAAATGGGAGAGAAGCAAGGCTGCTGACTGTGGGAGCATTATTAGCCTAGTGACAGAAATGACATGTCCAAGCTAAACGAGAGACAGCATGTCCATTTCTGGGGACTAATGATAGGTAACACTTAGCCAGAACTTACTTGTGCCAGGCAAGTTCTAAGCTCTTTACATACATCAGCTCGTTTAACTCTTCATATCAACCTTACAAAGTAGCTCTTGTTAGCTACATGCGATGGTTAATTTCATGTGTCAACTCAGCTAGGCCACGGTACCCAGATATTTGGTCAGATAGTGGTCTAAATATTGTTGAGAGGTACCTTTTAGATGTGATTAACATTTAAATCAATAGACATCAAGTAAAGCAGATTATCCTCCATAATGTAGGTGGGCCTCATCCAATCAGTTGATGGTCTTGAGAGAAAGAAGACTGAGGTCCTCCAAGGAAAAGGGAATTCTGCTTCTAGACTGCCTTAGGACTCAAGCTGTAATATCACCTCTTCCCTGAGTCTCCAGCATGCTAATCTGCCCTGCAGATTTCAGACTTGTCAGCCTCCACAAACACTTGAGCCAATTCTTTAAAATCTCTCTCTCTCTCTCTCTCTCTCTCTCTCTCTCTCTCTCTCTCTCTCTCTCTCTCTCCCCCACCCCCACCTCGCCTTTCTCAATCCTGTTTCTCTGGAGAATCCTGACTAATAAATCTCAGATGGGAAACTAAGGCCCAGAGCAGTTAGTTCCTTTGCCTAAGGTCTCTAAGTGGTGCAGGTGGGATAGAAATTCGTTCATCCTGGCTCCAGAATCTTCTCACTTACCCAGACACTGTTGCTTCTCTCAGCCACAGGAAATCACAGCCACATCTCCATTAGCAAACTAAAGTGGCAAGGGAGATGTAGTGAAAAATACGTTCAAGTAAAATTTAGTTGGGTCAGTGGACATGGACAAAACTGACTTTGAAATCAACAGGATTTGTTTTCAATCTAAGCTTCATTTTGATATCTGTGACTTTGAGCGTGTGATTTAAATCTCTCTAGGTTTCCATTTTGCTGATCTGCAAAGTACTATAAAAACTTCACAAGGTTATTGAGGGATTAAATGGGATAATTTTATGTGCAAACAGTATTCCCCAGTATGTGAGAGAAATCACACAGATTGCGTGATTAGACAACTGCTCCAAATGTTCTGAGCCCTCACGTGCTTGACTTTCCAGAGACACAGTCTTCTATAATTAACTCTCCCCTAAATGTATTTTAGTTCCTCAAAATTACTGACCTGTGCCTCTCTCAGATGTGGGGGTCCAGCTGATAGTGATCACTCACAACTTGAGTTATATTGCCAATCAAAGCTACTAATGCACCTACCACAGGTACAGGCTGGCTTCCAATGTGGGTCAACTGGCCCAGGTCCTCACTCGCCTTCCTCTTTTGGTCTTTCTGCTAGGTCAGCCAAACATATTAGATTTCTCTTATTCATGGGGACTCCTCATCCTGAGCCCTTCCCTCACTGTCCCCACGCCTACCCACCCACATCAGTCTATCGGATCTGTCTCTTTATGCTCAAAGCCTACTGGGGAACAGGGTCCACATGTTTCTCTCCCAGGGGAAATAAACATATACATTCTCCCAGGAAAATTAGCAGGCACAAGGATGTGCAGAAGGAGAAAAATTCACCAATAACATCTCTGTGACAGATCCTGCCAAGCCAAAAGAACAAGCCTATTTTGCGGGGTGAGGCGGGGGTTGGGGGGAGAGTCCTTTTGTCTTGTTTGTTTGCTTTCTGTTTGATTTTCATTGTTGTTTTGCTAGGAACTATGGCAAAACACTTGACCTGCATTATTTCATTTAATCCTCCAAATTCCTTTCTTACTGCACCATGATTGTTACAACGTGGTGGATAAGAAAACTGAGGCTCATAAAGGAGAAGCATCATGCCATGGCCTCACAAACAGCAACAGAGCCAGGATTCACACCTAGGTTTCTCTGACATCAGAACCCTCATTCTTAACCACTGTGCTTCACTATTAAAATGGACATGCCTATTTCCAACAAATATTATTTAGCTTTTCTAGAAGGCAAGAGACATTAGTTCTATCCCAGCTCTCTCTCCTAGAAGTCAAATGGCTTTGAGCCAGTCAATCCTTCTGGCTCAGTTTCTCCATCAGTGAAAGGAGAGAAATGGAGTTAAAGTTAATGCTGTCTTGAAGCTCTAAACACTCACCATTCTAAGAATTTTTGGCCACAGAGCCAAAGCTAATACATTTACATTACATACTACTCAACTGGTACTTGGCACTTGAGAAAATTCTTAAAAACAGAAATTAACAAAAATATTAGGTAAAAGCTGTCTATTAAATTTACATGGTATGTTGCAAAATTTATTGTGCTTCTTCTTTTTTCTTGGAATGAGAATATCTAGGTCTAGGGTCTAGGGTCATAACAGTGCTGAGATGGGAGCTATTACTGATTGGCCAGGTGCATGACCAGTTTCAAGAATCTTCTTTGAAATCACATGCTAATATTAACCAAAATCCCTTTATCTAATAAGCAGTATGGAAAAATATTTGTCTTTTGTATTTTAAAATAAACGTTGAGCCTCTCTTTTTAAAATGGTAAAAATAATCATGGAGGTAAGTATGACCAAAAAAACTCTTAGAGAAGAAATAAAAGAAAACGAAGGAGAGATTTGATGTGATATACGTGTCTCCTTGCATTTGTTCTCTTCCTTTCGGCATTAATGCCACTTCCTTCATGAGCGCAGAATTGGAGCCCATGCCAGATGAGGTCTGAGCCCCATGTATAGGTGAAGGTACTTCCCAACATAAACAAGGGGAGAATGGTAGAGTTGCCTGTCTGGCCCCTGAAATCAATTTATCTCAACATACGCATTGTTCCATTTTCCCTACACCTTGGCCTTGGACATCTCACCATAACTCAATAAAGAGTTTATCACTTTGATTAGAAATGCCAGTGCATCAGTCGGATGGGGCTCTTCATCCCACTCTCGTGTGCACACCCCAGAAATCTCTCCTCTCTTTAATTTTTCATTATTTAACCATCTCGAATTTATTTTTGTATTGCAAATGTGCAGCATAAATGTTCCCATAGGGACAGTCAAAGTCTAAAAAAGAGTAAACCTTCCCTTGCTCTCTCTACAAATATTTACCATATGCCTACTATGCCAGGACTTGTCTATGTGGAAACACAAAGACACAGCCACTACCCTAAGGAACTTCTTATAGGATCCAACCTGGAGACCCCCTTCTCCAGGAAGCCTTCCTTGGCACCCAGAGCAGGACAGGAAGCACTTTCTCAAGGTCCTGTGGCATTGGGTCCTCAGCATCCATGACCCACACACATCCCCTGTAGTGTAATTGTTCACTTACTTAGGTAGCCTCTTCATGCCGCAGGTCCAGGGGGAGAGGTTTAAATAGAACACATCTCATGGCACCCTTGGACAAAGATTTGCAATAACGATGTCGATTATAACAAACATGTTGATGATGATATAATGAAAAGAAAAGGTAATCCCTTTTTCAAGAAGTATTGCCTGCTTATCTCCTTCTGCCCCAAATCCCTAAATGTGCATACTAGTAAGCACACTTCCTCAGGGCTCTGCGCATGTCTGAGAGAATGCCAAGGTGGCAGCATGATGTCAGTCTCTAGCGGGGTGCCTCCCTCTCTGATTTGTACCATCCTGCCTAATATACATCAGCTGTATCGAAATGAAAAATGAATAGGAAGTCAATCGTGCTGCTAAACATATGTGTCAGAAAATCATTATGAGTATTAAATTACAGCAATAAAATGAACCAGAACTAATTTTGCAAATTAAGATACAATCAATTTTTTTCTTAGCCACACCTTTTCTTTAAAGAAAAAAAAAAGAAAGAAAGAAAGAAAGAAAAAGAAAAAAGATTTAGCTCAACATTATTCAAACTGACTGTAAGGCCTTGGGGGGTGAAGCGGGGTGGGTTGGGAATATGTACAGAACCAAAATTTTCAATATGACAAATAAGTTAGCATTTCGGAGGGTAGTAGGAGTGAAAATTGTCCACTGGATCGTAAAAAATACTGTCCCTGTGCCAAACGGTATAATGCTCAGTTCTTAATTTGACATTCCTATATATTTTACATGTTAAATTTATGTACACATATTCCACTTCCTTGTTTCTGCTCCCCCTCCCCACCCCCCTACTCCCTAGACAAAATTCTGCTGACACAAGGACTGGTAAATTTCTAAATTTCTGACAACTGCTTATTTTTAGAAGAAACTATCACTGTTGGTCAAATTACATCTGAAGCTATAAACAAACCTTTAGAACTTTGCCTGTTCACAAGAATAACAGGATATCTCCCTCCACCCTCCAGTATGAGAGACTGTAATTAGCTCATTGTCCATGAATAGGCACAAAGGAGGTGGGGCTCGCACACACCCTCCCTTTCAACCTCTGCACAGGAGATCCTGGGGCAGGTGTTAATTAATGAGTAACCTCTACCATCTCCTGAAAACCTGGAGGAGCACAACTCCTTGTTCCAAAAGGGACACTGAGGAAGAGGAGGAAATACCCTGGCCGAAGACTCACAGAGAAGGTCTGTCAAAAGGAGTTAAAAACAAGAGCCTTTGCATCCCGCTGGCACATTCTTCCCGGCTCCCGCTCTGGCAAAACACCGCGGAGCCCGGAGCCGTTGCGCTACACCCAGTGAACCAAACTATTTATAGCCACACAATCATTATAAATAAAGCTGTTTATAACATCGAACCTTGGCCCTGCATTAGTTAAAACTGTAGACTGGCAGCTATAAATAACTCTGTTACATGCTCAAGTGTGACTACTGACTGATACTTCCTCAAATTGTGACAAATAATGACAAGTTTGTTTGACAAACATCCCACTGACATTCATCTGATTTTGAATAAGCGGTGCTGCTTTTTTAATTTGGTCCCTGAGGCCCGGGATCTTGGGAACTTTCTTTATTCTTTTCCTCTCTCACCTCCTGCACCAGGAGACTGTCCTGTGTGTAGCTGTTTTTACCCCGCTAATCACTGGAAGGGATTTGGGGCCATTTAAGGGGAAGCTTATTAAATCCACTGTTTTTTTCTCATGGGACTGTTCTGCTGTAGGGGTTTTGCAAGGGTCGGGAGTTTGGTTAATAACACAAAGCAATAGAAAGGGAGAGGAAAATGTGGACCAGGCCGGGGTGTTGGATAAAGGCAGAGGGGATCAGGCAGTCTTGACCATCATGATGAAATCTCAGCCTTCAAGGGGCACCTGCAACTTCAAAATACTAGAAGTGGTTACAAGTGAACCAATGACAGGCAAGAGTCTGAATGGAGGCATTTACCTCCCAGAGCACCTGAGTTGGGACAACTTGAATAATCCAAGACTGAGGTCCCCAAGGTTTGGGTTCTCTTTCTAGGTGAGCTGATACGAACGTATTTCAGGAGTTACATGGCATTTGGGGGCTCCAGTGGGCCTCTGGAACTGGCTGCTGTAACTCAGTCGTATTATAGGCGGAAGAGTTTGGGTCAAGGAGGCTCCCACAACGAGTTAGAGCACGACTAGGCTAGAACTCAGCTCTCTGGGGCTACTTCCATCATTATTGAATTAATTAATATGTTAAAAACATTTGGAACCGTTCGTGGCCCGTGGTGAGGACTCCCTGAGTGCTAGCAACTATGGGAATGGTGATCATCAGATCGCCTTACTGCTAGTGGCTATCTATATGAATTCTAAAAGGTTCTCTTATACTTCTCCCCACCTCCCATGCTCCATGCCTTTTTTTTTTTCTGATTAAACTCTTATAGTGACAACATTTATACTGTCTCACCCCACCAACCTCACTTTTCTCGATCTATCCTAAACAGAGTTTTCAGAGCCATCTGCTAAACATACAGCTCTAACCATAAAACCGCAGTGCACCTGCTCCCCCATCTCCCCACCCAGGCTGGAACTACAGAAATGAGACAACACTCTCAGGGTTTACAGTGCAGGGCCCCCACCTGGGACTGAGCATCTCCTTAAAGTTCTACCCTCTGTGCCTGGCTTGCCTCACCCCAGTCTCGACCCTGCTCCCTTCTCCCCCAGAATAAAAACCCACTAATTGGTTCTCATGTCTGCCAAAATAATTACAGACTTCGCACCCTGGCTGACAATGTGCTCAATGACTGTCCCACCTACTTCTTCAGTCCAAATCTATTCCTTATCCCAAAGTAGACTCCTCACGCTTCCCAGAACATACACCCTTAGAAAATTCTCTGTTCTCTTTGACAAGTACGCCCTCCCTTTGCACCGCAAAACCCTGAGCATCTTTCAAGACTCATTGCAAATGCCTAAGGAAGCCTTCGCTGTTTGATCAGGCAGCTGTGATATTCTTTCCTTGGAATCCCCATTACCCTATTTACAGGTCTCTTTCAGCACTGACCTGTCTTAATCCTGCCTTATAGTTATTTGTGAAGTGCTTATGTTTAATCCTCTTTTCTAGTGGTGGGGGGAAACACAATCATTTTGGTATCTAACATAGTATATACTAGAAAATGGTGAAGCATTTCAAAAGTCTACTTTCTAAAAGTACAAGCAAGAATTTTTAAAAAGACTCTGAAAAATGATAAATGGCAGTATCAACTAGTGAATAGTTGCTAAGATGTATAAATAAGTAGCAAAACCTATAATGGATCCATGTGGTTTGCAGCAGCACCTTCTACAGCTCCAGGAAGGCTATGTGAGGGATGTCCACCCAGCAAACATACCCATCCTCTGTGCTTACAACAGACACAGATACTTGCAAGGTATTCAGAGAACTGGAAATGAAAAGGGCCAAATAATCAGGAAGCCAGGCAGTTTAACAAGCTGAGGGGTTAAAGAGGCAAGTACCTAATCAACCCATCAGTCAGAGCCATCACACATTTATTGAGAGCCTGCAATATACAGGACATAGAACTAGCCTTCTGAACTGACAATCGGCAACACTTTTCACATTTTTTCCCACCGTTTCAGCTTTTATGATACTAAGACCCATGGAACTCCAAGTCTTTTGATAGCACCCAAATTCTTATCTCCAGGATGAGAGAATTTGCCAAGCTTTGCCCAAGCCTCCCAGGGGGCTCCACATCCACGTCAGCACTGGCCATCAGTCCCCACAGCCTGCCAGGACCCTGGGTTGTTAGAGGCCCCTTAAAACCATGGACACAAGACAGAACTCGCCACATCAGAACTAACCCATCCCCAGAAGAGAATCAAATGAGAAAACTTCAGCTCACAAGCTAACCACCAAAGAGGAAAAGTACAAACTGAACACTCCTAAATGAGCCGAGTTCTCTTTCTACCTCAAAAGCTACATAAGAAGGAAGGCACCAAGCTGGAGAGGGGCTTTGGGTCCCTTTGTGCTATTCCATATTAACACAGTCACACTTTGCTATGCAGATGTCACTTCCAATAAACACCAGGGCTTTCCCGGGCTGGACTCTAATTGAAGGGATTGTTGCTGTTGGTGAATGGCTGGGGAAATAATTAATGCAAAGCCAACCACTTCATAAATGCCTGCTTTGTGAGCTGTCCCAGCATCCTGGGGACTGCGACTCCTGTGGTCAGTGTAGCCCCAGGACTCCGTGTCAGCAAATGATATTTATTATCCTCGTCAGCCCCTTTCTGAAACCGCCAGGCAAATGAGGCCTCACCTGGATCCTGGGAGGCATAGCCAACCTTCCTCCAATTTCTCTGGGTCTGAGCATACAGTATAGAAAAATTTACCCCAATTTACTGGATTTTTTTGCACACATCTGTCTTAGTTTTCGAAGAAAGACTTCATTTGTAGGTCGTAAAGATGGAAACAGGAGTACAAGCAGATAAAAAGCTTTTCACAACCCGGTTCCTAATTTGGTTACTTGACCTCTGAGCAAGTACGTGAGCATCCGCGCGCGCTTGCGCACACATAAACAAACTTTCTCTGATCCGCATTGCTCACAGTCTTCACCTCATTTAAAAATCAGTTTCGATTTTAATGCAGCAAATGGACTCTTCAGGTAACCTACTTCCTAGGAATAGAGGATGGAAAAAAGAAGTGGTAAGTGAACGTGCCAATCCCTCTGCCTAATATATACACACATCATTGAATACACACAGGGTGGGTGGGTTTATTATCCCCCCAGAAAATTGATCCTAGGTTCTGCTGATGTAGCCTGATATAACTTGTGTTTTTACTGTGGTGGCTTTGTAGTCTCTTCAGTCTAAGCTGCCGTGGATACTGTCCTGAAAACCCCCTTAAAGATTAAAAAGGAAAAAAAAGCTGCGATGTTAACAGTGGTGGAATTGAGGATGAGGTTTTTACCCATTTGTATTTCGTTGTGGTATCTAAATGTTTTACAGTGAGGATATGTGTTTTCTATCCAAGAAAAAAATACATGATATAAAAAAGAAAGAAAGAAAATGGTTAGTTTCATAAAAATCTCTCACGATCCTGAGGTTTGTTTGGACAGCTTTATCTGATTTTGCAGAAGTGATGCTGTGGTCTTGAAAATTAGCCTGGGTCATAAAACAAGGACGCTGTGATATTTCTGAGATTAGATCCTAAACCACTGGTTTCTGTCTAATCTTAGTACAAAGCAGTTAAGTAAAGGAGAAGTTTTTCCTTGGAAACTATTCTTCCCTTTCCATGTTTTTATCCCTCTTCCATGCCCTTGCCACCCTTGTAGCTCCCATCACTTTCCCTGTTTTGCTTTGGTTTTTGCCTACTACTACTTAAAACGTACTCTGAGAGTAGCATCTGGTATCGATCATTTACACTTCAGTATGAATTAAATTAATAAGCATTGGTTTAGCTTCAGTGTTATAAGTGCATATTTGTATTTTAATTCTAAATCTACTTGTACAATGAAAGGTATTGGTTAATGAATGAAAGAGGTCATCACCTCTCTGCATCTCTGAAATCAGACATCAGGGATCCTGGTTCCTCTGTGGGAATGTCAGGCCCTGAGACCAGTCACATAGTTGACTGCAATAAATGTTTCCACTTTAGTGATACAATATCACCACTTAATATCTCTGTCCCTTTAGAAATACCACACATTCGGGATACTGCTAAATGTGGAGATGGTTGAAATAATATGTAGTCCATGAAAATACTTAAAGACCCAGGCCTTTTGAAAAATTATGTTCTTTATTCTTACTTGGAAAATTATATTTGCTACACATATATGCTGAGTATGTATATTGAGTGTCTGATAAATAAAAATAAGTGATAATTTTGAATGCTAGATTTTGGAAACAGTTGAGAAAACTGTATCCCAGAGAAGTTAAATAACTCGCTGAAGGTCACTTGCTGGTCATGTTAGGGCTTGAATGAGAAAAGAGGTTTCTGATTCCTCGCCTGGGCTTTTCTTCTTACTTCAACACACCGTCTTCTAAGCCACCTAATTCAAGTCCAGACAAGTATGCCTACCTCATGCTGATGGGAAGCTTCAAACTGACACTCCTAAGGTTCTCTCCCTTTTGGGGAATTATTGGCAAATAGGCTAAGAAATAAGAATGAATGAGCAAATACCATGTTTCTGACCCTCTGAGCCCGCTCTACGTATTAGACCATGCTCTGCAGATAAAATGGTGATACAGAAGAAAGGAAAACTTAAAAAAAATCATTTGTCATTGCTGCCGTTTTCATCATTCTGATCCATATCATAGTGTGGTAGATCCCCAGTTATCCACACTGTCCAGGATCAAAGGGAGAGGGGCAGGGCCACCAAAGAGCTCCCCTAGGGACCATCTCTTAGGCAGAAGTCTACCTCCCCAACCAGGGGATGAATTAGTGGTGGTCTTCTATTATCCACAGAAGGATAGTTAAAAGTTGACTGTGCCCATGGTTAGATCTGGGGTTACCTTCTACCAGTCCCCATGTGGACAGCATCTAGGCCCCTTAGTCATTGTGTACCCTCTATATTTGCCACATTACCCTACCTGCTGTCACCTAAAGCCAAAATAAGATCTTGACCTTGACTTGCCAATGTGTGCTATATAGATTTGTTCATTTATTCAGCTAAAATATGGTAAGTGGTTATCATTTGCCAGGCACTGGGGTAGGCCCTTGCTATATAAAGAAACTGAACACACAACTCTTGCTCTTGGCAAACTGAAGTGACAAGAAAGGGACAAATGACAGAACCAAGTTAATTTATACCCAGATAGACAAACACCCCTGAACTCCTTAAAACTCAGACCTCTGCCAACAGCTTCCTGGTCATCTGCTTAGTAACATACTTTTTTCTTCTGTGCCCTAATAATTTTTAGGTTGTTTCTAAACCATAGAATTTCTCATATCTTTAGAGTTATTGCTATGCATCTCTGCTTCATTCTTTAGATTGTGTGTGAAAGGGGGAGGGTAAAGAGAGATAAGGCAGAAACTGTTATTTAACATCTCCAAATACTCTTAGGACTTTTCAGATGAATGAATGAATGATGAGTGAATGAATGAATTTCCAACTCTCTTGTCTTCTACATAGATTTCTTTGACCCAAATGTGTGTTCACCACTCCCAACAAGAAGTAAATTTCCTCATGCTCCTTAATATATAGAGTGTGGTTATTTCCAGTTCATTAAACAAACATACAGAATTTGAAGACGTGAACACCTCATCTCACTCAGCCAAGTGTACTATTTTGTTGTCTTTGTTTTTGTTTCTCCAGGAGAATAATTAAAATACGTATGAGCATGTGTGAATGTGGGTGTGTGTCGGTCCTGTGCATAATTTGGTAGCATCCTCAATAACAGGTGTCCCTCCAGTAGTTCTCAGTGATGATGGAGGGCATGAGGGTATGCCAGGAAGATGGGGAGATGTGGCCTGCCAAAATCAATCACATTAAATCTTAACGCTCATTCAGGGCCTGTCACAGGAGGAGAAATCTGATGAACACCCGAATGTCAGGGTGGTTACAGCATCTGTTAAATGGCTCGTATATGTGATTGTTGAGAGTTTTACAGAGAAATAATGCTGGCTACGATCAAAGCAAGACAGGCTTGGCTTCAAGCCAGCTTCTACCAAGTACCATCACCACTTCAGGCCAGGTGGAAAGGGGTCTTTGCTGATAGCTGACCTGGCCTCCTTCCAGCACTTTGAGTTTTCTCTCTCTGACTCGTAATCTATTTCTTCTAAGAAAAGACGGGTAATCTCCCCCTAAAAGATGCATAATATCATTATTTTTGCCTGTCTTTTAAGTGAAATAAAGATCTTTTATATCAGCAATAAAGAGAATTTGGAAACAATTTGTCATTCTCATCTCTCTATGAAATAAAGAAATGAGACATGAATAGTTAGGTCAGGAGGTACCATAGTCCAAAGAAATATGATAAACATTGAAGAGGAGAACATAATGATTCCTAAATAGATTCGAACCAGCCTTTTCTGATTGGTTTTCTCTCCATATCACAGGTTATAGAAATCAACACTTGGTGAGTCACCAACACTTATTAACCACCAGCTTGGGCAAAACTGCCAACGCTGATTTGGAGGACAAAAAAGGAAGAGTTACACGAGCCTCACTATAAGTAACTTCTGACTTAAAGAGAATAATTATAGATAAACAAAATAAATTTTTGTTATTGTACATATAACTAACTGACTAAAATGAGATTTTGGGCATTAAATTGTAAAAATCCTTAAAATCCTTTTACATCACTCACTCATATATTTCAAAATTCATTCATTGAATGCCCATTTTGTACCATACGACAATTATGCAGTCTTTTTTTTTTTAAGGAATAAACAGTCCATGTCTATTTTATTTTATTATTTTATTTTTGATGAGAAACCTTAGATGGGGTATCAGGCTTCACCCATTTATTCATTCAACATTCATTTCTTGAACATCTACAGGCATACATTGGAGATATTGTGGGTTCAGTTTCAGACTACTGCAATAAAGCAACTATTACAATAAAGTGAGTCACATGAATTTTTTGTTGTCCCAGTGTATATAAAAGTTACATTTATACCAGACTGTAGTCTATTAAGTGTATGATAGCATTATGTCTAAAAAACAATGTACATATCTTAATTAAAAAGTACCTTATTGCTAAAAAACACTAACCATATTCTAAACCTTTAGCAAATTATAATCTTTTTACTGGTGGAAGTTCTCACATCAGTATTGATGGCTGCTGACTGATCAGTGTGGTTGCTGCCATTGCTGCTACCTGACTGTTAGTTACTTAATAGCTATCTTGGTTATCATATCCACTGTCGGGTATTGCAGAGCTTATGTTCAAGTAGCCCTTATTTTACTTAATAAGAGACCCAAATTGCAAGAGTAGTGATGCTGGCAATTTGAACATGCCCAAGGGAAGCCACCAAGTGCTTCCTTTAAGTGAAAAGGTAGAAGTTCTCAGTTTAATAAGAAAGAAAAGTATCATATGCTGAGGTTGCTAAGATACATGCTAAGAACGAATTTTCTATTCATGAAATCATGAAGAAGGAAAAAGAAATTTGTACTAGTTTTGCTGTTGTACCTCAAACTGCAAAAGGTAATGACTACAGTGTGCGATAAGTGCTTAGTTAAGAGGGGAAAGCCATTAAACTTTATCATAGGTATGTATGTATGGGGGGAAATACTATGTATAGGCTTTGGTACTATCGAAGTTTTCAGGCACTCACTAGGGGTCTTGGAATGTATCCCCTGTGGATAAGGGGTCTACTGTAGTCCTTTTCTTAGGAATAAACTTTCCATGGATATTCTATTGTATTGTATTCTCTCCTATCCTATATTTGATAGGAAGAGGTATGTATCAGGAAACATTTCATATGGGTTTAAACATCTCAGTAATAAAACCCTCCCACAGGCTGAATCCATTTCATTCAACATCCAGGCAGAAATCATAGAGTCTTAAAGAGTCATAGAACCTGAAAGTGATCTAAACAACCTTCTCATAGTAAAGATGAGGAAGTTAAGTTTCTCCCACAAAGTAACTGAGGTACTTTGAGGTAGACTGGAGCAACATCCCAGGTCTCCTGATGGTTAGTGCAGCATGCCTTTCATTGCCCTCAGACTGCCTAAAATCCAAATACCTCACATTTGTAACAAGAAACAGGCTGCTCTCCCTGACCGGGGCCTGGTCCCGAGGACGTCCTTGACATTTCCCTGCTGTGTGCTGCTCTTGTGTCTGAAGAAGGACACTTGGCTCTCCAGAGTTCTAGGTAGGTGAGGGATGAGTCTCCATGAGGCAGAATGACCTCAGGCTAGGCAGTACAGGACACTTGAGGGAACGGACAGGCCAAACCATCTCGTTATCATTGTTTACTTGAGAAACAAAAACTTACCTACCTCGGTCTTTTCAACCCCTGGTAGTGGTATAAGATGACTTCTCAAAGACCTGGCTTAGAAAAATGACCTCTTTCCATCCCCACACTCTATTTTTCACTGAGGTACTTCTCTCATGTGCAAAGCCTTGAAGTATTTTTCTGGTCCATTTAAGTGTGTACTGCGTGCGTGCTCACGGTCTGAGTTATGCAATTGTAAATGATTTGCTTCAGCTACTCCAACTCTTAGCCTAGGTTGAAACTTCTGTCAGTTCTTCAAGATTCCTGGAAATTAAGAATCCCCACTTCCTAGCCTCTCTCGACAATTCAGCCCCAGGTCCCCTAGGCTCTGCCAACAGGAATCCTTCAGCTAGCCTTTCCACTGTATCTTCTTTCCAGGACTAGGAGCCAAGCTCTGTGTGTTGATTCTAGTGGCTTTTCTTGAAGGCAGGTGACCCTAGAGCGTCTGTAACAAATTACCATAAACCTGGGGCTTTAAAACAATGGAAACTGACTTCTCATGGTTCTGGAAACCGGAAATACAAAATCAAGGTGTTGGCAGGACCATGCCCCCTCTGAAGGCTTTAGAGAAAATCCTTCCTTCCTCTTCGAGCTTTGGTGGTTCCGGGAGTTCCTTAGCTTTTGGCTCAGAGATTGCAATCTCTGCCTCCATCTTCACAAGGCCATCTCCTCTTCTCTCTGTGTGTTCTCCTCTTCTTTCTCTATAAGGATATTTGTCATTGGGTTTAGGGCCCATCTGGATAATCCAGGGAAATCACATGTCGAAATCTTTAATACAATCAGAAAAGATCCTTTTCCCAAATAAGGTCACATTCTCAGAGTTAGGATATGAATATATCTTTTTGGAGGCCACCATTCAACCTACTATACCCTCTTTTAGTAATGCTGTCCACCCTAAATCAGAGTTACTGAATGATTCAAGTGTTGCTTATGCACTGGAATTTGGATATTAGTTTGGCATTGGAGATACATGAATAAGGCCTGGTTCCTGTCCTCTAGAAGTTCTTAATCTGGTAAATTAGAAAAGCAAATAGGTCATTACAAGATAATATGGAAAAAAAAGGAAAAGTCCCATCACTCAAGGATTCCATGGCCATTTCCCTGATAACTCCCATATTCCAAGAAATGTCACTCTTTTTTTGTTTGAATACCACTGAATCTGCTTAACCAGAAAAATGAAAACCGATGGAGGAAGGGGAGTGTCGAGGGGAACAAGAGAGATTTCTTCCCTGGAGAAATTTTTCTAGGCCACATATGCTGTCTGAATATTAAAAATAAGGGCAGATGTTTGGTAAAAACAGTGCACTGGGGCATAATGTTTCTGAAGTCTGAGCAGAGAACATCGCAGAGCCAGAAATGGCTCACACGTGGACAAAGTGATGGCTCCCTGAAAAGGCCTCTACATATCTGTGCACAAATAGACAACTTGGATGAACGCCAGGAAGTAAGTTCACTCTTTCACTGTTGAATTGTTTAAGCATTTTAATACTTTAGTTATATGGGGCCATATCTGAGCTCCCATGTGAAATCTTGCATGTTTAGCACTCTGGATAAGAGATAGTCTGGCTTACAGACAGGGAAACAAGTTAAGTGCTTTCCTTCACTTCAGAACAGAGAATCCTAGAATGCTTTTCCAAATTTCTTAAGGGGCGGGGTGAAACATTATTCAGGATGATAAGGACACCAGGTAGAGAGAAATCAAATAAATACCTTGTCTCACAGCAGAGATTTCTTTCTGTAGCAATTCCTTTCACAGTTTAGGAGGCAAATTGTGGATAATATTTATCACTGAGAGCGGATACAGACATAAAGGAGACAGGCAAGTAGACAATGTGCAAACTGGCTGGAATATTGTGATTCAGAAATAAAACTCGGTTTGTTTGTTAAAGTAACTCCTTTGCTCTGTATTTTTTTTTTATTTGATTTCTTATAGTAAAATGACTTCTGATTGTTTTTGTAGTTGAGACTCAATGAATAGGTAATCACACTAAACCAGCCCTTATCTTCACTGCCATGTCATTATCTTTGAAAAATGAATTATGTCCTGAGAGAGAGTTTCCAAGAAAATTGGCAAAGATCCACCAGCTGACCAAAGAAAGTTAAAAGCACAAATGCAAAATTTTCTAGAAAGCCATGCTTTGGTGATTCTGCCCCACAAAGAGAAAGTGGCAGCTAGAAAACCTCATGCTGCAAATTCTAATCTTTGCTCTAAAAAATTACTTATGTTAAGTCCTGATTGTAATATTTGACAAATAAAAACAATAATAATCATAATTGTTATAATATCCCAAGTACCACAAAAGATAATCTCTCCATACACCTCTTCATACAACTGAGAAATATTATGGGGGGTGGGGGAGGGGTGGCAGTGCCCAGGATAACTCCCAGGTTCTCTCAGGTTATCCTTTAGCCAAAATAGGATGATTTCTGGTGTCCTTACATAGCTGGTAAAGATCAGGGTGACCCCAGATTGGGTTATATTACACAAGTGAATTCACTACAAAAATTTGTTCCAATTTATTTCTTCTTCCTGATTTAGGCTCACAGAAAAGGAGGCAACTCCATTCTTCAAAGAACAGAGAAAAATGCAGGTGCAAGTTGTCCACAGAGCTCATTTAGGAAAATGTCATCGTGATGAACTAGTCATTAGCCTGAGGTGTCCAGCCTATGGGCTTCCACTGCCCCAGACTGTGTCCATTCTGTCCCACCACCTCCCATCCTGCCCCAGGACAGGGGTTCCAGATCTCAGGTCCACCAGTGCAGCTACCACCTCTCAGACAGCACTATCTAAGCAAGACAGAGACAAAGTGCAAGAAGGCCAATTGGCCAGTCCATTTTCACCTTATGCGGCAGGTTAAATGGAGGCCTCCTTAAAGCATGCCCTGGACCCTGTGAAATGTGAAGGTATTTGGAGAAAGGGTCTTTGCAGATATAATTACATTAAGGATCTTGGAGTGAAATCATGCTAAATTATTCAAGTGTGCCCTGAATCCAAAGACAAGTGTTTTTATAAAAGACACAAAGAGGAGAGACCTACAGAGAGGAAGAGAAGGCCATGGCAAGATGGAGGAAGAGATTGGAATGATTTTGCTACAGTCAGAGAATGCCTGGAACCGGTCAACTCAGGAGAGGCAAGGAGGGATTTTCTCCCCTAAGACCTTCCAAGGAAGCACCTAGCGCTGCCAACACTTTGATTTTAAACTTTTGGCCTCCGGAGATATGAGAGAATAAATTTGTGTTGTTCTAAGCCACCCAAGTTTGTGGTGATTTGTTACAGCAGCCATAGAAAACTCATCTGGACCTTACTTCATTTTCAAAATCAAATTATGCTCTCATGATCCAGAAGACCAAACTCACAGGTTTGAAATTTGAAACCTCACAGGTTTCTTTTATTTTATAGTTTGCCATATCTCTCAAATTAATCAAGTAGACAGTAAACACATTTAAAATCAACTAATTTGTTGTAGCAAGAAGACGACAATTGAACCAGAAAATATTGCTAGACATATGTAGGTTTTCACTACACCACAATATAAGCGCATATGTGATCAGTCTTTGAGGTTGTCTGTCCTCAACAATTTAATCTCCTTTCTCTGAAAAATCACACCCCACATCCACAGAATTGAGCTGCAAGACATGCTTGAATCACATGACTCCTCCCCGCCCCTCCCCCATTATGCTGGTTAAAATTGAGTGAATAAGGGGTGGACGTTGACCCATACTGGACCAATCACACTGTCTCACCTGGGAATTTGAAATTGGGATAAGATAGACAGGCTAATTGGGCTGGTTAAGTGTTAGAGGAGAGGTAAGTTCAGCAGCTATGTGGAGGTTATCTTCCTTCATTTTTACAGATAGAGAAGGTCAGTCTGGAGAAAGAAGAATGGGAGAGATGCCAGAGAAAAACAAAGATCAGAGACACAAAGAGGGTCCCTTCTGGGTTCCTCCTGGCCCCCAAGCCCTCATTATAATCTCCGAAAGAGTCCTACAGCCCTTGGACCCTGTGCAACATTCCAATATCTTCCCTATACCTGCATTTTTGTTCAAATCTGTTCAAGCTCATTTCTGTTGTTAACAACAAGGAGAAACTTGATTATGACCTAAATGAGCACCAATGAATAAAATCAATGAATAAAGATTTACATTTCGCAACAGATATATGTAGCAATAACTTGATCTGTCTATAGGTATTTACATATCTTTATCTATAATACATACAATATTCCTTAACCAGGCAAAAAGTACTTTTGGATCTATAAATTTAAGGAATCCTTAAGCTTTGCATCCTTGTTTAAAAAAAAAAAACTATTAATTTTATTCTACTCATAACTCTTTCAATTAGAATTGAATAAGTGTTTATTGCATGCCCATTAGAGAATATTGAAGAATTTTTTGAAAGCCCTTTCTTCCCCTCAAAGTGCTTATAATCAAATTATGAAGATACAACATACTCTGTGACGAAGTGCCCATAACTCACCTTCTCATACTTACTAGTAATCTTCAAATTTCCAAAATTGAAAACTCCTCTATACTTTGTCCATTCACACATTTTACACTGATACCTCTCAACCAGTTTTTGCATGCCAAATTCAGATCTTCATCAATCAGCTGAAAATGAACATTTTGAGCTACTGCATGGTGGTGCTGTCAGCCAAGAGATGAGTTTTGGCAAAGTTGCCATTTTTATCTACTCAGCAATGTTCCTGCAATCCCTTGAAAATTTTTATTGCATTTTTCCTATGGTTTTATAACAATAAGTGGGGAGACAGAAAAATGAAAGCACTTAATTAAGTGTAATTCTCATGAACTTAACACAATAGAGACAAAGCTGGAACAAGGGCAGCCCAATGGGGTTAAATACTCACCGGATTTATGTTGGTGAAGGAAAAAAGCAAAACTAAGGAACTTTGATGAAATGCTATAAATACATCTGTTAAAAGCAGATCTAAAAGCAGAGGAATGATTAGAGATTTGAACATTTTTACAGCTTTTTGGGAATGAAATCCCTCCCTCTTCTATTGTTTTGTTTTCACACACTGAAACAGTAGTAAACTGCCTGTAGACCAGCATAGGCGTCAGTGGGATCTTGAATTAGACTTCCACTCCCACTTGTTCTCTAAGTATGATAAGCTAAGTTCCACTCCCACCTGTCTGGCTAACTCACTCTGCCTCTTTTTTTGTGGTTCATTTATTTGCCTTCCTTGCTATATGGAGTCTTGGTTTAGCCCAGTGATTCTCAAGCACAGATGACACTTGTGCCCCCAGGAGACATTCAGCAATGTCTCAAGATATTTTCACTGTCACAACTTGGGGGGGGGGGATGGGGCGGGGCATTACAGGCTTGTAGTCAGTAGAACTCAGGGATGCTGCTAAACACCCTACATGGGACAGCCACTCACCACAATGATTATCTGGCTCCAAAATTTCAAATAGTGTTATCGAAGTTGAGAAAACCACTAGCTTATAAACTCTGCTCTTAATTTAGGAATTATCTTTTTCATTTTAAAACTCTCTAAATACAATTAGCAAACCTCTCTCTGGACAATAGGCTTTCCTCTCTAATTTGTGTGGGGTGAGTGACTGTGCATAGAAATGGAGGTGGGATTGGAAAGGAAACGAATAATAACCATCATTTACTGAGCTATGAGCTGTGAGCACTTTGAGCCAGCCAAGCACTATTGTAAGAACTCTACATACATGACCACATTTAATCCTCATAAAGGCCCTAGCAGGTAGGTCCACATGATCCTCAGTTTTCGGATAAGAGAGTCAAGGCTGAAAAGGGTTAAATGAGATGCTAAATTCACAGAGATCTTAAGTGCTGAGCCAGAACTGGAATGGAGGGAGTCTGACTCAAGAGCCAGAACAGACTTGATAGATGCATGAAAATTCAGAAAGGCAGATGAGGTTCCAACACAACATATAAAGGAAAGAAGACAAGGAGAACTAGGTAGAGACACACTTGGGGAGACACAATGGGTCAGGAATAGGCCCACATGTGCTCTAGGCTTCTTTATGCCAACTGAGCTGCAAAAGTGGCAGTTCTGAGACTTGACCTTGGGCTCCGCTATGTAATGCTCTCACCGTGGCTCTCTCCTGGCATATAGAGAAGGGATATTTCCCCTACATTAAGACCCACTACATTCTGTTAACCTAAAACTTGTTTTGTGCAAAAGCTGCAGAACTGTGAAGAGGAGCAGAAAGCATATGATATGTTTAAATATGCCAAAGCAATATGCTGACCAGCGAGGTTTGTTTATTAAAATCTTTATATGGGGTGAAGCTCGATTGAGCTTATGTCAGCTGGTTTATGGAGAGGCCCTGTTTTCAGGATCAGGCTGGTGTTTGTCTTCTTTACTGAGCTGACAGAGGACATTCAGGAGAATACATTATGCCAAAAACATCTGTATTATAGAAAATCAACAATGAAGAGCAACGGCACCAAATGGAGTTAGTGCTTTGAAAGGCTTTTATCTGTCAATAGATTAAACTGCTATTTTTATCAAAAGAGGAAACCAGAGGAAGTGGAAACCAGTTTGAGAACAGCAGAAAGTGGCCTAGTCTTTTCTGGCAAGTTATTTTTGCATACTCGGGAGGTCATAGGGTGGGGTTTTGTTTTGTTTTATTCGGTCAATATTTTAAAAAGTAATAATAATTAGAGAACTATCTTATCCCAAATCAAAGTACTCGGGGCTGATTTTTTTTTTCCTTTATTTTTTCCCCACTGTAATGCATACCTCTGAATGAGACACGATACTATGGAGTTTGCCTCTGATGAAGAAATGCACTCTTTATATGACTTTCTATTTAAAAACCTTGGCATGTCACAGGCATACCCAAATGCAACAGAACTAAATTTGTCACTGCCTTCATCAGAGTAATAAGAATAATAACAATAAAAACTACTAACATATACCAAGCACTTAACTATGGTTTGGTATTTTCCCCATTCATTATTTCATTTCATCCTCACATCTCTATGAACTAGGTACTGTTATGATTTGGGGTTTTGTAAATTAACTTTTTAATCAAAGTATAATACACATACAGAAAATTACTCAAATTTTAAGTACGAACCTCAGTACATTTCACAAAATGAACACACCCAAGTAACTACCACCCAGAACAAGAAACAGAACTCCTCCAGCTCTCTCCCACCCACACTCAGTCACATCCCTCAAAAGTAACCACTATCCCAACCTCAAATAACATGTTAGTTTCACCAAGCTTTGAACTTTATATAAGGGGCATTATACAATGTGAACCCTTTCATATCTGGCTTCTTTCCCTCAATATCATGCTTGTGAGATTCAACCATTATTGTTGTATATAGTTGTATTGTGTAAGTGTATTGTGTATTATATGAGGTTGTAGATGTCTCATCCTCATAGCTGCAGAATATTGCAATATGTGAATATGCCACAATTTGTTCTTCCATTTTACTGTTGATGGGTTCTGTGTCCATTTTAAAGTTGAGGTAAAGTTTAAGGTTAAGGTTTTCAGGTTTAGATGACTGAGAATCAAGCAGTTAAAAATAACTTTCCTGAGTTCACAAAGCTAGTAAATGGTGGATTTGGGATTACAACTCGGATTGGACTGACTCCGAAGTCCATGCTGTATTGCTTTTTGGAAAAGCTAGGTCTGTAAGAATCTCTCCCTGATGGGTCAGAAGGACTTTTGTAGAAATATTTTTGGAGGTCCATGGGAAGAAGATATCTGGGTAACATGACATGAGTCCAAATCCACCCACCTCTACACTGCTCATTGCCTTTAGGCATGTCTCTTTGCCTTTGGTTCTCATATAAAACTTTCTCCCTTTTCTATTACTTTGATTGACTGTTCCAATGACCTTATCAGGATCTCAAGCACTGTGGGACTCAAGTGAGTAGCAGACACTGGAAACCCACCATTGCACCTGAGACCTAGAGGAGATGTTGAGTAAGACACATGTTTAGAGAAGCAGCCACAGAAAAAAGGTGAAAGCTTCAGTGCATACATAAGTGAAAGTGAGTGTGGGGTACATCCAATTTCAGTATGTATGTGCACACACATATGTGAATTCTCTGACTCATATGTTGACTCGCTCTCCTCCAACAAATAGTTTATAACACCATTGCCAGATCATTCCTATGGTGAACATCAATTTGGCACACCCATCATACTGATCTACTATTAGGATAACTGTATCCTAATTAACATTCATATTTTCTACATGTTTCTAGGAGGAAAGAAAGAAAAAAATCCAAAGAATCATTTAACACTAAAGCAAATATGAATGTTTGCTTGCTTCTCAATAGTTTATCCTCTTCAAATGGAGGGAAATCCAGTGAAAAGATTCCATTCAGCCCAGTAAAGGGAGATCATCTTAGGCAACCTTTTTGACCAAAGCTTTGGATCCTTCTCAACCTTTATAATCAGAAATGACTATGGCTAGAGACACAGGAAGTCCAGCTACAGAAGAACTTACAGGAACCTCATGAAAGACTTTTAACACTCACTGACTCTCAGCCTAGCTCACTGGAGTTTTTCTGCAGACAAACACAGAATTGACCATGACACGTGTCTACTAGATTATTTGGCCAGTTTACAACTGATTATGCGGCAAATGCACAATTATCCTGGGCCAATGAACACTGCTTGTTAAGATGACAGAAATCACTGGGTCAGCTGAGACATGGGCCAGTTGTTTCATTTATGTAAACACCATTGGGGTTTTCAGGTATTATGTCAGAAGAAACCCACTTGCCTTGCAGGGTCTTGATAATCCTTTCTTTTTCCCACCCTCCCTGAAGGAAAGGAGAGGCTGCTAGCACTGGCCAACTGTATTTGTTTACTAGGGTTACTGCAAACAAAGTACCACAGACTTTGGTACTTTGGTTTAAACGGAAATATATTATTTTACAGTTCTAGAATCCAGAAGTTTAAAATTCGGGTGTTAGCGGGTTGCTTCCTTATAAGGCCCATGGGAAATGGATTTATGCCATGCTTTTCTACCTTGCTTATAGGTGGCTATTTTCTTGCTCACATTGTATTAACAATGTGTGAATGTCTTTATGTCCAAATTTCCCCTTCTTATAAGGACACCAATCATATTGATTAGGGTGCACACTAATGACCTCACTTTAACTTAATTACCTCTGCAAAGACCCTATGTCCAAATAAGGGACACTTTGAAGTACTAAAGGATTAAGACTTCAGCATGTGAATTGTAGGAGGAACACAACTCAACCCATAACACTGACTCCTACAAAAATTCCTTCTTCTTTCCCCAACACACAGTCAGTTCAGCTCTTCCCAGAATCTCTAGGGTCCACACACTGAGTGTTCTGATCTCAACCAAAGAAGCCTATTGAAAAAGACGAGGTGAACTTGATGTGGTCTCAGCTCCAATTTTCTTGTGATCTAGCATCTCATCATCACAGGGAATGATATTTTGGTTGTCAGTGTCTCCCAAGGTCAAAGGAATCAGATGTACCCATGCAACTTCTAGTTATGTCTTCTCTACTCCTGATGGTCTCACTACAGGATGGACCCCTCTTATCACTATGAGTAGGTTCATACTTCCCTCCATTTGCTGATGCTATTCTAGCTCCTTTCTCCTCTTTCTCTGCCCAAAAGCAATCTTTTAAGATCTCACTCAATTTATGTCTTCTATGACAAGTGCTTCTCATTCACATCATCTGACCAGACAGCATCTTGTTCCAGTTTGTTTTACATGATTTGATTAAGGAAGAGGGAGGGGAATTTACTCCTCCCATCTGCAATTTCTCAGTGGTTTTCAATGGCTGTCACTGACATCCTAGTTCGATGTCTCGGTTTCCTGGGGCCACACATTTATCTTCCAGGTATCTGCCTTTGAAGCTACTGCCAGGCAAGCAGAGATTAAACAACTTGATCACACAGAATCTTAGACTGTCCCTATTTTCTGATGGGTACAAGAATCCAGGAGATTTTACCTATGGTTAAATGAGAGAAGAGAGAGTCAGTGCTTGATTTTCACTTTCCTGTTTTGTCTCCAGTCCTTTTTCATGGAGTCTTTTCCTTCAAATTGACTTTTAATTTCAAAAATTACTTCATACCCTCAGAATCTCATCAGAATTCCTCCCATTCAATTTGAAAGTAGAATCAAATTGCTGTAAATCATCCACATGGATAGAAAGAACACATATGCTGTTGCGGATGACTTGTAAAGGTGTTTAACAATTGACTTCATTTTTTTTTAATTTTTAAACTTTTTTACAATTTATGTATAATTAGTATACAGTATTACACTGATTACATTAATTTCAGGTGTTCAATATAGTGATTCAACATTTTTGCAGTGACAGGTAGTCACTAGAATTAGTGGAGTGAGCATATTGTAAAGTACAAAAATGTCAAATGATCTTACTTCTTTTTAAAACTTGAGAATTTCTTCTGAGAGTTTTAAAGCCACAAATAAATAGGTGATTATATGTGCATTGATTAGGAGACTTCAGTACCATTTGCAACACCTGGCTTATTCTTCCCAGAGAACAAATACCTTTCTAGTAGAAACTCGGGTTCTTATGGAAGCACATATATTTTTCAAGATAGAAATCATTCTTTACATACCTATTTACTAACATGTCTATTTCCTATCACTGGCTAACTGATTTAAAAAAAATAAAACTGTCAGAAAGACAAAGGATATGTGAGTGCCTAGCCCCATGCTGAGACATAACTCTCAAAACATCATCAGAAAAGTAAAAACAATTACAGTATACTATAAAGGAACATGTAGGCAAGTCACCTAACCCAGTCCTGGAGAGAAGAGTTTTGAAAGGAAGGGTGATCTAAACTGAATGCTATCTAAACTAAGGCCTGAAATTAGCCACAGGCACTGCAGTAATCTAGAAGTGAGATGAAAGTGGCCTGAGAAGATCATTGGCAAGGAAAAAGAAAAGTAGTCAAAGTAGAGAGATTTTAGGAGGAAGGATCTACAGAACTTGGTAAGGGTCTGTTTCCTTTGTGTCTAAGAGGTCACGGTACTGAATAGAGAAGAGGAACAGATGCAAAGGTGATTTATTTTACAAAGTAAATAACAATACACTAGTACATCTGCTTTGTAAATCTGTTTTCACATGTAGCAGGTTTGTTTACAACTGAGTAAATTTTGTTGCCCCGCAGCTTTGACTCAGCTGAAACTTTTCATACCAATAAATTTCTTCTACTATCTCATTCAAATAGTGGTAAATTCAGTTACCTGAATTTAGAGTAAAATTCTTTCACCTTCAGTCTTTACAAACAGGAATCAGAGGCTCTTTTAGGCTTCATGCAATAATATGATGAAGAGACACTGTGAACGTGAGCAAACACTAATTTGTTCCATGTGGATAAGGCACACTGATGTCACAATTTCTCTGGATTCAATATCAGAGATTTTCCAAATAAATAATACCCCTCTCTTAAGCTTACGATGTAGAAGAAAATGCAAACAGAGTGTGACAAATGACATAATAAAGGCGTAGACAACCTCCTGTGAGCACAAAGTAGAGAGCATGTTCACTGAGTCCAGTCTGAGGAATAGCAAAGAGGGAGTTCTCAGGCAAGAGGAAGCAGTGAGGCTGGACTTGGAGGACTTGTAGGAGTTACTCAGCTAGAGGAGTGCAGGAGTGCCTTCCGGAAAATCAAAAACATAAACGAAAAAGTCAAAGTGTGAAAGTCAAGGGAAGATTGAGGACAGTAAATAAACCATGTGATAGAACCAGACTGTGCAGGGTCATTGAGGAGAGTTATGAGAGACAGCCTGAAGGAAGGACAAGATGAAGGGCTGTGAATGCCAAAGAAAGGAATTTGAACTATATGCACACAATGGGGAGGCATGAGTGGATTGTCAAACGATAGGTAAGGTGACCAGATCTGCTTCTCAGCAGCAGCCTGTCTGGTGGTATATTAGAGGTGAGAGAGATGAGTGTCAGGAAGACCAGCTAATAAACTGAAATAACCCAACTAGAATTTGAGGAAGATCTAAACTAAGGCTGTGTCAGTGGCAATAAAGAAAAGGAACAAAGTCAACAGACATTCCTGCAATTAGGGTCTAGGAAAGGTGATGACCAACAAATTATCAGCATCAAAGAGAGAACATTCAGGGTTTCTGTCTTAGTCCATTCGGGCTGCTATAACAAAACCATAGACTACATAGCTTATAAACAAAGAAAGTCTTTTCTCACAGTTCTGGAGGCTAGGAAGTCCAAGGTCAGGTGCCAGTAGATTAGGAGTCTGGTGAGAGCTCTCTTCCTGGTTCATAGATTTCTGTCTTCTCCCTATTACCTTACATGGAAGAAGGAGGAGGAGGCTCTCTGGGGTCTCTTGTATAAAAGCACTAATCCCATCATGAGAGCTCTGCCCTCATGACCTAATCACCTCCAAGGCCCAGCTCTAAAAACATCCACATGAGATTAGATTCCCACATATAAATTCTGAGGAGACACAAATATTCAGTCTATAACAGTTTTTAACCTGGACATTGTGTCATTAAAGAAATTGAGACCAGCAATAGGGGGAGACATATGTATGGTAGTGAAGATTATATATTCTGGAAAGTAGAGTTTGTTATCTGTTCTGACTTCTCCCTCTGTTCCTGTCTTCTCCACTTCTCAGGGTGCTGCTACTGCAAGCATGAGGGAACTTCTATTAGCAGTTCAGCTTCAGGGAGAACAGCTGGGGGTGCAAGATAGTAAGGCTCCTGCAATCAGGAGAAGGAAGTAATCAGAGTAAGGAATGAAGGAGAGGAGTGAGTTTTCTAGGTATTGGAGGGTAAGAGTCTGAATAATCTGGGAAGAGGTGGGTAGAGAATCAAGTTGGAGAAAAACCAGTGGCTATAAACTCCATGCTGGACTCCCTTTTTGGTGGTCTTTGAAAATAAGTTATTTTTAAGCTCCTTTGGCGGTTCAATAGTTTCCTGAAATTCAGCATTCCTTTCCAGACTGAGCCTTGTTGAGTCCCTGGTTTCTCTGGGTTACACTGGGTTGTAGTTGCTTTAAGAATGAGCAATGGGAAAGTCCTTCAACTAGCATAAGTACATGGCGTAAACTGACAGTCATCTGTCCATAGGAGGTAGGGGAAGCTTTTGGAAGCAGAGGAGGAGGGTTAATGGCATAAGGTTAGGTTGAGCCAGTGTAAAGAGAATGCGAACAAAGGGAATAAAAAAAGGAAACATCGAAAGAGGACACATGAAGTATGAGGAAAATAAAATGAGCCCATTATCACTGACGTCAAGAGAGGTGGCATTTGAGGAAAGAATACTAGAGCGTTAATGCAAAGAAGAGATCACTGTATTTTATACCTTGGATGTCAGTGCTAGTCTATTACTACAGAGCAATGGGGACCGACATTCACGTACTAAGGATATAGTGAGAAATGTAAATGAAAAACAACAGAAAATAAAGTTAAACAGCTCTTTCAAAAATATTTCATAACTTAAAAAAATACAGTGATGCGCGAAAGTATGTATATACAAAGACTAGTTATAATAAAAACATAAATCTCAATTTTGGTATAGTATATAATATGCATAAAAAGATTAAGATAATATATGGTAATTCATTAAGAGTGCTAACTTTGGTTGATAAACTTACAGGTGAATTTTATTTTCTTCTTTGTGTTGTTTTATATTTTTCTAATTTTCTGAGGCCTTTGGAGGCCAGAGGATATATTGTTGTGTTTTTTTTACTCAGGAAAAAAACAACAACAAAGTATGATGTTATTATTGTTGTTATTATTGCGACAATATTGGTGGGGTGGAAAAAGAGGGGTGGAGAGCAGCTTGATGGACAGGCAGGATAGAGGGGACGTATCCTGGGGATCAAAAAGACTTGGGCCAGACCCAGAAGAGAGAAAGAAGTTAGAAATCAGTGAAAAGAGAGAAAAATTAAGAGAACACATAACAAAGCACAGAGGCAAAGGAATCAGCTTTGGAAACGAGTAGGGACATTTTTATTATGAAGGAAAAAAGAGTGATTGTCCAAAAGAATGAGAGAATTGGATGCAGAAGTAGAGTCCAGGTCACAGTGGCAAAGATGTGAAGCAGGTGCTCAGGAAATAGAAAAGAGATTCTAATGAGTAGCTGGGGTTGGGAACCACTGAGGCCTCATGTCATCACTTTCAATGGAACCCATTAAAATGTGGGGTAGATGCCTATAGTTTTGCCTGGCGAGTGCCACCCTCTCCCCTGGGACCAGTTCTTTCCTCCCTCCAGGGCCCCTTCTCACTCCACCCATGTGATTTTTCAAAGGAGTGATGTGTTTTCACGTGATCTCAGACCTGATCCACGGAGGGCCAGTCCAGGCACAGGTATCTAATCCAAACTACACCAACAAGATCTTTTCCCTACAATTTTTCATAGAACCAAAGACATCATCATTTCGGTTTCTGTCCAATAGCCCATGCTATAATTCAGAGGATTTCAAGATTTAAAGTTAAAAAAAAAAAAAAAAAACTAGATTAGATGCCCTTTAAAATTCAGATTCCCAGGCCATTCTCCACAGACTCTGATTCAGTAGATCTAGGGTAGCTCACGGGCCTGAAGATGACTCTGCCATTATATATCAAACCCAGGTACTGCTGGGAGCCAGGATGTGTGCAGAATGAAGAAAGTAAACTGCAGCAAGAGAGGGGACAACACAGAAGAGATGAAAGACAGTGCTGGTTGCAGTTCAGATCCTCCATCTAGCAACTTTCCTGTTCTGGGTCCACACCCTATAACCTTATAACAAAGTCTCTCTCTTTGTGTAAACCAGTTCAAACTGTGGTTTAATCACCTGCAGCCACATAGTTCTAACAAGTTTGGAATTCGTAGGCAATTTTTTTCTTGAGTACTAAAGAGATGGTGAACAAATACGTCTCTTGAAACACTTGCATGTGCACATAAAAACATTATTTGTGCCATAAGAAAAAGCATTTTTTTCATTTGGTAATGAGAAAAATAAAGGGAAGGAAGGGGAAAGAAAGATGATCATGTACAACTAGCTACTGTTGCTACCTTAATCTGGGGTGTTTTTGCTGTGGTGGGCATGAACCTCATCTCTGAAGGCTTACTACAGCCCCCATACTGCCTGAGAGGCAGAAACTTTGTCTTAATCCATTCTTGAGACTTTTTCCTAGGTGAAGCAGTTATATGGGGCAAAATATTTTAAGAAGGGCTGGCAGGAGAAAAAAAGTGGTGTAGATGATAAAGGCACTGTTCATCCTCTGACGACCAAATCTAAGTTGTAATGGAACAAGGAGCAGCAGCAATGAAAATCTCCTGAGATCTAGATGAACAAGCCATACAACTAGAGAGAAATCCAAGAAAGCACCCTGCAACAGCAGGAGGTAGGACAGCGAGGATGCAGGGCTGCCCATACCTGAGCGGCTGATTGAGACAGAGGCTGTGGCAGCAGCAGAGGCTCTTAAAGGGGCTTCATCTGTGAGCAGATTTTCGGGGTGACGGAACTGCTTGCTCGGAGCACCGGTGCCGATTCTGCTGCATGCAGGGTGCACCAGGGACTTAGAGGGAGACATTATCAGAGTGAGGGCCAAGGCGAGACTTGCTGGGTACAGCAGTGCTGGAGGTATCCATTGTTCCCTGTTGAGCCCTCCCCCAATATCAGTGAGCCCGACACCGTGCCACCATAGCCAAGAGGTCATCGAACTGGATAACAGAGGTTGCTCCACCCAGAGGATTCCCTGAAACTCTGCCTACCCCAACTCACAACCCCACCCAAGCCACATCCAGGTATATCCTCAGCGAGTCAGGTGCTCCTTGCTTGCTGAGACTCACACTGGAGGCAGCCTCGTTTCTGGTGTGACCTTTTAAGGCACTATAAGCATAGTATCTGTGGATTGCTTGCTGAATCTTAACAGGTGGCCCCAGAGGGGTAGAGGCTTGGGCTAAGTTTGGCCTGCAGCTGAACCCCTCTCAGGACTTGCCACTGGACACCCTACTTCACAAATCCACACTAATAAGACCGTGAGACTTAGGAGCTTTGCTTAGTACATAGAAACAGACACAGAAAGGCAGCCAAAATGGGAAGACAAAGAAGCAGAAACCATATGAGAGAACAGAACAGAGATCCAGATATAATGGAGTCAAGTAATCTAACAGATGCAGAGTTCAAACACTGGTTATAAAGATGCTCAATGAACTTTTGGGAAGTGTAGATAAATTCAGTGAGAACTTCAACAAAGAGATAAAAAACAAAAATGGAAATGGAAATTATAAAAGGAACCAGTCTGAAATGAAGAACACATTATCTGAGATGAGAAGTATATTAAATGGAATAAACAAAGGAATAAACAAAGTGAATAAAGAAGAATCAAATGCCCTATCTAGAGACAGGAAAGCCAATCAGGACACTCAATCAGAATGGCAAGAAAAAAGATGCCAAGACTAAAAAATAATTTAAGGAGATATGGACACTATTAAGGCTCCAAATATTCATTGATCGGTGTAACTGAAAAAATCAAGATGTTGAACAGCTGTTTGAAGAAATAATGATGGAAAACTTCCCTAACTGGTGAAGGAAATGGACATAAAACCCAGGAAGCTCAGAGAATTCCAAAAATCAGAGATCCAAAGAGGCCCACACCAAGACACATCATAATTAAAATGCCAAAGGTTAAATACAAAAAAGAATATTAAAAGCAGCAAAGAAAAAACAGATAGTTACTTATAAGGAAACCCATAAGACTGGCAGCTGATTTCTCAAAAGAAACTATGCAGGACAGAAGGGCTTGGCAAAAAATTCAACAGGATGAAGACCCAGGATCTACAACCAAGAATAATTTATCCAGCAAAGCTATCATTTAGAGTTAAGGACAGATAAAGAGCTTCCCAGACAAAAATAAGCTAAAGGAATTTATCACCACCAAGCCAGTATTACAGGAAATGTTGGAGGACTTCTTTAAGAAGAAAAAACATGTATCAAAAACAGGAATAAAGAATGGTAACAACTATATTCCTATCAATAAGTACCTTAAATGGAAAAGAATTAAGTGTTCAACCAAAAGATAGAGTGGCTGAAAGGATAAGAAAACAGGAAGGGAATGGAAAAGGATATCACTTTGATGGACCTAGAAGGTATTTAAGTTAGACAAAGATAAACACTATATGATTTCACTTACATGTGGAATCTAAGGAATAAAAAGAACAAACTAATCAAGAAAAACTCACAAATATAGTGGACATTTGGTGTCATAATGCGGAAGGTTTGGGGGGCTGGGAGAATGGGGTGAAGGGTTAATGAAGTACACATTAGTAGCTGATGGATGGTCACGGGGATGGAAAGCATGGCATAAGGAATGCGTTAGCATTAATACATTGGCTAGGTGGAGAGTCAGGGGAGGGAAGGTGCGATTGGGGGGATCGTGTTGTGAACTATATAGATGTCTAACCAATGTATTGTATACTTGAAACTAAAGTTTTAAAAAAAATATTAAAACAAAAAAAAAAAAGAAGGGCACCCAGCCATGGATGTCATCTGCTTGTGCAGGTTGTGCTAAGGCAGGCTTTGGCCCTGTCCACCAGGCACTTCCTGGTCCACTGGCTTTCCTTACTAGCCTATGCACAGATAAGTAAATGGCAGAGGGATCATCTTGGTCTGGCCCATACCACACAGGACCACAGAAGTTTCTGCAATGTCTGCTGAGACCACAAGCCTGGCCTCACACTGCAGCTAGCTCCTAGAAATAGAATGCAGGACGCCTCTCTCCATCACTTACACGGTGTCTTTACTCCTTTGTTAACCCCAGGGAAACCTTACCAAGATTTGGGGGTAATGATGGGTGTAGGAAGTCAGCCTCATTTCTTGACATTTCTCCCTGAGGGGGTAGTCCTTTGAAACAGTATGAGACAGCAAAAGTGCCCAGGCAATTTCCTCTCCATCCTACCACATCCTTCCCTGAGGCAACAAGCATTAGATGGCCTGGCGGCTTTTGACAAGGGAGGGGCTGTAAAAAGGAGAATGATGGGCTGGGGAGGGAGAGGACAGGACATAGGTTAACTTTTCAAAACCATTATCCTGACAGCAGAGAACAGCAATACTCACACTGCTTGCATGCATGTTGGAAGTACATATGCATTATTAATTCACCTAGACGTTTTTATCCTTTCTAGCGTGCATCCTGGGGTTTCTTCCCTCTCTCTTTCTCTGCCTTCTGAACAGGACACACCCAGTTTCCTCAAACCCAAAATGTGAGCAGCTGTCGTCCCTGTATAGCCAAGCTCGGCAATTTGCCCAAAAGGACATTCCAGTCCTGCAAAGGAATGACATATACCAAAAGGCACTGCATTATGCTCTTCATTAACTGGAGGGCCAATGAATTTATGAAAACCGTGAATCAGTTAATTTATTACTTAGGACGATTAATAGCTAATTAACATGAGGATAGGAGCTGACCCTTCTGTTCATCTCCACTCACTCCTGAGCACCCACTTGCAGGCACGGGCTCCAGGGCAGATAATGGACCTCAAATTGCCTGTCTACTATGTGTTCCAGTCAGACCCTGAGGGGCAAAGCTAATGCGATGGACTAAATGAAGTCTTCTCTTCATGTTGGAGCTTCCTCTGAGGCCCATGGCTTTTTTTTTTTTTTTTTAATCTTTTTATTATGGAAATAGTCAGACATAAAAATAGTAATAACAGAATGAATTTCACCGTGCCCATCCATCACCTACCTTCAACAGTTATCAATATCTAGCCAATCTTATTTCATCTATGTGTCTTCTTTCTGGATTATTTTAAATCAAATCCCAGATATCATATTATTTGATTTATAACCATTCAGGACATATTTCTAAAAGATGAAGACTTTTAAAAACATATCCACAATGCCATTATCAACACCCAAAAAAACAAAAGACAAAAAACTAATGGTAATTCCTCAGTACACATTCCATTTTCTTATGGATCTTATAAATTTTTAAGTGTGTATAAATTAGGATCTAAATAAGGTCCAGACAGTGCAATTGGTTGATGTGCCCCTTATTAATACTGTTTGAAGGTATAGGTTTCCCCTCTATCACTGCTTATTCCTTGCAATTTCTTGTTGAATTAACCATGTCATTTGTCCTTAGCATTTGACAGTCTGGATTTTGCTGATTGCAATCCTGTAATGTTGGCATGTGTGCATGTGTGTTCACAAATGTGCGTCTCATATTTCTGTGGAAGTTAGATAAAGAGGCTTCGTTCAGATGTGTTTGTTTTCTTTTGAGTTTTGGCAAGAATTTCAAAGGTGGTAGGTAGTGCGTGCTCCCATCAGGAGAAACATAAAGTCTAGTTGTCCCTCTTTTTGTGATGTTATCAGCTGTTGCTGCTTATTGCCTAGAGCAGTGGTTCTGACCAGGGCAATTTCACCCTCCCAGGGAACACTGGTAATGTCTGGAGACATTTTTGATTGTCACAGCAAGGGAAAGGCAGGGATGCTGCTGCAATGCATAAGGCAGCCCCTCACCACAAAAATTTATCTGGCCCAAAATGTCAATAGCACAGTTGAGAAACCTTGGCCTGGATCCATTTATTCATCTGAGATTGTAAAATGATCCCAATTCAATCATTCTTTTTTTTTTTTTAATTTACTAGATGAACTACTTGTATAGAGAAAAGTTTCCTGATCAACTTTTGGGCTTCCCTACAGTAGAATTTATCAAGGAAATCTGATTCTTTCAGTTCCAGTTTTCAGAATGATGAGGTAGTTTCCACAGTCCCTCCAAAGATGACTAATAAGATTTCTTTTTTATAAGAATTACTTAGGAACTCAAGGTTATTAAAGTATTGAATGTAACCCAACCACTGCAGTGATTACCTTTACCGATGCCTAAATTTTTCCCTTTTTGAGCAATAGGAACTTATTCAGGTTGGTTTCTGAGTCTTTTTGACATACGCTAGTATCTTTAAAAGTTTGTTTGCATTTCAGGATGACAAAACACACTAAGGTCATGTTGTATATTTACTCTCCTGGCCTGTAAATCCACTTTTTCTTCAAGGAGCCTTGGTTCTTTTTAGTGGTATTTAATGATCGTCATCTTGGTCCTGGGGGACTCACACATTTTAAGACATAAATAACCCTCATAATATTATATTTCTCTCTAAGGATGGAATTTTCTGAGCTATATTTTACACATAGATATACATAAACTCAAGAGAGTAGTTTTACCCCAACTCGAACTTAAGACAAATGGAAATTTTGAAAGCTGGCAACATATATCCATTCTCATCTCCAGATTCTCTTTTAGTCAGTAGGCTTAGAAATGGAAACCCAATAATGATACAGTGACAAAACAGGCTGGATCTTGGGAACCAAGAAGGCCTGGAAATGCCAGAGTTGGTCTGCACCTGCAGGCCTCTGGTCTATAGGCTAGGACTTCCCCCAGGCCCCTTTTTCCTTGGCCACAACAGCATGAAAGGGCAAGCTGACTGTATCGCTACAGAATCGTGGTTCTGAGGCAAGGGTACAAGACTTGGGCAGTTGGAGGAAAATGAGGGAAGCCATAGGCAACTGCAACGTAGCTCTTTATTCCAGCAAGTACACAGCTTGCCTCACGGGGCAGCAGGGTTATCCAGCAAGGGCATGGTACCCCCTCGCATGGCAGCGACATCTTTTACACACAGGTTAAACAATAGTGGCACACTGCTGGATGATGGAAGCTTGTGTACACGTACCAGACACAGGGATATACAAGGAGAAAGATTTTCTTCTGCTTGGAAGTTAGCTATGGGTGTCGGGAGAGAGCCTGACTATGGATATCTTTCATTCTTCTCACACGCCACCCCTTCAGGGTTCCTCCTATACACCTATGGAGGCTTGGCACATGATCACTGCAGGAGAACAGAGCCCTGTACCCACGTGGCACAATAACGATACAAGAAACAACAACATGCCACTAGGAGGCAGGCTCCACCTCCTAGGAGAGCTAAGACCCAGCACCAAGTAGATGTTAGACCTACCTACTGACAGTGCAGGGCCTTTATTTTCCATGGCCAAGTCCATTGCACTGTGGGGGCAGGTAGGAGTATGTTACCATTGAGACCATGACTAGGTTTCAACAGTTTCAGTGGTAGTGACCTGTAATTGGATTAGGGCCACGGCCCTATGTAAAAGCAGCTCTACCAGAGAGGGACCTCCAGCTCATTCAGGCCCTTCAACACATCCCACGAGCAAGATATCCAACTTCAGTCCCAGGGGATTGATGGTTACTCATAGGCGCTGTTTGAACAGCCTGTTTTTACCGCTCAATCATGCCCGCTGCCTGGGGATTATATGGGACATGCAATTTCCATTGAATGTCTATTTGCTTGGCCCATGTTTGGACTTCATGCCTGGTAAAATGAGTCCTTTGGTCACCTTCCACCACAAATGGCCTACTGTAAAAGGCACATAAGCGTTTGAGAGCTTGGACAATATGTTTTTGGTCTGTGGCTACACAGGACAATGTAAACAATAACCTGGTGGCTTCATCATTGTCATTAGATGCCCCCTTGAGCTTTTGGAAGAGGTCCTATGTAATCTATCTGCCACACAGTCAACAGGACCCTTCCCCTTGTTACTTGTGCATGCTCCACTTCATGTGGTAGGATGCGGCATATCCCGGCTGTATACTGGACACTTGGCACAGGTTTCTGTGACATCTTCCCACTTCAGCAGAAGGTTCCATTGTTGCTTCACTGTCTACATGGTTTTAGCATCATATACCGCAATTGTCTATGGAGCCAGTGGACCACATCAGTGACAGGAGCCTTGTCTAACTATCACACATGCAAGAGGACGTCTGCCTCAGCATTTCCTAGAGCCACCTAGGAGACACAACTCATAACATGATAAACAGTTACATCCTTGTCTTGTCCTACTCCCATAGGTCTTGCCACATGGCTTGTCCCCATAAGGGCCTATGGCCTACCAGCCAGTTTTACCATTTCCAGGTATGCAACCATAATGCTAGGCCTTTGAACACCGCCCAACTGTCAGTACAAATAGTCAAGGGGCCATCTTCATGGACTATAACCATCCATACAGCTCGTAGCTCAAACCATTGGCTGTTTTGGCCCATACTTGTATCATACCAAATGTGGTCAGTATCTGGTTGCACCCCTATAGCTACCAACTTGGATCTCTGCCCTCTACTGGAATCATCTGTGTACCACACATCGATGGGTATGAGCAGCTTCCCTTCTTTGTAGGGGGACACATCTAAATCTGTAGGAACTGCAGCATCTAGTATATTGTCAGTGGTAAACTCAACTGAGCCTAAAACCATCTATAATTCCATGGCCAGAGTGCTAGCTGCTATGGTACTCCATTGTTCCGGATAGGAACCCCATTTTGTAAGGGTAGGCATTTGGGCCACCCCTGTTTTTGGGAGCCTGTATCCATGTACACAATCAACTTTGTATAGGACAGGTGGTGCGCACCTGCACTTTGGCCATGCCAGTCACTGTCTCAGTGGCCAGCAAGGCTGCATATACAGCCACTAATTGCTTCTCTATTAAAGAGTACTGGCTCTCTGAATCTTTCCATAATTGGGACCTAAAACCCACCAGGGTCCTAATTCATTCCGAACATTGCCATAAGCCCCAGCCAGTTCAAAGGGTTTACCTGGATCTGTAACCTGTAAGGTTTGGGCTTGCTGTACCACCCGCTCGGTAACAGTAAACACCTTCTCTACTGTTTTGTCCCTGTCCCAAGTAGCTCCCTTTTTGATCAGGCCATTCAATGGCCATGCTAGCTATGCCAGGTGGGGCACAGAACTCTCTAGTACCCCAAAAGGCCCACATAGCTATGCAATTCCTTAACTGCCATGGGTCATGGATACGCTTGTATCTTATCAATTATAGCATCAGAGATAACTTTTGTCTTACCTGACCAGACAACACACAAGAATACGACAGCTAAGTCCCTGAGCCTCAGTTGCATTTACCGTACAGCCAGCCACGTGTTTTCAGGTGTTTGCAACAGCGCCGGTGCCACTTGTTCTGGATGTGTAAGAGAAGCAGAGGTTAACGTGATATCATCAAAATAATGAAACAATTCCACTATTGCCAGTTAGGTCCAGGTTGCCAAATCCTGGGCTACCAACCCACGGCAAATTGTTGGGCTATGTAAGTAGCCTTGGGAGAGTACCACAAAAGTCCATTTCTTCCCATGTGAAAACAAATTGGTCTTGACTTTCAGAAGCCAAATCTGTGGAGAAAAAAGCACTAGCCAAATCCAAGACAGTAATATGTTCCCAGCCTTATAGTCAGTTGCTCCATTAGATCATGGATGGATGATACTGCTGCATGCAGTGGGGGAATCACTTTATTCAATTCTTGATAGTCCACAGTCATTCTCCATGAGCTATCAGACCTCTTCACTGGCCAGACCTCTTCCCTGGCCACACAAGGGCATTATACGGACTATGGGTGGGGTGCACAATCTGAGCTTTCTCCAATTCCTGCATCATAGTCCCTATCTTATCATGTCCACACAGGCAAGCAATACTGCTTAACATTGACAATTCACCTTGGTTCTGGCACTTTCTGTGGTGGGTGATTAGTATGTCCTCACACTACAGTCTTTTACCACCCAAACTCACAGACGACATTCACCAGCAGAGGTCTACAGATTGAGACCTTGCAACACATATACCTCTAGAATATATTCTGACACCAGAGAAACATACACTTTATATGGACATGGGGGCAACATCCTGTTCCAAGAGACAAAGGCACAGCTTTGGTCTTAATAGTCTTTCCCCATAGCCATCTATATAGGTGCTAGTCCAGGGAATCTGTCTGAATTTCCATAGATAAGACTACAGTTGGCCCTAGAATCCACCAGAGCTAGGACTCTTTGCACAGTGGATTGCCAGTTCCACATGTGGCCTCTGATCCCGCTATTACCTCCAAATGGGCACCTCGGCCTTCTCCTAATCATATAGGGTTAATAGAGAGTTCTAGGGTTTCAAAGTTCCTTCAAGGCCACAGGCCTAGCCCTCTCAGTGAGAAGTTTCTGCCCACACCTGAATTGCTATTCAGGTTTCAACTGCCGCCACAATGTAGCAACACTGCATTAGGCTAAAGGTCTATCTTGCCTTAATGAGCTCCTGCAGCTAGCAAGTCAGTCCACATTTGCACTTGGGTCACCTGAACAGGACCTTGCCTAGGGCCTTTCTTTTCTTCTCACCCCTCTGGGGCCTGGGCGTTACTGCATGGACACTTCTGCCCGCTGCCTCCTGGCATCTCCCCTCTACATCCCCCAGAGCAGCCATTGCTATAGTCGCTTCATGTATACTTTTCCCCACATAGGGAGCCAGGATAGCAATTGACGAACCAAAAGTAGTAGAGGGGGCAGTCCCTAACACTAGGTCTCTCATGCCAGTCATAAACCGTTCATCATCAGGTCCCCGCATATTTAAATTAAACATAGCTTGTCGCATGCCCAGTTTACAAATAATCTGCACTAATTCAGCATACGTTTGCCATTTACTCACATGCTCTGGGAGTTCTTTGGCTTCATTCCAAACTGTCCACACAGTAGCAGTAAGCCATTCCATCAGGGTATCGTTCCCTCGCTCTTGAGCCAAGCAGCGACTGTTCTGCAGACGGTGTTGTAATGAGGGATATACGGTTACAGAAGCCAATTTCTCCATCTTATCAAGAGAGCATGAGATACTGTCTGCCCCTCATCCCAAAGGTGGTGAAACCAAGCCAGCAATGGTTCGCCAGGGCACTGCCAACATTGCTTCCCCAAATCCTGCAATTCTGCAGATATATATAGGGTACATGTGGTGAACTCAGTCACTGTGTGGCCAGGCTTGTACCCTACCCGGCCCTTTGGTGTATAATGGGCCATACTTGCAGGTGGACTTCCAGGATGTCTTCCCCACCTCTGAGGGCGACTCAGAGGTTAGACCTCTTCATAGCTCAACTTCCAGTTGTTGTGCCCTTGTGTCCAAGGCATCTGCCTTCTGCCAAAGCTTCTGTACCTGCATGACCTCTGCTACAGCTTCATCCATATTCTGCTTCAAAGCCATTAAAACACCCAGCCCACTTAGCTGGCTGAGGCTCGAGCTTTTTCCTGCAGCTGCTCCTCCAAGGAGCTGAGTGCCTTCTCAATACTTATCGGATCCGTCAACTGCCTCCCACAGCTCAGGTGGAGTTCACGTAATCAATAACACCACCATGGGATACCACACACTCTGTGGGGGCCACATGTCCCTCCCGTGCTCCAGCAGGGCAGACGGCTCCCTTACCTGTGAATCCTGCCAGCTACGCAAAGTGTATTGCTGCAGATTCGCAGTTCCCGAAGTAAGGGGTAAAGACTCAAGCAGTTGCAAGGAACTGTGGGGAGCCATAGGCAACTGTGACATAGCTCTATATTTTAACAAGCGCACAGCCAGACTCACAGGGCAGCAGGGTTATCCAGCAAGGACATGGCACCCCCGCCCCTGGTGGCGGTACCTTTTATACAGAGGTTAAACAACAACGGACGCCGCCAGATAATGGAAGTCTGCGCCTGCGTACCGGGCACAGGGTTACACAAGGGGAGAAGTCCCGAGTTTTTCCTGCTCGGAAGTTAGCTATGGGTGTCAGGAGCTGACTACAGCTATCTTTCTTTCTCCGCACACTGATGTTTGTGTAGGCAAAGGCTACAGGAGGAGACCAGGGTGTGCCACAAGGAGTGTGACTCTACCAAAATTTAGGGAGATGAGATAATCTTTTATATTACAAATCAGATACATAATTTTATATTAAAACAGATTATGGAACACTATGCAAGATTTACCATTTAAACTTAGAATATGTGACTTCTAAGGAATTTCAGCTTGCTACAAGCCTCTCTGAACTGATCTTCAGAGTCTTGGTCTGAAAGTCTTGGTCTGCCATCAGGATAATTGGGGAAAGTGTGCAAAGCATTCTGAGACAATTCTGAACCCACTCTGCTTCAATAAAGGGATTGCTTTCCTTATTATAAATTTAGGTAGCTTAAATTATATTACAAAGTCAGAAGATACGTCATTTATTTAAAGTCTTATAGGAAATATATTCCATAATTTCTACTCTCTTAGAGGATTTAATATAGGAGCTACCTATGTTAGATTTAAGCTGAAGTGTGACAGATTGAGAAATGTCTCAAATCCTTTCTGGAACAGGGTAGTGTGTGTTTGCGGTGTGTGTGTGTGTGTTGTGTGTGTGTGTGTGGGCGCGCGCACGTGTGTATGTTTGCAGAAATATACTTGCTGTCCGCCCTCCCCTGCCCAAAAAAAGTGCCTAATTTTTTTTTTAGCCCTGCAGCTTCCTCTGAGTGAGCTCAATAAAAACTCTACTGGCCCAAGTGATGAAATCAGATTAGCATGCTCCAGCTCTGATGTTCTGTACTGAGGGAATTGGAAGGAGCTGATAGTGCCGGAGTTGGGCTATTTTGCATTTCTCAGTGACATCCTCTAATGAGCTGACAATGTAAAACACTAGGCTGCTGTCTTGGAGAAATGAAAACAATACAGTGGTCATTTCACATCCTATCATCCAAATGACAACTCATGAGCTGCCTTTTCCTTGCCTTTGATTAAAATACATGGGACCAGCAATGAGGAATTGAGAGGAAGAGCCAAACAGGAAAAGAGAGACCGAAGTGGCTGAGTGGAGGTAAGGAGGTGGCATCCTAAGGAAAAGCACATTGAAGAAAGTCAGATAAGTCAAGGTAACTAGCCTTGGTGGTCCTTGAATCTTACATTCCTGAGAACTGTCACCTACAATGCCGGATTAACGTCTCTCAAGAGACCAGCAAATGATTCACCAAAGAGCTCCTATCCTGTATCATTACACCACCTTAGCAGCGCTAATTACAGGGGTGATGCTCCCAAGGCAGGAATTCAGCTGGTGCAAATTCAACTATATTTTAATAGTTGTTAAGATAATGAAATACTGCATAACTGGTTGATAAAAACAACACTCTCCAAGTCCTTTTCCCACCCACTGCCTCAGCTGCCTCCACCCCTCACCTAAACCCCTAGTTCACCCACAACTCAGCAACTTTACTGAATGGGCAAGCCTGGCACAGGAGGAGCCTGCCTGCACCTAGTGTAGTTTCATTCTCGTTGGGCAATGTCCAGGCCAGACCCACTATGAAATAGCTTTCATATTCGATTAGACATGCCCATTAGACTATCCAGCACTGCTGAGCCTTCTCAATCCCTGCTGACACAACCCACAGGAGAGGCCATCCGCTGTAGGCCTGCTCTCCACTGTCTGCCTCTTGGGGTCTGTTGCCTACACAATACATTCCCACTGGCCCAGTGGAAAAAACAAAGGAAAGGAAAGGCCTGTAATCATTCTGGTTCTCAGAGGATCGGGCAAACTTCACACGCTTGGCAGGCTGATCAGCAGAATTTTTTTTTACTGCCCTTTTCTTATCGCCAACCCTCTTTAAATGTCCTAAATTAATGATGAAGCTCTTTAAGCCATATCTCAAGTCTTTGTTTTTGATGATTTCTGTTCTCTGGGGCCCCTTTCTCCTCTCTGATAGTCCTTTACCATCTTTCCATTATGTGTATACATTCTCAGATATCCACAGTGATAATCACTGATTAGGTCATTGGAGAAAAAAAAAGAAGAAAGAAAGAAAACACATTTCAGAAAAGAAAGAAATAGCCATTTAGGTCATGCTGAGTCAAGGGTTTGGGTGAGGAACAACATGAAATTTCATGAGGTCTTTTCCCAGTGAAAGGACCCAGGAAGAGAAAGAAGAGAATACCCCTAAAGGATATATATAATATCTAGAATATGGCAAAGGGGAAATAAGAAGGTGATGGTGGAACACCCTCCACGTAACCCAGGCTTGAGTTTGCCTCGTGTAAGGAAGGGGGAAAAACAGCCATCGAAAGCAATTAGTTCCTTACATGTAGACAATCTTCTGCTTTGGGATAATCATCTATCTTTCTCCTTAAAGAGAAAGAACTATCAAGTCCAAAAGAGCCATTCCCCCTTCTCCTCCTCCATGCCACTTGTGTTCTTTTTTGGTATACTTAAACTTCTCTTATCCCACCGAAGAAACTACAGAAAAGGAGTATTCTACAGGATGTAAGGCTGCCGTCCTAGCACTGTGTGACATCAGCGTGGGTGGGAGCAGGGATTTCCAGCTGTCAACTTCCAACCTGAAGGGAAGGCCTGCCCGCTAATGAGGGAAGCCAGAAAGTGTCAGAGAAGTGACAATGTATTTAGAAATTGCTCACCACTCCGCTGCAAAGTTTAGCTTCTCCAATTCAATCCAACATAACAGGTATATGTTGAGTTCTTCCTACATGTCAGAACCTGTGCAAGGTTCAGGGGGCTTTGAAATAGCAGAAGACAATGTTTCTCTCAGGGAAAAGCTCATCATTTGGCTATAAGATGGCTAATAGTAGCCAATTCATAAAATAGTGACAATAATTCATTCTCTCTCTGGGCACAAAGCTAAACAACATTTCCCAGCATTGCCTGCAATATCCACATGAATGAGCTCTGATTAATGGGACATGGATAGAAGGGTTGAACGCCACCCCCAGGCCTAGCCTCTGAGACCTTTTCCACAATCTTTCATGCATTGTCTCTTCCTCCTTAGCCAACCGGATGGAAAAATCTAACAGAGAACTCAGGTCCTACAGAAAGTGGAGCCACTAGATGAAGGATTCTGGGTCCCTAAGAGATTACAAAGAGCAGAGTTTCCCAGCCCAACATTCATACATGTAAACACACACACACACACACACACGCGCGCGGCGCGCGCGCGTACACAAACACCTACATATACGCATACACATATACACACAGACACACATACACAAACCATGTTGGACTGTGATATGAACAAAAAATAACCTTGTGTTAACCTACTGAGATTTTAGGGTTGTTTGTTACAATAGCTAATGTTACCCTATTTAACATACTCATTAATTTCATTAACAAATGGCATGAGGTAATACATTTACAGTGCATAGTTCTGTGCCTGACCTATAGTAAGTGACTAGTTCTGTGCCAGAAACATAGTTGGTGTTCAATATTTGAGAATTATGATATGTGAAGGTAGTTGGTTTTCTTAGAGGCCCTGAGATAGAATATTTGCCAACATGAATCTTTTTAGATGATGAGAGGCAAGAAGCACCCGGAAGGGAGAACCAATGAAAATACTGGGACAGACCTACAGGAAAAGCTGCTGACGAAACGTCACATGGGGAAAATGTGATATAGCAATAGTCACCATACATCTTTCTATCTACCTCTTGTTCCTAGATTTGTTAAATACTCCATCAAATCTGCCAGCTTCCTTGGGTCCTTGGATCCTCTTCAGGTCTTAAGCCTCTCCCTCTGGTGTGGTCTATCAAGCATCCCTTTGTTCTGTTGATTTTCTAGAGCAATCCTTCCTTTCCAGCTTTTGTCTGGTGTCTGCATCCAGCCACCTTGACTCATTTATAAAGTACCTACTATGTACAAGGCACTGTATTAAATACTTACCAATGTAAGAAGGTTGGGAGTGGTCAGCCCCAATACAAAGCAACAAGGGGCACATTATCTACAGAAAACATAAAACGTGGTAAGACTGTCAGACTGCTTTTTCTCATCACCATGTGAGGGCAACCCTAAACAAAGCCAGGATGAAAACTCCTCCCTGCCCAGACAGTCCTCCCACACACACTCCTCACACCTCCGGGAATGCCACTGACTGGAGCAGCCAACACAACATGGTCCCTGCCTTCAAGTTGCTTGTAGTTTAGCAGGGGAGACAATAGTTAAGCGAATAAATGGCATGGGGAGCAATCAATATCAGGAAAGTCTCTCGAAGAAACGCTAGTGGAGCTTCAGTTTGCAGAACCAGAGCTAGGATTCCAACAAGCACCTTGACCCAGAGGCATAAAGCTACATGACGCAGCCAGGAGAGTACAGATATTCCCTGTGGCTGGAGAGAAAGATGTGCCTGGGTAAACAGATGCTGGTCAGAAAGTTAGACTAGAGCAGCCAACAGAAGACAGTTACGGAAGAACCTTAATCCTGTTGGCAATAAGGAACTAACAAAGTATTATATTTTTTGCTTTATCAAGACATAATTCAAGTACTATATGTTTCATCCAATTACAATACTCACTTCAATGGCTTGTGTATTCATGGTGTTTTGCACCCATCACCACAAACAATTTTGGAACTTTTTCATTACTGCAAAAAGACCCTTAGCTGTCAATCCCCGATTCTCCTCTTGGGTATATCTGTAGGAGCAGTGAAGAGTTTTCAAAACAGGAAAATAAAAAGTTAGATTTGCATTTTTAAAAGATCACCTTCAGACCTGCAACTGCCCAAGGCCTGCCATGGCACATGCGTGTACACCCCCTCCCCCCACCACACACACACTTCTTTCATCATATATGCATGAGGACCTATAGCCGCAGGGCCCTTACTCCTCACCCCCTGCAGCCACTCAGACGTTCAGATCTGCACACTGGGCCCACCCACAAGCAGGTCCCGGTTTCCTGCCTCAGCAAGAGACACCTAAAGGAGGAACTTAGTTTCAAATGTGATGGTGATGGGCAAGTTCACACCTTGAGTTCTGCTTCCTGGTGGCTGGACTGGGTGGATCTGTCCTTTGAGATATTTTCACCTCTCAGCCTGTTGATTGATTACCTCTGAGACTTAACTCCCTCCACCTCCACCGCTCCTTCCTTCTTTACCTACCATGTCAAACCACACTACTCCCCCTCCCCCAAGAGGGGCAGAGCCCAGTGCTTACTAACCATAACAGCAGTGAGCCCGCACATGTGCAGCACTTTCAAAGTCCCTGGGATTCTCTCAGGGCCCACCCCTGCAGGGAAGATGTTATTGTCCCTGTTTTAGAAATGGGGAAGCTCAGAGAGTTGACGTGCAATTCCTAAGGCTCCGTGACAGGTAAGTAACAGAGCCAAACTTCCACCTGAAGGGGTGAGGTACAGTCTGCAGTTAGGCCTACTTTCAGCTGCATGTACCAAAACCCTAATACACCAGCTTAGTCAAATAGAGATGATTTTTTTTTCTAACAATAGATCCAAGTGAAGAACTGGTACAGCACATTTGCAGTGTCAGCAGTCCCAAGCTCCTGTGTCTTTCTGCTTTGCTACCTTTAGAATGAAACTTTCACACTTACCTGATCGAAATTCCTATTCCAGATCTAGAGCCTTTTTATCATAAAACAATAGCTTTCCCCCAAGCCATTTTTATTCTAAAGGCTTCTCTTCCATCTTATTGGCTCATTAGGAATTTGTGACATTTCTGCTACAAACAAAATTACCATTTGTTACCAAGGGAGTGGGGTAGAGTGGATACTGAGCAGGGAGCCTGCTGCAGGCTCTGAACAGAATCAAGCCCCTCTGCTGGCTCCCACCCAACCTGCACTACCTAAGGCTTGCTGCCAGTCGCCTCCTCTGTGCCTCAAGATGCTCTGGGCTAAACCACAAAGCAGAGTTTCAGGTGGGAGAACTTCTTGATCATCAGTGTTATTGGCTGAGGGCATATTCTCATGGGCCAAGGGAAAGGTTGGCCATTTCTTTTGGTTTGGCTACTAGCGGAAAGTGCCCATACTAGGAAGAGTAAGAGGCCTTGGGAACGCCAAAGCCCTCCACTCTCTAGCACTCAGCTGCTGCAAGCCTTAATGGGAAAGGATCCAGGCCTGCCACAAAGCCCTTCCGCAGAAACTTCAGACTCTCAAAAGGGCTCAAGGATAAATTATATATTAATCAGTATCTCAAGATGAACGGAGAAGATTAGACAGATGTGTGTAATTTCTGAGCAGTATTAACCTGGAAGTTGGGGTGCGGGGTGGGATGGGTAGAGAGCAGGGGGAGATGTGGTGAGATGGGGAGAAAAGGAACCTCTCAGCTAACAGTGAAATGCAGAGTCCCAGAAACACCCAATTTCCAGGGGCATCAACTTTACAGTAGATACATCTATCTTGTCCTCCATTCCCCCTGGCAGAACAGGGCCACGTGCCTTAGGAAGCTTGATCCTGTGATATTTTCACAAAAGAAAAGATCCTCTTGGGTTGAAGCGCCCTCATGCTCCTGACGCCTTGTCACGTGTCGGTTATGGCCTCCACATCTTACTCTTCTAAACATGATGAGACTCTCACCCAAGATGCCGTCTTTTTAGGTCCAATCACCCTCCCTGCTCTCTAAAGATTAAAACTGTGAAAAGAAGCCTTGTTGAACATTAAATCATCTTGAATTTTTAGCAAACAGCCTTCAAACATCGAGACCCCAGGGGAAAAAAAAAGTCATGTCCCATGGAAGCAGTATGTAATAGAAAGATTACAGGCTTCAGGGGCAGCAGCCCTGGGGTCCAGACCCAGGTTCTGGATTTGCCACGAAGCTACCTGGCGTCCATCAGTCTTCTTATCTGTAGACTGAAGGTTTGAATTAGCGATGATTGAAGATCACTTCGGCTCTAATTCTGTGACTCTAGGGATGGACTTAATTGCACTAAAGGCTGTGGTACTTCCTTTGTGTATGAATGTTCTCAGAAAACAGGAATTCATCAAAGATATTCATGACAATAACATTCGAGCAGCTACCACGAGCTCTGGCAAAGTACTTTAACCTGATAACTCTTTCAGTCCTCACAGTGACCTTGTTGTGGGGGTAGGTAACAGCTTCTTTCTCCTGGTGAAGTAACTGATGAGGGTGTGGTGGTGATCATTATGCAATATAGAAGTGTATCAGATCAACACATTTTTATACACCTTAGATTTATACAATGTTATATGTCAATTATATCTCAAGAAAGCTGGAAAAAATAAATAGAAAAAATCACTCATTAAATATAGGTGGCCCTTGTTATCTGAAAGTTTTATTCTTTCCTGTAATTCCAGTGGATAGGGAATTTTTGGATAGCAGGAGCACATATTCTATTACACTAAAGGGAAAAAAAAATGTGTTCCCTTTATTACCTATATCCCTTAATCACCTATAAAACAACCCACTGTGGATTTCTGCATGATATATGGCACTTAAAATACCAATTACCTAGTTATTTGACTCTTAATGAACTCATTAGTGAGTATGTTTGTGTATAGTATAATACTGAAAGAATTACATTTTCTTTCTACATAGACAGGAACTATATACTGTAATATAAATAAACAATAAAATGATTTGTTAAAGATATATAATAAATGGAACATAATTGTCAAAATAAAATAAACAATTTTTAAATGTCTACTTAGTGAGTGCAGTTACCTGAGTAAGAGATGGAAGTCACTGTTACTGTGTGTTGTGGGGAAAGATAAGTCAAAGTGAGCTAAGGAAGGAGTGAGATAAGCCATCAAGTTCTAATCAAGGAATTAATAGGCAGTCTTTTCTTGGCATTCAGGAGTCTAGAAGTAGATAAATGACTGTGGAACATCGTCCAAAGTCATCAATGAGGCGATAGGATTAAAAAAAAACACTCGAAACAGACATCTGTTTTAACTACATGACTATATTTATTATCCACACTGGGACAATTTTGAAAGTTAAAGAGAGAAAAATGAATAAAAATATGTAATTATTTAAGTATGCATTGATAGATTGACAAGTTGGTTTATTATAATGGTAGGTCTATAAACTACCTCTTATCAAAAAATTATTTTTGACAATCAAATCCTTTCTAAAAATAAAAAGCAATGTACATTAAAGCAGAAGTTGTTGTTATTTAGATTCATTTATCTGAACAGTTAAAAATAATGTAACTAAATATTCTTCTTGGTTTATAAATATTTATTGTAACCAGTTCTGGAGGCATATTTATATATAATACTACATATTTTTAATGCATATATTTTATTTTTGCACAAAATTGCTTGCAACCTTCTTCAATGTTGTCTCCTATAGTTTTTAAATTTGAAATTGTTGACACCTTCAATTGGCTCTTCTCAGTTCACCACAGTATTTTTAATTAAGAAAATATTCTTCCTATGGGTGCTAAGATACCTAGTAAGGGAAGAACTAACTCTGATAAATAGAAGATGTTCTCAATTCTAAGTTTCTTCCCATTGAAATGTATTAGTATTTCAGAACAAATATTATCACAGGTACCATTCTTTAGTCAATATTTTGCAAATTTAAATGTTGCAAAACCTTAGACCTTCTCAATTTCATTTCAGTACAGAGTACAAAATCACCCAAATGAATGTAAAAGCCCCATCAAAATATTCTTTTTATAAGTAAGATACCTCAAAGCATAATTATTTACTCTCAAATTTACATTATTTAATATGTTCAGTTCTTCCTCTGGTTTTGTAAATACAGGTTTTATTTTCAATAATTACATTTTCCTAAAAGCTTTCAGAGCTTCAGTCTTTACCTCACCAGTCTTCAAATATCTGAGATTAAAGATTACCAACTGATTTTGAACAAAATGTAAACAAAATTTAGAGGACTCATTTGTTAAAAACAAAATAAATAAAAGGTCAATATATATTGTAATACACTTGAATTGATTTCTAAAACAGCCCGTTAAGGCTCAAACATTTCTAAAATCTAAGGACACGCAGGAAAAAAAAATGCACATGCCAGGCTGAAGCACTTTTTTTACTCGACATCATCTCTACCTCAAATATTTTTTAGTTGAATTTCTCTGTGGACAAATAAAAATATTTATTTCTGTCGATTATAGCTTCGATTTTATATTGGTAGATTATCACAGCTCATTGGGATGCAATTATGAACTTAAACATACTACATCTCATTTCAATGCATTTCTGCTCCACAGAGTTCTGACTTTAGGAATGATGCCATTTTCCCATGATGCTGTGCTCCACGAAAATCTGTATGTGTAAGTTCTACCACAATCTCCATTGTTGAATAGTCCTTAAGTGAAGTGATAAACTCCAAGACTGTCAGATGCTATATCTTTGACAAAATGAACTTCCAGAAGCTTTACTCTGAGTTCATAAATTAGATGGGAGAAAAAACCTATTATTTAAATTAGCTGGTTTTCTCTTGAAGAAACTGATATAAGTTGCATCATCTAACTATCTGTGATATGCTTCTGCTAATGGAGATATCCCACTAATACTTATCACTTTACTTTTCCTACGTGCAGAAGAAAAAATGAAATCAAAATTAAGGAAAATTAACTTGGAAGAATAATCATCTTACCTCACTGATAAGTCATACTTACCAATGTGATAAAGAACATATATGCCACATATGTGAAATCGTCATCACAAGGCATAATTGTCTTAAACAGCTAATTTTAAAAATAGTCGACAATGCATTTTTTATAAAACTTTGTTTTCTGGCTTTATCTGTGGTCAGTGATATCACTACAGCCCTCAGTGTACATGGTAAATGTTAACAAACAATATTTGGGCTAATTTACATTTATCACCAACAGTCTCCATCAAAAGATATTTAGGACTGAATTTTCACTAAACACCCATTTTTTTTTTAGATCAATACAAAAAAAAAAAAAAAAAAGAAAAAAACAGTATTATTATGTAGGGCTAAAAAAATAATACTTTTCTCCAACCTTCTGAGTTCTTTTAGCTGGGCTAATAATCAAATTAACAAAGACAGATTAACAAGAGAAAATCACATTTTAATACATGTGCATAGGGAATTTACATAGCATGAAAATTCTCCAAAACTGTGAGGTAAATTTTGGTATATATGTCATTTTAGATGAAGGAGAAAAGGGGAAACAGGAGCCTGACATTTTGAAAATGAGAATGGGTGATCTGCAGTAATTGAGGAAGATGGGAACACAAATGGCAGGTAATTTTTGCTAGGCAACCTGGAAGCAATGAGACATGGGTAAATCTAGTCAACAGGCTTGGAGTCTTCCTGTCTAATGTTAAGGTGATTATGCTGTTTTCCTTCTAGAAGCCGGTTTTTTCATCTGATCTCTTTTGGGTCTTAATAACCAGCTTAAAATCAACATCCCAAAAGGCAGCTTTAGGGTGGCAAAACTTTGGTCCCCTTCAATCACATAACAAGGTAAAAACATAGATTATGGATTTGCAAGTCACTGAGGTAGCAACTGCAAGAGCATTCAGACCATTCTCTACACTCCACGGAGGATTGACTGTTTCAGCAAACATTTCATAATCACCAAACCCAACACATCTCATGTTTCCTCTGACTGTGAAGACTCTATGTTCTAGTGGCCCCAGGATCTCACACAGGCTGAGGCTTGTAACCCAAGTTGCCAGCAGGGACAGCAGAAGTTGAATATTTCTCCATCATTGAATACTTAGACGGAGAGTTAATTATTCCTGGCCGCTCATGTCCGGGCAGAACAGGCTCTCCTTCAGAGCCCTCCAGAAGAAATCAATCTTGCTGACACCTTATCTAGCCTCCAGAATTGTGCGAGAATAAGTTTCTGCTGTTGAAGCAGCCCTAAGAAAACAAATATACGCCTTAATTCCCAAAAGGAGTGCATGCAAGTCGTCAAAATCCAGTCTTGATTTGCTTGTGGAGAACCACATCTCTCTAATTGGCAATTGGCTCTTAAGATTTTTCAAGTTTCTGGAAATGACTTAGTGAAGGAACAATTCTTACATCTCTTGTGGCACACACCACTTTGGCATCCACTCATCCAAGGTGGTGTTAAGAGGATGTGGTGGTTTTGGTTGGTGAGGGCAACAGGATGATTTTTGATACATCGGAGCTTCCGCGTAACATCGAGCTGATCACATAAAATTACGTGGACCTATCTCCAAACCTACAGCCCCCTGGGATCCTTATTTCTCTTAATTCTTCAATAAAATAGCTTAGTTAGATAATCCGTGAATTTACGAAATGCCCAGGACTTACGTTTTCCGGGTTATCTTTTTCTCCAAATTCCTGTCTCCACTCCGGATGCTGCCCTTTGTTGTTTCCTCAAAACATAATACAAAACAGTAAAGTGAGGAGAGTTTACTGAAAGTTTGGGCAAAATGGAGAAGGTAGTTGCAAACACAGAATAAGAAGCGACTTAAAACTGAATATTAGGCGCCATTTTAAAAAGCCCTTAGACATGTTGCACCCACCATTTCCTCTCCTTGTTGCTGGCCCAGACTCTTTTCTAAGGCTCATTTTCCTCTGTGCTGGATAGAGGCATACTCCTTGAGGACATACAGGCTTTTCAAGCAGTCTTCTAGATCCAATTCCCACCTCCAATATCTCCTGCTTGTGTGATCTTGGATGTATTATTTAACCTTTATGTGCCTCATTTCTTCATTTGAAAAACATGTATAATATTATTCATCTACAAAAAGAAATGTCAGAAGTACTGACACATGCTACAACAATGATGAACCTCAAAAGCATTATGCTACGTGAAAGAAGCTGCACACGAAAGGTCACATATTGTATGATTTCATTTATATGAAATGTCCAGAGTGAGTTAATCCATAGAAACAGAAAGTAAATTGGTCGTTGCCAGGGGCTGGGGAAGAAAGGAATGAGGAATAACTGCTTAATGGGTATTATAGAGTGAAGTGTGTTCCCCCAGAAAGATATATTGAAGTCTTAATCCCAAGTACTTCAAATTGGGAACTTATTGGAAATAAGCTTTTTTTTACAGAGGTAATCCAGTGAAAATGAAGTGATTGGGAAACATCTAATCCAATATCTGACATGCCCTTATAAAGAGGGAAATTTGGGGCACAGAGGCAGATAGAGGAAAGACAATGTGAAAACACACACGAGGAACACTGTTTGAAGACAGAGGCAAAGATTGGAATGATACAGCTGGAAGCCAAGGAAAACCAAGGATTGCTGGAGCTACCAGAAGCTGGAAGAGGCAAGAAAGGATTCTACTCAGAGCCTCAGAAAGGGCAGCCACTCCAGACACCGATTTCAGAGTTCTAGCCTGCAGAACCCAAAGATAGTACATTTCTATTGTTTTTTGTTTTGTTTTGTTTTGTTCTTGGCGAGGCAACCCTTTGTTGACCTCTCAGATTGCAAGGACCTTGTCAGTTTATAATCCCTTATTTTTTTAAATTTTTTTTACACCTACAGCACCTGGGTTTCCTAGGTGGTCTCCCATCCAAGTACTAACCAGGTCCAACCCTGCTTAGCTTCATTTCTATTGTTTTAAGACATCTAGTTTGTGGCACTTTGTTACAGCAGCCCTAGAAAACTTAATACAATAGGTGCAGGGTTTCCTCTCAAGCTGAGGAAAATATTCTGGAACTAGATAGAGCCAGTGGCTGCACAACATTGTGAATGCACAGATGGTCCCCGACGTACAACATACAGTGGTGCCACTCATAACTTTTTCACTTTACATTGGTGTGAAAGTGATACGTGTTTAATAGAAACCGTCCTTTGAATTGTGAATTTTGATCTGTTCCTGGGTTCATGATATGCAGTATGATATACTTTCACAGTGTTCCCGTCAGCCACACAGCCACAAGGGTTAACAACTGTTACTCTATGGTATACTCATTGTGTTGGATGATTGATTCTGCCCAACAGTAGGCTGTCATAAATATTCTATTTACATTTAAGTTGGGCTAAGCTATGATGTTCAGCACATTAGGTGAATTAAAGGCATTTTTGACTTACAATATTTTCAACTTCTGATGGGTTTATTAGGACATAACCCTACCATAAGTAGAGGACCATCTGATTGGATGTCACTGAACTGTTCACTTTAAAATGGTTAGTTTTACATTTTGTGAATTTTATCTCCATAAATATATACAAAGGAAGCTCTTAAAATAGTCCTTGAGACACAGTAATTGCTCAATAAGGTTAGATTGTATTTCTGTTTTCAAAAGTCTCTCTTCAAATTTCCCATCTTTAACCATCAAATAGGAGCAGCATTAATTCCTCCAAACCTATTTTCTCTTCACATAGAGCATTTTAGCCTCTACTACCAGATGACAAGTGTTTGAAACATCTTCTCTTTTCACATAAACATCTTACCCACCCACCACTACCACCACCAAGTATTCAAAAGTTAGCAACAGACAAATTTATAAAAATTACAATTATCTTTATCCCATCTCACTAAAGGCCTGCATAGTGAACTCATTTCACTACTACCTAAGGATAAACACTTTCAATTGTCCCTCTTGGGGGCTTTATGAGGCCCACTCATATTCTCTCCTTCTGCCTCTGACCAGCGTTTCTTTCGGCTGTGACGGCAGAAGCCAGCAAAGCCAGTTGCCCACATGGAAAACAGATACCTAACCTGGGGCTCTGGGTTCTAACAAATTAGATTTATCGTCCCCTACTTGATTCATTACATGAGGAGAAAGCCCATGGGGGTGGATTGTCAATCTTTCAAAATGGTGTAACACCCAGAAGAACTAATAATTAATATCTCGATTCCAGATAATTTAAAAAAAAAAAACTTGCTGAATTGTTTTTTACTCCACCCCCTAAAATTACAGAATAGAAAGATGGAAAGCTTTGGTAAGTATTAAGAAACCAGCCTTTGAGAGACTTGATGCTTTGTGCAAATGGGAAATCGATCATGAGAGGAAAGGAAAGGAAAAAATTGTGCAAGGGAACTCGAGCAATGAAAGAAAAAATCCAAGGAGACATGTTAGACCACAGCAGCCGATTTGAATCAAGTATGCCATAGATTTGGTGCAGGATTTTTTGAAAATATATGCCTCAAATTACATTTCACTGAATTGCTGTTAATGCCCTACAACTTGTCATAACATGCTGTATCTTCAAGAAGTCTTTTTTTTATTATTAATATTTTACTGTTTTTATAGTAGCACCATAGGAAAGAGTATGTGGGAAGGAAAATGTATCAGCAAGCTCTCAGCCATGTATCCAGGTGGCAGTGCAAAGCACTGGTTTGAACCATTCTATTACAAGCTAGATACATATTTATGCCTGAGATGCTTTCTTCTTCATAAATATTTTCTCTGGTGTCTTCATGTTCTTTCTCATCCATTTATGGATCAGTTAACCCCATAATCAAACACAACTAGGTGATCTATGGAAACAGACAGCAGTTTCCCAAACAATTGCAAAAGGAGGATAAATACAGCAAACGTGCAATTCTTATTGCCATACTAACTGGCTGCTGGAAAAGAATATTCCCTCCCTTTCATCTGTTAAGATTATCAAAAAAATAGAGGTAACATTTAGAAAGGAAAAATAAAAAGAGTCCTTTCTATAGAATAGAGCAAGTGAGAAATTTTGAGTCAAACAAATAATGATGATAAGAATAATGATTTAAATAATTACAGTCAACATTTATGGAGCACACAGGCCAGGCCTTGTGCGAGTGGTCCACATGCTTTATCTCATTTAATCCTTCTAGCCACCCCATGGGGTAAATGTTATTATATCCATTTCAGATGAAGTAACTGAGACTCAGACAACATTGCCAAATTCATAAACTATTAAGTGGAGCCAGCGCTCAGATTAGGTTTATCTGTTTCTGAAGTGTTAATTACAATGCTCCTTGCCAAAAGGAAAGTTTTCACTTGCCCAAGGAAAATGTTACCAATTCTCTCCAGGGGATTCCTATTCCTTTGTCAAGTATACAATTTTTTTTTACTGCAAATAATCTGTAGCTTCTATGGCTGGCATTCCCACTGTGGCCAAGTCTGCTACTTTGAAACCAATAGAGGTCATTTTCTTCCTCCTAACCAAGGTAAGCAAAGCACACTTGGTCTTTGGGATTTAAAAAAAAAAAAAAAAAGGCCAAGAAATATAAACAGGTGAATATAGTAATTGTGAAGACAGACAATAAAAATAGAGCCCCAGAATGGAAATACGAGTGCCCTGCAGTCAAGACATAATTGCTAGAAAGTTAGAGAAAAAAAAGAAGGAGGAAAAAGATGGAGAAAGCCAAGAAACACACTCAAAGCACAAGATAAAGGCAGAGAAAAGTAAATGCTTTTTCTGGAAAATTAAAACTGGGATTTTACAAGACATGAAGTTAGACACTTGGTGAATTATGTATTTCTAATTCTTCTACTGAAGTGCCGTAGGCTACAGATAGCCTCCCAGGTATTAATGAAAAGACCTCAGTATGGTGCTCTAAATTCACTGCAGTGCACCAAACCTAACAAAATAAGCTCAGGAAACCCGCAAAAAGGGTGAAGTCAATCCTTTGATGAGCTGATTTCCCCTACTGGCAACTGTTCTCAAATTGACACTCCCCACCACCGTCCCACTTACACACAAGTTCATGTACAAACATGTGCATGCATACATACACGGAGACAATTCTAAGACTATTTTCTGGATGAGTTGCTTTGCCTTTGAAATGTGTTTCTTTATTCTTTAGTCAAATTTAAGATGACATCATCATCCTACTGATAAACTAAGGCTTAATAACTTGCCACACATAGGAAGAACAGACATATTCAGATTCTTAGACAGTGGAGGTAAAGCCTAAAACCATAGAATTCCATTTTCTTTTTGGGTAACTCCTATTTCATTCCATTTCTTCTAAGTGGGTGAAGAGCAAACCCATTACGGACTAAACTGCTTAACACTCTGAAGGAAGCAACTCACTGCTTCCTGGTCCTGTCTCCTCCTAACTCTGCACTCCCCTCCTTCAAAACCTCTCAAACATCTAAGGCCTGGCTCAGATCCTGCTGGTGAGGGTGTAAATTGGTACCATCTTTGTAGCAAGCAATTTGGCATTGTGTATCAAAAATCTCAATAATATCCTATTCTGTGAACCACACAAAAATATGATCCATACAAAAGATTTTTGCACAGAGCTGTTAATTAGAGAATCACCTAAAACAAGAAAGAAAAATACAGTGCCCAATTATGGGAGAATATTTGGCCAAATAATGTTCCACCCATTTGTGCAAGGATATTTTTATCATTAAAAATGATTACAATACAATAAAAGTAAAAAAAAAAAGCTATAAATTCATTTACAGTATAAACTCAACTATATAAAATACCACCTGTGGAATGAAGAAAAATACTAAGTGTAGTTACCTCTAGGTGGTGGAATTATGTTTATATGTAAAATAATAAAGGAAACAATATTTTTTCTCTTAGCTATCTTTTCCTTTATTGTTCCGCTTTTGACAACAAGTGTTAGTGTCTTAAAGGCTAGAGAGTATAGTGGTTAAGAACAGTCTCAACTCAGAAGACCTGTTTCATATCCCAGACAGCCCCAGATCCACCACTTATGAGTTACATGACTTTAGGCAGGTTACTTAACATTTCTGAACTTCATCCCAACTCCACCATTGATAAAATGAGAATAATTTTATTATTATGAGGATTAAAAATAATATATCTAAGGTGCTTAAAACCGTGGTATAGAGTAAGTGCTCTGGAAATATTACTGCCATGTTAAATGTTAAGCACTGTGAAAACAAACATGCACAATTCAATGAGGTAAGTACTACAAGGAAGGGAGATGCAAGTTATTGTGGGGCAAGAGAGAGAGAGAGAGAGAGTGGGGGAGAGAGAGAGAGAGAGAGAGAGAGAGAGAGAGAGAGAGAGAGAGAGCGTGCGAGCCCTTACTCTGCCAGGGCAAGAATTTTCATTATCTTAATGTTGTTTTACCTTTATTTATTTTAGACAACTCTGGGGAGTACCTCCAGGGCAACTGGCCCCAGAAGAAGGAGAAGACAGACACCTAATATCTAAAGTCTATAGGGCATTTTATAGTTTCTAGACTGTTCTCATCTGTACCATTCCAGTTCTCCTCACACGACACCTTAAGGCTGGCTATTTTTCAAAAAATCTTAGGGAGAAAAAGTGGGCAGGCCAAGCTACTCAGCTCTTAAGGGACAGAGATGAGACACAAACTCAGGTGCTGGGGTAGAGAATTTGATGTCATACCAGAGATGTTACAGAAAGGACTTCTCTGTTAAGAGAGGCTTATGTTTCCATTTATTACTTCCACAAGTTCTAGTATTACATGAGAATAGTCATAGGAGGAAGAAGAAGGAGGAACTAAATAAGATCTAAAATGAAGACTCTGAGAGCACAGCCTTATGGTTGTCTACACAATAAAGTTAAAATCTGAAATATGTACTTTGTAAACATCTCTGTTTGAAAAATGAGTCTCCTACACTACAATGGGGGTTTGGTGTGCCAGTGAGCTGATAGACAGTTGGGAAAGACAAAAAATAAACACCTAAAAGAGAAGATTTGGACAACCTACCACCAAGAGCTCACACTTTTGATGGGAATTCTGAAATGGCACAGACTATTTGTTTATCCCCGTTTCTTCATGCCTGCTAATTAATATGTCCTGACTACTTTTGAGCCAACCATCCATCCATAAGAATTTATTTTTTTGTATTCCCAGCTCCTAAGAAGTAGCATAATCTAAAGAAGACAACAATGAACTTAGAGACCAGTGACCCGAAATCAAACTTAGTTCAGCTATTTGTTAGTTGTATGACTTTAGCAAGTGATTTTTTAACCTGAGTCTCAGCTTCCCTTTAACATTAAAATAATAATACCTCTTAAAGCTGTTGGTAGATTAAATGAAATAAATTATGTTTTTGAAATATTCAGCAAAATGGTTTTGCTCATGAATAGTACTTATTCCTCTGAATAAGTGAATGGATTCTTGGTGATACTCGATTACAGAAGCAACATGATAGAACAGTCATGTATCAAGAATCATGTGGTCCAGACTGCTCAGTAACTATGCCAATCAGTTGGACCATTGCTAAGTCACCAACAGAGACATTTTCCACTGGAATTTGAGCCACCATACTGACTCAGATAAAAGGAAGAATTTCATTTTTATCTAACTCCACGCCCTTCACCCAAATGAATGAATTAGTTCACTGTTTTGAACATGTAAGTCAATAATATCGTTATTGTCATAGAAAATTGAGAGCTGCTATAGGATAAAATAAATCTCTACCAGGACCTACATTTCTGTATGGAATCTGTGATGCTATGAATCGCTCTTGATCAACACATTTTTCTATTGCCAAATGGGCCTTCATACAATAACAGCCACGCAGACGCTTAGTGATTTCACTAACCATAACTCTATGCGGTGATTGTCGTGAATGATGAAATATGATTAGCAAATTACAGCTCTGGTGTTTTATTTTAAGGGAACTTAAGGAAAATGAATGGATTAAGCTATTTTGCATTTTTCAATAGAATCATTTAAAAGGAGTGGGTAATGGAGAACTCAAGACTGATGGCTAAAAGAAAAGGCACAAATAATGTTGCCACTTCACAGCCTATCAGCATAATTCATCTGTGCCTCCTGTCCTGAACAGTTGTGCAATGTTGTTGTACATAGTTAAACAGCTGTTATTTATTTCTGGCATCTTTATGTTGTACTGGATAAATTGCCTGGAATTTTATAAAATTCTTTTATATCTAAATGTGTAAGAAAGACATGAGATTTTTATCCTAAACTCTCCTACTGTGCTTTCTTTATAAGTTAGGTCACTTAGAACAATAGCTCTGGAACTTGAGCAATAAATGAAACTCTGGAAGGTACGGGATGTTTCTTCTTACATCTCATCTACTTTATAATGAATGACTGGTATTGTGGCAAAGTGCAGGGTTCTCAGAAATCTTGTGAGATACACAGGTGCTTTTCCACATTCAAATATCTTATATTGATAAAAATAGTGCTTTAGCATTGCTGACTTTTTTTTTTTTTTTTTTTTTTTTGGTCTTCAAATCCTAGGCTTATAATTTTGACATTTCTCCCATGGAGCCAGCAGTAAAGCAAAATCCCATACAGCCTCTTTTATTTTCCCATTGAGACCATTATAAAATTAGAGATGTATTCCTATGAAAATTATTTGACCCAGAAACGTAATCAAAAACACACTTGAGAATGTAGCATATAGTTAAGAGTGTAAAAATAACCTGTGTTAATATTCAAAATAGTTATATAACAAGGGAGAAAGCACTGGACTTGGCATTTGAATCTAAGCTCTACCACTTGCCAGCCATGTGATTTTGGGCAAGTCACTTACCCTTGCAGAGGTAATTTTTTTTTTAATTGACTAACACTTACTTCATAGGGCCATTATAAGAATTAAGGGACACAGTAATATAGTATCTGATCAATAACCTGGGTTTAATAAATATTACTCAAATTAAATGAATGGCTAAAAATAAGCTACAAAAGTAAACTGTTGAAACTCCATCATCTGGTAGTTTGCTTCATGAAATCATAGCAGTGATTTAAAAAATGGTTTTTAGTTTCTGAATACTTTTAAAGTACAAGTCTTACATTGTCCATATTTTTAAAATCTTTATTTTCTTTTTTCAAACTACCCATATAATACAAAATGGACAAAATCAAACATTTCTGAAAAACATGATACAAATGATTAAAGTTTCTCATGATTAATGAATCCATAATTTTTGGGCCTCGATTCAAACCCACGTTCAATTAAAGTGACTATATCTATCCTGCTTTGCCTGAAACTGTGCCAATTCTGCCTCTCATCCTGGCATAATTATTAATTGTGTCCTTTTCACTTTCAAACTGTCTCAGCATGGATGATAAATACATGGCCCTTGACCCATAACCTGCCTCCGAAATAGAATCTACTTTCGACAGTTGGAGGCTGTGTTCTCCATTTCTCTCTTCCTCTTCATTATTAAGTATCCTTAAAAAGTATTATTTGCTTGTTTTCCACAACTTATTTTAACTTTTCCTCTTATTTTACAGACTAAATTTTTGTAGAAACATAACTTCCATAGCATGTTAATTTTCATATTAAAAATTCAGCTGCATTTGTCTTAAATGCATTTTATGTTTCAAGAATGCATACTAGTAAGAAAAAATGAAATATAATAATAGTTAATGTTAAGTTTTTAAAAGTTCCATGAAAACGGTAATTTTATTTGAGTTCTGCTCTGAAAATCTCATCCAAGTGAACATAGATGCAGAAGTGAACATTGTTTAAATTGTGGGGTAAAATCTTGCTAGTTTGAAATCCAACATTTTGGAATTTGTTGGGGTGGAGGGAGAGGGTATGCAAGCAGGGATGGGAGAGGGGGAAGGGGAAACAAACAACAAAACTGTACTTTTTTTTTAAGTTTGTTCAAAAAATATTGTCTTATTCTATAAAACTTTTCAAACTTAGTTAGGTATTTGTAATCAAAAACATTTGCGTGGAAAGCAGCACTTAAGGCTCCCTGTCCTATATCCTACCGCTGGAGAGGAAAAGAGCTGAAAATGTCACCCTTCTGACATTCTAAGGCAGCTGGACTGGCAGTCAAGTAAGGGAGGTGATGAGGCGCAGAGAGGGTGGGGAAGCGTGCGAGGGCACTCTCCATGGCAGGCAGGAGTGGGGACAGAGGGAGAGCTCATGACTGGGTCAGTAAAAATAAATGACGAGCTCTTATCAATCACTTGGCAAAAAAAAAAAAAAAAAAAAAAATCTGAATTAAAGTTTACCCTTGCTTAAGAAGTTATTTCTTCATGACAATGAAAATGAATATTTTAAATAAGATTTTAGGGCCAAATATTTAAGAGATCAAACTACATGTTATAAAAGGGTTATAAAAGAAAAATATATGATTTAACCCCATTTGTTTCAATGAGTTTGACAGTTATTTGATTATCTATTACACAAATCTGTAATTCAGGCTATTCCTTAAATTAGAAGGTCTGCTGAGACCCTAGGACGCACTCCATAGATTAGCCACTCAACATCCAAATCCAAGCTTTCTTCTCCCTTGCAGGCCAAACACATTCCCAGCCTGCTTTGCAGCTAGTAGTGATCCAGTCCCAGCTAAGTCCTTGGAGGACAGAGGGAAAAGGGAAGAGAACAAGATCTTCTATGATTTGCTGTGCTGATAAATAAACAAATATGGCTGGTGCTGCCTATTCCCCATGTTGCCTGCCTGGAAAGTTTGCAGCTGCAACTGCCATATCGCAAACATGAAGGAAAGGCCAAGAGTAGTGCAGACTCCAACTCTGATAAAGTTGAGCAGCTAAACCAACACAGGCAGCTGCCTCACTCCAGACTTCTCACTAAGCGAGAAGAATAAACCCTTATTTGTTTAAGCTACTGTGAGCTGGATTTTTTTGTTACTTTGGGCCAAATGCACTCCTAACTAATACAACGGCTTAGGAGGCCCACGTTTCTACAAGATGTCAGTGCCTACATGGGAGAAACAAAAGCAAAACTGTACAGATCAAAGTCACAAGGTGCCTTCAAACTGTCAATGCATAGATGGAAGTAATGAAGCTGAACACCATAGACAGCGCACACAGTGCTAGGGGCTTGGGCACCAGCTAAGGTCAAGAATTAAACAGAAATCTTGCTGAGATAGCCTATTTTACTTTAAACTGATCTTTTGCATCCTTCTAAGATGTGACATAGTTTCTCTCAGCCGTAAAAAAATAGAAATAGTTCCTCCTGAATCAATAGTTCTGCCTTTTTATTTTATTTCAATTTGGGCTCCACTATTGTATTTCGAAGTAAATTGTCTCAGAACATCAGGCAAAGCTATATTCAAATGTAAATGTTAAACCTATTTCCAGTGTAATTTTTTTTTAATTAACTGACATTTCATGGAGTCATGGTGACAAACATGACTATCTCTACCATGAACCAACCCTATGACCTTGGACTTGAACTTTCGTGCCTTAGTTTTCTCATCTGTAAAATGGGGTGTGGGGGTTGAGTACTCCCCTAATAGAGTAATTGTGATGAACAACTGAGATGTACAATGTTCAAAACAGTCTATGGAATAGTAAGTACTCGATAAATATTAGGCATTATTATAGGTATTTGAAAGTTGATTCTACTTCTTAATACAAATACATGTAGACTATTAGCATATGCTTGTGTTATAGATATATATGTATAATTGTTTGTGTTTCACTTTGTATTCCAAATAAACACATAATAACTTAAAATTTTGATCATCCAGTCCTTTATATACCTCAAATGTAAACCCAGACAAACCTCTAGTGAATAAATTGTCCCTAATCTCTTTGCCTCTATTTTTTTTTAAAGTTCTGTGTCTGTATCTAAGCTCATTTGGTTAAGATTTGTGTGATGGAACTCTAAAAACCATTTCCTCTTATTTCTATGTAAACTCGAAAGATTATGGGTCCTGCTTTAAAAGTCTTCTTGAGCTGTCCAACTTTTACTATTTCTCCACATCAGCAATTAGCAAATATATGTTTTGATTGTTTTGTTGGTTTTATTTTTCCCTTCTTGCAAAACTGCTGTTGTAACTTTTGTCAGTTTCTCATTGTCTTCATCTGTGCCCTGAGAACCCTTTTCATTTCTGTGTTTAAAGTGAACTATTCTTTTGTACTTCTAGCTGCTTATTCTCCATTGCTTGAAATTTATATCATCTAAGAATACATGTATTAACCAAATGGGCTACTTCTAAGATTTCTATTTTTTTTTTTAATTTTCTTTAGTGAAAGAGGTTTGCCTTTCCTCTTTGATACCGGCTTGTTCCAAATGACCAGCACCCCTCCATCTCCTTTCCTTATCAGTGTGCCCTTCCTATACTTCCCCTCCCAGTGTTTCAGGCTTCCTGAAGACTGTTCTCTCTGCCCAGCTCTTCCTCACATCCCAGCATTTAGAATACTGAATGCTTCCACTGTGTGATCACTATCTTCCAAATTGCCTTCCCAAGCCGCAGCTGCCACCACTCCTCTGCAGTGTTCAGTGTCAGGCCTAAAAGACCTCTCCCCTTGCTGGCTTTCCTATCTTCCACATTAAAAAGTTGTCATCATCACATTTTACTTGTCAATAACACGATGCATGAATCAGATATTTCCTTTTACTCTTTCATCTTTGCCACACATAAGAATTAGCTTCTAATGACACAAAGGCAAAAGTTAATGGAAATTTAATTGAAAAAACTACCATCCCAGTAGGAGTTGAACCTGTCGGCCTTAACACAGGAGGCAGATATTTCATCCACTAGGCTTTGGAGTTTGGTTTAGCATGCTTGGATATAGATGTATCACTTTGGTAAACAAATAATTCCCATATTTTCCAGTATTACTTTGGTCAACAAAATGAAGAAAAGAGTGAATTCCAATTTAAATGTCAGGGCTATCCACTTTAAGGATTCTGAACAGGGAAGTTTTAATGAAAATAGGATTTAATTTCCTGTAAATGTTTGAGTTCTTCAACCCTAATATGTAGAAATAATGAATATTTATATATGTAAAACACAACTTCCTCTTAGAGAAGCGTTTAGTCACTCATACCCAAAAGAACTCCAGGAGAATTTTTTCAGGGATTATGAGTCACACCTCAGACTTTTCTAAAGGAAATTACATTATCTAAATACTTTCCGTTCCCTCTTATATGAAGAAATCGGCAAGGTGTAAAGTTTTGATGATTCATCAACAATGAAATGTAGGAATTTTATGTTTTTATTTTTTTTAAATTAATTAAGCTAACAAATATGTTATATACAGATGAACTGAGCACTTTCACCTAATCTGCAATACTCAAGATAGGGGTTTCCCAGGGGGATTGATTTTCAGTATGTTAGAGTTTTCAGCATTTCAGAGCATTTGTTGTTTCCTGTGCCTGGTTAAGTGGCTGTATGCATTACAAAACCAGGCTATATGCATTACAATATGTAATTCAAAGTAAATTAACCCTCAGATTATTGAAAAAAAAAAAGTCAAAGATTCACAGGAAAAAAACACAGATTGAAAGTACTACAAATAACAGCCCAAGCAAGCAATGAGAAAATGGCAGAGCCGACAGACACTTCTCTCTTAAATAGGCAAGCTCATCATCAGTCATTTTACAGAGTAAAAACACTAAAGAGTTCACTTTCAGAAAGTCAATAAATTAAAAAAACAAAGAACCTCAATATTATTTTTTAAAACTTATTTAAAAAAAATGTACCCCACAATCGTTAATGATGAACCTTGTATGGGCTATTATGACTTGAGATATTAGCTAGTGATGGTATAAACATCTTCATGGTTAGCAAGACACTAAAAGAAAAGCATAGGGAACTAGAAAGCAAACATCTACAATGTTTATGACTATGTTTAAAGTTATGCGAAACCCAACTAGGATTTATAAAACTTTATTAAACTTAAGCTTAATGATAAATACACGAAAGCCTCTTTTTTATGGAGACAAAAAATTTTTTTTGAATTGTTAATAAATAAAAATAATTTCTCTGAAATATTTTTATTAGTACTTCTTTTTAAATGTATTTTTAGACTATGTAACATACTGGGACCATAGGACATGCTTGTATGTACAAACATATACACACATATAAGAATAAACATAAATAAATATAAATAAGCATACTTCCATTGAGAGAATATGCTCGAAAAAAGTTTATAGATCTCTGCTCTAGTGAGGATGTGTAGCAGTAATTTTTTTCAGAAATCTAGGTCTTTTCATTTTCTTAATGCCTTCACTAAGAACTCAGTACTAAATGTACTATTCATACCTTTAGATTTAAATGTAAATCCCTTATTTTCCTTTATGGCCTACCCATTCAGCGTAGAGCTTGACAGTATATCTGGAATCAGACAGACCTGTGTGGAATCCCAGCTTCACCATTTGTAGTTGGATGACTTTTTATAATTCTCTCAAAACCTCAGTTTCCCCATCCGTAAAACAGGAATAAGAATATCCATTACATATGTTAATACAAAGCATGAAAAGCACTTAGCACAATGTTTGGTACGTGGTACAAGTCCATTAAATGTTAGCTATGGTTGTTGTTGTTTGTTGTTGTTATTATTATTATTATCTCCCTCAAAGGCAATCTACTTTCTAGCTACATTGAACCATTCACTGTATTGTTACCTGCTTTTGATCACTTCTCCCAAATGGCTCTCTCACCAGCTTTACGTGGTCAGGTTATTACCTGTGCTTTTCAGTCCATTTTAATTACTACTTACTCTTTTAAGTTTTCACCAACACTGTCCAGCCAGAAGCAACTTTCTTTCTCCTCTACATTAAATAATACTGCATTTGCATCATTCTTGTGGAGCTTACAATTTTCTACCTTATATACAGCATATACGACATGCATGTGTCATTTGTATTTAAGTAATACCCCTTCATAGAGAGAGAATTTCTTGAGGATGGGTCATTTTCTATTCATATGTGTCCTTCCCAAAGCATTCAGCATTGAGCCTTGCCCTTAGTGACAATCAATCAATACGAGTTGAATTAATTAATTAATATTTCTGTCCACTCAGTACAAAATGTCTGCTTAAAGGCAAAGGCCAGGCAATGAGGAGGGTCATCAGGTAGTAAATATTGAAATCTTTATGTCTCCAATCCCTTTCACATGCTACAGTTAATTAGGTGATGTGAAGTTTATCTAGACATGAATGTGAACCTTCCCTTCTCTGCTCACTCCCTGCCATTAACTTGGTGACTTTGTGGAAGACATTAACTATTCCAGGCATCAGTGTCCTCATTTGTAAAAATAAAAAGTTGGATTAAATATCTAAGGAACTTTCTGGTTGTTAAGGCCCATGTCTCATATTTCACACAATGTTTTGCACCAGCAAAGACAGAGATATGGGGTGAGAGGGGAATTACTCTGAGCATTACCCAAGCATCAAGACTGAGGTCAGAAATTTAATGGAAAGATGTATATGACAAGAAACAGGTTGGTTAAACTTAAGGTCAGACCTAAGGACAAACCCATTAGTCAAGAACAAGATCCAAAATGGAGGCTAGAGCAAGAATAGGCATTAGTCAAGGTCTGTAAACAAACAAGCAAACAACAAAACATTATCCACACCAAGTAGCTCAATATAGAAATTTTAACATGAGGATCTTGCCACAAAGGTGTCTGAGGAACTAAAAAACCAAAAGGATGGTTAGGCAACCTGGAGATTAGTAATGCAGGAAGCCAGTGCTTCTTGTAGGGCTGAGGATATACAAGGAGAAGGTAATGTGACCAGCCCCAGGATTATGGAGGTCCAACAGGAGGGATTGCCCATCAAGAGCTGCAACCACAGATGAGACCCAGCTATCACACACACTATTTCAAACAGAAAACAAGAGGAATAAATGCCTTGGATTCCCCATTTCTCTTGATGACTCTCGTTGGCCAAACTTAGCTGTAAGACACTTGGCAAGAGAGTCTGGAAATGTAGTCTATGGGGATTAGCTCCATGCAAGGCAAAACAGAGAAGGAGACTATGAGGTGGTGGTCTGGGAGCAAATTGGCAACTAACCAATCCAGATGATTTTAGAGCTGGCTTCAGAGATGATTTTTCCAGAATGAGCTTTCCCTTATTGCATAATTTCTTTAAAGTTCCCAACCCCAGCTGTTGCCATAACACCTTGCTATACTTTAAGAGGAAAGCTGCTGACAAATGGCCTGATAAAATTGTGTTTAGTTGTAAAGACCTTGTCATATAAAATTCAGTTATATAGGTTCTAGAATTCTTCCCTAGATGCCTTCTAACATATATTATGCTTGCTCATAACTAGGGCTTCCCTGATACAATGCATCTCAGAATAGAACACCAGCCTTGTTTTTCCAAAAGGACGTTGATCTCTTTGGCTTAAATGATGTAACTTCTTGCATGTAAACTACTAATTTTCAGATGGGCACTAGATTTATTGGGGTGATAACTTCATAACAGTATATAAAGTCTAATCACTATACATGCCTGAAACTAATATAATATCATATATCATCTGTAATGGGAAAAAATAATTTTTTAAAGACTGTGAATTTATCATTAGCAATAAACCCATATTCCAATGAGAGTATGGAATTGGAGGCTGATCCTTCCAACAAAAACATAAAATCCATCAGTGTGTTTTTCTTCTAATGAGCACTAAGAAGCAACAATTTCTCCTTTTACTTTTTCTTCTATTTCACAATGGCATTGACTGACTTAGGCAGCATTTGTAAAACCTACAGTAAAATGATATCACATGTATATTTAACTTGTACAAATTCAATTCTATCCATTTAGGGGAGAAAAGTAGAGAGAGGAAAAGGGAGAGAACAGAATGGAGGTAAGAAGAGGGAAGAGGAGGGGGGAAATTTTCCAATAACATGGGTAAGTCTACCCATGATTTTTCTCAGTGAATGAATGCCCTAGAGTAAGCAGGAGGTGGGAGAGATGTGATCTATTCTGCCCGAAGTCAATCTTTGTTCCAGCTTATCTCTCAGAGCTTCTTGCCAAGATGCTAATGTGTAAAGATTTGGCACTGAAAAATTAAATGTAGCTTACATAGTCTTATCTATATATGTGCTTTTGTATATACTATACATACCAATGCTATAAGCTATGTTTACTGCACAAAATGGGCACACCAAGATATTTTAAAGGTTAATTTTAAAATATATAATAGATTCTCACCTTCCATGCTGATTTAACCCTCCCATATGGTGTGATCCTGCTGCATATACACTGGGATTGAAAATTCATTGAAAGATTGGTAATGGTACAGGAACAGGAGAAAAGGAGTTTCACAGTCTACCGAAACAAGAGCATTTGTGTTAACTTGAGAGAGAGAGAGAGAGAGAGAGAGAGAGAGAGAGAAGGCACTGCCGAAAATTACTATAGCTGCAGAAATTATCCTCATAGGCTGTCCCCAGGATGCCCAAGTATTGCTTTGAGATTCATCGTATGACTTAACCAGTTACTTCCTTTTCTCTTCCTCAGCTATTCCTCTCATAAAATGGGGGCATAACATCTGCTTCTTGCTTTTTGTCCCAAAAGAATATAAAGGATTAGATCTAATTACTAGGTAATCCATTCCCCAATGATGAAGTTTAACATTCTATAAAATCCAAGAAGACAGCCAAACTTTGCTTGGAATAACCCATCCTGGTTCCGTTCACCTCAAAGATGAACCAAACTTTAAGGTGTTGGGGTAATTATGGCAGTGTGAATGTTGCTTTATGTGACAAACATCCCACTAATGCTCTTACTTAATGCAAGGTATCAGGAGAAAGTTTTTCCCAATGTTAATTCAAATCTTTACTTCATTTCCAAACTTGAAATGCTTCAGCTTCCTAATCTCCACTGTATAATGTCCAAAATACATAAACAAATAACTAACCAAACCAGGAAAATCTTATATAAGCTCCTGCAGTCTGAAAAGCTGCCATTAGTAATAAGCCTTCCTGCACTCACCCTGCCCTGAACTCTGGGCCCCCTGCTGCGTTCCACAGTACAGCTCTCTCTAACATTCCAGGTTAATGCTGAGAAGGAACTTAAACCACAAAGGACCAAAAAGCAAATATTTTTGCCCAAATCTAATGTAGCAAATTACATGCAAAATCTAAACTCCAAGAACCTTTTAAATGGTGCAAGTCTACACAAACACACAGCATCCAGTTTGCCAAGACTTAAAAACTAAATTAAATCTAACTCAAGTCCCACTGGGGATTCGTAGAACCAGTTAAAAGACCAAGTTCTGGTCTTGGCAGGACTGCTGGCTTACATTGTCCCCCCAGGTAAGTCATTTCTGTAACTGTGCTTCTGTTTGTCTGTCTATGAAGCTAACATTCTGCCTTCAGTGGCTAGGCATGGTGAAATGAGAGTATAGGCAGGGTACTCAGAGCTCTTTGCAAGAAAGGTGTCTATGCATAATCAGAAATTCATCCAAAAGTCTTCTGCCAGGTACTCTGTTGCTGTAACTAGTCTGCCATGGATGATTGTGCAGTCTATGAACTGCAAAAGGGCACAGCAGAAGCAGAGTCAAGTCCTCTTCCCACCATGAGCAGGGCTTCATCCCCCTGGCAAAAACTGCCTTGTCTTCACACATGGTACTGTCTGCAGCTAGGCCCAGAAGACTCATCGGCTTTCAGGAGGTGCTCTTCTAATTCTCTTAAAGATAGCCAGTAGATAGTGGCCCAAGCCCTAACCAAGAATAGAGCAACTATCAGAGCTGATGTCATTTTGCAAAAAGCCAGATGAAGGGAACGTTTATTTTGGCAAGAGTCATATTCTCAATAAATATTTGTGGTCAGGAAACAAGTAGACACATTGAACTGAGAGGCACCTTTGCACCATGGTCACATTACTTAGCAGTCAGCCAGATTCTCCATGTCCTGCACCTTCACTTGAAACTGCAGTCCCAAGAAGCAATGCAGATGAAATGGAGGACACTCATTTCGAGAAAATAAGTACAGTAGGGGAACTGGCCATGGCCGTGTTGTATAAGAAAGCCTGGAAGTTAATCAACTACATCTGGCTTTGTTTTGCTCACACACTCAATTGGACACTGGACAGCAGTTGTAGTTAGTTTTTGAGCACATGGGAGAAAATGTATTTTTTTTAAGTAAGTGTGCACCATCAGTTTTATATCATTTTCATTCCTGACTTTCTTTATGCTTAGATTTCAACTTGTATTTTAACTAGGCATTCTCATCTTTGTTTATCAGTAGGTAACTGAGTTACTTTCAATAAACAATCACACGCATTTATGGATCCTGTGGCTACAAGTGTCATCCTGAAAAAAACAGACTAACAGACTATCCTCAAGTACCTGGGAAGAACAACAAGAAGCTGGCCACCAAGAGAAAGCCCAGTGACCTAAACTAGAGTCAAGTGCAGAAGTCTGGCAATGGAAAAAATCTCACACACAGTACACACTGGGCAGATACAGTTACCCAAGCTGACATGCAGATCTATCAACAGTTTTTAAAAGATTCCTATGGATTCTGAATGTCTCTGAGCTAGGGAAAATGAGGAGGAAAAAGAAGTGACAAAGGAAGAGTATTTCTCATTCCCTGATAAAAGCCATTACTGGGAAATTAGCATTCAGGATTATACCTCTTACAATGAGTCATTTTTATTATCTCTATTCCTTCCTAATTTTCCACAATAAATGAGTGGTTGCTAATATGCAAGAAGAGGGGAAAGTACCCCTCGTTATCTAAATTTATTTGATTATTAAATTCTGATAATGAGTGTTTAGGCAATGAGTTTGGAGAGGAAAAATCTGTCTCATATCCAAGTTTTAATAAACAAGAATTGAGATTTCAAAGAGTGATGAATTTTCTGAACCAATTGGCTTCCTGAGTTCTGAGAGAGAATTTGGATTGCCAGAGGTCAAACAGCGAAAGGTGCTTATATTGAATTTGCAATAGACATCCCTTTCCTTCCCTTTTCTACATGTAAGCACCAAAATTATACCTCAATTGGGCAATTTTGTGATGTCTGTCTTTGGAAAAGTTTTATACCACAGTACTTTTATATGACAAATTTCATCCTCATTTTGGTTCCTTAACAAAATAAGGGAGTTTCCATACATGTCATAGAAGCAAACAAATTGGGGACAACACGGGTAGGTTCCTTTGTTAAATTACACAATAAAATACTTGAGTAAGAATTTTTTAAATGTAAATCTGTGTTCTCTCTACTGTCAGTGCACTAAGGAACTGAGATCTACAGGCAAAAAGTGTTATAAGGCAAGAATGAAGTATGATTTCTTGGCCTCAGCCCACAAAACCTTCACTTGTACTTTAAAAAATTAAACTAGAGAAAACAAAATCCTGGCCAAACCCATGACACTTGAAGACCCTCAGTGCCAAAGAAATAGAACTCATCAAAGAACTAGGAACTAGAGCTTCACCCTACAAATAATAGTAAAAAAAATACCATACTTGTCAAATGAACACAGTATTGCTAATATACCTCAAGAAAAGACATAACCAGAAAACCAAAATGTTTTATAGAAAAAGTGAAAGGTGAGATCAGATCTCTTGGAGACTTTTTTTCCCTTTCTTTAATATCTTCCAAATATATTTGAATTTATTTCCTGCCTGGACTCTTAATTTTCCCTGATATATTTTACAGATGTGAGTTATGTTTGGAAACATGACTCAGGCACTGTTTTGACCTGTAGCTTGGGCTCTTGGAGTTCCTCCACAGTTTCCCACAGCATCTCTGTTCTTTACTAATGCTGCCCACTTCCCTCCCAGGAAAGGGCCACTTTACTCAGCACACAGTGACACCTAATTTAGTCAACATGGGAGGAGATTGTTATCAATGTCAATGTGAGTATAGAGAAAGATCCCAACCAACCTGTGAAGACTGTTGTATGTACCAAATAGCCACGATTCACAGGGTTAATTTCCTCGTCTTCCCTTATTGTGCTTAAAAGTGACATAATTTTCAACTTGTTAAAAAATACTGTTTTAACAGGGAATATTGTCAATAATATTGTAATTTTGCACAATGAAAGTCTAGATGGTGGTGATCGTATCATAAGGTATATAAATGTCAAATCACTAAGTTGTATGCCTGAAACTAATATAATATTCTATGCCAGTGGTACTTTTAATTTAAAAAAATTTTATATACTTGCTTACTTCTGATTACCTAAACTCAGCCCCCATAGTTCTAGTCACAAACCCAAGTAAACGTGTTTTCTAAATGTTTGAGAAGTGAGAAAGAGCAAGAAGATATGTGGGGAAAATGGGCAGGGGTGAAAAACAACTCACACTGAAACACACAAACTCCTCTGAAACACTAATTTTAAAATAGCAATAGCCTTCATTTATTGGAACCTAATGTTTGTACTCATAACAACCCTGTAAGAAAGATATTGTTATTGCCATTTTATAGATGAGAAAATCAAGAGTAGAAGGTTGGGCAAGTTGCCCAAGATCTCACAATTAAGAAATGATAGAGCTTTCCAAATTAAGTATAATCCTTGCTCTTTCAACCTCTAAAATCTATTAGAAATATTAACTTAAGAGTGTTTAATAAAATAAGTTTGGACAGAAAACAGAAAATCTAAAGGAATTTAAAGAATGTTTTGTTCCAAGATCTTCTAAGTTATCTTATCATTGTAAAGTTATTCATACTACTGTTGACAACCTAACTCAACCTAACTTTCTTTATGTAGAAAAACAATTTTAAAAAAACAAACCATAACACTTAATGTTCCGATTTCTTCTTAAATAATCTCCTTCCAGCTTCCTTTATTCTTCCTTCTCTCGGCTCATTGCCATGTTGGCCAACATGTTTCCCCAGGACCTCATCAGCACAAGACTGCTTCCACTTCCACTGGTCTCCTAACTCAGTAGGCTCTCCTCGCATTCCTCCGGTAATCTTCCTATGAGTCCATCAAACCTTGTACTCAGCTGTACAAATCTGCCTTCATCAGCAGCTGAGATTTCATCCTCTCAGGCCTTCCCTTCAAGTCAGCCTCACCTATTCCCAGTTTCGACATCTGGAATTACAAAACACAACTGGGGTAGGAACCATAACCTTTAGAACTGGCCCACCACAGGCTCATACCATTCCAACACAGCTTGGCCCTAGCAGGTGCTGAGTAATCCTGGTATTTGTCCCTCATCCAGTTCCTGGCTTCTTTCCCCAGTATAACTGATACAAACCTTTTCATCTTATCTTAAGACTTCAATCCCAGCCAAATACCCATCTTCTTTTTGCCACATAGCCAAAGACTTTCTAAAGGTAGTTTTGCCTTTGAGCTCCCCTTTACCTCCCATTCATTCCTTTCTCTCACATCTCCCCTCTGTCTTTCCTTTCTCAAAACCTATTCCCCTTCAGCACATCTCTGCAAAGCCTACCCTGGGTATTTCCTCTCTCCCTGACTTTTGAAGCACTCCTTGTTTGTACCTTTCATTTGGCTTTTAAGATTCAGTCATCAAGTATTTCTTATCTTTTTTTACTTTGAATCTTCTTTTAATATTTTAATTGCAAGACAACAATCTGACTTATCTTTTTTGTGCACATATCCTGTCTACCCAACCAGATTGGGTGTCCTCCAATGCTCTGTCCTTTCCCATCTGCTCAGCTCTCTTCCTAATGACTCTGGGAGAGAGCTCATCCACTTGCAATTGCCATGTATGCTGCACATATTCTTGCCATCAAGCCCCTGCTCAGGTTTCCCCTGCCCTTATGGTTCTTTCCCCTTCTCCTTATCAATCAAAATCCACACTCTTTTCCCAAGGCCACTTCAAATTCCAGTGAAGCCTTCTCTGGCAAATGCAGGTCCACAATTATCCATCCTTTCTCTGACTTTCTACAGCACTCCTATTTACACAAACATTTTAATTGCTTATATGTATTTATGTTTAATTATGTGCATATTCTAAATAGATTGAGTTCCCGAGACAGTAATCAAGTCCTTTTGCATTTCCATACACCTAGCAAAGTGCTAGGTATTCTGAAGGTGCATATTAATTGCCTCCTACCTACATGCATCCTACATTTCAAAAGTTAAAACATAACTCAAATTTTTGTGTTTGTTCATTTCAAATATAGCACTTTAAGCTAAGACTGTAGCGGCTCTAAACTGAGCAAAATCTAGAGCCAAAAGTGAGCAAGATCTAAACCCTTAGAAGGAGGGGTTTTGTGTGCTTAAGAGTCTCCTTTCACAGGACACCAGGTTCACTGACAGTGTAGACAACACCCAACTTCACAAGGTTGTTTCATTTAGTTATCCAAGCCCAGAAGCACAACACTTTGAAAGAGTCTGCCTGAATTAAGAATTCAGCCCTCATTTGCCCAAGTGGAAAGTTGCATGTAGCCAAGCAAAGCTGACCTGATGAAAGCCAGTGTGTTCAGCTTCCTTTCAAATCAGCAACCATAATTGCCACTAGCATTTAATATGGCACCAATCACACCTGTGTTCTGAGGCCAAGAACAGTGGCCAGCTCAGCACCTTCTGAAACCCGGATGGCTGAAATCCAAGGCAAACAAGACTGAACAGATGAATCACAGCAATAAGAACCCAGCAACTACCATTGTAATCCAGAGAGTTTACCCATAATCCAGCAGGGCAGGGTGTAACCTGGAACATGTTGGATTTAGGGTTGATTCAACCTTCAGCCCTGGGAAGTTTAGTCTCCACTAATTGCTAGTGTTAAATTCTCTTGCCTCTTCCGGGTCTGAAAATTCTGTTAGCCCTCCTGGATTAGGGAGCTAGTCCCCATCTTAGAAGTGAAGTGTGGCAATCCACAGACACAATCTAAACACAGATAACAACAAAAAGCCAACAACCAACATTCCAGGCTATTTCATTAGGAATTAAACTCCTAGGAGCTGGTAATCACTTAGAATCTCCATAAAGTTCTCAGGGTAGTATTCTAGCAAGGCAGCACCAATTAGTTCAAAAGCCAGTCAGAGTGGAAATTAAGGGTACAGAAACCATAGACTCAGCAGCTTCTAAATTTTGTTGTAGTTCCACCCCACCCTCACCCCAACCTCGATCTAGCACTAGAAATTGGGAGAAAAGAGAGAAAAACTATCACTCGTTCTTCAAAAGTACACCCAAGACCATTCACACTGTGAGTGGCAACACTGCCCATCCAGCTATCCCTTATGAATCAGTAAAAAAAAGCAGCTATAGTCATTTTCCTACAAGGCCAGCATCCTCTGAAGCATGGCAGAAAAGCCACCTGGGACTGGAGCACATTAGTCTTCATCCTGAGAATCCAGAAATTCAATTCATTTATTTATTCAACCAATAATTGTCAAGCATTTGCTATGTGCAAAGCACGTCTTCTAAAGTCTGGGGTGTAGCAATCAATAGAGTAGGAAAAGTCTCTGCCCTCTTGAATTATATATTCTAGTCAGGATAGGCAATTAACAAATAAACAAGTAAATAAATAGACCATCAGATGGTGACAAGTGCTATGGGGAAAACAAGGCAGATTTAAAAGGACGGAAATCATCCAGGATGGGGGAATGTGGATTTTGTAGGTGGTCAAGGAAATTCTCACCAAAGAGGTAATATTTCAGAGTGATGCTAAGGAGAAAGAGCAAAAGCCATGAAGATTTGTAGGGAGAGTTATTCAAGCAAAGGAATCAAAAAAGGTGAATACCCTGAGGCTGGAAAGGGGTTGGTATGTTTGTAGAATAGCAAGGGGCCAGAGGGGCTAGAAGAGAAGGAGCAAGGTGGTAGCAGGAAGCTAGCTCATAGTCGACCTTACTAGCCATTTTAAGGACTTTGGCTTTGACTCATAATATCAGTCAGGGTCTAGGCAGGAGACAGAAGCCACACCAGTTATTTAAACAGGCTAGTTTAATACAAAGAAATATTAATTAGGAAAAAAGTCATTAACCAGTTACTAAATAGGTTTAAAAAAAAAAAAAAGCTCTGCAGGAAGGTAACAAAGGGTAAACTATTAAAATTTGGAAGCTCAGAAGAGGGTGGGTTCCATGGGGCTAGAGTCCATATCACTATAGGAACCAATGGAAACTGGATCTGGTGACCATGTGGAAACACAACGAGATTAGTTCTTGAGTATGGGAAAAGTTGCAAAGGGGATTTAACTGCTGCTGCAGGAAGGAACTGCCACTGCTGGGGTGAAGAAGCAGGGCTGGGGTGTCACTCACAAGAGCTGCAAGCTGATGGGGAACCTACAGAACTCAAGACAGGAAGGAGCAACTCCCTTTCCCTTCTCCAGTGGTGCCATCTCCCTCTATCACCCTCTACTGGCCGAGCCCAAATGGGAGCCAGCTGACAAAGGGGCTCAGACCCAGCAATATAAAATCAAGTATAGAAGGATGGGTTTCGAGTTGGAAGGCAATAACAATAATTGACACCCTGTGGATGAGGCAGGAAAGGACCAAAAATTTTTGAACAAGGAGTGACATAAGCTGAGTCACCCTGACAGCTGTGCTGATAACAGGCAGTAGAAGGGCAATGACCACGGAGGTGGGAAGAGGTGGTTTGGATGCCAGACATTGTTAGTCCCATTGGATTTGCCGGTGACTGGCATATGGACTGTGAAAGAAAAAGAGGCATCAAGGGTGACTACCACACTTTAGCCTGAGTAACTGAATGGAAACAAACTTACAGAGAGGGGTGAAGACTGAGCATGAGCACACCTGTGAAGGGAAAAGGCAGTCTGGAGCTCTGATTGGGGCAGGTTAGGTTCGAGGTATTGGATAGGCAGTTGGATACCCAAGTCTGGAACTCAGAGGAAGGTCTATGTTAGATATATAAATGTGAGATTCATTTATCGTATAGATGGATTTTAAAGCCATGTGATTGGGCGACATGTCAACATGGCTCAGATGCACAATGGCTAGGAATAAGATTTGTAGTCAGAATGGTGTAGATTTGAATCCAACTCTACCACCACTGGATATTCCCAGTAAGTTTTTTACCACTCTAAACCTGATTCCCTCATCTGTAAGATGGGAATAACAATAATCATACCGACTGCATTAGTCCTTGTGAGGATTAAATGCAGCAAAGTAAGTAAAGCCCTTATACCACTGCTGGACACTCCTAAGCTGGAAATGTGGTAGCATTCAAGTTTGTCCTCCTCAATGAAAAAGCTAAGGACAAAGGAAGTCAAGAAGGGAAACTGAGTACCTTCTAATGTATATCGGGACTAAGGTAGAAGAGCTGTCTCTCTTCTTTATGAATAACTAGCCATGGAATAAGAGGATACACAAGACAACCACCAGATATGAACAAAAACAAAAGACAGATTCACAGAAAAAATTCTCACATACAAAAAATAGAGCAATTCTTTAAAATGCCAAAACTGAGTTTGCAAGGCAAGATCAACATAGAAACAGAATCATTGCCACAGGATGAACTACTAAGACATCAGTGTGTGCTTGTCATGAGCTGAGTGAGCTGCAGATGAGTCAGGATGAGCACTGCATCACCACGACTCTCAGCCCCCACAAACCAGTCATCACTCCCTCCAAGTCAGCCTGGGAACAGAGCCCCATCCTCCTCCCATTAATTGCTCACCTCTCATTAAGCATTTTCACATGAGGCAGGCATTTCTCTTCAAGAGCTCAACTGCAGGGTTATGTAAGGTTCTACTGTGTTCCTGGCCCAAGAACTGAAACCAGCTGCCTTCACAGGGTGCTCCCTTCCTAGGGGCTAGGTCAGTTCAGGAAACAAAACTAGAGATCACAAAGCTTAGAAAATCCAGCAGTGGAGTAAAAGATGTGGATTGTCCCCAGAGGTTGTTCTCCTCAAGTCTAGTGAGCACCCCTGCTACTGCGCCCCAAAGTGTGAAATCAGAGCTCACTCTCCCCAGGCTGATGTGAAGAACCTTGTCATGAAGTCTCTCCATGGCCGCCTAGTTAGGTATCAAAAGCTCTTGACATTGTTCCGCTGACAGCAGCCTTTTCCCACACAAGTTCCCAACACTTCCACAATGTAAAAAACTTTACTGTCTAGGGATTATATTTCAAACAGCTGTTTCTGGTTGCTAGGATGGACCCATCTGGAACAGGGCTTCTCAACCTCAGCTGTAATTGGAGACTCCCGGAGAGACTTTAAAAGTGCTGATGCCCAGGCCAACTGTTATGGGCTGCACTGTATCCCCCGAAAAGTCATATGTTGAAGTCCTAACCCCCGGCACCTAAGATTGTGACCATATTTCAGGTAGGTTCTTAAGTAGGTAATTAAGATAAAATAGGTCATTAGGATGGAACCTAATTCCAATAATACTGATGTCCTTATAAGAAGAGGAGATCGGGACACAGACAAGTCCAGTTGGAAGACCACGTGAAGACACAAAGAAAAAGTGGACATCCTCAAGCTGAGGAAAGAGACCTCAAGAGAGACCAATCATCAATGCCATGGTCTCTCACTTCTAGCCTCCAGAACGATAAAACAATAAATCTCTGTCATTTAAGCCACCCATTCTGTGGTACTTTGTTATGGCAGCCTTAGGAAACTAATATAACAACTGAATCAGAATCTCTGGGGATGAGGCCCAGGCATGAATCTTTTTTTTTTTTTTAAGTTCTTCAAATGTTTTGACTGTGCATCTGCATTTTAGAACTTGCTATTCTAGACTATAAATTCCCTCCAGTCTGCTAGAATGAGCACTGACCCTAAGGGTGCATCGTGCATGATACTTGGCATAAGTTCCTTCCTCCCCTCCTTCTTTGACAGTGAACAGGAGAAATCACAGCCCTCACCTCAACTTCAAATGCAGCACAAAGAAAGCTAAGTCCCATCTACCATCTTCCATTAAAATCTGAACCACCAAGTGATCCCAAAGAAAATTCGTAAGAGCCGAAGATGTAGAAAAGGGCTTTAATCTGATGAAAGACTGCATGAGGGAAAAGACCTTGCGCAAAGGCTAATAGGAAAAGATGAGGCAGTGCTTTCCCTTGCGAAGAATTCCATCAGAGAGAAAGTCTTTTAAAAAAAATAATAAAGCCTGCCTCATTTAGCTCTTTGAAAGGCCCATTGCCCACAGCAACATCTTGCTAGAAATGGTCAAATGGCTACTGCAAGTGCAGCAAGAGATGGAGTTGCAGCAAGACACTGGACACAGATCTGTGTGAATGGCCAGGCTTCATTTTTCTGCCAATGGTTGGTTCAAAATAAGCCACCATCAGTGAACTGGTCACTGCACCTCTTTAAATAATGATACCAAGGTGGAGCTTGCAAGCCTCCTTTCCTTCCCTGTGCCTCTGTTTCCCTACTTGTCACACAGACATGGGAGATCTGGACATCTAAGCACCACTTGAGTGAAGGTGAACAATTAGAGTTTTAATTATTCTTGTTTTCAACATCCAAACCTCATGCACATATGTCCCCAGGCACTTGCTTGTTGTCCCCTCCCCCTCTTTTTTATTCATTCCTGAAAGCTTCTATTATCAATCACTGCGTGGGGTAAATTTTCAAATCAGCAGTCAGAGTTTTTAAGCTGCATGACTTCTATTACAGTCAGAAGGAGGCAGGTGACCAATACCGATGCAGTCTCAAAAATCCACTCCACAGCTTACTTCTTTAGTTGTTCATTCATTCATTTTCATGACATGTATCGAGGTTGGGTTTTAACAAAGACTTCTCTGAGGATGAGTCTATTTTTCACAGAAGGAATAGGGGAAGCAGAAAATGGAGACACTGAACTAAAAAGGAGAAAGGAAGGAGAATGGGTTTGAAGAGTATTTTTCTTAGGCATTTTATCACATCTATTAAGAGCCAGCTCTGCTAGGAAGGGACTTGTGTTGTGATTGGGTGTCTGGATCACTCTCCATCATTCTAGCTTCCCTTTATCCAATCATTAAAGTGGCCCTGAAGGATGCCTTCTACCCACTGGCTATAAAGGAGGTTCTGACTCACATTCTAGCAGCTCTGGAGCCCTCTTCGCTCTGCCTTTCTGTACTCTGTGGAGGCTCTGTCTTGCTTCCCTCCATTCTGGTCTGGAATTTCCTCTCATGCAGCAATTTGGACCAAACATTAATCTGTACTGCACCTTTGGTATCTGGCCCCATCTTTATACCCAGATACTGCCCTTTATATGACATCTGTAGATTAAGTAAGATCTCCCTGTCCTTTGGAGATTTGGGTAACCTCTAGGCCATCCAATTCTAGGCCACTGAATGACCAAAATCTTCCTTGCAATTTCAGCCAATCGGGGGGATGATTTCCTCTGCTGTTGTTTCTTATTTCTTCATATGCTATTTCTGGGCCACATCACATTGACCCTTCCCCGGTATTCAATGTCACTCTTAGGAAATAATTAATAAATACTATAGGGAGAGGAACAGGAGACAAGATTTATGCCAGGCACAAATTAAGAATCCATGATATGTATTCTCCAGTTCCTCTTGTCAACCCCACAGTGGTGGGGGGAGAGGGGATCCTCTTTCTCTACCCGATTCTAACCCAGCACCCAGGCTTTTTGCCTCTTTAGGATTTCCCCCAGGAAACTGAATCTTCTTCCCTCCATTATGTGGAGCAGTTCACCGAAAGCTTATCGACACAAGTGCCCAAAACAAAGGTCTCCTGTTTATGATGTCCCGTAGCTTTTCTCTAAGGAACGGGCTTACCTCAGGCAATTCCTTGTTCAAAAGCCACTATTATCTAACAGAGTCCTGCCTCCATCCTCTCATCTGATGTGAGGAGCAGAAACTGAGTCAAACAAGAGCTGGCCAGTGGCCTCTGATGAGACAAGGCCATAGGGCCTGAAAACTCTGCCAGGAGGGAACCTTTATACTATGTAGTAACCAGTCGGGTCCCATCAGACCTTCTTTCAGGAAGCTGCGTTGCAAGAGTCATTCACAGCTAGCAGCAGCAGTTGAAGCAGCTGGTGTCACAGCAAGTAAGCCAAGAGCCATCACAAGAAGAGGCAGTGAGCAGAAGCCGGAAATCCTAGAAGGTACAAGTAGCCAAATTCGTGAGATGCGAAGAGACAGAAAAGCTTATGGTAGGTAGCAGCAGTTGAAGCAGAGAAGGGAAGAGAGAGCCCCACAAGACTCATTAAGGCACTTTGGAATGAATGGAAGCACCGTTTTTCCAGTATGGTCCCTGTTATCCAGGTATAGATTCAGTGTTCTCTGCTTGCTGACTTCCCTGTGTATGTATGTGATAAATCCCCATTGTCTCTGGTACTCTGAGGTATTCTTTGCTCCTTATAGCCTCAAACAGTGGGTTTGGAGCCCTGCTCTGTGTAAATTCTGCTTGCCTATACCAGAGCATTCACCATCTTCCCCACGGCCTAGCCTTTGGGGCAGGAACCTGTCTTTCTCAGATTCATAATCTTGTTCACAGCCCCTAGCATAGAGCTGACACTCGGTTTGAATTCCTTCCAGCCCAGCCCTCTAAATTATGCCCATGATGTTAGCCTAGTTTCCTATAATTCCTCATATATCATTAGGCAAAATTAAACACCATATAAAAAATGCCTCAATACAAGACCTTCAACCTTCATCCTCCAGGTTGACACACTGAACGGATAGTTTAAACTAGAATGACAATTGTCTTGGCCCAAGGAAAGAAAGCTGGAAAAGACCTCATGGTAAAATCAGAAGCTGTAATTCCTCCCCTTGCACACCTGAGCAGCCATTGTGGCAGCAAATTGGAGAGTTAGGGGACTACTGGGGACAATTTTCGTGGGTTCAGATAAACTGTGGAGTGGTCAAGCTTGAAAGTCCTCAAGTTACATGTAAATTGCCCAGTTAGAGGAAGAAGTTTCTAGGTCTACCATAGTCATTCTCAACCCACCCCACCCCCCCACCCCAAAAATTACAGAGGATTTGATTCTGTAAAACTCAGAGAGGGAGAGAACAACTCAGCGAAAGCCATGGAGCTTGGCAACCTGCAAGCATGACCCTTTCCACTGAAAGTGGCTGATGCCAAAGAATAAATGCCAGCCTTTGCCACCTGTCAGAAATGGCTAAATGTATCAAGAGGACAGATTTCAGGAATTTTCTCTGAAGGAGGCCTTTCTTTTCTTTTTTCTTGTTGAAAATTTCTGACTCAGTTGATAACCAATGTCTGAATATAGCTTATGTAGGTTCATTTCATGTGGCATTTATATACAAAATAATTATCTCAATTGAGTCTCAATTTCAAAAACTCAAATTATTATACTGGGATTAAAATACATAGACCCATACTCCATGGCCACCATCTTTCTTTACTCACCATTAATTGGAGTGACCCAGTAGGTCACTCTCCAATGCAAACCAACCATAGCCTCTGAAGGCACAAGTGTCAGAGGCATGACCTCTCACAGCAGACCTCTGTTTCTTCTGACTCAGCTCACAACCCAGACAGTGCTCACACCAATACGGCCCCATAGGCATGTCGTGGGCCAGCTGTATACCCATCCCTTTCTCTCCCACTCCAGAAAGTATGTTAAAATGCCAGAATTTAAGAATGGCATTATTATGGGGGCTTGTTCTGGAATGCATTGTGATTTAGTAACAAAGTAAATTATTTAAAACTTTGACATTTCAACTATTATTAATTAGCAAATTCCTTCCCCTCCAGCGTGCTCACCATGGTTGAGAATACTGAATTCTGAGACACTCTAAGATGCCTACCATTAGAATTTTTTATATCTGACAACTGAGCAAAAAGAATAAATGCTGCCATTAACTGACTCATCAATGATTCTAGCACTTCAGAAGAAAGAGATACCTCTCTGTCAGAACATGTTCAGGAAAATTCCATAATCTCTAGTGAAAAATAATCAGTGTATGATTACCCAATAAGAGTTATGTTGCCCTCTAAACAAAGGAAATAGTATAGAACATGACAACTTTATCATCATTATGCATAACTTTTATTTTTTGTAGTTTTGTATACATTATAATTTGCTAAAAATTGACATCTATCACCGGAGGATGATCTAAATCTGTTCTTCAAACTCATCAGGAACAGGAACAGTAACTCACAAACGTCAAAGGACAAGGAGAGGCCCCATGGGTGACTTAAATTTTTCAATGAAAACACACCAGGGAAGCAGAGTTTGCAGACATTTGTGCAAGAAAGCTAAGGGAAGCCTCTGCAGTCTTTCCCAGTCTTAGTCCTGTCAAATGATAAATGTCTCTTTTATGTAAGGATCAAACAGTGTCGAAGGCAGTAACATAAGCAAAAACTTCAGTGACATTGATTTTGCATGTTAGTAGAGTCGCTTCTAAAGAGGAACTCCCACGACTGCCAGAGAGTTTCTTCACCTGAGAACTGCAGTGTGCTCTCTCTTAGCAGCCACATATAGGCCAACGGGAACAAATTCATCCAGCCCTTCTGACAGCAGCACGTTGACACTTCAATTACCTGATAACTGCAGCAATGTTTTCCTAGCTGAGCAGGAAAACTTCAAAAGAGCTTAACCTTTTTTCCTCTTCAGCTTTCTCTAACCTTCCACCTCCTTCTGCTTTCATGGCTAAGTCTCCACAGTAAGGTTGTTATGGACACTTGAATGGAATACAAAAAGAGTCCCAGACCTGAATTCAAAACTCAACTCCACTGTTTACTGGTGACATGACCTTGGGTAAGTTGCCTAGACATTAATGAGCTTCAGATTCCTCAACTATAAAATAGACATTGCTGTGAAAACTCAAATAACTATTTGGAAACACAGATGCTGTGATGATTCGTTGTAATGTCAATAATAGTAAGTAAATAAATTCAGCTTACTCTAAAACCCAACATGAAAAGTACATTTTCTCTCATCTAAAATGCCGCTAGCTCTTGAGCAGGATGCAAGTAGCCAATCTATCATTAGTTTTAAGTAAAAATGTTCTACTCTAGTTATAGTGAAAGTTTCTCAAAGGAAAATTAATGTATAATCTGATAACATCATCCTCCCAATATATATATTAAAAAATATATATTATTTAAAAAAATACCTAAGTTTGCATATCCAAGAAATAATTATAAGTGATTAACATGTTAATAATGTTAATGAAGAAAAATATACTATGGTCAACATTCCAAATTTACTTATAAAGTTTTTTTTTCAGTCTAAAGATGGCAGCAGAGAATACTACAAATATCGTTGTGTTCCACTCTTCTTCTACTGAAGCAACTGGAGTCCCTTTACTGAATTGACTTATTGGTTCCTCACTGGAATACCAGCTTCACCTATCTTAGCCTTCTTTGTATACCTAATTCCAGGCACACGGTAGGCCAAGATGGATGGGTGGGTGATCAGTCCACCTGCATTGGCAGGCAAAGTAAGATGCAATCTTAAAAGAAAGTTATTTTATAAGTTTATATTATATTTGTATCAGTTAAGATTAAGCTCAGTGGCAAAATTGGCTTAATCAAAACAGATGTGTATTTCTCTCACAAAGAGGTATAGAGGTACTGTGTCCACAGCTCCACAGTGCCAAACCCATGTGCTTTGAATCTTATTGCTCTACTGTGTATGGCTTTCATTTCCAAGCTGACATCTTGGTCCAACATGGCTCTGAAGCTCCAGGTAACAAGAAGGTAGAAGAAAGGGGGTATGGACATTTGAGGAACAAAATGGATAAACAGTGTCAAAGAATGCGATTTTCCTCTCAATATCCATTTCTCCCTTTTTCAGAATTGAACCTCAATTAACAATTTTATTCCAGCTTATTGCCATCTATAATAAGTACTATATTCCCCAGCCTACGTTGCAGCTAAGTGTGGCCATGTAACTAGGTTTTGGTTAGTGAGATCTAAGCAGAAATGAAATACAATACTTCTAGGATGTTTCTCCTCTTTAAAAGGAATACAGATGTGATGGCTGGAGCTCTAGTAGCCATATTGGATCATAAAGACTGTAAAGAAAAAAAGCTTCATCCTAAGAATGACAGACTAATAAAACTAGAGGGAACTTAAATATCAGAAAACCTCACAGAGGTACTATACCAGCCCTGGATTGCCAATTCTGAACAATTTTTATGGGAGAGAGAAATTAACTTTTATCTTCTCTATGTCACTTTTGTATTTCTGTCTCCTATAAAGCCTAATCCAGTCCCAATCAATATAGAACTGAAGTAATTTTTTTCTTCCCCCATTCTGTATGCCAGTTACCAGCAGTATTATTCTCTACCAACAATGCCATAACTGAATCTTCTTTCTCTATCTTAAATTTTCTTACAGGGAATAGCAAATAAAGGAAATATAGCCTATAACTTTTATTTGCAAACTATGAAAATTTTATAACAAAAGAATATAAAATGTGAACCATCAACAATTCCCTGTAGAACAATTGTGAGATTAAAAAATTAAAAGAATTCACCTCAAAATCACAGAAGCACTCTGATGCTAGTTAACATCTATAGCCATGTTCTCAGTGTGTGCTTGATGAAGAAGAGAACATATCTTTAGATCAATGGTTCTTAATTAACTAATGTACTTAATAATAATAATAATAATAATAATAATAATATATAATAATAACAACAGCAGGAAAAATAGTTATTATTCTATACCAAGGAAGCGGATCAAGACTTCTTTGCCATTTGACCTAAAATGCAGTTAGGCAAAAAAACTACTCATTTTACTTCTTATAAATTTCTATAATAGAAGTTCAAGGCAAACACACTAACAAAATAACTTTATAAATATTTGATGTCAACATACCTATGAATACTAAAAATATTTTCAAGGCTAACAGTTGTCTTTACCTAAGATTTTATTGGAATTACACCTACTCTAATAACCACAATTCTTATTGTACTGCATATATATTTAAATAAGTTCAGCAGGCCCACAAGTATAAGGTGAAAAGGTTTATAAATTGTCACTATAAAGAGATCAATGATCAATATCAGTAAGCTTTATGAAGGCAGTAATTTGGTAGCTTCTTTGAATATTTCTGTAAGGTGATGTCTGGCCTTCAATGATCACTATAGATCTTATGGTGGAAGAAAAAGACTGATGGACACCGAGTTTACTTTGAAGACCTCGATTCTTGTCCTCACTTCATTTTCGGCCTCTTTTCTGTTAAATGAAAATAATAACAACTTTAAATAAATTTGACGAGGTTCAACAATATATAAATGCAGTTTATAATGGTAAAGAGTTGCATACATATATTATCTGTATGTTTGTATTAATTACCAGTGGGTTCTTATAGGAGAAACTTAACTACTACCTCAAGCATTTGTGTGTATATATGTTTATGTGCATAATGTGTACAGACATTCTGGAAGGAAAAACCTGCTAAACAATAGTTATCCTTTAGGGTAGGGCATTTATTGTTTGTTTGTTTGTTTTTTACTTTAAACATGTCAGGTGATAGCCATATATTACTTTTAAAATTAAGAAAAATGTATCATGGCTGAGGTTTGTTCCCCATGATTAAACAGGAGAAGGTCAAAACTAAGAAATTTAGAAGAAGCAGGATATTCTTTTAGCAATAATAATGAGTCCTCCAAATCTATAGTCCTGAAGATCCCTATCCTGATGACCTTCACATAATGCCTACTTCAAATAAATGTTAATGCTGGGTTGGCCCTAACAATGAAGCATCAAGATTTAGAAAACAGAGATATTTAAAATTGTTTGAGGAATTCCCTGCATATTCAATACAGGGGTACTTTTGGCATTAGGAGCCAGCACTAAACCCATTCCACAGCACCATATTACCAAGGACTACCTTTTTATTCAGGTAGCACCTTTATCTTTGCTATCTCTACTGAGAAAAAAGTTTGTGGCTTCCACAATCATTTAATTGACTGCTATTATCCTCCCTCTTCTTCACCATCTGTTCTATAAATATTCCAACACATATACCTAAAGTCTCAAAGAAAATTTGGAGATGGTACACTGAACAGGTGTTAGTCCTCTGAAAACCTAGTAATCAAAAGCCCTCTTACCCTCCATTCTCCTACAAACTAAAACCACTTATCTTTGTGCAAAATAAATTACTACTGCTTTATCTGCCAGAGTCTTCAAGTATCCACCATGGATTGCTTTGTCTCCAGTCTCTCCTACCTCATTTGTTCTAAATTCTCCAGGATAGGCACACAGAGAGTCCAGACTTAGTACCATCTTAATAGTGGCCACAACCTCAATCCATACATCACACTCCCTCTTATGTTACCCTGGAAGCTAGTCAGGAAGAAACAGTCCAAGTGAAAAGAATGCCAGAATGGTACAGCTGCTATGAAAAATAGTATGGCAATTTCTCAAAAGATTAAAAATAGAACTACCATATAATCTAGCAATTCTGCTTCTGAGTATATACCTAAAAGAATCAAAAGCAAGTTCTCAAAGAGATATTTGTATGCTTATGCTCATAGTATCATTATTCACAATAAACAAAAAGTAGAAGTAACTCAAGTGTCCTTTCATGGATGAATGAATAAACAAAATGTAGTCTATACATACAATGGAATATTATTCATCCTTAAAAAGGAAGGAAATTCTGACACATGCTACAACATGGATGAACTTTGAGGAAAATATGCTAAGTGTAATAAGCTAGTCACAATAGGACAAATGGTATATGATTCCACTTATATGAGATACCTAGAGCAATCAAATTTATAGATACAGACAGTAGAGTGGTACTTGCCAGGGGCTGGGTGGGAGGAGGAAGTGGAGTGTTATTGTTTAATTGGTATAAAGTTTTAATTCACAAGATGAAAAAGAGTTTTGGAGATCAATTGCTCAATTATCTGAATGTACTTAATACTGCTGATCTGTACACTTAAAATTGGTTAAGATGATAAATTTTATATTATGTATATTTTACCACAACTTTTTAAAAAGCATGCCAGATTCTTCTATGTTCTCCCTTGCAGCCAAGAACCCCACACATCCAGCCCACCCGGACTCTTTAAAGGCCAATCCAGAAAGCCAACCTAGGTCACACTTAAATCTCATATGAGCAAATCCCTTCCAGCCAACAGGAACCTTCTCTGAACTTCTATAGCCCCATAATTAAGAACTAAACCTCAATTCCAAACTGTATCATGGAAGAATAGTTTTCGATGCAATGGGGTGTCCACATAGGTAGAACTTGAAGAAGCTTCCAGCTGCTGTAATATTCTGCTCCTTAATCTTGGTGGTGGTTACATGAATGTGTTCACTTTTAGATAATCATCCAGCTGTATACTTAGGATTTGTGTATTTTTCTGTATGGGAGTTAGACTTCCATTTTTTAAAGCTATTTAAAAATTTTTTCAGCCCTACTCTGTTATTGCTTGCTTTATTCACACAATCCTTGGTCTCTCACAAGGTTGTGAGTTCCAAAGGCCTCACAGAGACTAACAGACTGCTAGGCTTCTGTCAATAGTCAATATTTGCCTATTGACTTCATTGAAATTTGGAGATCAAGGGGTATCAGATGAAACAGGGCAGTGAACAAGGCTGTGGTATAGTTTTCCAAAATCCTTCAGCATCAGGAAACAAAAGCTTCCTGACCCCAAAGCTGCAGGTCAGTACTACAGCCATAGCAATCAGACAGAGGAAACTCAGCTGTGCTGATGATAACCCACACCCTGAGAAAGCAATACTTTTGATTTAAAAAAGATATATACATATACGTATACATAGATGTGTGTGCGTGTGCGTGTGTGTGCACACACACATGCGCACGCACACACATGTGCACACAGTGTCAGTAGAGCCTGGCTCTAGATTCTCCATGAGAAGAATTGACATGATGGGGTGAAAGTTAGTACCTATATTGAGAAGCAGCTTAAACAAAAATAGATTTGCAAGTGGCAAGCTCTGTTGAACCCCATGATAAGTCTATGATAGCCGATTCTCAAGGAAAGTCAAAGTTTGAGCCAGAACTCTTGGTCTTGAAAATGCTGATGACTATCATTTACTCCAAGAGCTGACCCCAAAGCAGAAGGGCTGGAAGCAAAGCACCCCCAAATGGGTAGGAAGGGGTCAGGTTGAGCCTGCAGCTAGAGAAGACCTCGAACTCTTAGTCACTAAGACTTAATACAATCTCTTGCACAGGAAGGTAAAGAATAGGGGGTTGTTTCCTTTCCAGCTACATGTTCTAGAGAGAAGAGTCCTATCTGGCAGAGCTGGGCTAGCAGTATCTAAAATATAGACTTGGCTCAGAGAGAAGCTGGAAGCCTCCCCATGTTCTGCTGTTGTCCTTCTGTACACGGGTGGAGAGGGAGGCGTGGAATGGAGGGAAGCAGGAGGAGAATTTGGTGCCAGGGAGATGACTAAGGTCTGACGCAAACGCCATGCATGTGTGGGACTCATGAGACAAACAGGTCTGGAGGCAAACAGGTGTACTAGTCATGGTGCAGGGAGGCCACACAGCCCTCGAAGCTCATTAGGGAAAATGTGAGTTCAGTGTCTAGGTGCGTTTAAGATAGAAGGCGAATGAAGATGCCCTTAGTTCTCATTTTTCTTTCTCTTTCTGGTTTCCTCTTGTTTGACAAATCAAATGGAATCCCAAAGGAAAAGCATGGGAGGAGGGAAGAGTCCTCTTTCACCAGGCCGATTTATGGCATTCTGGATGCAGCTTGCATCTGTCAGGCCAAAATGGTGAGGGTGGGCTAATAGAGTAGAATTACAGCTTCCTATAATGGGGAAAGTTAAATAGACAAGCTCTCCTACCCTGAGGAGAACGAAGCAGAGGTCAGTGCTACTGGCTTTGAACATGAATGGCCCCTTCCCCTCCATTCCCTTTCACATGTGGCCCGGCAACAGTAGCAGACAGATGCGACACAAAGACAGACACACCTGATTAACCATGAATACAACAGCTGTCGTTTCCCCCCGCCGCCACTACCCACACCCTGGCTCTTTCCGCTTAGTTTTTTCCCTTTCTTTCAGCTAGCGTGAGGAAATTAAACCTACCATTAAAACCCAAGTTAGTGGGAGGGTGTCAGCAGCCGGGCCTTTGTTTCTCTGCTCACAGACTTGTAATAGGTACCTTCTGACTTGTTCTTTCATCTGAAGAAGAGTTGAGGCCTACTGCTGAGCACTCAGTCAACTCAAAACCAGAGACCCGAAGAAAGGCCAGCGGTGGGTGGGGTAAGATGGCGCTGACTCAAATGAGGAAGGAGAAAGTGGACTGAAAGCAGCACAGTTTCGTGTGCACCTGAAAGTTTGTCTCTTTTCTCCTCCCTCCTCCTTTTCATTTTCTTGTCTCCAGCCGGCCAGAATTCCCTGCTGCTAAAAACATTCTTCCTTAAGACAAATTGGCAGTCACGAATTTACCGATAGGAAGTAGAACTCAATGCAGCATTGTCTTTCTGTGAGAACTTACTTATTTTGTCCTGTTTTGAGCTGGCTTTAACAAAGGAGAATCGGGGCAGGTGTTTTTTTCCTCTCTAAGGTAGCCAAATCTTGAGTTCAAATTAACCTCTAAAGACCTCGAGAAACAGGTACAGGAGGAAATCTAACCATTGAAATGAAAATAATTTCTAACAACGTAAGTAAAGCGAAATGTGATTATGTGAGTTTCCGGAAACCTACAGAACGGTAATTAGAGGCCTGAGCATAAATTCTGATTTTTTGTTTTTTGTCAATTTGAGTTAATCGTTTGACCTCTTTAAGCCTGTATTTCTATTTCTTATAATGGCTCTCTCTCGATTGTCAAAAAGTCCCTTAGGTGGTTACAAGAGACTAATAAAAATGATCAGAAATCACTCAGCAAACACAAAGCCTTATAACATAACATTAGGGTGATAACTGGGTAATTTAACTCAATTTCGCAAAAAATTCAACAAAAATACCTTATTTCCTCATGAGTGGAAAAATAACAGAACAGTTCAAGACTGTCATCTGAAAGCTCACTGTTTCTAATAAAGCCCCAGTTTCACTGCATACTTTTAACTTCTACTAAAAACTCAAGGAGATATCTCGATCAAGATAATCAGGAAGAAATCTAGCTGAAATGCTTAGAAAATTTTGTTTCCGATAACATGGTAGAAGTCCCAAGAGCCATGTTTGTGTAGGATATTGAAATTTGTTCTGGAACACAAAGAAGCCTCCAGTGACTAATAACTTTAGGCTCATTTTTCATCCAATTGATAAATAACCATATCCACCATCAAATCAACCATGGGAATTCACATCCGAGCAATTTGAAAAGACCCTGTTCGCTTTGCCATCAAACCATCTCCACAATTCTTCTAGTATCTACATATCTCTTTTTCTTGCTTCACAGAACCCACAGTTTAAGCAGAATAAGCCTGTCTGTTTTCAATTCTTAACTTTTCACACATGGCAAACGAGTGGAACTTTTAAACACTGTGATCATCTGGCTGATGAGCAAGCTGTTTTCCATTTCTGGCAACAAATACTTCTGGCTTATCTTAACAGGAAGAAAAGGGATGAAAATATACTCTGGTTGGATATCATTGATAACATTTGTCATCTTTGCAGCTAAAAAAAAAAAATAGCTTAGAAAAATTTTCTCCTCAGTGTTGAAGAAAATGGCAAAAGAGTTGACACCACCATTGAGATCCCAAATAAATTGAATTCATAAATGAAATAGCCTACTGTGGTCTTTTCCATAACAAACTTGGTATTACACCATGAAGTGAGATGAGGAGTGGACAAGAAATAAGGATCTTTGGGGCCTGGCCCTAGAGCTCCATTGGTGGACATAGTACTCTTACAGGCTCACTTCAAATGTCTAAACCTATCTTTCTCTGCATCAGTTAGCTAGGGCTGCTATAACAAAGTACCACAAACTGGGTGACTCAAACAACAGAAATGTATTGCCTCACAGTTCTGGAGGCTAGAAGTCTGAGATCAAGGTGTTGGCAGAGTTGTTTCCTCTTTTGTTGGCTTGTAGATGGCTATTATCTCCCTGTGTTTTCAGATGATCATCCCTCTATACATGTCCCTATCTTAATCTCCTCCTCTTATGACACTAGTTATACTGTATTAGGACCACCCATATAACTTTATGTTTAACTTGATTACCTCTTTAAAGACTATCACCAAATAAGGTCACATTCTGAGGTACTGGGGGTTAGGACTTCAACATACAAATTGGGGAGAACATAATTCAGCTCATAATACCTCTGAGGGACTAATTCAACTGGATAAGCTCAATCTATCTCAACTCTGACACAATCTACACCTGTGGCCTGGATCCACAAACGAGTAGAATGATCATATGGCATCCATCTTGCCATGATTCACTCACAACAAAACATGAAGAAAGTGAAATGGATGGGCACATAGTTTGAAAGCAGGGAAGTCAATTTCATGGATTCCAGAAGCCATGAGAATCAATGATGCTGCCTCTCAAAATAATCAGAAAGACCACTAAATGAAACCGCTTCTGCTCTAAGTTGAAAGTATCTTATGACTGCATTCTCTCACTCTAATTGACCATATCCATTCACCAAAGCCCTTAACAAAAGGTCTTTTTCCCCCTCTAACATTTAGAAATGGCAAAAAAAAAAAAGCAAGGGAATGAATCATCAAAGAGACAGAAGTCTTCCTACGACTCTTTTACCTGAGCAAAAACATTACTTCTGAAAGAGTAAAAAGAAAGAGAAGTGACAAGAGATGACTAACAGAGGTGACTGATCTGAGGCAAAGAACTTCAGGACAACATGAACTTTAGAAACAGGCAAGGTTTAATGCTGAAATGAAAGTGGGTGAGCACACTCCCTCAGGGAAACAAGACTCGGAGGGAGATTGTGAATAAGAGGCTCCAAAAAAAGACATGTGAGTGTGATTTACTTAATAATTCCACCAACGTGCGGCGGTGGGTTGGGAATGATGGTTCTAAATACCCTATGATATGTGTTTACAAAAGAGCTGGTTGGCTTTATTTTAAATGACAACTTCTTGTTCTTATTCATTACCCCTTCGAACTGCCTGTTTGCATCAGGGTTCTTGGCACAGCACTGTTTAGTCATAAGCCATGTGCTGGCAGTGGCTGGGAAGTGATGAGAAGGCCAGAAGCATGAGACAACTGAGTTTCATGGAGAGAAAGTAGCTCTGCATGATGCATGTGTTATGGGGTTGACTTGTCTCCAAAAAAATTATGCTGAAGTTTTAGCCCCCAACACCTCAGAATGTGACCTTGTTTGAAATAGTCATTGCAGATATAATTTGTTAAAAAGCCTTCCTTTTTTCCCACTATAAAGCTTTCCCACTCCTCTGCCTGCCTTTGAGTCTCTGCCAAAATGCAAGTCATGGAGGCTGACTCCCTTGTATAGCAAGCTCTGAATACATAACCATTGATTGTTCATATTTGGTTGGTATCAGTTTATTTCCATACTACTAAATGCAAATAAATTCTATGCTAGACTTTTGGAGGGTAGGGGAAAATACAAGGAGGTGTAAGATGTGGTCCTTAAACTTTAAAAACTTTTTTAAAGTCCTTAAACTTTAAAACTTTGGGATTTGAATAAAATGCACAGAAAACAGGAGCAAATACCTCAACAACTAAGCAAGTAATCAATGCAGTTAGAAATAATAAGTGTCGAATGGCAGTTCTAGGTAGTGGGTGTAGAAGTTTGGAGGAGAGAGATAACTTTGGGCTGGGAAGGTTAGATATGAACTGGATTTTAGTATACAAAAGAGAATTATTCTAATAACTATTGAGATTCCCCTTCTTGCACAGTTACTTTAACTTAAAAGTCTGTGGGAATAAGAAGAAACCCTGGCAGGAAACTTCTTTGTTCCATGACTACTTTGACTGTCACTTAAGGAGAGAATGATTTTTTGGGAAGCCCCCCACCTTTCTCTTCACAAGCCTCAAGTGAGTCAGGACCTTCCCTGAGTCACTCAGACTGTAGACAGGACACCCTTGTCCAGTTAGCCTCTTAGTTAAGTTCATCTGCATTCCCATTCCAAACTCTCTCCCCCAAATTCTTGGCTACACACCAAGAGCAGATCTTTATTCACACCAGGTCATTGCTGAAGACCAAACAGAGGAGTCCTCGCTGAAGCTTAGGTTTTAGAGAACCCAATAAATAGCACCCTTTTTCCCTGCCCACATTCTGAACCAATGAAGAGGCATAAGAATTTGACAGATAGAAGTAAAAATATCATTTTTTTTTAATTGACAAAGTTTTGGTTGGAGACTGTTACTTTGGGTCAGTGAGTTTGTCAATGTTGTACCATTAAACTGGAGTCAATTAGCCAGCACCAGGCAGTGCTGGAAGGCAAAAAACTTGGTCACATGGGGAGCCACCACTTAAACTTAAGCCTTGAAGGAGCAGAGAATAGAGAATGTCCACTTTCTCCAGGCATTTCCCAAACAGAGAGAGAGGAGAGATGGTGAGACACCCATATTCAGTTACTTCTGCCAGACTGGCTACTCCCCTTTTCCTCCAGTGAGATAGAGAGAGCCCAGGAGATCTACTGGATGGAAGCATGTCCCCCCTGGAAACAAGAGTGGTGAGGAATAAATGTTCCCATGTAACACTTTCAACCAGCAGGGCTTAGTCGGCAGGGTGAAATCTCCAACACATACACACACACACATATAGACACAGCTACTGATGTTATGGTCATGCTTTGCAGTTCTGGTGTTAGTAACAACTGTTAAGTCTAAGGGGAATGAATGTACTCATGGAGAAAATCTCACAAGTGAAGGATTGCCTTCATCACGGACAAGTGTTAGAGGTATAGACCAATAAGCCAGGAGTCCTAAATTCCTGTCCTAATACTGGCATTAAGAGGCTCTATAATTATTTAAGGCCACTTGCCCTCCAGCTGTTCTGTCCTAAACTGCACTGAGAATCATAGCAGCAGTCTTGCGTGTGTAAAATGGCAGATAAAATGGGGAAGAGTAACTGAATAACTCAGCTCTACTTCATAGAGGCACCATATGAGGGCACTAAGGAGGTCCCATAGAACAGAAAATTGTTTTTTTGGAAAATGGAATAAATGTGGAGCAGCCTTCTGTCACCATTCAGAACTTTTTAGCACTAGGGAATTCATCCAGGAGTGGACCAGTGAAAGTACAACAGAAGGGAGGGGTAGGGTGGTCCCTGAACTTATAAGCTTAAGGGCCATGGGGTTACTGACTCAATTTGGATAGCATATAGCCATGGGCTTAATAACACATTTGAGATTAATTACACTGATAACTCTGAAACCTGGGACAGATTCCCTTTTACCCTCAGGGACACTTTACCAGAATCATTCCTTAGGAACCAGAGCACCCCTACTCTAAGAGCAATTTATCAGAGAATGGTATGAATTTGAAAGGACATCTAACTTTTCCCCCTGAAGCTTCTTAAGGAATAACTTATCAGATTAGCCCGTGGTCATAACTACTTCATAACCCTTTTGGCAATAAATCGTCCTTAGATCTAGTTTGAAACTGGGGAGAAGAAAGAGAGGAAAGGAGAAATGGAGTTAAAGAAGGAGGGAAGAAAGGAAAGTTAGCATTGCAAATACAAGGCAAGAGGAAAAATAAAGTGCAGATTTCTTTCAGCTCCTGAGAGGGGTTGCATAGGACCTCAAAATCAGAGCTTTATTTATTGGTGGATACAGAGAAAGGCTCAAGAGGAAATGTAACTTCAGTTGGAAGAATGTAGAAGAACTGGTGTTATTTCATTATGTCAATAGTCTCTCATTCCATTTCTCCACCTGTTATTCTCTCTACTATCTGCTTCTCTTTTCACACATACTCATTCATCACATTCTAGGGGTGTTGTGACAGGTGCTGCAGACAGGAAAAGAAATGAGACACTGCCTCCCCCTCAGGGAGATCCCAGTCAGTTGCAGGAGACACTAGAATTGTGCTCTGTTACAGTACAATGAGAAAAATACTAAAGTACAGATAAAGGTTTAAAAGGAGCCCAGAGGATGGGGCTCTAACTTAGGGAGTGAAGTGAGGGATCACAGGAGGGGTTCTCATGGGGTTCCTCAAGAAACGAACCCAGAGACAGATTTGTGTATAAAAGGCTTCCTGGAAGTATTCACTTACACGGGAGGGATGGAAGTGGCACTAGGAAGAAGAAGGACACAGTTGCCAAAGAGTCCTTGGCTGACCCTCTCCGCTGCTCAGGGAGGCTGAAGCTGTTACTAACTGAGGCAACTGGAGCGCCGCATTGATCACTCAGTAGAAGTGGGCACTCACAGGGGAGGGGCATGACCTCCCTGGGCCAAGGATAATTCCACTGGAGAGATTCAACTGTGAACCAAGAGCAGACAGTACCCTAATGGTGGGGGAATTAGCACCTCGGGTCTGAATGGGGAATGAGAAAAGTGTGCTAGGCGAAAGGAACAGCAATGTGCCAAAGCAAGGGAACTTCAGAAAGCATTGTCCATTTGGAAAACTACCAGTAATTCAGTAGACCTATGAGACAAGTTGGAAGGCAGGGCCCAAAGGCAGGCATGGGGAGAGATGAGCTGGGAAAGTAAACAGTCAGATCATAGGAACCCATTAGCTATGCTAAAGAGTCTGGATTTTATCTTGGTAATAAGGGAGAAGCCAGTGAAGGATTTTCAATACTGTTTACAAAGTTGTTTTCTGATTTATCTGATAAAGTTTGGAAAATGAATTAAGTACAAAGGAGAAAATAAAATATACCCATAATCCCACCACCCAGAGATAACTGTAATTAACATTTTGATGGGGTTCCTTCTTGTATTTTTCTATTTACAGATGTGTCTAAGCAGAAAGAAAAAAGTTTTCAAAAAATTGGACAGATTACATCACACGCACTGTTTTGTATCATGCTCTTGCGATTTATATCATAACTACCTTCATATCATGAAATGTTTTCCAAACACGTGATTTAAATAATGACATAGAATTATATTAATTGGATTTAATAATGGTCTCCTTATCACTGGACAGTTCAGCTTCTTTCCAGATCTTTGTCTATAATCCTTATCATATCCCTAAGATAAATTCCCAAAAGGAAATCATTGAGTTAAAAGATATGAACGTTTTAAGATTGAGAACACCAATATAGAATGTTTAAGAGATAAAGCTGGATGCATAGAAATTTATTTTCTTTATTGCCTTTATGTTCTGTTAACTTCTTTGTCTTCAGTGGAGAACAGGGGGGAGACACAAGCAACTAACGGGTGTTTCAGTTAATTGAAGTTTAGTCATGGTGATTAAGAGGTTACAACACAAACCCCTGGGGATCACACGAATACTCTAACACTGTTGGTGTTGCTAAGATCATGTGGGTTAGTGCCTATTTGCCACATCTAAAATTCAGTCTGTCTGACCCTCAACCAATAGAATATTCAGATTTTTTTTTCCTTCCTGGTAGAAAAAAATCCGAATGTCCAAAACCTTAGAATCAGATGACCTTTAAGGTCCCTTTTCCAGCTGAAATTCTTTGATTGTATCTCTTGCAAATGTTCCTTCCATGTGAGCTACTTTATCAGCGTTGATTTCAACATAATGCTCCTTCCTCTGAGGCAGACAGAAGGAAGAACCTTTAGGCCTTCTGTGGACATAACAGAAATTGTCTCAAATACCCTCAAATTTATCTTTATTTGTGCTTCCGCCTATAAATTACTTTCTCATGGGATATGGTTTGAATTACAGAAATAATCCACTCCTTCCCCATTGGTTGTCAGCCCTTCCCCAGGCTCAAGGAATACTTTTTGATGTTTATATCCTAATTTTAATTCAACTGTTATGTTCTATTGATGGTCCCTGGAGCCTACATTAGATATAATTCTCAGGCAATGGGAAGTTATTTTCCGGGAATGTGACCAGTTTCATTCGTTAGGACCCTTCTGACAATGAGCTTTCTCTAAACAGCCTTCCTGACATGTGTTTATAATCATTTGGAGTTATCTCTGTATCACTTGAGCTGCCTTCCAACTGAAATGGCCCTTCAGGTAGTGCTCATTCATCTAGACTGCCCTGATTTTGTTGTTGTTTTAATCTGACATCTTAGGAGGCAGAATGCTGTAATGAAAAAAGCATCAAATTCTTATCAAAAGGTCTAGATTCTTGGCATAGTTCTGCCACTAACAATCTGGGTGACAGAGAAGAATTTGCCTCCCATCTACCCATCTCTCAGAGTTGTCATGAAGATAAAGTAAAACTATTCAAAACAGAAAACAATGTGCATGCTTGCCTAGATGAAGGTGGTATTTTATTGCAATAATCTTCTTTATGTGAACAGAGCAAAAAATAACATAGTCCACAAAGAATATGTAGTAATGTAAAAAATGTTCATTAAGCCCGTCAGAAACAACAGCAGGCACTTGGAGAACAAAGGAAAACAGAGCACAGTTCATATAGTGAAGGGGTTCAGAGACTAGCTGGAAAACAGACACAGGAACAAATACTCATAGCGATAAGAAGCACCTAAATGGACATATGTATAATACGACATAGGAGCACAGAAAAGGAAGCAGCTAACCCTGCCCGGGAAAGTCAGCAAAAGTCAACAGATGATGTTTGAGCAGTCTTAAAGTGAAAAAACAATAAGGCAGATAAATCAGGAGAGCATTACTTACAAACCCCCCCAAAAGAGACAGAACACAGCATATTCAGAAAACCATGAGTCTGTCAGGGTACAGGGATGCACAGTGTGTGTCAGGACTTAGCATGGCTGAAGTCATATTCCCCTGCCATGGGATGTTGCACTTGTCCTCTGGAAAAGGTAGAGCCGATGACATGCTATAAGCATGGTGTATTAGTCATGGCCCAGGCAAGAAACATATGGCACATTGAAATTGCTAATTTAAGAAGAGTTTACAAAGAGATTATGTTCAAAGGTGTGGGCAGGGTGTAGGGAAATCACAAGGGAGCCTGTTGCCATTCTTAGACCTGGAGGGGTGAGAGGAGGGACAATTTTTAAAACTTAGAAGCGAGAATTGTGTGAAGGCTGTGATGAGCTGTGAGCATCAGTTAAGGGAGGCAACCAGTATTTGGTGACCTCCAGGGAAGGGGTTAGGGAGATAAATGGGCCATCTCAGGCTCCCAGCCCTCATCTGCCCTCAGGGGCCAAACCCAGCAAGAAGCCAGAGGGCAAAGAATCTATGGGGGCAGAAGGCAGGGTGGAGAAGGATGGCTCTAAAACAAATGAAAGTAATCTAGCACCTGGCAAGTACTGCCAGATTGAAATTCATGAAGCTTATCCCCCTTCATATGCAGAAATGCAGCTAGAGAGACAATGGGAGAAGTAAGACATAATCCAGCTGAGAAATGATGAGGATTTGATAAGGCAGTGATGGGATGCAATTGATTCAGAGAATGTATAAAAGATCATGATCTAATGGTAACTCAAAAGTTCTTCCTCACACGTGTATAGTTCATTAGGCAATAAATAAAACAAGAAACAAGATGATTTTACAGGACAGGGCCTGTCTTTTCTGTATCTGAGACACATGCTTCTTCAAGCAGTTCATTTTGATAGTGACACTAACCTTTGGGTTTGGAAGCCAAGAACTGACAGACAGTTCCATCCTTGTCAAATATTTCAATATCCATCCACCATCTAAGAAACATGGCAATGATGGTTGGCTGAGTGGTGGTCCCCAAACAGACATGTCCATATCCTAGAACCTGTGAATATGACCTTATTTGGGAAAATAGTCCTTGCTGATACAGTTAAGGATTTTGAGATGACATCATCCTGGAATATCTAATGTATCCTAAATCTAAAGACAGTGTCCTTTTGAGAAACAGAAGAAGAGCCTACGTAGAAACAGAGGGAAGGCCAGAGATTGGAGTTAAACAGCCACAAGTGACAGAACTGGAGCCAGAAGCTGTATAAGGTGAGAAAAGATTCTCTACCAGAGCCCTCAGACACCTTGATCTTAGCCTCAGCCTCCAGAACTGTAAGAGAATAAATTTCTGTTGTTTAAGCCACCTAGTTTGTGGTAATTTGTTATGGCAGACCTAGCAGATGCATACAGCAATGAACCGAAGAAGACCATATTCTGATGGCATTAGATCCAGTCTATACCCAAGATGATGTCAAACTTCAATTTAATTTTTTTTCCTGTGTCAAACCTGTTTGGTGAGCTGAGGTAGTGCCTAAGGTTGAGGAAAGCCAGGTAGCAAAGTTTTGAAAGTCCATATTTACACCCCAATGTGCAGAACACAATGTGACATTCATGATACAAACAAGTGAAACCAGTTTACCTGCAAAAAAAACTCCTAAAGTTCACCAACACTCATCATCATTTGTGCCCCAAGAGAACTTGCCAAACCACCAGAGAGCCCTTGGCTCTGTTCACCCTCATTCAGTCTAGTGTGTGCCTTTAACTTCAACTGCTAAAAAGTTTATCCCCAAAAGAAAAACACAGGGACTCTACTTGCTTATTTGATGTCACATATTCTGGATGCTGCAGTTGGCCCCAATGAAATGAAATTGCTTTAAAGACAGGCCATCATGGACATCTTGAAACATGCTTCAAAGTGGTGCCAATTATGTTATTATCAACTTTTACTTTGCCAACAAATCTTCACCCCCTTTATGTAGAACTTCCGAGACACTCTGGCATACAGGGGTATAAGGGATTGCTAGAAAACAGTCCAATTTGTTTTTTGTATGTCTATGTATATGGTGGTATCATTGAACAAACCAAAGAATCTGGTAATAAAAGCTTGTTTAATGAGACAAAACAAAGAGATGATGCCTGAAGTCTTGAGGTCTAGATTTCCGGTAGCAGTTTGAAATATGAGCTTAGGAGAGAAATTTGAGGGGACATTCCAGATAATGGTTTCATTTGAAAAAGGAGAAATTTTTCTTTTTGATGTATCTCTTTCTAAAAATCATTACCTTATAATCAAACATAGAACCTAATTTCACTTCTATATAGCTCAGTTTTTACTCTTTCTTACCAAAAGCAAAAATTCCATTTCAATGCACCGTGCCTCCATGCAGCCAATTGACACCATTTCCAGATCCCAGAGTATGCCCTTGTTAGTCTAAACCTCCCAGGATAATTCCATCTTCCTTGTATAGTTGAAAATTGGCCATGTGACCAAATTCTGGCTAATGAGGTGGAAGGGCTAATGGGCTTCTGGAAAAGGAGGTTCATTGTTTTTCTGGAAGAAGTACTGGAAACCAGTTTTCTCTCACTAACTCTCACTCTCTGGATAGAATAAAGGATCACTGACCCAATGATATTGGCAATCATCCCAAGCCCACAAGGAGAGCCAGCCTTAGGGAGTAGTAAACACTGCACACTGAGAGATGAAGATAACCTGGTTTCTTATGATCATCATTGAACCATTGATAGATCCCACCTGGGCCAATATATATCCTTAACACTTAGGCCACTGTCATGTTTTCTATTAACTGGGATGCAAGCACTATAACCCATATTAGTGTCTTCTGACACCTTTGTTCCTAAGCCAAATTACCTAAGACCTTTCCTGATGAGGACTCTCATTTGTCAGGTGTCGGTTCTTGGTGACAAATGAAACAACGTGTGTTAAAGCCCTTCGCAGGAAACTTAGCACTGGGTAAATGTTAGTTCCTGCTTCTTTGTCCTGTTTCTCAGCTTTGAGCACTCTCTCTCCCAGATCCCCACCATTGTTTCTGAAATGCTTTGTGTAGTAGGAGCCTGGTCTCAACAGGCCTCCAGATGGTTGGGTGGTGAGACACCTCACCGCCTGGGAGAATGGTGGCTGAGAATCCTATGATCCAGAAACACCAGCAGCGAGCTGTCTTTCTTCTTAGACGGCCACCATGGCTACCACAGAGATTCTTACTTTTCAAGGGAATCCAATAAGGGGAGATAGGATCAATATTAACACCATTATAAGCTCAAGAAATTTTGGTTTCCAATTATTCAGAGACGGCTAAAGATGTTTCATACCTGAGTCATCATTGCCAGCATTAGTCTTCACGTTGCAGGTGTACAGAAAGACTGATTAATAAAAAATTCTGATTACTAGAATGTTCACAGTATTTCTAAAGAAGCCAAAAATTCAGACACGTAATTTCTTTCAAAAAAAAAAAAGATTATTGGATTTCCCCTTCCCTTTACCCAGAACGTCCTAGTTTTGGGATTTGGTCCATCAGAAGTAACATAAATCCTCATTTAGAGCTATGTCTCAAACCTTCTTGAGTTATAACATTGCCCTAGAATGGTCTATTCTATAACGCATCCAAAGAAACCTTCCAGAACTGGTTTTGTTTTTGTCTTTTTGCTCTTTTGGTTAAAATTTATTCAAATTTAATGTATGATCTTATCATAATCTCATGAAACACTTGAAGACACCTTGGAATATTGTAAAGACCAATGTTGAAACATTAGTCTGAGAACACTAGCCTGGGTGGAAAGCACCCTCTCCCCATTTGGCCAGTGACTCACTCCTGTGATTCAGTGCTTTCACACAACACAGCAGCCATGCACTGGGCTTGTCTATAGCTCACCTTCCTCTTCTTATCTGGAGGGAAATTATGGATTCATTAGATAAAGTATGCAAAATGCTTTCAGTTCTCCTGGACACAGGTTATATAAATACAAGGCATTAGTATCTCACAGGTGTTAAGGAACATTGAAGGGGGAGTGAAGGTGGGGAGGGGAGGCAGTGAGATCTTACTTTCACAAAGGTGTTAACTAAAACCGAATGCCCCCAACAAAGCTGAAACCTAAAAACTTTATAAAATGGAGTAAATTCTGATTTTCACTTTAACGATTAAAAGTTAAAATTTACCGTAAACTTAAAGGAAAAAAAAAGAGGAAATATTGATGTGGCGGTCTGAACTTCTGTTTCAGTGTTCGCACTGCAGATGTGCAGACTGTCTCGCATATGTTAAATCCCCTTTGAACCCTGAAGGACTGTAAAGTACCCAGTAATATTTTAATAGTTACACTTTTATTTCTCTGCCATATAATCACCTCAACTTGGACTTTATGCAAATATGTAAAATCTTCGAATGTAAAAATGAAGCCAAGTTACCCACAGAAGAGAAACTCTGTATCAACCTTCATGACTGCATACCAAAAATGGCAGGCAAATCCACTAATTTACTAGAACCAAGAAAAACTATCCCACCAGGACTCAGGAGTTCTCTCTCAAATATACAGAGAACAAAATCCTGAACCTTAAACTCATTTGAAAAATGAGCCTGTGAGTATTTTTCTTTAGCAAATGCCACTGAGTGACCCTGTCTTCAAGTTAAATAGCTGAAAATTCAGCTTGTCCTGTTTCCCTTGAGTACTGAGTTCTAAGGGCCACTAGTTTCAATACACTTTGCCAGAAATAACTTGAAGGCTTTCCTGAACAGGCACCAAAGCCCTTGTAATGATGTAGTCATTTTGAATTAACATTGTAACTTAAAATAACTAAATCTGATTTCTATTTGTGATCAAAATTTATATTGGAACACCTCTGTGGAGGTGAAATCCAGTACATTCACCCCAGGCAGGGCATTTACTGACAAACAAGAACTGGAACAGAAGGTTTAAGTCTACATGCCAAAAAAAAACAAGGCTATTTCTGAAAAAAAAAAAATGTACCTACATTGTCAATCACCCCGGGGTGAACCTGGGCCTCAATTAGGCAAAAGAACCAAGAGGTAAGTCTTTCTCTTCAGAAAGATTTCCTTCTCTTGGAAACATCTGCTAGAAAGTAGCAACCTAGAAGAAAAATATTAAAAGAGAGAAAAGATTATTTGTAAGCCAAAAACTGGAAACAACCAAAACTTCCTTCTAGGTAAGTGTACGTCCATGCCATGGAATACCACTCAGTGATAGATAGGAACCAACTATTGATACACATAACAACTTAGATAGATGTCAAGGGCATTCTGCTGAATAAAGAAAAGCCAGTCTCAATAGGTCAGATACTGTACAATATCATTTGTAAAAGCATTCTCAAAATGGCAAAGCGACAGAATTGGGAACAGATCAGTGGTTATGATGGAGTTAGTTAGGGATGGCGGGTGAGTACAATCATAAAGGGGTAGCATGAGTGAGATCTCTCCAGGGATGGGATAGTTCTGTACCCTGATGGTTACATGAATCTACACATGTAATAGAATGACAGGAACTCTTGACACACACTGTACCAATGTCAGTCTCCAGGTTTTCATACGTACTGTAGCTATGTAAGAGGTGACCATGAGGGAAACTGAGTGACAAACCCAGACCACTCTGTAATATCACTGCTATCAATGCAACTTTTGCAAATCTATAATTACTCAAAATTAAAATGTAAAGAGAGAACACAAAAGAATGAGGGAGGAAGTTAAAGTAAGAAAGAAAAAGAAACAACTTGGGATGAATAACAACAACTCCAGAAATGAAAGGCGACGGGAATAGTTGGAAGAAGGGACAGAAAGAACAAATACTAGAGGTTACAGTCAGGCAAGCTGACAGCCAAAAACTGTTTGGATTTTAAATTGTAAATGAACTCAGTGGACAGAGAAGGGGAAAGATCATTGAACTGTCAAGGTAGAAATGAAGCATAGTAAGCAAGACCCTGGGAGTAATTGTGGCCACAGTAGGTACTGGAAGGTCTGGTGGGGAGGGAGAGGTATGGATAGGGATATATGTAGCAGCTGATATTCCCAGTATGTGACACACATCAAATGAGAGAAAAAAAAAAAAAGAATAACTGGGGAAAGCATCTTGACCTGGAAAGAAACATCAAGAAGTACAATGCACTATAGAAATCAATAAGTTGAGAAAGAAGAGGCAAAATTCTTGGGCATGGGCAAAATTTACTGATCAAATAGTGATGAGGCAACCAAAAGAATAGATTAGTCAGAGAAGGAAAGAGTTCATTCAGGTTTGAGAAAGTGACAGAAAACAGATTTTCAGGGAAGACAAATATGAGCAGCAAAACACACATGACTTCTACAAAGGTATTCCATATATTAGATCTAACCAAAACATTTTGAATTTTCCAGATTTATTTAACGAATAGCTTTGATAGCATGTCAACTACAGCCTGATTTTCACTTCAGAAATATGACCTTAATGAGCACCATTCCTATAAAAGTAACACAAAACTGCAGGAGGATGAATTGCTATAAGGAGGAAAGAATTTACGAGCCAACTTTTGAGCAACCATCTTGGAGTGTTCCCAGGGCTATGGACCATAGGCAGGATTTACAATGTCCCCCGAAAGCATAGCAACCAATAATATTAAAATCTGAAAATTAATATAGTAAGTCTAAGATCTTATAATCTGAGATTTAGTATGGTCCTAAAGGAATTCTTATCATATGGTAAAAGCCCAAGTTTATGATCTCTGCAAGAGACACTGGGAAATTCCCAAAAGGGCAGCCCCTAAAAAAAAAAAAAAATAGAAGGAAGAAAGATGGTTGGCCATTCTTCATGGATGGAGAAGTTAAAACAAAATATCGATTTCTATCCCAGCTACTGTGTAAATATCAACTCAGAATTCTTTGGAAACACTCAACAGTGGAGAAAGAATTGATGTCATCCTGAAAATGTGGTTGGACTGGAATCGGTTTATCTCCACTGCCACCAAACCCAACCTTTAGCCTCGGATAAGAAGTCAGTAAGTAACCTGAAAATTAAGAAACACAATGCACACGGCAAACTTTGCCAGATGCTGTTCCCTGATAAATTAATTATGTTCCTGCGGCAACACGAAGAAAATCTCATTTTTCTTAACAGTTTTACATGAATCCCTTGTGAGAAGGGATTCTCACAAGGGATTCATGAAAGCAGAGACATGCATATTTAGGAGGAGCACTTTGACAAACCTGATCTGAAGCTGGGTGCCCAAGACCTGTGGGTAGCTGGTGCGAAGGACTAAGAGAGGTGAGGAAAAGATAAATTTTCTGCGAAAGAATCATGATGGGTAGAGGGGAAGAATTCGCCACAGTGGAGAATTTCAGAAGCTACTTTACAGAACATTTAAAAGACCCAAAACCCAACAGCTGAGAATAAAATTGAGAAGAGATATATCTAAAGAGATATATCTAAAGCGATTTGGGAAAGTCAGTTTGAGCATCGTGAGTTGTAAACTTCCTCTTCAGTCTTCCTTATAAAATCTTCAGTGAAATTTGCATTCTCTACCTTGCAAAGTGAATTTTCACTGAGGGAAATGCAGAGAAGTGCAGAGCCCAGCTTCCAGGCTGCCACAAGGGCAAAAACATACAGTGTAGCAGTTACCTTTTCATTAACTATTATCTAAGCTATGAAGAACCTGAGGGGAGAACAAACCACAGAGGAGAGAAAGGAGGGGAGAGAGACTGTAGACTGAGTATCTTCTTTTACTAAATTTTTAAATTCTTTAGTCACTTACTTTCTTGGTTTCCAAACAGACACTGTTGGGAGAGATGTAATCATTTAAGGTTTGTTATGTGGATATCATCTCATTCATTCCCTCCAAAGCCTCAAGAAACTTTAAGTATCATAAAGATCCTTTTCAGCTCTAATATCATTTTTCCCACCCAGTATCTCAAAAGCCTTCCAGTCCTCCTCAGAAAGAAATCTAGATGACTTTAAAATGATTAAATGTATTTCTGTTGCTCTGTAGCTGCTTCTTCCTATGGGTTATTATCTGATAATAGTTCTACTTTTTGTAAAATATTATGGTTTACTATTTTACCAAATCACCAGATAATCTATTTGCCACTGCCTTAAATATCATGTGTTTTCCCCAGAAAGATTGGCCATTTTAGGAAGTTAAAAGATGGAAGTGAGCCTGTGTCTTTATCCCTTTGCAAATAAATTCTATCACAAAAGTGGCCTAGATCCTTGTTACCATTTATGCTGAATTCAGACTGTAAGTTTCTTTTTTTACTAAATAGTAAAATAAATAAAATATAATACATGAAAGCAATAGACTGATCTGTGTTGGTTTCATCACTATGCACATCTGTAAAACTGCAGAGGAAGTTTGCAGAGCAGCTTTTCAATGGGGATACAGCAGCCTAAGAAGTGGAATTAGAACAAGTCTCAGAGCAAGAAAGACCTGTTTCCAATCCTCGCTCTGCCCTTGCCCCTGGACACTTGACAAAGTTTCTTAACTGCTTGAAAAGTCATTAAAATAAGGATAAAGGTTGCCTTACAGATAACAGAAACAACAATACAAGCAAATAGTTCCTTATCCCCAACCACACAAACATCAAGTGATCAGAAAAAAAAAATTGACACACTGCTCCTCCAGCTCATCTGTTTTTCCTGTCACTCATTTTAATGTCCTCTCTGTCACAATTCTGCCTCCAGTTTTTTCCATACTTTCTTCCTCCAGCATATAATTATTCTCGGAAGAAACAGAGCTATAATAATTCGCTATAGTAATCATGAGTACTCGAGGCACCCTGAGCTATGTGATGCTAGGTTATTAGGTGAGGAGGGATAGAGGTGTCAGGTGTTATCCTGTGTGGATACTGAAGCAGGGACAACCCCATCAGAGCAGATAGTTGATATTTCTTTCCCTAGTTATCAAAGGGGCCTTATTCTCCTTGTTTTCCACACAACTCCTCGAAAATAGTCTTGGTAAAAATATCTTTCATCATGCACTCCCTCCTCAAAAATCATTCAATTGTCAGTCATCCAATCCACAAATACCTATTGATTGTTTCTCCCAAACTCTCCTTCAATCATCAATCAAGATGATGTTTGCTTTACCCCAGTAATAAAACACTAAGGCAAGTACTGTACCCACACCTTTTCTGCCTGTCAGAAAGCTCTTTTCCAATCTCTCCGGCCTTCTCCAGGGCTGAAGCAGAAGCCTTGATTGCAAGAAGCCATCATAAAAGTTTATGGATAAAGAAAACCACTAGAAACAATTTTTAACATACTGTTTTGCTTTTCTATTGTCCTTGAGCCAAACCTTTTCGTGCTCTAATACCACAGTCTCTCTCTTGACTGTGGCCATTCTTCTTGTGTTCTGTTTCCTCTGGATCTGACTCTGTTTTGCACCTCCCACAGCTGTGAGCACAGTACCTCCAAACACCTCGGCTCAAGGTAGATATGTTGTCTTGATTTGATTTCTCGTAGAATCTCAGTAGCTTGATTGGCTTGATTCTTAGGCCTTTGGCTCACCTAATGGGTGGAATTGCCAGATTTGGCAAATAAATATACAGGTTGCCCAGTTAGATTTAAATTTCATGTAAACAATAAAATTTTTATATATTCCATGCAATATTTGGAGCACATTTATACTAAAAAATTAATTGCTTATCTGAAATTCAAATATAACTAGGCATCCTATATTTTATCTGGAAGCCCTACCGGTATATCATCTAAAACTGAGCAAGGGAATAAGTTATCCATATATTCAGTCGGTGACACTTGGAAAACAGAGGGCTTCTGTGCAGCAAAACCGAGATAATCCCTGACTACAGGAAAGACAGAAGGGTAGGAGGACATACCAACTCTGGCAACTTAACATATAGGAATAATCTGTCTTGCAAACAGGGCTTTGTACCATTCTCCTGAGTCAAGGTGGCCAATGACATTTTAGTGATGGTGCAACGTGGGTAGAGCAAGGAGGTGTGGAGGCAGAAATTATTACAAAAGAATGGCATATAGCAACTGCTGTCCTCCTAATAACATTAATTCTTCCACAAGGATTCCCACTGGCTCTGCCTTGTACACATGTCCCAAATCAAAGTTAAGTAGAGGCAGGGAGTGTGAGCCAGTGGGCTCTCTAAAAAGCCCTCACTGCCCACTAAGCCACTTCCCAGAGGCACAGCCTTGGGTATTTTTAGACAACAGAAAAACAAACACCCATGCCCAGGATTCAGGAACATCCCCAGAGATTCTAGGCAACTCCTGCATAGCCAAGAGAGACAGCAGCTTATTTTCTACCTAGAGAATAAGGGCACTTTTTCCTTTGTAATGGGATTTCTTGGCTAGAGAGGAATGGTTAGACACCCTGAGATGCTCTGTAGAAATGCAAGATGATATTGTATTGTATTAATGTCACTTAATGGTAGCTGTCAATGATAGTGATGGAATAAATATGGAAAAGGAAATTACTGTAATTGATTGACAGTCTGGAATCTTCCATATTCGACCTAATGAGAGAAACCTATGAGCAGCAGCTTCCAGTGCAGGCTATTAATGCAAATCATATGCACTGAACTGGCATGCTGAATTATGCAATGGCATGTGAATGTCTAATCCATTTCACGAAGCTTGTCTTTATCCAGAAAAAAAATATTTCACTGACATGCTGATTAGTATATTAGGGGAGTTTAAGAAGTTTGGTGCTAAAGTAGGTGCCATCATGGTGTTATTAATTTAGTTCTGAACAAGACAAACAGCTCTGTGCAGCCATCAAAATCACTACATAAGTCTACAAGATAACTTTGTCAAGACTGATGGGAATTTACAGAAAAGTCTTGTGATATGTGGAAGGAATTAGCAAATAGATAAGGAGCACATCATTTTTCTAGAAAACCACTGTCAAGGACTCAGGACCCATGCAGAACCAGACACCTGCCAAGATATCTACAATGTCTGCACAATCGTTTTCTCCGATGTTCAGAAACTTATAAGTTGTGAAAACTTATAACAACCAGATGTGGGAGGTCAAGGGAACAACAGGTACAACTAAGCTTTAGGGCCACCTTTGGGGATTCCATGGAGATTTAAATACTGCCCAGGCATCATCAACAACAAAACACTCCTGTGCGAATATACTCTATATGGGAAGAAGTCTTAGGGTAGAAAAGTAACTTGCCAATTAGCCACTACTTACACATCCCAAGAACTCACAGCTTTGAGAATTCCATAGCCCTAATTTCTTAACTCCCTGCACATATCAATTCTTAAAATTTGGATCAACAGAGAAGTGCCCAGACTCCTAACAGCGTATCCCACAGCTTCCTACAAGTTAATAGTGACCTGACAGCTCACAGGTACCCCAAATGTCTCCAAGTTGGAAAGCAATGGGACAAAAGAAAGAGAAAGAGAATGTATTGTGCAGTGCAGTTTTGCACTAGTGGTCTGGAGATAGTTTTAGGTAGGTACATAGATGAAATTTTATCTAATTCCACAAAAAATTTTTGAAAACCTTTTAGGTTTCATGTACTATGCTACACCATGGGTATACAAGCACTGCTTCTGCCCTCATTGATCTTACATTCTAATGAAGAAGGCAGATACAATGTGATCGTTACAAGAAGTGCGAAGAATGTTACAGAAGAGGAGGCAAGTATACAATAAGAAGACAGACTTACTGGGTGTTAAGTGTCATTGAGGAAGGGGTGCTCAAGCCAGCACTCCATGAATTTCGCTTTTATTTTTAAAATTTTGATGATCAAGTAAAAACATTGCCATTGCGTCCACTGATGCACATTTTTCCTTTTTAAGTAAACCGATTTAAATTAAAAAGTGGGTGAATTTAAAGAAAATATTAAGCAAGTAATAGTGTGATTGGTACTCAAATATACCACAGACGGTGAATTTGGCACATGAATAACTGAAGTTTGGGTTATCTGTATGAAGGAAAGATGACAAGAAAGGTGAGGAAATGCTGGGAGGGAAGGGCCTCAAGCAAAAAGTTGAAATAACAAAACCAAGGAAAAGAAAGGTGAGACAGAAATTTTCTCTAGGTGCTTTCACATACATTATTTCCTTCTTTCACCATCACCAATCCCCTGTAGTACAACGTATTCTCATCAAATTTTCTATAGAAAAATTGAGGCCTTTGCAAGGTGAAGTAAAACACTAAAGGTCACTCAGCGAAATTAGCAGCAGAGGTAGAATTACAACACAGGCCACCTCTCGCCCTGTTGGCAACAGTATCTCTTGCCTCCAAAGTTGCCAGTGTGCAGCAAGATGGAAAATGAAACTTTATACTACAAAACAAACTAAGTGAAATAAAGGATTTCAAGGGGAAAAATAAAGGCTGCAACTGGCTTGAAAAATATAACACTGTTTTCATTACTGTATGTCCTCTGAAATGATTATTTCAAGGTCCTCGTAGAAGCTTGCTTCATCTTTGTTTGTATCTTTTCAAGGAAGAGATAAGGCCCTAAAAGCAAGGGTTGCCACAATGGGGAAGTCACATCCAGTGCGATGTCTGGCTCTCACAGAGACCCGAAAAGGCATTCCATGAAAGCTGAGCTAGTCCTTCTTAATGTCAACTTTATAGTGTTTTCCCCCACCTGGCTCCCAATTATCCTGAGAATTCATTAAAAGGCAACGTGTTATCCATTATTCCTGAGTTCCTATAAACCATAGTAAAGCTAGCTCTATTTTCCAGTCTCCATCATTCTGGGGATAACGAACTCTATAAGCCTGTTGTGTGGCTGTGTGAAGAACAAGAAAGGGTGTGTGAAGAGCAAGAAAGGGTGCTCCACCAAAAGTTCCAAGAATTTGTGCACTCTTGTTTCATGGTCTGAGAAGAGTCTGAAAAAGTCCAGCTGCTATTAAATTTGCTGCCCAACCAGTGCCTTCTCATGTGTCTCACCAGATTGTACCAATACCATCTTCTTCCTGCCTTAACTCTTTCCCGTTTCTTCCCTTCCTCTCTTTCTGATCCCTCAGGCTTTCATGGATTTCCAGCTTCAAAGCTCGTGACTCATTCATTCAACCAACATTTCTATGTGAGCACCTACTATGTGCAAGGCTTGGATCTAGACCTTGGCATACTAACACACTCCTTGCTCTCACAGAGCTTATGTTCTAGTGAAAGCTATGAGGGGATAGTCCACCAAAAGTTGTTGATCAAAATTTGAAGACAATTGGCCTTCAAGTAGAGACCAAAAATGACTTGGACAGGTTTCTGAGTGCAGAGGTCAGAATTAGATGGTCTTTCAAGCACCCTTCCAACTTCAGGGATATATAGTGCTAACAATTTCTACATAATAAGTCAAGGAACTACATCTGCTACCTGACAACTAGGGCCATGAGAGGGTAAAGGTGCCCTGGACTCCTCATCACTCCATTCCTTTCTCCAGTCCATGATGGTGCATGCCACGGCTACACACTGCCACTTTTTTTACAAAGATGTACTCATACACATCTCTCCAGTAAATTAATCATCTCCAATAAATTAATATTTCCATCTCAGTGAATAGATCAAGTTAACACACCGACAGTGTGGGCTACCTTCCAGGGTTTGTGTGCTGACAGATTAAAAAGTGTGTCAACATGGCTTTATATAAACAAATATTGCAAAGCAGAAACCTTTGTTTGCTTGGTTATGCTTTGTTTTCCTGGTTTCATGGTAATGTTGGTCAATCCACATCTGCATCCATGCAAAGGAGGACAGACCATATTATATCAGCCTGGCCAAGACCTTGATATGTGAAAGTGTCAATGAATTGCAGCAGTCACTCACTCACTACTGCCAAATGACTCAGCCAGGAAAGCCACAGCAAGGCGAGTGGGTGTGCAGTTTCTCTGTTATGCAATTTGTGGTGATGACATGGCTGTCATAAGATGAACTTTTAAGTGCCTGAGTTTTCATTTCAGGATCAAAGGAGAAAGATGGCAACAAAAGGGCTGAGAGATAGGAGAACCATTTGGCAACTTTTCAAAAAAAAGTTTTATTTTTAAAAAGTATCTTTTAATTCTTTAAACTAGACACTAACTTTGGACCTTTTCTCACTTTCCATCCCCAGTGGCTGTCTGTATACAGATAGTGGTTAAGGACTGATCTTGATCCAATGTCACTGGGTGGACCAAGGTAAAGGGCTGCTCTAGAGAGGAGTCAACCAATCACAGTCAAGAGGTCAATTCTGGCTCACCACCTGCTTTTGCACAGCCCACAACTAAGAAAGATTCTCATTTTTAAAAATGATTGAGAAAAAATATAAATAATCACATTTAGTAACACATCAATCACATTTCATGACACATGAAAATTAAAATTATGCAAAATTCAATTTCAGTGTCCGTAGATAAAGTTTTATTGAAACACACCCATGTTCATTTGTTTACATGTTTCCTATGGCTGCTTTCCTGATACAATAGCAACACTGAGTAATTTTTTCAGAGACCACATGGACTGCAAAGTATAAAATGCTGACTACCTGGCCCTGTACAGGAAAAGTTTACCAACTCCTGCTCTAGAGGTTTGAAGAAGAAGCCTACTATATCCTGATATGTGGTCTCCCTGCATTTTCAGTCATTCCCCTAACTCTTTGTGAATTACTCTTTTATTCATTTAAAATATATATTGAGCTCCTACTATGTGCTAGGTATCATGCTAGGTCCCAGGGGTACAAATGTAGACAGTAACAAACAGTCTCTGCTCTCAGAGCTCAGAGTCCAACCGGAGAGCAGGTAGGTATTACTCAAATCATCATCCAAATGCAGTATGCTAAAAATGATAACCATAGCAGGTGTTCTAAAGAGGAGGCATATGGAGCTATAAAAGCACAAAATAGGTGAATTGAGTTTCTGCCCTGGGATCTCAAGTAAGATACACCAAAGTATAGATTACTGATTGGTTTTGGATTTGGAGGAAATGCTGAAGTTAACAAGGAAAAGGGCAAGAGAAAGACCTCCTATTTCAGTTTCTTTAACACACTCTTACTTTCTTCTCCCCATTATTATACCTCTATGGAGTGACAGAAGCATAGAAAAGGAGGGAAGTGAGGAATGAGGTATGAGGGTACAGAGTTTGGTAGGGGCCAGGCCTTGCAGAGACCTTGAGGCCACGTGATGGATTTTGTCTTAACCCTAAGAGCAGTAGGAAATTGTACAAGAGTGTTCTGAGCAACACAGTCTCCATTAGCAAAACCTGGAAGAACTCAAAACACCCATCCAGTGGATAAACAAATTTTGGCATATTCGTACAATGGAATAGAAAGTAGTTAAAACATACTGTGCATGCAACAGTATGGATGAATCTTAGCAAGATATTTTTAAACGAAAAAAGCAAGTCCCAGAAGATAACACATAGAATGATAAAATTTTCATAACGTTTAAGGTAACTAAAATTTAACAAGACACTTTTTAGGAATACATTTAGGTAATAAAACCATATTTAAATAAAGCAAGGGAATAATTAAATACAAAGCTCAGAACAGTGAGTTAGCATTATGGGATGGGGCTCAATGCATAAGTAGACAAATGTTCGCGTTAAGATTCTCATTCTTGTGGACAATGAATTCATAGATATGTATAATACTAAAATTTTCAAAATAGCAATGAGAAGTATGAGATAATAGAAAATATGTATTGGTTTCTGCCCCCAGTTCCTGGCACAGAGCTCCCCAAACCCTTATAACTTCCTAAGTGATAAGAATACTAGACGCATCTCTTGTCCTAATAGTGGTCTTTGACCTCTGTTCCTGAAACCATCTGAATGATGATTTGGAGACCATTAGAACCATTATTAGTAAGGGCGGTTAGCTTAGGCAATCTCATAAGAAACCCTCATATCTCCTAGAAAAATAAATAAGAGAAAATCATAACAAAAGTACATGCAAACAATGTCGCCTACCCTCCCAGAGCAGTTTTCTCCCCTCACTTATATTGCATCTTCCTCCTACTTCCACAAATGTACTTAAAACTCTCCAAAGTACCAACTTTGGGAAAACTGATTTCCCACCTGACACATTAACTTTGGCTAGCCTCTCACTTGTGCATGGAATTTAAGGTTTAGTGATGAAGGTCAACATCCGGCAAAAGCAAGTGATAGTTCTGATACCCACTGTCACAGGAATGCCTTCATAATGAATAGAGGGCTGCCATCTTCGTTAGGCAGCTGTTAGGATACCAGAAGGCAATGAGTTTTAGGCCTTTCGGGCTTAGGCTGCTCCATCTCTCAAGTGCTCTTTAGTATGAGCAGTCCAGTGAAAGGACCCTAACTAACAGGATTGGGTGGACACTGACCTGTGAATCTGACAACATGAGGCCCATGAAGATACTCTGTGTTGGTTGCCCATCCCTAAAAAGCAATCTCAAAATTCCACTACCTACGTGAGGTATAGCCTGTTTTCTGCATCATTATCAGTAACTTCAACTTCTCAACCAATTGGTTTTATTTTCTCTACTGAATCAAGGCCCAGAGAAGAGTAAAAGCCAGTCAAAACTATTTCTGGAGGTGATGAACTCCTGTTTTCATACCCTAGTGCACTGGCCACAGTCACCCACTGAGTGAAGACAGGCCTTATCCTCTGGATAAGTCTGAATGACTTCTCCTTGTTTTCCCTTCCGCTTGATTTTTCCGTATTTTATTACTACTTATTGGTTATTATACTTGTAAATCAAACAACTTAAAGAAAACAACAAAAGAAAGTTAATGGGTCAGCCACCCTTCCTTCCACCACACTCCCTCCACCTCCTTAAACAATCCACCCCCTTCTCTTCTTCCCCCCACCTCTCCAAGAAATAACAATGACATTATTTACTAAACAGGTTTCATGGTGTAGGCTTTCAAGGCTTCCAAGTGAGTTTTCTGACTCTGCGGGATGTAAAGTAAGACTTTTCCCCTCAAGTAATATGAATAATAATAATGGCAATCTTTTAAAATTGCTGGAATGGCAAAGGCTGTGAAAGTCCCACAGAACAGATTTTCAGTTCTGAGGGATCTAGAGAGTGGTTGGTTGACTTTGCCACAGCAAGCACCAGTGATGCCAGGGTGGGGCTGGGGGATGCAGTTCTCACTCTAGAGCTTCTTGAGCACACATTTACATGCCTGGTGGAACTGGGAATTATGCACTCTGCTAACCCTGATAACATTACAGTTACTAATTTACATTGAAAGTTGAACAGATTTGCCCCAAGTAACAGACACATTGACATGGACTGTAAATCACAGCGCAGCAGAGCTGGAGAGGGTCTAGAGATCGTGTAACCGAATATGCTCATGTTACAGAAAAAACAACGGAGGCCCCGAAACTGAAGTCACTGGCCCAGCCACACCCAGTGGCAGAGTTGGGGCTCAGATGTTGTTCTCCTGGCTCTCAGCCCAGTCCAGTGTTCCTACAAGCCCCCGCTTGCCTCTGAACTTGAGTGAAATTATTCTGTTATCTTACAACAGACAGAAAAGCAATGAGGGAAACAAGATGAAAAAAAAAAAGAAATTGAAACAAAGAGGAAAGGATGGAGAGATAGAGAGTGACAGGAATTACAGGAGAGACTCTCTGTCTGCCCCATTCGTCTTTATCTTTCTCTGTATCTGCCTGATCCTATTCTCTTCTGTAACCTGTCTCTATCTTGTCTCCCACACTGCTGGCTCCTGCAAAAGCACAGCATTGTTTATTTTATTCTAAATACTTTGAAGAGGATCTGTGAATGAGCAGAATTCTGGGAGCAGTCAGAACAATTTTTCAGAAATCGTGCACCCTGCCCATGCCATGCCCAGTTCTCCTGCACTGCCAATGAGGCACTGAGATCCGATCATGGAAGCCTCCAACTGTGGCTGACGACCATCACCTGAAACTGTTCAAAACGCAGAATCTTGGGCTCCATTCCCAGCCTAAGGGATCAGAATCAGCATTTTAACCATATGCCCAAATGATTCATATGCACATTAAACTTTGAGAAGCAATGGATGTGGAGAACATTCAAAATGTTTCTTTACAAGTATGCCTTCTTCAGTCACGAGCTTCCTTCCAGGGAGGAAGACAGGTCAGATCATTGAAGAGGAACAAAGTTTTGCCATACTAAAGCTGCCTTTTGGGATATTGATTTTAAGCTGGTTATTACGAAACAGAAGACTTAGAAAAAAAGTATTTGGCCCTCCTCCTCTTTCCTGTCTAAGTGACTCAGAAGGAAAGACCCACTCCAGGAAGGAAATCTTAGGGTGTTCGCCTCAGCAGACTAATTGGAATTATGGTGGATGGGAGGGCATCAAGAGGGGGCCTGTTTAGTAGGCACTCCCTGTGTCATGTTGTTTCTGGCTTGCCTAGCAAGAATTTACCTGCCACGTGTGTTTTACAGTTCCTCAACTACCCGTAAATTGCCTACTTCTTTTGTAACCTCAGACCCCCGACTACCCCCCTTTCTCCTTTGTTCAAAATGATATATATTCTCAATTTTACCTTACTGTCTTTGGGAATTTTCATGCCTATGTGAATTCTCTGTGTGTATCTATTGCATTTTTATTTTCTCCCATTTATCTGACTCTGTTAATTTTATTAGCTCAGCTAAAAGAACCTAGAAGGTAAGAGAAAAGTATTATTATTTTTTTAGCCTCTACAGAATGTTAAAATTGAGTAAGATTTACAAAGTTTTTTTAAAATGCTCAAGTCCATAGCAGTTGTGGTTTTGGGTCTTTGTTCTTCAGGCTAATTGTCATCTGTGAAGAATTCACAGTAATTCTTATAACAGGTTGTGTTTTACAAAATTCAAAGGGAGGTGGAGTCTGGATGTTTACAGTCATTCCTGAATCAGGAAAATATAAACAGTGGGAAGAACTTATATATTTTGAACTTACCAAATTCTGTGGCAAAGTAAATCTCCTTCCATGCCTTGGTGAAAAGGTAGGAAGTTAGAAGACATGGATAGTTCCAGTGTTTAATAAAAGCAGTCTTGCAGCCAAGGTTTTCTAATGAGCAGCCTCACGCAAAATCACGATACAAAGTTAGGAGGAGAAAATTTTCAGATGTCATTTCCAATTAGGGACCAATAGACAAGGAATAAGAAGATGTAAAAGCATTTCCAACTTCGAAGCCAGTGAGGGACCATCGACTTATATCCTTATTTTTCACAAGCATGATGTCATCCCATGTATCACAGTGACACTGCCGAGGACTTCTTGTTAAATAATCCCTTTGACAACATCAGGGAATAGCCCTGCCCTTTGATCTAAACAGATATGATCTTGAGAGTTTCCCTGCTTATACATCTCTAGTTAGGCCGTGTAGCTAGAGAGGAGGGAAAAAGTACACAGAAACGAATGAGTAAGCGAGAGAGAACGAGAGAGAGAGAACGAATTCTAGAATGTGCATCCTATGAATAGACACTGCCAACGTGCAGTGTGTATAAAGCATTCTACGCCCTTCACAGATTTTACTTAATCTGCAGTTTTGCCAATCACTTTCGTATTTATAGCTGTATGCAACTCTTCATAATGCAAAAGCTAAAACAAAGGCCAAAGTTCTACCCTGCAGAATCTGAATTCTGTCACTTCCCCTTCTTTCTACACATACACACATACACACACGCGCACGCACGCACGCACACACATATGCACACTATCACCATAATAAAAGTCCTGCGCTCCTACAACATTTACATCATGTCATATGTCTACCAGCACAATGATCTCAGTCACCAAGACTGAAAGCAAGCCTCACTCCCATATCGGATTTTCCCTTATTATATGGAGAACAGACATTAATGTCACATGGATTGGAAATGCCAGGAGTAGGGAAGTTTCACATTCATGCCCACAAATACTTCCTATGCTGTTAAAAGATATTTTTCTCTATTTTTATTGGACCTTGGATCCTGCACCACAACACTGAGAGTCTGACGATGTTTCAATCTGCTTCATATTTGAGCTGGCTCCAAGCAAGACAAGTGATTGTTGGTCAGTTCCATCCTGCTGTAAAAAAAAATCAGCAAAGCTGATCTCAGTCTTCTTTCCATAATGGGTGGGTCGATTGTGGCCAGGACCCAGTACTAAAGATTGGATACTTTGTCTCTTTCGAAGAAGTTTGGGGGACCCAGAAAGAAAAAATACTTTATGTAGGAAATCAGTCTTCTGAAATGAAAGGCAATGCAGAGAAGGGAATGTTTGGCTCACTGCCACTGTACAAGTGTGTTTTCAAAACCAATTGCTGCGCTGTGATCAGGCAATTTATCTGTTCCTACACCAGATTGCTTATACCAATAAGGTGGGTGGGGCTTTTCTGGACTCGCCTTATCCTTGGGAATGGGGTAAGAGGTTCAGTTTTCTGTAGAAGCCTCTTAATAGAAGAAAGTGTTTTGTTTAAAAAGGACCTCTTTTCTTTTCCCATCTGTTTCTTCTCACAGTACAATTTGAGGTCAAGTCAGGTCTTACAACATTCTGAAAGATAATTTGGCACTTTCCTTCTATAAATTTGAATACGTAGACAGAAAAGGACTTACTTTTACTACCTCTTTCATCACAGAGAAGTACAGGGCTGAAGGGAGACTGCCCAGCTGCCTCTATGGAAGAATCTGTTGTAAGTAGACAGGGGGTAAATGACTTTGGAAGGGGGTGAGGGGCAGGGGACACACCCGAAGAAAAGGGTGTTAATTGAATTTGTTTTCAAAAACTGCAAATCCCTGTATCTGCTTAAAGCAAATGAGGCATTAACTCTGCCAAGACCATTGTGCCTGTCATACAGAAGCCTCCCTAAGTAGAAGGAGCATGGACAGCCCCTCACGCACACCTACTTTGTCTTTTGAAATGGTGAGGTGCAGCTCCTCAGGTTTGAGCTCCTGGAACGTAATCTGATGTTACTGTGGACACTCAGTCACAAACAACTTAAAACTTTTATATGAATCTAAGACAAAGGAAGAAAAAAAAGAGAGACTTTTTATCCAGCTGCTAAAAAACGAACTCTCCCTGTTCCTGGCCTTCGTCCCCTCCTCACATTAGCCAGCCTCAGTGCTCACCCTGAATAGAGAGGTAATCAAGTCTTTGGTGTGCTGGCTGCCACAGAGCTCGAGCCACCAAAGGAGTCATATACCTCCATCACCACCATCCCACAGTCCCTGGCGTTCTCCCCGCCAGCAGATCTCACCTCTCTTCTCTGCAAAACACAGAGGTACAAGAAGTAACTCACTACAGCGTGGTCCAGTTTTTCACTTTCAAATATATACTAAAGAGAAATTGAAAATAAAATAGTTTACAACAAAATGGCCCTCGTGAAGGAATAAATAATTCTACACAATGCTTTGTGCCATCAAATAAAGGGAAAGGGAAAATGGAAACAAAAAATAAATAGGGATTTGCTTAAATGGATAGGTAAGTTTTCCACATGATGTCAAGGAAAATACTCTGATTATATTAAAAAGTTAAATTTTGAAAATTGAAATGATATGAAAATTTTAAATCCCTATTACATTATATCAAGTATTAAGTTAATATAATTTTTAAAAGCTGCATCTAAAAAATGTTTAAGTAAAACTGCAATGTGTTTTGAGGTTTTTGACCAACTGGAAAGCCTCCAATACCCACGGATTTGGTTCAAAATCAAAGGCTAGTACATTTTTATAGAATAGTGGAGCCCGTGAGCTAGTTTTCTTAGAAAGTACTTCTGCCTCCCTCTCCATTCAGTTCTTGTGACTATCACCTTCCCCAGGGATGCCGGCCCCACCAGGAAGGGGAGTTTGCTGAGGCTGGATATGACCCAAGCAGGGGCAACTATTGGCAGGCTGGGCACTGAACTGTGTTTCCTAAAAACGTATATATTGAAGCTCTGACACTGTGGCGATATTTGGATGTAGGGCCTTTGGGAGGTAACTAGGTTTAGATTAGGTAATGAAATTGGGACACTCATTATGAAATTAGTGATCTTATAAGAAGAAAAAGACTCTCTTTCTCTCCCACTCCCTCTCCTACCATCCTCCCACCCTTGACCATCAAGGAAAGGCCATGTGAGGGTACAGCTAGAAGGCAACTGTCTACGAGCCAAGAGGAATGCCCTCACCAGCACCCAGATCTGCCAGCATCTGGAACTTGAACTTCCAGCCTCCGAAATCATGAGAAATAAAAATCTGTTATTCAAGTCCTCTGAGCCCGTGGTACTTTGCTATGGTTACCTAAGCTGACTAAGACACCTCTAACTCCATCCATCCACAGCCAGCCAGTTTCTCCAGGTCACATTCTATGGACTGCGAAAAATAATCTCCGCCTTAACCAGATCCAACTGATCTCTATTTCCTTCCTTCTAAATATTATGGGATTAAGCTTCTGCTCCTGGGAAAGAAATGGAGGAACAAAATGTGTGTGTGTGCATATGTGTTTGTGTGTGTGTGTGTGTGTGTGTGTGCACACGCACACTCTAGGCAGAGAACACCCTTTCATTCAAAGATCAACTAGAAAAATATAACAGCTACAGGCGGGTTTTCACGAACATCATTCTAGAGAGAGGAGCGCTCTCTGCTTCTTTCCAGCTGTGCTTGGCCTCCTCTCACGTTATCTCTCTAACATGTGTGCCATGTCTGGTTCTTATAAATATCCTCTTGAAGAGGGTGAAGAGGTCATTCTGATTCACATCAGCAAAAAAAAAAAAAAAAAGAGGGCACTTGGTGGAGCTTGCCTCTATCAATGATATATTTTCAAAACCTCCTAGCAACAGTCCTCTTTGTAATTGAAGTGAAATGTTTTTGAAACACAGAGACACAAAAAATATACAAAATCTGAGTACACCCAGACACATAGAACTCTTGCACTTGACAACGCAGTTACACAGCTATGTTTCACTGAGGTTAGTGTGGTGAGAACTGGCAGGGCAGACAACCGAAGGACAGAGCCCAAGCTGAGATGCAATTTCCACACTGTGTTCTCCTCTACCTGTCCCTAAATATGGCTCACTTCCACATCACCTGGAGATTTTAGCTCTAGACTGCACAGGTGATAAACCTTTGTTTTCCCAAGCTTTCTCAAGGTCAAAGCATCATGAAGAATGTTATTATAATTAAATCAACATCCTTAAATCATCTTCCCCACATGCTGCAGTAGAACATGAATGTGTAAGAAAAAGGAGGTGAGGTGGCAGAGGAGGAGATTTTGCAAAGAGAATTCTGGAAAAGAGCTGAGTTGCTGAGAAATGGGGGAAGAGCAAAAAAAAAAAAAAAAAAAAGGGAGAAAACTTGCAGACCAGATGGGGAAACTGGGGGAAGATCGAAAATAACCCAAAGTAGACTGAGCCATTACAAGTTACTGGAATGTGCACAGGATGGGTGAAGGACATGTAACTTCACATACAAGTGAATATTTGCTGTGTTCTTGACAATCCTGTCCTGGGACAATGAGGCCCCATGAGCAATGTCCTGCTGTCCAGACAGGCCTGAAGAGTGTCCAGGAGGGATGTTACTTTAGTCAGGTCTACTGAGAATTGCTCACATCTTGTGTGACAGAAAAGCAAAAGTAGGACAAGAAACTCTAGGCAGAGACCATGCCCCATTTGCTCTGTAACTACAACACCATGTCCAGCCCTGCACAAGCCAACAGCTTTTGGACACTCTCATTTCCCTCATATCTGTGCCTCATCTCTCCCCATCACTGGTGGTCTCCACATTACACCCTGTCTCTCAGTGCCCTCCTATGTCTTCTCCTGGCTGCCTAGCTCCCCCTACCTGCTAACTTTACTCAGGACCCCCCACCAGGAGCTCATAATTCCTGCTCTCTCCTCTATAATCTGATTTTTTAACCTTAGTATGCAAGAATGGCCTCATTTCTTCCTCAAAGATAGCCATGAAGAGCATTCAAGGAATTCACTCTTTCAGCCCCTCATGCCTGGAGGGAGTTTTTCTTGGCTACTTCCTAAACCCCTGGTGATTCCACCCACTGATTCATGGCTAGTCTGGTACCAGCCTCTTCCCAGACCCATTTCTCGTTCCCTTCAAAGATGACTGGGGTAGTGTCATCTGTCCCCAGATACTTCCTGATTTTTAGTCTTCCTCACTTAACTCTGGTGGACGCTTCAGTAATTCCATACTGACGGGTCAGTTAAACCTTTCTTTAACCTCAAATGTAGAACACTGATGGATATAATCATACTTCGTAGCTCTGAGCACAATACTATCTTTGGTCCATATCAGCCCTTCTCTTGTCTGTCTGTCTGTCTGTCTCTCTGGTGTTTTGTTTTATGTATCCCCTTTGTCTTCATTTATTACTCCATTAACTCTTCCCCATAAACAATTATTCTGATGTGTTTAACATCCATCTTTGTCTATATGTTTTCTTGCACAGTGTTTATTGCTCTTTGGTATGCGTGTATTTTTGTTTTTAACTGCAGGAACAGTTTGTGTTGCACATTTTATTCTTTTTCTTTCTCTTTTCAATCAGCATTATGTTTTCAAGATACTCCATGCTGCTAATATGCATTGAGCCAATTGTTTCTCATTACTGCATAGCACTTAAATAGATGACATACATCTACCACATTGTACCTGATCATTCTTCTGGTGATAGACAAGTAGTCTCCAATTCTTAGTCAACACAATAGTATGGCAACATATTAACATGAACATTTTTATATATTTCCCCATCCAGACCAGTGTGAAAATTTCTCAGGGGTATATACCTACTCATGGAATATCTGGGTTACAGTTTATGCAGATATTTAATTTACCTACATAGTACAAGATTACTCATGAAAATGGTTACACATCAGTCTAGACTCAAACAGCAGGGCATGAGGAATGCTACGAAACCCAAATCCCATTCTCTACCATCAGCTGACATTTCGTTTTCTAATTTTTTTCAGTCAAAATTGGTGTAAAGCAAAATCGCATTGCTCTTACTTGCATTTCTGTTTATTAGTACATATGAGCACTTCTTTATATGTTTATTGCGTTCTGAATTTCCTCCCTCTTAAAATTCCTATCCTATGTTCATTTTCTATCGGAGTTGATCTGCAGGCCTTCTTTGCATATTCTACATATTAATCTTTTGTTAATTTCAAAAAAAAATTGCAAATGTATTATTGTACTCTAGCAGTTCAGATCTATCTTTGAGCTTCCTATTCTGTTCCATTTGGTCTATATGTCTGTTTTCTGAAGACTGTTTGTATTACTATGGCTTTGTTGTATGTTTTGATATCTGAGTTGGTAAGTTTCCCTTTTTACTTTTCTGTCTCTTTCTTAACATTCACTTAGCTATTTGCAAATCTTTACTCTTTTATACATATATTGAGTACCTGAGAAAAAATCCAACAGGAATTTTGATTGAGAGTGCATTGAGATTATATATTAATTTGGGGAGACTTGCAATCTTCATAATATTAAATTGTTTACCCAAGATATGAAATTTATTGATATCATTATCTGTATATTTTATTAGATTTTTTAAATCTTTTAGGTCTAACATAATCTTGGTTAAATTAATTCCAAAATATTGTAATAAAAATTTTATTACAATTGGAATGGCATCTTATTTTTTACTATATTTTCTGAATGAATTAAATGTGAAAACACTAGTATAGCATAGCAGGAACCGAAATTATACTTTGTCTAACTTAATTATTTTCTTCTTACTAACAAAGGGAAAGAGGTCATCCCAAGCTGAGTTTCTGCAAAGGGAATGCCCCATCTGGAAGCTCCTTCTCCCACATTTCTCAATCTCTCCAACATCCCTTCTTTTCCACAGTCCTCTTATTCGAGTCTCTCAACATGGAGCATCCATTCTTTCTCTCACAAATTCCACTACTTTTAACTGGAAGAGGTATTATTCTACTGCTCTGATTTTTTCTTGTTTCTTGAAAACGTACAACTTCAGCTGAAAAGAGTGGTGGTTGAAGGTATGAGGGAACAGGTGATTGAGCTCCAGTTCTGAACATAATCGTGTGCCCAATTTCAGTTTTATATGTTCATCTCCACCAAGAAGTACTCGGCTGCCCCACAACCAGTTTCCTTAGTAATTATAAAAAACACCTTGCCAAGTCAAGCATTAATTTTTCTTAGAGACATCACAATGTTATTTCATATGAAGAAAGGACATCCCTAAAGTAAATGTCACTTTGACTTTACTCCGTTCAAAGTAATGAACTCTGGCATGATGGTGTGATGGAGCCTTTTACTCTTTCCTGGGCTCTCGTGTATCGTAACAGTCATCACAGCAGCTATAAACTGCCCTCTTCACATCATCCTCAATGGATGACATCAGCTCCAATTAAGTTTACTGGTTTGTTTTGTTTTGATGCCAAAGATTCCTCCAACTGGTAGGGTGAGTGTTAAGGAGCAGGGAGAGTTTATCCTAGCAGAATCACTCTCCTGACACTAGTAACACTAAGAAAACTATGGGATCCAAAACTTCTTTTCTCTCCACCATTCCTAGTGAAGACTACCTGTCCTATAAACTTCTACAGGCTTAGAATGGGCAGTGGTGAGAATACAAAACATTCCAGGGCCAAGACATCAAAATTAGGTTTAATTTTAAGGGAATTTGATTGTTGATAGTTTTACCAAATTCCTAGGTATTTTACATGTGAGTTGGAGAGCATTCTGCTTGCAGAAGATATTAGCTCCAGTCATTCACGTAGCTGCTTCATGATCCTGTGTCTTTACATTTCTCCCTGTTTTCCCTCCCCTTTAACCAGAGATTCTCGACCTTCTATAAGGGCCTAATATACAAAATATACAAAGAACTCAATCGATCTAATAAAAAAATGGGCAGAGGATCTGAACAGACACTTCTCCCAGAAGACATACAAATGGCCAAAAAACATATGAAAAATGCTCAACATCACTAGCTATTAGAGAAATGCAAATCAAAACCACAATGAAATATCATCTCACACTGTTAGAATGGCTATAATCAACAGGACAAGTAATAACAAATGTTGGAGAGGATGTGGAGAAAAAGGAACCCTCATACACTGCTGGGGGGACTGCAAATTGGTACAGCCACTATGGAAACAGTAGGAGGTCCTCAAAAAACTAAGAATTGATCTCATATGATCCAGCAATCCCCTACTGGGTATTTACCCAAAGACTTAAAAAATCATATCCAAAAGATATTTGCACACCAATGTTCATAGCAGCATTATTCACAGTGGCCAGGACACATGGAAGCAACCAAAGTGTCCTACAATAGATGACTGGCTAAAGAAGCTGTGGTACATATAACAATGGAATATTACTCAGCCATAAGAAGAGATGAAATACTGCATTTGCAACAACATGGATGGACCTTGAGATAATCATGCTAAGCAAAATAAGCCAGACAGAAAAAGTTGAAAATCACATGATATCACTTATATGTGGGATATAAACCTAAAAGCAACAAATGAACAGACAAACAAACAGAGACTCATGGACATGGACTATAGACTAGTGGCTACCAGAGGGTAGGGAGTAGGGGAGGAGGGGGAGGGAGATGGGTAAAGGGGGTCAAATATAGGGGTGTAGGGGAGGGTAAATTGGGTAAAGGGGATCAAATATATGGTAGCTGAAGGAAACTGGACTTTGGGTGGTAAACACACAATAGAATATACAGATGTTAAATTATAATGTACACCTGAAAATTATATAATTATATTAACCGATGTTACCCCAATAAACTTAATAAAAATAAAAAATAAAAAAATAATAAATAAAATGATCTCTGGTTTGAGAACCACTGAATTCATGACACAACTTCAAATTGTAAAGTTTACAGTGAAAATCAGCTGGGTTTTAAAAATCAACTCTAGCTTTCACAATAGAATTCACTATTTCTTCTCCTCAATCACAGTGAGTTATTCCCAGGCAAATATACCCATCATACCCAACTAAGCACAAAAAATATAAAATAAAATAAAATAAAAATCCAATTCTCTTCTCTTTTCTTCCTCTTTTATACTAAGCTGTGGCTAAAAACTGTACTCAATATTTGTGGTACTCAATATTTGTGATACTCATTTGGTACTTAATTATCCTCAGCCTGATGTCTTCCCTTAAATCTGTTCACACTTCGCCTCTGCACTGAGCGCTCCAAAACTGGACTGTGTGAGCTCCACAGGGAGGACCTATTCCTGATCCTCCCCACATGAGATCCAACATCAAGAGTGCTCAATATACATTGAACTAAAGGGCCGACTCAATTTCTAAAACTTCCAAATGAATCTGGTGTGTGATGGTAACGTTACAACTCAAACCTGGCTTCTTGAGAGAGCCTTTTCATTAATAGGCAGGGAGGGACCAGAGACAGAGGGAGTGTTTACATGTGTATGTTAAGTCAGTGGGTCTGAACATTTCCTGTATCCCCTGGGTTTTGCCTTTTCTCTTTGAAGAAGGGATTCCTGTTTCACATTTTACTGTCACATAAGAATTTACCCACATCCAAGTGTGAGGGGGAGACATGCTCTAGCCTCCATAGGGTGTGCCCAAGGAGCGAATATTGTAGCCCCAACAATTTTTAAGCCCCCTGATGAACATACCATTACACATTCACAACGGAGAGGCACATTGTTATGTTTTCAGCAGTTTGCAAGAGAGGTCCCGCTGAGCAGGATGGTGAAAGTGCAGCAAATTAATTGGTAGAATTGAATTGTTAACATTCTCTCAGTATTCCCCAGTGCAGGGCTCTTGACTGGACAGCTAGAGGGAAAAACTAGAGGTGAAGAATGAGGGTGGAGGGTGGAGAAGAGGAGAAAAATCTCTCATTAAAACCCCAATCAAGCCAGTTCAGCATTTTTCCCCACAAGGTATTTGCTTTGTGGTCAGAATGTTACACTTGTTGAACACTATTATCTTAACAGATCTCTGCTCTTTCCCAAAATTTGAAATTATTTGCTTTTCCCAGGAAATTTTTGTATGGAGTGTGTGTGTGTTGAAAAGCTCATATGCTGGATCCTCAAGGGAGCATATGTTTGTACTTCAGTATCTCTGACAATATGCATTTCTGTATATGGGCACACATATGTACCTACAGCGTGAAACAGAGATGTGTGTGTTCATTTTCTTTTTTCTCTTTCAGTCTCTTCTCTTCTCCTTTCTTCCTTCATTCCTTCCTTCATTCCTTTCTCTCTCTCTCTCTCTCTCTCTCTCTCTCTCTCTCTCTCTCTCTCTCTCTCACTTGCTCTCTCTCTTCTTTCTCTCTCTCTCTCACCCCTCTCCCTGCCCCCCCTCTCTTTTGTACGTTGGGGCGAAAAAGAATTGCTAGTTCTCAAAAGTAAGCCTTAGCAGTGGCTAGAAAACCTCTGCTCACGTAAAGAGAGCTGCGACAGCAGACACGTACTAGGTTGTGTATTCAGTCCCCCTTTTTGGACCTGTCCTCCTGCCTTGGTTGCAGGGCACTCCCAGTAGCCACATGTGTTCAGCATGGTTCTTTACCCCCAACCAAGGTGATTGGGATGAGAGTAGGTGCCAGACCCATTCCAGACCTATGAGAATCCCAGTTTCCAGACCCCAGGATTTTGGAATAGAAATTAAGGGGTGGATACCAGGGTGTGGTTGTGTTTTCCACCAAGTGAACTGAGGTGACAATGAAGTCATCCCGCTTAAAGAAGAAGGAAAATAAAACAAGTGTATAAAAATAAATGGAAGAGCAAAATAAAAGATTGCTGCCTGAGTACCCAATGGCCTAACAAATGAGCTAACCTATCTGACTTCTGCTTTTGTGGAGAGAGTGCCCTTCCCCAGACAGATGTTCAAGGCTGGGGAAGAAAGGTCAGCAAAGAACGTCCCTTTGAGGATCCTAAAAGAGGAATCTTCTTCTCAGGAGAAATGTTCCTATGCCTCCCATGTTATTTCCACCGCCTCTAGCAGTGAACTCCTGGCAAAAAGCATATCATAAAACACATCTTATTCAGAGTAAAGTCTCAGTGTATTGTTTTCATGTCAAAATAGCTACTCAGAAATTCTATGTGCTATATACTTATCTGCCCACGTTACTGAGAAACATACAAATATAAAGCTTTGGAAGAAAGGCTAACACTGTGAACATACCCAAGATATTCCTAAAAATTGATATTTACACAAGTGAGTAATTTGAGTGGCATTAAAAGGACTGCCTGACCCCAAATATCCTCAACACTTTCTAGCTGCTATGTTGCTACCTGTAAACTTCATGGTTAAAATCATCCCTCTATATGCCTATGAATCCTGTTTCCAGAAATTTCCTCTTAAGATGTGACTATCACGTGGAAGATTTTACACACTAAACCAGTAATATGACAGCATGAATTTACTCATCAGATTAGTTAGTTGATATTTTAAAAGCTTGAGGATCTGGGCTATCTTTAACATGCAAGAAAGCAGATTTCCCTTATGTTAGACAGAATTATTGAATCTCCGCCATATGTCTGAGATTTCGCTCAGACCTTGTTCCTTCCTCAAGAAACTCTCAGTTAAGTGAGAGCTGAAACGGGCAGACATAACAAGTACAAGACATCACAGTATATACAATAATTGAGGTGTATGCCTGATATAGTAGTTGCCCCTGAGATGAAATTGGGAAGGGGGAAAGGGAGGGTGGGGGGTGAAATAAATGAGATGCAACTGAGGCTGGGTCCTGAGTACAAGTTGAAGTCCTTCAGGCAGAAGTCCCTTACAGAAAGACACCAGCCTGTGCTCACAATTACCATGCTAAGGAAAACCAAAGTATGGCATTTGGTGTGGCTTTCCATCACATAGAAGTGGGGAGGGGTTGGAAGGAACAGATGAGATTGAGATTATTGGGACTACATCATAAAGGCTCAATATATAGCAAAGAATTTGGATATTTTTTAATACCTGCACCCCTGGAATCTTTGGTAATTCTAACAGGCTACCTGCCAGCCAAGATAAAATATGCAGAACCAATAGGAACTATTAAGGAGGCTGTTTCTGAATTTTCATAAGGAGTTCAAACAGAGGCCTGCCCAAGGGAAAACCAATTTGACTCTTTTGTCAGCTTTTCTGACTCCAAGGTCACAAACATCTTCTCAGGAATTTTTCTCCTCTTTTCTCTTGTTTTCATTATTTATAGGGATGATCACAAATATTTACAAATTTCTCTTATTTACAACACTTATAGCCCTATTTACAAAATGGACAGACATTTATGTAGTCTTATGGTTAATAGGTATTTCTCTGCATTAAAGCTCAACTCATTTAGGCATGCTGGATCCACATAGGTGCGACACTATCTATAGCTACATCTCAGAATAGAAAATTTTATGTTAGTATAAAAAGCTACCCACTTTTGTTCATAAAAAAGGATCATTTAGGGCCATCCAAAACCAATCTCTGTAATACATTTTGGAGGAGGGAAAAAATGATAATTTTTTTTTTAAAAGGACACCACAGACAAAGCTAACATACAATATATTGGAAGAAGATATATGCAATGTTAAAACTGACAAGGAACTAGAATCTAGAATATATAAGGAACTTCTACCAATCTATAAGATCCAGATAGTCATTCTGTAGAGAATCTGGCAGTACCCAGCCATCGTAAATGTATATATATGCTATGACCCAGCAATCCTGCCCTTGAGTCTTATGGCATGTATGCTACAAACTCTTAGGGAGTCTGCCATCGGTCAACAAGGGGGTGTGTTTGAGAATATTTGTCAGCGTTTGTGGTAACAGGGAGTTGGAGGCCACCTGGGTGTTCATCATTGTGGGAACAAATGAGTAAAACAGGGCTGTTGCGCACAGAACACGGACGCCTATTAACATGCAGAGTGGAAAAAGAAGCATGCCATTTACATAAAACTTAAAATACGTGTTCACGACAACAACAGAAATAAAGTTTATAAGAATATAGACAAATAAAATAAAACATACAAACACATTAATCTGGGTGCAAAAATGGGGATAAGGAATGGGAAAAAGGAAAACTGGCCTTCTGCATCTGAGGTGCAAAAACAAACCAATAACAAGCAGGGAAACCACTGGGTCTTCAGGCGCTTGAGGAGAGTGTGCAATGGGCTTCTTTCTGAATTCCCAACAGCAGCCAGCACCATGCCTTATCTTTGGGCAATGTCTACTAGTTGGATGATAGATATTTGACCGATGGATGTATAAACAAATGAGTGAATAAAAGAAACAAATAATCTAATGGAGGTTCATGAAGCCACTCTCTGTAAATAAATAATTACAGACGCTCTCCCATGTGCCAAGCACTTTTCTAGACCCTGAGAATAAAATGAGTGAAGAGGGAAATAGTCTGTCCTCGCAGAGCTCTGCTGGGTGGAAAAGAAGGAGTCAAGTAGCAATTATGACACATTGTATTGACAGCTGTGATACATATAAGCACAAGGAACCAGGGACACTGAAGAGGGGCTCCTAACCCAATTGTGGAAGTTCAGGAAAGCATTCCAGAAGAGACTGATATCTCTGCTGAGTCCCGAAAGATAAGCAAAGGTTACACAAGCAAAGAGAAGGGAGGGAGAGGTAAATAAGAGACAGTAGAAATCACACACATAGTGGGGCCTGTGGTCATAATTTTGCTTTAATAACTTTGATATCTACTTCAGAAGGGCCTGTCTTCCTAGCCTTAAGATATAACATTGCAGTTACTTTAACAGGTGACACTGCGTGACATTTATTAGTGTTCTCGAGGCATCTTTATCAAACAAAGAACTGATCCCTGGGTAAAGGGAAAAAAAATTCTTCAGTTCTCTTTTTAGAACAAGCAAGTATGCTCATCCAAGTCTATATTTCCTAGAGCAGTCGAACAGGAGTCGAGCACTTATCACCATCCTTTGAAATCATTTCAATTCGACTAAGAGGGATATAGAATTCTGAAATGGAAAGGCTTTTAACCTGCCAAGCTAGTTCACCTTCCTATAGTTTTCTTTTTATCCTATGATTATAATTCTTCATTTATAGATCAGCAAGAATGTTCAGAGCTGATTCACTTGACAAGTCTCACTCTGGAAGTGTTATCATGTGTATGTAGGGGTTCGGGTTTGAAGTGCAGTCTAACAGTCAATCAAATACTTCCTGGAGGACTTACTAAAATAATGCAGATTACTGGGCCTGCCTACTAGGTCTGATTCTGAAAGTCTCAGTTAGGCTTTGAGAATTTGCATTTCCAACAAGTTCCCAGACACTGCTATTGTTGCTGGTTGGGGTGTCACACTTTGAGAACCACTGAACTACTCTAATTTTACTGATGAAGAAACTGAAACTCAGAGAATGTAAGTGTAAAGAAAACCTACACTTCTCCTCCTATATGTCTCCTTTACTCTCATACCGCTACCACACGCGCAGCACTTTTGACACCAGATGTGTGTGGGGGAGGGGCGTCCCCACACCCAGCACTTCTGCAACACCAGCTGGATGTCCTACAATGTGACTCAATTCCGACACCGTCTACCTGGAAATAGTGTTAGATCCCACAGGTTAAGGCCTCAGACCCCCAAGAATACTCGCCCCCATTCACTTCAAATGCCAAGCTCCAGTCCAGGTTGTCACCTGTGCTTCTGATCAACCAGCTATAAAGTGAAGGGTTCCACCACTCCTTCTTCAGGTTCAATTAATTTGTTAGAGCAGCTCATGGAATTCAGGAAAACAGTTCACTTACTGTTTACCAGTTTATTATAAAAGGACATGATAAAGGGTACAGCTGAACCTCCAGATAGAAGAGATGTGCAGGGTGAGGTATGAGGGAAGGGGCGCAGAGCTTCCATGGCTTCTCCATTCTCCCAGCACCTCCAAATCTTCACCAAGCCAGAAGCTCTCTGAACCCTAAACTTTGGGAATTTTACAGAAACTTCATCATGTAGGCATGATAGATCATTAACTCATTTCCAGCCCTTCTGTCTCCTCTCTGGAGAATGGGGAAGTGGGACTGAAAATTCCAAGCTTGTATTCAAGCTTATAACCAGATAGGAAATAAAAAGCTAAAAAGGTTTTGAACCAAGGCCTTCACAATTATGGCCTCCCAGGTACATATGAAACACCTTATCTCATTCTTACAACCCTCTTCCTTTTACATTCAGTCAGGCCTGAGAGGTACCACCAATGCTGGGGATGTGGGGAAGAATAGAGGAAAGGAGAGGTGCACCAGCAGGAAAAGAAGTGGAGGTAGGTTCTGATCATTAACAAAGCCCTAGAGGTCCTTGCAAGTCAATGCAGGTAGTGCTTAACGCTGTGTCTCCAAGCACTGTGCATAGCGCTCAAGGCGTAAGTCAAAACTGTGGGAACTAGTGAGGACTCTGCCAGAACTTTTTAACCCATGTTCTATGACACTTTAAAAAGGAAAAATATACCCTGCAAATCAACTTGAAAGAGCCTGGTCCACCTGTCAGCCCTCTCTATCTATAAGGGGATGGCTGCTTCAGCCTCAAAAATCCATTGAAACCCTCTGAGGCACAAAGGAACTGCTGCTAGCCTTTCTCTCCCATTGTAACCCAGCCATTATTCAGGTTATATTCTGGGAGAATGATGGCCTCAGCAGTTGTAGGACTTGCAATACTTTAAACAAATGAGGAAAGGGAGGAGAACTACACAAAAGCAACAGCAGGCCTGTTTACCAGAGAAGACTTAATGGATTTAAAGAGAAAGAGCAGGAAGTGTGTGCTTTCACTCTCATTTGTCTGCACCGAGGTGAAGGCAGATAAAGATTCTGGCTTGTCACCCTTGTTTTGTTGTCCACACAACGCCCCCCCCCCCCCGCCGCCTCTTTTTATGAGGAATTTGACCAGGGAGGAAAAGTCAGTCTTCAGCTGAGGCCCTCGCCATCAGCAATGTCAGTTATTAAGTTGGAGGTGCATTGTTTAGGCATTAAGAGCTCAGAGGTCAAGTCTCTCTGACTTTACCTAGGACCCAAAATACTCTGAACATCTATAATTATTAATTGAATTTATTTTAAAATTCTTTTCAGTAGATCTCATAATGATCTAATTACAAAGATGGAGATGTCCTGCTTTGCAAGAAGCATGATTTTGAATTCCACCAAAAAATGATAGTTCTGCTCCATGAGCAGGTCTGTTCAATGAGAAATGACTAGAAAATCATCTCACAGCTGCTAAACAACTGGTGTTACTTTAAAGCTGCAAGTTCTAAGTTTGCTTCAGGTTTTCTTTCAAAGCTACACAGATATATAATTTTTATGCTAAGACTTTGGTCACTATGCGATATAAGAAACTGCTTAGGTTTTTCATTCTGATAAATCCTACTTTTAGTTAACTAGCTGATAGTTGAGCAAGCCATGTAACAATAAATACTTCATTTTCTCAGATAGTAGATTTTTTGTGAACTACTCACAACTACTATTTAAACCAATTATCAACCTGATGTTGAGACTGATTACTGATGGATAATCATGGCGATCTGACCACTAGCATGAGCTATAGCTCACCTGACATCCTTTGACCACTGCTGACAAGGCTGTAGAAATCAGGACCAATCTGCTAAACCCACAAAGGTCTTAGTATAAAAGGTGTTAGGAGCCAGGGCTTCTGAGGTTGGGTCCAGAAGAGCAAATTTTTCTATTCCTTTGCCTTTATTTCTAATCTTATTAGCCTCATTCAGAATTTTGAAAAGTGGAGGCTCCCAGAACAGCAGCACACACCACTCTAAACCACTGCCTTGCTGTGCTATAGAGTTAAAACCTCCCTCCAAAATTAAGTCCATTCTTGTGGTTTACATCTTTCCCCGTCCTCCCGCCCACAACAACATGCACACTGGCAGAACTCTGATGTGGTTTTCGGTTTCCAAGGGTCATCACCTAACCACCCAAGACTTGGGTAAAAATACCCCCATAAAACTCTTCACACATTTGTTTTTAAATTGTGGAAATGGCTGATTTACTCCCAAAGAATGTTTGGAGAGCCTCAGAGCTGTGCAAGGATCCATAATTATCAACAATCGCTAAGGCAGCTTAACCCTTCAATAAAATATTATGCATACAAATGGGTTTATTTTGAACCGGTCCACACTATTAAACTTGAGCTTGGATGGGGTTTATCCCAAGACAGTGCTCAGTAACAGTATAGTAGCAAACACCTTGGCTATATGTCCTCCTGTTTGGTTGGCTCGTTTTATATCTTTGCATGTTTAAATAGACACTAGGAGTGCTAATTAAAATGCAATCATGCAGATAAATTATACCATGTTTCTAAAAGGTAAAATGAAAACTCTTTAATTTCAACATCTTTGTGATATTCAAGGCAAAAGCACAGTGTGATACCAAACACAGAAACCTTCCATGGTTATGGCATGTTTAAAACCAAAATTCATTTTTAAAAAAATATATGGAACATATAACATTAATTATGAATAATTTCTTATTGGAGTCAAGGTTCAGGGTTTTTAGTGCAAATGTTCAAGTTGTAGGTCTCTCTGAATAACTTGTATTGTCTGAGTTCAGCCTGTAAAATGGGAAGCGTGATGTATATTTCAAAGCCTCCTTCAGTTAGCGAAAAGGACAGCCCCAAACCAATGGTCAAGTCTTCCTCAGTGGATTCTCCATTCCACCTATTGCTATTCAGTTCTCAGGGAAACCTCACTGCCAGCAACCAAAGATAAAAACAAGTGTGCTCATCTCTCTGAACCTTAGTTTCTTCCCCTGACCCTCAGTAAGGCATTGTTGGTTGATTTTGAAATTATAGACTCATTTGAGAATTTGATGAAAGCCATTTACACTATTCCCAAAGTACGGCAGATATGCACATCACCATAAAAGTGTGCACAACACCACAAAAGTGTGCTCATGCATCCACTGACCCTCTGATATAGATCCATGGACCTCCAATTAAGAACTCTAGGTCCCTACAGCAATAAGATTCCACACATCTTCATCCAGGACTTTGTTTTCGGCTCTAACCTGCTCCTTTTACTTATACCATCCACTGAAAAATTAATATTTACTATAAAAATCATATAAAAATTAATCTTTGCCTCAGCATGAGGGCATTCTATTCTGTATACCATTTATAGGACGGGAAATAATTAGAAACCATTTAAATAATACAACTAGTTTTCTATAATCAAAAGAATTAGACCATCCAGGAATTCTTGTTTGCCCTCTCCCTCTTTTGAGAAAGCATGTAAGTACTTTATCCTGGGCCTTTATTTCAAGGTCAAGGTCATAGTTTCTCCCACAGATTCCAACTACTTTAAAACCTTTATTCCCAGATCGAGATATGCTCTTAGTCCACTTTGGTGCCTAGAGAAGGAACCCTGTTGGGTGCCTTGTTCTCACCTTACAACTTCTGACCAGCATCCCTCCAAAGGTTCTAATATATCACCCTGAACTGTCCTCTCCCTACTCTTCAGGTCTGTTCTAGAACGGTATTTCCCAGGGTATGTGCCAGAAAACAATGTGTTCTGTGGACAAATAAATCTGGGAAATTCTACATCGTGGAGACTCCCAAAGCATTTTATCATATTAAAGGCATGAGAAGTCCTTCATAAGAAAACCAATTGAATTTTGTTTTCCCAATATTTCAAAAACATATGTGATTGTAGGATAATTTTTTCCTATGACATTATTGTTGCCCACTTACAGAAACTCAAAGATCTGGTTTCTACCATATCTTCAGCCAATGGGCTCTCAGTGAGCTTAACCTAGATTCCCTGTTTATCAGATTCATTGGTCATTCTTTTCAACTAAATATCATTTTGTTCAAAGACTTCTTAGGTCTCTCTCAATTTTCTTTGCTTGCTGGTGTTGCCAAGCCACCTGGGTCCATTTTCCTCCACCAGCAGTTCATATTCACCCTCCCTTTTGGAACTCACAATGTATATTTGTAGATAAAAAGACAGTCATCATCCTATCCAGGAAACAGCCCCCATTGTCTCTCCTTCCAGTGTTTTTAAATAGAGTCATCTCAATTTTGAGCTGAAATGAAGAGCTTTGAGATCCCCCAAACATTCTTCTAACTTTACAAATAAGAGAACAGACCTAAGACATTAAATGACTTGACAGAAATAAGACCAGAGCCCGACTCTCCAATTCCCAATCCAGTGGCCCAAGGAAGTGGCTCAAGCTTCCCAGAGGCATATGAGATTGACTCATACTAGAGAGTAAATTTGCCAATTTGCAACAAAGAGGGAGATGTGTCTGGCACAAGACCATTTAGCTAGAGATAATTCTACCCAAGGATTAAATTACAGTTACATGCTTTCTTGATAAGGATGGGCTGGAGGATGAGGAGTTAGATTTTCTTAAGGAACTGATGTTCTGGAGCAATTGGACTGGGAGTTAAGAGGCTGATTCTAATTCTAATTATCTCACGCATGGCTTAAGGTCATTGGTTTCTGTTTCATCATCAACTAAATGGCCAGAGATTAGACAATTACCTAATAGGTCCCTTTAGCTCCACATTTGAGGACTCTGTGATTCCAAGTTTTTCTTTTAAATTACTCTATCTTCATTACTCCAGCATTCCTTTTTAATATGTGAACACAAACCTCTAGCCTTTGGTCCAAGGTTCTTTAAATGACTAATCATCCAGTTTTGGGAGTGGGGCCTTTTGGTCCTATCACAGACATTAGATAAACCTTCTCAAGATTCTCGAATAAAAGGTTCTTGAAAAAAAAAAAAAAAACAGGTAGCCACAGTTGGTTATTTGATCTTAAATAAAAATGAACACCCCCATCTCTTCCTGGGATTGCTGAATTAACATAGTTCCCCAACACTCCTCACTGTCCACATTATTTCCATAGCATGACCTGAAGCTCCCAGGGAAGGCAGAACCACACCGTGGAGTCTAGACTCCAGCAGCTTCCTACAATGCCAAATCACGGCGTCATTAGCTTCAGATTATGATGACAGGGTCTCCTAATTCAAGTCTGTGCTAGTGCTTTTAAATCATTCACACTACTAAATTCTTTCATTTATTTAAAGCACATCCACCACCCCCAGGGTCTCTGGGCATGGGTACAAAATACTGCTATCAAGTGGGGTCCACAGCGGTTCTCAGTAATCCACTAGCTGCTCATTATCACACTTTTACCAGTAACACTAAGTACATCAACAAGGATGAACTATAAGAAACATATGATTCTTGTTCACACTTACATAAAATAGCGACAATGCTGTTAGTAATTAGTTACCAGATCCTCAACTGCTTTGCTTTTTTGGCATTAGTAAAATGCCACTTGAAGTTTTACACCAAATTAATATTACCCACATTTGACTGTCTTCAAGCTCCTTGAAAATGTGCTCTCCTTTATAAGCAAAGACAACATGCCTGACAGTAAGACATGAACTTTGAATTGTTTGCATTCAGCCTCTAGTTAAAGAGTGTGCAGAATACGATCCATTTTGGTTCAGGATTATACCGTTCTGATATCATTAGTAATTATTCGCAATAATAAAAGATTATTTCACTCTTTGAAACTATCTCACCTGTCTGAGAATTAAGTTTATTAACGTAATTCTGTCCAACCATCGTGCCTAACAGATTAAGGTGAAGGAACACAAACTCTGAATATAACTAAGGCACTTACTCAACTAGGACTCATTCTGGTCCCACGGTCAGCTCATAGACAGGAATGTAATGCAAAAATATTAAGGATTAAATAGTTTTGAAATCAATGCTGCTAAGTCCCTTAAATTTAGTTTCTGTTTTTCTACTTGCAGGAAGTTAATGATACTGTTGATACCTATATCTCTTATGAAGATACATGAGGCAGTAACTACATAAATCAGTTCCATTTTAAAGAAAAAATACTTCTGGAATAAAAAGGATAGTGAAGGCCAGGCAGAATCCTAAAGCAAGCTTCCAAATTCTGCTCCAAAAAAGTGGGTGTCTACATTGTCAAGAGAAAAAAAAAAACTGTCTTTAATTTCATTTGGAGCACTACCCCAACTTTTGTCTTATAAATGACCCTGTAGACAGTAGTTATATAACATCTAGGGAATTTTGTTTTCTTTGGTTTTCCACTGACACTATAAATGAAATGTTTTCAATTGGCACCGTAACTAGAAAACTGGATCTAAATCTCTTGCTGGTTAACACACCCTTGTAAGATCTGGAGTCTTCCAGCTTCATTTCCAAATCTCAGATCTCTGACTACCCATTTCAAATTGAAATATGGAGGTGCCAATTAGCATCTGGCTGAGAGAGTTCACACTGAATCCAGAAACTCCAGATTTTTGCCTGGGATTAAATGTTTTATATGCTATAAATGCAGGTCCTGGAATTATATTTAGTATTTTTCTTTCCCATATTCTAATTTAATCTAATGTGATGTTGTTTGTGTTGTTGTTGATTGGTTAAGGGTGCTGGCTTTCATGTGTGGAAGTTCTGATTCATCAATAAATAGAAAAACATGCTCCTGAGATGCATTGTTATCACCCACCATTTCAGCAAATTCCTTTGTAACCATATGAAAGATGACTAGTTGTACTAAAGAGGCCCCCAGTTAAACTAAAAGAGAGAGTTGGGGGTGGGGTGTTGCATTAAGTAACGTGAAAGAAATTTAAATTCATTATCTTTGATTCTTAATATCATGATCTAATAAACTGAACTAACTATTCCAGATATTGTAAAAATGCGATCCAACATTTATTGGGGAAATATCACCTTAACTATTTAGTTAATGAATGTATTCTAGATTCTAATGTTTTTACTATGTTGGCAAACAGAAAAGAACTATAGGATTGGTAACAAATGTTTTGCTCCTGCAAGTAATTATTTCACTTAAAACAAAATACTCAACTTTTTTTCCCTTTCCACAATGTGAATTCTTCAATACTTTTGGATAAAAGGCTCAGATGATCTGTTTTCTCTAGCCAAAATGACTGCATATGTTCAATAATATATCAGTTTCATAGAATAGGCACATATGACAATAAATCATTTTGGGAACTTCCTGAATCCCAGCCAAGTTGTAGACAATAAAAGATTCTGCTTGTAAAGGCAGCTATAAAAGTTAATTTCATACAGGTTCCCCAGCACACATGCTATGGTTCAGTTCCAAACAGATGTGATCTTGGAACAGCAACAGAAAATGGCACGAAGCTTTTTCGTAAACTTTCCATATCAGGAGATTCAAATACTTGTGTTTTGTGCAACCTTTAGTCATTAACACATTGCAGCAGGTATGATGGCTAAAATCATGTTTCTCCTAATTTTAAACAATAGTTGGATTCCAGGGAAGTTGCATGTTTGTCTGAATTTTTGTTATTTGATCCATTCTCTGTACACTAGCAGAGTTCCCTGTTAATGGGCTCTCTGGAATAGATTTGGGACAATAATGATCAATCCTCTGGTTTATCTTTTGCTGGAATAGAGATTTTCAAAATGTGGTAAAGATATACCTCTTTACAAAACCTCTGCTGAGCTTGAGAGTACAAAGTATGGCTGGAGTCTGAGAAATTGTAAAACAATTCAGTGCTCAGGGCTAAATGAGGGCATCGTTAACATATTAATCATGCATCTAAAATTAACGAAGGCCAACCTAAGGATTAAGATGCTTAAGTGTAAAAAAAAAAAAAAAAAAAAAAAAGGAAAGAAAGAAAAATGTCCATTGATGTTACATGGTGGATATTTACAAAATGACATTTTATATTAGTAGATTCCTTTAAAATTAAAAATGGTACTTTCTATCCATTAGTTCATATGACCATCAGGCTAACCTCTTATAATTGAGGGATTCTTATTTTGAGAGTTTGAGGAAACAGGCTCAATGACATTAAGTAACAATCCCAAAAAGGACAAAGGAGATAAAGGCCACAATCCCAGGTGTATGGCCTTGAAAGGGCAGTAACAACGATTCCAGGGATACCACTTGCACTGCACTCTGGGACTGAGCTCCAGGAGGATAATCCCACAGAAAACCAGGGAAATAAAGTTCTTCTATCAGCTCACTGACCAGCTGTGGCCTTGACAAGTCACTTTAACTATTGAGACTCCCTTTTCTCATCCTTAAAAGTGAGAAGGGTAGACTAGAAAATGAACCCTAAGTTCCCTTCCATATCTGACCACTGAAGGAAGTAGCAGAGATGAACTATTATTTATCGGCAAAAGGCAACGTGCATTGTGAACCTTAAGTTGATGATATCTCTGCCCCTAAGCTATATTTTATCACAGGTGCTTTGCCTTCTCAAGAAATAGGTAATATGTGTCAAACCTTAGGTGGAGTCACCTTAAAGCCAGAGGATATTTGCTTGTGTGCCAGGGTGAGAGACAGCAGAACCCAGTGCAGGCAGGTCAGGCTGCAGAGAGGCAAGAAATAAGGTCAGTCTCACTAGGCACTGTGCAACTTTCAGTTAGTTTCACCTGGGGTTGGTTCTCAGTTTAGTGGCTGGTTTTCTTGGAACTAAGAGGAAGTGGTTTTGCTTCACCAAGCAGGTCAGAAACCAAATACCTACCTGGACTGTGACTAGCCTGATCCTTGCTTTAGAAACTAAGAGAGCTGTGGTGCCTGTCTCCAGATTCCTACAACCTTCAAACAGCTCTCTCATCTCACCTAGTACCTAATATCCTCCCTTTTCTCCCCCATTTTGCAATTCAGAACACCAGGTCTTTGTTAGCAGTCGATTATTAAAGGTTCCAACTGTTTACACTCTAATGGTGGCATTCAATAGAAGTAGGACTGGTTTGATGTCCAGACTCTACAATGAAAATAATTCCTTCATTTAGCAATCCTAGGAAAACCATAGTCCATGTTTACAATAACTAGAACATTAATAGCTCTTAGCGATTACTCTCTGTCATCCTCTGTTGTCATCAGAACAGACCAATTTACAAGATAATAGAGCTGATTTCATTTTATTTTGCCCAATGTATCAGTTCTTTGGAAACAAATGGAGTGTTTTATAAGGTAATGAATAGGACTTTAGTGGCAGAAAGAGTTCTCACCTGACTTCCAGGGTACAGGTCTTTACCTGGCAGGATATGGGTCATTGGTTTTTAGTCCATATTACTTCCAAGGTGTTATTGCAAAGGAGGTCTTTTTCCTATATTCCAATGTTTGCAATATGTCCTCTGGGAGTGTCTAATACAAGACCGGTGGTCTGAAACAACCTCCACCCTCAAGTGTCTTATAGTATCCCTACGCATCATCCTCATGAGGTAGAAATCCATTAGTGGGCTTCCCATTTGACAGATGAAGAACTTCACATAGAAGAGAATGAGCCATTAGTCCAGGCCACATATGCCCAGGAACATACTCATGGGCTTCAGACTCTTTTTACTCTGTATCACCAGCTTTGGATGGCAGTCATAAAAGAACAGTTCAAAGGAAGGGCCTTTTGTATTGATTTTTGTATTGATCACGGATTTTCTTTTATCTTGAAATTATTCTGTAGATAACATGATAATGTCCTGGGCAACTCTTCCAAGTAAGTAAACCTCGATAATATGATAATTCATTTTAAAACATTGCCATCCAAATACAAGATTTCTACAAGTTGGCTTCTCATTGAGGGAGAAGGAGGAAGTCACAGTCACACACAGGTACTGCTAGCCCAAAATCCTCCCTGGTATTTCACCATCACTGAGCAGAGATTCCGCATCCCCCCACCCCCCTCCCCAGTTATAAAACATATTTTGTTACCAGAACAACTGCATAAGTCTTATACTTTGAGAAAAAAAAAATGAACCCTGAAGACATCAAAAGACAATTCTAAATACATTAGAAAACTTATGCTATTATATCAAAAGGAGCCTGGGCAGAGATTTTTACAGCCCCAATTCAAACAGTACAATTAGTTTGTAGCTTTATACAATTAGCAGTTGAGCTTCAAAATACTCAAGCTGCTATCTGGCTGTTCAAAATTATTTAAAAGTAAACTGACAATTAATTAGCAATGGTAATAGACATAATAAAATCTAACATCTGTACAATGCTTGAAAATTGATCAGGTGTTTTCATACCATTCACATTTAATACCCACAGCTTCTCTAATTGGCTACTATAATCCTCCTTTCATAGATTAACATTGAGGCCAAAAAAGCTCTAAAACAGGACTTATACTCAAGTCTTCTGAATCAAAATCTAAAGCTCCCTTCATTTTACTGCAAATAAATCTCAGCAGGGCCAGGTCAAGTTACAGTCCATGTTGAGGAAACAAATATAAGTTGAACAAAAGGTAATTCAACATTTCTGAAATTCTCAGGCACTAACTTTAAAATGGGTACAACATCATCGTAAAACTAAAGAGGATTATATATTAAACATGATGTATTCGGCAGTTCTCCTTCAGCTTTAATACTTTGCCCAATGCTGTATCCATTTATAATATTTTCCCAAGAACCAACCAAGATTACTTCAGTTCTCCAGGGCAAAAATCTTTTGGCTCTCTGATGGTTTGCTTCTTTAGCCCTCAGAGGATTTCATCATCTCATTCCATCTCTGTCTCTAATATGCCTGCAGAGGAGAAGACTTCAGATTTGGGGTATGCTGTATACCGCAGCAACATCCACAGGGCTACAGGTGGTTTGCAAATAGTGTTCAGCAACTCATGCTTCTGTCACTGAAACCTCCTTGGAAAGAAACAAATTACCCCACTGATCACCAAGCAAATGCCAATTAGAGCTGCCCTACTATGAGTCTAGTAAGTGAAATGGTTCAGAACAGACCTCTCCAAAACATGCCTCTTTGGCTTATGAATTATTTTGAGGTAAAGGCAATCGAAACCCTGCAGGCTCATGAGAAATTTTTACCTCTCCCTTAAAGAATTTAAATTTGGGGTCCTGCCCATAAGAAAAATGATCACCAGAGATAACTTTTATGACCTATCTATAGGGCAGTGCAAACTTCCGATCCCTGAACATCTGTTCTTCTTATCATACTACAAATGACCTTCCTCTCCTCTGAAGCAGTCATCTTACCTCATCCTTAACTCACAATGCCATATACACCTCGTTTTCCCTTTCTGTCTCTGAATCTCCTTTGTATGTAGGGTCTCTGATTCTTTCAGTGTGTAAGCTTTTAAAGCCAGTTTTATCACAATGTCTGCTTCCACCTACCTCCCCCTATGCTGCATAGAAGCAAGATCTCCTTCTGCATGATAACAAGAGCATCTGCCACTGAGAGGAAATGTCTTTATCATGGAAGAAATCTGCCATCTCCCACTGTGTCAAACTTCCCCATGCTTTCTGCCTTGCCTCTGAGGGGGCTTCCAACATCCCTGAGAGTCTGCTCTTTTCATCCCACGTGCCAGCCTGCAGCCTGGAGCCACATGTAGTAGGTCTTTCCACTCTTGGCTTTGCTTGTGCCCCACAGGCCTGGACAGGCCAGCCCAGAAAATCAAACCTGTGTCTTCCAGAGACCCTTTGTTTTCTGTCTCATATCCCAACCTTCATCAGGTAGGGTCTCTTTCCAGATTACAATAGGCCCTTTCCTTGACATTCTTTGCCTCCCCATACAGCTCCTCAAGGACTTGAGGCATCACCTTCTTCAGCACCCCAGCCTCCTGTTGCTTGACGTCAGCTCCTGATCAGTGACACTTGGCAGAGTCAGTGCCACTTAAAGATATATTATTTGCAGAAAGAAGAAACTTCCTCTTACACAATTGCCTGAGCCTTGTTCCCAATTCCTCCAACTGGTTCTGTCCCTACCCTGTGATTATATCAGAGCTGAAAATTTTTTTCCCCTTTGATCACCTGTAAAGGATTCCTCCCAGGTTGGGAGTATTAATGGGTAAATCATAGAGAATGTTTTAGGAGGTTGATTTCATTTGCTTACAAAGGACAATACTAATTGCCTTTCAAAGGAAGAAAGGGAGGGAGTGAAAGAAGGAAGGGGAAGGCAAAGGGGAAGGAAGGGAAGGGAAGAGAGGGATCTTTGAAAAAAATTAGCTTAGGGACTATATCAGAGGTTATTTGTCCATCAACATTAGTTCTTTCCATATTTAATAATGCAAGTCCTACGCTGGACCTGGGTACAGCCTCTCAGCTGAAGACTACATTTCCCAGCCTCCATTGTGGCTTGGCATGGCCATGTGATCAAGTTGTAGCCAAAGGGATGTGAGCAGAAGGATGTGTGTCATTTTCAGAGCACTCTCCTGGCTCTTTTCCTCCTTCCTGCCGACTGCATCTGTCGCAGCTGCCTTGCCACCAGTCCTGGCCTAACCTCTGGACTGTTACATAAGAGAAGAAACTTCGAACCTGTTCCCATCACTGTATTTTAGGATTTTTCTGTATTAATACTCTAGCTTGTACCCTAATAAATACAAGAGCTCAGAGCTTTCATCTTAGAGTATGCAGCAAAGCATATACCTGAAGTGATTTACTAAGTCTTTGTTCAAGTGAGTTTTTAATGTTATGTCAATCAATTTAGTAATCAGCTAATATTTCTCAGTATGTGCTCTATTCAAAGCACTCTGCTTGGCACTGTAAATACATATGACATTATCCAGCCCTCAAGAAATTTATCATCTAGCCGTGAAAAACCAGACAGACACAAAAATACCACAGAGCAGCACTGTACATTGTTAATCACACAAATGGCTTCAATAATGAGCACATAGCCACACTTCTTCCACTTTCTTCCTGACCTGAGGGTCTTCCAATTTGAAATAAGATTTTATGATGTTTGAATAAGTTTTCCCCTTCCCAGATTACTTCATTTTCCTCTACCTCAAATTTTCCAATTATGAAATAGTCCCAGTGTAACTATCAATGTCCTCATCCCTTTGACTTTATGACTTGGACTTCCCAACCCCTCCAACATGCCCCCTCCTCTCTGGTCCTAAGGCACATGGAAGAGAGTCCAGACCATTGCATAGTATTTTGTTTTTTAAATCATGCACTATTGATGTTGGAAATAATCACTCAGCACCTCTCTTCTTGTCACGCAAATAGCAAACATAGCTCTATTGACTAGCTGTGCCTCATGTTGAATGACTGCTTTCCAGGAGCCAGAGAAAAGTGGCTATGCAAATTGGCCTGGATGCCCAGGTACCAAAGCCAGAAAAGTAAAAAAGGTAAGCAGGCTTGAACAAAATCAGGAGATGGACTGATGAAATAAGAAGGAATATAGATTGATTCTCATTACATGCCATTGGAAAGTGAATCTAGAACTGTTTTTGGTTTTTTTGGTTTTTTTTACTAATCAAATTGTTTCATTGTTCATCAAAGATTAGAGTAATATATTCTACAATATTGACCAAAATTAAATAGAACACAGATATGAAATGGAGTTTTATCCATTACTTTGGATTAATTACATCTCCAAGCTAGTTATGTGGGGGAACTGGTGCAATTTCTAAATGTGAGGTGAATTTGACATCAATCTCCATTCAGCTATGAGGGGAACCATTCGTGATACAGAAAGGAGAGAAGTTTTTTTTGTGTTAGAGCCACTCACTATTTACTTCATATCTAACTCATCAAATGACATTATTTTTGTGTGTAAAAAAGGAATAACAATGCAGGATTTCTTTGAAAGTTACTGATAAGTAAAAGTGTCTAGCACACTGTCTGACCCAGAGGAATTAATCATTAGTTGTTAGCGCAATCAGAAATGAACATTTACAAATGCTAACATTTGTTCCAAAATGAAAATAAGAACCTAGAGTGACATGGAAGGAAGGCTGCCAGAATATGCTATGTAAAAACCAGGAAAATGATTCCTGAGAGGAAACCTATATCCTCTGAAAAGGAACAATTTCAGAAAACATAAAACTGGCAAAGACACAGCATGAAGTGACAGAGAAATGTGTAAGAATGTTCTAAAACCAGAGGGGATCTCCAAGGACATGAACCCAGGAAAGAAAAAGAATAATTCATTGAGTTCTCCTACAAGCAAAACATGGGGTAGTTCTAGCCCAACACAGACTCAAAGGATGCATATGGATTATTTTCAACAGAAAATGAGGAGAGGGCCTTATGGAACTTCCCCTGGGGTCAAGGTTGGAAAAAAAGAAAAGGAATACCTATGAAGAAGAACTAGAAAAAAATGTAAAAGCTTGAGATAAATTGCATAAAAAATATATATATATAAGATTCTATATTTCTGTAATTTGCCAAACTGTTGGAGAGTTGACCTCATGAGACATCCATGTATTGTATAAAATCACTTTGGATGCTGAAAGCATATGTGATGTTTCAGAGATGCCAGCTTTGGAGTGGGTTTTGGGGGCTGCTGGGGCTGTAACCTATGTTGTATGAGGAGAGAAATGAACTATAATCCCAAGGACGCAATGGTGGGGCCCTGGGAGCCTGCATGTCTCACCCTTTTTCAGTAACACTGCAGACTTTGCTCTCTGGGTCCACCCTGAGCCCGCAATGTCATTTGATCTGTACCTCTTTTTCTAACAGAGTGAAGAATTTCGCCAGTACTCCCCTCAGCTGTAAACAGCAGTTATGTCATAGCAGAAACATCCACCTCTCTGGCTGGTAGGTAAACAGCCCACAAGAACAAAAGTGACTCCTGCAAGGGACTCAAGAGATTCTGGTAACTAGAGAGGAAGAATGGGAAGTAAATTCTACCCTGAACTCCTAACTTCAAGGTCACAGCCAGGTCCACAATCAGGTGTGATTCTGCTTTGCCTTCTCTCAAGAAGTAGGCAGGACTTCTACACCATCCACCCTGGCTAGCCTCCAGCTTGTGAGCAGAGCTGAGGGCACCTTCCCCGTGCCCACGCCTTGGGGGCAGGGAAGGACAAGGAAACTCTCAGAACACTGAAGTATGATAAATGGGCCCCTCTCCCCTCCAGACTCTAATTGAATACACCCGCCCTTCGTTTTCATGTGCCTTCAATCCTACCCCCACCCAGCACCCCGCACCCCAGTCCTCACTGAGCCGGTCCCTTAAGTCCTACATTCCAGTGGAGGAGAAGAGACAGAGAGAGAAGACAGCACTGCTGCCAGCAGCCTAAAACAAACCCAGGCAGAACTGTGATTTGACCCACATGGGGCGTCCAGATGGCTCTTTTTCTACCTAGGAATGCACTTCGCTCAGATTGCCCCAAGCTCCAAGGCAATAAGAGGGCCTGTCGCCGATTTCAACACGACTGAAAAGCCACAGTGCACCCTGCTTCCCTAAACCCTTAAAAAAGCTCAGAGCCATTTATTTTCCTTTGCTTAACCTCCCCTTTTTGCCACAAGACAGTGTGAAGCCTGGAAATCTGTACTCAGCAAAAGACAAAACACAGAGGATGAAGCCGGCACAAAATGTTTTCTCCAGCAAGCTAGCTGCCTGGGGAGCCAGGCCTTGACTTTGACATGTGCTGGAGGTGTGGTGTCCAAAGTAAACCTTTGAACTATTTTTTTGGAACCTCCAAAAAGACCCTGCACATCAAAGGGGATCTGATCCCTGCTCTGTGCATTGCAGGCATCGTTAAGCATTTTGCATGAATCAACCACCTTCTGAAAAAGAAAGGAAGCCCAAACTCAAAGCACATTGCCAGTCTGTGGACCCAAATGTGGCCCAAGCACATGCTCACCACATGGCTTCTTCCCCTGGTTCAGTGGAATCAAACCCTACAGACACGCCCCAGGCTCCTCCATCACACAGTGGTAGTCACAGAGCTGCTCTCTACAGCCTTCAGTTCAGGATACAATGGGTCACTTGTTGAAGCAACCTCATGCCCCTCATCATGCCCACCTCGAGGGAGCCCACATGAGCTCTGACTCCAGTCACAAGGGGAGCCCTGCTGGGCCGCTCCACCCCAAAAGCCAGCACAGGATACAGTTGGGGGCTGAATAGGGAGTCCTATGTGAGCTCCTTGGCATGATGCCCAGAAAGCCACATCTTTTGCAAGTACCAGCATTAGTGGGCGTAGCTGAGAATTCAGTCCCTGAAAGAAGGCAGAACAAGGAGCAGAATCTGAGGCTTGAGACTCTTCTGCCATCTATACTCGTAGAATTAATCCAGTTCCCCACAGGCAGCTATGGTGACCAGCAGATGAGCTGAAACTTCAGAGGCCACAGCTGCCCTAGCAGTTCCTAGAAACTGATTAAGATAATCTCTTCTGACCAGCACAAGAAGGAAAGCATTTTTAAACCCTTACCTACCAGCTGCGCTATCTGCAGACCCACAACTGAAGCCATCATTTGAGGGCGGCAGGGAGAGGACCTGAGAGGCCACTTACGTCCTCTCTGGCCCCTAACAACGTCAACCCACTAACAACCTTCAAAGCACTAGGAAGATATCCACCGACTCTATGATTTCACTGGAGGTACATGAAACAGTTTTTAAGACAGTATGCTATCATTCTTGGCAATTGTCTTCTTAAAAGTCATTTTCTCTGGTAAGCCAAGTTCTGGGTTCAGGAAAAGAAAGAAACTCAAAACTGCTAATGCAACCTCATTGGTAAGAGTTTTAATTAGCAGTTTGAAACTGCCCACATTCTGGGTTTTTAATTAATAGGCACAATTTCTGTTGAGTTCTACTTCAATAGGAGCTATATAAAACCAGTGAGTGGGTGATATTATTCCATTCAGAAAAGAACCATAAGAAGAAAAAGAAAGCTGAATTAAGAGGCACATAGAAGATAAATCAACTGTTTCTCTGGGTTATACCTTTATAAACCTTGTTACCTATCACTTCTTATTGGAAGCCCTTTGCTCCATGACCAATCAACCCCTTGAATCATTTTAACACTTTGACACCCTGACTCTTGAGTCCAGACACTGAGGGTCCCAACCAGATACCCGCATTCAATAATACTGATAGAGCATGCTATGTGCCAGCACCAGGCAGGTACCAAAAATGCCGAGATGAAAGGGCTGATTCTCACTGTCCAAGGAGTTCATAATCTTATAGAAGAGGAAACATAAGGGGGAAAAATGCTGTATGACTGAACTATAAGCACCTAAGAGCAGAAATGCTGTCTTACTCATTTTTGTATTCCCATGATCCAGACAAGATCTAAACAGAATAGGCAATTATCAAATGTTTGTTGAATAACTATCAGGTGAATGATGGGTACCTCCATGTATACTGTAGTGGCACAAAAGAGAGATGATCAGCTTTGCTAGGGTGGGGTAAACCCATGTGACAGTACCTGGTGCACTGAGTTAAGGCCATACCAGGAGTTCTCCATGACATCTGTTCTAATTGCTCAGAGCCCAAGCAGACCAGTTGTTAAATATAATGGCCATCATCCACAGGGAGAGAAGTAAAACTCTGGAGCTTGGTCTTAAGGACAAAGTGGGAATTTCCCAAACAGAAAAGTTGAGAGAGACATCCTAGACAGAAGGAGCAATACAGGCAAAGGCAAAAAAGAAAAAGAAAAAAAAAAAAAAAACCCCCTGAAATTTACCAAACCAGTTGGGGAGTTCTGAAGAGGGAGGTTGGACTGACACACAGGAGCTGAATCCTGCAGTGTATTGTCCGTCGCACACAGGAGTGCAGCTTTTATCCTGAAGATGATGAGGAGTCATCAGAAGACTTTAATAAAAAAGAGGTCTGATGAAACCATTTTGATGAAAAAAGAGACAGATCTGGGAAAAGACACATTCGAAGGGTTTAGAAATGGTCATTTGGAAAGATGTGAGAGGTTGGAAGTAAGGCATTGGCAGTGGGTTAGAGGGAATATGGGGGTATTTGGAAGGTAAGCTATCCTCAGACAAAATTTAGGAATGTAATATTAGATGCGAAGGATGGCTAAAGAAGAGTTTAAAATAACTTCCAGCTTTCTGGCTTAGTTAACTGGTTGGGAGTCTACTAACATGGTAAGACACAAGAGCCCAGGAAGGTAGGAGCAAGGAAATGACGAATTTTACATGGTAAAAGTTGCTTTTGCCATGACAGATGCAGTGATCTAGTATGGGTCCTAGACTTCTAGAGCTCAAACAGGAGATCTGTTTTAGAAAGTTGGACCCCTACTGGCCTGGGATCTGCATGGCTTTTAAAAATTTTTCCCCCACAGTCTCATGCAAAGACGCACACCAAAGATTTCTGAATGTGTCATCCCCCTGATAAGAACATTTCCATGTTTGAGAAAAACCTGATGCTAATCCAGAAGATGCTGTGGAAATCAGTACACAATTAGAAAGTAGCTCTGACACTGACGAGTTAAAGCTAAGACAAAGCAGACTCCAGAAACACTTCCAAATAAGGAGAGATGCTCAAACTTCATTTCTCCTATACGTTCCAAGAGCTCTCATAACCTCAAGGAAACTTGCCCCCTTTAAAGAAGAAAAGAAATAATAACAAAAGAATCTTGCTTAGCACACATCATCAAAGTCTTAGCCTATGCTCAGCCGCTTGATCTGAACTATGAGCAGGCTTCTAACACAGCGTTTGTCCCACCAGACATCTATCTGTTGAATTCTGAACAAGAAATTCTGAACAATCAATACACAGACTGCTTTATTATCTCCTTCCCTTCAGATAGTTTTTCTATACTCTTGGCTTCTCCAAGAGCCAAGCAATTCTTACTGAACCTTCATGTCTATTAATCTGCCCCTGATTCAATGAATCTACTCCTACCTGGTGTACACTCTAATCCCCATGTGGAGAATAAAGCCCAGCAAAAACCCAAGCCTATGTGGTTGCAGCATAACCTAAGGGATCTTAATGATCAACTTCATCTTCCATCAGACCTGCCTGTGAATTAAGTCAGTCCTATTGGTCTCAATTTACTTCCTGGATGGGAGAATAAGCAAATTCTTTGATACAGGAAATTGGCTGTAAGTGTTCAGCCTTAGGATAAGTATTCCTGATTATGATGGTCAGGAATCCCTGTCATTTAAGAAATGGGTTCTAGCCATCCCTGTGAAGAGGGCAGTCTGCATATGTATTACTGAGCCAAGTATTAAACTATGTCTTGTTCTGATAGAGTATGAACCTTTAGGCCTGCCCAGGTGAGCTGCCCAGGAAGAGGCATGGTGAGGGCTTCACAAGATCTTGCATGTTACAAATAGAGTTTATTCTAATTATTCACAGTAGTTATGTTCTATAAAGTCTTTGTAAACACTGAATCATTTCTCCTAGGGAAAATCTAGGTTAGGTTTCTGTGAGCCTCTGGTCACAATATTTCCGTCAACCAATCAATACATAACCTTGTTTTATGTGTTTCTTTTTAAAGACACTTCATTTAATATATATTGTTGATTCATTAACCTTGAACTCACAGCCAACAGCACTATAACTCATGCCTGAACAAAGATTCTCTAACACATGTATTTAAGACACAGCACATCCCTCTCGTACTTAGGGACACTAGCAGCACTTCAGTGCTATACTTGGGAGGCATTTTAAAGAGTGAAATCACAACAAAAAGCACAAAAATGTAGGAAATGTGGCACTATGGAAAAACCATGGAAAGGACACTTGTTCACAGCAGGAGAGTTAGAACCAGAAGTCAGGGCATGGCCTTGTTCAGCCTCAACTGGAAATGTGAGTGCTGGGTGACTCAAATTTTTCACCACTCCATGCATGTCCACAAACGACTGTAAAAGCACTATAGTTATTGATTAGTATTTTCAAAATTAATTTTAGCCAGTACATGAATTCACAACTATGGATTTGTGAATAATGAGGATTGACTGTAGGTTGTACTGTAACTCTTTCCTGTAACCCAGTTATTCTTCAGATCTAGATTAAATGTTTAAACACATAATCATTTAAGGCAGTTCATCTTCAAGGTCATTCCAGCCTCTTCCATTTCTTTCTTTCTTTCTTTCTTTCTTTCTTTCTTCTTTCTTTCTTTCTTTCTTTCTTTCTTTCTTTCTTTCTTTCTTTCTTTCTTTCTTTTTTCCTTCCTTCCTTCCTTCCTTCCTTCCTTCCTTCCTTCCTTCCTTCCTTCCCTCTTTCTTTCTTTCTTTCTTTCTTTCTTTCTTTCTTTCTTTCTTTCTTTCTTTCTTTCTTAGAATACTTTTTAAAACAAAAATCAAAATGAATCAATGACCACAGGGTATTAAAAATGCAGTATAGTTATCCCCCTTAACCACAGGGAATACATTTCAAGAACTCCAGTGGATGTTTGAAACCAGGGATAGTAACAAACCCTATATATACTATGTTTTTCCTATACGTACATACCTACAATAAAGTCTAATTTATAAATTAGGCACAGTAAGAGGTTAACAACAGTATCCACTAATAAAGTAAAACAATAATAACAATACACTAATAAAAGTTGTATAAATGTGGTCTTTCTCTCACTCTCAAAATATCTTGCTATAGTATACTCATCCTTCTTCTTCTTGTCATGATGTGAGATAATAAAATTCAAAAGCTGTTCCTGAATCTGTGCAACCATCTTTTACTTTCAGTAAACGGCTTGGTGTCATTCATTCCAAGGGATCCATTACTTAAGCCTTCATACAGGCTCAGTGCTTCCTAGAGCAATATGTTGCCATTGATTGGAACACGTTTTCTATTCATGTCTTCTCCCTACAATTTTAATGCCCTTTTCATCTTAACTAAATACTTATCATACACTGTGTCCATAAGTTTTGCAGTTTATGGTGTGATGGCAAAACTAGCAAGAGTATCTTTTTCCTTCTTTACAATTTCGTGAATACAGGATTCATTTTTACTGAAGATCTTAGCAACTTCAGTATTTCTTTTCTTTATTAAGTTGAGAACTTTCACCTTTTCACTTAAAGGAAGCACTTTGCAACTTCTTTTGGGCATATCTGAATTGATAGCATCACTACTCTTGAATACTGGAGCCATTATGAAGTAAAATAAGGATTACTTGAACACAAGCACTGAGATACTGACATAGTTGATCTGATAACCCATTAGGATCCCTACTTAAGTGACTAATTGGTGAATAGGGTCTATAGCTTGGAGACCCTGGACAGATTCACATCTTGGACGGGATAGTGTGAGATTTAATCCTGCTACTCAGAATAGCATGCAATTTAGGATTTAATTAATTTACTTCTTGGAATTTTTCATTTACTATTTTCAGATCACGGTTGATGCAAGTAACTGAAACCATGAAAAGCAAAACTATGAATAATGGGAGACTACTCTATATTATAAATGTTCATATTTGACAAATTATGCCTTAATTTATAATACAAATACAATTGGCATTAATCATAAGATAACTAAAGATTTTAAAAATATTAATTCATGGATAATCATAGACAGTATGATCTGGCAGAGGAACACTAGTTTTAAGTTATATAATTACAATCATCTTTTACTACATCTGGGTACTTCTGTCTGTACCCTCATTTGAGGAGAATCCCAACGTTTATATTTGATGCCCTTTGTGGATATGAGGCCCTAGCAGGTGATTTTCCTGATCCTTCCTGTGACATATTCATAAGTGAATGATGATCAAGGTCTCTTCAAGGAGTTGATCACTCTCTTTCTAGTTTACAACACAGTTAAGGAAACCTGTTATTTTATCTGCTGAGTGAATGGCAACAGAAGCCCTCAGAAGAGGCCAGAATGCATTAAAGAAACAGGTTAAGTAAAAGCCTTATTGTGATCTACCACGGGTCACTTTCTGTCTCCAGGCCTCAGTTTCATCAACTGTAGTTAGAAGATACTTCAGACTAGAGGTTGGCAAACATTTTCTAGAAAGATCCAGATAGTAAATACTGTAGGCTTCAGAGGCCAACAAGTGAAACCAAGGATATTTGTAGGTACTTATACAACAAGAAAAAAAATTAATTTCCATAATTTTTTCAACTATTTTAAAATGTAAAAATCATTCTTAGCTCATGGGCTATATGAAACAGGCAGTGTGGTCTATGGCCATGCCACCCTGAACACACCCAATCCTATCTGATCTCTGAAGCTAAGCAGGATCAAGCCTGGTTAGTACTTGGATGGGAGACCACCTAGGAAGACCAGGTGCTGTAAAACAGGCAGTGGGCTAGATTTGGTCCAGAGGACATAGTTTGCTGACCCCCTACTTTAGATTAGATCAGAACCATGTTACAGATTTTTCTGTGACGATGGAATGTTCTCTATCTGTGCTGTGGCTATCGAACACTTGTAATGTGACTAGTTGACTGAGGAAATAAATTGTTAGTTTTATTTTATTTCAAGTAATTTAAATTGAAATAAGCACACATGGCTAGCAGCTAAGCACAGCTTTAGACCTTCTCTCTACTTCCTCAGGCCCTAATATTTTATGGTTCTATACTTCACTGCCTTCAAGAGCTTCTGTTTTATGAAGTTGGCAGATGTGGGCAAGCTTTGGAGATTATGCTGGTGTTGATTATTCTGGCCTGCATTGACATTCTCTTCCCTAGTTTTCAACAATGTCTTTAGTCCACCATCCCCATTCTAGTGCTAAATTCCAAACAGTACAGAGAAGTACCACAAGGTGCCATAACAAATTTAAAGAGGTGCTACAGAACATTTTAATTAAAAAAAATAAAACCACACTATACTCAGCATCTATCTATACTAGCTTGAACTACTACTAGCTAAACCTCTTTTCAATATTGTATAGTGCTACTAGTTTATAGCTTCTTCATTAGATAGTGCTGCATTCCTTTTAATGAAGTCATACCTTTGAAAAGCTGGGTTTCCAGCAGTTGCAGTGATGAAAAGCAAGAACCATAGCATTATCTTGGTCCATTCAAGCTTCTATAACAAAGTCTCATAGACTGGCTGACTTATAAACAATAATAACTTACTTCTCACAGTTTTCAAGGCTAAAAGGCCAAAGTCAAGGTGGCAGCAAGGTCAAGTTCTGGTAAGAGCTCTCTTCCAGGTTGAAGACTGTTGACTTCTCCTTGTGTCCTCACATAGTAGAAAAAGCAAGAGAGATCTCTGTAGTCTCTTCTTATAAGAGTATTAATCCCACTTATGAGGGACCCACCCTCGTGATTTTATCTAAACCTAATTACCTCCCCAAAGCCTCCACCTCTAAATAGCATCACACTGGGAATAGGGTTTCAAAATATGAATTTTGTGGGTTACACAAATGTTCAGTCCATTGTACGTACCCTATCTGATTCCAAGTTTCTTTTAAATGTATATTTTATCCCTTTTATTCATTCTACCTCAAAAATTGTGCCTCTTGAATTTTCTAATCCATAGAGCTCAAAAACTTACTTGATGAGATTTCCAATATCAGTTAGTTCTGACAAGAACTGAATGAATTTTCCCATTCTAAACTCTGGCTAAGGCAAGATTTTGTATAAGGTTTATGAGAAAACTTTAGTGAAGTGCAGTTGACCCTTGAGCAACACACAGGTTGGGGTGTTTCCCCCATGCAGTCAAAAATCCACATTTGTGACTCACCAAAAATCTAACTACTAGTAACCTACTGCTGACTGGAAGTCTTACTGATAACATAAACAGTCAATTAACACATATTTTGTGTTATATATATTTTATACTATATTCTTACAATAATGTAAAATCAAAAAAAAAGGATATGGAAGAGAAAATACATTTACAGTACTGTACTGTATTAATCAATAAGTAAGTTTATAAGAAAAACATCCATGTTGTAAGTTGACCTGCTCTTTCAAATCTATGCTGTTCAAGTATAAACTGTATTTCTCAAATGTAAACTGGGGTTCCCTAACTCACCACCAGGAGCTCCCCACACCCACATCCACCCTCTACCCTCACCCCCACATCCACACCAACCCCCAAGTCCCCCAAAACACACATCATTTATTTCTGCTTTTGAAAGGAATGGAAGAAGCCTATTCTGATACTGACCAACATTCTCCCTGCCAGGGAATAAAAGCACATTACATGATCATCCCTATCAGCCAGGGAGCAGACCTTTCTCCACTTGACCTGCAGATGCAGAAAGTTTAAGGAGTGACTGCAATCTTTATGATGTTCTTTCCAACTCCCAGGGTTTTCTGGTGTCTGGCTGCCACCTGCATAAAGAGTAATGAACCTGAACCATTAACATTTTTTCCATTCTGATCATGGGGAAAAGCTGGTAAACATAGCAAGCACCAACAGGAAAAATATATAGTCTGTGCCCTGTTTTTCCTCTAGAACCTTCATCTACAACTTAAAGTCCAAGGTGAGAGCTATGTGAGGAGTCTCCCTCTGCCAATAATTGAGGCAGTTCAAGAGCTTTGTCAAGGTCTACAGTAAAATCTCTATGACTGGGACTGCCATTGCATCACATCCTCGCCCACAAGAGAATGGGTCACACACAAATACATTTGGCCACAGGGTCAAGTTTTTAGATGTTCTGGTTTTCAACCTTACAATTTCCCTTGACTGAGATTCATCCCACTTTACATAGTTATTCTCTACAATGTCATCCTGGAGGAAAATGTCTCTTCCCATTGAAAACAAAAGAAGACTATTGGATCCATATTACTAAAAGTGAAAAAATTTCAAAGTCCTGTTCAAACACCTCTGAATTCTGACAACACTCACTAATAGGCCAGTGGTAGTAGGGAATGGCAGAAGAGGTGTAAATCCAGTAGATTTCGCCTATATAAAAACAATCTTTTTATTTTTAAAACCTAAAGCTGGTAATTTTCTCACCCCAAGATCTCATGATTCTATGGACAATTCTGAGAGGTTTTATGGGTTCTCTTTGCTATACAGCTATGAACAAAGTCTACTCTTTCTACTTTCTCCCCCTAATCTGGCTCAGTTTAGAAATCCACTAGAGGCCCTGCAATATGCTAGGTGCTAAGGACATAATAACGAACAAGGCTTAGTCCTTGTCCTAAAGTAACTCAAAGAGGTTTAAAAGAGGAATCTGTAAGAAATAACTCAACGTCCTCCACAAATATGGCAAAGAAGTCAAGGACTCTAAAAAGAGAACATTGCCTAGGAGGTTGAGCACCCTTGTCCACTGAGTACCAGGGAAGAGCACCTCAGGCAGAAGGAAAGCATGAGCACAGATGGACGTGTGCGATGCATTTAAGAAAGAGGAAAGAAAGCAAAGAGTTTCTCAGCCTCTTAACTTGTCTCCCACCTCTAGGCTTTCCCCCTCCCATCCATTCTTTACTCCAAACCAGAGCAATCTTTCTAAAATGCAATTATCCTAAAACCCCCTTGGTAGGTACTCTTAGCATGGTTTGAAATGTACTCCACAATCTGGCCACTCGTTATCTCCCCAACCTCAATTTAATCTACCAACCAGTCCTTTGTAGATGCTACTCTGGTCCAATTACCACCAAGCCTGGCTAATTCTACCTGATCTTCTAGGACTTAGCTTAAGGGTACCTCCAACGAGGAGTCTTTCCCCTCTTCCAAGGTTGGTTTAAGTTTTTATTCTGTCTCTAAGTATCCACAGTACACATCAAACTGTATCATAATGACCTTTTTGCTTGTCTGTTCCACTTACCCTCTCACAGGACTCAGCTACTTAAAAGTAAGCACTCAATAAATATTTATGGAAGAAAGGAAGGAGGGAAGGAGAGAGAAAGGAGAGAGGAATAGAGGAAGGGAGGGAGGGAGGAGACAATTCTGGACAAATCTCAAATATAAGAAATAAACTCAAGAAGAACTAAGAGCCAGGGAAAGAGTAATGAGAAACATAGAAGGAAGAGTGCTATTGTGCAAACAAAGGAGAAGAGTATTCAGTCTGAGGTTCTCATTGTAAGAGAAATGCTCTAGAGAAATCAGGTAGCTAATATTAAAACTTGATTCTTTGCTTTTCTGTGTGTCATGAATCTCTTGGGATGTCTGGTGAAACCTATGGGCCCCATCTCAAAATAATACTGTTACTTATATAAAATACAATACATATGATAATAAATGAAACTAGATATATTGGTTATCAAAAGATCACAACATTATACTACAGTCATTTATGTGCTGCTTTATCAATTCAGTGAGCAATAAGATCTAGCAGTTAGTTTATAAGCCACTGTAATTTCCCAGCAGTGATGAAAAAATAATTCTTCCTCATATGTGCAATAATTGTAATGTAATATTGAAATACCTATGGATATTAATACTACTGTGGCTTGCTGCCTACATTCATAATTGAAGGAAATTCTAAATTGTGGTTAAAGATTAGAATTTTCCCCGTGAAAATTTTCCCCCCAACCAAATCGCCAAATTGGCAATGAGGTCCTAGCTGACCTTTGCCAGATCAGTTTCAGGCAGTGATAGGGCGAAAGCCAGAGTGCAATTAAGTGTTGAATGAATGGGAAGAGAGAAAATGGAGGCCATGATTACAGGGCTCCTCTTTCCAGATGTTTTTGTGGCCAAAAGTAGCTTGAAGGGGGAGAAATGTCAAGGGGATATAGAAATAGAACATACCATCTCCTTATGACCCAAAAAGTAATGTCAGGAACTTGGCTAAATCGCTGTGGGAAGCAGTTCCTCTGTCATGAACAAAGGACAATAAATCGGGACAGGGAGTTATTAGCACTGTGTTTAGTAGTAAAGGGAGATCATGAAGATCTGCACGGCCTCGGTGTCAGAACTGCAGGAAAAAAGAGACAATCAATGCCACAGGATCCTTTTTCTCTGAAAAATAACTGCCTATTGTTGTTTGGAATAGGACAGATAATGGGTTGACTTCGAAGTCAGTCCTCAATTTCCACTCTCTGTGTAATGCTGATTATAGAAAGGACCATAAAAAGAATTCTTCTGGTCCACAGGGAAGAGAGAATCTCCCAGAAACTGCTCCAGATACAGCCTTTCTTGTACAAATGAGAGAGTCTCAGAGCAACAAAAGTTATTTAACCTAATATTTTTCTGGGTCAAGATTGAACAATATCAATAGTGATATCTGAGGCATCAGATGCTAAAAAAAGAATGCGTATATGAGAGCCAGCTACAAAATTAAAGAAAATGGCAGAACAGACCCAGCGGTGGTTATTAAACACAGAATAAAACTAAAACAGAAATTGAGAAAGTTTGGGTTTCTTAATAACCTCCTTTTTCTAACCAAAGTCAAAAAAAAAAAAAAAGATCCTGAAATGCAACGAGCTGGGCAGCAAGAGCTTGGGGAGAGAGCGAACAGAAGGAAAGCTGTGCAGATATGCAAATACCCTGTTTAAATCCAGGCTATGCTTTTCCTGCGACTGAGGGTAATTAAGTGGTTAGAGAACTGCCTTTGAGCATCTTCTCCTTAGAAACAATTATGGATTTGTTGGCTAGTTGACTTCATCTGGCCTTAGCCAGACCAAGATAAATCAAATTAAATGTCTACTGACACAAACCCCAGAGCCTGTGGGACACTGGAAGCAACCACTACAGAGTGTGTGAGTGTGAGGAAGCTGGACATCCAGCATGGCTTTGGACCCTGCGATTGGAGCTCAGGTGCTGCTAGGCGTGAGCCTAAAGGAATAATTACACCATTCGTGTTGGTCATTGACAGTGCTTTTTTTTGTACAAGAAGACCAAAGCCCTTTACAGAAGCGACTTCCAGCAGCCTTACCACAGCTCCATGGAGCACCACCAGCCAGCAGCCAGCCAGTATTATCAGCCACATTCCAACTACAGAATGGGAAAGGGATTTATTCAAGGTCGCCAAGCAGCTGGTAGCCATAGCCAAACCTTGGGTAACATTAACTCCTAACCTTGTGTCTTATCTTTCATGGCACTGTTTTATCTCAACCTGTGGCTTGCAGGGAAATAGCAATAAAAAAAAAAAATCTTTTTGAAGAGTGGTCAAGGACCTCCTTTGTGGGACCAATCTGGAGTTCTCAGAGGATCTAACACAGGAGTTAAGAGAAAAGATTGGGTTTCTCACACTACACCCTCTAGCTGCATAGAATAAACTGTCTGGAGTTTTGGAGACAATACGAATTGATCACGATGTGTCAACCAGAAAGTTACACACTCCTGAGGAATATAAGACTCCGACAACCCTCAGCTTTTGAGTACCTCCAGATATCAAGAGGCAAGTCTGCAGCAGAGTGCTGGTGTACTTCACTCCAATGACGCCATCGGAACCACTGGGTTCGCCTTGGAGATTCAGGACCTCCCCCTCTAGCACTCTCCGCGCAATTTAAAAATCAGTATGTCCTGTGGAAATACAAACAAGTGAATCGCCTGCTCTAGGAGTACAGTTCTGCTTGGAGAAGAGGAAACAAGGCCAGACTGCCATCCAGGGGGCATTTGAGAAGGCCTTGTCTCAGGTTTGGCACAGATGCTGGTTTCCAGAACAGAGAGTTCCCATTGAGCAAGTTACAAAACTCTGACTCACCTGCCTGCTGCATGTTTGCTCTGTGTGGCCAAGTAACTATTTAATGAGGGCCTGAGAACCAAACACATTCTATTTGATTTTCTCCTCCTACAAGCACAGCTGAATGAGGGAGGAAATGGGTAGGAGGTGAGGGCAGGTGTCTGCACTCACCTGGAGGTTCCGCCTTCTATTGTTTTCTCTACTGTCTCTGTTATGTGTTTACTCCTAACAGTCAACCAGAAGCCACAGTACCTTGATGCCATGCCCATGCCATCAAGCCACCTGTGGAGCCCTTGCATTTGATCAAGACACAGAAGCTCTAACCACTCCACTTTTAAAAGGCATCTCCTGTATCTATGAACTTTGCTTTTTCCTAAAGCCAATAACACTTTGACCATGCAAAATGCTCATAAGGCACTGCAGGTCAAGGCCTCAAATTAAATTAAAAGAAAGAACAAGAAGAGGCTCTGGCCAATCCTCAAACACGCAGATTGTGAGGCACACCTTGGAGCAAGCTATTTATTGACAAGACCACCCTCCATATGTAGTACCACAGCACTTCTGTAGTATTTAACATGCACCATAGAATCCAAGAGTCTGGTGCCCAAAGGGAACCCTGCATCCATCATCTGTTTTGTGAAATAAAACAGTCACCTAGGAACATGTATGAAATGATGCATTATGGGATTCTTTCTAAAGGAGAAATGAGGGGGGGAGCATCCACATTCCTGAGATCCCTTTGCCTCCTTCAGGTCCTAGTCAAGTCCAGCATGTTAATCGTGAACACGACTTATTTCCATCATCACAACTTATTTCCTCTGCTCCTAGTGAGGCCTAAGGACCCTGACGAAGAAACAGTCACACACACAGCCTTGCGCCCAATCCCAGATGTACATTCAACAGAAACTGCTCTATTGCTTTACAACCCTTTGATGTGCACCCATCTCTGCTCACACATTCGCATGTAAGTTCCAAAGCTCCACCACGCATCCTGACCCTTACCTTCAGCTGCAGCCTGCTTCTCCCTCTGTTTACCATCTTGTCTTATGTCCTACCAGCACCAGAAGTACAGACTTCCTCCTACTAAAGGGCAGCCAGCCTCCTCTTATGTTTCGACCTGTAACATCCGAGGTACATGACTATAAATAGTCACGTCCATGACTATTTCCTGTCCGCATCTTTATTCTGGCCCTTCCTACAGCTGCAGCCTTTCTGCTTTGAAAAATGTAGTTCTCCCCATCTCAGGGTATAGGCGTAGGGGAGTTCCCTTCCAACTGTTTCACCTCCTTCCTTCTGAAGCCAGCCTTCTCACCCACCTTTGCATTTCCTTAGCACTCATTCCTTCCTTACCCTCAGGCAGTTCACACCACATAGCACCCCTGAAACCACCAGCTCTCAAATGTCAACAATAATCCTTGACCACATCCAATAACAACCTTTTCTCATTTCTCATTTACCTTTAACTCTAAAATATTTCACAATTTGGTAATAACCACCCTCACTCCCATTCCCCAGGCATCCTTTATTTAGATTTCTAGCACTCTGTCCTCCTGGGTTTATTCCTATCTGGGTGTTTCCATTCTCTCTCCTTCACAAGTCCTCTTCCAAGGGTGAGAGCAGGGGATGATCCATCCTCAGGCCTCATTCTTATACTTTCCTCATTTGCCTCCTCTGAAATCGCCCATTGGTCCTCATTGCTGGTAAAATAATGTATCAATTCATATTCCTAGACTTTGAGGTATTCCACATGACCCTATCCCATCAATCTTATCTCCCACTCATCCCTTCTGCTCTAGGCAGGCTGCTGGCCTCCTTCCTGGACCACAGGTGTGGATGCATTGATTAATTCAAGGCTCTACCTGGATCATGTCCCTTCTACTTTCTTCCTATCTAAATCCTACTCTGATTTCAAAGTCTAGCTAAACCCTCTTCTTGTCTCACTTGTATTCTTAATACACATTAAATCAGGACAGTGTCTTATATTCTTTTATATCCCTGCAAAGTCTATGGTAGATATGTGGGAGCCAAACAAAGCCAAATATATCAAATGTATTAAACAAATTAATTTAATAAACATACTTACTCTACACATCCTTTTGCCTTGACCACCAGAGGAATAAGCAAAATGTACAACATAATCTTTGTTCAAATACTGCTTACTTTGCAGACATTGGTGATCATAAAGTCTATTATTATTTATTAGTTTTCATTTCATAGGTTTAGGTTAACAAGTCCAGCACTAAACAGACCTATTTGTTTCTTCCTACTTATTGGCAGGGATCAGAGTAAGTTGTCATTGACTAGTGGCAGTGTGTCACACTTGGCTATGTGGCCTAAACAGGATAGCTTATGCCATCAACATGGTTTAACTGAAATGGTGATAAGCAGACTTTTCCTATTTTACACTTTTCCTATAGAGCGTCTAAATTTAAATACCCAATAACATTACACCAAACATTGTACAAGCACCTAGGGAAAAAATTAATATATTTTTATTCATCTTTAATCATTAATAACTCATTCTAAACTTTATTTTTCCTTCACAGATTGATTAAAACATCACTCTACAAACCACGTCTGCTGTATCAGAAGGAGTTAGTTGCACCCCAGTGTGCATTCTCTTCTTTAGTAGCAAAACTCCTAATTTTTAGCTGCCCATTGCCCAGACTGCTTTTCAGCTAGATATGGCCTGTGACTATGTCTGTCCAATAAGATATAGGCAGAAATGTCATGTGCAACTTCTGGGAAGTATCTAAAGGAAAGGAGTGTTCCCTTTTCTCTTTTCTTCCTTCCTAATGATGAACTCTAGACAAAACCTTAGACCCTACAAGCCTGTTGAGCCATGAGTAGAAGAACCTGTTGAGGATGATGAAGCACCGAACAGAAGGAGCTTGGTCCTTGATTTTTATAAAGCAGACATACTAGCCTACACTACTTGCCTCCAAAGTTTGTTTCTTGAGAGAGAAATAAGAATCTATTCTATTTAAGTCACTGTTATTTCGGGTTTTCTGTTATGTGCAGCTAGACCTACCTTAACTAATATACCTACCTGAGAATCGAAATTTATAACCCAACTCATAACTTCCAGAAACTCCAAACAAAATTCTGTTTATACATACATAGCTTTCAAAGTCCATGTATGTGCCAATCCTTTTCTTTGTATGTTAAATGGATCCATGACTCATTTCAACAAAATGAACTGAAATAAACATTATTGTTTTTCCTCATCTTTGTTCCTTTGTGGCTTTCTTTATGTAGATAAAAGAGAAGCTGAGTGGCGTTGTGGAACATGCATGCAATGTGTAGCATAGGAAGCTTAAGATGACTCTCATCTCTGTCTTTTATTAGCCATGTGACCCTGAGTAAATGACGTCCTGTATTCAAAAAATGGGTGAATAATTTCCGTTTGAATCATCAAAATCCCCACCGAGGTTGCTGTGAGAATTAAATGATGTAAATATGTTAAAGAGCTTGGCCTCCTATGTGTCTGACACATAAGAGGGGCTCAATAACCCTTGTGAAATTAAAAAATATATATATCTCAACCACAGAGCATACAGTTCCCAAGTAATTGGCTTCTGATCAATAATTATTTCCTTTTTTAAATAGAGAGAAAAACTGTGCCCCTCACAACGGAAGTTAAAATCTTCTGTACAGAATTGGTACTGAAATAGTTTGCCTTGAAATGTTAGGGTTGTAAAGTCTGGCTCCCCATAGACAGTGAACTTTCATGGGGAGCCCAAGACAAGAGCAATCATTTGGTGCAAGTTAAAGGGTACCATAGATCATCTGAAAAGATGGGACCCAACTACCCTTTCAACTCCATATGCACATGTACATACCACTCCTCACAGCAAGAGCGGTCTTTTTCCCTCCCCTTGCAACATGCTTTGACCAATAGAAAGCAACAGAGTGATATCTTGTAAATTACAGGCCTGGGCCTTAAGAGGGTTTACTGCTTCTTTTTGCTGTCTTAGAAGCCAGCCACCAAGCTAAGAAACTTAGGCTAGACTACTGGCTGAATGATGAGAGACCTTCTAGAGAGAGGTCATGTGGAGAGAACCAAGACCTTCCAATCGACAGACAGCACTAAGACTCTAGACAACTGCCTTCTTTGATGTCCTAGCTCTAGCCAACTCCCAGACACATGCATCACAGGTGGCCCCAGTTAACATCAGGAAAAGCAGAACAGCTTAGCTCAGGGGTTCCCAATCTCTGGACCATGGACTGCTACCAGTCCACAGCCTATTAGGAACTGGGCCACATAGCTGGAGGTGAGCGGCAGGCAGGCAAGCTAGCGAAGCTTCATCTGTATTTACGGCCACTCCCAAGTGCTAGCATCACCACCTCAGCTCTACCTCAGATCATCGGGCTTTAGATTTTCATAGGAGTGCTGGTCCCTGGTGCCGAAAAGGTTGGAGACCGCTGGCCTAGCTGATCCACAGAATTGTGAGAAATAATAAATCATTATTGTTTTAAGTCATTAAGTTTGGGGAGGGTTTGTCACACAGCAATAAGTAACTGATACAAAAGATGAGAACTGTCCCCCCATGATTCGTAGACAAGGACACAGACCCTACCACCTCAATGACTCTCTCTAATAAATTACCCAAGCCTGGGACCTCAGAAAAGATGCCTACCTATAAACTCAGTGGCCTCAGTTTAAAGACACTACTCATCCCACATACCCACACTTGTCATTTGAGCTCATTTTTATTAAAGTTCTCTAGCTCTTGTTTATTATCGTTAAATGATGAATAAGAAATGATGTAAAGGGAAAAACTATGAAGATAACCCAGACCCCAGCAAAGAAGTTTGGACAAGTTTCTCCCCACCAGTTGGCTCTGCCAATTTGCTATAGTCAAATTCCTATTTTCCACTCCTAAGTGAATTTCTTGTTACTAAATTCTACAGTAAAAATAATAACTAACATTTATTGCATTCTTACTATGTGTAAGGCACTGTGCCAAGCATTTCAGAAGAAGTATCATTTAACTTTTTTCAACAACTCTATGAGGCAGATTCTACCATTTATTTATCAAATGTTAATCAACCAAGCTCTGTTCTAGGTACAGGGGATAAAGAAATAAACAGCATAAAAAAAGAATTTGCCCTCATGGAACTTGCATTCCAGGGCTGGAGAAAAACAGTAAATACACAGTGTGTAGGATTCTGAGAAATGCAAAGTAAGGAAAAAATAAAGTCAATTTAGAGCCTTATGATTGAGTGACATTTGAGCAGGAAATTAGTGTATTAGCCATGGGGATAGATATGTGAGGAAGAGCAGCCCAGGCCAGTACAATTCCCTGAGCCAGGAATAAACTTACTGTGTTCTGAGACTAGCAAAGAGGTCTGAATGGCTGGATCAAGCTGAGAGTAAAGATGAGAACAGACAAGTAACCAAGAGACAAATCAAGTGGAGCCTTCGAAGCCATGGTGAGGACTTTGGCTATATTCTGAATGAGAGGGAAGGCACAGGAGGGTTCTGAGCTGACGTTTCTAAAAAGTCACTCTGTCTACTATATGGGCCAAGGAAGGAGGGATTAGTTAGGAGACTAATGTAATTATCCAGATGGAATATGATGGTGCCTTGTACCAAGGTGGCGGCAGAGAAAGTAGTGAGAAGCAGCTAGCTTCAGGAAATATTTGGAAGGTAGAGAGAGCTCTGGCACTCTTAGAATTATTATACTTGTTTCACAAATGAGGAAACTAAAGGTAGGGTGATGTGCCCAAGAAGATACAGGTAATAAACACAGAGACAGAACTCAAGCCAGGTTTTGATTCGAGAGCTTTACCACACTGTCTTGCTGCCTGACTTTTAACAGCTCTGAGCTTCACAAGTCAGAAATTCCACAGGTCAAGCTGTCCTAACTACCCTGCCCCATCCCCACATAAAATAAAAATAGGCCAAGCCCCAGTGTCAATTCAGCAGATTGCTAAAGAAGCACTGCACCCTTTTGACTTGAATAATCCCTCCCTTTATGTGAAATAAGACCCAAAGCCACACACTCTTGGACAGGGACAAACTCTTGGCCGCATCACAGCAGGCTTTACCAATTACCCGCAATTGCCTAAAAAAATCTGGGTGAATGGCTTTCTCTCTTACAGAGGTTGCCAAATAAATCCTTGTAACTGATTACCAAAAGAGATTAGAACAGCGTCATAAAACAATTACAGAGAGAACTTACGAAGCAGTAATCTTTTACATGTAAAAATGATTTTATCACAACCTGCCACCCAATAAAGTTAAATGTGATTTGAGGAATTAAGTTTTCCACTCACAATTTCCATGAAGTTAAGCACTTTGATTCTCTATTTGGAATTTTGTTGCTCATAAACTTTTCCAGAGACATAATGATGATCCAAATGTGTTCACGTGGGTGCTTCTTAGAAAAGATGTGTGTATATAAAGGCCCTTACACAATAGAACACACCACTGTAAATAATCAGATGGTCATGACCTTGATGCACTTTGTTTTGAAATTTTAAAAAATTTTTTAGTAATTTAAAGCCCTGTTAAAATTCTCTAACATAAAATATATTTAATAAGAGAAGCCAAGATCCTTTCCCTGACTTTCAAATTTCCTATCAGCAAAGTTGAAAACAAAAGAGCCTTCTCTGAACTTCTCTAAATCAATCTCTCTCCTTTTCCCTCTCCCTCTCCCCCACCCCTCTCTCCTCTTCCCAAAGCAGAGGACTCCAAGATTTTCAGCTGCAAAGCCTTGGAGACCCCAGAGGTTCAACTGTTAAGAACACCAATTTCCGACTGAGGAATCACATGCAAAGAGACTGAAGGATAACTGACATCACAATTTATTGCCCCAAAAACAACCCTCTCAACTCAAAGCAAAACCGTAATTATTGGTGAGAAAGACACTGCCTGTTAACTGGCTGTGAAAGAGTGATTTACAATGCATTCTCCCTCACAGTAGAAGGCCTTTTGGCAGTCACAAATACTGGTTTTGTGTATTCAGAAGCAAAGCTCAGAGGAGCAGAAGAGAGTAAAAAGGATACAGCATGGGAAGTGTGTCCTTTTCTCCACATTTCTTCCATGAAGTCACAGCACTAAGAGCTCTTGGAAATCTCCCCATTAGGAAAACAAACTTGCACCATGATAAGGACAAAGTCTGAGCACTTTCTTTTTTCCTTTTTCTAAGTAGTTTCATATCCACTGAAATCTCCCGCTCAGTATTTATCGCTTACAGGAAGATAGCATTTGCACAAATGAAGAAAATGTTAATACAATTTTCAGTCACAGAATGATGCGACCTAACCTTGACAGAGATAGACGACTTAAAATAGTATTAAATTCTTGTATCTGAGAGCTGTCAAGCATTAAAGGTAAAACAACACTGTAAGATAAGCAGGTGTCTAAGAGCACACTTCCCTGAAGTTACCAGGAGAGACTCGTTAAAAGAGATTGCAGGAGGGTTTGAGAAATGAAAAAGGGTGTGAGAAAAGAAAGGAGTCTGGACAAAAGAGAAACTAGTCCAGGGAGCAGAGCTTCACAGGAAGTGCCTGGGGGAAGGGGAGGGGGACACAACTGCCTGGTAGTGGGACCCTTCTTTCCTACAGTTCCGACCCCAGGTAGCACATTCCCAGAGGACACAGGAACAAGAACCCACTGAGCCTTCTCCCAAAATCTAAAGAGTTTCCTACGTGTTTGTCCTAGTTTTTCTGATCAAAACATGTGCCCCCAATGCAGAAGCACAGGACATGGTTTCTACATAGGGTTAATCTTTGGAAATTCTCTCCAAGGCATTGAGAATTAGTCCACTTTAAGACTAGTGGGAAATGGCTATATATAAGAGAGAAATGAGTGGATTACAACCTTCAGAGTTCTCTTTAGCAGACATGAATGTGTATACCCCCAGAGTGGGAAAGCATGGAATTCAGAACAAAATGAAACCTAGGTTCAAATTCAATCTGTCTTTGTGGGCTAAAAAGATAAATACCTTTCCTCCCACCTCTGAGTTCTTCTAGCTGGGCTAATAGTCAAATTAACAGAGACAGATTAACAGGAAAAAATCAAAATTTTAATACATGTGCCTGAGGAATTCGCATAGGGATGACAATTCCAAAGACTGTGAGGCAGCATTGGGTGTGTAAGATGTTTTTGGACAAAGAAGAAAGGGGTGAGGGAGGGGTATTAGACTTCAGAAGCGAGAATGGACTATTTATAAGTAATTGAGAAAGAGAAGAACATAAGAGGCAGGAAAATTCTTAGTGGGGCAACTCAGAAACAATGAAACACAGGGGCATCCAGCTAACAGGAGCTTGCCTTGATGTCCTCTTATTTACCATACTTAACTCAAATTAGGCTAAGGCAGCATTCTAAGACTTCCTTCCTGAAGTAGTTTTCTCTGAATCTCTTGGCAGAACTAGAGGGAGGGTCAAAAGTTCTTCCTGAGGCTTGTTTCTTAATAAACAGCTTAAAGTCAATATCCCAAAAGGCAGCTTCAGAGTGGCAAAAATATGGTTCCCTTCACCTTCAAGGAAGTAGTTTAAACTCTGAATCTTATCTGTTAAATGGGGTTGGAATAACTATATCAAGGACTTGCTGTGAATAGGACATGAGATCATTTATTCAAAGTGCTTGACACAGGGCACTAAGTCAGTGCCCAATGCATGGAGTGTCCCTGTGCTGTAGTACCTGAGTTAATCACCCTTTTAAACTCAGACAGGTTACAGAGGGCTAAAGATCAGTTAGCTATGTTGGCCATGTTCTGAAGCTAAAAATGAGAAGAAAATAAAATATCTAAGAAAAAGAAATAGATTGTCCTCTGTCAAGAGGACTCAACTATATAGAGAAAGGGAGGGAGAGGACAATACCTGATGACCTGTCAGAACACTAGCACAGCCTAGATCATGAATGAGGTTGTGGAGAAAGCACAGGACACGCAGTTACTTTTGAAATGCAAGTAAATGAGGAATAACTTTGCATGTCTCAATTATTGCATGGGCACACTTGTGCTAAAAACATTACTTGCTATTTACCTGAAATTCAAATGTAACAGAGCATCCTCCTTTTTTTATTTGCTAAATCCAGCAACCCTGATTATCACTGGTCCACCAAAGCAATTCGTAAAGAGATACAAAACATGGTTTAGAAAATCATAAAATGAGAAATTCAGAGAGCCCATCATCCACTTTGCACACACTGACTACAGGATGACCCCCTCTCCCCCCAGTTCCCAGGAAGAGCCAAGTGGCCAAGAGGAGAGTGGAAAGGAGAAAAAGTGGGGAAGAACAGAGCTGACTTTGGGATGAAGGCAGGGAGTGAAGAAGGAAGAGAAAGGAAAAGCAAGAGAGAGAAGACAGGATGGAAGGAAGAACAGTGGACAGAGGAAAGCAAGCAAGATATAAAGAATTCCTCAGCTCGTTTGAAAAGATACCCAAACATGTGACACATTATTTAGACTATTTTCTTATAATTTAAGATTGGATGTGAAACTCATTTCCTGCCACCAGGTGTTGGTGTGGGTGAGGGTGGGGTGGTCTGTCTTCTCCTAGTCCTTTCCAGCACACGGGGATTTAAAGACCAAGGTTTTATCATCATTGCAGCATCGCTAAGTCTCTTGGGGAACTGGGGACACTGCTCAGGTTCCACAACAAGAACCTGGGCTTTCTGCACTCACATAATTGCTTTTCTCTAGACATCTTATTGCGTTTACCATAATTGCCATGTCTCTCCCTACCTGAGGAAATAAGCCCCCACACCTCATTGGGTCCTCCCAACATCCAAGATATAAATCACACCTGCAAGTTATCAGCAGCTATTCCCCTTTCCCCAAAGCCTGGACTGCAGGCTAAGCTGGGTGTGAGAGGTGAAGAAAATAACACTGGCGTAATGAGACCTTCCCTGGGGCTCCACGGTCATGGCTGAATGTACACACAGAAGAAGGCCTTGAAACCTTCAGAGGGCAAAGTGCAAATTCACACAGGATAGACAAAGTAGATTTGAAAAACACAGCCTTCAGTTCCTCTAGGCCACAGGGAATGTTCAGCTCTTTGTGACATGTTCAGGCTTTTCCCACTCAATAAACATAAAGGAAGCTGGACCCAGGACTAGTGCAAGACAAAGAAATCCAGGGGCCCCAGCAGCAAGCAAAACAGCGGTTTGTTAACTGGGAAGAAAAGACCAGCTCTTGAATTTCCTCCTTCCTGCTGTGGGAAATCCATAGCTGATGAAGCCCATTCCATCACCCACGACCCACACACATCATGGAGCGGAAAACGCAAGTCTGAAAGTCAAAGAAGGAAGGTAGGGGAGGAAATTACAAGGTCAAAGTGACCTCCTGGGGAAGTCTGATTACTCGACATGTTTAAAGCATTAGATGGTCTGGAAGTAGTAGGCACAGAATGAAAGGGGGAGGGGGCCCAAAAGCTGTAGAAAAAGAAGGGGCTGTAAACTTGAGTCCCTCCTGGAGTTTTACTGAACAGCCTGCAACACTCCTGGGGTGCAAGTTAAGAGAGGGCAAATGGGTAAGGAATCAGCCAGCCAAACACAAAAGGAAAGGAGTGTGGAGTCAGGTTAATTGTGGCCGTCAGAGATGAGCGGTTACATGGGGAGATTCGTTTAAAATTAACGAGGCATTGGTTGTATTTTATGGATCTTCCTAGTAGGAAGATCATAAGCCAAAGGGGCAGAATAGAGTGGCTCCTTGAAAACTTTTCCCAACCAACCCTTTAGGCAGACATGGGGTCTCCACACCAGAAGCAAAAGGTGCATGGATGCCAAGAGCCAAGGATAGGAGAGGGTCCCATCCAAGGTGCATGGGTCAGAGCCAATCCAGGAGAGGGCATGGCAGTCCTGGGGAAAGATGAAGCCACAAGGCCCTGAGGATGGACATGCTTGACATTTGAAGCTGAATCTTTTGCTCTGCCCTGAGATGAAATGAAAGAAAAGACTCAGTACCACTGTGTTTGAGCTTCTTTGTCTTACACTCTCCACCCTCAGACACAGAAACAAATGAACAGGGGGGGGAGGTATGTTTCTTTGACTTATCCAGGCAGTGCCAATAACTGCTTGGCACAGAAGCTTCTAGACTCTGACCTGGTATGGAGACGAAGATGGATAGCCTCTTGGTTTCTCAATCAGCACTATCCTGAATCAGAAAACAGGCTAAAAAGTTGTCCTTTTGAGAAGTCTCCCCCGAAGCCCAGGCTGTGAATTGTTTCCTCCTTTATGGATTTTGTTTGAATTTCTATTATTTCTTCTTCTTGATTTTTTTTTACTACTATTTGATTCAGGAGTGAGGACTTTGTCCCATTTACTTTTATCTCCACCACACAGCATAATGCACACTTAATAAAACTGTTTGTAGGAAAAGGAATAAGAAGACAGAGTGAGTTTCAAACTATGGTAGCTAATTAGAGATGAGCATGAACCAGAAAAAGAGGGAGGACTCAGGGCAAAACGAACTGCACATGTCTTAAAGCTTCAAGCCAGCAGGAAAGAGGATCATGTTAGTGGGCAAGACATCCAGAAATATTCCTGTTTAATTGGGAGCATGAGACTGCAAGCACTGTGCTAGGAATGAGAAGAAATTGAAATAAAAAATGTCTACTTCTTATAGAATCGAAGTTTCCCAAGGCCAGGAAATAAAGATTCATAAGACTATCAGGAACCAGAAATCATGCAAATGTCATGGTCTCATCTAGCCCCCAAATGCTTTGGCCCTAAAAGGGACCAAAGTTTTGCCTTTGGGGATATTGATTTTAAGCTGGTTATTAAAAAACAAAAGAGTAAAAACCTTTGACCCTCTCCCCTTTCCTGCTGAAGAGATTCAGATTTCCCTTTCCCGGCCTGCTCCAGGAAGGATATCTTGGGCTGTTAGACCTAGCCTAAGTTGAATTAAGTATGTTTACTAGATCCCCACCTATGTCTCATTGTTTCTGGGTTGACTAGCAAAACAAAACAAAACAAAACAAAAATGTACCTGCCCATGTGTCCTGCTCTTCCTCAACTACCTCAAAGACCCCTACTGCCCTTCTCCTTTGTCCAAAGTGAAATATATACCCAGTTTTACATCACTGTCTGTGGAACTTTCATGCTATGCAAATTTCCTGTGCGCATGCATTAAAATTCGATTTCCTCCTATTGATCTGTCTCTGTTAATTTGATTATTAGACCAGCAAGAACTTAAAAGATGTGGGGGAAGTATTATTTTTTTAGCCCCACAGCCCTAATGCCAAGGTATCTGAATTATAACTAACAGTTCACCAGTCAATTTCTCATCAAATTCACCTTAAAAAAATCTGAAACAGTGGAAGAAACATCCTGATGTGAATTGACCATCTCCCCTTTTTCCTCTCTAAAGAGGAGAACCTGCCCAATGTTCAGGTAATACCCAAAGTCAAGAAAATAGGAAATGAGTTGTTCAGATGAGACACTAGGATACTAAGTAACAAACTAAAAATTCAAGGGAGTAAATTCCCAGCTGCATGCTTGTCAGCACTTTCCTCCCCTATGAAGACCTTAGTAGGACTGCTTTGGAAATTCAAGCACAGAACCAATGGCCAAAATGCTTTCTTCCTCTTTATTCAATTATCATCCCACCCGCACAAAAATATACATTTTGCACTTCCAGGGTAGAGAAAGAATATCTTACATTTTTTCTGCAAGCTTCCCTTTCTCTTAATAAAGGGTAGGCACATAGTAACTATTCCAAGCCACATGACCAAGCATGATGAGTACTCAGGAAGTTAAGTGGTTTAGGACGATTACACTGAGTGTAAAGCTGAAAGCCGACAGGAATTTGATAGGAACCACATAGGCCACTTAAGAAGCTATGTCTTAACTTCGTTAAGAAATGGGGAGTCATTAAGGAGTATTAGGGGGAAAGTCACGAGGCTTTCACCTCAGATAGGTGACTCTGCAGAGGTAGATTTGAGGGCAGCGAGCCTAGAAGCCATTGTAATAGGCCAGGCAAAGGCTGACAAGAGCCTGAGCTGAGCCCTGCCGGTGTGAGAAAGGAGGAGGAGGGGTGTGAAGGCAGTGTGTGCCAGGCACTGCAGGGAGTACAAAGGCAGCTCACTGCCCCTCCCTTTGTACTCTGGGGAGGGGCCAGACTGTGAGTTGCTTGTGGGTCCAAACACTATTATTGAGATAGTTGGTTGACTGTGAAATCAGATTTACCTTGTGGGTAAAGGTGGCACTTTCTTCTTAGGAAAATGAATGTCCCCATTGTCAGCTATGTTGGGCACCAAACTGTGAGGGGGCTATTAACTTGGAGAAGGTATCAAAGAAAAATTATACACAACATTTATTTAAAAACAGACATATTTTATTCTAGCTACTGCAGTAGGGGAGAGAGAATTCAGTGTAGAACTGAGCTCAGCTCCAAACACAGCAAAGACAGCTATAGATTTGTAGCCAATGAGCAGAGAAAGGGTATCAGTGGATGGAATATTAATAAGAGAAATTTGATTAGCTCTGCAGTGAGGGTGGGGCATGAGGTTTCTCACTGAACTGGGCTCAGCAGGCCAAGGGTGACACCTGGTCAAGAAGAGGGTTCAAAGGAGCCTGACTAAAGTTTGGTCAAGGGGGGGGTCCTTGTCAATGGTAAGGAGAACCATCTCTGCTCTACAGGGCAGAATCCATTGAAGGGACCTGGAGAGCTCTCTACAGATACAGGGAGGCAGCAGGGAAGAGATGTGTGGGAATCTGCTAGAAGGACCTGAAGCCAGCTTAGGGGCCTAGCCCCTAAGACCTGAGAGAACCCATGGCTGGGGTGGAAGAAAAACAAGTGAGCGTATGACCTGGAAAATTCCATGACTGAAGGAAAAGGACATCAACAGAGCATAACAGTAGAACCAACACGGGTTGATTCATATGTCAGATTTAAATGACAGGATCCCACCAGGATCAGTTTGTGAAACAAGGTGGCATTCATCAGGATATCTAGAAACTATAAGGGGAACCCTTAAAGGAACACTGAACTTCTTCCATTTGGATATAATCTCGGGTGATTGCGGTTTGGACATAACAAGAATTGTGACCTTATTTCATTCTCTAAACTGGCGAGGTAAGAAAAAACAAACAAACAAAAAATAATAAATGAACAAAAACTAAATAAAGAAACAAACTGGCGAAGTAGGGCATTCTGGCTATCACAGATTTCATCTGTATAAATGTCATATGTTCTAGCGGCCAACTCTATTAGCATGGATTAGCAATACTTTTTGTTTGTGGGATGGGAGAAAGCACAGTCTACCTGAACTCAGAAAAATATTTTCAACTGGGGATCCAGCAGATTTCTTTGTCCACCCAGGCCCCTGAGATCAACACAGTCCTTGCCCAAGTGACTTTTCCAGCATTCTGTCAGAGAAAGCTAAACTTACAAGCTAAGAGCTCAGCTTGATTCCATTCAGCATGTTACAATCCCTTTCTCAGCCCCACACCTGATTCTCTTGGCTTTATTATATATGATCAATTGAGTTTGAATGAAACTGTCTCCAAGTCCTCATTTTTATTTCACACTGACAATATTATTTTTATCAAGCTCATATTTCCAGAAGCTTTATTCTACTCTGCCTTTCCTGAACCAGGGGAAATTATCTTGTTCCTTCCCTTGGGTTTGAAAGAAAACCTTTCCATAACTAATGTTTATCAGCAGCGCAATTTCTTTTGCAAGAAATTGAAACCTCCTTGACAAAGCAAGGAAAAGAGCACCAGGGCTGAGATGGTACACACCAAGGAAAGCTTTAGGAAAAGAGACGTCCACCTTCCAGAAGGTCTGCCCTCTGTGCTTCTTACTGGGCAATGCACTCTGAGGCTAGCCAAGAGTGGTTTCAAAACATTTAATAATCAGTGCAGCCTGGAAGCTGAACAATCAGAACAGAAAAAGGTCCCTGGCTGAATTCCTGCTGGGCAGCCTTTAACACTTTCACCTCTGATGAACGGGAAGATCTCTGGAAAAGGGTAGCAAAGAGGGTGTATGATTCAGGATTCTACAGGGAAAAAAAAAAAAACAGAATAGGAGAGACAGAGCAGAGAGAGATTGAGACTTTAAGAAATTGGCTCATGCATTCTAGGGGCTGACGAGGCTGAAACCTATAGGGCAGGCCAATAGCCTGAAAACTCAGGCAAGGTTTCAGCTGGAGTCTTGAGACAAAATTCTTTCTCTGGAAAACCTGTTTTCACTCTTGAGGCTGTCAACCAATTGCAGAAAACCCACCAGCTTATCAAGGGAAATCTCCTTTACTTAAAATCAGCTGATGGTAGATGTTAGGCACATCTACAAAACACCTCACACAGCAACACCTAGATGAGTGTTTAAATAACAGGATACTAACTATATATAGCCTACCCAAGTTGAAACGTAAGGTTGACTAGCTATCACAGTGGGGTGGGGTTGAAGGGAGCAAGAAAAGGGGGTAGGGGGGGTCACTCAGGGGATTTTAAGCAGCTGCTATTCATCACCGCATCAAGAGTATTTTAATATTTTAAATAGTAGCCCTGGTGTCCTTAAATGGGGTTTCTATAAAAGCTCATCTCCTTTTAGCAGTTGTAGATATAACTTTTTCTCCTGGTTCTGTGCACGTCGCCTCACAAGTTTTGCTTATGAGGAAAGCAAGACTGAACTGGGGCAACCCAAAAGGGCCTCTAAGAGCAGTTCCTGACATCATTGGACTTCATGACAAAATTCTGTCTCCAAACTTCATGTGCACTTCCAAGTCATTTGAAGGAAACTGTCACCATCACCCTAAGAGGAAAAGCAAATTTACTACTATTCTTGTAGTAATAATAGCTCCTATTTACTGAGAACATGCTAAACAATGTGTCATGAAACCTTCAATAGTAACATTTAAAAGGTAAGAGTTATTATACCCCTTCTACAGATGAAAAAAACTAAGGCTTCAAAAGATTAAGTAGCTTGTCCAGTATCATGTAGGTGGTAAGTGGGAGAGCTGGGATTTAAATCCAGCTCTGTTCAATTCAAAGTCCATGGTCTTGCCACAAAGTTATGGAAACAAACAGATGTGCTAACCAGAGGTTAATGTGGGGTTGTAGGCTGCTTTACTGTAGGTCATCTGATAAAGGATGTCCAATGTTAAAGATTATCAGTTTAAACCAGAGTGGACGAGTAGATGTCACTGTTGCTTGTTCATCTCTGGTAACTAATCCTGAGACACTATTGTTAGGGCTAATTTTCCAGAAGATTCATGAATCTCCAGTTGTGCTTTGGTCCTGCTAAAGTCTTACATTTTTTTTTCAGTTCCATAAGTCTAATGCTGAAGTTTCTAATAGTTAGAGGGTAAACCATGTTTGATACCCTAATACACATAACTTTCTATTAACAATGCAATAAGTAACTAAGAAATTTATCAGCATGTTTTGTTGCTGTATTATTCTGAATGACATCCTCCTTGCCCCCAAAGCAATAATACTTTGATTGCAAACTATTTCCCTAACCAAATATACTCCTTCCCGCAGAGAACCACTACCATAAAAATCTATGCGATAAATTCATTTTTGTGGCTTTGCATATCAAATTTGACAACATCATTTTGACATTTGGTAAAAGCACATCTTTGTCTACATCCTCATAAGAAGACCTACTTAATAACATTTTCTACAAATGTTCCTACAGTACCTATTTTACGCCGACATCAAAAATGGGGAGGAAGATATCCTGTTTGGGGTTTTGCTTTTTGGTTTATGTTTTTCAGACACCTGAAGAAGAGGCTTTCACAAAGTTCAAAAGGTACCTGAAAGTCAGGTTGCGATGGAAAATGATTTGCAACTACACAGAGTATTCACTGTTACGAATGCAGTACTAACGACCAATCCCCCTTCTGCGACACCCCTAACCACATGTGTTCCTCAATGTTCTCCCTGATGCCAAACTCCTTTGGAAAGATTACTCTGAATTGGATTCATGGAAAACAAATTGGACTCATTTCACTCCAAGAAATTGGAACCACATATAATAAAATAATGCCAAATTATGCTTGGAACTAGGATATGCTTGGTTCCGATTTCTTATGACAAAAGAGTTCCAGATTACAACCAGAGTGTACAATGTGGAATCAATCCTCTCTTATTTTTAGATATTATAAATATCCCTAGCACTGTGTTATTTGCTACAGAAATTCTTAACTTTACTCAGCCTTCTCCATATTACTGTTCCCTAAAGGACAGGATTTTATGTAAAAGGGTGTGCTGGATCCCACCCAAAAGTGTTTATTTACTGAGGTTGCAAAAAAGGGCTTATTAGGAAATGTTCTCATAGTTGGTTCCAAAGCATGAAACTCAGGTAATGTTTCACAGTGGAGCTGTGAATTCCTTTTAAATATCTACTGAGCTCAATGTTAACAGCTTACTATTGACAAAATAATCTGTCATTTTACTCTCTCCCCAAATGAAAAGTGCCTCAAGGTTACTTCTGTCTTAATCTCATATGTGACAAAAAACAGAAGGAGAAGACCTACTTTCTGGTATGTAGATGAACTCTTAATGCCTCAAAAAGCATATTTCAATCAACAAGTTTTAAAAACCTCTATAATAGAAGGTATTGATACGTTCAGTTTATATGTCCTTGTTCATTCTCTATTATTCCTTATTGCTATTTTGAGCTTAGACAAAAGGCCAGATAAAAATGATATCTTCTATTTGTTTCTGCCAAATATTGACAGAGAAGCTACTTCGCCCTATGCCTGAGTTAGGAGCAATGCAGCATACAGAAATGTATTATGATGATCCAGTTCTTGAGAAGCTTAAATGCCATTATAAGATAATATATGCATTTGCTTAACAATTATTAACAATGCAAAACAAAAAAAAAAGGGCTATGAGCACTCTAATTTGTCACACATCTATCCATTTATCAGTCTCTTGGTCCATTCATTGAGTCATATCTTTTTTTTTTTATGGATTTCAAATTAAATTGCAGAATTACCTGTGAACACACCAGCATGCATAGCATCAACTGGAATTCAATATAACAAAGAATGTTGAACATGATCAAATTTGGGGTGAGAAAATTGTCAGTGGGAAAGAGAAAGTCTCAGAGGTTGGAAATAGTCAGAGGGGCCATTGCTACAGTTGCGGAGAGAGATGATAAGGGCCTGGACAAGGGAAAGATAGAGGGTGTGAAGAAGAGGGACAAGCAGATGGTGGGACCAACAGCTCCTGACTACTGATTAGACATGAGAGGACAGGATGAGGGAATGGGAGGAATTCACAGTGACTCTCAAATTTCTACTTTGAGCGACAGTTAGGAATTGGATTTAGGAGGGTGAAACATATTTTGGGAGAAAGGTTGTAAGCTGAATTTTGGATGTAATTTTGGGATACCTATGAGACATCCAGATAAATTAGCCAGTAAATGATAGTACAGAAAGATCTCCATTAGAAAGGCAGATCGGAGAATTAGCAGCATGTATGTGGTGTTAAAAGCTTTTGTCTAGAGAAGGAGAGGATGCAGCCAAAACCAAGAAGAGAACTTGAGGCAGAAAATGGATTTAATTGCAGTGGGGAGGTGCCTGTAAAAGAAACTGAGAAGAGAAAGTTGGTGAGGAAAGAGCAGAACCAGAGAGAAGAGGATCTTGGAAATAAAGGGAGGAGATAGTTTCAAGAAAATGAACTCATCGATGGTATAAGATACTGAGAAGTCAAGACATATGGGAATGAAGAGCCTATGGGATTTGGCGATTTGAGGGTTGATGGTGACCTTGGTAGAAGACAGCTTTCGTGATGCTGGGGAAGTGGAAGCCAAATTTCAGTAGGTTGACAATTTAATGGAAAATGAGGTCATGGAAACAGTACATGAAAACTAATTGTTCTAGAAATTTGGCTAAGAGAGGAAGGAGAGCACTAAGGCATACATATTTAGAGGAGGATGAGGGTCACGAGCGGATCAGCCTTACAAGCAGAGCACCTTGGTCATACATAAATGAATGTCTGTGCTATTCATTTGATATCTAAATACATGACCTTGCATTGACAACTTTTATTGTGCACATGTATTATCTTCCTGTTAGACTTAAACTTTCATAAACAAGTGGACCGTGTACTATGCTCATATTCTTACCGAACATAAAGCCTTTAACATGTCAGAGATCATTTACTATAGTCCCTCATTTATGGTTGAAGAATCTGAAGCCAAAAGAGAGTGAGTCACTCAAGGTCATGCACAGAGTAGTTGATGAGGAACTACACAGGTCCTTTACATTGCATTTTGTAAGAAAGAAAAAGGTTCCACTTCCCAACACAATTGTCTGGAAGTTCCAGTCTCAGCCTCTGATCACATGGATTTCCTTCATGTGTCTCATAGCACTGTGGTCATCTTTTTCTGGGTAAAACAAAGCCAATTTCCACTCATAACCCCAAATTGGAATTGATTTATTGGCACAAAATTTTTGGACAATGTACTCTTGCAATTTCTATTACCTCTCCGTTTGTTTTGCTCAAATTTGCCCCATTTAATGTTAAATGGGGGCATTTGCAAGTGCTAGAGAGAGACTATTTCTGGTTTTTCTGGGCTTTCAATAGCAGATGTATAGTAAAACTTTCAAAGGAACACCTGCCTTCAGAACCCCCACATACTTTCAGGAACGGTATTCTACAAGTTAATTTTGGATTTCAACTAATGAATGGACTTGGGCCAAACCTTTTAACCTTTTCAATGTTCTACTCTTGCTTCCTCTTCAAGCTCCTTTAATTAGCTAAACTTCAAGCCCTTTGAATCACCTAATGTCGGGCAAATGTAGTTGCCCTATGCAGAAAAAGAAAAGAATGAGATAACCCATTTTCAAGGCAACTGATTTATTACATGCAAAGAAACTTCTTATTAGCTTCCCAAAAGTTATCTCTTCTCTTGTTATTTGGGAAACACAGTAATTTTCCATTTATTTTTTATTGATGTAAAACAGATTCATTTGAATCTTAGAGGAAGCTCCATTTTGCATGGGGGTGTGTGCGTGTGTGTATGCACACACACACACATGCTATTTTTCTGGTAGACCACTACAAGTACTTGGCTGTGCAGGCCTATATTGGACTTGGTTACTGCACCATACTACACTTGCAAAAATGTTCTTTTTTAGAAATGGTAAGAAAAAGCCTCTACAAGCTGAACTAATAGCATCTGCCTCTCCAAAATGCCTAAATTGTATTGGCAAAAAGAGCATTTCTTATTTATTAAAGCCTACTTTAACTGGTTTGTTGGAACAGCACCATTAAAAGGATAATGACAATGTTAGACTCAAATAGATTTTCTTAAAATAATTGCTTTCCCCCACTGAGTGCTGGCACGGCACTAGTGAAATTCTGAAAGGGTCAGCAGGTTCTCTGATGCTGCCCAACAGAAGATTGTCTCTTTCTGACCCATTCTCTTTTTTTTTCCATTCACATTCACTGCAGTTTTATTTGCTATTGAGTCTTGTTTTCATACCTGTATCACAGCCAATTCTTTTTTTTTATGGTAAATATGTAGCTTTTTCAATGGGTCAGTAGTTGCTGCTTCTTTATTTTGTCTTCATGAAAGTCTTTTTATTCTGGAACTGAAACAAACATTCATTCTGGGAGTCAAACAAAATCAAAACATTGATTTTGAGAGCCTCACCGTCCCAGAAATTAATGGGTTGGCCATGAAATCTCAGGTCTACATATTCTGCTTCTCATTTTTGGTGAATCTAAAGTGTAGCAATGACTTGCATGAAATAGGGGGCATCCAACCTTTGCTGGGAAGGAGGTTGAGTCAGAACTGGTCATACTGCCTACTTGGGCTGTTTTGGGGGGTTGCGGTGTAGAGGGGAGCTTGGTTTGAATATGGGCTTAGGAGAGGCTGGCATGAGGCCATGAATATGAACAATAAGGAATTAAAGACTGTGTCTCTGAAAAAGAAAGCCTCTAGAACCAAGACGGAAGTCTAAAATGTGAAGCCAAAGGTATCTGGCAGAGAACTGAGCAGAGGCAAGACCAGAGAGATAGAACCTGAAGTGATTCCTGGAAACAAATGAATACAGATGGAGAGGGTATTTTATAGTTGCCCCTTGCTCTTATTGGGCAAGGAAGAACTTGTTTCAAAATCAATTTGTACAGGAAAAAAATTAGACTATTCATGGTTTTATGTCCAACTCAAACTGAGGCAGCTCATAAAATAATGCACAATATACTTAATCTCTGTGTGAATGCAGTAGCTCTATAGTGGTATACATGCAGTCAGAGGGTGGAAAGCATTAGCTTAATTTTGTTGATGTTGGACTCCAGTTCAGCCAGTGTCATTGGATTGACACATCACCTTGACAAAGCTATCCAGAGTTATTAAACTAATATATTAAATCATAGAATGTAAAGTTCTTCTCGATATCCTTCTGTTTAGAATTGTATTCTAGATACACAATCAAGCCTGAGAGTACTTGGTTTCTCTCTAAGTGATGCATGGAGGCTAGATGAAGGAAACTTTAAACTATGCTACCCTTTCAACCCCTTTATTTACTATTTATCAGGTACTTGTGGGTTACAAAGAAAATTCACTGAGATTTATTGCTTAGGAAGATGATGCAGAGAATTTGAGAGAGAATCACTAATAAATTGATGGTGAAGTGCTTTCTTAATGTAGAGTGCAATTGAAATGCATATTGAAGAGTGGCCCTTTCAAGGTCACTCACCAAAGAAGAGGCTAGAACGCTAGATACCTTGGTTTTCCTCTAACAGACCCTGGCATACAATAAAGAGCATGTCTTTAACCCAACTTGGGTACTTCCGGAAGGGGTCCCCACTTATTTTTACCCAATAGTCTGGGTGAGGCTATCAAAGTAAACAAGAAATAGAGCAGTGCTTGTCAAGCTTTAATGTACAAACAAATCACCTGCGATCTTATTAAAATGAAAGTTGTGAATCAGTAAGTGTTGGGGCAGGGTTTGAGATTCTGCATTTCTAATAAGCTTCCAGGTGATGCCACACTACTCATCCAAAACGGTGCCCTAATCTAAAATGTTTGGAGAGATACACAAATTCTTTTAAACACTAGGATTTCAACGTGCTGGAAAAGACCATATCTGAAGGAAGATAAAGAGTTGTTTTTTTTTTTAATTGGGGGTGGGGAGGAAATGGGGTTTAGGGTTTTTTTTTTTTTTTAGTGTTCAGGATACAAAAATGAAAACATCAAGAAAGAAATGCCTAGAAGGCAACTGGAGATGCAGATGGAGTTTAGGAAGACAGTAGAGCTATGGATAATGTTCTGGGAACCACCTACATAGATGTGTCAGCTGATACCATGAGTGTAGATAACTCCATAGGTAGACTGACTGATTGATAAACAGACGAAATAAATAGAGGGACATCAAACTTCTCAGGGCATATTATCATCATTGGTTCATGCAAAGCCCCATTTTTGTTTGATGTTTCAAAATCGATTATTTTATTCATTCATTTACTCCCTTTTATCCTCATTTTCCTTACCTCAAGTAGTTTCCTAATGTGTTTGATGGTAGCCTTTTATTTGAGTGAGTGCTTTATATAATGTATCTAACTTTGTGTGCGTGTTTTTTTTAATTGATGTATAACTACATATAACAAAGGGAAATAACTTTAATTATGCAGCTTGTTGAATTTACACACATATATACATCTATGTAACTAGCACTCAGATCAAGACATAGAATATTTTCTGCGGCTCTGTGCACATGTTTTAATTCACATCAGTGACATTGCAGCATAGATATCATTCTGTTTCTTACTTCATTCCACAGCAAAAAACTTTCAAGGTTGATGTATGCACTTGTTTACATATTTGCTTCCAACTACTTCAGAGTATCCCCCTTGTGCATCTGCCACAATTTATTTAAAATTCCCCAGTGAAGGACATCTAGATTGCCTCCAACTCCTTTTACTGCAAATAATGCTAGAATGAACATCCTCATTTACGTTCTGTTATGGACCCAGATGAGATTATTTTTTCTGAAATCTATATCAAGGAAAGTGATTACTGAGTCATGGTGCATCCACATACTTATCTTAACTAAAAGTTGACAGATTGCCTTCCAGACTGGTTTCACCAATCTGCACTTACAAATCCTTTCTTCCTAGAATCAAATTTAGGTTTCTTTTGAATGTTTACTGTGTTAATCTGGACTCAAGGCAGCCAGGTTTCATTAGGGTTACATTTAGATTTTGTATATGAATGGCAATTCGTTCATTCACTGAATATTTATGGCATACCCACAATATGCCAGGTACTCTTCTAGGGGCTGGCATTAGAGCTTTGAAGAAGATCATTTTTAACCCTCATGGAATTTGTGTTCTAGTCATCATAACATTAAGTGGGTGAGATCACTTAGGAAGAAAATATAGAGTGTGTATGACAGAAAACCAAGGGAAGAACTCTAAGAAACATCAAAAGATTAAGGGGTACGGAGGGGGAAAAAAACCTGGAAGATCAAAAATGTTCTTAGTGGTAGCAAGAGAAACAAAAGAAGGTGATGATATAGGAGACCAAAGAGAAAAGAGTTTCAAGGAAAGAACAGTCTGCAAATATAATTAGGAGGTGACTGGTCACAAAGAAAGCTTTGGCACAAGTTGTTGATAGAAAACTGGAGAATAATAGGAGAGTACACATCCTCTGGTCCTCAGTTATGTCTCTTCTGACATGGTAACAATGTCCCTAGACTAAGCCCTCCACTTTTCTGAAAGCATTGGGACCCTCTTTTCTTCCTTTGATGAGCATTCTTTTCTAAGCATCTCCTTCTTCCCCCCATAAACAGACCTGGCTCTTCCATCTCTCTAGACCACAACAGAAATTTCAAATTCTGGCTCTTCCCATAAGTGACCCGAGGTAACCTCCTAATACGGTTTGCTATTCACTTGACCCAGAAAACCTCCCCCAAATCACGCAAATCGAGTGGTTCAAATCTTCATGTTCACTTTTAGAACACTTGTGAAACTGCCCAGGCCGTCAAGGTATGTATATCTGAAAAGCCACCAAGTATATGAAGGATGTCACTTTACAGAAGCATTGTGTGCCATTCTGTCCTTACAATGGTGAAGTTGGGAGCTGGATGCAGGGTTGGTGGCCCCAAAATAATGCCAAATTTTTGCTGCACATGCTTAAAAATGCAGAGAGTGATGCTGAGTTTAAGGGTTTAGATTCTCTGGTGCTTGAGCACATTCAGGTGAACCAAGCTCCTAAGATGCAACACAGAACTCACAGAGCTCGTGGGCAGATAAACCCTGACATGAGCTCTGCCTGCCACAGTGAGATGATCCTTGTTGGGAAAGAGCAGCTTGATCCTAAGCCAAAGAGAAGGTTTCACAGAAGGAAAGATATCCCAGAAGAAACTGAAGAAACCAAAACTTATGGCCCAGGAGTAAATTCAGTATCAAATAAATGCTAATAAAAGTGTAAAAAAAATTTCTTTTTGTAAATTCTGGTATACACAGTGCTTATGGTCAAGGATAAAATTTGACCTATTATTCCCCAGAGTGGAATTGTGTTCCGAGCCAAGAATTTTACAAATCGGTGTGCATTTGACAAAATTAGTCTATAGAATTAAAGGAGGGTTGAGGAATGAATAGAAATGTTTTCATCTGACAGTTGAAAAGATAGCTCAGATGTCATGTTAAACTATTGTGCAGAACACAACTCTGACTCTATCTTTGTCTCAGTGCTTTCACTCATCCCCTTTGTCATTGGATAGCATGTACAGCTGACGTTTTTCTGTTAAATGTCTGCCCTGTGTGTGTAACCTTTTATATTCTCACAGTTCTCCTCTACTGACTTGAGCATGATCCTCATGGCCCGCTGCCTGAATCATAGCAATAGCCTGAGGACAGCCACTCTGACTCAGCTCCTCCCTCTTGAGCATCATCACCTGATGGGGCCACCCACAGGCAGAACCATCAGTGCTTTCCCACTGCCTCCTGAGGATCCCACGTGCCAGATACACAGCCCTGCACAACCTGGCCCTACACTACCTTGAAACTTTAGTTTCTTATTGCATCACAACCAAGACCTTCTGTTCTTGCACTTCAGCCCACTTTGACCTTTCCCAAACACACTATGCTCTTTTAGCCCTTCATTCCTTGTTCCTACAGTGCAGCAAGTTTGTAATCCCCACCCCACTATTGATGGTCCATCGAGTCCCATATCCTCAACGTCCCACTGCCCTGTCCAAATTCCTAGAACAACAATTCTCAAACTCTCTGGCTTAAGGACTCTTTTACATACTAAAAAATTATTAAGGACCCCAAAGAGCTTTTATTTTGTGGATTATATATGTCAATTTCCTATGACAAATTAAACTGAGAATATTTTTAAATGTTTAGTAATCATTTCTACAAAACCATTCCATATTAACATTAAAAACATGAAAAATAATTATATCTTCCAGAATGGAAAAAAAATGATGAGGATAGTGGCAACGCTTTATATTTTTATATGGTTTACTAGAATACAGCTAGATTCTCATATCTGCTTCTGCCTTCAATTTTTTATGTAGATTGTTTTGGTTTAAGCATATGAAGAAAATCCAGCCTCACAGAGATATACCGGTGTTAGGCAAAAGAATTTTAATAGTCTTTTTAGATAATTATGGTACTCCTTTTTCATACTATCCAAAGCTGAAAAAGTAATAGTTTCTTTTACTTTTTAAATAGTTTCCTAGCTACAACGTAGAATCTGAATTTTTATTAGTAAACTTTTCATACTTTGGTATATTAAAATTTATCGGTCTATCTTGCACTTTGAATGAGAACTTCTTTATTTATAATTTTATTGCATTAAGCTCTGACCACTTGGAAAATATTAGTTCATGTAGTTATACAGAACTTCCAAATGTTGACACATTTTATTAAAGAATATATATGTATTTAAAATCCCATACATTCACATCACCACCAATCGCATCAAGAAAGCCTTCAAGTATCAAGAAACTGTCAAGCCCATGGTGATGAATACAAGTTTTCCACAATTCTACCTTTAACTTGAAAGCTCAAACTTTCTAATTGGTAACAAAAATGTCAGTTGCTTTCCTTGTTCATTTCCAAGAAAATATTAGGCAAACCCCCAAGTCTAAATAAATATAATTTATCTGTCAGTCATTGGTGGTGGCGGGAAAAAAAATGGCCCCCTGCGCCAAAGATATATTCACTTTCCAAACTCTGGAACCTGGGAATATTATCTTATATGGTAAAAGATGTGATTAAGTTAAGGATCTTGAGAAGAGGGGCTCATCCTGAGATATCCAAGTAAGCCCTAAATCCACTTATAAGCCTCTTATAAGAAAGAGGGAGAGAGAGATTTGACACAAACAGAAAAGAAGACATAGAGACACAAAGAGGAGAAGGCAATGTAAAGATAGAGGCAGAGGTGGGAGTGAAGCTGCCAAAAGCCAAGGAACTCCAAGGTATCCCAATCAAGGCATGTCACCAGAAACTAGAGATGCAAAGAACAGATTTGTAATTTTCAAAGATATGTGCCTCCAGAAAGAATGTGATCCTGCCAACATCTTAATTTTGGCCTTCTGGCCTCCAGCACTATAAGAGAATAAAGTTCTGTTCTTTTAAACCACAAAGACTAATGTAATTTGTTAAGGTAGCCCAAGGAAACTAATATGGTCATTCTTACAAGTAAAAATTAGTATTCTATGAAAAAGGTTGCTAGTTTAGCTGGCAACTTAAACAATCACATGCGTACTTTTCCGCAAGATGGTCATTATACTTCAACATGGAGCAAGTGTTTTATGTAAACTTCTCATTTCATCACTCAAAATATTTCAAAGATATGTATTCAAGAATTAAGATTTAATAAAACTAGTAATTTGTAATGCTCCATCAAGGACACTTTTAATTGAAGCTGGCATTTTTATACTATGAGTGAGTGGCAGTAAAGAATGCCATGACTATTGGTATAGTGAATGCCACTGCCTCAGTTGATGCTAAGGCACCAGAGTTTCACCTACTCTCACTTTTGTCCAATCAGTGCAAATTCAACACAGAAAAAAAAAGACAAATAACATTTTAGCATTATTATGAAAATTGTTCTGACCCCAAGGATCCCGTGAAAGTGTCATGGGGCATCCAGGGCCTGAGGGCTACATTTTGGGAGCTGCTGAAATAAATGCAGCAAGAGGCTAATTATAAAATGTAGGTGGTAGGTATGCTGGTGTTCACTGTACTAGTCTTTACATTTTTCTATTTTTTTTAATTTTCATAATAAAATGTTGGAAGGTAGGCATATGTAAAAAAAAATGTTAGCTCGCTTTGTGCTGCCAAAACTGAAGGGTGAAATTACTGTCCTTGGCCTGTCGTATTCTCGCTCTGGACTCCCTGTCCGGTCTCATTTCTCTTGTCCTCTAACCACCTGGTGACCCACAAACACTGGTCTGCCAGCAGTCATCCAGATGTGCCACAGCATCTATAGTTTTTCACATGCAATTCCCTGTTTTGTCCTCCAGAAAATTTTTAATTTAGCCTTCAAGTTCAGGCCCCAGTATTTCTTCCCCTGAGGAAGCTTCCCTGTCCCCCTCAGGCTGACTTTGGGGCATCTACTCCTCAAGTTGGATTAAAGAGCAACCTGGGCATTTGCCCAGGACACCAATAAACGAGATGCTAAAAATTACTGAAATAAATTTGATGGATGATGCCTCTTAACCCAGGTTTCTACAGGCAATTATTCATATAAGAGGTAAAATATAAATTAATAATGACAGTTGAAGTACAAAGTGATCCAAAATGGAACCATTCTACAGCCTTATTGGTCTATCTCTCATAAACATCTTTGCCCTGGACACGTGTTGTCACTCTAAACAAACACAGGCCATTTTTGAGACATTTGTCTGAAGTCATAGTTGGAACTCACAAAAAACTCTAAAACCAAACAATGCATGGTAGAGCAGTATTTACCAGAACTAGTTGGGTCATATTATATGTCTTAAAACACTTTAATATGCCTCCCCAAAAGTTGCCTCATTTCCAAAGCTACAGTCCCATAAGGGTTAAACTGTTCTGGTATGATCAGTGTCTGAAATAAATCTCTTATTTTGAACAAGAAGAAAAAAGTTAACAATTTTTATGAATAGAGAATCTTTTTCTCTACATCTATGTTGATTACAAGTTGAACATACATTGAAAGAATATCAGTTTGAAAATGTCAAATGATTAACCTGCCTGGATACACGTGTGTTTATAGCCAGTCCAGCCTTTTACCTTCTTCTTACTTTACCCATTCTTCCATCATAGCACGATTTCATTGTAACTTAATTATTTGGATTTCCATTTTCTCAGTTGACCACAAGCTCCTTGAAGCCAGAGACTACTTCATGTCCCAGGGCCTTGTCCTGTGCCTGGTACCTAGGACATGCTCAGTAATTGTTTGTTAATTAAATGAATACATGACAATGGGGAAGCTTTGGCACATTCAAAAATGCAGGCATCCACTATAAAATCCCATCTATAGTACCTGCATTGATAATAGAAGCAGAGATCCCAAGGAAAAAACCCAGCTCCTTCGGTGATCCACTCAATCAATCAAGTATTTGTTGAACGACAAACACCAGCTCTTGCCAGCCTCGGAGCTGAATGCTGGGGAATGCGAAACAAAACAAGGTCCCTGCCCTTCTGGAGTGAATAACGCCAACTCTACAGACAGCCATGAAACAATTTGAGAAAGATTAAGTGTACGGAGTTCCATAAAACAAAAGCTAGCAGAAGCCCTTCAGAGGACCCAGAATTTGAATGAAGGATGCTACAGAAACCTGTTCCTTTATTGTACAACAACTGAATTCACACAATGAAACTAGGGAATCTGAAGCTCAAATTTCCAAGTAAGCTAACAGGCCATGCAGTATGTGACCAAAAAAAAAAAAATCAAGTTAACAAGAGAGAAAAAATTCTAAACAGCATCTACATACAGTATATCTAAATGTTTATTCAAGAATGAACATTAAAATATTTTTAATCCTTTTCAAGCCAACTGATTGTTTTTTCAGGTTCTAAGGTAAATTTACCATTCACCATACCCAGGAGAGATTCACAATAATAATAGCCACCATTCATTAAATTATTTTATATTTGTTATCTATTTGAATCCTCACACCCCTCTAAGCATTGAAGTTCTTAGACCTGGCAACCAGGGTCCCTGTTCTGGACCCCACATTCTAGGAGACCCTATTCCTACTCTCCTCTAGCCATGCTCTTCCCAGGGAGCAAGAAGCCAACGTGATGGGCCACCCAGAGCCAATAACCCCATCCTAGCATGGTTGCCAGATATAGCATATATAGGATGTCCAGTTAAATTTGAATTTCAGAAAAACAGTAGATCATTTTTAAAATAATGTCCCATCCTATATATCTATCGAGCTAGCTAGCTATATCTCAGAATAGTGAATTTCTACCCAATTCATATGACTAAGTTAAATGTCACAACCTGAATGTCCTTATTCCCCCTACCCCAGTCAGCAAGTAGAAGCTATCACCCCCTCTTCTGAGCACCCATTACACTTCGTCTGTACTTCTACACTGCTTTTCCTTTTCTATGCCACATAGGACAATCATTCCTGTACATGTCTCATCTTCTCTCAAGGAAAGCTATTTGCCAACAGAAACCTGTTATAGGAGAGTGCCTTGCAATTGCATGTTCCTTCACTAAGGTGTTTGAGCATTGCTTGTCGAAACCTTGAGCTTCCTTATATGCTGGGATCCATGTCAAGCCAGAGTGAGATCTGTGCATAGGAACACTGTGACTCACTGCTGCACAACTCACTCAGTGTCGGTGAGTCACTGAGGAGCGCTTGGGGGCCCTCCCTTCAACCCCCATGTAGGACAGCTTTTCAGAGAACATCACTGAGGAAAGTGAAGCACACCCAGTAGCTGCTTCCCTTCTCTTTTCCCTCATTCTGAAGGACAAAATTAATTCTCATTAGGGAACCTCTATCTCATACAAATTTGTCTCCTTTTTCTCCCTGAACCTATATCAAAAATCAAAATACTTAAATCAATAATAATCTTAAATGTTAGTTACAAGTCAATAAGAAAAAGACAAAAGAACCTCGAGTAGGTTAAGCCATACTTTATAGAATTCACAAAACATACAAACAGGCAAAGGGCATTTAAAGAAAGCTCAGACTCATTGTTATTAAAATAAATGGCAAATATTTTTCCTTTAAAATTGCAAAAAACAAAAAAACAAAAACAAAAACAAAAACAAAATTAAACTTATAAGACATGATTTTGGTAATAGTGTATTGAAATGGCCAAAGAAAGTATAAACTTGAAAAAATGTCTCTGGAGAGAAGTTTGTCAATTTGTATCCAAAGCCTTGAAAATGGTTATATTTTCTGATCTAACAACTCCATTTATAAAAATTTCTCGTGAGAATACATCAGATAAGCACTTGAGAGTTTTCACAGCTGTGCTATTTCAAAACAAAAGGAAAAAGTGTGAAACAAATAAATGCTTAACAATAGAGGGGTGACTAAATAAAATTTTAAATGTACATATAAGGAAAAATTATTGTCGTCATTGGAAACCAAGTTATCAAGAGAATTCTCAACGTGAGAAAACATTGTGTTAATTAGAATAGGCTAGATTATGATGTAGTAACAACTTCGAAATCTCAGCAACTTAGCACCAGCAAAAAAATTTTCTTGCTCACATCTCATATCCAAATGAGATTACATAGACAGGGATGCGTGAGGCTCTCTGTATAATCACCGAGGTCCCCAAACTCTCAGAGGAACATAGATGACCCTCTTTACAGGGAAAGAGACTACTAAATAGTCCCTTATAGGCCTTATGTGTTCAGTACAGAAGTGACATACCTCGCTTTTGCTGAAAGCACATTGACCAGAACTAGTCATAGCTCCATTTACCTCCAAGATGGGTGAAAAAGTGTAATCCTACTACATGCCCAAGAGAGGTGAGCCAGATACATGAGGCACTCAAGGTTTCTACCACTATACTTATGATATAGTAAGAAAAGTGGAATACAAAATTGCATATTTGACATGATCCAATTTTTAAGACATACTTATGATACTTTCATATTTGTCTGTGTAAATGAAGGAAATCTACTTTAATAATACAGGAATCTGGGTTGTAAAATTATAGATGCTTCTTATTTTCTTCTTAAACATGTTTGAATTTTCCAAATTTTCTACAAAGAACACATTAATTAAGATAAGGAGAAAACAAGTTTTACATTTCAGTCATGCTGTCCCGAGTTTTCTTGCCTTTCGAAAACAAATTTTTCTTCTCCCTAGTTCAGCAAATGTTTTCTAAATCTCAGCTCCATCCACAAAATGGAAATCACTTTACTCGCTCTTCTGCCCATAAGAGAGCTAAATGAGAAGCAACCAATAAAGGTTCATTTATTTGAACATTTGATTCAACATTATTTAAATCAAAGAGACATTTGCATCAGGGGGAAAAAATTGCTCATTGGACATAATACACTGTGATGCTTCTCTCAGAACTGGTAATTAAATTGTATCACTCTACATGAAGAATTAGAAAATATTTTGCTTTCACTTAACCAAAAGGTGTGCTCAATTCACTGAGTAAATCCCTAAGGAAATATGAACCTTACCAAATAGCTCAAATGTATGGGGGGAAAGTAGCCCATAATATTTACCCTCATAAATGAATCCAAGTGAATGGATTTTATCTTTTGGTTACCAAGTTCATTGTTGCTATCCCTAAGTCTTCCTGGCTAACTTGGGCTCCAGGAGCTTTTGCCTCTCTCTGAAACCTTAATGTTCAACCCAAAATTATTTAACACCTGTTTCAAGTACTAATTTCCAGAGTTAGGAGGGCAGAGACCCTCTTGGCTCCTTTCCATCCCCTTTTTTGTACTGCTTGACAATCTAGCTCAGCACCAGCATAGCTCAGCTTGATATAAACTTGTCAAGTTGACCTGAACCCTTGAAAAGTAAGTTGTAGGTGTGATCCTGATCCCTTCCTCACAATGCACCTGCTGTAACGTCTTTATACCCATGCTGGCCACTCACTCAGAGTAGAGTATAACCCTCAGAAACCAAATGGAGATTCTGTTATTAAAAAAAAAAATCACGTTTTAACTATTCAAAGGGAAAAGATGTCGTTTTACAGCCTGGCAGCCCACCATCTCCCAATGAATGAAAAGAAAATGTTGGGAGCTAAAGGAAATCCCAGTGTATGAGGGACAGATGGAAGTCTGGCATTTGGGGTCTTTTTTATTTTTAATATGCCCCAGTAGCCAAAGGTCTCCATCAATGTGAGGAGATATTAATTAGCAGAAGCATCATTGTTACAGCTTAGTTTAATTTCTGATATGACAGGGATGGGGAAGAAAAAAAGAAGGGGATTATTACACAAAACAGATGAAGTTTTAATTAATGGTGCCTCAAGACGTCAATTCTTCTGGAACCAAGTAAAAATGACCTCTTGTCAATGCCACATTCACTGTACAACTATAATACTTTCTTTGTCCATATGGTTCCTAACTTGAAGAGGAACAGTGGAGAAAAATGTTAAAGGTGATAAGAACATTCTCTAAGACTCATCACATACCATCTCTGCAAGCCGAGGGACACAAAGCCCAGGTGGGACCTTGCTGGGTGATACATGGGCATGGTGTGCAGTCTTACTAAAGTGTTCACATTGGCCTCAGATTGTGCGAAACCATGCATTTTTGACACAGGAGCCACAATCCTACATTTAAAATGATTACCAACCTCTTTTGACTTCTTAGCTGTAAGTATAAGGTTTAATCATAATGCTTGGCTCCATGATTTATGGATATCATAAATCACATTTTGTTTTTACTTTAGTAGTGTCTGTCACAATTCTAAGAGACCAGAGCAACTGTCATCTTAGGAAGAGAAAAACAAGACCGTTTATAAACATATTTTGGAGTAAATGACTTATTAGGAGCTAAAGGAAATGATCCTAGCCACAAATCTTTCACCATTTTCTTTTCACTGGGGTGTGGGTGGGAGCTGTTATTGGTCTACCTCCACCACTGTCCAATCCACTCACTCCAACCAAACACCAGCACCAGTCATCACTTCCTCCCTTGATGGGGACAGAGATTACACCACTTATAAAATCAACATCACTCTGTTTTTGCCTAGTATGAATTACTACTCTCCAAAGCAAAAAGGAGGAAAAGTTATAAAAGGGAGGATTGATTTATATTGCCTACTGGCACTGTATTTATTTGGGAAAATCACGGAGGAGAAATTTTAGGTTCACTAAATACGTTAATCAAGTAGCGAGTATTTGAGCTATCTCTGAGCCCTACACAAACTATTATTCAGTACACCAGGCCTCTCTGCCATACCATGTTGCTTTCTTTGTTTCTGACATACGTTATACCAATAACACTTCTGGAACTCTGGAACTATTGGCTTCATCTTAATGTCTAATAATCTGAATAAAGTTTGCTTGCTATATTAGTCTGCTAGGGTTGCCATAACAAAGTACCACCAACTGGGTGGCTTAAACAGCAGAAATTTTCTCACATTTATTTCCAGTTCTCAAAGCTGAAAGTCAAGATCAAGGTGTGGGCAGGGTTAGTTTCTTCTGAGGCCTCTCTCCTTGGCCTGCACATGTCCATCCTCTCCCACTGTCCTCACATAGTCAGTCATCCATAGGTGTGTGTGTCTGTATCCTACTCTCTTTTTACATGGACATCACTCATATTGAATCAGGTCCACCCAAATGCCTTTGTTTTCTCTTAATTACCTCTTTGAAGACCCTATCTTCAACAAGGTCACATTCTGAGGTAGCAGGGGTTAGGACTTCAACATACAAATGGCGGGGTTGGGGTGGGGGGAGCACAAACAAAAATAATGTTGTTTTTCTCCTAGCATCACCTGAGGTTGACATTTACATGTATGTAAACACACACGCACAGACTACAGTTTTCTACAAGTTGCTCAGAAATTCCTCTTCCAACTATTATGGTAAGAACCAAAATGAGTGAAGAACTCAGTTTCTTGTGGCTCTGTCTTGCTGGAGTAAACCTAATCACTTCCAGTAACTACTCAGTCTTACAGGGTGTCTCTCTTTCCCAAGAACTCTCACATCTCCTTATTCCAGGTATGGAGGGGAGCCTAGTGTCCTCCTGGCAGTGAAACAAAGGCCTGGGGTCACATTCTCCTTTGGTTGCAGAGTTTCCCGCCATAGTCAAGGTGTGGACTTCTGCCGTCACTGTTGTTGTTGCTGAAGCGCCCAGAACCAGTGTGCCTCTATGTGTGTTCTGGTGGAGGCCCCACACAGTAGATACTCCCAGGGACCTCAGCCTCCCCACCCTCTGCTGACTAGGACTCTCTCAGTTTTCACTGGCCCCACAAGTGCCCCATGGTCTGGCTACAGCTCCCTTTCGATCCTCAACTCCAGTAATCACCTTTCCAGCCTCTCCTTAACCTTGGTGACCTCTGCCAGCAAACGCACTGAGCCAGTTCCTCAGTTGCCATCCACATCTTCCACCAAAACACACAGTGGCAGCAGCACGGGGCCAGAGCACAAGGCTCCTTTGACTCACACATCATGTGCCCCTTTTTTCTCTGGAGGTGCCCCTCTCAGCCTATAGCACCTCAGGAGATGATCTCCTTTTCAGTTCTGAATGGGAAGGGGGAGTCCAGGTCCCTCTCTTTGACTCCTCCTCAGTTTATCTGGGATATGTTTACTATGTACCACTTCCTCACCTCCCACATTTCTCCCTTCACCAAGAGATCTAAACTCTGAGGAAAGAACTAGACACTACTATTCTATTCTCTCTCCCTCTCTCTCTCTCTCTCTCTCCAGCCCCCCTCACCTCCACCCCCAGCTCTACCTCCCTGATCTGGAAAGATGTTCTACTTCCAGCAGTATGGGAACTTTCCCTGTCATATTCTCTCTTCTCAACCTCATGGTTCAAAAAAATAGTGCTCTATCTCAGGCCTCCCAGGTTTACTCTTTGGAAGCTTTTTGGAATTTGGGAAACACTTTACTCTCAGCGAAACATGAATTTGAAGACTCTCTCACTTTTCACATAACAATTCTGACTTGAAACCCAAAGCTAAGCCAAAACTCTTTATTCTGGGTGGTCTCCCCTTTTCTGCTGAATTGATAGATTCAGTGCCAGGACAATCTGATAGCAAGGAATAAAAATATGTTGATATGTTGAGAATACAGTTCCTGCTGCACTAGCAGCTATGAAACAAATATTCTAGTACATCCCCCAGAATAAGCTGATTATGGATAGTTATTGATCTGGTTAGCACTTGGCATTATTTTCCTTAGTAGATGGGCAACTAGAGAAGCAATGGAGAGAACCATCAAATGCATTCATTAAGAATTCACTGGCAGGGGCCTCTCTCTGGTCCACAGTCAGAAACCTTTGGCGTCCAAAGAGCTAAGGCAACAACAAGAACAGCCGTTGTCTGCCCAGGGACATGAAGGCACCCACTCCCCTTACTATTTGCTCATATCTCATTGGGGACCACTAAGGGTTATGGAAACTGGCAGAAGAAATCCCTTGGAAAATTTCCAGTATAGACGGATCAGATTGGCTGGATTCCTGATAACTACATTAAAACAGAAAACCTGACTTGGAAGCAATGCAACCTGGTGGTTAACATGGGAACTAAAGTCAGACTGCTTAGCTTCATGTCCTGACTCTCCCTCTTCCTGCCTTTGTCACTGCGACCAAGCTACTAAACTTCTCTGTGTCTGTTTCCTCATCTGTAAAAGACCTATGTTTACAGTGTTGTCGTGAAGCTCACAGGGGTTAACACGAGTAATATGCTACAACAGTGCTTGGCACATAGTCGACTCTCAGTAAACTGTAGTGTTGTTATTACTATCAGGTTGTGGGAAAGTGATTATTATGAATGATATTAATAACCAAAATTTATTAAGTGCTTATAATCTGCCAGGCAATGTTATAAATTCCTGACATGTGTAACAGGAGCTAAAAATTATTATTATAAGAATATTTTTAAAGGCTCTTTTTCATCCCTTCCTACATCTGGCCACCCCACTTCCACCAGTAAAATTCTGACTTGGTTCACTTGGCATGTCCCCATATGCTCAGCTTGTGGGCCTACATCCACAGACTGGAGGAAAACACTGTTAACCTGAGAGGCAAGAAAATTTATATTTAAAATGGAGAAAAAAACCAGGCAGAAAAAAGAACAGCTACAAAAAAGCATAGTAGGGTGAGCGTGAGAAGTTTTAGTTGGCAGTTGGGAGCAGAATAAAGAGAGATTGTGAAGTACAACTACTCTCTATTGAAAGTGAGAGGTGGACAAGTTGAAGGCAGACAATCTTTTTTAAAGTTTAGCTGTTTATTATGCGTATACTACCTTCTTGGAATTTCCTTAAGAGACTACAATAAACACTTGAATTGCTTTTGATTGAGCTTCTTCATTGACTTGTTTTTTGTTTTTTGGTTTTTTTGAATGTGATTCTAAGCTAAGAGAGAACCACATGGGAGCCCACCTTTATACAGGTTATACACAAAATCTTTCATTTTATCCTCACAGCAATCCCACGAATTGGATGCTATTATTATTCCTTATTTGAACACACACACACACACACACACACACACACACACACACACTGAAGTTTAAAAAGATAACTTCCCCACATTCATACAGAAAGCACCAGAACTTGAATTTGACTCTAAATAGTTTGACCTCAGAGCCTGCACACTGACCACTGTGCTAGACTAATCAATTATCCCTTTTAGCCTGCATTAATTCATGCTTCCTCAATTGTCCTCCTGAGAGAGCTGTCTAAGAAAACTAATACCAGGTTTCTTCCCAATGCAAAAAATGTTTCCTTTCAATTAAAAATAGAAATCAAAGCATGTGTGTATGTGTGTGTGTGTGTGTGTGTACCTTTTAATTTAATTAAGTATTCACATTGTTTTAAAATTCAAAAGATACAAATGTTTTAAAGCAAAGCCTCCCTCCTAACCTTGTTCTCCTAGCCATCTGGTTTTTTCTTCCCAGAGGCAAACAATGTTATTAGCTTCTATTGTATATTTTCAGATAAAAGTATTACAAGCAAGTACATATTCATTTTCATTCTCTCTCTCTCTCTCTCTCTCTCTCTCTCTCTCTCATTAGATATGTTTCTATTGGTATTAGAAACAATCTTGGAAATCATTGTATATTGGTATATAAGGAATGCCCTCATTTTTCTTTACAGCTAAAAATAATCCATTAGGATGCACCATCATTTATTTAACAGGTTCTCTAGCTGTTGGACATTAGAATATTTCTAAATTTGTGTTACTGTAAGCACTGTGACAATGAATACCCTTGTACATAATGTCATTTTGCACATTAATATATCCATAGTATACATTCCCAGAAATAGAATTGCTAGGTCAAAATTCATGTACATAGTATTTTTAATAGATATGCCCAAATTGCCATATGTAGATTATTTTTAACAAACTACATGCCTACCAGCAATATATGAGGTTGTTTATTTTCTCTTACCTTCTCCAATGCAGTGGATTATTAAACTTTCTGGTCTTTGCCCACCTGATAGATGAAAATGGAAAATCCATTTCTTCTATTGCCTTAGGTTACTTGAGTTTAAACTATAACTTGCTGCCCACAAACACCTTTATTCATTCATTTAAATTGTATGAGGCAATTCCCAAAGAAAGATTCTCTCCCAGTCACCCACCCCTCTGCCCTCTACAGCAGAACCTCTCCCCAAAATCATATGAGGGTCAAGATTCCTCTAGATGGTTGGGATTTGAGTAACGCCTAGTGTTGTTATTGTAGAATAATAGAATAATTATTGGGGCTTTGTAAAAGCAAATAAATAATATTCTTGTCCCAATTCTCTCCCCAATTCCCACACAGCCAGCTTCGAGTTGAGACCAATCAAAAGACAGTCACAGGAGTCTGACAGATGGAGATAAAAGTACCTGCTTTGTGTCTGATAAAGCTGATTGGAATCTAAAGATTAGACCAGGAAACATAGGGATTTTTTCTTTTTGAACCCCACCACCAGCCCCCAAAAAGCCCCAATTACACCCACACACCAGTCATAGGCGGGCCTGGACAAAGTCAGTCTTCTCTGCAGTTATAGCCACTTATTATAGGGCCTTGGAGGAGCATGGGTCTCCTGAGGACAGTCAACCAAAAGGGAGCATGCAGAAGGGCCAAGCTATGTGGTCTGCTCAACCAGACCAGCAACATATGTTGCAAGCAGCCACAGAAGTGTCCCTCTCTATGTCTTTACTTCCAGAAATAAGGACATTCTCACACCCCTCTATGCAAATGTAAGAAGGGGGAATAAGTTTACTCCACCAATTATTTAAACTTCAGGGATAAATTTATCAAGAAAAATGGGATCTTTTGGGGGGAAACATTTTTTAAATGCAAGAAGAATGAAAAATGTATTGATTACCTCATTTGACAAATACTGATTGAGGATTTACCTTGCACTAGGCTCTGTGCTAGGACTGGGGACCATGAAGATGAATACAGCTCAGACCCCACCTTTTTTAGAATTGATACAAGAGAGATCACCACATAAATAAATCATCTTACACAAACTCTCATTGAAGTATGGAAAAAAAAAAGAAAAAAAAAAGACAAGGCTTTGCAGAGAAGGTGCCTGAGCTGTGCTAGGAAGGATGAATATGGCAGTGAATACCCTTGTACATAATGTTATTTTACATAAGGGGTTTATGAGAAGGGCATAGGGCAGGCCATATCAGAAAAAGAAAAAAAACAGTGGTTGCAAAAGTAGAGAATGAAATTGGGTTGTGCTTGGAGCATGGAAAATATTTCTGTGTGGATGAAGACCTATGTAAAGGGGAGGCAGGAGGCACAGGGGATATAAAATAGGGCTGGGAAAGTACCTAGATCCAGACTGAGAAGCCTTTATAAGTCACACTCAGGAGCTTGTGCTTGATCCTTAGGCAAGGCGGGCAGGTGGGGGAGTGGGGGAGTGGGGTGGTGGTGGTGGAGTAGGAGTGTTAACGTTTTTAAATAAAAACTGACATGATTCTATTTGTTTCAGAAAGCTCACCCTGGCAGCAAATGAGAAGGATAGATCGGAGAGAGGTGGGAGGTGGGGGGGGCGGGGGATGAGAATAAATCAAAGGCCAGTTAAGAGTTAACAAACTAATCTAGAAGAAAGAGGTTAAAGGACAAAATCAGCACAAGTATGATGAAGAAAAGTTAAGAGATTCAGCAGACATTTCACAGGTAGAATGATCAAGACGCGGTGATTGACTAGACATGGGAGGTGAGTGGGAGAAGTCCAAGGCAAGAAGGTGTTCTGTGTGCATGATGGGGATATAACCGATATTGGAAACAAAAGTGGAGCAGGTTCAGAGGGAGAAGAAAATGAGTTTAGTTTTGGACATGTTGTGTTAGAGTTGACTGAAAGATGCCAATTAGGATGTGTCCAGCAGCAGCCTGGAAATAAAAGTCTGGGCTCAGAAAAGATGTCAGGGTTTAGATAGACTTGGCAGTTCTTGGTTTAAGGACTATCGGGGAAGCTATGGGACTACTGTGAGAGCAGTGTGCTGAGAAAGCAATGAAGCACATGAGAGAAATAGGATGACTCAGGAGAGCCAAACAGGCAATGGGGATCTGGAACAGAAAAGCGGTCAACAGAGGACATTTCCATGGGGAATGAGGGAATTTGGGAAAATCCATTCAAGAAATCATGGAGGGGATCAAATTCTGTCTCCTCCTAGATGCTCAAAACACACTGCATCTTTAGAGAAGGCAGTTTTCTCATCCATGCTTGTCCTATAACATTTATATCTCTACGGCTGCCTGAAAAACAGAGAGAAGAATGAGGATGATGGCTGGGCAGAGAACTCCAGTTCCTCCTGAGTACCTCTCTGGAAGAAGCTTCTTGTTTGCCATAAACTGAGGGTGAGAGAGCAGAGCGTGTCTTTAGGGATACCTTCCCACAAAACTTTGCAAAAGCTCTGCTTTTACAAACATCAGAAGGAAATCTAATATCCTTGTTTACGAGTTTCTCACCAATGAAGCCTGATCTATCTAACACCAATCCCTGCCAGGATCCCTCCTGCCTACACCATCTGCTCCAGTCAACAACCTGGTCACCCTCTATGCTCACTTTCTTTAGCCAGAAGATCTTGGCACAAGCTAGTCCATGTGCCTGGAACATCTCATTCTTTCTATAAAATTTCTATTGATTTCTTCAAAATCATGCTTAAGTCTTAACCAGTCCATGAAGCTCTCCTTCCTGTTTTTAACCTGAACTCAACATATGGCTCACACCTACTCTCCTTTGACTATAGATTTGTCAGTGTTTCCCTTTTTGTTACAGCAATATTATTTGTCATAATTATTTAAAGGAATAAGCAGACTTTTCTAGATAACCAAAGCTCTACCTCCAAGAATCAATATTTTATTTTCTTCATTCAGTGGACCAATAGTTATTGAGCACTTACTTGTTATGTGCCAACCACTGTGCTACCTAACAGATTTTAAATAAAGAAAAGTAAACAAAGAGAAAGCATTCATTATAAAAGCCAAGAGACAAGCCTGGGCCTCCTTTAGGGAATGAAAAACTTACAACTTAACTCTTCCTTCTGCCTTGTTTGATAGATCTTGCTAAAATAGATTATCCTCTTCCTGCCTTCTTACAAAAAGAAATGAAAAAAATCTAAAATATTTGTGTTGATTTAGAGATATCATCTTGGACATCCTATTTTAAAAGAATAGCTTTTTTTTTAATTAGAAACAATATTTATTGTGAAAAGTCGAAAAAAATTCCAATCACCCATGATCATACCATTTATAAAGCAACTACCACTAAAATATCTGTGTATCTCTTCCCAGCATTTTATCCAATCCATTTTTAGGGAGCTTTGCCTTAATAAAAATATAATATATTGAACATAGCTTGTCTCTTATAAGTTTATATTATAGTATAGACAGTTTTCTAGTAAGTATCCTTTGCTGAATAATGCTTTGTGGCAGGGTAAACAGATTTCTCCTCTCCCACTTGTCTCCTCTATCCTCCTCCCCATAGAGCCTACAAACAGGAGATAAATCCTGAGCCCTCACTCTTTCCCCCATTTCCCCCTCCTGCCTTCTTGCATGGAGCAGAGCTCGCCCTATCCTCTGCAGTGACAACAGAAGCTTGCAAGAGCAAAAGAGTGGTGGACATTAAGCAAATGTCTGAGGCTGTGAAATTTGTAGGACCCAAAATGAACTTAGACACTGAGTCCTTCTTATTTCTATAGAGAGGATTTGCAAGTCCCTGAGAGCAGGGCGTGGCAGCAGGAGGTTCTAGACACTGAGAGAGGAAGAAACGAAAGGGGAAATTGTGGAAAGTGAAAACGATGTCAATAGATGTGGGTGGGGGAAGACACTCTCTGATAAGTGCTAGTGTCTACTCTCTTCCTAGTCATGGACAGAAAGTGGTGGTAGCCTCTTATACACACAGCTAAGAAGAAATACCTCTTCAAGGACTATCATCCAAGTGGAGAAGACTATAATATGCCCCATCTCAAAGGCACACAAGTTTCTGACTCTTTCATTTCCAGAGGATCCTTGGGCACAAACCCTGTGAGACAGAAAAGGGAACTTTCATGCGTGTTTTATTTGTAAGATAGCATGTCTCTCAGGACCACCAATGACCAGGAAAAGAAAACATATCCCTGCTACCTGTTCAGACATTGTCTCACCTTTGTGCAACCCAAGGAAGATTCAGGCTGCTTACAGAAATGTAAAAGATAATTGCCTCTACATAAAAATGGTTCCAGAATATAACACAATTAAATATCCATTGTTCTTCCTTAATCTTCAATGCAGTGACTCCCAACCTTGTCCGTACATTGGAATCACTTATATAGCTACTGAAACTACTGATGCTTGTGTTCTGCCTCTGGAGACTGTGATTTTATCTATCTTGGATGTGGCCTGGTTTAGAAATTATTCAAATATGCCCAGGTGATGCTACTGTGTGTCAGAGAAGTTTGAAAAGCACTGTTTTAATGTCGGGTTCTCAGAAAACACTTCTCCTTATAAGTAGTTTATAGCCATTGCTTGGGACAGCCCATCTCCACAATTCTAATCTGGCAGGTTCTGGAAAAGCTATCCAGACGATATCCAAAATAAGAGAAAATAAATTTGGAACAATGCAAGTAAAACATGCAGTGTAGAATCATAACTTTTAAAAAAATCAAAATATGTCTGCTTAAAAACCTCAGCTTTCTTCTAGATAGCTGAGCTAACTGAAGAAGTGGCCACCTGATAAGCAAAGCTTTATGGCATCTCTATATGTGTGATGGATGATGTGTTTAAATGTGTATATGCTTATAGATATTTATCCTACAAGTTATGAGTTCGAACTATGTCTTCCTCAAGAGTTTAAGCGACTTGAAAGCAGGTATCACACCTTTAATGTGTCATTATGTGGCATCTTGAAGAGAAATCTTATACCGAGAGAGTTCCCAGTAAACGTTCGGAATCATCTTTAATGCTCCTGTTGCTGCTGATTCTCCCAGAGCTGGCTAATGGACCAAGGAACAGCCCCAACTCTTCTGTGACAAGGCACTCCATATCAAAGTGGTGTCTGGGGTCCTTCTTGGGATATCAAGTAAAATTTCCTTCCAATTAAAATATTACAGATGAAGACTATTACTTGTCCCCCAGGGAGGACACTGACTATTAGAGAGCTAAAAGCAATAAGTTCGCCTTGCAGCTTCCCACTCAACTGCCCTTTAAATGTAAAAACAATTATTTTAATCATTTTGAGTAAAACGCTGCCAGAGCTGGAAAAGGTTCTCTGAGCATCCTTGAGAGACCTGGACCAGGGAGAGAGCTGCTCCTCAAAGCTCCTGGCTGATGCAATCTGAAGACATTCCCCAGAAGACATACTCCTCGCCTCTTAGTTTAAAAAATAAATTAAAAGTTTAGGAAAACAACCCTAAATGTCACACTAATTGACTTCAGAGATAAAAGACAGATCTAGCCTATGATAGCTCAGCTCATCATCCAGCAAAAACCAAAGAGTCTATGAGAGATTGGATCCAGAGGGTAGATATGTTCCATAGGTGCCACTACCACAAGCACACAGGCAAACCAAAGCATTCTTGCCCCCTGCCTTTTCCTTCTTTTTAACTCTTAAAAACCACTTTTACTCTTATAGCAGAGCCCTTCATAGAGACTCTAATGATGTATTAAATTAACAGAGCACAGAATCTAGTCTTAGTTGTGTTGCACCTCCTTGTGCTACAAGGGATCCCCCCAAACTCTTCATAAAAAAAAAAAATAACTTAAAAACTTTGGGTTCATTTTGATCTTAAATAAAATGTATCATTTGAGACATTGAAGGAAATAGATCCATTGTTGGAGGGAATTTTTTTTTAATGAAAATAACAGAATATTGCAAGGCTCCAAAGGAATCACAAATAGAGTGGTGTTGTGACAAAATTATACCTGTAACCACCTGGAAGGGATCTTCTGACCATTTTTCTTCTGTTTTCTGAGTACTTCTTAGCTGAGCATTAGTCATTCTGTCCTCTGAATGTTCTTGATTCCCGTGATACCATTCTCTCCCAGTCCTCTCCCAAGCTTTCCAGATGTCTCTTCCCTATCCTGCTCAAGGGCACATCATTCTCATGTGCCAGGCTCTTTGGGCTCTGTCCTTGGCTTTTTTCTCTTATGCTCTCCTAGGTGACCTAAAACACTCCTATGTCTGCAACTGTTACTTGTAAGGTGATATTTTCCAGATGTATGCCTGTAATTAAGGTCTATATCCCCTTATTTCCTGAACATAGATTGGCCATTGTAGAGATTCCTCAAATTCAACATGCAGAAAATGAAATGTATGTACTGGTTTCTAAAGTCCTCATCCATTCCTTATTTTTGCAACTAGCACTATCATCTACTCCATTAGTTGAACAATAAATTAGACTCCTTCCTCAAATCTTTCTGCTCATACCCTAACTCTAGTTCGTCAACACTTGTCTCAGTTAGAAATTGCTTTTAGCTCCTGGATGGAAATGGATAGAAATCACAGTGGCTTAAACAACAACAACAAAAATTGTTTTCTCATATAGCATGAGTTTCACAGATAGACTATCTAAGGCTAGTACCTTGGTCTATCAGGCCGGACCTTTATCCTTCTTCTCTGCCATGCTTTTCACAAGGCTCCCATCTTTAAGAGCACACATTATGCTTAAAGATGGCTGTTTCCAAGCTCCAGGCAGAAAGAAAGATTAAAGAGGAAAGGAGCAATTAAGGCATTTCAGTTGGCTTATAGCTCATTGGCCATAAAGAGAAAGGGTAGAATGGCTATTAGACAAGATAGAAACCAGTACCGTCCATTCTACATATATTCTACCACATAATTGGTTCAGATCCTCAACATTGCTTCAGTGGATTATTTCAATAGCTTCCTAATTAGACTTTTTGCCCATCTGTACCCTTCATAGCCACTCTTCACATTGCTGCTATAACTCTCTTTTTAAATGTGAATCTAATCCCGCTTAAAATCTTTCAGGGGCTCCCCATTAGCCTTCAAGAAAAAGCCTAAACTGTTTCACATGGCTTTAAGTCTGTCTCATCTGGCTCAAAACCACCTGCGAGCCTTCTCTCTCCTCTCTTCCCCCAAGCTCCAGGCATACCAATTACTTTTTCATTTCAGAACATCTCAGTTCTCTCACATCATCCCATATTTATGAGTGCTGTCGCTCTGTCTGCAATGAAGACATTTTCATGTGTAATCAACAACTAAATATTTGAGGAAAAGCTCTCACAGCAAGACCACCTGTTCATAGTCATCAAAAGATGTTCTTTGTTACACAGGTATAAATATCACTCTTTTTTAAACACAACAAGCCTGCCTCCTCTGACTCCAGAAATAATCTAAAGCTACCTCTCCAGGAAGAAAGATACAGGAAACTTTTACCCATCACTTCCTCATAGTCTAATTAGTCCAGACTTCCACATGTCTAAGAAGAGAAGGGAGAAAATATAACTTCTCAATTAAGAGTCCACCTTGTCAGCCAAGACGCCCCTATGTAGTTGAACGCAGATCAAAGAAAAGTTAACAATGATAAAAGAAACAGTGAATAAGGATGAAAAAAAGAGCTGTATCCTAGATTTATAGAAACTCCTGCAAAACACATTTATTCACCAACCTGGATTCAGACCTGAGTGGTGTGGCTTATGGGCAAACACAGAGGAAATCAAGAAAAAGAAAGAGGCTAGTTGAAGCCCAGTGTGATGGCGCTTTTCCCATTTTTCTCAAAACTGAGTTTCTTCCTGAAAATGCAAGGTGGAAAAACAAACACAGCCAAAAGTTACTGCTGGCTAGGCAAGGGTGAAGGTAAAACAAGGCGAAGTGTACGTCTGTGTGTGTGTGTGTGTGTGTGTGTGAGAGAGAGAGAGAGAGAGAGGAGCGAGAGCGAGAGCGAGAGATGCCCTGGTCAGTGCTCCTCTGGCTATTTGGAGACCTCTGTGGAAAATGGGACTTTGAGTCCATTTTGCCTTCGATTAACTGGCTCCTTCCTGGGAGCCTTTCTTGGGCCTTGTTAGTTCAGTGTTGTCACCATTACCGTAAATAAATGCTGCTGGCAGGGAGCTGGTCTATCGCCCCAACTGGTACTAACATTTGGCTATTTTCTTCTAGCACACAGGTTCCAGGAATGAGACTGATAAATGAGTCAAGTGTTCTGGAGAACAAAATAGAATGATCGTTGAGTCTGTCCAATGACAGAAACTGCTACAGACACTATATGTTCTCTGTTGTTTTACGTTACCATAGCTCTGTGGGTAAATTCTTAGAGATGTTAGCAAGAAACAAACCCAAACTATTAGGGAATCATAGTGTTTCAGTAACATTTCCTCTTTACCAGTTACTACTTCTTCACTCTGTACTCTTAAAAGAAAAAAAAATACTTCAGGCACAAACGATTAAAGAGAAACATAAGACAAGGCAAAGAAACTCCAAATACTCCTCTATTGCAAACCAAAGCAATTTCTGTGACAGGGATTGGATAAATTATGAAAGGAAATGAAATAAGTATTTGGAGAAAGGGGGAGTCGAGTAACTATAGAGGGAAAAAGGCACCACCATGCCTTAAATATTGCTGATACTCACATATCATTTTAGTCATGGATTGCAGCCTTCTTTTTAGATATCTAGTAAACTAGACACCAAACTAGAATACTTTGCTATGATCTGGGATTAGAAGTCATTCCTCAAAGCGCCACCCAGAAGAGCCCCTTGATAAATAGGTGTGGCCCTGGAATTGCCCATTCCTTATACTATTACCAAGCCCAGTAATAGCTTGGGGTTGGTTATCGCCAATGCACTGGCCATGTATTGGCTTCCCACCAATCCTCTCTCCTTGGCATCTCTAGTTCCCCGATGTTCATCAATAAATAAATGACAAAAAAGTCCAGCACCCCTAGAAAGTACCAGCGGCCTATTGGATCTAGCACACAATTGGCTCATTTGACATCTGTTATTTAAAAAAGACTGCCCACAGCTATGAAGATAGCTCTCCAGTCAACTATCATTTGCTTGTAGGCTCTTTACTGAGTAGTAAGGACTTGGATCCATCTTCATTAATCTTTGGATATGCCAAGGCCATCAATGAAACTACTACAGTAAAAAAAAAAAAAAAAAAAAAAAAAAGACAGTAAGTAACACAGCAGACAGTGGCATATTTAATCATGAATATATCTAACAATAATTTTGGAACAGGACCAGGTACAAATCAATAAAATACAGTAGATGTTGGATTTTTTTCTCTCTCTCTCTTCTGCCACCTATTCCTTGCTATGTAGAGAGGAAGTTTTCTTTAAGTGAAGTTTTATGGAGATTACATGTTTGAGAGAAAAATGTGAAGACAAAGAGAAAATTTATTATGCTTAGGTGTTTCTCAACTTTCCAGTTTCACTTTTATCTCTCACACATTTAATCCAGTAAATGTAAACTAAACAAATGTTACCATCCCAAAATAGACTAGACAAATTCCTTCCTATGTCTGTTTTGAACTTGAGGTGCTCATGGAAGGCCACCATCTCTTGATTTCCAGCTCAAAGGTGGCAGGCCAGTGGTGAGTGAGAAGAAGCTGCATGCTAGTAAAGGAAGTTACCAGAATACTAATTCTGTCCCTACTTTCCCACCTTTCCCTACTCAGTGGCAAATAACTGATCATAGTCTAAATTTCTTTGTGTTTCCTGGAAAGATTATAATCTGCTGTTTTAAAAGCAAAGAGTTCATGGGTGAAGGAAAAAGGAGAATGATGTCAGCCATACAATTTTGTTGATTTTCTTCTGAAATTGTGACAAGGAGAGTAGATATCTTCCAGTAAATATGGTATCACATCTACACCATTCCCAGAATTTTACATTTCAATTTGTTTTCTAGTATGGGTTGCACAAACTTCCTCAGGGAGCCATTTATTAATACTTCATTCACCAGAGAGAATACAAACAAAGCAGGCAAAAGTTGCCGTGCCTGATGCAACTTCTTTGAGGATTGAACCAGGCGCTGATGTAAAACTCCAGAGACTCTCACGTTCAAACCACCTAGGAAACTGGATGAGGGGAAAAGCTCTCCCTTTTTGCCACCAGCCTTCTATATCTTTGCTTTGAAATCCTGAGGCCTTTCTTTCACTTGGCTGCCTGCTACTTACCACACTTAAGTCAGAAAACCAAAGGAGAAGAGAGGTGTGTCTGACCTCTGTGCTGCAAGGCCTAGAACACTTAGGGACAAATGGATGTTTGAAGGAAGTAATCACATGCCCATCTTTTGAATCCTCACCTCTGAGGCTTGCGGTGACACCTCTGTATCATTTCACCTTTTCAAGAGTTCTAAGGCAATTTCTTTGGGCCTGGACGGTAAAGAATGGGGAAAGTATACTCAGGGATCACACTCAGGGATATTACTTCAAACTCTTTGGAAATTGCTAAAGTTGATTTGCTTCCTTGCACAATCCACGTAGAAGGGTTAGGTGTGTGCATATTCCCATGCCCTCTGACACGACTGCGAGAAGTTACGTAATGACTCTTGAGATGACTGGATGCCAATTATGACGCTGCCAATGTTTCCCACAAAACCTTTTCTCCCCTCCTTTGGCCACAGTCATTCTGATGAAAAGGCTGAGACACGGAGAAACATAACAACTGTATAAAAAGGTCATTTTATCCTTGACGTCCCCAGCCTTCCCAGTGAGAAAAAAACAGTAACCATTCATACTGGGTATTGTTTTTACTCAGTTACATCTTCTAGGCTTTCTTGAAACTGATGTGGAGTATTTGCATGGAAAGTTCCAGACTTAGGGTTTGTTTTCAAAAGAAATCAGACCTATTGGCTAAGTAGTAAAGTGTGGGGCCACAAAATACATCATCTCCCAGGAAAGCCCCTTAAACTCAAGCAAAATTCTTTCTTTACTCACTGTGGTATTTCACCAGAACTCGTAATCACTGAAAGTTTCTAACTAATAGACAAATATCAGATGGACAGAATAGAGAAAAGTATAAACCTAGGTCACCAGCCAGGCAAATAATGGGGTTATTTTGTGGTTGTTTCCATAAATTTAGCCAATAGATTATATCTTTCTTTTCCTTTTAAAAGCCAATTCCAAGTTTTATCTCCATAGCATCCTGTAACCTAAAAAGTGATAAAGATTTAAGGGGAAAAAATCCACTTCGGATTGATTTTTTTTCAAACTGGTTTTCTAAATGCAAGTGATAATGACCAAAGACTTTAAAAAACTCATTTCTAAATGATCTCATCTTCCTACCTTGAACACATATCGCTTAATTCAATACTCTCAAATGAGACCACATATTTGTTCACATTCCCACACTTCCTCTATTGATTACCATAGGCCATCCTATTAAAAGGAAATGGATGAGCCAGGACATCTCACTTTAATTTTTAAATCATAATAGTTTGTGGTGAGAGTGAAGTGGAGGCCCCTCTAAGAAAGGCATAATCCTAGTAAGTGGCAATTAGAAGAGCTAAAAAGAAAGCAAAAAAGAATTTCTCTTTCTGATCTTATCCCTATTATGCTGGGAGAGATGATCTCTCTCTCTCCTACTCTCCCCACCCCACCCCCCGCCACACACACACACACACACCTCTCCCAACTCAAGACCTAACAAGACTGGTAGATAGAAAAGCCATCTAGCTGAAGATGGTTCAGCTAGATAGAAGAAGATGGTTCCTTTCAACAACATCCATGACAAGAGTTAGAGACCAAAGTCCCCTCTCCATCCAGGTTTCCCCAGGGAGACATAAAGAGGCCTTGAAAGCTCTCGCTGGGTGCCCTCCACCACATGGCACCAGCCTCCAGGGTGAGGTCATTTTGGGGAGACCCAACTAGCTTTAGATATTGAGAAGTACAACCATTTTGTGCTTTTTAAAAATACGGATATGAAAAACAGACCACAGTCATTCTTTAACTACTTGTGCAATTTTTTTTTATACAAATCAGGGCTTTAAAACCCTTAGAGAGGATAAATGGAAGCACTGGGCAAGGGTGACAGGACTCAGTGAGTCATCTTGACTTCCTGCTAATCACAGAAACCTTACAAAAGCTCAATGTGTCTCAGATTTTGCTGGGGGAGTTTCCTCTCAATTCAGTCTCAGATTCCTATGGCCTGCCCCTTCCTTTTTATATTTCTCCTTATGCATCACATTTGTCTGAGATCCTTGTTGCTCTATAAATAATGCCATTGTGTTATGCTGGACACTGGGTTTTAAATGTCAGGGTCCTGTGAACAGCCTCACATGGCAAGATAACATAGTTTTTTTAACTGCATTCCTGTGACACTGAACTGAGGTGTTCCACTGCAAAAAAAAAAAAAATTAAATGGTGACATTTTCATAACCTGGGGCAGGGGTGAAGGGTCGAGGGAGGGAAAGGACCAGATTGAGTTAATATATAGAATTTTCTCAACTTTAAGTTTTTCTCTACATTTTCCTTAAATGTGTAGTTCTTGTGACTTTAACAAAAAGAATAAGCAAAAAATAAAAATTGAGAGGAAATCTGCAATATTAAGAATAATAGGATTTTTTATTTCTCTGAGTCAAATTTATTGTATTTCCAGTCCTCACCTGCCTGGCTAATGGGAAATGTGGTCCAAGTCATTATTGGGCCTCTATGGCATCACAAATGCTGAATGGTACCAGGACAATGGAGGAGGGAGGAGGAGAGAGGGAAAGAACCAGGAGGCTATTCTGCAGAGGCTCACTGTGGAGGCTGCCATCAAGGCCAATGCTCCTTCCTTCCCTGCTGCTGTTCAGTGCTGGTGTTAAAGAAAAATCATTCTGAAACTTGTTAAAGACAGTGAGGAAGATTTCATTCAAGAGACTTCTGCAGTGGAGATTTGCACCAAGGGAGAGAGATTAAACTCAGTTCTGAGGACAACAAGGAAAAGTAAGGATTGATAGCCATATAGCAGGATGAAGGGTCAGTGAATGGAAAATTACAAAGAGGAGACATCACGGGTAAAGGGGGATTCTGACTAAACCCACTTGACAAGATTCTTGCTGAAGATAGGCCAGGATGATCAGATACCAAGGGTAAGGATGAGGAATTTGATCAGATGTCAAGGATGATTAGATATTGAAAGTAGAAGTTCTTTCTAAACTGATTTAACAGGATTCTTGCTAATACTGGGCCGTGCAGGCCCAATAAAGACAGATACTGGAGCCCAAGGTCAAAGTCTGTTTGGTTTAGAGGAGCTCAACTAAAATTTAGTCAAGAAGAGAGTCTTTGTCACTGGTTGCCTGGCAAGGTCAGGACATCCTACTCTGAAAGGACTCAGGCATGCCCTCTTGTAGCCACTACGTCCACAGACCCACCCATGGGACCCTCAACGCTGCTCCACAGGCAATCAGCCACAATCCTTAGGAGGCACTAGGCACAAGAGGCACGTAGGACCTTCCATGCTTCTGAACCCCAAAGCCAGCCCCTACTCTTAGTTTTAAGGAAACTCCCACTCCCCACTCACTAACACCAAACCAATTCAGCTCCTCAATTGGAAACATTTTCTTCATCCCCTGCCTCTTCTAGAAATCTAGTTTAATCCTACATAATGGGTTTTTAAAACAAAGCACTAAGTAGACTGTTTTCTGGATACCAATAAATTGTGTTTGGGGCTCATTACAAAAAGGCTTGGTTTCTCGAGATGGAAGAAGTGAAAATACAACAAGGAGAACAGAAATAAATATCTCAATAAATTGTCACTCACAATTACCAGTGGAAAGACTTAAAAATATAATTGGTTCTACTCTGGACGTGTGTTTTTTCTATTGCAATGTTCTATTGCACACCTGCAAATACCACTGTATTGTCTAGATTGCTGGTGAAATTATTTCAAGTTCAGGATATTCTGCCAAAAATACCTGATTTACAAGTGCTTATACCCTGAACACGTTGCAAACCACTGATATTATATGTGTGAAAATGCCTTGTACCCTGTCAGGAATATGAAAAGTATGCAACAATTGCTTGTCGATTCTGAATTCCAACATCTAATTCAAATGGAAGGAAAGGAAAAAAGAGAATGAACCGTGCCTTGAGAAAAGGGCCTCTCAGCTAAGAAAAGGAGTGATCATAGCCCCCTTAGTGCTGAAGACAGAAGATTCATCAGAGAATAGAAAAGTGCCAGGTAAAATACAGGATACTTAGTTAAATTTGAATTTCAGATAAACAATAACAATGTTCATCTAAGTATATACCATACAGTCTCTGGGGAATATTATACTAAAATATTTTTTATTGTTCATCTAAAATTCAAATTTAACTGGACATTCTATATTTTAATTTGTTAAATCTGGTAAAACTAATTACAGGGTCCTTTTTAAATCAGTTTAAGCAATTTATAATATGGACATTAAGCTTGACAGAGGGTGACGTGCTGAAAGTTGTGCCCTAAAAGAGACACCAAAGAGGTAGGTCAAATAATGTAGCAAATCGCCTTTATCTCTCTGGCTTCCAGTCCTGCATTGCTTCTCTCAGTAGCAAACTGGAATTGTCACTGTCCTGGTCGGGATGGATGCCTTGCCCTGTGCAGCAGGCAGCAAGAAGACATCCTACAAGATGATTGGAAACACTTGTTTTTCTTTTATAGGTTGCTCTTCAACACCCCGGCCTGGGCCCATCTCAGACCTCTGCTCTTCTTTCTTCACATTCTTTCGGAGAACGTTTTTCCATGATCTGAGATTCAGTCATCACCTCTGAGCAGATCTCTGCCTCTTGGGATTCAGGCAGCAGCCCATGCTGAGTTCCACTTGGATTTCTCTTCATTTTCCTAAATAGCCAAAGAAAATCTCATAAGCCTGCCTTCAGACCAGCTCCTTGTCACAGCTTTGGTGTACTGGGTCTCCAATGGCCCAAACCCCGGTGGCATCTTGGTCATCACTTTTTTCCTCTTCCCCTAACAATCAGGCTCCAGATCTTGGCACTTTTTTCCTGTAAATTGTCCCACATATGGAGTCCTTCCCAATGGGACCACATTCACCTAGGCCTACTCCTCAAATTATAACACCCCTAAACCTAAAAGGCTTTTCCTCTCCAAATCTGTCTCATTATCATTTCCATGACGTCCAGCTTCCTGTGGGTTTTAATCTAAGCTGCTTTTCCTGACTTTCATGGCACTCTGTAATAAAGCCCTACTCTGCCTAGAAATGTAGGTTCCTGTTTCTCAACACATCCAATATATACTTTCTTCAATAGCAAGGCCTTAGCCTCGCTTGCTCATCATTCTCATTTCCACCCTCATCTCACTTGTCCCCACTGAGAACATGCTTGCCCTATTGCTGCCTAAATCCTGCCCAGCCTTCAGACACAAAGGCAGTTCTCTTTTCCTTTGTGGAGATTTCCTTGTCTAATCCAGCCTGTCTGGACCTCTTTCTACAATCAACCTTTACCTAGCAACTAAGGACTGTAAGGATCAAATGCTGACATTGTCCTTGTCTGATAAAGGGGATGGAGATGACCTCCTTCACAGAGATTCTGGCTTACCTGTCTTTGAAGAATATCCTCAGGATGGGGTTCAGGACATACTATGGCACCTTAACATACTGAACATTATAAGTTGAAGGATTTTGAGAAAACAGCAGAAGCAATAAGATCTCTTGGCTTTTCCCCTACCTTCTCCCCTAAAGCAGGCCATAAGATCCTCATGTGAGGGGTGCCCTCCCCATCCCTGAAGTAAGGGAGCAACCTTATGCCCAAGACAGAGGGACACTGAGAGCAATCTGGACACACCCATCTTGCTAAGTTTCCCTCAGTTTATTACACTTACCACATACTCTTTAACCTGTCATGACCTCCACAAACGTGCACTCCTCATCAAATCTGGCACAAAACATTCAGTTTTAACCATTTCTTCAAATCCGTATTTTCTTATGAAGCCTCCTGTATGACATAAAACATAAATTTATATGCTTTCCTCCAATTAATTTTTCTTTGTCAGTTTAATTTTTAGACCAGTCAAGGACCCTGAAAGAGTTAAAGTAAACATTTTTCCTCCCCTACGTCAGTGTTCTCTTGGTTTGAGGGTAACTGACTCAGGAGAAAGGTTTCCCAGCCCAGTATGCAGAGTGCCCTCTGGACCTAGGCCTCCAGTATCTCCCACCTGGGTTGCCATTTCTGTGTCCCCATATCTGGTAGAACATATACTAAGAGCTACAAGATGCTCGTTCTTCCCTTCAAAATGAAAACAATCATAAAAATCTAAATGGCATGCCTAATGATAAAAATTGTCCTGAGTGATAATTTAATACAAAGGAAATGCTTATGGCTCTTTCCATTCTCAGCAAAACATTTGTTAAATGTTCCTATTGTTGTAGCTTTTTGCACTGGTCAATGCTGTAAGTTAACTCTTTGAGAAGTCTCAATTTCCTGGTTTCTTATATCGCAGTCTGGTTCATGCAAAGCTGTCTAATTAATACCCTGACTTCTTGCACCTCACCATTCTGCTTGTCCCAGTGGTTTCCATCAATATATAACTATTATATGCCAGGGGAGGATAGCATTCTCCAGAAAATCCATTTCAGATACAGGCCTTAAAGCTCATGATGAATAAAATTATGGTTGGCCTAAATCCAACCTTTCTTTTTGAAATTTGGTAAGGATTCATTTCTCCAGAAGGGTTCTAATCCTTTCAGATTTTATAGATATCCAGATGGAATAAATCAAGATGTTGATTCTAAACGACCATTTCCCCTTAACACTAATGGGTTGGGAATAACTAGAATGGTCAATGAAAACTGTTTCAATTTGTTTGAAAGTGGGTAAAGTAAAAAACAGATATATAAATGAGGGAAAATTTAAATCATTTCTTAAAATAATTAATTAATTTTTAAAAACAAAAATTATAAAAACGAAGTATTAAGAAAGAAAAAAATATACACATAAGAATATTTGCTAGTCCAATAACTAGCAATGTGATTTTAATGATGTTTGGGGACCTTGGTCTAACTAACTAGAGGAATTCTGGAGAAGACAGGTTCCAAATGGGCCCCATTCATGGATGGTCATTTCCTCTGGGTACAGGATGGAGAGGAGCAGAGACCAGAGGCAGTGAAGTCAAAAGGAAATCGTGACAGCGGTTCAGGGGAGGTAATGAGAGCCCGAAATAAAATGGTGAGGGCAGGGAGAAAACGGCATACTTCAGAGGAATTCAGCCTGGGCATGCCTGAGAATTGATGATCATCTATTTAAGGAGGTGATGCGTGGAGGAAAAGGGCGTGACAGAAAGAGATTTGTGCAGTTGATGCAACAGGGGCGATGTCAGCAAGTATTGTGTTCGTCGGAGATTTTGGTCCCTGGAACCGTCTCCACTGTTTTATGCCCAAGTTCTGTGGAAAGAGATGCCGCAGGAAGAAGCCAAAGCAGCTGTTAACTGTTCCGTGTGAGACACAGAAGCACAAGCCACACTGCTTCATGCCCAGGTGACAAAATGTGACCCAAAATAGAAAACGGTGTTCTCTCCCCTTGAGTCTGTAACACAGGGTGGCCAGGCTCAGGAAGGTGGGAGAGGAATGTGCCACCAGTCAGCTGTAGCCCAGGGAGCAACAGCAGGCAGACTTTTGGCAGATTCCCAGCAGCAGCAGGGCAGGTCCAGAAGTGGATCTGAGGGCAAAGGACATCACAGGGGCTCGAGCCAAAGAACATGAGCAAGACCCCAGAGACTCAAAGAAATAACTGTGTGAGGGGTTGCATTCTGGGGGAGGGGCACAGGCCTGTGAAATTCAAGTTCTGTCAGGGAATTTGACCTCAGCTATACCATAGGTGGTGGGACTTGGGAACATTCATGTTACAAACAGACACACCCCACACTTATCACATTACATAACAATCCACAGTTTACATGACTATCTCCCTCACTGCTCTATGAGCTTCTCATACCTAAGAAGCCTGTCGCTCATTGTTATGTACTCAGTATAGAGCACACGTGCATAGTAGGTGCTTGGTCTGTATTGGCCAATAAATGGTTGATATGGCAAGAGAGATCACATTTAATTTAAACATGGAAACTAGTCTCCCCTGACTCTAAAACAGCATGATACAAAAACTCCAGCATAAGAAATAAAAATTAACATTCCTCCAATGGAAACCATGAATGCCCAGGTAACACGAACCCAGGAAGTATCTGCTCTCTTCTGTTACTGCCAGCAAATTGCCTCTATTTCTCCATTCCTTACAAGACAGAGATTCATTTAAACTTAATTAAATGGGCTGCTTGGCCAAGCAAATTCAAGGAGGCAAAAAAAAAGGGAAAAAAATTATTTTCCTGTCTGCGTAAGTATGGAGAAAAAAATTAAACAACAATGCATGCTTACACACACAACCACCCTAGCTTCAATCCCATGATCTGAGAGGTGGTTCATTCTAGAGTCACTTGGGTCAGGAAGAGATGACTAGAGATTTGTTTAAAATGAGGGTCTAAGATGCAGTAAGGGAGGAGCTAGGAAAGGGAGCACTACAACCCTAAGGTCGCACGTAAGCAGACAGAGCCACCAACTAAACTTCTGCCAAAACTCCACTCAGAGAAATAAAGTGTGATGGGAGGGGAAGGAACAGACAGTATGGAGAAGTCATTCTTCCCTCCAAAAGGTCAGCCAATTGCCCTGAATTAGAAACTCTAGGAGTCACTAAGACAACCCAAAGGCTATAATGTGATATGCAACCTTTGCTGCTGACAGAGTGCAGGACAATTTTAGTGTCCCTGGCGGTGGATACAGAGACTGCTCCCCAGGCAGTTTGCTCAGCAGAGTCACAACATAGGGTAATCCCATTAAGTTCCAGCTGCTGCGCCCCAGCTCTGTGATTTACGGTACTGCTGGAGCTAGGGGCTTATGAGTTAAGGCCAATTTAAACCTCCTCTTGGAGATGATCTTGTGTGGGAGCTGGGCTAGGGGAGGGCAGGGAGGGAGTAGGAAGCAGTGAATTAAAGAGATGCTTGCATTTATGATCCATATTGTTCTCCCTTCCCACCCTCCTTTTTTTCCTGCCAGTCATTGATTTTTTTAACTGTTCTAAAGCAGGCCCACACTTCCGTCCTCCTCAGCTCCTCCTGCTATTGATAAGCAGGAGTAGAACAACTCCCAGACCCAGGCAGGATGACTTCCAACACTCGCAGGCCACAGTGGCCTGAGTCTGCAGCCAGGGTCAGAAGAAGCTCTTCTCAGGCTCTGCAGAGGATTATTTCCAAAGCAAGAAAAATAAGAAACAGCAATGATAATGTTTAAGAAATTTTACAAGTGTTTGGCATTCCCACTTGCTTTTCTAGTCCTAGCATTTGAGGAAAATCCTGTATTTACAGATACAAAACGATCTGGCTTTCGACTTTAGTGATATATTTCCTAGGATCTATGTGGTAGACCTGCCCATCACAACTGCACAAAAAGATTCAAGAGTCTGTGATAGCTAGAATAAGACACAGATGGTACAAGAATATCAATTTCGGATCTAAATGAGAGAGACCTTAATATGACTAATATGGTTTAAAAGCATACCAATTTTCCAGTCACTACTGAGTAGGTATTTTCAAACACTATCAATGCAAATGATCTAAAGCTAGATCAGGCATGAATCCTGCCCTCAAGGACAATACATCCTAGTCTTCGAGATAATAGGCGTGTATAAATGACTGGCCTGGAAAGCAGAGATGATACCCCTGGTAAGAGAAGTTCAGAAGGTGGACATGTTCCCAGACGTGGAGAGGGAGAGGGAAGCGGAGTACCCCCTGCAAAGGGACAGAGGAGCTGCTCTATTTGCAAAAGCAACTGAGGAGCTTCATGAAAGGGCAAATGATTGTCCATCTGAACACCAACGACTTGTCCCTTTGTGAAAACGATCTCAAAGCAGAACAGGGTCACACTGAAGACCAACAACTCTCCTAGGCCAGCTCCCTTTGGATGACTGCCAGCTTCCTGAGAAGGGTAAGATAAACTAAAAAAACAGGTCAATAGAAAGCTCTGTCACTGTCCTAATGCAGGGTGTGACCCAGTGTGAGCTGAAGGGAGAATGGTAATTCCCCACCCACTCACCCACCCTGGGCTGAGGGAGTTGAACAGAGAGAACCACACAGGCTTTTCAATCATGAGCCTCCTTGAAGGAGACAGCTGCATCTAGAGCAGCCAGATCAGCTGTGCAGGTTGTTTTGGTAGCTGCAGTGCTGTTATTGTTACAGACATTTACAAACACTGAGGAACTCCCCATGAGTCCCCACCCCTCCAACCAGAAGGGGAGCCCGGCAGCACTGGACGCCAGAAGTGCGCTGATGCATGCATCAGGCAGCACCATGGTTCCTGCCACTAGATATACCTTACACCTGAGCTGGACGGCTTGGGGACACCTGCTACTTTGATCAACGGGTTAACTAAGGTCTACATGAAGGAAGTGGCATTTGAGCTGGGCCTTGAGAAGGAGGGGGATTTGGACATTTGTATCAGGAAGAGGCACTCATCCAAAGGTTTCACACAAAAGCATTCAGCGAGAAAAAAAATGTGAAAAGAGAAGAAAATGTACATTTCCAGGAATGAAAACCAGCGAGATCACAGACACACACACCCATTCTCATTGTGTTCTGCCTTCTTTCTTGCAAATTTCCATACTTTAGACCATATTTATATTCCCTCCAAATTTTTCCACATCCCAGCTCTCTAGGGTTCATTCATCATAAATTTCAGAAATCATTGAAGTTCTTAAGACATCCTAAATAGATGTAATGGCACTCACACACCTGCTCCTGCTGAGTACCTGTTACTGTTCATTGTTCTCATTTTAAATTCACTGCCAAACACAGCCAGGTTTCCTTTCTTCCTTTGTGAAGATAAGAGTTCTCCTCTGTATTAGCCTCCCTGGGTTATAAAGTCAGGGACAAATCTCCTGACAGGCTGGACAGAGAAGCAGGAATAGGCAGACCAGGAGTCCTGCCTCCCTCCTGAATAAGGCAGGGGCTGGAGACTGTAGGTGCTTAGAAGGCGGTCATTGTCAATGTCATGTTCTGCCATTCAACGTGTGGTCTGGGGCCCAGCAGCATCAGCATCAGCATCAGCTGGGAGTTTGTTAAACAGGCAGACTCTCAGGCCTGGCACCAAAGTGACTGAATTGGAATCTGCATCTGAACAACATTTGAGTGAGTGGATTTGAGAGTATGGTAATAACACACACTGCCCCTCCCCCACCGATGTTCTCTCTTTAAATCCTCAGAACATCCCCATACCTTATCCCCTCTTCACAGATAAAGAAACTGTGGCTCAACAATGTTAAATAATTTGCCCAATACCACACAGCTACCTTGTGACAAATCATATATTTCTGCCCCAATCTGGTAGATTTCAAAGTGATTACCTTTTCTACTGCTTACTTGAAGTCCAATTCAGAGGGAAGAAAAAAAAAATTTAGCAACAGGCACATCGACAGGTATGGGGATACAGGCTGTTAGGCTATTATCTAACATCTGTCAGCAGTAACCAAGCCCAGTGGGCTAGGAACCAGGGGCAGGCCACAGGGAGATTGGTGTAAACAACCCCGCACCCCAGTTCTCGGAGGTCTGTAGCACTGAGCAGGGCCCCCAGAGACAGGCCTGTTCCATCCTGCATGAGAAAAAAGGCACAAGCCCAGTAACCAGTATTGGACTCAACTCAGCAGACAGCACACCAAAATCTGGGACTACATGCCAGAGCATCAGATAGAGTCCCTAAATCCCTCCTGTCTAAAATCAAACCTGGGCTCAGAAGGAAGAGGCAAGGGATATCAGCCTGGGGAGAAGCTCCTGGTCTGAGAAAATGCTGGCTGAAGTCACTGTCTTGCTGAGGGATGAGAGGTTTGCAAAATCAGGCAGCTATTGGGTCTTTGTTCACTGTGGGGAACAGTCCCAGTGTTCTCTCATGGGCCAGCGAAGGTCATGCAGGGATTGTAATACCCTGCAAGGGGTGGACCCAAAGTGCAGTAGGGTCCTTCCTGCCAACACCCAGTAGAGTCTCCATGGAATCCAACAGCCTTCCCAACTTACTGCAAAAGCATAGTCTGGGTTTTAAAGTAAGCCCTCCATGCATATCTGTTTGTGTTGAGAAAAGGTTACTGAAAAACAATTTCTTCATTTCTACTAGACAACCAGAAAGCAACAAAGGGATGGTAGAAAGCCACATGACAGCCATTTAGCAAAGCTTTTCAGAACAACGTTCCTATTTTTCTCTTTTGCCTGCTCTGGAGGTCCATTGAGACTTCTGCAATCAAGCAAGGATCTCATTTCTTAACATTTTGTAAGTCCTCCTTAAAAATGACAGAAATGTGTCTTGAGCAGGGCCATTACAGTTCTGAGACTGTTTCTTAAGGCGCAGATTACAACAGCTGGGAGCTGGTCTTCCTGCCCTGGGTGTTCTTCCCATTGTTCCCAAACCCATCTTCTAAAATTAACACTTTCGCCCTGTCACTCCTTTGCTAAGGACTTCTACCACTGGTAGGAGCAAGCCCAAACTGGACGTGCATCTGAGCCCCTCCAACAGCAGACCCACTTCACCCATGAACACTTGGCACTTGCTCTTCCCTCACTCAGTGCAGATTTTAGCCAGGCTGGGCTCCTTGGTGACATAAGCTTTTCCACTGCAATTGCTCCCACTAGAGAGAGAGAGACTCTCTTAGCCAAGCCATATCTACACAGTGGTGAAACCAAGAAAAGGCCAAAGTCATATTACAACAGACCCATGAACTGGTGGCCTCTGCTCTGCTATGGGTGTTGCATGGTGGTTGAAAGAAGTGGTATGCTGGTAAATGTTCAACAATTGGCTCTCTAGGGAAGAAAATGTATGCCTGTGTATACATACATAAGTTTATTATAAACTTCACCGACATGCAACACACAAACGAATTCCACATGGCTGGTTGATTCTCATAGATGCGTCCATTGATTTTTGACAGACTCTCATATCTGTAGCCAAGCTACGATTGCAATGAGCAAGTATAATTCTGACCTGAATGTTGGCTGATATTTTTATATTTTTTATTTATATTTTTTTAATTTAAAAGCATTATTTATATTTTTACTTACATCAACAAGTAAGAAGAAAGTAAAATGACAAAGATCTATGTCAGAACTTCACTCTTTCGTCCATGATGAGAACAACTTCTTTGCAGAATCAGATAATAGTTTTCAAATACTGAAAGAATACTTTCTCAATTTTTGGTGCTATCACAGTATAATGGATACATAAGTTTTGTCTGTATGTTTAACATTGTCTCTATCACTTTCTTAAGTCTAGACCAAGGGTCAGCAAACTTTTACTCTAAAGGGTCAGATAATAAATGTCCTCAATGGTGTGAGCCATATAGTCTCTGTCACAACTACTCGACTTGCCATTGTGATGTGAAAGCAGGCATAGACAATCTGATAACAAATGAGCACAGCTGTGTTCCAATAAAACTTTGACAAAAACAGGCAGGGGCCCAGACTTGGCCCACAGGCTGCAGTTTACCAACCTCTAGTCTAGACAATCAACAAAACAATTCATCAAGCCCTGATTTGTGACATTTGTTTACAATTCAGCCCCCTGTGGCTGGTTTCAAGCTTTCAACACCAAGTCAAAGAATGCGGAGTGGGAGGGGGATGTGCAGCAGCAGTGTTTCCACCTGGTTTAGTTTCCTAAGGCTGCCTTAGGAAATACCACAAATGGGGGAGGGGAGCGTTTAAACCACAGAAATTTATTGTCTCGCAGTTCTGGAGGCTGGAAGTCCCAGATCAAGGTGTTGGCAGGGATAGTCCTTCTGAGGGCTGTGAAGGGGAATCTGTTCCAGGCCTCTCTCCTAGTTTCTGGTGGTTCATTAGCCATCCTTGGCACTCCTTGGCTAGCATAGCATCACCCCATCTGTCTTCCTGTTCACATGATGTTTTCCCTGTGTATATGGCTGTGTCCAAATATTTTCTATTCATAAGGACTCTAGGCATTCTGGATGAGGGACCCACTCTAATGACCTCATCTTAACTAATTACCTCTGCAACAACCATATTTCATATCAGGTCACAGTCTGAGACTGGGGATTAGAACTTCAACACTAAATTCGGGGGAGGACACAATTCACTTCATAAGACCACCGTACATCTATACTAGTTGTAAGTAACTTCTAGAGCATAGGTAATAGAAAAAAAATGTGGCAAATACCAGGGAAGTGAGAGTTTGAGGATTATCTTTGATTTATTAAATTTAATTTCTTTAATTGTAAGTTCACATGAGACATACTGTTGAATTTATAATACAGTTGAATTTATAATAATAATATAGACATGTTTAAAACTGGTTCACAAAATTCCTGAAAATTTGTCAGTCAACCCTCTTAACCCAATACAAGTCACCCTCAGCACACCACTGGTTGAGAGGACCGTGCTATGGATGTGTATACACACACACACGCACACACACACACACACACACACACACACACACACACACACACTATATATATGTCCTCCTAGAACAAGAGAAAACAGCCCATGGACTCATCCTTCTCTATCCTGTATTCCTCCCCTCAGAGCCCTATGAACAGATTATCATTATCAGCTATTTTCCCTACCCCTCTAGCCCTCTTCAGTTACCTCAAATCTTCAGCTTTGCTTGGCCACAGCTGATTCCCCTGCTCCAGAGAAAAGGGGCAGTTTGTTTTGTGCTAAGGAGGGTATATTAAAATTTGCATCAGGACCCATTCATACTTATCATACTCTAGTGCTCAGATTCTCTTGAGGCCAAGTAAAATTTTTATATCTACTAGTAGCTTCTCCAACTAAGCCCAGTCCACATGCATATTTCCCTTTGCTGAATTTCCATAGAATCTGTTTACATATGGCATCACATTATCCTCTAGTTGATTTCTGTATGACTATCTTACTTCTCTATTTAATTTATAAAATCTTTGGGATGAGAAACTATGTGCTTTGCTATCTCTCTTGGTGCCAGCCCAGGGCTAGACAGATAATAGGGGCTTAATACATTTTTGTCACTTATGTAGAGGACGCAAATAGTCATCAAAAAGCAATTCTGTCTTAGGTGCAGATTGTAAGGAACCGGGCCTTTGTTTAGAGGAAGGCAGAAAAGAAAGTCACGGATATCAAACATTCCTGGTCACAAACTTTAGCAAGTTTGGAAAGCAAAGAGCAGTTTAGACCAGGAAAGATTTCAGTGAGTGTCCTGTCCCAGTGTTTCCTGACTTTTCCCATGGGGGTGTGCCCAAGGTAGAGGTAATGGCCAGAAGTCCATGAAGGGTAAGAAATCCTTTGCATATTAGTTCAGCTAATGCTGTCTGTCACAACTAGAGTACTACAAATTCTCAGTGGCTGAACAAAATATAGAGTTATTTAATTTTTTCCTTACCTAAAGCCCAATGCTAGAGACTAGTGGTAGGGAGACAGGGTATGTTGGAGGGACAGAGGAGTTGAAACCCAGTTCTCACAATCAGACAGAGGCTCTGCCATCTTCCACACACTACTCCCATGCCCTAGCCCTGGGAGGTGTCATCAGCTGGAATCCCTGGGGAGAGAATGCACATACAGGATCACTCAAAGGGTCTGGGGGCCAACCTGGAAGAGGTTTCATCACTCTGCCCACATGCCATTGGCCACAACTTGGTTGGTCAATCTTATACCCCACCTAGATCTAGGTGGGCAGAGAAAACAAGTATACCCTGGGGCATAGGAGCATAAACCATTGAAGAGCTGGTATAAAATGTCCATAAAAATGGGTCTGGCCAGGGCCTCCCACAACCCCTAACAAGGAGAGACCAGGATAAAGCTTAATCAACTCTGATGCATAAGGTTTAACTTTGGTGTCCAAAAAAGGTGGTTAAATCCTACTAAAGTTGGAAATCATCCATGGAAATAGCTCTAAGCCAGAAAGAATCTCATTTAGTTGGAATGCAACATTTAATAAATGAGAATACACTTGAAATCTCAAATTTTTTTACACCCTGAGAGAATCTATATCCTACTTCCATACAGCTAGAACATCCTTCTGTTGCTTTGTTCAAGTGAGGCAAGGACACTAAATAATCTCACATCATCATGTGATTTTCTACCCTTCAAATGGTTCTCGATTGCACTGAACCAGAAATCAACAACCTCACTGGAGCTGGTAGCAGTATACAGGTTGTTATGGGCTAGTACTTAATGAACACTTGGAAAACTCATTCTATAGACCCAGAGATGCCAAAAGCTATAAGTATTTTAATGGCATTCTCCAAGTTTCAGTGTCCCAAAATGGGAACATGATATCCAATTTTTATTTTCTAGACTAGGATAGAAATTTAACTGTTTGCAAACAGTCTGGAAATCTACAGCAAGGAGCCATAATTTGACTTCACAACATTTACCATTGAGAGTCACCAGGAATATCATGCTCTCAAATTGTTTCTTTTTTAATGAGTCATGAAATAAGAGAAAGAACAGCTAAAGTGGGGTGAACACATCAATAGAACACGTTCCTCCAAAATGCCAAGCTAAAAGATGAAAGAGCAAACCTCAGATATTTAAAATGAGAGAAGATAATAAAATATTAAGCTTAAAACAGCATCCATATGTGTAAAGAAGTAGAGTTGAATTAAGAAAACTGTTGTGCCATATTCCTTGAAGGGAAATAGAAAACAAAAATACATGTTCTCCTGCCCCCTCAAAAACAAGTATATGATGGTTAAGAATATTGGGCTTCACGAATTTAACCCTGCGGTTTAGAAACTTGAATATATTCGAGCTGATGTTCCATTAGAAGGGGAGAAGAAAAGAAATAGAATGATGAAGATAGCTTTATAAAAAATAAAAAATAAAAAAGATGCCAATTTAAAGTTGCTGTATATACCAAAAGAAGAAACGGAATACCCACAATGGGCTGAAAGCAGACATATCATTCAGGTCTTTAGGAAAGCAGCAAATCAACGATTAGTTGAACAGCCTACTACAGCCTTACAGGGAACCACTGGGTGGGTGACAAATGGCCTCCCCTCTGAAATACTTTCCTCTTTTTTTCCCAGCAGAATGCCAGAAGTAAAACATATGCTTTGGGCGTCTGAAAAGATGATGAAATGTACGGCGTCCCACCACTGTTTTAGATATATGAAGCTCTCAAAATAAAACCTAAGGGGGGAAAACCCAGGTCAAACAACTTAAAGTTCAGCCTACGTTTAAAAAATAAAACCAAATAAAAATAAAACTCCGTGCTCCAAAGTGCACATCTGGGACAATTTATATTGTGAAAGCCAGGATGTAATGGAAACTACAAATGCCATTAGCTGCAGAGCTTCCGGCAGACGCTGCTGTAACACAGCTATGCAGCCACACACCGCAATGGTCCTCTGATGGTCCATTGATGGGACCTCCAATGGGACATTGCATCATTAACTGGACTAATTAGAAATAGTAATTTCCTTCAAAGAATGGAGATGTTATAAAGGAATTGTCTGCTCTTTGCCTTATGACAGAATAGTTTCTACATTGAAGAAGGGGACAAAAGTATGCCAGTGTGGTCGTTACATTGGGTAGCCTCCAATGGCCTGCACCTTCTGATATTCACAACCCTGCATAGATTCCTCCCACATTGACTCTGCGTTTGGCCATGGGGCTTGGCTTGTCAATAAAAATTGACAAGAATGACACAAGCAGAGGCTTATATCCTTTTGGAAGAAATACAGTACTTGTTCTTGGAGACCTCGGCCACTGTGTAAAGAAGTTCATCTATCTTACTGGTGAGCCCAGTGGAAAGATAAATGTTTAACGGTAGCCAGCTCTCACAGCCATCCCAGTGGAAGCAGCAGATATGTAAGTGGAAAAGCCATCTTGGATGTTCCAGCCCCAGCAGATACCCTATTGAATGGTACAACTGCCCGGATGAGCTCAGCCCAGACTGTTAAGCAATTAATTCCTTATTGTGTTAAGCTACTATGTTTGGGGTGGAGTATAATACAGCAATAGATACAGGAATGGCTTCTTATTAGAGGAATTCTAGACTGATACTTTCAACCTTGGGGATCAGGGAGACTTTAGTTCAAATCTTATAACCACCATTTACTAGGTGTGTGGTTTGGGGTAATTTTTTTAACCCTCTCTTTTTTTAGTGATAAATTGGGTCACTGTTTGTTGCTCCCCTACCCTAGTATCCACGCTTTTTCCTTCTAGGAAAGCCAATTCTATCACAGCTCCAGAGGTCGACCAAGTAGAAAGGCCAATTAGTACATCCCATCACCTGACCACAACAAAATGGGTCAAGGCTAGGACTGTGACCTAACCCAGTTCACTCAGAATGAATCTCCAGACTTCAGCAGAAGATGTGGATAATCTTTCTTGTTCTGGAAGCTAGACTGAGAATGAAACCAACACACACAGCAGGAAAATTCAACAAAAAGAAATCATAGAGAAAAGGAGCTTGAACTTGATCAAAATGCTCCTGAAGTGAGGACCTACCTTGAACTTTTTAAGTAATGTGAGTCAACAAATTACTTGGATCAAGGGTCCCCAACTGGTACCAGTCCATGGCCTGTTAGAAACCGGGGCACACAGCAGGAGGTGAGCAGCAGGCAAGCAAGCTACCGAAGCTTCATCTGTATTTGCAGCCGCTCCCCAGCACTACCATCACCACCTCAGCTCCACCTCACATCATCAGGCATTAAATCCTCATAGGTTCCTAGTGCCAAAAATGTTGGGGACTGCTGGTGATTATTTAAATTAATTCATTCTAAAATTTGTTTCATGCAACCCAAAGCATCTTAGGTAAAACAGTGGATACCTAGTGTTTTGTTTTTTTGTTGTTGTTTTTTTTTCTGCCTGGCACTTCTTCTGAAAATATCAGTCCTCTTCTTTAGGGGATTTTTTTCTCCCCCATCTCCCCAATGAGACTGTCAATTAAACCTGCCCCATCACCCATCCCAAGCCACAAAGGGAACTTGAAAGCCCAACTAGACCAGTCAGAGCCTTTCCCTGATTTTAGGGACTGAGAACGAGATGGGCCCTCTCTGACAGTGAAGCTGAGATGTGGGAGCCACCCGCAGCACTACTTCCAGCTTTGTGAAGAAAGCTTCTGGGAGAAAAAAAAACGCAACTGAGAGACAAAAGGAGAGTCCTGGAACATTCCAGACCCTGTTTACAAATGATGCTGAGGTTGCTCCACCCTAACTTTAAACAGATTGACTCTGTAAACCAATGAATTCCCAACCCCTCATCTCTGCATCGTTGGGTAAGGTGTGCTTCTTTCAATTCTTTGACTGGGACTGCTGGTTTTGTCTTTCTAAACTAAAGCAGTCACTTGGAGCCTACCAGAGAGACAAGTCACAGAACTCTCTACAGCTCTGTGTGCTCATCTCAAATTTGGGAGAATTGAATAGAACTTTCTACAGAGCTCCTCTTGGCTCTATTGTGTGCCTAAAGCTCTCCCAGACTACTGGAGGCCTCCATGGCCTCCAGTGAGAATAATAACAGTGCCCACTTGGACAATATATCACTTTTCACATGGCTTTCTCTTTCTCATTATCATGTCCTGTATTTTTACACATAAAGATTGATTCATAAAGCTAAAATGGCTCTTCAGTGTGTGCATAACAATATATGCAGCTTCCCTTTACTGTGTGCCTACTTGGTGCCAGGTAAGGCATTTCATATGTTGCTTTTAATCCTTATAACCCACACATAGGAGGCCTCTCTAGGTGGTGACCACAAGTGAAAGCAAATTTATAGTCAGCCTCTCACATTTGGTACTCCAGGTCCTTGGTTGTACTTTCCGGTGGTCATCTTCTTAAAATAGTTCCGAGAATCCCCTATCATAAGTCCCAAGGCGGTCGTTATAAGAATTTGGCCCCAGTTCCACCAGGGAAAGATTCTCAGCCTTCTCCCTTCTTGTGTCTTTCTGTGAGTTCTCAAAGGAGAGAGGGTCCCAAACTGAAAACTATCCTCCAGTACTCATCGACAATAGAATGGATGAAAATATTATGATATATTTGCTCAGTAGAATACTAAGTCACGATGAGATTGAATAAATGGCATTTACCCACAATGACTATATGGATAAATGGCACAAACACAAAGTTATAACAAAAGAGAAAGATACAAAAGAATATCCAAGAATGATTCCATTTATATAAAGTTGAAAATGCATATGACCCAGCAATCCTATTTCTGGGTATATATCCAAAGGAAATGAAATCGTTATCTCAAAGAGATACCTGCACCCCTTTGTTCATTGCAGCATTATTTACAATAGCCAGGAAATGGAAAAAATCTAAGTGGTCATTGACAGACAAATGAAGAAAATGCAATATACATGCACAATGAAATATTATTCAGCCATCAAAAAGAAGGAAATCCAACTCTCAGCAACAACATGGATGGGGCTTGAGGGCGTTATGCTGAGTGAAATAAGTCATGAGAGAAAGGCAAATACCATATGATCTCACTTATACGTGGAATTGAAAAAAGCCAAACTCGCAGAACCAGAGAGTAGAACAGTGGTTGCCAGGGGCTGGGAAGTGGGGAAAACGGGGAGATATTAGTCAAAGGCTACAACCACCCAGTTATGAAAGGAATTATTTTCAGGGATCTAAAGTGCAGCAGGGTGACTATAGTCAACAGTATTGTATTGTTCACTTGATAGTTGCTATGAAAGTAGACTTTAAATGTCTTGACCATAATAGGAAAAGCAAAAGATGAAGGATGTGTTAACTAATCTTATTGTGCTAAACAATTCTCATTATATATGTGTATCAAATTACCACTTTGTATATCTTAAATTTACACAATGTTATATATCACTTACATTTCAATAAAGTTGGGTGGTAGGGGAAAGTCTGTTAAAGTATCATTCAAATGATATACGCTTTAACATTTAATTTTATATTAAAATTGAAAACTGTACATATATACACCGATATTTTGACGTTGGGCTAAGTCTTCATTTTTTTTAATGTAAATCCACCTTTGGTGTTATAAGTTTTTTGTTTGTTTTTGTTTCAATCATAACCATAATACATTATCTTTGACTTCTTAAAAGCTGAACAAAAGTTTGATACTTGCAAAGCAGTCTTAGTGTAGCGTCCCTTAAAATTTTTATTCATTTTCCCAATCTTTTATCCTTCTCTCATCTATACTTACTTTGACAGCAATTTTTCAGCAACAACCTTTATCTAGTCTTTACCAACGCATTCAGCTTAAATTTCATTTTAAAAAATTATATCTCTTTTTTTCACACATATTTCATCAGTTTACAAAAATTTTTAACACAAAGCAATTAGAGTACCAGGGTGGGGTGGATCAAAATCAGACAAAATGAACCCAAGGCTTTAGAAGTCAGGATAGTGTTAACCTTGGGAAGGGATGACAGGAAGGGGTGAAAGTGGCACTTCTAGGTGCTGATTACATTTTGATTTGTTATACCAGTCACATGTTGCAATCAGTTTATAAATGTTCCTTGAACTTGACACTCATGACAGTGCATTTTCCTCTTCGTTTAATATACTCCAATAGAGAGTATATCATGGATGAGCTATCCTGGGGTCTGGGCTGCAGTTCTCAGCTGCTGGCATCCTGAGTTTCTCAGCACTGTCTACAGAGCTTTAATAAGGAGGCCGCCACTGCATTTGGGCCACCTGGTCTACCCCAACCACAGAGGTGCTAGTCCCCTGTGCACAGTATCTCTGTTGCTGCTGCTTTCTGAAGGCCTCATGCTCCCGACCTGCTGCTCTCTAGAATTTAACTCTCTCTATATCCAGAAGGGAGAAGCCCCTTCCTCTTCAGGTGTCCAGTTCTTTTGATACAAGGGCAAGGGGCCTCCCATGCTATGGTGACCACTTTTATCATCTCTTCAAGAAAGCTTTCCCCAGGAGAGTTTATCATCTTTCCAGTAATAAAGAACTCTATTTTCACCACCGCTCTCCTACCCCGGGTTGTCGGCACTGTGGCAGGGATTAGTTCAATGAGAGCCAGATGGTATAATGGTTAAGAGCATGGCTCCAGACTGCTCAGCTCTCAATCCCATCTCCTCCACCTACTACCTGTGTAACCTTGGACAAGTTACTTCAATTCTCTGTAACTCAGTTTCCTAATTGAAAAATCTGGCCTTTTTCATAAGGATTAAGAAGATTAAAGGAGTCTATGAATGTTACTTGGCTTAGAACAGAGTCTAGCATATACTAAAATGATTTCAACCTATTTTAGCAATAATAATCATTTCTCCCTACCTGCAATCTGGCTTTTACTGTTTGTCTTGTTCTAAAGTCCATTAGCCATGTCTGCTTATTTCTGAACCCTGGTTGTAGGCATAGTTCATGTTCTTTCCCAAGAAACTTCTGGAGCCCATGCACATAAGAGGACAGGGTTGAACCTCCTAAATGTCCCTTTACATTCCATGCCTGTTAGAGAGGCTTTATCTACATAAAATACATAAACAACCTTCATGAGTTAGCCACCTAACTCTCACTGCTGGCATTGCCATGTCTTATGTCTGAGCCAGCTAGGATACCATCAAACTCTTGATAATCCTGGGGAATAGGTAATATAAGTCCAAAATATAAGTCCAATATAAGTACAAATGTGAACGCTGGAGCTCAGAGAGTTTGAGGGACTTGTCCAAGAGGCTGGGTCAGGTAAAGAGCTGAGCTGCATTCCAGCTCGGCTTTTCCCGACTCTAAAACCCGGACCCTATTAATTCACACTGTCATCTCAGGCATCAGGCACTATAGATAGATAGCAAGGCAATCAAAGGCACTATTTACTTCACATGAATTGTAATTGGAGGAGGGAAAACATAGACATGCATGAGAAGTTAACATCAGCATAAGTTATAAATTATTAGGCCTAAACAAGCAGAGACCTTTAGAAGAGCTATCTTTAGCCAACCATCTGAGGTTAGATAGTCTGTTCTCCAGAACAGTCTTCTGAGAATAATCTTTAGGTCAAGCAGAGAAAGTAACAGCAACCAGTGGCTCCAAGGGTGGAAACAGGACTGGAAAGGATAGACAATCCAAGGCTCAGAAGTGAGGCAAAGATGAAACCAAATTTACTCTATGCCAGGTACTGACATTAGGGTTCCCTGCAACCACCCTCGGGTTCAGTGAATCTCCAGAAGAACTCATGGAACTCAGAAAAGCTGTTTTACTCAAATTATCATTGATTCCAGCAAAAGGATACAGATCGAAATTATCAAAGACAAAAGGAACATGCCAGAGAAAACCAGGCATGAGCCTCTAACTGCCCTCTCCCATTAAAGTTACATAGGCCATGCTAAATTATCCTAGCAACAATGCATGACAACATGTAGAGTAGTGTCAACTAGGGAAGTCACCCAAGCCTCAGTGTCCAGGGTTTTCATCGGTGGTTAATCATGTAAGCATAGAGTGCTTGTATGACTAGCCTTAGTTATTCAGTCTCCATCTCCTCCAGAATTCAAACTGATATGATGTGACCCAAAGCCTCAATCACCAATCACACTGTTAACACAGAGTATCTTGAATGACTGAAGGCTCCAAATAAATGATACTTTTAACAGGGAGAATGTTCTCAGGGCTTAGAGGTCATCTCCCGAAGGCCAGTGAAGGGCCCATTTCTTTGGATTGTTCATGATTTGGACGCTTCATACCTGCTGAGTCAACCTTTTACTACATGTCCCATTTAATCTTCATGGCATTCCTGTATATATAGAAAATTATCATATATATTTATATATGTGTGTGTGTGTGTGTGTGTATACATACACACACACACACATATATTATATAGAGAGAGAGAGAGAGAGAGAGAGTTATCTTCAATTGACAGATCAAAAAACTGAGACAGTTGAATGAAATTGCAAGGCTATACACTGGTAAATGGAAGAGCCAGGATTCCGTTCCAAGTCCATCTGGTTTCAGAGCCTATATTCATGCACTTTACTCTGCTATGCCCTATTCACGTGCTAGTGGTCTCAAGAAGGACATAATAAAGCTTGTGAATGATTCTGTGCTCCTTCCTCCAGTGAAAAGATTACTTAAATCCAGACTGAATTAGATGAACCCAGACTGTACATGCAATGCAAATCTCTTTCTCAGCACTCAGCACATGGCATTGCTTATTTGTCTTTTCCTCCAGGTTGTGGAGGCTCCAGAGGAAGGCGGAGTCATGCCTCATCTACCTTGGTATCCCCTATACCTGACCCATGTGGCATGAACACAATGGTTATTTTCTAACTATAGTAAATGTTTTGCTGATGGTCAGTTTGAAAAACCATCTTCACGGGTGAAACACAGAATATTTAATTCATATGATTGATAATCACAGTTAGAAAGTAGCTAAATTTAGAGTCAAAATTCATTTATATACAAGAACAACACAGTTAACTTGGACCACTGAAGGAAAAAGAATTCAGACAATTTTCAAAAAGTTAAAACCATGAAACTTCAACACATCTAAAGTATGTATCGAAAACTTATATAATACATTAAGATGCATTCCAGCAGGCTAGTTAACCTGGTTCAGAGAAGACTTCAAGGAACAGAGATCCTTGAATGGTCCATCAGGAAAAGTATGCTAAAGTAAGTTTTCTATGTAAGAGACCAAACTGTTTAATTACCAACAAGATAATGAAACTGTAAGCACTGGGGTTCTCTTCTCTACCAATCAGAAACCATTTGTACTTTTAATGAACAAAAGTCTCTAAGTTAACATGTGCCTTCACAGCATTGAAGCCCTAATCAAGAGTAAATAGTAATTCAAGCAAAAGTACATTCTCCAGAGAATTAAATAATCCTTGGGTGGGCTTGTTAGACAATATCCCAGGATGACATCAAATAATTTTTCTTAATAATAGATAAAAATTTTTAAATGTAAAACTAGCTTAGAGTCTTACATCAACAAATCACAATTAAATTGATATCTTCAGATTCTCTATCTTAGGTCTAAAGCAATTGTCAAGCACCAATTTTGTCATTTCCCAAGCTTACCTGATAGACTTACATTATAAATAGAATTTCATTTTCTATACTGCATATAATGTTAAAATGTAACATATTAAAAGATTATTTCCAAAGCAAATACATGCATGCCAGGGAAAAACAGGGATTATCAAGGAATATCAGCTAAAGCTCTATCAAAAATAGAACCCTCTAAAAATACTAATCCCCTGGTATTATAGTTAACTATTTGTTTAAACACATTTAATCCACCAAAGATTCTGTTTTGATTGAGCTACTTGTCCTTGTGAATAAATGGTAATGGGCTTGAATTTCCACAACACAATTTATACTCTTTAGAATCCAATAATTTGTATTTTTTGAAAATTCAGAAGTCTGTTCTGAAGTTTGTTTTTCACTATGCATGGAAAAATAGTGTGATAAGAAACTCAGTAGTAGCAATCAAGTATAGAGAGAGGGCTTGGGAAAGAGTATTTTAACAACTTATTAACTTTTAAAATATTGCAAACCCTTTAGAAGCACCTATTTACATAAAATCAATGTAGTAATTAGAGCTTATTCTTATCTTTTTATTAAGATAAGTCCCTGAGAATCTCTATTCATCACTTAGTGCTAGTCCCTCATCTGGCTTCATATGAAACACCTGGAAAATGCTTTAAAAATAGAAACACATAACCCAGCCCACTCCAGAGAGTCTGACGCAGGGGACAGAGTCTAGGATCACGCATGGTAAAACTCCACCAGTATTTGTGATACACACCCGGTATGGGGACCACAAATCAGCAAGGATACTTTCCTCTGGTGGCCTATTTCTGAAATTTTGGCCTCAGAATTATTGGTTCTTGGAGACTAAAAGAAAACTTAGAAAACATTTAGCCTGATATAGAAATCTACCCCCATCCCTGCCTCTCATATATTCTACAGTTCTGACTTTGAAGTGAAATGGACTGGACTTAGCCTCCAGATAATCATTAATGAGCTTTTACTCTACATTTTAATCTTGCATTTCACAGCAGGAACCCAGGTTTAGTCAATCCTATCATGTGCTGGAAACTGAAGCCTAAACCAAGGCTTGGCAAATGATAGCCCATGGGCAAATCCATCACTCTGCCTGTTTTGTAAATAAAGTTTTATTGGAAAACACAGTGTGCTAATTCATTTACATATTGTCTATGGCTGCTTTCACACTAAAAGGACAGCATTGAGTAATTGGAACAGAGGCCACAAAGCCTGCAGGGCATAAAATGTTTACTATCTGACTCTTTACAGAAAAAGTCTGCTTACTCTTGGCTTAAGTCTTCACTTAAATTGACAGTTATATTCTTTTTCTCCACAATTAAAAATAAAGAACTTGAATCTAAAATACAACCCTTACAACTCAATAACAAGAAGACAACCCAATTTTTTTAATGGGCAAAAAATCTGAACCCGCACTTCATTAGAGAAGATATGTGAATGGCAAATGAGGATGTTACAAGACATTCAGCTCCATGAGTCATCAGGAAACTGCAAATTAAAACTACTATCAGATGCCACTCCATGCTTATTAAAATGGCTAAAAGCAAAAAAAAAAAAAAAAAAAAAAAAAAAAAACCTAACCATACTGAGTACTGACAAGAATGTAGAGTAACTAGAACTCCCATACATTGATATGAGAATGCAAAATGATATGAGCCCTTTGGGAAACAATTTGGATATTTTTTAAAGTTAAACATATACCTACTATATGATCCAGCCATTCTTCCCCTAAATATTTACTCATAAGAAAGTATATGTTCATACAAAGACTTCTACACAAATGTTATAGCAGCTTTATTTTTTAACAGCCCCAAAACTGGAAACAACCCAAATGTTTATCGTTAGGTGACTAGATAAACAAACTGTGGTATATCCATACCATGGAATACTACTCAATGATAAACATAAATGAACTACTGATATTTGCAACAGCACAGATGAATCTCAAAATAATTATGCTAAGTTAAAGATGCCAAACAAAAATACATTCTGAAAACTATAGAGACAAAAATCAGAGCAGTGATATCCAGGAACTGGGAATGGAGAAAGAGGATTGAGGCAAAGAGGCAGGAGAACTTTCTTGGGTGATGGAAATGTTCTATATCATGATGGTGGTGATGGTTACACAACTGTATGTTTCTCAAAATTTATCCAACTAGTCTCTTTAAAAAGTTGAATTGTCCTAAATGTAAATTATTCTACTATAAGCCTGACTTATAAAAGGACATAGAGCCAGTTGGAAGGGACTCCCATCAGCCAAATCTGGGACAATCTGAACATTAAAATAAATAACAATAATAATGGATAACAACTTATTGGATAAAAAAGGAATCTCCAGTCTATACAAAGATGATAGATTGATCGATCGATCAATAGATATAGATAGATGGAGGGAGGGGGGAAATTCATGTTTACAGAAAAAAAGCCAATTCATAAACATTAAAAATAAAATTAGAGTACAAGCATTTGATTTCTACAGTAACAATAATTAACATACTCAAGAATCATCAATGAATGCTAAAACTAATGAATAAAAGTTTGTTGAGAAACTGAATACTTGAACAGTCTCAAATTATCTACCCAAAGATATTTATTAATTACAAAGAGAAAATAATAACTTTACAGTAGAGAAACATGGTAGACAAATACCTTAACAAAATGATTAAAATTTATCACTGACAATGATACTAACTGGCATCATCAAACACCTCTAATGTAGACACATCATCACTTCTGTGGTTTTCCTATGACATGCCCAAAATCCAAATAGAAGCATGAGAAAACATCAGACAAATCAACATTAAAGAACATTCTACAAAATAACTGGCCTGTAAAATTCAAAATTGTCAGAGTAGTAAAAGATTTTTCTAAATGAAAAATTATTCCAGATTAAAGGAGATAAGGGGACATGAAAATTTAATGCAATGAGTCATCCTGCACTACTTCTTGGACAAGAGAAGACATTATTAAGACAACTGGCAAATTTTCAATAAGATCAGTAATTATATAATAGCATTATATTAATGTTTATTTCCTGGGTTTGATGACTTATAAACTTGTATATGAGAATGTCATTTTTTTTTAAGAAAATACATTCATAAATATTTGGTAAAGGGGCAATATATTTGCAACTTACTCTTAGAAAAAAATAATATGTATATATAGTAGAATGTTGGTGGGTGTTTAAAAACCACCTCTCCAAAATATGTGCATATATATGTACACACATAAATTTAGTATAAATTTTACTGATATAAAGAATGCATAGTACATCATTTACAAAATAATTAAATATGCAATACACTTTATTGTAAATTCTCTAAAACCAATTGATTCTCACAGAATGTTTTTGGTGATCTTTGCCAAACCCTTATATCGGTGGCCAACCTGAGGTTGCAATTCACAATGTAACAGCTGCAGACATAACACAGTTTAATCTGCATTATTAGCACAGCCTCATCACTTTCTTAAGTCTAGACCAACAATAAAGCAGTAAATCAAGCCCTGATTTGTCTCTATTACAGCTCACTGAATGTGGAGTTGGGAAGAGATGCACAGCAGCGCTCAGTGATGTAGTATTTCTGTCATAGAGAAAATAGAAGGAAATCACTTCCAGCGCATAACAGTAAAATAATGAGAAAGAGATGAATTTTAAATATTGAGTATTGATTTGAGTTTGGAATTTGGAGTTGGAATTAATTACTGTTATATCCGCCTCTTTTAATATAATTTAATTGTAAGCTAAAATAATTTCACGTCTAACAATGGCCAAGTTAAACAACTAGCTCACAGAGTTCCAGAAATGTTAGCAATCAGCGATCCAAAGCAGAATAAACTTCATTGCACCACTCCATGAGACAGAATGATAAAGCAGAAGTTGCAAAACCTTAATATTCAGGGAATCTGGGAAAGGGTCTATAAGAATTCTTTTTACTATTTCTATACTTTTTCTGTAAATCTGAAATTATTTGTAAATGTAAAAGTTTAGAAAATAAACCCACTGAATCGTGATTCATGTATTTTGGTTCTCTTCCTATGTAGACATGACACAAATTAGGTACATCTTCATAGCACTGCTAAAAAACTGAAGGGAAAAAAAAGAGCATTCGGGGAAAGGCGAGCACTGACAGTGCAGGGACCATCTCTGAGTCCCTCAGCTGTTTCATTAATGGCCTGTTATTTTACAGTGGAGTCAATGACAACTCGTCTGTGTTTGCTTTCCCACAATGGGAGCAAAGTATAATAAAACAGGTATAAATGGAGTACCATGGGAGCACAGCGGAGATTCCTGATCTTCTTTTCCCCTCATTCTCATGTCCTTTAGCTCTTCGTTCCTGCCCTCTATTTATGAAAGAAGCAAAATGGTAAGAAAGCATACATGATATATGACACTGAGTTAGCATGCAGCGAGCCGGTCTCATCACCCTACAGGAGTCCGTGTTTCATCTGTAAAATAGGAATGGTGGATCTGGTCTCTTCTCAATCTAACATTTAATGCCCTGCTTTAGATATTAGTGTCCAGACACTAATATCTATACCACCTCTGAAAGTTGTCCTACATCACTGTGGCACACCAAATAGCACCCCTTCTTCCCCAGCTGGAATCGGCCATGCCTTGATATGAAGCAGCTGGTGCATGGCGCAACAATGCAGAGCAGTTTGGGACAGGAAGTGAAAGATACCACATCCTCTTGAAACTGCAAGGAAAATTTATTAGGCCTATTATCATGGCTTCACAGTTGTTAAGAAGTGGCAGTTGGGCTATCCTATTACGGAGAAGTTTGGAGAAGGCATTGGTCACTGTGGTGTCTGCCTTTTGATTTAATCTGGAGAAGAATGTCACTGCCTACCCCATTGCTTGACTGGAAAACTTCTAAGACAATCACTCTGAATGCCCCAAGAGTGTGGTAATTGTAAAGATGTATTTAATGCCTACTATGCTGGTAGGGGCCTAGGTGCACATAAAGATGAAGGGACCAAGATTCTGTCAGAGCGCTTAAATACTTAGAATCGGAGAATTTTAGAGCTACTTGGAAGTAGCCTTGGAGCTTATTTCACCCCATCTGACAATCTGGTTGGAGACAAAATACACACACTGGCAAAGATCCCCTGTGGTTCAAAGCTATAAATTAAAGTGTCAGATGCATGCAAGACAGAATAAATGCAGGAGGGCACAGGGGAAGGTGTGATTAATAAAATCTTCAGGATTCCCTGCTCTTCCCAAAGAGAGGAAGCTGAAGAACCTCCCAATCAAAACCTTAATTTCCAGAATAAGCTTTCCACCTGATGAAACAGGAATTAGCAGGCAAAAGAGATAAAAGCAGAAATGGGCTCAGGGTCTTAGGGCCAGGGAAAGAGAAGAACAGGTGGCAAGTTGAGAGGAAGGTTTAATAATATGAGATTTCATTGGTTCAACAAAGAAGGTCCTAATTTTATAGTTGAATCCTTCACATATGGGTTTATAATCAGAGGCCCCAAAACAGCAATCAATCTCCAGCCTCCAGCAACACAAATTAGGTATGGACGGAAGGAAGTAGGAAAGAAGTGATTGCTTTTGTGTTTGGTTCTTGTATTTTTTCTCTACTGGTCTACCTAAATCTGTTTGTGTACTTAGCTCACCGCCCATTGCCTAAGAAATTATTGGTACTGTCCCTTTGCTCTACCTTTGCTCCCACTACTATCTCTTTTATTTCGCATCCAGAGCTCTGGACGTGAGGTTCAATAGGTGGATGGCAACCAACAACACTCACACTAGATCAGACATAAGGAGTAGAGCCTGTTTGGCAAGCCACCAAGCTTGGCTCTCTTGGAGGTTCTGGAAAGGGAGATAAAATGTGCCTTATGCTGTGAAATGTTTGCGGACTTTGTATCAAATTCACATTGCAGACAGCTCTGTGGAGCAGCTGGACACAAAGCAGAATCCCAAGTCCTGCTCTCTGCCAAGCCTTGCCTCCCATAGTGGAGCGAGGAATTATACATCCCTTGTCTCCAGTGGTCTCTAGAGAAGGAGGGAGTCACCAGGAGGTCTGGAGATGAGAGCCTGATGCCCACTTACAGTGGTCACACAGGTGACATCTTACAGAGGTTCATAGGTGAGGTTCTTGCAACCACATAGTTCAAGGGTAAACCCCTCCCAATGTCAAGCCTGTAGGAAACTCTAAGGTTAGAAACAGGTCATTGAGACACCAATATCAATTACAGCTCTAATCTCCCTAAGACCGTTGTGACAATCTGCTCAAAAGGCAGGTCTAAGGTCAACTCCTGGGGCACTTTTGTAGGGCAGCTGCTTTACCTCAAAAATCAGCAGGTCATCTTACCTCCAAGTCATCTGACCCTGGCTTCTCGATCCACTGTCAGATGATGTCCAGGTCTAGGCACAACCCAAACATCACTTTCCCTGTCAGTCTGTGGGTTCTTGAAGTCACCAGGATTAGAATGATTTATGTCACCTTGCTCAGATTAAGATGTAGTCACTGTGTAAAATGCAAAGATTTCGCCTGTCCTTTCTTTGTAAGAGTTAATTTTTCAGGAAGAGCTTGCTTTTGCCCAGCACAGACCCGAAGGAATCACAGTGAGATAGGTGCATTTTGTTAAGGATGCTGAAGAAAGAGAACTCAGGGTGGAGAAAAAGTGAGCTAGGGAGATAACCGGATAACAAGGAAACAAGATAAAAGAAAAAAAGGATCAAAGCAGAATTAACGTGAGGAGATGGCACAGCTAAGGACACACTGTTTACTTCTTGTGATTTTTACTGGAGTCAAACTTTCAAAATTAAATAGCCTCCCAACAGCTGCTACATTTCTCTTCCCTTTGCTTGAAATAGTATTTGGAAGAAAGTTATATGTACTTGTGCTCTGAATAAAGCACATTAAATAATATGTCTGTAAAGGCTCAGACCTTGAACAACCTCAGGTCCACACTAAATCAGTCCTGACTCCCTCCTACTGCAGACTCAGAATTGCAGCCACTTCCTAGGGCAAAGGTGACCCTCTGGGTGGCCTACATTCTCATCCTAATTAGTATCAGCCAGTCTTTCAGAAAGAAGGAGTGGAATGGAAGGAGACAGACTGTCATGGAAGGCGAAACTGTCTGCTTCGATTAAGAAAATGATTCTATTTACAACAGCATCAAAAAGAATAAAATACTTTTAAATATAAACCAAGGAGGTGAAAGACTTCTATACTTAAAACTATATTGCTAAAAGAAATTAAAGAAGACACAAATAAATGGAAAACTATCCTGTGTTCATGAATTGTAAGACCTAATATTGTTAATATACCAATACTACCCAAAGCAATCTATAGACTCAATGCAATCCCTATCAAATCCCAATGACATTTTCTACAGAAATAGAAAACTCCATCCTAAAATACATACAGAATCTCAAGGGACCCTGAATAGTCAAAATAGAACAAAGTTGGAGATCTCACAATTCCTGATTTCAAAACTTATTACAAATCTACCAAATCGAAACAATGAAGCACTGGCATAAACCAGTTGAATAGACTAGAAAGTCCAGAAATGAACCTTTACATATATGACTAAATGATTTTCAGCAATGATGCCAAGACCATTCGGTAGAGAAAAGACAACACCCAGAGCCAGGGAAACTGTATATCCACATGCAAAAGAATGAGGTCAAACCCTTACCTTATACGGATACAAAAACTCACTCAAGGTGGATCACCTAAATGTAAAACTTAAAACTATTAATCTCTTAGAAGAAAACATAGGAAAAAAGCTCCACGACTTTGGGTTTGGCAGTGATTTCCTGAAAATGACACCAAAGACAGTGGCAACAAAAAAATAGACAAACTGTATACATTTTTGCACCAAAGGATACTATCAATAGTGTAAGAAGGCAATCCCCAGGATGGGGGAAAATATTTGCAAATATTTGCAAACTAGATATATCTGACATAGGTCTAGTTTCTGGAATATATAAAGGACTCTTAGGACTCAGAAAAAAATAAAAACCTGATTCAAAAGTAAGCAAAGGACTTAAATATTTGCAAATCACATACCTGATAAGGGACTAATATTCAGAACATATCAAGAATTCCTAAAACTCAACACAACAAAAAAACCTGATTCAAAAATGGACAAAGAACTCAAATAGACAGTTCTCCAAAGAATATATACAAATAGCCAACACACATATACAAAGATGCACAATGTCACTAGCCACCTGGGAACTGCAAATCAAAATCATAATGACATATAACCTCCTACTCATTAGGATGGCTACTATAAAACACAAAATTAAAAACAAAAACAGGAAATAACAAGTTGGCAAAACATGGAGAAATTAAAACCCTTGTGTACTGTTGGTGAGCATGTAAAATGCAGCCACTATAGAAAACAGTATGGGGGTTTGTTAAAAAAGAAAGAAAGAAAAAGAAAAATTACCATGATTCAGCAATTTCACTACTGTGTATATATCCAAAAGAATTGAAGGCAGGGTCTGAAATGATATTTGCACACCCATTTTCATAGCAGTTTTATTCACAATAGACAAGAAGTGGGAAGCAACCCAAACATTCATCAATAGATGAGTGGATAAATAAAATATGCTATATGAAATACTTTATTCAGCTTTAAAAAGGCAGAAAATTCTGACACATGCTACAGTGTGAATGAATCTGAGGACATTATGCTAAGTGAAATAAGCCAGTCACGAAAAGACAAAACTGTGTGAGTATACTTATATGAGGTACCCAGAATAGTAAAAATTCCTAGAAACAGAAAGCAGAATGTTGGTTGCCAGTGTCTAGAGGAGGAGATTTTGGGGATTGTTTAATGGTTATAGAGTTTCAGTTTGGGAAGGTGGAAAGAGCTCTGGAGATGGATGGTGGTGATCATTGCGCAACGTGAATACCGTTAACATTACTGAACTGTAAAAATCATTAAGATGGTAAAATTTTACATTTTACCACAATTAAATATTTTTAATTTAAAAAGCTTTTAAATTAAAAAAAAATTTTAACTGTGTGTCTTGCTACACCTGATTCAAGGCAATGAGTTTTGCTTCATCCTAAGAAACTTACTATAAGGATGTCACTCCCACCTAACCCACAACAGCTCCCTCATAGCTTTATTAATTTGACCTAATACAACTCTCAACGCTAGCTGATTTTCAACCCTTTCTACAATTACAGTTGACTCTTGAACAGCATGAGTCTGAACTGCACGGATCCCCTTATTTGTGGATTTTTTTTTCAATAAATGCATATAGCACTATAAATGTATCTTCCCATTATAAATTTCATAACATTTTCTTTAGCTTACTTTACTGTTAAGAATACAGTATTTAACACATACACCATACAAAGTATTATGTTAATTAACTATTTATGTTCTAGGCAAGGCTTCTGGTCAACAGTAGGCCACTAATTTTGGGAGAGTCGAAAGTTTTAAGTGAATTTTTGACCATATTGGGGGTTGGTGCCTCTAATCCCTGAGCTGTTCTAGGGTCAACTATATTCTCTTCTCATCTCTTAATGATCCTCATTCAGCGTGTATCCTTTAGTCCAACCAAGGCATTATTCCCTAGGTCTTTTCTCCAGTTGTCCCAGCTACCTAAAATACCCTCATTCTAACCCATTTAACTTCTTTCCGCCATCTTTCCAGACCAGGCTCATGCCCCTGCCTCATGAACACAGACTACACCAACTGCTGGCAACCTACATCTTCTCCTCGATCCCTGAGATCCAACTGCGTTATTGTCTGAACACCACAATTTTGCGCTTCATTTACCAGACTAACAGCAACCAAGCCCTTTTCACATGCAAAGCACTAAACTGGAGACAAGACTAGGGTGCATCAAATATTGCTCTCCAATCGACTCATTCATGTCTTGCCTGGACTACTAAATGGTAAGTTTCTTAAGATGTGACTATGCATATCTTTCCATTCCATTGGACAAGAGATAATGCCAAGTCCAATATAAGGGATTCACTGGTTTTCATTGCAAATTTCATAACAGAGTGGATATAATAATGAAAAGAGTTTAAAGTCTTAGAGTCTAAATAAAAGTTCAAGAGTTCAAGAGTTTGTCAGATATTAACTAGATTTATTGTGGTGATCATTTCGTGAAAATGACATAATGTTATATGTCAATTATATCTTGATTTTTAAAAGTGTTTTGAGGGTTTGTGCATAAGCATTTATTGATACAAAATTCCTCCTGGTACTTCTTTCATTTTCTATTCTAAAACACACACACACACACACACACACACACACACACACCCCAAAATATTGTTTTGGGTAATATTGGGGGGACACACAGAATGAGAATAGGTATTTCCGAAAAAAAATTGCTTGGAGTTGGTCATATTTTGTTGGAATTTAGTCTGGAGTCAGAATGCTGACAGTTTTGGCAAAGGAAGAGACTTTGAAAATAGAAAAAAATGGGGTAACAATTGTTCCTTGCAGTTTCTATCACCATACATCACCTCTTGCAACAGTAACTAGATGGACTGTTTTTAATCCAACTGTCCACCAACCAGCTCACAGGTACATCTTCACAACTAGAAAACCACACCCCAGACCCAGAAGGCTTCTGCTCCTGATACACCCCATTTGGAGCTTTTGAGTAGAGTCCTCTCTCAGTTCCAGTGAGTTCATACATTATGTAGAGTCTGAGTAAATATAATTATGTTTGAATTAAGATTTTGCTTTTCAAAAGAAACCAACTCATGGAAATTTCTTAAAAAAGAAATAGAAAATCAAGGACAGGATGTAAAAATGTGAAGAATCGTAGAAGCAAATGTGTTAAGTGGGAACTTCCTAAAGGGTTTTTACTGTCTCTGGTTATATATTCTACTTATCACCGACATTAAGACTAACAACCTTCTGTTTTCCTTAGCAGATGTCCTGAACGAAGGAACCAAAGGAAGCAGTGTTCAGCATGTCCCTTCTGGAAGCTCCTCTGGGCACATTCACCCCTCTCCAGCCCACCTCAAAGTACAATTAATACTGAATCCGTCCTGAAGGATCTGGCAGCAACAAAAGGTGTTGACTACTGCAATGAAAGGCCTACTTAACCCAAGCACTACGCACATAGAGATGCTTTTGCTCCTGCTTCTGTTTGCCCAGCATCCAAGCCAGGTCAGGCCCTTCAAATAAGCCCCTTATTTCCCCAGGAAAAAAGCAGGGTAGGCCCAGGTGGGAAAAGGCCCATGTTTAGACATCCACAATACATCATGCCAAAGGGAAAGCAAGGAAAATATTTAACCAACTAAACCAGGGCGACTGGGCCAGGAGGCAAACAGCTGAGGTGCACTGAGGGATCTGAGGGGCCTTTCTACACTCCAGTAGCTGTTGGAACATTAACTTTCCTTCCCTGTCTTTCCTCCTTCGGAGTGCTGCCTCCCTAACTCTGGCTCAGAGAGATCTTCTGAAAGCAGTTGTACTGATGACACTGAGTTCATGCAGAGCTCAGAGCTTATGTACACTGTTGAAAGGCAAATGATCTGAACGTGAAAGGCAGATTAGGCAGTTTTTACAGCACAGATAGCTTCCATGGATTCTATTTTATCTCCTAGGATTTGGGGGGGCGGGGGTGTAGGGGGGAGGCAAAAAACCAGAATGCACATTCATATTTTATTTCCTAAAGATGAGTGAACTTTTCAACCATGAGGATCCCTTTTAAGTCAAATAATGTCCTAGACTACCATGTGATAGTAATTGTATTTTAATTTCCTTTGATGGCAAAAACACACGAGGACAAAAGACAATTATAAATTGTATAACTCTTTTATAATAAATATGTATAATATCACAAAAGCCTCTACAGACTTCTAAAAAACTTACGTAGAAAACATTATTCATTCGCCAACCCCCGGTCTCCACCTCACCCAGGCCTCCCCTCTGTTCCCGTCCCCTCTTTGAGGATTAACCTCACAGGTTGTCCCAGGGCCAGAGCTCACAAATCCCAGAACTAGCTCTCAAGGCAGACAGAGGTTTAAGGGAAGGGAATATTATTCCACCCATAACTCATCTCCACCTGTCACCCCCTTTTCTCATCTTAACAGCAGACACCAGAAGTACAGCAGTTACTAGAGATACCAGAGCTAGGGGCGTCTGTCCCAAATGCACATGCTTTCTTCATGCCCTCCAAGGGAGTAATGGCTAAAAGGCCAAGGAGACAAAAATTCCAGTGCTGATTCTCAAGGACAGAGTGACCAACTGAAATCTAAAATCCTCCATTTATAAAACCAGGAATTACGTGTGACTTTTCTGTGTGTCTGAGACAATAGATGGCATTCCTCCATTGAAAAAGACAAAGCCTTGAGCTGGATTTTAGCCACCCTTGCAGGGTGAAGCCAAAAAAAAAAAAATCCTTTCTTTTTTCTAGAATTAAGCAATCTTTTTGACATCATCAACACCAAAGTTTAGCTATTGAAGTAAATAGGTTGATAATGCAGGTTTTTATCCAGTCTTAGGCAGGCAATCAATTAATATTTGATGAATGAATATGAAAGAAAAAAGCAGCCACAGGGATGGAGAGACAACACGGGGATGTCTGAGCTTCTTCACATAGGTTCTGTTACTCCCTGATTCAGGGGACACAGGGCCTCTGGACAGGACAAATTAGGTCTGGAGGTTGGGTGAGTAAGGGGCCACGCCTACGCTCACTTCCCATCTTTCACCCAAGCAGGTCCCAAAACACTTGTCGAGCCAAACTGATTGATGGGCCTGGAATGGCCTTGTTTGTCACCAGGGTGAGGAGCAGCAGCTGTTTAACAGCCCTGCAAGTGACCCTGGTCGGTACTTTCAAGGCAGGAAGCGCAGAAGAATAGAGTGTCCACTTAACACTAACACAAAGGCAGTGGGAAGAGGAACTTCCTCCCCTTGTAAGCAGGCCAGCAGCCCAATTACACACACACACACACACACACACACACACACACACACACACACACACAAATGATGGAGAAGAGGAGTTCAGGGAAGGGAGGGGAAATGGATCAAAACTGCTCCCAAGCAATTCTAGCTTGGCCCCCATTCCCTCCAAAACACTGAAACTTGTAGCATATGTGCGCTGAACAGAGATAAGGCAACATCAAAACTCCACCCTGTGACTTGTGTAACAACATCCCAGGCTTTGCTAGTCTCTGGCTCTTGAAGATCTCTTAATAGTCCTAGGGAGCTGCCGTGAGTTAGGTATTTCCGAAGTTCACAAAGGCCTCACACAGCCTGGAACCTCTTCCTGGGTCCTGCTCCTCCTGAATACCTCACTCAGTCGGTTTCTCCCACACAAACCCCAGATGTCACCATTTAAAGAAGGGGAAAAAAGAAGCCAAATTCAAGTGGACTCTCACTGCTTTCACTGAGAGAGTTGACATTTATTTGAGTGGGGCAGAGGGTGGGAAGGTCCCATGCAGAACTGCTCCTGTTGGTGCACATTTTCTGTCCCCCTACAACCACCCATCTGCGCCTCAAGGCACTCCTGCCTTTTCCCAGCCAGGCTTAGTGAAAACATGTGAGATGCTCGTCTATCAAAGGTTGTGATTTCTTATCACAGAGAAGCATGTACAATTTTTAATATACAAAGTGTGTACAAAATTATAGGTGTGGGCCTTAAAAAAGGGCATGCCAGTGATGGGCCCCAGATCTTAAGTTTCTTTAGTTTCCTGGTAAACTGCACCTGGGTAGATATATGTGCATGAACCCTGTTCTTGAGTTTTGCCTTCCTGAGAGGGAGCCGAGTAAATCTGATCTAAATACTATGTGTATACTAGGGAACCACTCACAGGAGTCGGGAGGAAACATGGTCTGAGTACCTTCTTCATTCTGCTTCCTTTCTCCCACCTAAATGTTGCACAAATGGGTGGAGGTATTTGTTGAGCCTGAGCCAGGGATTGTCATCGTAAGAGTAGCTGTAATGGGTCCACATTGCCTGGTTTCATTCCTGATGAGCTTCTGGCTGGAGGAGGCAGCCTAATGCTGAGTCACTCCTCCAGGCAGGTGTTGGACAAGCATGTGTCTGGGACCCACTGAATGGACTGCTGTGAACTAGTTGCTATGAAAGGAAAGAAAAAGCAGAAGTAGTTGTCAGCCCCTTCCTCTCTATGGGAGCAAAAAGTCTTGGCCCAGGGACTAGGGAACTTCGTGACCCTTGGTCATGCCGCATCCTGCTGTAGTAAGTCAGAGAAAAGAAGTGGGCTTTGGCCAAAATGACTTAAGCACCCAGTGTTGGCACTACTTGCAGAGTGGGCCAGTCGGAGGTCTTTCTGAGCCCTTGATTGCTTCACCTGTCAAATGGAGCTAAAGAAATCAGCAGGTCTGAGGTCCCCCTCATCCTGTGAATTCACACGATTTCCATCTTGGGATTCATTGTATGTATTTGAGCCATCACATTCCTCACATAGTCACCAAAGCCCCTACCTCACTCGCCCCAGCTTCCCAGCTCCCCACCACCCAGAAGCCCCTCCTGCCCCAAATAAGACTTCTATCTGATCAAATCACAAATAATCAATTTCGCAATGAAATGGGAAACAGCTTTTAGTGCACCAATTTTCAAAAGGGCAAATTGAGGCATGATAGGGAGGCGGATGAAGGAAGAGGTGAGAAAAAAAGACTGAGCATCCACCTCTTTTGAGCAACTTGTCCTTTCAGTGCCATGACAGCTATGCACAAAAATAATATGAAAGCAAAGGGGCCAACGCCCGATGAGATCAGTGCCAAGGGTGAGAGGAGGTGCCCAAGCTCTTCTCAAAGTGATCATTGCTACCAAATCAGGTAGGCAGACTGCTGTGATACCAACCCGCCAATGGAAAGTGCAGGGCAGTCAGCCCCAGCTAGTCTTTCTTCCAAAATAAACTCAGGTTGTTCCCAAGCCTCTAGGGCAAGTCCCTAACTGTCCTCGAGTTGCACCTGTACTTTACCACTGCCCGTACGGACTTCAGTTCACTTTTGCTCTAAGACTTCTAAAGTCAGCATCCCTCCCAGAAATCCCATTCTTCTGCCAAGCCCCCTTGTGACTCATGAGCTCCAGAATGATCCTTCTACTATATGTCCCCAGTTGGAATCTTCCTTTCCCAAAGCCAGGGACATGTAAAACTATCCGACCCCTCTCCTCTCAGATACTCTTATATGTTTTTTTCTCCATTCTCAGGTTCAATCTAGCTCTTCTATGGCCGTCCTTCCCTCTGCCCACCACCCACGACCTCAAATAATGTAATTCCTTGCAGAGGACACTTCTCCGGGTGTTTAATAAACAATATAGGTCATGACACTGTCCTGAGGCCCCTTGAGACCAAGCTTTACACAAATCTGATTTCAGAAGCTAGTATTAGGTTGAACCATATGAAATTGTCGTTATTCAACCATGTTGACATCCAAAAAAAATAACAATTTCATGAGCTTCAATCTAATAAAGGAGCCTGGTATTCGAATATTGAAAACATATTATCTGACTTCCCACCTGCTCTCTTCCTAAGCAGCACATATAAATTTGAGGTTGGGTGAGGGAGGGGGGTGGTGTTTATTGTTCTCTATAAAAGGCAGTGCTTTTCGTTTGAAGGTATTTCTTTCTTCCAGGGGACATTTGGCCATGTCTAAAGAAATTTTGGTTTGTCACCAAGGGATGGGGAATGCTACTGGCATCTAGGAGGTCGAGACCAAGGATGCGGCTAAATGTCCTGTAAAGCACAGGACAGCCCCACAACATGGAATTATCCTGTCCAAATGCAATAGCACTGCCCAGGTTGAGAAACCACAGCACCAAGTGTTACTGGGGACCCAGAGGCTTAGCTGTGCAGTTAAGCAACAACACTGAAAATACAGTTCTATTTACCATAAAGAGAGCAGCATGTTAGCCTCCTCTCTTATGAGGCAGGTCAGAGCTGCAGTTCCTGGCCTCCATGATCTACCTCTGATCTATAACAACTCCCAGGACCAGCCAATTCTCAGAAAGCTCTTCCTCTAAATCTGTTCAGTAGTTTGACGTGATGGGCATTTTCTGAGGATCCCCTAAGCCCCAGCCCAAATCCCTGAGTTGGAAATTGGACTTGATTCCTGAACGCTTGAAGTTTCCCTGCAAGGGACTGGCAGTCAATCCATTCTTCCCACCCGCTTCACCCAGCAGCATGCAGAACTTACCACAAGGCTGCTGCAGCCAGGCGGATGAAACCACAGAGCAACCCTCCCGACCAGAAGAGAACGCTCCCCATGGCCAGCTGTGGTGGGCTCACGTTGTTTCCTAGAAGAGATTGTATGTCACTCTCAGTGACGAAGAAGGGAATTTAAGAGGGCTCTCCAGTGCGGTATCACTTACCTACCCCAGCTGCTGCTGCCCACTGTTAGGCAAAGAGCTGGAGTTGAAAGAGGCTGAGTAAATACAGCTCATTTTCTCTGTACATGAGCTATATTTACCCTTAATATGCAACCACCTCAGCTCTTTCCAGCTCTCTCTGTTGGCAGAAAATCTGTATGAGGCTGTGGCACACTTACATTTATTCATGAACTTGAACCCAAGCTACAGCCACAAAAATCACCCGCTCAAAGAAATAGAAGGAATGTTGAGAGTCATCTAAACAAGGCTAAATCAGAATCTCCAAAAATAACACAGTCCAAATGTTTTGCTCCAGAAGATTCCAAATAAAAGAAATTCCTCAATTCCTTGGAAAACCTGCCCTGGTATCACACGAAAATCAGAGGCAGAGCATCTTCCTGCTGTCCCAGCCAATCTCCATCCAGCTGCAACTCAACACTCAGCAGTAAAAGGGATATTTTTGAAAATAAAAACAGGAGACACATGATCCCGTTCCAAAACTTAGCCTGTTCTCTGCTGATCAGAACTTAAAACCTGCCTGCCGTTCACCAAATGACAGAGTGCTGGCAGATGGAGCTGAGAGAGAAGGCTAAATGTATTTTAATGGGACCATTAGGATTATGTCAAAAGGTGAGAAAAAAGCATTCACCAGCCAAGAAAATAAGCATGAGCCTAAAAGAAATGTAACATGTTCCATTTCTCTTCCCTCTAGTCCCTTTTTTGCTTTCTATGAGAATCTGCTTCTGTAGGAGAGAGTCCCTTGTTCATGTGTGGCTGGCAGATGCAGGTTTTCTTAATCCAAATGTTTTGGGCAGAAATATATGAAAGCAGAAACAGGGTAACACATTGGTGTGGTTAATCCAAATGGATCTGTACAAATTTCAGTCTAAGGCAGATTACAAAGTTATGACCTTACTTTTGACAAACCAACCAACCATCCGTCTCTTCGACATTAGCCCTAATAAATAATCTTTTCTCTGTGCTTCATAGTACTGGCTATTAAACCTGAGGACTACATGTAAAAGCACAGAGCAGAACAGAGATCTTCATTTGAACCAAAAATGTTCTATTTCTGATAACTTTCTCCGGCGTTGCTCAATACCACTGAAGGAATGATGAGACTTGAATTTATTTGCTCCTCGGTTTTAGCAGGTACTGGTGATTTAGTTATCCATCACAGGGAAGAGACAATTCCCAGCATTCTTTTCTTCTATTTGGGACTTTGTGGTAATAACAGCAAGAGCACCTGACACTTGTTCGGCTTTTTACAGCTTACAGGGCAATTTAACCAATGTGATCTCGTGAGCTCCTCAAGAAGAGAAGAACACCCTTAATTTAAGTGAGCTTACGATCACCATTTTACAGATAAGGAGACTATCCAAGAAATTCACAAGAAGAGTGTGTCTATGACTGGCTGGACTGAAACAAGTCATCATAGCAATATTGTGAAGACACCAAGATACCATGAAAGTTCTATTCCTTCTCCCTCCAGGGTTCAAGGCAAGTGGAATAGCAGCTAAAACTCAGGCATCTGCCTCTGCTGACAATATTTTTAAATCCAAAAATATTACATTGCCTTGTGTGGTGATTTACTCTAAACTATTTCAGTATTAACGGGATGATATTCATTGTAGTCTTGGGGTGGTTAGTTACCACCTGATCATCCCCAATCAAGAATACACCAAAGTGCCTCAAGAGTGCATCAAAAACCCTAAAAAAAAAAAAACCCTGAAGAAAACGTACCCCAGAGGATTCATTATTATCATGAAAGATTAAATTGTGTCTTGCATTTGGTGAAGTATTCAGTGTGTGATATATTGGTTGAGAGAAAAATTGCTCAGGTAATACTACCCTGTATGAATAAGGCATAAGAATCCTGAAAACTCTAATCTTCATATTTTAGAAGCTTTGGCCTGTGTCCTTCTATTCACTGGGGACACTGTCACCTGACCCCAAAATACAGCTCCTGTCACTTCGGAGCGAACCTATGATATGAGGTGTTTGTCCATGTGCCTGAGCACAGAGAGTACCACTTTACCTGCCTAAAGGTACCTGCTAATAAATGTTCAGCCTAAGACTTAGCTTTCAACCTGCTGATAAGGTTATAGGGAACAAGCTTTCTAACCTTCACCTGTTGCTAATTGCCTAAAGCTGCCAATATTGGCCAAATGGATCTGACAGTTGCTGAAATGCCACATTGATCAGTTTGCCTCCACTGTTAGCCACCTCCTATGTGCTAACAATAGCCCAGGCTCTACACAAGATGCAGAGATTAGTAAAATGGGCCCAAACCTGTAAGACCCGGCTATCCAGGAGAGAGGATTGCACAGATAACTGATCAGTGCCCAAGGGGAAGTGCAAAACAAATGTTAAAAATGTTCATATAAGGGAAAGAACATGCTTGCCCTCACAGATATTGCTGTCTCTGTTTTCTAGCATTCCACAGCAAACTACAGGAAGAATGGGCAATGCCTATAAAAGAAAAAAGAGGAATTTTTTTTTAAAGTAATAATTCATCTCCTTAAGAAAGAAAATCTCTCAGCAGCAGACATGGATGGTGCTGGAGAAGCTGGTAGCAGTGAAAAAGAATCCCTCAAGGAAGGGACGGAGGTTAAGAGATTAGAGAATACTACAATCAGAAAAGAATAAAAACAATCTAAGCCACTGTTTCTCATCTACAGTCACCAGCATAGCACCTTCAAAATTTATGTCACATCCAAGTTCTACCTGCCACTTAATATGTTTCTTTAAAATTAATTCATGTTTTATCTTTAAATATTCTTATGCTAAATAAAATTCAACACCAAACTGTGAATTGAAAACCAATATCACTTGCATAAGCAGAAGAGAACTGTGAAAATAAATTCAATGAACACAATATTATGAATTCTAGCAAGATACTGAAGACTGGAAGCCTGGAGCTGTCTCCCTCTTTGTTTGACAATGATTATGAAGGCGAGGAAGAGGAAGAAAATGGAGAATGAGGGCTAGAGTTAGGGAAATGTTCAAGACGTTTTGGGACTAAACCGAGACCCTTTGACTTGATCAATGGGTATGAAACAGAACTGAATAGGCAATGCTTTCTCACTACACAATTCAATACGTTGTTTAACACCAAATATGGGTACCACCTACAACTATCTTCTACTCTTCAGGAAACACCTAGTCCCCGCAGTGTTCTCAGGCAAAAAGACCTGTGAACTGTCCTCAGAGGAATGGAAATCCACCCCCAACACTCGGAGAAGGTGGGTTTATCAGCACCCACAATAACTGCTGTAAAGTTTGATTTTCTTCTAAAATGCAAGGACTTTTTAGAAATATATTTAGACATTTTGACCCGAAATCTCTCTTTAAGGTGGCCTCCAACCCCCTACAGCTGTAAGTTCTTTCATAATATATCTATTAATTACATATCAATTGGGGCAGGATAGAAGAAACCTCCATTCAAGTCCCAGTTTTCAAAATATCCCAAAGCAGGCGTTATCAAAGTGTTGACATCAGCTGGCAGTTAAGCAAACAAACCCATAAAGAAAAGTTGGCAGAATGGGGGTAAAAGCTCACCTTCTGGCCATGGCTAGTGGCAGAATCAATAGCAGATCAGAAATAAGATTCAAATCACAGCCTCCCGGAGGTAACTGAATGCCCAAACACTGGAAATTTAGCTTTTGGCTTCAAAACCTTATGATTCCCTGGTGCCCAACACAAGACGAGAAAAAGGTGATTGCCCTCTGGTCAGCCCACTGAGAGCTGGGGCCAAGACACATTCATATGGAATCACAAAGTGAGGTGTGCCTCTGATAAATTGCTAATTAACTGAACAGGCACACAACCTAACTCTCTTTCCCAGATCATCAACCCACAACTCCAGACCTGCACACAGAGACTCGACCCCTCCCTCCAAAATGCCTTTCACCTTCCTCAAAACCCCATCACCCTCTCCACAGTTCTCAGCTGAAACCCTGCATGACTAAAACACAGATTGGTTAGGACCATTTGTATTTAAATGCTATTACCCGGAATAACATATTTCGTTTTTATTCACCATTTTTCGACAGGTCAGTGAGGAGCCAGGAGCTGTGCTTGGGGCTGACTTATGTCCTCAAAGATTTCTCAAGCTACCAAGAGGTCTTCATAGAGACATAGGTGAAGAGATCTAGAATCAGCCACTGTGGCATAAAAATTCCTTTGAGCTGAAGGCATTTAAGTTCCTGAAATCCTTTATCTTCCTAAAAGCAGAGCCTCCCAAGGAACTCAATTGTCATAAATCCCCTCCCTGAAGAAACTAATCTTTTCTTCTCAAAGAGAAGTATGCATCACACCCAGACAGACTTTGTCACAAGCTATGCTATCTCCCATCTATTCTCTTAAGGACTCATTTATCTTTCCAAAAAGTTGTTGGCTTTTCCATAAGTGACCTTTCTCCAAACCTCCCCCCCTTCTAAGAAGTTATTTGTTCTTCCTCAGAAGTGTCCCTCTGCCCACCCTCCCCTCTATTAAGATGGCATATAAGCCCCAAATTCTAACCCTCTCCTGGGTCACATTTCTTTGTGAGCTCCAATGCTTACTATATAATTAAAGGTGTTTTTTGTCCCTCTTGCTAACCTATCTTTTTTTCAGTTTAATTTCCAGGCCCCCAAATACTGAACATAACAGGGTAGAGGGAAAGTTTTTCTTCCCTAGCACAGGCAACAACCGCACAGGGCAATTGGTGCAGGGAAGGCCAGGCACTGTAGACCTTCAGCCCTCTCACCAACACCTCCCCAGGAACCACGTGTGAGAGAGCGCTTTACAATAAGTTCAGGTTTACGAAGGACTCCAGGATCCACGACCTTAGCTAAACTAGCAGGGGAGGATGAAGGCGACAGAAGGGAAATAGCTCCACTTAAACTCAACAGACAGAATGTTGGGACACCCGTCTCCCCCGAGAGGTGGTGCCATCCATTCACATCTGAGGCACGCATGACCGGGCAGCCCAGCAGGCCACTTGTCCAGGACTAAACAGAGAATTTCCGCTCTCCAGCCTGTCAGACCAACACCTTTTGCCAGCACGAGTTTAATAGACCTTTAAAAAGAAAAGAAAAATGAAGAGGCCACATGCACGCCCTCCCACCCAGCCTAGGAAAAGTGGGAGCCTTTTATTCTCCTTATGCCAAAATTTGTTTTACTGGGAGAAGCTTCTTTTCACCAGGCCTCCAGGCTCTTTACCAGCCAGGGTTAAACAAAGAAGCTTAGAGAACCACAGAACAAATAAACCAAAACAGCCCACAGAGAGCAAGGAGAGGAAAACCCCCAGTTGCAAATAGAGCCAACTTCCATCCAGCTCAGTCTTTTTCAAGCCCAGCCCAGCACAGTCCCTAATAAAGCCACTGAGGACACTCCATCCTCTCTTTATTAGCCTCAACATCAGCACGGCAGAGTGTCAGGCTAAGAAATCCATCCAGAGAACTTGTCTCTTTTTCTCCCCCTACTCCTTCTTAGAATTATTAACATCCACTTAAAAGAAAGGGGGTGAGAGCGGGGTGCAGAGCTTGCCCTCTTTTCAACTTGCCTGTGAGGGAAGTATTGCTTATCGCAACAGGTGCAGCGGCCACTCACAAAACAGAGGCAGTATGGAGCTGAAAGGCTAAGAAATTACTTGTTCTCATGTCAGCTGCTCCTACAGGCTGTGCAAAGCCTGCTTAGGGGAGAGAGATTGTGTCCCTGCTTTAAAAAAAAATAAAATAAAAAAGGGGGCGGAAGAAAGGTTTCAGGTTGCCAAGGGCTGAGAGAAGGGGGGACCATTGTTGGGGGGTAAGGAGGTGAGAGTGGGGAGGGCTTGGTGTTTCAAGCCAATTTAGGAAAGGCAATGGGGCCTGGCAGCTAGATTAGTAAGTTCTGTCCAGAACTTTCTGGAAAACGCTGGCAGAATATACTGAGTCCCTTCACCAGGATGGGGAAAAATAAATGACACTCAGGCTGGCTAAAACAATCCAGGGTAACCAGAGCGCAGCCATGTGTATCGATTATGCATATGCTATATCATATTATATAGATTAAATGAAATTAAATTCAAAATGTTGCTCAGAAACTGCCTTGCACAGTAGGCAGGGCAGAGCTAATTTAGTCAATCCTTAGGAAAAGGATGTCTTCAAAGCTTGATTCCAATCAACTCTTCAGTTTAGTTGTTTACTTTTTAAATTAGAGAGCTGCCTGTGTGGTATTGGCCAAGTGACCTCCAGCTTCTGAGTTTCAAAGTTCTCTCACATCCTCATCCTGTGCTCCCAAACCTTCAGAGGGAACCCAAAGTGAGGGGCTGCAGCTGTAGGGGGTAGCTCGCCCCCAAGTCAAGTCTAGATTGATCTAAGGTCTATGAGATTTAGGTAAATTGAAAGGCCTTCCTTTCCGGACAGTAGCCATTATCATCTGGGAGAGGATTGTTTGTTTTGCTTAAAAATAAAAATAATAAAAATATGACAAGGGAGATAATGTCCTAAGAATCTATCTCATTGCCAGTTCTGCCTCCGAGGAAGTGATCAGAAATCAGAGCCACAGACCACAAAATCATTGTGTCTCGAAGTCTTGCCATACTACTGCCATTCAAAGGAATGATGCAGATCTGAATGTAGGACTTAGAAGGGCAACCATGATAGATCAGAGGAAAAGCAGCAAAGGTGTGGCAAGCACAAATTCATTTTTGTTTACTATATATGGATCATTTTTTTTTAATCTTACAGTAAAATCTGGGAATCCAAACCATTTACCTCTACATACAACATTGGACACTGAGGACTAAAATGATCCCCAAATACATCCTCCAACCCCATCTAACATTCTATATCATCATGACTTTATTATTCCATTGTCTCCCATGAACATGATTTCACAATTCCTGCAGACTCAGTCAGGAACTTCCTGAAAACCCCACTAATTCTGCAGTGGAAAACACAAAATGAACTGCTCACCTCAAAATCCTCACCTTGCTGTTTCTACCAATCCTGGACTGTTGGATCATGATCCTTACCCAATCCTAATCAAGCCTCCTCGTGAAAGACATGCCTTAAACTAAATTTTTAATTCTCAATCCTTTTAAACTTTCCAATTCCCTCTGGACACCCTGCCAAAGCTCTAAATGGTTTCCCTTAGCATGAGAAATACAGGTTGTGTTGGTAACATTTGGGAAGCCTGAATTCTCTGCTTTCTACTAAAAGGATCCAGAATGTAGCACTGTGAGAAAGGGTTTAGGGTTTTTTGTTGTTGTTTTCCTGAATTCCCTTTATCTGCCTAAATGCAAACCTCCCCAAAGAATTCAGTTGTCATAAATTCCTCCCCAGCAGTTTCACAACCAGCAAAAATTGACTCCTATCACAGAGACAAGAAGCCTGGCATTCTGATAAGAAATCACCTAAAGAGACCACAAAACTCTCATATCTCCCATCTATTCTCCTAAGGGCTCGTTTATCTTTCCTAAAAGTCATTTGTTCTCCCATGAGTGCCTTTCTATCCCTCCCCTTCAGCCATTATCATGGTATGTAAGCCCCAAATGGTAACTGCCATTTTTAGTCACATTTTTCTGGGAAGCCACTAATGTATGTGAATAAAAATCTGTCTTTTCTCCTGCTAATCTGTCTTTAGTCAGTTTAACTTGCACTAACATGTACTAAACATAAGAGAGTAGAGGAAAAGTTTTCCTCCCTAACACGACAAATCAGAGAAAGGACATATGTAGAAAAAGCCAGTATCCATGATGAAAGTTAATAATATACCAGTAACTATTGACTCACTTAAGTCAAAGTTACTGAACTTTCATTGAAAATAGTAACCCCTTGATGTTCAAAGAGATATATTCCAGGTCCTCACAAATCCCCAGATATAATTTGTCCCATGAAACTTCTACTGTCTGCTTAAGAACCATATTCCTTAGACCTTTTCACTCTATTGGCAACACTAGCAATTTCATTTCTTTCTAGGGGTTTTTTAAAAAGACTTTATTTTTTAGAACAGCTTTAGATATATAGAAAAAATAAGTGGTTCAGAAAGTTCTCGATATGCCCCATGCTCTGCTCACACAGTTTCCCTTATTATTAACATCTCGCATTGGTATAGTACATTTGTTATAATTGGTGAACAAAAACTAATTCATTATTATTAACTAAAGTCCACATTTATTCAGATTTCCTTAGTTTTCACCAAATGTCCATTTTTTGTCTCAGGATCCCATCCAAGAAATTACATTACTTTTAGTTGCAATGTCTTCTTAGGCTTCTCTGTGCTATGACAGTTTCTCAGACTTGCCTTGTTTTTGATGACCTTGATAGTTTTGAAGAATATCAATGAGGTATTTTGTAAGACATACTTTTATTAGAATTTGTCTGTTGTTGTTCTCAAGATTAGACTAGAGTTACGGGTTTTGAGGAAGAAGATCACAGAGATGAAGTGCCATTTCATCACAACGTATCATGGTATGTACTATCAATATCACTTATCACTCTCAATGTTGACCTCGATTGCCCAGGTAAGGCTGTGTTTGTCAAGTTTCTCCACTGCAAAGTTGCTCATTTCCCCCCTTTTCCATACTAGACTCTTTGGAAGGAAGTCACTATGCCCAGCCCACATTTAAGGAGTGAAGGATTATGCTCCTCTTCCTGGAGGGTGGAGTAGCTATATAAATTATTTGGAATTTTCTACATAGAGATTTATCCCTTCACCCCTATTTATTGATATATTCAATTGTTTATTTATATTAATAGGGACTCATGAATATATATTTTATACTATGGATTATAATTTAATACAACTTTATTTATTCTGTGGCTCAGATTGTTGAAGCTTTGGACCTTTGACACACTCCCAATATTGTGTATCATTTTGTTGTGTTTTGTTTAGCACTTCTTTACTTGCTGACAGTACAAGATGCTCCCAGTTCATCTTGTGTATTTTCTGTCCCAGCCCCAGAATCAGCCATTTCACCTAGGAACTCTAGGGCTATTTTTCACAAAGAAATTGAGTTTATATCACTACACAAAAGAGTTAGAGTGCAGACAAGACAAGTACAGAACAAAGCTGAATGGAGAGGCTGATGAAAGCTAGGTGATCGATCTGTTGGGCTCCTTCTTAGCACTGCTTCTTGCTGCCCACACCCCACTCCCAACCTGGTGACAAGTATGAGTCAAGTTCATGCCTCAATTTTTATCTTATACCATTTTATCATTTTTCTGATTAATGCGTTTGTACAGAGTAATCTTTGAAAGTTATGCCTAGTAAAATTACAACATGCCACATGTTATGATCCTTCTAGATTTGTTTGGGAATAGTTAAAGCCACAAATGTTAAGTCCAGAGATACAATAAAAGTCACAATATCCTGGCAGTTCTACCCTGCTGCGGTGTTCTGCATTCCACTACGAGACAACGTCCTTGAGCTTGAGGGCAGCGCCATGTCTCTCCCTTAGCCAATTGTTCAGGCTTCATCACAGATATTTCCCTCTGTCATTATCCCATCTCCAACTTCAAAGCTACTTTCCCAAGAGATGGGTTTTAAATGTTTTAGCAATAGAGCCTTTTTTTTCATAAGAAATCATCATAGAGAGAATTTAACACATGGAAATGATTAAAGTGGTATTTTATTAGTAGACACTTATTTTTAAAACTCAAATTAATATGTACCTAGTATAAAATTAATAAGAACAATAGTGTTTTGGTGAACATAAAATTTTTAAATAGTGAGTGGTGTAAAACACTAGCAATCTTCTATAAACCTTATCATCCAGTTTATTTTTGTATTTTGTTTGTTACAAAATATTTTTTATAAATTGACTTAAAAAGATTTGCTTAAAAGCAGACACCATATGCAACTACTTCCCAATGTGCCTTACAATCTCAAGACAGTCTTCTCTTAAACAGAAGATTTAGAAGAAGCTTTATTATAAAGTCTATGCAAAAATGCATTAATCTGATAGCAAATGATAATATGTTGGTAATCTCCAGTTTCTTAATATTTGCTACTGTGTATATATTGTTTTTCAGTGCCTATTTTTCATAGCTTAGATTAATTTTAAATGAAATGTTACAAAACATTTACGAAACCCCTGAAGGGCCTTCTCAGAACATACAGTTTGTAAAACACTGCTAGTCTGGGCACTTGCATTTTCCATAAGTCCCTCCCCGTCCAGGTAAGTGACTTATTTAGCTATACTACTATTAATTCTCTTGACTTGGCACTATATAGCTCATTTCCTCTGTACTCTATTAGGTAACAGAATTATTGCAAAGGATTTAATTAATGATACACCCACAATAGTCTTCCTTAGTTAAGGCCTTTGGATTTTTTTAAGAAAGCCTAATAGAAGAACTTCAGAAAGTAGGGCACGTAGTGGGAGACATTTTTGAGAACACAGGCTTTTTCCTATTTCGACAGTATACAAATTTGGTAATAATTATTATAATGCAAATGATTAAGAAATATAGTACTTACTATGAAACTACTCTAAATTGTTACTGTTTGACATAGACTAACTCACTTAATTTAACCATCATAACAAACCTGTGAGGTGGACACATTGTCATCTACGTTTCCCAGGTAAAAAAACAACAACTGAGGTCCAGAGAGGTTAAAAAACTTTTCCAGGTTGTACAGCTTGTAATGGGAAAAGCTAGGAATTAGACCAAGTCCATGCTCTTTAACAATATACTGCCTCTGGATATCATCATTTCTGTAGTCACTGAAACTGCAGCACATCTGCTTATAGAGTGTCTGTTCCCAGGGAGGTTCTATCTCAAGCCAAAGGCAGAGACACACATTATTGCACTGCCCCACACATATTCCATGTCTCATGCTCAAAGTGCTCTACAATGCCTTCCTTTTCCACCTTAAACCTTCCATTTTCAGCTTACATATATCAGCCGAGGTGGCCTATGGGCCATTCTTTTCAAACCCTGTGCTCTTCTGCCTCTAAGTGTTTGCTCACGCTGCTACTAACAAGCCTTTCCTTCTCCTCCTACTACTCTGGTGAAATTCTTCTCCAGGCCAAGCCCAATCCTGTCTTCTCCATAAAGCTTCCAAAGCCCCTGGATGAAATTTCTTTCTCCTTCCCTTGTGTTTATACACACTTTGTCTGTACTTTTATTAGAGCAACTCTCATAGATGGCAGGCCTCTTAAGAAAAGAAAGTGTATCTTTTTCTTCTTGTACATCCCCAGAACTAGTGTGTGTATGTGTGTGTGTGTGTGCGCGTGCACATATTACATAATATATATACTATACTAATAGTATGTGCTATATATATATATATACACACACACTGTGTGTGTGTGTGTGTGTGTGTGTGTGTGTGTGTGTAAAATATAATGGCCACTCTAAAAATGCCTGTCGAAATGAATAAAAAACATATTCTGCCCTTTAGGAACCTAACCATATCCTAAAGAAGACACAATTCCTGTTTTCAAGGAGCTTCAGATCTAATGAGACACTGTAGAATAACCACAAGTTAGGCTCATAAGTAGACAATGAGATGAGCCTAAAACACAGCAACTAGACATCAGAAGACTCGAAATTTAGTCCTGGCTCCAACACCAACTATGTGAATTTGAACAAGTAGTTTTATTCTCAGAACAAGGAGGACAGATGTTGTAAAAGTTCCTCCTGGTTCTAATAGCTGTAATATGAGCAGACTGGTGATCACCTGCAAGGCTTTGTAAAGAAGTCTGTCCTATGAGAAAAATGTGGTAAACCCTAACCCATGAGATGAAGGTGCCTCTCTCTTTGCCATTGGAAGCAACTAACTACAATACACAGTGAAATCCATAAAATTCAGAAGAGTCCTTTATTGGGAAAGTATTGAAGTAACAAAGAGTTGTTGTGGTTCGCTCAAATCTAAGACCCATGGAGCCAATTGAGATGAATTGTGAGCCCTTATTAGCCGGCCGGTGACTGACTCTCTACCACACAGGGTTAGAAGAGATCAGCCCTGAGCTCCCAGAAGAGGCAGTTTATATAGCCACCAGCACATCCCTGAGCAGATCATCACACCCTGGTTAACAGTTGGCCGTTAGCAAATCCTTGATCAGATTACCGTGGTTAACAGCATCTCCTTGATCAGATTACCACACCCTGGTTAACAGAATCAGAAATATTTAATACTGGCTTACTGGAAAATTGTCCACCCATAACAGAGTGTTGTAATGACAGATCAGTGGAGAGGGAAAAGTTTTAATGGAGCACAGAAGGCAAGCTGGAAAGGCAGAGATGGTTAGGGTTCACCCATCCATGAATCTGGCCACAGTCACAGCATCATTAGAATGACACAGTGAGCATAGCAGAGAAAGTTCCAGGCCTGCCCTTCACTTTGATGAAAATCTCCCAGAGCCATCCCACTATTTTCACTCTGATTCCCTGCACACTGTGCAGCATTCTAATGACTAGTTTTGATTTCCAGTTTCTGGTGTAATGAGATAGAGGAAATTTTCCTATTTTAGCAGCCTGAATAAGACTTCCTCTTGGATATAGTCCTATATTTACCAGGAAGAAATCCAATGATTAACCACATGAGTTGAAGAATGAGATCCCAGGCAATAAATACTAGTGTTGATCTGGCTTCTAAGGAGGTTGGATCCTGATACCTTAGGGTCCTTTATTTTGTGAGCATTTCATCAGGTCTGAGTCTGTACACTTGACTATGACTTTGGTCACACTGAATTGTTCTGTGTGGTAAAAATATGAGAATCAGGGTTGGGTGGAGAGAGCAGCCAAAGATGTTGGCCACTGAGAGGATTAAAGGGACTTTGGAGAGAATGAAATTTTTTCCACCTCTTTAATTCCTCTCCCCCCACCCCCCACACACTTCCACCTCTGACCTATGGATGCTGCAGTTTCCCCTTAAGAACTATATCTCTGAAGGTGAGGCATCTCCTCCCACATGCTTGTAGTGTGCACCCTGGGCATGCCAGGGGGTCAGGGGTCCCCTGGCATGCCCGGGTATAGGTTGGTGGCTCCACCTGGGGCACGAACCCAGGACCTTCTGCATGCTAACCACTACACTATGGAGTCACCCCCGAGAATGAAATATTTAACGGGAATTTTAAGTTATTTGCTGTTGAGTATATGGTTTAAGTCTCCTCCTCCATTTCCCCTACAGAACATTGAATAAAGTCTTTGCCGCTATTTTGAGGAAACCTGAGGAAGTTCTAAACTCTACATCCAGGTTGGCTCAGAGACTACATATGGAATTGTACAATCCAGAGCAAAGCGGGACAGTGAACATTCGTGTTTCACCATAAGAAACAGTGGCAGGGAACATCTGGGTAGTCATCCTAAATATAGTCTCATCATGAAATAACACCTCAGCTTTCTGTGACATAAACCACCCTGTTGGGACTTAGATTAGATTGCATCAGCACCTCAAAGGATGATCATCCCAAGTGAAGTCATGAAACAAAGTTTCTGCACTCATCAGCTGGAAAACTGGCAGTGAAATCCAGTGGCTTTACCATCCTACCACTTAACTTTCTACCATCCTCAGTGCAGTATTATTCATTGTCACTGGAAAGACTCCAGGGAGCTACAGGTTTGTCAATGGATTCCACACTTAGACCTCCTCAATCGTGACCTTAGTAAATTGAACCATGGGCTAATAGAAGACTGTAACTGACCTCTATAACATCAGTTCAAAACTTTTATGTTCCCCCAAGCACTCCTGTTCTCATAAAACTTGTTTGCCTTATTCAGAGCAAGTAACCCCATGTAGCTTTCTAACTGATACTAAATTAATTGGCTCAACTATCCCCACATTGGCATAACCAGCAGTAAAAGGAGAGTGATCACTCCAAATAAATGGACTATTCATCCCCAGAAGTCCCCTCAGAATCCAGGAGTCTGCCCTCTTGTTTTGCACATAGACAAGAACATCAAAGAAAGTTAGACAGAGAAAGAGATCAGAGCTGGAAACTCCCCACCTGCACATATTCATATCCTGTCCCATCTAAATTACTAATTACTTTAAAAGATTAAACAAAATGGCACATAGGGAGAAAAGGCCAAGAGAAGGCCACTATAGACACTAGATACCTCAGAAGATTTAAGCATCTGGCTTTGTATGTCTCTTTGGTGAGAGAAGACCACACCAACCCAGGCCAGCAGCAACAGCAGCTGTGAAGAGAGAAGCCAACTTCAAGGAAATGCAACAGGAAAGAGAGAAGGGAAACATAAATTGAAAAATCCCCAGTAAGGATCAGATACTGCTTTCCTGAGCATGCACACATCCCCTGCCCAAATGCCTGCAAACTAGTCTTAAATACAAGTCATGCTAATGTAAACCAGGTGTTTTAACTTCCTACCATAATGGCTGGCAAGACCATCAATGTAGAATAATAATAACAACAACAACATCTGAAGTGCATCTGTGTTTAAACACATAACAGGCATATTTTTCTTTCTTCTCCAAGTAGGTGTCTGTTCTGCATTTGTATTGTGATAGCATCAAGGAGACTAGGGACCAAGAGCCTTTTTAGAAACAGCTCTTCCAACCTTGAGAGTAACATTGGTGTTTTGTTTTTCTGTATTAAAGAAAAGAAAACACTGATGACAGGAGATGTTGCTTCAGGGAGGCAAGTGGAAGTCTTAAATTGTGAGAGATATGGATGCTCAGAGGTAACCCCAGGCAAACATAAAAACTAGAAACTTAGGAAGCACCAGAAATAATCTTTCGCTGGTACATCCTCACAGGTTGCCCTCTTCCATAAAAAAGCTCCCTGCCACCCACCTTCCCCAAAGAAAATGTCCTCAGGAACACAAGCAACATTTTTCAGAAATAAGACCTCAGAATTGAATAAAAATTAATTCTCTTCTTGGAGCAGTGTCTCCAATCACCCTATTTGAGGTTGCAAACTAAAATTCTACAAAGTTGGCTTCAAGAAAAAGAAGAGAGTAATGTAACAATTCATCAGTGACTCACAGCCATTCACATAATTCAGCTAAGGTACAATGAGAATTCACAGGGATTCAGACTGGGAATTGGAAAGTAAAGCCATTCGTTTAGTCTCTCATCCAGTCTCTGTCTTTCTATTTCTCTCTCTTTGCATTTATACTCCCCTCTCTTCTCTCTAAACAAGTTTCCTCTACTTGGTTATCTTAGCCTAATCCAAAATGCCAACCCCGACCTGCGTCTCCATAACCTTTTAGTTCTAGGGCTCACAGCCAACTGGAACATCTCAGCACAAATTTCCAAGAAATGACCTGACTATGGCTTAGGTCACTTGTTTCAACTAAGCCATACAAGTGATAGGTGGCAGGCCAGGCCTGCTGGTTAGGTGTCCACTCTGGATCCAATCGGCCATGGGCTCCTCCACGTAAGTGGTCCTAGGGAGGGAAGGCTTCCTCAGAAGCAGATGCTAGGAAGTTACATTCAGCAAATCCCTTTATTTTAATTTACTGTTTCAACCTCCCTATTTATAAAATCAAGATATTTGTAATATGTTGTTACAAGCCCCACTGGTGGGACCACAGGACATAGGGTTGGGTTGGATTTTTGAAGGAGAATTTTCAAGACCAAGGACACAAAATGAGACCCATAGCTCCAAACACACCTAGCATAAAGCAGGAACACTTTCTGCAAAAGCAGGAACTTTCCCTCTCTTGAGCATGCACACAAAGCTGAGGACACTTCTGGGAAGGAGGCTGAGCTGCTTTAAGGAACTGAAAAGGCCCAAGGTATACCACAGCCCAGGGACAGAAAGGGATGGGGCTGGGGGAAGGATGGTGTTTCTCGATAGGGGCACTGCTGGCATGCGGGGCAGACCAACTTTTTGTGGGATGGGACTGGGCCGCGCAGTGCTGGCAACTTCAGCTTCAGCCCAGGAAATGCCCATTGTGCCCCAGACACTGACGACAACGACAGACCAGAACCATGCCCTACACAGTTTTAAATACCATCTCGGGGGAATACCATCTCTGGAAGAAACCTGGAACCAGATGTCACAAGGCAACCTTTTATTTTGAGAATAGCTGTGCTCTGGGAAAAGAAAAGAAAGAACAGCTTTATGCATATCAAAAAGAATTTATGGTGCTGGGCAGGAACTTTTTGAGTCAGTTGAAAAACACTATAAAGAATTGCCAAAGAATGGCTACAGACATTTTGGAGTTATGAGAGGTGTGCGTGTGCGTGTGTGTGTGTGTTTAATAAATAAGATAACCATCTTTCATCTTTCTAAAACGGTTTAAATACAACCTCACTCAGACATAAAAGAACAGATGAATTAACTGCTTGGGGCTTAGGACTCTACCAGGAGAATTGGTAGTAAAGAGTCCAAGGGACCAGAATTAATGTCCCATATTCTGTTAAAAGACACGTAATAGTATCATTACTGACAGACACAATTACACATTCTAATGAGGCACTGTCACATGTTAATAGTAGTTACGGTCATTTTTAAATAATTAACAGTAACACATAGGCAATACATCATTACGGCATGCAAGTACATTGTTGTCCTGTAAGCATGCATGAAATGATGCTGAAGACTTCTTTATATGAATCTCATGTGCAGAACCAGCTTTGCCCACAGTGTTCCTCAGCCTCCTATTGATTTCCTTCCACGTAGTCCAAGCCACAGTTCCCCTTGATAAAAATAACCAGTAGCCTTCTAAATTTCCCCAGAAACATGGTCAGTTGGATTTTCCACAGCTACAAGCAGGAAATTAATATAGGAACCAAGCAGGTCTTATTCTGCCTGCTCACCTACTCCATCCGACCTGACACTTTAATCAACTCAACATGTTTAAAAATAAACTTGATTATATCAGGAAAGAGAAGCTGCCCAGGGCTTTGTGGCCACTCAGAGCAAAAATTCAAAGGCGTACTTCATTTTCTAAAAATTGGGTGGTCGTGTGTATTTTTTTCTCCCTCTTATTCCCAGTCCCAAAACACAGACTCGGGCAGTGGAGAGTGTTTGGCACTAGCCAAGTAAGTTTTCTTCCTAATTCCTTCACTAGCCATTTTGTGCATTTGGGCAAATGTTTAACTTTTCCAAGAACTCCCAATGCAGTCACATGAGCCTAATAAAATCTCCCTTGCCTACTTTGTGAAGTTGTGACCAAGGAGATCAAAAGAGCCTATGTATGAGAAAGCAATGGTGCTGCTCACTGCAAATATGAAATACAGTAATAATGACTACTGCTGAAGTAGTGACACTGTGCCCCACAGTTTTCCTGGGATCACTCCAAAGGTGAGGCTGCTTCTTGGGTTTAGGGAAGTTTGGGATTTGGGGGACAATATGGTGATTCTAACCTAAATCTTCTCCTTTTATCAAGCACTGCACTGCATGCACTCAACTAGGGCTGGGGTGACACAGCAATGATTAGGTACAAACTGGGGGGTACCAGAATATGCCACCCTAAAATATACCTCTTTGGCACATGGATTATTGTGAGCGAGAGGCTGTTGAGAACTAGCAGATTCAGGAAAATCTCTAGAAACAGCATAGTTTTCCTTTTGTAAAAGAAATTTATATTATAAAGGAAATTTCTTTTTGTAAAGATGTCCTCTCTCATACCAGGAAGAGAAGGATTCTTAACAACTCTTATCAATGGAGAAGGCACCCACCTAAATCTGAACAACAAACCTTCCTAAACACTCCTTGTTTACCATATTTTCCTGGTCACCGTCCCACAACTTGCCTTTCCCGCCCAGAAACCCCAACCCTTTTTTCTTTGTTTCAGCCTAAGATGGTATAGAAACCCAAGTTCTGACCACCCCTTTGGGCAACTCACCATTAGGTACTTCCATGTGTCCATGTGGCTTGCACATGTTAATAAACATGATTGTTTTTCTCTTGTTAATCTTTCTTTGCTCAGACTCATGTGCAGGGCCCCAGCTGAAGAATTTCTAGAGACTTCTAATTGGAGGCACTCTGCCCAACAAAGTTTTGGGTGTTTAGTCTGACCATTCAGAGAATCCCAGAAGAGCATAACATTTGCCACCTATGAATATTTGTTGTTTGAGTCATTCTTATAGGTGCACAGACTGTCGGAGCTATAAAAGGAATCCAAATTTCTCATTTTAGAGATAATAACACTGAGGTCCAGATTAGTGAAGAATCTCATTCCTCAAATAAGAATGCTTTCTACTGAAAATTGCCTCCTTTGTAAGTCCTCAAATGAGTAGGTGATATTTGAATGCCGAATGATACCACAAGACAGATGAGCATTGATTTAAATGCTGCTATCGGACAGATCCAGCCATCAATCATAACCTGACATCTCAGGAGAGTCATCTTTTAGAACAGGACTTGAGAACAGCATGACTAGAATTAACAGCTGAACCAACTCTGCATTGGAGCCATCCTTTCTCCACCTGTTAATGTACTGGGTCTCCAACTTGAGCCTGTGTTAGAATCATCTGGAGGTTTTGCTGGGCCCACCCCAGAGTTTACTTGAATTGCGTTTCTAACCAGTTCATGCTGACACTAATGTTGATGCTGAAGCTGCAGGGTCTAGGTGAGCTCTGCACATTCAGGACACTTGGCTTAGAACCTCAGAGAAATACCAAAATAAGAGCAGATAGTTTATCAAAACAGGGATTCCAAATCTAAGAAATCTGCAATTTTCTAAAGCAAGGGTTCTTAACCTCTGATCATTGGACCCCCGCCTCCACAAGGGGCCCATGGATAGAATTCAGGGGATTTGAAAATTGGGGGGAGGGGAGGATATTTATTCTTATTCTCACAAGCTTATCGCTGAAATTTAGCATTTTCTCCTATTCTGAATGTAAGCAAGAGACCACAGTAGTATGAGCAGTAACTGTGACTTCATCACCAATAAAAATCACATATCACATGCAGTTGTTTGTTTTAAATTTCACAAAATATCATTTATACACATTACTGTTTTGAAATTATGGTAGGTATTTGATCTGCTACTAGATCTTGTTGTTTGATACACTAACAGAGAAGAGCATATATTACTATATAGTAAATTTGTTTTTCAAAAATATTTTTATAAGTGTACTTGTTTTCCTTTATAATTCAATATATCTTATTTTATGTACATGAAGACATTATTCTGAGAAGGGGTGCAAACATTTCATCCATCTGACAAAGAGTCCGTGCTATAGTTTTTTAAAAAGCTAGGAACCCCTAACCTAAAGAGACATTGGTCAGTTTCTTAAATTCTCAAAATTTATTTCTTGAAGTAATTTTTACCTTATTGAATTTGAATAAGGAAAGACTTTCAAACAAATACTGTAGAAGTGAGAGAGTTAAAAGCCCAAAAATAAGTAGGGGTGATCAATTAGCTTAAGGGATCAAAACATGATAATATAAGTTATTGCTTTTAGGCTCCTAATTTCTAATTAATTTGTTAACCTGGGTCCCTTGATTTAGACTTTGAATTATATTTTCCTCTTTCATTTCCTCTTTCCTCCTTCTCAGTGTGCCTTTTGTGGAAAGCACCTACTGCAAGCAGCCACCAAGACACTCCTCAGTGACCAAAACCAGGTATTTCCAGTTTTTACCTTGCCTGGGGACCCTCACAGTGAAAAATGCTATCTAACCAGTATGACTTACATTGATAAGCTTGGGCTTTCCCAACATCCTATCAGCCTGCCCTGCCCCCAACCAAACCCAACTCAGATATCAGGGTGTTTATTCAACCAATTCAAAGATTCAACCACTCTATTTTGGAGATTTCTTTTCTTCACCTACCTTGAGTTGGCTTCAGTTTGACTTATAGATAATTTCATATGAAAATTTTGGTCAGGAAAAATGCAACTGAACAAAAAAAATGCATGAGGAATAGAATCACCTTTTCACCACTGTCCCTTTATGTCAACTTTTGAATATGAAGATGATATTAAAATTAAATTTTTCCTCATAAATGAAGATAGGCTCTTCTGGATTCAATAAGACACCAATTTCTAACTCCCAGTACAGAAATTAGTGGCCATGTTTAAAATATCGATATGAAGAGATTAAACTGTGACATAGATAATAAAACATAATGGGGAAGCAATAATTATTTGAGTTGAAGATACAATTATATGTGTTATTATTGAAGAAGGGAGAGGAACTGCCCTTTTATGAACATGTATCAATCTAAAGCCAAGGAAGACAGCCCAGAAGCATGCTGAATTACGGGGAAGGCCAACCAAAAGCATCCTCTAAGAAGTATCCATCCATCCTTCCTTGGTGGTGGCTTTCAAAATTGTCCCCTCTCCATTCCCTCACTATCTCTATGATGTGTACCATCACTTCACACCTGAGCACCAGCATCAGGCTCCTACACAGTTTTGCTGCTATGGCCCTCCTCATAGCCAACATCCTTTCTCCAGGAGAAGCAGTGCTGTAGACACCCAGTATGACTGGGCATCTCAGAAGTGGAGAGAAGCCAAGGCTTCTTCCTATTTTCTTTTTTAAGACTTCCTATATATTATGAAAAAGAGGAAGAAAAACAAGAAGGAGAAGATAAGAAGGAAAAGGAGAATATGCATAAAAGAATTAGCAAAACAAGCTTGACTGCTGTCTTTAGAAAGCCTGCTTGCAAGGTCGGCCTTTGACTGTAATCTGGGAACTTGGAGATCCCCACCATTCCCTGATAGGAATAGCTCATTATGCCTGAACCGTTTACACAAACAATGTGGGTTATGCTTTCCTTCTGGAAGTCAGGAATTTTGGAACATACTAGTCAAAATGCACCTACATGCCCAGCCACCAGCAAAAACCCTGGACACGCTGAGTTCCTAATAAACTTTCCTGATAGACATCATTCCACGTGTGCTGTCACAACTTGTTGCTGGAGGAATTAAATACATTCTATGTGACTCCACTGGGAGAGGACTCTGGGAAGCTTGTGCCTGGTTTCCCCCGAACTTCACGTACCTTTTCCATTTGCTGGGTTTGCTTACACTGTAATAAATTGTAGCTGGGAATATGACTGAATGCTGAGTCTTGCAAGTCTCCCTAGAGAATCACTGAACCTGAGGTGATCTTGGGTATCATCAACACAGAGAGGAAACAGAAAAACTAATACTAACAAAAGGAAGCCAAAGTGTGGGTTATTTGTAAATGTTTATGGTTTATAAATATCATTTTACATAGAAAGTAAATACGAGATAATTTTGTGATTCACATAATAATTACAACATTTATAAAACATACAAATTAATTTATGGTACACTAGAAGCATTGAGGTCCAGTTATGAGCCTGAAAGGTATCTGGTACCTGGTTTTCAAACCTTTCTTAGCTGTGGAACCCTTTGTTAAAATAAAACCTTTTATGAAAGTCAGAGAGTGAAGTTCCTCTGGTTAAAGACTTGCTCAGCTTCCTCCTTTGAGGCCCCCAGGGAACTCCTCAGGACCTCAGTAAAAAACGGATCTGATTTCCTCCTTCTCACTTACAGATGATAGACCCCAGGCTCAGACCAAAATGATTCACCAATGAATTCATCTTTACCAAAGAATTGTTAATACCAAGCAACAAATAAATAAATGAAAAGCCCGCTTTATAACTCTTCCATTTAACATCTCTTAATGTTTTCTCTGGACTTGCCTGTGCTTCTTTGCTCCCTCCTATACTTTCTCTTATAGGACTTCAAAGAATGAACTATCACAAACAATCAAAACATTCACTGGGTAGATTCCAAGGTCAGCTAAATGACTACTACTCTTACCTTCAGGGACAATGTTTGGTGAACCTCCAGGGTTCCCATGCTACCAAAAATTGGAACTAGCAGAGAAGAGGAGCAAGTGAGGAGAATGCCACCGAGCAACCCTTAAGGGGTAACCATGTGAGGGATGTGGAACTTACATATCTTAGACCTGACCAGCCTGTGACTACAAAGCAATGTCACACTTCCTTCTTATATCCAAGCCATCACAGCATGAGCGTCATTGCATTTGACTGCAGAAAGTAAGCCTTTACCAGATTCCTGCCTCCAAATCTCTTTGGGGTTCCTCAGGGACTTCCCACATGTTCCACAAATCTATCCTGCTTATCACTTGCCACTTCATCTGGCTCTAATAGTGCCCTAGGCCACTACTCTACCCTTCTTGCTGCCCTGAAATTTGACTCTCAAGGCAGCTGCTATTGCCTTATCTTCACCCCAAGCATGGGCACAAACCATTCCCTTAATTCCCCTCAGCATCAGTGAATAACACACTGTAACATTTGAGACTTTAGGAAAGACTGGGGCGTGACCAAAGATAACTGTAACATCAGAACCTAAAAGTAGATACTCCATATGGCTGCTGTTCAAGTCCATGGGCCCTGGGCCAAGGGTTTTGATCTTAAGCTTTGGTCTCAGGCTCGCTTTTCAGGAGTCAATTCTTCCCCATGTCCTACGCCATCCTCCATCAGTCCACACCCCAACCACCCCAAGATCAAGGAGAAGAAAGATTTTCTCAGGAAAAAAAAATCTGAGAAAACTTATCTCAATCTACAAAGAAGACAAACTTTTAGATCATTAGCCCTTCTTGTCTCAAATGTCTCCATTTCTGAAGAAGACAGTTACTTTACCATTGTTCAAACAAATACCTTTAAAATCATTTTCTAAAAAATAAAGAACAATCTATCCTCAGGATGAAGTAAGGCCTCCACACCAGAGAAACAGGAGCAAAATAAAACCGAAACATAAAAAAAAAAATTGCTTAAACAGTAAAAATGATATTTTTCCTACTTTTTAAGCATTGATGTTGCATAAAAAGATCTTGGCCAAAACCACATAAAAAAAGTCCTCAGCATCACTAACCATTAGAGAAATACAAATCAAAAGCTGAAAGACACCACCTCTCACCCAGGATGATGACTATTATTTAAAATAATAAAAAAAAAGTGCTTGTGAGAATGTGGAGAAATGTTTTCTTTCATTGTGTGGTTGGGAATGTAAAATCATACAACCACTGTGGGAAATGGTATGGAAGGTCTTCAAAAAATTAAACATAGAATTATTGTATGATCCAGCAATCCTATTTCTGGGTATATTCTTAGAAGAACTGAAAGCAGGGTCGAGAAGAAAGCTTTACTCCCAAGTTCATAGCAGCATTTTTCACAATAGCCAAGATGAGCAGGAGGCAACTCAAGTGCCCATCAATGGATAAACAGATAAACAAAATGTGGTATATCTATACAATGAAACATTATTCAGCCTTAAAAAAAAAGGAAGGTAGCCCAGGACTAAGGGGAGAGGTAAAGGGAAATCTGTTGTTTAATGGGCATGGAGTTCCACTTTGGGAAGATGAAAAAGTTCTGGATATGGATGGTGGTGATGGTTGCACAACAATGTGAATGCCACCGAACTGTACACTTAGAAATGGTTAAGATGGCAAATTTTATGTTATATGTATTTATCACCATTTTTAAATTTTTAATAAAATTAATACATGGGGAGGACCACCTTGGGTTCCAGAACACCTCATAATAGATACATCTATCCTTCTCATAGAACATGAGGTTTGTGGGGACTTTTAAGTCACTATACTAGGGAGACTTTCCCTGATGGCGAAAAGACAGGCTTGCCACCTGTGGCCACTGAGCACTTAATGAGGCAAATGTCACTAAGGAACTGAATTTTTCATTTCATTTTCATTGTTTTAAAGTTTAAATAGCCACATGTGCCTTGTGGTTAGCATACTGGACAGCACAGGACTGCAAGGCCACCAACTCAGGCCCTATTTGAAACACGCAGTAACTCTAATGGTTCAGTAGCAACCTTGGTGGCTGCCCTTGGGAGTAGGCACTTGCTGCCTCCACCTCCAGGCTCCACCGTCCTGGTGACTCAACAATCTGTCTCAGCTCCTCTGTTCCTGCCTCAATGAGCCAAGCACACCCTCATTGTCACCTCCCATAGCTTTTTCTATCTTCTGTGCACGGTTTTTCTTGGAGGACCCTCTGTAGCATGCCAACTCAGCATCATCCAGTATCTACTCAAATCTCTCTAACTACCGCAAAATACAGCACTTCAAAAGGCATCCCATTTAAGTTTGGGACTGTCCTATTAGGAAGGTTTTTCTTCAGGATTAAGTGAAACCTGTCAAAAAGGAAGATCTTGGAGAATGCCTGATAATGAAAGAACTGGAGCGAAGTTGCCCATCCTTCTGTCATTCTCTATACTTGGAGGTGAGGTGACTGATGGCTCTAAGCCAGACCTGGTTTGTAGATGTATTTGAGGTTGCCCACACAGTTGCCAACATTGAAAAATTGAGATATTTCACATAAAAATCCAGATCTCAGACGCCCTTTCAGAAATGGGAAGTCCTGGCAGTGTTTGGCCTGCACTCCCAGCAACAGCTGGAACCGAGTCGCTGCCCCCGCAGTAGATGGAGCACATGCTCTTCATGTGCTATGGTCCCTGGAGGCTGTTCACTCACTCACAAGACGGGCCTGGCTCCCAGAAGAATTTGCATCTAAGACCCCCATTGGAGAGGTAGAATTGAAGAATCACTTGAATCAGTTACATGTCCCTTTCCCACCCCCAGCTCACCAGAGGGCAGAAAAAGTCGTATTCCTCTTTATATTTCACTGAGTATAAAGTCTTGAACATAGTAGGTGCTTGATATGTATTCATTAAGCTAAACTGAGATATTTTTAAGAGAGAATTTGAATCACGCAATTTCCCTAACTGGTTCTCTAACCGAGAGAGGATAAATGATTTGCCCAATGACACGGTCAGAACATGAACCATGTCCACAGGACATTGCTTTCCTCTAAACTCTAGCTTACCTGTGGTCTCAAAGGATGTTGTTATGACAGGGTCATACATCCAGGGTGGTCCGACAGCCTGGGCCCCCTAAGGCCAACACGCTAGCAAGGTTCCACAACACAGCAGCCTCCCTGCAGGGTGTCCGGTATTCTCTAGAGCACACAGCCATAGACCGCGTGAAGGAAGCCACAAAAGGTTGTGAAAGCTATTTTTAAACTTCCAAAGACCATACTGTACATTGATAATGGGAGCATCTAAGTGCCCGGGTGTTATGGCCCCAGTCAGCACGCCATCTAAATGCTAAAGATAATAATCTTGCCTTTAATAGTAGCCCCTTGAAAAGGAGCTCTGTTCAATGTAGTGTTGCATTAAATGGAAGTGCTTTTGAATAGGCTAGGCTCCATTTCTTTATGAAGAAAATCTCTGTGAATCACCATTTTCCTGCAGTGACACATTCGTGTATTCAACTAGATGCTTCACTGGGTTTTTTTGTGTAAGCTGAAGCTGAAAATATTTTACTAAATATAAATATCCCTATATGGTTATAGGTTATTTTCTGCCTATGTTCTCCCTCTTATCCATTTCCTTTCTCTTCTCATGTTCTTACACCTACTATTTAGGAGCTAATTCTTCTTTTTCATACCTTGTCTAGTTTTCAGTGTTTGTTAAAGACCTAGTGTAACCACTGGGTCCTCTTAATGGTTTGGAGATCCTGGTCATAAATCTCAAATAATAATAATTACCTTTGGCTGAGCATCTACTGGGTGTCCGCATGAGGATAGGGACATGCTTTTATATGTATGAAAATATTCCCTTTTTAATCATGATATGTCAGTAGAATTGAAGCTGTAGCCAAATTACCAGACAATTATCAGTCAAATAATGAGGCAAAGCCAAGAGATATGCAGAAAGAAGTCAGATATTGTTTTAATACTTCAGTTGCATGGTCCTAAGAAATAAATATTTTGTAAAAAGAATGCAGGTTTTCTTTCAGTTCAAAGGTCCTTTGAAATTAGATGGAAAAGACATTTCTGTTACCTTAAAAGCCAAAGAAATACAAAATCCAACCAATGGATCACTGTGGTGAGGTTCCTGTCATGGACGGTAACTAGTTCTCCATAGGTTCCATCGGGTCACAAAGAAAATTGTACTCATTTTCCAGCTGAACTCTCTCCTCTTCATGAATCAAATACTAAGAATATGTTTCCGAAATTGCTTGGACTGCACAACTGTTTCCTTCGTGGGTCAACACCTTGCAATCCCAAGATTTAGAATTTTATATAGAAATTACCAAGGTTTTTATGTTAGGGAGTAAGCTAGTGTTTGTCTTATTCTATTGGGGCTGCTGTAATAGAATATAAACAATGGAAATATATTTCTCACAGTCTGGAAGCTGAGAAGTCCAAGATCAAGGCATCGGCATATTAAGTATCTGGTGAAAACTTGTTTCCTGGTTCTTAGATGGCTGTCTTCTGGCTATGTCCTCACATAGTGGAAGGGGTCGGGGAGCTCACTGGGGTCTCTTTTATAAGGATACTAGTCCCTTTCATGAGGGTCGCACCCTCATGGCCTAATCGCCTCCCAAAGTCCCCACCGCCAAATGCAATCACACTGGAGATTAGGCATCAACATATGAATTTGGGGAAGGGGGGGAACACAAACATTTAGTCTATAGTAGTATTTTAAAACTTTGCAAAGTTTTTAGATAATATGGCCAATCAGAGTAATAGTTCAGCTTCATAACTGCAATTTAGAATGTGTAGTTGAGTAATTGACTTAGATTTATGATTTTAAGTTGAAATCTTACTGTTTGTACAATATTGGAACGTTTAAGAGTATTTAAGGTCCACCATATTTATACGTTTATTATATTTATAAAAATTACTTGACTGTTTAAATAAATTTGTCAGTTAAGTACAATAAAGAAATGTAATATGTTAAATTTATAAATACAGTTTAAAATACATAAAGAGGTTCAATTAACTATGCTTACAATATGGAACAAATATAATTCAAAGTCCACTTTAAATTATTATTAAATCCTGCTAGAATGATAGCTACAATAATAAGATTCTGAAATTGAAATTAAAAACTTAAGTAGAATTTAGATTCCTAAACCTGTAACTTCAGTAAATAATTGTTAATTTGTAAAATGAAATAAACAGCAGGATTGTCTTTCATAATCAAAATAAAGAGCCCTCAAGGATATCCAAAAACTTAAATGTAAAGGATGGATATTCTGGGCCTTCATCCTGACATCTAAGATGGATCCCGAGGATTCCCCAGAATACTACTCCAACTGTGTAAGAGGCTCCAGTTACCAAAGGGACTGCCTCACAGCAGCATAGTCTATGCCAAAATCCTCCCCACCCCCACCCCACTCCCCACCCTCTGAACACTCTCAGGGCCTCAGATCTGAGAGTGAGACCTCACTCAAAAACCTGTCAGAGGCTTGAACAGCAGCATTGCAAGTTCCCAACACCTTTTCAGAAGTAGAAACTCCTCCCCCAGTCAGTGCTCATGAACCAACAGTTTTCCTATAGACTGGGGGACCCTTCAATCACCTAGAGATTAGAGAGACTAAGGACATGACAGGCTTACGTACTTGCCTGTGTCAGGAAGGAAAAACTTTTCCTCTACCCTCCTGGTTCATAACCTTGGGGCTGCAAATTACAAAAGACAGATTGTCAGGAGGAAAGGAATACAACTTTTATTATATTATATATGTACAGGAGTTCACAGAAAAGAAGTGAAACTGAAAGAGATCACGAGACTCAGGGTCTTACATACCGTTTTAACAAAGGAAAGAAGGTTTGGCTTCAAGAGATGATAAATTGTGGGAAAGAGACTAGGAAATATAAGAGGGAACTAACTAATGGAAGATAAGGGTACTTTAGTAAGGTTTGTTTATGCAGACTCATCTCAATGCCAGTTCTCCATCTCCAGTGATAAGTTGCTCTCCTCTTCCTACTATGAGAAATGTATGCTGCTTTTAGGCAGAAAGGGGGAGGGAAGAGAATCCTTCCTACATTCATTGAGAAATTGCCTTCAGCTCAAAATAATCCTTATGCCAAAGTGGCATATTTGGGGTGGCATATCCTGATCCCTCTCACCTGGTGCACTGTAAGGGTCTAATAAATTTGTATTCATTGAATGTATGAAAGCTAAAGTCTCCTTCGCCAATGCCCAATGTGTGTTAAGTACAACACGGAAACCTGACTCACACTATGGTTATTGACACATAGAATATTAGGAAGGCCGCAGTGCCTTCATGTGGCTCTTTGTAAGGGTTAATGACTGCTTCTTTGAATCTCAGTGTAGCAGCTGCAGATGACATCAGATTTTCTGCCACAATGGCTTAAATCAAAACAATGAATCCATCAAGGGGAAAGCCAAGGCACCATTTAGGGCTCACAGGGAAGAACTGGGCAGAGGGGTCCAAACAAATGAGATTGGGAGAGCATATCTCAAAATGTGAACATTTGGTGCATTTTCACAAAAGAGTAACTGCCTGTCTCACTGGGAAAAGGCATATAGGACAGACGTCAAGAGGCACAGGATGACTGCTTTTAGGCCCAATGTCGGGGCATGATAGAACGTTGGGAATTGGCTTAATTAGTTTGAACCACAAATGCACATGTACTTCCTTCATTCTCCCGGGGTCTCTCATCAGGTAAAAGAACTGCCACATCACACATGGTTATAATCATTGCATTCCTAACAAAACATACATTATGAAATATCCAAAGTCCTTTTCCTAGGCCCCAAAACATAAAAAACAACCTTAGCCTTCAGAATCACAGTGGGAACAATCCTGACATGTTGATTTTTCAGTTAAACTCACAGAGGAACAACTGACCAGTGGTCTGTATGTTTTTGCCTGTATGTATTCTTCTATAGTCTAGAGTGTGACCATATTTACACTGTCTCACAGCCCCACACACCAAAACCCAAGAGAAAAAATAGCAAACTGGAAAAGCAATCTACAGTATTTTTTTCCAGAAAGTCTCAGGACACGTATTTTCTTAGCAGTTCTGGGCTTATCATATTCAATTAATTCCCTACAGCCAATGACTTCACTTTCTGTAATAACTCTAAAGAGACCAAGAAAGTGATGCAATTCTATCTCTTCCTCTATAAACCACCTGCAAAGCTTTTACCTGCTGTATTCAATGGCCATTCCCCAGACTCCAAAAAGTGTGAACAGCTTAAGGGTGGGTCCCAAGGGCAGGAAGGAGTGTGATGGAGGGAGGGAGCCAGGATGATGGAAAAAAAAATTTCTCTTGCAAGGAATGAAACAGATGCCCAGGTGGTAAACATAACTCCCAAATTCTTATTACACCTTAAACTAACCCTGAAATTTAAAGTTACTGTCTTTCATCCAACAAACAAGCAGAAGATTCAGTCTGTAAATAACAAGGACTTTATACTCTAAATTTAGGGGTTTTTATGTCAAACTCTACCATCGTGCCAGCATTTCCTCTTTGTTATGAAACAGGTAGGCTCCAATCTTTGATTTTCTACAGCCCTTCTCATGAAACTCTGCCAGACTAGGACAGAGTGAGAACTAGTTTTCTCCAGATGTGAAACTAGGACCACCTGTTTCAGAATCACCTGGGCGGCTTGTTAAAAAATGCAAATTCCCGGACCACACCCCAGACCTACCTAATCGACTTTCCTGAGCCTCTGCATTGTTAACTGGAGCCCTCTCATGAGTCTTGTGCATAATAAAATTTGAAAACTACTACTGATATAAAAAGCATATAACTCTAGGGCAAGGGTCACAGAGTTCTCACAGGGAGGAACCAAGGCATCTATTGTTTTCACCTGTAGGGGTGTGTCCTCAGATGCCCCTGGTTAAGCCAGGATAGAGCACTGCTTCTCAAAAAAGAATATAAATGCAGATTCTGATCCATTGATTTTTTGCTCCAGTAGACCAAGGTAGGCCAGAAAGTCTACATTTCTAATAAACTTCCAGGCTACCACCACGGATGCTTTAGGTACAGCTGGACAATTAGTTTATAACCCCAATAGCCTGGGTTAGATAAGGTGCACACAGGAAGTTCCTCAAACTCAGTAGTCTATCTTACCCACAGCCTGACAACCAGACTATTTGGAACGCAGAACTCCTTTTAAAATGCAAATACTCCCCCAGAAGGATAAAACTTAGCGTGATTTACTTAATCAGATTGCTACCCTTTTAACTGAACTCAGCCCCACCAGATGATGGAGGTTTTAACTAGAAGGGAGGAAGGTAGGGTAAGCTGGACCAAATGGGATCTACCCTGATAGCTTCAAAGAGAAATAGACCAGCAGAGGGCTTTTGGCTCCTAGCGTAGAGAGGCCAACAGTGTGAGAGAGCTACTGGGTAGAAGGGAGTCAAGAATAATTTGCTGCAATTACGACATTACAAATCTTAGTAGGGAGCCTGCTGTGTAACAAGCACTGGGCTAGGGCCTGGGAATGCTCATATAAATAAGATGTAGACCTGTCCTTGCATGATTGGAGGCCCAGCAAGTTGGGCTCCAGCACCGAGGGAGGAAACGAGCCCTTAGCCCTACTTTTGCCAAGGCTTTTGGCAAGGTGCCATTGGTTGCCGATATCGGGGCAAGACAAGATCTTAGTCAACATTGTGATGTTTGGAAACAATAAGAAATATACTAAAACGTACAAGAGCCAGCCTAGATTACTGTTCATTTGACTCCCACTGATAAAGCCTGTGAAAATTAAGTCAATATCTGCCAGCTAACACCTTGGGGACTGCAGGCTCCATTTTATTATTTATTTTGTTTGTTTCTTGTTTTATTAGTTTCAAGCATACAGTACATTGGTTAGACATTTATATAGTGAATGAAACAATCCTCCAAATTACTCTATCTTTCCTCTGGCTCTACATGTAGCCATTACCTTCCTGCTGTCTGTATTCCCTATGCCGTGCTCCCCATCCCCGTGACCATCTCTCAACTACTAATTTGTACTTCTTTAACCCTTCACTGCTTTCTCCTCGTGCCCTTAACCCCTCCCCTCTGGCTGTCACCTGATTGTCCTCTGTTTTTGTGGGTCTGTTTTTGATTCATTTGTTCTCTCTGTTCTGTATATCAGTGAAATCATATGGTATTTATCTTTCTCTGTCTGACTTATTTCGCTTAACATGATTATCTCAAGATCCATCCGTGTTGTCACAAATGGTAGTATTTCATCTTTTCTTATGGCTGAGTAATATTCCTTTGTATAGCTTCTTGATCCAATCGTCTGTTGATGGACATTTAAGTTGCTTCCATAACTTAGCTATTATAAATAGAGTGCAGGCTCCATTTTATTTTTATTTTTGCCTTTAAAAATTTTTTTTTATTATGGCGACATTGGTTAATGAAATTCAGTAAGTTTCAGGTGTACAATTCAACAGTAAGACATATATATAGTGCATTGTGTGTTCACTGCCCATAGTTAGATTTCTTTCTGTCACCACATGTTTGACCCCTTTTACCCGATCTACCTCCCCCCACCCCAGGCTCCATTTTAGACATTATAGTTTATCAAATATCCTGTCCTTCTTTAGGAAGAATTCCACACATGGAATTTTTCATAGAATGATGACTATCAGAGAGTTTAAAACAAATAATTCAGGCCATTTAAATTAAAATCATAAATTAATGAAAAGTTATATAAGAGAAGAAAAAACTATTTCTCTACTTTGTTAGGTTCAAAGTATGGGACCTGCAAATTAAATTGACAAATGACAGATTAATGAAAGAAAAGGTGTACAATTTTTATTGATGTTAATATTTTTATGCATATGGGGCTTCACAGAAAAGAAAACCCCATTCTAACAAAGGTTGATGAATTGTGGAACACTACTAGAGAAAGAAAAGGGATTTGGGCTTCTAAAAGAGATCAATTGTGAGCAGGTAAGTATAAATTATATGGGGAAAATTAATGGAAGATAAAAATTATTTTAGTAAGGTTTGTTTATGTAAATTCACCTTGGCCTTGACATCCTTTCTCGGGTGATAAGAGTGCTCTCCCCTTCCTAGTACAAGAAAGTCACCTTTCTCAGGAAATTTACGTCCTGCTTTTAGGCAGATGGGGGAGGGCAGAGAGCTCTTTCTGTGTCTGCTTTTCTCAATTGCCTTCAGCTCAAAATAATTTTTATGCAGAAGTGACATATCTGGGGGTGACATATTCTGATCCCCTTTGGTCATTAAAATCTTCTGTGCCCTATATTTCAAGTCGGAACCCTCAAGCCATTACCCAGGTTATGCAGGTGACTCAGCCTCCTTCCTTCAATTCCAGACAGAACCCAATCGTCCTTCTTCAAGCCCTGGCTTTTTCCCATGATGTGCTTGTGCTTCCGACAGCCTCTCCCAGCTAGGAGTGTTTTCCCTGCTTTGTGATCTGTCACATATCCAATAATCACACAAAATTTTTATTAACTTTATAAGTTGATGTCTTTATAAGGTGATGTCTCTACTCCTAACCCCCATTTTCCCTTCCCCACCATGACTCACTAACTTGCTTTATAACAGCTTCATCCTCCCTAAATCTAGTATATAGTACTTGCTGCTTTGTAATAGGTTCAGTTCTACTGTTGCAGGATGCTCAGACAGAGACAAGACACTGAGGCACTAGGCAGGAAGTAACATTTATTGGTGCCGGCACCAGCTCAGCAGATTCACATCCAGAGGCTGAGCCCAATTGCAGCAGGGCTTTCCCTTTGATACACATCTTATACTTCTTTATGTTCTCTCTATATAAGGTAAGTGTATTTTGATTGGTTGACAGGCCAAAAGGGGAGTGACCGACCAGGGCCAGTGGTCTGTGCCATGTCAGCTGTGACACTGAAAAGTCCCTTACCTATTACAGGAAGGGAAGTGAACAACCTTCAACCATTATAGGAAATGATTAGGTTGGCCTCCATACTACCTCATCCACTGACCTTATAGAAGTCATTTAAACTCATTAAATCTATTTCAATTTACAAATAGAATAAGAGCATCTACTTCAGAGAATTGATGTAGGGAATCGATCAGATAATATTATAAAACGTGACTAGTTTTTTATAATACTTAATTTTGTATGTTTGCAAAATGTGTAAGGTCTTTCTTTTGTGTTGGTGACTTTCCTAAGGTCCTACTGTGTTTCCAGGACTATTTGACATACTCTTTGTTCCTTTGACAAGAATTTAGAGCATTTACTATGTTCTAGAGCATTTACAATGTGCTAGATCAAGAATCACCGAACTGTGCCAGCTACTTTTGTACATGCAAAAGCTAAGAATGGTTGTTACATATCGTACTGGGTTGAATGATGTCCCCCTAAAATTTATGTTTAGGGACTTTTTTTGGAAATAGGGTCTTTTCAGATGTAATTAGGTAAAGATCATAGTATAAAGTCATCCTAGGAGCCTTAAATCCAATGGCTGATGTCCTTTTAAGAAAAGGAGAGACACAGGGAAACACAAGGAGAAGGCTACATGAAGATGGAGGCAGAGACTGGAATGTCAAGGGTTGCTGGGATCCACCAGAAGCCATTAAAGGGCAAGGAATGATTCTTTCCTAGAGCCTTCAAAAGGAGTACCCTGCCAACTCCTTTATGTCAGATTTGCAGACTCCAGAACTGTGGGAGAATAAGGTCTGTTGAGTTTTTTGTTTGTTTGTTTGTTTGTTTTCTCTTTTTACACTGACATTGGTTAATGAAATCCAATAAGTTTCAGGTGTACAAATCAACGGTAATGTAGATATATGTATATATCTATCGCATTGCACATTCACTGCCCATAGTTAGATTTCTTTCTGTCCCCATATATTTGACCCCTTTTACCCCATCTATCTCTCCCCTAGTCTGTTGTTTTAAGCAATTTGTTATGGCAGCCCTAGGAAACATACACATTTTTAAATGATTTTTAAAAATCAAAGTAAAAATGATATTTTACAATACACGAAAGTTATATGCAATTAAAACTCCATTATCCATAAGTAAAATATTATTGGCACACAGTAACATTCATTTTTTTATGTGTTCTTTTGTGCTACAGTACCAGAGGTGAGCCATTGTGACAAAGACAGTATAGTCAGAGAAATCTAAAATGTGCACTATCTGGTCCTTTACTAAAAAAGCTTGCCAGCTCCTCTGGTAGATGTTTGGGAATGAGATTGATATAACCCAAGCCTTCATACAGATCAGATGATAGTAAAGGAAATAAATATTAAGCAATTGATTACAAAATTGACTAGTTACAATAGTGATCTTTACAGTATTATGGTATTATAACTGAAGAATGAAGCAAAAGCCATGAGAGATATACAGAATCCAATACAATGGTATCTTTAGAACTGTAAGAGAAACCAATCCATCTAATACAAGTTCAAAAAGGTTACGAATGACTGTGATGGAGTGTCATTAAAGTGTCTTTGGTGCCCATTCCAATTATCTATTGATGACTGACAATCCTCCCAAACTTATTGGAGTAAAACAATAACTGTTTTCATCATATTCAAAGATTTTGAGTCAGAAATTCAGTTAGTAAAACAGAAAGAATGACTTGTCTGTGTTCCACAATTCTGGAGTCTCTGCTAGAAAGACTCAGATGGTGAGGGGCTGGATTTTTCTGGAGGCTTCCTCTCTCAAATGTCGGCACCTTGACTGAAATGGTTCAAGGCTCAGCTGGGACCTACTGACTGAAACACCTACACATGGCCTTTCCATGGACTTTGGGCTCCCTCATAAAATGGTTGCCTCAGAGTAATCAGACTTCTTTACATGGTGAATCAGATCTCCAAGAGCAAGTGATCAGTGAACAAAGTGGAACCTGCATATTCTTCTATGACCTAGCCTCATAAGTCACATACTGACACTTTCGTAGTACTCTTGGTTGAAACAGTCCCCAAGCCTGCTCACAACCAAGGTGAGGGTACACAGACCTTGACTCTTGATTTAAGGTGTGTCAAAGAATATGCAGGTATGTTTTAAATGACCACAGAGTCAGATGAGAAGACATTAAAATGCTTTAGGGGGGCCAAAGAAATGCAAAATCCTACCAAGTATTGAAGTAATTAACCTCAAACTGGGTGGGATAAACATTGCAGATTAAAATCAGACAGAAGAATTGGGCGATAACTACTTCAATCAAAAAGACTCTGTCTGTGAAAACACCTTAGCAAGGTATGGAACCAGGTTACCATGATGATAAAAATGGTTCACTGAGCCCCATCAATGTCATAAGAAAGAATCTAACTTTTTTCTAGGCTAAGTATCTCCCTACTTATCTGGCAACATCAGTGTACTAGACAACAGCTCCAACTTGCTTGGAAAACTTTTTCCCTAGTAGTAAAGCGTCTTTTAACATTGGGAAAGTTTAGAATTAATGAAATGAATTAAACTCACAGTATTAATACTTTAATATTAAATTTAGGATTAATATGGGCATACATGAAGTTTTTGTGGTATTTAAAATAATCTGGCAAATAAAGTATTTAGTAGATTGGCTTTGCAATTCTGATTTAAGATGCATAATTGAGGTATTGATTTTGACTTGCAACTTTAAGTTGGCTATTCACCCCCTTAAAGTCTTTGCTCAAATTTCTCCATCTTAGTGAAGCCTCAATTTAATAGAATTGGTACCTCTCCACCTCAATGCTGATCCCCCTAACCCTTCTCTCTTCTTTTTAACCCCTTCTAACATACTACTTAATGTGTATATTATCATTAATTTTATTTTCCTCTAACTAGAATGTAAACTTAACAGGAGCAAGAACTTTGTTTTGTTTATAGATGAGGCTCACGCACCCACTCCAAGGAATCCATAGTAGGTATTCAACAAATATTTGTGTGGAATTTGTTAAATTAAATATTACTGTTTGTAAACAGTTATGGAACATTTGAGAGAGCTTAAGATTTGCTTTACTTGTAAGTTTAATTTATTTAAATTATAAAAACCATTTAAACACTTGGGAATGTTTTATTTGTTATTCAGATCATCGAGATGCTTAAAAAGAAAATTGGACACATTAAATTTGTAAATGCAACTAAAAATGTCTAAGGGACTATAACTAATTTACAAAAGCCTCATATGGGTATAAAAACCTGTTAGAGTTATAATTAGAAGAGTAAGATTTATAAGTTAAAGTCAAGTGTCTAAGGAAACTAAGTTTTTTAACTTAGTAATTTATTTCTAATAAATCAAATATTATTTTTTAAACACCAAAGTAGTTGCAAAAGGTAGTCATTAGTCATTGTATATAAAATCTACCATAAGGACACGCACATACACATACACAATTCATACTGTCTAATATTACAAAGGAAAAATCTTGAGTGACCTACCCTAGTTGAGAATAATTTAAAAGTGAATGAATCAAATTTGGTCAAGTATAATTTGGGTTATGAATCATGTGAAGGTTAATGATGCTCCTGCAATCTCACTACTAAATTATAGAGAATCCAGTCTCAGACCAAATTCTGCTATATGTACTGACATTTCATAAATTTTTATTAGCAAGTAAACACAAAGCATTTTCTAGAAATCCTTCTATATGGCCAAGGAGTCCCTGCTCTCTATCTTTTCAGATGAATGAACAATTCACTATCTATCATCTTGTACCTGGCATCAGGCAGCAGCCAGAAGTCCTCCAGACCCACAACTGGACACAGAACTGTTTGGGAATCAAGCCTCAGGAGCCCTTCCCACAGGTGCAGGCTATAGGCCTCTACATTCTTATATCTGTTCCTGTGAGTTAGCGACTCTCTAAGATATTCCAACCAACACACAAACTGAGTACACATAATTTCACTAGGAGCCCATTTCTAGCATTCATCAAGCTAATCAGCCACATTTCCAATATTCATTATGCTAATTATAAAAGTGATTGGCATCGGTATAAGCGCATATCAGAAGCAGCCTCAATGTGGGCTAGTGGTTCCTGCCCCAACCCCATACATCCTCCTGACTAACCTCAGGCCCTAAGGAAGTATCTCTCCACTATCCCACCTTATTCTCTGAAAAGGTGACTGTGTCTCAACACCATGAAGATCTATGATTGAGGCACTGCCAACCAACATGAACAACAGACTCTGCTTCAAAGTGCTAGGAGAACTTGAGAAGCAGAAGCCTTAGATAAATCCGTTAGTTTGTCAAAAACTTCCTCTCAAACTGCATAAAATGCCATAGATTTTTGCATAATGAATTATCTTCTCTCTGTCTTCCAATTAATGGTTCCAAAGTTACTCAAAATTAGCTGTTGTACTTGACAGCTGAGAAACATTCTATAATACTAAACAAGTCACATTACGCTTAAATATATAAATGTACGTTTGTGGAAGTACCATGATACTGATTCAGTGATACCGATTCTAAACAATGGCAACTGCATAGACATAGAACATTAGAACTGTAAACCATTTTACTTTTATAAAAACATTGAATGAGATGTAATTAAACTTTCAACAAAAAAAAAGTTAATAGCTTTACTTAAATAATTTTGATTTTAAAACTCATAAACACATCATAATTTGTATTTTTGTCTTTTGCTTTTAATAATCTTGAATTTTGGAGAGAAAACTTTGGAAAATGTAAAAAAAAATCTTAGTTTTTTAAATTTTTTATTACTTTCCATTAAGTTTTACGATGAAAACACATTCAAAATGTTAAAATAGTATCACCATCCATAAAACACAAATTGCATAAAAATTATGACTATAACAAAATAGTAATTTTGCTGAAACAAACATAAGAAAAATAAATGTTAGAGAATCAATACATTGTGGGGCAGGAAGAAACTTTCCTTTCTACCCTTCAACATTCTTTTGATTAGTTTAATAATAACATCTACCGTGAGACAAATTAACAAGAGAAAATAACCAACTTTAATTATATACGTATGTGTGTGGGAATCCTACATACATGAGAGTCAGAGACCACATAGACATGAGGAGTTAAGAGACAGAAAGGGAAAATGAGATATATATGGCATTCTGAGCTAAGGATGAGGTAAGGTGCCTCAGGGCTTCAGAGGGGAGGAAGGTCATTGCAGGACAATAAGGAAAGCAGATGTTCAGTAATTACCAGTTTGCCTTGCCCTATAGAAAGATCATAAAAAAGTTATTTCTGGTGATAACTCTTATTATGGGCAAGGCCCCTAATTTAAATTAAAATTCTTCTAGGTAGTTAAGGGATATAGGGAACAGAAGTTTCTTTGAGCCTGCAGGCTCTTGGTTGCCTTTAGCTAAAAATAATCTGTACACCACAGAGGCACATCTAGGGGTGACTTATTTTGAACCCCTACAACATAATGTTTATGAATTATGTACATCTTTGTTATTGCTAATCCAAACACCTCCAGTCCATCAGTAAAACACCGATATGAGCAATCATAATTAAATTCAGTTGCCTTTCATATATTGCCAGCTTTTAGTCATATAAAAACACAGCTTTATAAATGTGATAGTTAACATGATATATTTGACAAGGTAGAGGATAAAAATGATTACTAAGCAGTTTGTTAGTTATGGTCTATAACTTTAAAATATTTAGGTACATGCCCCTTTGGCCTCCATGTATCCTCTCATCCTGGGACCCTACAAATGTTAGGAGCACCTAAATGTGAGACCCTGATGAGAAAGGTAGTTGACCTTGTATATTGGTGGTTGGCCTCGACTAATTGTGCATTCCTGATTAGAAAGCTAGCTGAACCAAGGACTTAACTGCAACAGAATACACTGTACAGAAAATATCAAAGTAAAAGACAGACAGCCTATGTGGAAAAATTAGACCCCTGTGACCTATTGGTGGGTATTTAAGATGATACAGCCACTGTGGAAAAAAGGTAAGAGATTCCTCAAAAAACGTAGATTACCATATGATCCAGCAATCCCATTTCTGGGTATACACACAAAAGAAATGAAAGCAGGGTCTCGAAGCCATATTGGTAAACCCATGTTCATTGCAGCATTATTCACAATAGACAAGAGGCAGAAGCAATCCTGATGTCTATCAACAGGTGAATGGATAAACAAAATGTGGTATATCCATACAATGGAATATTATTCAGCCTTGAAAGGAAAGAAAATATGAAACAATATACAACATGATTAACCTTGAGGAATTAAACTAAGTGAAATAGGCCAATCACAAAAAGACAAAGTACTCTATGATGCCACTTATGAGACACTTAGAGTAGTCGAACTCTTAGAGAAAGTAGAATCATGGTTGCCAGGGGCTAAGGAGAGAGGAGAGTGGGGAGTTATTGTTTAATGAGTACAGGGTTTCAGTTTTGCAAAATGAGAATAGTTCTGTTAATGTATTGTACAATATGAATATACTTAACAGCACTGAACTGTATACTTAAAAATGGTTACAATGGAGACGAAAAATGACACAAACCATATTTCACTCACATATGGGATATAAAACAAAAAGCAACAAATGAACAAACAAAACAAACAAACTCATGCAGAAAACAGAACAGTGGTTACAGAGGGGTTGGGGATATGGAGGAGATGAAGAAGGTAAAGGGAGTTAAATATATGGTGATGGAAGATGAGACTTTGGATGGAGAGCACACAATACAATACACAGATGACGTATATTATAGAATTATACACTTGAAACTTATATAATGTTACCAACAAATGTCACCCCAATAAATTTAATTGAAAAAAATAGTTAAAATGCTTAAAATATTTTACCACAATTTTGTTTAAAAAGTAAAAGCCAAACCATCTAACAGAGAGATTCAGGGAATACTCTCTGAACAAATAACTTTAAACTGAGACATGAAAGATGACTAAGCAAGGCCAAGGAGAACTGAAAGAAGTCCAGGATGGCTGAAGGGAGTGGGGGGCAGAGGTAGCCAGAGTGAAAGAGTGGGGTGTCATGAAAATGTTAGGAGTTTGTTTTATCCTAAGAGCAATGAGAAGAAAAAGAACACAGGTATGTAAGGTATAGTATTTGTGGAACAGTTAGCAAGCAATTCAATACTCAATATCCAATAACATACTCCATGATGTGGTAGGGAATCTAAGTCTGGAGAAGTCCTGGAGAGGGCAATGAACCTATGAGGTAGACACAGCAGGATGTCGGGTGAGCAGAACTTGACCAAAAGACCAGAGCTTAGGAGCCCAGACTTTGGCACTGTCAGTCAGCCCTTTGCAGTGGACTCAGCCTGCCCTTGCAAATCCAAGCTGGGAGACAGTAAAAGCCCCCTACTCTAGTATCTAAAACAGGACTCAGGAATTAACATGTCTTCCAAACTCCCTTTCCAGTTCCGCCCTCTCCCCTACACCACTCCTACTTATATGGCCACTCTGACCCACCAGCTCTCACCTTTACCTGCCCTGGGCCCAGATCTCAGCTGCCACTGTTCACCACCAAAGGCATGTGTCTGGTGCCTCAGTCTCTCAACTCTCCTTCAGGAGAGAATGTTGTTACCTGCCTTCTGAACTCCAGGCTCTGGAGGACTGTGGAGAGCCTACCTGGTTCCTGGATCCATTAGAAAACCACTAACTGATCAGCATTTTGAGCTTGGCAAATCATTTAACCTCTCCATGACTCAGCATTCCTATACGTAGTATGAGGATAAAGCTAGTCCTATTGCAGCTCTAAGGCTATTTTAAGGAGCATGTTGGGTGACCCATGTGGAAATCCCTTGAAAATCATAGAGCCCAATAATGAAAGAGACAACCAAGAAAACAAGCTGGGCCTGGACAGACCCATGGATTTATCTCTATAAATTGTTGCAAGTGCCAGGGAATGTGTACACTTAACCAGCCCAACATAGCACATGTAAGAAGTATTAATGCTGATGAGGACAATGAATGTATTGGTGGAGATCACAACTAATCTAACCAGAGGCAACAGGCAACAGCTACTGCTAGTTCACCAATCCCTTCCCAAAGCCTCCTCCCACTCACCAAAGAATTTAGCTCCATTTTATAGTACGTCAAGGATGTTAGACTGCTCCTTGAAAAATGGATTGTTTTTTCCCATTTATTGCCAAATGAAATCAAATACACACCCTCTTTAATTTTACAGCAAGCAATTTTGGCTTTGCCGTTCTTCACGGCAGGGTCTATAATTTGTACAGAGTGCCTGGACAGTCAGCTCACACTTGTGTGGTTGAGTCACCTTCTCCTGTGCCACTCAGCAGGAAGGGCACACTTGTAAAAACATAGCTCTCTTCTAAATGTGATAGCAGGCGTGGGCGTATGGGGAGGTGTATCAGCAAGACAGGGAGGTGGTTAGAAGAAAGACAATGAGCTTGTGAATTTCTCTAAGCCTCTCAGAGCCTAAGAAACAAATCATTCAACCTTTATATACATTTCAGTTTTCCAGCTCAAATAACACACATTTCCTCCACATTTTTTCTGTGGTGAGAATGAGAAAGTATTTTCTTTGCAATAAATCCTTTTGATTTTCAGATAAGTTTTATTGGCATAGAGGCTGCCAAGCCAGTCTCTCCTGAGTGTCGATTCTCATTTCCCTGTGTTGCACTTATTAATGTAATCGTCATTAATAACTCACATTTATTGAGTGATTACTACACACCAAGTACAATGTTGAGAGTTTATGCTTGCATCTCATTTGAGCTTCCTGATAATCCAACGAGGTATGTGTTAGTACCTCCATTTTTATAGATGAGGAAACTGAGGCTGAAAGAAATTCAAGATGTTGGCATAGTTGGTTTCTTGTGGAAGCCTGAGGGGAATCGGTCCCATGCCTCTCCTAGCTTCTGGTGGCTGCTGATAATCTTGGCATTCCTTGGCACGTAGACATTCCTATCTCAGTCTCCAACTTCACATGGTGTTCTCTCAGTGTCTCTCTCTTTCTACAAGGACACCAGTGATTGTATTTAGGGCCCACCCTAATCCGGAATAACCTCATTTTTTTACCGAAGTCCCTCCTTATCCTCCAGGCACACATTCCAAGATCCCTAGTAGATGCCGGAAACAATGGACAGTACCAAACTCTATACATACCCCTATATATACTATTTGTTTCTATATATACATACCTTTTCACTTAAAGAAAGCACTTTACAAAGCTTTTCTTTGGTGTATCCAAATTGCCAGCATCACTGCTCTTGCCCTTTGGGCCAGTATTAAATAAAATAGGGGTTGCCTGAATACTCGTTGTGCAACACAGCAACAGTGAATCCAATAACCATGACTGCTACTGAGTGACTAACAGGTGGGGAAAGTAAAACGTGGAGATGCTGGAGAAAGGGATGATTCACTTCCTGGTAGGATAGAGCAAGATGGCACACGATTCCATCACACTGCGCAGAAAGGACAGTGTGCAGTTTCAAACTTACAAATGGTTTCTTTCTGGAATTTTCCATATAATATTTCAGACTGCTATTGACCGCAGGTAACTGAAACTGTGGACAGCAAAACTGGATAAGGAGGGACTACTATATAATGAATTTTGTCATTTTAACTATTTCTAAATGTACAATTCAAAGGCGTTAATTACATTCACAATGTTGTGTAACCATGACCACTATTTCCAAAGCCCTTTCGCCACCCTAAACAGAAACTGTGTACCCATTAAGCAAAAGGTCCTCATCCTCTCCTTCTCCTAAGCCCTGCTAACCTCTATTCTACTTTCTATTTCTATTAATTTGTCTATTGTAGGGAACTCATGTCACTGGAATTATGCAATACTTGTCCCTTTGTGTCTAGCTTATTCACTTAAAACGTTTTCAAGATTCATCCATGTTGTAGCACACATAAAAACCATGTTTCTTTTCATTGTTTCCATTGTCTGCATATAGACACTTTGTTTATCTGTTCATCTGCTGATAGACCTTGCGGTGTTTTCACCTTTTGACTATTGTGAATACTTCTGTTATGAACACTGGTGTACAAGCATCTGTCTGAGTTGCTGTATTTAATTATTTTAGGTATATGCACCTAAGAGTGGAGTTGCTGGGTCATATGGATAATTCTATTTTTAATTTTTTGAGGACCCACCATACTGTTTTCCATAGCAGCTGCACCACTTAACATTCCTACCAACAATATACAAAGGTTCCAATTTCTCCACATCCTGGTCAACACTTATTATTTTCCAGTTGTTGTTATTAATAATTATTATATTTTATTATTATTATTATTATTATTATTACAGAGTATACCCTCATTTCAACTGAACCAATCACATCTGCAAAGACCCTATTTCTAAATAAGGTCACATTCTGAGAGTCTGAGCAGACATGAATTTTGAAGAGACACTATTTAAGCTGATACACCATATGATTCTAGAGCCGACACCCATAACCCCTCACACTACATTAGTAATGTATTTAGTCCTCATAACCATCCAATGAGCTGGGTGGGTATTCACATCCTCATTTTACAGATGAGAGCTCTGAGTGGTGAGGTAACTCTCCAAGATTCTATATACAAAACAGCTGGTTTTAAAAGTGGTTCTCTTTTTCTACTATACCATTCTACTCTGCATATTTTGCAGCAACCCTTCATTAATCAAGTAATACCTTCTCCTTAATGCTCTCACTGAACCCTTCTCCCCTGGGGAGGGTAGAAATCCCTATGATGTGCTTTCTTAATAACCTGTATACATTTGGTATCATCTCATTTAGAACACATCAATGTAATTTTATGTTTCCTCTAGGTTAGGAGCATCTTGCTTTATTATTATTATTCAACATAGAAAAGATGGGGGACCTTGAGTCCTTTTGAAACACGGTAAATAGCATTTCTCAGGTTTTATTTTCATTTTTATTTAAAGGTACCACTGCCTGGCATCTGGCCAATGAATAATCTTAGAGACTTACTTAAGTTATCAGTCAATTTTTCTGTGCATTTCAGCATTACATCTAGAGTTAAGAATTCGCTTCACAATCTGTAGCCATTTATATATGTATTCTTCAAATGATGGCTATGGTATTCTTCTAATTCTGTGCTTTTGTAACTTGCTCAAAATCATGTTTAATCCTCTAGATTATGAGATCTATAATAAACTTATATGAAATTTAAAAAGAAAGTGTTTTCTCAGCAGCATTCTCTTTCTTGTGCATGCTATTGTGAAGACTATAAAGAGAGTGCAATAGTGTCAATTTTCATTTCAGAGATAAAAAAAAAAAATGATTCACCCCACAGAGTTGCCATCAAATGTACTTGCTCTGTAAATAATATTTATTCTGTAAATATTATTTCCCTTCTTTCCTTCCTTTATTACCTAATATACAGCTTAAATTCCTATTAAATTCTGTAATTTACTTCATCTTTATATGATTCAAAGAATTAGCCAAATGCCCCAGCAAAGCTGAGGCAAGTCCCAAAGCCCTTATCAGTCCATAAATATAAAATGTATATGGGTATGTATATACATGGAAATACTGTGAAGAGCAGAATCGACATCATACAAAGCAGGATGAGGAGTTACTAGACAAAACTATAAATGAGTTCTATTTCAAGCATTAGTATAGAGCTGCTTTATAAACTAAAGCAAAGAAATTTCCATCATATCCCTTAAAAGCCTTCATTAATTCTCCTTCACCTGAAGGAGTTAAGTCCAAATATCTTAGTGTAGCTTTACTTTCATCTCTCCCTTTCCATCATGCATTCCAGTCATAGAGTCTGATAAACTCCACATGAAATTATGTGCCAAGAATGTCCTGTTTGGCCCAATTGGTAACCTCCTCTCTATCCTTCAAAACCTGGTTCAGAATTACCATCCACCTAGGAACTTTACCTACATAATCCTCTCTTTCTGTATTTTATTCATATTTCTATCATACTTTTTTTTATCTCATTCTATAATCACTCATTCTATAATCAGAACATGAGAGCAGGAATTCTGTTTTATTCGTCTCAGTATTTCCAGCACTGGACTCATAGTAGCTACTTAATAAATGTTTATCAATTTATGAACTGTTCATTTGAATGCCCCTCTCCCCCACTTTCTTGAGTATATTTTGTCTATCTTTAAACGAAGTTCAGGGAACTCGCAAATTTGTAAGCCAATTTTTCCCCCATTCTCAATTCTCAAATCTTTTTAAATCTCATAGAAATACTGGGTATTCTGGAGGTAATGACCTTACATTTAATCCCCTTTTCAGGGACGATACAACTATGTCTCTGTGGTTTTGTGAAAAGCAAGAATTGCATTTATCTCTCCAACCTATCTTGCTACCCAACCATTTACGTCTTGTTCTCTGAATGCCCACCTTTGTCCTTGGAATTTGCTCTTAAGTAGCTTAAGGGAAACCACTCATTGGAGAGAAAAGTAAATACGTCCAAAACAACAGTTCAAAGACTCTGAAGTTCTTTATGAAAGATATTGAACAACTCTCTTAACCGTAGCTAATCTCCAGAAAATGGAAACATCCATGGAGGTATAGACACCAGAGTTTCACAAGGCCCCACGAGAACATAACAGTGACAAGGGAAAGACAAAGCCACGATTCTAGACTCAAGGAGTAACCAGAGCCTCTCATTCTAGCATTTTAGGTATTTATGCTGATAAGTTTGCCTGGAGGACAAGGACCAGTTTAGATTTCTTTTGCCTCCCTCCTGTGGCAGCCTGACCCTGCCTGACCATTTCCTGCTCCAATGAGTTCCTGACTGCACCACCCCCTTCACAGGACTCTCCAGCTAAGGGGCAGTCCAAAAACCCACTTAAATGATTAAGCCGGTTTCCTTATAGTTTGGCAGCCAATCGACGTTCTCCTATGTTCTCCTTCCTTATATGGAATATCTATAGCTGTGTAGGAATGCAGAAATACAAGATTACATAAAACTGCCCGCCATGTTACAACCGGGCTCAGCCTTTGGATAAGAATCCACTGAGCTGATGCCTGCATCAATAAACGCTGTTTCCCGCTTATAGCCTCCGTGTCCCGTCCCTCTGTTCGAGAATCCCACAACACTCCCCATCAGCTGCAGATTATCATAGGAACTAGTACTCTGTAAAAACTTGCTATTAAAATGGAAGTAGTAAGTCTCCAAAGTCGGCTTTTTTGATTAAGAAAGAAAATGCAAAAATGGGCAAGAAGAACAAATGGTACAAAAGGAAAAACTTCATGTCAGAGCCAAGGCCAAGCGGCTCAATCTTGTCGACTATGCCAATTGTCAGGGTCCAGGGTATTGCTGACCTGACCCAGAAGTTTGGCCAGTGTGAGGCCCAGTTGGACGAATGTACAAGGAGTTTACATGAGAATGAAGCGGGGCACCAACTTTATTATGCGGAGCACACTTCTGTTGGCAAGTGCAGTCTTATTGGGGAGTGCAGTCTATTGCATTGCGCACGCAGTCTTGCACGCACTTCTCCTGCTCCCCTTTCTTGTGCTCCCCTTCTGTTCTCCCTTCTGCCTGCTCCCCAGGGGACTGCATGGCTCCTCACATAGCAGAGTACAAAAGTGGCATTCAGCCACGCATGCATGATACAATAAACTGAGGTATGTTTACCTATTTTCTAAGTCTGGGGTCCTATTCTGAATTGCAGGCCTGGATTACAGGCAGACCTTGGGCCAGTCAGGCCTGGTGACCACACTTAACTACTCAACAAAACTGAATAGCAAAAACCACAAAAAGATACTTAAAATATTTTTTGATAGTAGTAGCATGTGGATGAAGCTACAAATTAGCCTCTGAACTGACTGTTCATGGAAAATAATTAGATTGTAATATATGACTATTAAATTTTTTCTTAAGTCAAGACCAATCCCTTGACACTGATGGCGGGGGCTTGGGGAGGGAGGTGGGCATAGGTCAAATGGGAGATGGCAAGGATGCAGACCTAAAAGAAGGGGAAAGGAGGGTGGGTAGTAGAAAAGACCTGCATTTGGGGAGCAACAGGTGAATGAGTCATTTCTGTTTTCAAGGCAACAAAGCGATTTTCTTATCAAATGGATTCTTTCTGTGAGAGAAGGGGTTAATCCGATCCACTGGCTGAGTCAACAGCTACCCCATGGCCAAAGTGACTGAAAGTGCTGTCAGACAGAGGACCTCAATGGCTTAAGATAACTCTTCTTAGCATCAATATGGCCATTCCAACTGCTAAGATTGGAGGGCCGGGACATGGACATTTCTCTCAAAATTTCCCAAAAAGCAGAAAGAGCAATTCTAGGAGACACTTAAATTGGGAATCCTTTCTCAAGAACCCAAAAGTCCTTTGATCTAGCCTCATGGCCCCTGAGCAGTGAGAAGTAACATGGGACAGTCAACTTCGCAGAGAAAACTAGACGTGAGAAAGAACAGGCTCGCAGCTCCAGAGCAGGTCTGTGTGACCTTGGGCAGATCTCTGAGTTTAACCAGCTGCCTACTCCACAAATATAAGTAAACAAACAAACAAACAAACGAAAGAAAGAAGTAGGACCAGGGAGGAAGAATGAATTAATGATTGTTAAGCACCTTGGAAATGTGAAGTGCTATTTAAATGCAAAAAAACTGCAGGATAACAAGTTCACTTGGCTTCAGGGAGAAGGACTGTCAATTGCAGAAAGCATTAAAAGTCACAGGCTATAAAATAGGCAGTAAAGTGGGCTTTGTTCTGGTATGCCCTGCAGAATCCTATAACCTTGTCTGAAATTCGCTGTTTATCCCTGCTCAAGAATGATCACACTCACACAGTTCATCCATGACCAGAAAAACCCAGGCAGCTCAGAAGGAGACCCCTCTTATCCTTTGGAGTTTACCTACCCTCACTCCCACAATAGTCTGCCATTCCCTGGGTACCCACTCATTCCCAGGTGCTCTCTGTGTGACATCATTACAACTGTGGATGAAAAAGAGGTTCTGTGTAAAGTAACCTCACAAGGTGATCTGATCATAAATTCCTAACTGGGAAGGTTATGGTAGGTAGTCAGGTCCCAGGCATGTAACTTCTTTAGTAAAAGGCTTATCATTGCCTTAAGCAAGCTCTGTCCATTGTTTCTTTGCATCTAGATGAACACGCGTTTAAAATAAGTTGCTTCAGATCCCTCCTTCTAAAGTGGACCACCCTCAAGAGAACACATAATCTCACCTATTCTTTAATCCAATTCCTGCCTTGCTTTATTCGACCTTCATGTAATCTTCCTAATTTACCCTCTTTAATTCCAAATGCATAAGAAACCACAAAACTGTTATTCTTTGAAGCATTTGAGATCTTGTCATCTGTCTGGGCTCAAATAAACTCTTCTAAAAGTTCTCTAGAGGTTTGGACATTTCTTACATTGACACAACTAAAGAACTCAGTGAAAGAGGAATCGTTATCATCATTTCAAGGGAAGGTCTGTCCCTGTTGAACTGCCTTTCTATGACAATGACAACCTTAGGTCCCTGCCTGTGTCCTATCCCCATTAATCCACACTGGTTACCTCAAAACGCCAATGCGGCCTGTGGTCATTGGGTTATTCAAACATTTAGAATAACATCTTGCCAAAAAGCAAGTGAGAGTCAACTTCTCTCATTTCCATATGTCCATCTGGGACTTTTTTGTTTGCTTGAAAGTCTCTCAACTAGATTTTAGGGAAGGGGGATGGAGCTGGAAGGTAGATAAATATTTTGTGCTCTGGAATGTCACCTTTAACTTTTAACCTTATGGAGAGTATATTGAAAAGGGTGAAAAATATTCCTGAAATCAGTCTGAAATGTTAGCAGGTCATGGATGAACTCCTTCAATCAAGCAGATAGAAAAGAACAGTCAGTCCCCAGGTAATTTGCAAACCAGTGATAAAATTCAGAATGGGTCAGATGTGTCCTTCAGGCTGTCCCTAGAAACTTCTGAGGGCTTCTTTCCTCTGTAATGAAAAGCTTGGATAGATTAGCACTTTGAAAATTCTCTCATTATTGTTGCACTACAGGTGAGTGTTTTCAGGGAGGCATACCCCTTAATGAGCTGGTAAGTGTCACCTCCTTTTCTCCCAAAGGGACCTGGGGGTTAGGAGTTAAGGGGTGGCATCTGCAGGCACCAGAGCTGTGTTAGAACATCAATGTCAAGTATTTTTCAGAGACAGAGGAGGCATCTGTGGGAGTTACCTGGAAAATACGACCTTTTTGGTACTTGGAAATGGAACAATGTGAAAGGATTAAGTCACCTAAAAACAGCTGGACCAGGTGAGGGCAGATGGCAGAGGGGTTCACATCCCTTGGGGAAGGCATTGAAAATGTAGACAAAAGGCCAGATAAAACCAAAAGATGGGAGGGGGTAATTTGGTGACTAGCGGTTTAGGAGCGGAGCAGAAGAGCAAGCCGAATCCCAAATGGAAGGTCAAAAATGCAAGAGCTGCTACAAAAAAAAAAAAAAGAAGAAAGAGAAGAAGAAGAAGAAGAAGAAGAAGCAGCAAATTTAGACCACATGACAAGTATAGTCTGAGAGAGAATTATGGGAAGCTCCTTTCCCATTATCAGCAGAGTTCATGGGGAAGTGGAAGCAACATCACCATGATCAAAGCTCTGAGTTATAAATGCTGACCCTGTGCCATACACCACGCTGGGGGGCTTCTTCTATGTCCTATCACTTAACCTTCAGAACAGCTTTGCTAGAGAGATATTTTTATATCCGTTATACAGGTAAGTAAATTGGTCTTTGAAGAAGAAGAGACTGACTTCCCAAGAGCACAATGGTGCCGAAATAGGAGCCAGGAACAGGGATGGAGGGAGGCAAGAAGAAGAAGAAAGAAGTGAGCCAAGTACAAACTAGTGAGCTGGGTGCTATGGGACTTCCGAGGCCACCCTGCAACAGTAAGAGTTCTAAAATAGGTGACTTCCTAACAGAGGCCTGAAGGACATTTAGGAGTGCGTAAAGGGAAGTGCAAGTTTTTTCAATAAGATAGAGCAATGTTTTTCAAACATAGTTGTGACTCATTAATGAGTCACAAAATCAACTTAGTGGGTAAGCATTTTTACTTAAATGGAATAGAATGTGTCAGAGTGAATTGCACGCAATAAGGATATTTTTGTAGAGCTTTTGTTTAATTTATGAGTGTGTCTATGTATATCTGTGAAGTGAATACAAGGTTATGATGTAAAATAAATTTCTTACTGTGGGCAGACCCAAAGCGGGATTAGAGTATGACATGAAAAAGGAAATGGCAAGAGATAAGATTGCAAAGCTATACCAGTCAGAACAAAGTAGGTTATATTCCAGTGACAAATGGCCCCCCAAATCTCAGTGGCTTACAACAAGGATTGATTTCTCCCTAATGTTGCATGTCCATTGAGAATCAGCGGGAGTTCTGCTTATTTTGTATTCACTCCAGGAGCTAGAGGAATAACCTCTGTATGGAACATTACTGGTCTCGTGAGAGAGGGAATGTAAACCATGCACTGGCTATTAAACTTCTGCCTGGAAGTGCCATTGCTGCTCACATTTCATTGGTCAAAGCAAGTCGTGTGGCCAAGCTTCACATTAGTGGGGCAGGGAAGAATAATCTTTCCCCCAGGGAGGGGCATTAAATTGTTAAGAACAATAACACAGTCTGCCCCAAGAGGCAAGCGGAGGTGGAAGAGAACCTGATCAAGACATGTCTTATAAATGACATCAAGGTGTTTAGGAATTATTCTGAGGACAATGAGAATTCACTGAAAAGTTTTAAGCGAGGTGATCAGATTGGTTCTTTAGAGAGGTCGCTGGGTCAGCAGTATTGGGCGTGACTTGGAAGGCGTAAGACTTGGGACAGAGAAACAGGATTGGTTTAATCCACTAAGCCAACTGTCTGGCTAAAGAGGCAAAGCCCAACTCTTTGCTCCCCTGGAGTAATTGACCTCAAAGCTCCATTTCAGGTATTAAAGGCCAAGAAAAACGACATGAGAAAAAAATGTATATGCCTCCATTACTATTAGCAAAAATAGCATCCCCTTTACAAAATGAAATGTCCAGGCACAGTATGGTGTGATCATATTTATGCAAAATCACATGCATTTACACACACATACATATGTGCACACACACATATATGCTTGTATATACGTAAATTTTGAAACTTGACTAGAAGGTGATGCTGAGGCTTTGTTCTTGTTTTTTCCTTTTAAATAGAAGAAACTTAAGTTGCTTTAAATTCTGATGGAAATGACACACTAGCAAGGCAAACAATGGAGATAATGGAAAAGAGCAGACAGTTGACAGAGCCAAGCCTCAGTGATGGCAAAGGGTAGACTAAAGAGAAGCAGAGGAGGACTCGCCTCAGGTAGGAACTGGTGCTCCCGTTTCACTGGACCTGACAGCGGTAGGCATTTCAGAGTGTAGACAGACCAGTGCTCACATTGGGAAGCAGGAAGTTGGGGGGGGTGGTCCTTACATGATCCGAGAAGTAGAAGGCAGGGCATCTTTGGAGAATGAGGGGTAAATAACCTGGGAGAAAAGCTTTGAAAGAAGAGAGTAAGTTCTAGAGAATACAGGATGGTTGGTGCCAGAGGCCCAGCTGGAGACAATCTGTGAGAGCACCCGGCAGAGGTCGGTACAAAGCCTGCACCAGGATGGGCTCATATCCTTCTCCCTCTTTCTTTGTTTTGCCCACCATCAGCCAAGGAACCAATCTAAAGAGTTATTCATCTATGCAATGCTTCCAAAATTGAGACGAGGGAAGGGGATTGCTATTGGAGACAAAAGAAAGGAACCCTAACTTTAATTTGACAAGATGAGAATGGAGAGAAGCACTAACATGGCAAGCAAAGAAACACAGTCTCCAATTGCAAAGAGCTACAGAAAGAAGCTGAGAGGAGCTGGGACAGATGGCAGAGCAGGGAGGCTCTTGGGCAGTTTAGAGGAAGGTGAAAATCAAGCACTTTGGAATCAGCCTGACCATGTAATAAGCACAAACGCAAGACTAATACCCATTCGTCCTTTCATACAGCAAATATTTAGCACTTACTTTGTGTTAGACACTATGGAAGGTGCAGGCATTGAACAAAGAAATATACAATAGGGTGTATGGTGGTAAGTGCTACAGAGAAAAATTAAGTAGAAAAAGAGGGGTGAGTGCATGGGAGCAGGAAGGGGCTCGCTTTTTAATATAGAATGATCTGAAAAGTCCTCACTGATGAGACAACCCAGATTTCCAGACTTCATTCTATGTGTGTTCTTATTTTTTAAATTTTATATAACCACAGCCTTTTCCTCAATGCTTTTTTTTTTTTTTTTTTTTACCATTTGGAGCAAAGTGTATAGAGAACAGTGGTTAAAGTGCAGAGTCGACATCAGTTTTCTGCTTGCTTGTGAGACACAACTCCGCCTCCTCCTTCCTGTGTGACACTGGGCAAGTCAATCTCTGTAGCCCTCCGGTTTCTCTGTCTGCAAAGGGGGGATAATAATAAATTTCCCACAGGTTCGTTGTGAAGATAAAATGAGAACATGTATGCAAAGTGCCTGACTTTCAGTAAACTAGCAGGAATAGGAGTGGCCAAACAATTATGAGCTACTCATAATCGTAGCTCTTATCAGGAGCATGTTCTGTTTCTTTAGGTTTTAATGATGGGTATTCCTGGGCACCAGGAGTTCTGGCTCTCTGGGGGTAATTTCCGTAATACACATTGGTCTGCTCTTTCCACCCGCACTTTGCCTTGCTCCTCCCCATAATCCTGGTGATAATACAAAGCCTCATAAATTCTAAGATGCCCTTTTTTTCAAATTTACACATCCTTGATATTACCATGCATCTTAGAATTGATGGCACCTTATAGTTGATAGACCCTTTTCTTTCATAATAGTATATATATACTATTATATATATATATATATATTTTTAAAGTGCATCCTAGAATCAACAGCGCTTAGATATGACAGGTATAATAATTGAGAAAAACCCACAGCTATCCAGTACCCCCAACATTCAAATTATGACCTGGGCATCAGTTCTTTCAATGAACGGAACCAGCAGAACATGTCAGAATGAAGAAATGGCACTGGACCCAGAATCTACGAAATCCTCCTAGTTTTCTTTGTTGTTGTTTTTTGTTTTGAGGGGAAGTTCTTTTTTGCTTGAGGTGAAACACAGCATGCCAATAGTGAAAGGTCTAAGCAGTGCCAGAGACTTGGAGAAAGTTCCATTTATGGGATAGATTCATCATTCCAGAGACCGAGGCTTTTTATTCTACCCACCCCTGATGTTTAATTTTAAAACTTTCACACCTACAGAAAAGTTCCGAAAGTAGTATGAAAAACACCCACGTGTTGCTCATTCAGACTCACCAGTTGTTACCATGTTATATATTTGCTTATCCCTCTCTCTCTTTCTATATATGTGTGTGTATGTATAATTTTATTTATAATCCATACTATATAATTTTATGTATGATATATACTGCTTAATTTTAATTATTCCCATTTATTTTAAAATTTTATTTATTCTCAGCTGAGTCATTTAAGTGTTTCTTACAGACCTTATGACACTTCACTCACAAAAACTCGAGCACTTCTGAGAGCAAGGACACCATGCCACGTGACTGTAGTGCAATTATCACATCAGAAAAGTTGACACAAACATGCTACTACATAATATGCAGCCTATATTTCCATTCTCCAATTGTCCAGGGAATGGCCTTTCTGGCTGGACCAGCGCTCTCTAAATGAGAGAACGTTCTCGCTCTTTTTTTTTTTCTGCAGTTTTCTATGCACTCAAATAAATTAAAGTTCCCATAAGTAATTGATTTGATAAAAACAGAAAAGAAATTCATATGCCACTAGAAAAAGGAAACAAGAATTTTTAAAAGGATCATTTATAGTTTATCAAGATATACATACTGACATATCAATTTTTAATATATAAAAATCTATACATATCTACTATCTAACTAGCCATGTACTAACCGAAACAAGAGAAGTTAACAGGAGTAACTTTATATTTCTTTTTTACTTTAAATTTGTGGACTAAGATTCCTTGGAAATATCAATATGTTGAGTCTTTTAGGCTTATGAATCACGTCTCATTTTTTTCATCCCTAGTAATGATTGCTGTCGCTGGCACATAGTAGAAACTCAATAAACAACTATGTGAATGTGTGAATGAGTCTTTTTCCTGGGCATTCCAGGCAGGCTCTGCTCCCCTTCACATCTCTACTAGTTGTAGATACTAGTTCTATGCCTTTTTACAGTTTAGCAGCAGTTACATACAGAAGACAATTTAATATGAAGCACAGAGAAAGAGGACCAGAACTTGGAAAGTCAGTCTTGGCACAGCAGAGGCAAAATATCATTGAAATTACAACAAATCAGAATCATTGCAGATTTTAATTGTAAATAAGTGACTTAGGGGGACTGGGAATCAACATGAGATTGTTTGCCCTGCACACTTCTATGCCTCCTTTGAAATAGAAACTTTGTGTTAGGCAGCAGGTGGCGAAAGCTATGGCAGGCTATAAACCTGTCTTCTAAAAAAAAAAAATAATAGTCCACTCAGTTTCCTTTTGGACTAAGGAAAACTCTCATTCTTGGACCTGCCCAGCGAGGTGAGTGAAAAGTAAAATACCTTCTCGCAACATGAGATGAATGCTTTTCACTATAAAGTCTCCTCAGACATCCTTGGGTCAGGGTCTGCCTGTGGTAAAATGTGGTTTCTTATGGATTAAGGAAAGAAGAAGAAAGAAGCAAAGGAGTTCTTTGTTAAAGGCACCTTCAATCTTCTATCAGTTTATCCTTTAAAGAATCACCGTGTCAATACATATAAATAAATCAAACCTTAAAACTGCTAAAGTTATCACATGTGAATGCAGATGTGTATAAATAAGTAACTAATTGTTTGATACAAACAAATATATTCTTTCAACATGCTATGAGGTGATAATTAAAATTCTTTTATTACAGACATATAGGCATTCAGAGGGTTTATTAATTTATTATTTTCAATTTATTTTATTTATACAAATAATATCTAAATACATAAATACTACAAACAAGTTTTCAAACAATTCAGGTTTGGAAGCCCTCTAGATTTCCTCTAATACTTTTGCCTTTCCTAGAAGGATCTGTTCGCACAGACATCATGGATTCCTCTAGTTCTTTTTCTGACTATTTACGTACACGTAAGTACTAGAAACATGCCAAGTATTGAGTGAGAAATTGGACCAAATCAACACGAGCTATTCTGTCCCTCACTTTTTTCTCTTAATGTATCTTAAAGATCTTCATGCAAGGAATTTAAAAGATGATCTGGGCTGACGGTTTATAACTAGGCTCCTCAGGGCCCTAGAGGTTCAGTAGAAATGTCCTCACAGGCTGCCCCCAGGAGCAAGGAAGAACAAATAGGACAGCTCCAGGTCCCCACCCCTGCCCCAGCCTAGAGGCCTCCTATTCAAGATTCTTTTCTTTGTTGATTTCCATACAATTTTTAATTTTTTTTTATTTGCTGCTTTAGGAAAGGGAGTGAGAAGAATTGATCTAGTCCAATTCCTTTGTCCTTGACTCCTGCTAAGATGTAAATGTTCCTCAGGAGAGACAGACATGCAGTCTCAGGTTTGATTGGCTTTTTTATTTCCTGAAAGCAATTTTAGGGTGAAAGTGGAGAATAACACAGAATTGCCTCCATTTTCCCAATTTAATCAGTGTTTGGAAGGCTAGAGTTGAAAAGGTTTGGGAAAGGCCAGGAATGGAAGTGGACAAGTTTCCTGGCCATTTTCTCTCTCCTCCATGAAGGACAATGACCTATGTGTTCATCTTGGGTCTTATATATATTGCTGTGTGTATATTGTATGTATATCATACGTACAACCAGAAAATCACTATCCATGTACATCTTGAATCTTCTCTGGGTTTTCTCTAAGTTCTAGATTCTGAACCTTTCTGTACTGCTGGGTCCAAGACCAAAGCACCTTGAAAAGTCAGCATCACACTCACGTCCAGAAAGAATGAGGAAAAAATCTAACGAGACATGTCTACTCTGGCCTATAGAAAACTTCCTTTGTGGCCCAGGTAACCTGACCATCTGAAAAATCTTTGGATCAGACAGAAACATAATACAAACCATTGCTAACATGCAAGAGTGTCCTAGAAGCAAAGTGTCCCCTCTGAATGTCAAAGTGCCTGGTTACTTGCAAAGGCAAGTAGTTGAAGGAAAGTCTCCTTGGTTGGAAAACCCAAGCAAGTTGCTGAGTTCCTCTAAAGCCCAATGTCTGTCTACGGCCTGGCCACCCTGAACAAGCCTGATCATGTTTGATCTTGGAAGCTAAGCAGGGTTGGGCCTGGTTAGTACTTGAATGGGAGACCACCTAGAAAGACCAGGTGCTGTAGGCATAAAAAAATTTTTAAAATAAGGGATTATAAGATGACATGATCCTTGTAATCTGTGAGGTCAACCAAGGGCTGCCTAAATAAATAAATAAATAAATAAATAAATAAATAATTTAAAAATAAAGTTCAATGTCCTCATTCATATAATGAGGATAATAATTGTTCATCTCATAAGGCTGTCGTTAGGAGCAAATGAGATGTCTAAATTCTAGATGTCTAAATTGCCTGGCACATAATGTTAGGGGCTGAACTGTACACTTCCAAAGATGAAATTAGTTAAGATGAGGTCATACCGGAGCAAGGGTAGGCCCTTAATTCAGTATGACGGATGTTCTTATAAGACGTGGAGAAAACGCACAGGGAGACGATGACCCTGTGATAACTGAGGTGGAGCTGGAAGTGCTGCAGCGCAGGCCAAGGAACACCAAGGATTGCTGGTAACCCATCAGAGGCTAAGAAGAGGCAAGGAAGGATTCTCCCCTACAGCTTTCAGAGGGGGCACAGCCCTGCCAGCACCTTGATTTCAGACAGCAGGGACTCCAAACCTATGAAAGAATAAATTCCTGTTATTTTTAAGCCCCTCAGTTTCTGGGTTTTTGTTATGGAAGCCCTAGGAAACTAATACGCAGACCAAGCATTCAATAAATGTCAGTGTTATTAAATTAATCTCTTGTTTAAAAACCTATATGTGTAGATTCAATGCAATCCTACCAAATTCCCAGTGACATCTTTTGCAGAAATAGAAAAAAAAAATCCTAAAATTTTTACGGAATCAAGGGAATCTGAGTTGCAAAACCAACCTCGAAATTGAAGAACAAAATTGGAGGCCTCACACTTCCTGATTGCAAAACATGTTAAAACCTACAGTAAAATAGTATAATAGTGACATGAAGATAGACACACAGACCAATGAAATAAAATAGAGAGTCAGACTTCAACATATGGTCAAATGATCTTCAACAAGAGTGTCAAAACCCACAATGGAGAAAGATAGTTTCCTCAACAAGTGATATTAGGAAAAACTGTATATTCACGTGCACAAAAATCAGGATCCTTACCTTATACCATATACAAAAATTAACTGAAAATGGATTCAAGACATGAACATTAAACCTAAAATCATAAAACTCCTATCAGAAAACAAAGGGAGAAGCTTCATGACATTGAATTTGGCAATGATTTCTTGGATATGATGCCAAAATCACAGGCAACAAAAGACAAATAGAACTATACAAAACTTAAAAACTTTTGTATATTAAAGGAAACAATCTATTGACGGAAAAGGCAATCAATACAAGAGAATAATTGCAAATCTTATATTTAATGTGGGAATAACCAATATATATATATATATATATATATATATATATATATATAATATATATATAAATTCTTACAACTCAATAACAAAAACATAACTTGATTAAAAAGAAGCAAAAGACTTAAATATTTTTCCAAAGAAAAAATACAAATGTTCAACAAGCATATGAAAAGATGTTTAACATTATTAATCAATAGAGAAATGCAAATCAAAACTACAATGATGTCGCCTTATACCCCTTATGATGACTACTATCCAAAAAACAAAAAACAAAAAACAAAGCAGAAAATAACAAGTGCTAACAAGGATGTAGAGAAATTGGAACCTTTGTGCACTGTTGTTGGAAATACAAAATGCATAAAATGCAGCTGCTATGGAAAACATTATAGAGATTCTTCAGAAAACTGAAAATAGGATTACTGTATAATCTAGCAATCTTACTTCTAGGTATATATTCAGAAAAAATGAAAGCAAGATCTTGAAAAGATATTTGCACACTCATGTTCATAACAGCATTATTCACAATAGACAAGAGGTAGAAGTAACCCCAATGTCTATAAACAGATGATTGGATAAAGAAAATGTGTTATATACATACAATAGAATATTATCCAGCCTTAAAAAAAGAAGGGAATTCTGTCACATGCTATAACATGGATAAACCGTGAGGACATAATATTAAGTTAAATATGCCAATCAGAAAAGAACAAATGCTGTATTATTTCATTTATATGAGGCATCTAAACCAGCCATACTCATAGAACCAGAAAGCAGAGTAGTGGTTGCCAGCAGCTGGGGGGAGGGGGAAGGAGGGGGTTGTTTTCAGTGAGTCCAGAGTTTCAGTATTGCAAGATGAAAACGTTCTAGAGATCTATTACACAACAATGTGAATATAGTTAGCACTACTGAACACTTAAGTACACTTAAAAATGGTTAAGATGGTAAACTTTATGTTATGTGCTTTTTACCATAATTTAAATATCTGTGTACATGTATGTATGTACATACATATATAAATGCATATATCTATGATCTGTGAATCCACCAGGATTCCTTTACAATACTATTAAATATAACAATTTTAAAAATTATTGGAGGTTTGATATTTAAACTTAACAAATAAGAATTTTAATATATAATATTTAACGTAGCGATATGCCCTCAAAATATACAAATGTTTTAACAGTCCATTCTTATAAGCATTTGAGAAAAAAATAATAACCATAGCCTGGTACATACTGACCATGCTTTCATAATAATCTTAGTTAATATTCGCTGGATGCTTACTCTGTTCTAGGTACTACTCATTATCTTTATTTCACTTAATTCTCACATCAACCCTATGACGCAGGTATATAACTAAGGTACTGAGTGTTGTAGTAATTTGCCCAAAGTCACACAAGTAATGGATCCAGCCTTTGAACTCAAGCCGACGAAACCAGCACCTACTCTTATCCCCTCACTCTGCTGCCTCTAATTATAACTTCTATCCCTGGTCGTCCCTGTATGTCAGTGTAGACATTGCAACACGAGCCTTGCTTAAGAGTTATTCATACACCCAGACAAAAGTATCTGGGAGGATTGGTGTAGTGAAGCTACCATCTCATTACAATCCAACAAATCCTAAATCTGCTGTCCACCTGTTTCCTCCCCTCCTGGTAGTTCCCCAGTGGTCCTGACTTCAAACCCCGGAGAAAGCACACTCTCTCAAGTTAGGTATCTGACAAAAACGTGGCTCCTGCTACTTCAGAAGGAAAGGAGAAACTGTGTATGAACAAGCATATTTTTGTATTTGACTTGTACATTCGATTTCATCTGTATGTAACATGTGTTTCATTATACAGGCAACTGAGTTCTATTAAAAATAAGGTTACAGAATTACATGTTCCAGTTCATGTAATTCTGTAAAAGAAGTTCCAGAACTATGTTCCTACACACATCCCCGTAAAAATAGCAATATGTAAAAAAAAAAAAAAAAAGCAACATGTATATACATGTATAAGTACATATAAGGTAACATATCATAATATAGAAGTGGAATAGGCAATTGTGTGTTTAGAAGATCTGAGAAGTACAGCAGACAGATTTTAGGGGTTTTAAGGCCAGACTTCTATTCTGGCTTCACCATTTGCTAATGATGTGGAGCTTAGGCAAAGTAATCACACACACACACACACACACACACACACGCGCGCGCACACCCCACAAACCTCTAAACAGAGCAGTTCCTCTATGACTATAGGATAATGGTGATAATGACGTACAAATCCACAAAAAGAACTGAATTCTTCCATCTGTTCTGAATGTCTTTCCAGAAAAAAAGTGTCACTATTTTTCTAGCACCCCTCCAAGATCTCAACCCAAGAACCTGACAGTTTTGTCCACCATTCTTCCTACAAATAGCTCTACAAAGCAGCTTTCCCTCTCTCTGTCCCGTGCAGATTCTCTGGCCACACCCCTTTGCCCCTGGTTTAGGGCTTCCTGCAGAGCAACAGGAAAGCCATCCCACAGAAGCAGTGAAGAGAAGAGCCTGTTTGCAAAGCAGCACCACACAGCCCGTTCAAGGGCCCCTTTGAGAAATGGGAAACTGTCAGGAAGGTGGATAGAATGAACCTGATTTTCCATTATTTTTTCAAATAAATGGAGTCCAGTTTGCCTCAGCTATAATCCAGGCATAACATTTATATGAGAACATAAAATGCTACACAGCTGTAAGTAAAACAATATGTGTGTTTCTGAATAATAGTGATACCACTTGCCAGTAAGACTATATTTTGACCAAATAAAAGATGACCTAAATTTGACTCAGTGGGATGAGATTTACTACATGATTGCTTCTTGAAAATAAAAGGATAAAGAGGGGGATTTCTTGAGGGTAGAAGGAAACAGACAAGGAAATAAGGATGGAAAGTTATGTGACTATGACTTGATTTGAAAGCTCTGATTGTACAAAGAATAAAGGGCATTTAACTTTACATGTGTAATATGTCCCTCCCAAATAAACCTCACTTTATATCAGACATCCATATTGCAAAGTCCCACATAAGCCAACATCAAACATCCAAAGAAGTGAGTTTTCAGCTCTAACAAGGAGACCATCACTGTAAATGCTCCAGTTTACAATGGTTTTTATGCATCCTTCCATTCCTCCTTTTATTCCTGTGTATGCTCATTTAACAAATATGTATTGTGGACTTAATATGTAATAGGCTTTCTGATAGGACAGGAGACAGCCCTGCCCTGAGGGAGTTCACGACCCTGAGGGGAGCGAACCAGGAATCGGAATCGAGCCATTCCAGTCTAATGTGGTAAAGGCCAAGATGGGAGAAATCTCAGTGTGGGATGCTGTGTGCATACCACAGTGGAGATATATACCAGGGGTCTAAGACCCCACAAGAGAGGATACTTATGAGCCAGAGGGGCCATAGTTGATAACGGTGGGGCTGGGTTTTTTAAAAGGAGGAGTAAGTCCGAGAAACTGGAAAGAGTAAAGCAGCAAGTTCTCATCCAAGTAACGAACAATAGAAGGTAAGCTCCCATTTGTATAGCTCTTACACACACTGTCACATTTGAATAATACACATACTTTTCCCAGATGCTTTGGTAAACACATGCATTAGTTAGACTTAGGTATGGCTGATATAACAAAGATCTGAAATAAGAGTGGCTTAAGCAGATAGAAGTTTATTCTTTCTGGAAATGTATTAAGCTTTTATTTAGAGCAGCCAGGAAATAGCTGAAGACTTCTATTACATAGGAGAAATGGAAATAGATATGAGAGAGAAACTGGCCATCTTTGCCAAGGCACATAAGCCCTCCTCTTCCTCTTGTCCTGCCTGAAGCAGCCACAAATTTTAAAGGGTTTCCCAGGAAACCACTGGAGGATTCGATATACATCCATATGCACACACATACAAATGTAATACTTAGTTAACCATAAGTTTTTCATTAAAAAAATAATAAGATAAAAACTGTAGAACTTTATTATCAGAGGATTCTGTAGATCAGACCCAAGACCGTGGCTCAGAGGTTGGAGCAGGCTCTTTTACAGGTATAGAGGAATCGCACAAAGAGGTGGATGGAGCTCCCATCACCTTCCTCCTCCTCCTGACGTTTTCCCCTGCAACATTCTCCCTCTATCATTATCTCTTTTATTGAACCAAAACATGATAAAATGCTTCACCCTGGTAATGAGAACCTGTGTGAACATATTAAGTTATGCAGGATATGGTAAAGCCAAAGTACATTACTGTAAGGGTCAAAAGAACCAATCTCCTCCAGGCTCTATGGTTAATGAGTTAAATAAACTTGAGCCAATTATTTCATCTATTTGTGCATCAATTTCCTCAATATTAAATGAAGATAAAAATATTTGCTATACCTTTTTCATAGGCTTGTAGAGAAAACCAGCAAAATGGAATGCAGCTGATGCATGAACAACACGGTCTGAACAACACAGGTCCACTTATATGCAGATTTTTTCAATAAATACAGTTGGCCCTTCGTATCTGTAGGTTTCACATCAGCTGATTCAACCAACCTCAGATTGAAAACAGTATTTTCACATTCCCAGCCACATATTCCCAACCTCAGATTCTCAGCCACAGATTTGCAAATGCGAATAAAAATACTATTTTTCCATCCACAGCAGGTGGAATCTGCGGATGCAAAAGGCTGACTGTAGAGTCAAAAGTTATAGCAGATTTTCAACGGTGTGGTACCCAGTGCCCCTAACTCCTGCTTTCTCATTGTTCAAGGATCAACTGAACATGTGTATTAGTTTTCTATTGCTATGTAACAAGTTACCACAATTTAGTGGCTTAAAACAACACCCACTTATTATCTCATAGTTTCTGTAGGTCAGATGTCGAGGCACAGAGTAACTAGGTTCCCTGCTCCAGGTCTACTAAGATGAAAGCAAAGTGTCATCCAGGGCTACATTCTCATCTGGGGCTCAGGTCGTCTTCCAAGCTCACAAGCTGTTGGCAGAATTCGTTTCCTTGTGAGTGTAGAACTGAGGTCCTCATTTTCCTCCTAGCTGTCAGTCAGGGACCACTGCCAGGTGCTGGAGGCTTCCACAGTTTCTTGTCATGTGGCCCTCATAGGCAGTTCACAACATGGCTGTGTTTTTCTTCCAAGCAAGTCAAAGTATCTCTGACTTCTTTTTCTCCAACCACCAGAGAAAACTCTATGCTTCGAATGGGCTTGTGCAATTAGGTCAGGCTCCCCTGAAAACCTCCCTATCTCAAGTTCAACCAATTTGGGGCCTTAGTTATATCTGCAAAATCCCTTTACAAGAGCATATAGATTGTGTATGACTGAATAACAGGGAAAAGGTGTGTATACATCAAGACCAGAATAACCCTGGAGGGCCATCATAGTTTCTGTCCTTTGGCCTCCAAAGATTCCATCCTTCCTAAATTAAAATACATTCACCCTCTCCCAAGGTTTCCAAAATTTCATCCTACAAAAGCATTAGTGGCTTTTTAATAAGAAGAAATCTTGTTACTTTGCAGATCTACTAGTTTTCAGCTAAGGCTCTCCTGCATTTTCCAAGCTGACATCATATACTTTACATGTTTGACTCCTTTATCTAACTCAAACATTCTTGCTGTACTATTTTATTCTTACATCTGGTTTTCTCCAGGGATATTACAAGGTGGCTTTTCGTTCTCCCTCTTTTTCTATGTTGACTGTGTTCCAGGTGATATTCTTCTGTTGGCATCTGTTTAAACTGGCTGGGATAATAGGCTTTGCTATCTGGATTCTTTTCCCTCTTCCTCTGGCACATTTTCTATTCACCAGAAAAACAATATGGTATCATGGCAAGAGCAAAGACTTTGAAGTCAGGTAAGTGTAGATTCAGCTTTTCTCTCCAACACCTTTTAAATAAATAATACTTAGCCTCTCTGAATCCTAAGTTCCTTCTCTGTGCATTTGGGATAATACCTTCCACATAGGGCTGTCAGGAGAATTAAATGACATAATATTCATGAGAATTAAATGATACAGCATTCATAGCACATAGCAGGTGTGAATTCCAGACCTTTATGATCTTTCTCATCTCTTTTTCCAGATAATTACCTTCCTTTCTTTCTCCCTCTCTCTTTACCTTCCTTTTATCTTCATCTCAAAGAACATCTAAAACTGGTGTTGCAGTGATGACCACAGTATATCACATTAAAATATAGCTATCTTATAATTTCATACAAATTTATTCCATTTGAATGCCTACATGGTAAGTGGCTTTGATACCAGCCAATCATTTTCATGTAAGACCATTATGGTGACAATGCTTTTTCTCTTTGTCCTGACACCTGTTTTTATATTTTACTTTTAAAATGTGCTTGGATGTGTTTTCACATACTGTTACTACATTCTAACAGATTTATACTCCTTAGAAAAAGGGGTCTGGTCTTGAAAGTGTTCCAGATCTATTCTTTATAGAGATGCTTAGGATTAAAGAAGGATTAATGATTAATAATAACTAAAGAGCTGAGGCTACCCGGAGGGAAATGTGAAGGACTGCCTGGCACAAGCGAACACTTTCTGGCAAACTTCTAAAGTGTGAAAATAAAAGGGTCAGGAGTCATCTACTTAAGTAAGTCATCTACTTAAGTCTCCAAAGCAAAATACTGGGAGTCTGATTCAGCCATCATAATGAACTATTATATGTATGTGACAGGGACTTAACTCGGGAATTATATCGACATCAGATCTCTTTTTTTTTTTAATGTCTACAGCATGACTTTAAATTGGCATTTTTTTTATATATAAACATGATGTTGGCCCCATGAGAAGGGTTTCAGAAGCAAGTCTCTTATTTAACATTTGTAGGCTCAAACAATCACAAGAATGTGGATAGAAACATTACTTCTGGAAAAAGAATAAAATTGTCAACTGGGAAACTCCAGTTCCCCTCTCCATTGCTCAGATGCCTTCTTCATCATGGTGCTATTAAGCAAGGATATAAGGGAAAGTATAATACTTCCACTGAGTGCTAAAGATTAAGACAGAGAGAGTTCATCCTCTTAGGTGAGTCATGCCTAAGTCAAGACCCCTTCAATAAAAAGGTCTATCTATAAATCTTTAGAAATTTAGGGTACCGAGAAAGCTACTGTGTTAGTTCAGTATTACAGGCAGAAGGCTTGCATTTGCCAGATGATTTAGAACCATTTTTATGAAGTATTACTCATAATATTCTGGGAGGTAAACAAATAATATAATCTCCATTCTATAATTAAGGAAGCAAACAGCCATGGAGGCACTCTGTTAAGTTACTAGCCAGCTAATGTTAGAAACCTGGACCAAACTCTCCAGATCAATGCTCTTTCTAGTGAACCACTTTGCCCTGTAGCATAAGTGTCCTTAAGGTGATGTAAAACAAGGGGGTAAGTTTAAAATCTGAGCCCAAGCAAAACTGACCTTGGTGAATTGCAACTTGGACTTTAAGAAGGGAGAGTCTGCTGCCTGCAATTACACAGGATTATTTGATTGATATCAAGTATATTAGTTAGAGTACAGACACAGTTCCTGAAATGAAGGAACCCTAAAACAAAGTAGATTAAACAAAGAACTTTTTGTCACATATAGCAGTTCAGAGATAGACTGTGCAAAACTAGAAGGGCAGCACTGCCATCCTCAATATGCAGCTTCCATCTTTTGAGTTGTATGTGTCTGCATCAGTCTCATCATTCCCAACCAGCAAGTAGGGGATTGGGAACAGGGCACAACACAGAGGTCGTACACACTCACGTGTATTCGTACCCTCTTGGCCATGCTAAGCCACAAGGGAAGCTGGAAAATGTACTCTGGTTGGGTCACCAAATGCCCAGCAAATACTTGGAAGTTATAAAAGGACGAGAAAAATGAACACTGATGGAGAAGTCGTGGTCATTGTCACACTACACTTAAGAGGCAAAGATTAGTAATACTCAGATCCAGTGTTCCATCTTCCCTGCCCCAAGAGGGAGAGACAGAGCAATGTCAACTCTGAAGCGATTAAGAAGAAATCCAGTGTAGTGAAAGAGGCCCAATAGTAACACCTAGATAAGATGAGTTTTGGTACATGTTCTATCATCTGTTTGCTATGAGATCTTTGACAAATCATTCAAATTCTGGGTCTCAGTTCCTCATTTATAAAATTAAAAATTGGACCGGGTGATGTCTAAGGTTACCTCTAGATCTTACACCTAGTGGTGTCAGAGTAGACAATATAACAGGTAGACTCAGTAACATAACATATCCCCTCACGTTATTTATAAATAACCAGAACTCACATCATGGTAAGTTTTTAGTATTAAGTGGAAAGCATAAAATGGGCCCAATTTATGAAAACCACTGCATGATTTAGTATATAAATGAGTCTCCTCTTTTGTAAATTAAAATTAGCCTTATATATTATAAAATTTTAGTCTTACAGAAATATTAACCAATTCTAATCATAGGTTTAAAAAACTTTTTAAAAACCTCTATTTTCCTTAAACAAACTTTCAGCCACCTTCAATAAATGGGAATATCTGTATTAATTCTAGTGGATCACTACCTAATTTCACCCATAAGCATAAATTACCATGAATACCTTATTAAAGGTTAATACAAAGCATGTTAAGTACTTTAGACTGTACTAATCTTCATGATGAATGCAAGTGTTTTACACATACTTTCCTTAGTTATATTCATATAACTATTTCCCATTAGTGTAGGAAGTATAGAAGTTTGGTTTCTGGAAATAGGAGATAACCACACCAGAATTCTCTAAAGAACCTGCTGAACATTTAACCCTATTCCTATCCGTCAGCTCTCATCATCCTTTTAGTATTATTCGAAGTTAATTTTATCAAATATGATTGATGATTAAGCTGATGGTGGTGAGATACAACCAACAAAGCTGCTGTTCTTATATAAATAGTAAAATGGTTCTGAATGTATTTCTGACAGTAGTAATGTAAAATTAATGGAAATGATACATTGCCTTCCAAGGTGACTACTCTTGAAGGCAAAAGCTTATAAATGTTGTTCTATCTGATTTGATTACATTTATAAAATTCTCATTGCTTTATAATTATATAATAATTACATATTCTGTGAAATGAGTGCTTCCCAAGTACCAGACATTTTGGTAAACACTTTTATGTGGATTTATCATATCAATTCAAGAAGGTGTGTCTGTCTCCATCTCCTATGGCAGAATCTGAAAGTTACCTTCCAAGATTCATCATTTTGTGCTTCCTTAAAACTTTAATATGCCCAACTAGGGCATGGGTTTACCAGCTTACTTGCAATTAGCAGTGGCCAATGAGAAGAAAAACAGAAGTTATTGAGTGATGCTTACAGAAAGGAAAAGGAACAGATTAAATGCATGTGCCCCTTTGTCCTTTCCCACTTCTTCTACAACCTGGAATTGGTATGAGCTGGCTGGAGCACCAACTGCCATCTTGTAATTTATGAATGGAAACCACAAACTAAAGATGGCAGAGGACGAAAATTAAAGAAACCTGGGTCTATGTCAAATTGTGGAGCTGCCATACCAACCCATGCCTGTTTACCACCAGACTTGTTTTATACAAGAGAAAAATAAATTCATATGTGACTATGCCATAATATTTTAGATGTTTTGGTTTATGCTTTTGAACCTAAGCCTAACTGATATACCTTTCCTCATTCTTACATATAAGAAATTGAGGCTTAGAGGGTAGCTTGTCTAAGGCCCAACAGCTAGGCAAATGAAAAACCAGGACTCAAGCCCAGGCAATCTGACTTCAGAAATGCATACCTCTCAGAGCCCACATATACTTTAGTTTACTGATTAAGAAAGAAAGACACAGTATTTGTCCATTGACTTTTATTTAGCCCAACACAATGCTATAAATCACAGAAGAGAAGATAAAGATCAACTTTCTAATTATTCAACATTCTAAGATTACTGAGTAATTGGCATAAATTTATCTGCTACGTAAGTTAATAAAACTGATGTAAATGCCAGTGTTTAATGGTGAAAATCAACTCCCCTCCCACACTAGAATTCAGAAAAGACCTCTCAGGATGCCAGTGATGTGCTCAGACCACATAAATAAGCCCTATACCCCTCCAAAGGTACATATGTCTCTGTGTGAAGGTTTCTTACCAATACAAGTCTTCTTCACAACAAGATCATCCTCAATTTCTGAATTGTGTCACTAGTGTGGAAAGGAAGACATAGTCCACAGTAACGTGTAGAAGATATTCTGCGTCTGTTAAGTAAATAATGGTGAGGCATGTAAGAGCTATATTTCATTCACAACAGAATAGCAGGGAAGCAGTTTTTCCATTTGAAACCACATTCTTCCATGACTTCAGATGAAAGCCAAGAGCAACCAAATTCTCATGTATGGCTTTAACGTCCAACCAAAATGAAATTCTACAGTGTCCTACACATTTCATTGTAGTGATTAGAATGAACCTGAAAAAGTTTCAATAAAATTTATCCTATAACTTCACAGGAAAAGTGGTCAGATTGCAATGTGGGCCACCCTGTCTTCCTGGAAATCATAATTGACATGCTACCATGTAATCATGAGAGTCAGCCTGATCATGAAATCACTGAAAGAAATCATGATCAATTCAGAGCTGGGTGCAGAAAGACCAAAGCTCAGGGAAATGCTCATATGAAAACAAAATAACCACGAAACAAATACCTCAGAAACTTAATCAAGGCCTGGGGAGGTATGGAAGGCTACACATCTAGATTTTTCTCTTTTTACCTGGGAGGTTTGAACTGCACTTCTCAACAGTAGTGCCCCTCTAGATACCCGCTTCTCCACCCAAAAGGCTGATCTGTAAGGACTGCATCAAATGGCTTTTGTCCCTGGTTTCTGGTTGTATTTGGCCAATGAGGAGCACTAGCAGGTAGTGAGAAGAAGGGAGTCTGTTTTAGTCTGCTCTAGCTGCCATAACAAATACCACAGACTGGGTGCTTTAAACAACAGAAATTTATTTCTCACAGTTCTAGAGGCGAGAAGTCCAAGATGAAGATGCCAGCCAATTCACTTCCTGGTTAGAGCTCTCTTCCTGGCTTGCAGATGGACACCATCTTGCTATGTCCTCACCTGGCAGAGAGAGAAAGACCCAACTCTCTGGTCAGCTAACTTTGAAACATTCCACCCTGGACTTCTGTGTGCTTTAATTAACACAAAATTCTTCTGTCTCTTCTTATAGGAACACTAATCCCATAAAATCAAGGCCTCACCCTTGTGAACTCATTTAGCTTTAATTACCTCCTTATAAATTCTATTTCCAAATACAGTCACACTAGGGGTTAGGGCTTCAACATGAAATTGAAAGGGACACAAGTCCATTCATTACAGTCAGAGTCTCCATTCTAATGGGCCACTCAGAGCTGGCTGAGCCCCTCAACTGAAGTTCCCAGCTCCTATCAGGCAGTCCTCTCCCTAGAGCTATTATCTCCAGTTTTCAGTAACCACTTCCTTACCTCTCCCCTTCCACTCTGGAGACTGTAATGGCTCCCCACAGGTATCTACCTGGCATGCTGCACTCTCCCCTCTAGTTCCCCATCCTGAAATTAATTTATAAACTCTCCTCACATAACCCAGCTGGAATATGCCTTACTTTTCCTGCCTGGGCCCCATAATAACTTTTGAGCAAGTGAAAATAGATATATAGAAGTCCAGAGAGACCTGGGATGGGAGTAAGGGGACCTGAAGGAGTCCCAGCAGCATTTCAACATTTACCCAATACATGGCAGGAACACCCATCCTCGTTGTCTGCATCTTAACCTTCTTTCTTCTTGATGATATAAGATCATTCTACAGAACTTCTTTACTTTCCCTGCCCTTCTTCCCTCCTCTTCCTCTCACTACTTTTTTCTTTTCCATACACATAGCACCACCCCATCCACACCACGCAAATCCCACATGTCAACTAATGAATAATAAAGGACAATAAGGGCTAGAAAGGAAACAAAGAAATAATTTCATTTCTCCCTGCACACCTTACTCTCAGAACCACTGCAAGATCAGAGTCACCAAAATCCATTTAAAATCTTAAAATAGATGTAAAACTCCTTGGCAATGTGAAAATTGGCATAAATTACAACTTTATAGTTAAACAGCTCATGTTAAAATTGCTTTCAATTATTGATGTGCCCAAGGTTAAGAAACTGTACATGCATCCCTGGTCAGCTAATTCTAAAACATTCCACCCTGGACTTCTGCGTGCATTAATTAACACAAAACTGCAGCAAATACAAAACAATGTTGGAATCTCTGTCCAGAAACGAATTCGGTCAAATTATGGTGTCAACTACTTGTGCAACTTGAGCCCTGGACGAAACAGAGCTCTAAGCAGTCTCCCATTTCTAATTACATAAACCACAAAATCAGCTACTGCAAAGTGCAAGCATAAATGTAATCCTCAATTTTCCAAGTTAAACCTGGGTGTGTACTTCTGTGATACAGATAAGTCTAATCCTCAGGATGGGGTGGAAATGCACATAGGCTAGATCTTAGGATCAAGCATCATGCTATTACCTTCTGCCTGTGGGACCTTGGACAAGTTACAGGAGTTCCCTAAACCTCAGTGTTCTCATTCATAAAGTGATTTCTACCTAGCTGGCTTCATGTAGGCAGGCAGTAAATCTGACACTCTCCATTAACCAGGTTAATACTTTTTGGCCCCACCCCAGCATTCCCCTGCCCCACCCAACTTATCCACCCCCAAAGAGCCCCTCCCAAGTGGCTCTAGCACTGACATACCCAGCTGGCAGCCTCAGAGTTCCAGAACCCCATCAAAGTGGCTCCCACTTCAGGGGCTAGCCCACACACACCAGACCATCTGCAGCAGTTATGGCAAATCCTCCCATCCAGTGTGCCTGGGGCTGACCCCGCCTACTGATGTGCCTACAGCAAACATGACCCAACTATAACAGGAGGGTGTGTACAACCCACACAGGGGACACCCCTGGATCACCTGGCTCTGGTGGCCATGGGGAATTATGCTACTGGGCCCTATAATAAGGCAGCTCTTTGAAGACTGGGAGATGTTGCTGATCTATCTAATACATAGGAACAAACACAGACAAAATGAGGAGACGAGACAAAGGAATATTTCCAAATGAAGAAAATAGGACAAAACCCCAGAAAAAGAACATAATGAAAGAGATAAACAATCTACCAGATAAAGAGTTCAAAGTAATGGTTATCAGGACTCAATGAATTCAGGGGAAGAATGGATAAACTCAGTGAGAACTTCAACAAAGTGATAGTAAATACAAAAAGAATTAATCAGAACTGAAGAATACAATAATAATTAAAATGAAGAATAGAGGAAATCAACAATAGATCAAATGATAAAGAAGAAAGAATGAGTGATCTGTAAAATAAAGTAGTGGAAATCATCTAATTGGAACCGCCAAATATAAAAGAATTTTAACTCTGGGGAAACATCAGGCATACTAACATTTGTATCATAGGGATTGAGTAAGGGGCAGAAAACAAATTTTAAAATAAGTCTAGTAATTATTTGTCACCATACAAAGTTATTACAATATTATTGACTATATTCCTATGTTGTACATCACAACCCCGTGACTTATTTTATAACTGAAGGTTTGTATCTCTTAATCCCTTTCACCTATTTCATCCATATCCCCCTCTCTCTCTGTTCTGAGAAACAAGGGTTTTTTCTGTGTCTGTGAATGTGTTTTGTTTTGTTTGCTCGTTTGTCTTGGTTTTTAGATTCCACATATAAGTGAAATCATAAGGTATTTGTGTTTCTCTGACTTATTTTGGTTAGCATAATACTCTCTAGATCCATCCATGTTGTCTCAAATGGCAAGATTTTATTCTTTTTATAGCTAATATCCATGTGTGTATGTGTCTCGCATCTTCTTACTAATCCATCTGTCCATGAATACTTAGGTTGCTTCCATATCTGACTATTGTAAATAATGCTAAAATGAACATAGGGGTGCATTTGGATGAGAATTTTTAAGATCTACTCTCTCAGCAACTTTCAAATACACAATAATGTATTGTTAACTATAGTCACCTTGTTGTACATTACATCCCTCACTCTTACTTGTACCTTTTGACCACCTTCACTCATTTCTCCCATTTGTATATATTTTTAATATGAAAAGCATTTAAATCATTTTCTTTCAAAATCAGTTCATTATAGGACTCTCTCTTTTAACCCGTGTGTCATTTCTGTAGCCTTTCATTATTTTCATGATATGTTACCTTGAGATACTTCAGTTTCTACAAAAATCTCTCTCCTCTTTCCCCATCTTCATGCAAGGTCACCAGTGTCTACATGCCCATTTGGGGGCCTCAGAGATTTATTACTGCTGCTAGTCAAGCCACAGAGGCAGTTCTCTCCTATGGACAATTTCCTAGGCAGCGCCAGAGTTTTTTGTTAGGATAAGAGTAACCAGACTATCTATGGCTCAATTTGGCTAGTGAGAGTTGTGATTATGTCAGATCAGTACCTCAAAGCAATGACAAATTTACTTCGAATTGCTTTTCCAACCTTTCTGCTGGTTCTTTCTTAACCCAGCAATTAGTCAAAACAAAGACACTAAAATAACAATTGAATACTTATTGTGTTTAGTTGACAGACAGTATTAGGATTTTAAAAAAGAAAAAATAGGATTTTATCCCCTTAAAATGCCTCTCTTTGCTTTTCTTTCATTTCTAATTCTTTCGTCTTTCAAAGGAAGAGTTGGTGTATGTGTGTTATGTGTTTTTAATTGCCAAAAATGCACAGCCGGAAGAGGAGAGGAAATGGAATTAGAGGTGAAATGGGTAATCACCCCGGCAGCAGGGCCCGTGTAAGAGAGCCCCTGTAAGAGAGCCCCTGTATCTCCTTACATCCTAAACCTAGGCCTGAGCTAGTGCCACTCCAGCAGCCCCCATCAGGACACCACCCCCACTCTTTGATATGTTAATCGTGGCTGTGGGTTGGTTGGAGCTGGCAAGAGAGCAGAGGCTTTCAGATGGCTGACACGTTACAAAGCTGCAAACTTCAAAGCCAGTTTAAAAGGTTCTGTTCTCATCCAGCAAAATCAGTTTGCTTTTTACAATGGTGAATTGAAAATCCCAACAAATTAGAGTGGAATCTTAAACAATGAAGCAAGCCCAACTCAGAAATAAGGAACCAATCAATGCTATCAACATGGCTTCTATCTGTCCTTAGGACTTTAATCATTTCCAGATGATAGCATGCATCTGATTAGGGTCTTCTGGCAGCTCTCTCCTCCATCAGGGCCCAGTGAAAAGAACAAACAGGAGGCTTTGAGGCTGGAGTTCAAGATTTTGACTCATCAGCAGGTAACATTTTACCTTGAACCAGGCTGCAGGGGTTTATGGGAGAAAGGGAGTTCAGCAAAGGGTAGAACTTCAAGGAATGCAATTCCTATCTTTTAGAAACACATATATAATTTGCAAATTTCTCCTAGTTCTTTTGACTCCAGATTAAAATTGAGGTGCCTCACCAGGGTTGGCCTTAGAAGTTTATAAAATGACCCCTTTCCCCATTATCTGATATTGTGCTGTTACCAGGACTGACCCCAATATATCACACACCCAGCCTACAATTCTACCATTTTTTAAACTTTACCTCTTTGGCTTGTAAAAAAAAAAAAAAAAAAAAAAAAATTTCAACTGAGTAAATTTGAGGATCTAATTGACTTTATTCAACAATTTATGTGTCGGGAGCTATACAAAATTGAAGGCTTTTATAGGCAGAGGAGAAAGAGAGGATTGTTTCAGGCAAGGTCACCTTCCTTTAGGGGACAAAAGGAGTATATTAGGTGAAGTACCTCAGTAGTGCTGACTGGTTAATTCCAGATTGACGGGTTAAGAACATTCCTTCATGCCTTTGGGAGGCTGAAACTGCAATTAGGTTAGGTATTAAGTCTCGGTTTGGTGACATGAGGCTTAGCAGAAGTGACTCCATTTGGGGTTTGTTGTTTCTTTTTAACAAGCTCTTACAGACTGTTTTAGTACTTATCCGAGTTTGCTTGAGTTACCATAACAAAATACCGTAGACTGAGGGGCTTAAACAATAGAAATTTATTTTCTCACTGTTTTGGAAGCTAGAAGTCCAAGATCAAGGAGTCACCAGGGACGGTTTCTGAAGAGAGCGCTCTCTGGATTGTAGGAGGCTGCCGTCTCACCATATGCTCACAGAACCTCTTCACTGTGAACTCACTGGGGGTAGGGTGTGTGCCTTCTGGTGTCTTTTCCCTTTTTTAGAAGAACAATAATCTTATCGGATTAGGGCCCCACCCTTGTGACCTGACTTAACTTTAATTACCTCCTTGTGGGCCCTGTCTCCACATATGGTCACATTGGAGGTTAGAGCTTAAAAGAGATCATAATGTGCCACCCCAGAATATACCACTTTGGTATAAGGATTATTTTGAGCTGAAGGCAATCAACAGATACAGAAAGAAACTTTGGAGCTTCCCTTATCTGACTAAAAGCAGCAAGTCCCAGGAAATAAATTCTCTCGTTAGAGTGAATCTACTTCCAGAAGAGAAAATACAAATAAAACCCACCCCAAATCCCTTCTCCATGAAAATTTAGTAGCACTGTAGGAGGCAGATAGACCACTCAAAACTGTAGAGACAAACATTATCACAAACTTTAACTGTTTGTTCTTCTAAAAACCCATTTGTCTTTCCTACAAAAACCTAGTTGTTCTTTCATAAATGCCTTTTCTTCCACCTCCCTTTTCCCTACTAAGTTAGGTATAAAAACCTTCTAGCTTTAACCATTTAACTGGCCAACTACTTATTTTCTTAGCTCTCGTATGCGTATGAGTAAAACTTTTTCCCTGTTAATATGTCTTTTGTCAGTTTAATTTGCAGGTCTCCATTTTTCAGAATATAAGAAAGTAGAGAAAAATCTTTTTCTCCTCTACAGGCTTCAACTTATGAATTTGGGTTATGGACCAGGGGTACACAATTCAGTCCATTACAGACTTTAAGCTTCCTCAGTTAACCAAAACCCTTATGAGTACCTTTGAAGAATAAACACAACAATCTAGGGGCAGAGCTGTGTCCATTAGGAGAGAATGGAGAGGGGGCCAGGAGTGATAAACCCTGAACAAGATGGTGGCATGCCTCCCTTCCTCCCTCACAGTTTTACCTGGGTCTCCACTACCTCCAGCCTTATTAGCTCGACATTTTGATCTTAAAAGGACCATCCTTTTCACTGGCTAATAGGTATTTGTGTTGACATGTGTGAGGTAGGGAGTGGTAGAGAAAGTTGAGAAAGTATTGTCATGGCTTTTAAGGATAGCAGAATATGCCACTCAAAAATATGCTCCTTTACATAAGAATTATTTTGAGCTGATTATTTAAAAAAAAAAAAAAAACCACACAGCAGATAAGCGGAGCTCTGAAAACTGTGTAGAAGTTACCCTTTTGTAAAAGACATTTACATGTATATGGGAAATCTCCATTTGTAAGGGTATTTTTCTCTGTACCAGGAAGAGAAGGATGATTAAATCCCTAGAGACTCTTACCAATGGAGGTCTTAAATCTGCATAACAACCTTACCTGTTTACTATGCTTTTCCCATAACCTGTCTCCCCACCTCCCCAACATTCTCATTTGTCTTTAGCTGGTGGTTTGGGCCATTCCTGGGAGTTGTTAGTTTCCTCGGTATCTCCCATGTATACATGAGGTATACATGTATTAAACTTCTGTTTGTTTTTCTCCTTCAATCTGCCTTTTATTATGAGGGGAAACAGGGAGATCTCAGCCAAAAATTTAGAAGGATAGAGGAAAAATTATTTTCCTTCCCTGTATCATATACAGGGAGATTAACTACATTTTAAAAATGCATAGAAACTAATACCAAAAAGAAACACGCAGTCTTCTTTCCTATATATTTAACAGTCTGAATCATTGCATCCTTTGAAATGTACATAAATCACACTCAAGTCAGAAGGAAATCTGAGATCTTTCCCGCCAATACAGAGTTGGGATCCTCCCCCAGATCTCCAAAAGTTCCTTGGGGCTTGGTTCCTCAGATTAGCTGCTCTGACTTTCTTGTTTCCCTTCCCTCTCAGTCCCACGGACATCTCACATCCCTCCTCTCTTCTCTTCTCCCTGCCCATCCCGTTTTCCAATTCTTTAAACACCATTTACATATGGCTTTGGGTTTAACAAACTTCACTGACAGGCTTGGGGGATTGGAGAGAAGGGTGCCCATTTCATCACAGCACTTAAAACTTCTCCAGCCACCCCTGCCCTGGTGAATTTCTCACCCATCCCCCAACCACCACCTGTCACACTGAACCCCAGTCCACTCCACCAACCTCACACCCTTCCTTCTGCTCACCTCCCTCTTCCTCCTACACTGCCCACAAATTCCTCTTCATTTTTATGCAGAGTATTATAACTGCCTGCTGTGTTTTCAGTGCCTCCATCTACCAGGCCTGGGTGAATACCCTCTCCCTTGATATTTTACCTAACAAAAGACTACTTACTCCAGAGATAAATTCTGTCACTTCCGGAGGGGCAGAAACAGCTGCAGTCAACTGTGGTTTAAAATAGTATTTTTACCTCTACTACAAGTATTTTTTAAACTTTCCCCACAAGCATGTGTTAACTTCAAAAATCTTTCTTAGTGAGAGTTCACATAACTATAAGCCAGTGGTTCTCAGTCAGGGGCAATTTTGCACCCCTAGGGGACATTTGGCAATGTCTGAAGACATTTTTTTATTGTCATAACATGGGGCCTAGAAAAGCTGCTAAATATTCTACAATGCACCAGATAACCCCCTCTCAACAAATTATCCAGCTCAAAATGTCAATAGTTCCAAGGTTGAGAAACTGCCATAGGCCAATAAGCATCTAAATAGAATAACATAGTGATTCTCTTGCCCCCCCCCCCCGTTTAAAGTGGGACCAACTAAAGGAAGCCATTCCCTTCATGTTGATAGAATAATGACGATTAGGAATTATTGACTATTTACTCTGCTCCTAAAAACTATCAGGCAAACAGTTCCCCAATTACCATCCCTTATCTAAGGAAGAGGGAACCAAACTGAGGCCTGGAGTTTGAAAATAATTTGCCAACATCACAAAGACAGTAAATGATAGACCTAGAATAACCTGAGACAGAGATGTATGTGTCAGGCACAGAAGCAATCTTGTTACCATTCACACTTTGGTCTTAAACTTGCTACACACAGATGTGTCTTGCATTTCTACAGACTGCTAAGCAAACAGAGAAGATGCTAAAGGAAAGAAACATGACACTTTGGCCATTGAACTTCAAACCAAAATTGTGAGGGGCAGTTTTGTGTTTTGTAAAGTGAACTTTAAAAATGAGTTTCATTCAAGAAATTTGGGTTTTATTATTTAATATTAATCAACAGTGTTTTTGGTACACATAGTGAATGTGTGTATATATGTATTTTAAATAATTTTAAAGGTGCATTTTTAAATATGGGGGGAAGAGAAGGCAAGCCCAGATGGTTTGCTAGAGAATGCTACTGAAAGTTTAAAGAATTAATGCCAATTCTACACAAACTTTTCCAGAAAAATAGGAAAGAAGGAAACACTTTCCAATTTATTTTATGAAGCTAGCATTACCCTGATACCAAAAGTGGGCAAAGATAATACAAAAAAGAAAAAGAAAAAAAATTACAGACCAATATCCCTCGTTAATATAGTTGTAAAAAATCTTAGCAAATAGAAGTCAGCAATATTTAAGAAAGTTATCAACCATGACTAAGTGTGGTTTATTTCAGGAATACAAGGCTGGTTCAATCTTTGAAAGTCAATCAATATAATCCACCATATTAGCAGGGTAAGTAGGGGGGGGGAAATCACATGATCATATCATTCAATGCAGAAAGAGCATTTGACAAAATTGAACACTCATTCATGATTTTTCTAAAAAAAAATCTCAGAAAAATAGGAAAAGAGGAAAATTTCTTCAATTTGATAAAGAACACACACACACAAAATACCGTGCTAACAGTATGCTTAATGGTGAAAGACTGAATTTTTTCCCCTTAAGATCAGAAACAGGTAAGAATGTCTGCTTTCACCACTCTTATTCAACATAGTGCTGGAAGTTCTAGCCTGTGCAAGAAGACAAGATAAGGCAAGACAAGACAAGACAAGACAAGATAAGACAAGACAAGACAAGAAAAGGCATACATATGAGAAAGTAAAAAGTAAAACTATTTTTGTCTTCAGATGACATGGTTATCTAGATAGAAATCTCCCCCAAAAAATCTACCCCCAAAAAGAAAAAAAGAATACGTTCAACAAGGTTGCAGGATATCAGATAAACATAAAAAATCAAATGTTTTTTTGTATACCAAAAAATGAACATGTGGACACACAAAAACATTAAATATAATGTCATTTACATTTACTCCAAAAAAATAAAATATATGTAAATCAATGTGGGCAAAAACATGAACTTGTATGCTGAAAATAAAACAATGCTGACTTTTTAAAAATCAAAGAGTTTTTAGAGAGCTATACTGTGTTCATGGTTGAAGAACTCAACATAGTAAAGATGCCAATTCTCCCAAAACTGATATACAAATTTAATGCAATTGTTATTAAAATTTCAGTATGATATTTTCTATATATATCGACAAACTTATTCTAAGATTTATATGGAAAGTCAAAGAAACTAGAATAGCTGAAACAATTTTGAAAAATAATGAAAGAGAAATCAGTCTACCTGATTTCAAGACTTGTCATATAGCTATAGTAATCAAAACTGTGTAGAAATAGCAGAGAGAGGGGCATAGAGAACAGGGGAACAAAACAGAGACCTAGAAAGAGACCCACAGAAGTATACCCACTTGATTTTAGACAAAGATGCAAAAGCAATTTAATGAAGGAAAGATAACCTTTTCAACAAATGGTGCTGGAGCAATTAACATCCAAATGGCAGGATGGGTTAAAAAACCTCAACCTAAGTATCACAGCTTACATAAAAGTTAGCTCAAAATGGACCATGGACTGAAATGTAAAATGTAGAGCTGTAAAACTTGTAGAAATAACATAGTAGAAAATCTTCAGGATCTAGAGCTATGAGAAGCATTTAATTCTTAGACTTGACACTAAAAGCATGATTCCTAAAAAAATAAATAGGCAAATTGGACTTCATCAAAATTAAAAACACATGTTCTATGAAGGATCCTCTTAAGAAAACTAAAAAACAAGCTAGAGAGTGAAAGAAAATATTTGCAAGCTACATATCTGGCAAAAGACTAGTGTCTAGAATATGTAAAGAACATTCAAAACTCAACAGTAAAAAAACAATCCAATTAGAACGTGGGCAAAAGACATGAAGAGACATTTCACCAAAGAGGATATACAGATGGCAAATGAGCACATGAAAAGATGTTAACATTATTAGCCATTAGGGAAATGCAAATTAAAATCACCATGAAATATCACTACACATTTATCAGAATGGCTAAAATAAAAAATTGTGACAACACTAAATCCTCATGAGAATATTGAGAAATTGAATCACTCGTACGTTGCTGGTGGGAATATAAAATAATACAGCCACTCTGGACAATAGTTTAATAGTTTCTTTAAAAATTAAGCACACTCTTACCCATATGAACCAGCATTGCACTCCTGTTCATTTATCCCAGAGAAATGGAAATCTGTGTTCACACAAAAACCTGCACATGAGCATATACAGCAGCTTTATCTGTAATAGTCAAAAGCCGATCCATACTACAGAATACTACTCAGCAATAAAAATCAGCTACTGATACAAGCAACAACCAGATGATTCCCCGAGTATAATGCTGGGTGACAGACAAAAGCCAATCCCAAAGATTAGATATAGTATGATTCCATTTATATAATATTCTTAAAAAAAAAACAACAACAAACAATCAAAATGAAGAACAGATTAGGAGTTACCGGGGAAAGGAAGAGTGAGGGCAGGAGGAAAAAGGGGGTGGCTATACAGGGCAACATGAGGGATTCTTGTGATGGAAATATTCTCCCTCTTGACTGTGTTATGTCAACATCCTGGTTGTGATATACTATGGTTTTGCAATGTTACCATCGGGGGAAACTAGGTCAAAGGTATAGGGCATCTTTCTGTATTATCTCTTACAACTGCATGTGAATCCATAATCTCAAAATCAAATGTTTATTTAAATAAACTATGTAACTAATTATAACTATACTAGACTGTATTACAATACTATATATTGTATGTAGTATACTATTATAATAAACTATATTATAATTATGTAACTATATTGTCTCTATTTAAATAAACAGATATATGGAAGGAATCCACCTGAGCTCTGGAGAGAGTCATGGTTTGAAAGAAAGATAGGCCCCAAAATGACCTTTAGGAGAAGGTAAAAACAATGCAAGCCTACAACAAGCTAGCTTCATGATTAAGGTTAACAAGTACCCATTCACTGGAGAAGCCATCCCTAAAATGTAATCAGGAGACAAATTGCCTACTGTCCTGAAGAGCAGGCACTCTAATCCATGTAAAATAAACTGTAGACATGGAAATTGTAATGTGAGAAGAGTGTAGAAACCAAGAAGGGGGGTGGCATAATGACAAGAGCAAACAGAAAGTGAGGAGTTACCATGGAGTCTAGAAAGAGCTGGAGGGTGAGACACTAGGTGTTTTTCCAGTACTGACCAGGACAGAGCACAGCTGGCCAACACAAACATCCAGTCTACTGGGCAAACATATTCCTCGCTGAAGGAGGATTTTTCACTGGGGCAGTCACCATGTGATGAAAATATACCCTCTAGGAAATCCAATTTCCTTTGCTTGGGTTCTACATTCATCAAGCAACCTTCTGATCTTAATTTGATTTTTTATGGTTTCCTCACTGGAAGAGAAGGGGCTAATGGAATCCAATCTGCTAAACGATTATGTGTTTTCTTCCCTTATGACCCTCCCATGGTTTTTTGGCATCAAGTATTTTGTTCTAAATTGTTTTCTCTCTCAGGCATGATAGTATTTATCCTACAAAAAGAATATAATCCCCTTGAGCAAAGAGACCGAGTCAACTGTCATTTATTAAGCACCTGCTATGTGCTTGAAACTGTGCAAGGATCAAAGGCAAAATGACAACTGAGATATAATTTGTGCCCTCTGTGATCAGTCATTTTCTGGTGATCCTATACCAGCTGGGCTGGTATTCGTGGCATTATGATCAAGAATGTGGGCTCCAGAATCAAACCAATGGAGTTCAAATCCTGGCTCCAACATTTACTGTCTGCATGACCTTGAACATGTTGAGGAACCTTTCTGATCCGCAGGTATGTGACCGCACAAGTTGTTATGTGGCCTGAGTTAATTTGAACAAAGCATAGTACCAGAGACATAGTAAGCATTTATTAAATGGGATCTATTAATACTCTGACAATCATTCTTCTAGCAATAATTTTCAATGATGTGAGATTACACTTTCCTCTACTGCCCAGCTAATTTGCCTGGCCATCGAGGTCCAATTTCTAACCAAATTCCTCTTTCCAGGCATCTGGGAACACCAGGGATTACAGAGAAATTCTATAATCCGCCTTGGCGTTTGCTTGCTACCAACCGGCTCTGGCTCGAGCCCATTTTTCTGCCTTTCAGGCACCTTCAGACCAGCTTCTCTTACCCCAACCATGCAACTTCCCCTCATCCCCAAAATGAGCCAACACCTGCCTTCATTCCCCACAGCATTGGCTTAGGTCTTCACATTTAAGACTTGAATTTCAGAAAGCTTGGGAATAACCAAAGTGGCCTGCACCTAGAAGATTCTAAACATCTGAGTCCAGATTTACTGCTATGTTTCAGGAGCTGTCTCTCTTCCTCTCTAAAAAAAAAACCACACAGTCTCCAGGTCCCATATCATTTGAGGCCATAGAGAAGGGGGAAAAAGTGTTTTGTTCTGTTTTGTTTCATTTAAAACAGAAACTTAATCTCAGAGGTATGGCTCTGACTACCAAGAAGAAAGTCTTGTTCATTCTTTGGTAGAGTTGTTGAACCACACCCTCCAGCTTCCCCCTGGCCAAATATGCAGTGCTTTCCCTTTGCAGGCTCACAAGGCCCCATACCAAGGGAGTCGACCCTTGAGGAGGGGGAGGGGACAGGGTTCCCTACAGCGGATATAGACGATTTGCACCTCCAGTGGCTCTCAAGGTCCTCCTCCAGCCACAGAGGTTCCCTTGACCTATTTTCATTCATTGTGCCCAGAATAAGGCACAAAAGCTAAAAAGGGGGGAGGGGAATCTGCCCCACTTATAACAGCTACGGTCATGCCAAGTGTATGAACAGAGTCTGGATCTGACAAACCCCAGTCTGACCTCCCAAAATAAGTGAAAAGCAATTTGAATCTGTCATCAGGGTTTTTTTTTTTTTTTTTTAAATACAGACACACTAAAGGGAAATACAGCAAAACTTATTTAAATCCTCTTTCCCCTCTTCTGCCCCAGGGTTTGCCCCTTGAACTATATTCCTTTTCTCCCCCTTTAGTAGCTAGCTCTTTCTAGAATAAATCAGGCAAGTCTTTCTCTAATCAGCCTGGGTGGGGGCAGCCAGGCTAGCAGAAAGAAACAGAATCTTCCCAGAAAGTGCAGAGAAAACATACACACAGAGTTACATATACTTCTGCTTCGATTTTTCTGTTGCTCCCGTGTGTTCGGTTAAATAGCGAGAGGCTTCCTGACAGTCATTGTTAAACACATGGTTGTCTCCCATCAACAAGCCTACACGCTTGCCCTTGAGTTTGACCAAATCAACTGATTTTTCGTTTTACAAAAGGAAAATACAAAGACTTTAAGAAGAGAATATAAAGGAGGAGAGGAAGAAATGAAAGTTTAAAATATGAGGAAAAAGGGAGAGGAAAAAGTAGGACTGAACGTTTTCTATACAGCACATGGAAGAGCCACAAGCTTGCTGGAGAGGGGGGTCTTTACTTAAAGACAGTCTGTTCACATCTCTGCACATTCTGGTGATCCCGAAATAAGATCAGTGGTAGATGACATTGTGCTTCCTCCAAACACCTTTCTGAGAACACCTCCCACAACGTGTCAAAACAAATTAAATTCCGCATTCCTGCTTGTAAATATTTTTCCCCCACAATAAATGAAAGCTGTGATTCTACAGATACCTCACAGCTTAGCATTCTTTATGAGGTGTATAAATAAGACCTACAGTGCGATTGGAGAGCTTCTCTCCTGGCAGTACCATTTTTATACTATCAGCTAGCACACATTTACATAATCCAATTCAACAAATACTGATTGAATATACATAGTATTGTATAAATATGTATCAATACATATGAGAACTAGATGAAGAGAAGCCGGTCAGAATCAGGCAGTGTGTGCGAACCCCGACGGTGGCCCCCCTCAATTCCTGCGGCGGGATCGGGCTGTCTGACTTCGGGGAACAGATGTTCTTTGAGCACCATGGCATTATTCACCTAGCACTCCCCTGTGCCCGCCCCGATCCCACAGTGCAATGGATAAATAAAATCTGTGCTCATGCATTAAATCAACATGCATTACACACCAGTGAAAATACATATACAATGCAGAAATTGCATCTTCATTTCCAAACACGTTTGTTATGAAAGTCCCTTAAAGAGATTGGGGGAACCAGGGGGTAATGTTAGCATTTTTAATGAAGGAGAAAAAGGTTTGGAGTTGTATCTGTTATTTAAGTACTTAGGTTGAGGGAGTGACCTTTCAGGTATTAGCAAATACTTCTCTAAACTTAATGAATTTTGCAGAGAAAAAGACATCCTGTAAATTTCTTTATTTCTGAATCCACACTGAAGGAAAAATTAAAACTGCTTTATATTAGTCTCCTCTGGTTGACATTAGCAAGTGCCACAGACTTAAACAACAGAAATTTATTTTCTCACAGTTCTGGAGGCTAAAAGTCCAAGATCAAGTTGTCAGCAGGGTTAGCCTCTGATGAGACCTCTCCTGGTTTGCAGATGGCTGCCTTCTTGATGTGTCCTCACATGGCCTTTGCTCTGTGTGCTCACAGAGAAAGAGAGACTGAGAGATTTCTGGTGTTTCTTCCTCTTTTTATAAGGACACCGGTCCTATTGGATTAGAACCTATCCTTATGACCTCATTTAATCTGAATTAACTCCTTAAAAGCCCTATCCCGCCAATATCGTCATATTTGGGGTTAGGACTTCAACATATATATTTTGAGAGAACACAATTCAGTCTATAGCATGTTCTTAAGTACCTTCAGCTAAAAATATTGATGATTTTAAATTTCTCCTGAAGCTAAAATCTAGGAACAGGTATGGTTTTTTCCAAGTACTAAAGTTGAGAGTGACAAGCACAGAATGAATATATATATATATAATATTATATATATATATATAATTATTATTATTCTGATTGTAGGTTGTTGGTGGTGGTGTTTGTTTTGCTTTGCTTTTTTCCCCCCATTGCCTTACACTGACTCTCTTTACTTCTCAAAATTCAAAATTCATTTATTCTAGGCTATGAGCCCTCTGAGATCTGAGGGCTTCCTGCAGGGTCTGGCACATATTGGGAACTTAAATGCTTGTGGCAAGAATGAATGGGTCCTTTTCTCATAGGCATGAGGTCAGAAAGAGGAAGTGGATGAGAAGGGCCTGAGTGGGTAGAGGCAGGCTGGGACAGACCCTTCTCTGACCTCCTCAGCCTCTTGGAAGCTGAGGAAAAGAACTCTCTAAAGTGAGCAGCCATCACAGCCTAAGGAGAGGAGACATGAACTGCAAGTCAGTTCTCTGGGCTGCACGCTCAAGAATGTTAACACATGAATTGGGATGAAAGACAACTATTGGTTCCCCAGCCACACACCCATAAGTTACCAGGGTCAGGTCAGGGGTGAAGGCAGTTAGGCTGGAGGACATAAGGAAAAACAAGCAAACGTTTACTGAGTATTTTCCCTTCATCATTCAATAAATATTTACTGATCACACATTTTATGTCTGACGTTAGACTTGGCACTACAGACAAAAGATGGATAAGACATATTTGCCCTCAAGGAACACATTGGAGTATCAAGAGACATGACCATTCTGAGACCACTGACATGCTGTGCCAAGCTTCTTCTTACCCTTGACAAAGCATCATGTAATAGCTGGCGGCTCCCCAGTTTCTGTAAGTAAAGACCTGTTTTGTGTGTATTTCCTAGAGCCAAACAGTTTTAAATTTTGCTTATTTTTTATGGTTGTTTGTTGATCTGCCTGGCCTGAGAGATATAGGCCTGGACTGCTCTTGCAGTGAGCCAGAGGAAGGACTCGACTGGCCATCCAACTCATAATATTTTAACACTCCTGGTCACCAGTCTTGAAGCAACTACCAGTTTAGGGTGAGTTCCTGGGATTAGAATCTGGCCCCAGTGAGGGACCACTGGACAGATGACAGGGAACACAGATGGAGGATTAGTGACAGCCCATCTTGGTGGCCTGGTCTGCCAGGGCCAACCTCTCTGGTGGCTAAAACATCCAAAACACCCCCACACACGTTCACCCTCCCCAAGCAGTAGAATCAGTCAGAGCCCTGTTAATTGGCCTGTTCACGCTCACCATCACCTGGCATATGAGACTAGGCTGGGTAAAGCATTGCAACAACTTCCTTGCTTGCTCTACAGCTAAACTGACCCAAGTAAAAGTGACACTGACCTTGATCTTACCCATGGAAGTCATCAGGTAAAACAGAAACACACTGACACACCCATGGAGATCACCAACTCTAACTTGGCAGAGAGCCGTAAGCAAAGAGTTGAAGCACAGTGAGGCAACCAAATAAAGTTGCCAATACTGGATCATTTTCACCCTAAAAAAGCAGAAATGTAATACAGTTCAACCTAATGTAACAATAGCCGATTCATGTATGGCACCTCCTACATGCCAGGCTAGGTTCTAAGCTCTTTACACACAAATTCAGTTCATCTTCATAGCAACCTCATGGTGTGGGTACTATAATTAACCCTGCTTTATAGAGAGGGCTGAGTAAGTGACTGCTTTCAAGTGTTAAGGATTCTAATGCAAGCCACCTGGTCCCAGAATCCAAGCTTTCCACCTCAATCCTGACTTGCCTCTCATTTTGGGGAAAGCACAGAGGAAGAGCCAGGAAAAGGCTTCCAGAAGGAAGTCAACTCAAAGCGCCTCATGCCTGCTGATGCCCAACAGAGTGACAAAAGGTCATCTTGTTTTCTCAGGGTCTGGTTTATCCCCATGGAGCGTTGTCCCTGAGGGTTCAGTTCATACCACTCAAACTCACATCAGGTACACTCAATCAACAGCCATTGTGTAAATGCATGAGTGAGGAGGGGAAGAAGATGAATGAACAAAAAAACAGAGTGCAAACATTCATTTACATACAGAAATAAAAGTGCCAAGCTAACTGGAATACTCAGGCGTATGGAGCTGGGGGAGGCACGGAGCTTTTTGTATACATTCCTGATGTACGTTTCACAAAAATTCAATGTGGAAAAATATTATCCTCTTAGTTTTACAGATGAGGAAATGGATTGAGAGAGGTGACCGAAGACACCTGCCCCCAAATTCTGACCACACTCTTTTTACTCCGACTTCTGCCTTCTACACTGCTCAGCACTTTCTCCTCCCAAAAGAAAAATTCACTTGGGAAATCCAATTAAGATGATTCAACAGCTGGAGGCAGAAGACAGGAGCAGATTAAGAGAAGTGGGCAGGGCTTCACGTATAGCTTCTGGCTGCGATGCCCAATTCGCCCCTCCCCACAACGCAGCAGGACACCTTCCAGCAAGAAAAGAACACTTAAGGTGGCCATCAGGGCATTCGCACCCTGGGTAACTGCTGGAGAAACTGAAAATCGTCATTCTCTCACTCTGGCATCTTTTTCAATATTCCTTATCAGCCACCAAAAGCTACTGCCATTACAACATTACCGCATGATGGGCATATTACAATTTCCTAGATTACATCTTATCTGACATTAGTTACATTTTAGGGTTGTTGCTTCCTGGCACTTTAATTTCATAAGTAAGCTATCTCCAAATCACAGAGGAGGATGAGTTACAGCTACTTTCGTCCTTTCTCTGAGCCTCGTTTCCAGAAACTGACATTTTCCTCGTGGACTTGCATTCCGGGGTATAATATCTGCTGGTGCCATAGCTTTCTATCTATTAACTGTAAAGTAATGATTATGTTCTTTATCTTAATTATTTTATTTTCTATTTTTGGTGTTTGGCATGAGAAGAAGGAACTACAGGCAAAAACTATGTAAATTTGTCATCTTCCTAGCAAAGAATTCTTTTGTAAGAGGGGGTCATCAGGATTCTAAGGAATTTTTCTTTTTATTGTTATTAATTTGAATTACAGGGATTAGATAATATATAGACACCAAAGATATAATTCTGCAACATTACCACATATCATCAAGGGTTAATAGTATAAAGGAGAAAGAACACAAAATGCAATAATTTACCCACCAAAGAGTCAAAGAAAAACTTCAAATAGTGCATATGAGAGGCGAATAAGGTACTAGACACACTGTGTTACTTCCCTCCTCTGCCAGATGAGAAGATTCAATAGCGTAAGAAGGGAAGGAGATGGGACCTAACTCACATCAGGAAATCCACCTTCTTGTACTGCATGGCACACTATTAAGGAAAAAGCTAGGGCATGGACAAGTTGATATGATTTAAAATGATGAGTTTAAACATGTAATTATATTAAATCTCTTTACAGGGCAAACAACTAGTTTCCCGAAAGAGTACTTTTAAAGAATCATCCTTCAGTACTCCGGCCTACATTTCTGCCATGACTCTATTGGCTCCAAATTTAAGTCCTATCTGCAGCTGACTGCATAGAACTTACTGTTCTGTTCTTTAGCATAAAGGTTTGTTGGTTCTCATGCATTGAAAAATGAAGTTTTTGATGAATATTTTACAGAATGGATTTGCAAACTCTGCTTTAGCAATCTATCTTTAACTATACATTCTGCATGTTAGCCATTGGGAATAAAGTAATGAAAGCTAGAATGTATCCATTATTGAATGTCCTCAAGTTTTGTGGCTGAATTTAGATGAGAGATTAAATGCTAAAATTTACAAAGCATAGCTAAAAAATAAGACTGGATTTTAAAAAAATGAACAAACAAACAAACGAATGAACAGATCCAAACATGCAACTCTAATGAGGGAAATTGGAGAACAGTGAGTAGAGTATGATCGCGACTAGAGATGTTTCAGGAGCACTGAGGACTCAGCTAAATGTGGGAGGCCATGGATCTGAGGTGACTAGACCACCATGTTATGTGTTGTTTGCACTCAGCATCCATTCCTGCCTCTTCCATCTGACCCCTTCTCCCCACTCCCTCCCCACCACCACCATACACATTGCAGGGGCTGGAAGACTAAAAGCCACATTTCTCAGACTCCTTTGCAAATAGGATTCTGCATGTGACTTTGGCTCTGCCGTTGAGATGCCTCTGCGTGATACTAGAAAGGTGGAAGGGAGGCAAAGGCCATCTTCTCTGATAAGGGCAGTAGATAAGCGAGCTCGGCAAATGTGGGCGTTGACGATATGCTCCACAGTCTGGACACAAGCTTGCCAGGTGTCAGGCAGTTGTGGACATGGCAACGGAAATAGCAGTTCCTTCCAACTGAATTCCAAGTGTGATTGTGAATCCAAAAGCCAAATAGTGCCCCAGCCTCTACTCCTGCACGCCTTCACAGTTTAATAGGTACCTAACTCTAATTCTGCATTAAATCTAATTCTGCTAGAAATCTCTAGAATGTCTTCTGTCTCCTGCATCTAACCCTTTTTAATATGTGTTTTTTCTCTAGTGCCAAAACAGCCTAAGATTATGAGGCTGAATAATTGGACTGATCTTGGATTAGTATTTTGCAGAGCAAGTTTAATGGAAGAAAAAGGGAGAAAATGATTTGGATAGCATTTCCCAAACTATGGCATGAATACCCCCTTGGTGACTTAAGAAGTACGAGTCCATGGCATTAAGTAACATTGAAACATGTAATGAAAGAGTTATTCCTTTTCAATTCTCTTTTAATCATTTAGGGAGAATTCTTAGGCCAGGACTTGATTTCTTTAACACCTCTCTAATACTTACTAATCCCCTTTATTTGCAAGGCTAATAGAAACAGCCTTTGATCAGGCAGGGATACTTAGCTAGAATGTAAAGACACTGTTTTTATTTCCAATATATTTATTTCTAGAGTTATCTTCTCAGTATGGCAAGTGGTAGAAGCTTTCCATTTATGTTAATGAGAAGTGTCCTTTCAATTTTTACTTAAAAAAAATTTTTTTTCAAACCAAAAAAACATAGAAAGAATACAATGAACATCCATATCTCCACCACAGAGATTCTACCTTGTTTACATTTTCCAGATTTCCTTCATCTATAATTTACTTCAAAGTAAATTATAGGCATTGAGTCACCACCCTGAAATGCTTCAGCAACTCTGGAAAACAAGAATATTCTTCTATACAATGATACCCATTATCACACAAAACAAAATTAATAATTTCTTCAGTTGTCTAACAATGTTAATTAGGGAGATGTTTTCTGTTAAATAAATTTACTTTAAAAATATGAGATGGTTTAAAGAAAAAATAGAGAAGTAATAGTAAATAATAATATAGATAGTATAAGGATATGGGGGAAAGTGTGATGATGGGAAAAGCGTGAGGATGGGGGAAAAGTGTGATGATAGTAGCAACAGTAAACAATAATTTAGGTGGTATGTGAATATGGGGGAAGTGATGATGTAGGTTTATAATACTCTGGTCTTGAAAAAATAATACCTGAGAAATGGTAGAAAAGATGGAACATGAGATCTGGTTGTGTAGGAAAAGGAAATAGAATAAAAAAATGTTAATAGGTTAGGAGAGAAGTAAGTGGGCCATGAAATAGAAGTTACTCCTGGTCAAAGAATAAGTGTGTGGGAAGAAAAGAAAAAGTGACGTGGAGGGATTAAAAAGTGTGATTAGAGGTTATCCCTGGAAGGTATGACAAGAGTAACTTGTAGGCTCTGTGGTGCACTAGATGGGACCATACAAAGCTTCTGGAGTCAGCTTGCCTGTTTTGAATCCTAGCTATGTCATGATTAGCTATTGAACCTTAATCTAATTACTTAAGATCTCTTTGCTTTGGTTAACTCATCTATAAAATGGGGAAAAATAGTAGTTCTCACCTCATACATTGCTGTAAACATCAAATAAATCAAGGTACTACAACTCCTCTTATCACACAGTGATTAGGATGATCCAAAAAATTCAGTGTGTAAAATGTGGGTTTCTATTATGATGAACGAAGTTAATGAAAAACAGTATTTTGGGTGTGTCTGTATTGTCACAAAAGGCACAAAAATAAAGCTACTAAAACATACTGTATACAACTGATTAGAAATGTTGCTTTGGGTATTGGGTCGAGGTGAGGGAAGAAATGGGAGGAAAAAGTGATACAGTGGTAGCTGAGTGAAGTGGGCAGCTATAGGAAATTTGAATTTGAAAGTTAACAGGAAGTAGGAAAAGGAAGGGACTAAGATCAAGGTTAGGACCAGGGCTATGGATTATAAACGGCTCTCCTCCCCAAAAGAACAGAAATTTATTCAGCTTCCATATGAGAATGGGGGCAGGCACAGGATGGAGATTATTAATTAACCAATAAGCTAATTATGTTGTATAGGATATTGATTTATCTGTTGCTTTTACTATACATATGAGGTGCTTAGAAAGGCTCTGGCACATCAAAAGCACTTAATTAATGTTCACTATTATTATTTTTATATCTCTCTCTTCCAGTCCCGCTACCTCACCCTATTTCAGGTCCATGGCCCACTTGGATGGTTTATATTAGTTCTTCATAACTAGTCTCCTGACCTGGGCAGGGAATTCAAAGAGCCCACCAGGAATTCCCCCACACTTCTACTAGGTTTCCAAGTGCCCACCACATCCCAGCCACTTCCTAGAGGTTCTTCACACAACAATTAATATGCTTGGTACTATGGTTACCTATCATGCTGAACACGGCTGATTGGACCAGCATGAGCATCTGGTACAAAAGCAACTGTTCATTGATTGACTAGTCAGCAACCAAGGAAGTTAGCTACACAACAAGGGGGCGGGGGGAGGGGACTCTATACTAACCTGTGGTTGACTGACCCAATCATATTCTCCAATTTAGAGAATTTGAATTTAGTATATAGAGAGGACCAGCCAGCACAAAGGAAACAAGGCAAAACAACAAAATAAGGCAGTAAGTAAGCAGAACTCCTGAGGAAGGAGAATTCATGAGTAAGCAAAATATTTACCACCTATTTCGCTCCTCATCTCTGGTCCTTACTGAACCCCAAAAGCTAATTAAGGAATTTAGCTCCTTGGTCATAATATTCCTCTCTGGTGCTCCTCTCTAAACCTAGGACTTCCAGAATGACAGAATTTTAAAGCTGAAAGTAGATGTCACTACTCTCACAAGAACTTTTCTCTGTTATAACCTTATGGATTGCCTTTTGGAAATAACTACCAAAAGCCGTACAATGTGTATACCAGCAATTCCACTTCTAGTAATTTATACTATGGAAAATAATTAGATGCACACACAAAAATTATATGAGAGTGTTAATTGCAGCTTTTTTCAAATTACCAAAAGTTTGAAAACTACTTACACGTATAACAATAAGAATTGGGTAAATAATTGTTATATACAGCCGTTAGGTAGAACACTAGTAACTAAAAATTAAAATGAGTTATAAATTTATTACTATAGAAACATATCATTGCCATATTGGTAAGTCAAATATTGGATCACAAAATGGGATGCTATGTTCTGATTTTATTTGTTGAGAAATGTATTTTAAATATGTTTACATAAACAAAGAAATCTGGAAAGTTTTTATAGAGCTTATCTCTTAGTAGGAATATAAGTGACTTGATTTTATTTATGCATAACTTCTAAATTTCCTCATTAAACATACATTTCTTATGAAGTAAAACAAAACAAAATATACCTACAGCCCAGATCAGGTGACATCCTTTCTATAAATTCCGATGAGAGAAGCCCACCCATAAATGCCTTCCCCGTGCTTCTGAATATAGACATATTTACATCTGTCTCCAACCCAAAGCACTCACTCAAATTAACGTCCTCTTGATTGTACTGCCTGAGCAAATAAGACCCTGAAAAGATAAGCCCTTCACTCTACAGTACCAGACCCAGTGTCTTACAAATTGTTTTAAGTCACATGGTTGTCCCAAAAAGATACGTGTACTTTCCAGAATCTGTGAATGTGACCTTATTTGAGGAAAAGGTCTTTACAGATATAATTAAGTTAAGGAACTTGATTATAGATCATCATGAAGGGCCTAAATCTAATAACAAGTATCTTTATAAGAGATAAGAGGGGAGACTACGACACAGAGGAGAAAGCAATGTAAAGATGAAAGCAGAGATTGGACGTAGGCAGCCACAAGCCAAGGGACTCTGGAGTCACCAGGAGCTGGAAGAGGCAAGGGAAGATTCTCCCTTAGAGCCTTGGGAGGGAGTACAGCAGCACTGACACTTTGCTTTTGGACTTCTGCCCTCAAGAACTAGGAAATAATAAATTTCTGGTAGTTTAAGCCACCACATTTGTGGTAATTTGTTATACACATTATGCACAATATGCACATAGGAGGCCCTTTGTCAATATTAGTGAGAAAAAAAATTGTTTGAATGATTTTGTCCTTGGTTTACTAGCTTTGACTCAGAAAGACTGTCTCATTAAAATGTTTTTCTAATACCCTCATTTCTTATGATCGAATTTGAATTCTTCTTCCCACCATGTATTTATAAGGTCACCAAAATGGCAAAGTGTTACTCAGTAACCCGTTAGCCTTGATTTGAAGGGTGGAAATAAAAGAAATTGACTCTCCCTTACAATGTTTTTATGAAGACACAGTGTCCCCCATGCTTTCTTAAATGCTAAGCTCCTTATTTTACTGGAGCATGAGTTCAGTATCCATGGCTTTACACAGACTTCACCAAATACTGACAGTAAGAACTTTAAAGGGACAATGACAGGGTTGAGAGGTTGAAAATTTTGACCTACTTTTCTCTTCTGTCTGTTCTAAAAAATCCATGTCATTTTCTTCCTGTGATTCAACTCAGTTCTTTAATCCACCACACTCACAGTTCCTTTCAATGGAGGGCGTAATTTTGGCCTCATGCGTTTGCTTTTTGTTTTGCTCTTGAATCAAATGCTTCAGTGCTTTGATAACTAAAAGTGAAGAGAAGAGAGAATGTGTTTTTCTTCAGGCTTAAAAAAAATGCTGTTGAACACTCAAGGGATTATCATGCAAAATATGTTTTAAAGAGCCATGAGCGGAGTGGGTGCACCAGAGAGAAGGGGATGTTGAAACCTCATAAACTGGTTATAGAATGATGTCTGCTTGGGATGACAGAAAGCGACAGTCCTCGAGGTCATTTCTCATCCATGTGGTACATAACTGTGTATGGTTCCGAGTATAAGACAGCTCCCTGCCTCAGATTCCAATGCGGGGAAAAAATGTATAGAATGAATCCACAAGTAAATGAATGCAACTACTTTCCAATTAGAATCCAAATCCAATGACTTTCCCTTTGAGTCTCATTCTTCTCTTGTTAAGGCATAGCAGGGCTGGTGATGGAAAAGATAGCAGAGAAAGGAATATTTGCCCATGCCTCTCCACCTCCCTATGCCTCCCACCCACCCCATTTGTTTTGATATGGGCTCCTCTGAGCCAAAGATGCTCCATGACATTAAGGTAGCCTGCTGGTGGCCCCAATTCTTTCATCCTGACACCTCCCTTTCCCAACCCAACTTCTCCAAGATAATATCTCTCTGGGGTCAGATTGTGATAGGGGCTGGTCTGCAGAGGACCTAGGTAAGGTTCTGAAGAAGAGGCTGCAGGAAGCATTTTTTTTTGCTGAGTTTGCGCTATCAATTTGAGCTTGCTAAGCTATTGAGCAAGTCACTTTCTTCCCCTTAGGTAAAGTCAAGTCTTGGCCTTCTCACTTGGAGGAGCAAACAGAAGAGCCTAGGAAAAAGGGAAGTCTGACTCTCATACCAACCAGAAATGAAGAACTACATGCAGCCCGGAGAGGGAACATAGGGTAGCCAGACTGCTCAAGCAGATAAGGATGAAGCCAATAACCACATTTGACCTATATGATAATGGCAGATGATGGTATGAATTATTCTTCTAAGGTATAAACTGCATTTTAGTGGTGGCTTTTGATGCCTGAAAAGGAGACAAGACTAATATGGGAATTTTGGCCAGTGGCCAGTTGGGAAACATTCTTTAAGAGAAAGACTTTCAAAATGCTCCTTTAAAAACAAAACATAGGAAACTCCACCAACCCCAACTCACAGCCCTACCAAAGCCACATCCACTGGGGTCCATGGCATGCCCTGTGCCCCTTGCTCATCAGCTTCAGGCCCCGCACTGGTGGCATCCAGCCTCAGTTTCTGATGTAGCCTCTTGAGACAATTATAAGCACATCATGGTATCAGCCATCTTGGTATTACTTGCTGAATCAGGTGGCCCCAGAGGGGTACAGGCTAGGGCTAAACTTAGCCTGCACCTGGACCGCTCTCAGGACTGTGCCACTAGACACCTACTATTCAAAACAATGCTAATAAGACTGGGAGACTTAGGAGCTTTGCTTAGTACATTGAAACAGACACGGAAAGGCAGCCAAAATGGGTAGACAAAGAAGCAGAAACCACATGAGAGAACAGAACAGAGATTCAGGAAAAATAGAGTCAAGCAATCTAACAGATGCAGAGTTCAACACGCTGGTTATAAGGATGCTCAATGAACTCAGAGGAAGTGTAGATGAACTCAGTGAGAACTTTTCAAAAGGGAGAAAAAAAACATAAAAATGAAGATGGAAATTATAAAAGGGAACCAGTCAGACATGAAGACTATAATACCTGAGATGAAGAGTATATTAGAAGGAGTCCACAGAGTGGAGGAAGCAGAGGATTGAATCACAGATATAGAGGATGGGTCGGTGGAGGACACCCAATCAGAATGGCAATAAGAAAAAGAATCCGAAATAATAAAGATAATATAAGGATCCTATGGGCTAACATCAAACAAACATTTGCATTCTAGGGATACCAGAAGAAGAAGAGCAAGAAGTTGTAAACCTATTTGAAGAAATAATGATGGAAAACTTCCCTAACTTGGTAAAGGAACTAGACATAGAACCCCAGGAAGTTCAGAGAATCCCAAAAAAGATGAACGCAAAGAGGCTCACACCAAGACACATCATAATTAAAATGCCAAAGGTTAAAACAAAGAGAGAATCTTAAAAGCAACAAGAGAAAAACAGTTACATATAAGGGAGTACCCATAAGATTGGCAGCTAATTTCTCAAAATAAATTTTGCAGGACAGAAGGGCTTGGCACAAAATATTCAAAGTGATGAAAACCCAGGATCTACAGCCAAGGTTACTTTATCCAGCAAAGCTATCATTTAGAGTTGAAGGACAGATAAAGAGCTTCCCAGACAAGAAAAAGCTAAAGAAGTTCATCACTATCAAGCCAGCATTAAAGGAAATGTTAGAGGGACTTTTTTAAGAAGAAAAGAATGTGTATCAAAGATATGAATAAAGAATGCCCCCCAAAAATCAAAATATAGCTCCTTTAACATCAAAACCTAGCTCTTACTGTATACTTAAGATCTTAATGAATAAAAGGTTGTGAAAAATATTTCTCATAATTGAAAAATTGACATACCTTTTCCAATTTGCCACCTTCAAAGGGACAATGATGCCATAGAACTACTGTATTGCAAATCAATTAGAGTTACTTAAAAAGAACAGTATACCATAGACTTACTGATCTAATGGTTTAATAGATCAGAAAAGGGAGGAAAGAATGAACCAAGGCCAACAAGAGCACAGCTCTTATTCAGACATAGAAAACCAAACTGACAAATTGGAAACACTAGAATTAGCCCTCCCCTGGTACAGCAGAATTCCTGAATCTGGTGACAGCTGGTATTCTGAAAGAGTGGCAGGCACACTGCATAATGAGGAGATTTTTCTCACTTCTGTGGAGAGCAAGTCTTTCCATTAGCTGATCAGGACCAAAAATATTTCAGAAGAAAGAAGCAGGGTTGGACGACACAGCCCAGTACCTGAGTCCCTGCCTACAGTGGACTAGTGGGTCCTCGCCCTCAATGCCCAGCAAGGTCTGAATGGGAACTGAGAATGGCCCAGTATTTTCTTCTGTGAGAACATAATGACAAAATACATGGTCTGCACTAGTAAGAAAACGGAACTAATTTTACATGGTTTGTTTTCATCCTTTGTTTTACCAATAGTTGGTCTTATAAACTTTTTGCAGCAAATAAATATGTCGAGGTTGGTTTATGTCTTGCTCCTACTTAAATGCTTCCAACTACTCTACTTAAATGGCCCACAGGGCCCCAGATGACCTTGCCCTGTATATCTTTCCAGGCTCACCCAGGTAGGCCTACTGCACTGCTTTCAGTTTCTCTCTCCTTCTCCTGCCCCTGCCCTCATCAGCTGTGTATTTCACCATGTAGACCCAGAGACTAGAGAAGCCAATTTTTGGAGAAAGGGGAGGAAGGAGGCAGGAGAAGTAGAGACAAGGGAAGGAAAGGGAGAGAGGAAGAGAAGGAAAAAAAAAGAAAATGGAAGAAAGAATAAAAAAAAAAAGGAAGAAAGGAAAGAAGGAAGGAGGAGGGAGGGAGAAAGAGAGAGAAAAAGAGGAAAGAAAGAAAGAAAGAAAAGAAAGAAAGAAAGAAAGAAAGAAAGAAAGAAAGAAAGAAAAGAAAAGAAAGAAAGAAAGAAAGAAAGAAAAGAAAGAAAGAAAGAAAGAAAGAAAGAAAGAAAGAAAAGAAAAAGCGAGCGAGAAATGGAATTGAAAAAGCAGCAGCAAATGCATGGAAAAGGTCAGAGGCAAAGAACAGAGGAAAAGTCTGACAGTGGGAGTCCCTATTCTGGTGCTCTTAGCAGCTGATCCCAATCCTGCCATTGGGTGCCACAAGGTACCCCAACATCTTTACCATAAATCCTACTCTTGCTAAAGCTGAGTTTCTGCTACCTGCTGCCCAAGGAGGAATCGTAGGACTGTGGCCTCACCTGGACTGAGAGTTCTGTGACTGTAGGGACAGTGTCTGTCTAGTTCATGCTTGTATGTTGAACAAGTGGATGAAATGCAATGAAGACCAAAAGTCTGAGAATCTTCAGAAGACATGGAAAATAAGAGGTTTATTGAGAAAAGGTCCTAGATTGGGAGTTAATATCCTGTATAATCATTTTGTCTCTACTACTATATAACTATGACCACAGATGATTTACTGAACCTCTCTGGGCCTCTGTTTGATCCTAGAGATAACATAGCATAACACAACGCAACACAATCTTAATTGGTTGTATACACTGAAAGGCACTGTTATTCTTTCTTCTGTGTTCCCTATATTTTGTGAATTTTTTATCTGGAAAAAAAACTGCATAAACTAATTCATATTGCCATAACAGTGGTAATCCATGGGATTATCAAATAAATATCATTCCAGTGAAAGGAAAAAACAAAACACATAACTCAAAATATTTGAGTTATGCCATACCCTTTCCATAGATAAGTAATGCATGGCATCTGTTAGACTGCCTAAAATATTGAAAAGAATTTGAGGGCTCCCATTACTCCACTCAGGGACTTGGGCCCTCTGAGTGTCCCACGCAGAAAACATTTCACTTAAAGATTGATAAATTTTAAAATGTAATTATTCTGATAACTTAACTGAGGCTGGCAAATCAGTACCAATACACAAATTACAGGAACCAGGATATACATCTATAAGAAAGTAAAAAAGCAGTCTGTTTTCAGTTCTCAGCAGTCTGAGGACTGAGTACCACTTCCTCATATTTTGCCATTGTGATGCTCTTGCCTCCATCTAATAATTGATAGATAACATTTATTGAGGGTCTCCAATGTGTGTACAAAGTACTTTTCAACTATTGTCTCAATTACCTCAATTAGACCCTTCTACAGCACTAGTATTTCATGATACCCATTTCTCAGATGAGGGAACTGAGGCACAGAGGGCAGAGCTGGGACCACACCAAGGCTGTCTGATTCTAATCCTGAGCTCCTAATATTGGAGCTACACTGCTTCTCAACATCTCCGTTGGCCATTAAATGACACTGAAATTGTCTGTGGCATATGTATTCATTTCCTAGGGTGGTCATAACAGATTACCACAAACTCAAAATGTATTCTCTTACAGTTCAGGATTCTAGACGTTCAAAATCAAAGTGTCTGTAGGGTTGGTTCCTTCAGGAGACTCTAATGGAGAATTTCTCTCCATACCTCTCCCCTAACTTCTGGTGACAGACAGCAATCTCTAGCATTTCTTGGCTTAGGTGCATTACTCTAATCTTTGCCTCCATCTTCACATCACCTTCTCCCTCATGTGACTCTGTGTCTTCTTTTCTGCCTCTTATAAGGACCTCTGTTACTGGATTTAGGGTTCACACAATCCAGGATGTCTCATCATGGAATCCGTACCTCAATAACATCTGCAAAGACTTTTTTTCCAAAATAGGTCACATTCACAGGCACTGGAATTTAAGACATGGACATAACTTTTTAGGGGGTACAACTCAATCCATTATGTCATTCAACAACCTTCACCTCAATCTTTTCACAAGTCTCATTTTCATACAATCCCATCGTTCTTTATTGAAGAATGGTGGTTATTCTTACATCCAAAAGTTTAGTCTATATAAGATTTATTACTGAAATTACATAGGTGTGACCAATTTAAAAATAAAAACCAGGGAACAAAGAAAATATTTAAAATGATAGAAGACATAAGTATTTATTCAATTATTAATCGCTCTTGTGGGCCAGGAACTGTGCCAGGTGCCAGTTCCTGGCCCTCCAAAACACATAATAAGACATAGTACCTTCCACTGGGGGAACTTGTGGTTCAACTTGGGAAGGACAAATCTCAGTGCAATGAGAAAAGTGTGGTCAGGTGCATGCAAAGGCTTGTGGAGTCATAACATTCCCCGGGTCAGGGAGAGGCTTCCACAGAGCAGGTGACATTTGAGCTTGGTCCTGAAAGATGAGTTGGAGTGTGTCCGGGCAGAAAGGAGCCCAGGAAGGGCATTTCAGGCAAAGGACAGAGCAGGAGCTCAGCTCCAGATGCTGAAAGAAGTTGGCAAGTTCAGCAAATAATGAGTGGATCATTATTTAGGCCCCATTTTCATCCTGTCAGTCTCTGCCCCAAAATTTTCAATGACCTTTTATTATTTGAGACACACAACCCAAATTCTTCATTTTAGAATCCCAGTACTCACTAATCCAGCTCAAATCACTTTTTCCCAACACAAAGCCCAGGCTGCAGCCCTCCTGTTCCCATTTGTCCCTTACCCAAATGAACACGCCTGCCAAGAGGCTCCTGTTCTCCTGCTGAAACCACCACATGAGGGACACCCCAAAGTCCCCTCTTTCTACAAAATTCCAGCATTCTTGGAGAACCTTCTCATTTGCCAAACTTCCATAAACCAACTTTAATTATTAACACCTAAAGGCAATTCTTCGAGTTCAAAAAAGTGGCCTTCACTTACTAATCAAGATGAATCTAGAGGGTGATGATGTAGCATCTTTCTAAGGAAACTAATGCTGACCATCGTCAGCCCCAGCAAGCCAAAGAATATGTTTTGTCTTTGAGATGAATAATAAGGAAAAAATGGGGTGGTGATGGCATGAAGAGGATGAGGGCTTATTATTCCTTATCTATAATTCTGAAATTCAAGAAGCTCCCCAAACTATGAGTTAATTCCTAACTCACTGGGTGTCAAGGGCTGACCTGAACTGATGTGAGCCTATATATAGCTTTTATCTCATTCAGTGTGCAATTCCTCCCTTTGGCTGCAGATTTAATAAGATGCTTGATTGCACAATGCTGCAAGAGTCTCCACGAGCAGTGTTAGGTAATATTCTGTGTCCTGAAACCCATCTGGTTCCCAAAATTTTGGATGTGGGACTGTGGGCGTGTGATTGCAATGATCCTGCTGCAGGTGTTTTTAATGATCACATTCCCTGGGGCTACATTTATTCTTAGCTCGAGCTCATTTGCGGGATCAGCTTGGTTATGGTCACTGAAAAATCTTTGTCAGGGGCAGGTAAAATAACTAGCCTCAAGCATCTGAAATAAGCCTAGTCAGCGGAAGATGAGAGACTAACATGTGACCTAATTCTTCCCTTCCCCTGGGTCTCGGCCTTATCATTATGGTCCACCAGAGGTCATGTATCAACAAGGACATGGTCATGATTAATACAGGCTGAATTACACTGAAGACAAGATGTAGAAGGACTTGAAATCTCCACCTCCTGGCCCTGCCTCACATTATAACCCTAGATATCTTGGGTCTGCAGATATTCTCCTAGCTTTGTTAGAACTATTTAAACTCTCTGAAGGTCAGCTTTTCGGAAAGAACCTCAGACATCAGCAGTCCCCTGCTCCAAGCATTGGTGCCTTCCTTTACACACACACACACACACACACACACACACACACACACACACACACACAGAATAGCACATGGGCCTATGTCCCAATTCTTCTACCTGCTGTATATGTGAATTGGAACAATCTAACTCATTTTCACTTGTTTCATCATTTAAATGGTTATACTAATTGCTTCCTTTCAGAGTCAAATGATGGAAAATATATGCTGTCCCCATAAGCAGTTAAATGATATACAAACGTTACCATCGTTTTTATTTATTTATTTATTTATTTATTTATCTATTTATTTGGTGTAAGAAATATTTATACTGGAATACTTATTCATTAAGGTAATGTTTCTCAAATGTATTATCAGAGGGCACTAATGTTCCAAATGATGTTCTGCTATTAAAATTGAACAATGACAGTCTTTCTCACTCTTCAGGGAAAAAAGAAAGCTCAATCAATGACAGAATTTTCTCAATACTAAATTGACCATCAATTAGATTTTTCTTAAATCTTAAGTCCAATTTTGCTTAACAGTCATATGAATCAAATGAGATCTGATTTTAAATCATAAAGTATTTAATTTTATGGTTAAAAAATCACTCCTTTGTGCCATTTCACAGAGAACATCTTGTCAGGCAAAATGTAGAGTGCTGAAGATACACATGAATGGGGTACCATGCCTGTATTCTAGAAACCGAGTGGTAAGAGCGCTGATAGGAGGGTAGATGTGCTCAATGTAGTTGCAATAAAATAAAAATAAAAACAAAACCAAAAACACTCTGAGACTTGTGTGTAAAGGTCTTACCTGGGCAGAAAGGAGGGACTGTTGTCCAATTCTTACTGAGAGAGTAGATTAAAGAAATGCTTCATAGAGAAAATGTACCCAGGTCAAAACTTAGAAAACACTGAGTAGCACAATATTTCTTCATCTTCCCATATCGTGGCTAGTTCTTGGATTTACTGAAGAGTGTATTCTTTAACAGAATTCAAACTCAATTTCAGTTTAGAACTCAAGATTTTCTAAATAGAAAACCTATTACCAGAGAGCCTGGAGTCTGAGTTACAGCCAGACTGTAACAGAGAGTGGACGGAAAAAGATTAATTAAGGCACTTGGGTTTAAAAGGACAAATGAATCTGACATACCAACATGACAAATGTATGTGAGTCCAACACTAATTAGCAATAAAAAAAATACTTATCTTCTAAATACACAAAGCACATGTTTTCAGTGACAACTCATTCTACTCTTAATCCTCGCATAAACATGTAGGTCAAAGAATGCGTGGGTCAAATTGGTGCTTTCATTCCCTGTATCCACATGGGCTTCACTAACTAGCCCTCAAGTGAGGGGAAGATAGTCCATTTGGGCCCATTTGGGGAAAATGTTCATTTGCAAACAGGCAGATGAATCCTAAGGACCCACCTCTCCACTCATAAAGCTATCTATAAATGTGCAAAGAATTCAAAGGCAAATTAGTATTTATCTACTTATTCTTCTGCATTTTTGCCCTTTCAGTTTTAAGGTAGGATGGCTTGTTTAATCCTTCTTTTGTAGACGGAAATGTTTGTACTCAATCTAGATTGAAAAAATAGGCCTGCTTCTGGGGAAAGGGTTGAGAGAGCCCCAACCCTAGGTCTATAGAACCAGTTAGCTAATTAATTATTCAAAGATCTCTCTGTGCCTTGAGCACCATGGGCACTGTGGACTGGTTCTTCCTCAGAGAAAACATCTCTTACCACCTTATCAAAAATAAAACCCCCCCACACACATTCTTTGCCCTTATCCTGCTTTATTTTTCATAGCATTTATCATTTCCTAACTTTAAAGTATAAACATATTTTTTTTATTTCTATCTTGTCCATTACCATGAAAGCTTCATGTAATGAAGACTTTGAAATTTTTATTTAATTCTTTTAACCCAGTGCATAGAATAATGCCTGACACATGGTAGGCACTCGTAAAATTAATGAATGAGTAAATGAATGAATGAGTGAAGTTGAATAAATAACTGAAGAACAAAAACAGCCTTCTGGGATTAGAGTCTCTCTGTTTGCAGGCTGCTGCTTAAAGATGAGTATGAGCCAATCCCCTCATTGTTGAGAACCCAGTATCCTCAGTGAGAGTCCTCTAAAGGTTTTTCAGGGAATGCCACCCCTCACTATGTGAAGAGGTACTCCCAGTGGCTAGAGCTTCAGGTAAACATAAGAAAATTAAATTCAGGTTGAGGCTGTCAGAGAGGCTTGGAAGCGAATGCCCTGAAAATAAGGAGAAAGAAGGATGTTTGGGGTAGGGATGACTCAGCAAACCTTGTCAGGACATAATTTTCAACTTTCCACCCACGGTATTTTGGGTTGGCTAGAGAGCTCTTGCTAAATCCCAACAAGTCGTACCTACAATCTGATTACTGTTCTCTTTCTCTCCATTCCCCTCTTACTGCTACCATGTACATTGTTTCTGGGAGTCCCGTGAGAAACAGTTGATCAACTCAAGGTGAACACTAATTTCTACAGCTACTGCAGTCCACCTTTGTGGATTACATTACCAGAATCATTTCCCCTTCCTTTTCCTGTAGGCTCTGGGCTGGGTCTGGGTTGGCCTCTGAAGATCAGCTCTCCATGTGAGGTATATAATGTAAGGAAAGTGAATCATCCCACTCCTTCCCCCTGGCCACACAGATTGGTTCAGGCCAATGCATTTCAAGGAGACATTGGTGGGACTTATGAGAATGAAGTTTCCTAGTTCTCTGAGTGATGCCCTTTGTCAAAAGATGTGAATATAGACGCATGTAGTCCAGGAGTAATGGGCAGCCATTTTGTGACCCTGAGGTCAGCAGGGCTTCAGATAAAACAGTACCAAAAAAAAGAGAGAGGAGAGAATGAAATAAACAGAATCTTTGGTGACATTACTGAGCTAAAGAAAGCTTGCTTAGCTCTAAGTTTTTCAGTAGATGCAAGTCAATTTATTTCATTTATTGTTTAAGTCAGTTTGAGCTGTTGTTGAACCTGATAACTTCCTGATACACATTAGTTCTGATACTTTTTCTCAATTTAAGGTGAAGTGTGTCTTTAAATGTGAACTTGGAAAGATAAACATGGTTTTGTTTTCCCAGCTTTTATTATCGACCAACTATTTAATTTTATGACTTGTTTGGAATGAAGTCTGTACACTTGCATATTTTGGAATCAGAAAGAGATCTGGAACTTTGAAACTGAAATACCTCACTCATGAACTGACAGTCAAATATCTTATGTCCAAATATTCCTCCACATTAACTAGTATTTATAAAATATCCTTTGAAAAATGGCTATCTAGAGAAGCTAAATGTGTCTAGGGATTAAAACAGTGTTTATTTATACTCTTTTCTTATACTGGTTGAAATGTTTCTAATTGATTTAGACATGTGGAAAATTTGAGATGGAAAGGACATTAGGCAATATTGTACAGCAGTTAAGGACAAGGCTAACTTGCCCAAGCACAACCATGGGTGAGTTAGTTAACCTCATTTTAGTAGATACTGTGGATGCCCTACCCAAGATTCATGTCCCTCCTTCTTCATTCCTGGTGGATCCTGATTTTGCTCTCCTCCATGCAACCAATGTGACTCAGGGGAAGCTGCCTACTTCTCTAGCTCTGGAAATGGGGCTTGATTTATCTAAACCAATCAAAGTAGTTTTATCCTCCTCTTCAGTTCATGATACATGATATAGATCAGGCCAATAAGGCACAAGGAAATTTGCCCAGAGTCTCTAGGAAAATTCTTCTAAGAGAATTTCTATATGCCATTTCTTCCCTAAGGCTTAATATGAAAAAGAAGAAAGCAAAGATCCCTGACCACTGCCGACAGCCTACCCTCAAACATGAAGAGACTCAGCCTTAGGTTGAAGATCACACAGTTGTGGCAGGGCAGAGAGATGGAAAGAACTTCAGTTGTTATGTCAGTCTTATAGATGAATTATAAACCAACTCTAAAGTTCATTCTTCCTGTGAGTATGTGAGCCAATATACGTTCTACTTTGAGTTGGGTTTTCCATTACTTGCAGCCAAAATACCCTTGCTGTTAAATCATTAAAACCTTATCTTACAAAAATGTTGGGAGGAGTAAATTTGATAGTTCACGTGAAGTGCTTAGCATAATGCCTGGATCATATAAGTGCTCAAGAAGGGGTCACTATTATTACCTAACCTCTTTTTATAGATTATATGCCCAAGTTAATACAGACTTCCTGTGGAAGTTCTGTGAAATTATTCCAAATGCATCAAATCAGAAAAAGAGACAACCCAATAGTCAGATGGTTAAGTCAAGAAGACTGATATTGCAATTATCAAAATCCTAGAGATAGAAAAATGTGAAAATCCGAAAAGAAAGATGGTTAAACAGTGCTGGGGTCAGACACTTTGTAGGTGGGAGTAAGGTTGGCCCAGAGCAGATCTCCTGGTTGCCAGGCTTCCAAATGACAACCCCATCCTGTCTTAATGGGTCCAGCTAGGGTCTTAAAATGAAGACCCTGAGAGACAGCACATTAATAGCAAAATCTAGTTAGGCACCAAAGCCTTATTCTTAGTCCAGTGCCCTTTCCACTACACCAAATTCAATTCCATTCCATGTGCAGTTATTTTGTTACATTCAGAAGAATCCTCCTAAATTACTTAGCTATAGGGTACGAGAGGCAAAGTGCTCACTTCCCATCTGAGAGTAAGTTAGTGGTCATCTGGGGTACAGGAGAGATAAACTGGATGCTACTCTCTACGTTCCATATAATGACCAAAGTATTTATAGGGAATGGAAAAGTTTATTTTTATATCTCAAGGAAACTGAAACTGGTCCATTTGTTTAATAAGCCTCCAGCAGTCTCTGCCTCTGTCTCTTTGAACCAGGACAAGTGATTGATTGATTAAGACTATTCCTTTTCACACAGGTTTCTGGAGCATCCCAAAGCCCACTTCTAGACCTGGCCCCTTTGGGGCCTTCTCAGTGCTACCACCTCCGTACGTCCTCACTCACCCATCACAAAAGTGGATCACTCTAGGGTAAGTGTGTAAAAAGTGAGCTCAAACAGACCATGTTTGAACAATCCAAAAACAGACCTGGCAAAGAAGAGTGATCTCACTGAAGAAGTCTCAGGAAGGAACATGCCAATCTCTGGGCGTTCTTCCTCGTTTGTTGGCCAGGACCCTTAGTTGCCCTCCACTCACATTTTAGCCACATGGGCCAGCCTTGTTCAGTATAATGATGTCAGAAAGCATGTCAGAAAAGCATCTTTTCTCCCTGCCCTGGGTCCTTTTCTGTGACTGGTAGGATTTTCCTTTTCCTCTTCATTGACCTCCAGTACACCCTAATGCTTAGCACTTTCTGCTTCCCCCAGCCTCTCAGCTTCTCACACCCTGCTCTCTGGAAAGGACCTAAAGAGTTCAGTCCCACTGAGCTGCAAATGATGAATCAACAGGAAGGTGGAGAACACGAATTGTGTGCCCTGGCACTGTGCACAATGCCATCTATTATTTCTTATATGTCTTTGAGGGGAAAATGCAGCTAGACCTAGTCACCAGCCACAGAAAAAAATATGATGGGAATCATGCAAGTCTCCTGGCATACTAAGATATCTTAATTTCTACCAATAAGACTCATTCCTAATTCTTGGGTACATTTCGATACCTCATTTACTTACCCTAGTGACAGGAAGTGTCCTTAGAAGGGTTACCCACTAAGCTGACTCAATTCATACCTTACAAACCATAACAAATAAAACCTAAGTGATAGAGTTATTGTGAGGGTGAACTGAGATAACGCATGAAAAGAGAAACCAGAATGTCACAAGGTAGCCTGCTCAAAGCCAAGTTCATTATTCCATTATTACTCTCACTCCACAGAGAATGGCAGCTCCATCCATCCTGTCACCCCAGCCCACTTCTGTCTCCTTGCTCTCCCTTCATCCTCACCTATATCCATTAATATTGATGACGATAATAGTGATAATGACACAATTGAGCATAGTGTCAAGCACTGCACCAGCCCAGGCTTTGGAGTTAGGCAAACCAGGAATTGATCTCATCTCCACCACTTAGAAGTGGCATGACCCCCTCTGAGTCTGTTTCCTGTAAAATCAGAATAAAAATAGTACCTACCTCATAAAGTGTCATAACGATTAAATTTGTCATCGATATAAAGGTGCTTAGCCCAAAACCTGGCATACGAGTGCTCAAAAAAGGTAGTTATTAACATAATTTTCTCCAATCCTCATGAGAACCCCATGGAATAATTATTATTCTCAACTCACAGACAAGGACACTGAAGAGCTTGGGAAGTTAACTGACTTGCTGAAAACTTCATAGCATATAGAGCCAGGATTTAAACCCAGTTTGTCTAGCTCTAAAACCCAAGTCTAGGACCAGTAACAAAATTTATGGATCCGGTGTAAAATGAAAATGTGGGGGCCCTTTGTTCAAAAATGATCAAGAATTTCAAGACACAACAGTAGAGCATCAGGCCAAGTGCAGGGCCTTCCCCAGGTCACACGCCATGAAGCTGACCCTGCTCCAGCCTCGCAATTGGCCCAGTCCAGTTGATTTGAACTTCCACTGGATTCTGTCGCTTCCTTTCACTCCCACTGCCCTGGCTCCAGCTCTCAACAGCTCATACCTTCCCACTGCATTAGCCTCTTAACTTGTTTGTCTGGCTCTGTCTTGTCCCCATCAACCCATCAACCAACCACCCTGCTATCAGAATCATCTTCCCAGAGAACAGCTTTAATTACATCCTTCTCTTTAGATACTGTCTAATCACTACCCACCTGCTTACAGGATTAAAATCAAATTCCGTAGGGTGACATTCAAGGCCCTTGACAATATGACCTTCGTCAGATTGTCTCCAACACGCATTCTTCAGAACTGTCAAACCAGGTTACTCCCTTGCTTTCTGCTACCCTCACACTTCCTTCCTTTGGAACTTTGGCTAGAGTTGTTCCCTATCAGCCAAGAATACCCCTCAATCATCATTGCCTATGACAATCTCTCTGTCTTTAAAGGACCACAGCTCAAATGCTATCTCCATCACAGAATCTTATCTGACTTTTACAGTTGGAATCAATTTCTTCTTCCCCTGGGCCTTCTTTGGATAGCTTTATACCAGTTATCACAATTGCCCTTATATTAGAGTTAGCATGTGTTCAGGCCTTTGGAATTAAACTGACTTGGATTCAAATCACAGACGGGGCCTTTCTGGCTGGGGGAATTCAGCAAGTCGCTCTATGTCTCTGAGTGGGAATAATAAAGATTCAATAAGATAATACAACTAGAGTACTCTCTGCGCCTACGGGATACACCACAAAAGTCATTCTTTTTCCCTTCCTCTTAGTAAGAGCGATCCTTTGTTCATTTCCCTCAGTGCCTGGCATAAGTCCTCGCCCACAGTAACCACCTAAACTAGTTTGCCCAATTAATTTAACCTGCCTCTGAGTTCTCCAACGGCCAACCCCACTTATGCCTCCACTTAACGCTTTAAATGCCCATACCAGCAAAAACTTATGCAGGCTGCCTGTTCTAACTAAAATCCTTATCTATCCACATTAATTAATAATTGTGTTTTTAACATTGGGATTGGCTTATATTAGCATCCATGGATCCTGAGAATATTTTTAATAAGGAGAAGTCATGACTTTGAAACCATTGTGCCTTTGGCAGCCCAAATTTAAAGATTAGTTACTCCCACACAAGTTTTTTTTTTTTATCTTTTCTCAACCTAAATTATACTGGCTGTTAACATTTGAAGGCAGAAAATGTTGGTTGGCGTGAGTCAACCGGGCAGCCTTAACTTACACAAATAAAGGAGGCTTTATTTTCTGGGTTAATAGAATCAGCCCCTCCCAGCGAAGCAAGGGTGCCAGTAGGAGAGGGCATCCTCCAAAGACACGGCCTCGGGGACTATTTTCATCAAGTTCTAGACGTTGATTCTGTTCTTAAGCTGCTGGAGGTGTATACTCATTCTGAAAGACAATCTAACCCAAGATAGTGCCAGGCGTCTGTGGCCCAACCTCCCCCACTGCGCCTTCCCCTCTGCCCAGAAGTGGGAAGGGGGTGCTGGTGGTTAAGCCGCTATAGAACAGCCAGCTTTAGGATTCTTAATTACTAGTTTAAATAACACGGTACAACTGGCTTTGGGAACATATTTTTTGGATCTATTTATACACATGACAAACAGAAGCTGAGTTTTGTGCACCTTAAAGTTACCAATTTTTGGCCCCTCGATTTGGAATTATTGGGGAGGTGAGAGAGAAAAGGGAACTCTGGTGGCTCTCTAATGTCTACCCCTGGAGGCCACAGGGTGACTGATAGGCACAGCAAAGATGTTTCAATGCCAGATCATCTAGTTGAGATTCTACTAACCCATACTAAACCTGCCCATTTCTTCATGATAATTTACAGAGGTAACCTATAGCGAAATTTGGTGTCCACTCATAAAACGTCACCTGACGATTCATAAGGAGAAATAACAGTTTGTGATTTTTGATATTCAGAGACACTTGTCCTTTTGCTAAACAGAAAGACAGCTTTGCTTTTCTACTGCCCCAAGGCTCTATGTTTCTAAGTGCTTTTGTATCTTGGAACACTTTGTGTGAGAACTTGGCAGTAGGAGGCCTGGCCTCAGTGAGAGAACCTGGGAGTCCAAATGCACAGACTTCCCGAAATCGAGAAACAAAAGAGAATGGAGGCTTGCTCGGCTTGGCTGGCTTTCTGTACGGCAATGGAGGTGTTTGTGGTCGGTGTGAAAGAGTGACTGAATGTCCTTAAAACCTAGGGGATTAGTTTTCTGGGGCTGCATAACCAAGTACCATAACTGGGTGCTTTAAAACAGCAGAAACTTATTCTCTCAATGTTCTACAGGCGGGATGTCCAAAATCAAGGTGTTGGCCAGGCCCTGTTCCCTCTGAAGACTGTAGGGGAGAATCTGTTCCATACCTTTCTCTTAGTTTCTAGTGTTGCCAGCGATCCTTGGCGTTCCTTGGTTTGTAGACACATCATTCCTTCTCTGCCTTCGTCATCGTCTGGTGATCTCCATGTGTGTCTTAACACATCTTCCCTCTGTGCAACTCTACGTCTCTTCTCATAGGGACACCAGATTGGATTAGGGGCCCACCCTATTCCTGTATGACTTCATCTTAACTAGTTACATCTGCGATAACCCTGTTTCCAAGTGAGATCACATTCTGAGGGCCTGGAGGTTAGCACGTTGTCTTAGTCTGCTCAGGCTGCCAAAACAAAGTACCACAGACTGGGTGGCTTATAAACAACAGAAAAAAATTTTTCTCACAGTTCTGGAGGCTGGAAACCCAATGTCAAGGTGTTAGCTTGTTCAATTTCTGGTGAGAAATCTCTTCCTGGCTTGCAGATGGCCAACTTCTTGCTGTGTCCTCATAAGGTAGAGAGAGAAAAAGAGAGAAGTCTCTGGCATCTCTTCATATAAGGGCACTGATCCCTCATGAGGTCCCACCCTCCTACCTTGGTTACCCCGAAACACCTCCGGAAGTCCCCATATCCAAACATCAGCACATTGAGAGTTAGGGCTTCAATACATGAATTTTGAGAAGATACAAATATCCTGTCTATAACAGACTTCAACATATCTTTTGGGGAGACAGCTGCCCTGTGTACCCACCCACCTGCACAGCTACAGGGATCAGCAAGGATAGGGTGCAAGGTCTCCCAGCTAAATCCTCCAGTGGGAGGAGAATCACAAGCCCTGACACAGGAATTGACACCCCAAATTAGTTCTTTAATAACCCAGCCATTTGATACTGAAATTTGGGGTGCACCCCAAACTTTGTAAGGGGAAGGGGAAAGGGTTAATCCAAGAAAGTCATTTGCCCTCCTCCCTTAGAAAAGAGAGCCCGCTAAAGCAGAGGGATCTCTCTCAAAGGAATGCTGGCCAGTTGGGGCAGTGCTCCTGGAGCTGGCACAGTCCCTCGAAGGGAGCACAGCCTGGTGGGGACTCAAGCTAACTGATGTCCCTCCTTAGCACCCACATTACCATCACAGACCAGTCTGCCTTGCTCGCATTGTCCATGTAAGTGCTGCTGGTGGGGGAATGGCCCACAAGTTTCCATTTTGTAATGACAGTTCTTGCCCTCTACCCTGACCCCACAGATCACGTGACAAGACTGAAGGCCTTCCCAAAGGATGGGCTCTCTTGGCTGGTCCTGCCTTTCAGCCCTCCCCTCTGCCCTCCCTGCCCCCCCCGGGTATTGAAGTAGGCACTGGCTTTGTTTGGAAACACTATGCTCACCACTATTAATAATACATCGAGAGCAAGCCTGTCTCCAAGGAACTCCAAGTGCTTCACAGGCATTATCTAATTAGCCCTCACCCAAAGCCCTGCTCCAGCAAAGCCATCAAGGGAACAACAGCTAATTCAGAGCTTTGAAGGGACAGGAACATCCTAGGGGGCTTTCTGGGCGGGTGTAAGGCAGGGTACTTACCCAGGAGGTGGGGTGACACCAGTTCCAGTGAAAAGGCTATTATAAAACTTTCCCCTTGTTCCCCCAGGACTGGGATGCTGGGTCTAAAGAATGACTCGCAAACCCCAGAAAGGCATTCCTTCACTACTTTGACAAGTAAGTCACCAACCAGCCCCATGTACACTCCATGTGCCAATTAGCACTCACACTCTGCCTTTTCATCACTGGATGACTACCCACCCGTCCTACCACCTTCTTGTAGCTTCTTTTGATGGGGCCATCAAACATAGGGAGGGGATGCCAAAAGTGAGGAGGAGGTCACTGGAAGGGAGCAGACAGTATGATCCCCTTGGAGGCACCTCTCTTCCCATCTTCCCACCTCACATGCCGCTTCCGTGCTTTCAGCACCTATAATAGCCAGAGTGCTCTGCCTATGAGGTTAAGCCCCCTAACCTCCCCACAGAGAGACAAACAGGCCACACATGTGTAGCTTGCACACCAATTAACTTATTTCTCCTGGGCACCTGGCTCAGCATCTTATTCCCACTTGGAAAGTATTCTATGCATATTTGTGGTTATACAGTGAAATGTTAACTCCCGTATCCTCTCAAGAATCCTCTGTGGAAGATAGGGCTGGAATTTTTAACTGCACTTTACAAATTAGCAAAATGAGGCTGAATTTGTTGGGCGACTTGCCCAGGGCCATACAGCTCCTGGTAACAGAGCTCAATATTTGCCATTGTATCATGTCCCAGCCCACCTGCTCCCCTTGTATAGTTCAGAACACTCACATCACCAAAACCTTTATGGAACTAAAACTATATGCTATCATCTCTGAGTTACTAGATCACTGACACAAGTGTGAAATGAAAGCACAAATGATGGTCTCCTTGGGAGAAAACATTCCTAGTTGAAAAATCATAATCATTCCTATCCTGTTTCTACAATTTGGGATGGCATAATAAGGGTACGATGATGGACAGAGATCAAAAACAGTTAGCAGTTGCTTTTAAAAAGCTTATTCCACACCTGACAAGGCTGATACTAAGGTTCTTTATGAATAAAAGGACTCAAGGAAGAGTTAAAATAACTCAAGTAGCATACAGCAGTTACAAATATACTTTCACATGCATTATTTTATCAAACTGCATAAAGCCCCTGCATGATAAACACTGTTATCTCTATTTTTACAGTTTAGAAAACTGTTACTCAGAGATTCCCTGCCTACAAGAATAGCTAGTAAATGTCACACTTCAACAAGGATGTTCTGACGCAAAGCTGGTGCTCTTTCCAGTTCTTCACAGTCACCTCCCCATCTTCTTTCGTTATGATTTCAGAAGTAACACCCTGAGTATTTGCTGATGACTCAGCTGCAACCATTCTCGCTGTGTCAGATATCATTGCTGGTCACTGACACAGCTCCCCTCTCCTCCCCAGCACGCAAGACTACACTTTCCTACCCTCTTGAAGTTAGACATCACCATTTGGCTTGCTCCCGCCCGTGAAACGTGAGCAGAAGTGGTGTGTGTCATTTACAGCTGGGAGCACTTAACTGCTGGACTGCTCTCTCCAGCCTTCTTCCCCTGCCACATAATAGTGAAAGCACGTGCTGACAATAGAGCCTCCACCAGTCTGATTCCAAGAGTGACCACCATGAGCAGAGCCTTCTTGTTAACCTGCAGCAAACATGAGCAAAAATGTCTTTGTCATTTCAAACCAGTAAGATGTTGAGTTTATTTATTACTGCAGCATAACCTATTTTATCCTGACTGGGACTCTACGCAGAATTTCCCTTGGAGAACCTGCCCAGTCAAGCAGTCCAGCCCTAAGGCATAATCAGAATAATCAGTATAATGTTATCCCTCTGCCACAGTGATTGGTTTCGGTATGGGTCATAACCTAGGACTATGGCAACTAAATCCTAGTATTTATTTAGAGCAGTTCAGGGATGAGCCAAGCAAAGTGAAAGTAAAATCTGTGCAATGTTTTCTCCCCCTGGATGAGAATAAGCCTCTATCACTTCAGGTGACCCTCTTGTAAATGAATGAAACCTGCCTAAGGACAAAAGTGAACCAAGGGCAAAGGCAAACCTGCAAATTGTAGACAAAAGAGCAGAAGCTCATAGTGAGCTCCAGACCTTTCAGAAATGAGCCAATAAGTTTCCCTACTGCACTAAGCCAGTCTGAGGTAAGCTTTCTGTTACTTTAAATTAAAAACAAAAACAAAAACAAAACAACCTTAACTAATAATTTTTTTTAAAACTCCTTCAGAATAACAACCCACTCTTATGTTAAAATAGATTATTTCTACAATCAGTCCTGTGTCTTCTTGGGACTTCAAGTTTTGACTTTTATGAGGTTGCAGATATTCCTTAGAAACGCAGGAGAAGTGACTTTTAGAGTCAGAGGGATTTTAAAGACTATATGATCTAACTGTCTCATTTTATAGATGAGAGACTAAGACACAGAAAGGTGCGGTCCCTTACTCTGGGCAACATCTTAACATCTGTGCTCTCAGGTTCCTACTGGCCTCTGATCCCATTGGCGATAGGTTGAGCTGTCTCAGGGTTGTTCTGGGGATTAAAACGAGATAAGGTACATAAAGCTCCTAGCATAGTGGCTGGCACAGTGTGGATAATCAACAATTGCTGACCGCTTTTTATCAGTGACTCACATTTTTGTATTGAAGGGGGTAGGGTATGTATAACTGACACTCCCCTTATCAGTTATTACATTAAGAGAATTTGCTCAGAGCAGAGATGAAGCCAGGCCCTTGAGCGTGACCCAGTAACCAGCCATGGTCGTCTGCAGAGAGGCAGGTTGACCCTGAGTGCCATGTGGTGCCTGTGGTCCCTCAGGTGTGTGTGTGCCAAGCACACCAGGTGTTGGAGTTAATCCTCACAAAGAGCTGGCACTCACAACTGTGTCTTAAGGAGACCAGGAGTTCTATAAGAAGTTGAGAGAACTTTGTTCCTGTAACTCTGAGAAACACTGTGTACCAGCTGTCCAAACGGGGCAGCCCTGCAACAGGGTTCGACATGGAAAGGAACAGGCGTGGGCCTCCACCCACTCAACACAGAGCTGTGCAGCAGGGACACCCAGGAGCTCGGCATCTCAGTGGGGACAAGACAGAGCAGTCACGGATGGGGACAGGCTTGTCAATCGTGCCTATGGGACACCCCTGGGCTTTCTCAGAAATACCCAACAGAGATTCCACAAGGGCTGGAGTTCCTGCTGAATTGTAAGGACAAGGGCTGACGATGTGTGCGTGGCAGTAGTAACAGGGAGCTCATGTCTACCGTGGGCTACAGAAGCCCGGAGAGACCCAACCACAGGATGCATGCCCCAGCCTTGATTTAATAAACAGTAGCAGGAATGAAGCTTCCACCTCCAGGAAGTAGGCTGGATACAGCATGGAAGGAGGAGAAAGACATTGTCCAAGGGAAGCTCAGGTCTCCAAAAGCAACTGTGTTCACTTACAGTTTGATGAAAAGCCAGCCCTGGAGAATGCTGTTCTTGTTTGTTTTGGGTCCTGGTGTTCTCAAGATTTGGATTAAATGAGATAACAAACACAAGCCACCTTGTCCTGTTTCGGGCACAAAATGAGCACAAAATAAATGGCAAGTGTCTTTCCCTGCTTCTCCTCAAAGTGCAAATCTCATCTGAAAATCAGCTGGACCACATATATTTAAAATAGATCATCCAAATGGCATAGGCTCTTATGAAGATTTAGAGGCTGAGAGATGTACCCTCTCCTTATTAGCTGTGCATTTGTAGGTTCGTCTCTTATTCTCTTTTCTTATAAACTATAGATAATATAACTCTTACTATACCTCTCCCATCTCATTGCGTGGATGAAATGAGAGCATAAAAAAAGGACAGGGTTTTATCAAACACTAAATGGCTAAAAGGCTTTCATAATTCTTATCCGAACGCTTCTCTTAAATATGTGGACAGAAGCTGACAAAACTCCTTCCAAGTGAAGCCAAGGTCTCTTGGACCCACCCCATCATAGAATAAGTCAGTGGCTCTCTCTTTCTCTAACAAACACATATTTTTAGAGAAATAAATTCATGGGATTTATCTGACCTCCACTTTGCTCTAGCAAATCATTTTTCCAATCTAAATTTGGTAGCAGTTGCATCAGCTGTAAATGACTTACTTTCCTTTACACTTTGCTTTGGTGACAGAAAGAAAATGAGACAAACTGTAAAGGTATGCTCTATATTTTATTCCATGTTATGTAAAAACCCCAAACACACTAATTTTTTGCAATTGTTTCCAGAAGCAAAGGGGCTATAGAGTGAGTGGAGGGAGAAAAGCAGCAGAGCTGGTAAATTGGTGATCAGAGGGCAATTCAGGGGGCAGTGACCAAGAAGGGGCAGAGGAAGACTGGCAGAGGGCTGGTCATAGGTTGGTCATAGGTCACAGTGACCATCACCTGCACCCACCTACATGCAAACATTGTCAACCACTCTCCACAGTCTCTCTTCTCTCTCAGCTCTGAAAGCTCACTTTTGGGAAAGGTTCTAACAGAAGTTCTGTAAACCTTGAGTTGAATGTAAGGTATTCATCCATTCCATTGCCTCTCTCTAAAGAAACTTCCATTTTAATGCTTTTCACTGTTTAAAAGCTTCCATACAAAATTCATGCCCCCTAATGTGAGGAAGTCCTCTAGGATGTGGCCTCTGCTTACTTCTCTTGCCAATTTGTGATTCTACTCCACCAAGTCTATGTTCCAACCACTAAATGTGCCAGGCATGTGGTAATGGAACAACTGTACATTTTGATTTGTGGTGGTAGTTACGTGAAACTAACTATATGTGGGATGAAATTGACATGCGCACACACACTGGCAGACATGCACACAAGTGCATATATAACCCGTGAAGACTGCAGAAGCTCTGTGGATTGTACCGACGTCAATTTCATGGTGTCGATGTTGTATATAGTTAAACCAGATGCTCCCTATATATTTTTTTTACAACTTTCCATAAATTAATCTTTATTTCAAAATAAAAAGGTTAAAATAAAATGTGCCCAGTTTTCTCATGTTTTTATCTCTTTTGTTACATTATCATTCTCATGTATACCTTCTAACTCTTCTCCATTCCTCGAAATAAGGTCATGCTTCATTGCGCAGCATAAAGTAGGCATTTGATAAATGTTTGTTAAATGAGTGAACAAATGGTCTCTGTTATTTCTGTGATTAAAAAAAGAAAGAGAGAGCCTGTCAAATCAATAAACCGACATAATTTTGCAGTTAAAGCACGCACTCGGAAGTCAGGCTACCTGACTGAAATCCCAGCTCTAGCTGTGTGACTTTTTGAGTTCAGTTTCTTCATCATAGGGTTGTTGTAATGATTAAAAAGGTTAATGAAAAAAGAAAGAAAGAAAAAAGAAAAGTTAATGCACTGTGATAAGAGTAAGACATATGTTTGGTCTTCTCCCCATTTCCTGACGCAGAGCTTCTAAAACCCTTGGAATTTCCTGAGTAACAGGAACATTTCTTGTTATTCAAAACAAGCCCTTTTCAACCATACCTGAGTTTATGCTAATGAGTTGACACTTGGTGGCCCCTCTGGATAAAGGCTGCTTCTCAGAGGAACCAACCGGGTGATTAGAGGGTTGGAAGTTTCAGGCCCCATCCCCAGCCTCTTAGGAAGTAAGGGGTCTAGAGATTAAGTTCAATCACCAATGGCCAATGATTTAATCAATCATGACCACATAATGGAAACTCCTAAGGATGGAATCGGAGTTACCCAGTTGGTGAACTCATTAAAGTGCGGAGAGGACTACACACCCCCTCCAGCCCCACCTCTTGCCCTGTGCATCTCTTCCATTTGGCTGTTCCTGAATTGCACCCTTTAAGCCTTTATAATACACTAGTCAGTACAGCACTTTTTCTGAATTCTGTGAGCCATTCTAGCAAATTATCAAAACTGAGAAGTGGGGTGTGAGAAACCTGATTTATAGCCAGTTATTCAGAGGTACAGGTCACAACCTGGGACTTGCAATTGGCATCTGAAAGGGGTGGGGTGGGGAGCAGTCTTGTGGGTCTGTGCTAACTCTGTTTAGTTAGTGTTAGAATTGAATTGAATTATAGGATACCCAGCTGGTGTCCTAAGAGTTGAAGAATTGTTTGGAGGAAAAATCCCACACATCTGCTGTATTCAGAGTAGAAACATTTCAGATGCACATGAAGTGCTTAAAATAGTGCCCGGACATGTTATAAGCTCTCAAATTTGGCTCTTATTATCTCTGGGACACCTTTTCTGACCGGTCTTAATCTCTATCCCTTTCCCAATCCTCCCCATGAGTACTCAAAATATCATGTGCTCACCAACCCAGCATCATCCTATCATTCTGTGTCCCGGTCATCTACTGCTATGCAACAAATCACCCTAAGACCAGTGGCAGAAAAATAACACCATTTGTTGAACTCACAAATCTACACTTGTATGTGTGTTGGGGGCGGGGGGTCAGCAAAACAGCTTTCTTTGCTCAAGCTGGGATCAGCCGGGTGCCTTGGAAGGCAGGGATGGGGGAGGGATGGGATCAAAAGCCATGTTCACTCACATGCCTGATGCAAGCTAACAACTAGGACCTTAGCTGGGGCTCTTGATCAGAACACAGATCAGAACTCCTACATGTGCCCTGGGCTGTCTCACATCACATTGCAGTGGCTGAGTTCCAAAGACAAGTGTCTCAGCAAAATAAGAGCCAAGTGGAAGCCATATTGCCTTTAATGACCTAGCCTTGGAAGCCATACAGTGTTACTTCCTCCACAGTCTATTCATTAAGGCAGTCACAGAGTTGCTCCAAGCTCAGGGTAAGAGGAAAGAATCCTCTTCTTGATTGGGGAGTGGCAAGGTTCTGAAAAAAACATGAGAGACTAGACCGTATTAGCCATGTCTTTTACTTTCCGTATTTTGATGCTTTGACATCTGGGCCCTTGCCTTCCCTGGAGAGACTGACTTCCCCTCCCAGGATTAACCAATTCCTAGAGATAGTAAACAACTTACCCACAAGTGCACTTTTCAAATACAAACCAGCCAATCCAGAGCCTACATCCCAACCAACACCTTTACTAGATTTTCCCATTCTGAGCTAGTTTTCTGTCCTAATCACCCTAAGGCCAGGTCCCAGACAACCAGGGACAGCCCCTATGCCTCAGAGCCTGCTGAAATTATTCAAACTAGCCAATCTTAAGTATGCTTACCCTAACTCACCGTTCCTTCCCACAGACACCACTATAAAGCTGCTTGCCACAGTTTCTCCCTCCTCTCCTGACCACCCCCCGGTGCTTCCCCATGTGGTCTCTTGGGGAGTGACGTGCCCATCCTCTTGGAATTCTGAGAGTATAACAAACTATCTTTTCAGTGGTAATTATCTTCTAATCTGTTGGCCTTACTATACCTTAAATTTTCTACTAACTATATATTTTAGAACAATTGCTATAGCCATTTTGGAGAAATACAATCTTTCTCATCCTATTATAATTGATTACATACTTGCCTTTCTCCTCAACTTGACTGTGCACACACAAACACACGCTCACATACATAAACAGGTTTTGTTTTGTTTTGTTTTTTAATCTGTTTAGTCCATACAGCAAGCACTTAGGAAGTACTTAATAAAAGTTTGTTGACTGACTAGCTGATTAGATAGTTGTACTACAACCTTTGTTCTCCTTATTAGGTATCCAAAGAGAAAAGACCCTTTGCAAATTCCCAGAACACCCCCTGCCACAGTGGCTGCTTAGTCAGCTCCTCTCTTTCTACCCCACCATGCGAAAGCACAATGAAACCCAGCTCCTGTTACCTCTACTTTGTGAGGTTGCCTGGGATAACCCGGTTTCCTTTGTGTCTCAGGAGCTGGACATGTGGCGACAGACTGGAAACCCTTGAGGTGATTCTCATCAGAAGGCTGCACTGGCATTCAGACTACACAGAGAATCACCTGCAGTTGGGCATGTAAACAGCTGAGGTGTCCCTGATTCTGGCAGGTCACGCTTTCTGAAACTAAGGGAAGTTTCCCCAGATAGTCCCCCCAAAAAAGGGACTATCAACTGCCTCCATCCCAGAAAAGATTAGAAACTGCAAGTTCCCTGGAACAATGCCTAGATTCTCTCTAGCGAAGGTGGCAGTAAGAAGAAGCAAAAGCCGCAGCCTGTCCCTCCTATCCTCAGGATTTCTAAGTCCTTCTCCTATTCCTTCTGTGAAGGCAAAGCTTCCCAAAAGGTCCAATATCATCTTCTTCAAGCCCAAATGGTGTCTGAGAGGAAGTGTACCTAAGCGAGATCTATAGCAAGGTAGGTAGTCAGGATACACCTCTTCCACGTGAGTGTCAAATGCTGGGACCCATTTGATGCTTAACAAAATCTACTTTTACTTCCTAACAAGATATGAGACAAAATGCAAATACTCTTGGGAGAAACAACAAATTAGTTTAAGGTCAGTCAGTGCTCATTTCTTAATGCTTCTTTGCAAGCAGATTTGATTGGGAGATGGGAGAGAAAGCAGAGAAGAAACCCAGGGGCAAGTACTGAGGGCAGAAGATTGATTCTCCTCCTTTTGGAGGAGGGTTCCAGGAAGGTTTCCTTCTTTCTGCAAGCCTCTCCAATAAGCCTTCTCGTAATAATATCTTATTCAAAGTTTTGAGTAGCTATCAGAAAAGCCAGTCTAGTTTCTCACCCCCTCCAGCCTTCAGATCTCATTCACCAAGTCATCCAACTAACCAGAGTCATCTGTGAGCACCTGAGCCAGTCAAAGGTTTCCAGGGGATGGGGGAAGGCGGGGGAGGGGGGAGAGGTGGAATTAATGCATAGCATGCCTTACAGAGGATAAAACTTTTCTCACCCAAATTTCAAATTTTAAATGCAATATATTTCACAATAGCCAAAGGATGGAAAAACTCAAGTATACATCAACAGATTCATGGATTAACAAAATGTGGCATATACATACAACGGAATATTATTCAGTCTTAAAAGGAAATAAAGTTCTGATACGTGTCACACCATGGATGAATTTCAAGGGCATTAGGCTAAGTGAAATAAGCCAGACACAAAAGGGCAAATAGGATATGATTCCACTTAGATGAGGTACCTAAAATAGGCAAATTTCTAGAAACATAAAGTAGAATAGTGGTTATCAGGGGCTGGTGGGAGGAAGAATGAGGAGTTTTGTTTAATGAGTACAGAGTTTCTGTTTGGGATGATGAAAAAGTCCTGGGAATGGATTGTGGTGATGGTTGTACAACAATACTACTGTACTTAATACTACCAAATTGTATGCCTTAAAATGGTTCAAATGGTAAACTTTTTGTTATATAAATTTTACCACAGTCAAAAAAATTTAATGCAATATTACTCTCCCATGGGCTATTGTTTGTATTTTGCCCTTCTGATCCAGTCCTCTATTGTCGATCAAGCACAGCCAAGCAGGGAAAGAGCCATATCCAGGAGCAAGTGGAGTATGGCAAGATGAAGCTTTAAAACCAATGATAGGCCAGTACTGATGCCAAAAGTGAAGCCTGGTCTATTTCCACACCGTGTCAGATACACACCTTGTTCAGCCTCCCCTCTATTACATCACATCTTCAATAGGTGTGCCTTTTGCCCACAAGTTCAAGTTCTAACTCCTTAGGCCAGAGTTCAACACCCTCTCAATCTGGCCCCAGCCCAACTTTCCACCTTCCCTCTCACCACCCACCTCTGCAAACTGCTCCAACAATTTGGCCTCTTTCCCATTCTCCAAACACACCTTGTGATTACTTTCTATTGGATTTCCTGCCCATATTTCAAAGTCCAACCTGAGCCCCAGCCCCTCAGCGGTCCCTCCTCAAGCTGTTCCCATTCATGGTAACACAAGTCCTTTGAATTCTGTCTCACAGCATCCTTCTCTGCATTGTTCCCTTTATAGCTTGGTTACACAACAGATCTACTGCTGATGGTAATTAGGTTCTGAAGATTAAGGCTCTAAGGAACTTTAGGAGATTATCTCTTTCAACTCCCTTCATATGTAGCAAGAACACCAAGCCTGAATGATTACTTGCTCAAGGTCCTGGCACTCATTAGTGACAGGGGAGGGAATAGAATCCACATACTGATATCTACTCTATTCTCTTCTCCAAAGCACCGGTCAGCTCTATTTAATTATTTTAAATGTCTTAAACTTATTGTCCCTAACAGGGTTTTGAAGTTATGTCAGGTTAGGCAGGGACCACACCCTATGTCATTTGTGTCCACCCAACACCTAGCATTGTCTTAATAAGTCCATGTTGAAATCATAAGTATGTTTCTAGGTCATCCCTGTACCCACTTGGGCCTAAAATTTCTCTTAACCGTTTCTTAGGAATAAGGTATTTTTTCCTCTTCCAATTCAGAATGTCTTCCATATGAGTTTTCTAAGAGTGAATAAGGCAAAACAAAACAAAGGCAGGTGGATAATATATTTGAAGAAACTTAGCCAATTTTTGCAACCTCAGAAGCATGTCCAGTTTACTTCTTGGCCCTAACTGTAGACCCACCATAAATTGAACCAGATGTACTTGCTCTAATTTTATCTTAACTTTGCAGGCAGATAGTAAGCCTGAGTTGGTTTAGTTCATCTATTTCCTAGACCATTAATCCATCGCTCTTGCTGCCCCGGCCATGTGAGCATTCTTTCAGTTGGAACATACACAGGCTTCTTCCTCCTCCACATAGCTCTTAAAAAAGAAAAAAGAAAAAGAGAACTCGGCTTCCACCTCTCCCTTTATAGAGCCAGAACCCTCCTGGAGGGCCCAGCAGCATCTACTTAGAAGGGTTATTTTTCAGACATCCCATTACCTAGGGCACAGCAGAGCTCTCTGCCAGCAGACAGGTTCATCTTTCTGGGAGTCTGTTCCTTCCTCCAGCATAATGGATTTCGTCAGGAGCAGGATGTGGCTTTTGCCATCGCGGACTGTAAACCCAGAAGTAATGGCTGCAGTGATGGGGACCTCCTGCCGGCCCATCAGCACTGGGGTGTGATGGTAAGGAGAAGAGGAAGGAAAACTGGAGAAAGTTCTGAACACTGAGTAACTTCTGAGAGATAGGAAGAGGAAGAGGGACCCAGATACATAATTACAGAAGCCTCATGTGAAATTTAATTAAAACTTGGGCGGAAACAAACACCAGAAACAAGTGTCATTCATCAACTTAAAACACCAACTAAGGTAAATACTGCCACAAACTCAGGAAAAGAAAGGGAGGAGAAAGGAAAGAAGGGTGATCACTCTAGATATCAAGCAAATCAAATTACCCTGAAGGCCCGACCAGACACACGCATTAATCATCGGTTATCCCAGCTGCACACCTGTAAGGCAAGAAGAACCTGGTGGGCTCCAAATGACTCCAGCTGACGCAGTGGGCAAGTAGCTTTCCCAGCTGTTTGGAAGGGACAGAGAGGCAGGTCCCGGGGAGACTAACCCGGAAGTGGCTACGTGGCACCCCCAGCTTTCCTATCCAAGCCAGGTGTGAGAAAAAGGAGGAGCTGAGCAAGATTCAGGCAGGCGAGTGCAATGCCCAGCTCTCTGGCGAAGTTACTTTCTGCTGTTCTTTTGTTCTAGAACCTGTGCAGCTTCCTTCAGAGCTGGGCAAACCTGCCCAGCAGCCACAAAAAACATCTTTCCCTGAGAGAGGGCAAGCTTTAGGGTCAATCTAAGACAACTCCAAGGATTGGTAATGGGTGAGCAAGCAGGTATGACTTCCAAAATCTGTATGTTGCTGATTTTCTTCTCTCCTAACTTTCGGAGTCAAGGGAGAAGGAGGCAGACATGGGGCGGGGGTGCAGGGTGGGGTGGGGCGGGGAAAATGGGAGCCTCTGACTTTGTTTCCTGGGCCTGTAAAGGCTTTACACACCCATGAGTTCCCAGGGCTGGTCACAGGCCGAATCCCTTCACAAAGGGGAGGCTGGAAAGCAGTCCAGCCATTCGGGCTTGGAGCTATTTGTACTTGATGAGAAATTTCAAGTGGAAACCATCTGAGTATGTGGCTATGTGAATGCGAGAGTGCATTTAGAGGGAACAAATGATTTATTAGTGGGGCCTTCGCAAAGTCTCACACAGAAAAGGAGGGAGCTTCTTAACCATCCCCTTATCATTAAAACCTTAAAGGGGTCGAATCCATTTGGTCTCTTAAGCCAGCCTGCAAGGGAGTCACAGCTAATCAGGCAGCCAGCTCAGCTCCTCCAAGCCTTTCTCTGAATACAACAATATGTATAAACTGGCAAAATGGACTGCAGACTACTTTGATGTTAAACAAAGAGGAAAAACTCCAGAACAGCCTAAAAACCGTATTCCTGTTTAACTCTTCCATGTCCTTTCTGCAGAACAAATTTAAGACTCACACAGCTGGACAGTGCTCCAGGGAGAGCTAAATAATGAATGATTATCATTTCACACACTTAGACCCAAGTATTTCTGAGCAGGAGAGAATAGCCAGTCTTGTCCTCTGAATTACTTGCTCTGATTATAAAAGAGATAGTCTTTTGAGCAGTTGGTGGGGCCTCATGCTGTAAAGAGCTCTACACTCACCATCTCATTTAGTCCTCTGTGAGATCCATGTTATCATTCCAGTTGAAGATGGAGGAACAGACAGAGTGGTTAAGAGACATGCCCGATATGTCTCGGTCTAAAACGGGGTTCCAAACTCAGGTCCTGAACACAAAGCTCAGATGGTTTCTCATTCTCATGAATGAATTTCCTTTACTTGGGAATGAGATGTTCTACATAAGGAAACTTCACATATCTAAAACTATCCCTTTAAAGCCAAATCTTTTTAAATTTTTAATTTGTTTGAAATAAATTAATTTAAAAATAAATAAATGGAGAACATATTACTTAAAAAATTTTTTTGAAATTTGTTTGAAATGGACTTATTCTAAAATATATTGTATTCTTTCATGACTTACAAAAGAGAAGATCCCTAGGAAATGTCCAGAGGAATGATTCCTGGGCAGGCAGGAATTCCAGGCTTTAGGTCCTCAGAGATGCCAAGTAAAGAGTGTGTCCTGTGAGCCAAGAGGGGGACTTACTGCCTATGTGGGACAGAGGGGTGCGCTTCAGAGACAGCAGGCCAGAAGTGGGATCAGAGGGTTGAGGGTGGTGAGAACCACCCAGAATAAAAGCACTAGAAACGCTTTCAATCACCATCTGGAAATGGAGTCAGAAAACCAGCCATGGATCAAGAAATAAGAAACTTGTAAGATTCCGACATCCATATTAGCCCATTTCCCTCTTAGTAGTAAATGGCAAAATCACTTCTAAAACAAAACAAATTTTTGAGAAATAAAAATGCATGTGAGCCAAAACGTTAACAGTGGTGATACTGGGTGCTGTTATTAACTTTATTCCTCTTCCTTCTTGCACTAAGGCTCCATTTTTAACTTAGGCCAGAGAGTGTATTGCAGGCCAAGTATTGTACCCAAAAACATGCAAAAGAGAAGATATCATCTGACTTCCAAGCAATGTCATGTTTTGAAATAAGAACTATTACGTCATTTCGTTGTATTCAAACTGTGTGTCCACAAGCCTGAAAAAGGGAGAGGCTTTGGAGTCAAAGAACTGACTGGAATCCTAGCTCTGCCACTTACTTGCAGGTTCATCTGGGACATGTTACTTACTCTCCCAGCCTCAGTTTCTGTATCTGTAACAGAAGGACTGCTGGGAGATTCAATAATTCATGGAGAGCCCTTTTCTTTTATGGATTGAATACAGTAAGTGAACACATGCATATGGGAGCAGCATATGTTATCTACAGTTACAAATGTGACACTTTCACTTTCTACCCTTTCACACTGTCAAGTTAGACCTTATTGAAACACTGATTGCTTAACCATAAAATTTACAATGAGATGGCTCTGTTCTGGGCACCATTTTGAAAACTACAGCAATTACCAAAGTGCCAAGAGAAAACTTGCTGTAAGATTGATTCCGGTGCAAGAAGAATTAATATTAGAATAAAGCCACCATGCTGAGAAGTCATATGGGTTGAACACTCGATTGACCATGTGTACTTAGAACTTTAATGCGGCTCATCTCTTTCAGTGAATGGAATAGCCTCTTAAGATTGGTATTATTATCCCCATTACACAGAAAATTTCAACAACTCCCCAGAGTCACAGAACTAACAGGTGGCTGTTGTGGACCAAAAAAAAAAAAAAAAAAAAAGGGTGCTTTAATAAATCATAAACTCCTAACTTCCCAGGTCACGGTGGACAGTCATACCCCAGGCATGTAACTTCTTTAGGGAAAAGTTTTTAAGCCAACCCTGTCCATTGTTCTTGTGTATCTAGGTTCACGCACCTTTGAAATACCAGAAGTAATACCCCTCAAAGGTAAAACCACCCTCAAGAGAGCAAGTAATCTCATTAAGTATTCCTGTAATCCAATCCCCACCTTACTTTCTCCCACCTTCCTGTAATCTTTCTTAAATTCCTTCAATTTCATGTGCATAAAAAACTTCAAAACCATTATTCTCTGAAGCATTTGAGATCTTGCTTCCTGGCAATTACTGTTACTTTGGGCTCAAGTAAACTCCTATAAAAATTTTCTGTAAATTTGGCTGTTTCTTACATTGATACTAAAATTTACATCCCGAACTCACAGATCCCAAAGTCTCTCCTTCATACTACATCCTTTCATCTTGTTACTTATTTTCCTAATCAACTTAGATACCGGATTTGTATAAATAATGCCCAGAAGATTATTTAAGGCTGGACAAGTCCAAGGAACTTTTTTCAATGGTTTGCAATTCATGGATAAATGATTCTGAATCTCACTAGTAAAATGCAATTTCTCCATCTGTCCTCTTTGTCTGCTCTGTTCCCCAACTTGATAGTATTCCCATCAGTATAAAAATAAAATTGTAAATCCAAGACGTCAGTTCAAAAATTATTTTTCTATTAAAGGTTTGAGGAGAGGACAGAGAGAGACATTACAAAGACATATCCCTTAACCTCAGGTCTTTACTGTTGGATTTTGTATAGAAAACCACTTACCTCAAGGCTAAGGTAGTACTTGCAAGGTTTCTGCCAGTACTTTAGACAGTTTCCAACCAGTATGCTGAAAACATGGGTCACGGTGAAGACAGACTTCAGGGTAGCCAGACAGAGCCATGGTGTCCAGAGTCCCAGGGTCTGTCACCCCCAGCCAAGAGCAGCCCTTACCAGAGTTACCATTTCCGACGTGCCCCTTCCCATGAGAAAGGTTACAAAGCTCTGCTTGTCTCAAGTGGGAAGGCAAAGATTACGCAGAAAACCCATTTGATAGAGACATCACTCGAAACACTCTCGAAAAGACCTAAGGTGTCCAAGGAGGTCAGTGATACTTAATCCTCTTTTAGGAAAAATACAGGAAAGTCCAAAATCTATACTTGGAACTGCTACTAAACTTGCTGCATGTCCCTTCCCCTATCTGAGTTGGACCTGACCCTTTCTAAGGTCCTCTACCATTCTATCTTCCTGTTGAAAAAAAAAAAAATCACTTCACTGTGAAGCAACAGCTCAAAGGAATAAACTATGGCAGCACTAGCAGCATGGAGAGTCAGCTGTTTTCTCTTCATTCTAAAGTAACTTCATGGAAATGCAGTCATCTTGGTAAGAAACACAATTTGATAGAGGGAGAGAGGTAACACAATGAATGACTAGTGAGGATGTGGCCTAATGCTAGCCTGCCACACAATATTTTGTTCTCAAACATCCACCCACTAGACACACTGCTGTTTGAGGCAGCTCTTGCTAATGCAGGTCTGCTGGAAGCTGTGGCATCTTATCTCCTGCTGCAAGAGCCTTGAGGCCTTTCCGGGGAGGGGCAGCTACAATGGGGAATAAGCACAAGATTTGACTTGCTATTTTCTCTTCAGACCATAAACATCTATTATGTGAACAACCACTTCTACAATGAGCAGCTTACCTAACTCTCTGGGCCTCAGTTTCATCTTCAGTAATACAGGAATCACAACATTCTCCTCAAAGGGCAGTCACCAAAATTAAATGAGAAAACTTATGTAAAGCACAGAACACAGGTCAGTTAGCTCCTTCCCCTTCTGGCTTTGGTCATGGCCTTCTCAACAGATGATATGGAATAAGGAATTTCAAGAGGTTGAAAATGGACTCTGAGGAGACAAGCAGGCAAAGAATTCTAGAGAAAAAGGGGTCCAGTTCGAGGTCACTAGCTTTCCCCAGAATGAATGAGTGAACAGAAGTAAGACATTTCAGTAAGAGAGGAATCAAGCCAAACACTAAGCTATAAGCCTACAGCTCTTAGGCAATGGGAAAACGCGAATGCTAATCTAACAGTTTTGACACATTCGTTTTTTTTTAGTTCTACAAATTAAAACAAGATTGACAGCACTTGTGAGAGCATTTGAGCTATCCCCACACATGCCAACGAATAATTCACTTCATGATGGATATGTGTCCCTTTGACTTCAGTATAGACAACAAAGCAAACTCAAGATTCCGAAGTGAATTTGGGTTTACGGCTAATACAGAATACCCATTTTAAAATTACAAAATGTACTGCCATTAGCTGTTTTAGCTCTGTACTTACATGCTTAAATCTTCCTAAGACATACAACTAATGTTTAAACTACATATGCATCAAGAAACATTAAAGTGTTCTTTTTTTTCTTTCTTTCTTTTTTTTTTTTTTTTACCTATTCTACTTCTGGGAATTTGCAATAATCAAGTGACTCAAGCTAGAAACCTGGACATCATTAAGTTAGGAAATGGCTGTAGGCAAGAGATGGTGATAAACTGAGCAGTGGTACAGCCACTCATAGGAATGTGTAGCCATCAAAAATGGTGCGTTTTGAAATCCACATCATAACATGGGAAATGCCTATAATACATTAACTGGAAAAGGAACAAAATATCAAATATAAATATAGTTACAACTCTTTTTTTATAAATAAGCATTCATAAAATGAAAATATTAGAAGAACTATGCTAAAATGTCAATAGTGACTTTCTTTAGGTGGCATAACTATTAAAATTTTTTCTTCTTTTAACTTTGTGAATTTTCCAGCTTTTACAAATATATATATCTGTTTGTATATATATATATGTATATATACGTATATATATATCTGTATGTATATACAGATATATATACGTATATACTATATATATACACACACACACAGATATATATATACACACATATCAATATCCCAAATAAGCTGTCTAGTTAGTGCCCCTTATAAATTCACCTCTCTGCCCTAAGATAACCATTATTCCGATTTCTATTCCCTTAAATTAATTTAGTCTGTTCTTGAACTTCACATAAATGAAATTAAGTGTATAATCTTTTGTATGTGGCTTTGTTCAGGCAAAATAGTGTTTTTGAAATTCATCCAACTTATTGTATTTTTTTTTATTTACTGAGTAGTATTCCAATGTATGGACATAACACATTTTGTTTATCCATTCACTTGTTGACAGACATTTAGGTTATTTCCAATGTTTTGCTGTTAGGAATAAAGCTGAAGTGAACATAAATCTTATAGATTTATGTTTTTATTCTTTTGAGTAAATACTTAAGAGAGGAAAAGAATTGCTAGAATAAATACATATATACATATATATGTATGTATATATATACACCCATGTGTGTGCATATTTTATTTATATATAATATATACATGTAATGTTATACATAATGTATATGTGTATGTGTGTGTGTGTGTATAATGATTGAAACTGCCAACAATTTTCCAAACAAGTCATATCATTTTACACTCCTATCAGCAAGGTATGAGAGTATGAAAGCTCCAGTTGCTCTACATATTCTCCAGCACTTGGTATGGTTGTCTTTTTAATTTTTTCCATTCTAGTAGATATGTGATGGAACCTCACTGGTTTTAATTTGCAATCCCTGATGAACTATAATGTCAAGAATATTTTCAAGTACTTATTTGTCATTGCTATCTCTTCTTTTGCAAAGTGTCTGTCTACTCTTTTTTTTATATTTAGTCCTGAGTTCATTGGCCATGCCTGGTCCCCAGCCACCTCCAAGGCATTAACTCCATTAAACCCAGCAAGGGCATCGGGGATGGACATCCAAGAGAATACTAAGAGTTATCACCAAAACTAAGGTGAATAGATCTGGGTGGCTCAAGGTAACAAATGCCTACCCCATTCTCCTTCTCTCCCAAGCCTCCATTCTGCCCCATCCTGGTCTGTCAAGTCTCATACATCCTTTAAGTCTGGCCTTAAACTTTACATCTTCCAAGAAACTTTTTTTGATCCCCTCTTGCCTTCCTACCACCATCACTGTAGAAATCTGTTTTATTCTCTCATGTGGCAATTGTCTTACTCAGCAATTTATCATCAGGATTTGTAAACTTGGGTCTCATCTGCCCTGTCACAGAATAAATTTTTAAAGATTAAGGTTAGTCCTGCAGAAAGTTGGCACAGTATCCTATGCACAGCAACGTACACATTTATTCATATATTCATTCAACTAATATTTTTTGAGCATCGCTTGTATACCAAGTTCAACGCTAGAGAACGGCATACAACTTTGAGCAAGGTAGACACAGTCCCTGCCCTCATGAAGCTTGTAATTTTATGGGGCATATAGATAAGAAAACATCCAAAAGTGGCACAAGGTAGTGAGTACTCTGATGGGGGGAAATACAGGAAGAGCATATAGAAGCAAAATGTGTGACCTGACAGATGAATAGCCAAGTGAAGAAGATTTCATGGAATTGTATTAAATATAAATGATTTAAATTAGAAATTGCTCACTATACAAGGAATGGCAAACATGGCCAGCCAAGCAAAGATGGAGGAATTAAAGACATCTCTTGACCATTGTAGAGACACACGTGATGGGTTTGTGATTTGCCTCTGACATGGTTTCACACTGCCTTAATCTTCTTCTAAAGCAGGGAGAGAGATGTTTAGGAAAATCAAGAGCAAGAAGCCCTCAGCAGGAGCAAGCACCAGCACACAACTGCAGAGCAGGAGGCTTGTCTGGACGTGGCTGTATGAGCATTTTGCTGTCGTGCAAAATGTGGGTCTGAGGGAGGAGGATGAGGAAGAGGGGAGAAAAAGAGTTGAAAAAGAGGTTACAAATTGTGAAGAGGAATAACAGCGTTTATTTCTAAATGACAACTCTTTATCTTCCTACCCCAGGCCTATTTGTTGACAAGCCATTCTGTAAGAATTTGTTGGTCAAGGAGAGGGAGGCCCTGTGTCCGCGCAGTGCATTAGGCCTTGATCTTGTCTCTGTTAGAATTCAGGAGGCTCCCCCATAAGCAATCAGCCTCCTAATGGGCAGGAGGCACCTCTGGGAATGGGAATTTGACAAGGCTTGTCAAAACTGTCAGATAATAGCAGAGGCTTTTTCATTCTCCTCTTCCTACCACAGGAGGGGAACAACTCCGTTGGCTATGCCAGTCCTTGGAGGATGAGAGCTATAACCACAGTGCAAAACTGCTCAGACATTAGTGGGTCTGACGCATAAATCTATCATATAAAAAATATCTGGATGAACAAAACAGGTACAGACCAAGCACATGGTATCTTGGGGCTCTGGTAACTCAGAGCAAAAGACTCTCTCTCTCAGATTCACTATCACAGGGCAGCAATGAATGAAGATTGCCTGAGAAATCAAGCAGGTGGTAATGGCCTCTCTGGCAGATAAAAGTTACCAGAGGATAGACTTTTCCCTGAGGCTGTTACATTGTCTTCCTCAGCTCTGGGGTGGATTAAAATCAGCTGTGCGTGAATACAGTCTTACCTTAACAAACAAAAAAACAAAAAAAAGACGTCCACTGTCAGGAGAAGTACTGTGTACAGGAGCCCTGGGCTGGAGGAGGCCTGGGCAGTGTGGGGACTCTCCTAGACCCGGGGCCTTAGTGATGAAAGCCTCACCTTGTGCCTTTAACTTCCCTTGGGAGGGAACTGGAAGGCAGAATATGATTTTTATAAGCTTCTCCTCTGACTCCTGTTTAGTACAAAACCAAGAAGGAGTGGAGGGCAGAGGGGAAGAGGTAGGGGAAAAGTTCAACTGTCACACGACCAGCAAGAAGGGTCCTTAAGGATTGTACAAGTGTGAGAAGATTAGGAAAGATCTCAGGCTAAAAACAAGTGTCTTCCTATTTTCTCCTTCATACAACCCGAGCCCCTCTGACACACACATCCACAACCCCCGCCCCGCCGTCCCAACTAATCTGTCCCGAAGATAAACATACGACTTTCTTTAAACCCTAAAACCTGTCTTCTATTAATTCTGGTTTTCAGAATGAAGCTTTCCCTGGTGACTGATGACAGAAAATTGCTTATTTAAAGAAACTTAGGACCCCTCTTACAGACAATGGCTTCCATTCTGGACATCTTCTCAGAGACTTCTATACAGACAGGACAGACTGCCGAGTGCTCTGAGGCAAACAGGAATAAGGGGAAATGGGGAGAACGGTTTGCACAAGCATACTTTCAGTCGCGTGCGTACAAAAACACACGTGCGTACAAAAACTGCACGACACAGATGCTTTTGGGCTTCTAATTACTTCACTGTCAAATTCATGCTAACACAGCAATTAGTGACAAAGCTCAAACACTCATATACATTAGCCTGACGACATTTAATTATGACATTAGATGTACTGCACTTCCTGACATATGTAGCTTAACAAATAGTAAGAAATCTATATTCATAGCCCAACTAAACGACAATGTAATAAAAGTAAAGGAAAGCCATGAAACCTTCACTTTGTCATTAAAAGAAAATGTTGTAATGGGTTCATATTTATGTGAAATATACCATTTCCAGATGCTGGTCAGGAATCTGGTCCCCTCAGCTTAGAAAACATGATTTGGTCTTTATTTTAAAAAAAAAAAGAAAAGGAAAGGGGAAATAAAAAAAACAAAATCAGTAGGTTGTATTTGATGAGTGCTTGATGCCTCTGTGTACATTCTCATTTTGAGTACCTTAGACGTCAGCAGAAGATATAAGGGGAAACGTGACATTTTTTTAACTGGGATAGTCCAGGAGATGTGCCATTTGCTTTTGGTTTACATGGGGCCCATTCATGAGACATGATTAATAGCTCAGCAGCACTGCCAAAAAGCACATAAATCTGGCCATCCACAGTGTAATTGACACACTGCTTGTCTCGCAGATACCTCCAGCACTCACTTATCGTAGTCTAATCCCCAAGTGGGCATTCGAAGCAGCTGATTATGCAATGCACAGTTGCTGACACTACAGTTTGGGGGTCTGTTCCTTGTAGCACCCAATTAGCTGCCACATAAAGCCCTACTCCCCTTGATCAACCTTGACCAGGTGTAAGTAGCAGCTGAATGAACACAGGCTACACAGAAATTCCACTGGAGCATGCAGGCCTTAACAGAGGAGGCCTTGAAGTAGAAACCCCAACTTCCAAATTCTGAATTAAGTTTCCCTTCGCTTTGGCTTAACCAAACATCCTGCTTCAGTGCCTCACATTCAGGACATGGCAATCTGCCCCCTAGCCCCATACGGTAAATGCTGTTCCCTCAACCTTACTTGTCCCTGTCCCACCTCAACCTCTTTTCCAGTCATTGTACATCTTGACTTTCCAAATTGAAATCCAGCAGCTCCTGTTGCTGTGCTGTGTGAACCTGAAAACTTCAGCCTCTGCTCTGTTCTTCAGATGTCTCCATTTCTAAGACAATTTTTAAACAAACAATACTGACTTAGCACAGTAGCAACTTTGAAGATTAAAGATTACATAACGACCAAGTTGTAAAGCATAAAGTGCTGCAGGAGTAATTATTATCATTGTTATTAATCACCTCAGTTCATCACATAGAGTAAACATGAGATAATAAAGAGGCGATTCTTAAATGCAGCATCAGCAGCAAGACCCATTTATTACAATGCTATTTGCTTGGATTCCATTACAGTTATAAAATTTTACGCTCATCTAGCACTTTTCATCTGAGAATGTCAAAGTGCTGCACAAGCACAGGCTCTAATTACACTAATCCTCCCAACACGACTGGGAAAGAAGCGGAGAAAGGCCACTTCCAGTTGTGTAACTCGCCATCTAAGCAGATCCTTTCCAGGTCTGGGAAGTCTCCCTGCTGAGGGCTGCATCTAGAAACTTCCGAAATTTGGATAAGTTCCTAGGTGAGTCATATCTTTCTTTCTTCTTTTATTTTTTTTTTAAGCACAAGTAATTAATGTCTGATAGATGCACATAGAAATTTGAATTTTTTCTTCTGTGTGGGAATTATGTATCCAATCAATATCTTGCAAGTAACCCACATGCCTAAATCCCATTATTTTGGCCCAAGATGTATATGTTTGCCATCAAACAGAGTCTGAAAGAAAATCATCCGTGTCTTATTGTTTGTAATGTTTCCAGCCTGGAAGTTTTCATACAGTGATGATTACTAATGATAGTAAAGATTGTATACATTCAGCAATACAATGAAAACAATGTATGTTGTCAAAATCCTGTCACCTTGCCAATGTAATACTCATCTGGGGAAAAAAAAAAAGCCCTAGCTTTAGAGAATTCCTGTATATAAATATTTCTAATACTTCATTGTAGGTTTTGGTTTAAGTAAACTGATATTTCAGCTGTAGTAATAATTTGCCCTATCACTAAAAAGAGCAGAACAAATTATACACTTGAGATTTTGCATTCTTCCACTTTAAAAAGCATGTCGCTAACTCCAAGATAAGGTAACTACACTCCAGATTGTGTGCAAAATGACCCACTAAGGCCCGGAAAAGAAATAGTAAGACTTTTGTTCTGTTTACTTTATTCTATTTTATTTTGTAAAAAATAACAAAATTAATTTTACTAATATGTTATCCATTTGAGAGTCAAACCCATAGATATACAAATAAAATGTTTTTTACTGATATTGGACAAATAACAATATTTGAAGAGTTCAAATAAATAATTAGAAATACTTATATTGTGAAAGAGAAGTGTGTTTAGCTCAGACTCTACTTCTTCATTTATACTGGAAATATTTGCAGAGAGAGGAGAGCAGTGCGCGTTTATCTAAAAGGACTTGCTAAAAGCTCCTGAAACCGAGGACTTGTCAAGCTGAACCATTATTTCAGTGCTCATCCACACAACAATTAGAAATGATGTAGGCTCCCCACAAAGTTCTAATCACATTTAATTGTGACCAAAGTGGGTTATTGGGCATTTTCAGAAACCAAAGAACCTAAGTCCAAAGTAACACTGCTTTATGTAAAAATAATAATAATAATAATAATAATAATAATAATAATAATAATAACAATAATAATATGGTAAGTTCCTGTGAATGGATTCCCTTCAAAAAAGATCTTACTCAGTTCTCGAGTTAGAAGACCCAGTTTAGTGTATCAGCTCCATACCCACCCTCCAGAACTCACAGCCCAAATACAGCCCTGCTCCAGCCAGATCAGAGTCAAGCCCCTGACTCTGGGGAAGAAGATAAAATCCTTCTCACCTGCTCTTCATCCCAATCCAGAGATATGTAGTTTCTTACATCAGGACCCATGGCTTCTTAAGAAGAATTTCCACAGTAACCAATGTTGGGGGCAGAGAAAGGCAAACATTGGGAAAGGGCCTAAGAGAAATAACACTGCAGAGAGAATGACAGGACCTCAGGAGAGCAAGGAAGAAGACAAGTGGCTGACGACTGGATCAACAAGGGCGGTGTTTCCTAGCACTTATTGGAAGACACCCCAACCAATACCACCCTTTGGCAATTTATAAACAGCTTTGCACAGCACTGCCCAACAGAAACATAATGCCCTCCATACATGAAAATTTTCTACATTATTCACAATAGCAAAAAGCTGGAAACAACCCAATATCCACGGGAAAACAAATGTGGTGTATACACACATGCTCACACACACACACAAATATTATTCAGCCTTAAAAACAGGAAGGAAATTCTGACAAATGCTACAACATAGGGGAAACTTGAAGACATTATGCTAAGCAACAATTCAGTCACAAAAAGACAAATATATTATATGATTCCTCTTATATGAGGTACCTAGAATAGTCAAATTCATAAAGATGGAAAGTAGAATAGTGGTTGGAGGGGGGAAATGCAGCATTACTGTTTATTTGGTACAAGTTTGGAAAGATGAAAAAGTTCAGGAGATGGAGATGATGGTTGCACAACAATGTGGATGGACTTAATGCCACTGAACTGTATACCTAAAAACGTGGGTTTAATTAAAATGGTAAATTTCATCCTGTGTATATTCCACCATGACGAAAACATTTTTTTTCCAGTAACCACATTAAAAATTTTTAAATAAACAGGAGAAATTAATTTTAATAACTTTTCCTTTGACCCGACATATTCAAAATATATCGTTTCAACATAAAATCAAAACAATTATTGATAAGGTATTTTACATTCTTTCTTTCATACTTTGTCTTGACATTCATTTCATACTTACTAAGTGCTCTCAAAATGAGACCGGCCACATTTCAAGTGCTCAGTAGCCCCAGGTGGCTTGTGGCTACCATACTGGACAATGCTGACCTAGAGAGGAAGAGCTAGAACAGCCGCATCATCTGGGCCCTGGCCACTCTGCTGTGGGAGTCCTCGAAAGAAAACAAAGGGAAAGGGAAGGTCATTTTTCTACTGGTGAGACAGAAACCTGGAAGTAGGAGAAAGTATTCAATAACATGCGCAGAGCAGAATAATAATGATTTTTAACATGTCCCAAACATTTACAATGTGCCAAGCACTAGTCTACATGACACACCTATGTATATTCATTTAATCCTCACAACAATCCTGGGGGTTGGGGGGAGATGTACTAGTGTCATCCCCATTTTAAAGAAGAGGAACCAGGCACAGAAAGAGTGAACTGCTCAAGTTCACAGAGCTAGTAAGTAGCAGAGCTGGGACTAAAACAGGGCTGTGCCTTTAACCACTATACCTCCCTGCCTTCCCTTGAGTGTGCCATAGTCTCCAGACTAATCTAGAGGCTGAGGAGTGTGGGGAATGGCAATGGCCCAAGGGATCTTCAAGCTGCCACCTCCTGGTACCCTGCAGGTAAAGTGGCAACCTTGGCTGGAAGAGAAGTAAGGGCAATGGAGCCAGCAAAATTTCCTCTAGACCCACAAGTCCATGAGACCTACAGACACTCAGGTCAGATATGTCAGTGAATCACCAGTTATGATCTACGTTAGATACTAGTGTCAGATATTTGGAAGTTTTCTCTGGCTCTAAACTCTTTTGAGATTAGAAGTATTTTTCCTAAAGAAACTAGATAGCTGAACAATCAAATCCATGACCTGTCTGGAAAAGTCCACAGCAGACAGAACTTGGCCTATAGAGTAAATTCACTGGTATTTCTTTCTCTCTTCCTTCATGCTCTGCTGTGAAGTGCTGTATATCAAAGAAAATGAGACACATGCAAAATAATGTTTATTTCAGGACATGGTGACTCCTCAGCCAGAGAACTTAAGACACCAACTTTCCATGTTTGGGGTAATGTAAATCAGGTCAGGCAGAGCTAATAAACAGCACAAGAATAAACAGCTTAATTTTTCCTTCAAAGATAGAGAAACAAGCCCAGCTCTGGTAGAGTATCCATATTACAGGGATGAAATTTCACTTGTGATTATCATGTTAGTGCGACACAAACCCCCAGCCTCCCACTGAGCCAGCATAGCAGAGGTGAACCATTCCCTATTCTGTCCCAATTGTCAACTACTCTTATCATGGCAGAGCTCATGCTGAGCCACTACTGAGCTTGACAGAAAATAACAATAACAACAAGAAGCCCTGCCTGGAAAATTATCGTTTTTATACACAATACAGATCAGTTTGGTAGACAGTTTCCAAAACATCCACCAACCCACAAACATGTTCTCCAGCCTTACCCTAAAAGATGCAAGCATACCCCAAGGGCAAACACTCCTTCTCCAGGCCACTCATAGTCTTACACAAACAACATAATTAGTAGCATGTTTGCTTCTATTAGTCAGCAAAGAAGAATAAGAATGGCAGGAAGAAAAAAAATGGATTCCCAAGTAGAGAAATTCAAGTTGGTATACTTGCAAATTAATTCCTATTATACAAATATAATACACATGGTTTGGAAAATTTAGAAAACACAAATAAGAGGAGGAATGGGCTTGTCACCAAGTCTGGAAACTAATTAATATTTCTGCATAATTTATTTCAAAAGGTAAGTGGCAAGACACAGCTTCTGAATAATTATCTCAAAGTTCACTAATACAGGAGAACAAATTTATCATTGAAAGTCTTTCACCAGGAACTTAACCGAAGTCAAGAATATCTGGTGTTACAGACCCACTGGAGTTTGTTTGGAGGCCAGGTCCAGATGTACAAAATAGGAGATTTGCTTAGAAAACTCACTATCATCATCCTAATCTCAGACTCTCACTCAGAATGAAGAGGGTAGGAAAAGCAAAGAGAGGCAACTGAAAGCAAAAATATTTTGAGTGTTGATATCCAGGTTGGACCTTGAAAAGCTAGGGTTCCTTGTTCCTTTCCAGTGGCTACTTCCTACCCTTTAGGCCTCTGTTCTCAGGTGGTAATAGTAAGGAGGTTGCAAATCCATACTTGTACCAAGTAGTTTCCAAGAATAAGATAATTAAAAGTATAACAACTATCATACAAGGCTCATTAACTTCTTTGATATTAATGAGGAGTCCTCACTCTCATAATATTTGAGGGCCATTATTCTAGTCTGTCTGTGGCTCCTAAGACTTTACCTCTCAACTAGGTTCTAAACATCTTCACAGAGAGGATGCTCCATGAGCCTTTTCTACCTATGTGATCCTAGACATCACATCTCTCAATGCAGGGCCTCAGTTTCTTCTTAACACTGTCATTAGTCATAGTGATAGCAATAAGTGACACAAATGGAATTTCTAGCCCTCAAAGGTAATTTTTGGTGGAGTGAGATAATATGTGTCCATTCCCTAAACACATCCATTTTTTAAAAAGATGTTACCTTAATGATGCCAAAACATCTCAAGAAAAAATGTAACCCCTAACTAGCCACTTGCTAAATCTGTGTCCAAACTGATTCTCTCATCACAGAAAACTCTATTGCAAGTCTGCCAAACATACAATTGCTCACATAAAATCAAGTACTCAAGATCATGTTTTCTGTTTCCATTGTCTCCCATCAGGGATGTACCTATTTATCTAATCTCAGATTCTCAAGGTGCAAAATGGATTAAAATTCATTCCACTGAGAATGTTTAAAAATTTTTAGAGATGCTATAAATTTAAAATTTTGTTCAGATCCTAAAGTAATATGACATTAATATTTACCTTTGGAACTAATGTAAAATAAATATTTGAAAAATATGTATAAAATATTTTTAAAATATACCATGTAAAAGAAATCTTTTTTGTATTATTTTCACCCCCTAAATCATGTCAGCTTAATCCAGGAAATTGCTGGACTGATATTATGCAGTACTTTGTCCCTAATGAGACCCCAACCAGCAGACAATTATATTTGGTGTCAGAGACTTGGATTCAAATCTCAGCTATGTCACTTATAGGTTTCCATACTGCTTTGGGTCACTTTCCTCATTTATAAATAGTAATATTCACAAGATTGCAAAAGGGATTGAATATAATAATGTATGTCAAAGCAAAAGTGCTATGAAAATATTAGCTATTATATTAGTGCACAATCCATTATTCTTCCAGTCCAACTAGCTAGTCAATAAGCACCACTTTTTTTAATTTTTATTTTTATTATGGTGACATTGGTTAACAGAATCCAGTAAGTGTCAGGCGTACAATTCAACAGTAAGGCATATATATACATTGCATTGTGTGTTTACCGCCCATAGTTAGATTTCTTTCTGTCACCACATATTTGACCCCTTTTACCTCCATCTACATCTCCTCTTCCTCTTAATAACTACAACTAATCTTAACTGAGGTGTAGGCAAAGGGATATAATCTCACCTGGCCCTACCGGAAACATCTATAAGCCTCTGTACCTCCCTTATCATCAGTAAACCCCACTGAGGGAAACAAAAAGCAGCCTCCTACCAAAAAAGGTCAGAGATTCTCACCATAATAAGTCTGTCAATGCTAGCTTAGCAGTTGACACTTGCTAAAATATTCTTTCATAAAAACCTGACATCAGAATCTCTCTATTTAGTTCTTGGGAAAATTACTATTTCATGTCTTGAAGATAAAGGAAATAAAATAGCACATTTGTTACAACTAAGTATTCTTCTGTCCCTCCCTGTTAGCATTTGTCAGATTACACATACCTTATTTGTACCTGCTATAATCATGACAGTTGGATGCATGACCATTTGCCTGCCTGACTGGAGATGAATTAATTCCTGGGTACTTTTCAAAGTTGTAAGCGAGGAGTAATTGTTTCTAGGTAACATATTTTTTAAAAAATCAACACTAAACTCTGGGTTTTAGAAAATATAGAGGCCCCAAGATCAAACAGCTTCCCTCCATATATGTTATCACCATTTGAGTTACAATCAAATTGAGCTACTGGCAGATATCATAGCACCACTCACCTTTTTGAGCTTTTATTTAAAAGGAGAGTCTCAAACTCAAAATAGATTAAAGACTTAACTGTAAGACCCAAACCCATAAAACTTCTAGTAGAAAACATAGGCAGTAAACTCCCTGTTACATAGCTGTTAGTATATCTTTTTTCTGATATGTCTCCTCAAACAAGGAAAACAAAGAAAAAATAAACAAATGGGACTACATCAAACTAAAAAGTTTTTGCACAGCGAAGGAAAGCATCAACAAAACAAAAAAGACAACCTACTAAATGGGAGAAGATATTTACCACAGTACATCTGATAAGGGGTTAATATCCAAAATTAAAAAAAAAAAAACTCATACAACTCAACAACAACAACAAAAACTACCGATTTAATTTAAAAATGGGCAGAAGACTTGAATAGGTATTTCTCCAAAGAGGAAATACAGATGACCAGTAGACAAGTAAAAAAGATACTCAGGGTCACTAATCATCAGCGAATTGCAAATTAAAACCACAATGAGACATCACCTCACACCTGTCAGATTGGCTATCATCAACAAATCAACAAACAAGTGTTGGCGAGGATGCTCAGAAAAGGGAACCCTTGTCCACTATTGGTAGGATTGCAAAGTGGTGCAGCCACGATGGAAAATATTATAAAGGTTCCTCAAAAAATTAAAATAAACCTACTTTTGACCTAGCAATTGCACTTCTGGGTATTCATCCAAAGAAAACCAAAATACTAGTTTGTAAAGATCTATGCACCCCTGTGTTCACTGCAGCACTATTCATAATAGCCAAGATATGGAAGCAACCTAAGTGCTCATCAATAATGATTACGTATAGAAGTTATGGTTCATATATACACTGGAATATTACTCAGACATTAAAAAAATAAAATAAAATCTTAACCATTTGCAATGACATGGATGGACCTAGAGGGTATTATGCTAAGTGAAATAAGTCAGACAGAGAAATATAAATGCCATATGACCTCACTTATATGTGGAATCTAAGGAACAAAAGAAAGAAACAAAAAGAAAACACTCACGGATACAGAGAACTGATGATTGCCAGAGGGGAGGGAGTTGGGGGCCTTGGTGAAAAAGGTAGAGATGAAGAAGTACAAATTAGTAGTTACTAAATAGTCACAAGAATGTAGACTACAGCTTGGGAATATAGTCAATATTATTGTATGGCTATGTTAGTGCTAGATGGATGCTAGAGTAATCAGGGGATCACTTCATAAATATATAAATGTCTAACCATTGTACTGTGTATCTAAAACTAATATAAAATAATTTAAAAATGCAAATAAAGAATATCTCCAAAAATAAAAATAAAAGGATATTCTCATTTAATATTTTTCTATGCAGTTATTTTAAGAACATTTTTTTCTACAAAAGAAATGTAATAATTATAAAAATAAGATAACTTCTCTCATAATCTCACCAATTAAAGATAACAACATTTCATCACAAAATTTAGTCTTTTTTCTATACATGAATATATATTCTTAAATGACAATACAATCACATGCATATGTATTTTAATCTTTTTCTTCTTAACAGTAGATTGTCTACATACTTAATGTCACAATATGTTCTTCAGCACCACTTTAAATGATGTTTTAATATCCCACAATATTTAACCAAGCGTCTATTGCTAGACATTTGTTTCCAAATGTCATTATTTTAAGCAATGCTGAGCTAGACATCCTTGCAGCTAAAACTTGGGTTACATCCATGACTATTTTCTCAGCATGAATTCTATAGGCAAAATTACCAAATTGATGGGCATACCAAAGTTTAAGGATGTGTGACATGTATCCATGCATTTTTTGTTTCCCTAAGTGAGGTTCAGCCATCTTTAAATAGGCCCAGAGATCTCAAAAGTATAAAGTATTATTCACAGAAACTAGTCACTGACCTTCTTTACTTCTCATTGATGGACAGATTGGAAGCATTAAGGAGGGAAATGTGTTATTCAAACAAACAATTATTTAATAATTTGTCAAGAACCTACCATGTCTGGCACATAGCAGCTCCTTCATCAATGTTTCTTGAATGAACCCTAAGCCCCTGTTCTCATTGGGCCGTGTGCCCTGTGGTTGCTGAGCAGTTTCTGCATGATCTCTTAGCATGCTCTGTACAAGAAATATGGGTCAGTTCCCATCGGCCAAGTTTTCCCAAGAACTACCCACATATACACAAAACCAAAATAAACATCTAAATATAGTCCCAATAAATTTCCTACCCAACGTCTAAGAACTAGTTTTTAACACCACCCATAGGGAACCATTCTCTACCATGCTTATATAGGGATAATGAAATAATATCCCTTATATAAATGCTCTTTAACCAAAAGTTAAATCATCCTCACCTTCCTTGATAGAATTCAACTGTGAAAAAATAAAATACACCATTTCAAATAACAAGAAATATGTTGGCCAATGTTTCATAATCATTTCTAATGTAAGTGCCCAGTTGTCTCCTAGCTATACATGTAGCCACATCTCTATCACCCTAAAATTACTGTCCCAACATTCTTTCCCCCCTTCTGCTGTTTCCAAGAAGTCAGAAGGAAAAAGTCCATAGCAAAAAAAAAAAAAAAAAAAAAATCAGTTCAAGACTTAAAAAAATTTGACATCTTTTCCACAACCATCACAAAGTGATTTTTTAAAGTAAGTACCACGCTGGCAATGCCTTCATAGTTTGGCAGACACTGTTCCTTCTACAAGAGCATAAATTTAACACAGAAAACATTGTTATGGGCTGTCAGAACAAGTTACTACTGAATGGCCATTGAATGGGACACAAATTCAAAAAATTAATCATTGCTCTGCTGTTACCACCAGCACCTCCAAGGGAACTGCATTGGGCAAACAACTTGAAATTACTCATTTAGCCAATTAGGGTCATCGCAGAACTCGTGCTTAGAGAGCTGGGTTATGGCTCTCATGTAGCCTGAGATTCACTTAGGACCAACAGACCACACACCCATGACTGGGCGTGGTGTTCTCAGTCCATCCAGGTGCTGAAACCCTTGAGAAACCAAACTGTGAGGCCCTGGATGGCAGGGAGCTGGCCTTACTCTCCTTCGCAACCACTGTCTCTAGCACGGGACCTAACACTGGATAAATGAACCAAAACCCTATCAAAAGTTGTTCCCTCTGGAGGGTAAGTTTTCCAGTGTTAAAGAATGTAGAGCAGCAAAAGTGAAAACGATTGTTTCCCAAGATCTGACGTTGACTCTCTTGATCTCTAGGGATAACCCAGGGAAAGGCAGGGGAGCATTAAAATCCCTTCTTTGTAGCCTACAGCCATGCCACCCTGAACAAGCCTGATCCAGTCTATCTTGGAACCTAAGGGTCGAGCCTGATTAGTACTTGCATGGGAGACCACCTAGGAAGACCAGGTGCTGTAGGCGTAAAAAATAAAAATTAAAAAAATAAGGGATTGTAAGCTGACAAGGTCCTTACCATCTGTGAGGTCAACCACGAGTTGCCTCGCAAATAAAATAAAATTCCCTCTTTGCATGCACCCTTCTCCTTTTTGCTGCCTTTATTCCTAAGAGCACAGAGCCCTAATATTGCTTGCCAGTTTGCCACTCTCAACTCAGACACATTTTTGCTCAGCTTTTGGCTCTCTGAGACATGCTTTAAATCCTATTTTCTTAGGACTCCATTTTCAGGAGGGGAACAAATCCAGCAAACCTGTGTTTTAATTCCAGTTAACATCTATGAACCTTAATTTCCTCATCTATAAAATGGAGATATTCCCCACATCGAGTTACATAAACTACTTAACATGGGGCCTGATGCAATGCTTAATAAACAGTAGCTGGTACTGTTATTATTAAAGACCACAGAGGAACCCAGTGGTTAGATTCATGGAGGAAAGTAGAAGCTGAGGAAGCCTTTTAAAAATAGCTAAATCAGGCCCTAATTTTTGATCTAAGCAAATTAAACTAATCAGATGGTTTAATGGATGGTGATGGGTGTAGTGATCTGTGGGAAGGGAATCAATTTAGCTAGGAGGGTTAATTATTTAGGTTTAAAAAATCAAAATTGAACTAGAAAAGAAGTTATAAGAAAATTTTTTAAAAGCCTCTCTCTCTCTCTCTCTCTCTCACATACACACACACACACACACACACCACACACACACACACACAGTTTTCAAGCATCCTTGAAGCTGATAAAATGGTGACCCTAATACATTAAGAAAAATGCCCTAAACCAGCTCAGAGTGAAAATAAACATGACTGAGCAATAAATTAGGATCTCCTTCACTCTCCTCCTACCTCCCACAGTCCATATGGAGGCTTTGGCTTAATCAAGACCCACTCCCGCCCCCTCCGCACATGCCCTCCCCCAGGTGACTCCAGGCCCAGGCATCCAGGGGCGCTGGATAAACATTAGCTGATGCAGATGGAATGAGCAGATGTCTGGAGTCCCGAGCCCAGGCTGTGAGGGACAGACAGCGAGAATGAGTAGGAGGCGTCGAAGAGAACAGGCACCCTGTTTTCCTGCCCAGTCCTCTGATCCCTGAGTGCCAACAGTGGGAGGAAGTGCTCATTCCACCACTTGGTGACCCCTCCTAATGCCTCTCCTTATACCATGACTCCCAGACATGCTCCTAGACAAAGCATTAGAGTCAAAGCAGCTTCAAGTTCATTTAATCCCATCTGTCCATGTGACAGATGAGAAAACTGAGACCTAGAGGCTTTAAAAGGCCTTGACCAACCTCATTACACCAGCTTACCGCAAAAACGAAAACAGATTCCAACTGTCCTGCCTTCTAGAGCAGTCCTCCTTTTTTATATTCTAGTGCTCCCGTAGTAGGACCAAAGATCATTCATCCCATTTTTACTAAGTACTCACCATGTGCCAGGCACTGTGGTGGACATTTGAAACAGTGAGATTTTTCCATGGTAATAATAAAAGGTCTCTGTTCAGGTGACCAAGGAAAAGAACAATTACCCTGAGAGCTTATGGCCCTTCAACATCAAACAACTAGTAAGCACCTAGTACATGACAAGTTCAGTACTAGGTGCCTGAAAAGAAAGAAATAGATAAGACACTCTCCCTCCCTTCCTTGTGGTACTTCTAGTCGAAGTTAGACTCCACTACAGGGATAAACAGAGAGGAGAACATGAATTAACATGAAATAAACATAGATAACAAATAGACAAGATTAAATATTTAGATTATGTATTGGCCAGGGGTTAAGTGGATTAATGGAGTGATGAGTTGGGCAGATTTATGGGATTTCCATGTTTGGACAGGGTGGATTAGGCTGTCTAGCATATGGAAACGCACATCGAAACCCCTATCATCAGCATTAACACCCTCCATTCATCTCTAGAGATGTCTTTGTGTCGAAGGGCGGAAGGTGCAGGACAGACCACGTCTCCCCATCTTTACAACATCCTGGTGAGTCAGAGAGCCAGCACTGTATTTCCCAGACTCCGGGTGAGGAAACAGATCCAGGCAGGGAGTAGGAAAGTCAAGAGCTACTAGAAACCTAGTCCTGGCCCCACTTCACCTTCAGTCCAAATGCCTCCAGAGCACTTGCATAATTCAGACAGGCACCAACATGATGACACATTGTAACACAGCCCTTTTGATCTTTTGCCTCAAAGGAGGAGAAATTGTGAGTTACCTTGTAATTATTTCCCAAGTACTTCAAATTTTTGGATTCTCTATAGAGCATAAGTTTCTTAAGGGCAGGGATATACCTTGAATGTCCCCGGGCGCTTGCAATAGAGCTATGAAACACTGGAGATACTGCAGATGTATACTTTCCTGCTGAACAAATAAATGGTCTAGAGAAGACGTCACAGAAGAAAAGGGTGGCTGTGCTGTCAATCCAGTGCTGTTCTCACAGCCCATTCATTTCCTGTCCCACACACCTCCTTATGAAGCTTGCTCCTGAAACAAGTCTCTGCCAGGTCAGTAATTCATTTGGGTGCCCCTGAAACCACTTATTCCACTCCACTGCCAACAGAAACAAAAAGGAGTTATTCATAAAGAACTGTGAGAAAGGCCTGAAGATCTTGAAGATCTTGCTACTTTGTTTTTCTGGATAGAGGAATTCCATAATCATAGTCTCATGTGCATCCCACAGATACTGTTTGTCAACGACTAATTAAAGGCACAGGCACTTGGTTCCGGAGCCCAATCTGTATTTGCTCCTTCTTTCAACTTTTCTCTCAAACCAACACCCACTTATGACCCAAGTAAATTAGGAAGTGGAGTCTAGAGTCTCTTTCTAGAATTGTTAACATGTTTCTTCTTCATAGCCTTAGACCTTTTAGACCACACCTTGTCTGTCAGGCCCCTACTATGAGAGAGTGTTAATTTGCAAAGCAGTTCTGAGAGAGGTAAAATGTGGATATAGTGGAGTGGAGTGATCTGGGTTTGACTGGGGCCTGGGGTTGCATTAGCAAAATAATTGCCTTTGAATAGAAGCCATGATTCACAGAGGACAAGCTGAGGCCCTGGGACATTAAATAATCTACCTTTTAAACAAGGCTTTACTCTCTCACTTCCAAAATGAGATAACTATTCTAGTCATTCTCAAAAGTGTATTCCTGCTCCATGCTTTTGACTAGTTTACCTGCCTGTTATCTCCACCACCACCACCACCACCCTCCATCCCAATAAACTCTATCTTGTGAGATAAGGTGAGGTACCTCACCTCTTCCTACTGGGAACTTTCCAATCTTACCATGCATTACATTCAGATAAATACTGCAAATGGTTGCCAGGTGTGGGCAAATAGACTGTGACCTTTATATGTCCTCCTGTTAGGTGTATTCTGCCCACTGTTTTGTTTCCCTGTTAAAGTACCCTTCATCACAACCCTACACAGAATCGAACTTGATTCCTGACCCTGGACCATCTGTTCCACCCACTACTCCTTCACTTCCTGCCAATTCACCTACCATTTCCCCCAGAGGGATAGTGTGTCCTCTGTCTTTATCTCTCTTCCAGCCCTCACTACCCCTACAACTGATTTTTCCTGAGCACCAACTTGCCTCTGGTTCATCCTCAAATAGGTCTTCAAAGGAAATGTGTCCATTACTGCTTCCCTCATGTGTTGTTTGCTCAATCAATGAGAATGTAACGTAGAGCCCTGAAGTTCTAAGGGAGTTTCAATCCTTGAAAATCTGACATATATTGCTGTCTTGGTGAGTCTACAAAAGAAACTGTTAGTTCAAGTTTGGCCTTTTCTGGCAGAATGAGGGCAATATTTAAAGGGGAGGAGCTGAGACGCCCCTCAACTGTTAAAATGTTTCTTGAAAATACAAAGTGGCAGATTTTCATTATTGTGGGGTTTTTTTTTTTTGTAAGCAGAAAAAACATTTTTCAATACTCAGGTTATGCGCTTTAAACATTGTCCTGACATCTGTTCTTTAAAAGCACAATAGAAGGCATGCTTTCAAGTACAAACACAGATAAAATATGGAAACACAGCTCTGTATTTCTGGGCTAGGCACATGCTAAGTAATAGGGATTTGCATGACTAAGCTTCTACTATGCTGACATATGCAAAACTCAGAAGCAATCCAATCATTCTTCTTAGTTTGACAATGTTTAAATGAGAAACAGCCTTTACGCTGGATCTGAAGACTTGTGGGCTCACATGAGAATCTGATCACACCTAATTTAATAGCAATTTTAAAACAACTCTATCTAAATATTAGGTCTCCTTAGCTAATAGTGATGTAGGCAGTGATTTTAGTTATAGGAACAAAAAGTCAGGAGAGATTAAACTGTGGCAATCTGGGCACAAGTCACCTGAGATTTGGCTCAACTGATTTTTAAGATATTACCTTTATTTGCAAAAGTATAATAAAATCTGAGACCTAATGAATATGTATCCTAAAATTTCTTTCATGCTGTTTTTGTAGTGACATTTTTCTCTTCTTTTAAGACTGCTATCTCGTAATAATAAATGAATTCTCAAAAGCCTAGTAAGTTAAACACTACAATGACAGCCTCTGTTTTGTTATTTTCAATTACCAAAAAAAAAAAAAAAAGTGGATTAGGGATTCTCATTAAATTATTTCCCCCGAAACATCAATTACCTGCCCCAGTAAAGACTCAGAGTTTGAATTTCTTGAACCAGCCATAATTTCAAATTTTCTGTTGCCATTTCACAATAAGTAATTAAAGTGTCCTGGAAATTCTTATCTGTTCTAGGAGGGGAAAAGTATCCAAATGAACTGAAATCCTGTGTTAGATAACATATGTTGAAGTGATCCAGGAAATTCTTAGTGCTCAGGCCTTGAGAAAGAGTTTGAGCGGCCCACTCTCACCTAAATTATTTTATAGGACAAAAACACAGCCAAGCCTCCAGTCTTGCTGGTCTAGCCTGATGAACCTGAATCAGGACTTACTTCCTCTAGTGTTTCTCCATGTTGTGGAGGAGCCACTGGCTCCAGTTCACTCTTAAAAATGGGTCTCTTTCCTCCTGCAAGGAATTGCTGGCCAATAATACCTGAGACCCATTTCACAGAGCCTAGCAGAAAAGAAAAGTGTGTCTTGCAGGTTGCTCTAGCACCAGCCTGTGTAGCGCCTCTCCTGGGAGCTCCCACCTTCCCTCATTAGAAACAGGACTAGTGATGTGGGAGGAGATTGTCGGCCTTGAGTGTCTAGGGTGTGATGGTTCTCAAGCAGTGGGAAATAAATGCTGGTGCTTTCAGAGTGGCAGGGACCTGCCCACGCAGCTTCCAGTGATGGGCAATAAAAGCGCAGAAGAAGTGGAAACACCTGCCTTCTAATCGACCTCAAAAGACTGGATAATAATTATTTCAGCAATGATTATGAATATCTGAAGATCAAGGCCCCTCCTTGAGTTTTCAGGACTGCATAGGCCTCCAAGTCTCTCACATCAGTGCTTCCCAAACCGCATTGTGCATGTGAATCACCTGAGTCTCTTGTTAAAATGCAAATTCTGATTCAGTAGATCTGGGGTGGGACACAAGATTCTGTATTACTAACAAGCTTCTGAAGACCACATTTTAAGTAGACTCTAGTCTATTCAGGCTGCTTATAACAGAATATCATAGACTGGATAGAAACAACACAAATTTATTTCTCACAGCTCTGGAGGCTGGGAAGTCCAAGATAAAGGTGCTGGCAGATTCAGTGTCTGGTGGGGTCCCACTTCCTGGTTCTTCTTGCCATGTCTTCACATGGCAGAAAAGGTGAGAAAGCATTCTGGGGTCTCTCTTATAAGGATACTAATCTCATTCATGAAGGTGCCAACTCATAATCTATCTAATTACCTCGAAAGGCCCCACCTTCTAATACCATCACCTTGGGAATTAGGGTTTCAACAGATGAATTTGGGGGAAACACAGACATTCAGTCTGTAATGGGTCTTATACAAACCTAGGGATGTGGAGAAGCCCACCATAGACAACAGATTGGTCAAATTATCAGGCTTGGGAAGTGGCTGCCAAGAAACCAAATTCAACTTGAATTAGAAAAGTGAGTGAGGTTTCCTGCATCTATGTGTTGTGGAGCAAATGCAATCTCACTTCTCATACATGTTTGGCACTAGTAAGTTAAAACTTTAAAACAACTGTTACTCATCAAAATAGATTAGTCAGCAAGGACCAGCTCTTAGTGTGAGTACCCAGTCTCCATGGCATCAATATATCATCTGCTGTCTGCATTTCATAGCTGAGGCCTCCATCATCTCACCATCGCCTCACCCCAAAGTTCAAAACAGATAGTTCTTCAATTATTGCAGTGCTTTTATATTTTAATGGATGATCTTTTTTAAAAAGTCTTTTCAGAACCACTTCATAATATCATTGTTTCCCTACTTCAAAGTTTAAATTCCAAATAAATAATCTTTTACTCTAGAACCAGGTTCTGAGCATCTGCAAAATATTAAACATCATGCTAGGCTCTTTACATAGACATTTATCCCCCATGAAAAGTAAATATTAATCCCATTTTATAGCCAGGAAATTGATTCTTAGAGAATGTAAATAATTGGTACAATTCACTTGGTACTAAGTAGTTGAACTGAAGATTTAAAACTCAGGTCCCTTTGTTTTGTAGTTGTTTTTGTTTGTCTCTACCAGACCACTCTATCACTGAGTCATCTCCAGTTAGCTATGAAGATCATGTTCTTACTTGAGGTTCCACTTCCCAGTGGACTATCCTACCTTTTCCAGATAAAATAGGGTACTCGTGCCAGGGACTTAATTCACCCTTCTCTAAACATCCATTTAGAGCCTTCCCAGAAAAGGGAGACTGTAGTCTGAAGTCTAAAGAATATGCTTGATCTTTGATTTAGCTTAATTGTCCATATTCCTAATGAAAATGTCATGAGCCATCTCCAATCCTTTTGGAAAAGCTTCTCTAACAAAGAATTCTCTGTTCCTAGAGGGCTGAACATAGCTTCCACAGGATTTAAGACACTGTGGACACCTCCAAGTCTTACCTTTTCCTAAAGGAATAAAAACCCCTGTGAAGGTTCAAGATGACATTTATTCTTTGCATTAAAAATTTTTTCCAGGTTCACTGAGAATTTCTCTCATTCCTAACACAGTTGACTTCATTAGGCCCACAAGTACCAGGACCTTCATTTGCTCCTGAAATCATTCATTTTAGATGGTATGTCTTTCAACACAAATTGAAGCATCCATGGCACAGATTGCCATTGTCCCAGAAGGCAGGTAGCATGGGTAGCCAGAGAGACCTAAATTCAAATTTGACTCTGCAACTTCCAAGCTGTGAAAACTTGGGCAAGCTACTTAACTTTTCTGAGTCTTGATTACTTAACTGTAAAATATTGGTAATAATAACTGGTCATTAGGCTGTTTGAGGATTAAGTGGGAGAATCTATGAAAAGTACCTGGACCAGTAAATGAATGTGAGGCTTCTAACAAGCTAAAAGATGTCAGTCTTTATTCCTTTCACACTGTTTTATTTTGTCTGAGTGGACTGATGGGTAAGGGGAATCCCAATCACATTGATATTTCTCTTCCCATCAGCTAGCAATCCATTTTCTGGCAAACTTTCAGGTCCTTTCCATCTTAGTCAGGCTAAAAGCCAGATAATAATAACCAAAAAAAGAAATCTCATCCATCTAGGTACCATTAAGATTGTAAATTGGGCCACATATAGGTCAAGCTAACATTTTGTTATTCTTTCAAGATGATGTGTTGGGCCATGTCTTAATCATATTAGGTCTTATCTAGATGACCTCTGGTAGTGCTTTGAATACTGCTTAGAAAGTACACATTTAGACTGTGGTTCGCCCACAACTGTGTACCTCATCTATCCACACATTTCAGTGACACTTCTTCAGTCCCCTTATATTGAACTCCTATACTACAATTATTCAAATCGTACGTATAACACAGACCCTGCTTTTCTTTTGCTCTGTCTCAGAGTTATCTGACTAACGAAAAATGCTTTCTAAGTCAAATTCAGGTCAAAACGGTTCCTTTTCCCCTCCTCGCCATCTCACCATTCACTGCCTCCCGAGGCCCCTAGTACTTAACCTATAGAACTAGGCCCAGGGTTGAATAATTGCATGAACAATTGTTCCAGCAGATTTAGGCACTGTGTCAAGTGTGGTAGGACACAGGCCATCTGCTTTGTATCTTGACACTTCACGGTGTTTGTTTTCGTCAATTCTCCTAGCTCCCTCCAACCTCCTAAGCACCAGCATACTCAGCCGTTCAATAATACCTTTTAACCAGGAAATTCAAAGCAGCAAAAGTCGAGTGACAATAATTAACAGTCCTATGAAATGATGTCTCTGGGTAAGGAGAGAGAATTGCAAAGGTAAAAATAGAACTCAGGTGTCCTTACCACAAAAACATTATCCATAAAATCAGCTCCACACTCCTCAAAATGGCAGGGATGACTGTCACAGCCTGGGTCCTGTAACTCCACATCACAAACCTTATGTTCAGATGCTCTAGTTCCTTGCTACTTAGAATGTGTGCATGGGCCATTAGCATCAGCATCATCTGAGAACTTGTAAGAAATGTAGAATTATAGGCTCCCCTACAGATGTACTAAATAAGGGTGAGCCTTTAATCAAAATCTCCAGACGATGAAAATGCTGATTGTCTGGGGACTATACTTTGAGAAGCATAAGAAGTCATACATAATCATACCTCCAAGTCTTTGCTCATGTTATTATTTCTGCTTGCCATTCTCTTCCCCACCTTCTCTCTGTGAATGCTACACAATTTCAGTTCCTATTAAAAATCATCAGACTACCCATTTAGCACTAAGCAAAAATAATAGTTAACAATTGCTTCTCGGACTCTATATATGTATTTCTAACCATCTTAATTTTTAAATACCAGTTTATTAATTTTTTCTTACTATATATACATAATTTTTCTTAACATTTTATTTTGTTATTTTCCCCTTCCCCCCTCCCTTCTTGGTAACCTCTAGTCCATTGTCCCTGTCCATGAGTCTCTTTTGTCTTGTTCATTTGTTGCTTTTAGGTTTATATCCCACATATGTGATATCATGTAATTTTCAACCTTTTCTGTCTGGCTTATTTCGCTTAGTATGATTTTTTCAAGGTCCATCCATGTTGTTGCAAATGGCAGTATTTCATCTCTTCTTATGGCTGAGTAATATTCCATTGTATGTATGTACCACAGCTTCTTTAGCCAATCATCTATCGTAGAACACTTTGGTTGCTTCGTGTCCTGGCCAGTGTGAATAATGCTGCTATGAATATCAGTATGCATATATCTTTTCAAATATGAGTTTTCAAGTCTTTGGGGTAAATACCCAGTAGAGGGATTGCTGGATCATATGGTAGATCAGTTCTTAGTTTTTTGAGGTACCTCCATACTGTCTTCCATAGTGGCTGTATCAATTTGCAGTCCCACCAGCAGTGTATGAGGGTTCCTATTTTTCCATATCCTCCCCAACATTTGTTACTACTTGTCCTGTTGATTATAGCCATTCAAACAAGTGTGAGATGGTACCTCCATTGCAGTTTTGATTTGTGTTTCCCTAATAGCTAGAGATTCTAACCACCTTTAAATGTGATTAGTTGTCTTTGTGATTTGGTCTCTCTAGCAGGATTGATTTGTTCAATAGTAGAGTTTATTTATCAATCTGGCATATGATATGTGCTCGATAAGTGTTAATTGAATAAATATTGACACTAGCTCTATGCTCTTTGTCATTTTTACACATTCAGTAGGTTCCAGAAGGAGCCATTTGATTTATAAGACATCCTACCAAATTTTAACTTGCGCTGCATTTAGCATACAGCAAATGCCTATGCCTATGTTCTTGCTGAATGAAAGGCCATCTCAACACAAAGATTTAAGAAATTATATCTTTGTGTATGTCCTAACAGATGTGCTGAAACAGAAAAACTGTTTGTTCCTAATCATTTTGGCAGGCGATTATAAATTGCAGAGAGTAAACCTAAAGGCTGATGTATAACCCATCAATAGAACTCTTAATGGTCCAAAACAGGCCCTTACCATGTTTTTCTTTCTCAATCCAGGAGCAAACAACAACCTCTGTGGATAGGTAAGTTGATATCCAGAAAAAATATGTATATTTTAAAACACACTTTTAGAATTAAAGTCATTGAAATAAATCATAAATCCATTGTGTTATTTCCTGCTTCTCATCACAACCTCATTCACGACTATGCTCTAACAGCTTGGTTTGAAATGACTACTACTATGAAAATTTCCTTCTTTTTCAAGGCCCCAGCCAAACCCCACTGGGAATGAAAGAATTATGCAGAGACATGGTTAAAATTTCCCATAAGTTGAATTTTTTATTACAGCGACTGCTGCTTTAAAAGCCAATCTCAATGCATATGGCTTACAAATTATTGCCTCATGTAGGGAAAGCAAAATTATATTTCTCCAAGTAGATGTGCACTTGGCCAAATTCTATGGGGTGGTTTGCATGTTTAGAGTTGAAATTCTTTAACAGTTGAGGTGCCTGAAAGGTACTATGGGCGTCCTGAGAAAACTCATCCTGCATTCTTCATTACTCTGTGCTATGGCTGTCCTGGGCTGCCAGGATATATGTTATGGGACTCAGTCACTGCCAATAGATGACTAGCAAGCATCTGAGAATATTATTTTTTAAATTATTTATTATTATTATTTATGCCTACAGCACCGGGTCTTCCTAGGTGGTCTCCCATCCAAGTACTAACTAGGCCTGACCATGCTTAGCTTCCAAGATCAGAGAGAATTTGGCTTGTTCAGGGTGGTATGGCCATAGACCATGGACCATGGCTCCATGGAGGTGTGAACCAGGACCTTCTGCATGTAAAGCAGATGTGCTAACTGGTACGCATGGAACTACATCTGTACTACATCTTCTTATTCATTCATCCATTAACAGATACTTAGGTTGTTTCCATATCTTGACTATTCCATATTTATAGTTAATAATGTTGTAATGAACACAGGGGTACATATATCTTTTCAAATTAGTGTTTTGGTATTCTTCAGATAAATACTCAGAAGCAGAATAACTGGATCATCTGGAAGTTCTGTTCTTAAGTTTTTGAGGAAACTCCATACTGTTTTTCATAGTGGGTGCACCTATTTACATTTCTACCAATGGTGTACGAGGGTTCCCTTTTCTCCACATTGACTCCAATACTTGATTTTTGGCCTGTGAATCTTTTTTAAATATCCTGAGTAATTTTTACGCACATCAAATATTGAGAGCTACTACTCTAGTCATAAATTCCTGAGATTTGTATAGTATACAGCATGTTATAATAGGGATATTCCAAAGCCAAAAAAAATAAAACCTATTAAAATCCCAATAAAACAATATATAAATTCCCTCCAGCTCATTATCTAATGAAATGAAACTTCCATGTAGCAACATACTCATTTTCCATGACTCACCAATTGTCAGCATACATTACTCCATTATTAAACCCTGAAGGCGATGAATGGCCTGCTTGACAAGAAGAGTTTTCAGACTGGCAAGTGACTAAAATGTTGCTTGGTCCATGCATTGGTTAGAAGATTGTACCAGAAGTCAATATATCCAGACTGCATTATGGGGTTTCTATTAACTCTGCTCCTTGTAATATTTGTCATTCAATGACAAATGTACCCCATGATAAGTAGGTTTCTCTGGCAAGGGGATGATGCACCAGCTGTAATATGTATAGTTGTTATTAATATTATTTTTTACCATGGGTAGTTTCTCACTGGATCTCAAATCCACCAGATAGTCTCCCTGTCTTCTATTTTGAGTGTAGAGGGAGGAAGAAAAAGCTGGAAAATATCCTATTGACTCAGTCAAAGAATAAAGAAGTACAATCTAATTTCCACCTTTTTGAAAAGCCTTGATAACTACCAAAATGTAAAAAAATAAAAATAAACATTCTGTTTTCTTAACAGCAAGTTCCAAATTATTGATGGGCAATGGAACAAGACTAGCTATTGAGGCAGGAGCTCCAAGTTTTAGCCCCCACACTGCCTCTTAGCTGATATGGAGGCAAGTCACCCCACTTCTGTACCTGAGTCTCTCTTCTGTCCAATGCTGGCAGCATCTGCCCTATCTCCAGGGTTTTGTTTGGATAAAATTGTTCATGGATGCAAAGTATTACATAAACTCTTATAAAGTCAGGGCTTCTTATCCTGGGATCCATGGACCCCTAGGCCTTAGCTTTAAGATTTTAGTGAACATTTTGATGTTATAAATAAAATTGGACTTGTATATGAGCACATGGTTTTTGTTTTTGGGGGTTTTTTTTTTTTTTTTCTGGGTAGAGGGTCCATAGCTTTCATCAGATTTCTGAAGGAGTCTATGACCTAAATTAGTATCCTGTTCCTCTTTCCTCTGTAATTAATTACCAAGTGTTTATTGAGCCTTTACCATGGAATCTGTCATTAGTGGTACAGCTAACCTCCACTTCTCTTCTAACCCGTGAGCAGTCAAGGAAGGTTTACAGGGTTTATATTGGTTTGGGTTTCACTTTATAGGAGGGAGGAGGTGAGGGTCATGTACCAAGAGACGCTTGAGAAGCATTACTCATCCCTGGGGGGATCTAAACCCATGGGGCTCCCTCCCAAGCCTCTGAAGGGCGGAGCGTAAGGCTGTCGGGCCTGTTCTAAGTCAGCATAACGTGTTTTCCACTCTAGCAACACCTAACATATGGCGTGTGCACTGATGCTTATGAAAACAGTGATTCATCCTTAATCCTTAAAAAAAACAGTCGACCCTATGTGGCCTTGGCTCTCCTCCCTGAATGCCCTTCTGTTCTCCAAAATGTCTGTGTTGTCACCTGCCTCCACCTTGTCCCGTTTGCTCCTCTGCTTTAGCTATCTTGCAGGCTCCTCTTGCCAGCCTTCTGATCTCTGTCTCCTTCCCTTCACATTGCTCTTTCTCTCCTTCTGCACAGTCACTGCTGGAGCTTTCAGCTGCATACCCTCAGCCCCCTCTGTAAAGACTTTCTCTCTTGCTTCCATTCTTGTTCCTTGTCTGAATGTCCCCTACCCTCACACCCCTCTCACACCTGGTCTACTTGAAGCCTTTATCATCCTTCCTTATCCCCTACCCCTTCAAAGAAGTACCTCCTTATTTTGGGGTAATGATGAGTAAGAAGGTGAAGGAAGGTGTAGGAAGAGTTGGGTTACAGAATTAATGAGGAGAATGTGGGGAAAAGAGACTTGCAGAATAAAAACATTGAGAATCACTGATTTTTTCCCTCCCCTCTTGATTTATGTCACACGGTCTTTTGTTTAATGTTTAACAGGGCAGACAGACGGCAAAGGTGTTATATTCTGAGGGAAGACATAAGTTTTGTGAAAATGAAAGAGGAAGAGAATAACAGAATGACAAAAATAAAAGAGAAGAAAAGAATAAGGAGATAATGAGGACTGGAGGATAAGAATATATTGGTAATCTCACAGCAGGGCATCTCATAGTTTAACTCTGTTTAAACCAAAGCAAATCTTAATTAAATAGGCAACTAGAACTCCAGTAGTAAAGAGACAGTCTGGAGACAAAGGCAACTAATCATTGTCAATGAGACTTGGAACTAAGACAGTCTCGAATTATGCAACAAGGTGTGTCCCAAACATTAGTTGTTGCTTGGGGTTCAAAGCACATTTTCAAATAAAGGTATTATGATTCAGAGATATCAGACAAAACAGAGTGAATCTTGGTTTCATGTAACCTTGAGCAAGCAACAACCTCTCCCAGCCTCAAATGCACATGAGGATACCTTCTTAGAAGTAAATCTCAATTGCATGATTGTTGTGACAAATAATGATGGCTCTCAAGCACCTGGCATACAGTAGATACTCAATAAATGGTGGTAATCATTATTGTTGTTGAATACCTGCTAGAATGAAATGGTGGTTAGAATCACAGGGAAAAACCACAAGAGCTAATAGCCTGCAATCTACTAGAAATAAAGAACTGTGCTTTAAAAAGAAAAAAAAATAGAAGACTAACCACCATATACTTAACACTTCTAGAGGGAAATATCCAGAGTTTACCCCAGCAGAAGAGCAGATGCTTCTCCAACTACAGCTTCTACTGGCATCTGTGCCCCAGGCTGAGACAGAGGGTGGTCCTAGCAGGTTGTGGGTAAAGAGAGAGAGTCAAACTTATAAGAAGTTTCTGAGCCTCAGTTCTTCATTCACAGAAAGAGGACAGTAATGTACACTGTGCACAGGCTGGAAGAATATTAAAAATTGGCCAATATACTCTGTTTTCTGGAATGCAAGCTCTACAGGATATTAATAGGTGTTACCAAAATGGAAAATGATAACCCATAATGCTGGGTTATTGGTGGATCTAAAAATATTGCAATATCTACCAACATTTTAAATATGCACACCCTTTGACACAGCACTCCTGCTAATAATGTGGAGGGAGAGATTAAACTGATTTCTTACCACAGAACTTCTTCAAGACAGAAATATGAAATGTAGCTTTTCTCAAACATATTTCAACCAACCCAGGTGCCTTTTCTCACAGAACATCTCCTGGGACTGGTGTTCCAAGGAAGACATTTGGAAACACTAAATTAAATGGTGTGTGTGAGCTGTACAGATGGTACTCCACAAGTCTTTTATTTTCTTCTGATGGTCCCAGGATTAGCCCTAGACCTTCTATCCCATCATCACCATCTGTTCCTTATAACCAAAGTATCTCTCTTCCCTTGCCCACTGGAGGATATGATATGGTCCAATAACTTCTCTCCTACCTTCCTGCCTTTAAAGTATAAAGTCCCTTAGAAGTTTTCTAAAGATCTTTATTGCTAATAGCAATAAGAAATGAAGAAAAAAACGTTTTTCTCCTCCAGCTGCCTTCTTTTAATTCACTTCTGTATGGAATGACAAGGCCAACAACAGATATTAAAGGTGAGCCTGGGTACATTAAAGACTTGAAGTAAAACTCATCCACATTTCAAAGAAAAATTAGATGACAGATCATGGGTTTTTCACAAAAAACTAGGGGAACTTTTCTGTTATCAGACTGTGGACTGAACAATAAATTGAAACAAGCTAAAGAACCAAAAGCAATAAGAAGTAGTTCCTGGAATGACCTCCCCTTTCCTTTCTTGAGTCATCATTAGTCTTTTGCCCAAGGATTTGATATGGTGCTAGTAAGTACATGTGAGACTTGTCGAGAAAGGAGAAGACAGAGGGAGGGTCTTCCAAATGAAGATGCTATATGTTGTAGACAGTGGGGCACTGGTAATTGGATAGATCCTACAAAGAGAAATAAATCCATGAATGAATGAGAAAATTGGACATAAATTGATTATGATTCAGAAAATAGTGTCTTCAGATTTAAAAGATCGTAAAAAGAGTTGGATCTAGTTGATCAAGGATGCCTTGGTGGACCAGGTAAATTGTTCTCCTGGCACAAGAGTAATGAGACTTTCCTTGAAAGACCTAACTTAATCAATCACCTTTGTTCTAGTTCCTTCTCAAAAGCACTCACCCCAGCAGGTACCTGAGGGAAGGTGATTCTAGCAGCCCTCTCAATAGGTCAACAGATCTGAATTTTATTCTAATCTTCCCAAAGAGTCTTCTCTTTGTTTGCTTTTTGTTTATTTGTTTGTTTGTTTTCTTTTGAGTATTGCCTCAACTCCTTCATCTTGATGGTAGGGATCTTCACCAACTAGCCATTAGGCGTTGGCACTATGACTGTGGAGCCTCTGAAATTCCTTGAATATGAAAAAACACAAGGGAGACTCAAAGTATTGTTATCTGATATAGACAGAGAGGAGGAAAAGAAGATTTAACTCTATGCATAGCTGAAAACATCAATATTTACTAAGGTCTCCAATTACCATAATTAATTGTGGGGTGTCATAAAGTTCATGGAATGCCACACAACTGATGAAGAATGGATCTAATGTTAAAAGCTCATGTCAACTCTGACACAGTGAAATGGAAAAGTTGTTTAGCTAAGAAAGATAGATTTAAAATTTAATATATTTGTTTAAGTAAAATATAATAGGAAGGAAATTGTTAATAAGCAAAATATGACTTGCATTTAAAGCCAAACATAAAAATTTTAAATTGTTCATTGCTTGAATTATGGATTTAAAATTTCCCTACACTGTACTGTAGATAATTGAGAGTTAACTAGAAACTTAAAGTTTTTTCAAGATAAAGAAATGAGTTCTTAAATTCTTAAAATTTAATTTATGATAAATTTCCTTTCAGTTAAGTGTAATTAAAGTAATGGAATTAAGAAAACTAACAAAGGAAACAACAACTATTAATGGGAAGGATTAAAAACTGAGTGTGTTTATGGGTAAATGGAAGTCATGTTTTTCTAATTAAGGATGAATTAAAGAACATTCTGATTGAAAAAGCTACACATGCTTCTCCAGAACCTGCTCAGTCTATATTTTTTCTCTAATAACCTTTTAATCTATAAAAATCTTTTAATTTTTCTCCTCTTTACTGAAAGATAACATCTACTTTTTCAAATCACTTTGTTGGTTAAGATTAATGAGTCAGAGGAAAGGTGATCCTGGATGATTCTGCCTCCAGCTGTGGCAGATTAATTTGTAACAGACCAACACTCCCCTAGGAACAACCAGAAAAAAAAAAAATGGAAATGGGAGAGAAAAGTCTGCTTGAGAGCATCGGAGAGGAACCAAGGCACCTAGGACCTGAGAAGGCAGAATTCCAGAGAGAAGAGAATCTGGTATTTGTCAGCCAAAGCAGTTTTTCTCTTTGAGCATTTGATGATTCGAAACAGAACAGTGGTCAACAAAAAGGCAAATAAGCAATCTGTGCATTATTCATTGATGCAGTGGTTTCAAGAAAGTAAGTCTAATGTTGGTCAAATATATGTTACCAGCAGCAATGAAAAGGCACTACCAATCTTTCTAAGTGAGCACTCCAATGGTATTATGCCTGGCCTCCATTTGGAGTTGTCAATCTTCTCATAATCAGAAATGAATATTTTAAGGCCTTAACATAATAAACAATGTAAGTCACCTTGATGATGAACAGTCTAGTGAGCAAAGGTAAGGATCTTTACAAACAAACTAAAGGCAAGTGAAAGGTGATGCAAATTAAGTTCCTCAGAAGTTGATGTTGAGATGAAGCTGGCATTAAAAACGTTTGCTAAGGACCAACACCTGCGAAAGGAAGATGGGAAAAAGGAATGAGCGAGCAGAGGAGAAGTTGAAGTGTGATACAGGCTCAATAAAATTTCAGCTAACCAGGTAGTGAGCTTTAGAGTAACTATTACCCATCTGAGCTGGCTCCCATGGGACAAAATGGCCAGATTTTTATACCTCCCTACAGTCATTGAAATTTAGAAAGCCCCGATATAATATGACTGTGGGCAAGGAGGTTCTCTGCAGATAAAACAGACCCTGAAGGAGTGACAGCTGAAGACTTTCAGACCACACTCCTTACAGCTGGGCAGCAAGTCTTTTCTTGAAGAAGGAGCTAGCTAGTGTATTTCCGTGTTTCCTGAGCATCGATGGTCAAGAAAATGGAGCAAATTGTACTAAAGGGGAGTGGATTCAGGGAGGGATGGTGCCACCCAAGCATCTATTCATTCCTCACTCCCAAATATCACTGACTATTTTAGACCTGAAACTCCACTAGGAAAAGCAAAGTCATAGGAACGCGTACCACCATCAACTTCCCTAGGCTTTGTTTATTCATATCTGTAACAAAGGGGAACGCTATTTCAAAGAACAAATTAATTCCCATGAAATGTGTTCACTGTAATCACAAATTTGGTCAGGATTATGTAAAATCTGAGCTTGATTCTCCAGCTGTAGAAGGCTCAGTAAGTTAAATTTATAGAGTCTACAGAAAGAGCTAAAAACGTGGCTATTTTATCTGTTTTGTTCATAGCTGTATCCCAGCTTCTAGAACAGTGTCTAGTACATATGAGAAACTCAATAATATTTGTAGTCGGTTACTGAGAAGTGACTTGATCACTTCTCCTCCTCCTTTTCCCTTTCTTCTTGCCCCATTTTCCCATCTTCCCCTGCTGAGGAACACCTCTAAGCTAAGACTGTGGGTTATACCTGAAAGTGGCTTCTCTAAGTGGCCGGGCTTCCTCACTGCATAGTACTAGGTTCCAAAAGCAAGCGTCCTGAAGAGAATGAGCCATACACAAGTCATAATGCCTTTGTGACCTAGCCTCAGAGGTCAAACTGTATCAGTTCCACTGCATTATTTTTTGAGATAGTTACAAAGATTTCCCCGAGTTTAAAAGTAGAGAACATATCTTTAAACTGAAGGAATGCCAACATCACATTGCAAAAATATGTGGGGTGATTGCATGTGTGTGTGATTATATTATTATATATTATTATATATTCCAAGGGATGAATATGAATGTATCACCTGGAAAATGCAATCTGCCATTACACTCAAACCTTCCCTGCATTCACATGATCAGCCATCCCTACCCTAATCTTCACATTTTGTGCAGTGTCCAGAAGCTCTGCAATGAAAATATGAATAGAATAGCACTCCTTCTCATTCCTGCTAAAACTCAGAACTGGAAGGGCAAGAAAGGCTGGAGAATGTGAAAGTGGAAATTAGGAATGTTTATATCAAGTAGAAGACTCACCTGAGCTCTGGGTGACTTGGGAGCAAAGCCACATATAACTGTCATCACTGTCACCTGTGTCAGTTTATTTGTCATACTTGTTTGGTTTATGTTATAGGGAATAAATCTTCTTGGGAAAGGAGAAGACATTACTATAGTGATAAAACCCAGTTTCATTTTTTATAGATAATCTTGTGGCATCATCAGGAATTTTAAGTTAAATTCATGTATGCTGGGTGGCCCATTTGATAGAAAATGAATTTCAGACTGGTTAATACTAAGGCAGTAATACAATTTTGGGCCTTCGAAGTCAGGTGTAATTCGATTCTTTTACTATCAATAGACATATTCATTAGCCACAGTTAAAATAATCTAAAACCCTCTTCCAACAATACTAGACCAAAATAATATTTAGAGTACTTAGAATGGAAAAAAAGTCATTATTCAATTTCCGAATACAGTACCTTGAATAACAAATTTAAAGGACTCATTCTTGTTTTATTGTTGATATTGCTCATAATTGTCCTTTATGTTCTCTCTTTATTTCTTTTGGAGGAAGATGAGGAAAGGGGACTAATATGAAAGCAAAGCCACCAATTTACCTAAAGCCCTAACTACTTTTCCTGCATCCTAAACCCTAAAGAAGTTTCTGCAGAAAAAGTGAAAAAAAAAAAAAATTAAACCTTATCCAGTGGAATTTAGAGAGCTAGATATAAAACAGACTTAAAAGTTGTAACAAATATCTTTTGGTTTATGACCAATTCTCTAACATCTTTTGAGGGACATTTTCTAACCAAAGTTCCTGTCAGTATCAATAAAGAACGGCGTTTTCTTCATTGTTCTAGAATCTATGGTGTCTAGGGTTATTGAAATGTATATATATGTAGTTCATACCAGAGGATGAAGAAGAAAGAAAGAAGGGAAAGGGCGCGTGGATTAAAGTGTGGAGTTGCCCCTGGCCCTGCTTTGAACTCTCCTGGCTTTTTGGAACTTAACCAAGATCAAACAGGCTGTTGCAGCCAGCTCCAGGCCTCTGGTTCTCTGTATAAATTTAGGAGTAGATTTTGAGGTTAAGATTAGAAGTTTGTGGTAACTTTAAACTGGAAAGTATTGCATTCACCTTTTATATTCCCAAAGAAAGAAGAAATGCCCAGCCATGTAATGAAACTCCTTTCAATCTGACCATTGTGTTAGAAACAGATTTCACACTGAGCAAACTTTGCAACCAGCCTCAAATGTTTCCCATTAAGGCCCTGCACGGGTATAATGTACAAGTGCCTGCTGCAAAATGTGTGATTCTCCAAGCAAAATGCACACATTCGGTGATTTGGGTAGAGTTTGAAAAACCTATCCAAGGTTAACACTCGTTTGCACTTATTGCCATAGATTGGAGTTTAATCATCATAAAAGAAGCTCCCTAAATCATCTGGGGTCGGGGAACCCATCTGATTAGACATAACATGCATGGCTCAAATTGTTGCAGCCTTAATTTCTTGAATAGAACAGCTGTTTTCAATGGCTACACATACCTTACTAGAATCCTTCACAACATAGCAACTTTTGCTTCACTGTAAAACAAGTGCAGAAAGTTGAGTTTAAAATTATACAAAAAATTTTTAACTATCAAAACAAGAGATTCTACTCAGAAATGATTTTTCCTAAAGTCCTGATGACTACATAACAAAGTTTCAATCTGCTATAGATAGTTTTTACTTAAGGTTTTTGATTTTTTTTAGGGGATGGAGGGAGTGGAGGGGATACTTTCCTTCCTTTCCTTTGTCCCAGAGTAAATGTTAAAAACTACAATTTTTATATAACAGATGCGTACTGGAGGCTTAAACATATTATAGTTCCCAGGTATAACTACAATACTAATGAGAACAGAAACAATGGCACTTACAAGATGCTCTTATCCCAGACTTCAGGAGAGTTCACAGATGGTATCTTATGAATCCTTTTTTGAATAATGGGCTAAGATCATAAGATTCCTCGGAGCCACCACCAGTCTCTGGTCCCCTAGCAGACAAGCTCTTCCTATAGTCTGTCTCATGTTCTCATCTCAAAAATCAACTTTGTGTGCACACCCCAGTAGTAAATTTTTTTTTTTAATGTTACAGCACCCAGTCTTCCTAGGTGGTCTCCCATCCAAGTACTAACCAGGCTCAATCCTACTTAGCTTCCAATCAGATATTGGGCTTGTCCAGGGTGACATGGCATAGACATGGACCTTGCTTCTACTGGGATGCAAACCCAGGACCTTCTGTGTGTAAGGCAGATGTATAACTGCTACAGTATGTACCACATCTGCCAGGAGTAATTTTATAGAGAATCTCCTGACTGAGATAAGTGGTGAAATAAGAGGGAAAGAGAGTAAAGACAAAAATGAAGGCTGATCTGTGACTCCTCAAATAGTCATTTCTACAATTGCTGAAAAGAGGACATTTTTCAGAGTCTTAGAAAGTTTTAACATAATTTAATACAATTATATGACTCAAATACATACTTCTATCCTGAAAGTTTCCCATTATCATTTCAGAATTTAAAATTATATGAATTCTTCTCCTGATATTTCAAACTCAAAACAGTGGCCTTCAATATTTAAAGTGACATTTAAATTGATTTTAATATGTACTATGTCATACAAATATTTATACTGTTACTTTATTGTATACTGATGGCAAAACATATAACATAAAATACATTTCCACTATTCAATATTCAATTTGGAGGGCTGATTTGCGATGTTGTAGGAATTATTTCAGTTTCTGGAATTCATCCAAAGAGCCACTCTTGTTGTGTTTGTTTCTTTAGATTTAATTTTTTTATTTGCTTATTGTATAAAATTAGAGTAAGTAATGGGGAGGGTGACTTTTTTCTCACCTGGGAGCATTGCTGGCTCCAGCAGAACTCTCCTTTCTTCTAACCCTCCCCATTGTTTTTTCTCCAGTTTCAATGACTGAGACTATCACCAAAATGTTCACTGACTTCAATTTAAGTGATATTGACCTAGAAGTGTGTGCATTATAATAGCTAGACTTTTAAGGCCTAACAATTTTCCAGGGTCCAAAAGGCCATTGTCATTTGTAATGGTAGAATTTCAGGTATTTGACAAATGGTGGGGGAGCCCTTTTGAAACTGGAGTCAATTCCCTCAAGTCATGTTACAAAAGCAACTTTTTATATGTGAAGCAAGTTCTGAGTAGAGGTTTGATTACTTTTCAGTTTGTCTTAAAATTTAAACTTTAGAAAGCTAAAAGTAGTCTACCAAAGAATGAAGGTCAAACTCTTCAAATCTTGAATTCCAAACCAGAGATGGATGGTTTCCTTACACTCCAGGGGCCCACCCCCAACCACTGCACAGAGAAGGAAGCAGCAGAAGAAACCAGAACTGCAAGCCTGACAACAGGATTTGTCAGGATGCTATCTCTCATAGAAATTCTCTAGACACAGGACTGCTGATGCCTGTAGCTCCTCAATTAAAGATTCATCCCTTTCCAATGAAATAAAAATACTCCAGTAAAAGGTCATGGTCACTCAAAAACCAACCTGACAGCATATCTCAACCCTACAATAAAATACTTAAGGGTGGTAAAACTCAGATTCCTTGGCCTAATACAAAATCACTGAATCAGAATCTTGGTTCTCTGGGGCCCAGGAATCTAAATTTTTTGAACAAAAATCTCATCTGATCTTCTGCACAGTAAGTATGAGAACTTCTGACTTAGAGCTAGAGGGAAATAAAGAGGACAAAAAATAGACAGTGTGGATCGGGTGTGTGAATCAAGGTAAAGACTCATCAGGTGTGACTTATTCGAAAGTTATGCTAGTCTTTGAAAACACAGAGAAGGCAAAAGGAAATCAATTAGAAGAAAGAAAAGAAAAACTGTACAAGTTTATGACCTTCAATAGGCTTCTAAAATGCCCTATATTAAATAGTTCTCTGCCAGTTCATCACGGGAGGAGTTTTGTTGTTTTCTTCCTTCATCTTTCCTTCCTCTTCCCTCCTTCCTTCCTCCTTCCTGCTTGCTTCCTTCCATTCTTTTCTTCTTTGCTTTTTTGTATAAAAACAGTTTATTTCCCTATTCACAGTATTTTGCTAAAGAAATACAGGTTTGAGAGTGAGAAAGGTTTTTTTTGTTGTTTCTTGGCTTTTTCTTTCAAGTAAATGCTGTGTGCTTAAGAATCCCATATCTTACCCAAAGCAGCAAAATATACATTCTTCTCAAGTGCACATGCAACATTTTGAAATAGACCACATGTTAGGATACAAATCAAGTTTCAATAATTTAAGAAGACTGAAACCATAGCAACCATCTTCTCTGATTACAATGGTAAACTAGATATCAACTATAAGAAAAATACTGGAAAACACAAACATATGGAGGCTAAAAACACTACTAACAAAAATGGGTTGTTAATGAGATCAAGTAAGAAATCAAAAGATACCTAGAACAAATGAAAATGAAAACACAACAACTCAAAATTTATGGGACACAGTGAAAGCAGTCCTAAGAGGGAAATTCATAGCAATACAGGCCTACCTCAATAAACAAGAAAAAGTTGAAATAAACAATCTAACCTTATAATTAAATGAATGAGAAAAAACAGCAAATGAAGCCCAAAGTGAATAGAAGATATAATAAAAATCAGAGAAGAAATAAATGAAATAGAGTCTAGAAAACAACAAAAGATTATAAAACCAAGAGCTGGCTCTTTGAAAGGATAAACTAAATTGACAGACCTTAGCCATACTCATCAAGGAAAAAAGAGACTCAAATGAAAAAAATCAGAAACAAAAGAGGAAAAATAACCACTGACTCCACAGAAATACAATGGATCATAAGAAAATACTATGAGCAATTATACACCAACAAATTGAACATCTGGAAGAATGGACACATTCCTAAAAACATACAATCCCACAAGACTGAGTCAAGAAGAAATAGGAAATCTGAACCGACTGATTACCACCAATGAAAGAATCAGTAATCAAAAACTCCCAAAAAACAAAACTCCTGGACCAGATGGCTCCATAGGCAAATTTTACCAAAAGATTCAAAGAAGGAATTATCACTATTCTCCTCAAACTATTCCAAAAATTCAAGCAGAAAGGCTCCCTAACTCTTTTATGAGGCCACTATTACCTTGATTCTAAAACCAGGCAAAGACATTACAAAAAAAGAAAACTATAAGCCAATATGTTTTAAACATTGATGCAAAAAATCCAACAAAAATTAGCAAACCGAATTAGGAATACATTAAAGACATCATACACCATGATCAAGTGGGTTATTCCTGGGATGCAAAGTTGGTCAATATCCACAAATCAATTAATGATACACCACATTAACAAATTGAAAGATAAACCATATATCATATCAAAATGCAGAAGAAGTGTTCAACAAAAATTCAGCATCCATTTATGTTAAAACTCTCAGCAAAGTGGGAAATAGAGGGAACATACCTCAACATAATAAACGATAAATGGCAAACCTACAGCTAACACCATTGTCAATGGGGACAAGCTAAAACATTTTCCTTAAGATCAGGGAAAAACAAGGATGCCCACTTTCACCATTCCCTCTTCAATGTTGTATTTGAAATCTTAGCCACAGCAATAGACAAGAAAGAGAAATAAAAGGTATTCGAATTAGAAAGGAACGTAAAACTCTCATTATTATCGATGACGTGGACTATATTAGAGAACCCTAAATATTCCACATAAAAAACTGTGGGAACTAATCGATGAATTCAATAAAGTAGCAGGTTACAAAATAAATATTCAGAAATCAGTTGCATTTTATACCCAATGATGAACTTTCAGAAAGAAAAATTAAGAAAGCAATCCCACTTACAATTGGGTCAAAAACTATAAAATACCTGGGAATCAAATTAACCAAGAAGGAACAGACCTATTTTCAGAAAATTATAGTTATCGAAAAAAAAATTGAGGAAAATACAAATAAATGGAAGCAATACTATGTCCATGGGTAGGAAGAATCAACATGTTAAAATGCCATACTACCAAAGCAATCTAAGATTCAATGCAATCCCTATCAAAATACCAATGGCATTTTTCAGAGAGCTAAACAAATAATCCTAAAATTTATATGGAGCCATTAAAAAAACCCAAATAGCCACTGCAATCTTGAGAAAGAAAAACAAAATTGAAGGTATCACACTACCTGATATCAAACTATACTACAAGGCATGGCATTGGCATAAAAACAGACACACGGATCAATGGAACAGAATAGAGAACCCAGAAATAAATCCAAGCCTATACGTTCACTTAATATATGACAAAGGAGGTAAGAATATTCAATGGAGTTAAGACAGTCCCTTCAATAAATGGTGTTGGGAAAATTAGACAAATACATGCAAAAAGAAAAAAAGGATGGACCACCTTCTTACATTGTATACGAGAATAGACTCAAAATAAATTAAAGACTTAAATGTACTCCGAAACCATAAAACTTCTAGAAGAAAACATAGGCATTAAACTCTCTGATATTACTAACAGGAATTTCTTCTCAGATATCTCTCCTTAGGCAAGGGAAACAAAAGAAAAAATAAACAAATGGGACTACATCAAACTAAAAAGGTTTTGTACAGCAAAGGAAACCATCAACAAAACAAAAAGATAACTGACTGTTTGGGAGAAGTAATTTGCTAATGATACATCTGATAAGAGGTTAATATTCAAAATATATAAAGAACTTATACAATTCAACAACAATAATTTTAAAAAAAAAAACGATCCAATTAAAAAATAGGCAGAAGACCTAAACAGGTACTTCTCCAAAGAGGAAATACAGATGGCCAATAGACATATGAAAAGATGCTCAAGGTCACTAACCATTAGAGAAATGCAAATTAAAACCACAATGAGATATCACCTCACACCTGTCGGAATGGCTATTATCAATAAATTAAAAAATAACAAGTGTTGACAAGGATGTGGAGAAAAAACGAACGAACCCTCATCTATTGTTGGCAGGATTGCAAATTGGTTCAGTCGCTATAGAAAATGGTATGGAGGTTTCTCAAAAAAAATAAAAATGGTTATACCTTTGACCCAGCAATTGTACTTCTGAGTATTTATCCAAAGAAAACCAAAACAGTAATTCATAAAGACCTATGCACTCCAAAATTCATGGCAGCACAATTGACAATTGCCAAGATATGGAAGCAACCTAAATGCCCATCAACAGACGATTAGATAAAGAAATTAGGGTTCATATATACAATGTAACATTACTCAGCCATTAAAAAAAAAATGAAATCCTAGCATTGGCAATCACATGGATGGTCCTAGAGATTATCATGCTGAGTGAAATAAGTCAGACAGAGAAAGATAAATACCATATGATTTCTTATATGTGGAATCTAAGGAAAAAAAGAACAAACTAATCAAAAACAGACTCACAAATATAGTGGACAATTTGGTGACGGACAGAGGGGAGGGGGGTTAGGGGGCTGGTAGAATGGGGTGAAAGGTTAAAGAAGTACAAATCAGTAGTTGATAGTTGGTCACAGGGATGGGGAGCATGGCAGAGGGAATGTAGTTAGCATTAATATGATGGCTAGGTGGAGGGCCAGGGGAGGGAGGGAGCAATTGAGGAGATTGTTTTATGAACTATATAGATGTCTAACCAATGTACTGTGTACTTAAAACTAATTTAATCAATTAATTAATTATTTTAAAAAAGAATACCATATCTTTTCCTACATTGGCTTCTTTAAGAGTTTCTACAAAGATGGTATTCTTTTTATGGGTTTTTTTTTTTTAAATAACATCTCGCTTAAAGTAAGCAAAACATTTTATTTACACAAATACCTTTTACTAACTCTACCCAATATTAGAAACTTTATAGGCTCCAAAGACTATCATGATTAACCTTCCTGGAATCAAACTTTAGGGATGTGCTTTGAACCCACAAAAGAAATTAAATGCACAGTTAAGACTAATTTTCATCATCAAGTTGCAACAGGGAATTCTCTTTAAGACACCTCCTGCTGCCTTCATTAGAGTCTTGATCTCTTGCTGCAAATTTATATTCCTTTGTGGGTTTATAGCAGATATTGGATAACCTTTTCATCTATATTTATTAAGCAAACTAATAACTTATTAAGCAAATCTCATTCTGCCACAGATTCATGAACAATGTTTTGGTGGCCACTCTAGTGGGAGTCTTAAGTGAGTACAACATCTTCATGATAAGTGGCCATCTTTCACAGGGCTATTTTTTAATGCAAAGATTAAAAATACATATTAAGATACACTTTGATTTGCTCCACAAGCCCCAATCAACCAGCAACAGTTAACAATACAAAAAGACATGTTTTTCACTCCACGTCCACACCCTGACCATCTCCTTTTCCAGATAGCTTTTCCCAGTTTAAGACCTTCTGTATTGAACACAGCTCCTCATTTGAAGAAACTTAGACCTAGAGACAAGGAAGGAGAGAGTTTGCCTGACTGCTCTCAGATCCATTCATTGCCTTTCTGTCCATGGGTAGAACCTACCTATCATGGGAGAACCTACTTATTGCAAAGTCCATTTCTCCTGCCCCTTGCTAACTGGCATCCAGTTAGATTTAGTCAATTAGAGGCACTGGATGGAGATTAGGGAGCAGGAGGAAAGAAGAAAAGTATTTCTCCCCTTTGTCTCTGTTTTAGGCAGCATGCTTGGCTGTGGCTGCTCCAACTCCATGGTTGCAGCTCCTGCAGGGCAACCTCTCACTGGCTGAACCTCGCTGGAAGCCAATTGGCAAGAGAGTCTGCGAAATGCCGTTTGCAGATCAGCCCCTTGTGCATGATCTGGAGCATAACAAGGGAAGAGTGAGGACTGGATCTGAGAAAAGATAGCCAAATGACCAGTATGGAGGGCTGAACTAAGAATCACTGGGGTCCTCTCTAGCTTGGTAGGGTGAGGAATGATAGGCAACTCTCATGTATTTATTCGATACTTACGGAGCATTTACCTGGTGTTAGGGACTGTGCTAGGTGCTAAGAATGCAAAGATCAATAACTTACCATCTCAGCTCTCACAAACAGACTTGAGTTTGAATCCTAGCTCTCCTCCCCTTCTTTTAGTTGGCTTTGGACAATTTACTTGCCCACTGCAATCCTCATTCTCATTGTGAAACAAAAAGTAACAGCATCTACTTCCTGAAGTTGTTATAAGAGTTACATGAGATAATTGCTTACAGTAGACATTCAGTGAGCATTTGTTGGATAAAATTGTGCCTATGAGACAGACACTTCACAAGTTAAAGTTATACTTCATTGATTTCCTCCTCTGTGCCAGGCACATACATTACTTTAATTTCTATAACAAAAATTCAAGTAGGGTAAGCAAACAGTTTTAATACAATGTGGTGAGGGCTCAAACAATAGTACCTTCTGTGATGGTAACACAGTGGGGGAACCTGTAGAGACTTCACAGAGAAATATGGAGGATATCATCAGGGAGAGAAAGAGGCAGGACCCAAAGAGGGAGGGACTGGGTCATAATAAATAATAATAACAATGACAATAGCTGACACCAGTTGAGAGTTCATTCCATGCCAGGCTCTGGGCTGCAGCATCACCAAGTCTTCCTCCATGGAACACCCTAGCTCCAAAAGGTATGTAGGCCTTTCAATGCCACTTTACAGAGAAACTGAAGTTTAGAGTGCTAAACAATGTCACCCAGCTGGTGGGTCAGGATCCAAACCTGAGTGTGCCTGATTCCATAGCCAAAGCTCCAAGGAACCACACAGTGCCTTCCTGGGTGAGTGACATATGGTTTTATTGGGAGTTAACTGGCATACAGCGACGGAGCAAATGACAAATCTGTGCACTAACATCCAACAGACTATACAGCCTCCTTGAGGGAAACTGTGATTCTGAAGGCACTTAATTCTTTGGTAAGTCCTGCAGATTTGATTCCCTGCACAGCCCCAGCTTGAGGAGTATCGAGGACAAAGGGCTGTGTCCTGGGGTAGGGGGAGGTGACTGAGATGAATAACAACATGCTGTCTAGAAATAAACTGCAAGGCCTTGAGAGATGAGTTAACCCTTTTAGGGGTTTAGTATTTGGTTTAATTATCCCTTCCAAGGTATTAAATGGCACTCTGACGATCTCCCAAATGGGAGCCACCAACTAACCTTCTTCAAGCATCAACGGTCCAGTCTTGGGAAGTTTTTCTTTAAAAGGCCAGTTGCAGGCAAGAATACTACTTTTCTGCTTAAAAGAAAGTAAGGAAAAGTGCTTAAAACTTTCCAACATTTTTTTTAATGAAAAATACTATTTCTTATTTTTTCCTATTTCTCCAACCTTCTGTGTTGCTGGGGGAGCTGAGATATTTTGCAAACAAAAGTAAACCTTTTCTTCAAACTTCAGGGCTGTTCAATTATAAACACTGCCACCTGCAAAGTTGGAAATCAACTGCAATCTTCTTTAAAGCTTTTTCAACGCAACGCTAACCTGTCTAGATGTTTAACTTTCAGGTTTCAAAACCTGTCAGTTAAAATTTGCTTACTGTTACTCCTTTTCTCTGAAGCTACAAGCCTGAAGAGAAATTATGTAGCAAAATGGAAACAAGGAACTAAGACTTGATAGCAACACAAAAGACCTGCTGATGGGCTGGGGTACAAGAAACTACAATCCTTGCTCTGAAAATGAATAAGGATTAGAGGGCTCATCTACTGGCGGCCTCTAATGAGGTTGCGCCTTCTCAGTTCTGAAACAAGCAGTCAATTGATCCCTTCACAAGAACACCTGGTCTATTCTGAGAAAAAATTAGTCAAACCTGTTGTTGGCAGAGTTTACCAGTCAATTCTATTAAATTGTGGCATCGGTAGCAATGTGTAGACACAGCTCATTAAAAATACCATTTGGGGAAATCCTAAGGCAACAGGATAGTCATTACTGAACTAATTCCATTGGCCTGAAAGAGTTAATTCAACTCCTAAAGGGAAGCAATTTACTTTCTATTCCCCAGGAGGATGAGCCAGCTTCTTACAGAGCTTAATTATACAATGAAGCTGTTTTATACCAGCCCTCCCTCCACTCCCTAGGCTGAAAGCCCTCTGACAGTTACAAGCCCAAGATGGGGTGTGCTGGGAGGGTCACCTCACATTCCTCTGTGCGGGCCCCTCTGGGCTGAGGCTACTGGATAATGCTGAGTAAATCCAAGCATACAAGGAATAAGCAAAGGACAAATCCCTTGATTTTGTGCGTCTGGATTCCAAACACCTCCCCGGATTCTAACAGCACAGCCAGATCAATCTATAAACAAGAGTGGCTAAGAGATACCTGATTTATATGCAACCTGAGCAGTGTATCACTGGGTACAAAGTGCCAGTGTCAACAGTTCTGCACAGGCTCCAGCCTTGGCCCGATGGAGAACAGAGGTCTTGGTCCTTCTGGACCACAAGAGTCTTCAGCCAAAGAGAAGACAGCAGGAGATGACAGAGATTTGTTAAAGGATCAACACATTCCCTTATGGGCACTTTTTAAATTTTATTTTTTAACAATTCCTTATGAAAAATGTTAAACATAGATGAAAATTCACATAGTATTATAATGCTGTCTATGTTTCTATCGCAATAACTTAGAACCAGTCCTGTTTCAATTGTACCCCCATCTACTCCCTGTCTTGAAGCAATACTCAGACTATCATTTCCTCCATAAATATTTCAGTGTGTTTCTCTAAAAGATAAGGGCTCTTTTTATTAACAAAATACAAAACAATTACTGTCCTTAAAAAAAAAAAAAAAACCTTTGACACATGTGAGAACATTATGCTAAGTGAAATCAGCCATTCACAAAAGGACAAGAAAATAATTCCACTTATACGAGGTTCCTACAGGACTAAATTTGTAGAGACAAAAAGTGGAATGCTGGTTGCCAGAGGCTTGAGGGAGGAGAAAATGAGGGTTATTGTTTAATGCGTACAGTTTCAATTTTGCAAGATAAAGGGGGTTCTGTGTTTGGATGGTCGTGATGGTAGCACAACAATATAAATGTACTCACTACCAATGAACAGTATACTTAAAACTGGTTAAAATGGTATAAATTTTATGTTCGGTGTACGTATTTTACCACAATTTTTTTAAATGATAAATTAAAAATAAAACCCTCCACATTATAAATTAGGCACTGTTTCATTAGTTTATAAATGTCATAAATTTTGTTCGGTTTGTTTTCTTGAATGAAAATCCACATAAGGTCTACATACTGTGGTTGGCTGTCAGGTTTTTTAAAATCTATGTTCCTCCTCTATCTGTCCGCCCCCTCCCCCCAGCAATTTATTTATTGAAGAAACTTTTCCTATAAAGTTTCCACAGTCCAAATTTTGCTATTTTTCTGTTTTCTCCTTTGTGGAGTCTTTTGTTCTCTGTCTTCTTGACAATTGGAAGTTGGATCAGGAAAACAGATCAGATTTGAATTTGGTGTTTTGGGCAAGACCCTGCATAGGTTTAACTATGCCACTATACGAGCATATGATTGACCCAAAACATGGGTGTGCAAAGCTTAATCGGCAAACTATGATGAGCAACTTAGAATGAGCTCTCCACTATCAATAACCTTGGGATAGGAGCAGAGAAAATGAGAAGAAATATCAAAAAAATGTTTTGACAGAATTCTAGCCATCAAGGCACCTGCAATCCGTATCACGTGAAACTGATACACATGAAACAAATAAGAAGTAAATGTAAAACTGTGCTGTGACTGTAAACTCCATTTCATTCTCATGGGTTAGATAATCTAAGAAGGTTTTTAGGGAGGATAAAGTTCGTGAAATGATTCTTGAAGGACTGATAGATTTTAGAAGAAAGAAAGCATTTGAGGAAGTGAAACTACACAAGGAAAAGCACAAAGGCTGGCGTTAAGGCTGGGCGCAGAGGACGATTGAGATAGGCTGGAAATAGCAATGTAGAGACATGAAAATCCAGCAGAGATATAAAAGGCGGAATCTATTGATCTTTAGAGATTAAGGCAAATCAGATGTTACTTATGTTTTGACATACAGACTTTGGAAAGATTCTAAAGATCCACAAATATCGTGGGTGTTTTGAGGATCTAATTTCCGATATATTTAATAGGAAAATTGAGGCTTCCTCTTATTGAAACCTTTCCAAGTTGACCCTTTCTAGAGATTAAAGACATGAAAAAGAGTTTCATGAAAAACACAGCTAAAATTTGATAAGGTATTCAGGATTTGCCTCAAAATACTCTGGGAGGGGGAGATATAGATGGATATAGATGAAAAAGATTGACAAAGAGTTGATAATTGTTGGGGTTGAGTGATGGGTACATAGGGCTCAAAATGCTATTCTCCCTACTTTTGTGTATGTTTGAATAATAAAAAGTTATTTGTACTGTTGAGGTCAAGGGTCATTCCTATATCCTATGTTTCCAATGTTATAGAAAAAAGGATTCACTGGACCAGAAGATGAAGAGCTTATCTCTTCTGTGACTAAGCTGTTTAACTCAGAGCCAATTACTTCACCTCTGTGGATCTCAATTCTCTTCTCCATGAAATGAGGGGAAAGGAGAAAGAACGTGAGTGCCTACTATGTGCAAGAATTGTGCAATGCACTTTTATACATGATCTCAGTAGTCAAGAGGGTGGACACACTGTTCTCTTTAGTCTCCAACGTGTCTTTCCCATTCTGGGGTTCCAAGAATTATTCCTTTGACTTTCATTTAGTTTTTCAATAACCCATGTGCCATATACCTTGCTAGGTTCTGAAGACACACAGAGAAAAGAAACAGCTCCTGTCTTCAAGGAGCTTCTGGTCTAAAAAGGCAAATGGTTTTCTGAATGGAGACTGTCCACTTCAGGAAGCGTTAAACAAAATTTGCTTGTATCACCTGAAAGGACAAAAAAAAAAAAAGGCAGACTAATAAGGAAGATTATAATGTGACTGATAAATGTTTTAATAACTGCTGTTTATTAAATAATAACTAAATAAGTAACAGGCTAAATGTTTTACATTATGGATGTACATCCCTACAGTATGAGAAAATTGTGAAATGGTATAATGACAGAAATAGAATGCTGTGCTATAGAATCAAGCAGGAAGGACACCCATCTCACACTGAGGGGGCAAAGAAGGTTTTATAGAGGAGACATTGTCTATGTTGGGTTTTTTTATTATTATTAATTTATTTTTATTGTGATAAAATTTACTGTTTTAAGTGTACCATTCAGTGGCATTAGTACATTCACATTGCTATGCAAACATCACCCACATCCATCTCTAGAACTTTTCATCTTCTCAAAATGAAACTCAGTATCCTAAACACTAACTCTCTATCTTTCCTACCTGTGAAAACCGCCATTTTACTTTCTGTCTCTGAACGTGCCTACCTTAAACACCTCACATAAGTGGAACCATAGACTATCTGTCCTTTTGTGACTGCTTATTTTATTTAGCATAATGTCTTTAAGTTTCATTCATGCTGTGGTATGTGTCAGAATTTCCTTCCTTTTTAAGGCTGAATAACATTCTGTTGTATGGATATACCACCTTTTATCCATTCATTTGTTGATGGACACTTGGGTTGCCTCTATCTTTTAGCTATAGTGCTGCTATAGCTTTGAATTGTTTTGGGCAAACACTATGTTAGGTCTTAAAGAATTAGAATAAATCAAGGAAAAATAAAGAAGACAAGCATTCCAAGAAGAGTGAGCAACTTGTGCAAAGGCACAGAGAGCTATAGTTCCATATGACTGGAGAATATAGAGAAGGTGAGTGGCGAGAAGCAAGGCTAAAAGTGAAGCAAGGTCTAGACCCTTAGGAGCCTCATATGGGGAATGGACAGTGTATGCAAAAAACAGCTCAAATTGAGTCCTCCTCTTCACTATATAATTAACGTGTCCACTTTTCAAGAACAACATTTTTATAGCAAACACTTTGGACTCTAATAGAAATGACACTGGAGAATATACACACATTGTGATCACTCCAGTCTTACATTTCTCCCACAATAGTTCCCCTCACTCTATAGGTGTTCAATAAATAGTGATGGATTGCTCGATTTACTTACTAATTATTTATGGTCAATGAATTTATGCTCTTTCTTAAAATTTTATGGTCAAAATAACATTCTCTAATGTATTGCTTTTATTTGACTAAAGTCTTTTCAGAATTAACTAAGCCAGAGCACAAATCGGATTATGAGATTCTGTATTCAACTCTCCAGCTTGCTCTCTGTAATGCAGGATGAATCCCTTCACTTGTGATGAAAACGATGCCAGGTAAACTCAGGGCCTACCCAGATGTGAATGATTTTATAACAATGCAACCCATAATCTATTCATTTCTATAAAGAGTCTTAATCCCATGTGAATCCAGTTACATTCTAGAGAGTTAGATGGTATGGTGTGTGTGTGTGTGGTGTGTGCGTGCGTGCGTGCGTGTGTGTGTGTATTAGTTTAATACTCTGGTGGCATTTGGGTATTTCTCACAATGTTTATATACACTAACACCATGAATGGACAACCTGCTCTTTGGAGAGGATTCATAAATAACATCCATGTGTTATTTTCTAGTATTCATGTGTATCCATTTGTTTATAATATGAAATAATAGTAAAAATCAAGAACCACTATATTGATTTCTCAGCATAACTCATTTATCCAATGGAGGTTTGATTTCTATGTTTGGTGGTGGGTGGTGGTAGGAGGGTACGAGAGGATGGGGATGTACGGCCTGAGTCACTTCAGTTGTTGCTTCATAGGTTGGCTTACAGACTCCACAATGCTATAAAGCCAGAGCTCGGGACCCGAAGTCTTGCAACATAACTCAGTCAATGGAGGTGGAGTTTAAAGTGACCTTAATATTACAGAGCAATACAAAAAGTCAGCAATATGAACTGACCCACCAAGTAAATGATGTCCCCAAACACATTAATGAAGATGCAATGATCAGAGCAAAGGACAATCTGTTCCTAATCTTTTAGGGAGTGGTCAGTTTATACTCAAAGTTCAGTATGCAGCTCTAGTGATTATGATGTCTTAAAAGCAATTCCGAGGCATGTGGATAATAAGAATTAATTTTCATTATACTTCATTTTATTCAGTTTAAATATTTTGATAGGTACACTGTATTCCTTAGGATTTAACTTCAACTACATTTAAAAGAGATCCATTTTATCCCAATGCCACCAGTCCAAAATAACTTAAAGAAGACAATAGTTTCTCTCAAATATAAGCACAACTCTAGGCAGTTAGGGATGGCATGAGGGGAGGCTTTGCCATTCTGCCACCCCCAGATGTTGTCCTGCCCACATGGCCAAAGATGGCTCACTACCAAGTTCTTGTTACAAGACACACAGGAGAAGAAGATAGGAAGAAGAGGTGTATCCCCTCCCTGTAAGGATGCATTTCAGAAGTGGCACTTCCAATGGCCAGGATTCATCACAAGGCCACAAGAAGTTGCAAAGTTTGCTAGAAATGTTGTCACTATGAGTGATGATAGGGTTCTATGAAAAGGAAGAAGGATGGAGCATCTATTGGGGATCCCTAGCAATTTCTGCCACATATGTGTTACTTTTTCTAAATTAAAAAAGAAAAATTGATACTCAAGGAGGGAAAATGCTCACACACTTACCTGGTCAACACTCACTTATCCCTCTTGTCTCAGCTTAAAAGTCACTTCCTCAGAGAAGCCTGCCTTGAGTTTTTCCCTTCCTTTCCTTTATCCCCTGTAGCCCATCTAGATTAGGTCTCCCTGTTATTCTCTGTCAATAGTACTTCTCTCAGAGCACTTACCAGGGTTGCAATTAATGACCCACTGATATGACTATGTGTATAATGTGTGCCTTGATGAATGAGAGACATCTAAGCTCTGTGAGGACAGGAACGGAATCTGTCTTATTTCACATGAACCCTCGTAAGCACTCAAGGCAAATTTCTCAAATCAATTCAAAATGAATGGAAAGGCAAGCGGTACGTGCAAGGTCACACGATTAGTAAAGAACCAAGGTCGGAACTGGGTCTTCAAACTCTTATGCTCTTATCATATATCTTTTACAGGTGACTAAACAAAGCCCAGAAAGACAAAGTCACTACCTGACCTTGCGCAGTAATTAGTGGCGGGACAAGGCCTGGAATCCAGAATACTTAATGTGTAGCTCAGTTCTCTTTTCACTGTAACATAATAGTGCTTTTTTTCCCCAAACCCAAGGAGCTCCTATCTCAGAAAAAGTCAAGATGGTCACAAAAAGATTTTTGATCATAGATGTAAACAATTCACTTAAACTCATTTTGATTTAAAAAAAAAAAAAAGAAGGGGGAGGGAAAAATTATTTTAAAAGTTTAAAAAATTAATTTAAAAATAAAAATAAATAAGAATAATCATATGTAATATGTGAAACTTGCTTATATTCCAGATTGGGAGGGAAGCTATAAGACATATTTGGGGTTACAATTGGGAAAATTTAAGTACAGACTGTATATTAGATGATAATTATTAAATGAATGTTATGACCTTGGATGTGATCATTGTATTGTGGTTAAGTAGAAGAATATCCCTTTCTTAGGCTAAAGTATTAGATAACGTGAGGAGGGAGAAGTATTATGATGGCTACAAACAGAGATAGGATCTCACATTTGAGTTCAGCTTGGAAGACGGTATAGGTCTTTGTATGGGGGAGCAGCTTATCTCTTCCTCCTGGAGAAGTGGCATCTTGATCATCACATAAGTTACTATTGATTGATGTTATTATTTTGATCAGAAGGAAGTAAGGCATGGATGAAAAACTTTATGTAATTCATTTGCTGACAAATTATAATAGTACAACTATTTTAAAAAAATTTTTTTTGCACATCCTGAATTGGTTCTTTCAGGGAGTACATTACAAGAACATGTTATAAAATATTCTGTTGCTTTTAAAACATAATTGACCTCACCAGAGAAGGCCATTCTTGGCATCCAATTCTCATACAATGTTTTCTTTGTCTCTAAGAATCATTTATGTTTAACACGTGCTGTCTCAAAGAATAGCAAGAATTCTTAAACAATTGAAGCTCTAATCTATGATTGTTCTCTAGAAATGGAAATGCAAATCACAATATTCTGAACTAAAGAATAATGTAACTAATATGTCTCCAAGTTTTGGTTTCTCCTGCCTTCTCCCCAAACTTAAATCACAAACTTTACTTTCCAAAGTTACAAAATTCTAATTTTATAAATAAAGCACTGAAAAGGAAAAAAAAAAGAGAAACTTTAAATTTCACAAAAATGGTAAGAAGACTCAAAGATTACCTATTAACAATAATGGCCATTTAACACTAGAATAAGCAACTAAAGAAAGTTCCATAGTCTCCATCCCTATAGAGCACTAAAAATAAACAGGATGACCTAACACATGCTTCACATGATTTGTGTTCTCTGATGTTTTGGGCAGGAGTCTTGACCACACCTCTAACATTAATATTCTATTAAAAAATTAAAGCAGACCACAAAGGTGAGGAATTGTGTGTGTGTGATATTTCTGTATATATAAATATCAGAGAAGTAGTCAGATTCCGAGATCAAAATAAGTGATCCTAGATGATCTCTAAGCCTGAGATGGGTTGAGGGAGGGACAGGACTTTTACTGTTGATTAGTTGGGGAGTAGGCATGAGGAAAAATAGCCCACTTTGTCTACTTCTCTAGCATGTTTTCATCAGTCTTAAAGATAGGCTCAACGTATTACCTTTTATTTAACAAGGCTCCACATACAAGATATGAGAAAGAAGAACTTAGACTGTGCTCAGAGAAAGCAAAAAAGATGCTGATAGAATTGATCTGAATAGAAATGTCCGTCACTGCTGTCTTGAGAAAAGCTTCCAGAATATGACTAATACCCATAGAACTCATTAATTTATGGCCACTCACAAAGACAAAGCCATAAGACTGACAATATTTAGGGAGTCTTTATAATTAATGTAAGGGAACATCCAGAAGGAAAAAGTCATAAATCATTTTAGAATATTAAAAAGTCTAATAAGGGAAGTTGATTAGTTTTTGTCCTCATTTTTGGGAGATCAACTTTAAGAATGAGGGCAGACTTAAAGCACCTCTTTTATCAAAGGCTAGGAGCAAAGGAGGAAATGGAAAATACCAACTGCTATCTATTAAATGTTTGCATCTCTCCCCAAATTCATATGTTGAAACCTATTCCCCTGGGTTGATGGTATTAAGAGGTGGAGACTTTGGGAAATGAATGGGATTAATACCCTTGTAAAAGAGACCCTCAAAAGTTTCCCCCTCTCTTCCATCGTGTGAGGACACAGGGAGAAGACAGCTGCCCATATATGAACCAGGACACAGGTCCTTACCAGACATCAAATCCGCCAGTGCCTTAATCTTGGACTTCCCAGCCCCTAAAACTGATAAATAATTTTCTATTATTTATAAGCCACCCAGTCTATGGTATTCTGTTATAGCAACAGGAACAAACTCAGACACCAACTAATCTGGAAACACTCCACTTACACAGTCACATGTATGTTGCTGGGTTTTTGACATTACTATCTTCCATTTTCACCCAATGCACCTGTATTAATTCCCTAGAACTGCCATAAGAAACTACCACAAACTGAGTGGCTTAAAACAACAGAAATTTATTTTCTCACAGTTCTGGAAGCTAGAAGTTTTAAACTGGGGTTTCAGCAGAGCTATGTTCTCTTTCCTAGCTCCTGGTAGTTGCTAGCAATCCTTGGTGTTCCTTGGTGTTATGGTCTGAATGTTTGTTCCCTCTCAAATCTATATGTGTTGAAAATCTAACCCTAAAGGTGATAATATGAGTACATGGGGCCTTTGGGGGTTATTAAATCATAAGGATGGAACCCTCCTGAATGAGATTGTGCCTTATAAAGAGGCTCCAGAGAAATCCCTATCCCTTCCATGAGAGAATACAATGAGAAGTTTGTGACCCAGAAAGAGCCCTCACCCAACCATGCTGGCACTCTGATCTTGGTCTTCCAGCCTCCACAACTAAAATAAATAAATTTCTATTCTCTCTAAGTTACCCAGTCTGTGGTGATTGATTGCAGCAGCCCAAACAGACTAACACACTTGGCTTGCAGCTGCATCATTCCAATCTCTGCTCTATCGTGACATGGCATCTTCTCCTCTGTGTGTCTGTGTCTTCACATAGTGTTCTCCTCTCTGAGATATCTGTCTCTGTATTATTTTTCCTCTTCTTATATAGACATCAGACATATTGGATTTAGGGGCCACCCTAATCCAATTTGATCTCAGCTTAACTAATTTTTTTTTTAGGAGAGGCGACCCTTGGTTGACCTCACAGATTGCAAAGACCTTGTCAGTTTACAATCCTTTTTTTAAAATTTTTTATTTTTTGCCTACAGCACCTGGTTCCTAGGTGGTCTCCCATCCAAGTACTAACCAGGCCTGACCCTGATTAGCTTCCAAGATCAGACAGGATCTGGCTTGTTCAGGTCAGGGTAGCATGGCTGTAGACCAGCTTAATTTATATCTTAATTCATCTGCAAAGGTCACATTCACAAGTACCAGGAGTTAGGACTTCAACATGTCTTTTGGGAGACACCAATTCAACATTCAACAACAATAAACAGTCAATCAATCAGTTGATTGGTACCATATTAATTGGGTATTTACATAACAGCTCCAGGTCCTATGGGTTAAACAGAAAAATCTAGGCCAAAGATGTTATTTTCCCTTGAAAGTTGGAGGTAGGCAGTTATTTAAAAATAATTTGAAAACCATTAAGTGCTATAAAACTCACATCAGTACTGTTTACAAGGTTAAAAAATGGGGGGGGGGGCGGACCTGACCACCCAATTAAAAGGGTGTGTAAAAGTAGGCGGCCAACCCAATCCTGGTTTGCCCTGGACTACAGTTGATACTATGCAATTTTCATTTTTAAATTTGCTAACAAAGATTTTGAAATGAATAAAAATTTTGTAATATGATGTTAACACAACAGAAGACAGATTCCGAATCTCCTTAGTTGCGGCTATCTAAATTTAGTAGCCGTATCATGTAACATGAATTACAAAAAATTTTGGGCAAAAAATAAAAAACTGATACAAGATATGCCAAAAGGTTAACTGCGGTTGCCTCTGTATAGTGGGATTATGGGAAGTTTTCTTTTGTGCTTCTTTACACTTTCTTCAGTGGAACTCTTCAAATTTTCTATTGATGAATATGTATTGCTTAATCAGGAAAAAGATTAAGGGAAAAAGTAATAAATTTCTGGATGGAAATTAGCCTCCTAAATGCCTACTACTTTTACTCCCAGAGAATAATTAAAATAATAGCTCTTAATGAGTATTTACTTCATGCCAAACACTGCTATTCATTTAATTATTATTCCTTACAATAAAACTGCAACTTAAGTACTGATGTTATCATCATCTTTCATATGAAGGCTCGCAGAGGTGAAATAACTTACTAGCTGGAATGTGGAAGTGCTACATTCAAGCCCCTAATCTGAACTACTGCTCTCTCCTCTGAGAGAGCTTTACTACGTGATCAGAAGCTGCAACAGCATTTTTTGGGTCACCCTGCTACTTCCTCCAGTGTTCATGATGAGGTTCCTTCAAGCTACACAAATGAAAGCCAGCTTGAGATGAAAGGGGGTAGAAAATGAAGAGGGGTAGAAAAGGAAGTTATTAACAGGAAAGCAAATTCTGCGCAAGAACTGAAAAAACTAATCAATTATACCATATGGCTGATGTTATGATTAGCATTTACATGCTACTAATAATGTACATACTGAATATTGACCCAAACTAAATGATGGTTAAAAACTATTGGGAGATTGAGAAGGGCAAGCAGTGTATGTATCCTGGGGTGAGCTGTGAGAGAGAGCTATGGTCTTAGTTCCCTATCGGGAAATCAACTGATGAATCCTAAAACTAAAAACTCAAGAAGTAAACATATAACTTATTATTTAAATTATGAAGATGAATACTGAAATAATCAACTAAAAATGTTGGAGGTTCTGGGGAGCAGGAAATAGGTAGGGATGATCAGGGGTTGCTATTTTTAGAAACAAGCCTTGTAGAAGTATTGCATTCTTAAAATTATGTGCATGTATAATTTTAATGAAAATAAAAACAAGAAAAATTAAAATACAGTAAACATTCATGTGCCTATCTTTGTACTTGTGATAAAATATTTTATAAAAAGTGAGATTTGGAGGTCAAGAAAAACGAATATTTTAAATTTTGATACATGTTGTACCACTGGTATCCAGAAAGGTGAGATAAATTTCAATTACAAGTAACAAATACATGATATTTATTTCTCTACTTCATTGCCAAGTTTTTTCCATTTTTTATCTGACAATATGATGGAAATAGTATATTTCATTTGCATTCTTTAATTATTATAGTAATTTCTCTCACTAATAAGTATGTAAATGTGATTATTATTAGTTCTTTCTTTTATTCTTTTATGAATTGCCTGCTTATATTCCTTGCCATTTTTCCTGCTTTTTCTTAATGATATATAAAGAGGTCTTTGTCTATTATCAATATTAACCTTATGTTTGTCACACACTCTGCAAAAATTTTTCCAAATTTGTCTGGGCATTTTGTGCTTATTTAGAAAAATTTTCTTTATCTCAAAATTATTTTTCAATAATTTTTATTTTATAGTACTTTTATATTTCATTTTTAAAGTTGTATTTTTGACCCATGTGAGTTAATGTTGACAGTTAAAAGTGAGATGCTGATAAATCATCCATTTTTTGAATAGCTCCTAAGTGTCTTAAATTAGGAGGAGGGCTCCTCTTCCCTATGTTTGTAGCGAAAGCAAACATTGTGATTTCTGGATTCTCGTTTATTGTTTTTTCCCCTTATTTTAGTTGAAATCAGAAATATCTTACCCTTATTTTAATTTTTTAATTACATTTCATAAAATGTGAATAAAAACTTATTTACTTGAAATTAAATTAAGGTTCAATAATTTTTAGCATGCAGACTGTGTGCTTATTTTATGTGTTCTTACTACCATAGTTATTAAAGTCTCAGAATGGTAAGCATTTTTTGGAATTGATAGCATGGTGGGATTTAGAGGAGAAGGATTTTAGGTACTTTTTTGTCAGTAGTTAGGATAAAGTTCAGCTCATGTTTTTGCTACTGTTAGTTATTGATAGAGTAGGAAGAAAAGAAGGGGAATTTTGTTATAAGATATCTCTGCTTCTAAACCACGACTTTACAAGAATAGTAGATAAAATAGTTTCTTTACCATGATGATCAAAAATAGTGGAACATTCTTACTCACTTCTGATGTTCCCCATCTGGGTGTGTGCTTTGTAGGACTTGTGTTGTAGATCAATTAGAAATGGCCAGAAACGTAGCATGATTCCCCTTCACAGACACATATATGCATAAAAGAGAAACCTAAAGAGGTGGTCTGTAAGCTGAAGAAGGAAATTGTATGTTCTTTTTTTTTATTTTTTATTTTTTTATTTTTATATCTACAGCACCTGGTCTTCCTAGGTGGTCTCCCATCCAAGTACTAACCAAGCCTGACTCTGCTTCACTTCTGAGATCATCAGGCGTGTTCAGGGTAGCATGGCTGTAGACATTGTATGTTCTTAAATAAGAGAAAGCCTAGTAACCGAAAAACAGGAAGAAATGTCAACCCACAAATATTTGGAAAAGTTTTTATTTTTTAATTACGGCTGACATTTAATGTTATATTAGTTTCAGGTATATGGCATAGTGGTTAGTCATTTCTATAACTTACAAAGTGATCCCCCTACCCCAATAAATCTAGTACCCAACTGACGCCATACATAGTTAATACAATATTATTGACTATATTCCCTATGCTGTATTTTATATCCCTGTGACTGTTGTGTAACAGCCAATTTGTACTGCTTAATCCCTTCACATTTTCACCCAGCCCTCAATCTGCTCCCATCTGGCAACCATCACTTTGTTCTCTGTATCTATGAGTTTTTTTGTTTTGTTTATTTTGTTTTTTAAATTTCACTTATAAGTGGAATCATATGGTACTTGTCTTTCTCTGACTTATTTCGCTAAACATAATGCCCTGTAGGTCCATCCATTTGTTGCAAATGGTAAGATTTCATTCTTTTTATGGTCAAGTAATATTCCATTGTATACATGTACCACATCCTCTTTATCCAATCATCTATCGATGGACACTTAGGTTGCTTCCATATCTTGGCTATCATAAATAATGCTGCAATGAACATAGGGATGCATATGTCTTTCTGAATTAAGATTTAGATTCTTAGGATAAATACCCAGAAATGAGATTGCTGGGTAATGTGTCTACCCACAAATTTTACTAATATTAATTGAATTTTGGAACAAAGTGTTTTTAAAACTGCAGTATGATGGGGTAGATAGGCAATAACTATCATGATTATTTCATTAACTTCTAAGTAAAATCAATTCAGTTTAACTTAAACATTAATGGAGTGTCTATTATGTGCCAGACACTGTGCTAGGCCTGGGTTCATAAAAATGAATGTGGCATGATCCCTGAACTAAATGGACTTAGAATTTGGGAGATTCCATCAATTTCAATATTCAGAGCAATTGCACCAAGTCCTATGGATTTGGAGAAGGCTTCTGGGAGGAACTGATGCCTGAGTAAGAGTTAGTCAGGGGAAAACATGTGTGGGCAAAGCCAGCACACATAAAATCATATGATGTTCACAGAAGGATTACAAGAAGTTTACTATTAACAAAAGCAACAAAACAGAGAAGTGAATAGGTGGAAATAAGTCTGGAAAAGTAGACAGAACCTGAAGAATCTGTCATTTTTAGAATTTATTCTATATGTAGTAAGAAGGAGCCATGAAAGTATCTGATAGTAGCAAGTTTCTTGATGTCTTTGTGCTCCAGTTGTCTTGCCTCTAAAATAAGTATGCAGGAATAGATAGTTTTCAAGTCTTTTTGTATTCAGAAGTCCATAAGTCTATAAATAAAAACATACTCATAATTATTGATGTGCTTCATCAATTGACTTGTTTTGAAGGGGATCAGAAAATGCCACCCCAAAATAAGCCACTTTGTCATAAGAGTTGGTATGAAAGCAAATAAGTGGTAGCAAATGCAGAAGGAGCTTTTTGCCTTCCCCCTACCTGCCTTTGTGAAGGTGCTCCCCCTACCCTTTCTCACAAAGGAGGAGAAAAACAACCATTATGTCTAGAGACAGAAAGTCAGTACTAACATAGGTCTGAGCAAATATATCTTACTAAAATAACCCTTATTTTCTACTAGTTTCCCTGGCATATATACCTTCCCACAATTTATGACCCTTAGGAGCTCAAACTCTTTCCTTTTTCTTGTTACCTCTCCATAATTTATCACCCTTTGTTAAGATGGTATATAGGCCCCATATTCTAACTACCCCTTGAGTTATTCATCACTTAGTGCTTCCACATGCATGTGTGTAGGAGGTGTAAACAAACTGTATTTTATTCTCCTGTTAATGGTTTTTGTTGGTTTAATTTGCGGCCCCTGAGTGCTGAACTTAAGAGGGCAGAGGAAAAAGTTTTATTTCCTATCCTACAGTTCCTGTATTTAAGTCGTACAGGGGGCAAAAAAATAAATAAATAAAATTAAAAATGGTTATCTTAATAATAAAAGTTGAATTATGACAGAGACATAGGAAAGGAAGACCATGTGAAAACAGAAGCAAAGATTGGAGTTATGATCCCACAAGCCAAGGAATAGCTGGGGTCACTGGAAACTGGAAAAAAACAAGGAAGGATTCTTTCCTAGAGCCTTCGGTGGAAGAGTGATCCTCTTGTCACTTGATTTTAGATGTCTAGACTCTAAAACTAGACATGAGAGAATAAATTTTTATTATTTTAAGCCACTTAGTCCGTAACTTTATCACAGCAGCCCTCGAAAATTCATACAGCCACTATGCTATCACCATCTGAGAGAAGAATATGAGAAGAGAGATGTCAGAGAATTCCAGGGCGAGAGGTGGATTCTCAGGGTTGGGGAAGGATAGAGGCTGCCCCTTTACAGATGTGTTTTTAGATCTTACTTGAAGCCTGTACCCTGATTTGAATAAGCCTTTTCCCCACCCCTGTCCACGCCATGGCTGTCATTAGTTACTGATTATGAGAATAAGTCATGTTCATGTTCTCAACTCACTTTGAAAACATCAACCATGATAAGAGACACTGGCCAGGCCATGTGTATGTGTGTGGGAACTGTGGTTGGGCTGGAGGGAAGAATGGAGACTATTTAGAACAGACTCCTCTAACAAAAGAGTAACTCCATTGTGCCCTCTTTGTGCTCTGTGGCCAATTGTTTCCTGCCCAGAGAAGTTGCCTGTCTTGTCCTACCCTTGACACTCTTTGATAAAACAAAGAAGAGGTTTCGTTATGCTAGAAACTGGTTAACATTTGGTAATTGAGCAGCAGCAAATACATTTAATCAACAAATTTTTTAAAAGAAAAACTTAAAAATAAAATAAAAGGGTAATCATAATATAACAAGACTAAGAATTCAGGTTTAGAGTTAATAAACTCTTGACCCAAGGGATTTTAAGCAAGACATTTAACGTCCCTAAATTTCAGTCTCCTTATCTGTAAAAAATGGCTAAAATGCAGTTCATAAAATTGTCGAAGTATTGAATGGGATGCTATCTACAAGTACTGTACTAATCATGACTCTCTAGGTTCAGATATTAAAAACCCAGTTAAAATTTTTTTTTAAACAGGAATTTATTGGTTCCAATAAACAGGGAAGTCCATGGATATAACTGACTTGAAAAGATGCAGATGCTTACCTGTGATCAACAGTTCTTGCTCTTTCTCTGTTTCTCTCTTCGTTTCTTGGCTATTCTTAACCATATATATTGGTTTCATTCTCTTTCTACAATAGGTTTTTTCTTTTTATTAAATTTATTAGGGTGACATTGGCTTTTTCTATTATAAGGAAAATGTCCACCAATACTGCCAGTCACTTCACATCCAAGCCTAGCAGTTCTAGTAAAATAAGAAAGCTCCCTTCTCCCAGGGTCCATATATCATTCCTGTGTAAGGACTCTGATTGGACCTACTTGGGTCATGTGTTCACCCCCATTACCAGAGTGACTGACAGGCCTGAGAGGGACCAGAATGAGAGCAGTCATCCATGCAAGTCACATGTTCCAGGAGAATTTTAAAGCATGTTGGTGGCTTTATGTACAGGGAACTCAGGCATGTAAATAAATCTATGGACATATGCCAAACTATTTTCTTTCTAGTGGAATTATGATTTGTCTGTTTGCTTCTTTATGCTTTCTGTATTTTCCAAACTTTCCACAAGAAACTGTATTAATTTGATAAGGGATTAAAATTACAAAAACAAATTAGAAATATTTCTCTGATAAGACCAGAGAATCTACAAAGTCTTCATCAGACAGACTTAGGATATGTCTCAACGTACATGAAATATATGAGAAAATTTCCCATTTTCAAGTTATAATGTGATTAACTGTACTATATTGGAGACAAAGTCATCCTGTAAGAATAGGAGTGGGATGGGGGGAGAGAATCACCTAGTAGAGGAGGGAGTTTCGCACAACTCCTACAGAAAGGAATCAGTACACCATCATTGTTGATCAAGTCAGCCTGCTCAAGGGAGAGTCCTGGTTCCAATGGGGGGCATGTTACACAGAAAACTCCCTGGAGGGAAGAGAAAATAATGTGCTATTCCCCTGAGGGGTCTGTTGCTCCTTCTCCCCTTTGCTCTCATTGTCTGCTCTATAAGCCCTCTCCCGAACTGAGCCTTGGTCTCCTGCATGTACCTACCTATTCTGGAGATGGACAACCCTGGTTGTCCAGCCAAGATAAATTTCAGGTGAAACCTACTAACTGGTGTAGGGGAGGAAAAATAATTTTATCTCTACCTTCTAGGTTCTATGGCTGAAAAGTAATAAAAAAACAGATTAAAAGAAAAACAAAGTTTAATAACATTATACATGGGAGAGATCCAGGATAACTGAGCAACTCCTAGAAATGACTCAGGCAACCATGTTAAATACCATATTCAAGTAAAAACAAAAGAAAAATGTTGAAGGGTAGAGAGGCCAGTTATGGGAGTTTATCAGAAAAAGTACAATAAAGTTGTATGCAGATTTATATCTGGCGCCTCCTCTTGATGAGAGTTTCTTTTGATTTAGTCATCCTTCTCTTCCTGGTAGACAGGGGGATACCTTACAACTGGAGATGTTCTTTATAAATGTAAATTTCCCTTTAAAAAAGGTAATTTTTACTGTTTTTAAAGCTTCTCCAGTGTCTGCTTCTTCTTGAAAATAATCAGCTTAAAATAATTCTATGCCAAAGAGGCATATTTTGGAGTGGCAGAGCTACTCTTTACTGACATTTTTATTTTTGTATGTATTTAAGAAACTAGGAGGGAGCCAGTGTGCATATGGTATCATACAAGAGGGGAGAGTAGATGAGATGAGCTAGAAGAGGTGAGCAGTGATTTGTTGGCAGGTTATTCCAAGTGAAAGGGAAAGCCAGTAAAGGGCACCTTCGCCTGAGTTCAAGGAGACAATAGAGCCTGAAATAAAAACCTACCTTCAAGTAGTTTACTTGAAATGATCCCAGAAAAGAGGAGGGATGGAGAGATTAAGGCAGGGAAAGATGAAAAAGCAATGCGTTTTAAGTGCTGCTTACAACAGAAGAAATGGAGCTTCCTCTACCAACCTCCTGAGGAGCATAAAGCAAGCCTTCCAGAATTGGAATCCTAATGGACTAGAGGTGGGACTGTTTATCCTTTGCTTCAAGCTTCCTACTGTGTGTAAATTTGGAGGAATTCCCAAAACAGGAAGCAAATTCCCCATTCACAGGTGTGCCCAGCAGGTATCCACTATCTTATGAATCGACTTAAAAGCCCATCTGGGGCTACAGGCCCCAGCCACAGCTGAAAACAAAAATGAGGCTGAAGAGGAGGAGGGATGGGAAGGCAATCTGAACAAAAGGGTGTTTGGGGTAGAGGAATAATAAGGTCCAATTATTATTTAAAGCTAAGGGAATACATAACGTTACCTAGCAAGAGTTTCGTTCTCCCAGTATCTGTATATCACTAAAGGGATAAAGGATAAGAGGGTCCAATGACTAAATCCTGGGTGTTTCTAAGATTCAGAGGCCAGGTGGAATATCAGTTCAGAATGTACTTGATGGCACTTGTAGAGTCTAAAACAGATGGGTGTGTTCTTCTCACGTAATGTAAAGTCCGGAGCTGGGCAGCCCAAGGATGGTGCAGCTGACCAATTATAGTTTTGGAGACCCAAGTTCTTTTATCTTCCCCTTCTGCTATCTTTACATGTAGGCCTCCATCCTCAAGCTGTGGCTTTATGGTCACAATATAGTAGTTGCACTTTTAATAGGCAACCACAATTCATGTAGGAAGGAGGGGCACAGGACAAGTCAGCCTTTTTTAATCAATAAATGAAAGATGTCCTAGAAGCATTCACTCAACCAACTTCTTCATTGGCCAGAACTATAACACATATCCACCCTAACTCCAAGTGAGTCCAGGTGGGTACTTTGCTACCCTGAATAACACTGGGGTATTACTCATAAGGAAGCAGGAAGGAATGGCTATTGCACACACAGCTGGTAATATGTGCTACCAGCAGATGAAAAAGAACCTGTGAGGGAGACTGAGGAGTGGCAAGAGAGATAAAAAGGAAGACATTCTTTCAAGAAGGCGGGAAGGATTGACTGGGTCAGATATTCCTTAAAAATTCCTTAAATATCTGAAAAAGATAGGGGCAAGGGTGGAGAGAGGGAAGTCCAGTGGATTTGACAACATGAAGGTCATTAGGGACAATGACAAGAGCAGGTTCAGAACAAGATGAGCAACAGAAATATGCTGAGGAGAGAATGGGATCTAAGGAAGTGGGGACTAGTTTTATTTTAGAAGTTTGACTTCAAAAGGGGGTTGGGGAGGAGAAAGGAGTAAAAAGAGAAGGACGTCTTAGGAAGGGAAATAATGTCTATCTTACTAAACTGTTTTAAAGATATGACAGATAGCAAATAGCTTTAATATCTATTTTAAAACATTAAGGTTAAGGGTACCATAAGACTATTCCTTCCCAAAGCTATATCGTACGGTGCAGAGAACAAATTTTGGAGTTAGTTAGGTTTGAATCTTAATTCTGCCTCTTACAAGCTGTGTGATCTTAAGCCAGTTGCTTAACCTCTCTAGATCTGTGTGCTTACAAGTGAAATGGGACAATCATGCCTACCTCAAAAGCTGTGAAAGAGCAAATGCATGTAAAGAGCCTATTACAGTGCTTGGCACATTGTAAATCATCATTAAGTGGTACTAACATCCTTTTTGGAGGTCAGATCTAGCATTTATATAACAAGTGTCTAAATGAAATTCCCACGAGACAGAGTATAACAAATGCTTAATAACATTTGTAATTTTCTTTGAGCCAAAACACAGGAAGACATCAAGCCCCATATAGCCATCCTATATAATACATACAACCCAAGTTACTCCCTCATGTTTCCCTATTTGTAACAAGGCAGAAAATCATGTACCTGCTTGTCTCTCTGAGGCTCAAAGTATAGCCAGAGGGCTGAGCAGCAGCTGAGCATCTGCCTCCTCCTTGAAATTCAGGGTCAGCAGGAGGACAGACCCGCAAGAACACTCACAAGGGTGTTTTTGCAAGGCAGATGGAAGAACAGATATTAAGCAAGAAAAATGTGTGGTTGTGTGTGGATGAAAAGGTATGTATCACGAGAGCTCTCCTATTAAGTGCAAGCTAACTTTGTATTATTACTCTGTAATAATTATGATTTTTACCTTTATTGGGCTTAGTTCTTTATACCTGAAACTGAATGTGGGAAAAAGGGTCAGTCAGAGTAGGAGATTCAGAAGGTGTTTATATGGTGAGGTGACGGATTCTAATTTCTCTCTCCTGCACAGCACACTGAATGATTTTCCTGGCTCTGATAGAGTTACTGAGTATTGACGAAGATGCCATTAGCTTCTGGGGCTCTAGGGAATGGAGCAGGGCCCGCCGTGCTGCCTTATCCTCTGCTACACAATAGACTCATCAACGTAAAGAGCTCAAAGACTTAAGTCAAAACTGTCTAGGGTCAAATCTTGGCTTCACCCTCAATAACTGGGTGCCTTGGGCAAAGTTTCTTAACCTTCTGAGCCTTAGTGTCTTTAACAGTCAATGGAAGTGATAAAACCTACATCACTTTCATATGAAGACTAAATTAAATCATGTATACAAAGGGCCTGGTTCAGTGCCCAGCATGTAGTTGATGTTCACATATTTCTTCTGTCCTGAGCATTTTCCCCATGTATGTCATCTGGTCCCCTTCCAGACACATATGTGCCCCATACATATGGCCCTAAGGATGTGATGCTGATCAGCATATTTTCTTGGGTTCTTTGGGAAGCAAGAGTTGGAATGGGGTTGCACAGGAAACACTTGAGGGGAAAAAAAAAAAAACAAACAGGTGGCAGTAGCATTGGTGAGGGGGAGCCTTCAGACCAAGATGAAGATGTGTCTAAGTCCCTGCCAACCCAAGGGAGCCCTGGATATAAAAAATAAATAAATAAATAAACAAACAAACAAACAAACGAATAAATAAATAAATAAATAAATAAAATTAAAAAGCCCATTAGAAGTATCCTTCATGGAGCAGAAATAGCCCAGCCTTTGTAGCGTCATGTGCTCAGTCAGGGAAGCCAGGCTGCCCTGAGAAGCCAGCCTCAAGCTGAGATGGATCCTAGTAGAAACGGCTGGGGGCTCTCAGCCCTGCAGTCCCGCCTTTCTTCAAGGTGCATCTCAGATTTGTCATGTCCGAGAACAAAATTTATTTTTAACACACAGTAAAAAATTCTTTTTTAACAACATAAGAAAAAGAAGACATTGGAGGATTTCGTAGTGTTAGATCAGTGCTAGATCAGTGGTAGCAACTGGTGAGAAGACAGAAAGGAGGATGAAGAGGAGGAAAACGAAAGAAAGAGGAGGAGGAGCCGAAGGGTTAAGAAGAAAGGTGAAACAGAGAAGTTGGGGGAGAGGAGTAGAGGTAAGAGCCTGTGATTGAGCATTTTGAAGGTGGGCCTAGGCTGGGTGAGGGCAGAGATAAACCCTAAGAACTCACATCACTTCATCGCCTGCGTGAGTGAACTGCCACCATGTACATCCTCATCTTTGCTAGGCAAGGGACAGAAAAAGCAGATGGCCTCCATGGCAAAGAAAGCTGTCCTACTGAGAAGGAAGGGAAAAGTGTCCTGCCAGGACATGGTTGAGAGAAAATCTGCATGCTCTTTACCCTCTAATCTTCTTTTAGCCCTCAGTAAGGTAACCTCTTTGTTACTGATGATAGCAATATAAGCCTTAATTTACCAAGTGCTAACTATATGCCATGCACTATGCTGAGCACTTCACATGCATTATCTTAATTTTTACAACCAACGCTGCTCTTCGATATTATTAGACCCATTTACAGATCGAGAAACTGAGGTTTTCTAGTTCTTTAGTTTCACTAAAGGTAGTTTGCCCAAAACTATACAAACAATGAAATAGTCTTCATTTGCACTCGAGTCCTCCGATTCCTCAACGCCTGCCCTCTATACCCCATAACATCTTCCCCAAGTGCCAGGGTGTCCTTCTTTAATAATTAGGCATACACCTTACTGAGCTCCAATGTGACACACGAACTCTCGGGAGCCCACTACGCTCAGCTGAAGTTTGGCTGTGGTGGAAAGAACACAGGCCTTAAGAGCTAGAAGCCCTGGGTGCCATAGCCTCAATTCTGAGGTCAAGTTGTATCCTTGAGTGGGTCCCCGTAAATCTTATCATCTTGGTTTTTCCCTTATCTTTGAACTGAGGAGGTATGTGAGATGATCTCTAAGAATTCTTTCAGCTTTGTAGTCCTGGGAGTTATTCATTAGCAAAGATGAATAATCTCCAAATAATTCCAGGCTAAGTCAGGACTAGATAGATGATAGCCCAAGGCACTTGGACATGTCTTGTTTTCTAAGGGGGGGGAAAAGGCAAATAACATAACTGCAGACTATTAAATCAATACAGATTGTTAATCGAGAGTCAGAAAGGCTGTTTATTTTCTCCTCATTATGAGTGAGACCTTTCCCAAGCAAGAGGTTGATGGGCTCTCTGTTGGCTACAATCAGACCTCTTTCCTCAGGAGAACACACTCATTTCCCCCTTTATGAAGGAAAAGGCCTCACACACCCAAACCTGAAATCCTTCCAGTTTGGATGTGCTTTGGGCCTACGAGGCTTTTATTCCCTTTTCATGAAATGAATTATGATTAATAATAGCCAGAGGGTGAGGAATTACAGTCATGCCTTATTACTGAAGATGTGTCTTTGCCCTAGTCGATGATGACAGCAATGACGAAGCATTTCATCAACTAGAAAAGGGCCTCAGCCCCAACATTTCACTCCCAGGACCCTGAGTCGCACAGAAGGGCTGTCACAAGTTGATTGGGAGAGCTGAGGAAACACAGTCCAGTTAGTCAGCTGTGTCAGTCGGTCCACCTCCTACTAAACTTGTGATTCAGCGCTTCACCCCCAAAAACCATCTTTTTGTTTTTTGGAGGGTTTTTTTTTTTTTTTTAGAGAATCCGGAACTTATTACTGATCTAGGAAAATGAATCAAATTTCCTCTGAACAGATGAAAATCAGAAGGAGGGATAAAATAACACTAAGTGTCGACTAAGTTGTTTCCTTTCTTTCTGGGCATTTACCCAGTCAAATAATCAATAAAATCCACTTAGAGAGAGGTAGATGCAGAGGGGAGTCTAGGTGGCTACTGGCTTTTCACCTTGGCTTAAGTTCTAAAACGTCTTGATTATTTTTTAGATAATAAACCAGTTTCAAATTTAAACACATCTGGGGGGAAATAGTCCACATGAAATAAAATACATAAAAAGTAATGATTCTGCATTACTCACATATTATCCCTCCAGCCCCATCTTATTCTTTTGGTTTGAGAACTAATGTTTTTTGTCACAAGTGCAAATGAGAATTATTCATTCAAGGGAGTCACCTTTAGCTTGACCCCTTTACTAACAGTAAGCAGTGGATTGTTAAATCTAATAAGCATATGCACATTTGTTCTAAGAACAAATAGCTTTGGGGTACAATGAAAGATGACCTGCAATGAAAATAAAATATTAAGTACTTAATATTTTACCATAAAGAGTTGTCTAATGTCAAATCCTGTGGGATTTGATGTCTTATAATTTGATCCAGCTTCAATTTTTTTCTCTTGTTGAATTCAGCATCCCCACCACCCCCTTCACCACCACCATCCTTTGCCCAACCCCTCTCAGTGGGTCCTCTCTGAACCTTCTTTAATGACTTTAAATGACTCTGAATGAACCCCCACATGGAAAAAAGAAAATCTGTTTTAGGATTAAGAAACTGCCCCTTCCTCTCTTTAATTACAGTATATCCAAATGGTAAATGATCTTATTTGCATTTGAAGAAAAAAATCCAAAGAATTGGGACTGGGAAGAGGAAATTCTTAAAACGTTTCCTTAAATATTCTGACTATATCAACCCAAAGGAAAGGGAAATCTTTAAGATTAGCAAAGTTAATGACATACTAAATAAAACATTTTTTAAAACTCCTGAAATATCTTGTTCCATGGTCAGCAGCACGTTATCCAAGAGACTGAATATTCTAAATCTCTTCTTTCCTCTTCTTCCCCTTTGCCTCATTTGGTAGGCACTCTCCTTTTTGCCCACAGACAGAATCTCGGGAATTCTCTCAGAAAACAATGGTTATTGTCTAAATTCTAAACTATTCTGTGCATCCTTGAACAAACAATTCACCTCCCTCCCTACCTCACCCTCAATCACTTTATTTTAGTCATGCTGTGTATTTAATTCTCCCCAGAACTCTTTCCAAAGCTGATCCGGACTTTCTTTGAAATATTTCTGCTGTTGGTGGGTGTCACTACTGTACATGTTCCATTTCCTCTATCCTTCAAGTGAAAAGGAGGGGCGTCCAGCTTTAGAAAGGTTATATAAAACAGAAGTACTTGGGTATTCACAGATCAGGAGACTGATGATGTAGGTAGTTCCCTCACCTTCCTGTCCAACAGTCTCCAAATGGAGGCCAGAGGAGCTCCTTGGTTTGAACCCAGGCTATTCATTTAACCAAAATGCTCAGCTCTGGAACCTGGACTGGAGTCTCAGATCATTTATTTTCCTCATTGACTGATTAATTCATTGTTTAAAAAATTAGTCTGGGCACCTACAATGTGTAGGCACCTTTATTCTAGGCCTTGGGTTTACAGCAGTCCACATGGCAGACACAACTCTACATTTATGGAAATTATATTCTGGTGAAGGAAACACAAAGTAATCAAATAAGATACAGCTGCAATGAAGAAACTCAACACAGCAATGTGTGAGAATTGGGATAGAGGCTGGAGCAGGTTTTGATGAGAAAGTAACATTTGACTTAAGACCTGAGGAAAGGTCTCAGTTGTGGGACTATCAGAAGAGACATTCCTGGGAATGGCAAATACATATACAGGAAATTGGCCCATTCCACAGGGGCAGAAAGGAGACCCAGGTGACTGGAGCTTATTAGCAAGGGAGAGGTATGCAGACCAAAAAAGTGGTTCAGTGGAAAATACCCACAGGGTGATCTTATCATAAATTCCTCGCTGGGCAGGAGACGATGAGTAAGTCACGCCCCAGGAGTATAATTTGTTAGTAAAAAGTTTATCTTTGCTTTAAGCAATCCCGATCCCTGTTCATTGTTTCTGTGCATCTAGGTTAACACACCTTTGAAATGCCTCTGTTCAGACCCCTTCTAATGTGTGATCTCCCTTTTGGGACCCCTCCTAAGACATAACTACCCTCAAGATAGCAAATAATCTTACTTATCCTGTAATCCAATCCCCACCTTGCTTTCTCCCACCTTCTTGTAATCTTAGTTAGGTCCCTTCCTTAATTTCAAATGCATAAAAGAAACTGCAAAACTGTTATTCTCAAGAGCATTTGAGATCTTGCTCCTCAGCATATGTTGTCAGTTTGGCTCAAACGAACTCATAAAAGTCTTTAGAGGTTTGGATGCTTCTTATGTTGACAGGTAGTAGGAGATAAGTTTGTAATTTAAATATGTTAAAGAAAAAAATTCAACTGAGTTAATTTTAAAGCTATTATTGGCTTTATTCAGCAATTCAAGAATCACGTAGCATCCAATCTAGAAGATAGAAAGGAGCTCCAAAGAATTATCCAATTTGAGAGTGTTTTGTAGACCAAAGTGAGTAGGGATAAGGAAGTAATAGAAGGCACTTGCTGATTGGTTAAAGTAGGTTTACTTCCTTATATGGAGCAAAGGAAAGTCTTAGAGTCAGGTCAGGTAACTTGTGCTGAGCAATCAAGTGCTGGGAGATCTAAGCACAGAAATTTAGCTAAATTTTGGTTTGCTGATATGGAACCTAGCATGAGCCACTCTAGCTTGGGCCCAGTCTTCTTACTTTAACAAAGGGAAGTCATGGGAAAATTTTACTCAGAGAAATAACATCATATGACTTATATTTTTAAAAGGTAACTCTGACCATCTGTGGAAGAATAGATTAAAGTGGGAAGTGCCAGCAAGAAAAGCAGTAATCCAGGTAAAAGTGATGATAACTTAAACTAGGATAATAGCAATAGGCATTGAAAGAAGTGGACAGATGCTGAATTGGAGTATATTTTGGTGGTAGAAACAACAGGACCTGACAATGAATTGGCTGTTGAGGGACTGAGAGAAAAGAGGAATCACAGATGACTGATAGGTTAATGTCTTGAGCAACGGGGTAGAAGATTGCAACATTTACTGAGATAGAGGTTAAGGGATGAAAAGTTTTCACAGGGGAAATATCCCTGTTTTTTAGTTTCCTCTTTTGCAAAAGGGGGACAATAGTACCTACTTCATAAGCCTATGATGAGTATTAATTAAAATAAAAAGCCAGGCACAGAGTATGTGCTCGATTAATGTTAATCATTGTTATATGTCAAGCATTGTGCTAGGAGCTAGGAGCTGGAGACGAATACCTGCTCTAAAGAAGCCGAGAGTTAAGTAGAAGATGTCAAGTTGTTGGGGTACTGGGCAGTGAAGATGGTCAAATTAATCTGGATGTGTCATGTGCAGAGGGAATAGGAAAAAATTCCAATACATTAGATGATTCCCAGGCTTGGGAAATCATCTAATGTATAATTTCTATAATTGAGCACTTTCTGCGTTTACAAATAATAGCAGGTGCAGTATCTAACATAGGCTGAGACTGTGTTTAACATTGTATAACTGAAGAAAAGGAAAACAGCCTTAACTTATAGCACCTACCAATTTCTGTGGTGTCAATATTCCTTTCATGGCCTATTTCAAACTACCAAAATGATATCAATCAGCTCAGAAAATTCCTTAAATTTTAACAATTGGTTTTTGCGAAGCAATATGATCTGGTTCCAGCTCACCACTGAACCTAGAATGCACTCAGTAAAAAGAGAAATGATGAAGATGAATCTAGTCTAAGTGTTCTTATTAAATAAGAAATAATGATTGGAGATAAGAAATTCATTTATTCACTTGTATTCAACAAATATTTATTGTCTGTATGTAGAAGAATAAGTTAAGTAGTAGGGATATCTTTATCTAACCATCAGGTAAACAAACAGACAAGGTACCATAAAGCTTACACAAAGCATACAATTTAGCTGGAGTCCACTGTGGCAATTCAGACTGAGTTGAGAAGATCTTAGAGTACTTCATGGTAGATACTTAGTAAGAATAAGCAGTAAGTTTGAGTTTGTTGGGCAGGATTTATGGCAGTAAAGGAAAAAGAAGGCAAAGATCTGAACAAGGTTTCTTGTGTGGAAGGCATTACCTATTATCTGAGAGGTTAGAAGAAGTCTGTACAGAGTAGATGCTCAATAAAGATTTGCTGAATGTGGAAGCGCTTAATATTTGTAATAGAGTGTTCATAAAGTATTCTAATGTAGTTCATTTGCATAGATAAATTATATGTAATGCATTTTATAGAAATACACTTTTTTTTTGTCCATGAGGATGAAGATGGCCAAGTCCTGGGGAATTCTACTAGACAAGAAAACTAATTTCTTCAACAAATAAATGGTGCATGATCAAGCTTAAAAGACTATTCCATAGTTCTAATCCCTTATTCAGTTGGCCATTCATTCATTCATTCATTCATCAAACATTGAATAGCACATATTGTGCCAGATAGTATTCTAGTAATAAGGGGTACACTTATAAAAAAGGCAGATAGTCCCCACCTTCATGGAGCTAAAAGTATCATGGTAGAGACCAACAATAACCCAGGTCATTATAATATGACATGCCAAGTGCTACAGTAAAATAAGTACAGGTACAACAGAAAGCCTAATAAGGCCCCCAACCCAGTCTCATTGAATCAAAAATTTCCTGGAAGAAATGATGCTTCCATGAGAGACAGATGAATAGGTAATACTAAGAAAGAGATGTGAGATGTGGTATTAGTATTCAAATCCCTAGAGTAGATGAAATGGAATGATGAGAGATGAAGCTGAAGATGTTAGGGCCGGGTTAGGACCATTGTAAGGAAAGTTGACTTCAAGAGTTGGACATGTTTCAGCTATCTATCACTGTGTAACAAACCATGGCAAGACTTAGTGGCTTAAAACAGCAGCAACTATTTGTCTGCTTATGGTTCTGCAATTTGAGCAGAGCTTGACAGAGGTGGTCCTTCTATGCTCCATGTGGTGCTGGTTGTTGTGTCTTGACTAGGACTGGAGAATTCAAGATCCCTAGGGCTAGAACATTCATATGGCCTCACTCACTTATCTGGTGCTTCAACATGTGGGGACTTGCTGGTCCTCTGTCTCTTCATCTGGTCTCTTATCACAGACAACCACCTCAGAACCGAACTAGATTTTCTTCGAGGAAAGACTAATCTCTCTTCATTGAAGAGAATGCGCTGTGGCTGGGCAGCAGTGCAGGCAGAAAGGCCAGTTTGGGGGGGTATTACAGGGGAACAAAAAGAGTTAAAAGTCTAGGCTGGTGTTAAAGATGAAAAGAAGTGAATGGGTTTGAAGGGTGTTTCATAAAAGAGACAGGTAACTGGCTGTTGGGGCCAGGAGAAGGATGGAGAGAGGAGTCAAGAAGAACACCAGAGTTGCTCTGATTTCAGAGCAGGTGCTTCTAGTGCTGTCCAATCCCAACCTAAGAAGCCATTCTTATTCCTCTATGAATTTTATCTTTCGGCAATGCTGTACTCCTGCCAAGGAAGTCACTCACATAGGGTTAGTTTGACTCCGAGAAATTTAAGTTAAATGTATTGTGCTTAAACAGGTCAGTCAGTGACTCTGCATGTGTGAGAGTCAAGGAGGCTACGTACGTGGCTGGTAGCTTGAAAGGGAGGCAGAGGTATCAGTTGGCCCCATTCCGACCCACTTCTACTGTAGCCCCCTGGAGAATAGCCAGGGTCAGGCTGTTCTGTCCCACCCTGACCTCAAACCATGGGACTTTCTCCACTTCAGTGATCAGGAGAGTCAGGCTGACCTATTTTCTCTCTGACAGGTAGCCCCAGCCACCAGCTGGAGCAGGACTCTAAAATACTTGAGGGAAGTGAATGTCTCTGAGACCGCAGAAACCTTAATTCCTGTCCCCAGAAAGCTAGAATCTATTTAGAAAGCTTTGTCTTCAAGAAGCTGAGCCAGGAGAGTGGGGATGAGAGACTTGTGATTCTAGTCAGACAGGTCGATGGAGAAGCCCTGATTCTTGGAGTAAGGACTCCTCAGAAAAACAAAAGTCTAGTCAGCAAGTGAACTTCCCATGTCTTCCCTCACCTGCAGCCAGGGATGAAAAGAATGAAACACTGGGTGGAACAACCTCTCTCCGTGCACCTCCTCACCTGGGCACTTGGTGTTTAAAATCTGAAACAGCTCAGTTGTCTATTGATCCCTTAGGCTCTTGGGTAATTTTAGGTTGTATAAATAGATGCACCTAGATCCTGCGCAAGATATGAAACAGCTCTTTCCCCGCCCGCACCCCCCCTCCCGCCCCCGGCACTGAAACTAAGATTTAAGGGAAGAAGGAACAAATACAGAAACCAAACAAAATGCAGCTCAAGAGAGAAAATAATGTGTCCAAAACTGAAATAATCATCTTTTCACCTCCCGCAGTTTTCCCTCCAAACTTCCCTATTTCTTTCAACAGTAACAAACAATATTCTCTGAGCTGCTCGATCTCAAAAAACTAAATTTTTAAAATGCTTTTCCCTGTCCCTCATCTCGCATAACCATCATGACTAAGTCTTGCTGGTTCTTCCACTCTGAAGCTTTGTGACATTGCCATAGTCTTCCTCTTTCCCCAGGGTCTGGCCTTTTACCCTTTATCTCTTCATATGCCCTGCCAGCATCTCCTCCCAAACGCCCCTCAAAGTGCTCTTCAAACTTCCTAAAACCTTTCAAATCAGCCCCAGCTTTTGCCTAGAAGCCCTTCATTATCTCCCACCCATCTCTCCAAGACTCGCCTCTGGTCACTTGCTCACGTCCACCTTCGCCCAAAGTCAACCAATCTGCCTTACATTTTCTGGGATACCCGGCTCTCTTTCACTTGGGTGTTTTTGTGCTGTTCCTCTGTCTGGATCTTCCTTCTCTGACATCCACTTAATCCTTCTGCTTAGTCCTTCTGGTGTCCCTTCTGCTGTGAAGCCTTCCCTGATAGCCCAGTGTGGGAATTCCCAACTTTTCCATGGCAGTGTCAACGGCACTGAGCTCCTCCAGGAAAGAGCTGCTCTTTCTCTCTCAGGACATCAAAGGAAGCACCCCCTGAATGGGGTTGAAATACCGAACCTACAGTAGCCTCCTCTGTGTATTTTTTTATCTTCCTTCCCACCTCCAATTCCTTCTGCACCAGGCTTTCAGTCTACCCTTCTTTTTATTATCTGCCCTGCTCTTTAAACAAAATTAAAAAAAAAAAAAAAAAAAAAAAAACAAAGCTCACAGTTAAGGGAAAACCTCTAAGTGAATATGGCATTCATGGCTCTCCATAGGCTGCATACTCTCCATTCTCCACTCCCCAGTCACAGGCACCTTTGTAGCAAGCAGGGCTGTCACCCTGAGGCTCCTCAAATGCTACCTATCTTGCTCAGCCTCCCAGTTTTCTTTATTCCTGCTCTTGTCTCCTTTTCCCCATTGTCCTGGGCCAGCCTAAGCTACTTAGTCTTTCTGTGAAATTTTTGCTCCACCCCACCCCTTCCTGGGAGCTTTCTCAACCAGTTGGATGTCTCTCCCTTTCTTTTCCAAATCCTAAGGCATTTATTAATCTCATCTAAATCGTTTATTTGTTCTTTACCATATGTCATTTTGTGCTGGTGTTTAATTTTTCTTGAGGATATATTTTTGTTCCAACTAGATTCTGAGGGCAAGGATCATTTCCTACACGACCTTTTACTCCCTTCAATGTCAATATCAGCCCTTAATTTTTATTTAAGAAATCATGGAAAAATATAACATCATGGAAATATAAAATCCAGCAAAAAACATATTAAACTTTTTGTCTTCAGCATATTATCAACAGTTAGGAAGGAAGTAGAAACAAGGGTCCTGCTTTCATTAGATTTGCATCTTAATGAAAGGAGGGAGCTAAGACAATCACAAGTAAATGCCTATTTACACAAGTGATTTGAAAAGAACTATAGTTGTAAAGAGAGTTATCTATACAGAGATTTACTAGGTAATTTGGGAAAGTGAAATCAAGAGAGGTGCTGTCAGGCTGAACTCACATTCCTTTCCAGTTTCCACGTAACTCTCCAAAATTTCTCTGAACTAAACCGTCTACAGCAGAGGTTCTCAAATCTGGGTGAGCCTCAGAATCCCCCAGAGAGCTTGTTAAAACACAGCTCTTTGAGGCCTTCTTCTAAATTTCACATTCAGTGGATCTGAGTAGAGACCAAGAATCTGCATTTCTACCAACCCCCAGGTGATTCTATACTGCTGGTCTGGGGCAGCACACCTGAAGATTCACTGGACTGCACTATTTTGGAACCTAATCGTGGACAATATTGAGTATTCTGTTGCTACTTTTTTCCCTGTGTGCCCATATTTTCTTTCAAGTAGACTACAATCTCCAACAGGATAGGATCTATTTTATCATTGTTTTTTCTAACCTCCCCAAATCCTTCAATACTAGCACAGTGCTATACACAGGTGGTAATTCAATATATTTGTGAAAGCTGGAGAAGAAATTTGGGTCCTTAATGGCAAAAGTAAAGGCAAAAGAAGATATTTGCATTTTGCGAGTCTTGGCCAAATTGAAGGAGATAAATATACTGGTATTTATACATATGTTTTCCAAGTAAGTCAATTCTCCCCAATAGAACTGAATTATTCTTGAATTAAAAGAATCATCCAAGAGTTCCACACCTCATGACTCAGTGTAATCATTCATTCATCTCTGCAACAATCTGAATCATTTTAAACGTAATTGAGTAAAAAACTGTGCAGGATTTATCATATCTGCAACAGGAACAATGATCAGTTTGGCAGAGAACAAATGATATTACAGGGCCCAAAGGTGAGTAATTGGCCTGAATGACTCAGAAAATAAATAGGAATTTGCTTTGGGTAGGCTGTATAAATATCTACTGTGTAATTGAAAGCCTGATGCTTTTGGGAGCAAGTGTTATGGGAAGGGTGTGGACAAGGGGAAGAGAGAGCATTGTTGTCAGCTGCCCCCTCGCAGCTGCTGCTAGTCCCATTTTCTTCTCCTCCCCAAACCAAATGACCATAGGTTAAAGAAACTGCTGAGGCACAGACAATGAGTGAAGAAAGTGGCAATTTACAGCCTATTAACCTTGGGTTTTGGAAGTTGTGCCAATCCCATGATTCTCCACTGCAGCTGGCTTTAAAATAGCTTTGAAGGATTTGCCTCCGGGTCTGTACTGAGACTTATGCTTTTGGATAAGACTGGCAAGACTTGGAAGCATTTCCTGAGGGTCCTGGAAAGGTAACTCAGTTGGTGAATGTCTCCTTTGTGGACCAGAGAGGTCAAATGCATGCTATTGGCTACTGGTATCTGGGATTTCTGTCCTTCTTTTCCTCCCAAGTATTCAGAGGAATGGGTACAATGAGAACATTCTTTATTCAGCGGATGAACATTCATTGATTCCATCATTCCAAAAATATTTATTAAGGGCCTGCTCTGCCCTTCATTCTTGTGTGTGTGTGTGTGTGTGTGTGTGTGTGTGTGTGTGTGTCCATTGAGGCATTTTATTTGAATATATGTATTACATCCCTAGAAAAAGAATCCCAGGATTTTCCCTCCTGTGTATTTTTGTCTTGCTTCTCCACGGTCTATCATGCCCACTGAAGTTGTCAGTACAATGAAACCAAACTGACAGGACGGGAGCAGGTTGTTCTGCCATTTTTCCAGATCTTTGAGTTGCACATCTAATCTAGGGCTGATCACTCCACACTTGCTTAACCTGCCTGTGAGGTGCACAACAATTTCCCCAGCTCTATGATCATCAATGATTTCGAATTCGCCAATGTAACCATGCTTCATCATCACAGTCAGAAACCTGACGATGACTTTGGAGCACGGCCTAATAAGAACCTGGCATTTGCCTCTCTTTTCAGCATTGTTGATGCTCTTGAGTGCACTGGCCAGGGTGTTCACGCACATCATTATGGCAGCACAGACAGATGGAGGAAAGAGCTCTGCCCTTCATTTTGGATGTGCAGTCTAGAATGAAGCAAAGGCTCTGTCCTCATGGAGCTTGCAGTCACAAATCTCTTTCTAAGCTGAGGTGACCAACCTTGACAGTCTGTCCAGCACTGAGGGGTTTGGTGGGATGTGGGACTCTCAGGGCTAATACCAGGAAAATCTCAGACAAACCAAAAGGTAGACTCTTACCCAGACCTCACATTTCCTAGTCATGGCTAACATTCATGAATTTGAGCTCAAGAGTGCCTAAATAATAAATTGCTCTGCTTAATCTATAGAGCTGTGCCATTGAAAGTGGTAGCCACTAGTGGTAGCACATAATGGCCTTGAGATCTGGGGTGTTGAGAGAAAAGCTAGATAGAAACCAAGAAAGCTGAAGGTAAAAAGGAGAGAGAGGTGTACTTTTTGATTAGCAATTCTGTTAAACAGTTTTTGTGGGAAAGAGGTAAGGGTATTAAAAGTGCTTTGGTTTTTTTAAACAATCACTTTCAAAGTAGGAAGAAGTAAGGGGAAGTTTTGAAGAATACAGTAGTTTTGAATTGGTGAATTTCTGGCTGAAGAAATCAGTACAGGAAGGCAAAGGAAGAGAATCTGTGGAACTGGTCTTTAACCTGAAGGTGGTGAGAAGGATAGTAAAGCACTTGTTCTGGTCACTTAATGCTGAGCTTAGCTAGCAGTGGTCCTGTGGGTCATTAGACACGTTTTTAATGATTAGGGCACAACATCAGGTTCTGAGGAAGAGAGGGATTATGAGTATTTTAGGACAGCAGACCATGGCATGTAGAATGGTAGACCATGTGCTTAGAGGTTAAATCTGAGGGTGCTATTGCAAGCTCCCAAGAAATCATTTTCCAGAAGAATGCATTTTCAGTATTCTAATGAGAAGTTAGGAAAGGTAAATTCTCTATGCAGAATCTGCTTTATAATAAAAATTTCAGGAATATATCTGTGTCACATACTAAAGGGTATTTACAATGCTACCTGTGTTTCTCTATTGCTTTTCCTTTCAGTTGGTTTTGATATTTCCAATATTTTTCCCTCATCAAAATCCATACTAGAACATGTGATAACTTCTCCATTTAATCGATAAGAAAGCTGAGATATATATGATACTTTTAATATATTTACCTTCCAGAAAAGAATAAGTGGGAACAGTAACAGTCTATAAAGCAGGATTCACGTGAAAGAAATGATCTCTGGCATTCATTCACCTTCCTTTTCTGCTCTCAAATTCCCATACTGCTCCAAATGCTTATTTCCCAGATAGCTCGCTCTGGGCCAATCTTCCCAGACAGAATCTGACCCAGTCTCTGATTTCTGGCTCTAAGTATACTCTTGATATAGGGTCTAGCCAGAGTGTAGAGATTCTATAATTTAGGTGCCAGTTCATACAGAACTAGATGGTGTGGGATGTCACGAAGCAGCACAGTTCTGGTCACTTTAGTGTGCCTAGTCCAGAGAGAATAATTAGGATCCTGGGAACATTAAAAGCCAGGGATCTCTCTAGATGATCTAATGAGGCTTTTAGGAGATCCTGCTTTGAAAGGCCCGAGAAACACATGCCAGAACACAGAGGGGCAGCACGTAAGCCAGTGTTCTAGGAAGTGTAGAGGACAAGATTTACAGCATAAGAAATATCTGCAATACCTGTTCAAAGCAAATTCCTGGACCCCACCCTAGACCTACTAAAGCAGAACTCTAGGCTGGTGGCCAGAAATCTGCATTTCAAACAAGTGCCCTAAAAGAGTCTTGCCTTCTGTAAAGTATAATAACCTGACATACAGTTCAACACTTCCTCATGTTGTTTCCTTATACCTTTCTAGAAATGGCTTGCTAATCTCTAATACTTAATTCATACTAACATATTAATGACTGATAATGGTTTAATAACTCTCTCATTGAACTTTCATTTAAAAAAGTAGATCCCTAGACCTTGGAATTACCTTATCCCCAAAGGATTATTTTTTTTTTTTCTCTTTAGGAATGATATTCTAATGGTTGGACGCTTTTTGTGCAGGCCAATTAACTACTTAGAAGGACAGCAAATGATTTGTGGTCAACCGTGATCATAGATTTAAGAAAGGAGGCATTTTATTAAGTGCCTCTCTTCACCTATTTAATTATTTGGGCTGTGGATAAATAAAAAGCCAGTTACTTTGCAGGATATAAAGAACCATTCATGTTGGGCTTTTAAAGTTATTGTTAACTATTGTAAAATTTTTAATTGTGTTTAAATAATACTCCGTACAGTATAAACCCTTCTACTAAACCAGCAAAATCAAATACTTAGGCTATTTATTTAGAAATGTGGTGGCGGGGAGCGGGGTGTTGGTTAGGCAGAGAATGACACTCTTTTTGAAACTCTTCTTTCCCTATTGTTTAGGAGGAAAAGTACTTGCCCCAGTTGTGGATATTGGGCCCATCTTTGGGCCACGATACTGAAAATTGAGAAGCTTTACCCCTAACCCTCTTCTACCCCTCTCCCCACACCCATGCCATCCCCAAAGTTATAAATCTTTGGTTCAAGCAGACCCAGGCTGGGAGACCAAGGGCTGGAAATGTCATCTATAGAGGACCCTAATCTCACCTACTTTGTCTTGCAAATTCATGTCACAGGGGAAGTGGATGCAAGAATAGATCTACACAGCCTATCCCTATCATTAGAAAGACAACTCAACATCAGGCCCTTTTGGCCACTGGTCAGTTTTATTTTTATATATCAAAGGTTAAATTTGCAAGGCAACTGTTTTAGTTTTCTGGGACTGCCATAACAAAGTACCAAAGACTGGGAGGCTTAAACAACAAGTAATTTATTTTCTCATATTTCTGGAAGCTAGAAGTCTAAGATTAAGGTGACAGCAAAGTTGGTTTCTTCTAAAACTTTTCTCCGTGTCTTGTAGATGTCTATTTCTGTGTCCTCATGTGGTCTTCCCTCTTTGTGTGTCTGTGTCCAAATTATCTCTTTTTAAAATGATACCAGTCATATTGGATAAGGGCCCACCCTAATGATCTCATTTTAACTTAATTACCTTTTAAAAGAACTTACCTCCAAATACAAACACATTCTGAGGTACTGAGGGTTAGGACTTCAAGATTTTAATTGGCTGGGGGTGGGGTACACAACTCAGTCGATAATAGCAGCAGACAAATATCACTTGTCAGACGAATATATCTATGCTGGTCTTGACTTTTAGACTCACTTTATGAAAATGTCTGGGCCTGTTACATTACTGATGTAATAGGAAATTTTTCATTTTGTCTTCTCTTCTTTGGACATTTCATAAGAGAAGTGCTGGCTGGAAAGCAAAGCAGAGATCTTTTAAGTGCCACTTGTCAAACGGTTTCACTTCCTCAATAATTGCAACTCCTTGGTGGGAGCTGACCTATTTGAAAGAGCACTCCAGATGCAGAGAATTATTTGTGAACCAAATGATAATTGGCACAGTGCCACATTCCATTCATTTATTTAAGAAGCATTTATCTACTGTATGATAAATGTTTTGCTAGGTAAGTGCTAGGTACTTTGTAAGTAGGTAGATGGAGAAGGAACGTGATTTCAACCATCTATATCTGAAAACTGGAAATGTTTGGGACAGCTGCAGGCATATTGATATGACTGAGAAATCTCCAAGCATCTGCTCTGTTGTAACTTTGGAATACTTAGCCACCTTCTTCTTGGTTTCTCCTGGTCTCTAGGTTGAGAGGATCCCTTGGAATCCATTCTAGGTTGCTTGGGAGATATGGATTCTCCTATCAACTGTGACCCTAGTCTCATCTTCAAAAACATAAATATAAACAGAGTACTCAAAGCATAAGCTGTAACCAATATTCTTTCTTCCTTCTTTCATTCTTTCCTTCCTTCCTTCCTTCCTTCCTTCCTTCCTTCCTTCCTTCCTTCCTTCCTTCCATCTGTCTCTTTCTAGGTTTTTGATAAAAATTTCTGTTTATATACCATGAATCTGAGAACACGGCTCATAAACTGTGGCCATAGTTTATGCACTGTGTGTATATCAAAGAATCTACTGTTGTACTAAAAATTTACAATCACATTACCCATGTTATATAAAATTGGTATGATCACAAATTTCCAAGATTAGTATTAATTTGTATATAATCATAGACTATTAGATTTGGAAGGGCCTCTAGGGCACGTCTAGGTTAGTCCCTTTTTTTCATAAATAAAGAACATGAGGCCTAGTGAAGGGACTTGTTCAAGGTCACAAAAAACTGAAACTAAGCCTTAAGCCTTCAGATTTCCAGTGTAATCTTGATATTAAGTCAACTGATTTTATAGTTTTTCTTTTTGTATCTGTTTTTATCTAGAATCATAAGTGCCCCTAGATACAGTACACTGTTTGAAAGCCTTCACCTCCCTTATCTTGGGTACATGCACACACACGGACATATGTAAACACTGTCATTTTGTAATAACAAAGGCAAGATTATGACAATATGGGTTATCTTGTCTTGTCCCAGCTTCTCTGGACTTTCTAGAGTTAGTCCCTCCTCTCCTTTTCCCATCCCGGATGCTTTTCTCATCTGAGGACTGTGGGGCTAAGGCAACAGAAGCTCTACAGTGTTCATTCAGGAGGGCTGCAAGGATCCAGATAAGGGAGTGTGGAAAGAAAGGGGAGCATTGTAAGCAGTCTTTAGGTACTCTTTGGATGAATCGATGAATAAATGAATAAATGAATGAATGAAAGCTAGAAGGAGAGAAAAAGAAAAAGAACAATGAAGGGGCAGATCTTCTGGGTCCTTGGCATCTGTGACCCTTAGGGCTGAGGAATGGATAGACAGGGATTGGAGTTAAGGAATAAGGGCCTCTTCTGTAAATTGCTGTGGGGCTCAAGACCAGAGCAGCTCCTGATAACTCTTGAGTTGAGTAGAGCCTGGAATGTCCCGTCTACCTCTAAATATCTTCTCACTTCTGTCTTCCTTGACATTCCTTTTACAAAAGGCAAAATTCTTAGTACATTGTGTGCCCACTTTGAAGACAGGGTCTATATTTTATTTAATTTTACATCCTTAATAAATGTTCAACAATTTTTTTTTTCATTGCTTGACAACTGAGAAAGACAAACATCTGGAAAGTAATAATCAATCCACTAAGTTTTAGACACAGTGTGACTGCTGATGCCCAAATCTTTCCTGTTTTCTTTTATGTGTGTAGAATCAGAAAGGGAGATGATGCTGTTTTCCTGTAAAGGTGTAGGTGACTCTGGGGTTTCAGAAACATTGTTTTGGGAAAAACAATATAAACTTTGCTGATGTCACAATTTTTGTAGAAGATAGGCTGTGTTTTTGTTGAGCAGTGTATATAGATTCATAGGAGTGGTGGGCTGAAGCATCTGATATGGAGATCAACCAACATCTTGGCATGTGTCATGTTTATGAAAACCTCAAAGTGTGGAAGTTGGTTTGAATAAGAGTGTAGCTCCAGACTGAACTGGACTGGTCTGGAATCGAAGAATCCTCAGAAGAATCTTCTGACTGGTAAAAGATACTTTTCTCCTACCCTAATTATTTCTGTGCTTCTGATGGATTAAAGAGCTAATGACTTTTGTGGTGGAATGTGATTGCTATTGCTTTTTTGCTGCCCATTATGTTTTTCTCCCACCCCTTCTGATAACAAATTCTGTAGCACCCCCATTTTCACGGTGGGAAAGAGTTTTCTTTGGAGCTATCTTTACTAGCTGCACGCAGAAACTGTCAGAAGAAAAAAAATACTAAAATGAATTGTGAGAGAAAGAGAAGGAAGGAGGGAGGGAAGGATGATGATACCATTTGTAGGCCTGAAACCAGGATTCTGGATTTCCTAGTTAGGTGAACCAAACTCCTCCCACCTCTCCCTATTTTTCCATTAGCTATTTTCATTAGGGCTTTTTTCACTTGCACCAGAAGGTGTCCTGATTGATACTGCTCCTTCCCTCTATTCCTGCCTACTCAGGGGACCCTTGTCATCTCTGTGCCTCAGTTTCTTAATAATGATTCCCTGTGGATTAGCTAATCAGAGATAAAATTTCCTCCGCGCCCCCCCGCCAAAAAAAAAAAATAGAGTACAGTATTATTGTAAACAGTAACTTCTATTCTTAGGAACTGCAGGTTTCCCGTCTTGGCTGCCTTACCAGAGTTTCTGAATTAGGGCCAGCTCTCTTTCAATAACACAAGACACAATCTCAGCAGAATAGTAATACTAGTTCTCAAATTTTAAATAATCCGAAGAACCAGGGACTTTCGGTGACTTGTATAAACCCAAGGTTCACAGTCAACTGGTAGATTTAGAACATCATTTTATTGTATCTGGTTTGTGCTGTGGCATTTTAGTGAGTCTTGATAAATAAGACTAAATTCAGGGACAGGATGCAGTGAATAACAACAACAAAAAAACTAAAACGTCTCCTTGACATCACTCACTCTTAAGAAGGCTGTTTACTTCTGAGTTTACCTCCTAGTGTGTTTGAAAATACTCTTTGCAAATCTCAGTCAGCTTGAAATAGCTTCTCTACCTTCTTTCAATAGAAGCTCCCACCTTCTGAGTACACTGGCTCATAGTTATTTATAAACCTGATGTCAGTCAAAGATTCTTTTTTGTATATCTCCTCCTTACTCCCCTCCCCCACATATGAAGATAGACCTATATAAAATTAGAAACTTCACAGAAAGTATCCAGTCACTCAGTTAAGAATTATTGGCAGCCAGCAATCATTTATGAAGCATAATTCATCATATTGGGTGAAGTGTGTCTCTAAGACTATTTCATAGATACCAGCTCTTTCTTAAAAAATGGCTTCTGTAGCCAAATAAGTATGCCTCTTTGGGGTTTTAAAAATCCTACAGTAATCAGATTATCTTTATGTAAGTTAGCAATTTCCAAATCTCGTTTGTAACAGCATTCTTTCCTTTCCAACCATATCCAGTAACATTTCATGGAATAATGTCTTGGATCACATTTTGAAAACCAGGGAGTGGTATGCACAGGAATGTGGAGTCAGGAGCTCTGGGTATGACTCTTGGTTTTGTCACCCTACTAGTTGTATGACCTTGAGCAAGTTATTATCTCTTAATATTTCATTTCCACATTGGAAGAGGGAGGACAAGATCTATCTTAATTTGGGTTGTTTTATGAATTAAGTGATATTGCCATGGCTGCCCTTTAAATACCATAAAAAGTTATACAAATGAAAGGTATCATTAGATATAGAGAAATACAGTTGACCCTTGACAATGTGGAGGTGTGGGGTTTCGAGGAGCCTGCCACCCTTGGAGGTGAAAATCTGAGTATACCTTAAGTTGGTTCTCCCCCTACCCGAATTACCAGCCCCTAATTGACCGTTGAACAACACGGGTTTGAACTGTGTGGGTCAACTGAAAAAAATCCATGTATGGAACTGCACAGTTCAAACCCACCCCCCCTTCAAGCATCAACTGTATAAAGTTATATTAGGAAATTAATAATATAGAAGTATAAAGAAACTTGCCCTAGCAATCCTTTACTCACCAAACTGTGTATTTAAGTCTACCTAGGGGCCGGCACTGAGAGGGAAATAGGAAGCACAGCACAAAAATCAAAATAAGATCTGAGTATGTTAGATCCAGAAATGTCTGTTGATAATTGAATTTAACCCTCTCACTTTATTGATGATGAAGATGAGGCCTAGAAGGGTCAAATGAATGGTTTAAAGTCCCTGAGAGAGTGAATATTAGAAACAGCTGAGTTCCACCAGTGATTGGCTTCATTGCCAATGGCTGCCTCGAAATGAGACAAATCATGGCCCCATTGAATATTTGATTGAATTAGTAGAGACAAGATATATAAATGACATAATCAGAAAACAAGACAACATGGAACAAAATTTTAAAGCTCAAAAAATGTCACTGTGGTAACTATTTGAGGTGATGAATATGTTAATTAGTTTGACCTAGTAGTCATTACAAAATGAATGTGCATATCAAAATATCACATTGTACACTTTAAATATTTACAATTTTTATTTTTAAAAATGTGGCTGAAGTAACAGGGGCAATGAGAATTTAGGAATGAGTAAGCAGCCAGGATGAATTGGAGATAGGTCTGGATCTAGGGCCTTAAAGAATGTACAACACTGAGCTGGATTTGGCTACTGCAAAAAGAAATGTAGTTGTGTTCCAGAATGGAATTGGAGATAATAGTAACAGACTGAGTGGTTGGTAATAGTCAAAATAATTGGGCATTAAAATTTTGGTGAAATATTCAACAGTAAGCATTTACTGCACACTTCCAAATTCTATAAAGTTTCTGGAGCTTTGGGGAGGATATGAGAAGTAGATAACATGGCCTTTGACTTTAGAAAGCTTATTTTTTTTATTTGGAGAGAGGTAAGAACAAGACAAAACTGAAGAATGTAAGCAAATAAGTATATAATGCAAAGGCGTGAAATACGTGCTCTTAAGGATTTCTGGAGATGAATCTTGACTTAGGAGAATCAGGTGTTTGGAAGCATGTGTTATCCCCCACATTGACAGGGAAACTTCAATATGCATTTAACATAGGACTGTGGATTATTCTTCTGTATTTGGTCTGTTTTAACTTCTTCTTCTTATTATTATTTTATTTATTTATTTATTTATGCATGCATGCATGCATGCATGCTTACAGCACGTGGTCTTCCTAGGTGGTCTCCCATCCAAGTACTAACCAGGCCCAACCCTGCTTCATTTCTGAGATCAGACATTGGGCTTGTTCAGGGTGGCATGGCCATAGACTGTAGACTGTGGCTCTAGTGGGGTGCAAACCCAGGACCTCTGCATGTAAAGCAGACATGCTAACTGCTACACTATGGAACCACGTCCTGTATTAACTTTTTAATTCTCTGTCATTTCTTATAGTAAATCAAATGGTGGACTAAAATGCTTAAATATGATTGTCCATACAGAGTTAAACCCAGAATAGTGAGTACCTTCTCTTATTTGTGTCTGATGATTTGCTATTCCTCCTCTTTCATCTCTATCATGTCCCCATTCTTCCTGGAGTAATTAAAAGAGTATAAAAGGTAAGATTAAGAAATCAGACACCATTCTCTCCAGCTAACCAATTTCCAAATCCTATGGACTTCTGACATTCTAAATATTTCTCAACCTGTTCTCAATTTCTGTATTGTATTTCAGATCATAAACAGTTCTCACCTCATTTATGCAATAACATTGCACCTAGTTTCTAGGTCTCTCTGGCTCCTTTCTCTTCTCCAATCCTCAATTTTACCACATACAATTAGAATTAACTTTTCCAAAACAAAAATTTGCCTTATATCTCTAGTGAAAAATCCTCCGAAGGTTCTTTTTGGCCTACAGGCAAACTTCAAACTCCTTTGCCTGGCATACAGAACCTTTCTGATCCTAGATCCTGCTAACTGCTCAGTCTCATCTTTAGTCACTCCCACATTAAATTCCATCCATAAATGTGGTATATTTTTAAAATAAGTTTCATTTCTTTTTTCATGCTGTAAAGTCGCTCAGCTTCGAACTGCAGAACCCCTACTCATCCTTCAAAGTTCCCTAATTCCTGGTCACCTCAGCTATGTGTTTCCTTTAGCACCTTTCCCACATAGTTAATATAGCACTTTTTAGAGGTATAACAATGGATTGTAAAGTCTGCTTTTTCTACTCAGTGTGTGTTTCTTAATGAAGGACTTTCAGGCTCTCTGTGTCCTCAGTGATGAGGAAAACGCTGGTACATAGGTCCTATAGAGCAGGTGTCCCCAACCCCTGGGCCGGGAACCAGTACTGGTCTGTGGCCTGTTAGGAACCGGGCCACAGAGCAGGTGAGGTGAGCAAGCGTGAAGCTTAATCTGTATTTGTAGCCGCTCCCTAGTGGGGGCATCACTGCCTCAGCTCCACCTCAGATCATCAGACATTAGATTTTCATAGGAGCACTGGTCCCTGATGCCAAAAAGGTTGGGGACCACTGCTATACGGATAAATGTACCTACTGAGGTTTCCTCCAACCTCCCATCCCCCACTCCGGGACTTGAAGTGATCAAGGGAAGTGCTGTGAGGAGTTAAAATCATCTGGTGAAAATAGTGAATTAGTCTTCTAGAAAATAAAAAAGAGCAGGAAAAGAAAGGAAATGTAACATGTGGCCTTGCCAAGATGGCAGGAAAAGGCAGTACATCAGGAGACAGTTACTTCCACAACAGGAAAGGCTTTCAACGCCAAAAAGGCCAATCTATTTTCCTTTTCAGGGAAAACAACATTAAAGTTACCCAAATTTTTTGGACTCAAGCTGATTCCTTTCTTAGTCTTTCCCTCAAGGTTTTTAATATGTGGTTACTTGGGTTGGTAGCTCAGCAGGGGAGTTCACAGGTCTGGGACAAAGAAGCCCAGCCTCAGAGTCTGGCTAAGAAAACCCACCTTTGTTCTTTAGTTTTTTTGCCTGGGGAATGACAGGTTTGACTGAACTCTCCAGAGAGAGCTGGTTAAAATCATAACAGTATGAACAAGTGGAGACCTCCTATATACAGGTTATAATGATCAGAAAGTCTTTTGAAAACACCTGGTTGCAACCCAACCATAAAGTCACTTGGGTGGCCAGTACTGAAAAGTGGTCTGTTTTCTTGGGTCCTTTTGAGCAAATGGCATCAGAAAACAAGTTTTGCAATATTAATGCACAGGTTATTTTTCTGATTGTGAAATGAACATAAGACAAAATTATTTTAGAAAGCATTTAGTTATAAAAACAGTAATAACTAAAAGGCATTAAAAATATTTTATTTAATTTACTTAAAGTTTCCAATAAACAAGTCTGGTTCTCAGCTAGGCTAATGTTATTATATAATCCTCCCCACAAGAAAGTCATTCGCAGATGAAGAAACTGACAGCTCGCAGAGTCCACGGGTTACCTTTCAGAAGTGTGGCCAAGGTGTGGTTTGAATCCAGGTTTCTTACCTCCCCTTTTTAGACACCATAGTTATTCATCTCTTCAAACACTGATACAAATAAAATCTAATGGTGTTACCTGAGTATTTGTACTTTTCAGGTAAGGAGAATCTAAGAAATGAGAAGAATAATAGGTATATAGGAATGAGTATGAGGGAGCACTGATCCCACTTTTCATTTATTCGAAGGATAGCCTGAGAGATCATTTAAAATAGTACTTCTCTAAAACCACAGTTCATATAAGGAAATTAATGCATAATGGCTATGAGAGACTTAACAAAGTTGTTAATAAAGCCAAGACCCAAAGAGATGCAGCAGGACCTGATGCTTCATTTATATCGGCGATTAAATAACCACAGCAGAGGGGCAGAGGCAGATAAAAAGCAGGCTCTGGCGCGGCTACCACAGTGGATATACCTGGCTCTCGGTGTTCCAGATGCTTCCCTACAGTCTGCATGTCTGTGTGGTGCGGTCTCCATATTCTACTCATTTTTCACCTAGGATTGGTCTCGCTCATGGGCGCCCCAGACGCAAAATACGCCTGTAAAGGCAAAGATCTTGTTTAATTTCTTTAAAGCCAGTTATCTTTAGTAGGAGGCAGCGGCCCGGGGTCTCCTTTTCCGCCACCCCGGAAACCGTCCTCGCCGCCGGACCGCGTGCCGTGCGGAGATGCGGCCATTCCCCACTGCCTTCCCGGCCGCCGCGCGCGCGCGGGGCGCGTGCGGCTACGGGGCGCGAGCAGGGGTGACCTCAGACTACCCTGGGCCCAACCGCAGCACGCTCTGTGCGACTACGCAAGGCAGTGTCCTGAGGTGACACCGGCGGCGCGGCAGAGGCAGCAGGCGCCGCCGATCAACTAGTTCGCACCGAGGATTCCTCTTGGTGCGTGGCCCAGTTTTCCTTAGGACGGGCTCCAACCCCTCGTTGACACCGCCCCCCGCGCCGCCACGCTCCGAGGCCTTCCCCGGGGAAGCCTCGCGTCCCTCCCCCGCCGCTGCGCTCGGCCCAGCGCGCGCGCGATTCCTCGATTCCACAGGCGGTTCGCGCCGCGGGTGGGGGCGGGGCGCGCGGGGAGGAGGCGGTCACCGCCGGGAGAGGGGAGCCAGGGGGCGGACCGGTGTGGGGAGTTCCTCGCTCGCGGACCACACGCTCTGCGAGCCAATCCCGAGCCAGCCCCTAGCAGTGTCGCACGCGGGACACGTCCAAGCGTTTGTTGGCAGGGCCGGGGAGGGGGAGGGGGTGAGGAGGAGGAGGGAGGGGAGTTGAGTGACAGGCTCGCGGGGCAGTCTGGGAATTGTAGTTCTCAGCTTCCGTGGCCATAGCCATTTTGTAGTCGGGGGACTACAACTTCCAGAAGATCAAGGGGACCATTCTAAGGTGCCCCGGGAATAGGCGGCTCTCCCCGGGGCCGAACGTTTTGGGGCACTCGTACCCAGCAGCCCCGCTGCAGGTAGACGTGAGGGCAGTGGCGGGATCTAGCGTGTGGCGGCTGTGGGGTGAGCGGCAAGCTGGGGAAAGGGGGTGAGGTGGAGCGACCGAGCGTGCCATGCATTGAGCTAGGGAGCCTCTCTCAATTCCACTCCTAGGCTCGGCGTGGGAGAGATGCCTGAGGGGTTGCCCGGGAAGGGTTCATTAAAGCCTCGCGGGTGTCTAGTCGACTGCACTGCCGGGGTCCTCAGGACTGGGCCGGGGGCGGTAGACACCGGGGTAGGTGGTCGCCTGGTGGCTCAGCTGTGGGAGTTTTCGGCTAGCGTCTGGCGGGGAATTACCCGAGGAGCCCTAACTTGTATAAAAGCAGAGTCCATTTAAAGTTGGGCTGGATAGCCTCTCTCTCATTGGTTAGGGGGCTTGGAAAAAAGAGACTCGGCGAGCCCTCGCTGTGGTGCAGCTGCCGCCGCCGCCGCCGCCGCCGCCGCTGGAGTTGACTCTTCTGCTCGCACTGCTGCTGCAGCACAAACGTGACTTCCAACATTTTTATTTATCTTTCCCTTTTCTTTTCCAAGATGTAACTACAGATCAGACACTAAGGACCTTCACGTTTCGCTGATGTAGTTTTTGGAGGAAAGAGGGGGGGAGTGAAGGGCGTCGGTTTTTTTTTTGTGTGTGTGTTTCGGGGGAAATTTTCCATTATGAGTGTTTTACTAAAGTGAATTTTTTTGTTTGCTTCGTTCGTCTTTGGCTCTTTTTTTTTTTTTTTTTTTTTGCTTCCCAATTTCGGATTTATTTCAAGGCGAATCGGGCTTTGGGGAAAGAGGAAGAAAAGTCGGATTACAAGATCAACCACCACCAACAACAATAAAAACCACCAGGATATTTTTTTGCAAATTTCTGACGGCTTTAAATTCATGAAGCAATTGTCCCCTTTTGCAATCAGCATTTGGATCTCAGAATGAGCAAGGAAAGACCCAAGAGGAATATCATTCAGAAGAAATACGTAAGTGCTCCTAACAACACATCCTTTGACTTGCAGTTTTAAGCCATGGCTGTGAATGTCAAGTTTATAGATAATTCTGCAGCTGAAGGGTTTTAAACAGCGTCCGATAAGGCTGTTCCTTTCTTTTCTGAAAGAGGGTTTTTCAGGCAAAGTCGTGTCTGCCTAGTTTGGATGAAAAAACAGATTGGTGTAGAGGTACCTTAAGTGAATAAATTGACCTCGAATGACACAACCATAATCTAGTTTTAGATGAAAAGCAAGGGATTTTGGTGGAGCTTGGGAGTGGGGTGGGGGCTGCGGTAATGTAACTAAACTGCATTCTCGGGCGGGTTTGGCCCCATATTGCACTTTGCATGCAAATGAGCCTGTGTTATTATTAATGTTATTTGGGAAATTGTCTAACGCGTGTGTGTTGGAAGCCCTTTAAGTTGAAGTCGTGGGTCCGATTATGGCGATCCTGTTCCTTGCACTGGCACATCAAATTTTATGTATGTGGTCGTTTTGGCTTATCTGGTTCGCAACATAAACCAGTTGGGAATCATGTTACAGCGAATGCATTTGTTGGGATTGACTTTAATAATGGGACTGGTTTTGTTTAAAAATTCATGGTTTCCAGTTTTAGAGGAAAAGACATACAACATAGCTAATGTTTTTAAGTAGGCATGTGCGTGTATATATAAGTGACTACAAATAATTTCTCCCTGTTAAGTGGGTTTCTGAAATTGGGTGATTCTTCAAAGATTTGAATGGTTTGGAATAGTTAAATTTGTTTTGTGCATAGTACAGCTACATTTTGATTGGCATGGGGACTGTTTTTGTTTTGTGTGTGGTGGCTCTTTTTTTTTTTAAGTTTGGGGGGAGGGAGGGAAATGGGGGACCGAGGGATTAACCAAATATGCACTCGAGTAATCGGTGATTAGCTGCATGCTTTAAATCAAAGAACCCATTTTTTAAGAGAAGGCCAAATGAACATACATTAGGAATAATGCAGGGTTATAAGAAAGTTTTATTTAACTTGAGTCGACAAATTGGTGTTAATGCATTCTCTTTTTGAGCTGTGTGGTGTGTGTAATGGGAGATGACCTTCGGGGCACTGGTTTTGTAAAAAAATACATTTAATGGAAAAGCTGAATGCCTTTTTCTAGAGGGCTGATCCTAATGTAGACACGTAAACTTCAACTCTTTAAGAAATGGAAGGTTCAGTAATCAAGCCCTACTTAAAAAGCTGTTCCCTTAAATAAGAATATAAGAATTAAAATACATCCGCATTGCAGAGGGCTGGGTAGAATTCAAAGGACTAGTTTAAACTCCGGCTGTGGAAACTGCATGGAGACACCCTTGCCTTGGAGCGTGGACGCCTTCCCAAGGCACGTCCGATTCGGGTGCAGCGACAAAGCAAATGGGGTAGAACTTGGACAAGGACCGCCTCTCCGCCCCCATCCCAGACCTGGCGAAGTTGGAGAGCAGTATGGGGTGGGATTTTTTGTTGCTGGTGGTCAGCGGATGGTGTCGGGTCCGAGCGTCCGTCCGGCCGCAAGCCGGTGCCTGAAGGTGGCCGCAGGAAGCAGAACACGAATTAAGGCTCCGGGAGCGGAGCGGAGCTCATGCTCGCGACAAGCCTGAGCCGGCTGCCAAGGGGAGGGCGTGCGGGGGTCGCGGCTGGCTGGGCCAGGGCTGGGTGACCGCGCTCGGCCTGTAGGGGGCGGGCTCCATGATCCGTGCTCGGGGCTCCTGGCTCTGGTCTCCGAGCGGTCCCAGGCGGGCGGGGCGTGGGGGCGTGGAGGCGGTGCGGCCTGCTGTGCCAGGGAAGGGGTGGGAGCGCCGGGCAGGCGGGTGGGGGCGTGCCGGGGAGGGGGCGGGGGCGCACAGCTGCAGCGGGCGCCCCCTACGGCGCGCACGGCGGAGCTTTGCGGCAGCGGCCCGCCAGTTCCCCGCGGCCCTGCCCGCTGGCTCCAGCGCAGTCTCGAGAGCAACAGGTTAAGCCGGCGAGACGTCAGCGCGCCCCTCCCCGCCCCCGGTTCTTCCCCCAGCTTAGCGCTGTCCTCCCCCTGCTTCCCCCGCCCCCTGCTGCGCCCGGTTCCCGGACGCTCCCAGCCGCGTTCTGTTGTCATTGTGACGTCACAAAGGGACGGGCCGGGGTGGAACCTCCTCCTCCTCCGTGACGTCAAAAGTCGGGCGGGAGGTTCCAGCGCTGCGGGCGGGCGTGGGGCGGGGGCCGCTGCGAGCCGGCTGCCTCGGGGGAGGAGAACGAGAATGAGGAGGAGGAGGATGCTCTCTGCCTCTGCCTTCCGCGGTGTAACGCGGCGCTGCCCTCCAGGTGAGCGCTTGAGAGCCTTTCGTCCCCAAAAGAGTGCTCCTGCCTGGCTATGATTCTGATCCCACTGAGGGGGTGGGGAGCAGGGGGGAGACGCTTCCTTTCTGCAGAAATGTTTTCGCTTCCTCTGTTTCCAGGTCTGCTGATGGCGTGACGTTACTGCTGTAGTAGTTGGGTCTGCTCATCAACGTTTTAAGAAAGCAAGGAAACTTCGTTCAGGGAAAGCTTTGCTTTGTAGGAGGACCATGTTGTGGATTTGGCCACCTTATCACTTTTAACTCATGTTTGGCGTGTCTTCGCAGGATGTGGCCGGATGCCTTTCTGTTTGATGGTGCACAGCAGCAACTGCGACTCTTTCTGGAAGCCTTGCAATTGCAATACCATGGTGGTGGGGGGAGGCCACTTCTCCTTTGCTGTGCCAGCCCTATGCCTCTTGAGTATTTTTTAGGGGTCCAAGCGAGGGAAGACTTGTCATTGATACTTGTGTTTGGAAGTGCCACAGGACTCTAAGTCTCAAGATGTTTTGGGGTTTAATTTTTCTGAACTGGACAACATGAGACTCTCAAACCGAGTCTTATTTCTAATGTAAAATGGAGAAAGTAATACCTGTCTTTGCTACTTCACTTTCTCTGAGAGATCATGTGCGGGAGGTGATGTGTGTGAAAGATATAAAGCAGTATGCTCTTTTTCTATGTAAGGTGGCACTATTACTTGAGCTGGCGGAAAGCAGAACATATTTTACAGGTCTCAGAAGCCCTAGATCTTAGATGCCCGCTGTGTTGCCATTTAGTTTAATTAGCAAAGCAGAGTTTGGATGTGGGATTGTAGGTGGCAGGCTTTGGGAGAAATAATTGTTATATTTCATATTAAATGACATTCTTGAGAAACTCATAAATTGCAGTGTAATCCTGTGTTAATTGTGCTGGGCATGACTCCCACTACAATACCTTAAATAACTGAAAACATTCGCCTTTCAAAGCCCCAATCCACTTGGACGATAAAAACAGTTGCTTGTTTTGCTCTATGGATATTTTATGTCTTTTCCGTCGCTCCACTGTCTGGTATTCCTAGGGAGAATAACGGATTTGATTTGATATGTGGGCTTCAAAACCATTTGATGTGTGATGCTTTGTACCACGTATGAGTTTGAAATTAAAAGCTCTGCCACATGAAGATATGATTCATGCAGTTAGCATGAAAACAAATTACCAGTTTGATTTGTAGGAAAGCTGAACAGAATTTATACCACAAGGCTGTAAGTTTTAAGTGTTCTAATTTTCTGATTAAAAGTGCAATATGACTTAAAAAATTGGGAAAAGTTTGTTACAATATTCAGTACCAGGATTTACAATTATACGAATTTGTAAAGTAAAAAGTAGAAAGAATACATCAAAATATAGTGGTAGGTTGTATGAAGTCCCCCCCCCCCCATCTTGTTTATACCCAATTAGGTTATTTCATGGCTGGGGGCAGGGTAGAAAACTTGTATATGTTATTTAATTGTGTTTTTCCTTTCCTGGGCTCTTCACATGGCTTTCTGCTTGTCTCTAGTAGTGGAAAACCTTTTTCTTTGTCACATAAGTCTAGGGCAGATTAACTTAACAGCTATAATTATGGAAGGAATACTGTCAAGGTAAGAGTCCAAAGTATGTCACTGAAATTTGAAAGAAAAAATAAATTATGTCCCCAAATAATCCAATTTGAATTATTGTAACCTGGATCGTTGTTTACTGTGGACAAGTATCTGACTTGTGTGTGTCTCATGGCCATTGGCCCAAATAGCCAACTGGAATTATTTGGTACTTAGATGGTATAATGGATGTTTCTGCTCTCAGGCTAAACCAGTTTCCTGTTGCTGGGCTGAGGGCTATTGACTCACTTCCAAGTGCCTTGGAAATAATTCCGGTGTAATCTTTATACTTTGCTCCAAAGGTTATTTAAACTTTTCTTTTTCAGAAAGAAAATCTTTTGGAGTATATAACTAGTGTCTGTTCTCTTACATTCAAAATAGAACTGTTTTACTCCTTTCAAAGATGGCATGGGAAAGTTATATTAAGCTTAGTACTTTAAAACACCTGGTAAGGCTAACCTGGAGTCTTTTTAATCGAGCGGTTTGCCTTTTTCCATGGTGGTCTGAGGACCGAGACTCGTGACATTTTTATCTGAATGGTTAAAATGTTTTGAGGTCTAAGAAACTGTTTTTGGATTTCTACTTGTACTGATCCTAATGTTACTGGTCCATTTGTAAATCTCCCCCAGGATTACAGTTACAGCTCTGCTAACCACTCTTTACCCACCCAACCTACTTTTTCCCTTTTGGCTGCAGAACATCCTGGCTGTGAAGCTCCTGACCAATGGGCAGCCCTGAGGTGTCTGTGCCTGTGTCCCCTTTGGCTCCCACCCATAGAAGGCTTGCCAAATGTCAGTTGTTTGTTTCCAAATCTGGTCATTCTAGTTAGACTTATTATTGGAATTACAGTTTAATGTTATATAATCCTTTGAATGAGTGTGAAAACTTTTAAGTTGAATGTTTTGGGAACATTTGACAAAAGTGAATAGCTAAAAAAAATAAGGCTGTTAAATTAGATGTGGGTCTGACATTGTGGGCCTGACACTGGAAAGACTTGGGGAAAAAAAAATCTAAGGATTCTGCACACACATTGATTGCTTTGTAAGTGATTCCCTTTTAAGAACCAAGTTTCATTTATGCCTACATTCCCTTCCCAACAAACAAAATACAGTATGGAACACTGGGATTCTCAAAAAATCTGCAAAAAGTACATGTATGTGTTTAAGTTAAAATGTTTGTGCGTATACATATATACATATGTATATACACTCTCTCTCTCTCTCTCTCTCTCTCTCTCTCTCTCTCTCTCTCTCTCTGTCTTTTTTTTCTTTTAATGTTTCCTGCCTGACAGACTTTACATTAGCTAACCAACATCTGGTCCCTTTCGCTTCTGATAAGAGTGCATCTATGGTATTTAGCCTTAATCCCCAGATATTAAACTAGACACCTTATTTAGTTCATGTTATTTAACATACCTCAGAGTGGTCCTCCTGCAGTAATTTGTATTACTTTTAGATTTAAAAACAACTGTGTCATTGACTGGATGGTAGGGGGCAGAAAGATTAGACATTTTATATCTAATTTATATGGAGTTTAGAAGTTTGTATTTTGTAATCCAGCAGTTTTATTTTTTAGGACATGGTGCTTAAGGTCTGTTACATTTAAAATCCCTAAGCCTACCTTGGAAATGAGACAAATCTCTTGTTTAGTTTGAATCAATTATCTTGTTTCTTTTTATCTCCCAGGTAACTCTTTTCTTTCCCCTGACACCCTGCAAACCTCAGTTGCTTTTCCAGGCTCCAGTCTTATCTTCTCTGGTTCCTTTTGACTATAAAGCTTTTCCATACCTGCCTCATCACTACAGGCAGGGTTCTTTCATTCCAGGAGGTGGGAAATCTGATGACTTTGATTTTCTGAGCTATGGTCTAGTATTGCTGTTTGTCTACTTCTTTTTGTAGACAATTAGAGCTTTTTCTTATTCTTTTAGGTCTTAATTTTTCTTGACTTGAGTCAACCATATGTAGCCTTCTGGCAGCCTCACACCTTTTAAAAAAGGGGTTTTTCCTTCATTTCTCATTCAAAATAAAATCATTAAAAGTAGAGCTGAATCTTGTAGAAGTGATGGTACTGGCTGGATACCATTTTGCTCTTGGTCCAGTAATTCTGACTGCTTCAGGACTTCCTGTTTTGTCACTCCTAGCGGGGTGACTTTTATCCTTCCTGTTCTCTTAGGATGTCTGGGATGGGAAAGGGCCCATGTTTTATACATGTTGATCCTGTCCCAGAGGGCAACATCTAGGTCGCACCTGAGTGAGCAGCTGGATTACAACCTAGGTCCCAATTGTACTGTTCTGGTGAGGATGCTGCTTTCCCTTCTGGGGCCCTCTTTGCCATTTGAAGGAATGCTAGAAGAGCTTGGGTTTTAGAAAACTCTGGATGGCCACACAACACCTCTCCTAAAAGCATCCTGAAGAGAAGACCCTGTCAATTCTGAAATAACCACCCACATTTGTTTAGTGAGTTCATGTGAGAAAAAGAGGATGTGAGTCCCTTTTACAGAAGAGAAAACCAAGGTGAATAACAATGGTGAGATAGTTAAAGGCTGTATTTCCTTCCCATTTTTTAGTCTAGATGAAAAAGAGGTAAAATGAATGATCATCAGTGTGGATCCCAGAAGCGGAGGAGTGAAGGCCATGATAGGGGCTCAGCAGCCTCTGTAGAAGTTTTTTGCTTGAGAAAGTTGGGGAAGTTAGGGCAGGTTGTCAGCTTCCAGGAACAGAAGGAAGAAGGAGTGTATCTGTCTCAAGTGCATGTTTGTGTTTGTTGTTTTCTAAAACACCAGTTGGTGGAGCTACCCCCTCATCCCCAGCTGGCTGTCTCCTTGTGTCCTCACTGGAAAAAGGGCTGACATTCCGGTACCCCTTGGGACTGGCTGGTTTGTACTTTGGTTTTGTAAGTCCTGCCACCCCATCCTCTCCCTTGTACCTGAGGGCCAGAGTGGGTTGCATTAGCTCTCCAGGCTTCTGAGAACCCGTTTGATTTCTTCACAGGCTGTGACAAATTGGCTTCTATACTTTTTTGGCACTGGCATTGTTGACCCTGACTTTGCTACTTAGGGGACCATGGGGCGTTGGGGGAAATCATATGTCCTCCAAGCCTCACTAGGGTCTGGGTAATCCGGTAAATGAAGGCTGCCCAAATATGTTAATAAGGCAGCATGAGTAATAGGAGCATTATGCATAATTACTCACATATTCATAGGATGTATGAGGGTGTAGAAAGGGGAACCCTACTGGCAGAAGTTCTTGAGAGCTGTTCTTGAGAGCTGGTGTGGCCTAAAAAGCTTAAATTGGATTTCAAGTTCTAATTTTGTATGTCGGTCAGGCTCCACCACCCATGAAGAGGAAGGGCAGTGAGCACTGAAATATTATCAAGAGCAGTGTTTAGTTACCATGAATCCTAGAAGGTTAGTAAACTACGTTGCTACAGTTTTGCCCCTCTCTGCTCCCAGTACAGCTCTTCCCTTACTCATGGACATATTTTTTCCAATAGAACTTGGAATAATTTTCCAACAGTATATATATATATTTTTTTGTGGGGAGCAGGGGGATGAGTGAAAGGGTTGGGTTGTGTGTGTCTATTTCCATCAGGAGACCCTCTGGTTTACTGGGACAGCAGACCAGGTATCTTGTGACCAAAGCATCCAAAATGTGCGAGACCTTTTGGCACCCTGTTTTATTGCTGTCTTTTTAAATATGGGTGGTTCTTTCCCCATTATTTTCTAACCACATTTCAGTTAGGGCTTCATTTACAATGGCAGAGTGTGTTATCTCTTGGTTCTCATTTCTGCCAGCTGTTAAAGTGTTTGGTGCCTGTGGGGGCAGAAACAGGTGCCAGGAGGAAATGAGAAGGGATTAGGACTGAGCATGTGTTTCTTGCATTTATTCCTTCCATAGGTTTGCAGAAAGGGGACTAAATGAATACTTATTCTGTTAAGTAGCAGTTGGATATAGACATTATTAAAACTTTCAGAATTTTGTGCTTTATGCAGATGCCTTGTTATTAGTACATGGGCTTCAGAAATGAAATACCTCAGATTTGCACAGGCTTGTTTGGAATATATAGAGTACTCTGTGGTAATGGACAGTGTTGGGAATATGAGCTCAGTTCTAGGTTTCGTCCTATAGTGCACTGACTGTGTGACCCTGGGGAAGCCACATAACCTTGCTGAGCTGCTTTCTCATCTGGAAAACTTGTCCATGTACCTAACAGGCTTGTTGCTGGAAGAGCCAGTGAGATTTTTGATGTGAAAGCACTTTGTAAATTGCATACTACTGCACAAATACTCAAACTATTATCACACAGTTGAAAATCACCAACCTGGAGAGAATCAGGCTTGCCGGCAGCCTTCCTAGCTGACTCAGAAGTAAATGAATCAGATGAATTCTGTAATTTGCCTCCGAATAAACCAAATTAATAGCAACAAATATTCTAAAATGCATTTTCGGATGTAGAACAAGATTTTAAAGATTAGATGGTGATGCGATCACTTCCCACCCTAACAACTCTGTTGGTAATTGAATCTCTTCTGTATTGTCCAACACTTGACTCCCAGAATTGTCTGGGTGGTGAATTAGAAAGAGGGACAGATTGAGAATTAAGATTATAGTGGCACCGAATCTGTGCACAAAGATGTTTAAACTGGATCTTGCAGCAGTAGTCTGAAATTGAAAATGTGATCATGATCCTTCAGTGGCTCCATGTGGCTTTCAGGATCAATTCTAAGCCAAGATTGTTATCAGCACAGTGTAAAAAGCTCTCCTTACTCTACCCTGGGCCTGTGCTGCCACCCATTTCAGTTCAGCTGAGACCTAACCTTTTAGTCTTTGCACTTCCTGGTTCTTCAATTTGTTCAGTGAACCATTTGCCTGAGGGCCCACCTGGCCTGTCTGAGGCCTTACTGTATGTATGGCCTGTCACCCCTGTCCCCAGTCAGGCGGATCCAGGCCCCTTCTCTCTGTTGACCTGATTTGTCACACCTACCTTTAGGTACTGGAATTATTGTTTACATGTCTCTTACCCTGTTAATCCCCAAAGAGTAGGGGCTGAATTTTGTAAGCCATCACACAGTTGAGGAATATTTGTTGAGTTGAAACTTTTGGAGTATTTCAGATACGAACTAGTGGTGGGAGAGAATTGCTGTGGATCTAGTGGAAAAAGATAAACTTTAATCAGAATTTTATAGTTGAGAAAACCTGAGGTGTCTAGCACTGTTAGGCAACTTGCCTGAGGTTGCACATTTTATCAGCGACACACCAGGACTTGAAATTCAGTCCCTGATATGTAGTAGAAGGCCTTTGGATAGGTATTTCAGAGATGTTTCTTCCTGCAAGGTAGATTTTCAGTTATCTGTGGTAACTGCAGTAATTGATTCATTTTCATGGAAAAATAAAACCTACTTGTAATCTCCATACCTAATTTGGCCAATTGCATTTTCCCCCTTTTGAAAATGGCTTTTTTTGGGGGCTTTATAAGAAATTCAAATTAGGCAACTGCACAAAGAAAAACCACCGGATTGCACACTGACATTCCTGTAGAAAAATACTTTTCGACATGTGGGCTGTGAAAAATAGTTTTACATATGTACTTTTAAATGCTCTTCTGTTAATATGCCTTTTGCATTTATAACTTAATTATCAAAATACAATTCTGCATCATTGTTTTTAATGGCCGCAAGGCACTCTCCCAGAGTTTTCCTTGGCCTGTCCATTCTTGATTGTCTTTTGGGGCTGTTGTACAAAATGCTGTGTGCAGTATGCATTATGGGTATCTTTTTGTACTTAACCCCAGATTCCTCAAAGTGAAATTACTGATTCAGAAGTAACTGTGTTTACGATTGGAACCCTCTTACCACATTGTCTTCTTGGAGAAAGGCCATGCTAATTTATGGTCCCATAGGTAGTACATGTGAGGCTAGTGGATTTGTTTGTTCATTGGCTTTTAAAAACCAATTCAGGCACTTGTAATGAGTGATAAAGATGTCAGTTGAGTTTTATTTAAGTTTCTATTTTCTTTCCTTGTTTTCTCAGAGCGTTAGAACTAAAATGAGATAAGGTATGTGAAAGCACATTGTAAAACAAAATTGCCTTAAGAACACAATGTGTTAGAATGACTGTAGTGGGAAGGGAGGAAGAGAGTATATGTGTACACTTACATATTTTAAATTTATGAAATGCTTTTTTGCGAGGACATAACATACTTGAGGTTACCTAACATTTCACTGTTTTCATATGTGATTTTAGCTTTGTTGGTGAGGTGGGTGGGGGCTTTGTATGGTTACCAAGGTCCCGTGTGGCTCTGTCATGAAAGCCCACTCAAATACAGCTGGTATATTCTAATTGCTTACTACACTCTTGGCACTGTTAGATGTAGAAAACTAGATAATCGATCTTGACATCAGAGAATTTATAGCTTAGTTGACAGAATTAAAAACACTGTGGGAAGAGAGTGGGTGACTTCTGATAAATCACTTCGCCTTTCTAAGTCTCAGTTTCTTTGTCTATAAAATGGGGAGAATATATCTTCATTATTGGTCCCTCAAGGTCATTTTAGGGGAGACAGTTAAATGTTAACCATAGGAAGTGCTTTTGTAAACTCTAACTGTCTAGACCATATTATTAACAGCCCCACAGTTCTTTGTGGCTGTAATTCTCCAGCTTCCAGGTTGAAGAGGGAACATGGTGGTGTTTTCTAGGTCATCTTTGTTCGTTATGGCCTTATTCAAGTTGTCTGAGGAAGAGGATGGGAATGAAAATATTACAGGTGCTCTTCACTTTCCTTCTCACTAAGGTTTCCCTTTTCTTCCTAACTTACAGAAAAATGGAGTATGTTCTTTACAGCCAGACACACTTTTTTATTGTTCAGATGATGGATTTATATCTTTTTTTTCCCCTCCTGGTATGTGAGTACTGGGTGGTGTTACAGTGCGCTACAAAGAAGCATAACTTTTTGGTGTTTAAGATTGTACTCTTGTATAAACTTCTTTGCCTTTTTTTTAGTTCTTTGGTCAAGATGTTCCTTTAGTGATGAGGTAAGACTTAAATGTTTATTGGTTTTACCCATTTTGTCCCCCTTTCCATTTTTATGCTGCTCAGAGCACTAAAGCTCTGTGTGTTCTATTTTCAGCTAGTAATAATTTCTTGGAGGATGAAAGAGCCAACCTGAATGGAAGGCATTTCATGAGGAGCCATGATTTGGAGTCTCAGTTAAATTGGTAGCACATGGTTTTCATCTGCCATGAAGGGCTTTGGTTGTGTTATCTTGTTGGAACTGTGTCTTAACCACCACATCACAAAACTTGGTTCTGTATACACACTGTGGGGCTTTTCAGCCTGATGATTCTGAGTGGCAAGGTTCCCTTTATGATAGATGCCAAACAAAAGGTGGACTTGGTCTTTTAATAGTTTGACAATCATGAAATGTTTGGCGGGACTCTGTAGAGTTCTTCCTGTGCATTTAGGAAAGGAACTTAGAGGAGTTTCATGTGGGGGATGATGAAACATGGTCCTGTTGAGCCTAATTGTTTTAGTGGTTTTGTTTTAACATTCACTTCCACCCACTCTATAGCCTTTTCCCTGGGACTTGTAGTTGGTTGCAATTTTTGAGGAAGCTTTATTTTATATATTTACTTATAAATATATACCCCACCTCATTCTAAAAAGGATTTCAGGCCACATGAGCAGTCATCCTGAGGCAAATAATTTTTGCTTTGATCTAAAGTTCACTTTCTAAATCCAAAAAGTGACAACTGGATTAAAATATGAGCAATGACCAGTTGTCCTCATGCAGCAGTGTTTGTAGCCTTTTGTTTTTAGCTTTGAAAACTTGGCCTTAAAACTTTAATTAAAGGCAAGTTTTGTAAAGAAATGTTGGGATTGACACCCTCATAGAAATTTTAATCTGAAAGAATTTTAAAGATCCTTGGAAGTAATCCCCAGTGGTGATTACATCCCAGAGTGGCAGAGATCATCTTTCTATTTAAATACCAATGCAGTTTATCACTTTTTCCACTGTGCAGGGGCCAAGGAGGGTCTGGATTTAATAATGAACTTCTTTGGGGGGGGTTGGGGAATGGTGGCGTAGTTGGTAGATATTAGAGCATGATTCAATGTTCTTTGTCTTTAAAAATGTTTTCAAATAATCATTCTGTATTGTAATCCTCAAAACTCCTGTTAGGATTCCAAACCATTGTGGTTTAAACTTAGCTGGAATGTGCAAGGTGGCTGACAGAGTGAATGGGAAACCTCCTTTGAAAAAACACATTTGGCTTGCCTGATTGTTTCAGAGTCTGGGCTCTGGGCATATCTGTGCCATGGGCCAAGTCTTCTGGTTGAAAGGGTTGGAGAATACTTGTTCTAACTCTTATCGGACTTCCCCGCTGCACCTTCCCTGCCCAGGCCAAGCTCAATATTATAAACATCATCAGTTAGTCCTAAAGAAACTCTTGTTATGGATATAGACTTCAAGACTTCATGTTATACTAAGTGTTTGTCTAGATGAGACACACACTCAGTTGTACTTGTGATGTCAGAACTCTAATGGTGCTATTAAAATGGTTTTTCTTTTGGTCCTGGTAAGCTAGAAAGCATTGGGAGGTGAGGAGGAAGGGTCTGCCTTGGAACTATCTAAAGCTAAAAAGTATTTTTTTCCTCTTTCTTCTAATTCTACTCTGCTCTAATTGAGTGATGTGATCACTACTACTACAACATTGACCTAGTCCAAAATGAAACACATTTTCTACTTAACTAGCCTTTTTTCCTTTCCTCCTTCCATGAGACTTGCTGAAGTTGTCATGTTATTTCTTTGCAGAATTTATTGGAGCAGTAGGCAAAGCCTCTTGGGAGTATAAATAATGATGATTATAAAGAACAGTCAGTTTACCTAGGAAGGCCATTATCTTTGACTTGCAAAAGGTTTTACAGCCAAGCATTGTTTGCTTACAGTTGTTTAATACAAATGAAGACCTTAATGGGGTATCTATTGTAAGAGGAGTCCTTTTACTCTATTTGTACATGGAGGTAATCTCAATAAGAACAACACCTTGCCAGACATAACTGCTTGTTTCCCTGGACAGGCATTACATATACAGTCCAGGAAAAAGAAGGCCTTGGATGGTGGTTGTTCCTGGTCTTTTTTTCTGCTGCCATCAACTGCATAATCCTTTCTGCTGAGTGTTAAAAGATTTCTAAAGCTGATAAGTAACACCTCATTTGCTTTTGGTGTTTCCTCCTACTAACTGCTTTCTACCCAATTTATGTATTCAAAGATGGCTTTGAAACTAATTTAAGGGACTTGTCTGAGTAGGCAGTGACACTGAGTAAATATATTTAAATGGTAGATTCTTATGCTCATAATTACAGTCCACAGTATAGCTTTAGGGTAATAGGAAGCCCAAAGTTGCAGTTTTTACTTTTTGGGAGATTTAAAGTTCCCTCTCATGGTACTTTTCAGTGTAATCTAACTACTGTGTGTGCGTGTAATTTTGGCATATATTGCTGTCCTTTTTGCTGTATCTTCAGCAAAGTGTCAGCCTTTTGCTTTTTTTTTTTTTTTTTTTTTTTTAAAACTCTTGTATCCTTAACTGATTCCAGTTCTTTTGGCAGTTCTTCAACTATTTTTCTTTCGGTGTTACGGTGGTAGTTCAAGACAAAAAGGCATCTTAGGCATCTCAGTCTTTCCCTGAGTAACTTTTGGATATGGATGCAATTTTTTCCCCTTAAGAATAAAGTGGTTTTTAGTGTATTCAGAGTTGCGCAACCATCACCATGATTAATGTTAGAACATTTTTATCACCTGAAAAAGCAACTGTATACCCATTGGCAGTCACTCCTCATTTCATCCCAGTTCCTCCCATCTCTAGCAGCCACTAATTTACTTTCTGTCTGTATGGGTTTGCCTATTTTGGACAGTTCATATAAATCCGGTCCTCAGCCATTTTGGCTCCAGGGTCTGGTGCTCCTGTGAGAATCTAATGCCTGAATACCTGAGGTGGAGCTGAGGCTTTGATGCTAGCAGTTGGGTGTGGCTGCAAATGCACCTCCTCCTGCTGTCGGACCTGATTCCTAACAGGCCATGGACCTGGATTGGTCCTTGGGGTTGGGGACCCCTGAAAATACAATCATAATTTATGTTTTTTTGTGATTGACTTATTTCACTTAGCATATGTTTTCAAGGTTTGTTCATTTTGTAGCATCGATCAGTATGTCGTTCCTTTTTATGGCTGAATAATAGGCCATTGTATGGACATACCACATTTTGCTTATCTGTTTGTCAGCTGATGGACATGTGAGTTGTTTCCACCTTTTGGCTTTTGTGAATAATGCTGCTGTGAATATTTGTGTAAAAGTTTTAGTGTAGAATTTGCCTTACTCTTGGAATGCTTTGAATTAGAAAATTATGTACATATGCATTATTACTAAATTTTACTGCTCTTTTACTTACCCGCTAAGCTGTTTCTCTGAGCTTTTGTCTCTAAGTCGCATGTGTTCTGTTTAACAGAGTCCTTGCTACATTGAGCCCTCCCCTTCTTGAGCAGTTGTCTTGCCTTTGGGGGTGGGGTTTTCATTTTCATTACTGCCTGACTGCTGCTTTTCACTGTGTGTGTAGGTGCCTAAGAGTGGTTTTAATTCATGTGCCCCTTTGCAGATTGTAAACACTGTTCCCACAGGCTTATGCCAGAACCAGATGTTCCATTTGCTTAAGTGTGACAAACTAGTGGGACTTGGAATTTCATCATAGGATGAGTTACTTTCGTGGGTGCTTAGGTGTTTCTGGCTGTAGTTGTGGCTCTTCAGATGCATCTTTGCAGAGCATTTAACTACATGGTTTTGGGGCGAAGTAGAGCACAAAACCGTGGCTCTTCTGGAAGCACGGAGAAGGACTGAGAAATTGTTTTCATCCCTTACCTTCAGTTTTGATTTACTTGTGGTTACCTGTGTTAACATTCTTTGGCAAAGCACTATGGGGAATAGAATTGCTGTCTACCTAGAAATTTTTTCTGATTTTCTTGGTTCTTCCAGGTCTGCTTTACCTAAACAAACAAAAAAAATGCCTTAAAAAAAAAAAAAAGGCCTTCATAATGAAGAAATGGGAGTTCTTTGAAGGAAGAGGAATGGTGCCATGTTTTTTTCCTGATATTTCTGATTTTTGCAAGATTTATTTTTCCCAGGTTGGTATGAAATTGTTGAGATCAGATTGGTCTCTTATTTGAGCCAGGCACTTTTTGCTCATTTTTAATTAGATTAATTTATTAATTAATTCCCCCCCTTTTGCTCATTTTTTAAGTGTTCAAATAAAGTATGAGGCAATAGAAGAGAGGTGGGATGCTGGGCATTGAAAAAGTCACGTGGCCAGAGGGTGTTCCAAAGCATTTTTTAAATTTTTAATAATTTTTATGAGTTTATTTGAGCCAAAATTGACAATTGCTGGGAAGCAAGATCTGAAATGCCCCCAAAGCATTTTGAGAAGTGGAGAGTGCCTGTTATAAACCTCTGTGAGTGAACATCTTGGTGTGGTTGGCTGTGCCTTTCCTAAAAGTTCCTGGTGATGCTTGCAAGCTGAAGACTGATGTGTCTGTCAGCATTTGGAATCTTATTGCATAGTGCTCAAGTTCAATGTCAAAAAATTCCTTCCTAATGGAATTAATCATGCTTTATCACACTCCAGTTTTCTGGTACAGCTCTTTGTTCCAGAGTGACTTATGCTAAGGTCATTGACTTGGCTTACCTGATGGGGAGCTCCAACAGACAGCTAAGTTAGATATTTTCTCTGTGGTGTCTAAATAACCAGGAATTTTCAAGGTTAGATACCTCTTCAGTTTAGAAGGTAGGTGTGCGTGAGTGTGTGTGATGTGTATGTACGTATGAATATCTAAGAAGGAGTTACTATTTTAAACTTTGCATTGTTTAACTGGAAATCTGTGTTCTGCGAGCTGCCTTTGTGTGGTGTACCTATAACCTGTACACATATTTGTGCCATTTCAAAAGTAAATGCCACATCCCTCCTACTAAAATTGCTTATTAGAGCTAATTTTAAGAATTGAGTTAGAACTGCCCTATAATGTAATGCAGAATATTTCCCAATAATGCCTAGGTTAACAATGATAGTCTTGCTGTATTGTGCAAAAAAGGCTTCTGTTCAGACCCAGCTGGGTTTCAGGCTTAATTCATTGCTCTATGGTGGGATCACCACAGCTGCTGTGGGGCCTTTACAAATGCAAAAAAGCTGTCAGTGTTTGTTTCATCAGCTGCATAAGTGATGAGGCCAAGTTGAGGAATCCATTCCAGTGCGCAGTGTGCAGGCTGTAGCCATTATTGTTTACAGAATTAGTGTGTTGGAGCTTTAAAATAGTTGGCACATCGACTGCCCTTTAAAAGCACAAGACTAAGGAATAGGACCAGTTGGTCGTCCTTGTAACGTTGGCCGGACCCAGCCCAACTCTTGTCTTTAACCGTTGTTGCTTCGGTGTGTGAGACTGAGCCTCTTTTGGACAAGGTGGGGTGCTCAATTCTTGTCCATTTAGTTCTGCACCCCAAATGTAGGTTTGCATTCATTTTTTACAGTTATTTAGAGTTCTATAATTATAATTGAATTTTAAAGCCTTAGTCATCCTCCCATCTCCAAATAAATATAGGATTGTTAGCTGCAGCTTCAAATATCTGTGCCGTAACATTGTGGATTCATGTCTGTGGGATTTACTTTGCGAAGTGATATTGCTTTAGAAATTGCCCTCATTTTTACCTGTGGATACAGAAAGACCCATTGGACAGGTTACTTTCTAGCCAATTAGGGTGTTGTCCCTGCAGGGCCCCTCAGTGGATATGACCTGGTATTGCCACGGCACCATGTCTGATGTCCAGTCCTTTTTGGGCTGGGCAAGCATGCATGCATTTGTGACCTGTATCCACAGGATATTTGGAATTATCCCAGTCCCTCTTTCATTTTAACATGATTTATTTCAGACCTCCTCCTCAGCTTCAGGGGTCTTTCTGAAAGTCATGCCTCATGGAAGCTGGAGGCCACTGATGGTGACCAGTCTGTACGTGTTTTAAAAGTGGAGCTTGTCAGGCCTGTCAGCCACCAAGAATGAATAATGGTGTTTCCTTCCTCCCAGCTGTAGAGGTCCCAAAGTGCTCTCCCATATTCATAAAAAAGATGACATGAGGATCAGAATCTCCAAGTTATCGGTCAGTATTGTTAAGCTTCATTTCAAATAACTGCTACATATATGTACTCTTCTGAATTTCTTTATGTCTGCCTCGACCATTTATCCTACAAAATGTCCAGAGCCCAAAAGGGTAATGGGTCCGATGGATCCCATGTGGTATTTGTGGTGATTAAGTACGATTTTGGGGAGCCTAGTCTGTTTCTTGTAAAGAGTTTTTTGAGTGGAGAGGATGATCTCTGACAAGTATATTTTAAGTCTTACTTACAGTGAACTTCCAACAGAGAACAAATACAAATATCAGTCTAGATTTTTTACTTTCTTCTTAACACCCTCCCACCGCCATCACACACACTCACCATAGGATAGTGGCAATGAAAAGGGAAATAGCAAACAGTGAACTTCACATCCTCTCCCTGGGGGAAAGAGTAATTTGCAGGGCCTCATAAGGAAACAGCAGTTTCATGGTCATTGTTCTCCACCTGGCAGTGCTTGGTTGCACTTCAGGAAATGCCACTGGCCAACCTGTTTCTCCTCCTGCCTAGTGTGTTTTGTTGTATATTTCAAGTTTTAAGAACCTTTTAAAAAAGCCCTTCTGCTTTTGAATGATCTTATTTTCATTTGTTTGAAAGTGTTGCGTTCTCAGTGTTTTAAGAGTTTTGTGAATACATACTCAAGCGACCTTGTGTCCCTGAATGTGTGTGTGTGTGTGTTTGTTTCCACGTCAACATCACCTCATGACCCCAGGACTTATTGCTCTAAATCAGGATGTCAGCTGGCCACTGAATGTCAGCCTTGCCACTGACTAGCCAGTGCCCTGGAGGATCACTGGGCCTCAGGGATCTCTACTGTAAAGTGGGAAGCAGATGACCCTCTGAGCAAAGAGTAAGTATTTTAATATGTGTGCCCCTTACACAGTAGGCATTCCCTTTCACCTGCACAGCAGTGTCACTTAACAGCTGCTTTGACTGAGGGTTTGGATTAATATAGACTTAGAATTTATTGAATGGCTAACTATTAGTTGTTTTCCCTTGGCTGTGGCGGGAGATGGTGAGCTCAACTCTCTGAACATAAAATGTGACCGCTGGGAGCTTGAGCATCCTGGAGTGTCTTTCTCTTGACCTCAGTGTCCTCTAACCATTAAAAAAACAAACAAACAATCAAAAACCACAAACCCAAAAAAACTTGGGCCAGCAGCTCACTAGTGTCTGATGTAGAACTGATTGTCTATTTCCACACAGACATAAAGGTGGCTCAGAGATCTGCTTGAGGGAAAGCAAAAGGCCTCGGGATGCCAGCAACTGTGGGAAAGGAGCATCAGAGTCCTAGCTAGTGGCTGTAAACAGCAGCAGGTGCTGAGAGGGAACTATTGTGTCCTGGAAGGGTGTCACTTGTGAAATAGTCCAGGCAGAACTTGTTTTTCGAATCAGGTTTCAAATGATAGTAAAAGGTAGACAGACTTGGATGCTCTGAGAATGGAGTACGCTGTTTCTGGTGAGTTTTCTGGTTATTGTTTAAGCCCATGCTGTTGAAACTCTTTATGGGAGGACACGTCATGGCTTTCATGTCTTCAAAAGTCTGTGATGTAGGAAGGGGATTTCACCTTGATCCATTACTGAGGCCTTAGAAGGCCTTCTGGCTGTTGGTCTGACAGTTCTTTATTACTACTTTACTACTGTAAGTTCATCTAGATATGCGATAGGACGTTGTTGGGCTGTGTGCATGTTGATCCCCAGAGGACTGTGTTTTACCTACATTCCTGAGGAGGATGTATTATATTACTTGGGGCCGTGGGAATAAGCTCCATTCATCTGAGTGTTGAGCACGGCAAAGTTGGTTCCAGCCTCTAGAATGCTAGTGGGTCAGAACTTAATCCCAGAGTTACAGAGGAAAATCAGCCATTAATACTCTCTGACCAAAGTGTGGATATGGACTCCTCCCCACCTCAAAGATGGATAGTGGACAATAATGAAACTTTTGCTCCTGACTGCCCATTTATTGGAAATTCTGAAAAGGGATGGTGACCATCAGTTTTTTCTTCTCTGTAAAGCTCATAGCCATTATTTGATACAGAAATTTAAAACAAAACCTCCAAACCCTTTCAGATGGTGCATTTGACCTGAATTAACTTTTCATAATGGCATAGCTAGATTTTCCTACTTAAGAGCTTTAACAGCACAACTGAAAAGCTCATTTTTGAGCTTTTACTGTTTTTGACAGTGGTTATCTTGCTGCTGCTAATAGAAACTAAAAAGTTCATTTGCTAAAACGATTGTCATTTCCTTCTTAGGAGTGCAGCTTAACTCCAGGACTTCATTTAGTCAGAGGAAAATGGTTGCTACCTCCCTGTTAAGCTTCTTTCCATTATTCAGTTGTGGCAGAATGACTGTTGGGGAGGCCTGGGGAGATGGGGGTAAAATAAAGGAACAGCTAAGAAGTAGTTCTGCAGAATGTGTACTTCTGTCCAAAAGCCTGTATGGAAAGGACAGGGGCTTTAGAAAGGGGGTAAATAGGGGAGGGGGTAGTGGTTGCTGAAGCATGAAGCCTCCAAAGGCTCCTGGGACTTAAAAACAAAAAAGGGAGCTTTTTGCAGATCTTTCACTTGCACATGTCTTCCTCTCCACCATCCATTCTCCCCTGCTGTTTTGTAAATCTCCCAGTTGGAAATTTTTAACATGGGAGAGCTTCTTCCTGTGCTTCAGTTGGCAGGATGCTCAAACACAGCTGCAAAGAATTTGCTTCTCCTTTTCACAGCATCTCTCATTTAAAAGCATTAGTGGGACTACAAAACAAAATAAAAACTTGAGGCTTTTTCAGAAGTGGAAGCCAAGTTTAATTAAAGTCAAGGAAGTTGGAGGCTATAACTTTTGTCAAATCTCTTAAAGTCAAGGCATGTGCCAATGGCAGGCAAGGTGGAAAATGCCAGCGGCTATTCTCAGGAAATTTGAGGCTGCCTTGTCTGTTTCATGCTTGGGGAATATCCTATTGTTTATCAAAAGATGAGCTGAGCCAGCATCTCATGGTGGCCTCAAAATGGTTGCCACTGAGGTGGTGGTTTTCTTGTTGGAGGAGCAAAATCCTTAATTACCTTTCTGTCTCTTCCCAACCCAATCTGAATGCCAAACTCTGTGCTCCGCCCCCATCCCTGACCTCGCCATTGGGCTGTAAAATCTCTTGTGTAAAACAGGAAGTTTCCGATTTGATAATCGACTTCTAACTTTGTTAAATATTGTTAGTATACTCTGGAGGTACCCCTGAGTATATGGGTGATAGGTTGTTTTCTTGGTCTTGGAGATTTTACAGATGTTCACAAAAAACTGCATTTACTATGTAGGAAAATGCTCGCTGTTGTTTAGCAGTATTTATGTATGTCTGAAGTGCTTTCACTGATTTGTAGACCAGATCCCAGTCAGGGTCCAGAACTGAATTGTGGCCTCTTCAGACTCGGATTGTCAACAGGAAGGGTACTTATATGATTTATACCTCACAGATGGAAGATAGGTAAATTTAATATTTGGTGACAGGGCCCTAAATTGAATTTTGCCAGAAGATTGTTTAGCTTCATTCCAACCTTTTCATTTCTTTCCTGAGAAGTTATAAAGAAACGGTGTATGTGTGTGTTTAGAACAGGGAATATACAGAAAGTGAACTACTCATTCCTTAGTACTTATGTAGATCTTAGCACCTCTTTAAAGTGAGGAAATGATTTCCTCAGGATCATTCTTGAGTATTTTGGTGTATTTTATCCTAACCATTTGTTAGGTAGTCTGACAATATCCTCTCATTTCACAGGTATAGAATTGTTACTTTAAGAAGCTTAATGGTTTCGAGTCCTGTCAGGCTAAATATGTAGTAGAGCTAGAACTTGAAACGGTGCCTTTGGACTTTACAGTGACTGTGTTATAGAGGTGTTGGGTTTTTGCTCTGCTTTGAAAAAGTTGTGGGACTGCGGGTAAATTATGAAATCTTTCTATAGTTGAGGTTTCCTCAGTTGTGAAGTCTTAGTGTGTGACAGGAATATAGAATTTCCCTTTAGAAATGCTATGATTTTTGTCTTCCTGGACATTTGTAACCCTACTTCCTGTTCACTTTCTTTAAATTCCACACATATTTAATTTGTGTTATTTGTCCAATTATGTTTTTTACTTTAGTGGTGGGGAATGACATGGGGAGGGAATCCAGGATTGAGACCAGATAAGGGTCAAGAGGGTTTTAGGCCAGTGCATAAACATCATAGGGATCTTGTTAAAAGGGAACTTCTTCTCATTTAGCTGGTCTGATGTGTGGGGCCTGAGATTCTGCCTTTCTCTAAAGGTCTCAGGAATCATCCGATATCCTAGTCGGGGTTTAGGACTAACTTCATTCTTGTGAGTAGTTTGTGCAGTGGTTCCCTCCTCTGTTCCAACCCCACCTAACAGCTCTCTGTTCATTGGGTAGTTCTTATAAGATCTCTGCTGTCAAAAAAAAAAAGCTTAAAAAGTATTATTTTAGGGGGCCCAGCTTTTTTGAACCAGCAGAGACTGAAGACCATAGTAGTCATTCTCCCACAATTGAATGTTTAAAAACAGTTAATGGGATTGTAAAGCCTAAGAACTGTTTGAAAATGCCTTTTTTTGGGCCCAGTGTCCTATATGCTTTCCTCTCTGAGGACCATTCTTCCCTTTTCTGGAAGGAGGCCTGGTGGTGTTTCCTTATAGACAACTAGTTATAATGCACTGTCTGTATAGTGCTGTGCATTTCTCAAAACTCTGTCATGTTTCATTTGGTAAACACAGAGCAGTGTCAGGAATTTCTGTGTAGAGCCCTTACTATTTTGCTGGTTTCTATCCCTCATCCTGAAAGCTTATTATATGTCTTTAAAAAAGGGGAAGTTCTCTATTGGATAGTAGCTACCATTGAGCGAATGCATTACCTACCTAAGTGTTTTACATACAGTGTTTTACCTGTTCAGGTTCTACTACAATCCTGTGAAGTCTGTTGTCTCCAAATTGCATGGCTGGTAAAAGGGGCCAGGGTTGGACTGCCTCTCTTTTCCCACAATTGAGATTTGCATCCTGGTCCTGCTTCACTTTGAAGGCCAAACTGTCTTCACAGTACTGCCTCTAGTTTATTTAGCCAGATCCCTAGATCTTGGTTCTGATTCTTGTCATTTACTTACTCTCCTAATTTGCTTAATCTCATGGTCTCAGTTTCCTTATATGTAAAACGGGGATTCCTAAGTATAGTATCTGTGTAACTTAATTTGGAATGTCTGGCTGGCACTTCCTGTGCATTTGATTTCTATTACAGTTTTGTTATTGCAACACTCACTGCTTTTATAAACCCAACTCTCTTTGTTCCCACCCTTAAAAAAAAAATAATTCTCCGAAATGTTAAAAGCAGAATTTTAATGATTCTTCTCTTAAGTTAAAAGGTATGATACTAGGTTAAGAGATAATAAATGTCTATGTTGTTATCAACATACAAAATGAAACTTATTAAGTGGCTATTTATAGAGAAGGAAGTTGGACGATTCAGAATCGGTGCTTGCTGGATTTTGTGGGTCTTTTTTTTTACTTGCCCAGTTTTCCTGGTGTGTAGGGGAATTCCTGCCTGGAAACATTGCAGCTTCCTCATATTAAGAGTAACTGCATGTCCTAGTCTCCCCCAAACTAATGTTCACTGCTGTCTCCGGACTATTTTAAAAAGATTTTTCATTTGCTAACAATAATGAATACACATAGTGGGTTCTCTGTAAACATATACTGAATCGAATAGCCAAATGATTAAAGATTTATAAATGGGATGTGTGTTTATAATCTCCTTTTCTTCTCCGGTTTTCCCCAGTGGTGCCGCCTCCAGGACAAGTTCTTACTTATGAAAGTAAAGACGTGATCTTCAAATAATGATTGTGTTCTTTAAAAAATTGTTTTGTAAGGACATTCTTTTTGAAGCATGAACTTCAGAAATAATGTAAATTAGTAGGACCCTGGTTTTGTGTCCCAAATGATGTATCTCGTTCTGTGGGTGCCTCACTGAAGAACATATTGTTTCATTTTTTCCCTCTCTTTATGTCTCAAAATCTTTGTATTTTTTTCCTTCCCTATCTTTTTAAAAATAGGTTTTGGACAGTAAATGTTTTTCTTTGCATTTTATGAGAATTTTAGGGATGTCCTTAATGTTTTTGCGTGCTTCTGTAGAGGTGTATTAAGAAACTGGTGCATTTTTGACTGTTAACTAGAGAGCGAAGTGATTCTGTCTTATTTTCACAGAAAAGCTAAAGGTTTTTATGGATTATCTAGTATTTTGTTCTGAAGAAACATGTTCTATTTGTAAAACAGGATGTGTGTGGGGAAAGGGCAGTTCGGCAAGCATTGTTGGGTTCTCAGGCCTAAATTAATTTGCCTTCACTCAGATAATTTAATACAGCCTAGTAAGTGATGTTCCCAGAGTGCTTTATTATACAGCAGCCCAGGAGATGAGAGGGAGATTGTAGAACTTGAGTTTTTATGTATGAAGGGGGTAATTTAGAAGAACACAGCCAGCAGTTCGCTTGGCTGACTCTTGATTCTGGGCTTTTCTCTTCGTGTTGATGCTTGGAACTTTAGTCTTTGCGGGGTCTAAGAAGGAGATTTTAGAGGTTTCCACTTCCTCTTTCCTGTTATTTTCCACTTTCCCACTGATCGCATCAGTGGGACCCTTAAAAAGCTATTGACAGTCTGATGGTCTAAAAGCTCCACCTGCAGTTAGAAGTTGGTCATCCTTCTGGAATGTTCTTTCTGCTGGAGGTTGGTTCGAGTCTCCGGGCTAAAGGTTTTGGTTAGGACTTTAGTTTTGCTGTCTCTAGAGAGGCCACTGGACAACAAGAGCCCTTTAGGCTTCCCAGTTTGTGTGACAGAAATAAAAATGGGTGTCCTGGGTTCCCTGGGTTTCCGTGACTTGAGGTCACATCCTGGGGCAGTGGGGCAGAGGAGTGGCAGGAGGTGTGCAGGCAGCAGGAGGAGCTGTCACATCTCTTTTGTGAAGCCTGTGTGCTCAGGATCTTCGACTGCAGAAGCCCAGTATGAGGGGCGGCAGAAGGGCTGGCCTTTGGGGTCAGAGGTAAAGACCAGAACAGGCTGAAAAACTTTGCCTTGACCTAGAAAGAGGTTGTATAGACAGGCCTTTAGATCTTTGGCCTTTTCTTCTCTCTCTCTCTCTCTCTCTCGGCCATTCACACAGCTGAATTGGAAAATCTCCTGCATACACAGCTTCTTCATTAGATACTGATACCGGTTAATTCAAAATCACTTGTAATTGGAAGCAGCTGCTGTTTCCCAGCTGACTAGGTGTTCAAGTCAGATGCTTTGAATTAACTGGACTTGGATTATTCATATTTTAATTAAAGTCCATTTTACCCTCCCCACCACCCCCAGTCTCTTGCCTCTCCAATGAGCAGGATTTTACAGTAATACATTTGAAATTACATGAGCATCCCAGTAGAAAGGCATAATGTAAGTTCAAGTACTTGCAGTTGATTATGGTCTTGTATTATTAAATAGTGAATTTAACTGCCTTGCAATTCCCTTTTCTCACCCTCTGAACCTTGCTTCTGTAGTAGGGGAAAATTTCATTCCATTTAGAAAAGTTGAGACTTTTGTTCCCTTTCCTCCTCTTGGGACACAGGCGTATTAGCCTAATTGCTTGTGTCACTGCTACAGAGAAGGTGCTGCATGAAATGGGACTCACAGTTTTCTGGTACTTTTCGTCTAATGGGGTTTGCATATGAAACCATGAATAGTGGGGCTTTGGGGCTGTGGGGATATTTTCATAGAAGAAAAAAAGTTAACAAGTGCTATGATGAGGCTGTTTAGTGCTACCATACAGATATAGAATGTTCAACAAGCAGCTTGTAGGAAAAAAACTGCCTTAATTTCCAGAAAAAAAAAAAAAGAAAATTGCTTTGCATTTCTCTATCCATGATGCTGATGAGAAAAAGAGACTATGCTGGAGGGAAGGAGATATACGGGTCTTTCCTTCTTTCCTTTCCTAGTTAAGGTACCCAGCTTGACAAAAGTTTGACTTGATAAATGTCCTACTTAATTTAATTTTGTGTTAGTCCCTCTCCTCCCCTTGAGTGTCCAGTTCTAGCTGACTTGCAGAAAAACCAGGGCAGTGCAGACCCATCAGGTTTTGCACACCTGTTGTAATGCTTAAGGATTCCCCGTGGTCTGGGAAATTTAACACTGTGTAGGAGACATGCACTTTGTCCGAAAGGAGTTTTAAGTGTCCCTGGAGAGACAAAGCATATACCTGTCAGTGCATTCAGGGATTTAAGTAAATCACTGTCAGTGTGTCCCAAATGATTCGGCACTGTCGTACACTGAGCACTGGGACAGCCAAAGAAGGAATTCTAGGGTTGGTTAGCTCTTTGGAGGTAGAACTTTACTGTTGGCACCCATCAGTTCTCTGTATCTATCTATGAGTTTGTTTCTGTTTTGTTCATTTATTTTGTTTTTTGGATTCCACATGTAGTGAAATTATATGGTATGTCTTTATGTGAATTATTTCACTATGGGTACCCTCTAGGGTCATCATGTTGTACATCAAGTATATTACTCTTAACACCACTTGCATTAAAATTTTGCTATCTTCTTCTCTTGGCTCTCCCAGCATAATGTTTCTTAAAATAACATCATTATTAATTTGCACTTGTGTTGATTGGTCATTGTTGATGAGGTACTACCCTCAAATCTCCCTGCTGTTTTCATAGTTATCTGTGTTTAAAAATAGTTACTTTCCTGCTCAAATCTTTCATAGCACTTTGTTGCTTATGGGATAAAAGCTAAACTCTTAAGCATTACCTAAAACCCTTTATTAGATCAGTCTTCTCCCAGTCTCATTTTCTGTGTCATACATTTCTGTTCATTGTCTCTTTCCAGTCAAGGCAGTGGTTCTTTATTTAAGGCTATGGTTATGTTGCCCCCTTGCTTCTTTTCACTGCTGGTGATTTTCTGGGCCCTCTATCCCGGAGGTTCAGCTTCAGAGAATACTCTGTGCTCTCGCTGTGCATTGTCGATATTGCCAGTGAGCATCTAATGTGTGCTGGGCACTTGGCCTTGTTCTCAGAGAACAGCATGAACAAAGGCACAGTGTTGTGTTGACAGGCACATACCTGTATGGTTCTTCGTTGGGTTTACTGGCACTTGGCAGGCAGTCAGTAAATGTTTGTTATCCTAATTTCTATATTAATCCATGTTAGCCCTAGGTTAATCCAGATGCATTTGATTAAATTCCTTTCCCCAGCGTTTTATGTTATGCAAAAGTTCACATAGGGTAAAGGAGCAGTTTGTTGAACCCTGGACCCTCATCACCTAGATTCAAAGATTACCATTCATGTTGTGTGTGTACATTACCTACTGTCTACTTTCTTCTCCACAAATCGATGACTTTGGAAAATTTGAAATGGTGCTCTTGGTTAGCCATTAAAAAAGGATAAAAATAAACGTGCTATTGCTCCTGTTGCAGCTCTTTAATAGCAGTAAAAAAACCCAATTTCAATGGCTTTGATTTTTTTCTGCCAAAGTAAATGTTGGCTCTCTTTCAGCCAAAGTAATGTAGCTTCTCTCAATTTTTTCGAGTTAAACTAAAGCAGGGCCAAGTTGAAAAATTAGTTTCTCGGCATTTTTCCTTCCAATGTAGAAAAAAAATTAGATTTTGGATACTCTCGTTCCTGTAATCCTCTTTCTGGTTCTCCTGCAATAAAAAAGATCAAGAATTGGCTGTGAGTGGAAGGGGCAAAGATTCGATTGCACAATATTTATAGGAGGTTGTTATTGGTGATAATCTTCAAATAGGGTGTTTGAATCTATATTGAGGGTTGTTAATTCAGTAGTTTCTTCTGAATCATGAAATGGTCTAAGTGTAGGGCCATAACCTTTGGTTTTAACACGTGAGTTTTGTTTTTCTGCAATGCTTGTGTGTTGCTAAGAAATCTGTATGATACCAAGTCATGCCACCATGTAAGTGATAATTCAGCGTTGTTATTATGCATTAGCCTGTATTTGAAAGACCGACTTGGGGGGATGTCTTAGATAGTTTTAAGTGTGACAGGGTTTGATTTTTTTGTCAGCATAGGAGAGCTGAAAGTAATCTGCATTTGGGAGGCAGTTTCCAGTCAGTCTGCACAAAGGACTGAGGGGCACCTGGGCTACAAGCCTCATATAGCAAGTGAGTGAGTGGTTTGGCCAGGTGACCTGCAGAACCATTTGGGTTGCCACAGATTGTCTTTCACTCTGCACTGCATTTTGAGTCACATGATGCCATTAATATACAACTTTGTGTCCAAAAGAATAATATGAATACCTCGTGATATATAAATTCAAATTAATTTTGAAGTGAAACAAAATTCAAGCTCAAATTCAGATGTTTCAGAGAAAAACATGAAGCCCCTCCCCCTTATGTTCTGTGTGCACTCCCACTCAAGTCTATTTTCTGTGTATTTACATGCATATTTATGGAGACACATGTAGGTTTTTCTTTTTTGGCTTGTTTATGTAAATAGAGTGGGGTCATGATGTACGATTTAGCCTTTTCTCGCTTAACTGTGTCTTGAAGATCTTGCCGTGCTAGTCTTTCTCATGCTGCACAGTATCTAACAGCACCGATGTGCTGTAATGTATTTAACCACTGCCTCATGATTTGCTTCCCAGATGAGTGCCTGAGTGCCTTGCATTTGGAGGCACTCAGTAGACACTTAGGTTGTTTCCACTGTTTACTTAAAAACAAATTTCTTTCTGTACATCTTTCACACATGTGAGCGTATTGGTGTAGGATTGACTTGGAAGTAGAGTCCAAAGGTATGTGTTCAGTTTTTATAGTAGGAAGGGATTTTCTTCCTTCCAAAAAGGTTTAACCAGTTTCCATCCCTACCAACACTGTATGAAAGTCTTTATTTCCCTCCTTCTTGGCCAATCTCTGTTGTTGAATTTGGATTTCTCTGTATCGGGTATTTTTCATTGAACCGTTGGCCATCCATGTTAATTTGTTCATAACCTTTGCCAATTTTTATATTGATTTGTCGTCTTACTGCTTTTCATCAGAGCTCTTTATGTTCTGGACATTAATTAAATGTTATAAATATTTTCTCTTGATCTGTCCTTTATCCTTTAATTGTGTTTATAGTGTCTTTTTTTATATAGAAATTTAGATTTTTCTGTAGTTTAGTTTGGTTTTCTTTTATGGGTTTTGTGTCTTGCTCAGGAATGCTTTTTCTGACTTCAAGAATATGAAAACGTTCTCTAAGAAATTCTCTTTATTACTTCCTATATAGTTAAATACCTCCCTCCAAATTCTTAATCCTCTGCACTCTTCACTCTAGCCACTAAAATGGTATGAAACCTCAGCTTTCTGGAATCTTCCAGTAATGACTTCTGACAGCCACATTTTGTATATCCCTTAGAGTTTACCCCTACCTAGGAACCAGAATAGGAGATAAAGGGGCAACATTTATTCATTTACTGTATCATTGTTATGTACATCAAAGACAGAAAATGGATAAAACTAACAGATAAAACTAGGAGGTGCCTCAGAACAAAATAGCTTTCATTGTGGTCAGATTTGCATTGGTAAGAGTCACTTTGAGGACTGACTGAGCTTGTTGCCTAGATTTCATGCCATCAGTGTAGCTGGCCTTTTATGTTATACCGATTTACCACCCATCAGATTTCTTTTAAAGGATAAAACTGCTTTAAAATCATTTTAGAATTGTATATTTTCCTCTTAACTCAAGTTCTTCCTGATTTTTGTTGATACTTGCCACTTAACAGTTGTTATAATATGGGAAGCCAGTTATAATATGGAAAACCAGTTAACTAGGTTATTACTGTGTAAAGTAAAGCTAAAAAGTTTATGATTTTGGGATTGTGATAATAAGTGTTTTTGCATCTGTGTGTGAACTTTAAATTGCTTTTGATTCTTCAGAGACCTTTTATTTCTACTTCTCTAACTTATTCCCTAATAAGTGAGGTAATAGGATAACTGAATTTAGAAAAGAAGGCAATGCCCTGTGTTTCTAACCTTTTATCTCCATAAAATTCATATTGTAGTAGGACAATTTGGAAAGCCTTTGCAATATCTTATAAAGGAATTTTTGCTGGCATATAATATGCATTATATATCAGACTTGTATATTAAAACCCAGTTAATGAAAGAACAGATTCAGACTAGTTAACTCAGCAACCTGTCACTTTGGAAGTATAACTAGGATTATTCTTTATATATTGGTTCTGCTACGTTTGGAGTTTCTCCATTTAGTACAGTATTTTCATTGAAATTACTCTTTTATTAAAAGTGCTGCCTCCCTAGCACAGCCCACTAGAACCTCACACTGGGAAGCATTAGCCTTCCAGCTTATTTCCCTGTACCTTCCTTATCATTGTTGCTTGCCCTTTTGTCCTTCACCCATTTTCCAGGTAGTGAAAGTAATCCTTTTAGCACCTTAAAACACTTCTGGGGGCCTCTCATTGCTCTTAGCGTGGGTTTGGCATTCTTAGTGTTTGCCAGATTCTGTTGACTCTGCACCTACCAACCCTCCCCACTTTACAAATTCAAAAAAAATCTTGAGCAATCTGGTCCTTCCTTGTTCTCTGCTCCTACCACCTGTCTTTTTCCTTATCCCAAAGGTACTTCAACCTTTTGCAGTTTGGTGAAATCTGTTGACCCCTTTCTTAACATGCTTCCAAATGCTTGAAGTAAAATACCCAGAATATTAAAGGGAACGTGGGAACCCACTACATTGAATTATAGCCATCAGAATATTATAAAGCAATTTAGCAATATGGTAATACATACTTTTAAATCCTCTTTAAATAACAAGCCGTAATGGTAGGTCTAATTATTGTAATTTTAAAGTGATGGTAGCAAACGGTATTTCATGCTGTCTTCAACACTGTAATATAAGAATAGTTATGATATTTTGATATGAAACTTATGGGTACTTCTATCTCTGGTTTATTTCCTATATTCATAGTTTAGGGAAATGCTAAATTTTAGTAAGAGGTTAGTGAAAATGAACGTGTAACTGTCCTTAGCCAAGTTTACCGACATAGAACCTCTGTGAATCTTCTTGAACCCCCTGGACTCCCTTCCTCCTGTACTTATTTGCTTTGCTTGGGGCCCTCTTCATTTTACTATTGTCAGGTAGAGTTTTACTTGGCTTTCATGCCCTCCCTTCAATGTCATTTTCTCAAAGTGACCTTTCTAGATTAGGAGGCCATGCTATATGTACTATTGCAGGACCATGAAATGATTTGCAGACTACTTGCCTCCCATATGGGAGCTTTGTGAGCTTTAGGGGTGCAGTGACTATCTGCTGACTCCTTGTGTAACACAATATCACAGGTGCCCATTAAATGTATCTTATGACAGCACCTTAAGCAAAGGGAAAACACACCGTGTAAGAAAAGCTTAGGGATGTGAAAATTCTGACAGTGATACTGAGGGCCATGCATAAGGTGCACATTGTTAGTTATGGTGAGAGATGTAGAACATGACCAGGAAAGAATGAATGCAGATGTGTTCCTGGGCTGAATCCCTTCCAGTGGCATGTAAGATCCACACATCTATATATGTAAAATTTCATGAAAGCATTTTTTATATACATATACGTTACACGAACACATAATGTTAGTCTCACTGCCTTGTAGTGCCTGGCACACAGTAGGTGCTCAGTGCTATGAATGTGTAACTTATTCAGACCATAGCTTGTTCATTTGCAAAAATGAGGGGTTTTCCTCCTATGGCCCTTTCTAGCTTCTTCCTAAGGTTTTTTTTCTTCTTTTTCATAGTTAGAGTATTATAGGGCTCTCTGGGGTTACAAAGGTGAATCAGTTTTGGATTTTGCCTCTTGTGAAGGGGAAGGAAGTAAGAATGGACCCGAAAACAGCTAGTGTGGAAAGGAGGAGAAATCCCACAAGCCTTTTGGATATTAATTGCCCTGAGATCCAAGCCAGTGATCTCATCATGAGGTAGGTCAGCTCTTATTATGGAGCTATGGAGCCTGCACTCCTTGATAGTGGGGCTTAGGCTGGGGCACTGGGACACAGTGCAGAGGTGGTCGAGAGATAGCTGTCACCACCTGGGGCAGTTCTGTTTGGGAACATTTGTTTGCACAGACAAATGATCCTGATTGGGGTTCGGGAAACACAATTAACAGTTCTCTTTCTTGAGGTGGCACTTGATTCTGGGCCTTTAAGACGTTATTGTGATATCCTCCAGCTGAAGGGTGAGTCTAAGAGAAGGATTAAGGTGAGAACGAGAAGAATGAGAAGTAGCGATTAATGCTGGCATATTTAGAACAGTGAATCTGGTGTGCTTCTTTTGAGGGAACAGTCTAAAAAATCTTTATTTTGTTGTAAAGCCAATTTTTCTACTCTTAAATATTTTAAAAACATGACTTAATTGGGATAAACTGTACTGCGTTAGTTGTGGGGAAAAAATAGATAAATCTATGAGCCAGTCAACAGCCTAGCTTAATGGGAAGAGGGAGGGAGAAGATTCTTAATTTTTAATTCTGATTTTTATTTTAATTATAAAAATAGTTTTGCTAATGATCAAATTAGCAAATGTCTATCAATGCATAATTTACATAGTCAAGCGTGCCTATTTCAGGTTACAGATCTTCAAATTTTGACAATTGTGTACCTCCATGTAACCAGCACCCAATTAAAATATACTTTCATAACTCTGAAAGTGTTCCCTTGTGCCCCTTTTAGTTCCGTCTGTCTCCTCCCAGCCACTGTTTTGGTTCCTCTCTGTTCTTTACAGCATGGCCTTTTCAGATTCATTTGTATTGTTGGTATTTATCAGTAGTTCATTACTTTTTATTGCTGAATAATATTCCATTGTTTGGGTACCCTGCAGTTTATCTGCTTGCTGGTTGATGGACTTTGGGTTCTTTCTAATTTTGAACATTTGAGTTCAAGGGTATGCGTAGTCATAAGTTTTCATTTCTTAGGGATAAATCCTTAGGTGTGTAATTGGGTTGTAAATTAAGTGTACGTTTAACTTTATTATAAGAAATTGCCACACAGTTCTCCAAAGTGCTTGCACGATGTTGTAACCCTTGTCAACTTTAGTATCGTCAGTCTTACTACTTTCTTTAAATGGTTAGTAGTGTTAGTATCTGGCCAGAATCAAGCTCATGTTAAGAAAAGTTGGTTCACATTAGATTGAACTTGTACGGTTACTGAGTAACATCTTGGTCAAAGTGTTTATCTTCTTAGATTGGAAATGCTCCTTTATTCGTCGTTCTTGAAGTTTTGACCCTTCTACCAAAAAACCCCTCACTTTTCTCACGTGGTATACCTTTATATTGAGTGAAGCAAAGGAGCTGTTACAACGCAATCTGCTGTTTTAACCTGCAGTTCTAGTTACTTAAATGGTTTGGTTTCTCAGTCTGTATAAGACTTTTAAGTAGCAGTTAAATCAGGAAGGAGAATTTCTTAAGCTAAAGCTGAAGGGAACATTGCATTGGCCTTCAAATGAGGGATGTAGCAGAGAGCCCGTGACACCCCAAGTCACAGTGATCTGGAGCAGGGTATTTAAATGCAAACTAGACCTCCCATTTCTTTTGGTGGTATTTCCCATGCCCAGTACACATGTGCATATTTTAAAATAATGTTTTCTTCAAGTAGTAACATAAATCGCACAGAAAGGCAGAAAAAAAGTTATCCCTAGCTCCAGTATCCCACACAATTGTAAAGATTTTGCTATATATTTTTCACAGCTGTTTTTTCCTCCATTCAAATTTTTTTTGTAATCCTAGTGTGTATACAATTTATTTTTCTATTTTTCCACTAGCTATAAGCATTTTCTTATGTTATTACATATTTTCCATAATTTACCCGACCTCATTGCCACCTCTTCTTTTTCTGAAACAACCCCTTCCGTTAGGTTTTCATGAGTGAATCTTAGGTCTTCCCTGGTTTGCAGGTCCGGTGGAATGAGCCTTTTAAAACATTGTTGATTTTTCCACAATAACAATTTAAATGTGCAGGTATCTTACGAATGTAGAACTGCAGATTTTTTTTTTTTTACCATTCCACTATTTAAAGATTTTATGTTGTTACTGAGTTTTGATAACACTAGACATGTATGAGCAACTTTTATGCATTAAGCTTTTTATTGTTTCCTGTAGAATAGATTATTAAATATAGACTCCCTGGGCCTATAGGAATGGGCATTTTAAAACCTCTTGTATTTTGCCAGATGATACACTGGAAATGTAATATTGCTGCTCCCCAGCAAGGCTGAGAATGCTTGTTTTCCTACAGCACCCCAGGGCCTACTGGGATATTTAAATATTAAAATTATGAAATCCAGAGCCACCTGTAAGTTGAGGTTGTTGTATTTTCTTATTTCAAGGTAGGACACTATTTTAGAAAGATTTTCATGTGTAGTGGGTAATTATTAAAAGTTTTATGGCGAATCCACTAGGACTGTCATTTGTCTTCAAGGTTGAGAACATTTTGCACTTTGAAAGCTGTGGATCCCTAAAATAATCTAAGAAACTGACCAGTTAAAAAGAAGGTTAGGTGTGGTCTTACTAATTTTTTACTTCTATCTAGAAATGCACAGGATATTGAAATAGTCGAAAATAGATGCCTTTGAAATATAGCCAGCCGCCTTTCCCTCCGGGGCCTCATGCCTCCTGATGCTCTTGAACCTGTTCCTAGTTAGTTCACTTAGGGGTTCTCTGGAGTAGAGCGTGTCAAAGTGTCATTAACTTTTGTTATTGGTGATTTGTATTTGGATTTAGGTCTATGTGCATTTTTTTCCCCTACAGATTTTGAGCTGATCTGTAGAAATGGCAAACCTTGTTAGGCATTATGAATTCATGCTGTTAAGGCAATTTGGCCACGTTTTCAGGATTAACCAACCCCTTTTACTTTTCCTTACCTAAATTGTGATAACTGTTGATACCTGTTAAACTTTCTACAAATAACTAATTTTAGAATTCATTTTTAAAGAACTCTAGTTCATTGAAGGGACACATTTTGTAAACAGAAGAATTAGTAGGCATTACTTATGAGTGGACATTGTAAATATTTGTGATAAGGCCTTGTTCAACATTTTCTTTATTTAGTAAACATTGTTTCCTAGTATTTTCCAGTAAGAATATCCCCTTATCTTAGGAATCTCACTGTCTAGTAGAGGAGACAGGTAAGTAGACTTATGATTATGCTGGTGAACTAAGGGACCTGCATAGGCCATAATGGAAGCTTCCAGGATGGAGGTGTCCTAACCTATTTTGGAGTGGGGTAAATGGGTTGGGGAGAGGTTCCTGGAGGAAGGCTGTTTATTATAAAGGATGGGTAGAAGTTAGGTAAAAGGTTGGGTTGTGACTGGTTAGGAAGCAGGGTCAAAAAGAACATTTCAGGCCTAGGGGAGAGGAGGAGTTACAAGCACAGGGGTTGGAGCAGCACACGGGCATGTGTATGTCTGTGTGTGCATGCCTGGTATGTCTGTGTGCATTTGCTGGAGTGGAGAGGTCAGTACAGGGCATGGAAGGAGGCGAGGCTGGAGAGGTAGAACTTGTTCTTGTCAGTGATCAAAATCAACCATAAATAAACCTGATGTTTGTGTAGATTTTTCTTGCTTTCTTTAGTTGTCATCATCTGCATTTGATTTGCACTAAATGAATCCAAGGGAAAAAGTGAGAGAGAAAAAACGAATAAGGACTCCCATACTCCTTAATGGTATTAAGGTTGTTAATTTAAATACATCAGCAAAGGTGTCTCATTGTAAAACTGACCCTGTTGCTCATCTGTTTCACATTAAGGCAGTCTAACAAATATTAAATTTTGTTCGTTAGAAGCAATGGAGGTAATACATGGATTCATGGCTATAAAAAAAAAAAGAAAAAAAATCAACCATAAACTTAAAGATTTTTAAGCTTGGGTGATGGTGAGTGAACTGTGGGGTGGTGGTATACATCCTGAAGTCTGATGGGTGGTTGCTTCATTGTTAGGGCCTCAACCTGATTTGAGAATTGATGCAGGGGGGAAGGACTTTGTCAACTGGCAGACATCTGGAAGCTTGGGACAGAGTGGGAAGGATCCTGAAACAGAAGTTGTTTCAGGAGAGAATTAATGAACTCAGAGAACCTTTTTTCTTTGGTGAATCCACAGTATAATTTTTTGAAAAAAGATACCTAAAATCTCTTAAAGGATTTAGATAGCTGGAAAGCACCATATAACTGGTAACCAGAACTTGCCCACCATAGTGCTTTGAGAATTCTCCTGGTATAGAACCGTCTTTTTGTATTATGTGTGACCAGGGTATAGAACCATCTCTGTGTATTATGTGTGTCATTTCTAATGTTCATGAAGTTAATTTTACATAAATAGTAAGATTTCCAGAAGTGTGAAGCAGCTTATGCTTTAGGGCCATTTTAATTGGGGGAAAAAACTTTTTTACCAGCTGTTTGACTCTGGCCCTTAAATGAAGATTGTATGATCTACTAACTGAACTGACTGACTGTAGGATACCAGAGGTCATGCGTGAAGTTTGATATTCTTCAGCTTGTGCTGTTGAACACTAGTTGACGTACCTGCTTCATGATGTAATGAAAATAACATTGGTATTGCTGGAAGTCTTCGTTGTGAAGGGAATTGCTGTATGATGAAGAATAGTTTAAGAAACGTATATTTCATCGATGAACAACTCTTTGGCTGCTTTGGGTTTTATATTTGAAAAACATTTATGTCTCACATAAACATACGAAGGAGGGACCACTTCTGTCAGGCCTGTGAACCACTGCTGGTGGGAATGTAAATTGGTGCAAGTACTATGGACTATGGAAGACGACAGTATGGAAGTTCCTTAAAGAATTGAAAACAGAACTACCTATTACCAGTAATTCCACTTTTGGGTATTTATCCGAAGGAAACAAAAACACTTAACTAGAAAGGGTATCTGCAATGCCATGTTAATAACATATATATACAAAAGCCAAGAAATGGAAATGACCTACATGTCCATCAGTGGATGAATAGGTAAAGAAAATGTGGCACACAGTGGAACGTTAGTCATAGAAAAATGAAATTTTGGCATTTGTGACATGAATGCACCTTGAGGGCCTTATGCCGAGTGAAGTAAGTCAAAGACAAATACTGAATGATCTCTCTTACACTTAGAATCTTAATGACAGCAACAGCAACAACAAAAAAACCAAGCTCATTGATACAGAGAACAGATTGATGGTTGCAAGAGGTGGGGGGTGGGAGTGGGAGAAGTGGCTGAACTTTTTTTATTCTTAAAAAAAGACGTGCATAAACTTCTCAAACAATTAGGACAAACAAATTAAGTCAATACAAGGATGAATGCATGAATCTCTACATTGGGCTCAAAAAAAAAGAGAAAAAACCAAAACCCACCACCACCCACAAAAAACTCCCCAAAACAAAAGAGGGACCGCTTTTGCCGGCTCTGTGGGTTTTCTCCCCTTTCGTGAAGCTAGAACTTTATGTAGAAAGGTGTTTTTTTCCCCCTAGTCGTCGTCTTTTTCTGATGTTGCTTCTTTTAAGTTCAAAAAGATCAGTTTCCTTATGTCTTTTAAGTAACTTACAATGGAATTGCCTTTGTCAGTAGCATTTTTATAAGAGGCTTTGTCAGTAACATTTTTATTAGTTTGAAGTAAATGCTATTTTTTTTTATTCTTGGCATACGTTGCTGCCATTGGGCATTTGTGTAGTGTACATTCTAACGGTATTATTTTTGGAGTATTCAAGTTTGTAGATTTTGCTAGAGAAGACAGCAGCAGCAAATCATTATAAAGAAGTGATATTTTGCTATCCTCTCCCATCTCTCAGAACTGTTGATTTTTTTCCCCTTTATACTTTTTTTTTCTTGCTTGGATTGCAGTATGTTTTAAAAACTTAATTTTAAGTGAAACTTTACAAAAATAATACGAAGAATTTCTGTGATTTTAATATTTGATCATGGTCGTGTAATATTCTGTCCTCTTATTCTTTCCCTACCACATACTTACTAACTTCTGAACTATTTGATGTTAAGTTGCAGACATAGTACTCCTTTATCCCCAATACTTCAGGGTATATTTCCTAAAAATAAGAATGTTCTCTTAAAAAACAACAGTACTGTTATCAATGAGGAAATTAATATTGGAAACCCTTTAAGCTGACTGATGTCCCTGTAACGTGTCCCCATCATTCCTGGAGTGCTTCCTTTGTTTCTAACAGGGCAGGGTGTGCCAGCCTCATCTTGTATTCCAGCTCCCTGTGTATCGACCATTTTGTGTTGGGAGGCTGTTGTAAAAGACTTTTTTTTTTTTAATTTTATTTTCTATTCTGGTTTATACTGCAGTATTCATAGCACCTCAGAGGTGGCTTTTGTCCATGTAGTGGCTCTCTGATTATATCCTCTGGTAGTGGCTCTCTGATTATATCCTCTGACCATGAATTCCTTAACTAAGTTAAACTAAGACATTTTCATAGGTGTTGTTTCAACTTGATAATTTTGTGTATTTCTTTTCAGCTGTCATGCATTTGCTCTTTATCGGCTTATGCTTTTATAAGTTATGTTCTTTCTCAGATTCTCCATGCAGTACACAGGTTTTATTAGGTTAGGGATATTTGGCCCCCTTCGCTGGGGCTGGTTGGTTTGCTTCACCCTTTTCCTTTCCTTTTGGACCACGGCTGTGGCAGGTCCTCGCCTTTCAGAATCCTTTTGGAATCCTTTCCACACAACACTCGTTGCACCCCTAATGATTCATAAGATTTGGCAGAAGAGTTGGAAAAAATCAAGTATTAGATTACTTAGTGAACCGTATATTTTCTCTACAAATGTAACATGTCAATATTTTTTTTTCTTTTTGAAAGGAATGTATATGTAGGACAGAAAATCCAGAAAGTAGGGAAAGGAAAAAAACTGAGGAAATACAGCATTCTTAATGCTCTCTTACGGTAATTCAAGTCTGCACAGGTAGATCTAAGTTAAATTACATAAACAATGTAATATTTTTCCTTAAAGGATTCTCTTCAGGAACTCTTTAAGGGAAGCTTAGTAACCAAGACGTCTTTGGGGAGATAATCTGTTCAACTTTTTCTTCATGTATGTCAACAAAATGATATAATCAGAATGTAAGCAAATGTAGTCATAACTACATTTAATGTGGTTAGTGGCTATTATATTAAATAAGGCAGACATAGGACATTCTCATCATCACAGAAGATTCCTTTGGATATCTGGTCTAGATTCTTAGAAGGAAGAGTATTTACAAGGAGAAGGAGATTCTAAACAGTTGAAAAATACCTGTATTTATAATTGTGGAAGGTCTTGAAAGAGTGCAATGTGCCCGCATGGGGGACTTGACCAGCTTAACATTCAAGAGGGTATAAAATATACACCTCGGGTCTCATTGCTCATTTATTTTACAGCTTGAATTGAACAGACTCTAAGTCATTTTTTTCTGTTTGTAACTCAAGAAATTTCCACTTTGTTAATTTGCTTTATTAGATAGCTTCTCAGGACTCTCCTCTCTTTTCTGAGTATCTTTACTGATAGTAAAAATAAAACAAAGTATTTTCTTAAAAAGTGATAACTAATTTTTGTTAGACAATTTGTACTGAAGTTATAGTTCTGCTAAGGATCCCAAGAATTTGCTACCGCAATGAGAACTTATTTTACGAGAACTTTAAATTCCATGAGTTTCTCTAGTTACATTTTATTAATAACTTTCTCGTTTGTATAGTTGAAACCTCAGAAGTTTAGGATAACTGCCCTTTCAGTTTTTCTGAGCTATAGAAATAATTACATATTTTTATTCTATACATGTAATATAGTTATTTTTTAGTCACCATTTCTTCATGTATTACTTAGGAAACACCCTCCTTACAAATAAATACACCAATCAAATCACCGACAGTTAATAATTGAATGAAGCAAAGTAGTGTAATGTATCCTTTAGTATGTTCTGGAAAAATATATTCTGCTTTTGTGGGGCAAGAGGAGGAAGCTTCAACAGTCATAATTTTGCAGTAGTAGGACTCTTTGTTAGAGAATCATGGTGCACATGGACAAACCTAAAGATAGCTGTTTAAACCTGATATTTCCCAAACTTAGTTGATCAGTGAACCATGTTTTGAATAATATCCATGGACCTAGGGTTCTCTGGAATCCCCTTTGGGTAAGACTGAAGTAGTGTAAAAGAGTATCAGCTAGGTTCTATTTATGCTCTTCTACGAACAACTTTTATTTGTAAAAATGAGAATGTCAGTAGGGTAACTAAAATGTCAAGTTTCTCTGTAAAAGAGGTACAGGTGTGTTTGACACAAGGAAGAAATGGCATTGATCTCTGGGTGGGGCCATGAGAAATAGGGTCTGCATAATGAATACTTTCTTTGGGAAGAGATAGTGGGGGCAGGCGGTTTTAGAGAGAACCAAAACATTTGTTGAGCCCTCTTTATGCAGTGTTCCCTTGTGCTTTATCTCATTAAGCCCTTCAGCTCTCAGAAGTTGGAATCATCACCTGTTCTAGGGTAAGGAATTTAAAGCTTAGGTAGGGGGTGGAGCTGGAATTCAAACCCAGGTTGGCCTGCTTTCAGAAGCACTGGTTTCCAGCTCAGTTAGGCCTGTAAGGGGAAATAAGAGCAAGTCAGCCCAGCTCTGCCAAAACCTGTGGTCTCTGGCTCGGTTCCCTTTTTTCCACTGCACCATAGCTTGGGGGCCACACAGATGGCCCCACTGCAGTTTCCACAGCAATTTTCGTTTGGCAGGAAGTTATTGAGGCAACCTCTGCCAGTTTTCTTCACTTCAAAGGGGTGGGCGTGAGTGAATGAGATAAGATACTCAGTATTGAATCTTTTTCCTCTGATAGTCTGACTTGCTTGCCTAGAGGATGAGCTCTTTGTCTCCTCTCGATGATCACTTTGCATTCTGCCCCTTAAGAGATCTGGACTTCTGTCTGGCTACTGTCAGGTTCTCAGGCTCTGTGATTGTGCGCTTCTGAATAACTGCGGAACAACCTGACAAGCCCCTGCCCCGCCCCCAACCTGAAGTTTCTCATGGCTCCATTCACAGAATGGCAGATACGCCTGAAATGTGATTTCTAATTTAGTCCAGAATTTGTAAGAATAAATCACTGATTCTAGAGTGTGTTTATTTACCTCTCAATTTGAGATTGAGATGGTGTGGAACTGTTAAACGCAAACTAAAATCTGTTGGAAAACTTCTCAGCAATGAGGGTTGGATGTGTTTTTCCTAATTCTATGCTCTTCCTTTCCTCATAAGCATTTAAAAACCCATGCTTAAGGACTAATAAATTAGCAAGGCCTGAAATATTTTAAGGGAAGATGCATAATAATACATGTGTAAAATTTCTCCACCTTAAAGGTGTACTATGGGCAGTTAAGGCTAGGGCCTGGGAACAGAAAGCATCGTTCAGCTATTGATTGGGAAGTGACATTTAAGGTTAATGCCATAAAAGCATCTGGGTTTGCAGATGACCTCCTTCTCCTCTCATCTCCAGCTTCCTGAGATACTGTGCTTGTTCTGAGCTCATTCAGAGTAATAAACTGCACCCGTAATTCATGAGCTTGTAAGGCCTTCTTTAACCGCTTGCAGCCAGGAGAATAATGACAACATTTAAAATTACAGATCGCTCATTTTCGACCCTTTCTCTTTCAAGTTATGAATGAAATTTATGAGCCAATTACTGGATGGTGGAGCCCATTTGCAAAAACTAACCGCACACGTGCATGTGTGTGTGTGTGTGTAGAAAGGGAGCAGGCAGTCAATCTCCTGATGTTTCCCAAAGCTTGTATTCTTCATTTGAAATAGTTTTAAAGGATGAGTTAGGGTTACCCAGACTCTGTCAGAGATAGAATTCTGATTTGTCAGTACCTAACCTCTTCAGTGAGTGAGTTTTGGTAGCCAAGAAACAGAATATACCGGGGCAAGAAGATTCTGGGTATAAAAGAACAAGATTTCCTATATAGTCTCTCTACAAACTGAAGACTAAAAGGCAAACATTTAAAACAGTGTGTAGGTAATGAGGTTTTCAGTAACTACTTCTGAAATGGCTATATTTACTCAAATTCCAGGTTTTTAAAAATGCCAGAGGAACCTCAGCAGGGCATAGAAAAGAGGCTGCACGAGGTTAGGTGTGATTTGAGTTAGCCAGTTGGAACTTGGGCCCTTTTTTCACTTTAAAAATATTTCTCATATGGGGGAGAGTGTTAGCATAACTCAAATGCATTTAGAAGTAAGACCATATTAATCATGGACATTTCTGTCATGAGTTCTAGACATTTTGGTTTGAAATTGGTCATCACTGTGTTCTGTAGATGTTTAGAGTATCTCATTTATATGTTTATTTCTTTCTAGCCCTCTCACCCAGATTTTATCTGAGTGACTGGAAGTGACATTTGTTTATTGACTGTGGAGGCTAGATTACACTAATGGGTAATGGCAATACCTCTCCCATTGTGAGAGCATAACACTGAATAGGGAATATTTGGCCAAAATTTATTTCTTTTATAGAATTAATTCTACAACTTGTAAGTCTTTAAGAGTGGATTGTGTTGGATGATTCGGTTCTCTTTCCCTCTGTGGTTTGATAGGAATAATGAATGCAGAACAGTTGTCCTGTATGTTGTACGAAATATAAGGGAAATTATATGTATTCTTGAGTATTATTAAATTCAAATCAGAATAGGAGGCTGTCCTCTTGGTATGTGGGTGGACACATTCTATTATTAGCCTGTGAAGGCAATATCTGGTTTAGTGACTTAGGTTATAATAAGGAGAGCCTCTTATTTTTCTGGAGCAGTTAAAATTTCAAATTATGTATATTTGTCAGTGTTGGTAAATTGTATGTCGGTATGCTTTTTGTTCACTAGTACCTTATGGATAGTGTCTCTGAAAGGAAAAAATGGTTTATAACTCCTCGTACATAGGAAGGAAAGATGATACCTTTGATCTTTCTGCATGCTTCATTTTACAGTTATTAAAAATGTTACTTTAAGAATGATGAAGAAAGCTGATCACTGCAGCTTTAGTAGTTAAAAACCTAGTGGTTTAAGTTATTTATTTTTTTTGCCTTGATATTCAGGATGGTTTATGTATATGCTTTATATTGATTTAGTGTATTCACCGTACTTAAGTTTCTTTACTCTCTTTTCCATATTTTTTTGCTAGCTTCATTCATATAGTGATCCATTTTTAGTAACTGGCTATTTTCTTATATATATGAAACAAGGCTTTTTGCTCACTACTCTAGGATGGACAATTTTAACAGAAAGAACAACAGATAAGAAAGAACAATAATAATATACATTCATTGTGATCACAGGATTTCTGGTGGTTAATTTTCAAAATAGGTGACAGTTAAGAACCACAAGGAATTTTCAAGAAATTTTCTCTCGTTCACGCTTGATGGCAGGTATTAGAATAAAATGGTAATTGTAATTCTAATTATTAAAGATAAGTGGTAGAAATTTGAGCATATTTTCGACAACCATAGAGCAGCTGGTTCCTTAACCTCCCTGCCTCCACTTGCTTTCTGGTAGAAGGTAGGATCATGTCGTAAGGCATACATACATTTGCTAATAGGGCAGCACTTTTCAAACTCCCATAGGAATCACCTGTTGATGCCTATTCTGGTTCAGTATGTCTAGGGTACAGCCTGAGAGAATGCTTTTAAGCAAGCTCCCAGGTGGTTCTGAGCCTGGGTGTGGGGAGTGGGTCAGTGGTCCGTAGCTTCACTTGTTGACTTGGAGCAGATGCCGCTGGCCTTTCCTCTTAGGTAGGATGCTTTGTATCTTTAGGGCTTGATTTCCTAGAGTTCAGGAGTTTTTTTTTTTTTTTTAAATTTATTTATTTGAAGCACTATTCAAAATACTTATTGCTCTTTTTGCCCAGTCAAATAAGACCTAATGTGAGAAGAGTTGCCTTGTTGTGCTATTTAAATGTTTGTGATTAAAATCATTTGGTAATGTTTTTAATATGCTGCAATATCCTGCCCCCAACAAAAACCCCCAATCCAATTGCCGTTAAACAAGGCAAGCTAGTTGAACAGGGCAATAGTTGAAGGGACTAGAAGTTTTCATCTTTGTTTAGACAGAGGTATTTCAGGTGCAGAAGTTAACTGTATTGTTAGTATTAGGTGCCTTCTCCTTAGTTCACCTAGGGTGCACTCTGGCTGTAGATTTAGTAACAGGTAAACTTGAACCGAGCACTAAACTCAGTGCATAATTTATTCAAATCCCAGTCTATCATTTGTTTCAGCTGTATGACTTCGGGTGAATTGCCTATATTCTCTGTGCCTCAGTTTCTTCAGTCTTCCTGATTGGGTTGCTGCGGCGATAGTTAACGGAGTTATCAATGTCCATTGCTTGTAAGCACGCCTAGAGTCAGTGCAGGTGGTAGTGTTACTCCCTCAGATGATCAGCCCTGATAACCCACGTCTCCTGCCCTCAGTCTCTGCCCTCCTGCTCCCAACTTCAGCTGTCCTGTCCCATTTCTACTCTGCTTTCTTTCTCTTTCTCCTGGAGTTAGTGGTAGAGAAGAGACATGGTTTACTGATTCCCCAATATAATTAACCTGCACTTTTTGGCAACCTTCCACAGAAGTGATAATTTATTCATCTTTTAGAGGACTCTAAAGCAGGAGGATTACCAGTCTCCTGGCAGCCTTTCCTAGTCTGTCAAGTTGCAGGCACCACGAAGAAGCCTGCTCGTGAGGGTACAGCCCTCTGTATTGGCCAGACCATTATCAAATGGCCCGTCACAGACTCGCATTTCTAGATGACTGATGCTTTACTTTTGACCTTTGTACTGTGGCCTTTCCCCCTAACCCTTTAATCATCTCTTAAAAAAATCAATCAACAAACATTTATTGAATGTTTCCTTATAGGCCCACAGGCTTCTCTGTGAATTTCTGTTCTGAGTCCCACTCTCTTACAAGGAGAACGCAGTAGCTCTGGGCAGTTTATTTGGTGTCTGGTTTTTTTAGATTATGGCCAGAACTGAGCAGTCTCAGCTTCATTCTTGGAGTCAGTGTGTGTGTGCATAGCGCACATGCTGACAGGGAAGCCATCCAGTGCCAGGTTTGTGCAGGGGCACCCTTGCCCTTGATGTGGTGGAGAGAATGGCCCGGCAGTGAGCAACCATGTCACTACGTGTTTCATTCCTTTTTTTTTTTTTTTAACTCCTTTTGTCTCAGCTGAAGGCTTTTTATTACCAGTCGTGCTGGAACATCTGCAACCTGTTTTGGGTTTACCATAGTCAGATTTCCCCTTCTTGGCATTTGGCAGGAGGGCTGCCCATTGGGAGTGAGCACAAGCCTGGGGTTTGGTTGGACAGGGTTTCTTGCCTGTAATTCCCAGCTGGAAACTGAGCTGGTGTCGAGGAAGTTGCTGTGGGCTTTTGTAAGGCCTTTTATCTTCGGAATGTTAACCAGATTGCTAGCATTGTTCCAGCAGTTGTGAGGAAGGATTTAAACAATGTCCACTGAAGACTTCTGTTGGCTGGTCATCTTGAACCCCTTATATAATGTATTGTGATGGGATTTCCTGTTCCGAGAGTAGTTCGTATTTGGGCTCACCCCTGCAGGCTGCCTGAACTGGAGCAAGGGATGCAGGAGAGTGCTGACACTGGGTAATTCTCTTACTCCACTTGGGAGAGGGGAAAGGCCCCAGGATTCGTAGTTGCCTTTGTTTGTCAGTACCACGCTAAATTCCATTCTTCACCATCATCTTTTCCTACAGTGTCATTCAGGTTAGAGTTAAAACTGGTTACATTCTCTGGTGCTGTTTCTCTTGTTTCCATCTTTGGATGAGTTTTAAGTTCAAGCTTAGAATGGGGTTCTGATGTGTGAGTAAGCTGCTTATTTCCCCTGTACACTGACCTTGTAGTTAGATAACAGGCAGAAGCAGATGTTCCTGTTGCCTGAGAATAAATGGAGTTCAAGGGGTCCTAAGGGTTCTTGTTTGTTTGTTTGTGTTTTTCTTTCCCCTCGGTCTGTTTGGAATACTCCAATACTTAACTCGCTGTAGGTAAGATATGTGTTTACCAGTTCAAATGAAATCTTGGGAATGACTTGGACGGTGTATGAATGTTTACAAAGGATCTCATCATTGTGTTATGTATGTATGTGTACATTGTTTTGAACTTTTTAAAGGAAGCATTCACTAGTAACATTCACTATTGTGGTCTTGGCTATAATTTTTAAAATGTACATTTCTAGAGGCCCATGTATGGGACAAATCTGTCTCTTTTCTAAATGTCAGGTTTTTCAAAGCTGTACCAGCAATTTCTTAAGGCTTTTAGTGTTCCTTGGCTTCTGCCGGCAAGTAACTTCAATTTTCATATTTAGAAGACACACATGGCAGGTGCTTTAAGTGCTTTTGTAGTTAGGTGGGAGTCATGTGGTATGTCCTGAGTGTTCTTTGGAGTTGAGTACATCAACCCTAGCAGCAGCAACAAAATCTTGGTCAGGATTCCCCCTCACCCATCTGCTTTCTCATTAACAATGAAGCAGTGGTTGTCGAGTTGGCAATATTTCCCCTTAGAGATTGTGCCGTTATGCCCACATTCTGGGGAAATGAGAATACTGTTTTCTTTAAACTTATTTTCAGGTTCTTTACAAAATCTTTAAACTCTCTATTGAAGTAATCTGTAAAGCATGTACAAGTCATAATGTACAGTTGGCGTTTTCACAAACTGAACACACCTGTTAAAACCAGCACCTAGATGGAGAAACAGGAAAAGAGCTTTCTAGAAGCTCTTTTCACCACTATAGTTTAGTTTTGAATTGTTTCGACTTTTAAACATGCAGGGAAGATCTTTCACTAGAGGAAGGCAGAACATTATTCAAGGATGTGGATATAAAAGCTTGAGGGGCAAGTGGACTGAAGAACAAATGGAAGGTGGGGAAGATTGACAGCTGTCTTTTCTCATGACCTCATACTTATACTTTGAAGCTTAAATAGCTGTAGTAGATTGCAGTTAACATTTACATTCAAAGAGCTCTGCTCAGGAAAGGGTTTTAGCTTCTAAAAAGACTTGTAGCTCACCCACCAAGAAATCTGACCAGTTCATTTTGAAATTTCATTTAGTGGAATATGAGGCTTTGGAAGTTGTTCTGGACCTTTTTCCTTTTCCAATGTTGCAGTTCCATAAATCAAGAACACTTTTTTTTTTTTAAATTGGCGGTGGGGGGGAATTTTGTATATTTCTGTCCTTCAGCTAGTTTCTCCCTTTAATTGTATGATTAAATTTCAGACCTATTGCTAGTAGCCAATGAGAAATATATTCATTGTTCAGATTTGCTTGCTTGGATAGTAGAGCCTGGTTTCAGTTAATTTGCAGAGTTCATTATAGTGTATAATTCATCAGGTCCAAGAAATCCAGACTCCCAGCCAGTGTAGCTTAAAACTTAATTATTTTCTCTGGAACCAGTCAAGTGACAGCTAAAGCAGGCACTTGCTAAACTATAGACCGTGACTTGGTTTTTCTCATTCAAACCTGAGTTTCCATTCTGATGTTCACGCCACAGCTTAGTGGTAACAGTGCTTTCTCCTTGAATTGTTCTAGTCTTCTGGATTGGCACAGAGAATTCTGACTTGTCCACCCCCTACCCCATAATGTTCCTTAACAGGTTCTAGTCACTCTTTCTTTCTTTCTTTTTTAATTGCTATTCTAGTGAGTTTTAAGTCTTTTGTGTTGGTTTGGGTACCACTCACCATTTGGAACATTTTTTTTTCCTACGATGAAATATACTCAGTTTTAAATAGCTGGTTAATAATGAACTTTTAGAAGGTGGACTATTTGAAGTCAGTTCTGCTTGTATGTTTAAAATAACCTTCACCAGCACTTCTTGCTTACTTAAGGTCCTGCATTATTCTCATGATTTTCTCTTTAAGTACCTGTAGAATTGACACCAATGGTGAAAATAAGTGGCAGTTATATGGCACTTTGTGTGTGCAGGGCACTAGTCTAAGAATTTTACATATATTAACTCATTTAATCCTTATACTATCCATGTCAGCATGGTACTGTTCACCCCATGTCAGAAATGTGGAAATAGAAGTCAGAGGGGCCAAACTTATAGGCGGCCTGGTACCTGAGCCTCATTTGTAGCCACCAAGCACTCAGTTTGTCATTTCGTTAATCCGTTAATCCCTCTGCCTTCCCAAAGAAACTAGACTTTCATAGAAGTGGACATGCAGAGTTGTTTTCCTTATTTCTTTATTTTTCTTAAAAAAAAAAAAATCTTTCAGAAGCTTCATTTACATTTGAACGTTGGTAAAAATTGAGGAAGAGATAGTGACAGTTGATCTTTTAAAAACTTCCTTTAAAAAACAGGGAGATTAGGCAATTACAAGAAATGTTATAATTAGAGTTAATTTACTCTTTACTACATATATTAAAATAAGGGCCATAAGCTGTAAGGCTAAGTCATATCCTCTCCATTTTGAAAAGACACGACACTTAGTAAAACATTGTCACTGTGCTGTGGTCAGTGACAATGTACAGTTTGATCCTCCATGACTTTTTGCTTATCGGTGAAATTGGTTCTCTCAAGAGCAGTTTATGTGCAGTAAATATGCCGTGTGCTCCTATAGTACTTGGGCTAACAGGAAATTTTAATGGTGGCTTTTCTCCAGTTGCATTTGAAGAACGCAGTGGAGAGCCCTCTGGAGGGTTGAAATAGTATAGTTAGTTAAACATTGGTGACATTTTTGGTTGACTGACGGACCTTCCTGTGTCACTGGCCCCATATCTTTCCCCTGTCAGGATTCTTCCCTGCCTCAGCCTGAATACTTAAAGCATCTGCAAAATCCATGTGGGTAGCTTTTGGGGAAAATTCCATTCCAAGAGTAGTACCTCTTTCCATCTCTTTTAGCTGGTTCCAGTTTGGTCCTCAGACATAACTAAATATTGTCTCTATCTAACAGGCTCATTGTTCATCTTTTCTGGGCTGAACAACCCTGTGTTCCCTCAGCCATTTTTCAAATTAAAATTTTAGGTGTCTCATTCTGGTTGTGGTGATCCTGTCACTATCCTTAACAAATGATAACTCATATTTTAAGCTTTCGGTGTGTACTGTAACTAGTCCAGTATTTTACATACCATTTGATTCAGCTACAGTGCTTCTAGGAATTTGTTTAGATTTGGCTACAGGGAGGTATATCAAGTGGATTTCACTGTGTATCACAGTGAAAAATTGTACCCAGTAGGGGATTGGGTTAAATTAGGGAACATCTGTTTCATGCAGTCATTAAAATGACATGGTAGCAAGATTATCTAATGACAATGTAGTAAATGAAAAAAAGCAAGTGAGAAAATAATATGTACAGTATCATTTTCTCGTAGAGGGGTAAAATAATTTAAATAAATACTGTATTTGTTCAGGAGAATACTATAAAAGGATATATACCAAGATCAACAGTGTTTTATCTCTGGTCAAAATCAGTTTTATTTTTTGTTTTTATGAGAAATATTTATTGACCTCCTATTGTATGCCTGGTATGTGCTGAATGCCAGGCACTCAGTGGTGAACAGTGGCTATTACAGAGGGAGGGACAAGTGCTTGATAGATGAAGTGTCCAGGCTGCTGTGGGCACACTTTGGGACAACTGCTATGTACGAGGGGATGAAATGAGACTTTCTAGACTTCACAGTGTAGAGACTTGGAGGGCAGGAATTAGCCAGGTGAGGATGAGGGTGGAGAGCAGTGTATTCCAGCGTAAAGTGTAAAGTCCAAGATGAGAAATAGCATGTAGGAGTTCGGGGAGAGGGAGGGATGCTCAAGAAATAAGGTATATTTATTTGTAATTTTCTCCAAGAAATATGAATTACAGTGTAATTTTAAACAGTGATATCTAGAATCTTCCTCTTTCAAAGAAGAGAGAATCAGGAAAGCAGTGGGAAAACAAAGCATGCACCATGTGTTCTTAGGGAGAAGCAGCTAATCCAGCTGCTGATTGAGGCAAGGAAAATGTTCCCAGATTGGCTGGGTTGGGCATCTCTGGTGAAATAGATGAACACCAGATAGCTAATTTAATTTCTAGAAGTGCTGCTTAAATGCCTTTGCCTCCTACTACTTGTTAGAGCAGAAGAAGCATGTGATTTATGTAAAAATATATGAATATTAGTTTTTATCAGAACCCCGCAGAACAGTGTAAAAGTGATGCTTCCTGCCATAGCCACGTTACAGAATAAAATTAAGAAAATCAGTATTCTTTACAAATGACTAGTCACAGTGGAAAATGCTGTCTGTCAAACTTGGCATTTGCAGATAGCATTAATAAGTTGTTGTGCACCCCTCCCCCCCATTACCCCAACCAAAACTGAAACAGTGATTTACATAGCAAAACACACACAAGGTGTGTGGAACAAAGATGGCCTTCATGGCCCTGAATTCTGGTGTAGGGGATTCCGAAGATGGCACATGCCATGCTGTGACTGGCACTCCACTTCTCCCCAAAATTCTGGCCATGCTCTCTGTATTTCTTGCCAGGGAGTTTAGAGACATTGGGATGCTCTCACATCCAGAAGCTTCTGATCCTTTCTAGGAGATGAGATTCCAACCTTGAAAATACCTAGCGCCCTTTTGCCTCTGGGGGTGGCCCAGTTCTGGAAGTTGAGATTTAGACAAGATTATTATCTGAGAATAGATCTTGATGTGCCCCCTGCCAGGATGACTTGTAAATCATTTTGTGTCAGGAAATGATTTGACTTTGGTTTGTGGGCTGCCAATTCCAGTTCTGGGAATGTGGTCCAATTTTCTGTGTCTCCTCTGGGCTGCCTGCCTACAGTCTCCGGCAGGAGTCCTCATGGTGTTCTTGACATCATGAAGGCAAGGACTGGGTTCTTCTGAAAATTCGAGATTTGCTACCATTCTTTACCACAGCACTTCTTTTGTGCTGTCGTGGGTAGTTCCTGTCATTTCTGTAGCAACAAGCTGTTGGGTTCAGAAACTCTTCCATCCGGAGTATAGATTAGGGCAGGGGATTAATACCACCCCCATCCCACTCCTCAGGAGGGACCCCCTCTCCCTGAGTTCTCATCACCTGCTTTCTAACACCTTATGGGAATCCTTAGTGTGGTGAGCCTCTCTCTGACATAGGAGTGTAATTTCTGGGCCGGACAAAAAAACTGTGAAAAGTGTAAGCAAGACTTTTCTCTCCACAGGTTAACATTGGATTTGCTTTCCTGCACAACACAGAAGCAAATCCCTTAATACAAACCGCAAATAGCATGCTGATTCAGCTTGCAAAAAAGTGACTTCTTAGTTTTTCTCTTTTACTTTATTTAAAAGACAAAATCTACTTTTCTTTTAACTCTTCCAGACTCTGAAAGGGAGTTTGTATTGTAAACAATTCTTTATTGAATCACTTTTAAAAATATGAAAATTGGGGGAATTTTCCACATTTGGATTAGTTCCTGAATATGTCACTGGAGGGTGTGGCTTTTGGCATCGATTTGTATTTAATTCGGGCAGCTACTTTCCAGAAAGAATCAGTTTAACCTGGTGAGTCGTCACAGCTCATTCTCCCTTTTCACTTACCCTTTATATATTTTTTAAACAACTAAGTCAGTTCAGATTAGAAAACAGATTTATTGTAGTAAAATTTACAAGTGCAACCATTTCAAGTATACAGCTTGATACGTTTTGACAGGTCTATATACCTGGGTATAACCATTCCATTAAGATACACAACACTTCCATCGCCTCAGAAAAGTTCCGTTATGCCTCTGCAGTCATTCCCCCACCTCCCTTCCCACAGTTCTGGGCCAAAACTGACCCGATTTCTAGAATTATTGCAAAACTTCATAGAAATGGAAGCACTCATGTCTAGGTTCCTTCACTATAAGGTTTTTTGGTGATTCATCCATGCTGTGTACCAATAGTTTGTTCCTTCCTTTTATGGCTAAATAGCTTTTAATCTTTTTCTATCCTTTTTTTGTCTTTCTGTGCATTTCTAAGGCTTTCTCTCTTCTCTCAAGTGGCCTGGTCCTTCCATTATTACCTGTAGAGGCATTAAAGTAACCTTTATCTTTCACACAGACTCAAGAAACCAAGTAACTGGAGAGATGATCCAGTTAGGTTCTACTCTCATCCCTCCAGATGAGGGGGAAAAACAAGTAAAAATACCAACAGACCAGGTTTGTTCTGTGGTATCAGACAGAGCTGGGACTAAACATTGGAGTTCTCACTCTCAGTTTAGTGTCTTTTCCCTAAACCAGGCTGCAGCTTCCATTTCCACAAAGTATGGGAGTTGTTTGTTTGTGTTACTTGTTTTGAAACTTAATTATTTTGGAAAAGAATTCAATGCAGAAATCACTGAGTTGGAAAAGAATCCAAGGCAGAATATCCCTGAGTTCAGCATTGGGCATCCGTCTCCTGCCTCTTTATGCACTATTCTTTTGATAGAGAGAAGCATGCTTGCTCCAGACAGTGACGGATGGAGCCTTAAGTAAACAGGCAAATGTCTAATAATCTGCCAGCGTAATTTTAACTGATGAGAAAGTCCTTTTCTATTGGGTCTGTGTGCCTGGTTGGTGCACACTTGTATCTTCTCATTTTTTTCCCCTCCTTGTTTGAGGAAAGTGCTGTATTGAGAACAGTGTCTTGTTTGGGGCGGTGGGGTTGCCTTGGAATCGCTAAGTGTGCCAACTCCTCCATCCAGCCCATGGAGGCTCTGTGAAAATGCTAGGAACTGGGACACAGTTCTCACAGGTCTTGCATTTGTACCTCCTCATTGGTGGTTTCACATTTTGAAGAGAGTCAACTTTTCTGGGAAATCTGCTGTGAAAATGAAATGACTCGTGTTGCTGGTCAAATCAAAATGTTCAGGTCAGTGGTGCTTCAGCAGAATGTGGTGTGTGCAAATGCAATGTTGGGAACCACATCTGTTAATTTGTGGGGTGATGTATGAACCTTCAAAAACTGTAATTTTCTCTGGCACTAGTTTTTTGACTTGCAAATCTGGGGAACAAGAAGTCTGACACTAGATGATGGAAACATTCCCTGGCTGATGTATAGGAACTTGTTGACTTAACTGCATCTTGCGAACTAATTATTAGAAAGTTAGTTTCTTCCGACTTGCAATTTTTCAGACAAAGCAGTACCTCAAATACATTCGTCATCTAAACTTTTCTCCTAATGCAGGCTGAGACCTGCACTGGGCCTAGTAGGGGTGGGAGTTGGTAATTACTTTGGTCTTTTCCTCAAATGCCTTCACGGGTCTGCTTGGCAACAAGCCATTGGGCTCAGAAACTCATGGAGGCACCACTTTTTTTTTTTTTCTTTTTGGGGAGACGTACTGCATTTGGGCCCAAAATCTAGCCAAGACAAGTCATTTTAATTAAGGATAGCAGTCATTCAGGTGATACTGTTCATATATGAAGACACTTGTGAGGCTGTGGAGGTCAGGGATCCAAGGACCATGCTTAAGTACCAGGTAGTGAATGGCAAGGCTGGACTGGAATTTCCGTCTTTCTCCTTTAGGGTTGCTGTGGCTCCCTGCATGGCCCGTGTTAGGTTTCTCCCACCCATGTTGCTCTCCTGTGTTATTCTGTCACATTGTATTTTATTTCTAGCATTCACCACTAACTACCCCAAACACCTTATTTGTTATACTTGTTTTTTAGTTTTTCCACGGGGATATAAACTCCATGAAAGCAAATTTTTTTTGTTGTGGCTCACAGATTTTCCTTAAGCACCTGAAACTGCCTGGGAGTTGGTAGTTCATATTTGTTGAACCGAGTAAATGAGTAAACAGTACTTGACATTCACTATAGTTCATATTTTGACTTCTGGCAGGGCTTTTATTCAATACTTGATATTGAGTGCTAAGTAAAAATCACACAGTTTGGTGCGTGTGTGTTGAGGGTGATGGCCCCCTAGAAATATAGTTGAGGCCTCTTGGAGAGGTGGAAGAGAGGAAACTTGAATTTACAAAAATGGCAAGGGGAATCCATGGAACACATGGAATTGGCAGTAAAAATTCGTGATTATTATTTATGATGTTTCCCCTTTTGGTTTCTAGACCATTTTGGTAAAACAAAAAAAAGATGTATATCTCCGGCCTTGTTCGTTTGGTCCTGGCTGCCACTATAAAGGACTTTCTCAAGAAACAGAAGAAAGACTGGCATGCTTGTCCAGAAATTATCAAATACATCCATTCTTTCAGAAGAGTTTAGATGGGTTTTTAATTATGAACATCACTTCTTTCTTTAAGCTGCCAGCTAGTGGACAGTCTGTAGGACTACACATGTTCTGAACCAGAGCATTGGTCCCTTGGAATGGTGTTTAATGGACTCCATTATGGGAGACTTAGCAAAGTTCATGCCTCACTTTTCCCCAGATGTATCATTTGTCATATGACAAGGTCATAAGAATGACTGTGTGACTTGGTGCCTCATCGTGAAGAATTCCAGTTTCAAGCATAAGTCTGATCTTTAGCATGGGAAGCACAGGGAGTCAGTAAACTCTGGAGTGAAGAATGATATCTGGTGTTTTGACCCACACCACTCATTTATTTAGGAGCTGTAATGCGTCTAGAGTGCAACTGGAAAACCTAATAATTAGTTTGGGATATGGCCAAACAAGCGGAGCGTCCTCAGCTGCTCCACGTCACTTCTAGGCTCCAGGTCCCCATTAGTGGTGATAGTCTTGAGTTACTGGAGAAATGAGTTTGTGCCCAGTTCTTTCTTCATGTCTAATTCAGTTTGAGCTTCCAGTTTAATACTGTAACCAGAACTGAGAAAGTGCTTTAATGAATCAAGTCTTGTGGTATGTGTCAGATGGGCCCATTGTGCTGTCAGATATATTCTGTACCTGCTATTACTGATTTTTGAAATCTGATTTTTTGTGTGTTTCCTAGATCTGTGAAAGAAGAAAGTGATAACTTTTTAAATTAATCACCTGTCTTCAGATTCATTCCCCAGTGACTTGAGGACATGCTGGAGCCAGGATTAGAACATAGCTCATTTATAGGGGCCTTGCTTTTTTTTTTTTCAGTTCCATTCTATATGTGTTAATTCTTAAATAGTTTCTCAACTAATAGTGCAAGTATGACTGAGGTGGGGGCCTATACAAGTTTTGATTCTTAAAAGGGAGCTGTTTACTTGAAAAGATATATGAAATACAGATTCTGTTGTTCAGCAGAGGTCACTACTTAGGAATGTTTTATTATAAAGATTTCTTCTTTAATAATTTTGATATTTGTTGCTGAGGATGGTAGAACGTCTTAGGCTTTGTACTCCTTAAAAGTGAAGACATTTTGGACTATTCTTGCCAGTAACAGTAGTGATATCACAGAAAAAAGGAGAGCCATCTTTATTTCCTCCTTTCATTATAGGAGAGAGTTACCAGTGCTAACAGAGAAGCACCACGTATTTTAGACTTTGGTGTGTCTGTGGGCAAGCTGACAGAGAAAGAGGGAGAGAATACTGATGAGAGTGAGCTGTGTTGTGGAGCCTTTCTTTCCGTCTAGCACTCTGAGTGCATTTGGAGTGAATCCATAGGTCACAATAGGATAATTGCTATTACTTGAAATCAGTGAGTCTCCTAGTTGGAGACTGCAGAGAATGAATAATTCCCCTCACTGTAAAGTCTGTCCCTCTCTCTCTCCCATCAGTCTGTCTGTCCATCCGTCCATCATCACTTTCAGAAAGTCATCAGTCTCTTTAAAGAGCACAGCTATTGTTCAATCTTTAAGAGACCTTTGAAGCAGTGTAATTTGGTTAAGGGAATGGCGTGAGCCAGACACTCTGGGTTTGAATCTCAGGTTTGCCTTTAGTCGAATGACCTTGCACAAGTCACTTAGCCTGTCAGTGCCTCAGTTTCCTCACGTGTAAAACAGATAATAGTAGAGCCTTTGACTTAGGATTGTGTCAGGTCTAGCATGAGTCCCTGTAGATTCTCTTAAGTATTAGTGGTTGTGATTTTATACTTCCTTCTCCTGCCAGCTATTTATAATCAGAAATGCTATGTCATTATAGCATTTAACTTGATTCTGTCAATTTAGCAATAGAAGTTTTTAGTCAGAAATAATTTGTTCCCATCCCCCTGTGAAATCCCCTAGAGAAAGGGGAAGAAACAGCTCTTAGAACCAGTTCAGAAATAATCTATCTGTAAAACATAAAAACATTAACACGTCAGTTTTTTTTTTCTCCTCCACTTGAAAATGCAAGTCTCTTCTGAGGTGATTATGGTTTGGTGTAACTTTGGCAGTCATTTAAAGGTGATGCATGGATTTGCAGGTAAATATAGACTTTTGTTTGAAATCTGAGCTATTCAGCAAACATTGCACTGAGTAATTTCCCCCAAAACTCCCTAGGAAAATTTTTACCTTTTACTTAGTAAACCTGGTGGTATTTTTGCTTCTTGAACTTAAATTTTGCCTTGCTTACAAGATTAGTAAAGGTATTTTTCCAAAGGTACCAACCCTGTTGCTTTTTTTGTGTAACCAATGGGCCCAGAATCCAACCAGAACATGCCCTCTATGTCCCTGAGGTGTCGGCTTGGAATGTATTTTTTGGGTTTTACTTTGAATCAGTTTCTCTTGTTGTGTTTCAAATCTGAGGAAACGCCATGGCTGCCTGGGTATTTGCTCTAGGCAAATACCCCTTCCTCTTCATCCTCAGGGTGGGTGTGCTCTTGGGGACATTTATTTCCTTCAGAATACTACACAAAGCTGGGGTCTGCAGAGCTGGCTGAGGCCCCAAGAGTAGGGAGGTGAGATGGTCCTTCTCAGAGGTTTGTTTTTAATACCAGTCCTGCTCCCACAAAACGTGTGGTTTTAGGCCTCCCATCTCCTGCCGTGTTTGCTGCTGGCAGGGCAGATGAGGTGAGAAAGCATGGAGGGGCGGGAGGCAGAGGCAAGTCAGTTTTCTCTGGCACTGAAATTTGGTGATATTCCTGGGCATTGAGTACGCCCCCGAAAGTGAACATGATGGTGGTGAGAATAAGAAGGATTACACAAACGGCTCTTGCTCTGCCTTGTCGTTGCAAAGTAAAAGCTGAAATCCAGGGCCAGGCTGAACGAAACATGGATATATAGCCAGCATTTTCGGTTTAAAAGGTGAGTGGAGAAAGCAAGGTTAACTGGAATTGTGCCCTGGCACTGCTGCTCATGTTGGGGTGTGCTCGCCACAGTTGGCACATTCCTCGAGAAGAGGCATGCTGATGTCTGCGGGAAAATCTGCAGAATTTTGTGGTAGGATACCCAGAACTTTTTACATATCCAGCAAGAACTCTGGTGAGTTTCTAGATTTTTGTTGTTACCAGCTGTCTATAAGGAGAGAAACTTGCTTTGCAGCACTCTAGCTGCACAGTTGCTGGGAAAAAGAGGCCGGGATCCACATGCCCCTTGAAGAGCTTGTCATGACGTTTACCAGAGGCAACTCCCCCACCCCTCTTTAAGGCATCCCAGAGGAGTGTCATCTGGGGCAAGCCTGATTCACTGGTATGACTGTGCCAGGGCCAGCCTGCCTCATTAGAAAATGTTTTCTGGAGCGGAGACAACGAGGGATGGGAAAGGTAACAAGAACCTCTTTGGATTCCCGGATTGCTCAGGAAGTTATTATAAAGAGTAAGTGCTGCCTTTGATCTTAGAGGGTGGTGCGAGGTGGGCCAGAGAGGGGATGGTGCTTATTGAGAAGAGAGCTGGAGCCAGACAACCCTAATGGCTTGACCAAAGGCTACTGTGAATCCCGGTGGCAGAAAGCTCTTCTGTACTTGCCACTAATTTCTGTTTTCTTTGCTGTGGTTGGCTTTATTAAAAGGGCATAAGGAAGCAGCCTAGACATTCACTTCCAATCAGTTTTCTGAGCTAAGAAGGGGGAAAAAGAAATCAGGTCTTTGGTGATTTCAGAGACACGATGACTGGCTTCATGGCGTATTACTTTATTGGAGGAGGGAGACACACAGATGCTGTATATATGTCATCTATATGGAATGTTATAAATCATCAGAGAGATTCAGGAGACACAAACACAGATGTTTCCTTGTTTGGAAATCTGGGACCAATGAGGGGCTGCTGCCTTAAACTTACAAGGATGGCTCTGACAGTCATTGTATCATGTGTAACCTTTTCCTCTACATGGTTCTGCATGAGTGAGATGGACCTACCTGCCTTTGGTTTCTCAAACCAAACCTGGAAATGGGATGTGTAACTTGAGAGAATAGCAGGGAGAGTTTGAGTATGGCCCTTTAACTTTCTATGAGGAAAAACGACCTCATTAGCAATGGCAAATTATGTAAATTTGATGCAATAATCAAGCTTCTTGCTCCACTGTATCATTTACCTTTTGATTTCAGATAAGTTCAACCCTTATTTTGAACTGGAGCTAAGCCATGAGATTTTTCAGTCACACCCTGGTTAGGGAGTGTATCTGTGTAAATACAAGTTGGTACTGTAATTTCAAACAGACACAGCTATAATATTAGAACTTGGTTAATTTGAGCTCACCAGCTTCTTCCATTGTCACAGTTTGTTTTTTAGTATGTTTCAAAAAAAAAAAAAAAAAAGTTAAACCTTTGTTGTCACCCAGTTTTTAGCATGATTCATTGGTGGTTTCTGATTGTGTGTATATCAGTAGACAAAAGCTGACTGGAAGAAACCTGACTGTGGTTGGAGAGACTTGTGAAGAGAATGGAAAATGCATTGGTGTTTTAATTTCCCCCACAGTTCCAGTGACTAATATTTAATTAAGATTCAGGTAAAGTCTTCGTTATGAACCAGCAATTCAAGTTAGGTTAACTCTTCTGCTTCTACCATGACCGTTTTAGAAGGAGAGAGGAAATCCTTGAATTTATTAGGCTGCTCAGAGAATGTATTGGTGAAAATGGAAAACATATACTTTTAAGTAACTCAGTGATTGTACTCTTAGGTACTACTTTAAAGTGGATTGGTATCTTGGGGCGTCTGTTGTGTCAGTGGGTTGAAGTAGGTGAAATGTTGACTGTTCATTACCAAAAGGCTATATAAATGTGATTCGGAGGTTGTTTTGAAACCTACTGTACTTTAAACTCATCTGGTATTCATTACAATGCAGTTCCTAAACAAGATGAAATTGTATAGCTAATGACATAAAATGTTTCTCCCTTATCTAATCAGGAATCTTGAGCTGCTAGATTAGATGTTATTCAGAATGGATGATATAGGAAATAATTACTATATTTCATCTGTGTAATTAATCATATGGCCTCTAACTTACATCTATTACATATGAAAATAAAACCAGTAAAGAACACTTCATAATTTTAGCCAACGGCACATGTGAATATGATATTGCTTTAATTTGCATATATGAAATATGATTGCAGTTTAGAATAACTGGTATTATTGCTGCATTTGCCCATCTTGTTTGCAGAATTTTATAAAATTGTATGTTAATTTGGGAAGAGGCGACAGTATATCATAATGAATAACATTCAAATATTTATTGTACAGGTATATTTTGGGACTGGTTGCGTGCTGTGAGTAGATTAAAAATTCCAGAAACTTAGAAAATACTTTCGAGAAGAAAATGCCTAGATCTCTTAAAAATTCGAGTTTAGTTTTTGAATGTTACCAATTATATAAGATCTGTGCCTGTGCCAATTTATATTATTAGTGAGCGTTAATATCAATATAATCAGCCACCTTCTTGTAGAGATAAGGGACATGCCATATTTTACCTCAAGGAGAGAGAAATGGTCAAATTAATTCTTAATAGTTGTTTGTGAGTCATCCACTCTGTTTATTAACTGAAAGTAACTGAGCCCACATGTTCAGAATATTAGTTATAGAACACATTTCATTCATGTGAAAGTGCACACTTACCTAAGGAGTAAGTGTTGTAGCGATGCAATTGAAAGGATGTTTGCCCAGGAATATTTAGCAAGTGTGAAATTCTGTTTGGTTGGGTCATAAGACATTCAGTTTGTAGCTTTTTATTACTTCTGCTCAATTTCTCTGTTCGGCTATTGCTGGCAGTGTAACCAAGTTATCTGTTCAGAACCAAAGACTGTCAGGGGACTTATCTATTTCATAACTTGTCAGCAGAAAACACATTTTCTTCAGCATTTTATATAACTACCCCTTGTATTTACAGACTAATTGCTGCACTCTTTTTTGGGTCATCGGCTAAGCAAATACTTGTGAGAAGTTAATAATAAAGTGTGAGTTAGAATAGCACTTTAATTTTATAGAAGGAAAGGTTCTTAACTATTAAAATTGGTGTGTATGGATTGATAAGAAGGTGGGAAATCTTCATAGTTCTGATTGGTGCAATGAAAAACATGTAATTTCAGGCTTACCAAGAAGCATATACAATAATATGACCACTTGTTGGACCCTAGTTTTTAAGGGATGATAAGAACAAGGGGAAGGGGTATGGGCCCCTGTGGTCCGATCCTATACCTGCTTAAAGAAGAAGATGCTCAAATATAAGAGCTACTCTCTATAGACTAATTCAGTATTGATTGGCAAAAGCCTACAAAATGTTTAACCACACAGTGTATTTTGCCCTGTGCCTCAGAAGATCTGGACAAATGCCTAGCTGTGTGCTTGTTGAAAATAACAATCTTCACTTTTTCAATCCTTTCCCTTTCTGCAGAATTGGGGATACTAAATAATGGCATCTATCTTGTAAGGATTAAGTGAGTTTGAATCACATGAGAAATGCTTAGAATAGTGCATGGTATCTATTTTAAGTTTTTTGGAACTTAAGAATGATTTCTAGGATGTATCTAAACCCAAATCCAGGCCCATATTTTCAGCCAGCATCTGCGTTAAGCCACTGGCTCAACTAGACTTACTTTCTCTTCATCATTTATAAAAAAAATAATATTAAAAATAATAACTTGATGAATCTTTGTATGAAATACCTGTAATATTGGGGGTTGTGGCAGGGGGTGACTTTAGGATAGAGAAGGAAAGATGATTCCTAGCTACTTCCAGATTACGTCTTCAGACAAAATACAACTTTCTTCCCCCTCCGAATTCCAGAATACCAGACTTAACCATAATATAAACAGAACAGCATACTCTTAAACCGAAGAGAAAAATTTCAAACTGTTCTGAATTATCTGGTTCATTTGAGATTAGACTGTGTGCCATGTGGTCGTTGTGGCAGGCTCATTCTAGAGATGCAGTTCACTTCAATGGTAAGTAAGCAAGCACCAGGGCAGAAGGTTATTTTTCCACACAGTATAGTGGTTATAGGTTTTCCAACAATCATTTTGGGTTTTTTCTTTTCTGCTCCCCAGGGCTGTGTAAGGAACCTCTTAGATCTGTGTGGGTGGTGGGCTTTTGCTTGTAGCCTGGTTTTTCCAAATACATTTCTCCTGGGTTGCTTTCTGCGTTCCCACTAAGCGTATATGAATTGTGGGGAGTAGCTATCTCTCGTTCTTTGCTTTTCCTTTCTTATCAGAGGAATAAGGAGCTCTGGGGAGTTCATGTGTACATTCTAGTGACTCACCTTATCTGAACTTGGGTGCATACAACACTAGGGAATTCTTGTCTTCCCAGCTGACTCAATAGCTTTTACAGATCTGTGGGTGACTCTCCTACCCCAAAAACCAGGGGAAGACTTTCCATCAGATACCTTGCCTTTCCCTCATTTGTGCTGCTTTTTTGAGATCATGCTTTGTCCTGCACATTATTTACTTCAAATATGAAGAGAGCCACGGGCCACATGTGAGCTTGTGAAGTGTGCCTCGTCTGAATAGAAATATGAAATGTATACTGACTCAGTAATATGGAGAATAAAGCTAAATAACTTGTTTTATATTGTTTACATGTTTAAATGATAATATTTTCGATATATTTGAGTTAAATAAAACATATTATCAAAATTAATCTCACCTGGTTCAACAGCTTGTTTGATAATTTAAAATCATTTGTGTCTCGTGTTATATTTCAGTTGGACAGCACTTGTTCTTTTGTATGCAAGGATCTTGGTGCATGCTTTTGGCATTATGCCCTGAGTATAAAGTGGGCTTATACTGAGGTATAGTTAGCATGCAGTAAAAGTCACCTCTTTTAGGTGTACAGTTCTATAAAGTTTGATAAATGCATAAGTCATGTAACCCATTACAGTCAAACGTAAAACTCCTTTGTTAACCCTTTCGACAACCAGTGATATCTTTCCTAGATTTTCTATGACTTTTCTAGAATGTTTTAAATGGAATCTTAAAGTATTTAGCTTTTTGAGTATAGTTTCTTAATGTACTTGAAATTCATCCATGTTCATATTAGAGGTTCATTCTTTTTTATTATTGCTAAGTGGTATTCTGTTGTACGGGGTATTGCTGTTTCTCTTTCTGTTCATCAGTTCATGGATGTTTGGTTATTTCCAGTTTTTGGGAGTAATTAATAAGAGTTATATATAGGTTTTTTGTGAGTTTAATGGTATTCATTGCTAGACACTTTTTGCTAGTTAGTGTATTGTACATTTAACTTGATAAGAAAATGCCAATCTTTTCCAGAGTGACTGTACCCTTGCATTCTACAAGTCATGTATGAGGGTTCAGTTTTCTCTTAAAGGGCTCCTTTTTGTATTTGGTAGGTCAGTTTTTTTATTTCTAGCCATTTTAATTGGTATGCATTTAATTTGTATATCCCTAGTGACAATAATATATTTATTTGCCCTTTTTTGAATTGCGTTATTATCTAGAGTTTTTTTTTTTAATATATGTATTGTGGATACCAGCCTATTATTGGAGACATGTTTTGCATACATGTTCTTTATTTCCTGTATTAGTTTGCTTAGGGTTGCTGTAACAAAGTACCACAGACTTGGCTTAAAAATAGAAATTTATTTTCTCACAGTTCTGGAGGTCAGAAATCTGAGTTCTGTTTAGTTTGTTCTGAGGCCTGCCTCCTTGGCTTTGGTCATCCCCTGTATATCACATCCTCTTTCCTTTGTACATGTCAAGATTTCCTTCTCTTGTAAGGACAGCAGTCATATTGTTGTCGGCCACACCCTAATGACCTCATTTTACACTAACCACCTTGTTTTTTTTTTTCTTCCCCCTACTGCACCTGGCATTCCTTAGGTGGTTTCCCATCCAAATATTAACGAGCCTGAACCTGCTTAGCTTCCGAGATCAGATGAGATCCAGCACGTTCAGGGTGGCATGGCTGTAGTAACCACCCCTTTAAATACCGTTTCCACTTACTGTCACATTCTGAGGAACTGGGGTTTAGGCCAATTGCATTTTGAAGGAGAGTGATCACAACTTAGGCTATAACAATTCCTAACATTGTCTTTTGTAGAACAGAACCATTTTTATTTGGATGAAGCTCATTTTATTTTTATTATTCATCCTTTTTTGTGTTGTAAGAAATCTTTGTATAGCCAAGATCACAAGATTATCTCTTATGCTTCCTACAGGAGTTTAATAATTATTTTTACATTTAGACAGTGACCACTTTTGGAGTTAAATTTTTGTTTGGTCCAAAGTATGGTCAAGGCGATTTAAAAAAAATGAATGCCCTTTTATTTTCGATTTTAAGCTCTTAAAGTAATCCATGCCAGTTGACAAAGAATTTCAACAGCACGGAAGGGAATAAAATAATAAATTCTCCATTTTGTCCAGTCTCTCTCTCTAGAGGAAATCCTTTCAAAGTTTTTTCTCTGAATTTGTATGTGTGTATAATTTTATTTTCTTTCTGTGAAAATGAGAACCATACCACAATTTTGAAACTTGCTTTTTTCACTTAATTTACAGCTGGCTTCTGGTCTATTTGGTTACGTTCCAAAAGGTTGCGATGTAAGCACCTAAAGGCCTACTGCAGGTAGCCCCCAGATGGGGGCCCGTTGCTGATAGTCTGGTGCTATTTGGAGGGGCACCTATATTTTCACTCTGAAAATTCTTAACTTGAAACCTTGTGAGGACTTGTAAGGGGCTTGTATATATCATAGATATCTTTAGTGCCTATGTATAGCTCAACTTAGTTTTTCTATGATTGCAATGTAATCTATGGTTTGTAGGTATTATACTTTGAAAAAAAGAAAAAAACAAAAAAATCACTATCAATATCAGGCTTCCATTTTCTGTCATTGAATGTTCTCACAAATTGTGTCTGCTTGTGTCTCTATTAATAGATGCTTTTGAGGCTAGACGTTTTAAGGGGAGTTGCAGAGTTCACTTACTCCTCAAGATTCTGGTCCTAAGGCTCTGTCCTTGCCCCTGTACACTGTTTTGTCTCCTGAAAAGTTGGATTCTTTCCTGTTTAGTCAGCAAGCTCAACACCTTCACTTGATGCTTTTTTTCTTTACAAAGACATTTAGAATCTATGCCTTTTACCCAAGCACAGTGTTTCTTTAAGCTTTGACTTTGATCTGCACCAAGAATTTTTGAATTGAGACCCAATGTTTGTACGCACATGCACACGCACACACAGGCACTTGTGAAACAAATTTCATTAAAACTTAGCCTTAGTATTATTGACATACTCTGATCTGCCCAATTTTATTTTTCTATTTCATTTCAAAGAAAAATGCTTGTCAGGAGAGACCCAGTATATTGATTTCCTATTAGGGATCAACACTGTAGAAGAGTGCATCTCAGATATTCACAGCTCATCTTGGATTTCTACATGTGAATGGTAAAAGACACTTTATACCAGTCATTACCACATGGTGGTCCATATAATAGTGCTGTGTGTGGGAGGGTGCTTGGGGCGGCGGGATACATGTTCTTTTTGCCAACTCTGGGCACTTAAATAATGTGCCTCATTCCTCTTCAGAACAAAGAGGACTAGGGAGAGAGGTTCCTTACCGGGTCAGTCAGTTGTTAGGGAAATTTTGCCATATCCTACATATTATTCCCCTTGGTCTCAATGATTCTCACTCAGGGATCGCTGTGTTTCTCAGACTCCCTTTTTGGGAGTTTGCAGGGTAAAAAAGTATTACCATAGTAATACCAATACATCATTTTTCCTTTTTACTCTCATTTTCTCCGCAGTGTGTAGTGGGGTTTTCCATACACTCCATGACGAGTGATAGTATAATAGATTGAATTCAGTTATGAGAATCCAGCAGACTTCTGTTAAGCCAGACAGTAAAGAAATTTGCAAAAGTAGAAAACATGGTTACACTTTTAGCTACATTTTATTTTGGAAAATATAATTTTCATAAGAACTTAGTGTGTTAACATGTAATGTTTTTGTTTTCTAAATGAATTTATTAAAATTTTCTTAGTTTTTAGTATTGTGAATATCAGTGTGTGTGTGTGTGTGTGTGTGTGTGTGTGTGTGTGTGTATCATTAAACACCAGCTCTCTTGGGTCCTCAATAATTTTTCAGTGTTCAAAGAGACCTTTAGATCAAACAGTTTGAGAATTGTTGCTCTACCTACTTGTAGGGAATTGCAAACATATGCAGAAGTAGGGGAAGTTATATACTACCAACACACCTATCTCCCAGCTCCAGTATCCAGCTCATGGTCAATTTCATTTCTTTTATACCTACCTCCACTTCCTCTCCTTGGATTGTACTAGAGCAAATTTCAAACATCATATTGTTTAATGCAGTTATTATTTAGTAATTTTTGTTATTCTTTAAAAGATGAGTTTTCTCTTCAAAGAAAGCATGATAGCAATAGTGTAAAAGTTTTAAATATCCAAAACTGGAGTTCAGATTTCTCCTACTGTTTATTTTTTTTTTTAAAGGTTGATTTAAAATAAGGTCCATACTTTGAGATTGGTTGATTAAAAACATGCTTTTTACTAATCTAACAGCCCTATCCCTGCACTTGCAATTTGTAATTTACGGAAGAAAGGAGGTCATTCATTTGTCCTAAGGGGCACAACTTGGACTGTGCAGGTTTGTGGGCTGATATGCAGCAGTATTTGGGGCAAATTTGAAACACTGTTTGACAGGGTTTTGCTTTGAAAGTAGATCATACTTGGTTATTTTCATATTATTCTTGCTTTCTGACTAGCCTCTACCCCATTGCGTGCACATTTTTGTATTTCAGCTCCTCACCTGCCCTTTTTCAGGAGTGCCAATCTATGTGTAGTGTTTAGTTGATATCTGGAAACTTCTGCAAGATCCTTAACTCCCTGATTCTGTGAGTGATTTTGAACATGGGTATACAGCGTGATTGAGAGTGTGGGAATGTGAAATCATAATTGCCTCAGAAATGCACATTTAATGATGCCTGAGGGTGGGTTCTGACATGAGACGGCCACCCCTTCCATGACCTGCAGTGCTTGTGGGGTGCTTGGGACCTCACTTGGGGAGGAGAAAAGAGGACTAGGAGTGAGAGAGCTTATATAAACAAGCCCCCATGGGATTATAGAATTTTGGTTCTAGGGCAGGTTTTACAAAAATCAGGAGAAAGAGCCTGCAGAAGAACAGGGTGTAAATGAGGTCTCTACACTTTTATTTTCACATTCTCATCTTCCATGATTCAATGGCTCATTTTTTTTTTGCGAAGCCTCCGCGCCACTCCCTGCCCCCCCATTAGATTCATTCTCTATGTTTATGTCATTTTTATGTTACCTTGTTGATATTTCTGTTACAAACATAAATCACACAGGATCTAATTTGTTTTCAGAGGTGTCTCTTTCCCTTCTTGTGCTGCCCCTACCTGGTTCCCTTTGATCCATTCTGTTAGCAGATTATTGGTGAATGTTTACCACAGGCCCAGCACAGTGTTAACCTAGTGAAAGAATTACCTGGAATAAGAGTTCATGAAGGAAAGATACCTGGAAGTGAGGTGCAACGGTCAGCTTCCTGGAACACCCCAGGGAGGGCTTTTTAGCATGATGTGGGCCCAGAGAAGGAAAAACCATGCCCACAGAGGCCCCTGTGTGAAGTTCAGGTTGCTCACAGAGCTTGCACTAGAATCTTCAAACTCATCGAGGCTCTTCAGTGATCATACCTTCGTAGCTACTATTTATTGAACATCTACTACTCTGTACCAGGCACTCCGTGAGATGTGCTTCATGTTCAGCTGCTTTCAGGTAGCTGTTTCTTCTGCCCTGCTACCTTCTGTCTGTAGGAATTGGGCAAGTTATTTGAAGAAATGCTGTAAATTGAGTTTAATAGTAAAACATTATTTAGCATCATTGGAAGGATGAAACGATTATACATACAGTGATTAGAACATTAGCTTAAGAGGGCTTTGATGTATAAAAATGTTCATCGAAGTTGTCCAATGTAACATGAACTAGTCAGTGCTAAGGCCAGGACTGGAATGTCTTACTCCAGACTTCAGAACCACACACACAGTATACAGTCACAGTGTGACCTCAAAGCAAGAGATTTGAAGGGTGAAGAAACTCTTTTCCCCATTTAAGATTTGAAGGGTCAAGAAACTCCTTTCCCCATAATGACTTTATTTACAACACTGCAGCATGTGTTTTATGGCATGTGGGCTGTTGCTGCCGAGAGATGATGCATCAGGTGTACAGAGTTGTAAAGGGCTAGATCTATAGCTTAGGAGGCCCTAGTTCTGTGAGGGTGGGCTGAAGGCCCACCCTTGTTTAAGCAGCTGGTGCACAAGTGGCCCTCAGTGAAAGCCAGGGAAGTGACAGGTAGGCCTCCAAATGGAAAACCCTCAAAATGGCCTTTTTGCTGAGTTCTCATGTTTCTCTTGGGACCAGATGAGTATGTGAACACCTATTGTAAATCCATTGGCTCAAGGGAGAAAGCTAGGTCAGAAATAGAATTTAGGAACCCCAGAGAAACAGTCTCTGTATTGGTACTTGAATTTAATGAGATAGAAACAAATGTCTGTTTAATATGTTGCATTATTTTGGTATCCCCTTAGCCTCGCAGTTCCCTCCTTCATTATCATCACATCCCTTGGACTGTGGCTTGCACATCTCCTCCTCTGGTTTGATTAATCCTGCTAGGGGTGGGTAGGAGAGGGGAGGGGAGGGAAGGAGAGGAGACTGGGATAGTGGGTCAGAGGGATGGATCTGGGGAAGTCAGCTGCTGCCAAAGCTCCTCTCAGTAGGGTGCATAGGAAGAGTTTGATAACCTGCTGGGATCTAACAGAAGTTTTAACATGATTGTGGTGATGTGCTGAAATGAGCTCCCTGTAATTCTGCCTCTTCACTCGTGGCAGGCTCGCTGTAAACAGGTGTGTGTGTGTGTGTGTGTGTGTGTGTGTGTGTGTGTGTGTGTGTGTGTGTGTGTGTAGGCAGAACACACTGGACAGTCTGATAGTCTCTCTTGCTGTTCCCATCTCCATTTGAGGCTGCACAGATTAGTCAGTCCTCCTTTTCATGAACAGGAGCGTCCATCTTTAATATAAGGTTAAACCACTCAACTCTGTCTAGCTCCTAAAGGCCAGGCAGCCATTTGGATATTGTCTTCCCATTTTAAGACTGAGGTCAGAGTTACGCAGTGTTTGCAGAATTACTGGGTTTTCTTTTATGATGTTGTCGTCTTTTGTCCACCCATGAAATACTTTTATCCTTGGGGGAAGAAAATAACAAACATCCTGTGCTAAATTGCAAGTTTCTTTCTTTATTTTTTTTTAATGTCTTTGTAGAATGGTGGTGGAGGTTTGTGTTGTTTCATAATTCTAGTGATTTGAAAATTTTACCTTGTATAATTGTTTATGTACAGCTCAGCAATGATCAGTGAAATAGGTGTTTAGCAGCATCTTGTCCTCATTTAATTTTTATTGTGTTTTTGAGTTTTGCTGTAATTAAATTTGACATTCGTTTAAGGAATAAGTTGTGATTTCTTTGGTCAAGACCTAGGGAAAATGACATGTGTTTGCTCTGGAAGTGAATTCTGGTGAGAACCTTTGTATCCCTCTTCCCCCTGCTTCCAGCCCCCCCCCCTTTTTTTTTATTTCACGAGTGAGACTGTAACTTTAAAAAGAAACTGTAGGAGCTGTTCCCCAGGTTATTCACAAAATGAGTCTTTGTCTGCTTTTTCATTCACCATCTGGTTACAAAGCTAAATTGGAATCGTCCTTGTTTTAATTATTTTCTACTTGTGTGGCCAGGAGGTTATTTGGTCTGGTGAGGTTACACTATAAGCTCGCGTTCTCATTAATACCACCGTATCCACATCCTGCACCAGCACTGGAATGGTTAAGTTGATCCACTTGTGTGGCCAGCGCTTGATACAACACAGTGGTCACGAAAAATTACCGGAGGAAATGTGGTATTGGTGTGTGGGTTTTTCTTCTTTTTCTTTATTTAAATCTCCAATAATATTAATTAAGTACATTTTTCTTCCAACAGAAATATGATTATAAATGGCTCAGGTTGACAAATCTTAGATTAGTGCATGGTGTTATTAAAGAAACAATGTATATTTTAAAAAATCGGTAAAATAAGAAAGTATTCAAAACACATTTTAAACACTCCACACTCCACAGCATGAATAATGGAAATTGCGTAGTCAGAAACTTCTCTTGGTGAATCAGCCAAAAGATGTAATGCATTGCAAAGAAGTATTGTTTAATACTAGGAAAGTGGTAATCATCAAAAGATCTCTTAAAGTTTTTTTTTCTTTTTCTTTTTTTAATCCTCAATTCTCCAGTTTCCTGCTTGGGAGGACCATATACTTCATTCAAAGCTGTCAGGGTTTTAGCAGGTGACTTTATTCAAGTTCTGTGAAATATTAGGTATTGTAATTAAGTAATTGTTTCTTGAGATAGCCTGATAAGTGCTTACATATTCACTTACATATTCATTATAGGTAATGAAACTTAAATATTCATTGTCTTGTGAAATAAGTAGTAGTTTTGAAACACATTGTCCTCCCCGCTCCCCATTTATAAAGCAAAACAAATGTGTAGGCTAGTACTGGGAAAGCAAAGCAGAAAAAGTGTGTTCCTCAACCCCCCAGCATACCTAGAGCTCTCTATTTGAGCAAGAGTTTATGAAGATTTTATGAAATACCCTAGATTTGGGAGCATACCTCCTAAGATAATGCATTATAACTGTATGTACTGGCATAGGAGCTAGTTGGGTCATGACTGAAAAATTTGAAAGGCTGGTAAAAAGAAGTACTTTAAAAACTAGGAGCTCTAACTTAGGCAGCCATACATCAGAGTGTAGAAGGAAGAAAGTAAGAGAATTAAAGTGGGCTAGGAAAAAATGCCTCCAAAGAATGATAATATTCATGTGAAACTAATTTATTGATATTTTACAGGAAGGGTTCAAATGGTTATTTTAGTTAAAATAACAATTTGCCTCATGAGTTTAATTTTTAAGATATATCTAAATAGTAATTGCAGCTCAAACTTGTCACACATTTCTCTTATTAATGAATTAAAGTACATTGTGTAATAGTGTTAACAATGAAGAAACTCAAATTCAAGCCAAATATTCTGTTTTCATTTCATTGAATAGGCAGATCTTTTGTGGAAGGAGCAAAATTTAAAATCTCTCTTCCAAATTAACCCGTAACATCCCCATACTTCTAAAGGAGTATTTGTTATAGTGACAGAACCTTGTACTAAGCTCCAGGAGAAGGGGCCGCGGCATTTCAGAGAAGGTTTTGGCTTGCTGCCTTGGTAGATTCCTGCTAGGTAGGTGACATTGGTCTCCTTGGTTTTCTGCCTGTCCGATAGGCCTTTGACATTGTGGCTGTTGAGGGTTTCACTTGTTTAGGTCTTGTAGAATTGGGATATGCAACAATCCTTTGTGTGGGTTTCCCTGAAAAACAAATCTAATTCGGGGAAATAGTTTTTAATAAGTAACATTCTTGTCTTTTTACACACACACACACACACACACACGTTTAAAAAAAAATAACAGCTTTTTTGAGCTGTAATCATATACCATAAAATTCACGCCTTGAAAGATATAATTTAGTGGTTTTTAGTATATTCACAGAGTTATGCAACCATCACTGCTGTTTTATTTCAGAATATTTTCATCACCCTTAAAGGAAACCCTGTACCCATTAGCAGTCACTCTTCATTCGCTGCCTCCTCACCAGGATCTGACAATCACTGATGTCCTTTCTTTTGCTATAGATTTGTCTATTCTGGACATTTCATATAACTGGAGTCACACAGTATGTAGCCTTTTGTGTCTGGCTTGTTTCACCTATCATGTTTTTAAGGTTCATCCATGTTGTACCATTAATCTACTTCATTCCTTACCCCCTCCCTCCTGTTATTTTTTAAAAATTATGATAAAATATAACAAACTTACAAATTTAACCATTTTTAGGAATACAGTGGCATTGACTACATTCACAATATTGTGCAACCATTGCTACTATCGGTTTTCCAGAATTCATTCATTCTTATTCTCCATAATCTGTTGTATAAATTTATTTTATTTGTTCATCAGTTGATGGACATTTAGTTGTTTTCTTTTATTGGCTATTGTAAATAACGCTGCTATGAACATTTGTTTTTGTGTAAGATTTTGCCTGGACATAGGTTTTCAATTTTCTTGAGTATGTACTTAGGTGTTTAATTGATTGGTTATATGATGACTTATATATTTTTTATACTGTCTGTTCAAATCCTTTGCCCATTTCTAGATTGGGTTGTTTGTCTTTTTATGGTTGAGTTGTAAGAATTCTTTATATATTCTGGATACAGACAGTTCCTTATATCGATATATGATTTGGAAGTATTTTTTTCCCCTACTGTCAAAGAAATTGGGATATGTTGGATGCTCTTTTTTCTCAAATCCATCTGAATGAGTTTTGGTATTAGCAGACTAGAGGTAATGTAACATCCACATTTGTTAGGAATGTGTAAGTGAAAGAGAAAGGAAATGGAAGTTGAGTTATGTGTTAACAGAAGTGAGATTTAGAGTTGGTCCATAACGTGAATGAACAGGGAATCCTGACTTGAGGGAAACATACCACTGAGGTGGTAACAGAGTTCCAACAAGTACCAAAGGAATCAGTTATTATGCAGGGCATTCTGGAGAAGAGAGGAGCAGCTTTTTTGTTGGTCTTGTTGTTGAAGTCTGAAGTTATTGGTATAGGCAAACACACAAACAAAGCTTTATGATATGACGTTTACAATGTGAAAGTCCATAGCCCGGAAGGAAGGCTAGCTCCGAACAAGCAGAGGTGTTCTCAGAGCATGTGTAGGTCTGGACGGATGTGCAAACAGGAATTGATCTGACAGCGTGAAGACACGGCAGCCTTCTCTAATTAAAGCCTCTTGATGACATTAAACTGTGTTGCTTAATTACAATAAATCATACATTAACAGATCATGTCTCTGAAGAGGCATTGTCAGTGTGCTGCATAATGGAACAAAATTTGACCTTGTAATTGAGGGGGTTCCCGCGAAGTGATGGCTGTTGTCACCGAGGGGAACTTGAGCCTCACTTGAGTTACTGTGGAATAACTCAGATCTTAGAGAATGCGTCCTGGTAATTCTGTTTATATGAAGATCTTGGAAAAATATGGACACTTACTTTAAATGTGAGGACATTTTATATACATTGAAGAAACAGAGGTTTAATTCTCTGTTTATTTTCACAGCCACTCATTTTCTGACCCCCCTCTTAATTTCCAAACTGGTTTGGGCTTGACAACTTCCTTAGCAGGTTTTGCACACCCCTTTGACAAAGGGTTTGTTCCTTTGTCTTTCCTTCAGTCAGCATTTGGAACCCACTGGCTAGGCTACCAGATGGGTCTAGCAGGTATTGGCTGTTGTTACCAGTGAGCATCTGCAAGACATTATATCATGTTCTGTTATGTCCCTCTTTTAGAGTCTTAATAATGTAATGTTTGGGGTAGTATGTGACTATAGACATAGAAGATCTTTTTGAAACTTGACATGAAGTAACAAAATATGGGTTAATATGGGACTGGGAAAATTCTAGTTCCTGTTCAAAACTGACTCCTACTGCCTATTAAAGAACTGGAATATAATAGCGTATGACACCACCTAGGCTTATGAATGTTGCTATTAATTTATTTTCATTGGTTTAATTTTCAAAAATTAATGGTATTAAACCAGTGGGGTGTATTTAATTTCTTTTTGATGCAGACTATTAAACACTCACCAGCTCTTGATCTTACAAATGGTAATTGAAAGTTATCTCTGTAGAACTGGAGGGGGCCCAGGGATTACTCTTTCCACACCCCTCATTTTGTACATGACAGTGTTAGTGACATCAGGGTTACCTTGCTTAGGGCAGAGGTCTACTTTGAACCCCGATGTCTTGGGGCAATGCGCTCTTTATTCTGTAGTGCTGCCTGTAACACAGCATTTGACAGGTTTCATTATTCCTACCAGAAGTTCTCTTCCCTTTCTTTGCATCTGGGACACCATTATTCTCTTGCTTTGTTCTCTTCCTGTCTCTGCCTATTCTCTAGTTGCAGGTCCTCTTTCTTTGCTTGCCCTTTGATGTTTATCAGTGTTCCTGAGCGCTTCCTCACTCATGCTGTCACTGTCCTTGCAAGAGTGTGCTGAACAACCCCTGATTCTCTATTTACAGCCTTTTCTCCAAGCCTCAGTCATTTCTATCTGACCGCCCACTGTTCCTGCTGAACAGCAGCGGTTGGAACAGGCTCTGTTTGCCCTTCTCCTGCTCCTTTTGGTAGATGTGGCTGTTCAAAGCATGGCCCTTTTGTCATCTTAGAGGAGAAGAGATTTTTCAGTGAGCACCATTGAGATGGCTGGGCTTCTGTCCATGAGGCTATGAAAACGAGGGAAGAGCGGGGGGCAGTGGGTAGATTGCCTCCGGGAGGGAAGGTAAAGCACGTCAAGTCTAACTTTTTTAGTTATGTATTTGTGGCAGTCTCTCCAGTTTCAGTATATTGTTAGAAAATAGGGATCCAAGGGTTAAACATTTCTGCTTTTCAAATTTTGGAACAAAATACTTTTGTCAATCTCAATTGAATAATTGCTGACATTAAGGTAGAACTGTGCTTTACATTTTAAGCACACATTTAATATGTTTGTAAATTCTTACATACGATGATAGATACTAAGACTTCGATAAGGAAATCGTTTTGCATGGGGAAAGATTGTTATACTAATTCTCAAATGTTGAAAACTATTCTCGAGCTTGGTAAGAACATGTCTCCAGTGTTCCATTTGATCATTGATTCACTAGAAAAATACAGGGTTATGTGTGTGTGTGTGTTTTTTTTAATGAATCTTTTAGGTGTAAGTTTTATGCATTTTAACACATAACCAGGATTATGTATTTGAACATGTTCTCTAGGTTAATTGTGATGTGCAGTCAGTATTGGTAACTAGTGCTGGACTTTTACCAGATTTCTTTTGCCAGGCAGGGGTTAACTTGTTTTCAGTATTGAGAGTGGTTCAGTGGGTCACATGAAAAAATCAATTACTTTTAATCACCTCTCTTATATGTATTCCAGATAGTGAGGGAACTCATTCAGTGTGCCTGTGAAGTGCCTGCCGGGTCCTTTCCTCTTTGTATGTGCCTCCTCCTTTAGTTCTTTATAAGTGAAGGAAGCGGATACACAGGTTACACAGGCTGGTTTCCGAGCATAATTCTGATTCTGTGACTTATGTGACACGAATGTTTGCTTTTTATTTTTTGGGTGTGTAATTTACCTACTACACGGGAGTAGTTATGAGCACTTAGTCTGGTGATAGTTTTGATTCCTTGAGAGGATGTACCAATCCCCAGGTTGTGAAGTCTACTCCTCCTCTTGCTTTCAGTGGTCTTTTTAGTGGATGAATATTGGAAGAGCTATTGAACTGATATGCAGGAAACTTATAATTTATCTCAGATAAACTTCCATTCATTTGACTTAGTGGTGTTCTGTATATTTCTTAACAATTTTAGCCTGATATCGGAGGTAAATTTATGGCGTCAATATCATGATCTTTATTTTAGTCCATCTTTTCGTTCCTTCCAGGTCAGAAATATATTTTGTTTCCTTTGCAGTGGGAAATGTGTGAATGTCGGATGGTTTTAGATGATACTCTCAGGTCTCAGATGATATTGTGACCTGTCCAGTCCCCAAGTCACCTGTGGATGTTAACTGACTTGTATCCAAGCCGTGCCTTGGGACTTGTCTGCCTCTCTATGATAATTTAAACCCAAAGTCTTGACCACCTTGAGGCAGTGCTGGTGTACTTTGTATAAACCCAGTGACCTTTATTTGTATAAAAGAAAGTGAAAGTAAAGAGACTGCAAAGGAAGTCTTTTCTTTTGTACCCACGCTGTTCTTGCTGTTCTTCCTGTCGGGGAGATGTTAGAAAAAGTGTCATTGTTACTGTTATGTAGAAGTTCTTAATGGTTTCTTCTGTACAATTTTGAGATGTTTCCTTGTTGATGGAAATGTATGCAATACTCATGCAGAACTAGTTCCCTCTCCCTGGCCCGTTTCTTCTGTTTTGTTAGATGTATCTATTACTTACATGAGTGATTCTCCCTCCTATGTCTTTTCCACTCATGTACTCTTTGAGTGGAAAATTAAAAAAAAAAAACAAGGTTCTTAAATATAGTTATGATATTTTGGAAACAGCAGTCGTAAGATCTACAAAGACTCCCTTACGCCTTTGTAGAGGCTTTCAGTTTCTTTACAGCAGATAGGGGAGTGGTCACAGTGTGTGGCTGGCCCCGGCTTCACCTCTCACATTTGCCAGAAATACTGCCTGCTCTTAGTGGGCCTGTCACAGTATAGGTGCTCAGTAAACAGGACTTACCACACTTTATTGACTGGACCTTCTATTTTTGTCATCAGAGAAGTTTATTTTACGTGTAAAATGTCTTTTTTGGGTCATACTGTACTCCAGGAATTATTGAAGGGATGCCAATTAATTTTGCCACTGATTGCTGAATTAGTCATTATTCTTTAGTTAACGGAGATGAGAAATCACATTGATGAAAGGTTGGGTTTGGAACAGTGCCCAGGCACAGGCAGAATCACAGTCTACTCATAGTACCTTCATTGATAGATACTCAATAAATGTCTCAACAAAATGAAATTACATAATTAAACACTATCAGGTTGGTGTGCTATTGAGAATGTCTAAGTTAGGAACTGCAGAAAGAGGAAGAGCATAATCTGGTACAGTCGATACCCTATTTTGTGTTTGATTTATTTAAAGTAGTTTATGTTACATGTGTAATTTATTTTCAACTTAGAACATTTAGAAACTCGATGCTAATAAAAGAAAAAAAAACAGCAACGTTTGTACTGCTCTGATAATCAACATTTTGTGTTGATCAGTTTTCTTCATATTTTCATCTAGTAGGCTGAAAACCTGAAGAAACAAAACTGAAAACAATCCCCAAAGCATATTGCACATCCTGCTTCTCTTCAGGTCTTGTTTTAAAATAATTTTCTGCATCTTTCTTTGTAACTGCCTGTATAGTGTTCTACAGTGAGCTGAATTGAATCACTACAAGCTCCCTCCCCTAAGCATTGTGTAATGTGACCCCCACCCCCTACCCCTTTACTGTGCCTGTTTAATCTCTGGAACAACCCCAGCCCCAGAAAGTAAGTGAGGATGTGGGAGCCTGAGGCAGAGCAGACGCACACTCAGGACAGTCTGACACCCTAATCTTCAGCTAGCCCAGCTCACTCTGTTTCCTGCTAGAATTTATTAACACCTGGCTTGATTACAGTCGTGAGTGTCCTCAAAGCTTAGTGCATCTTCGTAGTTATCTCCTTAAGATTAAAAGTGCTGAATTACTTGGTCCCAGTATACACTAAAAAAAAAAAAAAAAAAAACTTCTGAGAAATTTTACCATTTACATAACTTGAAATTCATGGAAGTGTCCTATGAAGTTTCCGAGTTTGTTAAAATTACAGAAAAAATAGATGGCTTTTATTGACAAAGTGTTTTCATAGAACTATTCAAATAATCCCTCCTTCGGAATGAATATTACTATGTATTGTGACCTTTCTTCACCCCAGTATTTAATTCGTATCCATATTTGCCCATTATTTAGGTATTTAGTAATAGTACTAAATTAGTCAATCATTATTTAAATGCTTTGATTTCAGAGTTTATTTACATCCACATTCTTGGATGCCTCGACTGAGATCTAGGCAGGTAGACTAATGAGGATCGTTTGGTAATAGCTGTTTTACTTGTGTAGTTCTTGTCTCAGATTTGAAAAAGTGCTGTTATGAACACTTTTCAGCTTTGGTTTTGTGATTTCTGGGATTTTTCCACTTAACTTCAAAGGAAGGGTGTCATTATGTTCTCAAATGCAACCAGGTCAGCCTCATAATTTTGGTGACATTATTATTGCTAGTGGAATTCAAAGATGGTGAATATCGTTTTTAAAAACTGCCCGAAAGCTGGGTTGAGGTTACATTAAAAAGTTGGATATGTGTTGAGAGTTTGGTCATCTCTTGGTGTAAAATACGGCTTTGTACATCAAAGCACCCCGTGCAAAGTATGGCCCCCTCAGTCTTTGCAGGGGGAGGAGGGGCAGCTTGATATCCTGTCACTGTCCCCTGCAACAGTTAGCAGATGTTCTGTGGGTGAATGTTGCCCTTCAGTTATCTTTGACAGAAGCAGGGTCTGGTTAAGATCAGATTGTTTAATCTAATGCACGTTGATTTTGGCATAGTAATCAGAAGTCTGTAAGGCAGCTAGACAAGGAAAAACCGGAGGTGGATTGTTAGATTAAAAAACAACAATTAATAATCGGAAAATAGCTTTGGTGTCCTTGACTCTGTTTATAGCCATTCGTTCTGATATATGCTGCTTTTAGATGTACCTGGGATGACCTTTTAAGTAGCTTCTGAGTATTAAGCTACATGCTGCTGACCTTGCTGATCTGGGCATCAGAGTTAGTGCTAGACATTTTTTCAGACCTCCAGGGAGGTAGGTCATGGAGACACATAGCCATTTGGTTGTTTTTGCAGCTGTATGACAGGTATACGACAGCTCACTGTTTGGCACTTGTCCTGGAGCTTCAGTTTAACTTAATGTTTACTTAATGGGTATATATTACAGAGTTGAATGCAAAGTTTGCTTGAGTTTTAGGGGAAGTACATGATACTGTATCACACTTCGGAGTAAATGATGATTTTCTAGTTTCCACAGGTGGCTGCATAACTCAGTTTCATAGTTGACTACTAAGTAGTGGTCAACTCTAAAGCACTTTTGGAAAATAGATGAAAGAGGAAGATGTTCACTGATTCTCCGTTATTTTTATGAAGTGGGTGGTGCTCGAGTGTATAATTTCCTCTCTTCCATTCTGTCATATTCCGTTGTAACAAAGAATAACACACTTTGGCATATAGAGATTTCCTTGGTTAACACTAGACTTAGGAGTGAGTGTGGAGTATGTGTAGCTCTGGCTGACTCAGCTGTTATAATGAAAAATAGAATTTTTTTGGAAAGAAATTTTTGAAAGTGTGACAGCGTTCCGCTCTCTTCTTAAACATGTTACATATCATACAGTCCACCCATTTAAAGTATACAACTCACTGACTTTTAGTAAATTCTCAAGGTCATGAAATCATTACCATTATCTAATTCCAGAACATTCTCAGCCCTCAATCTCTCCGGTTTTAGAAGTAAGTCGTCTATGACAGTTCGCATGAATATAGATTGTTTATTGTTGATTAGAGTATTTTGGTGGGTTCTATCTTACCTATTGATTGCATTGCTTTTTATGTTATATTTTTATATAGTCCCTGAAGAAAAATTTTAATCTGAGGTTGTCTGCCTTCCTCTGTTACTAAGTTTTCTGTAACAGTCAACTCTTAATCAGCTATAATTGTTTATAACTCTATTGTAACGCTTGGGAGATTATATATATGTGTATATATATACACACATACATATATAATGTATTTTATATCTATATAATATGTATGAATGATTTTATTTAACTTAAGCTTCAGAAATGCTGCCAATAAATATCACAATAAATTTTTAAAGACTTGAATTAATTGCTTATCATCTTTAACATGGATATTTGAGGATACATTTTAAACTGTTTCTGCCAAAGCCTAATTTAATTAGAAAAGTAAAATTGCTCTTGTTGCAAAAATTATAATGTGCATGTCAAATGTGGTTGCTTTCTGTATAGCCATTCTCGTAATTTGTTTTTGTTTTGTTGCTGCAGCTGTCTTCCAGGCTCAGGGATTGTAGTTAGTTGGTGGTGGTTCTTCCCGCTTTCTTGCTACCCTGGCCTGAAGTTTTTAGAGTAGGTTCTTGTCTTTCTAAGCTTTAGAGTAGAGACTTACACACTGCTTATCATCTCTGTGTGTAGAAAGGTTTCTTTCAAAAGCCGTTTTCAATGTGCCCTAGAGTAAATTCAAGAACGCAGTGTGGGTTCATATTCTTAACCAAGGATGTGTCCCTGAATCCCTTGTGGAACTACAAAAATTCACTGCCCTGAGCTCTACCCCCTAGCTACTCTGGTTTGGAATAACTAACTGGAGCGGAGGCCTGCTGCCATGATTGGAGCTGCACTCCTGTTTGAGAACCAGTGTAAATGGGTGTGTCTTTGAACTGAAAGTCTGACCAGTTTATCTTTGTCTAGTCTCTGTATTCTTTCTTGTCTTTTGCCCATGTAATTGAGAAAGCTTTTGATATGAATAGACAGTATATAAGAAAGTAGTTCAAGTCCTTTTGGGTGCGGAGTATGATTCAGCTGAAATTTATAATTATTATGCAGGTGACATTTTGTTTAATATTGTGTTTTCGGGATGAAATAAGACCATCTGTGCATTTTATAAGTTTTATAGCTTTTATAAATTTAGTCTCCCTTCAGATACAAATTCTGACTTTATTCCCTTTAGAAGGAACTTTTCTGAAGAGGATTTTCATTTTCTTCAGTTTTCTTAGAATATTATGGTAAGATTCTGGTTTAACATAGCCCTAAGGTTGCTGTGTTCTGTTTGGAGCGCATTGAGCCTTGGGTAGACTAGAAGGCTGAGCTCTACCTCACTTTGGTAGATTGCGTTGCGACTGCCTGGATTTGAACCTCTCCTCTGCCACTTGCTGTGTAATTTGGGTCAAGGTAGCATTTCTTTCATGGGATTGTTTTCAGAATTACTTGTGATACATGTAAAATATATTCAATAAATGTTTATTGTTTTTGTTGTTATTCAGCTGGTTTGTATTTGAAATGATGAATTTTTTATTAAGTGAATTTCCTGTCTGGTAATACTACATTCCGTTTGTTGTCAGATGTAGACTAGAAGCTTTGAAGAGGTTCATACTCTTTCCATCCTGTTAAATGTGCATTGAAGCATCTATTTGGTGAATGTTACTTTGGCGATATAAAGGAGTTTAAATGTGCTTCCTAAAGAACCTGGCTTACATTAATGTATTCATTTATTCACTAGGAGAGTAGTTCATTTTTTATTACTCAGTAGCTTATAGCAGGTGTTACAAACTCCTGTTGTTAACACTAATGGCAATCAACATTTAGCTTTTTTCTTCACTGTCTACTGTCTTGTGGTTTTCCACCATTTATTCTTAATTGTCATGTATAGTGGAAGTAATTAAATCCATGAATCTCCTCCTCTTGTTATATATGTTTGCACCCCTTTTAAGTTTTCTTGGCTTTCCCAGATTCTGGATTTAATTAACATGCTGATGGTTCTCTGGTTTTAGGGCAGATTAGTCAGCTTTGGTGTGGCTTTTTTCTTTCCTTCCTGCTTTTCTGCATTTGGTTGATGCACCTGTGTACCTAACTCAAGAAAATAATTTCCCTTCCTTTTTCTGAGAGAGGGGGTGTACAGCCATCATTTAAAGAAACCTTCCTGGCTACTTCCACAAGCATTGCTTAATTTCATTTGTCCTGAATATGCCCCAGTGGACGTAAGTGTTTGGGTGTTTGTAATTCGAAGATTTTGAATATAGTGGTCAAAGTTATGTTAATCGAACTATTTTATATCAGAAAATAAAACAGGTAGAGTGATTTTCTAAAGCAGTGTTTGACTCTCTTAACCTGAGATATTAGGTGATTAAGCAATCTGAGAACATGTTATGTACCTAAACATTCAGTAGCTGCTATATTTAAGGATTTGGGGTTGAGAATTTTACTATGAATTATGTGGAGAATAAGGATAAGGGGAAAGAAGAGCTCAGGGAAAATGTTATTCTAAATCTTTTTAGGGTAAAAAAAGGGAATATGTTGATGTAATGCAAGATTTAATGAAAATACGTGTGGGGTGTGGAGAGAAAGTCCGAAGAGCATGCCTGGTTGCTCATGAGAAAAATGGTTATTTTATTTGAAGTAAGCAAGCATTCTTCTAAGTATTTTAACCTTTAAGCTCTCATAAACCATTTTGCCTTCACTGATTACTCATGTGGCTGGTGAACATTAATGAGATGTTTCTGTTTTAGTTTTAGATTCCTGGGTATATCAGGTAATGTTTTCTTTTTGAGGATGTGAATGAAAATGAGACAGAATGAGACATTATTCACCAATTATACCAGGGATTTGTATATTTTAATTCTGTTAGAGTTTAAAAATCTACCCTTTGTGCATGTTGGTGGTGGTTTGAAATCCATTTTACAGGGTGAAGAAGTTTAATTATTCCTCTCAAATATGCCGTTTTCTCTGAATTTTCATTGTAGCAGATTATGGGGTCAGAGGCTAGTCAGTATTTTCCTAAAACGTATTTTGGAAACTTGTATCGACCGGTTCAAACTTTTCATAAATTCACAGAAATGGTTTAAAGTTTTAATTTGATTTAATATTTTTTTCCAGATGTTAAGTGGATTTTCTTTTTTCTTTTTAGTTATATTTGAAAGGGCAGAGAGAATTGCTTTTGCTTTCTTCTCAAGTATAAAAATGTCAAACTCAAAGTTATCCTTTATTCTTCATTGAAACCATTAGAGGGTAAAAAGCCTACAATCAGGCCTTCGCAGATGGGAACAGTGAACAGCTAGATGAGAAGCAGCTGTACTGGGAGGATTGGGGTGGGAAGAGCTCACCAGAACATGTTTTGCAGCTGAGGTTTAGCATTTACTACTTACTGCCTCGTTGGGTGGGTGCTTGGGGGGGGAGGTGGGGGGACTTAAGCCAATTAATTGGATAGAAAATTATTTAATGTATTTTAGTGGAAGAGGCAGAACATAGCATACCATCTGAGGCACACAGAGTGGAAGTTGAAGTTTAAGACGCCTTAATTAAGGCCGTGAAAAGGAACTCCAGGCACACAGTTGAAAAGATTTTTTCAACTTAATAATGTGTGTATTAGGGATAGAAAACATTTCCAGTGAGATTCCTTAGACCACATTGTAATTCCTCTTTGAATTCCTCTTTGACCTTGTAGTTTATGGTGCTCTGCTTATCACTTTTCTTTTTTAAAAAGGTGGATCACGATCATGAGGTCACAGCTCATTTGTGGGCGATGTGGTAGATTAGTACTGGTTAGTTCTGAAGGACTTAAATTGCTATTTTAGCTTTTATTCTCCAATTCAAGATGGTTGCTTTTTTTTGGTGATGGGAGATAGTGAATAAAAATGTAAAAACGTTCCGTCTGGGAATGGAATTTTGTGGGAGGGTACATTTTTAGTGTCTGCATCCACTGCCGCAACCACATTGTGTGTCCCAGTTAGGTGCGTGTAAGTGAAATGGGCCTAACTGGGTTATCCAAAGAGAATGAGCAGAGAGACGTTTTCAGGCAGAACTATTTTCAGGTTGGAAAATTCCTATTTCTATTTCCAGGGTTGTTCAGTCTGGAGGTAGAGTACAAATTAAAGAGCACTGTTTTAGAAGTGGGATTGGGTTTTGGCATTGGCAGCTCGATAATTGCAGTTTTGGCGAAAGATCACTGATAGGTTTTGGCTTGCCAGCCACAAAGAGCTTCTGAGGAAACACTGGAGAAAAAAAGGAAGGGATGCCATATATGGAAGACTAAGCTAGACAGGAACCAGTGAGCCCTCCAGTTCTCCAACTAGGCTGTAGTTTGTTTATATCAGTGAGAGTGAGGGAAAGCTGAAGATCTGGTGGATCAGCACCAGCAATTTCTTATTCTGGCCTTCATCTTGATGCATACGTCGTCTTTTCTAGCTAAAATCCTTACCTGTTGTGTTTTGGAGACACAGCGAGCATCATTAAATTTGTGTTTACAATGACCAGAGTTTCTTCTCACACCTTGACCCCGGATCTTTTGTCACGGATGTCATATCTGGTCATCATTAGGTTTAGTGGCCTTAATCATGCATTAGATGATAAAAATCACAGAGATTATTTTAGAGAAGGTAACAGGGCTCATTATCTGAGAGCTGAACATTAGATATACTGGATTATTTCTTCAAGTGGATGCACACATCTGTTCTAAGAGCTAGAGTTTGGGGCGATGAAGCAGACTGTAGGCATGAGCAGAGGCACTTATACGTAAAATCACAGAATGAATTGGGAAGCCATTATATAGGATTACTTTTCTGCTTTCTGCCGCACATTGACATGACACCTGAAGTGACCATGTTATATTTTGCTGTATCTATGATGAAGGCAGGCCGCATGTCTTCTGTTGTATCTCATTCAGTTTCTCAATATTTCTATCTGGGCATGTAACTAACTAAGTGTCCACCTGACAGATATTCCTTAAGTAATAACATGGAGACCATCCAAATAGCTAGTGGGGAACTTTGGTGTTACTGGCCAGTGGTACTCGGTAGGTTTTCATGTTTTAAAATGCCTAAAATAAGAAAAAACTAGGTGACATCTGGAACATAGTTTTCGTAACCTGAGCATGAGTGAATTTGGTGACGGTTGTTTATGTTGCCATTACTTTAACCAAGTTACAGGCATTGTTGGGTCTTCACATATTGTAGTTGACTTGGTTTCAAGCAAGATTCAAAAAGGCTATTTCACTGCCAGATCATACTGTAAAGTTATTTTGGATAAGCCAAAGGCACAGAAATGAAGCAGGAGTCTGTAAATTTAATATTAGTGAAACAAATATTTGGTGTGGCCAGAATTTCATGTTTTTGTGCAAAATGCTGGTCTCTTGCAGCATGAGTATGGGATTGTGTCCTAGTTAATGGACAGTAGTGTTTTCAGTTTTAGTGGCATATAACATTACTTGAAGGTACCGTTTTGGTGAAGGAAGAGGATAAGCTTTAACACTTTGGAGTGTTTGCTGGGCTTCTCAGTGATGCAAAAAATTGAACTCAGGAAGCTTACCATCTAGTAGGGGAGCCAATCATTGATTATAATCTCTGAGTAAGAATATTCCTATAATAAGCAAACAGCATACAAAGACTCAAATAGAGTTTGAGGAAAACTTTTATGAGTTTAAGAGAGACATTTTCAGTTGATACTTGAGAAGCAATATAGATAATTAGGGGAAAAGCTCATATGGAGTTTGGGCAAAACTCCAGTTTTGTGCCCAAGGATAGCTACCAGGTGCGGATTGTTGTGTTAACTAGTCAGAGGAAAGAAACCTTTCTTCTAGCATGGGGTAGTGTAGTGCCATGGAAGAACATTGAAATAATGAAGCAGGAGGTCTGGATCTTATCCCTGCCTTTCTCACTGGAGTTCCAAACAAGTCTTTCTGACCATTATTTAGGCTTTCCCATTCTTCAGTGTCCTCATATGTAAATTTTGGTTCAAGTGTGTAGTGTTCTGGCAATGGAAGGAGGTGCTTTTGTATCACACAAGCCTGGTATACTGTAGCCTTGGAGAAGCAGCTCTTTTCTGAGGGCCAACCCTATTCACCATTACTTTTACATTTGCTGATTTTTTTTTTTTTTTTTAGGTGACCACTTTGTGGGTTAAACTTGGAAGTTATTCTAGGCTTCTGAAAAGTTGCTGTGTGGTCCTTCTATGCAAACGGTTTTGTGCTGCATTATAAATGGGATGTTTTGGCATCAGTAGCTGCTTCATTTGGCAGGGAGAGGGACAGACAGCCTGAGTGCTTTCCCTGGTGATTCTTCCAAGCTTTCCCCAGTCTTCACTTCTCTCTGCTGATCACTTCCCAGGAGATTCTCTCTACAAACTAGTTTGGGTTGGCTGGAGAGTTGGTAAAGAAGAGCTAATATTCCTGTATATGTCCTTCATCAAGAGGAAAGTTACTGTGCTGAATCTGAGGTCATGAAGTATTTAAAATCTATGTTGATTTTCTTTTCAATTCCCCCTCTTTTTTTTTTCGTGAATAGTTTCCCCTCATTTCTCTCAGAGGTAGCAGAGGAACTCAGTTCTGTCTACCACCTCCACATAGCACAGAACAGGCAGCATAAACCTTTGTCTTTACTGCCAGCTTATTTTCCCAGCTCCCCTCCTCTCTGAAATACTATTTGTTTCTTACACTTTAATTAATTAATTGACATGCAGTTCTTTGTAACAGAAAACATTAAAGACTACTGTAAATCTTGAGTAGTCATGCTTAGCTTAGATTCCTGCAAGGCTGTAGGTTTTAACAAGTAAAGCTCTCTCTGGATTGTTAACAAGAAAGTCTCTTCAGATTTCCTTTCCCCCAACCCCCATCTCCAGTGTTAATGTCACATAGTCCTGTGAGTCTTTTCCTAGTAACACACACACTGTCACTGTAGGTGAAAGAATATTTTCCTGGCTCAGATATAGACTCCTAAAGAAGCAACCCCGAGGAGGCACACACCTGGCCCTTTGCATTTTCAGGAATCACTGAGTGGTGTCAGAGATCTATGTCTGGGGTACAGAGGAGACTGCGGCACCTTTCGGTTTCCTTCCCTCCCTGTTCTTGGTTAGCTCCTTTCTCTCAACGTGCTGTATACACGAAGTTGTCTGAATGTCTATGTAGTAGTTTACTTACCTATAATGTAGGGAGCAGCAGTTGAACGGTAGCATGCAGCTACCTTTTTTCCCCCCTTTCAGACATGAATATAAGTCAAAATTCACTGTACATAGTCATTGGATATGCTAAGTAGTGTATGTTTTGCCTATAAATTTTGTGTAGCATAGCAGAGGTCATTTGCAAAAGGCATCTTTATTGAGATACATTAATACTTCCTTTTCATTGCCAAATAGTTCCATTTATGGATAGGTCATACATTTTGTCCTTTCATCAGTTGATGGACATTTGAGTTGTTTCCACGTTTTGGCCATCATGAATATTGCTGCTATGAACATTCATGTACAAGAATTTTTGTATTAACATATGTTTTCAATTGTAGGTAGAATTGCTGGGTCACGTGGTAACTCTGTTGAACCTTTGAGGAATATAGCCAGACTCTTTTTCAAAACCAGTGTACCATTTTTCATTATCACTAAAATGTATAAGAGGGATTCAGTTTCTCTACACCCCTGTCAACACTTAGTATTGTCTGTCTTTTTGATGATAGCTATCTTAGCGGGTATGAAGTGGTATTCCATTTGGTTTTGATTTGCATTTCCTTAATGACTAATGTTGTCAAGCATATTTTCATGTGTTTATCATTCATTTGTATATCTTCGAGTAGAAAGCTTGAGATTAATTTATTCATCCTATCTGGTACCTCAGAGAACGTTTCAGTACTTTTAATAAAATTTAAAAAATTTAAGGAAGATTCATATTTAAATTTCTTTGTTAGTGCTATGTCCGAAAAGAGTAGTTTGAAGATTGAAAAATGCTTTATTCGGGAAAAGAATCATTGTGCATGAAGGGCTTTTTTTGAATAATAAAATAAACAAAATCCTATCCCCAAAATATAGTGCCCTTTGATAGAGGTAAATTAACAATTAAAATCCTAATAATCCATTGCACGCTTAGAAAGGAAGGACCTATCACGTTAAATGATCCAGTTCGTAACGTGCATTTCATGTTCCTGTTTATTGAGAAGTCAGAACAATAGTAAAACCCTCAACCACTTTGTCACTCTGTACTCAACCCCCAAGATTTCAATACAGAAACAAACATCTTTTCAACCAAAACAATTACCTTTCTCTTTCTAGGCAAACACATAATAAGCTTTGAGAGATGGTACTTTTGCATCAGCTTAAGAGTTTGACCCACTATTGTTGACTTACTCATGTATCCCTACTTCCTTAGTGAGAGACTCAGTGAACTGATTATATATTCCACAGTAAGAGAAAAACAAATGGTAAAAATCTTCTGCCATTCATTTCCCTTCATGCCCTGATATACAGCTTAAGATGGCATTCCCCCCTGTTGCATATTCCAACATATGCATGACAGTGTTCAGCAGTGAAGTATTTCAACTAATCCCTGGAACCTATCATTTTATGTGGTGAAGAGGACTTTATTAATGTGATTAAGGTAAGGATCTTCAGATAGGGAGATGTGAGCCTGGATGATCCAAGTGGGCTCAATCTAACCACAAGGGTCCTTATCAAACAGAGGTAGGCTGATCAGAGACAGAAAAGATGTAAAAACAGAACAGAGAGGTTAGAATGACTCTTTAAAGGTGGACGAAGGGGCTACAAGCCCAGGAATACAGGCATACCTCAGAAATGGTTCCAGATGACAGCATTAAAAGGAATATCATAGTAAAGTGAGCTGTATAATCTTTTTGCTGGACAGGGTCTTGTCTTTAATTTGTAAAAAATGCAACATCTGTGAAGCACACCAAAAGCCAAATGCAGTAATACAAAGTATTGCCTGTATAGGCAATCACCAGAAGCTGAAAAGGGTAAGGAACTGGGTTCTTCCCTTAGAGCTTCCAGAAGAAACCAGCTTTGCAAACACCTCCACTTTAGTCCAGTGAAACTGATTTTGAACTTCTGACCTCCAGAACTGTAAGAGAATAAATTTGTGTTTTAAGACACTAGTTTGTGGTGATTGTTAACAGCCGCAATAGGAAACTAAGCTCAATGTTTTCTTTGTTCCTTTGTCCCTCATTAACATGGAGTGGGGAGTAGACATGTGATGTTGCTGCTGCTGTTGACACTCATTAAAACTTTATGTGCCAGACATGGTGTTACATATGCCGTGGGCATTCATTTTACAGTTAAGAAAAACAGGCATGTATAGGTAAAATAAATTCCTCAAGATCACACAGGTAGTAAGTAGCTGCAGACTCCATGATTTTAATCAATAGAGTTTTTATAGGAGTATTAGGGGTTCAGCTTGAATTTGTTAGCTAGGTGAGTTAACTTCTCTCTTTGACCCTTATTATTTTTAGGGTGAAAAAAGAACTGTATTACCCTAGAAAACCAAGTGTTGAATATATCGAATGTGACATATACAGTTTTTGCCACATTATTGGTGGAATTTAGCCAGTAATTTAGTAAGGAAACCATATGATACATACTGTAATAAATGAGAATTTTATGGGCGATGAATGTTGTAAAGAAAGTCAACATGGTTATTTATTTATTTAGATTATAAATTATTCAATTAATTTAAAAACAAAACAAAGTTCACCAATTTCTCTACCTACCTGTGAGCTTTTTTTTTTTAAATGATTCATCATGATATTTTTCATTGCCTGACTTATTTCATTTAGCATAAGCACTTAAGGTCCATCCATGTTGTTGTAAATGGCAAGATTTCATTCTTTTTTACGGATGAATACTATTCCTGTGTGTATATATTGCAGTTTCTTTGATCATCAATAGATGGACACGTAAGTTGTTTCTATTTCTTGGCTATTGTAAATAATGCTGCAGTGAATGTGGGGATGCAGATATCCTTTTGAGTTGGTGTTTTCACTTTTTTTCAGATAAATACCCAAAAGTGGAATTGCTGAGTCATATAGTTCTGTTTAATTTTTAGAGAAACCTCCATACTGTTTTCCATAGTGATTGCACCAGTTTACATTTTTATTAGTAGTATACAAGGGTTCCCTTTTCTCGACATCCTTGTCAATATTTGTTATTTTTGTTTTTTTTGTTCCGATAATAGCAATCTAGCAGGTATGAGGTAATAGATAGCTCATTGCAATTTTGGTTTGAATTTTTCTGATTGAATAAATAATGTGAGCATCTTTTCATTATACCTGTTGGCCATATGCATGTCTTTGGGAAAATGTCTATTCAGATTTTCTTACCATTTTTTAAGTTGGATTTTTTTTTTTTTTTTTCTGTTGATTTGTGTGAATTCTTTATATATTTTAGATATTAGCCCCTTATCAGAGATATGATCTGCGATTCCCCCCCATTCTGTAGGTTGCCTTTTCGTTTTGTTGATGGTTTCCTTTGCTGTGGAGAAGCATTTTAGTTTGCTGTAGTCCCCTTGTTAATTTTGCTCTTGTTCCTTTTGCTTTCGGTGTCAGATTCAAATGATCATCCCCAAGATCTATGCCAAGTTGTTTACTGCCTCTGTTTTCTTCTCGGAGTTTTATAGTTTCAGGCCTTATATTAAATCTTTAATCCATTTTGAGAAGATATTTGTGTAAGGTGTAAGATTATGGGCCAGTTTCATTCTTTTGCATGTTGCTGTCCGTTTTCCCAACACTATGGAAGGCATGATTTTTCCTTATCGTATATTCTTGGCTCCTTTGTTGTAAATTACTTGACCTTATATAGATGGGTGTATTTATGAGCGCTCTATTTCTATGCCTTTAATCTGTGTGTTTGTTTTTATGCCAGCACCATGCCATTTTGATTACTATAGCTTTGTGATATAGTTTGAAATCTAGGAGTGTGATGCCTCCAGCTCTGTTCTTTCTCCAGATTGCTTTGGCTATTCAGGGTCTTCTGTGGTTGCACACAAGTTTTTTGATGCTTGTTCTATTTTTGTGAATAATACCATTGGAATTTTGATAGGGATTGCATTGAATCTGTAGATTGCTTGGATAGTATGGACGTTTAAACAATATTCTGCCAATTCATGAGCACGGACTATCTTTCCATTTATTTGCATCTTCTTCAATTTCCTTAATGTTTTTTAGTTTTTAATATACAGGTCTTTCACCTACTTGATTGAATTTATTTTTTGACATTTTTTTTTGATATAATTGTAAATGGGATTTCCTTTTTTTCTTATAGTTTGTTTTTAGTGTATAGAAATGTAAGAGATTTTTGTGTGCTGATTTTATATTCGACAACTTTATTGAATTTGTTTATTCTAATATTTTTTTGATGGTTTTATTTTAAGGTTTTATATACATACTCTCATATCATCTGAAATTAGTGACGGTTTTACGACTTCCTTTTCAATTTGGATGCCTTTTATTTCTTGCCTAATTGCTCTGGCTAGGACTTTCAGTACTGTGTTGAATTAAAGCAGTGAGAATGGGCATCCTTATTCTTGATCTTTGAGGAAAAACTTACAGTTTTTCATTGTTGAGTATGATGTTAGCTATCGGCCTGCCATATATGTTTTTTATTATGTGGGGTATGTTTCCTATATACCTACTTCGTTGAGAGTTTTTATTATAAATGAATGTTGAATTTTGTCCAGTGCTTTTTCTTTATTGAGATTGTAATATTTTTGTCTTTCATTTAGTTAATGTGGTGTATCACATTGACTGATTAGTGGATATTGAACCATCCTTGCACCCCTGGAGTAAATGGCACTTGATTGTGGTATATGATCCTTTTAATGCATTGTTGATTATGGTTTGCTAATATTTGTTAAGAATTTTTGCATTTATGTTCATCGGGGATATGGACTCTAATTTTCTTGTGGCATCCTTGTCTGTTTGTGGTATCAGTAGTGCTGGCCTTGTAAAATGAGTTTGGAATATTTCCTTCCTCTTTTATTTTTTGGAAGAGTTTGAGAAGGATAGGTATTAATCCTTTGAATGTTTGGTAGACTTCACCAGTGAAGCTGTCTTGTTCTAGACTTTTGTTTGTTGGGACGGTTTGATGACTGATTTAATCTTCTTACTTGTAATTGGTCGGTTTAGATTTTCTATTTTTGAAAATCAGTCTGAATAGCTTATGTTTCTAGGAATTTATCTATTTTTTTTAGGTTGTCCAATTCTTTGGTGGATAATTGGTCATAGTATTCTCTTATGATACCTTGTATTTCTGTGTTATCTGTTGTAACATCACCTCTTTCATTTCTGATTTTATTGATTTGAATCCTCTTTTTTCTTGGTGAGTCCAAAGATTTGTCCATTTGTTTTATCTTTTTCAAAGAACTACCTCTTAGTTTTTTTTTTAGTTTATTTCATTTTTTTTCTGTTCTATTCTTTATTCCAACTTGGGGCTTTACATATTAATTTTTGGGTGGTCTAATTTGGTAAGGAAAACATCATTCATACTCTATCAAATGAGATTTTTATGGATGATGAGTGCTTTGAAGAAAGTTAAAGCAGTTATGTACATTGAGTGGAAGTATGGTCAGAGAAGGCTTTGTTGAGAAGGTGCCATTTGACTGAGAAATGAATTGCGATAAGGGAACTGCCAGATGAAGAGAATTACAGAGGGAAAACAAGTGCAAAAGAGTTATTTAGGATGTGGGTTGAAACCATTGCAGACCCCAGCAAGGATGCAGAGAAAGAAATACTGAAAATGAAGAAGAATTTTCATAGAGACCATTCTGTTGTTGAATGACAGGAATCTTCATTCTTTCCCTTTCTGTATATTTGGTTACTTCTGTTTAACAGGCAATGGCTCTGGGGAGTAAACACCTACATCATCCCATCTTGCCTTTGTGAATAGGACATTTATGGTTCTCAAAAATTGGCATAAAGTTTAAAGGAATTGACTCCCTCTACATTTTGTTGCTTTTTAATTTCAATGATAATACATCAGAGGTTTCTAATAAACATGATGCAATAAAAATAAGCTAATGTTTTGGTTCACTTAAGCAGTAATATTAATAATATATTTTGTATTTAGAGACTGTTAAAGTTTTACTGAGTAACAGCTGATTTTGGTTTTGTTTTGTACACTGTTGATTACAAGCCTCTTTTTTTTCCTTTTTTTAATCTCAAGCCTTGTTTGTTGGTAGTATGTTATTTCTTAAACTTTCACATAGTAATAAAATACTAGTCATTTCTTTATTTTGCTCAATATCTCAAAGTAATTCATATAGACTTTGTTTTGAGTTTGAGCGAATTTACCATCATATTATAAATTTTTTTGTTGAGGTAAAATTCACGTAATAGAAAATCCACAGTTTTAATCATTATAAAGTGTATGCTTTTCATCGTTTTTTTCTAAAAGTTACGTTACGATAAGAAGGAAGGCTTCAGACTGCTATTTGTTCCAGGCCTTTTTGCACAGTGCAAAGTTAAAGATCATCACTAGGGAGAGAGAGGCCTCAGAATTTCTTAAGATGGTGAGCACTGGAGCCAGACCACCAGCCCTACCTCTTACTTCCTCCTCTTACCTTCATGTCCTGGGCAAGCCATCTTATTTCCTCATCAGTGCATTATCACACTGAATCTCTTAGAAGGCTGCCTATAATATAACAAGCTCAAAAAATGTAACTATTAGTACATTTGTCCCTTGGTATCGTAGAGTATTGGTTCCAGAACCCCTGTCCCCTCACAGTGCCAAAACAATGGATGCTTAAGTCTTATATAAAATGGTGTGGTATTTGCGTACAACTTACCCACATCCTCACATGTACTTTAAAATCTTCTTTAGATTACTTATAATACTTAATACAACAAATATCATATAAATAGTTTTTATACTCTATTGTTTATGGAATAAATGACAAGGAAAAAACGTCTTTACATGTTTAGTACAGACACAGCCGTCATTGGCCTAACTTCGAGCACATGTCAGCAAAAATGTAACATTTTTTTCCCCAAATATTTTCTGTTGAAGGTTGGATGAATCCAAGGATGTGGGACCTATGGATATAGAGGGTGACTGTAAAGATAACAGTGGATTTTGCAGTAATGACTATACCCTTTTTTATAATGGAACAGTTCTTGTTCAGACGAATACAGTTTATAGACTGGTGAGGATTATGAGGCAAACATGCAGACTTATTTTTATGCTCTTCATTTATTATTAACTTTCTGTGCTTCCTGTCTTTAATCACAGATTCATTATGGATATGATTTAAACAGCACATGTCAGTGAACTTGAATCATAATTTCAAACTGATTACATCATAATCACAATGGGAGCTCTGTGGGTTAAGGTTGATGGACCCAACTGCCTATGTGTTCATTTGAAGAGATACTTGGAGGCTTTCAATCTGTTTTTAAGGGAGAATCTCTAAGTAATTTTATTTATTGATTTTAAGGGATTCCTAGAAATTGGAGTTGATTGGGATATTTTGGAGCAAATTTAGGGGAAATAATAAGTGGCCAGAGTAATGAGAAATTCCGTCTCAAATATTAAGCCATAGTTTGTTGGATTTTTCAGAAAATGTATTGTCATCAGGTTCTTTTTGTATTTAAGGAATGTACTGGCTCATTATACCCTCTCTGGCTCATGGATATCCCCTTCTCTTGTTTAAGCATCTTCTTGATGTGTTTTCTTGCATCTCACTGAGAAGCAATACCGTTTTCCTCCCAGTTTATTGTTGGCCATGTAATTTTGTTTATGATGTTTTTGTTGCTGGTGGTTTTTCTTATACTCTGTACTCTGACTCAGGAAGCCCATCTCCTTTTCTATTTATGGTAATTACTAGAGAGCATTTTATTTTGGCCCTTGGGGAGTGCCTGCTGTGTTTCTTTGTGCGGGCATGTGTGTTAAAATTGGAAAGTGTTTTCTTTGAGGTCAGGGCTTTTGTAAAATGGTCTGAAAAGTTTGTCAAACCCCAATTGTCCATTAAATTTTGTTTTGTATAGAATAATTTATCTTTCTGTTTTTCCGTTTTAAGTGTTTCTTCATCAACTCTAAGGATGAAATTGTTTCATTATATATTGGAATAACGAGATCTATTTTCTTTGGTGTGTGGGGTAGAGAAGGTCTTCTTGAGAGCTGCCTTGATATTCTGGGAATGTTATGGACAAAAGGGGAGCAGTCAGGAAGCTCAGTCTCTCTCGATGTATTCTAGAGGTTCACTTGTCTGGAAACAAAAATGGATTTAGATGTTAAAATGGGCAGGAGATATCACAGAGTGGAGCCTTACAGCCTTTGATGGCACAAGAAGAGGAATGAAAGCTTCAGCTTCGTCCTTCAGGTAACCTGGGGCCAGGGATTATTCTGCAGTAGCTTGAATTTTGGGTAAATGAGAAGAACTCAAAAAAGAACAAAGAAAGCCCCCCTCCGCCCCCCAAGTTCTTAGTCACAGTGTTGGATCAAACATGATCTGCCTTTCCTGATATAATTAAAGCAGTGAGCAATCACATCTTAGGTTCCCATACTTGTACTGAGACATTTTTGTATTTATTATTGTTAAATGAGATCTTATCTCTGACTCATAGACATGAGGGTTTTCCTCAGTCATTTTGAGGTGCAGAACCTTTGAGCAGTTGATAACAGTCTGATTTAGTTTCTTGAAGTTAGTAGGTGCTCATTTTATGTGTCAGGGAAAGAAAGCTTTAGCATCAGCTAAAACTCTTTGTTTTTCACGATTTTAGAAAATTCCAAGTTATCAGTTTTAGAGAATTCCTGTTAAGAAAAAAACGTATCAAGACATTCTGTGTGCTCTATTATATAGTTACCTGAGTTCCTTAGTTACATTGGTTTTATTTTTCTTTTTAAAGCTTTATTCCCTCAACAGTTACTTAAGCTCCTAATGTGTAACAGGCTTGACGTTAGGGAGTTGTCAGTATTGATAATTATAATATAGTGAGACTATGATTCTGTCAAGGGTGAGAGTATCACTAGATTTGGGGGAGGGGTGGTCAAGACTGAGCCATGATTCTGAGCTCATCAGAATCTCAGGGCATAGGCCACACCCTGAACAGTTAAGCCAGAATGTCACCGAGGTCTGTAAAGCTCCCTAGGGGATTTCCAGGGCAGCCACGCTTAACAACTAGTATTCTAGACAAGTGTTTCTAGTGCTGCTGAAACTTGAATGTGAATCCCCAGCAATGGAGATGAGAAGGACTTGTTAGAAGATAGGAATACAGGTTTCCTGTCCTCCTAATGAAGAGCGCTGTAAGGAGACAGAATCTTGCTTCAGGAGCTCCAGGTTTGCTGAGAAAAATCAAAGAGAAAGCACAGCTATAGGTATGGCAGCAAGGTGTGACTCATAGGTGGGTAAAATGAAAATGGTGATTACTTGGTGGGAATTATTTTCTGAGTTTTTCTTCCAAGTCTTAGGATTTACTCCTTTGGACTTTGTACTGCTTTGCCCTTTTGGTCCTGGCAGCCTTTCTGTCTGTGGGCCAAGCCAGTAACTGGCAGCCAGAAGTAGCTCCTTTAGATGTTTTCTGGAAGTGAAAACAGATTATCGTTTATCTTACTGCCACACAAGTCTTTGTGATTTGTGACCACTTGAAAAGTTGTCTGCATAGCCATAATGTTGCCTCTATGCCTCTAAGGGTATCTTGTGAGCATATTTTGACTATCTGTGAGAGTGAGCCTCAGGTCAGTGTATTCTCAATTGTCCGACTCTGCCTAGGGGTGGATGTCAGTCATTTTTCCTATTTACATGTGAAGTCTATATATAAGAACTGTCTCTGGTTGGTGAGAGAGAGAAAGAGACACACACACACACACACACACACACACACACACAGAGACAGAGATAGACTGAGTGATTTATTACTCCACCTGGCTAAATATGAACTTCTTACTAATAGCAGCTGATGATCTCCAGCATCACCTATGTTGAGCAGTAGATTTCTAAGGCTTCCATTGTTGCCATGTTATTGAAAATTTATCGCTTGTCAGTTAGGGCTATGATGTCAAATGTAGATGTTTTTATAGAATGACTCCAGTAAGTGAAACATTCCTTTTATTCCTTCCATATCCGGTCCTCTGCAGTCATTCACTTTTTATTTTAAAGCATCATTTTTCCTACGGCTCTGAAAACCTTAGCCATAAAACGACTTTTCCAGGTCAGCCAACTCTTCCCTAACTTCAGTCTTAACTTTTAAATGAATAGGAAAACTCTGTTTTTTTGTCCTTTAATAAATCACGGCACTTAAATGTTGATTCTAGGTTTGATTTTTTTTTTTTTTTAAGCTACTGTCTGTGTTTAGATCTCTAGTGCTGACACATGGCCTGAACCTCTGACTACTTCTTTAAGGTCTAAAATAGGCAACTCAAATTCAGCACACATCTATAAAATAAAGTTTTGGTTCCTCCCTTCTTTCTCTCCACTCTAAAGTGCTCTTTTCAGAAGTGCCCTCCTTTTCCCCAGAAGTGACTCCATTTACCGAGGTGAAAATTTTTGACGTTAATCTTTGACTCCTTTTCCTCACACTCCGCAGTCAGTTGACTCAGCCTTCTAAATGTTTCTAGAAATGTAAGCAGTTGTCATAGCCTCTTACTACCACCCTGGACTTCAGTGCTGGTGTAGGCAGTTGCCACAGTTCCTTGCTTCTCTTTTTCATCCACAACCCGCCCCGCCCCCACCCCCCTGCCCCGCCCCGCCATGGTTTATTCTCCACATAGCAGCCTGTGGAAGCTTTTTAAAATGTAAGTCAAATTCTGATACGTCGTTGCTTAGAACTCTCCAGTGGTTTCCCATTTAGAGTAAAAATTGTCATCTCCCCACTTCAACTTTATTTTATCACACACATTGCCTAAGTGTAAATGGTAAATTTCTGCTTACATGCATTTTGTTTTTCTTACTATTATGAAGTGTCAGCATAGGAAAAATCATAACTTTGCTTCTAGATAGCCCTATTTGCTTTCTCCTAACAGCTTTGCTTTACAAATGAGGTCGTACCTATGTCACGTCACCCTTTTGTGGGTTAGTTAGTACTTATGACTTTGGGGAAGCTTTGTAACTCTAGGTAAGCATGAATCTTTTCATTGAACCCACACACTAGTACATCAGGCTTTATAGGGCTACAGAACTGCAGGAAATCTTATCCTGAATTAAAGAAGAAATACTAGAACTGGCTTGGATGAAGGAACCAATGAGGGTTTCCAGTTTTGTTATTAGGTGGCAGAAATAACCGTGATCTTTGCAACTATTTTGAAATAGTGAAAGCTTGTCATTGGACTAGCTGTAGATTAATTTACAAGAAATATATCAGTGTGAATACAATTGATATCTTGTACTTAACAGTCCTGGTCATGTACAATTATGCATTGTATGCATATAGAACCAACAACAGCTATGGGTAAACACTGAAATAGACAAAACTGGTAAATTGAACCTAATTGTTTCTGTGTTTCTTGGTACTAAAGTATTTATATGAAAAAGAATTTAGAATGAACTTTTATCTAGGTCTAAGAGAGTGTTCTTTTTTTACCATTGCATTATAGTTGAATCAAGTCATCAATATTTCGTTAATAAACATCAGTAGCTCTATTTTCTGGTATTCGTTTTGAGATGGGATTGTTGTAAAGATAAGAGTTGTTGCCTCTACTTGAAATGCACATTTCTTGTCAGTTAGTGGTCTTGAGTGATGTGGGGGAATTAAAGCCTGTACAGTAAGTTGGGTTGATTATGAGTTTTTGTAGGCTGTGCTAAGAAGTTTGAAAATTCCTATCAGGATCCGTGGAAGGAGTGACATGGATTGATGGTTTTAGAAAGTCACTCATTGCAATGTGGCTGTGTTTTTAGAGAAACAATGTGGGCAGGATGGTAGGAATAGGAATTGGTTAGTGGCACTCATTTTGGAAGGTTTCTTCTGTAAGGCTGAGGCTGAGAGCTTGTTTTATTTCTGTCCCCAAGGACTGAAGAGACAGACAGCATTTCCTCATTTAGTGAGTGAATGTGAACAATGAGACAGGAGGTGCCATGTCCTGCTTAGGATTCCAAACCATGGGTGTTCAGAGGGTAGCAGGGTTAATTGAGATAAAGTCACACGAGGAGGGTAGGTGAGGGGAGAGAGGAGCTTGTCAAGAAAATGACTTCGTAGTCATGGATGTTTAGGTCATAATTAGAGAATAGGAAGGAAAGAAGGGTGACAGGGAGGAGGAAACAGGAAAACTGGGGGGGTGGGGGACGGGGAAGTCAGGCTGCCAATAAAAAGTTTACATTAGATTTGGCAATTGTTTTTCAAGGCAGTGAGAACAGTTTTCACAGAAAGGCAAGGTGGAGGTCACATCTATTGCAAGGCTGGTGTACACTTGCAGTTTCCAAAGTGTGATCTCTGGACCAGCAGCATCACCTGGGAGAAACTGGGGGTGAGGCCTTCAATGTGTGGTTTTTCATGCCCTGTAGTTGTTTTTCAGGAATGTACCAGTTGTCAGTCTCTCCCATGGGTCATTCGTTTCACACTTGAAGAAACAGAATTCTACAGCTGGGATTTCAGGCCTCTCTTACCTCAAAGCCACTGTTCTTTTACACTTTCCCACCTGTTAATGAGTGTTCACTCATATAAAATGAGTGCTAGACTCATCTTTATGTATTAGAGGGGATAGGTGACACGGCAGGTACTCTGGAGTCAGTCACACAGACTAGTCAGGATGCTGGGCCATTCTGTCTCAGCACCTCAGGATCCTATTAAGAAATGTTTGTGTGATCATACTTCATAGGCTGTTGTAAAATGTAGAAGAGAATTTGTACAAGAAACAAGTGGTACGTGGCCTGCTACAGAATGTTCTGTCTACATTTATCATTAGTGGGAAGTGCTGTTTGGAAGGGGAAAAAGATGTTAAAATTGTTTATGAGACCCAAACCTGTAATGACAGGGTGCAGACCAATCCCAGGGTGGTTCTTAAATCTGGGGAGGGCTGGAGGGTATGAGAAAAATGGATAAGGCACATTGGAACAGATGAGGCACAATGTCAATTTATGTTAAATCCAGGGACGAGGTTTATTTGTAGATTCTACTTTGGAATTTGAAAATTTTCATCAAATGGCCTAAAACAAACTCAGTGGTTTATAATGTAGCACGACCAGCTAGTCCCCTGGGAATGTGTACACACTTACGCTTATTTCCTGATTGGGGTTACTGCTGAGCCACAAAAGCCAGCAAGATAGTTAGTTATTGATTGAGCTCATAAAGTGACCCCAGCAGTGTCCTAGGGCCTCCGGGAAGAAACAAATGCAAAAATGGCCCAAACCCTTTGCCATGGCTCACAGGCCCATGACCTTGAGTGGCCCTGGCAGGAGGCGGGGCAGCAGTCAATCTCATTGGTTTGGATCAATCACCCTGTTAGCACTGGGGGTCTGGCTCGTGGAGGGCTGGCTTTTTGTCTTGTTGTAATAGTGGAGGATTTGTTTTGTGGGAGATTCCATAGAAAACGGTTTGAAAGCAATGTGTGTCTTTTTAAAAATTTTATTTTATTATTAGTTTCAAGTATACAGTACTTCCGTTAAGGCTTACTTGTAGAGTGAAGATTCTTATACTTCATCCTCAGAATTTCATATACATTGCCTGCAGAACTGAAAGGCCAGATGTAACATAGGACTGGAATCACTTTCCTAAGAGTTGTATGGGTGAATGTCTTTAATTCAAATAGTTCTTACCTGCTTTAGACTCTGATTTTCTTGTGCAAGGAATTCAACTATTGCAGGATTTTCTTGCTAAATTGAGTAGAGCATAAAGGTAACACATATTTTGAAGAATCTCAGGGACATAATGAAATACATTAGCAAATAACACACTGTCAATTGAAACTATCCAATTAAATGCAAATATATGCTCTAGAACAGTGCTGTCCAATAGAACTTTCTAGGATGAGGGAAACATTCTTGCTGTGATCATTTTGGGAGGCTCGTGCTATTGAGTGCTTGAAATGTGTCCAGTACAACTTAAGGAACTTAATTTTTTAACTTTAAGTTAATTGTAAATAGCCACATGTGACTAGTAGCTACTACGTTGGTTGGTGCAGTTTAGAATATGCTGTTTGGGGTTTTTTGGGGGTATTCTGATTAACATAAAAAGGCTTTAATGATTAAAAGGTCCTAATTGGTTAGATCCTTTGGAAACCTACTTATTAAGAATTCGTTCTCAAATGAGGTTGTACGATAGTTTGCACGTTGACATTGCTTATACTAAATCGTCTCTCATTCTGATTGGTTTTTCCAGGACACTGGTTGAGTATTTATTTGTAACTTGATTTTATTTTTTGCCCCTGTTCCTGCTACTGAAGGTAGAGCCTCAATCCAGATTTCTGCTGGATTCTTGGAGATAATCCTGCTGTAGATCTTGGGTCTTTTTTGATTTCGTTGAAACATACTGTCACATGAAGGGCTCCAGGAGGGTTGAATGTATGTTTCGGGGCCCTCACTACCATTCCCTGACCGCGCCATTTAACCGTGAACGTGTGGATGTTGCAGCCCATGCTGTTGCTGCCTTGACAACGGCGTTGTCTGACATGCTCAGACACAGAAGAGCTGACTTGGCAGCTGCCCAGCAGATTTTTATAAAGGCTCAGTTGGTGGCCAGAGATTCAGGCTGTCAGAGTTGTGTTATGCAATAAATCGTTTTTAGCAGAAGTTCTTAATCCAATTTCAGCTGTAGCTTTTTTTTTTTTTTTTAAAGTAGGCAGTAATCAAAGATAAGTGCACATTATTTAGTGGAAGTTTGGAAGAAGTAAAACTCTCCTTGCATAAGCATTTTCAGACTGTTTACTTTAACCTGGGAAACATGTCTGTCTGAGGAAATTTGCTGCTTGAAGTGCTTTTAATTTAGAGTCAAGGCAAAAGAATATCATTCACAAGTTCATTAATCAGTGGTTTCCTGGCTACTTATCGTATTTCTAGGTGTGAACATTCCCTCAGTTTCTTTTTGATGTTTAAGTATTGACAGTTGAAGCATTTTATGGAGTTGTTTTTTTTTTTTAAAAGGATTAGCATTGAGTTGACTTAAGAGATTTCTAATAGATTTCTAATGGAGAAATATTATTTTATTAAAAGGGAAGAAGCAGTAGTTTTAGCTTATGTCTAAGTTGTACCTTTCATATTTTTCAGTATTATTTATTTGTTTGTTTATGGCTCTAAATCCTTGTTTGTATTGACTCCATGCCAAGAACCAATATCCCCCTAAATTTTTTTGGATGCTTTCATTGTTCCCTCCTCGGACTATTGATGGAAGAGACTGTCATTTTAGACAGCAACAGATTGTATTAAGTAGGATGATGCAAGTACAGGTGTATGCAAACTTGTTTTGAAAATAAAAGGCCTTCATTGGAGATTCTTGGTCATTTTCCCTGCAAGGAGGTAAGTGCTGTCAGTTCTATCTCTTCACCTCCCTCATGGGGACCCAGTCTTTCAAATTTTGTTATCTTCTTGGCCAGCTCTGTGAAGCTGTCAATCAGACCTGCAGTCCTCCTCGTCCCCACGAGGTAGCATTTTGTGTGAATCCATCTTAGGGTAGCGGGGTGAGCTTTGGGATTGGGCATTGCACTTCAAATTCTTTTTAAAAGGGGAGGAAAATCACAAATCCCTTCTCTCCCAGAGCTGTGGCAAGGTGGATAGAAATAGGATATATGCATGTGGTGGCATTGGTAACTCATCCAGTGGCTCCTGTAATCCGAACACTAATTGTTATTTGTCTCGGCACTTGTGTACATTTTAATAAAGAAATTCCGTGTTAGAAGGTCTTCCTACTGTGAACTTGAACATTCTCTTCCCTCCCAACCTCCTCATCTGCATCTGCTTCTTGTTCTTACAAGAGGCTGTGAAGAACATTTAACTTGCTTGTGGCCCTTTCTCTGGAAGCAGGAGTATTATCTGTGGGATGTAATGCCATCTGTAACTGTGCCTGTCATTTGGGTTTTCTCTCTTCCCCACCCTCCATCCTCTTCATAATAGGCAGATGGACATTTAAAACATTGGTACGAGGTTCTGGATTTTAATTTAAAATGCAGGTGTGTATCACTAGTCAATCCTGGTATGTATATCTTCGATAGTGCCTTTCTTAGGTGATATGGTTAAAAATGATCTCTGCTGTTGCAGACCTTTTTTTAATGGATTCAGATCTGTGAGAAGGGCCCTAGTATCATTAGTTGACCTAAGTACCAATTTCTACCAGTTGTCACCACATCATTATTAACAATGCCATTGGTTAGGATGAAAAATTACTTGGTTACTCTAGTTGTGATGCATAAATCTCTTATGCAGTTTGCTCACAAGTAATTAACACTCTTCCATTGGGCCCTATTAATTTTTAAATAGTTGTGATTATTAGAAATGGAGTTTAAAAAAAATTGATCAGAAATGTTCTTCCCTATAACCCATGCATTTTCTTCCTTGTTTTTCTTCTAAATAAAGATGCCCTGAATTTGAAACCGTAATAAAAATTTGAGATATGGACAAATTACATAAGGATGCTTTGAGCAATGACCTTAGAATTGATATTCTCTCTACTATACAAAGTGTAGTTAGTTGGAGAGGCCAGTAAGAGAAAATCATTCCTCCTCTTCCCTTCTTTTGCTAGTTCCCAGCTAGAGCTGTTGATCTTGAGTTGTTTTTGTTTTTCACATCATTTACATCCATCTCTTGAAATTAGTCATTTTAATCTTGCCTTTGTTTAGGAGTCAGTGTGAGTTACACAGTTGATGGTTCCTCTTTAGTAACAAATTTCTTAGTCTTGAAATTGGCTTCCAGTCTCGCACCTGCCATGTTGTTGGCCAACTGACTAGGACTTTCTGATGACTTGTACCAGCTCCTTTTTATGTCTCCAGCTGTGTGACCTTTGGGTAAGACCCTGAAACTCATTTCTAAAATATAACTAAGAGTGTGTGATTACTTCCTTTCCCACCCATTTTAAACTAAAGGGCGAATACAGTGGTGAAGACCTTGTACTAAGGTCTGAGCACAGACCCATGAGCATTCCTTGAATGGTGATGCTGAGCCCAGTGCCTAGCATGTAGTGAGTGCCCAGCAGAGATATTTGCTATCATTATAATGATTATCATTTATATTTATTATCACTTTTCATATTCCCTTATGACGCTAAGGGCAATCTCCTCTGCCTAGCACCTGTTTTGCAAGCTTGACTGACCTGGGTATTTGTTTTCTTGCATTTGAGTGCTCTGAAGAGATTTGAAAGGCTGTCTTGCTGAAGAGCAGGCTGTCTTTGGAGAGCAGCAGCCCATGAAGGCTCTGCCTGAGCCTGTGGCTAAGTGGAGAGTATGACTTTACAGTATTAGTGATCCAATCAGTTCTGGGGTAGTAAATTAGAACTTGGTGCAGTTATGCTATCCTGAATCAATAATCCAGTGTTTTAAGATGAGGATCATGGAGAGACATTTTGAATGGCCAGTGCATTTATTTATTTAGTATGCCTAAGTTCAGTCTTTGTTTAAATTAACAATGATTTAAATTGACAACATCGGGGAAGATGGAGGTAGGTGAGAACTTAAGTACATTGAAAACAGTCACAGTTTAAGTTATGCACTTACCCCCATCCTTTTTCCATGAGTGGTTTTGAGTAGAAGACTTGGTGACTCGCACTCATCTGATCCTACGTCTTCTTTTCTGTCTTGTAAAATAAACCTGGTTAAGAGTAAAACTTGGTTCATACTATCACGTGCACAGGACTTTCTGTTAGTGGCCTGTGTTGAGGGTTTCCACCTTCTCCCCTTAGCAATGAGGAGAGCATCACAGGAAAAGAATTCTACAATTGGGAACTGTGATTGTTGTTGAATTGGGGCCTTCCTTTGGGTATTGTTGCATTGTAATGAAAAAAAAAATTACCCCCCTCCCACTTCTACCTACAGTGTAATGCAGCTGCTAAAATTTATCCTAATTTTTGGATTTGTGCATGGAAATAGAAATGAACTTGTTGTACATGTTGGTCCTATTGGAATATTATTCACATGTTGGGATGTGTGTTTAATTCTGAGTGTCACATTTTAAAGGGAAGTCATCCTTGGTAATCAGAGGATGAGGGTTGGAAAGAGGCCGTGTTGCATAAGGAATGATTCTAGGAAGTAGCTCTTTTAAAAATTAAAATGAAAAATAATTTGTTTTCCAATTACTGTTGACATATAATATTAGGTTCAGGTATACAATGATAAGGAATTAGACATTTATATGCCTTGTGAAGTGATCAGCATGATAAGTCTAGTGCCCATCTGGACACCACCCATGGAACTAGTGTTTCTTAGTTTGATCACTTGTTTTAGCTTAGTGAAGATTTCTCAGGGCATATTAATATAGACTTATTATTTCTGAAAGGAGAAATGGCAACAGTAGGTCAGTTTAGAAGTATTCATAGTGAGGTTTCATCTAATCCTTACCTTGCCTGTATTCTGATGGGAATTAGAAAGTGATGTGAAATAGGCATGGGATGGAGAACTACTTTGTGTAGCAGAGCTTCTGAAACTATCATGAGTATGAGAATCACCTGGGGAATCATCTTGAAATGCAGATTCTGATTAAGTGTGTCTGGAGTGGTGTCCAAGAGCCTGCATTTCTAACAAGATGCCAAGTGGTTTTAAGGTTCTGATGGTTTATGGCGGGGGTCCCCAACCCCCGGACCACAGACTAGTACAAGTCTGTGGCCTGTTAGGAATCGTGCCACACAGCAGGGGGTGAGTGGCAGGCTAGCCAGCGAAGCTTCATCTGTATTTGCAGGAGCTCCCCAGCACTAGCATCACCGTCTTCAGCACCACCTCAGATCATCAGGCATTAGATTGTCATAGGAGCACTGGTTCCTGGTGCCAAAAAGGTTGAGGACTGCTGGACTCTGGGGGACCACACTTGGAGTTGCAAGGATACGGAAGGAGGCTTATCAAAGGCTGTTTAATATCTAACCTGAACTGTGAGTTTTGGAGATTGGTTAGTTGGTGCTGTCTCCAAGGAGTATAGTATCTTCATGGGCCCTTCTTACTGTGCTCCCTTTTTTCACGTCTTGTAAGTTGGAGTAACTAGAGTTATGTTGCGCAGTATTTTTGCTTAAAAAAAAAAAGATTATGACCATAAGCATTCAGTTTTAAATTTTGACCTGTTGTCACTTTTCATAAGATTTGCAAATGAAAATAAAACTGTCACTTTAAAAAGCATTATTACTCAGTCTTCTGTTTGCTAAAGAAAGTGATTTTTAGCAGTCAATAGCAAAGTGAATCTAGACTTGTGTGATTTCCCCCCCTCCCCCTTTTTCTTTTCCTATCTTCCTATCCTGTCAACAGACCGAAACATTTTCATGTCAGTGTTTGCAAAGCATTTGTTTTGGAGTTGGGGAAATACGAGTAAAAGATTGGGGGTGGCAATGAGGAAAGAGGGTGCATTGTCTGGGAGCTTGAATTTGATGGACTATCAACCTAGAGGTTATCAAAACCCCAAGTGGCAGTAGCTGCTTTTAAGTCTTTAATGAAATTCCAAAGAACTGACATAGACTCTGAGCAACTGAATTTGGATCATAATGAAGCTGCTGGACTCTTGTATCTATCGATGGCCAGAACTCCTCCTGTATCTTCCTTTATTAAGCTCACCAGTAGACCAGAATGGACAAGGCACTAAGTTTTGTGAGAACATTCTGGAGGAGAACAAGAACAGCTCTCTCTCATATTTCAGTGATTCCAAACCTGAGGAAAGGGAGAGCCAGGAGGCTGGAGGTGGTCTAAGAAGGTCAGAGGGGATAATCAGGATTTTTGAATACTCAGGCATGAGCAGGACATCAGTTCATTTGAAAATAGTGGTTTGAGAATGAATAATTGAATATTTGGTTGGAGGAGAATATAATGAAATACAGAGGAAAAGGAGCCTGTGTAGATGTGGTGAGGGGGTAGGGAGAGAACAGCGAGGTATTTCGTGAAGGTAAGAAACTGTGACAGTCTTAGATTTGGGCCCTGTAACATCATGTGGTCCTTTCGATGGGCGCGCTTTTTTTTTTTTTTTTTTTTTTGCAGAGAAGTGGGTGATTCTGAAAGGGTTTATGGAGCCACTGTGTAGGAGGGTTGTTACTAGTAAATTGACAATCTAACTGCTGAGAATGAGAGGTGTAGCCCTGGCCTTTGGGATTTGTCACTGCGTGGAATGTTTTATGAGGGTAGCAGTGATTTGTAAGAAAATTGTAGTGGTTTCAGGTATTTCACTTAAAACATCCTGGATTTTCATAAGGTTAAGCACTGGCAGGCCAAGTATGGGTGAAAGTAGGTGGGAAGAGTGAGATTGAGCTTGAGTTTTTATGGTTTCCAGAAATATTTATGGAGCTCTTATGCTGTCTGCCAGACATGTTTTTTAGGTGCTGGCTTGACAGTGATGAACCTATGCATACATTGTTTAAATGGCTGATTAAATAAGACAGCTATTGAACAAGGGAAAATAAAAGGGAAGCCCTGTACTTAGAGGTCATATAAATTCTTAGAGCGAAGTGTTTGTGTTTTTAGTTGCCTGACTTCTGCTGATAGTCATGTCTGGGCTGTTTTCTAGAGCACTCAGTACTTGGTTGTTCTGAACAATGGTAAGGCCTAGCAGAGTAAGCGTTAGAGTGAAAGTACCTTCTTTCTGGCCGCCCATGACACTGGCTTGGATAGCACCGTGTTGCCTCATGGTTGGGTGTAGGCCATCTTTGATTCTGCATCTGGCATCCCAGTAGGGAGGGATTCTACTACCCTGGTCTGGAAGCATAAGTGTAGGGTGATTCATCATGACTCTGCAGCTGTGAAAGACATTTTGCTTTTTAATTTCTGAATTATTACCTACCTATTGAGCTTTTGGAAACAGAACAGAATCTACTTACTATCTACTAGGTTTGTGTCTTGCATCAATATTGAGGGAGATGACAAGTCTTGACCACTCCAGATTATAAACTTGTGTTTAAAAAAAATTTAATTTTTAATGTCTGGAATTGTAAACCCCATAATTTGTGTCATAGATTTGCTTCTCCTGTATTTAAAGTACTTTATAGGTATAATGAAGCTGCTCTTATGTCAGTAAATGAACCTTAAATACATCTTCCTTTGCAGGAGTTTTCATCTCACTTGGTTTATGTTTTAATTAGACATTAGTTGTAGGGGTGTAATTCTCTCTTATGGAAGCCTGAAGTAAAAATGAAGGTATCAGACCAAACAGGATGCGGAAAATCATCACAGGAATTTTATGTTGAAAGCTATTTTGGGGCTTTATAATTTATAAACTGTGTATATGTAGGAAATAATAGTTTATAATCACATCACTGCTTGTCGTCGAGGTGCAAATGATGAGACTAGAAACCACATTGTGATGAAGGGAATTTTGCTGGACAGCCTTTTTTGCATAGACTGTGGAATTTAAAAAGGTAGATTTCAGCTTAATTAGTATTAACTCCTCCTGCAGTTAAGACTATCATTCATTTGCAATGAATATGCTAGGGAAGCTTTCATGTAAACTCAAGGGAGTTGCTGTATGAGTGAATTCAACTACAGTGTCGTTTGTATGTATTGTATAGTTAAATCATCTACCTTTTTACTCAGGTTGGTTATTTGGGCTGCTCAAATGAGTCGTCTGGTTACAGTGCTTCATTTTTCTGGTTTTTAACCGGGTTGATTGGAAGGTCTCTAGGACTTATACCAAGTAGCAGTTAAATTGTGTGTGCGCCTTCTCTCAGGTTGAGGCAAAGTTTGCTGGCTTTTTTTAGCCTTTATGTTTGAACCTCGATCACCACCTAGTCTGTAGATAAACTGGCTCTCAGGAGAGTGACCAGGAAGACAGGATGTGCCTTCTTCCTCTAGAGGTAACGGAAATCTCAGCTTGGCAGGTCTACAGGAGTGGGGTGTGGAGGGAAAGGTGGAAATCCTAGCTCTCTTCTTTCCCAGGATTTCTTTCCCTCTTATTATAGAAGATGGAGACTTATTCTCATTCTAGGAAATCCTAGAAGCTTAACAAGAGTACAGCTTAAGTTATTTAGGGCTTAGAGTTTCTATGTGGTTGGATTTCTAAGATGTAGTTTGTGTTTATGTAGCGTTTATAGGAATTTAAAAGAGCTGGAGAGACCTCAGATAACCTAGTCCCCTTCTTGAGTCCTGTGTTATGTCACCATTAGTGGCAGAGAGTAAATACCAATCTGTTGGACAGCCATTACAACAGCACCAGTCTGACACTGAAGTATTCAAGTTCCTCTTTGAACAAAAGGAACATGAATATCCAAAATCCTGTTTTACCCAAGGTTTTAATGTTTTCCGTATTCTTTTAAGGTCCAAAATACCTGAGAAGCTCAGGTACTTCAAGCTCTAAATCGAACTGTTATAAAATGCTTAAGTCTTGAGGAAGGTGTGTGAATGTGAGGACTACTTAAATTAGCAAACAGTGCACAGATCTCCACAGAAGAACCTGTGACCGTTCTTCTTGTGAATCCACCCATTACACCTTAAAAGCCTTCTTATTGGTTCCCTAAAACAGTTTGCTCAGTCAATCCTGGTATGTATGTCTTCCATCTTCAACCATCTTCATCTTTCAGACGTGGCTCTTGTTCTGTCTCAGGTCCCTGCTGGTGCGTCTCCCCCTCTTTGTCCCCCATTACTGCTTCTTCAATTCTAATCTTTGTTTATATCTTTACTACTAGAATGGTCTCTGGGCTGGAAGCTGGTTCTTTGGTTCCTCCCTTCCCTGGCCTTCCTTTTGTTTGTTCATTCCTTTCTCAAGAACTTGCCTTGGATCTGATACAACAGACATAAAGGAGCCACACTTTTAAATTAGATCTTCAAGACCTGTTATTAACCTGCATGCATTTCTTGTTATTTTTTTTTTAAACCCCCACCTCCACCCTCAAGATCTGTTGCACTGTTCTGCAAGTGTCTCTCTTCTCTTTCATTTGTGACTCATTTCCCTAAGAGGCTATCGCATATCCAATTTCATTTCTCTGACCGAATTGTAAATTTCCTTGAAGGTAGCACCAACCCCCAACAAAAACAAAAATTTCCCCAAAGTGCAGCACATAATTTGTAAGACACTATACATTCTGGCATTACTCACTTTATAAAACTCCAGCACAGTGGTTCATTACTCCTCTGGTTTTGAGTGTGATAACTTTTTTGTGAGCTTTGCCAGGAATAGAAAACTTCAGTATTACCCATTATTGAAGGTCTTTGGGTGTGAGTATATAAAGGAAGGGAGGTAGTTTTGACTTTCTTTCAGTTCCTTGAACAGCCTATGGGTGGGTTAGCTATTTTGGCTGAGGTTTCTCTAGATGTGGGAAGGGTCAGTGCTGTCCCTTTACATTATAATGTGATACTAGTGATTTCCAGAACTGTGTCTTGGTCACACAATACTGTTGGGAATTTTTAAAAGTTTATGCTGACTCTTAATATTTGCTTGCTTTGTTTTAATTGACTCCCTTTTCTTTCATTTCTTCTGTTTCTCCAGGATGACAGTGATGGGATTCCATGGTCAGAAGAAAGGGTGGTACGTAAAGTCCTTTATTTGTCTCTGAAGGAGTTCAAGAATGCCCAGAAGAGGCAGCATGGTGAAGGCATTACTGGGAGCCTGAAAACGGTGAATGGTGAGTTGAATATTTTGTTGGAATCTCTGGACATGGCCTTGTTTCTGAATTGGATGTGATTTTTGCAACTTGTGCTTCTTAAGCTATTTCCTTACTGACAGTTATATCCTCTTGGGTTTATGGATTAATTTTTATGTTCCTTTATACGTTGCACAATATTATGGGCAAGGTGCCTTAGTTCGTTCGTTCCCTATAGACAGGACCAGGGCTGCAGTCTGATTTCTTACTAGCTCCTGGGTTGAATGTGGAGCCTGTCTTATAGGTTTTTTCTGTGGATATTTTAGTTCACACCCAAGTATGAAAGCACAAGTCTTTTGATGATGTTGGTGCAATGTGGAGCCTTTGGTTCTTATCCTCTGTTTGTATAGGAAGTAGCCTAAATCTGTTGTGTGCTTACTCCCCCTGCACCCCCAGCTCAGCATCCTCCTAAGTACCTGCTTCCTTCCTTGTTGATCAGGTTGGGCAGGCCGTAGCAGGTACATAGTGGCATAGAATTCCTGTGCATCCAGAAGTGTACCTCTTCCTGTATTGTTATCAAAAGTATCCTTGAAGGATCCTGTGGGGAAACTTTCCCGAATTTATTCTGATGTCTTGTTTTAATGGGATATAATTCAGATGACATCATGCAATGAAAACCATTTCAGGACAAACATTTGGTTATTGTCTGTGGCTGTGGTGGCATTCCACAGTCTTTCTTGTACTTATTAATTCTCTTAGGATTATAGATAAATGTGAATGAATTGACTGTATTCTGGTATGTACTTGCGTGGCACAAAGAGATGAGGAAGAGGAAATTCTCTTGTATCTTAGAATCTTTGCTCTGGTCCTGGGCGTAACAGTCATCACATATGGGGCGTTTGACAGCTTCCCAGGGTCCAGAGTGGCAGGTTCACTTGGTTTAGGGCTTTCAGTTTCTTTCCTGTCTGCTTAGGTATCAAGTTATCTGGGAGCCTGTTGTTGGTACTAGTGCTTACAGGCGGACCTGTTGCTGCCCTGTTTCCACAGGGCCATGGCTGGGTTTTGTGAGATGGCTTCCCTGCCATCCACCCAAGGTTTGTCACTCACTTCTAGTATTGTGTGGTTTGAAACAGGAACCCTCTGAATTCTGAGCCAGTATGGAATGGAAAACACCCTTTTGGAACTTCTTTCACATTTGCAGGAGCAAAATAAGTAGTAACTGGATCTATTGCCACAAGTATACAATTTGGATCCCAAATGCTCGTGGGTCTCTGACAGGTAGGGGTTACACCCATTCCTTGGCTGCCTGTAATGCAGTAAGTTCCATGCCCCGTGTCTGTTTAGAGAGCACTTGATGTTATAGGTTTTGTTGTCATTACTTCAGATTGAATGCAGATGGTCCCCGACTTCAGATGGATCGAGTTACGATTTTTGACTTAATTGTTGTGGTACGAAAGTAATACTCATAATATGTGAGATATGTAACACTTTATTATAAAATAGACTTTGTTAGAAGATTTTGCCAAACAGTAGCCAAAAGTGTTCTGAGCACGTTTAAAATAGGCTATGCTAAGCTGTGATGTTCGGTAGGATAGGTGTATTAAATGCATTTTCCACTGAAACCCATCGCAAGGTGATAATATCCAGACGTAACCCCATTTTAAGTTGAGCCGTATTTTGCTTGGTTCAGTTTTGGGGGATGGGTAAAGGGGAGAATTGCATTGCATCCTGGAGTTAGAAGAGAGCAGTGCCTGCTGTGGGTTTAAATCTTATTGTTGAGATAAGGAATGCTCTTTCTGCTATTCATGAGTGGTAATGCCTTATCGCTTTTGGAATCTCTTAACAATTAAAAACAGCCTAGCTGGGGAAAAGCAGCTCTTAGTACAGGAAGTGAGCCAGGTGTCCAGGATTGAATCAAGGTGGAATTTGGGCAAAAGAACAAAAACGAAAGTCATTCGAGAAACAACCAGCACTGGCAGCTAGTTTGGCTAAATGTAGCCTTCATTTTTATTGGCATAGCTTCATAAAGAAAAGGTAAGTTTTGTTGTGTTATTTTGCCTTACACCCTGATAAAGACTGACTTGTCATTGTTTTTTTTAAGGGACTGAGACCCCAAGGCTTCTTTCTTTCTTTTGGTTGTGAAATTGCTGTGAATACACCCTTTTTTGGTTCCTGTTGATGTTTGCACACAGCATTCCAAGGCCACCTTTTTGTTATTCTGTATATTGAATTTCAGTAGCAGTTCTAAATAAACACATCTCCTTGTTTCAGAAGTTAAGTGTGTTTTAAGAAGAATTTTCTTAAAAGCAGCTGATGTGTTAAAAGGTGCTTTCCTGTTTGGGGGTTACTGGAAAGCATGAGAAACCAGAATCTCTACCATGGGAATAACTTCTCTGTCGGTCCCAGAATCTCAGGAGTGCTCTTTTTGGGCCGGGGCAGGGGGTGGGGGGTGGTGAGGGAGGGGTGATACCCAGAGAGAACTGAAATAGCAGGGAGCATCCAGGACTTTTTGGGTGGAATGAGGTTGGGAGTAGGGATGATTGCAATCAGTGTTCTCTCTGAATGTTTGTACATGTGTGCTTATATGTTTATCACTTGAGTTTGGATGTTTCATTATGTACAGTAGAATGACCTTGTCTTAAATTGCACATCACAGCATACAATATTAAGGTTCTTCACTGCATGGCAAGTGAAGATAAGTTATGGAGGGAGAACAGTTTTGACAGTCATGCAAGGTTCTTGTTTTTCTTTTATTTATTTACTTATTGTTATTGTTATACCCCGAACCCCTCAGAGGTACCTTTTCAAAAGCTGAAATAATTCCATTGGTTCAGTTTTAACTGTGACAGAAATTAGTCTGGTGGTAGAGTTTTGAGACTGCCCAGTACAGAGCCCTCACTGAGACGAGGACTATGAGACTACACTGTGACATGGTTGAGAGCATGTGCCTGTTCCTTAGATAGTTTGGGTGGAAAACTTGTGCCCTTGTGTTCCCCCTCCACCCCTTCATGCTTTGTCACTTGGGGACCTTGGATAGTGACATACCTCTTCAGACCCCAGGAGTTTTCATCTGTAAGCCGATTAAACGTCCTTGTGGGACTTTGTATTATATGTGGTAGTAACTTGCCTAACTCTCATTTAGCTATTTATTATACAGAAGTAGAATTGGAGTTACAGTTCAAATTGTGTAACTTTGAATCCCATGCTTATTTTGGAACACATACTGGATGAAAATCACACCTTGTCTTTGCAACAGTAGTATTGAGAACAAGGTGATTTATTTTTTTCCATATCAATTTCTCAACAGAGATGTTTCTGGGTTACTGGTCCTGCCATAGTTTCCTGAGAAAATCCAGTTTTAAAATAATATTTTTGCATTAACAATGGAATGGGCTTGACACGATTTTGTATCTGATTTGAATTGACATCCCTTCTGATAGATAAATTGTTGGCATGCTAGGATGTTGAACATGTACATGGCCCTTTGCATTTCCTTCTTGTATGAGGGGGTTCACAGGCTTGGTGTCTTAACTGTACTACAAACAGCAGCAGCTTGTATCAGAGCGGCTGAGCAGGTCTAGTGTAGTAATAACATAAGCAGACATTAGATAGTAGCTCATATTTTATGTCATAAAATCCATGTTGGCCATCAGTCTTGCTTTTGTGGTTCGACAGTGACAAGGAATGAATATTTTTGCCCTTCTGGAGGTAATGAATGTGAATTTTGAACGGTCTTGTGGATTCTCTGTAGGAACTGAAACTGTCATTACAGCACATTGGTTATAACCAGGCTTAGGAGGCAGTGTGAGGACTTTTGCTGATTGTGAGCCTTCTGTCTGCTTCCTGCTGTAGATAATGCACCTTTTTTTGGCTGTAATAAATTGAAATTCAAAAGCTCAGGAAAGGGCTGGCAAAGGCTGAGTTCACGGCCACTCTTTGAGGGCCCTTGGCCCGCTGGGGCTGAAATTAGGGACATTTAAATAATAACATGCTACACAAATAACAAGTACAAATAATTACACAGTAAGAGAGGAGAACTATCAGCTGTATTTGAAGTTTCATTTGCTCCTTATAAATGTCATCTGATATCCAGCAAGCCTCTCTGTCCAGTTAAAGGGTCTTGACTAAGATGTAAGGGAAGCTGGTCCTTTCTTAGAATCTTCCTGTGCATACTGGTTGTGAAATAACCTATATTGAGTGCTTATTATTTTCCAGTTATTGTTCTAGCACATATATTTTACTCGTTTTATCTTTGGAACAAACCATTTTACAGATGAGGAAATGATATATGAAGACAATTAAAATTTTCTCTGTTAAAAGCAGAGCTAAATCTATCCTGGAAAATGGTAGAATTGAGAAGAAGGTTTAATTTCTCTGTCTGTAGCTTTCTTATAATAGTCAGTTTATGGTATAAGTAATGCAGATGGGGCATTTCTTGATAGAGCTTGTGTCCGATCAACACCTGAGAGAGTTTTTGTATGTAGGAGGTATCGTGAGTAATAAAAAAGTGAACTCAAGTTGCTTATTTTAGAGGAATCAGATTACCTTTTTTTTCATCCTACCTAAGACATCACTGAGTAATAATACACCATTATTTTAAGTTTCGGTAAGGAGAAAGAAAATGCTTCCAGTTTAATTATAAGTGTGAGCCATTGTAATTTATGTTTTCTAATTTTAGATATACATGTTTGATCATGAGAAAATATGTGTGACCTGGAATCAGGGAACAAAATACTATACTATACTATACTATACTATACTATACTATACTATAGGAGAACAAAACACTATAGGAGAAATGCTTTAAAAATCAAGTGTGTGTGACTGTGCTTGGTCTAGTGTGAAGAGGCTAGAGGGAGGCAGATGATGTAAACAGCCCAGTGTGGAGATGCCAGGAAAAGCCTCATTATAAAGGTTGCTTTCCATGAGTCTTTAAGTCTGTGGGACTTCGTGCAAGGGCTTGGAGATTGGGATGGGGTAGTGTTGAGTACAGAGGTGAGGACCTGAAAATAGATATTGGACAGATTTCTATGGTCAGTCTACTTTTACTGGCTCCGAGGGAGCGATGAGCTTAACAGCAACTCTTTTGCTGCAGAATTATGGATTGCTAGAGCAGGAAGGGACTTCTAGAGGTATATAGGTCAGCCTTATAATTTGCAGATGAGGAAATTTGAGCCTGGATGATGAGCTTATTAAGTGGAAGGAATGGGTCATGCTGAAGACTGATTGGACCAGAAGTCCAAAATAAATGACAAGGAGGCGCCAGCCTTCCCCCTAGGCATGGCTGCAGGCAAGGATTTCATGGAGAGTTAAGAAATGGAGGTATTTGTGGAGGTTAATGTGTTCTCATGCTCCTCTTTCCCATCAGTTTGTGTTTGAGACCCCCTGTGCCTCCAGTTCTTTAAAGCCTGCTTCTGTCAATTTTGTAAGCTTTGTGCTATTTCCCTGATTACATCATTTTCATCAAATCATAGACTCCTAATATGAGCAGCATGCAACACAGATAAGAGAGAATGGATGCTAGGGCAGACATATAGGGTACTTGTGTAATGTCTGAGCTTGAGACTGTCCTGCATGTCACAGTTCTTTGAGGAGCCCAGCTTTGAGGATGAAGATGAAATTCACTGTAGCCTGGAATGTTTTTTTTTTTAAAGCTGTTTCACCTATAGGGTCTTTCTACTTCTAGTCAAACTGTCCACTGTGTACCAAGTCTCTTTCTCTCATCTCTATAAGAACACCACTCTGGACATTATCCTTCCTTTCTTCATTATTATTTACTTCTTTACTAGATTATTCCCATCACTAAACAAAACGTAATTTCTCCCATAATAAAATAAACCCTCCATTGATCTCGGATCTCCTTCCTGCTATTAAGCTCTCTCTTTTATAGCAGTGTTTAGAAAGAAATAGTCTAAGTAATCTGTCTCTCTACTATTCATATTCATGTTACTATCCTCTCCTCACTCATTCTCTTTGAACCCCTAGAGTCAGGCTGCTGTGCAAAGCTAATAATGACCTTGGTTGCCAAATCTGGTTCTAGTCAGTATGGCTGAAGGTGCACCTTCAGCAGCACTGGACATGTTTTAACTTCTGAACTACACCTACCGTCTGCACTTTGATTTGATAGGCCTCATGAACTTGGGTGTTCCAAAGCCAGTTCTCTCTCCACTCTCTCTTATCTGCTCCTGCCCTTCCCATCTTCTCATCATTAATAAATACCAGTTCCATTCTTCTGGTTGCCTTGGCCAAAACCTTGGAGGTATCTCTCTGTATTCTCCACATTTTGCCTTCTATCATTTAGCAAAACCTGTTTATTCTAAATTCACAACATCCTCTGAATCTGTATTTGTATCGCTGTCACTAGGCCTTCTAGCTTGGGCCGAGACTGCTAGTGCTCTCAGCTCCTGCCTCCCTGCCGCCCCCTTCAGGCAGTAGTGTGAACTGTCCTTTATAAATACAAATTAAACATGCTATGTATGCCCTTGCAGGGTCTCCCCATCTATCAGCATGAAAGGTGTGGGCCCCAGTATCTCTCTGGTCTCATCTACCTCTCATTTCCTCACCTGTTTCACCTAATCTAGTCATCCTGCTGTTCCAAATACACCGAGCATGCTCTTGCCCCAGAATTTTTGCCCTTGCTGATCTTCTATTTAGAAATCTCTCGCTTTAGTTACATATATGACTTGATCCTCTCTGAATTTCAGGTTCCTTTTCAAATGTGCCCTGACCAAGAGTCAGCTTCCTTGAGCAGCTTATTGAAAATAGTGCCTTTGTTAGTTACCCATTAGCTTCTTACCTTGTAATATTTTTCTGCATAGAATTTCTCCTAGCCTGACATTGTTCATTTATATTGTAAGTTCCATGAGAGAAAAGCTTCATTTTTGTTGACTGCTGCTGTATGCACAACTCCTGGGTGCTCTTTGTAGAGAATGTGCTGTGTGAACCAGTGTGCAGACAGCTCCTCTGCACGGCTACCACACAGCCACACCCCCTCTCTAGCACCCCACTCTCATACTATGGTCATGCTCCTTTCTGTCGAGTGTTGAAAATGTTCCACCTTGGACTCCAGATTTCATTTTGGAAAAACACACATCTTGACACTCTAGGTTCCCCAGATCACAGCCCTTGCTATTTTCTCTGTCATCAAAGTTCACGTTTACTCGTAATTGTGATATATTTATAAGTCTCATTGTAAAGATTCTTGGAATTGGGTCACTCTTGTACCCTCTCTTTTTGAACCACACTTGTTGAATGCCTATTTCGGTACAAGATACATTGTATCATGCATGATATTTTAAGTTTAAATTGGGATTTTAAGAAAAAATAAGGTACCACTTTTAATTCTCATCATATTATGATAATTATACTGTTATTGTAATTTTGTGGGTTCTTTTTGTGGGTTTCAGATGTTGAGCAGCTGGCACAAAGCTACATAGCGAAGTGGTCAGATCAGGATTTGAACCCAGGACTCCTGACTTCATATGTTGCCATTCTTTTAGATTAAGAAAAACTTTATACTCCATGAAATTACATATTGTAAGTGTACAATTTGATGAGTTTACAGATGTACATATACCCTTGTGACTGATGTTTCAGCATAGATAAAAGACTTGTCCATCACCTCAGAAAAGTTCCCTCCTGTCCCTTCCAGTTCATCTGACTTCTTTAAAGTGTGTGCTCATTTTGGGGTTTGTCAGCATGGCTATCTCAGTTGAGACAGAAGCTTTTCTGATTATACATGGGTTTATGGAGTTCTCTTAGAATGTACCAGATGCCTGAGAGTGTCTACTGAGACTTAAAAGTTCTCAAAGCCATAGGTTCCTGAGTGTCTAGTAAGCAGCTCTCAGAGGCCCTATGTTAGGTAGGAATCAACCAAGTTTTCAATTAGAACCCCACAATCAGACATTCTTATGAATGACATTCACCATGTCATGGTGACATTTGTGGAGCCAGAGGCTCCATCTTCAATTAGTATTATGATTTTGGTTCTGAGCTATTGGGCAAGTCCAGACCAAATGGGCTTTTGGACAATTTTGGTTCTTGTCTTCTTCAGTGTCACCTTTCAAAGTTGACCAGCAGTATGGTAAGATCACTAATTTCTGGTGTGTTTCCCCCCCCCCCTGGCGATGGTGAAAGTCGAAAGTCGATATTAGCTGGCCCTGCTGCATGAGACTGGGAGGCTTAAACAACAGAAATTTCTCATCATTCTAGAGCCTGGAAGTAAGATCTAGGGCGCCAGCCAGTTCAGTTCCTGGTGAGGGATTACTTCCTGGCTGTGTGTTCACATGTCCGAGAGAGGGAGGGAGCGCACTGGTGTCTCTCTTTTTCTTATAAGGAGACTGGCCCTATGAGATTAGGGTCTTGCCTTATGATCTCGTTTAACCTTTGTCACCTCTTTGCAAGCTCTTTCTCTAGATAGTCACATTGGGTGTTAGGGCTTCCACATACGAATTTAGGGTGGGGGAAACACAGATTCAGTCTATAACAGTCTAGTACTCATATGCTTTTGGGATGGTGATGATTTTATTTTAATTTTAGATTGTTAATTACCATGTTAATTAGCAACATGGCTCCTTTTGTGCTTACTGATACTAGAACAATTTCCTGGTACATCAGGAAACCTTAAGAGCTGTTTGACCTTTGGAGAAGTTATTGTTCTTCCCAATTGGATGGAATTAAACTTGGACTTGTATTTATTGAATGCCTGTTTTTGTGAGGCCACTAGGTTAATTTCAGTCTCTACAGTGGGGATTGAAACATGATTCATGTGCAAGGGGAGCTGCTATGGAAAACCAAGAGCCCTAAGGATGGAGCAGACAGGGCGAATTTAAGGCCCTAAGGGTTTAGAAAGGGGAGTGGCAGTTGAGATGGCCCTGGAAGGACATTTCTATTGTCGATTTAGGAAAGATCGTGGGGTTATTTGAGGTAGAGGGAATTATATATGTTTACACTAGTTCATTTTATTTGCCCAAATATTATTCTCAACATGTATAGAAAGGGAAGATCCTGTGGTGGCACCAGATAGGGCTGCACTCAGCTAGAGGTGACTCTGATCATGCATGGAATTTGTTTATCTGTGTTCATTCTTATAAGTGATAATGTCACCCACCTCCTCCTGTTTGGAGAAGAGCCTCATGTGTTTACTCAGTCTGACCTAGTTCATGATTTGGATTCTGCCATGTGTGTATTTATGGAGCTTTAATTTTTATCAGATTTGCCATCGTGGACTAGTGAGGTTTTGTTTTGCCTGTGAATTTTTAAATCCCATTTCCCCCAAATTTAGTGTCTTTTACTTAGCTTTGGGAAATAACCTGTTGCAGCTGGAGCCATGTGAAATGCTTAGCATCTTGTATGGGATATCTTTAAAGCTAGAAGAGTGATAACTAGAGATGCTTTGGGGAAATTACCATAGAGTCCATAATTCTTTTAATTTGAAATTTGTTACTCAATTTCATGTGCTGCCAAATCACATATATCTCTCTAGCTTTCTCCATAGCCTTTAGGGTGCTTACGCAGAGTCCCAAATTCAGATGCCTCATAATTTCTTTCCAAAAGATTATAAAACAGTACAGGTCTCTCATTAGAGATGTCTTGGGACAATGAGGAGAACATGACCTGTTTTAGAGCCTTAACCTGCCAGTCAAGGAGAGTGTCAGCCCAGCATGTGTTGTGCCATTGAGAGCTTGAGGGCATTTCATGTGTGATGTCTCGGACCAGTTCCTACTCCTCTGCACTGTTCCCTGACCTTTCACCTATGTTTTTGGTTCATTCATACTTTATATCCAACAGTTCAGCTCTTTCTGTAGATTGGGTCTCTTCCTGTGTGATCTGCCCCTGCCATTGTCTTCTGGGTTATTCCTTGACTTGGTCCATGTCTTTCTTGGCAGGTAGGAGGGTATCCTTATTGTGCTTGGCACCTGGTCTTGATGATGGGGCAAGTCATTTGGGCCTGAGACTCCCACATCAGTTTTTGGTGCCATCTGAAGTGGCAGTTTCCTAACAGCTTTCTATGGCTCTGAGCGGGTTATGTTGCCTTCTCAGGCAGGAGGCCAACTCCAAGCTGCCACTTTGTTATTTTTGATACTCTCCTTCTTTCGGATGTGACTGAGGTATTTCTGAAGGATCTGAAGTTTTGAATCCACGTTTTTGAAAGTTGCATCTCACCTTCAAGCAATATTCTAGAAGGTCAGCAAATCCTCTCCAGACATGATCATACTAGTGGAAATACTTCATATTTATTGTTTGTGTATGCAGGAGGTAATTCCTAGAGGGATCTACATTGCAAATTGCCGAGCCTGTACCCTAGTGGCTCTATTACCCTGTCCTCACCCAGCAGTTTACCCAACTTCCGACTACTAGTGTTATTTGAAAAGGGCCTTTCCAGTTTACTCAGTTGGAAAGTGTTAAAGGGTAAGCTGGAAGGCTCTCAGCTGGCACTTTCTGAATCCCTCAGAGGAAAATGTTGGCAAACTCCACTCTCTGCCTGAACTCTTCTTATAAATTGAGAAGCCAAGAGTTACGAAGCCGTCACACAGGGCCAGGTTGAACTGTGTGAGAGAACATGTCATTATCCAGGCTAAGATAACAGACTGTTTTCTGATAATAATACAGTTTTTTCTTCCCACCTATTCCCCTCCACATTTTAATGTTAATCTTTCTGCCACTGAAAATGAAAGAAGTGTGGTGAATGCAATTTACAGTGTATTCTATTTTTTTTGAAGAGCCTTTATTCCAGAACATGTACATAAGCTTTTAATATTTTCCCTTTTACAATTTACATAACAAAAGAAAGCACTGGGCTGCTTTATTCAACAGGTGATGCACCTTCTACTAAAGAAAGTTACCTTTTTAAATTTGTCTTTTTTTCTTGGTTTTGGGGACAAGGTTCTGAGACAAGAAGCAGGAGTTTGTCATTGATTTATTGTCCTGTTTGTTACCATCTGTCTTCTTTGCACTTCATTCTGTTGATGGAAAGCCCTATGTGAATATGCCATGGGGCCTGAGAAATTTCCATCTTACTGAGTTGTCTGACTACAGAACCTGTATAATCACTCCCACCTAGGCCCCCCAGTGAGGGCTGTGGACATGGACATAACTCAAAGGAAAATGTTGGCATAGTTTCTTTCTTTATCCATCCTTTTACACCCCATGCCTCTTCGCACACATGTCAGGCAAAGATGCCGTTTCTAGCACTGTCCACATTGCACTGTGCAACCCACTCTTGGTGCTCCTACCCTCCTGGGGTCTCTCTATGGAAGAATTCCAAGGGAATAGGTTAAGATTGCCATCAAGTGGCTGCTCTTGGTAGTGGATGGGAGGATACTGGCCACCACTGCTGGCCGACTTGATGCACATTCTCCTCCAGTTACTTAACCCGTCTGTGAAAAATCAAGCTCAAGGGTGCTTTCTTTTTGAGGAATTGACTTGGGGGGTGGGGCAGGCAGAGAGAGCTCAGAACATCTCTGTATTGTACCTTATCAAAGAAGGCATCTGTGCGAACCCAGATCTTACCTCTGGGGTGGATTATGAAACTGAAGGCAGGCTTAGTTGTAGTGGTCTGAGCTCAGGGCTCTGGAGCTATGAATGGAGATGACCTAGAGGCTTACTAGAGAGAACTGCTGGACATTTGTCCTTGTGCCATGTCTGGGTCAGCAGGACACTCTCTGCTCATGGAAATTGGCACAGAGAAACATGCTGCCATTCCTAAAGGATGGTCTCACCATCCCACCAAAGGTGAAAAGAAATAACAAACCAGACTTGGCCATTCTGTTTGGCTTCTGTTCATTGTTTCTCAGCTCTGGAACTGGAGTAATCATTTCTTTCTCAGAGGTGATAGTCTTGGAATTAATGAGATAGTTTATTTGAAGTCCTTAGTATCTTACAGAAAGTAAGCATTCAAGGATAATTGTTATTTGAGGTTCTAGATATACATTCTCTAACTTCTTCCCGTAAAAACTGTAGCTGTCTCATTAAACAGCACACTTAAGGGACTGTATTAAAATTGGTTTGCTCTGTTTCCTGGGTCTGGATACCAGCACCTCATTCTGAGATTTGGGGAGCAGAAGCTCTGCCTGAGATCAAGTGATCCCCAGCAGGTCATTCCTCGGTGGCATTGGGAAAACTTGACTTATGGGAAGAATAGGAGTGAGGTTTGTGTAAGTGGGTTGCCCATACCAGTGCACAGAGCACTTGATTCTGTAGTCTCCAGCAGCCTGGGAGGAGGCTTTCTGAGCTGGCACGTGGAATGTGAAAGAAGATGGATCTGTGCCAGCTGGGTTGGAGGGGAGAGGCCTGAGGCAGGCAGAAGGAGAAAGTCACTATGGAGTATATCAGGATGGTGATGAAACTTTAGGTTTGGGTCAAGGAAAGAAAATTCTTAGGGCTTATATATTTTCAGCAGTTTTTTAAGGAGTTATAGAGAATATGTTACATAAACATTCACATTGCAATCTGTTGAATCATTAAACCAGCATTCCTGGATTCTAGCCGTTTAAAGCAATATTGGATGCATCAAAAAAAAAAATCAATACATTGTAATGAACACTGATGCTGGTTTATAATTCTAGTTGTACCAGTAACTGGATATCACATTGAACAGTCATCTCTTCACTGGTTTCCTCCTTTATATAAAGAAAGCTCTTGACATACCCTTTCTCATTTGATTTTGTTTTAGTGATGAGCTATTTGCTGATGTTTATGTTATGTTCTCTTCAACTAGCTGGATCCCCTGTGCTGTTGAGTTAGGAGACATTGGAATGCTTTTGCAGAATTTGGAGGGAAGTGGATAGGAGGTAATCAAGAGGAAATGTGTCCTCCTTGGCTACTGTTTTCTCTCCCGTGGTGTGTGCATCCTTGCCCATCCCCCATTCCCACCTGCACTCAGGACTGCAGGTCGATGGTTTCTCTCTGGAGGTCTTCTGTGTGTGTAGGAACCCAGGTGGTGAGTCCAGTGTCATCTGTGTGTGGGTTTACACCTCTTTGTGCCTGTAACCTTGAGGGCAGCAAAATGTGAGTGTAAGTCAGAGTAATTTCATGTGTCACTTTGTTTGTGCGTCTTAGTTGGTAACTGCTGACCTTTCACCCTCGAGCTTCATACATCAGGATCACCTAAAAACCATGTATGATAAAAATCACCCTTTGTAAACAAAGAGGAAATTTCCAGTTTCTAAAATTTTCTGAATATACTCTGCCTTTCTAAAGTTCCAACCTCCGTTTCCCTTTCTCCCCTCTTCTAAAAGCTAGACTGATTACACTGGGAGCCATCTGCTGCTGAATTGAAGGGGATTTGTCAGCTTCTGCTCCATTTGCCCCTCCTCTCCTTTTCACCCTGTCTTCCAAAAAGAAGTCACCGTCTGTCTGACTTGCCCTCTTTATTGGGTCTGAGCTCCTTAGAGACAGGAGAGAAACAAGAGGGACTGCTGCTGCTTGCAGATTTGGCAACAAGGTTTCGAGACTTAGTGCATGAAAAATTATAGATCAGTGCTGTCCAGTGGACCTTTCTGTAGTGGTAGAAATGCTCTATATCAGCATTTTTTCGAGGTGGGCAGGGGGACAGGAGGTCTTTCTCAATAGCCAGTGCATTTAATTTCAGAAATATCTTTTAGCTACATTTATGGTATATTATGTAGACGATGCTAACAAAGTGAAAAAATATTAATCTTTCATTCAAATGCTTTTTAGTATTTTGGGCAATTTCAGAATACTTTTGCCCATGGAATTAATGTCACGAGATTCGTAGTATCCTTGACTTCAATATAGCAATGCATTAGTGGCTTCAAAATTGTCTTTGTCTACTTTTTCCACTTAATATATCCAGGTTTTTTGTTACCTCCACATAAGTAATGTTCTTTGCTAATCTATTTAAAGTAATTTATTGTAATAGTGAATAATATATAAATTTCATAAAATTATAAAGACTGCTACTGGAGAGTATAGTTTATTATTATCATCATTATATTAGGTTGTTTTATTTCTTCTGGTCTGCTTTCTGTTTAGTTATATATTTTTAAAACTAATTTATTTATTTTGTGCAGTGGGATCTCTGCAGTTTAAAACACAATCTCTCCTAATATTAGTAAGTTTTTGAAAATGTAATTTTAAAAACATTGTATGTAATAATTTTAACAAATTACGTTTCATATTTAGCATTAGTCTTCAGTGTGGTAAATGAGACTTAAGAAAAATACCACAAAGAACATACACAAAATTAACAGTGACTGATTTAATTTTACTTTATTAAAAAAGGTAGGAGGATTATAGCTAATTTAGGCTTTCATTTAAACGTATTAGTAACAAAATAAGTTTATCTAAGTTAGCAGGATATAAAAGGTTAAATAAATACTTTGAGGAAGATACAGAACAGCTTTACAGACAAATTATCGCTCCCAAATAAAGAAATCTTTAAAATTGAAATTATAAGGTGTTAAATGTCTAGAAAACATAATGTGAAGGTTATTGAGTGTTAGATTTATGAACATTCTAATTTTATTTCACCTGAAAATTGGAAAACTTGCCAAGAATTCCTAATTTTGATCAGTGACTACTGAGAAATCAGTTTATTATAAATTACAGGGGTTGTTCCTAGCCAAGTACTTTTAAACATAGAGATAATTCTTGGAAACATTTTTCTCTCTAGGAAGAAAAGAAGTAAGTTGTAGAATGGGGCCTTGGAGGTAAGAGCACATCAGGCTTATGGAGGCCCTGAAGTGGCCTCAAGCAGCAACTTACTCTTTTAATAGTATTTATTGGACTTCAGCCATTTTCTGAAGGTATGGACTATGTTTTAAGGGTTATTATGATGGGCAAGACTAAATCCTCTTGGTTATGGAACATGACAATCAACATCAGCGTTTGCTTGTCACTGTAGGTATTGCATTGAAGTAGCATCTGCAGAGCAGGTGGTTTAAGTGTCACTGAAGGCTGACCAGAAAGAGGAACAGGGGCTTTCTAGGTAGAGAGGAGAGAATATTCTAAAAGAGGGAACAGCATGTGCAAAGGCACCGAGGTTTGAGAGTTCAGGTAACGAAGAGAATGTGCCATTTGCCAGACATGCAGAACCCAAGCCAGCTACCCCAACACTTTCACGGATTGTCTGTCATGAAGGGTTGTCAGGTTTGATAACTGCAGTACAGCTAGTCAGTGTATTGCATGGCATAGGAAGCTCATGTAGAAGAATTCTCTTGTTTTTAAATAGACACAGGTAGGATTTAAACCAGTATAAGAAGCAAGAAACTATTTAAACTTTGTTGAATAGTTTCTTGCTCATAAATCGTTGTTTCTCTGATTTATTTCTTGGGATTACTTTATTGAGGCAAAATCACTGAATTACAAACCTTAAAAAATAGTTGGCATCCATTACCAAGTAGTGCTCTCTAGAAATGTTTTTCAATTTATTACCATGCTAGCAGTATACGAGAGTGTAGGTTTTGTCATAAGTAGAGATTTGAAAAGGTGATCAACTACTCTTCAATCACGGCCTGAATCAGTTATTTGTTTCAGTACTTTTCAAACATAGTTTTTCATTATTTATTATTCTTTAGTAGATAAAATGACCATGTTGAGATTCTGGTTGAATTTTGCTTTACGCTGTTGAGGCTCTTGTTTCCAGAATACTCTCAGTGTTGGTAATATTCTTTAACTTGGGTTCATTTCTCTGATTAGCTTTTCAAATTCATTGCCTGAATCAGTTATACTATATTAGAAGCTGAACTATATTTGATCTTGTTTCTATACTATATTAGAAGCTGAACTATATTTGATCTTGTTTCTTTTTATAACCACATTATCAGAAGTATATAGTGAACAAAAATTTTGAGTAATTCATTAGCACCAAAGTTTATTAAGTCATATCGGTAGCACTTATTATGTGCCACTGGCCCTTTCATATATAGAATCAGCTTTAATTAAACCAACCACCGTTGTCCTTATGCCCAGTTAATAGATGAGGAAACTAAGACACAGAGCGCTTTCAGTGGTCCTCTTTAAAAGTTTACACAGTTGATGGAGTGAAACTAGGATCAGAATCGAGCTACTTTGTCTATATTGTGTTATGTGTGCTGTAAACCACCAAGCTTCTTAGTCTAGATGCTTACCAAATAAACCACTTTTTTTTTTAATTAAAAAAATCATACGGAACATTGTCTTTTCTGATAGCTTACTAATTTGAATTTTCTGGTTTAATTTTAGTGCTATTCCATTGGTATTAATGGCTAACTTATAGTGACCAAGTTTGTTTCACTAGTTAATATACAGTCACCTAGCCTACATCTCCCTACTGTGTTCTTGTAATTATTGGTATTATTTTATAATTGTATAGTGTGGCCTTGAAATCAAGTTGGCTATAGGGCCAGCCATGTGAATTATACAGTTAGCTGAGCGCTGTTGGTGCTTCAGGAATTACCAAGCCCTCTTGGAAAGAGTCCAAGCCAGACTCTGTGTGTACCTAATCCTGCTTGGTATGTTGCCAGTGTATTAACTTTTATTTAAATATTCTAACAAGTAATGTTTATTATTATTATGACAGCTGCTGTAAAGTACCGTCAATAATATTTTTGAAAGTCAAATATTTGCAGAGTGGATTTCTTCTGTTCATTGGGTTTTTATCACAACCTAGGTGATATGATCAATAATGTGAAATTCAGCCCAAATAACAGAAATATCTTTATGAAAACATGACTAATGCAGTGTGATCATTAAAATCTGTTTCCGATATGAAATTCCACAACCATAGGCCTTTCTCTTATTCAGGGCAATCCACTTTACCCCTCCTTTATAATAAGCCTTTTTTTTTTTTTTTGTATCTGTTGAGTTGCCACCTTCGTATGAATTAACTTGCATAGGTAGCAGGAAATTGGAGAGCTTTTAGAGCAGATCATGGTTGATAAGGAGTACTCAGTCTTTGCTCCAACTCTGTAAGGCCTGTCTTTCCTTTATGAGAAGGATCTTAGCTCTCAATATGTGCTTATTTCCTTGATTTGATACATGAATTAAACAAGATCTTAATACTTCTGAGGCAGTAGGTTCTTTAATTAATCAACACAGGGTACTTTAGATATCCAAATTTGATTAAGATGTGCAAATAAATTACTCTCTCACATTTTATCCAAGTCCTAGCTTGGGATTTGCTCCAGTTGTATATTTTTTAAGTGCTAAGTGCACCTAGCTGGTGGGCAGCTGGAGTTGGCCCAACTTTTGCAGGTAATGAAATGGTTGTGCATATAGGTAGGGCTAGATTCTGAAACTCTCAGCAGCAAAATATGTCCTCAAGATGTTCTGACGTTTAGGTGATATAATTAGGTGGAATGGTGGTCATGTACCCGGGCTGGGGGCATAGCATTTCTTAGGATAGGACAGCCTTTCTGAAATTCTGTTCTCTTCTAAAGAAGTAATCGGAGAGCTTCGTTTTCTGGAGTCTTGAGTAATGGCAAGTCTTTATATTTAAATGTTTAGAGATTACAATGATTATATTGCTGGTGTGCAAGCAAAAATTGATGCCAGCTTTGGAAACCAATTTGGCATTAACTCGTAAATTTGACTATTTGCATATCTAAGAATTTCCAATAATTTCCTAGGTATGTATCCCAGAGAAACTCCAGTGCAGTGCTTCCCAGGGGACAAGCAGAAGGATGTTTGCAGCACGGTTTGTGGTAGCAACAGACTGGCAACACTTTAGATGCCCTTGAACAGGGGAATCAAAATAAATTGTGGAACAGTCATACAATGGAGTATGATAAATAATAGAGAAAACTAATGGGCCAAGTATAAGCAAAATCATGGATGAATCTTAGTAACCTGATGCTGAGTTGGGAATAAAACAAGTCCCTTAAGTCTAAACACAGTGTGATGCCCTTGTGAAGTTCATAGTCAAGCACAGTGAGATAATATACTATTTAGGCATACATACTTGTGCTGTAACTTAATAAATAATGAAATGGGATGGAGAGAAGCATGTGGGTAATGTTTTAGTAATTGGGTTCAGCTTTGGATTTGCAGATTTTAAAAATATTAAAAAGTAAATAAAATATTTGGGAAGTCTTCATTTTAGGAATTGGAACTTGCTTGATCTTTGACCGTTGAAACTGAGCTGGTTGTGCTGTCAGTCATGTTAACTTGAACAAAGAAAAGTCCTTTCCAGTCCCACCCTTTATACCCTCTTCACTTTTCAGAATTTAGATAGTGATGGTTATGTTCTATTTTTAAACTGAACCTAGTTTTCAGTTTTATTGTGTTTCCTAAAGGGTGCTTGCTGTTAGTTTGTCTGGTCCTGTTGATATGTTTCCTCTTTGGTAAACCAGCATTTTATCTAAACAGTCCAAAACCTACTGATGATGTTCATACGCAAGAGTTTTCCAGGTCTCCTTCTGTACCTAACAGTAGACCAAAGGCCAGAGTTAGACACGCTGGGCTACCTAAGCACATATTTTAGGAAGTACTGAGAGCCTGATCAGAGGCTGATGATGGTTTTGGAAGTGAAAGCAACCTGGGGTCAACATCCTGTTAGGCCTTACCCTTTTCAATTTAAGTATCTTGTTACTTTTTTAGTCACTTGGGAAGAGGAAGCAACAGTGAAGTCAGGGAGGGTAGAGATAGGAAAAGAGCTGCTACCACTTGCAGCACAAACTTCATTGCCTGTGTACACTCACTCTGCTATTGGATTGATTGGAACTGGAGATAAGTATCCATAAATAATCCACAAACTTCAAATGTCTTATGGTTTCTACTTTCTTATTAACCTTGCCTCAGAATTACCATACATCCAAATATCTGTTTCATAGCTCCTTTCCAATTCTGTTTTGGGTGCTTTTGATTAGTAAAGGCACCAAAAGACAAGTCCAGCAGAAAGAAGAGGAAGAAAGCCAAATAGTCATTCTTTAAATGCCCTTTAATTGACTGTGTATGAGTTATGCTGCAGTGGGAGACATGCCAAACAGTTGTTCAACATGATAGGAATATACTGCACTGGAGAGAAGAAGTGAGGGTCTGCTCCCTGGGCTCGCACTGGGTGTAGAAGGACTGGAGAGGAGTTTTATAACCTTGTATTCTACAGAGAATTGTATCATGAGGTTGTTCCAGTCTGTACCCGTCCCGGTCCCTGTCCTCAAACACCACAGGATTCTTCGATGCCCTGGTTTGTATTGACATTTGTCTAAGGAACTGGCTCTTTTTTTTAAGAACCATACCTGCATAAGCCTCAGTTTACTCGTCTGTGAAGTGGGGGATTGTACTAGATTGTCTCTAAGGCTCTAGCTGGATATCAAGGCGAGATTAGGGAAGACTATCACTTACCTTCTTCCTGTTATTTTTCTGTTTAGAAATGAGGCAGGTACATATGCCTTGGTGATTTAGGAAACTGGAAGTGGCCAAATGGAAATAAGAATCTCCAGCCTCTAGTAACTGTCAGCTAAGTGCTCTGAGCAAAGCTAACATCTGCCTTCAGGGTTTTTGTGAGATTTAAGTAACCTGTGTAAAGCCCAGAAGGGGCTCATTCATTGGTTAAACAGCAGCAACACAATAAAAGTCATAGTAAGGGGCAATAGTAAGGGGTATCCAAGTTTCCTCGGATGAATCTTTGTGGAAAACTTTCAGTGCAGTGTGGGTTCTTTTGAGGGCGACGCACCATCTTTTTTCCCCTTTGGAAAAGCATAAAGAAGAGAGTGTGGGATGGTGTTCAGAGCATGTGTTTTGGACATTATAATTGCCAGCTGAAGTTCAAAGGCTTCAGAAGAATTGACTTTAAAAATCAAAAAGCTTATGACATATGAAAGGAGATGCGAGCTCCAGTTATCTGAGGCCAGGGAGCTGGCCAGCCCTGCTGGATTCTTGCCTTTTTCACCCCTCTTGCAGCTGCCAGGCCACAGAGCCTGTTTTGTGAAAGATCCTCAAGAAACAATGAGGGAAAACAGCTTCTATTTTATTAGATTAGATGAATTTATGTGCCTGGGGGAGGGGTGTCCATGTGTTGGGGTAGGGAGGGCAGCGGTGGCCCATGCGGTCTTCACTTAAGTAATGAAGCGCCCTGGTAGCTGAAATTGCAGGGAGGGGGAGGGTGGGCTGGAGGAGGAGCATGTGGAAAGAGATTTCTGCAGTCTGTCTGGAGAGCTGCCCAGGTTTCCCAGCCAAAAAAACAAATAAAAATAAATAAAAGGCAAGTGCTGAATGACACAGATTATGATATTAAAAAGGGATGCCATTGAAAATGTGCCATGGACCCTGCTGTCCGCGAGGGTGGAGTGTGTGCATGGAGGTGGGGGGCGGTCTGACAGACGGGATGTACAGAAGTGTGGACTGCCCCCATCAGAGGTGTCCTCCTACCCCCATGTCAGAAGTCCTGAAATGAGGATTTGTCTGCATTGCAGGGGGGAAATTGCAGGATGAAAGCCAGTCGCTCTTTTCTTCTTTCTCATTTTAATTTGTCAGGATGGGGGAAAAAAAGCCCCAGACCCCTCCTCTTGGGTGTTAGATTCCCTCCCATTCACATAAATAACCTTCTCTCCCTGGCGCCTCCCCTCCCCCCGGCCCCGGTGCTGTTCGGCAGTCCTATTGCCTAGCAGAATCTGCACTGCCGGAATCTGCACTGCCGCCTGCTTATTACGTACAGGGGAGGATTGTTGACAAGTGCTCTGGAGCCTGCCTCTCCGCGCTCTTCCTTCCTCCCTCCCTCCCTCTGTCCTCCTTCCTCTCTGTCTCTCTGCAATGATCCGGCTCTGAGGATGGCTGCTCCACGGGTCTGTCAGGTGCAGTTTTTGGTGGCCTATCTTGAGGAACCTGGGATAGAAGGTCTGTTCCTATAAATAAAATAAAAACCAAATAGCTCTAGATTTGTTTCAGGCTGGTATGGCTTTTGTTGGAGAAATAGGCCTTTTGTGGGTTTCCCTGCTGGGGTCCTGATTAAATCCATTATGGATGGCAAGGTGCTATATATATGAGTATATAAAAAGTGTTATGATTTGCTTAATATTAATATTCTTTTAGCTTTGATATCCTCCCTAGGGGCAATGGTGGCTCCTGCAAAGGCACTGTGGAAATTTACAAGAGAATTAATGTCGCTCTTAAAAGATTCAGCTCCGTTGACCATTTTGGCCAAATCTGCAGTTTTAGCCAGGCTTGTATGAATTTAGACATTTTTATCTGGGGACTGAATGCCATACATCAATGGCCGGACCCTTTATTTTATTGCCAATATACGTGATCCTTTCCCAGCATTTAAAAATAGACGTTTGATTAAAGTTAATTAGTTCATCCTCACCGTAGCTCTGGTTTCCTTTATAATCATTTTGGTTTCATTTCCCTTCATATGTTACCTCTTCTTTCATTGAAAGATGGAGGAAACTGAGGCATGTAATTAAACAGTAAGTGATTCTAGGTTAGACCTTAAACCTTTAAACTTCGAGTGCTCTTGATTCTCCTCCGATATTTCATGGATTAATCCATGTTTGTATTACTAGTTATAAATACAAATGAATTTTAGGTGCCTCAGATCTTTGCAGATACTGTGTCCACATTCTTGGAGTTAGGCTTTCTGTTCTACTTCCATTCAATTGCAGTTTTGGGAAGATTGTTGCTATGGGAGGCAGAAGGCCTCTCTGAACTTGCTTGCTGTGAGCAGTTTTTTTTAGTTTTTTTTTTTTTAAACTTTGAATAGCCTACTTAATCCATTCTTATTATATTTATCTGAAAAGTGCGTGTGCAGTTGATTGGTCTCTGTTTGAGTGAGGTAATGAGGGTATGGGGAAACTTCTGCTCCTCCCAGTTGTGCTACAGACAAAATAGAATTTAGAACTTATGTGGGTCCATTTTTATTGTTTTAGGGGATAAGGACAGCCAGAGAGGTGTTTTGGGGGTAAGGGTGTGGCTGTTGATTTATCTACAAATTATAATGTCAGTCCGGACACAAAATATTCTGAGTTGTACCCATTTATCATCACAGACTAGTATACAAACTAGTAACCTGATGGGATTTGTTGATATGTGTCAAAGCCAGCTTTGCTTAACTTTGTAGAGACTTGCTAATATTTGAGAGCCTGTTTCTTTGAGTAACTTATATTTGTGTGGTAAATGTAATGAAGGTATGAAGCTTTACAGATACACACATACATATATTGTAATTACTTAAAGATAGACGACTAGCACTAGCTTTCTGAGAAAATCACTAGCTGAGAACATGCTGTGTATATGGAAATCTCCCCTTGAGAAATGCTAATTCCATGATTTGTAAAATCGGATTTTGTGGCATAACAGGTTATCTGAACATAAAACTTTGAATGTGTCGGTCTCATTTATCTATCTAAAGGAATTTGTTGAAAAAGGCCCCGTGTTCCCCTCTGCCGTGTGCGACCCTAAGTTCCTGTGCGCTGCAGCGATGCCATTGTTGTGCAGCTCACTTCCCGCCAGCCGAGCCCAGCGTTGTCTTCAATCACGTTTCCTCTGAATGTGGATGGCAGTCTTTGGCCTCTGAGGTTTTCAGTACTGGGCCATCTATATGGTGGAACCCTTTTACTTAGCTGATAGAAGCTTGAGTTGCATGTCCTAGGGGACTCCAGGGATTCCTGCTTTTGATGGACAGTGGTGACTGGGTTGCCTGGTAGGCATGCATTTGACTGGTTTGCCAGTGTAAAATTAATACAGTCTTGGGATGGGGTATGGACCTGGAAGAGTTATGACCCTGGGGTAAAAGAGTTATGATTATTACATGCCAAAGTAGAACTTCTTATTGTAGAGCGATGTGGCTGTTTATATATTTTATTGTTATAAAAACCACATTAAGGATGAGGAATGAGCGAAAAAAGGTAGAGTATGGTGAGGAAGAGCCCTTCTCCCAAAGAAATAAGAGAGTTGTGCACAGTAGGATTTGTTCACTGTTGTGATCATCAGATTTCAAAAGCTTCTGGGCTGGCCCAGAAATCTTTATCCTAGAGATAGATCATGGATCCTTACCATTGAGTGATTTTTGTATTGAATAAAGTTCAGCTATGGCTCTTTGGTTGTTGTGGGAACCTCTCCAGGAGGAGTGTTTCTCTCTTGTGACTCCTGGTCAGGACATACAAAGGAGAGATCTTTTGTCTTTCGGTGCTCTTCACTCATTTGGGTTTAGACAGCTAGAATAGGGCCCGTTTTCTAATATCAGTGATCTGGTCACCCTTCCTGTCTGCAAGTATGATGTGTCTGCTGGGCTTGTTCCTTTGTGCCTCAAGGTGAGGAAATGCCTTCTGGGTTCAAGGGTCTTTCTCTTTCTTTTCCTGCTTGCCTCTCAAATTTAGCCTTTGCTTGATTTTGAAATAGGAATAAAAGGGTAGAGTCATACTTTTTTTCATTTACCCAGTGGCCCAACTTTCCATGTTATTAGTTATCGCTGTGTCAGATTTTTATCTAACACCTTTTCTCAAAAAATTGAGCATGCAAATGAGGTTTAGATTGCCTAAGAAGGTTTTGTGGGGAAAGAAGGTCTGGTGGCTGTGAAGGGCTGCAGTGGCTTTGACCCTATCTATCTACCTATCCATCATCCATCCATCCATCCATCCATCCATCCATCCATCCATCCATCCATCTATCCATCTACTTTTTGGGTATTAAACTAACAAAAGCGATGTTGCCAATGTATCTTGGGACACCTGACCCCCTGGCTGGTTTTGGACTGCACTTTCTTGAGCTGGAATGGGAAATCTCTATAGCTGATTTGAGAATAGACAAAGGGGAGCCCTGTTCTGCCCAGTGGCCATTCTCCTAAGGGAAAGGGCTAATTGTTTTCCATAAGCTGAGGTATTAAACCACTTTGATTTACCCTTCATTGACCAGGAGTGTGGCAATGACATCATACCTCACGATTGTCATTTGTTATTAGCCCTCTCAGCATTTTGATATGGAGAGGATGTCACTGGGCTTGGCTTCACAGACGTCTGTGCGCTGCTTGCTCATCCCCTTCCCTGCGTCCTAAGATAGATCCAAAAGCTTAGCTTCTGACCCGAGTGTGTACATTTGGGTTTAAATTCCTGTCGAACCTACAAAGATGGCCTGAGCCAGGTTTTCCCTGGCATCTATATGTAAAAGCAAACAATCTAATTCTTTTCTTTCAAAATTTGAGTGAAAATAGGCTTTTCTATAGTAGTGGTAGCAAACTATGCATTCTGGGTACCTCAGAGAGGGTTCTACCTCAACTGAAGAGGTTGCTTTATAATTTTTTTTCCAACTCAAAGTGCTGCAGCCATCCCCCCCCACTCACACTCACACACACACACTCTCTCTCTCTCTCTCTCTCTTCTTCTCTCTCTCTCTCTCTCTCTCACACACACACACACACACACACACACACACACAGCTGCTAAAAATGAAAGCTCTCTTTGGATGCTTGACTGTTTAATATGTAATGTGATACCTTGTCTCACAGTGACAGGGTGACAGACGGGCATTGGCTCTATAATACAGAATTACCTTTTGTGCATCTCTTTTACAACAAAGCCAAATACATTGACTCTCCCTAATATGCTAATACGTTTGGTGTGCTCCAGATGTTTTGGAGGCTAGGGAACAGCTTCAAAGGTCTCCTTGTTTTTCCTTTCTCTTTATCCCTTCTTTAAGCATAGCTTTTGTGAAATAGAGGTATTAGATTTACCTTTGGTTTTGTATTTGGTCACGTATGTGTAGCAAATGGGAGGACTGGTGAAACTTCTTTGTGTCTAAAACATAAAATTACAAGGATTATACATTCTAGTCCCCTTTTTCAGATACTAGTAAAGAATTACCTCCTCTATATACATTTGTATTCTTAAATCTCTAGCTCTCATCAGTAGCTCAGTTGAAGTTCCTTCAGCTAGAGGAATCTTGGCCTCATTTATGTTCCAATTTTCCCAGCCCCCTTTATGTTACAGCAAGAGGGAAAAGATATCTCTCCAGCCTCCAAGAACAGGAATTCTTAACGTCCCTTTGCTGCTGCTATTCCAGGCTTAGAAAGAAGACGGTTTGGGTATATATTGCCTTGGAAGCCTTTACATTTCTTTGCTAATTTAGGAGATGGAAAAGCTTCTGAATTTGATGGCAGGGTCCTGTTCTATTTGATTTCTCTGGGGTTCTCAGCTTGTGAGAATGGGCAGCGCTGTTGTGGTGGCTGAGTGGTCTCATCTCGGGCCTGTGACATGCCGCTCCTGTCAGCTGATGGTGACTAGCTGAGGTTGCAGGCAGTCCCCAGGCTGCCTTTTACCGCAGTGATTTGGAATTTTCAGCTCATATTTATTGCTTTTGTGAAAGACAATAGACGTGGTTTAATTTAAGTTCAACCTACTGAATATTAATCGAGGAGAACAAATGCTAATGTGGGGAGACTGTATCTTTGGGCTGTTCAATTTCCTCCGTTTAACCTCCTCTCCCCAACAAAGGTTTGTGTAGATTGGGGGAAGGGTTTGGAAAAGAAAATCAGTTTGTGTTAGAAGGAGGGGATGCCATTTCATTATTTCTCCTTGACTAAAAATAATAATTTAAAAATTGGTGGCAGGCCTTTGTTAGGGGAAGGAAAAGGCAGCACCCATTGGCTCGGTTAATGTTATAATAATGGCTATTCTGCCCTGTGGCATCATATTCCATCTTGCTGACCTGGCTATTCTGGATCTGGTAGGCGGTACAATTTGGATGAAAACATTCAAAGTAAAAGGCAGTGGCTAGTAAGTATACTCGAGATGTGAAAAGGAGGTGTCTGTGGAGATGTGCAAAAACAAAAAAGCCCAGATTTATCCAACCATGTAGACTAACTAAAAAATAAATGTAAATTTTCTTTGTGCTGATATATACAGGATGGGAGTACTCAAATTGAAAAAGTCAAATCATAAGCAGAACTAGTCGGTCTCACCCCTTATAAAGGCTGTGAAAAGCTGAAGTCCTTCAATTTGCATAACAGGCAATCAGTTCCCTATGTATGGACCCCATTTCCCTAATCTGGGAAGTTAGTCAGCAAGCAGTGTCTCTTCTAGTTGAGGCAATCAGCCATTGTTAATCCTTGGAATGGGGAAATATTTGGAGCTGTTTGAAGAGATTAGTCTGGTGAGGGATTGGACAGTGGATACCCTACTTTTATTCCTTTTAATGTAGCTAGCTCAGCCATACCTTAGTGTTTCAGAGCATCCTTGTCTGTTTTGTCTCACTTAAGCTTGTATACAGTCCATTAAAATTTTCCCTTTTTCGTCTAAAATTTTATAATCCACTTTCCTGCATTTGTGCTTGGACGGTTGATTTTTTTGGAGGGTAGAAACATTGTAACTTTTTTTACATCGATGCTTAATTACGAACACTTTGCTCCAGCATGTTAACATTTTTAACGTTTGTGTTTATTATTACCTGATTCTCATAACTTTGAGGTAAGTTTCCTAAGCATCCATCTTTTGCTTCATAAAATTATTGATATAGGTAGAAGAATGCCCCCACAGAACTTTGAGACTGGGCGCCTTACTGTGGTTCCATTGTATTATGGTAGCTTATGCAATCATAATTCGTTTTCTGGGATCTCATTCACATCAGAGCTTTTTTATAGAGTCTTATGGCAACTGAGTGTCTTAGTAGTTTGAATCCAGCTTTTCTCTACAATAGTGGTTCTCAAAATATATGGTCCTACACCAGCCAAAAGCAGTATCTACATCATTTGGGGATTAGAATAGGACACAGTAGGATAGAGGCCGTGGGGGGGAGCGGTGGGGGGACTGTGTTGAACACGCCCTCCAGGTGATTCTGATTCATGCTCAAGTTTGAGGATCACCACTCTTCACGGACTACTAAGATTATTCTTGTTAAGACAACATTATAGCTGTCATTGAATAGCTTAACTTTTCTCTGCTAAATCATTCACTTATTCACTCAGCAAAAACTTAACTTGTTACATTCCTCAGTGTCACCTACAAGCATCTAGGCCTTCTTTATTTCCATCTTGATCCAAATATACTTTCAAAACAACTTCCTCCTCTGCATCCCCCCACTCTTTCGCCCTCTCCTACCACCACCACCACCACTACCACATGTTTTTGTATTTTGTTTTGGGCATGTTGCAAATTCCAACTTTGCTATTCTTGTGTTGGTATTGCTAGCATGTTTGCTGGCTCCATTGATACTCACTGTCCATCCCTATCACTTTATCTTGCTATATATACGCTCAAAGTTTCTTCTTTGCACATCTTACTAACTGCTTTGCATGTACTAACTGGTATGCCTGTGTGTTTGTCGATCTGTCTCCTCTTACTGGAATTTAGATTCTGTTTGATATGCCTGTATCCCCAGTTCCCTGGCATATGGTAGGTGTTATGAAAATGAATGGATGAATTCCTGTTACCTCCCTCCTTTCCTTCTTTATCTCCTTTATGCACTATTGAAAATTTTGAACTCACACAAGAGTACGCTTACATTAACATGTATATCTGTTTTTTTTTTCTTAACAATTTTACATATGGTTCTGTAAATAAGAATTTTTATTTTGAATTTTCCACCCTTTTCAAGTGTGGTAATTCATCCATTTTTCCTCCTTTTACAAATATGACATATTCCTGAGCTGGTTTCTCAGTTAAGCATTTTTCTGAGTTTTCCTATTGTTTGGGGTGGGTTGGCAGCCACCAGTCACTGTTCCACCTTTCAGTGGGACATTATTACTGAGGTGCTCTAATTTAGTGCTGATAGAGACATAATTTCAACCCACGTTGTTTTAGTTTTCTAGAGCTCCATTTAAAAAATCTTTTTTAAAAAGGTGGTAAGATTAATTTTAATATACTTGACTTTACCTAATAATACATCCAAAATATTTCAAGAATTAATTAATATAAAATTATTAATGAAGTTATATTCAGTTTGAAATTAAGGAAACAAAAATAAAAATATTTTCTTATCCATACTAAGCCATATTTCAAATGCTTAATAGCTACATGTGACTAATGGCCACTGTAAAGGATAGCAAAACTTTAATCTGTGAAATGTTAACCATAGTGCTACCCTCTGACTCATGAATTTTCATAAAATTATGTCATTTTTGTTTTTGTTTTTGTTTTTTGCTCACAGTGCAAATCCCCACATTTTCTCTTTCTTGGGAAGTTGTATATATTTTCATTTCCATATCCTAGTCATGACTCGAAAAGCCACATGTCTCAGTGACAGCCATGGGATTGTATTTACTGCACTGTATTAGATTTCCAACCTTATTACACATAGTCTGAAATGATGTAAAACTAGATAACTGGGGTAATGCATGCATAAACAGCAAGTGCCAGGGTTTTGTTGTAGTGTACTATGTTCTTTCAGAAAATTTTACCAAATACATAGAATACTGTATTCTATATCAGTTGTCCCCAGGCACCAGCGACTGGTGCTCCTGTGAGAATCTAATGCCTGATGATACGCGTGAAGCTGAGGCAGTGATACTAGCACTGGGGAGCGGTTGCAAATACAGATGAAGCTTTGCTGGCTTGTCTGCCGCTCACCTCCTGCTGTGCGGCCCAGGTCCTAACAGGCCACGGACCTGTGCAGGTCTGCTGCCCCCGGGGCTGGGGACCCCTGTTTTATATAGTGTAAATACAACTAATAGGAATCACTCTTAAAGTGGTTCAATTAAAAAGGCATTTACTACAGGGAATTAAGTGCTTACAAAATTGGTGGAAGGTTTGGAAGAACAAAAATCAAAGGGTCACCCTGCACCTGTGGCATCATTTAAAAGCCAGACATTATGGCTGTGAAAATGCAGATACCGTGCCAATATTCCTGCTGCCGCCCATGAGGCTGATGACTAAACTGAAATTGGGTGCCAGTTGCGGTGGACACTTTTGTTGGTTCAAGCTTCTCCATGGGTAGAACATAAGTTGTATCCAGAACTCGAGATGCAAGGACATCTGAGTGCTAGAAGACTGACCAGGCTTTTATTTAGCTGACACCATTAGTGTAGCCTTACTGCTTGTTAAGATATTTCATTTCACTTGGCACAGCCCATCTCTAGGACTTTTCTCCATTGTGCTCACGTACCCTGGGGCCCCCAAACTCCCTTTTCTACATGGTGCCATATATGCAGTCAGAGAAAATCTTTATCCTTTGAAATAAGCAAAGGCAAATATGGCGACTGTCTAACACAATGGATTGCTGTGAAGAGAAAGTTTGGGTAGTAGGATTTCAGTTCACAACTAAGATACGGCTTATAAAGTAAAGATGCTTTTTCTTGTGTAGCAGGCATTGGTTCCTGAAGACAATTTCAAAAAAAATTTAATCATTTCTAGAGTAAATATTTAGCCCTTAGAGGATAATTAGTTTGAATCGGTAATACTTGAGATGCTTTGCTTTCCCCCACCCAAGCCCTAAAAGATGTTTATGTACTTCAGAAAAGAACCTTATAGTATATAATCATGATTTAAATTTCTGCTTGAATTTTTTGCTGCTGAAATTATTTCCTTTTTAGACATTTCACTCCTGTAAAAGGTTAAAAGTAGAAGAGTTGTGAGACTCTCCCCCCCCCCATTCAAAAGGGATGTGTGCCTTTAAATTCTTTTCTATCCAGAATCTTGTCTGTCTTCACAAGCCATTGTGTAGGGTTAACTGTGGAAAAGTGCTGCTTCCTGATATCATGTATTTAAGTGTTTGTCCCCTTTTCTCACCTGTAGGGCTCCTTGGTAATGGCCAGTCTAAGGGATTAGGACCAGCATCAGAACAGTCAGAGAATGAGAAGGATGATGCATCCCAAGTGTCCTCTACTAGCAACGATGTTAGTTCTTCAGATTTTGAAGAAGGGCCGTCGAGGAAAAGGTTAGTACCCAAGGCTGAAAGTATCGGTGCCTTAAAACAGGGACTGCAAACTAGGTGCCAGTTTTTGCCACATGGGAACAAGCTTGAGCCCGTTCACCCAATCTCCTGATTTTTCATAGAGGAGCCAGAATGCTGAATTTTTATGTGAGATGTCCTGGATTCTAAATAAAAATAAATACACAAAAAATAGAATGGGCCAAACAAAACATGTTCCTGCCCTAAAAATTGTCCAGTTACCAACTTGTAATTCCTGTCTTCACTGTTCATTTTCATTGATTTTCATCAGTAGTATTCCTTGACTATATTAGATGGCATTTTGCCATTCCCGAAGAGAAATGTTTCTAAAAATCTGAAGAATTAAATGTGGTGTTTCTAAAAAATTTCCCCCTTCATCAGGAAAGCAAAATCCATTTGGTGTTTAATTAGGTTAGTAGTTGTGGAATCAGTTTTTATTTTTTATTTTTTTATTTTTATTTATTTTTGGAATCAGTTCTTAAAACATTAATTTTACCAGCAGTTTTTTAAAGAATGACTTTCCTAAATAAACTTTACATAGTTTGATAAGGAAGTAGGCTCTATGGTAGATTGATAAGTTTGTGGTTTCATGGTCAAACAGTGACAGTGACATTATATAATAATGCTTTCAACTGGGTGTTTAAGAACCATTTGCTAGTTATCTCCCTTATTTCATATCTCATGCATTGTTTCCCTTTCCCCCCAGTTAGAATTTATATTTCATTTCATCCTTTTCTGTTCTCATACTTGATGTTTTCCTGGATGACTAGGTTGATGACATTTTCTTAGAATCTGTTAGTTTGAGAGGTTGGGGAAAGGAAAAAAAATCCCCTGGTCCAGTCTTCTTTGTTTACTCTTTCTACAGAATTATAGTTACTTTTCGGAAACTAACTAGATGTGTGTATCTAATGAAGAACTGAGTATGGTGGAAAATTAAGAGGAAAGAACAAAATAAGTCGTGTGTAGATATTTGACATACTTAACAGAGCTATACTTTGGATCTGAAATTTGAGATACGTCGGAGCATTATTTTCCTCCATCATGCAGTATTTTCGTTTGGAAAGCCCCATGATACAGAGTCTGATTAACTTCCATCCTTATTTTTCTCTGAATCCTCAGCACTATGTCTTGGATGTCAGTAGATTTGTCGTTAGGACAGTTAGCAAGCATATGTAAGAATTATCTCTGCTAGTATACTGGGCTTTTGTATGCTGTTCTTTTTAAAGACACTTGGGGAGTGTCTCGGTAACAAGCATATTGTGTTTCAGATACTCTGTAACAAATATTCACACTGCCCCAGTTTGAGGACTGCATTATCACAAGAGAAGGGAGTGCAGGATGTGTTTTAAAAAACCCACATCAGTAAATATATTGGAATGTGTAATAATATTATGTGTGCTTCAAAACATGAATGAGTAGTCATGCATCTAGCATCATCTTTCATCTCTGTTTGGGGAACAGAATTTGGTGAGTGTGTGGTTAGAAGTGACAGCACCCAGACCTTTAGTTGTGTCATGCAGCTCTTCGTCACCCGCATGTCTGGTAATATCCAGTCGGCGTGGGAGTGTGGTGACGAACATCAGTGGGCTTTATTCTCTTGGAAGGGGAGCCTTTTGTCCCTGGCTTGTAGTGCCTTTCTCAGATGACGGCTCTGCTTGCTTCCTCTTCGTCTGGCATATTGGTGTTGTGTGGCAGCTGTGTGCAAAGCAGTCATTTAACTTCAGAGCTCCAGGCAAGTGGAAAAGAGAAGCTTTGTTCACGAAGAATTTAAGGAAACTTTTACCATTGCTAGTCTGCTCTAATTATTAGTGTGCCAAGCATCTTTTCTTACCAATCGAGGATACATAGCAGCATTTTATTTGATTATGATCACACTCTACTACTGAAATCTTTCAGGGACATAATGTAAATTAAGGGTTGACTAGTTACGCTAGTTTTAGGGCTTGTCTCCGGTGGCCTGGAATACAGGCGGAGGGGGGCTGTGTAGTATATGAACAGGTAATGTAGTTAAGGCATACATTTCTTGTAATGTTGCAGGCAGGGTACATAACAAGTACAGATTAAAAAAAACTTTAATACTTTCTGACTCATTTGTTTTATCCTCATTGGTAGTCAGTATGAGTATTTAGTATAAATCATTTGATACGAACCCTGTCTTCTAAGGCAGAACGTGTAACTGGAACCTGAATTCCTAAAGTTTTGCTATGTACTATTCAGACTACAGTACTCGCTCTTCACATATACTGTACTTTTAGTAATAACATTGACTGAGCGTGCTGTCTCTGCTGATGACTAGTCAAGTCCAGAGTAACTACTAAAAGTGGTTAGTTCCGAATGTTCCCTCAAGCTCTGAGTGGACTGTTGACTAGATACTACTTTTTACTTTGTGTCTAAATTCCCTGAGCCTCGTGTGTGTGTGTGTGTGTGTGTGTGTGTGTGTGTGTGTGTGTGTAAAGAGCATGTTTCATGATTGACCTTTTTGTATTCCTTGTTGGCATTTAACTTTCTAGAAAAAAAAAAAACATTGAATCCTAAAAATTGAGTGCCATGACTTACATACTGGCTTTGGAAAAAGCATTCTGTACATTTTTGGAATGATACGAATTAGTAGCTATTCTCATACAGTTAATTACTCTTTCTAAATCCATGTCTTTAGGGTTACCAGTTAATATGCCTTTTGGTGGGGAAAGGGGGAAAAGAAGGAAAGAATTTATGTTTTTGATTCCCTCAAGACAAATTAAAAATCTGAAAGTGTAGACTGTACCCAACTTAGTTCAACCTTGCCCTGAGTTTCCAGCCTGTAAATTGAAGCAGTTCCATTTTCTGATGATGCTTGTAACATGTTTTTTAAGTCTTTAGTCAGAACATCCCATATGTTTACAAAGTGTTATTTTTCTACAGGAAACCCCCTAAGCTATGTTTTGGTGTGTAAGTACTTGATTCCATTGATTTTAAAGAAGTTGGGATTTTTTGTCACATAGAAAGCAGTTGAATCCAGAGTCTGTAGGATTTATTTTTCTTTATCGAGGCAAAAAATATGTTATCTTTTTATTTAGCCATTAAGAGGTCATTATCTAAACCATTCTTTGCAAAAGGAAAAGCCACCCTTTCTTTAGAAGCTCGCTGCCTGTTTGATGGACAGAGCGGCCTAACCAATGGAGTTCTGGAAGACTTGGCACTGATAGGAGTTCCTAGGTGTTGATTTTCCTTTTGATCATTGTGGTAGGTGAATTAAATTTTTTTTAAAACAATTATAATTAATGTAGTTTTTACTGTTTAGAATGGAAACCTTATAGAGACATTCAGCCTTTAATCATCCTTTCCTGAATTTGTTGGTGGCCACACCTAGCTCCTTCCATGCCCCCACCCAATCCCATTACACTTCATTATTGTAAAATTTGTGTTTCCTGCAAAGAGTGTTTGAGTGTTTTCTCTGAAACCAGAATGGACAGTTTTTGTTAGTCAGGTGTAGACTGACTATGAGAAACTCTGGAATGGTCGTTATGGACCATAGGAGTTCTCTGTTTGGTGGAAAGGAAGGTGTTATGCAAAGAAGTTGGCGATGGTATGTTTTTAGGTGTAAGTAAATGGAAGATCCAAAATGCATGGTACAGAAAGAGGTAATTTGAATTGACCACTCTAAGACATAGCAAAATTGACTGTGTGTATTCTGTTTTTGGATAGGTGGAGGGACTAGGTAGGAAATGTAAAGACAATGGTAATTCTTAAGGTCATGTTATGGGACCTTTGTGTGTGGCACAGTGGTTAAGAGTATGAGCTGAAGCTAGACATGTGGCTTCTTATTCTGGCTTGACTACCACTTATGTGCTCTTGGCAGGTCCTGTAACATTGCTGAGTCTCAGTTTTCTCACCTCTACAATGTCTCAGACAGTATTAACCCCCATGGTGGTTTTGTATGCTCAACAAGTATTCATGAAGAGCACTCGGTGTATAATGAGAGTTACCGTGCCTAGGTATTATTAGCTATTGGAGGTATGTGGCACATAATAGGCACATTCATTGCAGACCTTTCAAACATGTTTTACAGAGATTTTGATTTATACAAATTATGATTCACATCTTTTCTCCATGGTACCACTGTCACAGCCATCTGGGGGCAGATGGAAAAGTGTGGGCGCATGTCCCTCTTTTGAAGTTATTGAGTCACAGGAAAGATCTTTGTGGTTGTATAGTGTGAACTTCTTCCACAAAGCTTGGTGTGATCAGGTATTTCCTTGCATGGAGCAGGCAGAAGTGAGGTGAGGTTGAAGTTCATGAAGACGAGGTATTGGTGAGCTGATTCCATCTCCATCTCGGCTATTCACAAGTTAGTCATTGCATTACCTTGGGGGAGCCCCAATTTTGTCAGTACTTCATGCTAAGGTCCCTGATACGCTTTAAAAACAAATTCCCAAGAGGGTCTACTGAACTAGTAAAAAGTGCAGACTGCCTCTGCAGGGACATACCTGTTTTCTTTCTGTTAAAGAGTAAATGTATTTGAGTTAGACCTTTGATATATAAGACTCACTGAGTTCAAAGATAGTTCTTTTCCAGTAGGTTGGATTTTGAGTGAAGAATTATTTTAAGAGTGAGGATGCCACCACAACTTTTTACAGTCCAGTTTCTGAATATGAGTACATGTTGATGACAATGAGAATTCTCCTAGGCATTTTAACTAGGTATTTTTTTTTCCATAGGCGAATTGCCAGTGTACATGTTTTCCTTATTATTTCTGTTCTGGGTTACTTTGTTGATCTAAAACACTTTCATACCCCCAAGACAGGAAGTCAGATAGGACCACATGCATAGGGTTCTTGCTTGTCCGCATACACTATTAGAAATGGGAGTTATTCAATGTGAACATCCTTAAGAATTTGAAAAGCCTAAATATTTTTTACATTTCCCTTTTACAGAATGCATTAGTAGTATAATTTAATGTTAAATGCTGTTATTGCAAAAAGCAAACAAGCAGCACACAGCTTAGGTATATTTCTCTTAACTTTTGATTTATGTTTTAATACCTTTACTCACGAGGCTATTGCAGATTATTTTGTTACAGCCTTGAAGAATAATTTACAAAGTAGAGATTAGTACTGTTATAATTCTAGAACTACTTGACTGACACAATTTCTAAAAGAAGTAAGGAATGGTCAAAATTGAGGAGTGAAATATTATGTGACGCCTTTATTAAAGTGAAGTTAAATATAAAATAAAGGTAGGTGTGTCTAGCCTATCTACTCTTTTTATATACCTAAATAGTTGCCATTTTGCACGTTCTTTTTTTCTTTCTATAGATGTCGTTCTGGAATCAGTTTCCTTTTCCTTTAACTTGAAGGACTTTTACATTTTAACACAGGTCCGCTGGGGTTGGATGAACATTTCAGCTTTTGTATTTCCGAAAGGGTCTTTAAAGTTGTTTTTAACCCTATTAAAGAAAATATCTATAAGAATTGTGGAATCACATGTAGTTGTAAGAAATTCATCTTTATATTTGAGAGATGTTTTTGCTGGGTATAGAATTCTAGGGTCCCTCCCACCCCCCACAGTAATTTAAAGATATGTTCTGTTCCACTGTTTCTTGGTTTGCATTGTTTCTGACAAGAAGTTTGCCATTGTTCTTAACTCTCCAAGAAATGCCATTTCCCCAGTCTACTTTAATTTTTTCTTTCCATGTATTGTGCAGTGTACCTTGGTGTATAGTTTTGTTTGTGCTTCTTGTGTTTGGAGTTCATTGAGCTTCTTAGTTCCGTAGATTTCATCAGTTTGTGAAAGTTTGGAGCCAATGTTTCTGCACATTTTTTTGTGTGTGCATGTTCCTCTTTCCTTTTGGGGATTTCAGTTGCACATGTTTGTCTCCTTTAAGTTGTCCCACAGCTCATGATGCCTGCCGTTCATCTTATTTTGGTCTTTTTTCCCTCTTTGTTTCATTTTAGGTAGTTTCTACCCCAATTCTGTGCACATATACTTTTTAATCTCAGAGAGAGTTGTTTCTATCTTTACAAGTCAGATTTTGATCTTACTGTCTTAAGTGTGTCTCTCTTAATATGCTTAGATTTGCTCTGTTTTCTTTAACGAATGGAATACATTTATAATAGATATATATATATATATCTTTGTATACTCATTCTGTCATTTATGGTTCAGTTTGGAGTGATAGATATTCCTTGCTTGTCTGGTAGTTTCTTATTGTAAATTTCTCTTTTTGGGTGCTGGATATATTTGTATTTTTCTACTTGTTCTTGAGCATTGATTTAGGATGTGATTAAATTACTGGGCAGCAGTTTGATCCTTTTGGGTCTTGGCTTTTCAGCTTTGTTAGATAAGGCTAGAATAATGTTTGATGTAGGGTTAAGTTTTCCCCATGACTCGGGTAAAACCTGAATGAATACTTTATTCAGTGCCCTGTGAAACATGATGCTTATTACCATTTTGGCCAGTAGGCGCAGGGCACTGTTCCTGGCCCTGTGTGGGATTTAGGGACTGCTCCCCCTAATCCCTTCGTGTTGTGCTTTCCCTTGGGTAGTTTCCTCACATGCATGTGCCGGCCTCGTACTCATTCAGCAAGTACTTGAAGAGGACTCTCGGCCGATTCCAGAGTTTCTTGTGTGACTCTCACCTCTCAAGTACTCTGCAGATTCTGTTCCATACCTTGGCTTCCACGAATTCTCAACTCCTTCTCAACTTGGATTCCTTTAGACTCTCCTTGAATTTCCCCTCCTTGTGGCATGGCCTGGAAGTTTTCCTCAAGGCTTTAAACTGAGCAGTCATTTTTCCCCCACCTCTTGGGACTGCGGTGCTTTGTTATATGATGTCTATTGTCTTGTGTGAAGTTTTAGTTTTTTTTCCAGGCAGGAAGTAAATTCTGTCTCTATTATTCTATCTCAAACAGAAGCAGAAGTTCCTAGCTGTTTTTTGAGTACTGAATGAGGGAGAGCAAAATACACTACCAGGAAATGTATCTTCAGTAGGTCCATACATGGTTTCCTGCGGTCAGCTGTGGCCAGACATTAAATGGAAAATTCCAGAAATAAACAATTCATAAGTTTTAAATTGTGCACCATTCTGAGTAGTGTGATCAGAACTCATGCTGTCCTGCTTCATCCCATCTGGGACGTGAATCATCCCGTTGTCTAGCATATCCACGCTGCATGTGCTCCCCTTTTGTTAGTTACTTAGTAGCCATGTCAGTTATCAGATCAGCTGTGGTGGTATGGCAGTACTCGTGTTCAAGTAACTCTTATTTTACATAATAATTGCCCCAAAGTACAAGAGGAGTGATGCTGTAAATTCGGATATGCACAGAGGAACCGTAAAGTGTTTCTTTTCAGTGAAAAGACATGCATAGGGAAAAAATATACACCTACATACATATAGGGTATGTTACTATCTCTGGTTTCGGGCCACCACTGCCTTGGAACTGTCTTTTGGACATATCCCCTGCAGATGAGAAGGGACTGCTGCACCATGTTTGTGCTTTACCATAGACGTAACCTTTCCATTTAATTATTAGTCATGAAAAGAGAAAATAATTGCGTAAACACTTACACAGTGAAAAAGAAAATTTCAAAATAAGGAAGCAATGACCTATAAATAGAAAAATCTCACTATTGAGATCCTTCAGACTCTAAGGTTGAAGTTCTAGAAAGTCTGTCTCTAAAAGAAAAAGAATGGCCTTTTAGTTAATATATAACATTGTGCTAGTAAATCTTACATTAATCCTCATAAAACACCTGGAAAGTTTTACTGTCCTTGTTTTATAGCTTAGCCAGCAAATGTTCAACATACTTTACTAATGACACATTTTTATGAGTAGCAGTCAGGATTTGAATCCAAGTCTGTGTACATAATGCCTGGATTTTTCCACTGTACCATGTCACTTTCGGTTAAGGGTATCAGATGCAGGCCTTATTCTTTCAAGTATCTCCTAGACAAACAAATTCCAGAAGGGCACGCCCTTTGGGCCAGCAGTACCTGGCTTAGTGAGTGGAACCATGGCAGGATCACAACTCTACCCACCTCCTCAGCTTTAGTACCTTTGTGTGTGCACACCCCTTGTGGCTTCTCAGATCATATAACCTAGTAAATGTTTTCTCTGCCAGTGTCTGTATCCTTCTTTAATGAAAGTGACAAAATTATTTTCTTCATTGTAAACCAAACAGTAGAAAGGGGGAAAACTTTCGTAGTTTATACTGATCAAAACACAGTTTGCTTTTGAAATCATCTCTGGAGTCTCCAGAATTAGAAGTTATAGAGGTCATGCTTTTCATGCAGAGAGGTTGTTTATCCTGGGTATGAGAACATTAGGACCTCTGTTTCAGGTGTGTTCTAAATAGATCTGTGATTCGTTTGTGATTTTTAGTGGGGGTTCCTGTGTCTCTCTGGGAGAATACTTTCTTTTTCACTTTTCATTTAGCTGCCTAAAGTTTGGGGTTTTGAGGGGTAAAGTATTGGCTTGCTTATATTGCCTATTTTACAGATCTACTTCACTTTTTCATGCAGTTCAAGTTTGGAACAGGAGTTTATATCTCTCAGCTCTTTGTACTTTAACCTTGATCTTAAGTGTTTCCCCAGGTAAAATGGCCACCAAGGTGAAACTGAGAGTCAGATGACTCAAGTTGGATAGACAGAGAGCTGTGAGAGCATTTCTGATTGTGACAGAGATTCTCACTGGCTAAAGCACATGCGTGTTCTGCTTACTGCAGGATGACACATGCCGCTCACCCACGTTCGTGGTCAGGTTTTTTTGCCCCCTGCAGCTAAATCCTTTGGGATTCTATTCAGACCACTCATAATTCTCAGGAGTCCATTCTCCTTCTCTCCCTCCACTTCCCAAGGCACTGGTTATCTCTATTAAAGAGAGACATCCCCCCCACCCCCCACCCCCGGCTGCCGCCAGTGGTGAAATAGAGGCTGGCCGTGGGCCATCTGCTGTAATAAACATAACATCTGACTGGTTTTGCATGTGAAATTCTTCATGGGAGGTTTATGGGATTCCCCATCTCCCGTTCCTGTCTTAGAATTTTAAGTGCTTGGCAGATTATTATTTAGGTGGCATGATTTAGGGGTTACAAAACAATCTTTGTGTTGCTTGGTTTACAGGAACCAGATCCTTCTTTGTCACTAGTGAAGCGTCATTTTGAGTCCATCCTTGTCATCTTTCTTAGGGCTGCTTGACTACGTACAAGAATAGTGTCTAAAGGTACCAGACAACCCTCTTTATGGAAACCTAATGGTGCAGCTCAGTCACTTATCAGAGGAAAGCAAGCTGAGGTCTGGGTGGTTTTGGGGATGAGGTAGAGTGTGGTTGTTGGTTGTTAGAGGAGGGAAGGTCAGAAAGATTAAATTGGCCATGGAGTTTGACATTGTAGAAGGAAGAATATGGAAGTGGGTGGCAGATGAGGTTCCTGCATGATTGACTAAACCTGGGCTGCTATTTTGGGGTTACCTATATGGAACTTGCATGGGTAGATCATTTGGCTTAAATGGCAGGATGGACTGACTGTAGCTTCTTTTTGGAATATTTTCTTACCACCCTCTCCTCTGTGCCGCTTCTAGCTGAGACAAAGGCTTGTTACTGCCCAAATTAGGGCTGAGAGTGCCTCTGTGTGATTACCCTGGGCTAAAGTGCCTACTTTTATTTTATCCTAGATTGGATATCTGTGATATAGGAGTTGGAGAGAAGGTTGTCACTCTCATTTTCACTTCTGCTGACTCTTGTTGGCCTCTTTCTTCCTTATGGCCATGGCTGGGAGGGGCTAGGAAATTGTGTGTGGCAGGCAGTGTGGCAGGGTGCTTGGCAACTGTGCTTGCTGTCCCTTTCCGGTTGCCTGTCTTTGAGTGAGTCTCCTTATCTATTTTCTCATGTACTTCCTCTCCTTTGAGAGCTCTTTCCATACTGTAGGGATCAGTCGTTTTCCTATCCTTCCAGGCAACATAGCCAAGGCATGCTGCTTAGCCTTCTGAGCCCACATTCCTGACTTTATGTCTTACCTGGCACTGTGCAGTAGGTGTATCCCCCAGAACTAGGAACCAGGCCTCAGCCACTTGACCTTCCAGGAGGAGAAAGATCCCTTCGAGCATAGCTGGCTTCCACATGTTCTAAGAGACCATTTTTTCCTGGACAGGAGACAGCTTTCTAAATCCTTCGTGTACATGAGGTGTTCTAAACTCTCAGAGAGTCTCTGGATCCCTGGGTAGCACACAGGCATATATATGTAGACTGTTTTGGATTCGTGCTAATGGTCTCCTTCCTGATCTTAAGGCAGATGACACCAGGTTGGGAGGCATTCGTGAGTGATCCTCAGAATGAGATGGTTTAAGGTAGAACCTGTTTTTCTGGTATAATCTTGATTAGAAATTGGGGGAAAGGAGACAATTTTAAGATTCTAGAATCAAATCATATAGACTGAGTTTGAGTTCCAGTTTCTTTTCTTAACTCTCCATGGGAGAGTCAGTCCTCCAAGAGAACCTTTGCAGAGTGGCTGTGACAGAAACTCACACTGTGCTTATGTTCTGCTTATATATGTACAGAGTGGTGTGCCAGCCACTGTTCTAAATTCTTTATATATATTAGCCCATTTAATTTTCACAGCAAACCCTTTGGGATAGGTCTTTTTTTTTTTTTTTATAGTCTCCATTTTATAGATGAAGATCTATGAGCAGAAGTGACTGCACTCTGCCCAAGGGATAAAGCTCCTGGCACATTGTGAGGACTCAGTAAATGGTTTCAGTTCACCTTGAGTAAATTAGTGAGGAATCACTATGGAACACAGATGATGAAGAGAGATGGAAGAGTTGTGTCTTAAAAAAAATTTTGAGAGTCCTGAAAATTCTGAGTGGTGGACAGAGTGATCCTATTTTAACTCTCAGAGGAGGGAGCGTGACCCTCAAGCAGGAAGTGTCCAGGGGTGCTAATTTGTTTATCAAATTTCAAGTTGTTTGCCAAGTACTGGGATGGATCTAGAAGATGATTCTTTAAGCCTGGTTTTGTGGTATGGGAAATCTCCATTCTGTGGAGAAAAAGTAGACACAAATAGTTTGGAATATATTGTGGGGAGTACCATAGAAGATGTGATCTCTGTGGGATGCAGAGAGTGAATGACTAGGGAAGTTGGGGCATCTGCAGTAAGGAGACATGTGACTTAGTTTTTCCTTCTGTGGGAAGGGAAGCAAGAATGAAGGAGGGAGGAGACTCTTCTTTTGCTGTGCTCCTGGCCCAGTGGTGGAGCTTCTCTTTTAACTTTCTTACAGAGTGACAGGAGCCAGCTGCAGGCTTCGCAGCCAAAATAATGCAGAGAGACAGGCCTGGTGCCTGAGGCTCCATCGGCCTGGCAGCAGGATGTGGTGGAGCCATATTAATAATATGATGAGTGTCTTGGGTGCTGGGCTGCTTGCCTGTGGGAGGAGACAACAGCTGCTGGAGACCTGCAGAGCTGGAAGGGCCTCTTGGTCATCCTCGGGTGGGGCTGAGCCTGGACACATCTGCCTGACCTCACCAGCGGGCTGGGAGGAGGAAGAATTTACTTAATAACTTTCTTTTACCAATATGGTGAGCTTGAGACTGAGAGTTAGTTGATACTTAGAAAGGGCATAGGTGGTTTTGGGGGGGAAATTAGCAGGTCTGTCCATTTTCTGTCTCTTAGAAGTCTCAGAATTGACTCTGTATTCTTGTAGTTGACATATCACTTGTAGTGAGAACAGGGCGTACCGCACACCCCCTCACCACCCCTTCCCAGAATGAAAGGACACACTGACAAGGCCTGCAGGGACTGTGTGGTGGGCTGAGAGTCACGCAGGCTTCAAGTTGGACTGACCTAATTCAGCAGACCTGCAATTACCTGCAACCTAGGTGGTTTTTAGAATTAAAGAAAATAACTTTTTTCAGCACTAGGTAGGAGCCTGATATGCTTTGGTAAATCACTCTTAAATCAAGATGAGCCTAGAGGCACTGCATCTATATTTGTTGACTGTATGGTAAGGGACAGTGGTTAGCTGCCTTCCATTACAAGAAGGGACAGGTGAGCCTCTGTCTTCATCTTAGTAAGTATGAAAAACAAATCCCAGTCTTCTTTCACTCCTTCTCCCCCCCCCCCCCCCCCTCTTCCTCCTGCCTTCCTTCCTCCTCCCTCCCCTCCCTCCCCTCCCCTTCCCTTCCCTTCCCTTCCCTTCCGTTGAGTTTAAACATAAGAGGTTCTTGGCTAATTAAAAGGGACTGTACTATTTGAAAGCTATCACTGTTGTTTTCTGGTTTTGATCAGAAGGTTTTAGTACATTTACATTGGCTCCATCCTGTCTTCAGTTTTAAAATTATCATGGAAGTTAAGTGTGTGTTAAAGTGCCACATCCCTGGCCTGGATAATTGGGGCTTGGGTAGCACCTTTGATGTATATGGAGTTAAAATGCATAGGAATCTAAAGCAAGTAGATCTATCTTTTCAGGTAAATTTTTTGGCTATGTGCAATTTATTTAAAAATTTACTGTTAATGCCTGCCTTCCTAGAATTGTGTATTAAGCTTTTTCATTAGTGAAACTGGCTCCTTTTAACAAGTTTTTTATTCTGGTAGATGTGGGATCTTGTCTAGAAAAGTTTTTGTAGATACTCACTTCTGTATAAACATGTACCACCATCCTAAGAGGTCAGAGTGGGTCTGAGTGAAGGAAGGAACGGGAAATGTGGGGCCTGCCCAGAGCATATGTGTCCTATACAGGGTGAAATATTTGCAAAATACTTTTGATTTAATTGGCTATTAGTTATTGCTGAGGACAAATTTTTAGACACTTGTAGGAATGGACATCGGCCCTCATGATTTGCCTAAGGTTTCCTGGTAAGTGCACAGGCTTCTATCACATTTATTTGCTTAAGGAAAATGGCTAGAACTTCATTGGGGGCAGTTTTATTATTGCTGTGGCCATTTCCTTTTTCTGTTATCTCGGAGATCTGATTGAGATCAGATTGCTGGGATATCACTTCCACCTTCCATGCAAATTATGGTCTAGCATGCTTTGTGGTTGCCACGGAAACTGGGTACCAGTTTCTTCCCTTCTTCCTATATCACAGTTCTTCCTAGTCTTTTAAATATGAACATCTCTGTCACGTGCTTTTGCTCTCCTTGCCTTTTACACCCACAAAGGACAGAGGTAAATATTTCTCTGATCTTTTCATTAGTAGCTGACCCTCCTGGAAACGTCTTAACCAGTTTGTAAATCTTCCTTGATGAAATTGAGAGCAATGCTGGGTTTATGAGGGTTTGGAGTCACCTTGCTTATGAAGGTGGTGACAGCCATTCGTGTCATTTGTGGTTCACATAGGAGTGCTTGTGCAGGGGGTGTTAGATATGGCTTCTGATGCAGAATGTCCGTTGATGTCAGTATCTCACTTAGCTGCTTAGCAGCTCAATTAAAAGCAGCGCACATTGTTTCAACTAAAAGGGAGTAGGTTGTCCTTCTTACTACTACAATCTCATACTTCTGTTCCCTCCCTCTTTTCTTTCCTCCCTTTCACCTCAGTGACTTGTTAGGGGAGAGATCTTGGTTCATTTCTGCTATTAGAAATTTAGAGAGAAGATTGTAATAATAAATGTTTTTCCCCCCCTTTGGAATAAGGTAAAATATCAGGCGAGAATTTCTTTCTTGCTTTAGACTAAGTTGCTTTGATTTGCAATCAGAATTTTTTAGAGTATAATCCTCATAAAATACATTAACAGTCTGTCTCACTAGCTTAAAGCCCATTCCACAGAATGGGTACAGAGTCAGCATTATCATTGTGATTTTCTTGAGCATGTTTGGATGGGGTGGGAATTGGGAGGTCATCGCTGTGAGGTTATTATGCTTCCTTGACAGTCAGGCTTTCAAAGAATTGGACCCTCAGCTGTCTCAGATGGAAAATCCTGTTTATCTTTGTACCCCCAATGGCTGGTGGATTGTCTGGTATCCAATAAATGTTTCTGTGTTTTTTTGAATGTAAACAATTCTAAGAGTAGCCCACTAAAATGTAGGAAAGGAAATCTTCCTAGAGGAGTCGTCATATTTGGGAAGCACATATTTCTGTTTAGAATTATCCAAATAAAACTTTCTATCATACTGGAAAGTAGGCGTGTTATATACATGTGTGTCTTGTTGTTGTGTGTTTTTGAAGTGTTACCCATCCTTGTTTAAAAGAGTCAGGAAAGAACTGAGCAGATTGTTTTTTTGATAGTAATATATTTTTATTCTGTTTCATATCTCCTCCCCTGTCTCCCCATTTCTCCATCCTTCTTCTAATCTTTGGTATTCTGTAAATACTCCCTAGGTCTAAAATTCCACATTCATTTATATAGAAAACAAAATATAACTTGTAAACTTACCCCTTGAGAGCTCTTGTAACATCTGATTAGGTTATAAAGCATCGCCCGTTTTTAATTTCACAACAGATTCTGGAGTCCTCAAACCAGAATATAAGGTCACTGAATTTCAATCAGCCATCATTAATTAGAGATGCCAAGAGAAGGGGAAAAAACGCCTTCTTGCCTGAAGGCTCTGTGGTTCTTCCTGTGGTGCCAACTTAAGGTCGACTGTGGTTATCTGGTCTCTTTAAAAGTTTTAAATATTTAACCTGAGCATCTAACTCCATGGTAATCTTACTCTCTCATAATGATGGTGATAAATGTATCTGGCATTTACTGCAGTTATCTCATACTCTCATATTTTGGTTTTCCCAGAGGTAGAAGAGGACTTTTGCATATTTGTGTTCTTGGGTTTAGTTTTTGAAGAAAATTTCTGTAAAGTTTAAATAGCATGTATAGTTGCTTCGTAGAAAGCTTCAGTTATGTAGAATTAACATTAATGTTAATTTCTGTTGTCTACTGTATATAAAATGCAGAAAGAATGAAAACATTTAAAGGAAAACAAAAGCCAGGTCTTAAAAATGAGTCTTTGTCCTGTTACTTATATTTGGTTTCAGACAGTTTTTAAAATGCATGGAGGCCTTCTGAGATGTTGCTTCTTTCATATGAAGGACTATTCTGTTGAGTATTAACAACACTATGTAATATGTCAGGTGCTTTACAGAGTCAAGTAAATTATTCTCTGGTAATGAAAAAAAAATACTCTAAGCAGGCATTGGCTTTAATGTTTATTGGGAATCTTGTGGGAAGACCGTTTTTGTCAGAGCCTGCTTCTCTGGCTATGGTGGACTACTCAGCTTTCTTTCCGGGCCAAAGAGCACCTTAGCTCCTACAAATTCTTGGGGAATGAGTGGTCTGTAGACAATGCTTCAAGTAACCACAAGCATGATTTAGGCCAGTCTTGGGGGGTACTTTGTGATTAGCCCGTGGTATATTCATTATGTTAATTTTTAAAAATAATCTGTCAACTGAGAACTGTGCTGGATGGATTTTAACAGTTTTTAAATATATGTTGTTTTCAGAGTCATTCTTTCTTTAGAACATAGTTACAAATTTGTGCAGCCTGTTATTTTGCCCCCAAGAAATATGTTTGCATTCATTATGACAGCCTGCAGACTATTGGTACATTGCTGGGCTGTAATCTGCTTGTTGTTCTGGCAAATGCCATTGTGTAATGTGGACTGGCACTTGGCCTTTCCGGAGCTTGTAGTTATTCCCCTTTGTTCGGGATTTGAGCCGCCTTGGCCATAATTTCTCTCCTGATTCTCATTACTTATGCCTCCTACAGATCAGTCTCATTGAACTAGGCCGGGATAAATGGAGCCCTTGTAGAGCATATGAATGTGAGATCATCCTGTTCCATAGATGAGAAATTTAAGGCTTAGAGAGAACTGGGGCGATGTGAGTCCTTACAATGAGAATGTCTAGTAATGTTTGAAATGATTTAGGAACCAAAGTGTACACTGATCTTTTCCATACAGCCAAAACCTGTATGTCTCCTAAAAGATGCCCTCCTACTATGTGAATTTGGGCTGTTGTTTGAAGCCAGAGGAGAGCATGGCATGTACAGCTTTCCCTTTCCTGCTGGAGACCTGTTTATTTTGAAGGTCATGAAGAGTAATGACAGCAAACATTGGAAGGCCTGCACTTGTCACATTTTGTGTCACCCTTTTCATCACCACCATGACCTATACTACCTCTACCGTTGGTGTAAATAAGTGCTTTTCCATGTTATTCAGATTTTTTGGTTCAAGCCTCAGATGGGTAGGAGAACCTTTTAACCCGATTTGAGGTTAAAATATTGGCCTTCTCTGGTCTTCAGTTACAAAGGCCCATCTTTACCATTCTTTCTCCCTACATTTGCCCATTTGGATATTTTTAACTTCATACTTTAAAAAATGAAATCAAGATACAAGGAAAGTATTTAAGACCATCAATATAATTTTCTCTCTGAAGGAAGCAATTTAAGAAATGAAATTTATAGATGTCAGATTGGATAGTGACACCATGGATTTTCCAAAGAGGTTATAGATCCATTGTTAATCCTTAATCTGGGAACAGTGAATCAGAACTGTGAGCAGAAACTGCTTCTGTTGAAATCCCCTTGTACCATTAGCCACTAAAGGTAAGCCAGTGGGAATGGACACACTTCTCTTATTAAATAAAATCAGTAGGAAGCCTGTTTCCGGGCATGCTTGGCAAGGTAAGCAGGCTAACCCTGCTGAGCAGTGCCCATAGATTTTTGTTAAGCAAACTTGGACCTCCAGTTCATATGGCACCAATGTGGCGCCCTTTATGGTGCTGCTTTTGGAAGTAGAATTCATCAAAAAGTGAGAGGACAAATCTAGAATTATTAATTTAATTACTGAATCCATTGTTATTCATTTAAAATATAGAGTAGATCTTTGACACCGCCTTAAACCAGTCTTTCATGTCCTGTACTAGAGACTGAATGTCCCTCTAACGTGGTATAATAGAAAGAGCACAGGTTTTGGAATAAGGTAGATATTTGCTTTGTGTTTATGGTCTTAAAAGCTACTTAGAGTCTCTGATAAATGGCAAATGTAATACATTGTAGATTTGGCTGTAACCCAGGGATAGTCTGACCTGAGCACACATGAAAAGCACCTGGAGGACTTGTTAAAACACAGCTTGCTGGGCCCCACCTCCAGAGTTTTTGATTCAGTAAATGTAAGGTGAGGCCTGAGAATTCGTACTAATGATAAGTTCCCCAGTGATTCTGATGCTGCCAGTTAGAGGATAACACCTTGAAAACCACTCATCTAAGAACTAAATGCTATATATGATATAAAGAGGCTGTCATCTCCTCCCCCTGCACCCACTGTCCTTCAATAAATGATTAATATTCATATTATATAATGTTGTTATGTTAAATGAACAGTGACTATCCCTGCGGTTAAGAATTCTTGAGGCCAGTTAGCCTTTTTCAGGTAGATGTAGCCTTGCTCCCTAAATGCTTACTTTCAAAGGAATATTCTCTTATCAAACAGAAGCTTGATAGTTTTGTGTGACCCTCTTAGTAAGAATTTAAATGAGATCAGTTGGTTTCTTGTTTCTTTGGTGTGCTCTCTGATTATTTTGTTGTTTTCTGGTTTAGGTTCTCTTTTTTTTTTTTTTTTTTTTTACAAACCTGTACTCAGACCACTGGGTGAAGTGTGGTACAGATTTATCTATTTCTGCTCTCCTTTTTCCTTCATAGATGTTGAGTTTAGGCCTTAACAGATATTCTCATACCTATTTGAGATCAGGCCGTGTGAGACCTTTTCTTATATAGGCCCCCAATGTTTCCTTCCTCAGCTTGTTCATCTGCTTGTGCAAAAACAGGAGAGTAATAATGTCTTTCCTTCCCTTGCGGTTTATTTGAAATTATTTATAGACCAGTCACTGGCTGCATGCCACCTTCTCCCCACCCCCCACTTTCTTTTTTCTGGTGCAATTTCACTTTAGATGGTTGCTTCTGTGCAGAACACCCTACCTAAGGGCATGCCATGTGAGTGGAAGTGTCTTCTTGCTGCAAACAGCTAATCGAAGCAAACTGTGATTTAATCTTGGATTACCTTTGCAAAGGAATGTCATAGCTGGCTTTAATTTCATATTTGTAAAATTATTCCCAGCTTCCCGTAGGTATAACAGTAGGTGATGCTCCCTTAGGCCAGGTAGATGCACCCACAACTCTGTACTCTGCAAGTCTGGGGGCATTTTCCACTGTTCTTCCTAGACACAGCAGTTCTAGATCTTGCAAGTTTTTTCTTCTTTTTCTTATACCTAGTGTTCATGGATGGCATTCTGGATGGCAGACAATGTAATATCCATCAAATACCTGTTTTTATGATTTTTCCAGGCCTTAAGAATTTTTCCCACAGCTCTTTCTAGGGTGTATGTGTGAATATGTGTTGTGTGTATGGCAGAGGTGGAATGAGGTTGAGAATATTTACATATGTATGTGCCTGTGTACCTCTCATTCTTGCCGTGATTTCACAGGTTTCAACTTGCACAAGATTTCATTTAATTTACACCCAGTGGGGAAATCTGCTCATAAAACACATGCCCCTCCATAAGTCTGTCTCCACCTTTCACGTGTGCCTAACAGTTTCTCTGTTTTACAAAGCAAGTCGTTTGAGACCGGAGGAGAGATGACACTAAATAACATTATAGCTGTCCCTTGGTGCACAAAATTTATGCTTCCAGCCATGTTTGCTGTGAAGGGCAATTCCGTGCACTGATCAACATTTTCTTGGTGGCTTATCTTTTAAGGTGGGATTTGTTGTATTTTTAGCCTTCGGGGTTTTTTAGGAGTGGTGGTATCTCCTACAGAGTGTTGCACAGAGCAGGATGGAGCTAGTTCCCTCCCTACAGGAAATGATGGGGGAGAGATTTTCATAAAATTCTTGCAAGGGCAAATAGGGTCAGCTCTTATCTGTACCTGTATTATCCACAGTGAAGTGTGGAAAGAGAATGCATTGATTTACCATTGCCATGACAACAGAGGCTGTCCTACCCCCCACCAGTATGAATTCATTTATTTATTTATCCAAAGGTTTCAAAATTCTGTTATGTGAATTCCATGTATTGTTACTTCAAATATTTTGATAGAATGTTATTGTGTATTCACTAATAGTGTTTTCAGCAGTAGTGTTATCCTGCTCAGGTCACCAAATATCCTCCTTGAGCTTCTGTCTCCTTAACTTGGGGAAGACGAGAAAATGCTTAACTACAGTTGGCCCTCCATATCCATGGGTTAACGCGTTGGCACAGATTGAAAATGTTCAGAAAAAAAATGTTAACGTTTTTGCTGACGTGTACTATGTAATTAGGGCTAACGTGATTGTGTCTTTACTGAACATGCACAGAATTTTTTCTTGTCATTATTCCCTAAACAATACATAACAACTATTCATATTGCATTTACATTGTATTAGGTATCATAAGTAAACTAATTTAACCCATTTCCCATTTGCCCTGAGAATACTCAACAGCAGCGCCTGCAGCTACACCATTTATCTCACGATAACTTGCAGATTACTGTCCTACCCTTACCCCCAAAGTTTGCCATGAAATATCTCACTTTTATTATTTTCACGTCACTCTAGTATATCGATAGTCTTTGGAATCAAATGGCATCATTCTATTTATTGCATTCTGTTTTAGTAGTACAAAATATAGTAATTCTCAGTCGCTGAAAATATCGAATCCTAGAAAACATAGCATTCTTATGCGTGATGTTAAATTAACGTTGGCGATGAGCTACACTTTTTTTCTAAATGGGAAAGGGGTTGAAGTATATGAGAGGAAGTGCATAGATTATATGCAAATACTGTGTCCTTCTATTTAAGAGACTTGAGCATCCTCAGGTTTTGGTATCTGCAGGGGTCCTGGAACCAATACCACAGATAATGAAGGACAACTTTATCGTACAGGGTTTTTAACTTTCCGTATCTGTGGCCTAAATAGATCCTTGCTGCGCAGGGACATTTCTTTGAAATCTTGTGGTTTCTTAATTCATGAAGTTTTTACTGTTTCATAAGTAGATTAGGGTTTGTATTAATAGAAAAATGCTTTAAGTTACCACCAAGTAAAATCTTTAATTCTGGCAAGTTTATTTTAGATTTCCCAGATATTAGGTTGGTTACATTTGAATGTTAGTCCACATTCCTCCCCGCACTGCCCCCCAATTACAGTGTAATTGACATATGACATTGTGTAAAGTTTAAGCTGCATATGAGAAACAACTTAACCTGCAGAGAATTTTATAATGGTTTGAGCCCAAACTGATAACAATGGCTGAGAAGCAAGATCTGAGATTCTCTGGAAGGATGGCAGTTTGTAGCTTCTTTTATGTATTTGGAACTAAGGAGGAAAAAAAGGAAGATTACTTGAAAGTGAGAGAAAGCAAGGTGGGTATTGGGTTACAGGATAGTTAACGAGATTGTGTATTTTCCAGGGGGTGGTTACTTTGAAAAAGGCACTTGGAAGTCGTGTTAAGCAAGATGCACAGAAACAATGGACAGGGCTTGCTTAAGGCAAAGATAAACTGTTCACTAAAGTTACATGCCTAGTTCCGAACTGCGCACGTGACCTGCCCCTTTGGGAATTTATGATCAGATCACCTTGTGGGGTTACTTTCTGTAGAACTTCTTTTTCTGTAGAACCCCCTTTTCTGCTCGCACATACAACTTGGTGATTTGGTTCACATATATATTGTGAAATGATTATTACTACAATAAGGGTAGTTAACACACCCAGCACCTTGCATACTCACCTTTTTTTGTGTGTTGTAGTGAATGACTTTTAAGATTTACTGTCTTTAGAAACTTTTAATTACACAATACAGTATTAGTAACTACAGTCACCAAACTATGCATTTTATCCCCAGAACTTATTTATCTTATAACTAGAAGTTTGTACCTTGACCACCTTCACACATACCCACAGGCAACTCCACCAACTACTCTCGGTTTTTATGAGTTTGGTTTTTTTAGATTCTACGTATGAGATCACAGTATTTCTTTTTCTGACTTATTTCACTAAGCATAATGCCCTCAAGGTCCATCCATGTTGTGATGAATGGCAGGATTTTCTTTTTTATGGCTGAATAATATTTCATGTTTTTACCACATTTTCTTTATCTGTTTATCTCCTGATTGACTGTTAGGTTATTTCCATGTGTTGACTATTATTTAAATAATGCTTCAATACACATGGCTTGCAGTTATCTTTTTTGCGATAGTGATTTCATTTCCTTTGCTGAGTCATATGGTAGCTCTATTTCTAATTATCTTGAGCAACCTCCATACTGTTTTCCATAGTTGCTGAACCAGTTTACATTCCCAGGATATGGAATCCTGTCTTTCCATATCCTAGCCAGCAGTTACCTTTTTCACATGGTTTTTTCTTTCCGTAATTTTATATTGTTTCACCTTCACTTAAAATGAGTTTAAGTTCATGGGAGAATGGGACTCCAGTGGACTGTCCCCTCCTGAGGTAGCATGGGATTCCTCACCTGGTATGTGGGAACTCCTAGGTCTGGCTTTAGGATTTGACTCTGAATGGACCCACCCAGCCCTTCCAGGCCCACTAGGAGCCTAACTGCTTGCTCTGCCCTGTTCTCCAGTTGGGTAGTTTTAATGTTTTGTTGTCAAGCCTGGGGCCGGGAAGAAGTCATCTTTTTTGTAGTTGTTTGCTTTGCGAAGGGGAGGTCAGGAAGGAATAAATTGTTCCTTTCTTCCTGGAAAGTTCTCTTGTGGTGAATGATTACATTCTCAAGCCTATTTCTATTGCAGAGGAAAGTTGTTTCCGGGCTGGCAGGGAATGACCAAACCTGAAATTCCAGCAGAGTCCCTGGTGTAGCCTCAGTTATATTTTATTGTCCTGGTGTTACTGAATTAGACTGCTCTTCATGAAACCTAAGGTTTCCATCTTTGGACTTGGAGAAGTCTTGATGAGTCAGATACGTCTCTTTAAGGCACACATGTGTGTCTTTCATTTGCCCATTCCCTGCGGTCCCTTTTCTGAAGTCCAGTTCAGTCTTACCTTGGAATCTTTGCCTCAGTTCCTTTTTCAAATGCACTTTTACTCGTGCTTACCTTGTGAGGGGTCCTCTCTTGGCATAGTGAGATAGTTACTGGGCTTGTCCATTTCCTTTCCTTCATTGAAGCAGAAGCTGAATGAAGAAGAGAGGATAGATATTCTGAGTTTTCTGTTAGAATTTCCTGTTCAGTCATTGCCTTGCTCTTCCGTGAAAGGTATTTACAATTTTCGTTGTTTATTGATCTGTCACTGAGTAGTGTTTTAAGATTCTCAAGCTCAAGTTTGTTGGTGTCTTTATAATCTGAGAACTGAGACATCATGGAAATCTAGAACAGGGAGATCTCACTTACCTGGTGGCACCAGTAACCCCAATGATGCATCCTGTTCTGCCAGCATTAGTAATTTGTATAATGTTTTCTGCTTTTAAAATCATATAATATAAAAGAGAAAACTAACAGTATGAGGTTAGATGACTGTACTGTACGTGCATCTCAAGACAACATGTCCATTTCAGAAAGTACTGGACGAAACCTGGGATACCTGGAATGGTGTGAAACATCAGTCAGAAAGAGATAAAGTTGAGGAAGAAAACAGTTGAAGGAATAGGCTAGGAAAGTGAATTGCTATAATTTTTGCAAATCAAAAGATTCCTCCCTCAGGGTCCGGGTCCTGGGGGCTTGTCTGGGCGTGAGGTGATTATAGTTGTTCTCTGAGGGTCTTTTGGGTAAGGGTGTGGGCAGGAAGCTTTCAGTGTCTAGCTGGAATTGTTCTCCTACCAGGCTCATTTATAAGTTGCTGGAGGTGGAGTCTTAGCAACCCTTCCCAGGACTGACAAAAATGGCTGAGAGCGTGGTGTTTGGCAGGCTATTGACACAGTTAAAGATGGATGCCTCTTTGATCAAAGGCGTAGACCATTCAGGCATGTTTAGGCTGGTGGAATTGAAGAGACTCATTAAAAAGAGAGTAGTTATGTACTCCTTGCCCTCCAGTGCCTGCCATCCACATCGTTATGAACATGATTTCTGTTTGTCTAGTTTGCTGGCATAGCTTTTTGGTGAAGCCAGGTGTGAGGTAGCGTGTACTCTTCTTAGCTTCTGTTTGAGTTAATCAGTGGGTTGCAGAGGAGAGAAGGATGTAGGTTCCTTAGCATATCTTTGTTTCTGGCCATTTGGGAAGATGTGGCAATTTTTCCTCCATAATCTGTCCTCTCTTCATTGTGGTCTTTACTGTACCTTACCTTAATATGCCTTTTGGGTTCCCCTTTCTCTTCAGAGGTGGCTTGCCCTATAGTGGTGGTGGTGCAGCATAGTTCGGAAAGAACCATGAAAGATGTAGACTGAGTGATTCAGCTACTCCATTGAAAGAGCTTATTGTGATTATAGCTGGGAAGTGACTAGGAGAGAATGGAGCCATCAGAAAACAATGTGCCATAAGAAACACCACAAAAATTAATTGCAAGGAGACACTGAAATTAGGTTTGATTAGACTGGGGTTAAAAAATAAGATTTTGGTGGCTAGACACTTTTTAAACTTATAGCTGATAATTTCATGTCTGCTGCAGGATCGCTACCCTCCTTCTCACGCACATCCCAGTTGTTTTCAACCTTTTATTAAGATCGTGTAAAACTTCTGGATTCTCTTCCATTTCTTTCATTCTTCGCTCTCTCTCGCTCTCTCTCGCTCTCTCGCTCTCTCTCGCTCTCTCTCGCTCTCTCTCGCTCTCTCTAGCACTCTCCTCTCACTCTCCTCCCTCCCTCCTTTGTTCCCCTTCCTTTTCTTTGAGAATGAGTTGAGCCAGGAGGTACCAAAGCTTTGTGACCACCTAGGACAGATCCAGGTCCTTCTTTGGTGGGTATAAGCTGCGCTGAAGGAGGCTGACTTTGTAAGCGTTTATGATTTCCTTTTTATGGACAAGAAAAAATGGATTAATGAAGGGCTTAGTTGAGCAGAAAGTTTTTAGCTTTTTAAGTTGCTGAACTTGCGTGTAACTTGGGTGTTCATCTTGAGTCCAGGATAAGAAGTTGGACTTTTCTCTGGTTGTTTCCCGGAACTAAACGTGGATCGGAAAATGTCTTTGAGTTTCAGTGTTCAGATGGAAAGGGTAACAAGTCAGCCGTAGCACCACACCGCGTGAAGGGGGAGATTTGCTTGGATTTCCACCTGCCTCTTATCACCCCTCTGGGAGTTTCTGTTACAGGCTTTGCTCAAATCCTTAAAAAGTCCATTGAGCTATTTTTGTAGCATCCTAGCAAATGTAAATATGTAGCTCTGGGAAGGAATGATAAGTCACTCTTCTTATTAATAGCAGGGTTTTGTTGGTTAAATGTAAGACAGATAAAGTATTTGACAACAAGTCTCTTTGTGAGTCAAACAGTGAATGACTTTTCTCACTTGGAGAAAATTTATTTCATTTTGAGATGTAAGCAAGGTCTAGTCAGAAGACATTCTCGCCAGACCCCTTGAGGGTTCGTTTAAGACATGCACAGTTATGGTGGACATATATGTCCTGCAGATGTTCAGTGAGTCATCTCTGCTTGTCATCTGCTGCTGCTGCTGTCCAGACATTACCTCCTTCCCCTTTAGTGCACATCCTGGACATCAGGTAGACGGCCCATGGAGGCACGTGCTGTAGTCAGTGTGCGCCTGCCAGGTGGCCAATGAAGGAGTACTGGGAGGACTTTTACACTGGGTAGAAGTGTCTTAGCTTGGGGTGGGGTGGGATGGGGAGGATAATTATTAAGGATATGAATGAAATAGGATGTCCTGAGTGAGTTGAGTTGGAAGATGTGAGTTGGCTCCCCATGCCCTCCTCCATTTTCTTTTCTTGTTCTAGTTTAAGAGGTCAGCTTGGTTTGGTTTGATTCAGTGAAGCCATTTAGAAAGGTGGTTCTGCTTCCTGGCCTGACATATGATTACTTTGTGCAATCCCGAATGTTGGGAAAAATTCACCATTGCTTGTGTAATCTTGGCATTGTTAGTAAGGAAGGCGATTTCCATACCTTGACTTTGAATCGGTACAATTTCCTTGGTATTTATTTTAATTTTCGTGCTTCTCTAGATCCGTCATGGCAGCTGCCAGTGACATGGAGCTGGAGCGCTGAGATGATGCCACATGAGCTTCCCTATTTTCTAGCGGGAGAATGTGCCATGAATCCAGGATTGCAAAGCTCAAACAGTAAAAAGAAGGATGATTGCTGTTCTGTGTTCATTAGCTATTAGCAGATTCTTTAATTATAATCATGTTTCCTTATCTTTAGGCAATTTTTACGTACTAGACCTCTTTTATGTATGTTCAGGAGGAGACAATGTGTGAATTACTGTGAATCCTTTTATTACAGAACAGACCACTCAGCATTTTGGTTGGTGATAGCTAAAGTAATACCCCTTACTTGGAAAATTACACATGATTATATTTCCGCCTCCTAAATAACTTTCTTCCAGAACCCCAAAACGAGAACTGCATGCTTCTTATAGAAGAACACATACATGGACCATGGAGCATTACTTTAGTTTCGCCTTTTCTTATCTTATCTTGGTGGTTAAAATTATTCGTGGGGATGGGGCTTATTTCAGAAAACCATCTTGTGGATTTTTGCCCCAGGTACATTTTTGCTTTATAAAATACTGGATTGTGAGTTTCTGTGTATTTTACATTCAAGCAAGAAACGTGAGTTATAAATTGAGCTGATGGTATGAAAGGATATTGCTAACAGTGTTTATATACTACTTTATATAAACAGTGGCTGGTTCTTAGCTGGCATCACGTCCTAAAAATTGGTTATTGTCAGGGCTTTTTATATCCACCCGTGTCAGAAGTCTTTTTTCCTCTCAGTGGTGATCCCAGAGCTGAAGTCTGAAGACTCTTTATTGCCATCTATTGGTGGTTGTTGACTACTGCATGGGATTTCCAGTGGATGGGAAAAATTGTCCAGGATCTCTTTTTCTATTTGTCACCCTTTAAATGAAGCAGATTTCTGTTAACAGACTTACTGTCTGAGAGTTAGTTTATGAGAAGCCAAAGCCTGTTCCAGGTCGTTGTAGTGCTAGTCGTCAGGACTAGCTGGCGTTCTGAGCGCTCCCTTTGTCATGTGCGGGTAGAGCTTAGAATCTGACCCACCACGCAGCTCCATCGAAAGCATTTGTGGTGTGAAGCCTACAATATTGACTTATCGCTTACATCCTTAGGTTTTTGCTGGATTGTTTTTTACTGAAGGAGCTGTATAGCATTGTAGGATGTAATTTCTTAATATATTTTTCTTCTTTCCTTAAAAGAAGGAAGTAAAACATTATTATCACCTCACAGAGCCATTCACTCTCCTTTCCCAACCATCGTCTTTGCCAGGATTCCAGGAGATTTCTGGCAGTTTGCAATTGGTATTAAGTAACCTGATTGAGAAACTGCTGGGGTTTTTGTTGAAATAATAGTTTTAAAAAATTGGCAACCCCACCTCAAGAGAGAGTGGAAAGGCAGATCAGCATTTTAACTGGGTCTTCGAGGCTTTTAAAACCGAATGTGCTCTAGATAATTTGTTCATATCTTGTAACTATAATAACGTATTAAGATCCTGGCTAGATTCTTAAGATCCTTAACTTCCTTATATGTTTCTTCTGGCTTTTGTTATCCTTTTTTTACACTCTCCTGCTGTGAGATACAGCCTTTGTTCAAGACTTACCTGAAACCATCAGTCTTTGTGGAGAAGAGCTTTTGCAGCTCTTAGGTCCTGGGTTTGCAGTTGAATTCCTGATAAGAAGGTTATATGCTGCCTGGGGGGTGGCAAAACAGGCAGCTTTCCATAGGTTGTAAACTCTAACACATGTGACATTTGTGACTGACAGAACAAAAGGGCTTTGTTGCTGCTTTAATTGTTGATTAATGATGATCCCTCTCAAATTTGACATGGTTGCCTTCTAGAACACAAAAGAAGTCAATGTCAAATATTTCCTTGATCATGACACAGTCACTATTTCCAGGCAGCCTTGGTTCTTTGACATTGCAAGATGCCGCCTAAGATTGAAAAAAACCATAATTGCATAATTTTAAATTAATCAAATCAAAGGCTGTGCTGCATATTACTTTTATACCATCTGTGTGGTATCTCACCTTCCACGTGAGATTTATGTGCCTCAGTAATGTTTTACTTGGGAAGACGCTGCATATAGCTTTTAGCTATTTAGTGCTATCATTGACTTTTCATAATTTTTTCTTTCCTCTCCCGTAATCCTTTCCCCTGAAGGAAGGCAAAATAAAAGCTCACCTTTTTCTCTGATGCCTGCTTTGCAGTGCCTCAGTTCTGAGGTGGTGCAGTGTTTGTAAGCAATTGTGACATCTTCTTGAGATGGCGGTGGTGTTTGAGTTTGCAGTGCTTGTCTTCTCTTTGGGCTATCTTTTGATGGGTAGAGCTGATGAATATATTTATAAGTAGTTACGTGAGAGTTCCTAAGGCTGTCTTGAGATTCTGAAGGAAGGTAATGTTTCCCTAGATGAGTGAATTATTTCTAACTGGAACTATTAAGTCTTAAGGAAGCAGAGCATGGAATGTTGTTACTATTTAATAGATAAAGGGAATTACAGAACAATTTTTGGAATTGTGCCATCTTTTAAAAAGATTTACGGGAATTTAAAAATTTTTTCCAGCTTCATCTTCTAAAGTACGAGGCAGTAGTAAGAATACTTATCTCAGTCTAAAAGTTATCAGTTTAGTTGTTTTGCCTGACAAGGTATAGTTAGGAAGTTGGTACTGGAAATCTATAGCTTAGCAACACAGGCATTTTAGAGCTCTAAGAGTTTAATTTCCCACTAGGCACAGGCAAAAAAAAAATCAGTAATTCTCATCTCAAATTGTGAAATCATATATCCAAAAGAAATTACTATAGGAATTAAAGTCCAGGTTTTGTGATACACTGTTTTTTTCTTTATACTTCTCAGACCAAGAAAAACTTTATAAGGATTCATCTTGAGGGGATTCAACCAAAAAAACTTTCTTTTGGTAAATCTGGTTAATAGTGAACTTCTACTGTAAATAGTTCCCTATGTAATTTAATTAAGACAAGTGCTGCAAATATTTAACATCCTGTGGTTTTTAGTATAAACAAACTATTTCATCTGTTTGCACATAAAGCAAGAAATGAGGCCTCTGAGCCAGTATATCTCCAGAAATACCACGAAACAGGCATTCTGTGTGGCAAAACTCTTTTCATGGAGCCAACTAACCCCTCTTTCTGTTACTGTTTGGTAGCTTCACAACCTGATAAAACAGATTATTACAGCTATGGAGCAGGATGGGACACGAGACTAGCAAGATACAGTTTATTGCTAGTGCTTCTTGCTGGAAAGTTTGGTATGAGTTGGTCTCTGCTAGCCTCTGGGTTCACTTGAGGATGTGTTTATTTTCTCCTTACTCTACAGGATGTTTACAACCATTCTGTGTGGTTTGCCCACAACTGCACTTGCATTTGAATTTGGTGGGCAGCTTGCCCTGGGTAGGAGATATTCCCTGCCCGACCCCCCACAATCGCCAGTGTATTCACGCGCACACACACGCGGGCACACTCTTGTTTCTTTGAATAGCTGCCAGGTTTGTAGTGTGTGCGTCGGGGGTAGAATAGAGTGGGTAATTATTTTGGGGATGGAAACACAGGAAATTTTTTTTTGAATAGGCTTTTCAGCAAATTGGCAAACCTTCAGGGCCTGATCCCACACCGGTACAAAGAGTGCAGCCATGCTGGCCATTTTGCATTTGCCAGACACAACGTGTCTTATTTTTTGAATGAACAGAGTCTCCCCTCCCACCCATTCCTTGCTCTTTGTTTAGAATTGAGATGTAATCTAAATAATTGGATTTACCAGCTTACGTTTTTAATATTGGAAAATCAAGTTAATAAAATGGTGTTTTGGCTTACACGTCCCTCAACAGGGGACCAGCTGGGCAGCTCTTTAAATCACCTAGTCCCTCTTGCTCCTGTTCTATCCTTCCAAATTGTATGCATGCACTGTGTCTTCCTTGGGTTTGTAAACTATCAAGAAATCCTGGACATAAATGGAATTTAATTAACCTAGAAATTGCTTTTATGCCATATTTAGGACTGCCCTAGAGATTGAGTGCAGAGATATAACAATAAGCTGGTTAACTCCATTCTGTAGATAACCCCAGAGGAAACCTGGAGAAACAGTGCCACCCACTTGTGAGGCTTCTGATGGCAGACTGCCCGGGAAGCTTCTAAATGCACGATTTGGGGAGGTGAGAGGGACACACAGAGGGTATTATTACAAAACAAAAAATATTTGGCATAGGACTTTGTCGGCTCATCAGTGGAGTCTCTTTACAAGCATTGCCTTGCAATTTACTTGTTGACTTTCAAAATAACGCCAGCGTTGATATTATTTTGATGTGTTTTTTTCTTCCCATAAAGGTGCAATACTTTTTTTTTTTTTACCTAAATATGAAACATATTTGAAAAGGATTTTGAGGGGGTAAAATTTTCAGTGCAAAAATAATTTTTTGTTTGCCATGATAGCTTAACCTAAATGAGAGACGACAGCTCAGGAGAAAAACAATGCCTTCTTGTGCATATCTGGGACTGAAAGGGAAAGAATTAGATGGACCTCCCCACCCCCCAGCTCCTGCAGCCTGATCTATAGGTACAATCAGTCTCTGATGTGTGCTGGTCTTGTGTGCGTGGATGGGTGGCAGAACCATCCTCTCCTGGGTCCAACAGATAATGGCCCATGGACAGTTGTGCTGTATGAGGACATGTGGGTACCAACTGCATGCCTGGTGGCAGGATGGCACTTTGTACCTCATAGTGTGGTTAAGAGCCAGAACCATACCTCGTTTGTTAGACGAAGCTGATAACGGGCAGGTGGCTCAATAAATTCTTAATAAGTGATGACTGTGGTGATGGTAGAATTTGTGACTACATAGGCAGATACTTAATAGATTCCTATGAAACTGATTCTTAATGAAACTGAATTTTGGTTGACCTTTGTTTCGTGTAGACTTATACTGGGACGGCCAGTAACTTTCCCTGGAGTAGAACACCATGTCTTAACCTCTTCTGTTGCTTTGGGGCCTGAGAGCCATCCTGCTATCTCCCTGGCACCACTGGATTGCCATTCATTCTGCCCTTCTGCTCAGAAAACATTCATTTGTTCAATTCCTAAAGAATGAATGATGAATTGGGTGGTTCATAAAATGGTACAGCAGTGTAGTATCCTGCTGGTCCTTCTCAGCACTTACAGAGGGCTTGTCCTCGAGACACAGTAACAGCTCTGTGCAGAAATAGGTCATAAAAAGAAGAGACTGTAGTACAGTAGAGCCTACTCTTTTGGACCCACAGAGTGTCAGAAGAGCTTACCATTTTCATTTTTTAGTCCTTTAATTCACATATACACATTTACACCATGGAAAGTAAGTGACAATGATGATGTGATCTGAAACTAGTACTTCTGTTCCCTCACCCCTGCTGCTTCCAACCCTAGATTTTTAACACACTGTAAATAAAGTGTTACCCTCAATATATTTATTCATATATAAATATACTCATTTCTTCCTCAGTTAGCTTATGTTTGTTTGATCTGAGTAACTTGGTTTGCTGAGAATTTGATTTAGTTGGTTTTGTTGATGCAAGGATACACCTAGAGTTTCTAGACGGAGACTTCTGTAGGGGAAATTCCTTCCTTAATCAATTAACAAAATTCTAATGTGGAAGCGACTTGTGCTTTGATTCTTTTGTGGTTTGCACGAGGGACAAACACCTGTGTTTTCTGTGTTCTGGCATTTCTGTGTATTACCAGTGGGCAGTAAGGGCCATCCTTGCCAAACTCAAGCCTGAAATGCTTCGGAGGCCTCACGTGCTGTTTTTGCTCAGACCCCATACTCTTCCCCACTCCCACGCCCACCCCCATGATTACTCTGAACCTCCTTGTTCAAACAATGTTTCCATTTTAAAGCATTTGTGCTCTTGTAAGGAATGGAGGTGCTGTTTCTGGTTAAAATGCCAGTCAGCTGATGGAAAGGGTTGGGAAAGGAAATGCTGCAGTGGGTGGATGTACCACCTGGCTTGCTTGGGTGCTGCTGGGGATTAGCAGGTTATGTGCGGGCAAGCCAGAGCCCCACTTCCCTCTTCAGCCTGTGGTAGGCGTCTAATCTGGCCTGCCTGCCCCTCAGCTCAGCCTCTCCAGGGCAGATATTCTGGTTCTTCAGCACATCTGCACATCTTCTTTTCTTTACTGATTTAAGATAGCACACACTCATTTCCTTGTTTCAGACATTCTAGAATGAATTAGAATGAATCACCTATCCCTCAAATATAGCTGCATGGTTAGGAGTGCTTATTTCATTGGATTTGGCCTCTAAATTATGTCACTCAGACTCTTTTGTTGTTTGGGGCCAGCAAAGTAAAGTCAACACCTTTGTAATCCTCCTGACACTCTGCAGGATGAAAAGCCAAACCGCAGACTTGCCCTTTCTGCAAAGTACAGATGCTTCTGGCCTCTAAAAAAGATACTGGTTTGTCTTGTTTCTGCTTTCAGCTGGGTCTCACAAATGCTTCATCACTTGGGAGCTTGGCTTATTCCTCTGAGGGGTAATTTGTTTTACTGCCACTTTTTAATCTGTTATTGCCTTATTTTTCATGGTCTCACTGAGAAAGTCATCAGGCAAAAAGTGGCTTTTATTTGAACAATGGTAGGAGCAGTTTATCTTTGAGGTCCTGAAATTGTAAACTCTCTCACCGTGTCCCCTTCTGTCATCTGCGCCTTGTCTGTGTTTGGTGTTTGTTTTTCATTATGGCTTCGCCGTCTTCCCATAATGTGTGGCATTTGTTGTTGCTGACTTTTGAAAAAGCAATAAACATGGAACATCCTGTTCACATGCAGGGAGGGTTTCTATAAAATCCTTCATTGCTCAGAGTGTGAGCTGTGTCCATTTCAGTGAAGATGTACGTATTATAAAACTGCCAGCAAAAGAAAAGTTTTTAGTAGAACAAAACGACCTGGATTTTCTTTTGACAGGATAGGATGGTTGGTGGAGTTGGTGGAGAGGAGAAGGCTTTGTTGGAAGAGCTAGGGTAATTCTGTTGGGGTCAGTCCACCTGGAGGGTGGCATTGCACTGGGCGAGGGGAAGGGTAGGGGTTTGTGGCCATTGCAAGGAACGTGGTTGAGTTCTCTATAGCCTTGCACTGCCTCTTGAAGCAGGGCTGTTCAAAGGTATGGGCTACTGCCAGGCGTTGGTGAGTTGAATATAGAAATCGAGAGAGCTTTTTAGAAACAAAGCAGTTTGATAGAGTGACTTTGCTGAATCTAATAATAAATTTTGACTTGTATTTTATGTCTTTATAAATTTCATTTTCCCCTAGTTTGATTGTTTTATATTATAAAAATATCCATTTGCAAAAGATAGGAAATCTCAAGGGGAAAAAATAAGCAAACACCAAACTGGTTCTCATGTCAGATAGTTTGAGAAGCACCACTCTAAAGCCTCAGCGTCACCTGCGTTCCTCCTAAAATCTGATCCTTCAGTATCCCCTTGTGAAGGTCACTCCTCCAGGCTTGGTGGCTTCCTCAGCACTCACTTCAGGCCTGTCTCGTCTTCCGTACAAGTAGTCAGCTGGTTGCAAAAAAGCTCTTTGTTCCCTATAATATGGGCACAGTCGCATTGACATTTATAACACTTGGAAAGCTGTTAAACTTGCTTAGCTTTCTGCTGATACCTTATCAATTTGGCTATTTCACTTTGGTTATTCCTGGGTTCTAAAGTGCTTTGGGTTAGCTGTGATGTTTACAAATTTTAAGGACCACAGGTTGCCCAGTACGTACAAAGTGGTTGTGCTGTCTCCCTTCCAAATGTCAGTTTGCACCGGGAATATCATCTTTACAGTATGCTTTTGGTAGATGATAGAGGGGAGGCAAGAGTAGGGATTGGTCAGGACTCAAGGGAGGTTAAATTTAAAGGAGAAAAGTGTGGTGTGTATTTTGCTGAATGAAGTATTTTGTTAAATATTTGAAGCTTAATTTAAAATATTATGTATTTTTGACTGTCAGCAGTTTTAAGATACCATTTTTGATAATCCCTACAATACTTAAGGGAAGACTTGTTGTGCTTTACAAATATATTGTATTTCTTTCTATTTCTTACATAATACTCAAAGCAACCTTGAGTTGAACTGGTGTTATTAGTCCCACACAGTGATAGATTCTCATTCGGGATTCTGACCAGATCCAGATAAAGCACTGTGCTGTAGGCTGCTTCTTGATTCTTTTTCGTTTTTTTTTTTTTTTTTTAACTCCCCAACGTCAAATAGTGTTTCTTGAGTATCTCTATGAGCAGGGCTGGATAGACTGTTTAAAGCAGTGTACACACAGGTTCTCACTCTCAGAGGTGCCCACTGCTATTATGGATCGAGATCCTTAAAGGAAGAGCTAATGTGAAACAATTTATGATAAATGTCAGGCTAGTTATACATAAAGGAAAAATATGTTAAGGTACTTATAGGGAAAGGTAACTATTGACTATGGTGCCAGTAGTGTTAGGAAAGAAACCTTTCCAAGATTCATAGTATTCAAATTGTGGAAAGATATGTCTTATGTAAGATTTTGTAAGTAAAAGACATTTAGTTAAGAAATTCTAAGTTGTGTTTATTAGACACTAAGTCGATAAGTTAGGGGTCAGTACCTAGGTAGGATTGTAATGGGAAGAGGACCGGAAAGGTAGATTAAGGCCAGTTTTTCCAAATTCTAACTAAGCGACTTGGATTGACTCATGTAGGCAGATCCATAATTTGGCAGAGACAGAAGTTCTTTGGATGGACCAGAGAAAAATATATATATTTTTTCGTATAACAACCTTTAATTAGTGTAGCGAGCTTACGTGGCTTAATTAGAGTCAGAAGTGATTAGAGGTGGGGATGCAAAATTGTGTCAGTGATGGATGGACAGGCCCGGGTGGACTGGGTGTAAGGACACAATACGAAGGGCATCATATATTTGTGACAGTATCATGGTGACAAACTTAAGAAATGTGGCAGGATAATTTGCATTTTCTCATCACTGTGGGCTAAATCAAAAGCACATAAACCAGTAAAATCCTATGTCGTAAAACACCACATGCAGTTTTTTGAAATACCCAGGCACACAAGTGGTCTGTGCATTGGAACGTGCCTATGTACAGCAATGTGCTGGTACACAATATATACATGTGCTTGCGGCTCATATTTTAAATCAGCGTATAAAACACAGCCCTTTAACCAAATTTATTGCCCTTTAAAGCAGGCCTGTGGTTTATGAGGGTGTGAGAGATATAGAACCTTAATTGGAAGGCGTTCCCTTGAAATAGGGTCTTTTTTCCGTTTTGTTTCATAATGTTATTGCCTCACGTAGATCTATATCCTCCGATCTCTATTTAATTTATTTTTAATTTACTTTTGCTTTTACAGGCCCAGGCTGCAAGCACAAAGGAAGTTTGCTCAATCTCAGCCGAATAGTCCCAGCACAACTCCAGTAAAGATAGTGGAGCCATCGCTACCCCCTCCAGCTACTCAAATTTCTGACCTCTCTAAAAGGAAGCCTAAGACAGAAGATTTTCTTACTTTTCTCTGCCTTCGAGGTAAGACTGTGCTACCAGTCAATTTTGGAAGGAACAGCCCAGTTGAAGGAAAAAGGAATAAAACCGCACATTGGAATAGATGTTAGGTTTGATCTCTTCTGCATATTGCTTTCAGTGCCCCAGCCTGCTTTGAGGTGGAGTCTAAAGTGAGAAATCCCACTGAGATGTCTCCTTCTGTATTCATATGACTCAATTTCTAAGTTTACTTAACAGTAAAAATACTGATTGATTAATGTAAACAGGACCAATCAGAGTACAAGGTGAGGATAAAATTTTGTAATAAAGGATGGGTTTGGATTTGGGAAAGTGTTTACTATAGGAACTAAGTTTTCTAACAGTTGCGAGGGAAGAACTTAAAAGTTTGGCAGAGAGATTGAGGAGCCTTTTATGAGAATGATAGAGAGGAGCATTAGACAGTAACGAACTTGGAGAGTTCCTTTGGTGCGTTTAGTTGAGAGAAAATGAATAGGTGAGTGAGGTCTTTCCTATTGGTGATTGGCTTGAAGTTCAGGGTTACGTACTTGTTTTCTCTTAAACATTCTGAAGTAAGTCACCGCAATTCAGGTACAGAGCAAAGAATGTTTTCTGAAACAACTTGTGAGAAAATTTCCCCCTGATGCCCCATTGCTCCTCAACACATTAGTGTATGTGTTCCTAAAATAAGGACAGTCTCTATAACGATGGAGATTAGGACCTTCACAGTAATAACATTACTACCATGTAACCCTCAAACCCCCATTTCACATCACCTCAAATACCTTAGTTGGAGTTTAGAGCATAAGTATCCAATTCAGAGTTGGGCATTGTCTTTAATTGTTGTCTGTTTAGTCTGCTTAACTCTGCTTACTTCCACTGTCTTAGTCCTTCATGACCTTGAAACTTGAGGATTACAGGCAGGTTGTTTCGTAGAATGTGTGCCCCCGCCTCTGCCCAATTGGGCTGTCTGGTGTTTCCTCATTATTAGATTCATTCAGGTTTTGTATTGGGAACAGATATCACAGAAGTGATTCTTTAGTCTTCTCATTGCCTCCTGTTGGATGGTACAAGCTTCCGGTCTATCCTTTTGCGGATGGTGTTCATGTCGATCACTTGATTCAGGTTGGTTTGTTAGGCTTCTCCACTGTGTAAAGTTACCTTTGTAGCCTTTGTAATTTATACATATTTTGTTGGGAAGTTCTTTGGAACTCTATATTTCATTTTTCATCAAACTCAATTTATTTTTGTATCTGTATGGACTCATTTCCTATTTTATTCAAAAGGTACAATCTGTGAGTATCATTTATTTTGATGTTTAAATTTGTTCTAGATATCATCACCAGAGACCCTTCAAGCTGACTCTTTTGTCCTTTTGACATGTACCTGTCATCTTTACAGCTTTGCTTTCTGGCACAACAAAATGCTCCAGGCTGATACTGTACGTTCTCTCTCTCAGCCTTGGAATCAGCCACTTCTCCAAGGAGCGTTGGTTTTGCAAGTGTGGCTGCCCCCTCAGAGGCCACGCTCTGGGCCTGAGGTGCGTCCACAGCTGTTGGAGTGTCGTTTCCTCTAGGCGCTCCGTAAATGCGATAACTGTGTGTGCATGGGTGCAGATGTGCACACATGCTCGTTTAGTATCTCTGGATGTTATATCTGTGCCTATGTATATTAAAAACCATGAAGTAGCACCAATACTTCACATATCAGTTTAACTAACCAAAGGGTTCGTTCTAGTTTTCTTCCGTTCCACATTGAACACCGAGAAACCAAGTTCCTATAATGAATTCATTATATCCGTAATGAATTGATTTGATTAAGCTTTTCCAGTGTAACCACCTCCACCTCTGCTGCTCCTCTCCCTTTCCCCCCAGTGGAGCCCTTCTAATCTCATCCAGCTCTGACAACCCTTAGTCCAGTGTGTGAATATCCTCTTCACCCCACCCTGGCCCTGGCACTCCACCTGGGCTGCCATGGTTACCTGTCCCTCCCTCCCTGGTTGCGCTCTCACACTGATTTGCTTTAGGTCTGAATTGTTAGCAAGGGACTATGAAGAGGTTTACATTTGACATTATGGGCTGGTGATAGTCCTCGCAAGACAAGACATGAAGGAGAGTAATTATATTTCAGTGGGACATTTTCTAGCAGCTGAGGATCACTTGGCCTTGACTAAAGGGAGATGAGGTAGGTGGGCCTCCTACCAGTTTGCCTCCATTAGGTTTTACATAGCTTCTTGCTGCAAGATTCTAGGTGTTAAGGGTAAAGATAGAAAGTAATGTGCAAGAACCTCACATAGAAAATCAGGCGTTGGATTGGCTGTGAAGGGTGAAGGGAGGAAAAAAGGTAAGAATGACCACCAGGCTGTGAGTCTGGAAGGGTGTGGTGTGCTATCAGTAATGGAGAGTGAGTGGGACAAAGAGCTCAGAAGAATGAATTTGAGTTAAAGGAATCTTTGAAGGGTCAGCAGTGTTGTTAGCAGCAAGATGGTTCTGGTAAATTATTAATGTTCTGTGGTGGTGGCACTCTTATTCTTTTTGGTCATGCATGGCTTTTCAGTGCAGTCAGAGCCAGATTTAAGTTGGAGCCATGACTTAACTATTTCATTTTCTTTAGCAGGATTCACTGATCTTGTTCCATTAGGATGTCAGAAGATTCTGTATTGATTATGGAATTAAGTTATGAAAGTGGTTGCTATAAAGTGGGCGTGACTCATTTTTAATGAGAGTGTGCATTTGTGCCTATATATGCATTATTTTTAAAACCATATTATCTGTGGTTTGGGAAGATTTGTGGAGAGAGTCTTACTTTTAGAGAGGTGCTTATTACTCAAGTAAATGTCATCTAATGAAAACATTACTAGATACGCAGCTTTGATGTTTCAATACTAGACAAAAAGAAGAGTCATTTCTTTTCACAACCACAATGTACTTCTCTGAGTTTTCATATGGAACAAAGATTTTAATAAGTGAAACCTAGAAGGTGTTTAAAACAATATTGGAGAAACGCTCTGAGCCCTGGGAATGTATACCTATATTTATGATTCAGACAATAAAATAGGTTTTGTTATTTGATTTTGATGATGTACATTAAGGATTTGACACAGCATTGCACTCTCTCTTACTTTCTCCTATACTTTTTAGATCTGTGGTATTAAAAGTGTGAGTCATCTTTAGCTTTATTTTTAAAATTATGTTTTTGAGTGTTTGGGGGTGTTTACCTGATCTGGCTGTAAAAGCCCAAAACGATAGGTGACTTATATGGTACCTTCATGATCCTGGATAGCTGATGGATTTGATGGCATTAGATGACGTTTTTTAATACGTAATTGCTTGAGCTAATTAAAATTGTTTTGAAGAGTACAAAGGTTACATAGATGATCCCTGTTGTAGTGGTACTTTAATACTTTTCTGTCAATTTAAAAATTAAGAACAATAAGGTATTAAACTTTTTTTTTTCATTAAAGTATTTCATGTTCCTTTTGGGAATATTAGCAGAAAAGATGGAGAAGTAGGCAAAAGAATAAACTCAAACTACCCTCCCTCCATCTCTCAGAGATAACTGTAAACCACCTCCATGGTGAGACTATCTCTAAGCCTTCCATGTGCTTATATGATATGAGTCATCCCAGGGAATCCATTCCCTGAAATGGAACTGCATTGTATTTTTATGTTGGCAGTCTAGTTTTCCAGTCACGTAAATAAAATGTCACATCTTGTCTCATCATTTATCTAATTTCTTATTTATATTCAGATGTATTTCTTACTTTTTGTTATCAACTGCTGATAACTCATATCCTCACTTAAGTCTTTGCCTCATCTGAAGTCTTTTCAGGAGAAGTTGACAATTGGGAATCTGATTTAACATTCTTATACCGCCTTCTAATTCTGTTCTTTTTTTTTTTGGTGTGGATTCCAAACCAAATAGAGCTTGTCAGAGCTCCAAACTGCAGGTTCAGCACTGGGAGTCCAGGTACTCCATCACCCTTGGGTGACAGCAGGCACTGTTAGGAGTAAAGAAGGCAGTTTTTAATAAGCTCATTATTTATAGGAAAGGAAGTCAGACTGCAGAAATAATGAAGGAACCAAATCAAAGACCAGGCAGTGATATTTGTTGCCAAGGATTACAGACCACCCCTTTCTCCAGTCCCCAACTATTACCTGTAATCGTCTTGGCACTGATTTGGAATATGAAAGAGTAAATCTTGAGATGGATGGAAAAGCAGCAGATGGAGTTTTGGGAGTCTGGTTCTTTGCCATTATTAACACCCGGCCAGCCCAAGACCATGCCTTCTCCCCACAACTCTATTCAGTATCTTCAACGAAAACCTTGGGTGCAGGAAAAAAACCCTCTATACCTTTAATAATACTGGGATTAGTGTAGATATGTAAACACACTAGCTAGTCAGTCATTCGGGATAAAAAGCTTTAGAGAGTTTTGAAATCTGTTTTAAGGTACTCGGAGACCTTTCCGCTAAGTTTGGCAAGGCTCTCTCCCTTCTCATTTAATATGACCTAAAATTTCTAAAGGAAAGGAGAATGGAATGAATAGTGCTGCCGGGCTGAAGTGTTTGCCTGCAGTGTATTTATCTTTAAATAGCTGCTTTGAAGGGGGTCCACATGTCGCCTGCCAGAGGCATAATTAGTATCTTTCACTAGTAAGGAGAGAAGAGGGAGAAGTGGGTATGAGCCCTGTGCTACACGTAGTGGTTCCTACCATCGCTCTATTTTCTGTCACCAGTCTCGTTATTCTTAATGAGTTCTGTCGTCTTCTCTTTGTTCTGACTATGTTTATTAACAGATTAAACAGCTTAACACGGTAGAGCAGTGGCAGGTTAAATGGTTCTCTTATTTACATTTTTCTCTTTATGGGACCCTGAAAACAAGGCGGTTTCCCAAAGGAGATTCCTGAAACATACACACCTAGACATAGTTCGTTCTTCTGACCGTGGGTGTCAGAGTTCAGTGTCACAGTTTCACTGGATCAAGAGAGCTTGGGCTAGGGTGGGGGCATGGGGAATTTCTTGTCAAGAACTGCACTGTCAGCCTTTGTGAAAGCTGTGCTTTCTGTTTTGGGACTGGCTGCCTTTTGTTTCCCAAGTCTGAGAGAATCTTCGGTGATCAGCTGTCATTCAATTGCTAATTAATTCAGCACGCGCCTTTACCGAATCCTTTTTATATGCTAGACACCTAGAAAACAGAGATTGGAAATAGGAATGTAGTATCAGTGTGGTAGGCGAAAGGACCATAACAATAAACCTGTGAAAATGCCAGGGTAGAGGTGTGCACCTTGCCAGCAGGAAGGAAGTGGCACTCTGCCCAGGGCGGTCTGGGATGGCTGCAGAAAGGACGTGATGCTTGAGCCGGCCTTGTAGACAGGGAGTGGGGCTTGGAAGTTCTGCATAAGCCCTGCCAGAGCATGGATTGGTGTTGGGGTATGTTGCTTGGAGGGCCTCAAGTAAAACAAGGAAGCTAGATTTGTCAGATTCTTCAGGCCCTGGGCTAGATGTTAGGGTACTACGGACGGACATTCTTTAACTGAGAGGTGACTTAATATGTATGCTTCAGCCTTTATTTAGTAAGGTGACCCGACAGCTCAGCGGAGAATGATTGAGGTGCAGGAAGGCCATCCCAGAGGGGTTATTGTAGGAACACAGGCAGGAGGCTGAAGCCTGGTGGATCTTGGGCAGACAACATAAACCGCTCTCAGCCCAAGCTTCCCCATTCGTAAGATGGAGTATACAGTGTCTGTAGCACACAGTTGCTGTGGAGTTCAGCTAATGCTAATAGGTGTGAAATAGGCCCCGATTAGTTTGCACCTGCGGTAGCCATCCCAGTACGCTTTTTCTCCATTTCCCAGTGAGTTTAGGCATACATATAACAGAGAGGAGGAGGGTTTGATTTTAAATTTAGGAGAAATAATGTAAAAGACCAGCTGAATGGATTGCAGGTACTAGAAGAGTGGCATTTTCTCTTAAGCTGGTTGCTGGCTTTGTTGGCAAGGGGCACATATTTTGATAGAGTACTGGCTTTGGGTATTGAGGATGATAAATTCTAAGTAGGGCAAATGCAAAAAGCCCGGGGTGATTTAGAGGTCACAGAATGAAAGGGGATTAACCTGCTAGAAAGCAATTAAATAATCCTCCAATTGCAAGGAACAGTATGGTGCTAATAATGAACTTCCTTGAGCAAAATGGGAATGCTTTACATTATATGAACTCTTTGGGGAGGAAGGCACACAGTCACAATGGTACACAACTTTATTTGATAGATCCTTCTTAGTGGTATTGCATCTTAATTTTTGAGAAAGGTAACAACGAAAGTTTGATCTCAAATGGTGTTCTTACCACCTTGAGAGTTTCAGTGGCTACCTTCTCTCTCCCAAACCAAACCAGCCTTATGTTCCTCATATGCTTAGTTTTTCAGTAGAATCTGTGTTACTTAGCTGAGTTTTGCTGAGCGAGGGGTTTATTTGCCAGGATAGTTTATTAGGCTAGTTATGAAGAAATATGAAACCATGGAATTCTTAAGCGCTGAGGAGAGGGAGGATGGATCCCTTTTAATTGTTCTATGACCTTGAATTAGTTATGATAGCTTCAAGACATTTTGCTCAGAGGATTGGCCCTGCTCCAGGCCAGCTGGCCTCTGACCAGGCTCTGCCCTCCCTGAAGATAAAGCAGGCTCCCTTTTCCCTGCCAGTGGCTGCTGACACAGGGTCATTAGTACTTTTCAGAATCTGCTCAGGCCTTCTCACTTTCTAGAGATTCCCTTACTTTTCCCAGTCCTTTCTAAAATCCCTTTAGAACGTACATGGGGGAAGAAAACCTGAAGTAGGCTTAGTCCTGTCTTGCTTTCCAAGCACCTTGCTGGCTGCAGAGGAACTGTTATTCTGACAGCACTGAAGTCATAGGCATCCATCTCCTAAAGGCAAGGTGACCCTCCACTATTCAGTGCCTCGCTAGGATTTGTGGACCCTCTGTGTAGTGAAGAGGGCACAGACTTTGGTATTCAGAGTGGCTGTGTGGCCTTGATGAAGTTACTTTCTACCTGTTCCACTTCTAAACTTGATGGGTAGAAGTTATGTAGGTCGAACCCGTCATGGCTGCTATATGGGGTGACTTGGGCACTCATTTGAGATAAAGTGATCCAGAGACCTCATTGACTGGATGTGTATTTGTGTATGTTTGAAGCCGCGTGCATAGACAACAATACGAAAAAGATTGTAAGGGGAATATTCTAGCTGTTAGATAAAAGATACTTTCTCCCAGTGCTGTTGGCCAGGTCTGCATGCAAGTTGACACTGTTGCGGGGGAAACTGGGTCTCATTGCTGGGTCTGTCATGTTAGGGCTCCTAACAGGCGGAATACAAGTGCTGACAGGGCATTTCCTAAATGGGGGATCACATAGGCATACCTGGGAGCATGCGCTCCTAGGCCAGTGCCTGCGGGTTGTAGCTGAAGAGAGGAGGAACGCTGAGGGAAAGACTGGCCATGTTGCTTGGAGGTCATTACTTCGTCCCCCATTCTTCTTTAAAAAAGACTTACATGGTGGAAGGCTTCCAAGTATCATGTGGAATTATTGCCACACTTTTCCCCCAGTTCCAGAAATTCTAACTGTTGAATTCATTTTGCATTTTCACACCTCTCTAGATTCTTGTCACTGTTGTGCGTACTTTCCCATTTAGGAAAACAGATGGAAAATGAATCGCCTCTGTGCTCACCTATGTAAAGTGACAGTCCGAATTTATATTTGATGAAGCTGTGCATTAGCTTAATAATATCACTTAAGTATGAGTTGCTTACAGTGCTTTTGGGGTCATCACAGTGGTTATGGCTGAAGACATTATGCTCATTGTACAGATAAGTAAGTTGAGTTGCATGACTCAATAAGCACTAGAGCTGATGCTTTACCTTAGATTTTTGGATTCTGTTTGGAGTCCTTTTCAATGCCTGACATCTTTTTTTGACATAGGCACAGAGAAGGACATTTCAGTCCCAAGATGAGCATCATTGCATAGGCAGTTCCTTCTCCCATAAGGAGTAGGGGTTTCCTTTGTGTTTGGCGTTTGGCTTGGAGGGCTGTTCCCTAAGTCCTACCGCATGTACTCCTTTAGGACAAGTGGCATTAATTTTCTGCTGATATAATGGAGTCTTTTAAATCACGAATGGGAATTGCTTGAAAGAAAATAGAAGCACATGGGTATCTGGATATGGCTGATAATCTCTGGGGCATATGGAAGTCGGTAAAGTTTGGGAAATTTTGTGGTGACTTCCTTTTTGTAAGTTGTAAAGGCCAGCCTGGAAGAGATGGAGAGATTGCCATTTATCATGTGACAGCTGTCCCCACAGCCTGTCAGGGCACTTTCTCTTCACGTGTGTGGGGGCGTGAGTGTGCAGGGTGAGTGTAGACGTCTGGTCTGTTTGGGTGCCTGGTGCCCAGAGCTGTGCCTGGTACACACAGTTGGATTTAATGAACTAAGGCAGTTGCTGCAATTGTTTTTTTCGTGACTCTCCAGTTTCAGTTGGATGCTTTCCTCTCCTCTAACTCAGGAAATCAGTAAATAATTATACCTCTATCCCCCTACCCACTCACAACTTTGAAGTCTAGTTTTTCAGTTTCATATGATAGCAGGGGCTGATTACTTCTCATTCCATTTGTGTATCCTAAAGATCAGTCATGAAAATGCCAACTCAGTGGGCCAGCTCAGAGTTTATTAGGTCAGGCCACAGAATTTGACTCCCCAGCTAAATGACATTGTGCACGGAATCTCTTTAGGGTCTTTACAGAATTGAGCTGAGCTATGTTTAGCTTGTTAAGATGAACTGGTTAGGGGAGGGAAGATAATGGGGGAGGAGAGCTTGTATGTGTGACATGGAGAAGAATCCAATTTTATAGAAACCACAGCTCAAATTAGAGAAAGCAAGCTTTTGGATTAAGATGATTTCTGTTGTGGTTGTAACATACCACAGTTTGATTTTTGTCCAGATGAAAACATTTGGTTTTCACTTCAGTAAATATTGTGGAGACATTGCCAGCTAATTCTGAAAAGTAATGAAACACGGCTTTGGCAAAGCGCAGATGCGTTCTCTACTCCCAATTCCACTTATCTGATCCAAGTTCAGATTTTTTTTTTCACATTTGCTAATGCACTTGAATAATCAGGAGAGGAAAATCTGCTTGTGTTTTAATAGAAAACTATACTATACACTATACTTCATTGGGTATAAATTCTCCCTCAAAAAAAAAAAAAAACCTACACCATCCTTAACCCACTTATGATACACACCTTTCATTGATGACTTCTCTGAAACGAGTTTCTCGAGGCACATGATGTAATTCTGCGTGATGTCAGCCTCTCGCTGTCATGAATGGGCCTTGTACCTCAGCTCATCCTCAAAACAAGATGAAAACACCAAAGCAAGGCTTTCTGAGACACCTTTGTTTTCACCTGGTGTGTTTTGCAGCAGGTGGTAGGTGAGCCTTGCTGTGGAAAGGGAAGTTCTCTTTTTAGGAAGCAGCTTCAAGTTGTGAATCACCTCTCTCCCAGCTCTCTCTTCCTTCTCTCTTCATATAACCCCATTTCTGTTTTCATAGGCCCACCATGAGCTTTTCAAAAGTTTTCTTCATTTGACATTTGAAGGAAAGAAGTTTTCCTAATAAATTTTCTAGAGATGAAGCTTACCTCTTACGTGCCAGGATCTATAAGTTGTGAACTATTTTTAATGAAAAACAATCTTCTATTTTCAAACACTAAAAATTAATTTAAATTTCTTTTCACTCAGCATCAACATATATGTAATATACCCAGTTACCTATTTTATGGTGAGAAATGTGGGATAGTTTTCACTAGTGATAAATAACCCAGACTTCTGTGTGCTATTAGGGTTTTGAGATATCCTTTTCTTTATGTAGTTTCCTCTTCCTCTAAACTTATTTGTAAATCAGAGGATTGAGCTTTTATCTAAGCTAGGAAGAAATAAATAAGGTCCATATAAATGCCATAACCAGTTTAGGCTTCTCATGCTTTTGTTTTCTTTTATATATCTAAGATTGTTATATACTTATTTTCTAGGTTTTAGCATATAACAGTATGTTTCTCCATCGCCTTGATTATGAAATAGAAGATGAGCTTACTAGTTTTTTTTCACCAAGAAAGGATACTTTGCAGTTTTTCCTGGCCTGGTCTGCTAGTTTTTAGCCTTCCATTACTTTGCAAATGTACATGCCAGTGGAGTCTTGGAGGGCTTTTACAAGAGCTACGTGGTGACAGGGCTTTGGGCACATTAGATTCTCCTGTCCAAGAGGAGAATTGGTGCAAGGCTGATATTTTGAACTCAGTACATCTTCTTGCCTCGGTTGATAGTTAACCGCCCTCCCCGCCTGAAGTTCATTATTACTGAGCAGTGATCTTTCCCTTCCACTTGTCCTTCTCCCAGGAGTTTTTTCCTTTACCATATTAGCCTCTTCATTCTCCATTGCATTTCCATTTTCTTTGTTGGTGCTTTAGCTATAGGTCCAGACCAACAGTCAATTACCTGAATAGAACCAAAGTCACCTTTTAGTGGAAGGCAAAGCTTTCATTCCTCTGTGTCCCCATATTTAGAGGATATCCATCCTTTCTGACTGCAGAGCAAATTCATCAGGCTTTGAGAGTGAGTCCCTTAGGAACCCCTCACCCCCATTTTTTTACTGGTCTTCTGTCTCCTATTTAACATTTTTCTTGTATTAGTCTGTGATTTTCTTTAGAATATCTATCCTGTTATCAGTTTATTTATATTTACTGGGAAGCTGTTAAATTCATAAGATTGGTTGTTTTCTGCTTTTGTTGAAATTACCCTGTATACTTTCTTGAGGGTATTAACAAAACTTGGATGCTGAACAGAACTTTTAAACATTTTTCCATTTTAATTTTTTGGATTGTAAACTTAATCTTCTCCCATTCTCTCTTAATCTTGAGTGTGAGGAATATGATCATGCTGCTTATACAATGTTTGAGATTTTAAATATCCTCAGCAGATTCTGTAAGTGGAAGTTACTTCCTTTTTTTTCTCACAGTTCCATGTGGTTTTACCTGATTCTCTCATAGACTTTTTGCGAGTCGTATTTTCCCCTATTTTCATATTACTCCCAAGTGGCCTCTGTTGCAGAGTTTATTGCATTTTCTGCTGGGGAGAGAAAGAGGAAGTCTGGATGAGTAATGGCTTATTTCCTTAACCCTCCAACAGATGGCAGAGTCGGCTGTGGAAGTTACTGCCGGGTCTGCACAAAACCTGCTTTTTCGATACTAATCCAACTTTCTGATTTCAACTGCTAGTCAGTGTGTCCAAGGTAGAGTATAAGAAGCTCTTCTTTAGAAGAAATTAGACATGGATATTTTGATCTGGAAGGAACTTGAAGAGATTCTTTAACCTGTTCCCTCTCATTTTACCAAACAGGGAGATTTAACTGCTGAATAACTTCCAGATGTCGAAGTTGCCCACTGTGTCTCTGTGACAGCATATAACATGTCACCTGTGTCATGGTACATGCTAGGATGAGTAGCAGCCTATGGTTAATTTTTTTTTTTTAACTCAAAACCCCTTTGAGTGCTGAAATTAAGTTTCTTTTGCTTTTTCTTACGTACTTTATAAGTTCAATTTAGGAAAGAAGGATTTAGTAGTAGTACCTGTGAACGGTGAGCCCTGACTGGAAAGCTCTGATTAGGAAGCTGGGAAGGGTGCTGTCTTCTCTTTTCCTAGTCATAGTGAGTCATATAATAGTTGTAAAACCACTTAGAACAAGAGTAAACCTATTCTTTCAGTGGCAATATGTATGGGTAGGTATTTTCTTTTTCTTTTTTCTTTTTTGACTTCATCTCTCTTATTTGTTTAAATGATTTCCCCTCAAAGTCTGCCTCAGATTTAAGAACCTTCTGTTGAAACCCTGCTTTTAACTGGAAATGATCAAAGGGGATGGAAAAACCCCCTAAAGCGTGGGGAATGGCTTCTGTTAGACTGTACATATTCTGTTATCCACTGAGGGTCCTTTTTTCTTTCTTCCTTCTTCCCTTCCCTCCCCTCCTCTTTCCCTCCCCTCCTTCTCTTTCCCTCCCCTCCTTCTTCTTTCTTTTTTCTTCTGCCACATACATCCTTTTGGAGTTTGATTTCCTCCTAGTGGTGAGACCCAGATAAGTTTTAGGGCTTTTGAATGTTGGTAGGTCATGATTGCAACAAAAGAGAAGGGGACTGGAGGTGTCTGTTTTGTCTTTGCATTTCTGCAAGATGGGTGTTTGGTTTGCCCTTCAGCTCCATGTTGCTGAATTCATTAATTCATTCCTATCTCCTTGTTAGAACATGCAGCTCTGAATTGGACAGGAATAGTATTAACCGTTGCATTTGCAATGTGAGATCTCCATTTGGGAAGGAGGGTGAATTGTTTATTGGTATCTTTATTGATGTTACTGGGGATGTTAGCTCATTCACAGGAAAGTGGGTAAGAGAAAAAATGAACTCCACATTTATTACTTCTTCTGCTATTGGTAGTAGCTCTCCCAAACATACTTAATGGGAAAGAAGATTGAGGTTGTTGCTGGAAATTAATTTTGGAGATTTTCTTTTTCTTTTCTTTTCTTTTTTTTTTTTTTTTTAAAGCAGCCTCTGGTCCCAAACAATACACCAGTGAGTTGACATTTCCTTTTGAATTGTTATAATCTGATAAGAACTATGTGTGCTTCTTTTTATTTACCGCGCTTCTTTGGTGTTATTGCTGTCTTAAGTTCAGACATGAAAACATTGGGGAATGAGGAGGTTAAGATGTAAAGGAGTGAAGGATTTTGAATTCTCATATGAGGAGAGTTTTGTTGTGTGGGTATTTATTTTAAATTTACATTGCTGCTTATGATAGTGAAATAGCTTCCAAGTATATTATTTTGGGGACTCCATGTCTGTCATTCACCCCATTTGAGTAGAAGACCATTACCTTCTATAAGGAAATATTATATTCTGTTTTTAACCACTCGCTTTTCTCTGATTGTCTTTTCTTTCATTCTTAAATTTGTTTGCTTAAATTCATATTTTTTAAAGTTTTTAAGTTAAAGGCATAACCCAGAACAGTCTTGTCCTTGACAACTGTGGTTAGATGTTTTTATTGTATTGATTTTTTTTCCTTGCTCAATTCAACCTTTGGAGGTCTCTTCCCCCCCCCCCCACAAGAACTATTTAAATTAAATTTAAAAAAATTTTGGTTTGGTGAATGGCGTCATCCTCCTACTGTGGGAGTTTTGCTTGAAATCTGTTAAAAGGACACAGATGGAGTTATATTTCCTGGGAGACATTTGAAAAATAAATTAAAAATGGAAGTAGAGATGAATAGCTTTGTTTAGTCTGCTCAGTCATGAGGATTTAGGTCATAACTTAATAAATGTCTCTCTTTGTAGCGCTCCTTCTGGAAGGGGCGAGCATCCAGGCCTGTGTTTATGAGCCCTCTTTCTTAAACCTCCCAGGTTCTCCTGCGCTGCCCAACAGCATGGTATATTTCGGAAGCTCTCAGGACGAGGAGGACGTCGAGGAGGAAGATGATGAGACAGAAGATGTCAAAATAGCCACCAACAATGCTTCATCTTCATGCCAGTCAACCCCCAGGAAAGGAAAAACCCCCAAGCATGTTCACAATGGGCATGGTAGGTTTAGTATTGATTTGGGGTAAAAAAAAAAAAAAAAAAGAAGAAGATAAAATCCAAAGCTTTGGGTAGGAAAGCTGTTGAGAAGAAGGCAGAAGATGAAAGCTGTACAACTAGTTAGTAGAAAGCCAGCTCTAGGTACTTGTCTAAGTGCAAGACACATTAAGAGCAAAGAGATTGACACGTACAGTCAGGTATATTTTAGATGAATAGATTGGCAAGATGAGTAGAAACTTTCTTATGTCGTGGAGATGATGATAAATTCCCTAAGAGTTGCAGATATAGGATTGAGAAGAGGGAGCGATTCCATTAAATCAGGGGTGGTTAAGAAGATTTCATGAAGAAACTTTAGTTATCAAGTTACTGTGATTTCAGCAGGTGAAACTAGTGTTAAAAAAACCAACATTCAGCAGAAGAAATAAGTAAATGCACATATATTATGAACTAGACTGATTTTTTTTTTCTTCCAGTGCTGTGGTGTGTGGGAGGAGAAATAGGACAAAAAGTTGGATATCAGAGAGGAGATGGTTTAAGTTGGCTTAAGTGGAAAGTACCCAGTAGTTTTTTAACAAGGAAGTGACTTAATGGGAGATGTGTTCTGGAAACATTAAGCAGGCATTGATTATGAGGATTACATAAAGAGAAATGACTTGAAGAAGAGGAAACAAATTAGAAGGCTGTAATCATAGGTGATTACCTGGTCAAAAGTAACAAAGGACTAAAAGTTGGGCCTGGCAGTACAAATAACAGGGGACGGAAGTCCAGATATGTGGCAGGGGCGGTGCTGAGAGGACTTGGTGACAAATTGAATTAGTGTGGGGTCCGGGAAAGAAGTAAGAAAAGCAGAGTGAAGCAATGACATTGGGGTGGGGATATTATTATGGCTGTTTTCTGTTAAGCTCCTACCAGGTACTCTGCTAGACATATTTTGTGTAGGACTCAGAGAAACCCTATTCTGTAGGGAGCCCCCCTGTGTACAAATGGCAGAAAATTAGAACTGTCGATAAGTGATTGAGGCAAAGGAAAGTCTCTGTCTGTCTCTCTCTCTCTTTTTTCCACTCTCAGCTGTACACTGAGCTACCACATGTCTTTCTGGCTCAGTGGGAAGAAATAGAGGTTCAGGACCAGCACAGCTGATACGTGATGGGAATCTGTGTCTATCTCTCATTATTGTTGGACATTTCTGCATTGCCAATTTAATGATTGTTATCTGTCCCACCTCTTGCTTACGGCTGTTTTTAGATGGCCTATAAATGTGGTAAATACATGACCTCCTTTTAAGGATTTAGCGTTTAGTTGGGGGAAATGGGGTTAATAATCCCAGTGCATAATACAAAGTGGTGGCTTATTTTTAACTTTTCAGGAAAAAGTTATTTTACCTGCAGCTGTGCTCATCAGGAAATCTTGATGGTTGGAAGAGAGCTCCATATATGAGTTGGAGTACACGCACAGGTGTAGAGATAAACTTTTTAGGGAAGGTCATGAATTGTGAATTTCCACATAAATGGTGGAATGTGGAATATTGCCTAGTTTTGAAATGGTGGCACATTGACCTATGAGTATGGGACTGGGGTATACTTCTGGGCAACTGCAATCCACAGGATAGTGTTGAGAACATGTACCTTGCTAAGCAGGAGGAGGAATTCAAATATAGAGAATTGGGAACTTGATGATTTTAGATGTGGAAAGAAGATGAAATAGATGTCAAGTTCAGAATGATTCCCCCAGCAACAAGGTTTAGTCTGAAATGAAAGGAGAGGGTATGAGAGGCTGGACTTAACAGCAGTTCAGATGAGTGCAGGAGGCATTTTGAAGCAGAAAATGATCAGCTTTTCACAGCTGCCTAGAGATGCAGGGTTGAAAGTAATAGAACAGGAATAAGGAAGGTAGTTAAGAGCTTTATCATCTGTTGAGTTTGCGATGATGGTAAAAGACAGAATAGACTGGGAATTTATTATGGAGCTGCTGGCTAAAGCAATCAGAACAAATTGGCTTTCTGCGATAGAATGAAGCAAATAGGCTTGTAGGGATTTTATTATTATTATTATTCTTGAGAAGGTATTTACTCTTATAGTTTAATTTGGTTTAATATGAATCAAGAGTAAGTATGAACAAAATGTGAAGTCGGACTCACATCTGTTAGTCTGTTTGTCCATACAACAGACATGTATTTTACCAGGTCTGTATCAGAATGGTTCCATGAGATGCTATTTTTCATTCTCACTGTGGTTGAGTAGATGAATTCAAAAGTCATGTTAATCAGGTGAATTAATTCCCTGTGTATCGTGTAGTTGTGATTGGGTCCTCAACTCCTTCCTTTTTCTAGCTTGTTTGAGTTTGCTGGTTAACTAGATGGTTTTATCATAGTTTTAACTTCCAGTGTCAAAAATTACTATCTTCATGTGTGTAGATCTTATTTTCTTTAATTCTCTTTTTATATGGGCTGCAGGGTGGTGATGTGAAGGGGCATTGAATATCTGGCAGCAAATTACAGGGAGTTATATGAAGGGGTGGGGTGAGGGTAAAGGAATTGGCTGAGTTCTCAAAGAAAGAGGATAACAATTTTGCATTGACTGCTGTCATCATCATTAATATAGAACAAACGCTGGCAACAATTCCTGTGGCAGTTAGTCATCTTTCCTGCTTTGCTTTTACTGCATTTCTTTGTAAATGTAGAGCTGAACTCCTTGAGATTCCTCATAATAGGATTTCACTGTTGGTAGCCATCAAGTTATAAAAGGGGATGTTTGTTTAAATGTGATATATGACAACAGAATGAAACAGATCCTCCTGTAGATGGGTCATTTGTGATAGAAAATTCTTGGTGGGAGTAAAGAAGGTATTTACCTGAGTCTGTTGACCTGGTGTTGGGCCAGTGGTTTTATCTTTAAAGGAAGTTGATAGATGGTGGGTGATTATATATATGAGAAACATGTAGACCCCAGGATTACCCAGGACCTGCCCTAGCCAACTTTGTTCTGTCTGAGGTTCAGAGGAGGCTTCTTTCTGTTCAGAAAATTGAATCTTTTCTGTTCAGTTTCTGAGAGCACCTGCAGAGCTCCAAGCTTGATTAGTTTCTGTGGCACTGGTGCCTAATTGCCTTGTAATGAACAGCGGGCAGGTGTCAGAGGGTACCCCAGCCATGTAGGCGAGCAGTTGGATGTGCCACTCCTCAGAATGGATTAGAGAGCCCTGTGTGTGACACCTACCACGCCAAGAGACCTGTGATGTTCTTGGCCTGTGCCTTGTGTTTCCCCTACCCCTCAGCCCGCATAAGCCAAAAAAAAAAAAAGTTCTGGAGATTAAAATAAGTTCTCTGTGTATACAAAAAGAAAAGCTGGGGTACAGTTTGCGAATAAGATGAAGGCTCTTTTCCTGCCATGGCTCATTTTCCAAAAAGTAAAACTTCGAGTTAGATTATCAGCATTTCATTTTGATTGGGTAAAGAATACGAAGTGTTAAAATAGATTTTCTAACACGAATAACCTGCGTGACGGCATAATAATTGTGTAGTCAAGCAGGCCTTCAGAATTGTTGACTTTTTTGGACAAGAAAGTGTAGAGCAAACTGCATTTCTGTGTTTTTCTCCATGACGCCGCTTTTTCCTACTTTGTATGCCAGAGATGTTAAGGTATGTCAGGAAATTTAGCAACATCTATATCCTTCCCCAAGAGGATCACCCTCACTGAAATGTGGGGAAAGAAATGCACAAAAAACAAATTGTGGAAAACTAACACTGTTACTGTGGCAACTTTGGCCAAAAACCCTTATTAGGCTGCATGTCCAGGAGAATAGTTCTATTTAGGCGGTGTAAGCGTGAAGAAAACTGCCGATGGTATCCCACTTTATCTTGTTTCTCCCCAAAACTTGAACCCGAGTGAAGCAGCGGGGTTCCTTACCAAACAGGCATCAGGAGAGAGCGCACCTGCCAGCTCACCTTCTGACAGTGCGCTGCAGTTGGTGTCTAATTGGGCCTTTCTGTGACAGTCCTCCTCTTCCCTGGGGTAGAAGCTCTGACCCCAATAGTCTCCTGCAAGAGCCGGGTGTCCCCAGGCAGATGTTGAGTTTTGCAGACGTTACACAGAACCCTTGATGCTCTCATTTATAATCCACTGGAGCATCCTAATGAAAATGGATTTGTTTATTAAAATACATAATCTGAAATGACATGGACAGCATCACGCGTGCTTTCGACCTTGGGTTAACACTCAAGGGTTACAATAACAATGCCTTCAGCAACTTCTATTTAAATAGCTCTTCAGAGTTTCTGAAATAGTCTTACATATACAGAACCTCAAATGATCCTAATGATGGAGCCCTTAGGTAATCACGATTTGGAAACAAAACAACACAGTCAAAACACTGCTTTCTGGGTATTTATGCGACAAGTTGATATTTGAAATGGCTTAGTTTTTGAAAAGTTCTCATAACTGGTTAGTTTTTTCCAGTGGGATAAGAGGTAGACCAGAGGAATTAATACATTCGTTTGGAATTTGGCTTTGGTTTTTCCTTAGCATTTTCGTTGTGGTGAGGTGTTTGTCATCCTTTGCAGAGAACTTGGTGAAAGTTCATCGCTCACATCAGCCACGTATTGTATATTCTTCGAATGCCTTTTTGCACTTATGAAGAATGGAAAGAATAGCAGAGACCATTGTTCCTTTGTGTGCTCATCTCGTTCTGAACAGGGGCATTTCTCAGAAGACTTTTTAAACATGTCATTGAACTCCCAGCTGGAATGATTTAATTTGCTTTTGGATTCACACCGGGGGCATGTTGTGTAAAGGCCAAAAAGCAATCATTTGGACGAGTTTACCACATTTCTGCTCTGTGGTTGCCTTCGAGGTGCATTCAGGCCTCTTTCCATCAGGATGGTGGAGGGGTGGGTGTGCAGGCAGGTCCAGGGTCCTGTCATAGCCTTTGCAATAAGGAGATGCTCTCTCGCTGACAAATGCTTTTTTCTTTAATTGACGTTTTCATGGGATACCCTCTTTACCTTTCTTTAACCTCTGCTGCTCCATTTGTTTTCCTGTTGAGGCAAGTGAATATTCCAGAAATTTGGAATGTGGGCTGGGAGTGTGTTTTTTTTTAAGAGCAGTAGTACACTGAGGTCAGGTTATAAAGTATTTGCTCCTTAGCATCTACCACTTTTGTATGCTGGGTCACAGCATAGTGGTTGAGAGCACGATGCTGGATCTTACCTTCCCATCACAGCTGCAACCTTGGGCAAGCTTTCTGTGTTTTAATTTTCTCAACTTTAAAGAAGAGATCATGGGAGTCTTTTTCATAGGTTTTGGTGAGAACAAAATGAGTTAATGTATGTGTGAACAGTTCATGGCTGGTTGAAAGGGCCTGTTGGCTATTACCATTAATACCGCATGTGATTGAGAAGATCTGGAAGCCTAGGACAACCTTGTAATAGACAAGAAAATCCTGGAAAGTTGGTATGTTTAAATGCCTGTCACACGGAGAGGGTTTTGTGAGAGGCGGCTGTTAACCACTGTGGATGTGTGACATTATTGACTTTATTAGAATGAGCTTTTTTGAGCTTGGTAGGCAGACCCCAGTAACACCTGCCCATTGGTTTAATTGGCCTGTCCCTGTTTCTTCTCATTTTCCTTAAGCATTTGTTCTACTGGTCCACACAGGACCTTTGGGACACACACAACTTAGGACAGAAGGCCAAGTGCCCCTCGAATTTAGTATGTAGATGTCTCTTCCTGGGAATGTAAGAGCCCATCTCCTCTGTGGTGAGATGCTCATGCAGATTTGAATGGCGGTCAACTAGGTGACGTGCCTGATGGTAGAAGAGAATCTTATGGTTCAGATACACATTCCTAACCAGGTGTCATTGGGCCAGTTATTCAACCTCTTTAAATCTCAGTTTCTTTGCTTATAAAATGCGGATAACATCAGCTTTTTCCATTAGGGTTAGGATTAGGTGTAGGAGGGAATGGGAAGTGACTGCTATGGCCATGGTGTTTCATTTTGGGGTGATGAAAATGTTTTAAACTTACAGCAGGGTAATGGTTGAACAGCTCCGTGAATATTCAGAAATTCATTGGAATGTACACCTTAAATGGGTGAATTATATGATATGTGCATTGTGGCTTATCAAAGGATAAACAGGAATCTGTTAGGACTAAACAAGTGACAGACAGAGCCTGGCACTTGGTGAGTTCTCAGGAAGTGGGGGCTGGCTACTATCTTGTTGCCACGCACAGGCCCCATGACTTTTCTAAAGAACTATAATACCCTGCAGTTGCAAATAAATTAATATCATGTGTTAGAGTCTTAGAATCTTTAATCAGTTTTGTTGTCCATAGTTGACTGCGATATGTTTATATCATGTACACTGTAAATTGAATTGCTGAACTGTTCACCAGACTACTCAGTATTTAGTATTTTTAGCTAAATTCATCTGGCCTGTCTTAAGGGAAATCTTTAGTCACTTGGGAAGTTGTGCCATTTCCAGAGACTGTAAAATGTGCATATAGAATTTTTGAAAGTCATTTGTTTCCTAGCTGGAGGGTGGGTGGAAGTGTTTGTGAAAGAATAGGGGATCTTCAGACCTTCAATATTTATTTGGAGAACCTTGAAAACAATCCTTATTAAAATGCAAATATTTCTGTATTTAGTTTTTCTGTATTAATACTTCTATTCCGAAAATCACCAGTTCTTGTATACCTGACTACACATATGAGGTGCCTTCCAATTTAACACATTTTCAAGGCGTTTCTCTCTCAGCGTATTGTGAATAGTTACAACATCCTTTTTCTTCCTATGCAAAAGTGGGCCAGAATAATTTACTTCAGTTGTGACTGGCCTTTTAGAATTCATCCACTTGAATAAAGGGTTTTATGAAACCCCAAACTGCAAAAACACTTTATTCATTTGTCATTCAAGAGCTAATGCAGGTCCCCTTCTGAATATAACCCATGGTTCCATGCTCTTTGTTTTTTTTTTTTTTTTTTTTCTTTTTTTGAGTTATAAAGCAGGAAATCTCTCTGTCCACTGCTTGCCATTCCAGAAGGTCATTTGCCCAGGCATTCCTGTCCCCTGGCACTCTGGAGAATGCAGGTGCCTTAGAGCCAACCAATGTGGGACCCAGCCATGGGGCTAGTTGCCGTCAGACCATCAGTCTCGTCATTTTCTCAGCTCTTTTGGGGGCCAAGAAACCATTTTTCATTGACAAAACCCATTCATCCTGATTTATGGTCTTTCTGTTGCCCTGACCTTTATATTCCCATAAAGGTCATACACCCTTTTAAACTTTAGTATCAGAAGTTATTAGGAACATCTGTAAGAAACATGTTTAAATGGCACATGTATCCAACTCTGGTAGTTGTGTCACGTATTTAGACCTGGGGACAGTGGCAACTAAATTTTGATTGAAAAGAATCTAAGTCACATTCTGTGTCTACAGAATTTAAGTTCTTACACAGAAAATCCATTTTCCTCTAAAAATCTTTTTAATGGATTTCTTTCCTGTTTTTATATGTATTATCAAAGTGATAGGATTTCACTGTATTCCACAGGGGTTTCATAAATAACCACGTAAACCAGTAGAACGTGTGTGTGATGCTGGGGTCGGGGTGCACAGAGCTGCTGTGGATTTCGTTTCATCTCTTGCTTGATGTTGGTGGCTAGTGTGAGATTGCAAAGGGGCTTTCGCTCACCTAAACCATTCTTGCTGCTTTCCCTCGTTTTACACATGAATACTGTAGCTGAGTTACTGGAGCTGTTTTTGCCCAGGGCAAACCGGGTTACAGCACTCACACACACTGCATTAAAATCCTTTCGGAACTGTTGGCACAGGTTGGCAGACATGCCATTGTTTTCAGACAATAGTGACTCAGAGTTGAACTTGCTCCAGGGAGCAAGTGCGGCTTTTGTACAGTAACAAGGATTTAATGCCAGCCAATTGATGGCGTCTGTCTTCCCCAAGTCAGGCCGCCTTGTAATGACACGAAGCTTACATTTAAATATCTGGCTCGAGATCAGAAACTTGGCATGCTTCTCTTTTCCTTTCCGTTACTTTTTTTTTTTAAAATTTACAATGATTCTGCTTTTGTCCCTTCAGTTTGTTTTGGGGGTAGAACGGGGAGCATTTCTTATTTTATGTAGTTTTGGGTTAGTCCAACCTTCCCGCCTTGGGTTCATTCTCTCCTCCTTGTCCTTTGTGTTCCTGCTAGCAGACATTTTGGCCCTGCTTTCAGTAACTCCTCTTGTCCATATTCCTCTTTCAAGGCGGTGATATCTTCAGAACCCTATTATATTAGCTCAGGTAAGACAGTGAGTTGTCTCAGATATCATAACTTTTGTCACATGCCAACCAAGTAAGACTCTTCTTGCCTACTCACCTAATAAAAAAAAATCAGGATTATCTCCTGGTGTTCAGACAAAATGCCTTTATTAGCACTAATAATTAGTAAGACTGGGACATCTGGTTGTGGGAAGGGCACGGGCTGGCCTTGTCAGCTCTGTTTAAAGGGAATTATGGTTTTCAGATATAGGTCTTGTCCTGTCCATTGAAGCAGGAGCTTTTCAGAAGATCAGCCTTCTTAGATTTGCCTAACTCCTTTCTCTCAAGACCACAAAGCACCTTAATACTTTATTTTAAATACTTCAGCAATTCCTGGAGGGCAGATCAGGGGAGGCAGCTGGTGTGTAGTTCAGAGAATTGAAGCACAGATATATTTGGTGATCTGAGAACTAGAAATCAAAAAAGCTCTCCTTGTCCCTCTAAGAGGTCTGGTATGTTGTGAGGGTTTTAAAGACCTCATGACCGGCTTTTATGGACTGCCTTATGGGTCTCCCTCAGGAATCGTGGTGTGCTCTAACTCTGTGAACTAAGCTTATGCGGGGGACATCATTTAGTACAAACTCCCTGGAGCTATACATGGGAGTTCCACCATCGAGGGATTGTGGGATTGCAGTTACACATGTTTCGGAAGTAACTTCTCTTGCTCATTTCGTTTTCATCCTTTATTGGGAGCCAATCTTACCTTCTCAGGCATGAAGTGACCCTAAATCAGAATATCAGTTTTTAGATTTAAAGATTTTGCTTGCTGTGGTGCGAAAACACTTGTCTGTAGGCCATTTAACTTACGGGGTGTGTGCATACAAATCAATATATTTCTCTCTTTATTAATGTAAGAGCTATTTGTATTTGAGTACAATACAATTTCTTAATATGGTTCACCACGATAAATGCCTTTTTTTTTCTCTCAAAGAGTCCAATTATTCCTTTTAATTGGGGACAGTGTGCATAGGTCTTTTATACTTCTAATTTTCTTGGTCTTTCTGTTTCTTATGTTTGTTCACAGGGTTTAGTCTTTCCCTGTGAGAGAACATATTTTTTTTCCTTCCACTCCTCGAGAATCTTACAAATGAAGACAAAAGATAATTACTTGGAGGGGTAAAACTGGCAGGTTCCCACGACACTTAAAATTAATGAGCTGTTGAGGACAAAATATACCTTCTCTCTGGCTCCATCATCTTTGCCCAGCTCTACCCTCCCCCTCCCTTCCCATTTAACACATCATTTGACTTTTTGGCTGTTTTGCCATTTGTGTGTATTGCTGCTGTAAAATAGCAGGATACGATGGTTACAGAGAGTGTATTCATTTTGAAAACGATACTACTCTTTAAAATTAAAGTTAATTTTATTCAGTTTTTTATTTTCATATTTTTGAAAACTTTCCCCTTTTCTGATTACCTGATCAAAATATTCTTTAGTAGAATACGGCGCTGCGGTTCGCAGAGCAGCCAGTTTGGTTTCTGATGTTAATGGCACATGCCTTCCTGTCTCCTCCTGTGCCCCTTTCTTGTCTGTCATCATGGTGCCCCACAGCGTCACCTTTGATTTGCAGGGCTTTGCTTTCCAGAGCATTTTTTCTGAGAAGTTGCTACAGTTCTGCTGGCGGGCAAAACTCCTCCAAGGCATTAGAACAGAAGCGGAGTTGTGCATTCCGTTTCGGGTGCAGATAATGCTAAGGAAGGATTGGTTTTGTTGTAGTTGTTGTTATTCCCAGATCTCAGAATAGTGTTACTGGCTTAACCACAAAGCCATTCTTCATGAGAGTTTGCTTTGTGCCCTGCTACATCCCCTTTCTAGACAAATATTTTCTCACTGAATCCTCAGAGCAACCCTATGAGACAGGTAGTAAGTGGAGAAAACTAAGGCTTGGACCAGGTAACCAGTTTGCGGTCAAATAGTTAGCAAATGACTTTTCTGGATTCAAATTTAAGAGCTTGAGCTTGAGCTTGTGCTTGTAGGTATAGACGTAAGTACATGGCCCATCAAAGCCTCTGGAAACCATGATGTAACTAACCGTGGGAAAGCTGGTCCAGCCCAGCAGGTTTCAGGCATTTTGGTCTCAAGACCCTTTTCTGTTCTTCACAGTTATTGATGGACCCCCATAAGGCTTTTTTTTTTTTTTTTTGATGTGGACTCATTTATCCATATTTACCATGTTTACATTACAGCTGAGGAAATTTAAAAATATCCATTTAAAAGTAACACAAACTCATTACATGTTAACAACACACATAGCACTTTTATGAAAAGTAATTATATTCCAAAACCATCCAAGAAGTTACAGGTGAGAAGAGTTGCATTGTATTACATTTTTGCAAATCTCTTTAATGTCTGGCTTAGTAGAAGACAACTAGATTCTTATGTTGGCTTCTGCCTTCAGTCTCTTGGATTACATAGTTTTGATTGATGTATATGAAGAAAATCAATTTAGACAAATACGGAGCTGGAAAGGGAGGAAGAGCCTTTGTAGATGCTTTTATTCTTTGACATCACACCTGTACTCAACCAATGGTAGTTTTTTAAACGTCAGTTGTTACAGGACTCTGAATCTATATCAGTAAACTTTACATATTTTGTTATATTAAAATTCATTGATTTGCCTTCCACTTTGAATGGATCTCTTACCTATGCGGTTTTGTAATATCTTTTATTGATAGTTTGAAAATAATGTTTCACTGAGTTATGTACTTTCCAATTGTCTGCGCCTTTCATTATGCAGTATCAAAGAACCCCATATCACCACTGGCCTCATCAGAAAAGTCTTTAAGTGTTGGAAGGCTGTCAAACTCATGGTGGCACATAGAGGTTTTTTAGAATTGTAATTTTTGCTTGAAATTGTATATTCTGTTATTGGCCACAATAACTATTAGTTATTTTCCTTGACAGGCTTACTAGATTCATTTTTGAGAAAATAAGTGTATTGGTTCTTCTTTTAAGTAAAAATAACATTCTCTGAAAAAATGAGCTAGCCTGCAACTTAAATAATCGTGCAAGTTCTTTTCCCCTGGAAATAGTCATCATACTTTTTGGTATGCAAGAGAAGTGCTTTATTTGTAGTTCTCATTTTGTCATACAAAGTATGTGTACTCAAGGGTCAAGATTAAATACTATTAACAAGTTGTACTGCTTTATCATATCTTTAAATGAAGCTGGCTTTGTTTCTTTTTAAACTGGTAGTGAAAAATACTGTAATTATTAGTATAATTTGGTGCCACGGCATTGATTTGTGTTAAGGCACCAGCAGTTTTCCCCACATTTTTTTAAAAATAAGTTTTATTGAAATGTAATTGCCATATCATAAAATTTACCCAAAGTGTAGAATTTAATAGTTTTTTAGTATATTCACAAAGTTCTGCAACCCTCACCACAATCAACTTTGAAACATTTTTAGCACCTTCCCCCACCGAAAAACCTGTACCCATTAGCAATTACTCCTATGTTCCCCAAAGCTCCCCAGTCCCTGACAACCAGATGTCTACTTTCTATCTGTGTTTTGGTCTGTTCTGGACATTGCATATTAATGGAATCATACAATGTGTGATATTTTGTCATTAGCTTCTTTCACTTACTGTAATGTTTCCAAGATTGATTCATACATATATGTAGCATGTATCAGTACTTGAATCTTTTTTTTATGGATGGATAATACCCCATTTGTTTTTCTAAGTCCCAGGTTCATCAAACTTTTAACCCCCCCCCCCCCCCGCCAATTGGATATGTGTTTTCATTTCTCTTATGTACACACCTAGGAGTGGAATTGGTGGGTCATGTGGTACCTCTGTTTTCCCTTCTTAGGAACTTCCTAGCCTGTTTTCCAAAGGGCCGCATCATTAAACATTCCTACCAGCAGTGTATGAGGGTTACACTTTCTCTATGTCTCACCAACACTCCATTATCTGTCATTTTAGAGCATAGCCATCCTAGTGGATGTGAAGTTGTATCTCATGGCACTTTTGACTGGCATTTCTCTCACAGATAGAACACTATGAGCCATCATCATCGTTGAAAAATCAACACAGTGAAAAACACAAATAATGTCTTAGGATAATTATGAAAACAGTTTTGACCTAGGGCATCCCCTGAAAGGGTCTCTGGATTCCCAAAAAGTCAAGTCACTCAGTAAACTAAACAGCCCAGCCCTGTTGTGGGATGTGTGTTTTTAGCGTTGTACTTCTCCCTGCGCAGGCAGGGCATTAGCAGTGCCTCTTTTTCCCGTGAGACATTTTGGGAGGAAATAGTGGGCAGCTGGGTTCAATAGGAGGCGATGGTGGTCTGCTCAAGCCAGCCATCTGTTGGTATTGAAGCCCTTCTTACAGTAGCTGCAGGGAGACCAGGGGACAAGAAGAGGTACTGCTACAATCTGATTACATAATAACCTGAGACAGTCCTCTTAAATATGCAGTAATAAGGTTTACTAAGTGTTAAATGCCCACCGAAACCCAGACATTGTGCTAGATGCTCTCCACAGGAACATCTCTGTTATCCTCAGTCTACAATGAGAAAACTGAGGGATTAAATAACTTTCCCAGTTGTTAATAGCAGAGCTGGGAATTGAACTGCTCATATAGTGGTAATGAAAGGGGACAAACCCACAGAATGATTTTTTTTTTAACTGAGCAAAGAGAAGTCATTATAGACCTGGTATTTCTTTAATAGCAGGCTGCATCTTGATGCACATCTTGGTGACAGTAACGGAGCACAGAGAAGTATGGATATTTGAGATTAAAAAAAAAAAAACCTTCCTGTATCATCTGTATCATGTTTCAATAAAGGAGCTCTGTTCACTGCTTTAGAAAATTGGTGAATGGTCAAGAATTGCCTAGATTCATGTTCTTTGGCTTGATTTTTAATCACATTGAAGTATGACTTCTTACAGATGTTGCTTTTAATTTGTCTTGAATGCAGGCACAGATATTGCCAGCGTGGTTATGATTGATGCTTTCTGACAATGTGCAGTTACTTACACTTAGCATAAATGCCAACCATTTGAAGCTCTCCATTTTTTCTGTAACTGAGAGTAGCCACTAGAATCTTATACAACACAGGATCACAGACCATATTTTGCTTTGGTGTGGTCTTTACTTCAGAATTGAAAATCTATTTAGAATATATAATCACTGGGGCTGGGAGAAGCTTTAGAGATCAAGGTTCACATTTAGAGATCAAGGTTCAAGAGAACAAGGTTTCCAGATCAAGGATCTGGAAAATGTAAATCTCTGTGGTATATAATCCATATAAAAAGTAATAACAAGTGGACCCAAAGAAGTAAATCTAAGCAATTGAATCTAGAAATAAATGGGAGGAGACGTAGAGGAATATTTTACCATTTGAAGATATGAGAGGGCTTTCTAAGCGTAAAAGCAAAGAAAGAAACTAAAAAATGGGCTAGTGGAGTTAGCTCACAAGAAATGAAAAACAAATGACAAGAGGGTGATATTTGCAACCTGTAAGGCGTACATGGAATTTAAAGGGCACATAAATGGAGGTGGTGAAAGAGAAATGTTGAAGGAACTGTGGATACAAGTTATCCCCAGTCTACAGATCCTCAAAAAAGAAACTCATCTTTGAGCTTTCTGAAGGGCAGGTAGGAGTAGGAGAGTTTGACTTCTGCTCCTTCAGGCCAGCAGGGAGAGATTTTAGCTCAAAGAAGGAGGAATTTTTCTCTTTACAGTTGCCTGATCAGGTAGCGAGTTCTGCCTGGAATTCTTCAAGTACAAGATTAAGGGGAGGGATATGTCCTGGAGTGGAGGTGCTTGACATGCACATAGACAAGGTGACCTTTTAAGACTCCTTCTGTTAGGACATGCACCAGGAGCCTTTGTAAAATGACAGCTATAAGGACTCACTATCTCTTCTCCGCACCGCACTGCTCTGCCTGAAGCTTGTGGGGGTGGAGCAGACCAGGCACAGGTGCTCTTCCTGCTCTGCCTTGCTGGGTGGTTGCAGGGGCAGAGACAACCTGTAGGTGTGAGAGAGAAGAATTGGGAAAGGCTTGTCAGTTCCTGGAATGGGGCCGGAACTGTTGAGTCTGTTTAGGTTTGCAAGTCCTAACTATAAAGCTGACGAAAACTCGGGAACAGCAGCGTCATTGTAATGTGCTGTAAAAACCTCGAACATCACTCACTGTTCCTTTTGACCTCCCTAAGTGGGTGAGGTCCAGCGTTCATGGTGGTAATTGGCACTGAGAGCCACCAGGGGTGGGGGGGGAGTGTCAGGATGGGGAGGGTGGGCATGTGCTGGTGACAGGCAGCATAGCCTGGGCAAGGTGCTCATCTTGTCTGTGCTAATTGGCTTCATCTATAAACTGGGCATGAGGAGAGTGTCCTGTCCCTTCGGATTGAAAGGCTGAGTGCACTTCAGAGCATTAGCATTGTTTCCCGACTCAAGGTAAACGCCTCCGAGGGTCTGGCTCAAACTTCCAACGACCCTCTTTCTCCTTTGTGGTCACCAATTGGTCAGTCAGGTCAAGCAGCTGCGTCCCTGACCCACGTTCTTTGGCAGATATTCAACCTCAAAATGCACATCTTTGAATCTGAGAATTTGTTGCCCCGCATCCCCTGTATCTTTATACGCAAGGTGCTCCTGTTCTTGGAATGTGACCGTTGGTGGTAGCTTCTTCATTTTAATTTCTCGCTCTTTGTGTTTGAGGCATGATGTTGATATTCTGAGGGCAGCTGAGGTTTTTTGGTAGGGATTTTTAAAAATTGATTTTTCAATCAAAGGAAATAATCATTAGGATACGCTTATAATTTTTAATTTCGTCTCAGTGTTTAGGACGATTCTTGTACTTGGTGTTGTGCTGCTGGTGAGCTTTGACTTAGGGCTGCTCTTGAGAGTGTGATAAGACTCGATGTGTGGAATATTCGCTTTTACTTTTTCATTTTGACTTTAGGAAGTTTAGGTTCCATGGCAGCATGCTCAGTGTAGTGACTTCATTCTTCCTTTGTCCTTCCTTCCTAGTTTTCAACGGTTCCAGCAGGTCATCACGGGAGAAAGAACCTGTTCAAAAACACAAAAGCAAAGAGGCCACTCCCAGCAAGGAGAAGCACAGCGATCAGCGGGCCGACAGCCGGAGGGAGCAGGCTCCAGCGAGCCATCCCCCGACGGCCCCCTCCACGGGCTCCTCGGCCAAGGGACCCACTGCTAACCACCACCACCCCCCTCTGCATCGGTCGGCTCAGGACTTACGGAAACAGGTAAAGCCCAGCCCTGTCTCACAGGTGACTATGGTCTCGCCGAGAGGGTGCCTGCCTGTCCACCAGATGCCACCTCCCCATGTCACCATGTGAGAAGTAGCCTCACTAACTTTATGTTCCGAGGGCTTATGAACCGAGGATGGTGCTCAGAGGTGAGGCGGGGAGAGAGAAGCATCACCTCTGCACAGAGATGCAAGCGTGTGCACCTCTCCCCCCATGAAGGTCAATCGCGCTGGGCTGACAGTGGGCTCGCACTCACCCCTGGAGCATGCCGCAGTCTCCAACTGCTACGGTCTGGCGAATCTCGGGGATCTGAATGGGTCAGAAAGATGGAAAGGGAATGTGCCTTTGTTCCTCCTCTTCCACCCCACATGGCCTGGGCACCAGATGAGCTTCTGGGAGCACGTTGGCAGTTAGGCCAAGAGCAGATAACTTATACCTTGAAACAGGCCTGCAGACTGCCTGCGCTGTCAGTGGACGAACCTGGACTGTTATCTGTCCTTCTTAATGCGACAAGTTAGCATCTCTCACCAGGATTTCTCAGCAGAGGTCGTGCGTGGGCGCTTGCACCGCCGAGCAGTCTGCATGAGGCGGGGTGCGGGGTGAGTGGTGCAGCTGAGCGCACTTCAGTTCTGCATCGCAGGACCAGCAGATGCAGGCGCATGCTGCTCTCCCTTCCCCCACTGCCCACTGCCCCCCATTTCAGTGTCATGTTCAATAGCACAGATCCTGTTGGGGAAACTCTTAAGAATGGCCTCAGGGCTCAACTGTTGTTGCTGTCACAGTGTGCATGTCCTTAGAAAATGATCTTTCAGGATCCTGGGAGAGAGAGAGTAGGATAAAGGCAGGTGCCTAGAGGCGATGCGGTGAAGGGCTGTCTCCGGGGTCAAGTGGCGTTTCATTGACCCCTCTGCTCCTATTCTAACTCCATTTTAAAGTCAGCCCTAGAGATCATCGATGAGCTCGCTTCATTGAGAATTTTATCACACAGTGTTAAGTTTTTCCCTATAATAGACTGGAAACTATCTTTAAAGACTGATTAGGGTGAGTTGTGGGTAGATTGGAGATTACTTGGCTGGCAGTATTCTGGAATGACTAAAAGATGGTCACTGTGGTGCTAAGATAGTGGAATTCCTCCTTTTGTTCAATTGTTCTTTACCTGTGGTCTTTCTCATTCTTGATAATGTTAGAAATATTTCTCTCTGGATATGCAACTATATTCAGATACACTACATACATACATACATACATACATACATACATACATACATAGAAATGTGTGCGTGCACACACGTTATTAGTATTATAGCTTTCAAATGTTATTATCTCTTCCGTTGGGGTGAGGTGGATGAGGCAGGAATCCTCATATGTTTCCACAGTCCTCAGATATCCACTCCTTCATCCTTTGCAATGTTATCTTGTAATTAAGCAAGTGGTTTTAGCATATTTTAAACATTGCCTATTCTTCCCATTTTCCTAGAGAGGATGACGAAGTGTGATTGTGGAATTGGCCTCCCAAACCCTGGGTGCCCAGTTTTCCAGGACCAAGAGGCAGAAAGCTTAGGGCGCACCATACCTTTGGTTTTTGTGTCGTTGATGAATTATCTTTGTTTCATTTCCAAAGTTGATGGTCTAATGGGCATGTGTGCAGAGTTGTTCTCCAGATGTTTTGCTTATGAAGGAGAACAATTTAAAAGGGACCCAGGGAAGGAGAGGACCCATCAGTGGGGCAGGACTGAAGGGCTATAAGGGATGAATATGTGACTTTATATTCACATGGAATTATAATAACACATACATAAACTTTGTCACTTTCATGTATGAGGCTGGATTCAGTAAATCTTTGATCTCAGTTGGTCATAGCTTTTTAACTTTAGCACTTGCCTTTCAATTCACGTTTCGCTGTGTTACTGAACAAGAGGTATTCTCACCATTGGAGGTAAGATTTTAGGGGAGCTGAGTGTACCCTTTGCCCCGGAATCACCCTGCCCATTTCACATGCAGCATCAGAGTTGGAGGAGAGATCTGGGTGCTCCCCTTACAGAACAGACCCCGCCATCTGAGTAAGAGCTGGGACCTGGCTTGCTTTCCTTGTTCAGGTTAGCGTCATTGCAGGTGGGGTGTAACAGTACAGGTGTTCAAGGGGGGGTCCCCCCATTTGCTTTCCCTTCTGCTTTCTTCTGTCTATCCAGTATCTGATAATGCATGATTTTTACTAAGATAGCCCTTCTCTCAGTTACCTGGCACCATGCCATGTATAGTTCTTACGCTTTTATAGGCCCCCGGCTCCAAGACTTAAAAGTGTGTGAACATGCACTTCGCCTATGCCTTTTTCTTGATGCGAGAGGCCTTGCCAGTCCTCTAGTGTTTATAACATGATACATGCTCTGCTGTCTGTCATGTGGTACATGTGCATAGATAGTGGCCCTGGGATTGTCAGGAGAAGTGGCTCTGCTGGATAATAATTCGGTGTATGGTAGGTGTTTGGCAAAGGAGCAAAAACTATTTTTTGTTTCTTAAAATAGCATTTTGGTTTAAATGAAGTAAAAGCAGTACGAAATTTAGGATGGTAAAACAAATGAGCTAATACCTTGAGAGGTTTTTGAAGTATCAGTTTTCTAAGGGAATCAGAGGACGTTTTCAATTGTATAGAAATGTGTTTGGTCAGCAAGCCAGGACGTGGACGTTAGGTTGTGCTGAACGTGGCACCCCTCTGTGCTTTTTTATTGCACTGAGGCTGAGCTCTAATGTGAAGAAGAAAATTGCCAACTCTCTCAGGCTGCCGGTAGATACCCCGTAACATCCGTAACATCGGAGCTGTGCTACCTTCAAAGGAAAGATTTTTACATGACAATGTACAGGTGTTGCTGCAGAGTCCTGTCCTTGTACGATTCAGAGTGGGGATTTTAGCTCTGTTCGAACTAAAGAATTGGGAATTTTTACACAGTTCTGATAATGAAATAGGAGCATCCAGAGAGAAATGTCAGAAACTTGCCTTAGCTGCAAGAATGTTTGTTGTCTTACTGTGCTTCACATCGTTAGGCTTGTAGTCTGAATTGCACATGTTTGTCAGTGGTATTTGTGACTAACTTCTAAGTTGTCTGTAGAGAAGCAGGTATTACAGAAAGATGTAGAGACTGCCACAGGAACTCAGGTTTTTTTCCCTGAAAGCAGAGCCAACTGCCTGCCTTGTCCTACCTACTTCTTTATCCTTTCTCTTAGTAAGGGGCCTGCCACACCTCTGGGCCTTCCCTTCCTTCATAACTCAACAGCCTGTCCAGTAGTTCTCCTTACTTTGGGCTCTTTTGTTTTGTTTAAATTCAAGTTTTAAAGCCCAAGGGGACTATTCCTAACCAACAAATGTTTTGGTTTTTTTTCCCCTCTTGAGTTCCGAAAGGGTGGGCAGAGGCACCAGTTCAATGGCTCCCTCTAGTGGGAGATAAGAGCTTGACAATTGAATTTCTGGTTGAACTGAGGATGGCTTCTTTGACTAGGTAGGGTTGGTCACTATAGAACCTCATGGCTGTGTGCCTTGGGTTAACAGGTGACAAGGAGAACAAGCTGCAGACACCCCACTTCCTGCAGAACTGGGCGAAAGTGGGGAACAGTGGGATGCATAGTCAGAAATCTTACCAAGCCCAGAGGAGCCACTTGAAGAGGTGAAATTGTTCAGCTGAAGTGTTTTTATGGCACGTTGGAGGCTTCTGCCATAGTCACCTCTGCGTTAAGTCTCCAGTGAATTAAAATGACCCCTGTCTCATGTGCTCAGAGTAAGCACTTCCTCAGGATGTGCAGCACTGATCCCAGGCCCCACGTGCGAGCTGGCCAAGTGTCGTGTTTGGTTCTGTTTGATATGGCAGTGGTTCGGGGGAGACCTCAGTGGCAAGGGAGAACAATGTCTTCTAGACCTGTTTTCTTGGGCACCAGTTAAACATTGGACCCCTAGAAACCAAGTACAAAGCCCAGGAATAAACATCTATGTGTTAACAGGTGCGTCCTGGGGTGTTGGTTCTGCTTCATCACTATGTTTATGACACATGGCACAGCCAGTGGCACAAAGTGATGCCTGGATTGGCTTGTCAGCTGCATCATATCCTCTCTGGGAAGGCACGAACCATAGGCACACTGGGTATGGGGTGGGAAGAGAGAAGAGCGTCAGGGAAACGTGTCCTTTTTGGTCTTCATAATTTATTTCTCTATAAATTAAAGTTTGTTGTTCTAATGGGTTGCAAGGGAGATACATTTAGTCCACAGTCTTGTTATATGAACATGTATGTATAATATTTGAGTGGACACTTTTTTAAAAAAGCATTTTTCAATTACATTGGCATACAACATTATATTAGTCTCAGGTGTGCAATATAGTAATTAGACATCTATATAACTCATGAGGTGATCACCCTAATAAATCTAGTACCGATCGGACATCGTATATAGTCATTACAATATTATTGATTACATTCCTTATACTCTCCTTTATTTCCTCATGACTGTTTCATAACTGCCATTTTATACTTCCTTCCACTCTTCTTCTACTCCCCAACCCCCCTCCCATCTGGTAACCTTTATAATGGACTGTATCTATGATTTGTGCCTGTGAGTTTTGTTGTTGTCATTATTCTGTAGATTTCACATGCCTGTGAAATCATATGACATTTGTCTTTCTCTGACTTTCTCCCTTCAGCATAATACCCTCTAGGTCCATCATGAAATATCTTTTTCCATCTCTTTACTTTTAGTTTGCGAGTGTCTTTTAATCTGAAGCGAATCTCTTATAGGCAGCCTGTGTACACGTTGTGTTTTCTTACCCATTCAGTCACCCTGTCTTTTGATTGAAGCATTTAATTCTTTTCACTTAAAATACTCATTGATAGATATGTAATTATTGCCATTTTATATACGTATTTTTGATACATACTTTTTTTCTCTTAAGTCCTTCCAGCATACTGGCTTGGTGGTCACAAACTCCTTTAGCTTTTTCTTGTCTGAGAAGCTCTTGGTTATAGGTCCTTGCTTTTCATCACTTTCAGTATTTCTTGCCAATCCCTTCTGGCCTGTAAAGTTTCTATTGAGAAATCAGCTGACAGTCTTATGGGAGCTTCTTTGTAGGGAACTAATTGCTTTTCTCTTGCTGCTTTTAAGATTCTCTCTTTGTATTTAACCTTTGACATTTTAATTATGATGTGTCTTAGTGTGGACCCCTCTGGGTTCATCTTGTTTGGGACTTTCTGTGCTTCTTAGGCTTGTATGTCTCTTTCCTTCAGATTAAGGAAGTTTTCAGTCATTATTTCTTGAAACAGGTTTTCAATTTCTTTCTCTCTTCTTCTGATACCCCTATGGTGCAAATGTTGCTACACTTGATGCTGTCTCAGAGTTCTCTTGAACTGTTCTTGTTTTTATGCATTCTTTTTCCTGTTGCTGTTCTGGTTGGGTGTCCTCTGCTACCCCATCCTAATTCTCTGCTTCATTCAATCTGTTGATGTCCTTTAATGTACTCTTTATCTCAGATATTGTATTCTTTATTTCTGTTTCCTTATTGTTTTCCATCTCTAATTTTTGTTTTCTATCTCTGTGTTAAAGTTCTCACTGAGTTCAGCTATTCTTTCCCTAAGTTTATTGAGCTTCCTTTTATAATGAGTGTTTTGAATTCTGCATCTAGTAGATTGCTTGTCCTCCACTTTATTTATTTTTCTGGAGCTTTGTTCAGTTCTTTCATGTGTGACATGTTTCTTTGTCTCCCCATTGTGGCTGCTTCCCTGTGTTTGTTTCTGTGTATTAGGTAGGGCTCCTAAGTCTCTGGTCTTAGCGGAGTGGGCTTATCTCGTAGGTGTCCTTTGGGACCCAGTGGCACAGTCTTCCCTGGTCACCTGAGTGAGATGTGTTCCTTGTGTGTTGTGTGTGCCCTCCTGATGTATTTGAGCCTTGGTTGCTGTTTGCACTTTGATGGCAGGGATTGACCCTTGGGCTGATTGGTTGTGGGGATGGGCCTGTGAGGGCTGACTCTATGGAGCAGGGTTCACTTTAGCAGGGCTCTGGTGCCTGCCCAGTCTGCCTTTTGGGTACGTCCTTTGCAGGTTGAAGCAGGTCACTGGGTGTGTCAGCGTAGAGGTCTCCTGGGAGGGGCCCAGCTGCAGGCCAAGTTTAGCCGCAGCCTGTGAACTTCCTCCAGGGCCACCTGGTAAGAGTCACCAAGCAATCTGCAGATGGCTGCCACCCATGCTGAGCTTATAGATGCCTCTAGAGGCCAAGCCAGAGACTGAGGCCAGATGCTTCTAGTGCTTGGCTTGTGGGCTTGGTGCTGCTCAGCACGAAGTAAGGGACATGCCAAGGCCAAATGCTGCTTCTTTGGGTTTTGTGAGCCTTTGAGAGATTTTAGGAAAGTCTGCAGCATGAGCTAAGATAGGCCATTTGTATGGAAAAAAACCACTGGAGGCAACTTGGGTGGGCCTGCAGTTTGGGAGAGGCGGAGTCACCTGGGTGGAGAGGCCTGTGTTAGCCGGGTTGATGCAGATTCAGTTATGGCAGCTGCCTGTGTCTGCGTGGTGGGGCAGGGGAAGGCTCTACCAAGGAACAGTGGACTCTGCCAGCACGTGTGTCCTGGAGAAAGCCACCCATCCAGCCCTTGCCCTGAAGCCTGACAACTCAGTCTCCCTGCATGTCCCTAGCACTCCTTGAGCAGCTGCCCCAGTGCCGGAGCGCAGAGCAAGTGAGTCCACCAGTGAGGAAGTCTGTGACTCCTGCAGCCTCCGTCTCACTCAGCCACAGTCTCTGCTGGCTTCCCACAGCCAGAGGTGGGGGAGACTTCTCTTCCTGGCACTGGAACCCTGAGCTAGTGCGGAGCTGGGCCCCTCATTCCTCTGGAACAGGAGGGGGCCCTGCAGCCATGACAACCCTCCTGATTCTTGACTGCCACACAGGGTCGTGGGACTGGGCCATTTCGTGTCTCCACCCCTTGAGGAAACCTCTTATGTATGTTCCCAGTTGTACGACTTCTGTTCAGCCAGACCTCAGACAACTCCCAGTGATCTGGATGGACACTTTTGAAGATAACTGTTAACCACAGTGAAGAAGAAAATGAATAAAGTAACTCATGCTTCTGATAGAGCAAGGTATTAGGCTGTACACTTGGCAGTAAGCCATTTTTAAGTTTACAGAATATATAAACAAGAAGGTGATCTTTTTGTCATTGAGGGTGGTGAAATACTTACATAGAATTCTACTATGCAGAAAACTTACCTCCCTATAACCTAGCCAATTGGAGGTCAGGTGTCCCTGAGAAGCCAGAATAGATGGACGCAAGGACCCTTCATTCCTTTTGTTGTGGTGGAATTTGAGAGATGTGGAACTCTGGCTTCCAGGTTCCTACAAGTGGACAGTGATGTTGGGCCAAAATGTTTGGGAACACTGAGCCATCTGTGTGGGCTTGTAAACACTGGTCCTCTTTCTGTCTCCTCACCAATTAGGTCCGAATAGGGTTGAGGGTAGACTATGGAATCAGCATTTCTTTTAGGTTCCCCCAGGGATTCTCAGGGGCCCAGGTTTTAGAAGCATTGGACCCAAACCTCTGCAAGATGTAATGAACTAACTGACTAACTGTTGGTAGGAGATGGCATCCAGCACTATAGAATGTTGGCCGTTTTCATAGCCGATTCCTTATCTTTTAGGGGAGATTAAAGTGTGCTGTGTAGTCTGCTTGAGTGTGAACTGGGTGAAAAGTTGGAACCAAAGATGAAGGGTCCCAGAGAAGAGTTGACTTCCGCTTCCTGGACATTGGAGCCCTGCTCTGAAGACACTGGTCCCCGAGGCCCTTTCTAGTGTCTTGATGGTGGAAAAAGTTCTCTGTGAGCCACAGCAGAATTCCTCTTTGCTTTTGTTTTCTAAATGGTTTGTTTTGTTTTTAGTCAGTGGAAGGATTTAAAAGAACAGTTAAAAATTAGAGATATTTTCATTCTCACTTTACCTCCTATTCTAAATTAGTGGTACTTACCTTAGAAAATTTGTCTTTGTCCCTATCGCTGGTTTTATAAATTTGTTTTTAATTTACTGTCACCGAGTTGCTAGTATTTTTTTTGTTTTGTTTTTAATTTCCCAGTTTTCGTTTTTGATCCTCTCTTCCTCACTTGATCCTGTTAGTCCTGCTTCTTTATAGGGTGGCGAGCAGTGGCGGATTCAGACTATAGTTCCTGGGCCTTCCCATCAGCCTTCCGTGGGGCTTAGGACCACACTGAGTTTAGAAATAGAGGCCAACTCACCAGAGACCTGGTTCATTAAACACCCGGGGTTGGCTCATGGAACATAATCTCATACCAAGAATTTATGGCTCTGATTGGACTGTGTATAATTGGTGGCATATAAATAAAAGAGGGGTATCAGTGGCTTCTTTCTTTTTTGTGTGTTCAGAATTTTCTGATAGTTTGTTCAGTGATTCTCCAAGTATGTCCTGGATCAGCCTCAGTATCACCTGAGACCTCGTTAAAATTCAAATTCCCAGGCTCATCCCAGACCTACTGGATAAAAAGCTGTGGGGATGCAGCCTAGTGATCTCCTTTGACAGGCCCCTCAGGGTTCTTAGAACACTGGTTAGGATACCTGTGGGAAAGTCTAATTTTTGTTTTTTGGGGTTTTTTTGTTTGTTTGTTTTTTCACTTAAGCTAACTGCGTATTCCTGGACATAGTGCAGAGGTCACTTAAGACTCAGGGCCTGTCCCCTGGGTGAGGCAGCCGAACGGTTTGGGTGGCAGTGGGTATTGGGAAGAGCACACTGCTTTAGGTCTCAGCTGGTCAGCCTTCCTGAGTTGGGAGGGCAGGCTCCCTCTGTCCTCTCGCCTTCTCCTGGGGGTATTGGTGAGAAAAGAGGTCTCTTGTTTCTGCTCTATGTTTCCCAGTAATTGTGTAATTTTTAGTTGTCTCTTGGAGCTAGTGGTGTTATAGACCCCTGGACTTTCTGGAATTTATCTCATGTTGCAGATGAGAACTTGAAGCCCAAGATGTGAAACGACGTGTCAGAGGCCACTGAGAGGCAGAGTTGTGGTGCGATGTTCATCCACCCCAAAGCGGCCAGGCCCGCACCAGCTCCTATGGTGGGCCCTTCGTTATTCTTCGGAACTTAATGCATTCCTGGTGTCCACCCGTGCCACTCTTGTTTCTCTTTATAAATGAGGGTGGCTTTGATGTGTCACAGAATTCCCGTGGTGTCCAAGCACGGGAAGCCCTTGAAGAGGCTGGTTATTTACCCGTCAAACAGAATATGAAAGTTTGTTGAGGGTGGGACAGTAGGAACTGCCTGTGCAGAAGAGGCTTGAGCTTGTTGTGCTTCACCAAAGAGGCGAGCTGCATCCTGACGTCCAGCAAGGTGCTCGTGGGGCCCAGACTCAAATATGCGGACACTTGGCAGACACACCTCCAGGCTCGGCCTGTGACTTGCACTGGAGCAGAACCACACGAGTGCTCATGTTCTTTCCATAGTGCTTTTGTTTTCGTTCTTTTCTCAGCACATAAATTTTAGAATTCTGTGGGCAGATAGATCATGCAGTCACGAGAAGCACATGGAAAATAGCAAACATGTCTTTTCTTGGAACGTGTGTGTGTGTGTGTGTACAGTTTGAACTACACGAGTCCACTTGTAGGTTTTATTTTCTTCAATAAATATACAATGGGCGCAACTAAACATGGATCAAAAACAGTATTTTGGGGAGAGTTCAGTGCCTCTACCCCGCCCCCCGCGTTGTTCATGGGTCAACCGTATGCATTCCCCTGTACCCCAAATGAACAGGCTCTTGCTCTCGTAAATGTTATTAACCTGTGACAGGTGATTGGCAGGCATGTGCAGAGGTCCTCGTTGTGAAACACCTGATTTCCTAGAAGAGCCATGGGCACGAACATGCATGTAAAACACACCAGGAAGCCCCACTGGGCGGCACCCGGTCCGGCTGTGTAGTTTTGTGCAGAAGGATGGACATAGTATCATGCAGAGATTGTGAAGCTGAGCACCTCCGGGTCTCTGTTTCGTGGCTGTGTATTTCATTTGCCTTGTCAGTAGCCCACGTTTCTTCTTTATGTAGTTACCAGCGTGTGGAGGTCGCCTTCTTGGCAGACACTAATTCTGCTTTTTCTCCCCTCTGCTTCTCCTGCTGCCTCCCAGGTTTCGAAGGTAAATGGAGTCACTCGAATGTCATCTCTGGGTACAAGTGCAACCAGTGCCAAAAAGATGCGCGAAGTCAGACCTTCACCGTCCAAAACTGTGAAGTATACTGCAACGGTGACTAAGGGGACTGTCACATACACCAAAGCCAAGAGAGAACTGGTCAAGGAAACCAAACCCAATCACCACAAGCCCAGTTCAGCTGTCAACCACACAATCTCAGGGAAAACTGAAAGTAGCAATGCAAAAACCCGCAAACAGGTGCTATCCCTCGGGGGGGCGTCCAAGTCCACCGGGCCCGCCGTCAATGGCCTCAAGGTCAGTGGCAGGTTGAACCCAAAGTCATGCACTAAGGAGGTGGGGGGGCGGCAGCTGCGGGAGGGGCTGCGGAATTCCAAGAGGAGACTGGAAGAGGCACACCAGGCGGAAAAGCCGCAGTCACCCGCTAAGAAGATGAAAGGGGCGGCCGGCTCTGCCGAAGCCCCTGGCAGGAAAGTGGCGGCGGCCCCGGCCCCGGCCCCGGTGGAAAGGGCTCTGCTGAATGGACACGTGAAGAAGGAAGTGCCCGAGCGGAGCTTGGAGAGGAACCGGCCAAAGCGGGCCGCGGCCGGGAGGAACACGCCGGGCAGACAAGCACACGGCAAGGCGGACGGCGCCTCCTGTGAAAATCGTTCTACCTCGCAATCAGAGCCCTTGCACAAGCCGCACGAGGCAGCGGCCAAGCCCGAGAAGGGGGCTGGCCGGGCCGGGTGGGCGGCCATGGACGAGATCCCTGTGCTCAGGCCGTCGGCCAAGGAGTTCCACGACCCGCTCGTCTACATCGAGTCGGTGCGTGCTCAGGTGGAGAAGTACGGCATGTGCAGGGTCATCCCGCCCCCAGACTGGCGGCCCGAGTGCAAGCTCAACGACGAGATGCGGTTCGTCACGCAGATCCAGCACGTCCACAAGCTGGGCCGGCGCTGGGGCCCCAACGTGCAGCGGCTGGCCTGCATCAAGAAGCACCTCAGATCTCAGGGCATCACCATGGACGAGCTCCCGCTCATAGGTGAGGTTTCCCCCACCCACCGCCACATCCTATGGTTCCAGCTTCTTCCCCTTCGGGGAGGGTGTGCTCCTCTGGGCTCAGTTGCTGCTCAGGAGGAGGCTGAAACCCCTTTTCTACATGTCCTGGGCATTTGTGCAGAAGAGGGGGCGGTATCATGGCACTCTTTTCCCACTGGGCTGTCCCCTCCTGCCTCCCTGCAGAGTCCAGGGCAGTGTCCGGGAGATGGGGATGGCTGCCCCTGTGGATTAGTCTGTTGGGCCACCTTAACAAGGTACCACGGAATGGAGCTCAAACAGCAGGAAGTTACTGTCTCACAGTCCTGGAGGCTGGAAGTTCGAGGTCAAGGTGTCTGGCGGGAATGGTTTCTCCTGAGGCCTCTCCTTGGCTTGTAGTTGGCTGTCTTCACTGTGTCCTCACTTGGCCGTTCCTCTGTGTGTACATGTTCCTAGTATCTCTTCCTTTTGTTCAAAGGACAACAGTTAAATGGGGTAGGACTCCCTACGTTTTAACTTGCCTCTTTAAAGACCCCATGTCCACATAAGGTCACATTTTAGGTAGTGGGGGTTGGGATTTGTGTAAATACTTGGGGAACACATTTTAGCCCACAAGCTCTTGTCAACCTCGGCCTGTTCCTCCTTCTGCCTGATCTTTGTGTCTTCAGTCTCTTTGGTTTTTACTTGGCGCTTCTGTTTCTTTGGTTACCATCTTGGCCCTCATGGGGCCCACAGGTCAAGAAACATGTTTAAATTTCTCCCGAGAACAAGCACAGCTCTGGCTGGGACCATTGCCAGGCTCGCCTCCGTGGCTCCTGGTGAACGCATGTCCCAGCCTTTGAGACACTGGGCCCCAGCAGAGCCACTCACAGGTGCTCCGGAGCTCCTTGGTCCAGCTTCCGCCTGCATATTGCGCCTCTACGGTGAGCTCGCCCTGTCAGGGGCGAGGGTTCTGCAGAGTGACTTTTCCTTTTGAGGCAGCGAGATAAGGTCACTCACTTCCCTTTCAGCTCTAAACCCATGAGAAGAAACAGGGTGCCGTCCTGCCTCTGTTTTGGAGACCCTGGTTTTTCGAAGGCTGGGAGGCAAGGAGACATTTAACAGTCATTTAAGTGTCAAGAATTGGCAGTAAGATGGGGCTCCTCCTGAGAGGAGGTTTCATTATCCCTCTCCGCAGGTGCCTGCCAGGGCTGATGCCTGAGTGAGAATCACTTAATTTGAAAGAATTCGTGGTTTGCGGTCCCCTGTCAGGGATGGCACGTGATAGACAGAGACGTGGGCTGTGGGAAGGCTGAAATGGCGAGAGCGTCTCGGGAGCTCGGTGTTTGCTGTGCCCTGCGTGTGCTCGGGCCGTCGGGTGACTCAGAACAGCATTGGAGCCCTCCTGGCTGTAGGGAGAGGTCCCCAGCCTGCGCCTTCCTCCCCCAGCGAGGGTAGCGGTGGGTCTTTTAGGGACGGGTGGAGTGCTCAGGTGACGTCATGATGACAGCCAGCGACCTTTTTGTTCCGAGTAGGATTTCTTTAACCTTCTCCTTCCCGTGGCAGCAGAAGCCACGTAACGTGTCACTGTGGTGTGTGTGTTCACGCTCCTGCCGTTGCCTGGAAGCATGAAGCATCGCCACTGTCTGTAAAAGGGTGCTGACCTGGCCTGCTGCCGATAGAGGCCCTCGGCCCAGGGTCTGATTTCAGTTGTTTCAAAGTACAAGGAACCTTAGTAGTTTTGAAGCAGTTTCTAAAAATCCACCAAACACAGTCCCTTGGTCGCTGCTGCGCTTCAGAGGGTGGGGTCAGCATGGACTCCAGTGAGGGAGGCACTTTGCCAATTAGCAGCCTGCTGGCCCAGTGAATGAGCCGAACATTGGCAGTTGAGGCCATAAAATAATGAATTTGCGAGAGAAAAAATGCAGAAATGTAGCTGGCTTCCCCTCAAGTGAGACCTGTGATCTGAGCCATCTTGCTTCATTCACTCCTACCTCTGCAGGTCTGGTAGTGTGCTGCCAGCCTCGGAAGATTTTCTGATGGAGAGAGACAGAGTGAGGCCCAGATTCTGGTTGAGGTCGGGGCAAGTCTCCTCACTGATTTTGCTCCATTATCCACAAAAACAGCCAGATCCATCCCTCTAAGCCGAGCAAATGGCATTCAGTTGCTGCATACCCACTGATGCCCTGGTCTTACTTGCAGTCAGCCCGAGGTGGTCCAGGCTCACATCTGGCAGTCCCACGATGCCCAGCCCACCATTGGCCCTGATGCCATTCTCAGGCTGTCAGTCCGGTGGGAGTCTTGCTGCTTTTTCTTTTATTAGAGTATGTAAATCTATCTCTACCCTCCAAAGACCTAAAAATCCTTACTTTTTACTTTGCTCACCTGGCATTTATTTACCTCCTAATAGCCAGTGGGTGATTATTCTGGAAGATCCCCCCCGCCCCTTTATTGGCGAAAGGGAGGTTGCTTTTCCAGGTCCCATCTAGCTATAGAGAGTCACTGTGCGGGCATTCCAGCATGTTTGAGTGGATGTACATTTGTGCGATTCTGTAACTTGATCAAGGGCTGTAGTAGAAACTAGCTTCTGCATCCTTTAGAGGTAAGCAGTTCCTCTGTAAATGCATGATGGGCAGACAGATGAGGTACCCTCGTGTGAATGTTGCCTGTCATCCTGGAAATCACGTGGGATTGAAAATCAGCAACCTCAAGTACACGTGTGTAGGGAGTGTTAGGAGGGGAAATGGATTGTACACATGCTGCATGTGTACAGTTTCTGACATCACAGCTGTTTCGGTGATGCTGGGCCATGGGCATGGCCGAATGGCACAACCTAGGTCCTCCCCTCCCCTCACCAGGGATGGGCCCCTGCTCCTTGTCTTGTTACATCTGCTTCCTTGGTTGTGTTAGGAGGGTGTGCACCAGTGCATGCTGCCCCTGTCTGATGAAGTGCTGGAATGTTATTCCCATGGATCTGCACAGACAGATCTACTGTTCAGGCCTCTGCTTATCATCTCCTTCCCTTAGAATCCCACTGAAGACAGTAGTCTCCATTATTCCCCAGCCTCAGTCGGCTTTATTTATCCCCATAGTGCCCCAAATTGTCTTAATGCCCACTCCCGTGGACTGAGCTTCCTGAGGGTCAGAAATGATTGTTTGCTGTCCCGACCCCAGAACCTGGCACATATGGGCATCTGTGGACTACCAGCTGAGAAGGAGGTCTCGTTCATGGTCCTTTTCACCAACTGTCTCTGTGTTTTCTCCTCTCACCGTCCCAGGAGGCTGTGAGCTCGACCTGGCCTGCTTTTTCCGGCTGATTAACGAGATGGGCGGCATGCAGCAAGTGACTGACCTCAAAAAATGGAACAAACTAGCAGACATGCTGCGCATCCCCAAGACTGCCCAGGACCGGCTGGCCAAGCTCCAGGAGGCCTACTGCCAGTACTTGCTGTCCTACGACTCCCTGTCCCCCGAGGAGCACCGGCGGCTGGAGAAGGAGGTGCTGATGGAGAAGGAGAGCCTGGAGAAGCGGAAAGGGCCCCTGGAGGGCCACACGGAGCATGACTACAACAAGTTCCATCCCCTGCCCCGCTTCGAGCCCAAGAACGGGCTCATCAATGGCGTGGCCCACAGGAACGGTTTCCGAAGCAAGCTCAAAGAGGTGGGCCAGGCCCAGCTCAAGACAGGCCGGCGGCGACTCTTTGCTCAGGAAAAGGAAGTAGTGAAAGAAGAGGAGGAAGACAAAGGCGTCCTTAGCGACTTCCATAAGTGTATATATAAGGTAGGGCTGGGCCCCTGTGTGACAGGGCAGGGAGTGTGGAGTGAGGCCCTCGGATGCCCACTGGAGCTGGGAAGGGGCTGGCCGCCATGATGGGACCTGGGGGTCCTGGAGCCATCAGATCTCTTTCTCTGGGAAACGTCTGCAGTCTGCAGAGAGGCTGGGTAGTCAGGACACACAGGCCTTGGGGCATCTGGCCAGCTGTGGCCGGCCCCTTCTCTCTCTTACAAGCTGTGAGCATGGAATGAGTCGCTTGGTGTCTTCAGGCCTTGGATTTCCTTTTTTGTCAGATGAGCCGAGTGTGTGCCCACATGTGCCTTTGAGCCACCCCCATTTCGGCCTGGAGAACGGGAGCTGCCCAGTCAGGGCTGGGGGTTCTGGGACATAGAAGGAGCAAACCCTCTGTGGGCTGGAGCTCTGGCTTTCTTTGCCTCCTTGTTTGTTTTCTGCATAGCCCACAGGTTCCCCTCACCTCGCCCCCCTGCTCAGTTTGGCCAGGTCTTTTCGTGGAGAGAGGTCCTGACAGGACTATCCCCACACATCTCACTGTAGAAAACCCTTGGAGGGAGGAGGAGGCAGGGAGAGCACGGCGAACTGAAATGCGCACGGTGTTTTCCCAGCTCTGCCAGATCTCGTTGCAGCACCAGCCATCCTGCGAAGACTCACCCCTCTGAGAAGTGAGGCAGAGTCTTGGGGACTCTGCTTGGCAGCCCGCCTGCCTCGGCTTAGCAGTGGAGACTGCCGCCTCCTGTTCAGCCGGTTCTAAAGCCAGGTTTGGGGCCGCCTCCCTCCCCTGCCTGCCAGGGTGAGTGGGGCACCCTGGCGGAGCTAAGAGAGGCCTCTGCTGGGTTGCTCAGGCTCTCGGGGTCCCAGGTCTGGCACCAGGAAGAAACTGCTCTGTGGCGGAGTCCTGTCGACCCTCGCCCGGCAGCCATGCTCCCACCCCATTGAGGCCGGCAGTTGTGTGGGAGTCGACAGTCTTCTGTTACATTGGAAATCTGCTGCGGGTTATCGCACACACACAGCCACACTCCCCGGGTTCCCACTGCTGCCTGGAGGCAGGGCCTGGCCTGTGCCTGCCTGGTTAAATCAACATGGACTTCTGATACCTGGTCCATCACAGACACGTAGGGAGCCTGGGAGCGTCTCTGTTTTGCCTCTCCTCTTTGAGTCTGTGCTCAGTAGTCACACCTTTAGCTGCTGTCCATCATACGTCTTAGTTTTCTGCTAGTAGTTAGCCCTTGCACTCCTGCTTGCCTAGAACTGTTCTACTATTAGACTCAGAAAGGGCGCAGTGTCTCCGCTGTCATCTTCCCATGATGCTTTGCAGAGACGATGAGGGTGGGAAATGGCTCCTTGCAGCCATTTAAATATTGTATGAAAAGGGAGAGGGCAGCCTGTGGACTATAAATGCAGGAGTACTTTGGGCTGTGTTTCCTGAATGTTTGCCTGAGAAGCCCTCCTAATCAAAGCCACACATTCGGTCCTGTGGCTCTGAATAGCCAACGCATGAAATGAAATATTTTCAACTTTTGTTACTTTTTGTTTAAGAAAGCCAATTTTATGAGAGCAAGTTGGATCCAAGCAAGAAGTTTTTTGAAAACATACTTTGCAAAGAGTTCATCGTGAAACTCTCAGAGTCCAAGGGCGTGGCGATGCTCCGTGGCAGCTGTGTGCACGCTGTGAGCCCGGAGCTCATGGTTCTCCAGTCCCTTGGCATCCTGGGCCACTGACTGTTGGCTGCTGGGTGTCACCTTCTCAAATTATGGACACTCTGCCTTAGTGCAAAATTAGGTCCCTTTAGTCATGAAGTTTTTATTTTGTAATGAACAGAATGTCAGCAGAAGTTTGGAATTGTACGGGAGTATTTTCTTTGAGTTAGAACCCCATGGAATCCCTTATAAAGCTGAAATGCAAAAGCAGGTGCCAAAATCTTCACACTGACTGCTTTGACTGTTCTTCCAAAGGCAACAAGAATGTGCCGCACACTCTAGAGCTGTTACGTTTTATGGGGCTGCTTCAGTGTCACCTCATTAGGGAAACCTTCAGGTCAAAGCCACCCTTCCTTGCCACTCCTGTCGTTCTGCACTTGGTTCCTCCTCACAGCTCTTATTTGTTTAAGGGCTGTATTCCCCAGGCAGAACATAAGCCCCACAGGGCCAGAGAGTGTGTTGGTTTCAAGCACTGCTCAGTCTGCAGCCCCTCGAACTAGGCCTAACGTGCAATAGGTGCGCAGGACATGTTTCTTCAATCAAGGGATAAATGTGCATGGTCAAAAGAGTGAAAGGCATGAATCTTACAAGTTTGTCTCTGCAAAACAACACATTCTGCTGTATAGGTTAAAAATAGGCTCTAACCTGGAAATCCCAAACTAGAACAGTGAGCTGTTTGATAAAAGGAGGTCATTTTGAAGGTTACTGGGAAAAGGGCAACAATGTTTGGTGTCTCAAGGTGTCAAATCTAATTGAAAAAAAATTAAAAATAAATAAAGGGATTACTTGCCCTCCCTGGGGAGGCGTAAAGCGGGGACAGCGACAGCAAGAGGCTTCTGTGGTAAGAGCAACTGGATTACTTTCGTTCCTCACCCATGAGGTGAGGTTGCTCTTCTGGCCAGTTTTCACGTGACAAAGACCTCTGGGGCACAGAAGTCACCCTAAGTTTCTGTCTCAGGATCTTCCAGGCTTCTTTCTTGGGAGCCTAGTCACAATCCAGCCAGTCCCAGCCTCGATGCTGGCAGTGTCTTCACTGGCCCACAACCTTTATCTTCTCCCTCATGGGTCAACTGAGGAATTCTGCCCCCTGTTCCCCCATTGTACCCGTTCCTCCAGAAAGTGAAGGCCATTCTTTAAACTAAACAGAGCACCCTGGAAGTGTACTTCTAGGTTCAGACGTGCTTCTGCCATGGCTTCCTGGTCGCAGCCTGTTTCCGCCGGATGCCAGGCCCATTTGCTCCTGGTGCCGTGACGGCGGTGTGCCCTCCGGCCCCCTTTGTTGGCACTGAGGAGCCTGAGAGAGTGTTTTCTTGCCTTCTCTGCTTGTATTAACTTGGGATACAGACTGGCCCATGGCTGTGGGGACGCACCCGTGGCAGGGCGCCCCGATGTGGGGTGAGGGCCCAACTTTGTTGCTTAGCTGGACTCTCCTGTTTCTGTTTTCTTTCCAGGGAAGGTCTGTTTCTTTAACAACTTTTTATCGAACAGCAAGAAACATCATGAACATGTGCTTCAGCAAGGAGCCCGCACCAGCTGAAATTGAGGTAGGTGAGCTGAGCCTGTCCCTCTCCTGGGGCCTGATGGCCCGAGAGGACTTGAGTGATTGCCTTGTCTGTCTTCTGTGTCCTGGGGCAGCTAAAAGTTTTAACTCCTGTTAATCTAAATTCGTTCAGCATCAAAAAAGGTATAATGAAGCGAGTGAACCTCCCCAGCTTGTCCCCGACTTACCCCAAAGGGCTGAGATGCAGAGGCCAGGGTGAGCGCCGGGCGTCCTCCCAGCTGGCCGCGTTCCCTGTCCTCTGTGTGTCTTTTTTATGCAAGAAAATGTTTGGAATCTCTCGAAACCGTAGTTGTGCTTTTCCTTCTCCCCTGTTTTTCACTTAGCGGGATTGGCAGATTGCCGTTTCCGTGCTTCTGCCGGCTCTGGTCATGGAGTTAGTGTGAGGTTGGAAAGATAGTGAGCACCTCTGTGCCCAGACCCGTTAGGGGGAGTTTTGTGCACGGTGCTACAGGACAGAGACCAGATCTGTTTGTTTACATCCCCTTGGCCCGCGCCCAGCTGCGTTGGTGTGAACTTCCAGATGCCGACATTGGTGGGCCCTCAGCAGCACTTGGGCCTGATAGGGAACAAAACCAAACTTCTGCTGCTGGTTAAGGGGAGCTGTTGGCAGGGAGCAGGTTACAGGGACTGCATCCTTGGCTTTTGCCTGTGGCCTTGGCTTTTGCCGTGCAGCAGGCTTCAGACCACATCTTGCATTCTACAGTGATGTGTGCCCCCTTTTCTTCATAAAACCCAGGCTGACCACTAGGGGGCGCAGCCATCCTGATTTGACTAGGTTTCCCGAGAGTGGACTTACAGGACAGTCCTGGCCAAACCAGGACACCTGGCCACCATGTGGTGCCACCACCACTGATAGTCACCACCGGAAGGCCAGGAGTTCCCACCCCGGCGCCCAGGCCTGGCTTCCCAGTTTGGTGAGTTCAGTATTTACTTTTGGCACCACTGGCACCCTTTTCAGGCCTTAGGCCTCTATGGGTGTGCCTAGGCTGCCCCAGCTCTGTGCCCTGGGTGCTGCCTTTGAACACCACACCGTGGCCTGACCCACCCCATCCTCCAATTTTGGCCTTGCCAAAGCCACTTTCCGTCGATCAGACGTCAACCGGGCCCTGATTCTGGCACACACGTGGCCCTCACAGTTACTTCTGGGGCTCGTGGCATTTGTGGTAGAGATGCCAGGAGAAAGGAATGTGATTCCTTGGACAAAGAGGCCCTTGTTGCACCACATCGGTCTTCGTGGGCATCTCTGAAGGTGCACAGTTTATTATTATCCGCAGCCTGAGGAAAGCTCAGCTTATTTTAGTTTCCTACTCAGGAAGTCATTCTCTTTGAAAAGTCTGGCTTTTGCTTTAGCAGTTAATGTTTAAATACCAGGGAAGATTTGCTAAAATCCAAACTTTCTGTCTGAGGCTGTCTAGTGTCTGGGTCCTTCATAGAAAGCTGGGCCATCCCCTTGGCTAGTGCTCAGCACCTGGACTGGCCCCCGCTTAGCAGCGGGTCCCTTTCCTCCCCCCATGTTTATAATTATCTATCAGAGGTTGCTGTCTAATACATGGATGACCAGTCCCTGAAACCAGAAATTGCTTCGTTCCTTACGTTCAAGGGACTCTGTTTAAAGAATCCAGGCACAAAATGATGCTGACTTTATTCCTGGCTTGGGGCGTTTCACACCTCTGGGCTGGTCCCTCTTTGTTGCAGTCACACGATTCGGTGGAGGCCTGTCCTGGCGTCCTGGCAGCACTTTGAGCTGACTTGTGCTTTGTGATGCCGAGTGGTTATTGGTTCAGCTTCCTCCATAAAGGTGGTTCTAGCTAAATGGGCTTTGCCGCAGTTAGGGAAGGTGATGTGTTTTTGGAATGATCATTGAATACAAAGTGAAAAAGTGCCTCTGAGTTGGGGGGAGTCGCCTAAAGGTGAGCCAGGCACATCTGCTCACTTGTTAGCAAAAACATTCCTGACCCACTCTCTGCCCCATGCTGGTTTAGATCAGACTCATTAGGTTACTGGGAAAGCTTTTTAAACCAGACAGGTGTATGCATCTCCCTCAGTCTGATTCAGTTGGATGAGGTTACAGCCCGGGTATACGTGGCCTTGACTCCTCAGATGGTTCTCCCATGGCAGCCAGTTGCCGGCCCTCAGAGAAGTGAGGATGGCTGGTTATTGGGAGTGTGTGATGCGTATGTCTGTTGAGATGCCGGACCTGGAGGCTACATTTATTACAATCCAAGGATGATGGTGGGGTGTCTTATCATGGCCCCCCTCATATAAATGATTTTTTATTGCAATAAAATACATAATCTTAAAATGGATGTTTTAACCATTTTTAAATACGTAGTTCAGTGGTATAAGTACATTTGTATTGTCGTACAGCCATCACCACCATCCATCTTCAAAGTGCTGTTCGTCTTGCAAAACTGAAATTCTGTACCCATTATGAAGGAATGCCCCATAACCCCGGCCTCCAACCCCTGACACCCCCTTCTACTTTCATTCTCTATTAATTTGATTACACTAGATATTTCATATAAGTGGAAACAAAGCATTTGCCCTTTTTTGTCTGGCTTAATCCACTTAGCATTATGTCCTCAAGGTTCATGCATGTGTCAGAATTTTTCCTCTTTGAAGGCTAAACAGTATTCCATTGTCGGAGGATCCCACCCTTGGCCTATCCATCCTCCTGTCAGTGGACATGGTCGCTTCCAGGTGCTAGCTGGTAGGAATAATGCTGCTGTGAACCTGGGTGTGCAGATGCCTGTGGGAGCCCCTGCCTTCAGTTCTGTTGGACTGCCCACAGAGGTGATTCCATGGCCTTTCTACTCAGCGCTCTCTGGGAGGCCGGTCTGCGACGGGCCCCAGCACCGTGCGCTCCTGTCCCGTGTCCTTCGGTCGGACTGCGCTCTGCGGCTCAGGCACAGTGGAGGTGCTGACTGTCCCTTTCTCCTTCCTCACAGCAAGAGTACTGGAGGTTAGTGGAAGAGAAGGACTGCCACGTGGCAGTGCACTGTGGCAAAGTGGACACCAACACTCACGGCAGCGGATTCCCAGTGGGAAAATCAGAACCGTTTTCAAGGTGAAGTTGGAGTCTCTTATGCATGTTCTGGGGACTGGACGGTGATGCTCCCTGCCAGTCGTTGACGTCCCTCTTCTTTCCTCTGCAGGCATGGATGGAACCTACCGTCCTCCCAATAACACAGGGTCCATCCTGCGTCACCTCGGTGCTGTGCCTGGTACGTGTGACACAGCTGCTGTCCCCAGGGTCCCGAGCCCCCGGCCTCTGCAGCTTGAAGAATGGAGCTGGGCAGTTCTGTTTAAGCACAGCTGGAAACGGACAGGGGCTATTACGGTGTAGAGTATATATAAGGAAAGCATTGATTTGTAGAAAAGAGAGAGAATAAGATTATAATTGAAGTACATAAAAATGTGGAAGAATAAACCAAGTAGCAGCATCTAGAGGCTGAAAAGATGCTTAGTGGCTAATTTTTCACCTTGAAAGTGGTGTTTTCAAAGCTAAAGTCCTGACTCTTAGGTCTGCTGCAGGCTTCTGAGTGATAGGCTGATTCTGTGTAGATCTTGGGGAAAACCAGGTATCCTGGGGTTGTGGTCGCTGAAGGCTGGGCCCCCTGGAGAAGGCCTGGGACCCTCCACACCTTGCGGAGGCCATTACTCAAGGCTTCCAAACAAAGGAGCTTTGTACTTCCTGCTCCAGCATCACAGGAGCTCAGGCTTGGCACCTCTGTTCTCAGCCTTGAGGCCCATGGCTGCTGGTTACCTGCCAGTAGTCATCAAGGTCCCGCTCCTTGGGGCTTCCTCCTGCCTGACTCACCAATTAAGATGCTCTTTTACTACTTCATAAGTGTCCATCTTTGGCTTCGCTTCTGTGTGGCAAGCAAGAAAGAGCAGGTACCTTCTCACTGGATTTTGTCTGTTTGGGTCTGAACCCATTTTTTCCTTTCTGTCCTTGGAGAGAAGAAAGTGATTCCTAATGGCTCTCAGACATCACTGCCATTGTTTAGAATGCTGTCTTCTCCCTTTGTGTTTTAGGAGTGACAATTCCCTGGCTAAATATTGGCATGGTCTTTTCTACCTCATGCTGGTCTCGAGACCAAAACCACCTTCCCTACATTGACTACTTACACACTGGTGCTGACTGCATTTGGTGAGTACGCCAGCCCCCGGGGTGTCTTGGGGCGGGGCTGGGAGAGGCCTGCGTAGCACCTCCTCTCCGCTGGGTGGCCCACAGCCTTTGGGAGCTAGCTTTTCTGAGTTTGTCCCTGTTCCCTATCATAGCCTCTCAGCCTGGGATTTCTTCCCTCTACTAGAGGGGTTTGAGGTGGCGGAGAATATTTTAATTTGCTCTGATGCGCATCTTTTCATGTGTTTATGGGCCACTAATATTCCTTTTGTCAGTTCCCAACTTACATTTGATTTTCCTTCTAGGATATTATTTTTTGGTGTGCTTGGTTTCCAAAGTTTGTTTCCTGTTAGGGATGAGAAGCAGTGAGGGTGTCACTGAAAGCTGACCAGTAGTGGCAACCATGTCATTGGCCGCCTCCTAACCCTGTGTAAGCCGTTCACTCTCTGGCCTCCTGCGAGTGGTCATTTCCAGCATCTCCCTATGGCAGTACCTCCCAACTCCCCTGACGAATCCAGGGAGAGTAGGTTTTCTGGGGAATGGAGATTCTGCTGTGTCCAGATGCCCGTGTTGTTTTCCTGCGCATAAGTTTGTTTGGTGGGAAACAAGTTTGTCTGTGAGCCTGGCTGTCAACTCTAACCAGTCCTGATCCATGGCTGGCTCTTGGTTCCTTTGTTTACGGTGACAGATGGGAAATTGCTGCAAATAATCAGATGTCTTGTTGTCTGACAGTCTACCAGCATCGACTTCATCCCACACAAACTGTGTTTATTATCCTAATGGGGTGATTAGGTGTCTTTTATTAAAATAAAGTATTAGAACTACGTTCTCGTCTCAGGAGCCAGTGTCTGGAGTAGTCTCCTCATCACGACTCCCCTGCTTTCCGGCCAGATCACAGATTGTGGGAGCTGGTGTTGCAGCAGAGCCCCGACGGGGAGCCTGCGTGCGGAAGAAGGTGGTCTTCAGCTTCCTGTAGTTGACCTTCTGTGAGTGGCTACTGCGAAGGACAGTGGCCTTGGGGCAGAGTATGTGCCGACTGCACATCTGAGAAAGGACGGCTGGACGATTCCCATTCAGAGTGTGAACGGCCGCTTGGACTTGGGGAGAGCGTTGGTCTCTCTGCCGGGAGTCATGGTGCCCTCCGTACCATTCCCCGTGGAGACGTGTCTGTGGGCAGCGACGGGCTGGGGTTTATTGTGTCTTACGGGCCTGCGACCTGAGCCCGGGGCACCTGAAGACCCCTCAGGGTCTTGGTTTCCTCATCTGAAAGTGGCGTGATAGGACCCACACTGGGCAGGGTGACGAGGTGGAGTAATGGTTGAGTTAGAGGTAGGGAAATGGAGAGTCTGTGGGCTTTCTGAGACTAATCCCTGCATCTCTGTTGATGGCAAATAAAGAGGAGGCCGGGATGTGATTAGAGAACTTTATGGTTGTGGTTTTTCTTAAAACATGTGATTTAGGTTAGAAACCCTGGATTTAAATCACAAATCAGTAACAGAATATGTTGGCATTGAAGTAACATTAGCATTAAAAAAACACTTCAGTGCAGCAGCTGAAACCAGGATTTGGCCTCCAAGTGGAGGATTTCATCACAGACACCTGAGCTCGGCTGAGAGCAGGCGGCCTGCCTGCGGGGCCTATGGGAAGGTGCAAGTTTGGAACTTGGGCGAGAGGGCGGGACAGACTGATGAGCATGAGTAGAGAGGTGCAGCGTTGCGACCCTCACTGGAGCTACTGTTCCCGCTCTGGTTGTCACTGGTGGTCAGTGGCTACATGTGCTGTGGCAGCCGGAAGTCCTGTTGGGGCACTCTGGGAATGGAGGGCGGGCTCTGCTCTGAGGTCATCTTGCTTGTACTTTCTGTATATGTCCTGTTGTAGCCTGCTACACTCGTGGGTGGATAGACAGAAGGGAGGGCCTTTGAGGAGGCCTCAAATACCTGCCCATGCACGGTGACCACCTGGTACCAGGATCTCACATGTTGTAGATGGCAGTTGTGTCTTTGAGGCACCAATGATAATTCCTCACTCCCCGTGATTGCAGTGAGTTTCCAGATTCTCTTGGTTATGGTCTGTCTACATCTTCAACCTTTTCTCCCTTCCATCTTGCTTGTGGGCTCCTTAGCTCCAGCCAGAGGGGTCTGTGTTGTCCCGAGCCTCACCCACAGCTACCTCTGCTGTCCCGGCTCCCCTTGGTCCCTCAGTTTGCTGGACATAGCTGTGTGTGGGTTTGGTTGTCCTCTGATACCAGGCTGGCGGGTTTCTGGCACGAGCAGCTGCAACGTCAGCTGAGCACTGACCACAAGGCAGCGTGTACCGGCTGGACTCCTTTTCCAACTTTGTATTTGGAGTACTGAGGGGTCTTTTTCCTTTCCTGGTCACCTCAGCCCTCAGCTCTGTGAGGCAAGGGAGGCAGAGCTGTGCCAGGGTCTCATGAGGTGGCCTGGGCTGGAGGGCGAGGGAACCCCATTTTCCAGCACTGTATCCTTGTTCTGTAGCGCCTCCTATTGTAGAAAAGTGTCAAATGCCAACCCAGTGATGAGACGCAGCTTTTGGAGCATTCACAAAAGGCTAATTAAGCCTGCAGATGTGTCTGGATCTGATTTATAGAGGAGTTTAAACATCTGTTTTTGGTTTGAAGCCTTTTTGGCTCATGTATAGGTCAGATCTGCATAAAAGATGAGCATGCGGTTTGGCTGTGCTGGGTGATAGCGGCGGTGTTGCCTTGGGAAGTGGGGTGGGCGCTGGCTGGGAACCACGGCTCAGTCACCTAGTCACTGTCACCCAGCCATCCCAGGAACACATTTCAGTCACTCCTCTCCTGCAGCTGAGACAACTTTCCATGCCTTGTTAGCTCGTTTCGCCGAGGGAGGATGCAGGTGAGGCCCAGCACGCGCTGCCTTGTCAAGCCTCTGCTTCTGCCTTATTTCCTAACAACACAGGTATTGCATTCCTGCTGAGGAGGAGAACAAGCTCGAGATGTGGTCCACACCCTGCTGCAAGCCAACGGGACCCCAGGGCTGCAGATGCTGGAAAGCAACGTCATGGTACAGCTCCCGCCTGGCGCCGAGACCCAGAGACACGGGCATGGGGGGAGGGTCACAGCCGTTTTTACCAAGGCACCCTCTTGGCGGCCTGCCTTTCAGAGGCAAAAAGGGCAACAGAAAGTAAATCCTGGAAACTAAACTACGAAACAAATGTTCCCCTCTGATTGCACAGGACATCGGGTTCTTGCACATGGGGCCTTCCAATCTGTTTCGAGGCTTCTTTGTTTCGTGTGTGGGGACTGGGCGGGGTCCTGCATTTGGGCGGCCACTCCAGGGGTCTGATGGTGCCGCTGTGCCCACCTGCTGGGCCCTGGACGCCTGGGCCACAGGTCAGGAACTCTTGACCTCACTAGGATGAACACACAGGCCCATTTGTAGAAGGTCATGGGGCTTTTGAGTTCCGGGAGTCTTGTTAGCCTTGAGCTGTGTGCTGACTCCTGAGCTCAGGGCCTCTCTGGCCACTGATCACCCCTGCCTGGGACTCCTGTCTCTGTTGGGCCCCCTGGTCTGGCTCAGGGAAGCTGAGCAGCAGCTCCTCTGGGGGTGCAGGTCTGAAAGCCCCCAGCCCGCACCCCTGTGGCTCCACCTGATGCTGGAGACAGCTCGCTCAGTTGTCCCCCTAGTGGTGGGAACTTATCTTATTTCCAGCCCCCGCCGTGCTGGGCGTGGGGACAGGGAAGGCTCCAGTGTGGCTTGAAGGGCTCTGTCCTCACAGTGGCCATGCACCTGGGTGACTCTGTTGTCAGTCTTGGGCCACTGTTCATTTAGAGCTCCCTCATTGTTTTAGAAAATTAGATATCTTTATTTTCTAAAGGAAAACAAAATATCTTCAATACCAAACCTGATCTGTCTCCTTATGGCCCCTTGAGTCCTGACGCCCCACCTGGAGGACAGGTGTGCATGTTAACATGCCTGGGTGTGGGACACTGGTTCTCAGGGCTTTCACAGAAGGGACCCCAGAGGCAGTGTGGGCAGTGTGGGCAGTGGGGGCTGGACACTGGTCGGGAGATGGCGGAGAGAGTGCATATCAGCCCTGGCCTGTCTCCCCAGATCTCCCCGGAGGTGCTGTGCAAAGAGGGGATCAAGGTGCACAGGACCGTGCAGCAGAGCGGCCAGTTCGTCGTCTGCTTCCCAGGATCCTTTGTGTCCAAAGTGTGCTGCGGCTACAGCGTCTCTGAGACCGTGCACTTTGCCACCACCCAGTGGACAAGTATGGGCTTCGAGACGGCCAAGGTAGGCATGCATACGAGCCCTCGACACCACCCACTGCAGGGGTCTCCAACCCCCCGGGCCAGAGATCAGTACTGGTGTGTGGCTGGTTAGAAACCAGGCCGCACAGTAGGAGGCGAGCGAGAGAAGCTTCATCTGTATTTGCAGCCGCTCCCCAGTGCTAGCATCACCGCCTCAGCTCCACCTCAGGGCACCACCAAGCATTAGATCTCATAGGAGCAGCGGTCCCTGGTACCAAAAAGGTCTGGGACCACTGGCCCACTGTGTGGATGTTTAATTTCAGAAAATGCTTTCGAAACCTCTAAGAGGCAGCTGAGAGGTGTACTCAGAAAGGAGAGCTTTTGGTAGTTTGCTGGTATCAAGAAAGATTTGAGTCCCCTTGTTGGCTCACAGTAACACTGAGGACTGTACTAGAAGGTGCTTAAGGGTGAACATTTAAAATGGGTAGAAAGTCTTTGCCCATTTTTGAGTCATGTTCGGCACCTGTCTTGTGGCTGAGGGCTCACAGTGCTGGCTTCTGGCGTCTGGTGCCTTTCTCATAGGCAAACAAGATCCTTGTATGATTTTCAGTTGCTTTTGAAACCACGCGGAACTCAAAATTTGAAAATAGCATCCTCTGCCCAATAAAGAAAAACCTTGACAGCTGCCTAGTAATGAAAATCTACCCTAAAGGGATGTGACTGCCTCTTTCAGGAAATGAAGCGTCGCCATATAGCTAAGCCATTTTCCATGGAGAAGTTACTCTACCAGATTGCACAAGCGGAAGCAAAAAAGGAGAACGGCCCCACTCTCAGTACCATCTCGGCCCTTCTGGATGAGCTCAGGTAACACAGACCCTGGGTTCTGGAAACGCCAGGGCTGAGGCACCGGCCCCTTCCAGGGCTCGCCAGGGTGAGCACGGCTGTTCGCTCAGAATGGCAGGGGCCACCAGGTGCCTGGCAGAGGGGTGAAGACTTTGGGGTGTGGCTTATTTTATTTTCCTATTTAAATTGCCCCTTCTGAGTGCTCGATGTTTGGAGTCAGGATTTTCTGGTGTGTTGATGTGCAAAAGGTTACATGGGGCTGACTGGGCGGCAGGCTCTGGCCCTTGGACCCTCTCATCTGAGCAGCATGGTGCCTGGGAGGAAGCGGTGGCCGAGGCCTCATTTCTAGAGGTTGGGGGCGAGTGTGGAGAGGTCCACGGAGCCCCTCACTTTTTTTTTGTTTTGTTTTGTTTGTTTTTTTTTGCCAACCCGCTTGTGATGTATGTGTGCGACGCCGCTGCTGGGCGGCTTGCATCAGCTGCAGCACCCCTGGGGCCTCCATGTGGCCAGCCATCCCCCCGAGTCTGAGGCCCTCGCCACCTTTCGTCCCGCAGCGATCTAAGAGCTCTCCTCAGGGCAGAGATTGAAGAGAAGTGTGACTGTTTGCTTGGCTTCCTGTGTAACCCTCTTCTCTTTTCCCACCATGTAGCTTCGTGATCTCTCCCTTCCAGGGGAGAGACTCGGTAGTGCTGAAGGACAGCACACGGATTTCGACTCGTGTTGGTCGAACCTTTGATGACGATACCAGCAAATAGTTTGTTACATCCGTTCTTGGCTTGGAATGAAGGGACAGGGCACCCCACGTAGCTCTTGAGGGGGTTTGCCGTGTACCCTGGTGTGTTTGTTGCACTCGTGCTAACTGTAGGCAGAGCCCAGTCATCAGAGTAGCCTCGGAAGCCGGGGGATTGTCTGACCTTTTGACTAAAGAACGTGAGTCCCCAGTCGGGGGCCTTGGGAAGGTGAGCGTGTACGTCTCACCAGCCCTCCCGACAGGAGGGGAACACCCGGATTGGGGGGCAGTTGGCTGGGGCGCAGCATGTTCCCTCTGATGGTGAGGACCTGGCCAGGCCGCCGCACTCAGCCCCTAACGGCCTGGCTCTTCTGTTGTGTCTGGACAGGGATACGGAGCTGCGGCAGCGGAGGCAGCTGTTCGAGGCCGGCCTCCACTCCTCTGCCCGCTACGGCAGCCACGACGGCAACAGCGCTGTGGCGGATGGGAAGAAAAAGCCTCGAAAGTGGCTGCAGTTGGAGACCTCAGAGAGGAGGTGTCAGATCTGCCAGCACCTGTGCTACCTGTCCATGGTGAGCCTGCCAGGACCCCACTGCCCCCTGGACGTCCCGCCTTGTGTGTGCACGCAGCTTGCAGCCGCCCGGCAGGGGGAGGGGCTTTCCGCGCCGGGAAGCCTGTCGGGAGGCCCACCCTTGGACCCGCTGCGGACCTTTGCCGGGTCCCTGACCTCCCGTAGTCAGGCGGCCTGTTTGCTGCGCCAGGGTCACAGAGACCAGGTGCAGGGTGGGCGCTGCTCTGCCCACCCGCTCCACAGGTCTCTCTTCCCACTTGCAGCTCCATGTCTGCAGGACAGTGGGCCTCCCTCCCTTCTGCTGCTCTGTCACCCTGATCCCCAGGCACTCCCTGGCTGAGGGGCTCAGTTGCCCCCACACTACTGCCCCTGTAGAGACATGGGGCCCTGCATCTGGTCTTGGCTCTTTCCCACTTTCCATTCATCTGCATGACTCATGCCGTTGTCCTGGAGAACTGCGAAGTCTGTCTTCATTTAACACTGTTTCTCCCCAGCAATGCCCTTCTGTTTCCAGCCTCCTTGTCTCTGATCAGAGTCACCTCTCAGGTGTCCAGGGCAACCTCGCGAGGGCTCTGGTGTCTCTCCTGTCTCAGCCAGCTCTGCCTCCTGCCCCTCTGCCTGCCTGCAGTCCAGTCCAGCTTCCCTTCTTTCGGGTTGGTTCCCACAGTGCCCTGAGGGGCTTATCACGAGGTCCCAAAAGGCACCAGAGCCTTGTATGTAATTATGTACACATTACACTACCTCCACCCCGTCCCAGGCCAGAGGGCTCAGAAGAACCTTGGTTGAGTGGACAGCTGGGGACACTGGGCTGGTGGAGCCCTCACCTCTGCTCTTCAGCTCGTCTCTCACTGGGTAGCTGCCCTGACATTGCTCCCACCCAAGGCGCTCCCCACCACCACATGCCTCAGCCTGGCACTCGGGGCCTCCAGTGCTGGTGTCCTCTCCCCGCCCATGTGGATTCTTCCTCCAAAGGAGACGCTTAGATAGTAAGTGCCCACCCCAGACCAGCATGGCACCAGTGTCCCACACGTGACTCAGCATGAGGCACACACAGCCACCGAGGCACGGAGCAGCGAGTGCGTCCAGGTCTCTCACTTCTCAGCCTCTAGTCATGCTCCGTGTGACTGACACTGCCTCACCTGTGTGCCTAGCACCTGCCCAGCTGCCCTGCAGACAGGAGGGACCAAGCAGCCACTCCGGGTTGAGCTAGATGCTCTTTATAACCTCTGAGATGTCAGAGAACTGAAAGAACAGGAGAAACTACTGCATGCATTACTTTGCTTGGGCTGCCGCAACAAGCCCCACAGGCTGGGTGGCTTAAACAACAGACCTTTACTTCCCTGTAGTTCTGGAGGCTGGCAGTTCAAGATCAAGGTGCTGGCAGGCATGGTTCCTCCGAGGCCTCTTCTCAGCTTGCAAATGCCGTCTTCTCCGTGTCCTCATGTGGTCTGCCGTGTGTGTGTGTGTGTGTGTGTGTGCGCGCGCATCTTAATTCCTCCTCCTCTTGAGGACCAAATCATATCGGATCACATGCCACCCATATGGCCTCATTTTACCTTCATCTCCTCTTTAAAGGCCCGTCTCTATATACAGTCACATTCTAAAGCACTGAGGTCAGAACTTCAACCTATTAATTGGCAAGTGGGGTAGGTATAATTTAGTCCGGAACAACCACAGGTCTCATTTTACATATTTTCTCCTATCTAGTTTTTCTTTTCCCAGGGATTTTAAAAAAGATATAATAGAGAACCATGCCATCTTTTAATGGAAAAAAGTCATAAGCATTTCTTCAGATCTTAGTTTTGTAAACATCATTCATAAAGGTCACATAGTTCTGTGTCCATGCCTCTTTTTTGTATTCCCTTTTTTTTTTAAATTGTAATGCATTTTATGAAAGCGGGTGTATTTTTAGAATTAGCACCTAAAATTTCAGGACCTAGAAATGAAGCCAGGGGAAAGGAAAAGAATGTTTACAGTTAAAAGAAAGGAAGAGAAAGTTGTTCTGTGAAAGATTCACAAAGTTCTCTGTTCAGACCATATTTGTAACATTGAAATCCATTTCCTTTGTCTTTCAAAGTAGTTGTGTTATCTGAGATGAAAAGGAATGAGAAAGCTGAAGCTAGTGTCCTTCCTTGTAACCCTGCAAAGTTCAGATGTTGAAGCCCTAACCCCCAGTACTTCCGCATGTGATTATCTTTGGAGAGAGAGCCTTTATGGAGGTAATAAAGTTAAAATGAGGCTGATAAGGTGGGCCCTAATCCAGTCTGACTGATGCCCTTGTAAGAAGAGATTAGGTGTGTCCATTCCTCTTGTGCTGAAATGGAATTATTCCCATGGGAAATAATCATCACATTATTCCCCGTGAGTATAAATGACACTGTTATGATTTCTGTGTGGCACTGGTCTGTTCCCGAGGGTTCTGAGGACTGTGATGTGTTGGCTTGTTTTCAGGCTGTCCTTCAGAAAGTCGAACCTTGAGAGTTGTCACCAGGCATTTCTTATCAGCCCGAATGTCATTTTATAAAGCATATATCCAGAATTCGTAGGTAAAAATTGAGGTTTTATTTTCATTGTTTGGATTCCTAATAAGTTTGCATTTTTGTTGAACATGTTTTCATATTTTTGTCCATGTTTTTTTTTTAAAATTTTGTCCATACCTGTCCCTAGCCCCAAGTGTCTGTAAAAGGTGTTTCTACAAATAAGTGTCATTTTCCTTACTCCTACAGCTTGTGTTCTTGTATTTGCTTAGAAACACTGAAGATAGGAATCGTGGCTGTCCTCAAAATCTTTATGCAAAGGCCTGTGAACCTCTTGAATCTTTTGGTTTAAGGCAGTACTTTCTTTTTCTTTCTTTAAACACAGAATGAAACAGAACTAGAAGTCTGGGTGTAAGAAACCCTGCAAACCAGGCCTGTCCACGCGCCAACTGCCTGCCCTCTGTGTAGTCTTGGGGCCTGGTGTGCGCATTCACACAGCAGCTAGAGGCTTTTGTGGGGACTGGCAGGGGGACCTGTCTGGTTTGCAGAGGATCAAGAACTGTGATGGTTAGTTTCGGGTGAGTTTGGACAGAGGCATCAGGTTCCCCAGTGGTGTGCAGGGCCAGCTTCCATGTAACTAGCTGGATTGAGCCAATGAAATAAAATGGGATGTCCTGGGTGTGCTCCCTGCACCTGTGCCATTATGACACCTCTTATGCCAGGGTAATTTTTGAACCAAAAGTCTCAGAAGCCCTTAGAAGTTGAGCTTATCAACAAGCATCACAACTTCATCCCATCATCACCAGCCAGCAGTGCTTAGAACCTCTTGCAGGAAAAGCGCAGCAGAAATCTGGAAGGAACTCGAGGCCACCCTTAGGTGCACCCTGGAGATAGTTACTCATTTCCCAGTTGAAGACCTTGTCCCAGGTGATTTGTTTTGCTCCCATCAATTTCCAGCGTTTTTGAGTCCTGGACGCCACTTAGCTTGGACAATAGACGTTAAGGACAGGCCTTCCCTGATTTGTCCCTGGGAACCCTCCCTGCTTTCCGTTGCTCCTCCTAGGGGCACATCCCCTACACAGCAGTGTTTCGGTCACCCTCAGAACCTCAGGAGTCCTTCTTCCCTGCAGGTCGTACAGGAGAATGAGAACGTGGTGTTCTGCCTGGAGTGTGCTCTGCGCCACGTGGAGAAGCAGAAGTCCTGCCGAGGGCTGAAGCTGATGTATCGTTATGATGAGGTCAGTCCCTGCCGGGGGCCCTGCCCAATACAGCCTCTAGTTTCTGGTGTTCCCAGTGCCCAGGCAGCCAGGGGCTCTGTAGAGGATGGCCATTGTGTCACCTGCCCTTGTTTTCTGTAGGGGGACAACTGAGCCTCTGTCACCATCCAACTCGGGCAAGCTCGGCACGGCTAAGACCGAGTGCAGCCAGCATGGTTCTGGGTGCTTTCAGCCTGGCTTATGGGAAAGTGGCTCTTCGTTCCAATACAGGGGAAATTGGGGTTGGGGAGGGGGGTTCAGCCTGACCTGGAGAAATCAGAACTGAAACTGTGCGAATTTCACTTTCACAAACTTGGTTCAATTCCAGTTTTCTCCATGTTAACTGTAGCTTTGCACTGGAGCCCTGTGCAGCCCCCTCCCTGTGCATGGCCGCAGCTCTGCCTCCCCCCACCCCCCTGAGCCCTGACAGACCCCGTCAGCATTCCTGGCCACCAGGACCTCTGTTTATGAGAGACTGATTTCAGGATCTGGGTCCTGGTGTCCACAGTGCCACACTATCTGGCCATGCTCCTAAGGAGATGGGGGACTACCCGTTCCAGACGGGATGGTGGGCTGCCTGTGCGCACGGCAACCTGGGGCTCTTCCTCTGGCCTCTGCCTGCCATCTTCTTGACTGTGGCCATGGGTCAGGGTTGACATAAGCCTGTGGCTAAATTAAAAGATTGGCAAGCTGAAAATAGATCTCTGCATCTTTGTTTTGTAAGAGCATGTTCGGTGAAGGCAGTAACCACGTTGCACTCCCTGCTTCTTTAATAGCAAATGTCAGAACATGGTTAAAAATAATCGTGCATGAGTCAGAGTAGCTCTCTATAACTGGCAGAGGGAGCCTGCAGCGGTTGGGGGCTCTCCAAGGTGATTTTGAAGCTCTATAAAATGTGGGTTCGTTTGCACCTCCGGCCCATTTTGTAGCTAGGTGTTTTGATGTAACCAGAATCCTGGGAAAAAGAATCACATATGTAGGGTCTGTCAGTCTGAAGCTTAGTCATCAAAGGGTACTTAGAAGCCTCCTACTTTGCCAGTGCCTGGTTTATTTTAGTAAGCGAAAATCTGCACGTCCATTCCCTGGGTTGAACTGTGTGGTTTTTTTTTTCTTTTTTTTTTTTTACATTGGGGAATTTCTAGCTCTGGATTAGATTTCAGAAATGGCTTTGAGAGTACCACCAACTCTTGTTCTCAGCCCTAGTGTCCAGCAGACACATGCCCTCCTCTGCCTGCACGGCGTGGCCTTCCTCGTGACGTCCAGGTGGCTTTAGTCACATATAACTGGGTTTTAGAGAAGTTCATCTAGCCTTCATTAGCATGTTTAGCGTAAATGTTTTAAATGGCCACAGAGATTGTTTTATTGCAGATGTACAGCCCAGGCCCTTCCTAGGGCACCTTTAACTTTCTTTTCAGATACTTTCACTCTTTGCCTTTAACACCTGTCACTTCTGAATGATGAGAGCCTCTCATCGCTCCATTTCCAGAAGGCCAGAGAACAGGTCCTGGGGCTGGCCCAGGGCAGGTTTCCTGAAATGTATGTCAGGTTACATACCATTTTGATATTCTTTTCCGTGGGGTCTTTTAAAAACTGGATGACTATGAGTTAAAGTTACAACTATATTTTTGATACCAACAGATACGTTGTTCTCTTGAGTGAATTATTTAAAAAAGCATGGTTTTTCATTTGCCTTTCCTTGAGAAGGAAGGAGTAATGGAAATTTTTCTAAACAAATGTTTATTTGTGACAGCAGGTGAAATAGGCTCAAGTGTCAGGTCAGCCAGTGAAACAGCTTCAGGCATTTTCACCACCAAGGGAACAAGTTGAGGGGACCTGAGGCCTCATCAAGCCCTTGGGTCTTCTCTCCTACATGCTCATTGTGGAAGCGGTGAGCTGAGCGCTCTCCTTCCTGGCTGGGGCCCTTGGGGTGCGCAGCCAGCTAATCTCTTTAAACTCCAAGGTCATGGGGCCCCCACAGAGGTTCCTAGTGGTCGGCCTGCTGACATGTCTTACTATGCCTGTCTCACGTGCATCTGGTACGTGATGAGGGAATCTGCACTCCAGGCAAATGTACAGACCCAGACTGGACTCAACAATTATATACTTACCCTGTGTAGTTACAGGGCTTTGTGTATTTCGGGGCTTTAGCATATCAGTTTGTCTAAACCTTGCAGCCACCAAGAGGTACTGTTAGGCTCCCTTGAGTTTTGGGTGAGGAGGTTGGCTCTTCCTGCTCCCTAAGGAGGAAAGCGTTTTTATCTCAGGTGCCTAGGTAAGGGACCGCATCCTCATGAAGCGATCTGACTCGTTCTCCAAGCCTTGCTGCATCTGGCAGTCGCTGGGGGAAATTGTCAGAGTCTATCCCAGCCTTTAGGCAACGCTCAGAGAAATCTCCATCCCGATCCGGTCTGACAAGGGGCACTGGTAGCCTGGCCACGCCGATGAGCTCTAAGCTCCCAGTTCCCCTGGGTGGTTCTGGGGACGGCACTCTTCTGGTTTGTTAACTCTGTGTCCTCCTTTCAACCCGAAACAGGAACAAATTATCAGTCTGGTCAATCAGATCTGTGGCAAGGTACCTGGCAGGAACGGCAGCATTGAGAACTGTCTCGGTAAGCCTGCACCAAAAAGGGGGCCCCGCAAGAGGGCGACGGTGGACGTGCCGCCCTCCCGGCTGTCCTCCTCCAGCTCGTCCAGAAGTGCTTCGAGCTCACCGTGAAGCTGCCAGCATCGCGGTCGACTGAGATCTATTTTTTTGTAATTATTATATTCTAGTTTGGAGTACTTGCTGTAGGATACAAGCTGTCTTTGCACTAGCTCTAAAGAAGATTTTCTTCTGGTTTTAGAGAACTAATTTTGTTTTAGCATTAAACTGTTGAACTTTTTTTTGTACTTAGAATACCTAGATACTGCAGTCAGATTTTTGAAACTGCCGTATATTCACTGTTTTAAAACCCTTGAGGGGCTGTGTTAATTTGTATCGCCCCTGTGGCTGACAAAAGCCTTTTTGTTTAATTTTTTTTTTTTTGTAACTGTTGGGGAAAAAAGGCTTTTTAACCCATTTTTGAAGAGGGTGAAGTTTGGAGAACAAATTTTAAAACCATCAGTCATGTGAGCAGATTTTTCTAGAGAGGAAAAGGGATAGGAGACACACACACACACACACACACACACACACGAAACTTGAAAAGAAATGGCTTTACTTTGGCTGTCTTTTCTTCTGTCATGTGCAAGATGAGTTTGTACTTTTTTAAAACCGGAGAACCCCCATTTTGTTTCTTCGGGCGGTTATGGCAGCTGGAGGCGGACGTTGTTTCCTAACCATAGGCAAAATGAGGAGATTTGAGTGACTAGGTTCTCTTTACCAGCACATCACTATGCATCTGTTTAAGGGAAAAAGAAAAGAGAGAAAAAGACTGCCTGCCTTGGAGGGGTCACGTGCGGAAAACCTGTGCCTGATTTCATTAGGAAATCCATTCTGTTATTTTTTGGTGCTGTTGGCTACTTTATCAAAAAACCCTTCAATAGCATCCTTAAGAAAAAAAAAAAGGAAAAAAGTGATTGAAGCCGTAAGTGCTTCTTTGTCATAGACGTGCAATCTTTCTAACATTCCATCCTCATCTCACTGCTTCTTGTTTCTCACCTTCACAAGTCAGCATTAATCTTTCTTTTTAAATTTGTTTCATTTATGATCACACTTAGAGCCACTAGGAGGTCTGCAGTTCTTTTTGAATGTGAAAATGCATTTGCGCTCATCTTGTCTATTTTTTCTCTTCATGTTGTAACAAAAAAAGAAAAAAAAAGAAAAAAAATCCCATCCTTTTGTACATACGCCTGTAAATTGTTTTAAATACTTGAGCCTTTTTCTCGGTGGGGGGTGGGGAGGGGGGTGAGAAGACAAGATGAAGAAAAGCCTTACATTTCAGTTTCTTCATCGGTTGGATTGGATGCTTACAGGGTTTTTCTTGTAACATTTATAAGTGCTGCTTACATCACTGAACAACAACAAAAAAAATAATAATGGAGTAGCTGTTGCCCTTCTCCGGTTGTGTGTACAGTACGTGTGGAATAAAAAAGGGAAACTGTTTTCACAAGCTGTCCTTTGTTTCATAATTGGACTCATCGATCCCGTGGCTACCGTGTTGCACTGAGCTTGCCGGTGGGCTGTCAGGAACGTCCTGGGATCCGCTGTGTTGGTCGCTGTTGCAGAAGACTGAACTGTTTTGGAATATTTAACAGTTACATAAACAGAGTCAAGTGTTTTCCAATGTGGTTGTCCGGTTTTTATGGCCTTGCTGTGTACTTTCCCTCTTTTTGACAGTAAACTTCTGCCTATGGCTTACAGTTTGACATTTAATTTATTAGCGCTGCTCTGCACTCCTCCCTTGGGAGGGAAGACTTCATGTTGTTTATTGCCAGTTTTTTGTTTACTTTTCAGGTTTGTACTACAAGGTTTAATAATAAAAACAAAGTTTTTTGGACATTTGTCTGTCTTGTGGAAGATGAGTGAATGAAATGAGCTCTCTTTTCTGATAAATGAATTGGGCAGGGGGCTGAGAATCGCCCCCCTCCCCTCCCCAGCCAGGGAGTGGCGCAGACAACACATTCTGATCCTCTCATCTCACTTCAACCGGCTGCTGGTGGTTTGCATCCACTTTTAGCAAAACCAAATGGCTGCTGTTTGCTTATTTTCTGTGTGGCCCAGTGGGGACCAGCGCGTGGAACCTGTCCACAGGCTGCAGCCTTCCCTTCGCCAGGTGCTAGGTACTGGGCCCTGAGTGGCGGCGGAAGGGGAAAGAGCCATCTACGGGACTAGTGTCTTGTCAGGAGTTAGCATGGTGTACTGATGGGCTTATGTATCATCTTTTGGGCCCTGATGTGTTTTCTAGTGTTAAAGTAGGGATTAGTTGATGGACTGTTAATTCTGTAATGACTGGATGAAAACCCAAGCTTCGTTAGCACTGTTTGACCACAGTTCAGACTTCTCTGTGAAGGGTGCTTTTTATTCCGTGCTGAGCCGATGTGGAGACGTGCATTGCCCTGCCCCGGCCCAACACGAGCCTCGGTGGCCTTTGTGGACATGAGTCGCCCTTCCTGCACTCTTAAGGCCTGAAGGAGGTGTGTATTTAGAATCCTTTCTGGACAAACTGGCCATGCACTCTCTCATTTTAAAGTCCTCAAACTTTATTGTTAGCTGTTCTTTCACTTTCTCACAAATTATTGGCAACTGTGTGAAAATCAAGAGCCTCCATAAAACCACCTGCCTTCACAGTGGGATTCTACACACAGCTGCATCTTCCTTCAGAGGTGGTCAAAGAATGTGAGTGCCCAGATTTTAGGAGTCACTATCATCGGTGTGTAAAGTGGCAAGAGCAGTGTCCACCTCAACTCCCTCCTCATCAGACTGAACAACGGGGGACTCCCCACCTTCACTGGGGTCCTGGGTGGATGGGTCAGTGCAGGCAGAGGACAAGGACGGTGGCTTGGCTTGTAATTCAGAAGGATTTGGAACCTGAAGACTAATTTCATTCTGATCGATACTTGATTCAGGTCCTGCAAAATAGGAAAAAAATGATAAAAGTATTGCAATTTACAACTGCCACTGAAGATGGTGGTTTGCACTAGCATAGATAAAAAGGGAGTAAGTTTTTTGTTCCAGTGACCAAGGGGCTGCAGAACTAGGCTAGCCGCTCATTACAGTGCAGGAACTGTGCCCGGAAAATGCTAAGCTAGGCGACGCCTGAGGCAGACAGGGGCCCTGTGCTGGCCCTTCTGCCACCTGTGACAGATGGAAAGATCCTGAACCCTTCCCAATACCCAGTAAAACACTGTGCTGAAGGCCCAAGGGCACACACTGTACTTTTGAGGACCATTCCATGTAACCTTGATAATCTATATTTACTTCTTTATATCCTTTGAAGTAATTTCAGAGAATTCAATGCTGAGAAAAACTTCTGCTCTTTCAGCATTTCTCCAATTTCATGGGAAGTAAATAAGTTCTTAAAGGAATCAACATCATCTGCAGATGATGGAGTCATTGTTTCTAAATTGCTTCTTGACTCTGGGAAAGTGGTCAGTATTCCTTCCCACCTCCAGGGGCCCAGCCTTCTCAGGACGCGGAGGGGTGTGTGTGGTAACACTGTTCTCATAGCTTTGCTGGGAGAAGGGAAGTTAAAAGACAACACGAACTGACAAGAACCTGAGGGGCTCGACTTCAGAGAAGGTGGAGCCTGTGGTGATGGCGGCACTGAGTAGAGGGGTCAGACAAGGTGCTGCTGGAGGAAGGCCCTTTGCCTTCCCCTTGTTCGTATGTGAAAAAAAAAACAAAATGCTTTCTTTGTAATGATGCGATGTACATGTAAGAAGGCACATCCGGAAGGTCCAGTCTGAGCCAGGTATAAGGTCTGGAGCCTCGGTAAATATTTGCTGAATGAATGAAATTTTGGGAAGGCATTGAATGGAGTGAAAGTGCCAGCACGGGTGCAACTCATTTAAAAATATAAGCCAAATGCTGACCACATGCCTTAGCCTTGCCCACCGCAGAGATGGAAAACACATCTGCTGAATGGAGGGGGAAGAGTTTAAAGACAAGTGTGTGCTGGCCCAGCACAAGGTGAGTGAGCGCCCAGCAGAGCTCCCACCTCCCCCCACATTCCAGTCCTTAAATAACCACAAAAACCTAACTCGAATTCCGAGACAGAAGAGGGAGGTAAAACGAGCAAGCCCTCTGTTCTCGGAAGGTATTTGGGTAGAACACTTATTCGTGACTGAACAGCCAGTGCTTCCCTTGCCCACTACTGTGAGACCGGACTTGGGCATGTGGAAACCGATGAGGAGAACAAGGAGTTGACTGGGAGCTTAGAGACCTGTATGTTGTTATTCCGATGTCTTCCCTCTGCGGGGAAATGATGTTTATGCAAGTTTGTCACCTCCTACCTAAGACAGGGGACAGCATGGCATTATCTTCTCCACCTGAATTCAAAAAGACATCCAGGGCCTCCTGGTCAGATACGTCCATCAGATCCATCTGCTCCAGCATATCGATATTCACCTCCATGGATGACATGCTGCCCATGGGCTCTGGGAATAGATTGGCACAAGATGAAATTATGCTTATCTTCAATCATATTTAAAAAAGCGAACTTCAATTCATTAGGCTACATTGTTTTCTAGGTATAAAATATCTCCTGCTACTCCGAACTCTTAAAAATAGAATTCAGAGGAATGTGCTAAATGACACCTCCCAGTTTGGTACTTTAATCCACCCTAGGTTACCTTGGTTACTATGACCTTATACACCTTCCACAGCAGTTTTCCTGGTCACCCCAGCCCTTTGCAGGTGCTGAGCATGAACCCATTTCTGCATTAAGCAGGTTCCTGGCTGTGGGAGCAGGGTGCTCTCTGAAAGAGGCCGACATTCCCGGAGCAGCATGGCGTTAGTAAGCTCCCTGCCAGACACACCTCTGCCTTCTGCATGCAGTTGCCCTCCGACTTTATTACCTTCCAGTTGAAGTTGTCACTGCCCTTGTGACATTTCTCTAATCTTCAATCTTAGCTGTAGATAATGTTAGGGCTGGTAAGTTGGAACCAACAGCTCCTTGCAGTGAAAGTTCAGACTAGTACAATAAAATCAGCCCATCAGCAAAAGGAGGCCGTAAGACTACGAGGAGTCTAGGTATCAGGTGAGAGATGGCCTGGTGTTCATATTTAAATGACCTATATGGCCCAAAAAACTATAAACCAGTTAATAGTCACCCAAAGCATGATGCTGCCGGGCAGATGCAAATACAAATTATTTCTGGCTGGACATACCCTTAACCCTGGGTCTCCCAGGCATATAAAAACAATCCATTCCGATCCAATCCCAAATTTACAGTACACATGAAAATGTGAATGAGGATCAGCAGAAACAAAACTCAGCATCCTATCCCTAGAATGTTAAGTGTCTAAATATTTTAACCAAATCCAAGATGGAATAAAAAATGAACAAGGTGTCAAAGATTAGACCAGGTATTTGAAAAAGGACCAAATAACTTCCAGATAGGGAAAAATTAATCTTGAAACTTAAAACTCCGGGCAGTATTTAAAGATGATTAATGAGAGCCAAAGAGAAAATTAGTAAACTAGGAGACAGACTGAATAACTCCCTATGCATAATAGGGAGTATAGCAAATAAAACTAATGGGAAATATGAGAGCTTAAGAGATGGAAAATGAAAAAGTTTACACTGTTCCAAAACACGAGCAGTGTGGAGAGCAGCCATATTCAAAGAGGTTGATTATCTTCCAGACTTCCTAAAAGATCTGAGGTCCGGATTAAGAAAGCAAAATATATTTCAAGCAGAAAGATAAAAGAAATCCTCACCTACATCGACTGCAGTGAAATTGACCAACATCAAAAAGAAAGGGCAGATGAGGAAAGGAAATAACAGGACAGAGTCTCAACAATAAAAGCCAGAAGACAGTAGAATAATGAGATCAAAGAGGTAAGATAAATGTCAATTAAAATTATATATCATTAAATAGCATTTACTATGAGCCTGCTCTAACTAAAGGAAGGTGATGAATAACAGAAGGGAGGTCTGAGGTGAAAAAGCAAAAAGTCTTCTAAGTTTGTAAGGTAATATAAAACAATGAATAAAAAATACTCTGAATAGTGTCCAATTTGGGGAATTCTGGTAGAATTAAAGGACTGAGCAGTAACGACAGGAGAGTAGGGATGTGATGAGAATTGAAGCAGTGTGAGATCTCTGATTGGTAGAAAGCTGAGAATCTGATTGGGTACCACAAAATCATTGAAGTTCAGCACTACAGGGGTAAAGGGTATGTCATTTCTATTTTTAGCTGGGGGGAAGTTTATTAGTTTAGATGATCCCATCTAACTGGCAATATCCAAAGCAATACAGCCAGGAGCCAGGTGAAGTCCGTCTGCTCTGCATCAGCCCTGACCATGGGGCAAACCGTGGCCCTGGCCACGTCAATGTCACAGAGCTGCTTCCCATGCACAGCCTGATAGATGCACAAGGGACACCAATGCAGAGTTATCCTGGAGCTTCTTCAAGCGTGACTGGTCAGAGGGCACTTAATGGCACAGTGGTCAAACCTGTTCCTGCTACGAGTGCTCTTCCACACGTACTGAGCTGCCGCGAAGTGAGTGACATGCAGGCTTGCTTATGTGGCTATGGGGTCTTCGGCATGGCCTGGCTTTCTGGCTTTTGGCCCTACTTTGACTTAAAACTTGAAAGGGGCAGAGGCTCCCTTCTTTTCCATCTGTGCTGTCAAAGAGGGCAGGTGTATAACTTTCAAAACAGAGGAAGAAAGTGAACTAAGAGGATAGGAAAAGCTTTCAGGAAAATAGAAAGCACCAAATAAGGTGCTAATGCAGCCGTTATGTCAGCAATCACAATAAATGTAAATGAACCAAATTTGCCAGTTAACATAAAACAATTAAAATAATAAAAATTTAGCCATATTCTCTTTATAGGGGACGCTCCTAAAATAGAAGCATTAAAAAATTTTTTAAAGTGGAAAGTGGGAAAACAACTTTAAGAAAGCTGGTATAGCTATATTAATATCAAAATAGATAAAAGAGGAAACAAAAACAACATTAGGGTAGAGCTGTACTTGATTTTTTTTAAAGGTTCAATTCACCAGGAAGATCATTCAAAATTTCTGTGTGACTACATATTTTTGGTGATGTTTCTGAAGGAAAAAGATGGCTTGAATAACAAGTGTAACACCCATAATCATGGGAGGTAGGAAGGTTAAATATACCTCTGATAACTGATAGTTAAGCGATCCAAAAATTAGTAATTAGGGGATATTTGAACAAGCCACTTAACAGGCTTGATGAAACAGACACATACAGAGTCCATGCCTATCACTGAGAACCTTGTTCTCAAGTATACCTGAAACGTGGAGGATAATTCTCTGTGACAGACCACAAAGTAAGCCTTGAATTAAAAAAAAAAAAAAATCCATTTTCCAACCACGATTAAATTTAATCAGAAATCGGTAACAAAAGATAACTCAAAAAACCTTCACACATTATTTTAAAACAATTCTATAAAACACATTTCTAAACAAATCTTAAGAACTAATGAAAAACTGTAAATACCCAGAATCTATCAAAACTTGTAGAATTCTGTTAAAGTAGAATTACCTACTTTGGAATTTTCATCCTTAAGAATTTTCATGCCTTAAGAAAAAACTGAAAACTGAGTCTAAACATTCAATTCAAATCAGACCCCCAAAAATTTAACAAAAAAAAGCCCAGTACAAAAAGGAGAAATGAATGAAATAAATAGTAGAGAGGAATCATAAAATTAAAGTTGGTTCTTTGGAGAAAACACTTAAAAATGAATATGTTTTATTTAAGATTCATCAAGAAAAACAATTAAAGGCACAAATTAACAAATTGAGGAATGCAAAAACCAACCTGACTCCAAGTACTGCGGACAACATTATGCTAATATGTTTGAAAAATAAAGACAAGCTGGACAAATTCTATGGAAAATCTGCTAAAATTAATAAGAAATAGGAAACTGCTATAACTGCCAGAGAAAAAGAACAGGTAGCTCCTCCCACAGAGAAACCACCGGTCCAGACATTAGAGGCGAGTTCTACCACTGCTCAGGAAACACGATGAGAGCTCACTGTGGGCGCACAGAAACCCAATCCCACCTAGATGCCAGTTCTCGCTCAAGCTGGAAACGTAAGGCCATCCCAACAAAAGTCCAGACAGGGTTATTCATAGAATCAAAAATCTGACTTTAACACTTATAAGAGGACAAAGAGCCAAGGAAAAGCCAAGGCAACTCTGAAGAAAAAAAATTATGAAATGTGCACAGGGGTGTGCAGGAATCACTACCACAAAGCAAGACTTGCTATGAAACAGGGTTTCTCAACCTAGGCACTACTGACTCTTTGGAGCAGGTAATTCTTTGTTGTGTGGGGGTTGGAGGCTGGGGGTTGGGGCAGAGGGCCATCCTGTGTATTGTAGGATATTTAGCAGCATTCCTGGCCTCTACACTAGAAGCCAGTAGCACATCCCCAAATCACAACAAGCAAAACTGTCTCTAGTTAAGAATCACTGCTTAATGAATTATAATTAAGATGGTATGTTTTGGCTCAAGGCTAACAAGTAGAATGGAATAGAAAAGAGAGCCTGAAAAGACAACAGTGTGTGGAAACTGATAAGACAATGTGAAGCAGTGGAGAAAGAATGCTGGTACTTAAATAGTTATTATTTTGGGAAAAAAATAAAATTGGACCCTTACCTCATAACATAAACAAAAATCGACTGATGGTGGACTTAAGAGCCATATAGAAAATGGAAAACTTTAAAACTTTTAGTAGATGTTCTTATAACTTGGAGTTATATCAAAGATATACTTATATCCTTATAACTTAAACCTTTTTTATGTCTGGAATATTTCTTAATATTTTAAAAATATCTGAAGCAAATATCATAAAATATTAACATGTTAAATCTGGAAACAGGTATGTTACAGTATTTTCAGTTCTTTTCTGGATATTTAAAACGCTTCCTAAATAAAATGAAAACCAGAAGAAGATCACAATAAGAGTCAAAATTGTAAATAAAACCCCCATGGGGAGACAATCATACAAAGTTAAAATCAGAAGCTGGCAATTGTGTTTTCAGATATTTTTACATTCTAGATCATATCTCGAACACTGAATTTTAGGATAGGTGCGTTTTTACCCATTCTATCTTTTCTAACTTTGTTAATTTCATTGCCAGCCCCAACATCACCTCTTCAATTCCCTGGGCACTGGGTCCAGTCCGGAACTTTGAACGAGGGCTGAGACAGTGTCTGAGGGCATGGGGTGCACCCCTGGCACCAGAGGCTGGACTTTGCTGAACTACCAGCTCAGCAGAGATGCACAGGAACCTGAGATCTAATTGTGGGGAGACACAGTTAAAGAACAGGACATCTCCAAGGGGTCTCTTCACACCAAACTGCATCGTCAATTCCCTTGGCACTTGGCAATAAAATGTGAGCAATAAATGCTATTTTGAGAAAATGGGAGTCAGCTCTAGTGGGTCTGAGTCTTACGAAGTATGTTACTATGTCCTAACGCATGCAGACCTGCTGGGCACGTGGCGGGTCCCAGGTCCCATCTGCGTCTCAGCACTGCTGGCACTGTCTTCGCTCCTCTTTGGGCACAGGAGGCTCTGGGGTCCTCTAACACCATGTGGTCACAGATGTCCCTTCACCCTTCACTCTGATTATTTTCTGGATAAAACTTTCCATGCCTTTGTCTTAATTAAAAAATGATGCTTTGGAAAGTGAGAAAAATTCAGGCTGCTATTTCTGATTTAGTGGAATGAGTCCAAAATACCATGTTCACTGCAGAGATTTTTAATTTTGATTGATTCTTCTAAATTAAACGTTCCCCATGTTCATCCTTGGAGATGAATACCCGGTAAGAAAGGGAAGTGTGACTTGCCAGGCTGGGAAGTCTAAAGGATGGCTCTGAACAGGCGCTGAGACGTGCCTGCTTGTCATTTGTGAATCTTTTCAGCTCTAACTGAAGCAGAAAGCATAAAAGCCCATATACTCCAATTTTCTTCAATGCTTTCAAAACCACACATATTGGCAACATATGCTTGACTGCATATTTTACCTTAAAAAAAAAGAGCCCAACACTTTTTTGAAACTTGAAGAACATTATTTTTAAGTGCTGAAAACCAAAAAATTCATAATGTTTAGCTGATATCTGTTCAACAAGTGCTGGCTGAGCACTGCTCTTTACCCGGCACTATACTGTGCTGGCCCGGAGGGTCCTTCAACACACGACTAGTCCCTATGTCCAGGCACTTCCCATCAACGGGAAGAGGGACTCCTGAACCTGTCTTTCCTCTACTATTTCATCATCCTGTTCGGTGTGTTTCATGGGTTTCCCTGAGAATAGGAGCTTCTTAAGAGGCACTTTCATTTTCTCTTTGCCTCCCCTGTGCCTAAAAGTATGCTGAACACTTAGCAAGTGCTCAGGAAATGTCTGCTGAACTAAACTGAGCAAGGACAGTGTTAAATTGTTCAAGCAATAAGAGTTGTTACTGTACTCTTCATTACTGCCACCTTCTCCATGCCCTCTTGGTGTAATGTCTCATTATGCTCAAATTTGTGAGTCATTTGCCAGGGAGTATATGTCTGTGATGGACTGTAAGTTTCTGCCCCCACCTAATTTTTACGCTGAAGTCCTACACCCTAATATGATAGTATTTGGAGGTGGGGCCTTTGAGTAGGTTTAGATGAGGTCACGAGGATGGGGCCCTCATGGTGGGATTAGTGCCCTCCTAAGAATAGACACCAGAGAGCTCTATCATGTGAGGTGAGGATACAGTGAGGTATGAGCCAAGAAGAACCCCAGCAGAGAACCAAATCAGCCAGCACCTTGATCTAGGACTTTCTGCCTCCTGATATATGAGAAATAAACTTTGGTTTTTTGAGCCACATCCAGTCTTGGCTATTTTGTTATGGCAGCCCAAGCTGACTAAGACACTGTCCTTCTCAGATCCTACCTGTCCCTGGAGCAACAGGGACAGCTCTCCCTATAACAAGCACCAAACACTAAAGAAGCTGAATTCTGAACATACTCTGAGGAAATAGGCTGACTTTTCTAGATGAAGAAAGAGCTGACTCTGGAGACAGAGATTAAACTTCAAATCTATACTATCCACCAAGTTTAAAAAGCATTATCCACTTGATGCATCCTTCAGTGCATTCTGAGACATTCACATATTACGGTTCATTTGTTTTCTCTCTGTTATTTTCCTTCCTCATTCTTTGATTTCCTTAACCTCTCCTGGGGGTGGACATGAAACTGACCAGGAACAGAGAGTGTGGGTAACAGAGATAAACTGGGGGTTGTGGATGAGGCAGAGCACAGAGAACAAAGTCCAGGGCCAGACTGCCCAGGGAAGGGGAAGAAGACTGAGTAGAGAGAGATCTGGGGAGACAAGGGGGTTTCCAGGAGGCGAGATTCCCAGGAGGACAGAAGGGCAGGTACATACATGCAGAAGCCCAGGGCACTCCACACTGCCTGTGACTGGGAGGCGGCTGCTGCCCTCTCAGCACTGGGCTGAGGAAAATGTAAGCTGCCCAGTGGTTTACCGCTGCCCCTGCTACCCAACCACTCCCTGAGGCACCCAGGTCTTGGGAAGGAGAGGCCGGATGAAGGAGCCTGGTACCTGATTTCTCTGCTACTCAGTGTGTTCTTGGGAACTACCAGAGATGCAGCCAAATGTTTATACATCTATATGTTCCTCGTAGCACCATTTATAGAGGTAAAGATTCTAAGTGTTCAACTAGGGAACTAGTTAAACATATTAGGATCAGTGCTAAAATATACCCATTCAAAGAATTTTTAATAATATAAGGGGGAAAAGCCCACAGTATTAAGAAAAGGTAGATACAAAGCCAGATGTATGTGCAGTTTGATACTCAATCACACACACACACACACACACACACACACACACACACACACACGAAGAACTACCCTAAAACAGAAATAGGGCTTATTCAGTGCTGTAGAATATGGGTACTGTCTTTTTTCCCCTAACATATTTCACCCTTCCTAAATACCTTCAACTAAAGCTAGAATTGCAGAAGAGGCAAAAACAACCACAGGACAATTATGATGCATCCACTCCGATCTGGGGGGCTTTATCTGACACCTCGGTCGGGGGTGGAGGCACCACAATACCATCTCCGCACACCCAGGGAGCCCCTGCTGCCAGCAGCCCACCCCTGGACTTGCCTCGCCTCTCTGCTATCTGTAGGTAACCGGTGGAAAGGTACTGCTCCATGTCCTGCTGGAAGGCTTCCTCAAAAAACTTCTGCCGCTCCTTCAGCTTCATTTGCTGGGTGTGCTCCATTTCCAGGACCTTCCGGCTGTGCTCTGCATCTAGTTCAGCTAAGGAAACAGAATACCTTGGGTCAGGGGTTGAAGAACTGAGATCGGAAACGGGTATAAACACCTGCTCGCACCTACCCTCCAACCTGACAATGTCACATCTGCTTGTCAAACTCTAGCCGGTGCCCCGAATGCAATACAACCAGCCTCCTCTCCCCCAACCTGCTGCGCTTCTTGCCCCCTGTCATGCCTTGGCAATCTCATGCCTTTGCTCATGCTGTTCCCTCTGCCTGGAATGACCTTCCCACCCATATCTCCCACTCCTCGTAACAGCTATTTACCTTTCAAGGCTGTCAACCTTCTCAGTTGATCCTCCAACTCAAGCAGAACTTACTGCTCCATCCTGAGGTTTCTACAACACTGCGGTCAAATTTCTGTAGCTGACTTATTCATTACAGTACAACAGGTCAAGACCTGGACTTCCTCGAGGACTGTTACCATATGTTACTCTTTTAATATCTTATCACTCAGTTCAGAACTGTGAGGCTCAATAAATGTTATTTGAAAAGCAAGAATGTAGCCATTGTGGTCTATTAGAAAAGTGGTCTTGGCTTTGCTATTTATTAACTGTGCAATCTGGCTCAAACTTTCTGAGCCTCACATTACTCATCTGACGCTTCAGGACAAAAATATGAACCCAAAATTGATGTGAAACTTAAATGAAAAAATGTGAAAGAACTTTATAATTAAAATGAGCAGTGATCCTTTAAGGTAGAGCCAAGGAAACAGGGAAACAGAGACCGTAGGTCCTATAACCGCAGGGAACTGGAACTCTGCCAACAACCTAAGTGAGCCACTAAGTGACCTCTTTTCCAGAAAGGAATGCAGCCTGGCTGTCACTCTGGTTTCAGCCTCTGAGACCCTGAGCAGAGAACCAGTTTCACCACTCCCTGACTTCTGACCTATGACTGTGAGCTAATTTGTATTTTTTTAAGCCACCAAGTTTCTAGTGATCCATTATGCAGGGATATGAGATACCCCAAATAAGCTGGCTGTGTGAATTCCAACCCCTGCCTAAATCTGACTGGCTGAAGAAATGGAAAATAACAACTTGAGTTCTTTACATTAAACAAATATTTTACAACACCCACCCAGCTGAATTTGGCAGGAGAACAAAGTTTCAGCTACCTCGCTGTCCTGGGATAAACTCAGGCTCAAAACTCTGAAAAACAATTTCACCCAAGGCATTATTCCCTCTGGTTTATCTCTGAGGAGTGTCAACAACTTTGTGATATTAGAACTCGTAGTATTCAAAATCATCATCATCATCATATCATCATCATCATCATCATCTGACTTAAAAATGCAGAAGATCTGAAAAGACATTTTTCCCAAGAAGACTAACAAATGGCCAACAGGTACATGAAAAGATGCTCAACATCACTCATCAGGGAAATGTAACGCATAACCACAATGAGATAGCACCTCATATCTGTTAGAATAGCTATTATCAAAAAAAAAAAAAAAGTCAAGAAGGGGAGAAAAAGAAAGGCGTAGATGATAGAGGCTCTGTTCATCCCTCTTGCAACCAAATCAAAATTGTAACGAAACAAGGAACAAACAGCAAGGAAAGTTGCCTGGGAGTTAGAAAAATAAGCCATACAACTAGGAAGAGAAATAAGAAATCACCCTGCAACGGGAGGAGGTAGGAAAGGCGAGGACATGAGGTTGCCCAGTCCTAAGCAACTGAATGGGACAGAGGCCATAGCAGCGGCAGCCAGCTGCTGCAGATGCCTCTTAAAGGGGCCGTGTCCACGAGGTGACTTTCGTGGTGACGGACCTGCTCACTCTGAGCACTAGTGCTGGTTTGGCTGCACGGAGGGCACCAGGGACTTACAGGGGGACACTGAGTTGTTGGAGTGAGGGCCAGAGGCTAGGGTCTCTACCAGACAAAAAATGCCAATGTATCCATCATTCCTTTGTTGAGACCTCACACCCACCCAAGTGTGCAAATGCAGCACTGCCATAGCTGAGAGGTCATCAAACTGGGTAACAGAGGATTCCCTGAAACCCCGCCTCCCCCAACCCGCAGCTCCACCCAGGCCACATCCAGGTGTATCCTAGATGAGTCAGGTGACCCTTGCTGAGCAACATTTGGACTCACACTGGAGGCAGCTGGCCTCGGTTTCTGGTGTGGCCTCTTGAGGCAACTATAAGCACAGCATCTGTGGATTGTGTGCTGAATCCTAACAGGTGACCCCAGAGGGGCACAGGCTGGGGCTAAATTTGGCCTGTAGTTGAACCTCTCTCAGGACTGTGCCACTGGATACCTATTAAACAAAGCTGTGCTAAGACTGGGAGACTTAGAAGCTTTGCTTAGTACAGAGAAACAGACACAGAAAGGCAGCCAAAATGGGAAGACAGAGAAGCAGAAACCATGAGATGAGATGAGAACAGAGATCCAGAATTAATGGCATCAAGTAATCTAACAGACGCAGAGTTCAAAACACTGATTATAAAGATGCTCAATGAATTTAGGGAAGTATAGATAAATTCAGTTAGAACTTTAACAAAGAGGTAAACATAAAAATGGAAATGGAAATTATAAAAGAGAACCAGTCAGAAATGAAGAACGTATTATCTGAGATGAAGAGCATATTACATAGATAAAGAGTGGATAAAGAAGAGGATCAAACAATCGATATAGAGGATGAGGAAACCAAGGACACTCAATCAGAATGGCAAGAAAAAAGAAGCCAAGGCTATAATGATAATGTAAGGAACCTATGGGACACTACTAAATGTAAAAATATTCGTGTCGTAGGGGTACCTGAAGGAAAACAAGACGTTGAAGAGTTATCTGAAGAAATAATGATGGAAAATTTCCCTCACCTGGTGAAGGAAATATACAACTCCAGGAAGCTCCGAGAGTCCCAAGAAATAGGAACCCAAAGAGGTCCACATCAAGACACATCAAAATTAAAATGCAAAAGGTTAAATATAAAGAGGAAATCTTAAAAGCAGCAGGAGAAAAGCAGTTAGTTACCTACAAGGGAGCACCCATAAGACTGGCAGCTGATTTCTCAAAAGAAATCATACAGGACAGAAGAGTTTGGCACAAAATATTCGATGTGATGAAAATCCAGAATCTGCAACCAAGAATACTTTATCCAGCAAAGCTATCATTTAGAGTGGAAGGACAGGTAAAGAGCTTCTCAGACAAAAATAAGCTAAAGGAATTTATCAACACCAAGCCAGTATTACAGGAAATGTTGGAGAAACTTCTATAAGAAGACAAAAATATGTATCAAAAACAGGAATAAAGAATGGTAATAACTACATTCCTATCAATAAGTACCTCAAATGGAAAAGAATTAAGTGCTCCAACCAAAAGACAGAGTGGCTGAATGGATTAGAAAACAAGACCCCTACATATGCTGCCTAAGAGACTCACTTCAGATCAAAAGACACACAGACTCGAAGGAAAGGGATGGAGAAAGATATTGCCTTGATGGACCTAGAGGGTATTGCGCTGAATGAAATAGGGAGGATAGAGAAAGACAAATACCTCATCATGATTTCACATACACATGGAATCTAAAGAATAAACAACAACAAGAGCAGTAATAAACTCACAGATACAGAAGGAGGGAGGTTAGGGGCTGGGGAAAAAAGGCAAAGGGATTAAGACACACAAATGAATAGTTGTAGAATAGACACGGAGATGTAGAGTGTAGCATGGGGAAGATGATTAATAATGTAATAAATATGTAAGGGGGAGAGAGGTACTCGATTTAGTGGGGTGATCACTTTGTGAGTTATGTGGATCTCTGATTTCTAGGTTGTACAACTGAAACTGGTATATTATTGTATGTCATCTATGAAAAAAGAACTCATTGAATGGTACAATGCAAATATGAACGACTAATTGTCTATTATACTTTAATAAAGCCAGGAAAATAAATTAATTAATTAAAAAGACAAGAAATAGGTGTTGGTAGAGATGTGGAGAAAAGGTTTGTATCTCTTGGTGGGGTTGTAAATTGGTGCAGCCGCTATGGAAAAGAGTATGAAGGTTCCTTAAAAAAATAAAGTAAAATAGAACTACCTATGACCTAGCAACCCCACTTCTAGGTATTTGACCAAAGGAAAGAAAACAGCACTCCCTTGTTTACTGCAGCATTATTCACAACAGCCAAGATGTGGAAACAGCCTGAAGGTCTGCAATGGATGAATGGATCATGAAGATGTATATATACACAACAGATTATCACTCACTCATGAGAAAGAAGGCAATGTTGCTGTTTGAGACAATATGGATGGACCATGAGGGCATTAATACTAAGTGACACAAGCCAGACAGAGGAAGATCAATTCTGTGTGACAGCATTTATATGTGAAATCTAAAAAAGCCAAACTCAAAGAAACAGAGAGTAGAGTGTTGGTTACCAGGGGCTGAATGGTGGGGAAACTGGAAAGATGCTGATCGAAGGGTACAAACTTGCAGTTAGAAAGTGAATAAGCATTGGAGATCTAAGGTACAGTATTGTGATTATAGTCAATAATACTGTATCATGTATAGCAAAATTTCTAAGAAACTAGATCTTAAATGTTCTCACCACACAAAAAAAAGAAATGATAATTATGTGAAGTGATGGCGGTATTAGCTAACACTACAGTGATAATGGCATTGCAATATATAAATGTATCAAATCAACATAATGTTCACATTAAACTACGCAAGGTTATATATCAGTTATATCTCAATTTAAAAAATCTGAGATGTTACGAGATACTTTTAAGAAACAAAAACAACATAGCTGTATATACAATAAACAAAGGTCTACAAGTTTCATGTGATCTGCCTTGGTCATTCCTCTACACCTCACATATACCCAACACCACATTCCACAACCTGAGTATGACATAACCCTGTCGGCATGATATATCTTAAAACTCAATAATGGAGTATATTTTTTATCCCAAATCAGTTACAGTTTTTAAGTATTTAGAATAATCTAGGCATTCTTCTTATATTCTTATCCACAAATGTAAGAAATACAAGCTAGTATTAACCGAAGCAACACAAACAGAAAAGCAAACATTCGCAAGTACATATAATTGTTGAGGATATACATTCTATTTAAATTATTATAATCATTTGTGCATTCTATATATTTCCATGTCACACTAATTTATACCCCCATCGCGTATCTTCATTTATAGAAAGATGTAACCTGGAAAAAGCACAGGTTTGGGGTTAGTGTGGGCTGCGGTCCTATCCCTTTTAGCAGATGCTTCTGGCATCTCACACCACATCCCTTCAGCCTATTTCTTATATAAACTCTGCAAGGCGGCTCTGTGTGGGCGCTTTAGTAGGCCCACAAGGCCCCACCTCGAGGACATGTCTGTGCAGCTCTGTTTTTCTGGTCAGAGTATTCTCTGAATCCCAGAACCTACAAGCCAGCATAGTCCTGAAGTTCTGGGGGATTACGGCAGCTTTCAACCAATGGGTGATAGCGGTCAGTATATCAAAGCCCCAGTCTCCCATCCTTTGGATGGGCAATTCCAAGAGGCATTCTGTAACACTTCTCAGAGATCCTGGTGGAACTATAGCCCCTTGGCTATGGCGGCAACTTGAATAATGCAACCCATTATTGACTTTGCTTCCTTTGCTTGCTCTCTCTGTTCACTCACTCCTTCCTGGAATCACCTACCAAATAAACTACCCACAGCAAAGTCTCGGGCCTCATCTCAGGCCCTGCTTCCAGAGAAACCCAAACTAGGAATATCTATTACTAGCCATAACTAACTTAATCTTTCTGCATCTGAGCTTCTTCCTTTGTACAAGAGAGATAAAAAGACCTATTTCATAAGGTTGTTGACAGGATTAAATGAGGTAACACACAGGAATCACCAGACATACAGCACTGACCAATACCATCAGCTAGTATTAATATCACCATTATTTAAAACGGTAGATTCTTGAAAAGGAAAGAAAAGAAATATTGCCACAAACTACGATGAACACGACACTGAAAATCATCCTCATTCAGCTCCACTCAGACACTTAAGAATTAGTCACCTTTCAGTGCCCTTTAGTAAACCTGCAAGGAATTTAGGGTGTACTCATGAGAGCGGAAAAAGTGAACTGAAGATGCCTTTTCGTTTGTTTCACTTCAGCCGTCAACCTATCTGTTCAACTGCTTCATGACTGCCAAGTACATTAGAATAAGTCAACCCTAAAATAGATTAAGTATGCTTCAAACACTTCAAACAAAGTTCAAGTATCTTAAGAAAAAAAAAAAAGAAAACCCTCCAGAATAAGCAGCTCAAAAGCAAAGATCAATGCGGAAACCATCAAAGGGGTTTTCATTGAAAAACGTGTTGTTTTAACTGAATTAAAATTTTCTATATATATGTAGAGATTTAGTTATATAACTTGAAAACTTCCATTCTTCTCAAGACTTCTGCTTCAAAAGTTCGATTCTCTCATGTTTCTTAATTACAAGTCCTACATTTCGTTTTTTTTTTTTTAATTTTCGGTTTTTTATATTGGAATGAAATCTAATCATGTTGCAACACTCACAAAAGAGGAGGTTTGGATTAGGGAACTTTAAAATGACTTAAAGAAAAGGAAAATCACTGTTTTAGGTTTTAAAATATATAACATGAGTTATCTGAAATACTTGCAACTGCTGTATACTGGCCCACACTTCGTTTCAGAGCCGCTCTTCTGTGCTGGGCCGACCACTAAGCTAGAATCACTGAAAAGTGAGTAGAGTTCCACCATGCCAGCTTCGCAGTCAGGACCATGATGAAAAAGCACAGACAGACATGAAAAATAACTGTCCTGCTCAGCAGCTAAGAAGAGTCACCCTCAGCTATGCGGCTGAGTGAGGATGTGCTCATTATGCTGTTTGTCCTGGAACCATCGGACCAGCTTTCGCCAAGAAATAATTACTTCTGGGAGTGGTGAAATGATGGAAGAACATTTGAGGGAGTATCTCAAATCTCAAGGTTTAACAGCATGTGAATTTTAGAATGACTGTGGTAAAAGATAAAGTACAGAGCATTTTCTATGAGGAAAAATGACCCCCTTTTCACATTAAGATGTCATTTATTGTGCTGGGGAAAGCAAGACATACAAAGATTTACAGAACTTCAAAAAACAGCCTTAAGATTAAAAAACAAAAAACAAACAAACAAAAAAAACCATGAAAAAGCTGCCGTTGTCTCCCTGCCAGGAGTCAGGAGGAATCGTTTCATTCCATCATCAACCCAGATCTGGGTTTCCTTTCATTTCAGATCACTGCTCAAGGTTTATCTGAGGGCAACTTCCACTTTCTCCACCAGTACCCATTTCAAATGGCTAAATTACTCAAAACAAGACACAAAAAAGCCCATTACCAGTGAAGATGGCATAATCAATTCTCAATTACGTTTTGATGAGGCATAAGGGTACCAACAAGGTATATGCAATATAAAAAAATCAAACCATCAAGCTCATTTTAGGAACAATTTCAACCTATTCCACAACTAATTTAACAAAGCTGATAAGTACTAAAAAACAGAGATATTAGTGACTGAAATGGCCCCTAAAGCTGCTGGAAGGAAATGGATGATGTGAGGACAACTAAGAGAAACCTCTCTGTTAAAAGAGTTAATGAGAATCTCTTTACTCCGAAAATGCTAAAAAAAGAAACAATAAAATTTAAATAAGAAAAATCGTGGTAATCTTGACAAAAGATTGAGAGCATTTTCATTCAAGATAAGTAACCAAGACTAAGAACGAATTCAAAATCTATAATTTAAATATTTACAATTCAGATGTTTTTATATTGTTGGAGAACAAAAATTTTGTGATACTAAAATACATGTGACATGATCAAGGGAAAATTATGAAATCTCTGTAAATTTCTAAATAAAAATAATAAACAAATATCTTTCCAAATAATTTTCGTTAAAACTTAACTGCCAATGGGCTGTCAAACTATATGACCACTAAAAGACTATACTAAAATCTGTGTGTGAGAGACTTTTTTAAAAAATCCTGCTGAAATCACCAAAATAGATGATCACAACGAGCACATGGGCATATACTCAATAGGTTTTCTTTTTTTTCTTGAACTATACGAAATTGTTGTAGTCACTTTTTTTTTTTTTTGGTAACCCTAAAACAATTGTTGCTGTTGTGTTTTTTAACTTTTTACTTTGAAATAGTTATAGATTCACAGGATGTTGTCAAGAAATACATAGGGGAACCCCATGTACCCACCCGGGTCTCTCCCAATGCATCTTATACAATTATGGTACAACATCAAAACCCAACAATTGACATTGGTACACTCCATAGACCTTATTCAGACTTCACCGGTCATACACGCCCTCGTGTGTGTGTGCACGTGTGGGGAGCTCTATGCAATCTTATCACATTTACAATCTTGTGCAACAACCACACTCAAGATATTCAACAAGGCTGCCTCATGTCACCCTCTTATAACCGTACCCTCCCCCTTCCACAAACCATTAACCTGTTCTCCAAATCTATAACTATGTTGTTTCACAAATTTTACATAAATCATGATGTATATATTGACATTGACTCTTTCTCAGCATAGTTTCCTTGAGGTTCATCCCAGCTGTGGCATGTTCTGATAAATTCTTCCTTTTCATTGCTGAGTATTCATGGTATAGATGCACCACAGTTTGTTTGACCATTCACTCACTGAAGGACATCTAGGTTGTTTCCAACTCTTGGCATTATAAATAAAGCTATTATGAACATTTGTGTACCAGTTCCTGCACAAAAATAAGTCATTTCACTGAGATAAATGTACCAGAATACAACTGTTGAGTCATATGGTAAGTGCATTTTTTAATTTGGAAAGGAACTGCCAAACTCTTCCGGAGTGGCTATTCCATTTTTCTATCCCCATCATCAATGTATGTCTGAGTGACCCCATTCCTCCACATCCTCATCAGCATTTGGTGAGACCTGCTAACTATAATACAGGGAATCTGTTTCCTGTTCTTCTTTTCCCTACAGTATTATCTGTTAGAAACAAATTTCAACTTCTTCTTAAATATTTCAATAATGGCTACTTTTCTAGAGATACTTTTAGTTCCTTGAAACATTTTTCCCCCTACTTTTCTTTATGTTTGGACTTAGTAAAATAAAATTAATTAAAGAAAATTCTGTTCAGGAACCAAGGATTTGTTAGACCATGACAAAATATACAAGATTCCTGTCCAATTTTAAAACCCACCAATTCTGTACTTTTACTATTTAACAGCCATATTTTATTTCTACCTTAAATTAGGTTTCAAAATAAGACATTCTCCCCAACTTTCTGCCCCCACCTTAAAAAATGAAAGCAAACTGTCTCAGATCAGACCAAAGCAATATTTTAAATTAACATTTTTCTAGAATTGGGGTTTTTATACTTGAATTTAAAAATATAGATTTCTGTGCCCTATGTTTTTATAGTTTTTGAAAGTTTTCTGTTTAGCGTTCATCAATCATTAGTTTCTAACACAGACTTATTTTACACCATACATTATTTCTGTGGGTATTCCAGAGTATTATAGAGCCCTTATTCCTCAGAATCAGTATTTGAAAAATTAATTCTCCTGTGCAAGCTAAAGTTAACACATTTTTTACAAAGAAAAGTTAAATGATTTTTTACAGAACTGTTCTTCACCCTCCCTCCAATGCATACACATGTACACACATTTATCAAAATACAAATACTACTTATTTTCTTTTATACACAATGAAGAAATGATGGTCCTTACCTAAAATGTGGTAGTTTAGAGTAATGGCAGGTTTTGCAGACAGTCAAGAATAAATAAGTTTTAGACAACAAAGAACTCATGGCAACTCCTCAGGAGACTTCACAAAGTTCAGTCCTTCTAAGCAGCTACGGGAACAGCTGTTTCCTAAACCCATGTCACAGGAAACAAACACTATTCTAGTAGCTAAACTTCTGGAACACTTAAAATTTCTGTCAATTACCCTGAAGGAAATGACCACTATCTAGAGTATCAACAAAATAGATACTGCAGAAACACAATGTGTACATGATTTGCCAAAAACAGTAAGACAAATGCTCAACTGTTCCTTATTTTTTTCTCGGAGGGGGCAAGGCAGCTCAGCCGGCTTGGTGGAGATGCTGGTTTCTGAGCCACACCATTCACCTCCCAAGCCCCGAACTGCCCCTCAATTAAAAGGGGGCATATCCATAAGAAGGTCACTTCCAGTTCTTAAATACTGCATTTCTATTTTTACTAACTTTTAATTGGGGAAGGAAGAGGTACTCCCAAACTATATGAAAATCAGATTGGCAGTGAGGAACTTAGGATCTTTTGAATTAGACAGTAATATTTCAAAAAAATTAAATGTAACTATTAACAAAAGCCTGAAGGTAGTTTTGCATTCATTTTCCTGGTCATGTTATTACTTAGATTAGCACCCAAAAGCTTAAGATTAATGGATAAGTGAGAAATGCACTCAATTGGTAGCCAGAAGTTTCATGAGTTATTAACCTGTCCAAGGATAAAGGTGGGAGGTTGACAGCAGAGCTTAGTAGCCTAAAATGAATCCAGGTAGCATCAAGCCTGATGTACTTCCTGCTGTGGATCAACAAATAACTAAATGGACAGATGAGTCAGTTTAAAGGAGTGATTCGACTCCATTTGAAAGTGCTATCCTGTGATGTTGACAACAGATACTTTCTATAGAAACAATACATTAAAACGCTGTATAAAATATGAAGCTTATATCGTGTTATCCCATTCTTTGGATGATTTCCAATTTTGTTCTTGTAAGACTAAAAATTCCAGGCTATAAGCACTGTGTTATGGATATTTAGACAAGAGCCTAATTTCCTAGAATTCTTATGTCACACCTGAAACTTTCCTGAATTTTACTTAGGGTATTGATTTATTTAAGAACGATTATTTGGGAGGGGAAGAACGGAGGAGGTTTAGATCTCTACAGGAATCCTTTCAAACTCCAAAGCTGTTTTTTGTTGTTGTTGGTGTAACCACTTGAAAGTCTCTAGAAAAATAAGTATAAACCTGCTATTAAAGAGCTCATTCGAAGGGGTGATTATCGAGAACGGCAGGCCAGTGGTTCTCAACCTTTCATGGCAACAAAATAACCTAAAGGGCTGGTGAACACAGAGATTGCTGAGCCCATACCCAGAGTTTCTGATGTGGGTATGGGGCTCAGCAATCTCTGTGTTCACCATTCAGAAATGGTGGGGCCAGAGAATTTGCATTTCTAACCAATTCCCAGGTGATGCTGATCCTGCTGGTCCAAGATTTTAAGAACCACTGCTTGAGGTGAACTATATCTGTGCATCCACTTCATTCAAATTTTTACTTCGTACAAATATTTACATAATGGAAAAAAAGAAACATGAAATAGGGAAGCTGGCACAATTCATGGAAATGACAAAAATGTCCGTCCTCCCTTAACTCTTTTTAAAATATCTACGAAATCATCTAAAAAGGAAAATCTCCAGCAACAACCAAAATGCATAATTATAAACAAGTGTGACCTATGATCATCTTTACTGATGAGAGACAAGCACCTCAGGGCAGGCTCCCTCCACAGCAAGTCTATCCCATTCTGTGGAATCCCCTTATCAGTCCCTGCCCAAAGGCTCAGTGGCTTCATTCAGCAGGAAACAAAAACAGTGTGACCAGATCTGCTCTTTGTCCTGAATCCCGGATCTAACCAGGATGTGTTCTCATCCTCTCCATTTCCAGAGATGTCACGGACAGGTTTTCCAATCATCTTCATTTAGACATTCATGTAAACAGTATAAAATTACATTTGTATTTAAAACAAATAAACGAAACTCCAGCAAATGAAAGTTAACAAAAGAGAAAAAAGTAAACATACCTAAAGTGAAATATGAGAAAAAGGGTAAGTATGCCAACACAAGTGCAAAAGAGATATAAAAATATGTGACTGATAATGGAGTTCAGGATATGCTACCCCAAAATACGACACCTTGGCATATTGAATACTTTAAGATGAAGGAATCTAAGAAAATGGCAGAAGAAGGTCACTGTGACCTTCTGTAACCATGCAAATCTTTACTTCTTTAAAATGAATTTTTTCTCTTTTTCTCCTTGATTCAAACTGGCCTTGTGCTCACTTGCTTCTTTTCTTTCCTTACCCTTCTGCATACTGCATGACTACTCCCTTAATCATTAAGCCCTCAATTCGGCTTCAGTCTTAGGAACAAAGCTTCATTCAGGTCTGTTGATCACAGAAACAGAGTACTTGGTCAAACTGAAGATAACATCTTACAGCTCCACACTCATGAAGGTAGAACGACCCTAGTGGCATCCCCGCTGAAGCCAGACAAAATGACGCCATGACTGATACCAGAGAACCTGATGGAATGATCAATTGCTTCCTACCCTAGCGCTGACCAATAGGTAGAGCCCATGACCCCAACTCCCTTAGCTACTAAGGAGTTTTCCCTTATATAACCTATCTCCAGAGGCCATCAGGGAGCCAGGTCTTTGGAAGAAATTATCCAAAGATCAACAGATCTTATGTAACATGAACACTAAACATACTCTGCATGCTTAAAAATACATAATACCTATGATAGATAATAGGCTAAAGAAGCTGTGGTACATATATACAATGGACTATTACTCAGCCATAAGAAGAGATGAAATACTGCCATTTGCAACAACATGGATGGACCTCAAGATAATCATGCTAAAGCAAAATAGCCCAGACAGAAAAGTTGAAAATCACATGATATCACTTATATGTGGGATATAAACCTAAAAGCAACAAATGAGCAGGACAGAGACTCATGGACATGGACAATGAACTAGTGGTTACCAGAGGGTAGGGGAGAGGAGACGGGGGAGAGAAAAGGGGGGGGGGAATTTTTAAATTATTTCTTCAATTAAAAATAAAATGTTAGGCAATAAAAAAAATAAAAATATAATAAAAATGAGAAGTGGTAAGTTGAGGAAAAATAGTTGCCATAAGTGGCCAAAGGCCATTATTTTACACTTGTGGCAACTAATTTTTCTCAATTTATCATTTCTCATTTTATTGTATATTTTCGTGGAAAAAATTAAGGCCCCAATAAAATCTTTTCACTAGGAAAAAACAAGACAATTTACAGAAGAGAAAAGTGTTCAGCCCTGTATAAAGTAACATTTTTGGCCAATATATAAACAATATTATCAAGACTGAGGTGAGATTTCTTATTAGTGATAGTATAAATTGTTAAAAGACCCTAGAAAGCAATTTGATAACATGTATCGAAACCCATAAAAACTCAAAATCCATTAAAAACTCCATACACTTTCACCTAGTGATACCTCTTCTGAAGATACATGCTAAGAACATAACCCAAAAGAAGAAAAGAACTATCTACATTACGAAGCTAATTTCTGCATTAAATGACACATCTATTCGATGAACCATCATGTAGCCATCAATAAATGTGGTTAAGATATTTATAAGATATTAAGTGAAAGAAGAAGAAAAAGACAAATATGTATACCTTACCATATGAAGGACTGGTTAGCACTCTTTTGAAAAAAATAGTTTCAATGATATAGTGAGACTGTGATGACTGTTTACCCTCAATATTATGTTACACAGATTTAGAATTAAAAAATTCAAATAAGCATGAAGATCTATAAATACACAATATATATCTTAACTCCCCAATAACTATAATGTGTATTTGAAGCATCCAATACTTTACTGTTTTTTTGTGATGTTATAAACTTAAATAAAAATATTCAATGTATAAATGCTTTTTTTCATTCATTGATATTATTCATGCATTTATCAATACAATTAATAAGCACATTTACTATGTACCTATCACTCTTTAGAGCTTATTTGTTCATAATTTATCATTATAAAGTGTCCCTCAATATCTTTCTTTACCTTTTTGATTTTGAAGCCTATTTCATCTGATATTAGTACCACTACTCCAACTTTTCTTTCAATGTCACTGCTTGAAATGTCATTTTGCACCCTTTCACTTCGAATCTATATTTGTCTTTGGAGCTGAGGTGTGTCTCCTGGAGGTAGCATATGGTTGAGTTTGGTTTTCTGATCCATTCTGCAACTCTCTACTTTATAGCAACACTACAGTAAAATTTAGGGTAATCTGAAATTTTGACAACTAGAAACTTCTATTCATTAACATTTTTAGCTTCATCAACATAAGTAGTTAATGACAATGATAATCTAAGGCATTAAAAGATTTTAAAGACCTTTCTGAATTATTAGAAAATTTTATACTACTGCTTTGAAAATTGGTAATCTCTGACAGACTAAATGGTAAATAACAATAGATAAAAAAGGTGTGAATTAACCAGAAACTTCTCAACTCTGAAAACCTGGTATGCATGTTATGTAACATGAATATTGCATATTTAAAAGTTTTAGAATAGCTCCACCTGCTATGGATTCATGGATGTTAAACAATCTGTTTATGGGTTATGATAGATCACACCTAGATTTCACATTAGTATTTTCTATTCCTAAATTCTAAACTTAGAACACGTACACACGAAAACCAGTTCTTCCAATTTCCAACATTTAAAAGAAAGGAATAACTTTTTTGCCAATAGAAAACTTAAGGATACAAAACCCAAAAGCATCCCCTTGCTTTTAACATTTGGATTTCAGTATGAAAGTGGTGTCTATGGAACTTTCTCAGTAAGACAATTCTCATTATCAATGACAACAGTGACTTAGACTGGCTGCTATTTTATAAAAAATCTTTGAAAAATCTCCAAAAACTAAACTCATACACAAGTCTAGAGATTTCAAGGACGGGGGAAAAAGGAGAAAGAAGGCAATAAGACCTCAACACATCTAAAAATGGGGCAATATATATTAAAAACAAAAACAAAAAAAAAAAATCTGTTGGTAGTGATTGGGCCTGGCGTTGAAGTCTATAGTTTGGGTTTTATTTTTTTAATCATGAGAAAATTATCAGAGATATAGATATTAAGTTTAAATTTTCAATATCAAAAAGCATAATTTTATACATTATTCATCCAGAAACAAGCAACCACTTGACAGATGTGAACTAATTTTGACAGCAACCCCCTGCCACTAGTCTATCGTAATGGGATATAAGCTTTGCTTATTTTCTCCTGAGACAGATCAAAAATAAAATGCAGTCATAAATAATACCACTTACAATTTTATATCTGGACCCAAAGAATGTGTCAAAGGAATGCTATTTGATGCTATAATGCTATAATTTGAGCATTTCCATCTGAACCAAAATGATTTTTTTTCTTTTTAAAGGGGATCTGAAATACACAAGTCCAGAAACATGCAAGCTGGGTGCGGCCCTCTCAGCCTGCCCTCCCCTCTGGTCCCCCATGGCTATCCTGGGCCTCCTCTTTTGAAGCTAATTTTCCTGCCCTCAGTAGGTTGCACTATCTGTCCCCCACTCCCAAGTATTTTATACTTTGCTAACTGTCTGCTAACTGTGAAAAGTTGTTATAGCCTAAGATTCTTTCACCCTTTCAGAGCCAAGTGTCTGTGTTTGGGGTTTAGTATGTCCCTGGGACATTTGCATTTTAGTAGGACTCTATAGAATTCCAAAGCTTTTAAAACTCAAGGAATAAAGGTAAGTGAGGAATTGCTCTTAATTCTTTTTGGACAAGGGCTTCTGCCCCATGATTGCCTAAGTCATACCACCACAGTAGCCAGCTTCTGACTTCTGCCAATCCCATTTCTACTTCAAGAACTGTTCCTGTCCAAGGGTGACAGAATCTAACAACTTAGGCAGTTGCCCATGGTCCATCTGAAGAATGACAGGAAATCAAAATCATGTTTAAGATTACACATTACCATGATTCTCAATGTTGACAGAATAATTCAAATGTTAGATTTGTTTAGACATTAAGTATCAATGAAGAACACTCAATGATATTCAAAACAATGATCTTTAGAGATCTGTTTACTTATGCTGCCTTGATTTCAAATTAAGTAGTCTAAAAATTGCTATCTAGAACAATGGTTTCAACCCTTTTCAAGTGTAACAGTGGGTGTACTTTTATTGACAGTGTACCGAGAAAATACATGACAACAAAAATCTATTATGAATTCAGTAGCACATTAAAATATCTCTGAATTTTATCTTCCACAACATTTACACACATGTGAAACAGAATACTGGATATAGTTGCAAAACAAAATATTTGTCACATAGGACACAAAGCTTTAACATGCTTTGGATGCAAGGGCCTCTTGTCAATGCATGTCTTCATATCACACGTTGGACACACTGTCTCTAAAAATGTTCAAGTGGCAGTTAAAAATCTCAGCATGCCTGAAATCTCCTGAAAACCTCATTATCTTTGGAAATATATTTAGAAACGGGATTTAATCACTGTCAAGTATAAGCTGATGAAGGCTTATGAATGAATTAGTATTATGAATGAGCTACTTGATTCCTTCCCTCCCCACAGCCAGCTAATGAAATGGGGAAGAGATACAGATTCTGTGTTGCCCAGGTAGGCTGGTGGTACAGCCAGCAGGGATGGCAGGAGACGGTCCCTGAGTAGATCTACCAGCCAGAAGTAGATAAAGAGGTTGCATGAAAAAGGCACTAGCAGAGGAATGTCGATATGTGCAAGCAGCATGCTGAGTAGCCTGGATGTTCTCCCTTCACTTTGTACTATTTTCTGAAATTTCACAATTAGAAATTATATGTTCTAATGTGCTCCTTCTAAGCAAGTAGAATATTTATTTGAGAGCTTAGACAAAATTTTTACATTTAAAATTAATAGGAATTAGGGATGGTGAGGAAACATGCGGAGTGGAGACGTCCTCAGATCTCTCCCCCTAAAATAACAATAAGCTGGAACATCTAAAACTCAAAAAAAACACCCAAACTGCACACCAGCACATCTGAAGCTACCACCAGGTCAGAACCCTGGGTGTTGGGCAGTAGACTGGGAGAAATAAAGAAGTTGCTCTTGCAGCTGCCAGAGCTCCTTGCAGGAGGAGGAAGAGGGGAGAAGGTGCAGCGACTTCCCTGATCACCCTGCCTGGAAGTGCTGGAACTTCTAGCAGCCGCAGCAAGGCCCAGTCATCAGGTCAGAAAGCAGAGAAGCAGGACAGGACCGCAGAGAAACAACAGTTGATTTTTACTGGCCCCGGGTGCAAAACTGAGGCTGAGCCACAGCCTCCAACTCCCAACCTAGAGTCCTTCCCCCCATACCCTCTGAGACCGATCATTGCGGAGCCCCAGGGAATCTAAGCAAATGCTACCAAAACTACTGCTAATACTGACAGGGACTGAAACTGAGAGTAGTAAGTGTGATTATTAAATATCTACAAGAAAATAAAAAAGACATTTAGGCTTTATATAAAGCAGAGATCCAAGAGGCTTAGACGCTACCTACCGGAAAGCAAAGAAAAGCACCTTCTTTGCAGCAGGCTAAAGAGAGAGATCTTTATATAATAAATCTTCTTTCTGGAAAAACTGAAGAATTCCATTATTAATGTCCAGGCACAGAAATAGTCCCTTAAACATCATGAACAACCAAGGTGACGAGGCATCTAAGAAAAAAAAGGGAAAAATCTCCAGAAAATAAGCTTATAGACATAGAAATACGCGACTTAAATGACAGAGAATTCAGGATGGTATTTCTGAAAAAACTCAATGAGATTGAAAACAACTCAAATCAACAATTTTAGGAATTGAAAAAAACAATTAGGTGAGCAGAGCAAGGAGACTGAAACCCTCAAAAAGAACCAAAGAGAACCTCTGGAGATGAAGAACATACTGCAGGAGTCGAAAAATGAAATAGCAAGCTGGGAAACAGAGTCAACCAAATGGAGGAAAGAATCAGTGATAGTGAACACAGAAATCTAAATATAAATCAGAAGAAGAAGGGAGAAACTGAAGAATGAAAAATAATGAAGAGAGAAATACAAGACTAGCTGACACCGTCAGGAGAGGAAACATAAGAATAATGGGCATTACCGAAGGCAAGAAAAGGGAGACGGGACTAGAAAGCATTTTCAGACAAATAGTGGACAAGAATTTCCCAAATCTAAGGAATGAGCTGGAGCTTGGAATTCAAAAAGTTAACAGAACACCCAATTCAAAAAATCAATTATCTCAACCCAAAAAGGCCTTCACCGGGGCACACTTTATTAAAGTTATCAAAAATCAACAACGAAGACAGAATTCTCAGAACAGCCAGGGAAAAGAAGACGGTAACTTATAAAAGAAAACCCATTAGGTTGTCGTTGGACTTCTCAGGGCAAACCTTACAAGCCAGAAAGGAATGGAATCAAATATTTAAACTATTAAGTGAAAGGAACTATCAGCCTAGAACAATGTATCCAGCTAAGCTCTCCTTTAGATAGGAAGGAGAAATTAAGACCTTTTCAAGCTACACAATTAAGGGAATTCTTCACTACAGGAAACACTGAAAAGGGTCAACTCATCTAAAACAAATACAAAACAAAACAAAACAAAATACACAATTAGGAGAACAGTGACTATCAGGCAAATAGAAGTGGAGGAGTGAACCTTTACTAATAAGAGGGCATTATATGCTTAAATAATAATAAGAGAATTGCTATAGCAAGATAGTAATGAATGTTCAGATACACAGGGACAAACTGAGATAACAATGACTGAAGGGGAGGATTCAAAGACCCAAATTCACAAAGGGGAATGGAGATGAAGACACACACAGAAGAAAATGGGCGACTGTATGTAACTATTTTTCTCATATTCATAATGGTAACCATACACCAAAGATTCAAAACTGAAGTACATAACATAAAACAAGAAGAGAACCAGAGGCAAAACCCACAAAAGCCAACCAAAATAATAAAAAAAAAAAAAAAGAAACACAAAGGCAAGGAAGCAATGGAAACACTGAGCTACCAGAAAGCAAAACATAAAATGGCTATAAGAAGACCTTCAGATTTCAATAATCACCCTAAATGTAAATGGACTGAACTCACCAACAAAAAAGGCACAGAGCTGCAGAATGGATCAAAAAACAAAACCCAACCATATGCTGCCTCCAGGAGACACATCTCAGCTCCAAAGACAAGGACAGACTCAAAGTGAAAGGGCAAAGTGATATTTCAAGCAAATGGCATTCAGAGAAAAAGGGAGTCGCGGTACTCACAGATGAAATAGACTTCAAAATAAAAAAAGTAAAGAAAGATATGGAGGAACATTCATAATGATAAAGGGAATCATGCACCAAGAAGACATAACACTTATTAATATCTATGCTCCAATCAGGGAGCCCCAGAAATGTAAAGCAATTACTGACAGAACTAAAGGGAGAAAAAGACAAAACATTATCGGTAGGAACCTAAATACTCCACTGAATCCCAAACAGAAAATCAATAAGGAAATAACATCCTTAAATGACACATTAGACCAAACTGGACATAACTGATATTTACAGGGCCTTCTATCTCAAAACAGCTGCTTATACATTCTTCTCTAGTACACATGGAGCATTCTCAAGAATTGACCACATACTGGGACACAGATAGCCTCAACAAATATAAGAGGGTTGAAATCATATCAACCATATTCTCTGACATAATGCTTTGAAACTAGGATCAACTGCAAAAAGAAAGCAGGAAGAACCACAAATACACGGAGATTAAACAACATGCTACTGAAGAATAACTCGGTCCGAGAAAGAAATAAAAAGAGAGATCAAAAGATACAGAGAAACCAATGATAATGACAGTACAACATATCAAAACTTTTTAGGACACAGCAAAAGTGGTCATAAGAGGAAAGTTAATATCATTACAAGCCTACCTCCAAAACCAAGAAAATAGTCCAAATAAACAACCTAACGCTCAATCTTAAAAAAACTAGAAAAGGAAACAAATGAGGCCTAAGTCAGCAGAGGAAAGAAACCAAATGAAACTGAAAACAACAACAAAAAACAATAGGAAAAATAAAACAACAAGGAGCTGTTCTTTGAGAAGATTAATAAATTGCCAAACCCCTGGCTAGGCTCACTAAAGAAAAAGAGAAAGGACACATATAAAAATCAATGAATGAAAGATGGGAAATCTCCAACTGACATCTATCTCATAAATACAAAGGGATCATGCAAGAATAACTATGAAAAAGTATATAATAACAAATTTGAATAACCTAGAAGAAAATGGACCAGTACTTAGAAAAATATAATCTTCTAGACTGAATCAAGAAGATCTGGAAAATCTAAATAGACCAATCAGCAGTATGGAAATTGAACAACCATCAAAAACCTACCAAAAAGTAAAAGTCCAGGACCGGATGGCTTCACCAGTGAATTCTATCAAACATCCAAAGGAGATTTAAATTATTCTCTCAAACTCTTCCAAAAAAATCGAAAAGGGAGGCAAACTTCCCAACTCATTTATAAGGCAGTATTACTCTGATATCAAACCTGGTAAAGACAAAAAAAAAAAAAAGAAAAAAGAAAAAAAGAAATACGGACCAATAACTCTCAATGAACACAGATGCAAAAGTCTTAAATAAGAAAACTAGCGAACAAATACAGCAACATATTAAACAGATTATACACTATGATCAAGTAGACTTCATCCCAGGGACACAGGGATGTTTCACATACGCAAATCAATTAATGTGATCACATATAGCAAATTATTAATGTGATACACCACATAAACAAATTAAAATAAGAATCATATAATCATATCAATGCAGAAAAAGCCTTCGACAAGATACAGCATCCATTTATGACCAAAACACTTTAACAAAATTGTATAGAAAGGAGTACCTTAAACATAATAAAGGCCATATATGACAGACCCTCAAACAACAATATACTTAATGGCAAAAAAAAAAAACCTTCGTCTAAGATCAGGAAACAAGGCAAGGCTGTCCATTATTGTCATGTTATCAATATAACATTGGAGGTCCTAGCCGAGAAAGATATAAAGGCATCCAAATAGGAAATGAAGAAGTCAAACTGTCACTATTGCAGATGACATGATTCTCTATGAGAAAACCCTTAGCGACTCCATAAGAGCAGTACTAGAAAACAATAAGCAAATACAGTAAAGTTCTGAATCAAAATCAAACATTCAAAAAATTCATAGCGTATATTAGTATTCTAATAATTAAGCGTTGCAGAAAAGAAGTGGAAAATTAATTCTTTTTGCAGTTGCAACAAAAAGAATAAATAAATACCTAGGAATAAATTTAACAAAACATGTGAAAGGACCTATATAATGAAAAAACTACAGACACCTATTAAAAGAAATCGAAAGAAGTACCAAAGAATGGAAAGATATTCCGTGTTCTTGACTGGAAGAATCGACATAGTTAAAATGACCATTTACATAAAGCATTATATAGATTTAATGTAATCCCCACAAAAATCTCATCACTATTTTTAAAGAAATAGAACAAAAAATCAGCTTGTATGAAAGCACAAAAGACCCCAAATTGCCAAAGCCATCCTGAGAAAAAGAATGAGGCTGGAGGCATCACTCTGCCCGACTTCAAATTATACTACAAAGGGACAGTAATCAAACGGCATGGTATAGGCAGAGAAAAACAGACACTGGACCAGTGGAACAAAATCGAGAGTCCAGAAGTAACCATACTTACACAGGCAAATAATTTTTGGAAAAAAACAAAAAAGACAAACACATACAGTGGAGAAAGGAAAGCCTCTTCAATAATGGTGCTGGGAAAAATGGAAGGCCACCTGCAAAAAGAATGAACTAGACTGTTGTCTATCACCACACACGTAAATTAACCAAATGGATTAAAGGACCTGAAATATAAGACTGGAATCAATAAAATGCATAGAAGAAAACATAGGAACTAAATCAAGAACCTTGGACTAAAAGAGATTTTATGAATTTGACCTCAAAGGCAGGGAAGTAAAAGCAAAAGTAAATAATGGGACTACATCAAACTAATAAGCTTCTGCTCAGGAAAGAAACCGTCCAAGGTTAAAGAGACAACCATCCGAATGGGAAAATATATTTGCAAGCAACACCTCTAATAAGGGCTCGTATCAAAAAATACAAGAACTCCATATGACTCAATAAAAAAAAAAAACAAATGATCCAATCAAAAAATGGGCAGAGGACTGAACAAACACTTCTCCCTACAGGACATACAAAAGGCCAACAAATATATGAAAAGATGCTCAACATCGCTATTAGGAGAAATGCAACTCAAAACCACAATGAGATACAATCTCACACCTGTTAGAATAACTATAATCAACAGAATAAGTAATAAATGTTGGAGAGGATGCGGAAAAAAAGGAACCTCAGACACTGCTGGTGGGACTAAAACTGGTACGGCCACTACGGAAAACAGTATGGAGGTTCCTCAAAAAAACTAGACTTGATCTACCATATGATCCAGCATCCCTCTACTGGGTATTTTCCCCAAAGACTTGAAACCTATATCTGAAAAGATATTTGCACACCAATGTTCATAGCAGCAGTATTCACAGTGATCAGGTCATGAAAGCAACTGAAGTGTCCTATGATAGATGATGGCTAAGAAGCTGTGGTACCTACATACAATGGACTCATTACTCAGCCATAAGAGAGATGCTAAGCAAAATACCCCAGACAGAAAAAGTTGAAATCACATGATATAAACTTATATGTGAGATATAAACCTAAAAGCAACAATGAATAGGACAAACAGAGACTCATGGACACGGACAATGGACTAGTGGTTACCAGAGGGTAGGGGGTGGGGGAGGGTGAAGTGGGTAGCTGAAGGAAAGTGGATCTGGGTGGTAAATCATACAATAGAATATATAGATTGTCAATTATAATGTACACCCCAAATTATATAATTGTATTGACCAATGTTACCCCAATAAACTTAAAAAATAAAAAATAATAAAATTTTTATATGAATTAGTTTATTATGCTTGCTTTCTTCCTATGCTTTTCTCAGATTAACTGTAGTATAGATTATGGGAGGAAATGGGTAGAAAGAAGATGATTTTTACGAAAGGACTAGTGGGAAGGAGAGGGCAGCTGTGGTGGGGCCCTCATTAGGGACTCTGTCAGTGAAGTATAATGTCTGGCAGAAAGAGGGCCCAGACAGTGAAAATGACAAGATGAAATGTCAGAGATGCACTATTCCTAATTCAAATAATCAAGAGATTATTTTACCCTCTGTTCTTCATGTTTTCCCCTGGCTCTTCAATATCTTATGGGCAATGAAGACTTTTCTAAAGAAAGCCAAGAAACTAAACCACTATTTAGGCAGGCAGTTTCCCTAAGAAACTGCTTTCCCCCATTACAAATGGCTCACAACCAAGCATCCTATGATACTCCAAGCAACCAAGCTCTTCTCTGGGCTGACTTCTTGAGTGTGTTGCTCTTGCTCAGAGACCTTCAGCAAAATTCTGCTCATCCTCCAGGTCTGAGTTCAGCTGTTCCTCTGACAAAACCAGGAAGTTTTAGGCTCTTTCTTCCATGCTCCCCGCTCAAGACAAATGCATCTTCATTGCTGCCACATGCTTGCCCTCTGCCACTCCACCAGAACACTAAGTTCCTTGAGGGCAGACACCTTATCTTTTAAAGGGGATCAGCAATATGCCAACCCAAAAATATGCTACGTTGACATTAGGATTCTTTTAACCTGAAGGCAACTCAGAAACAGCAGATACAGGAAAAGCTCTTTGCCCTTCCCCTTATGTCTAAAATCGGGGTGTAAATTTTACTTTGTAAAGGAAATAAAATTTCTACAGTAAAGTGTCTCCTTCTCTCATACCAGGAAGAGGAGAATGACTTAATCACGGGATGATTCATCAACACAGAATGTACCAAACGACTCTGCATAGCAAATCTTACTAAATAATCCTTATCTTCCATTAGTTACCCCATATATTTACCACTCATAGAAGCCCCAACTATTCCCTTTCTTGTACATAAAGCAAGCATAATAAAATGATATATAGTCCCTAGACCTAACTGCTGCTTTGGGTCTTCACTTTTTTCTGTGAAGGCCTCCGTGTGCATGTACTTTCAACTTGGCCTTTAGTGCTTATAACATGCACACAAAGGCAGATGAATAAACTGGTAATAATCACAAATTGAAGACAACACGGTAAATACCAAATGTCCAGGACCACGGCAACACCAGTTGCACAAGCAGTCATAGCAGACCAGATGTTCAAATTCAGTGATACAGAGGCCAGACAGCACACAGCAGCTCAGGAAACAGCAGTTCGGCTGACAGGAAACACTAGCATGCCATTATATGGGATGAGAACAAACATGTATAATCATTGAGGCTAAAAGTGGGAGTAGGAAGTGGCTACATGGGCTTTAGGGGCTGGCAGTGGACAATGACGTCAAAATTTGTCCATATGATCAAGTGCGATACATATTCAAAAACACCTGAGCTTAAACAAGATTTAATTTTATTGACAAAAAAAGCCATTAGCAAGGACTATAAAACAGGTTGGCTGAGAAACTTGTAAAGAAAGCATTAAAAAAGCATTCAAAAATAAATCACCCCAAGTGATTAACAAAACGTAACCCTCCGACTCACCAAAATTCAATATTTACAAAATGATTGCAGTGAACACTTCTTGAGGTTGACAACAAATTCAAAGAAGGCAGAGAAATGGAAAGAGATAGAGAGTTTATTCAGAATAGCCTACAACCTGTAGAGATATTTACCCATTTAAAGGTTCAATACATACATGCAAGAAATATGGGAATTCCATTATTTGTATTCAATTAAAAATGACAGCAATTCATACCAAGAAGCCTATTTTGATGTAAGAAAAGTATTAACAAACTGAGCTAACATCCCTAAAATAAGACCAAGTGTTTTGAAAACGGTAATGTAAGCATCTTTTTCATGAACTCTTCAGATGCCAATATTCTTAGAATGAAGGCTTGCCACCAACCCAATACACAGAATAAGTTGTTTTCTTACTAAGTGGTTTTCTACTGTTCCAGACACAAAGTAAGAACTCAAAACTGATTTTGAAATGAGTGAATTAATGACTAATTATGAGCTAGGAGTATGAAGGAATGGCATTCAGCCAAACACCCACTCAGGAAAAAATTTAGTCTAAGCCAAAACAAGAATTTCTCATTCATCATTTTGTCTTTTTGTATATCAAAAGATGAGGGGAAAAATGAAAACAAAAAATTCCCAAACTCTGCCATCTTGTAAAAAATTGTCTGCTTAAAAATCTAGTAAAACAAGTCACATTTCTCTATGAGATGGGTTGTAATACACCACCCTGTTATATTTGCATGTCCTTTATATAAGTTAGCATATAAACTAAAAGCTCTGGATAAAGACAGATTGTTAAAAAACATAAACTTCATTATATAAGATGGCACCATACAAGATATATATTGTGTTTTAAATTCAGGTAAGATAGAACTACACAGTCTTCCAGAGAGAAAGAGGTGATTTGATTAGCATTTTGCCACAAATTGTTTCAGGCCTTTCAATGTCCTTTATAAACCTTTCCTCATATACAGAGGCACAACTTTGTTTATTCTTCATTCTCAAGGCAATTAATGACAACGTTTTTGGCAAATAGCTTTGTCTTTTTGGCTCAGACAGCTTTGCTATTTCTAGAAATTTTTTGCCGGGTTTAGAAAAAGGTCCAGAAGTCTGATAGTTAATTTCTTATAATTTTTTTTCTTTTTTTTTTTTTTTTTTTGCTCCTTTTCTTAACCTAATTCTTTAATTTATGATCATGGTACACTCACAGATGAAATATTTTCCAGCTTACTAGAATCTCTTAATTTTGACAGGTCAGAGGTCCTACGTTTACCATTTAGGACATTAAAAAGCTAAAATGATCCAGCAAAGGGATTCTGACATGATGTTCTCTAAAGCAGCATTTCATTACCTCTCTTTCTGTAACTTAAATCAAGGGAAAATTTTAAAATTTTTAATTAAGTTTATTGCGGTAACAATGGTTAGTACTCAAGGGAATACTTTTGATTCTCTCCGTGTACTTCAGAAAATTGTAAAAAGGAAATATGTTCCCAGGTATCAATTTAATTCCACAGACAAAATGGAAAGCACTTAGTAAAAATAATATGTTTAGTTTCTGAGCAAGACACAACTCACCATTAATTTAGAAATCCCAGTGCTTTCTGTTGTCTTTTGAAAAATGAATTAGATTTACTGTAAACCCTTTGAGAAAAGTTTGCTTCTATTAATTCACTGAGTTAATTAAAGGACAACCTGAAAAATTATAGAAAAGATTCTTCCACATTTCATCTCTCGGAACTAAAATAAAAATCAGAGTTTAAAGCTGATACTGTAGTTCTTGAAAATGTCTCCCAAATCTTTTGTTGGAATTTGTGGAATACAGCAGACAGTTTTGTGTCACTTTCCTTGTTTTCTTAGTCACTAGACTCAGTTCTGAAGGGGTTCTGAACAGGTCTCTCCAAGATGTGCATGTTGATTATTCTGAGCTGAAGGCAATCAAGACCTGTGGGCTCAGGAGAAACTTCTGCCTCACCATAACTGCCTAGAAGAACTAAATTGGGGGCCTTGCTCATAGTAAGAGTTATCACCACAAATAACTTTTTATGACCTATCTATAGGGCAGGGCAAGAATGTAATTACTGAACATCTGCTCTTACCGTTCTGCAATGACCTTCGTCCCCTCTAAGCCCCAAAGTGCCTTACCTCATCTTCAGCTCAGAATGCGTTATATATATCTCATTTAACCTTTCTGTCTCTGAACCTTTCGGTATATGTGGGGTTTCCATATGTACATATGTAATTAAATTTGGCTTTCTCTTGTTAATCTGTTTCATGTTGATTTAACTAGACCAGCCAGAAGAACCCTGAAAGGTAAAGAAAAATTTCTTCTCCACCGCCCCAGAGTTACATTTCTCCTGATAGCTTCTTGAATTCACAGAACAGGTACACTACTTAACACTGGAATATAAGCCACTTTCACTTAAAGAGCTTCCTTTCCACAAAAATGCGATTTGACCTTCTGAGTGTTTAGCAGAACGCGTGGCGTGTTATAAGTGCTTACTTTTTTTAAATGAAATTAATTTATGAATAGATAACTTCCTTTCAATTTTTTCCCCAAAGTCTTTCAAAACAGGAGGAAAGTAGTGAAAATGTTTAAATTAAATTGTTGTGTATAAGCTGTCAGGACTTTAACTCCTGGTTAAAAAAAAACAAAAACAAAAAACCAAAAAAAAAAAAAACCCTCCATGAGAACCAAAAAACAGGTGTGTGCTTAACCATGTAGAATTCAAGGCAAGCAGGCTCTTCACATCCCTAATATTCACTACTTTCACATTTCCCCTGGTTCTGCCTAGCCAGTATCTCTAATTGGTCAACAGCCTCCTAACTGGTCAATCCAAATCCACACTGGCCCCCTTTCCAAGCCATTTCTATATAGCAGGCAAAGTGATTTTTCAGAACAAAATCTGATCATGTCACCTCCTGCTTAATAAACATGCCTCCTAGACTCCACTGCTCACTGCTCTCAGGATTCTTTCACAGGGCCTCAATGATCCCATCATCTCTCCAGTCTCATCATTTACCACCACCCACACTCGTTCCTCCTCAGCTCTAACAGCATCCTCCTACCTCTTCAAACCTGACATAATCCCACTGGTCTTGAGCTTTGCACATGCTGTTCGTTGCCTCTAGTTGAAATCTCTTCCCTTCCCTCTTAGCTCTTACTCAACCTTCAGATCTCAGTTCACGATATTATGATTTGTAAAAAGTGTTTATATTTGGTCATTCAGATTAGAACCTAAATATATTCTTCAGATACATCTGATCTTCATCCACAGTTCCTGGCTCACAGTTTCCAAACCCCTTGGAATTTCCTAAGTGAAAAGAACAACAATGGTGTCTCCAGTTAGGTCAATGAGGTGAATTTTCAACCTCACCACCGGTAGGGCTTGTTGCCTAGGGAGCCAATCTTGTGGTTACAGGATTGGAACTTTCAGTTCCACTACCTGATTTCTGGGGAGGAGAGAAGGGCTTGAGGTTGAATCCACTGCCAATGGCCAAAGACATAGTCAATTATGACTATGTAATGAAGCCCCCATTAAAAACTCAAAAGGAACGATGACGACTTGTCCAATTTTTTGGAGGGCTTCCACCTTGGAAAAACAGAACACTTCCATGTGATACTGTGCTGGGCCCAAGCTCCTGGAGGCCAGGAGCTTTTGTGTGTTTCTTCATCTGCCTGTTGATTCCTACCCTTTATCAGCCTTTGTAATATGTCAGTAATCCAGTGAGTAAATGAGCTTTTCTGAGTCTTATGAGTTCCAGCAAATTAATCAAATCCAAGGAGGTGGGGTCATAAACCCTCTAATTTATAGCTAGTCAGTCAGAAGCACAGGTTAACAACTTGGCTTGTGACTGGCATCTAAAGGAGGTGGCTGCAGAGTGGGGAAGTCCTACAAGACTGGGCCCTTTACCTGTGTAATCTGACTCTATCATGGGCAGATGGTGCCAGACTGAGTTGAAGTCTTAGATGCCCTGCTGGTGCTGGAGAATTGCTTGTTGTTGTGGGAAGCCTCCATACACACACACTGGAGACTGTGTCTCCAGAACCTCTTTTACTGCTTAAGTACTGCTTCCTCACAGAATTCTATGACCTCCATAATGTGGTGAAACCCAACTTACAAAAACCCCACAGGAAACTTCTAGAAGAAAACAGGAAAAGTCTTCATGCCCTTGGGTTAGGCAAAGAGCTCTTGGATATGGCAAGAAAGTACAATTCATTAAAATTTTTTTTTGATAAAATGGATTTCATCAAAATTAAAAACTTTTGGACATCGAAATATACAATTTAAAAAATGAAAAACTGCAAACTGGATAAAAATACTGGCAAATCACATATCTGAAAAGAACTTTATCGAAAATATATATAAAGAATTCTTTAACTTAATAAGACAATTCAATTAAAAATGGGCAAAATGTTCAATAGCATTTAACCAAAGATATACAAATGGCTAATAAACACATGAAAAGATACTCAACATCATTAATCAATGAAGAAGAAGTCTAAATCCAAATCACATGGATACCACTTCACTACAATGGCTATATTTTAAAAAGATGGACAATAATAAGTGTTGTCAAGGATGAAGAAAAACTGGAATCCTCATACACCGCTAGTGAAAATGTAAAATGGTAAAGCCACTATGGAAAAAAGTTTGAGAGTTTCTTTAAAAAACTGAATATAAATTTACCATGCCACTCAGTGCTTTCACTCCTAGGAATCTTCCCAAGGGAAATGAAAGCATATCCACGCAAAGACTTGCACATGCATGTTTAAGCAGTATTATACATAATAGACTCAAACTAAAAACAATCCAAAAACCTATTAGCTAGGGTATGAATAAACAAAATGTGGTATATTCCTACAATAGAATACCATTCAGCAATAAAAAAGAACCAAGTACTGGTACTTGTTACAACATGAATGAGTCTTAAAAACATTACGCTAAGTGAAATAAGCTAAATACAAAAGACTGCACATATTGTTATGATTCCATTTATATGAAATGTCCATAAAAGGCAAATCTACAGAGGCAGGAAGCTGATTAATAGCTGGCTGGGAGCTGGGACTGACTACAAATGGGCAGAAAAGGATCTTTTCAGGCTGATAAAAATGTTCTAAAACTGGATTGTGGTCATGGCTGCCAACTCTAGAAATTTACTACAAATCATGGAATTATACATTTAAAATGGATGAATTAATAGTGTATAAGTAATACACCTCAATATAGCTGTTTTAAAAAAAACAAGGAGACAACTCCGTGAGAACATGTGGTTCTCTACAGCACTCATGCAGAAGTGTCCAGCATTACAAGACACTCAGAGGCGGAATACAGAGCATTTGGCTTCTAAGAGGCAGCCTGATGCAGTAGAAAGCACACAGGCTCTGAAGTCAAGAAGAAAACGTTCAAATACCTGCTTCACCACTCACTAGCTGGGTAATTTTGTAAATTACTTAAAACTCACAAATTCAATAAAATAGGGACAAAAATACTATCGTTACTGCAAGAATAATAATACATATTAATGTGGCTTATGTCGCCTTCACTCCACTGAAGTTGCTCTTCTCCCAGTCACTAAAGGTTTACGTGTTGCCAGATTCAATGGATATATTTAACCTTCACATTACTGAGAAGTTGACAAAGTTGACCACTTTTCCAATATCTAATTACTCCAAAGCTTGTCAATTCTGTTTCCAAAATATATCTCTTGACACCGTTTTTGTCTCTATCACCACTGCCTTCATCCTAGTTCCCCTTCCCTGTAATATTTCTAACTGGTCCCTCTGCTTCTACTCAGCCCCTTCCATCATCTATTTTCCACATAATCGACAAGAAAAATACAGTCTGTTTTCTGCATGCCCAACAAGAGTCATCTCTTCAAAATTATAAATCAACATGTTCCCCCTCCCATACGCTACTTAAAATCCTTTGTTGGCCTTCCATTGCAATAAAAATGAAACTGAAACTCTTTGTAACTCCCTGTAGGGCCTTTTGGGATCTGGCTCCCGCCAGTGTCTCCAGCCTCACCGCACCTGGCCACACAGCCCGCTTCTCAGTTGCTTCAAACCTACCAGGTTCTTTTTTTCCTTAGAACCTTTGAACATGTTGTTCCTGCTGCTTGAAAATTTCTTTCCCCCTTTATTCATATTGGTTTTCTCCTTCTCATCCTTTAGTTTCGGACTTAACAGTCACTTCCTCCCTGCCTTTTCCACTTCCTCCCTGCCTTTTCCACCCCTTCACCAATCTAAACTGTATCCCTGTGATGATGACAATTATTACTAGTAAACTGCCTATCACTTCTGACTAGACCAAACTCCATGAGGTATCTCCCGTTACCCATATATATATCTATGCATGTGCATGTATATATGTACCTATACACATACACATGTGTGCTGTGAGGGTCCATAACAACTCACCCCAAGATATGCCTCTGAGGTATATAGATTGTTTTGAGCTAGAGGCAACTTTATCCACAGGCTCAGAGAAACTTCTACCCTCCCAACCCAACTACCTAGAGAGGATATGAATCAGAGGCCTTGACCATGAGAGGTCATCACAGATAACTTCTTCCAACCTACCTGTTGGGAAAAGCAAACTTCTCTTTACTGAAGGTCTGCACTTATCATCCTGCAATGACCTTCTGAAACCTCCGAAGCACCTTCCCTCATTTCTAGCTCACGATGTCTTATATTCCTCAATTTCCCTTTCTGTCTCTGAACCTCTTGTGCATGTGGGTTCTCTGATGCTCTCATCTATGCGAGGTTCCCATACATATGTATATATTAAGTTTGGTTATTTTCTCTTGCCAGTCTGTCTCATGTCTATCTCATATTAAACCAGCCACAAGATCTTTGAGGGTAGAGGAAAGTTTGTTCCACCTCCACAGTTGGTGCAGTGAGCAGGATGAAGTCACTGGCTACTGCAGATCAGGAGATCCTGGGGCGTCTGACACAGGCCAGCAGAATGTACGGGTCCTTACCCTGTCAGCACAACCCCAGGTTTCTGTCTATAGGATCCAGTGGAAGTGACAGTAGTCAGAATCTTTCTCTTGCTTCTAAATTTCAATTGAGTGGAGAAAATATTTGTGAAACTAGTTTGTTGGGCTTGAGACTCTTGGTTACTTGGTATAAGGACTCATGAGTTTTGTTTTTCTCTGTCTGGTTTATCTCCTTTCATCTTCCTATGTCCTAGGAGGTTGGCCTTATACAAGTGAGAATATTTTCTCGTTGGCCTTTACAATTCAGAGCAAGGGTCCCCTGGGCCGGGGACTGGTACCGATCTGTGGCCTGTTAGAAACAGGGCCTCACAGCAGGAGGTGAGCGCTGGGGGAAAGAGTAAAGCTTCATCTGTATTTGTAGCTGTTTCCCAGCACTGGCATCACTGCCTCAGCTCCACCTCAGATCATCAGGCATTAGATTTCTCATAGGAGTACCGGCCCCTGGCACCAAAAAGGTTGGGGATCGCTGATCCAGAGGGTGCTCTTGCCAAGGCACACTTTGCTTTCTATCTGGCCGTGACAAGATATGACATGTAGCTATACCAATCACTACGGCAAGTATCCCACCATAAATATAAGAAATATGTCTGACAAAATAGTTACTTTGATAGAGTTTTCTATGTCTATCCTGTTGTTCCCAGAGATGGTCTATTATCTCTACCAGTTGGATAATGCATATGCATCTGAACAGGCTGAACAAGCGGATCCAAGCTTAGGGAACCTTATTCTGTTCAAAGTGGGAAAAGCACGGGATTCCCTGTATTTTGGAACAACTGTTTAAAGTTAGGGTACCCATCTTTTTAGGCTAACTCTGGGAATAACTTTCACTCTTCTTTGGGGATGACTCCTGCAGGCATAGTATTGGTTTGAGTCACCATGGGTCCTATTGAAAAGGTCAGACAATGAACCATTTTAATTAAAAAAATTTCTAAATTAAAAAAATTTTTTTAGAGAGCTCTTATAGTTTATAATACCTGGTCATTAAGGTTCCTTTACAAAGATGAAAGCACAGAAATGAGAACAAAAATCAAAGTCCACTTAGATCCCCTTCCTATTTGCCTTTAGACATTTGCTCATATTGTAAAAAATCATGGCAAAATCTTGCTTAAAAACAACCTAAAATTTTATGTCCTAAAAACTCAGCTTGGTAACTCCAAAGCTCCAAGATATGGCTGGACAGAAATGTGAGCTGAACTTCATTTATGGCTAGGGTTCTACCACACTGCTGCCAGCTCTCAAGGAAATTATAATCTAAAATTACAATTACTATTATGAGGAATGTGCTAATTAGGAAAAAAAAGAAAAGGTCTATACAAAACAGAAACCTACAAGGTTAAACAAGTTTTTAGTACACTACCAAAGGGTGTACTAAATGGATGCTTCTTGGCCCCCAAGATTAAAGGGCCCCAAACTAAGTCTGCTCTATTCACCCCTGAGGGGAAAAATTTGAAAGGCTGAAAGGAAGCAATTACAATGAGAAACCTGACCAGCAGTCAGGATGGTTAAATCAAGTTAAAAATTGATAACAGGGCCAGGGTCCCTTGACCCCTTTCTGGGGACCCAACACCTATTATTTACTCAAGAGTGGGTAAAATGGTCAGGGGATAGAAAGGGGCAATTTCCAGGACTTTCTGATATGGGAATTCAGGAACTGTGGTACTAAAACCGAATGGTGAAGCCCAGACTTAGGCTATAAAGACTAAAAAGAACATGGAAATGTAAAGATAAAATTATGAAAATTGGAATATTGATTGTGTTTATTTTATCTGATTGTACTGCATAAACGGACATTGTATCTTACTGGGGAACTGGTACATGAAGGCAGTCACTGCTTTCTTTTTGGTTACCAGACAGGGGAAAGACTCTAGAAGTTAGTAGCTATTGTCCCCTCTTGGGTCCATGGGATGGTTTAATAATGCCAGAAACATTTACTGTTTGTTTTAGCTAAAACTTGAAAAGATATTTGAAAGGGTTTAATAACTTTTTGATCAGAAATTTGGCCAAATTGTAACAGAGCCTGATAGAATTTTTTTTTTTGAGTCCCCTCCTTAAGCTAAAAAAAAACTATATATCCCAAGGGGAAAAAGTAAATTAGAGATTATGATGTTAGGCAGGTAGGTCAACCTATGATGTCACTTAAGTCTCAACACAAATTTCTGAGAGCAACTGTTACCTCACAAATCTTTGTGAAACCAGAAATGCAGCCCTAGAAGCCCCACCTATCTTTATTATTACCAATTCTTAAAAAAAAAAAAAAAAAAAAGGGAGGCTCCAAGGCTACCTCAACAAGGAAGAACACAAACTTTAAGTGCTTTCTCCACAAATAATTATTTAAAAAAGCTTTAGCCATCTATATACAGGTCATCTTAATTTATTCCACCAGAAACACAGTTTGGCTTCAACTGTTCCTTTGCATTACCTTATCCTATGGTAGCATTTTTAAAGTGAAGGAGAAGCGGTTTCTGCTCATATCTGTATGTTTGGGTGTTGTGTGGTATTTTCTACCTCCAGATGGTATAGTTGATTTATAAAAAAGGAGATCTATTAAATTGGCTTAAACAAACAAGTGCTTATATGAGTGAGAATTCTCAAAAATATACAGAAACCCAAATGCTTTTCAGAATCATGGAATCTGGGAAAATATCTGATGTCAAAGCTGGTTTGAGTTTGATTTGATTAAACAGGCATATCTTCAGGATAATCAGCATTAAATAATACCTTTATTCTACTTGGGTTTATTAGTCAAATAAGTTCATGTTATCTCTGTTGCAAAATTTGTCAGCATTTTCTTAGAAAAGTAACTTGGTTTGAAATTTTCATAAGTAATCTAACCTCAATTGTTATAACAAATAAATTAAATGTATGTAGAATAAAAGACTTCTCTTTAGATGAACTCTTTAGTGATAATTATATTGTTAAAAATGGTTTCCTAAATCTCTTTGGTAACTTGAGACTTTAAAGTTTTGCTAGATAAATGACAGATATTCATGGAATGTCTAGACCATTTCTAAATAAGATAATGAAATGTTTATTACTGAACATTGGTTTATCTACTTTTGCTTGTTATAGAGGAACTAAAGATATTTGGGTCCATTATTAAACATGTCTTGTGCCACATTAAAAAAAATTGTGCTATGAAGAAATATCTTTCTATAATTTATTAAATGTAAATGCTAAAGAATATTGGGGTAACACTTAACAATTGCTTACTTATTAGTTTTCACAAGAAATTAAGGTTTTTTTAAGGTTAAGAAGTCTAATACACGTCATTAAAGCTACAAGAATTAAAGCTAATAAGGAACAGAACTGTGTATACGAGGAAACAGGATATGTTTGGGCTTAAAAAAAAGGTATGTGATATAGAGATGTATTTTTGTTAAGGGAAGTGAAATCATTTTGTCCTGATTATTTCTGAATGGGTGTGAGAACAACCGCGTGTAGTAAAAGGAACACGAAGTTGTAGAAAGTTTATGAAAAAGGAATCTTAAGAAAGGAAATTTTATGTGTGGTCAAGCTGAATAAGACTGAAATTATATCAAGTAAGTAAGAATTTAAATATCAAAAGTAAGCTGATACAAAACTAGAGTTTGGTTTTCTCTCTCCGCTAGTAAGGACTATTGGTCTACTGATGTATGAAAAGGTTTTCTGCTTAGCAAAGATTCTATGTTTTATCAAAATAATATTGTTTTATATTCTCTTAATCAGGTCCTTGATAACAAGTAAACCACCTCAATAGTAAGGATGAAGTTTTGCTAACCATTATGTAAACTTCTGTATTTTTCTTTGAAACCTTCTATTGCTACTTCAGTAAAATTGGTAATTACGTATTGCTTCATAATGACCTATGATCCTATTAAGTCAAATGTCCAAACTTCTTGATATATTTTGACAAATTTCCCCAAATTTAAATATAAATATAGTCTTCATTTGAATAACTTTGAAGTATTCTAAAAGGGCCATTTGTACACCCAGTAAGATTTGTTTCTCTCCTTTACGAAAGAGAAATATTAAACTAATTAGGCTTATTTTGGTATATTGAAATTACATGGGAAACACTGTCAAATAAATAACACTGAGCCTTCTTTACGTTGCATTTGTATATGTTATCAATATTACAGAAATAAATGTGAAATTGCTGGAAATCTGAGCTGTCTTGATATAAGATGTCTGTCATCAAAATTGTGGGACATACTAAAATGACTAAACCTGAGTATGACATATGTAGATGAAGTCCACTGTTTTTTGCAAAAACGACTCCTCAGTGGACTTTGCCATCCTGATGTTCTCGTAACATGGCAACAGTCTGTTCCTGAATCAGAGAAATTATGATGGGTAAACAATGACTGTAAACTAAATGAATAGTCAGGCCTATGGGAAACCCAAGATGGCTGCTTGTTTCTTTCTGGCTCCCTGGCAATTTTTTTTTTTTCCAGTTTTTGCATTCCTTCTTCCACCACAGCACATTTAAAATAGACTTCATTCAACTGTCACTCAGTTTGTGTTATCAGTATGTTCTTGTTGTTGTATATATGTGTTATTGAATGAGTTAAAACTTTCCCCTGAAAGAAGGCTGATGCCCTTACAATGGCAAAGAAACTGTTAGAAAATGTGTTCTAACACAATATTTAAGGGGAGCAAAATAAGCCACCCCAAAATGTACCACTTTGGCATGTGAATTATTTTGAGCTGAAGCCAATCAAGACCCAAGCAGACGATGAGGAAAAACTTTTACCTCATCATTAACTTCCTAAAACAATTTAGATAGGATGCCTGGCCCAGAAAGAGAACTACTGTCAAAGATAACTTTATCTGGAAGACTTACCGACATGGCAGGGGCAAACTTCTGGTTACCAAATAGTCTGCTTTTTCTTATCTTCCTGTGACTTCTCCTCCTCCCCTTTGAAGTCCTCAACTGTGTGACTGACTTTACGATTCATATTTTTATGGGCTTTGGCATATACAAAATTAAATTTACTTTTCTCCTGTCAATCTGTCCTATGTTAATTTAATCATTAGACCAACCAAAGACCCTAGAAGATAAGAAATAAAAGTTTTCCCACCTCTACAATATGAAAATAAGAAATATTTCAAAACCATATTCTTAGTAAAGTAGAAAATAGTGAACTAGCTATTATGGAAATATAACATACGGCTTAGCATCTATTTCACTCATTCATCTAAGAAACCTAGCATTACATTCTTCTATCTTAATGATATTAAGGAATTATCATTATTATATCATTTTAGATACTGTGCTTATGTTTTAAAAATCTTATTTTTTAGAGGTATACATTGAGATACAGAAGAAATGATATCACATACGAAATTTGCTTTAAAACAATGGAGTGAGGGCAGGAGGAGAGATGAAACAAGGCTGGCCATGTGTTGATTGTTGAAAATGAGTGATAGGGACATGGAACTTTGTTTTTTAACAGATGATTTTATTTTTTATTTATTTATTTATTTATTTTTTATTTTATGTCTATAGCACCCAGTCTTTCTAGGTGGTCTTCCATTCAAGTACTAACCAGGCCCAACCCTACGTTGCTTCCGTGATCAGACGAGATCAGGCGAGATCAGGCGTGTTCAGGGTGGCATGACCACAGACCAGGGAGTTTAATTATATTCTATTTTTGTACATGTTTGAAAACTTCTCTAACAGGGAAGGAGAAGCATAATTTTTTAAATGCCTATTTGATCAAAAAAATTTTCAGCTTGTCATAGTTCATATTTATTTAAAGAACTGTCAATCTAAATTAAAAGATTTAAAAATATATATTACTTGTCGCATTAAATCCATCATAATCTTGTAAAAGATTAAATCACTGATCTGTGAATAATTCTTCATTTCTCTCTCTCTCTTTTAATTTCACTGTAATCACTGCTCCACTGGTTTAACAGCCATGTGGGATCTTTTTCAAGATATTCGTATACTCACATGACAAGTGTACAGTTCCACAGGTTTAGTGACATGCGACTTAAGGATGCCTGATAACCTTTCCTCCAGGCAACCTTCCACATCTGGGAGGCCCACACTGTAACTCTGAACAAGCCCACCCCATAGCCTACCGCTTGCTCAATGTCTCTAAACTTCTTTACTTTTATACTTTTTTTTAACAGGAACTCTGTTTGAACTCAAATTTTCTGACTTCAGAGTAATAAATGCTAGTGAGTTAATTCTAATATCTGAATTCCTACACATATTCTCAAACTTCATATGTAAAACATTTTCATAAAGGATTATACCCAATTAATATTTGAGTATACTTAAAGAATGTAGGGAGCTTAAAGCATAAACACCAATTCTTTAAAATGGTATTATGTGTGACAATCTGATACACACACAAAAAGGCTTACTAGGCATTTTATTTTAAGGGAATTATTATTTTTTCTTTTTTAACTTTTGACCCCCTTTACCTATTTTTCCCAGCACTGCCCCATGCCTACCTCTGACAACCACCAATCTGTTCTCTGTATTTATAACCTTGGTTGGTTTTTTTAAAAAAAATTCTACATAAAAGAGATATGTAGTATTTGTCTTTTCTCTGACTTATTTCACTTAGCAAAATGCCCCCAAGGACCATCCATGTTGCTGTAATGACAAAATTTCATTCTTTTTTAGGGCTGAATAATTTTCCATTGTACATTTATACCACAATTTCTTTATCCATTAATCCATAGATGAACACTTAGGTTGTTTCCATATCTTGGCTATGATAAATAATGCTGCAATGAACATGGGGGAACAGATATCTTTTGAGGTAGTATTTTTGTTTTCTTTGAATAAATACCCAGAAGTGGAATTTCTGGATTCTGGATCATATGGTTTTTATTTTTATTTTTTAAGAACCTCCTTACTGTTTTCCATATTGGCTATACCAATTTACATTCCCACCAACAGTGCTCAATGGTGCCCTTTTCTCCACATCATTACTGACACCTCTGTTATTTGTCCTTTTGATAATGGCCATTCTAACGGGGTGAGATACTATCTCATTTTGGTTTTGATTTGCATTGTAATTAGTTTCTATTCATGTCAAGTGATTTTAAAAGAGGATTTTAAAATTTTTTGAAATGAATTGATTTAAAGAAAATCTATCAAAAACAGCAGTTTACACATGGATATGACCAAAATTGTAGAAGTGACACTCAAACGACATGTTTAAAACACTGCTGTAAGGATTAGGGAGCCACTTCAAGGTTTAATGATATGGTCAGATATGAATTTTTAGATAGATAACTTTGAGATGCTTTGGAAGACTGAGTTAAAAAAAGAGTCAGAGCCATAAAACATGGAGACAGGATACTGTCATAGCACTCCAGTGATTTAAAGAACATTTATTGAGTGCTGTGCCCATCACTGTTCTAGACGCACTGGATACAGCACAGAAAAGCCAGGTAAATATTCCAGTTTGCACATTAGACTATACATATTTATGATATATATTAAATACACATATTTAGGATATATATTATAAATAAAGTCAGGTAAAAGGAGAGAGAGGATGACATACAATGCAAAATGTGGATACCTTTGAGGAGGCAGCAGGAAGGAATGAGCCAGGCCACTATCTGGAGGAAGAGGAATGCAGGCAGAGGAAGAGATGCCCATGGTCATGGTGGAGGATTCTGTGCCTTCTGGAGGAAGAAATGGAGGAGCCAGGAAGAGAGTAAGAGGAGACAGGGTCAGAAGGGAGCAAAGAGCTGGTTTATGAAGGACCTTGCAGGCCATGACATGGACATGGACAGTATTCTAAGTGATGGGAAGACAAAGAGTGCTGTGAGTGTGCGGAGGGTGACAGCAGAAGCAGACACTCATTGATGAAGCCACTGCAGCTGTCAAAATGAGAATTTATGGCTGCCTGGACTAGACCATAGTAGAAGAGACAGTAAGTAAGAAGAGACAGTTATTTGGGACCTAGTTTGAAAAAATACAGCTGGCTTGATTTACTGATTAATTGGATGTGATGAGCTGTGATAGCAAGAGAATTAACAGCATTTTATTTTCTTGTTGTTTGTTTTTACCTGAGCCCTGCGATGAATGGTGGTGTCGCTTAATTAAATTGAGAAAACTGAGGGCCCAGAAAGGCAGGAGGATGAGGATTAAGATTTCAGGGTTTGATGTGTTGTATTTAAGATACTTGCAAGCAAAGTCACAGAGATCTTGAGTTGAGAGTTGGATATACAGATATAGAGTTTAGGGAAGAGGTCAGGATAGGAGCTGTTTAATCCGGGAGTCATTAGCCTCAGAAGGTATTTAAAGCTTTGGGACCTGAAGAAACCTCAGAAGAAAAAAGGCCAAGGATAGAGCCAGAGGCACTTCACCATCTTGGATGGAGGAGGGAAGGGGGACGAGTAGAAAGAATGAGGCAAAGAAGACTAATAATAAGAAAAGAGAACTATGGAAAAAATCAGAATAATGCCGGGAATATCTGGCAGAGAGGTAAAAACTGATGATGTAGGAAGAGAGGAGGAAACTGGCGAACTAAAGTCCAGAAGCAGGAGAGAACAGATGGGATGCAGTACAAAAGGAAAGGGTAGTTTTAGAACAAGGACAGTCCCACAGTATCAGGGAGGAAAGCCAGAGAGTAAGCAGGCACAGGCAGCAGGGAGTTAGTGGAAAGAATACTTTCATGTTCTCTTCTGATTGCTTCTATTTCCTCAGCGAAATCAGAAGAAAAAAAGTTAAGAATGAGGAATAGGAATGAGGAATAGGAACATTGGCTGTTTGAGAAGAGGAGAAGTTAAATGCAATAGGACTACCAGTGTGTGCTCTAGGCATTCTAGTGAATTGCAGACAAAATTCAAAGTGAGACCTGAGGGAAAGGTTGTTTTTTTTGTTTGTTTGTTTCCAGCCTCATTCAGCAGTTCAGCTTCAGGTTTCATGCAGGCAGAGAGTTTAATTTAAGCAACTAAATTTTGCCAGCAACAGAGGTAGAGAACTGCAAAGGATTATTCCAAAGCATGTACTAGAAAAATAAATTACTTATATAGCAAAAATTCGAGCACTCACTGTATGCTGCACAGCAAAATAAGTTCTACATTAATTAGAGCAAACTCAGAAAATAAAATTAAGCTTGAAAAAAACTGGAAGAAATCACAAGTTAATATTTATTTCTTAGGATGATTAGGAGAGAACTTTTTAGACATAAAAGCAATAGAGGATATCATTAAAAATACTTATTCGAATAACAAAAATATTAAACTTCTATAATTAAAAAAGCAAACAAAATTAATAGGCAAATAACCAGTCAAGAAAAATATCTACAATAAATATGATAATGTTTTTATACCCTTATACGTACAACCTCATTCAAATCAATACGTATACTAAAACTCCACCTTAAAGTGCCCAGAAGCATGAACAAAACAGTTCACAACAAAAAGCTAATGAATCAAATTTCACCTCACGAGTACACCTCAAACAATAATCAAATAGTTTTTATAATATCAGTAAAGACAAAAAAATTCTAAAGTGAGGGTATGTGAAAATAGATAAATCACATATCCTGCTAATGAAAAGTGTTAACTGGTATACCTTTTCTGAAAAGCTAATGGTCAATACAATCCAAGAACCTTAAAAATGTAATACCCTTAGACCCTAAGAAAATGACCTAAAAAAATATGTATGCATGGAGATGCTTATTACAGCGTAATTTATAATTAGCATAAACTCGACAACTACCTACATTTCTAACAATAGGAAAACGGTATTTTTCAAAAAATTCATTAACAGCATGAGACAATACTCATAATGTGAAAAACAGGGAATAAAATTGTTTATATGCTATTCCAACCCTGGATGATATGTGGCTATATAGTGTGTATGTATATTCCAAAAATGTTTTAGATATTTCTGACTGCGATTCCATTTTTTTTTCTTGGTAGCTTTTGTATTTTCATAGTTGCCTACAATGGGAACACAATGCTTTTATGGTCATTTTTAAAAAGAAAGATTAATAGGTACTTCCCATGTTAAAAAAGATGTGGGCACTGTGGTTAAACATGAACCATGAGATAACTGGGTGAAAAAGTGACTAAAAAGCTATGGTACTGGTCACCATTTCTGGAGTACTGCAGAGTCAAACACCATTTCTATAAGGGGTATTGAACGAGAGCTGTGTCCAGACGAGAGTGACCAGGAGTATAAAGCATCTCCAACCAGATTCATGAAAGACAAGGTGGAGGAAACTAAGACCCTGAAATTTAGGAAGGTTAATGGAGAGTAAGTACTCTTCAACAAACTGGATAAACATACTTCAGAATTGGCCCAAAAGGGATTCTACGTAGGACAGGATGTTGGATTAGATGATTAAAGGTTTTTCTAAGATATGATTCTAAAAGTAGAAAAAGGGGACAGTGTCCGAAATTCTTTTAAAACTGCTGTGCAAAAATCAGTATCGAAATAGAAAAGACTGTGTTTGAAAATAGTCAGATTTCATGTCGGATTCAGGCAGTGTGGGGAAGGCAGTCTTAATAGTCTTTCTTTCAGTCTTGTTTTGACCCTTGACTCACATACCAAATTCAGAGGAATCTCTCCTGAGTTCTGTAACATTAATCAAGTTTGTATTTTTTAACACTGGTGTTGGTTTTGTTATGTCTTTAAAACAGTGAGTATAACTGAAAGAAAGCTATACAGCAAGACCTTTAAGCAGTTAAAATGGAACTAAAGATGAAATCTGAATAAGCTCCCCAGCTACTTAAATTTAAATTCAAATTTATCTGCTACAGAAAACGAATAGGAAAAAGGCACTAGATGTAAATGCAATAAAGAAAACTAACTATAGGAACAGAAAATTAGTCTAAATCTTGTTTGTTTGTTTACTTTTCAACACTTCACAGGAATCATTGTGGCAAAGTGAGAAAAACAGTTTTGAGGGCAGACATTCATCAGTTTTAAATCCCTACTCAAATGCTCCCTGGCTGGGTGACTTGTTTAACCTCTCTCTGGGTCTCAATTTTCTCATCTCACAAGGCTACTGATACCAGTTGAGATGTTGTGGTGCCAACTATGATATGCAAAGCCCACTTCTAGCATATTGTGGATGCTTAGTAAGTAGTAATTACCCCTTTTTCTTTTATTTTAATAAAAATAACACGATTATACTCATAATCCTGTACACTAAAGTGTACCACTGGTATTCTGAACTATGCTCATTTTACTAAATGGGGAAAAAAAATCTTGATGGCAACTTTGCATATTCAAATATTGTTTATATTTTGATTGCATCATTAAAATTACTGTGACAATTCTTATTACACTATTTTTTACTTTCAATTAAAAATAAATGTAACTGGAACTGATGAGTTATCCTCACACAGTACATTTCTGACTATTCGATTCCTCTTATCTACAACTACTGTCATTCTTTCATAAGTTTTCAAAATTAGAAGACTTGAAAGTGAATAGCATATTAGTTAAGTTCCCTACACTAATCTTTGTTGCTTTATACAAAATACTTTCAATAGATATTCAAAAGAATAGAAAGGTGAATCAAACATCTTAGTATCCTTCCAATATTTTCTTCAGTTACTTCCCTTACCTTAGGGTAAAAGATGTTTTAATTTCTCAATTATCATCAACTAAACCATATTTCATACTATATACTTTTATTTGTGGTAATGGCTACCTCTACAAGGAAAGCCAGCTGAATATTTAAGTAGAAGAGAGTAGTTTATGCCTCAGCTGGCCACTTGACTTCTCTCTTGCTCTAAAAGTCTTTACAAATCATCAAGCAAATATTACTCTTCGGAGAAGGCACTAACTTCACCACCTGCCCGAAACAGTTTAATCAGCAGAGCTACAACATCCCATGGATTATTTTGCAGCACAAACCTCCAAAGAACAGACAAAACCAAGAAGCTCCAACAGATAAAAATCAACAGATAATTCAACAGAATTCAACAGATAAAAATCTGTTTGAGCCTGACAGGTAAAATTTTCATTGAATATTCATTCCTTTTTGTGGTACTGGAATTTAATTTTCTGAAAGGTATAATTTTTGCTGTCAAATTTATACAATGTTCCTGCAAAGAGGTAATGAAACAGAACAGCTGTATTTATTCATGATAGCAAACATATATGATACACAACAAAAAGTTGTCCCGATATACTTCTAAAATACTCCATTGCTATAATTATTGATTATATAGTAGTATATATAATTATAAGAAAGCATAGAAAGGTAACATTTTAAGATCACGGCCCTAATCTTAAGGCTCTCCTATTGTGTTAATATCACAACAAGCTGTTAGAATTCCAATTCTCCTTCAATATAAATCCTCATCTTAACAGAGTTCTAGGTCATGCCATAATATGACATCTTATGACAGGGTATTAGAATAAAGAATCGACCAGGTCTTAAAATAAACTGTCTTAGAACCAAAATTAACAGACAGGATATAAATATTTCTGCACTACAGGACGTAGATACTAACTTTGTTTAAACACCAAGTTCTATGATATAAACCAGCTTTTTAAAAAAGAATATACATGTATACATATTGACATGGAAAAAAAAGAAGAGCAGGTACTTAAAAAAATCTTGCCAGTATTCACCAACAAATCAAGATTTTTAAGGAGTAATATCTTAAAGGAATAATAAAAACTTTTATATTTAATACCAGATTACACTACATTCAAATCTTTACTATTAGAACCACAACGTTAAGACAGCATGACTGAGAGAAAAGAAAATCTAATGTACTATACATTCCTTAAAAATAAACATTAAAGTTCCCACTTCCTCCATTCTTTCAGTTTACTCCTGAACACTTAATAAAAAATGAACAAGAACGTGGTAATACCTCAAGTTAGAATTTCATTCCATTAATGCTCCAGTGTTATAATGAATTCCTGAGCCATCACTTTGCTTCAGTGAATATGTCTATGTACACTTAAAAAGCTTGAAGGGTTTTGTTCTACTAGACACGAGATGAGAATATGAGAGAGAAAGAGAAAGGAGAAACTTTCCCTTAATTCAAGTTTGAGATAACTTATTCTAATTTGTGATCTCAAAAGCAGAATGATCGTGATAGAATAAGATTAAGGATAACATGCATTTCTTTCATTTTTTTCCTTTGAAAACAAACGGGCTTCTATTCTATCCTGATAGGGCATGATATATAACATGTCATAACACCTTAAAGGTATAATATGGAGATTTTAAAAATGTGATAATTATTTAAAATTATTCCTGTTATCTCCATAGATAGAATAATAAATCACTTAACAAAAAATAAGCCATTAATTTTTAAGGCATAATATTTGCAGTTAATTTCACAAGTTCAATATCCTTGTATATATATTTATTAAAATGCCACATATAGATATCACTACAACCATGGCCTCTAGCCAACAGGTGATAAGGGTGCACTGAAGTTCCGTACAATTACAAAAAGAATATATGTTTTTTAATCTGTATGAAGCATTATGATATTTTCAAAATAGACTTGGAAAATCAGCCATTTTAGATGAACCCATATAGTAGCATGGAATGAATTTTAATTTTACACTGTTATTGAATAGAACTCACATATTTAACTATAGTAACTGCTTCTCGGAAAATAAACATACTAGCAGCAAGGGATGCTGAATTAATTTTATGGAGCTGCACCACAGAGCTGCACTCATTATTCTAACTGCTGGCAATACTTTCTTGTTATTTCATATTATCTTCTAATATAAATGCTGCCTCATAAACATGACTGTCTGGGGAATTTCACCTAATGGATGATAAGACACAATATTATTAAAAGCAAAAGTCCTATATTTCCATGCAACATTTTTTACTTGTTTTGGGTATTAACTTAGCAATTATTACTTCTTAGTAACATATAGAAACAAATAATGATCTCATTAAAATGTACTGCTTGTAGGTTCAAATCAAATTGAAATTTAATTTCAGCTTTTTAATAATATATCATCTGCATACCATGCAAATACTGCAATGTACCCAAGCATGAAGGTAAAAATTTTAAAGAAAAGCAGTGAGGAAAAAACATAAAGTTCCACCTACAGGCATTCCTCTGTCTATTTTCCTTGAGTCCTGGAGATGACATGGATATGAGAACTGAACAAGAAAACAGAAGCTCAGTGCTGGTCAGGTGGAACCTCCAGTTATCAGGCAGCTCCCCTGATGTGCATCTTCTGGGATATAGAACAAAGGAAGTGAGGCTGAGGCCAGAAGCAGGTTTTTCCAGATAAACTGTATTAAGCCTGTTAGTTTTCTGCGGATGGCTTAAACAGACAAATATCAGAATCTAGTGCCTCTATAAAAGCCAAATGCAAGCTCTCAGGGCTCTGGTGTGCAAAGATGTATGCACAGATCTGGGGCTGTACCAAATGCTGTTCAAACTGGGGGGAGGGCTGAAAAATACCAAATCCATCCGAATTTGTCATCTAGGCACAAAGATGCATTAGTAACATACCAAAAGAGAAAATAAACCTTGCTGTCTAAAAGTAATAAAATAAAGATTAAGAATATAATTCATTTCTAAACATAAGATATCTTTAAATGTCCCCCTATTTCATTTTTCACATAGCTTTAGCCTAAAGGTTCCTTCAAATTTAGCAACATTAACCAGTGGCTGGGAATGTCCTATATATTTTTAATAAGTATCTTAAATCATCACAATTCCAACACTTACAAACACTTGTCAACAGTCTTTTCCTGTTTCAAAATAATATGCTCTAAATCCTACTCCCTCTGGTGCGTTCTGAACCACAGCTTCATCAATCAGTCACTTTCACTCATCTTCAGCTTCTCCCCCTCTAGTCTCTTTTCATACAAAAGGTATGCACGTTTCTCATAAATTAAAAAAACATTCCTCTCTTCAAGGTAACCAACCCTTCTCTTCTAACTTCTTTCTTTCCCCAAGCCTTAACTTTTGAAAGCATTGTTTCTACTTCCTCATTCATTCAAATATTTACTAAGTACCAACGTGCCAAGCACCTATGGTCACAGTGGCAAATAAGGCAGAATCGCCCACTCAGTTCCCTAATCCTCCTCCATATGGTTTCCACCCTGCCCCACATCCACACACCCATGCTGCTAAACTTGTTTCCAGTAACATCACCAAATAGCTTTTAATTACCAAATTAAATCACCCTCCTCAGACTACATTTCACTTCCCTCTCTACAATATTACATGCTTCCCTGGCAATTCCTTGAAATGTTCTCAGCTTAGTGACACACTTAGCCTCTAGCCTCCGTGGCTGATTGTTCTCAGCCTCCACTGTTAAGCAATTAGTCTCTCCTTATGCCCATCCAGTGAATGCTAGTGATTCCTAGATTTCAATCCATTGTCATCTCTTTTTATCCTGCCTGCTCTTCATGGGCGACTTCACCCAAACCCAAGGCTTCCAGTTCCACCTATATGCTGACCACTCCTAATCTAGTTCATATCTTTCACCTGAGGTCCAACAGTCCACTAGACACTTCTACCCTAATGTCTTGTAGACACCTTAAATTAAATATGCTCAAGACATAATTCACTCAACAAGAATAAAATATTTAGGGAAAACCCTAAAACTGTTAAAATAAATTTAGTAAAGTTGCAGGATAAAAAATTAATATACAAAATCTTTGCATTTTTATATACTAATAATGAAAAGAAATTACAAAAACAGTATTTACAATTGCATCAAAAAGAATACCTATGAATAAACTTAACCAAGGCGGTGAAAGATCTGTACACTGAAAACTACACAACATTAAAGAAAGCAATTAAAGAAAAATCAAACGAATGGAAAGACATTCCATGCTCATGGACTGGAAAAATTAATATTGTTAAAATGTATGACCCAAAGCAATCTACAGTTTAATGTAATCTCTATCAAAATTCCAATGGCTTTTTTCACAGAAATACAACTAACAATCCTAAAATTTGTATGGAATCACAAAAGTCCCCAAAGACAAAACCATCTTGAACTCTGTAACTATATGGTGATGGATGGTCACTATAGCCTTATTGTGGCGATCATTTCCCAGTGTATACAAATACTGAACCATTATGTTGTATATCTGCTGAAACTAATATAAAAAGTTATATGTCAATTATATCTCAATTGAAAATAAATGAATAGCACCCCCACCAAAAAAAAGCAACCTTGAGAAAGAAGAATGAAGCTGTAAGTATCACACTCCCTTATTTCACACTATATTTTAAAGCTACAGCATTCCAAAAAGTACGGTATTGGCAGAAAAACAGAAACACAGATCAATGGAACAGAGAGCATAGAAATAAACTCATATGTACATATGATAGATTAATTTACCATAAAGGAGCCAAGAATATACAATGGGGAAAGGATAATAAATGTGTTAGAAAAGCTAGACATCTACATGCAAAAGAATGAAACTGGACCAAGAAATTACACCAGACACAGAAATTTCCTCACAATGGATTAAAGACTTGAAACCACAAAATTCCTAGAAGCAAACATAGGTGGTAATCTCCTTGACATCCATCCTAGCAATGATATTTTGAATCTGACTCCAAAAGCAAAGGCAAAAAAAGCAAAAAAAATGAGACTACATCAAACTAAAAGGTTCTGCACAGCAAAGGAAACCATCAAAATAAAAATGCAACCTACTGAATGCAAGAAAATGTTTGCAAATTGTATATCTCATAAGGAATTAAAATGCAAAATATATAACAAAGTCATACAAGTCAACAACAAAACGAAACTCCAATTAAAAATGGACAAAGGCTCTGAAAAGACATTATTCCAAAGACATACAGACATTATTCCATAGTCAACAAGTGCATGAAGAAATGCTTAACTTCACTAATCATCATGCAAAACTACAATGAGAATATCACCTAACACCTGCTAGAATGGCTATTTTCAAAAAGACAAGAAATAACAAGTGTTGGCAAGGATGTGGAGAAAAGGGAACCTTTGTGCTCTGTTGGTGGGAATTTAAATCGGTATAGCCACTATAGAAAACGGTAAGGAGGTTCTTAAAAATATTAAAAATAGAACTACCTTATGATCCAGCAATTCCACTTCTGGGTATTTATCCAAAGAAAATGAAACACTAACTTGAAAAGATATCTGTACCGCCATATTCACTGCAGCATTATTTACCACAGCCAAGACATGGAAACAACCTGAGTGTCCACCAATAGACGAATGGATAAAGAATATGTGGTATATATATGTGTGTGTATATATATACATCGTGGTATATATATATATATACACATATATATATGTGTGTATATATATATACACATATATGTGTGTAATATATATACATACACACATACATACACATGATGGAATATTATTCAGCCATAAAAGAGTGAAATCTTACCATTTGTGACAACACTGCTAGACCTCAAGGACATTTTGCTAAGAGACATAAGTCAGACAGAGGAAACAAATACTGTATGATTTCCCTTACATGTAGAATCTAATCTTTTTTTTTTTTTTTTTTAAGGCAAGCTCACAGATATAGAGAACAGACTGATGGTTGCCAGAGTGGGGATAGGGAGTGGGCCAAATGAGTGAAGGGGGTCAAAAGGTAAGAACTTCCAGTTATGAAATAAATAAGTCATGGGAATATAATGTACAGCATGGTGACTACAGTTATAATATTGTACTGCATATTTGAGTCACTAAGAGATTAAATCTTAAAAGTTTTCAGCATATAAAAAAATTTTGTAACTGTATGGTGATGGATGTTAACAAGACTTATCATGGTGATCATTTTGCATTGTATACAAATATCAAATCATTCTGTTGTACACTTGAAACTAATATGATATGTCAATTACACCTCATTATTAAAAAGTTTAAAAATAAAAATAAGTCCACCAAAAATTTTTTAAAACACTGAGGGAAAAAAAATCACATAACTAAATAAATGGAGACACATTCCATGTTCGTAGACTGGAATACTCAGTATTGTTAAGAAAGCCATTCTTCCCAGATTGATCTATAGGTTCATACAATCCCTATCAAAATCCAAGCTTGCCTTTTTTTTTTTTTTTTTGTAGAAACTGAGAGAAAATGATCTTAAAATTCAAACAGAAATGCAAAGGACCTAAAATGGCCAAATTGATTTTGAAAAGAACAAAGTTGGAGGACTTATATTTCCCAATTTTAAAACCTACTACAAAATTACAATAATCAGATGGAATTAATTGTCCTAAGGAACAAAACTGAGAGTCCAGAAATAAACTCTTACATTTTTGGCCATTAGTTTCTGCAAAAATGCCAAAGCCAATTCGGTGGGGGAAAAGACAGTCTTTTTAAAAAATAGTTCTGAGACCATTTAATATCAGTACGTAAAGAAAATAAACTTAAGACTCTTACGTCACATGAACACAAAAACTAACTCAAAATGGATCATTAAAAAAAGGATCATACATCTAGATTAAGAGTTATTAACTGTTGGCAAGGATGAGGAGAAACTGCAACTTTCATACATTGCTGGTTGGAAGGTAAAATGGTACAGCCATTTCGGAAAACAGTTTGGCAGTTTCTCAGAAAGTTAAAGATAAACTTATTATATAATCCAGAAATTCTAGTCTTAGCTCGATACCCGAGAAATGGAAACATATGTCCATAAAAAGGCTTGTATATGCAACTTTATAGCAGCATTATTCACAAGAGCCAAAAACTGGAAGCACTTCAAATGTCCATCAACTGGTGAATGGATAAACAAAATGTAGTGCACTCATACAATGGAATATTAATTCAGCAATTAAAAAGAACAATCTACTAATACATGCCAGAACATGAATGAACCTCAAAAATTTAATACTAAGTGAAAAGAGCCAGACACAAAAAGCCTACATCTTATATGACTGCTGTTGTATGAAATGTCTAGAAAAGGCAAATTTATAAAGACAGAAACTGATTACTGATTGTCTGGTGCTGGGGATGCAAGTAGGTATCGAATACAAACAGGCAGAAAGGAACCGCTATGGGAAACGAAAATGTTCTAAAAGTGGACTGTGGTGATGGTAACTATAAATTTACTAAAAATCACTGAACTGTACACATACATAGATGAATCTTGTGGTATATAAATCAAACCGCAGTAAAACTTTTTAAAAAGTATTTTTCAATTTAGCCAATACCAAAAAGTTATGCAATTTTGTAGATTTATTGAGAACTTGCCTGCGGTTATGAATAAACTGACACTTTTACTCGCCTCCCTCCCCCGCCCCACCTGCCCCGCCAAAATAACCAGGAGAATTTGCTACCATTCTCTCCCAAATCTCCTTTACCTGTATTGCATACTCTGTGAATAAAAAAACTGCCCTAGCCAGAAATAGAGGCGTCATTCTAGACTGCTCACAACAGTCAGGAAATCCTTTTTATTCCACTTTAGTTTCTTGAATTTGTGTCTTTTTCTCCATTCTACCATTGCCTTAATTTGAATATTCTAAATAGTTTCCCAATCTCTCTTACTTTAGACCTGCTCTTTCCAATCTATCTTCTGTATGATTCCAGAAAACCTGCTCTAAATTGCAAATGTAACCCTGCCACCCTAATTAAAATTCTTTCAGTTTTCCAAATCCTATTCTTTCCCTCAGCCGACAGTAACCTCTAAGCTCTTTTGACCATATACCCTGCCATGAGCAAAACCTTTTAACATGTACCCCAAATGTGTAGCTTTGTATGTCATATACATACATGAAGTCCCTTAATAGTTTATTATATAATATATACAAAAATTGAAAATTTAAAATGACATAAAAGAGAAACAAACAGAAGTTCCAGTTTTCCTCTCCTCTCCTTATTGTTTTGCATCCTCACATCCCTCTTTGGAGACCACTGGCCCAAAGAGAAAAGTCTGAACTGCTGTGCATGACATAGAAGGCTGTGTATCATTTGTTCCCTGCCTACGTCTCAATTTCATCCCTCACTACTCCGCCACACACCATATGCTTTAGCCCTAACAAATTATTTGTAGTTCCCTTATTGAACAAGAAGTTAAAATTCAATTTGAATTCTTGAAATAAAATAAATATCTCTGCATCTTTGCAAATGTTCTTTCCTCTTTTTGGAATGTCCTTATTACCCTTTTAAGCCTGGTGAGCACTCATCATTCAGATCCAGCTTAACTGCTATTGCCTTTCTCCAAAGAGACAATTCCTTCTGCCCTAGTGTGCTTATTTCTATTATAATATTTTTAGGTTATATTAAAATTGCACATTTGCCTTTCTGCCCATAAGCTTTGCCATAGTTCTTTACATCCTTGAGGACAGAGGACAGTTATATTATTCAACCTGAGTCTCCATCACTTAAATATTGCCAAATGGTGGCTGAATAGTTTTGCCTTATATGCTAAGCTAACTCTTGAGCTGAACCAACAAATTCTACCAAGTTTACCATTTACCATCACATCCAAATTTGTAACATGGTAAGCGTTGTCAAGCCAGTAGTATGCATAATCCATATGTGAGAGTCACCCAAACAAGTAAGATTCCCATTGGTCTCAGAATGCTCTGATTCAGATGACTTCTTTAATTTTGTGACTTCTATTTTTACTTAAATTTAGTCCTCATCATCACTGGGAACTGCTCCACCTCTAAGATATCAAACTGAAATTCTTTGACTACAAATCCACCTCAACTATTTCCATGTTCTTCACCTTTCTGGTGTAGTACCTCATATCTTGCTTATTTTACTGGTCTAGTCGGGCCTCCCCATCCAGGCTCAATTCCATGAACTATCATTTCAATCATGATCTCATCAGCATCCAAGCCAATGCATCATTATTGCTACTCATACCCTCAATTCTGTGTTAACCAAAGCATATTTGTTTTGGTTTTTATTTCTACTTCTGGGCCTAGCCCTGCAATTTCAGACTATCTTTCCTAACACTGATTCTCAAAAAGTTATTTCCTCTTTCTATGGTCAACTTTCCCCCCATATTTCCAACCACCTTTTCCTTTTCTGAGATCTCAGGGAAAGAGATGTCATTGGGTCCTTTCCAAGAATAACCTATCCGAATATTTCTTTACATCATCTCTAGGATCTTAATGAACTCAGCATCCTCGATTTCACTTTCTCCCTGAACCTGAACCTGATTCTACCTCAAGTTATCTTTTCATTTTTTTTTTTAATCCATGAAAGAATAGTTAATGTCAATGTTTACTTCTTAACTTCTCATACACTTCTGGTATGCAGTCTGGATTCTCCTTTTACAAATAGCTCTTTCAAGTCACCAATTACCTATTTATTGTCAAATATATCACTGGCAACCACTTTCCCTTTAAACTTTCTCCTCTCTGGCCTTCCTTGTCACTAAATTGTCTTGGTCTTCCTCCTGTTTCTCTGACCTCTCAAGCAGTGCTTTCCAGAGCTAAGCCTTAAATGTGATCACACTGTATCAGGCAGGCCTTGGCTGCCTTTTCCCATATACTCCCACAATGATCCACTCACCGTGATAGTGATAACTCCTAAATCCTAGCATGTTTGCCACTGTCAGTCACATTTCTGACATGGCTGGGTGATTTTATGTTAAGGAGGAAATTACAAAGAACATTCCCTCATACGATACAACTGGATCCCATGATGGTCATTTAATTTTTTAAAAAGCAGTTAATATAGGAATCCATTAAAAACACATATACAAACACTTTAATTTAAAATATAACCATACTTTATTCATAAATTCTAAGTATAGGTCCACTGATCTTAAAATTCTTTCATGAGCCACCTGTACTGCAATGAATAAAATTTCCAGTTTATTTTTACAAGCAGAGCAGGAATTTAAGATGTCAATCAATTTGTGTACAGAGCAGGTATTGAAGATGTGAAAACTCTTTCAGGATTTTTATTATTTTTTTCCCCAAATCTTTTCTAATTCTTAATTATACCTTTTACACCAATTTTAAAGCTATTTACTTATAGTACATCTTCCAAAGCACTGAATTTAGTTTTCTTACAGTTCTCCTTAACACTGAAGTTTCATCACTGTATCTGAGAATTAAACTGCATATCACAATAACAAGTATAAATGAGTTCAGAAGCAAACACAACTCACTCTGGGTAAACTGTCAATGCAATGGTGGAAACAAAAATATTTAGATGTGCCTGCAGACAAGCCACAAGCATTCATTCAGCATGCTGTGGCTGTATGTGTTACAGAGAAAATGGAGAATGATGGTTAAATTTCATAAGGCACTTAAGTTTAAAGAGCAAGTCTGTATATTAACACCATGTTAAGTCAGGAATCTTATGGAGGTAAGAACAATATCCAACACTAGATCTCCTTGCCTCTACTCCTTTCAGCGGCACAGTATTTCTAGACTTAAAATCTTAAGCGTGATTTTAAGATTTATGGAATGACAATCTTTTTAAAATGAAAGTAGAAAAATTATGAATAATCCCTAAATAATAGATAAGTCTATTCATGGCCAATTTCTCATCTTGTTAAAGGACTACGAAAACCTTAGAGGCATACCTCGGAGATACTGCGGGTTTGCTTCCAGATAACTGCAAGAAAGCAAGTATCGCAATAAAACGAGTTACACACGTTTTTTGGTTTCCCAGTGCACATAAAAGTTATGTTCACTATACTGTAGTCTATTAAGTGTGCAACAGCATTATATATAAGGAAATAATGTACATATCTTATTTTAAAAATACTTTATTGATAAAAAATGTTAACCATCACTTGAGCTTTCAATGAGTGGTACTTTTTCCTAATAGAGGATCTTGCCTTGATACTGATTGTTGCTGACAGATCACAGATCACCATAACAAATATAACAATAATGAAAAAGTTTGAAATATTGCAAGAATTACCAAAATGTGACACAGACATGAAGTGAGCAAATGTTGTTGGAAAAATGACACCGATAGACTTGCTTGAGACAGGGTTGCCACAAACCTCCAATTTGTAAAAAATGCAGGATCTGCAAAGTGCAGTAAAGTGAAGCACAATAAAACAAGGGATGCCTGTTTACACTACCCATGCTAACATTAATGGAATTCCTTCCACATGGAAAATAAAAAATTAAGACTTAAGATCATTCCCTCCCTTTTCTGTTGTCTATTATTCAAGAGACAATCACTCAAAAGTTTAAAGGAATGCAATATTTGAGGAACACAAAAACTTCCTGCTACCAGTATGAAACAAACAATAAGTAACTAGTTTCAATAATATTGTAGAGATTAGCTATATGTGGCACAAGTGAAAGGTAAACTAACCCATTAACCTCAATGGGATATAGAAGGAAGAATCCAAAACTTAGTGGATGATAATGATCTATATTACTAACTTTGAGGGTTATTTTGTATTTTTGTCCCCAAAAGTTATTCACCAGCCTAGAAAAAAGCTTCCAAATACTAATACGAATTGAATAGAACTAAAGGAAGTAATATCTTTTTCCCCCACAGCCTATTATAAAGAAAAAATAAAGGCAAAGACAATGATGTCCAAAAAATAAAAAACTGTTACAATTGGAAGGAATTTTTTTCTTCACTAATGTCTTGAAAGCGCAGTTAAATTTTTTTACAATATGCTACTCATGCTTTTGAAATATTAGTGCAACACTCAAGAGGAAAGAATTTTTAATGACTAGTGATACTAAAAAAACTTGATATGATGCAATAATCAATTTATGGTTTGTTCAAAGTCGAGAACTTTAATTGGCCTGTGGGTTGGATGTAATATTAAATATTGTACATAATTAGGGTGTGTATAAACAAGATATATTGGCCTACATTGAATTATTCTACCCAGTAATATGCAACACTACCTAACCTTTTGCAAATTGCTGGACTCTCCCGTTTCTCTGAATTCTGTCATACTAAAAAAAAGAATGCCTCCACACTGAAATGCAAGTTGACATTCTGCATAATCAGTGTCCCTGCCTGTCTTTTAGTATTAACTTATTTTTTTTCTCTCCTAATATTATATAAGATGTTAGCTGACTAAAAGAGAGGGAACTAGAACATTTTATGAGAGTTTCAAATCTTATTTTAAACCACTGATGAAAAATAATGTACACGAGTCACAGTTCACAAAGTAAGAATAATGATCATGAAAATGTACCACATGATCATTTAACATTCCCTCAACAAACTGGCCATGAACTTAATCTTTTACTATAACTGCAGTCAGTTAAATAGAAATCTAGCCAAAACAAGTCTGTCCACTTATAGTCATAGTGAGTATAAGCCTTTATACCTTTTATATTGAAGATTAGTCATTTTTCCCCAAAAAGATTCAAAGAGCTCACACAAAGACCAATTCAGCTGTAAATAATATACTGGAAAATCCTAATCATTCAGTAAATCTAAAGGTCAATATTAGTTTATGTGTAAAATATACTAAGCAGTAATTCAAAGTCTTTCTGGTTATTGAAATGAGTCTCTCTAAGAATAGTGATTTCACTACTTAATTGCTAATAAGTATTTGAAAGATAGCAAATTGGAAGGGTTTCAGATGCTTGGAAAGTCTGTGGTTTTCCCTATTTTTCACTAGTGTTTTTCCCTGACCAGCAAGGTCAACATGACCCTTCAGTGCTCTGCCTTCAGAAGTTCCCTAAATTTGAAATACAATACTGCATGAGCTTTTAGTATGTGAAAATATAGCTCCTCAGAGCTCTTAATTTTACAGATGCAAAAACTGAGTCTGGAAAATGTTTAAGAGACTTGGCAAAGTTTTAAGATAGTGGCAGAGCAGGACTCAGCTTTGAAAACCTCTCAGCAGGTTCAAGGTGACTGTGGGGTCAATTGCAGCAGCATAGCTCTATCTTTACCACCATACCCTCTCCATATGGCCCAGACTTTGTATAAGAGAAAACAGAATCTTCTTAAACTACATTTCTGTAGTTTAACAGAACTTAGTTTAGCACTGTGCCATCCAAACATATTACTTATAATGGTCATTAGTAAAACTCTCACTTGGTACATGTTATAGCTAAAAGAATATCAAAACCAGTTATGATTACATAAAACAGTATTAAGCAAACTTTTCTCCATGTACACTGATATAAAGAAAAAAGAGTAAGTTCTTTCATCATTATCAAGACAGAACATCTGACATCAATTAACTCTCATCTACTTTAAAGTGAAGAATTAAACACAAAATTACCTTTGAAGGTTTCAAGTTCCTTCCTGTAGAAAAAAAAAATTAAATTGTAAATTTAAAATACTCTATTGCTAAGAGAAACTGCTCTTAGGTTATAATAAAAATTTATGTGCTTTAAATGCCCAGTGTAGTATCTTTAGATGTTCACATATCAATGCTTTACTGAAATTACCAATATAATTAGCTTAAGATACTATTTTGTTTTTCTATCACCCTATTAATGACTCAAAAAAAATTCTACCAAAATTTAAACTAATAAAACGCTGAAACTTTTGTAAGAAACCATAGAGCATTTTAATGCTAGCTATGAACCATCTTGGATACATAATAAGCAGTTTATAAAAGCACTTAATTTTCCCTCCACTGATAAATTTTAAATAATAGAGTTCTAAGATCTTGAATTAAATATTATCCAGAACAGGAGTGGTTATTTCTTCTTTTAAATGAAAGGGGAAAACATATATCAAAAGATTGAGATCCACAGCTCATCCTGACACTAGAGGGCCAAGCCTCCAGGAAATCCTCTAGTCGGTAATTTTGTCAGTGTCAATTAAGTATGCTGAAATGCAAAGTTTCCCGGGGAAATTAAAGTAGAGAAAATAGATGAACCATAAAACATTTGTGACAAACAGATGAACAACCATAAAACATTTGTGACAAAGAAGTCAAAGCAAGTTGTTTTCAGGTTTTTCTTTATAATTTTGTAACATTTTTTTCTCATTGTTAGTACTAATAAAAAGTAATTTTGAGGAGGTAAGTTTACTTTGTAAAGTCTTGTTAACTCACTCAAAATACGAGACATTTATCTTTTATTTAACCAGAAATTGAGATATTTTGAATTCTCAAGTCAGTATCTTATACTACTAATTACAATATCCCCAAGCTCCAAAATAGTTGACTACAATTAACAGCTGGCAGGGAGGACTGGCAAGCCGTCTACTGACAGGTCAAACAGATAATACTCTTGTGACAGTCCAGTGACGGTTCTTAAATCAGGTGGTTATGTTGCTTTTCTTTTTCTAAAAATATCATTCTTCATCATAAGCTCCAGTATCACAGTTCATTAACTAAGAAAAAGAATGTTTATTTTAAATCTCATCTTTTCAAAAAAATCATTCAATCGTTTCTCTTTGAGCCAAGAGTCCAACTTCATTATTAAAAGATTAGGTAGAAATTAAACACACCTGAAGCCTACTTTATACTCCAATAATGAGATGAAAGCTGAAGTACCTAACAGAAGGGTAACATGTATCACAAGAGAATGTCTTGAAAAGATACCTTCACTTTACTTTTTACTGATACCCTTCACATTAGCAACCCCCGAAAGCCACTTATGGGTGGAAAAGATGATAGATTACTAAATTCAATATTCCGACAAGTAATTTTTTCCATGACTACAGTCTTTATAGAGCTTCTGCTTTCCTTCTTTTAGAATATGCAGCAGTGAGCAAACTTTCTGAAAAGCACCTCCTATTTAAAAAAGCTAAAACTCGGTATACAGCCATGTCATCCTGAAGAAGCCCGATCCCATCTGATCACAGAAGCCAGAAGCTAAGCAGGGTCGGGCCTGGTTAGTACTTGGATGGGAGACCACCTAGGAAGACTAAGTGTTGTAGGTGTAAAAAAAAAAAAAAGGGAATATAAGATGACAAGGTCCTTGCAATATGAGAGATCAACCAAGGGTTGCCTCACCTAAAAAAAAAAAAAAAAAAAAAGCCTAAAACTCAGAGCAATAATTTCACAGACACTGTTCTCCCCCCACACCCAAATACCAACAACCATAAAACAAAGAATCCAGTATATTTTATCAATGTGTAACTGCCCAGTTGAGGAAAACTGCCTTTCATATGGAATTATGCTCACCTTTCAACCTCCAGCTGCCTCATCAAAATAAGTGGGAAGCTGCTACTAAGAAAAGAGATGCCTAGTAGAGGACGCTTCAGAATATCATGACCTACAACTATTAGCAAAATTCCCAAGAAACTTTCCTTCAGACAGTAAATCATTCCTGAACCCTATTCCTAAAAGTGAAGATTGGTTGAAGTAGTGATGGTACAGATACTATGGTTTAAAATAAAAATCAGTAGTATGAAACTTTTAAAGAACTGAGAAAGTAAAGCAGTAGCACTGAGGGCCTTGAAATTTCCTAAGTTTTAGGGTAGACTCCACAGTTTGTTAGACATAATATACATTTGGAAATACAGAAGACTTATATGAGAAGCGAAGGACAGACATGTTAAGCAGAGGTAACAGTGAACATGAAGGTGTGGAGGCCAAAAAACACAGGATATTTTTAAGAAAACAGCAAATATTTCGGAATAGCAGGCTGAATGAAGAGAAGGTAGTGGAAGATAAGGTTTGAAAGGTAGAGGGTTCTGAGTGACAAGCAAAAAGAATTTGGTTTTATTTTTAGCAGGAGAATAACATGAGCAAAGCCGCGTTTTAGGAGAAACATTCCCACCATGATGGACAGATGTACTGACAAGGGGGAGAACAAAAGCAGGGAGTAATTTGGAAACTGTTAGATGAGTTTGAAGACAAGCTAATTAGTGTCTGGCAAAAGCAGCATAAGCGACAAAGGCAATAAAATGGAGGAGTTCAATTTGAAAAATGTCACAGAGAAGACTCAATAGTCCATGGCAACTGAGTACATGGGAAGAAGTGGAAGAAGGAGATGACCACGTCAATCTTGAGGGTTCTAATCCAGATCACTGAAAGGAAGGTGAATTCATTAATATAAAACTTAGGAAGAGGAATAGATTTTGGAGGGCAGTGCATCATGAGTTCACTTTGAGACTTGAAGATATAAACTAGAAGGATGGAAACCTAAGGCTGGTGATGCTGAAAGACAATTTCCATCCCCTATAGCCTACTCAAGGATTTAGTTCCTACAGATTTCTACTCCCTCACTTCCCATTCAGTCTTGAACCTATTCCAATTTGGCTTTCAGAACTTACCACTACACAATTAACCTCACCAACAATCATCATGTTGCCAAATGCAATGATCACTTCTCACTTTTCATCCAAATCCCTTAGGCAGCATTAGATCAAACTGGCAATTTCTTGAGAAAGTTTCCTCTGGTTTTCCCCCTATTTCCTCAATTTCTTTTGTTAGCTTCTCTACCTCTTCCAGATCACTAAATGCTTGAACACTGCAAATGTGGTTCTGGACCCTCTACTTTCCTTAATTTATATTCTCTCAAAAGGCAATTTTATCTTGCAATGTAGCCTTAACCTATAGGCTACTTACTTCCTGATTTATATTTTGTCTTGAACTCTTCTTTGAGCTCCAGATTCATATGCAACTGCCTATTTAATAGCTCTACCGGAAAGTGGAGGATTCTCAAACATTTGCAAAACAGAGCCTATTCTTTCTTTGGTCCCATCATCTCACTAAATGGTATTAACAAGTTCTTCAAGCTTTGGTTTATCCATCTCCCTCATTCTCCAAATCCAATTCATCAATAAATCCTGTCAATTATATCTTGAAACATATAATTGAATCATCCATTTCTCTCCATCATCTCTGCCATCAACCTTGTATAAATATCCATTTTCTTATAATGAATGTAAGTTTTGTTGAGTTCAATCACTCATTCGACAAAAATTTAGATACTAGGAATAATGTGAGGAATTGCAGTAGGAATAATGCTGGTTTGCGATATACACATTCTATCACCTCATGGGCTTTGGTGAGAAATAGAAGTAAAGCCACAGTTAGAAATCAATGTCATAGATTAGTGCTCTGGTAATGACTTGCTGAGGATTCTCTATGAATAAAGAGTAAGGAGGAACTCATACATTTTGGTTTGACAGGAAAGGCTTCCTGGAGGAGCAAAGATTGAACTGAGTTTTGAAGCAAAGTAAAACTGATGATGCTGAAGATAATATGTAACATTTATGGAAAAACAGCATATATTTAATCTTAACTATTATGTCATAATCTCAATTTAACTAAGCGAAAAGCCATAGGTAAGCAGGAGCTTTAAGTTTGGTTACTCTCCAAATTTTATTAGAAATGTAAAACAGTGTTCAAGTTCACCTTGTACAAGAAGACATCCTTGACACTCAACTGATGATCGCCCTTATTGAAACTCCTACAGCATTTAACTACCAGGGTTATCACACCTCATGCAGTGCATTTCAATGCAGTAATTACCGTATAAGTGTCATCTCTACCAGTACACTGCAGAGCTTCTGAAGTGCAGAGGTCATGTCGCATCTGCCCTGTTCATACGTGTGCACGGAATAAGACCCAAAAGGAGTCAGCAAATCATGGTCATCAAGTACTATGGCTGCAGAACATCTACTTCTTCAAAGAAGCTCCCTTGATATAACTATAGAGGATTTTATTCTTTATAAAAAAAAACTAAACTTGGTCACATCATATTTCATTTGATAACAATATGTTTGCCACTTGCATTTTCAAAAATTTAGGCCTTATTTTTAATGGTTTAATAGTATTTTAAGGTCAAATAAGTAGAAAGAATTGAAATGCCTTCTTTTAGATTTTACCATATTTTAAAATTTATTCAATTCAGTAAATGCCTTAATAAAATTTAGCATAACGAAACCTGAAACTAAAAGATTCAAGAAATAACACCAGACTCAAAATCTAATATTTACAAAAGGTGAAACAGCAACTTAATTATTTTCTCTACAGGGGTTGAGTGATGAGGGCAGACTTGGGGGGGGGGACCAGTATCACATTAATAAATAAATTTATGAAATAATGAAAAAAAGTATATTAAATCTGTATGTATAAAAACCAACTAAATCAGACACACAGAAGCAAACTTAATAGATTGGAACCACTGGATAAATATCTCCACAAACACAATCCTCTCACAGATGGAAGCACATTTTCTCTAAATACCAAACTGTTTTCCTAGGACAAAGCCATGATAAAAAGCTAGCACAATAATTCTACAGGGCAAAATACTACATTCAAAACGCCAACTGCAAAATCAAAACATTTTTCTTCACACATGAAAATGTTTAGGGAAAATTTTTTTTAAGTCTGTAAGCAATACTTTTGTATAGAACACACTTAAGAGCAGCCCTTCATTCTGGCTGATGGACAGACTCAATCACCATTAAACTGCTTCTTCAGAGGAAAGGTCTCACAAGACCTCTTTCACAAAGGACCACTTACCCCTCATTATTACCAAGTCTGTTGTTCCAGAGCATTCTACAGTCATGAAAATGTGTACTTACGAGCTTGATGTGTTTGTGGTTAACAGAGTAGAAGGTGGTTGGGGATTTAGGATAGAGAGTTGGTCTTCCTGTTTGAAGTAAATTTTCTCAAAACTGTCTGCATCTTAAAAGTCCCTGTTGTTATTTCTTAAGCAGACCCTGCCCAGGGTATGTGTTACAGAAGACATTTTTAACACATTATCTGTAAAACAAACCTCTTGAAAAGCAGCTAAAACCTGTAAGTCCTTATTTATCATGCTATTAATATAGTTTTATGTATTTATCTACTTTAGGCAAGAACAGCTTACAAAGTAATAAGATGATAGGATCCTAGAATCTTGGCATTTAAAGTTGAAAATAATCTGAGTGATATGGTAATAAAGACTTGGAATTTAAAAAATGGACCCAAGTCTATGGCCAGGCCACCCTGAACAAGCCCGATCCTGTCTGATCTCGGAAGCTAAGCAAGGTCAGGCCTGGTTAGTACTTGGATGGGAACCACCTAGGAAGACCAGGCACTGTAGGCATTAAAACAAAATTAAGTTAAAATAAAATAAATAAAATTAAATTAAATTAAAACAAAAATAAAATAAAATAAAATAAAATAAAATAGATAAAAGGGTTTGTAAAATGACAAGGTCCTTGCAATCTGAGAGGTCAACCAGGCGCTGCCTTGACTGAAAAAAATAAATAAAACTTAAAAAAAAATAAAAAGTTGACCCCCCCCAAATAATCAAAGTCTAGGAAATGGTCTCGTTGTTGGCAGCACTACGTTATGTATTGAGAATTAAATTCCCCCAATATGTGCATGAAAATTACTTTCCCTGACCTGTTTTCTATGAAAATCTATTTGATTTGGAGGGGGAGGCAGGTGGTTGCGGAAAGAAGGATGAAGGTGGATGAAACAGGGGTAAGGGATATTTATTAGAGTTCTAACTGTATCTGACACATAACACAAAACACCTTACATATACTACCCCCTCTAACCCACAATGCCCTATTGTAGGTACTATCATCCTCATTTAATACGTGAGGCAAATGGGGCTTAAGGATTAAAGGCAACCCAGTTAACAGTGACAGGACTGGAAATAAAAGCCACGTCTCACTCTGACTGTAAGTTTATGTAATCTTTAGTGTCCAGAATGCAGTTCAAGGGCCAAATACAGCCTACCTGAATGCAAATTGTGACCTACATAAGATACTTAGCCCCACCAGGAAGTTACATAAGTAAACCACCAAGTCTACTGAATACCAGACTAAAATGTATGAAACTTAGAACTGGGCAACAACTGGGTCCACCCAGCTCTGTGAAAGTACATTCTGTTTTAGAAAACTATTGAAAACTGAAAGCCATCACCACTGATGTGAACATGAAAGTGAAAACCCCACATGTTCTTGAAGACTTCTTGTGATTTTCAAAGAGGTCTGTTAAATACCTTTACTCTCATGATGTTCTGAAAAGTGTCTGGTGACTAGCCCACAGCAACTAATTGGTTAAATTTTTTATTATAAACTTATTAAAAGAAGTCTAATACATTTGTATTACTGATTTTTTAAATCCAATTTTTATTTGGCTATCCAGCTTCCTAAAAGAAAAGGAAGGAAGGAAGGAAGGAAGGAAGGAAGGAAGGAAGGAAGGAAGGAAGGAAGGAAGGAAGGAAGGAAAAAAAAAACGCCCACCCTATCACTCATTACCAAGGCAGTAGTCTATTGTAGCTCAGCGTTCTACGGTCATTCCACACCACCTGAAACCATACATCCTTATAGGCATGGTGAGTTTGTGGTGGTAGAAGAATGGTAGATTAAAAAAAATCAATAATCCAACATCCAACAGTATTGCTGATCCAGTGGCACAACTACTAAAAAACCTTGCTTGCACATTTTCACTATTAGCATAGTCATAATTGCTGAAGTGGTCAATGCAGCGAGAGAAGCACGATTCTTTTCAGACTACAGCATCCAAACCCAGAGTACAAATACCTTTGTGTGGAGACAGTATAATATAAAGGGCATAAAAAGGCTTTTAAGTGAAAAAACACTGGTCTGGTGTGTGGCTGGTAAATTATTTCCTCCAATCTCATTTTTCTTATTGGTAAAAACTAAAATACAGTGACACAGATGGCCATCCTGAGAATTTCACGAGTTAATTTAAACTAAGGTGTTTAAACACAGTGCCTGGTACATAGCAAGTGCCAGTAAACGCTACTGTTATCAAATTAACATCATCATCATAACTTAATTTTTATCTTGAGGATGATGAGAAGCCTTAACAGATCTGCATTTTAGGAAAAAAATGAGCACTCTTAATATTAGTGGTCAGGGGCAAAATTATGGACAAGAAGACTAATTAGGAGGCTATCTTTATAATTGAGGCTATAAAGTTGTGGGCTTGAACTTAGAAAATGACCATTGAAGACAGAAAGGCAAGAACAGACTCAAGAAATATTGGACTTAGTTATTAAAGCTAAAAAAATATAGATTAAATATTTAAAGTACATCGGGGATCCGGTCTCCATCAATGTCTTCATATTATACAACCTTTTATACATTCTCGTTTCTACTAACAACATTTTAACTTTAGTATGCCATGTATCTTGTCTGTTCATATGAATTAATAAATCTTTTAAAAACTTCAGTTATGAAATAAGTGTTTTAACTTTCCTTAAGTCAGTCCAATGTTTATTTTATAATTTTAAAAGATACTTTTCAATTTTAAAAAATTCATGTAAAAGTATAGAATATTGATATCCTGATAAATTCTCATCTAACTGAATTAATCCTAGATAGCTATATATCAGCTTCTATTTTCTCTTCCTCAAAGAGGTAATGTTATTTTATATGACAATAATTCACTTTTTGATATTAGTAAACAGATAAATAATGGTCATAAAACAAAACATGACATTAAATTTCCAGAGGAAAGAAAATGTTGACCATTCTGGGGTAAAATGTCCCTCTTTGACATCCAGTATGAAACTTCTCCAGTAGCCAAGGAGTGCATGGCCAGAACAAAACAAGCCAGAACTAAAGACTAGAAATGGAAGAGTAGTCAAGAAAAGACTTTATTAGTCACAGTAAAAATGGGCCAATATAACCTTGCAAGAGCACAGCCCAAGAGAGCAAGAGGAAGGGCTGCCACAGAGGAGGAGCACCTCATTTTCCTGCTACTACGTTTGCTGTAATTTTTCCCTGAAGTCACTTATGTCAGAGAAGGTAGGGCACACTGCTAAGTATGTCCCTGCCTGTCCCATCTCTAGAATCCTTCAAGAATACCAGACAAGTGAGAAAAGCAAAAGGTCATACCACGGTTTTAGCTATGCTCACTTGAAGACTAATATAACTGGCTTCAAACTTTTGAAAGCATATCTGAAAAAACAGTAACCAATGAGAAAACATAAACTCCCAAATGGCATTGGGTCATATAAGATATAAAATACTATTCCAAATTTAACTGATTCTAACACATTGAAAGTTATTAGACTCCGTAAACTATAATGCACATGCTATGACCAATCTACCTTCAGAAAAAAAGATTACCTTTTTTTAAACCCAGGAAAATCATAATTATTATGTTTTGCTGAATTTCAGTAAACCATTCTCAAGACTGCTATACCTTTAATCTTGACAACCCTCAACTGCAAATATATACTTTAGGTTTTTATTGTCTCCAGTAAAAACAAAAACCTTTATGAACCCCAATATATAGAATGATATTTGCACCACTGGGAGGACAAGTTCAAGAAAAGAGTATTACAAACCTGCGGTCCCCAACCTTTCTGGTACCAGGGACCGGTGCTCCTACGAGAATCTAATGCCTGGTGCTCTGAGGTGGAGCTGAGGCGGTGATGCTAGTGCTGGGCAGCGGCTGGAATACAGATGAAACTTTGCCTGCTTGCCTGCCACTCACCTCCTGCTGTGTGGTGGTTCCAAACAGGCCATTGACCAGTACCTATCCATGGCCGGGAGTTGGGGACCCTTGCTATAAACCTATTAGAGAAGCATTATTTATTTTTATTTTTACCTTCCCCAAAGAGTTTTCATTTAGAAGGACTGAAATTAAATACCAAACATGTGTCAATAATGTAAAGAAATTTTTACATTTGGCAAAATTGATTCAAAATAAAAAAATTATAGAAACTATACCCTTCCAATAAGAAAATACTTAATTCTTATTCCCAGAAATGAGAACCAGAGATCCAGCAGGCACTATACATCCTATAATTCAGGCATAATGCATATAATTACACTGTATATATTTAGTTCAAAGTAAACCCAAGACATCTTAAGGTGTTACAGTTGAATAAAACGATTGCTAATGTCTTCTCCTGCTTAACAATGCAGCTTATAGTTTGGAAACAAAGAATAAGAGCTATCACTGGGCAGCAAGGCACCTAAACCAAACCTCCAGAAGAAGAGAGCAGTACAAATATAATATAGACTCACGATCACATGGCCACTTAATTAGTTACCTCTACAAGAGCTGGTAACATCAATCTTTTTAACAGAAACCCAAGGCAATGTGAAAGATCAAACAGGTTCAAGAAAGAAAGATGAAATTAAATGCTAAAATTAATCAAAAGGCACTACAACACTACCTAGAAACTTCTACCATAGTGGTAGTGGGTTAAGGAAGATTGAGCTACACAAAATAATCTCATGTAAACATTAGAGAACACATAGTAAGAAGTGAGGTTTGCTTTCCAGAAGACTATGGTATAATAATCATTTGGGCCCAAGAAGATATTTGGCCAGGAAAAGATCAAGATGGTTGAAGGGAAAGAAAGAGGTACAAAAGAGTCTCTAAGCCAGCGGTCTCCAACCTTTCTGGCAGTAGGGACGGTTCCATGAAAGACAATTTTTCCACAGACTGGGGATGTGGGGGAGAGGATGATTTGGGAATGATTCAAACACATTATATTTAATATGGTGCACTTTATTTTATTATGATTACATTGTAATATATAAAGAAATTATACCACCCACCATAATAATCAGTGGGAACTCTGAACTTATTTTCCTGCAACTAGACGGTCCCATCTGGGGGTGATGGGAGACAGTGATACCCAAAGTTTGTTGCTTATGTCCAGTCTACTCTGTAATCTCATTTTGGTTGCTGTCACTGCAGAAAACCCTGCTTCACAAAGATAGGATGTTGGAAATGGAAGCAGGCTTTTCAATGCTTTTGTGGCAATTCAGGATATTCTGCCTTGACTTTAATCTAGAACGTATGGAGATTTGAAGTTATCTCAAATATACTTTTAAGGCCACAGTCCTTTGCGATCTCAAGCAGTTGATCCTCTTCTAGCACAGACAATGTCAATTCACCTGGCTTACTCACAAATTGGTCTCAGTCCCATTCCTTCCCAGATAACGGGTCTTTTGTGGTTGGGAATTAAGGCTCAAACTGTTTTGAAAGGTGAGATAGGTGATCATGCACCAGCTGGGAGAAAGAAGGCCCTGGCTCAGCCTCTTTCGAAATCTCTGCTCATGTTTGAAACATATCAAAAATCCCATCATTGTTCACTTGTCCCCATAATTCCAGTTTGGCTTTGAATGCAGCCACTGTATCTGTTGACTTGAACACTGTTGTCGTTCTCCCCTGAAGTGAGAGACTGAGTTGGTCAAGCAGGATATGTTACAAAAGTTAGTTAGTTTTGTGACCCATTCTGTGCCACTGCAATGTGCTGCAAGTGGTGACTATTTTTCTAAAATAAATCTCTGGAGCAGCTCCTTGTAACTCAAAAACTCTGGCCAGTGATCTACCTTTAGAAAGGCATCTTACTTATGTGCATAAGATGCATGCTCTACATCCATCTCCTCACAGAGCTGTGCAAAGACTTGAGTTAAGGGTACATAGTTTAATGTGGTTGATAATTTTAATCACATTCCACAAAATGTTGTTAAGTTCAGGTGACATTTTTTGGCTAGCCAGCATTTCTCCATGGAAGTCACAGTGCACAGACTCACACTCGCAAGCAACCTCTTTGACCTGAGTAGTGAAACCAGAAAGCCATCCAGTCATGGCAGCCGCTCAGTCCATGCATATACTGACACAAAATGACCAATTCAGTCTTTCCGATATGTGATCAAAGGCTTGAATAGTTCTGCAGCTGTAGAGTTGGTTGGCAACAAAAGTGCACATAACATAGCCTCATGCACATCCTCCTGAGAAACTGCACAAAAACAAGCATTGTTGCCTTTCTGTCGACATTGGTAGACTTGTCAACCTGGACTGCATACCACAGTGACTCATTAATCCTCTCTAACAATTGTGCCTCAATAACCTCTGCTATTCTATCAATTTGTCTAGTTACGGTGCTAGCCGAAAAAGTACACCTGACACCTTTTGAACTGCAGCCTCCCCTAAAAGTTCATGATAAATGTCCTTAGCAGCAGACAGGATCAACTCTTCACCAATAGTAAAGGGCTTCTTAGCTTTAGCAATGTGGTTAGCCATTGGGTCCTTCTACCTTTTCAAAGAAGCTCTCCAGTGACATTTGTTTTTTACTCATTTTGGCTAGGGTTAGCTTGTGGGCTTCCCAAAACTGTGACTGACACAAGAGAACAGTGCAGGAAAGAGGCACATGTGGAAGTGGTAAATAAAATAATGGGCGTGCCACACGCGGACTGAAATAAGAGTTGGATTCTGACTTCAAGCCTGCCACCAGATGCAGCTGTGTGATTGAAGCACATGAACTCATTTGCCACTATAAAGCCTGCCACCAGATGCAGCTAAATTGTCACCTGCCCCTCAATGATAGGGTTTTGATATGAGTCTTCAAGCAATTGATTATGGCCTCTGTGCTATAGTCAAACCTATTCTAATGTATTTATCTGTATTTGCAGCACTCCCCAGTGCTAGCATCACCACCTCAGCTCTACCTCAGATCATCAGGCATTAGATTCTCATAAGGAACACGCAAACTCGATCTCTCACAAGCACAGGGTTCATGCTCCTACAAGAATCTAATGCCTGATGATCTGAGGTGGAGATAAAGTGGTGATGCTAGCTAGTGCTGTGGCCGTAAATATAGATGGAGCCTCCCTCACTCACTCACCTCTGTCACCACCTGCGTGCTGTCTGGTTCCTAACAGGCCACAGACCACTACTGGTCCATCGCCGTGGGTTAGGGACCCCTGATCTAAATGACAGTCCCCAAGCACAGGATCAGGTTTTTTTCCTCCTAAAAAGCATCTGCTGCACTGTGCTATCTCCCCTCAGCCCCCAGCAGAGGTAACCGATTCAAGTGTATCCTATGCTTCAAAAAGCCAATATTCAACATATCAGAGTTTGGAGAAACGTTTATTGATTGAGAAGGTGCCTATGGAGAATATGGGGGTCCTTTAACATTTCTGCAAATTCATCTTAGGAACACTTGAGGTTCAAGTATCTTTTTTTTTTTTTTGCCAAGAGAAGGGAGAAGGGGTGAGACAAGAGGTGGGGGAGAATTCTAACAGCTAGGCACTAACCGGGATCCAAGGAGTACGAAATTTCCAAAACTCTTTGTTCCAGGCTGGTCTGTTGACTCCCGCTGATCTGAGTCTGGTCCTGAGGTTTCCACAAATCTTTGATATAAACAGTCACTGTTTTGCACAGATTTCCCCACCTCTTCAGGAGAGACTATTTCTGACAAGGAGCTGTTTTTGCAAAATATTCAAGCCTCAAGCAGTCCAGTCAACTGGCTTATCTATAGCAGGAGCTATTATCGGGAGAGGAAAGGGGGAGGGAGAGAAAGAGAACATTTCATTCTGTTACACCAAGAGTTGCCTGTCTTAGCTGGGTTCTGGGCTGCCAGGGCTCTTGTAATTGAACACAGACCTTAGAAAACTTGTCACATGTTACTGGGGTGGAGGGATTGGCTTGGCTTTGTTGCTAGTAGTTCTGAGCCAAGGAAACCCTGAAGCATTCCCATGCAAAATAGTTTGAGCTTTCTCCAATCACATCAAACAACCCCAAACAACAAACTTCAAAGTCTGAAACCTTGCAGCAGCTGAGTTACAATTAAACCTGCAAGGCTCACAAAATCAAAGAAGCCAGAATGAGATGAGGCAAGAAGAAAGCTGAGCAGCTAGTCTTAATCTGTTTTTCCCTAAATATACTGATACGGGATGTAGAAAGCTACGAGCAAGCTGGGTCTTCTGCTGAATTTTTCATCAAATACCTAGAGAAAATAAGGGGCAGGGTTCACTTTATTTTTTAAATGCCTTAGAGGTTATTCTATCATAAAGGAATATGGCTGAGGTGGGAAACAGATTCTTCCCTATTGTGAGTTCTCCTGATGGCTTTTGCAAGGATCACAGAGACGTCGATCACCTCTACTTTGGAGCAATGATTATGCTTCATTTTATCCTCCTGAGGTATGGTATTGATGCCTATGACTGCTTCAAAGCATGTGTTATTGATATGAGAAATGGCTGGGCCAGAAAATATTCCATGAGTCAAGATAGAATAAACTCTGGTGGCTCCACCTGAGAGAAGTTTGTCAGTGAATGACAGGTTGTGTCACAAGTGTCAGCCATGTCATCCACTAGGATGGCCACGTGATCCTTTATATCTCCTACCTGCACTTTATTGGCTTTCTTCTGTTCTTTGTCAATCAAAGCAAAGTCCACATTCAACTGGTCTGCAATCAAGGTCACTCCCTTAGCTCCCCCAGCATTGGGTGAGACAACAGAGCAGTTTCTCCAGAGATGTTCTTCTTTATCCACTTCAGGACAGCTCCCTACATACTAATTGTCCACACAGATATGGAAAAGGCCCAGAATTTAAGAAGCATTGCAGGTTCACAGTGATAATAGTGATAATATGATCTGTACCTGCTACAGAGAGCATATTTGCAATAAGCTTGGCTGAGACTGGAGCACAGCTCTTATCCTTCTTGCCCTGTGGCCGTAAGGGAAGCGCAGGATGACTGCAGTAACCTGGCTGGCTGAAGCAATCTTACAGGCATCATTCATGATAAAAGCTCCATTAGATTGTCATCAATTTCACCACAGCTACTCTGAATGACGGGACATCCTCTCCACATACATTTTTGCCACTTTCCATCGAGGTCTCCTGGTTGCTAAATTTTTTAGTAACCACCTTGCCTAGCTCCACGCCCAAGTGGTCAGCAATTTTCTGGATTAAATCCTGGTGGGAGCTGCTGCTGAAGATTTTAATATTCAGTATCTTGACCAACTACCCTAGGCACTCTTCGCTCAGCAATCACGATCACTGCTGCTGTGGCTGAGACCGGAACTGGACTTGGCTCAGACTCAGTACTAACTGCTTCTCACTGCTATTCTACAATTACATTCCAGCCCTGAGTGCTGCTCTAAATTGCTCAGTGCCCAGGAGGCGAGGCCAACAGGGAAGTCCACACCCCACCAGCCCTGAGTGTTGAGCAGCAGCAAGGAGGCGGGTCCTCGCTGTCTAGAAACATGATTTTTAAAGAATTAGGTCAGGACATGAGTTTTTAATATCAATGGCGAACAGATTCCTTGTCCAAAATAATGCTTAAGAACTTAAACATCAGTCCTCTCTATTTACTATCAACCCAAGGATCGAATATCCTGTTAAATAATCCAGCTACATCTGTTCTTATGACTACACATAAAATCTGAAACTATCAAGATTTATTTTCCAACAGACATTTTAGAACAAGAATTTTATTAAGTTCCATTCCTTGTCAACTCCTAAGCTTAAGTTTGACTTTGAAAAAAAATGTAAGCTGTGATTATACATTCATGAAACCAGCAAATTCATATTCTCTTTTCAAGAGGTCATTGGCCTAGCAAGTGTGATTACTGTATAATGATAAATATAGTAATTTACTATAGTTAACCACTTGGCACCATCTAAAATGTAGCATCTAATGGGAGGAAGCAGTAAAATGAAAATGGAGGAGAGAGACAAAAGTCGGAGCTTCAAAAAAAAAATATCTTCCATGTCTTTACTTAATTTTTTTAACTTACAGAATAGTTACAATAACTGGTTTTAATGTCGTTGTCTGCTAATTCTAACATCTATATCAGTTCTAAATTGGCTTTGATTGGTTCTCTTCATGTGGCCTAGTAATCTTTGATTTGATGCCAGACATGGTGATTTACCTTGTTGCGTGCTAGATATTTTTGTATTTTTACAAATATTATTGATACCATTAATTTATTGGAAAATAATTTGATCCTTCTGATGTCTGCTTTTACAAGTTGTTATGCAGGGCTCATTATACCTCCTATCGAGGGAAGACCTTCCTGGGTGCACTTCCCAATGCCCTGTGAAGTACATGATTTTTTACAGTGTGGCTGTTGCGAACAGGCACTACGTAGACACGGGCACTATTAACTAATCCTCTTGGATGCTTTTTTTCCTCCTGTCTTGGGTGGCTCCTACATACATTCTTAGTACTCCCTGACTAGTCAAGGGAAACCCTCTGCAGATTTCTATGACGCTCTCTGTGCAGCTCTCTCCTCTCTGGTACTGTGTCCTGTAGACTCTAATTGCTTTGGTCTTCTCAGACTCTCAGCTCGGTCTCTTCAACCCAGAGAGCATGTCAGGCTCTTCCTAGGTCCCCAGTACCACACTGGCCTCTGCCTCCCCAAACACACACTTTCTACACTGTAGCCAGGAAACTTTATCAAGGCAGAACACTGGGACAATCATAGGGCTCACCACACTTGTTTCTTGTCCATCAAGGCTTACTTCTCCTCTTTGCCAGATGTCCAATGTCTTAAAAAGTGTTATTTCATTTTTTTTGTCTGGTTTTGGGGTATATCAGGTTGGGAAGTAAATCTGGTCAGTAAAAATCTGGGAGTAAATCCATCTTTGGCAGATAAAGAAGTCCACTCCCTTCTTATCAAAGCATTGCCTGAGAGACAGTTCTCCTGATCCATTTTGCTTTCAGCATTTAAACAGACCTCCAATGCAGAACCTCAGGAGCTGGTTATTGCCTTTCTGCATATCTCCCTTGGATAAGGTGCTTTGAACCTTCTCTCTTGAATCCAGAACCATTTTACCCTGAAGAATGCCACTGCTTTCTTCTGTTCTACTCTCAGCAAAGCCAGGCCTATGTGCCACACTCCTGCCAAGCCTCCCCAGCACCACCCCAACTTTCTAAGATGGAAATACAGGTCAGACTTACAGCCCAGCACCTGTACAAATTACACAGTCATTTCTTGAAGCTCAGGAGTTTGGCAGGTTATTCTCTAGAACACAAACTGGTCAAACACATCTAAAGATAGGCTGTAACATCTCAAATAAATCTGTTATGCTTTGCTTTAGGATACATAAACTTAGTCTACGGTCCATATGTTACCAAAAAATAAAACAAACACAAAGAAGAGCATAGTTCTGTAGCAATAGCTGTAATATAAACCGAGCAAAAGGAATAATGGCTTTCACAAAATATGCATGAACAGTAAACCTCATCAATAGAAACACTGACCTCCCCCACTTACAGGAGAGAGTCTCTAAGAGATAACAATTAAGTTTCAAAGTCTAAATGAATAAGTGAGAATGTTTCTAGAGTTTAATATGCCCTTAAGCTGATTTCAAGGCCAATAAAAGACAGTTAAAATTATCAGTCACTTATAATTAAGCAGAATTACTAAAATCACACTGTTCTTTGAGATGTAGCTATTTTCAGAGGCATTCTGATATTACGCTGCATACTGAAGGGGAAAACAGAAGATCCAGAAATTGAAAATAAGAAATATTTTCATTAAATTATACATTTATGTCTGATTTTAAGTACAATACAACTAACAATTGTGAGAGAATTTCAATAAGCATTCCAAGGAATACTATGGTAGTACTGGAAAGATTAAAAACATAGAAGATTGAGATTTCTTTTTAGCTCTACTTCTTCATTCTCCTAAACTTATTCATTGTTCATGATTCAAGATCTTTGCACCTATTATTCCTTCTGCTTGGAACTGCATAATCCTAGATCTTTATACGGATGTTTTCTTATCCAGGTTCTTTAGTTTCCTGCATGTTCTCAGAAGAGCCTTCCCTTCTCACCTACCTCAAAGCAGCACCCATGCCCTGACCTTACCACTATAACATTATCCTGCTTTATTTTCTTCAAAGCCTATATAATTACCTGAAATTATCCTTTTTAAATTATACATTTATCACCTCTTTCCCCAATACCCTGTGACTAAAAATGTAAGCTGACTCTCAAATCTCAAGTCTATTTTTCTAACTGCTAGCTAGACAAACTTGTGCACATGGTTTTAGGTTCTTTATTTTGGTTCATATACCAAATGTGAACTTTTTTTTTACTTGATGAAAAACACATTTCCTATTGCTTATGAAAGCTTATGCAAAGGATCCCTGAATTAGACTTGGATGGCTAAATTATCTTCTAAACTGACAACTTGGCCACTAGCATTAGTACTTGTCTCCTGCCTAGAGCCACATCCACTACACATGTTTTACTATTTGTCAAGGCAGTGTCTATTCTCGTCCATAAAAGGTGTTGGTAAGACAATATCACTTTACATGCTGAAAGTTATTAGAAAAGCGATTTTTAGGCATTTTCCCCCTACAACTATATAGTTCCTTATATGTCACTTTCATTAGATAACTAGCTGAAGGATGGCCTTCAATACAGAAATGGGTTAAACCATCTATGCAAATGTTTTTTTTCAAGGGTAGTGTTTGACCTGACTCTTCCCTGGGAACATAAAGCTGTATGTTCCCTGCCCACTGTGAGAATCACCGTCACAATAAGCCACCATCGCTGTTGGGAATGGATCATATCCCTACTTTTGAAGGGGGCAGGCACCTATTGTCTGTGCTGGGATGTCCATCAAATGTATGATGAACTATCTTATCTCTAGTCTCAATTAAGATGCACTGACAGCAACATCTGGGACTGATTCAGTTTGTTCCAACTCAAAAGTCAAAAAAAATAAAATAAAAAGACAAGTTTAAGGACAGGGTCTGAAGACTGGGGCTCTGATGCTGGCCTCTAAGCAGACAGATGATTTCATGTAGCTTCTCCTCAACTCCAAGAATTGCTGCCCAGCTTACTCCACAGGCTCTCACAGTAGCTGAATAAGAAAATGCACTGGAGCCTATTATAGAGACTATTTGCATTGGAGATATATGAAAAATTACCCTTCATTCCCCCATTCTCTCCATCCCTATTCAGTTGTCTGCCCCAGGTTTTCTGGAAAGCTATAGAGTGTACAGACACACACACACCCTGTTTTGTTCACACATTATCTCCTTCAGAGCAAGAAAAGGAAAATCATGACTTTAGTTTGTAGAGCATCTTGTTAAAAAGGTAGGAGGTTCATTTTTGAGAAACTTCTCTTCTGGGTAATAAAAGTTTAATTTGGGGTAACGGTATCTGAAAATTTCTCAGATGGTGTTGTTATATAGAATACCTAGTCACAGAATTTTAATATGTTTTACATGCAAATTGGTTCTGTAAGCAACTAAGCTGCGAAACGCTGAGTCAAACAAATTTCTTTTTTTACTACAGGGATTCTCAGAACCCTGAATACCCTGACGTGTACTGCCTCCATGAGCTTAAGACAGGGTAAAGTGTTTCTGGAGCTTAACTGATCCTGGAATGTTTTATCAGTGGCTATCTTCTCAGTGCAGTATTCCATGTAAAACACTTTAGGGAATGTTGCAGCTAATAAGAAATATCTTAATTCAATTTTTATGTTCATCAAAAATAGTACTGGTACATTCCTTGAGTCAAATCATATCTACAAGGGTTTATTTATGATGAGGATTAGTTCCTTGCCCCAGATCTCTCTGCCTTCGTGTCCTGTCACAAGCAGCCACATTCAATTCTGTCAGTTATTTCTTCTGGCATTTACCTCCATTATTTCTAAATAATATGCAAATACTGATATTTTTTTTCTATTTTAAAGATTACACACTGATTTCTTGCTGTGGAAGATGAAGATCAGCTTTCTTAAATCCTCCTACCCCTCGATACAAACATGCTTCCTCTCCCCATCTTCTCTTAATAAGTCATATTACAATTCTGACTTAAATCAGTATTCTACATTATTATAAAGTTATGTGTATGTATATATATGTATATATATAGTTTGAACCATGTAGTGTGTTATTTCTTTTCTTATAAAACTGTGTTTTCCCTTAGTGTTAACAGTTGCCTTTTTACTTAGTTTTTAAAAAACATACTTATCCTAATTCATTATCAAACTCTCCATCCATGCTTATAAAACTCCACTTAACATGGTCAAGCATATCACACAACCCATGGGCTTCACTTTTTGCCACTGGAAATACTGCTCATAGAATCATCCAGAAGGTCCTCCTGCCTCAGTCTGATTGTTTTCCAGGCCTGCTGAAACTTCTTTTCACCATCCTGGGAACTCCCTTTGTTTCTTTTCTGAATTGGATGGATCCTCTTAGAGCAATTCATCTCTCTTCTGTTTGATCCTCCTTCTTCTTGATTTATTCCCTTTTCTTTAAAGCATATCCTCCAGCAGTCTCTTGATAAAGTATGCACGAGCTAAATTTAAGCCCCTGTGTTCCTGGAAATGACTATTTCTTTACACTTGATGAAAATTTTGCTAAGTAAATATGAAGAAAAATCTTTTTCTACTTCCAATGTTGCTAGAACACTGAAGTTCCTTTTGATGTCTAGTCTTTAATATAAGACCTTTCTAAAGGCTTTTATGATTTTCATTCCTGGTGAAGTTTACAAAAATATGTATTGACACGGATCTTTTCCCAGTTGTTGTGCCAAGTACTTGGTAGACCCTTTAAAACTCTTACATATCTTTCAGTTCTGAACAATTTTCTTGTACTATTTCTTTAATAAATTTGTCTCCTTTTCTCTCTCTCCTTTCTTTCTGAAGCTCCCAATAGTCAGATATGGGACTTAGGAATTAATGCTCTAATTTTCTTAACACTTAGCCTTTCTGTCTTTTTGTTCTCTTATATAAAGTCTTAACATTATCTTCCAATGCTTCGGCTGAAGTTTTCTTCTTCTGCTATCATGTATTTTATTTCTAAGAGCTCATTCCTGTACCATCCTGTTCACGTCTCATAAATGCGAAATGATCTCTTACAAGATGGACTCCTATATCTGAGTCTATTAATTATTATTTTTAAGCTTTCTTTTGCACCCATCAGTCTCTCATTCCTCTGTGGCTTTTAAATATATATAATTTGTTTATTTTCTATTTATTTTGTTGAAGATTTCCTCAATTGGATACTCATCCTCAGCTTTCCATTCATATTTAAGAATGAGGCACCAAAAAGTTGATTAGAAGTCACGTACAGAGGTGTGGGGCTCATTATCAGAGCATGTTAAGATGCAGACCTAACTGTTTCATCAGAAAACTTACCAAATGTCCATACCTGCAGGTCTTTTCTCTTGAGCTGGTCAGTTTCTCACGTGAAGCCTCCAATATGCTGCACAGGGGATGTAAGTTTATCTGTCAGAGTTCTGGCAGCCAGTGAGGAACAGGCCTAAAGAGCCTCACTGTTTCATATGTAAACTTTCACTTAATTTCTCCGTTTTTAATATAGCAGTAGCTCCACTTTCTCTCAAATGTTCCCAGACTATTCAAGTTTGGAGCCCCTTCGGTGCAGCCTACTGCCACTTAATGAAATAGAGTTAAGGTAACTATAGGACTGAGAAGATCAGGGCATCTAACTTCTTCAAATACATACTTGCAACACTGCTTATCTTTTAAGGTTCCTGATGTCTTCAATTCCTGAACTTTTCCAGAGCTCTGTGGGACACCTGGCACGCTTCATGTCTGAGCCCCCATCTACAGGCACTGGAGTCTCCACTTAGGCCTCAGCTTTCTCTGCTCTGCTAAGTCAGCTACTGCACATCATCCACCTTGTCTTCCAAAATGTTGAGGACATTTCCTCTTCCAGTCTTCTCATTTTGGGCAATTACAACTTTAAAAAAGTTCTTTATCATTATTTTAGTAGAGTTTCAGTGAAAATAAGTGACTGTGTTCAATCCACTGTGTTAAATGAAAGTTCTGTATCAATCAAAACTAATCTGGTATCATTACACTAACCTTCATCATATTCCAGTTTTGGTACCTAAAGACTGAGTAGAAGTAACCAAGAAAGAGCTTAAAAGGTAAATAAAACATCTCTGAATAGTAAATGTTCTACATGAATTATTTAAAAGATATTTTTGATCAATCTACACTTTACTGAATAAGACTGTCCCATTTTCTCAGTATTATCGACTCAAATTATTTCTACTAAAACCAATTATTAATCGGCCACATATGGTATACATACATGTGTTTATGTATAGCTTAACTAAATAAATTGCTTCCAAGAGGTATCTCTGAAAAAGATCCTTCATCCTTTTATATGCTGAATAAAATTGGTTGAGAGTTTCAGAAAGATTATAGCTTATAAATGGCATTAAGCAATGTTTCATATTCAGTATTTCCACTTGTGTTTAGAAAGGCAAGTTAACTAGAATTGAGAATCACCAGTGATTCTGTGAGCTAAATGGGTCTTTTATTTGGCCCTCAAAACAAACAAAAAAACCTGTTTCTTATCTTTCATAATCCTGCAAGAAAGATCTATTATCTCTATTTTACAGATAAGAAAGCCAGACAGGTTATTTGCAGAAGCTCATACATATAATCAAGTGGCAGAGAAAAAATTCAAGTTCAGATCTTCAAAGACTTTTCACAATAACAAAACAAATTGTATTTCTATTAATAGTTTTGAATTAAATCAATAATAATCATTTCAGAATAAAAATATAACTTAATTTAAATCACAAGTCTAATACCTTACTAGACCATTAGATACAAAATACTTGGGCATTTACTGATGAATATTTTATAAAGATGCTACAAGTGTTAACAAATAAAAATCTACACACACGTAATTTTTTTCCCAAAGTCTTGGAGAATCAATCACAGTACAAGTTAATTTAATCAAGAAACATAACACTTATCAACATATATGTACCCAATCGGGGAGCACCAAAATACATAAAGCAACTATTTAATAGAACTAAAAGGAGGAAATGAAAAAAAAAACAACCATAAATTATAGTAAGGGACCTAAACACCCCATTGACAGCTATAGCTAGTATCATCCAAACAGAGAATCAGTAAGAATATTGGCCTTAAATGACCCATTAGACCAAAAGGATATAATCGACATTTACAGAGCCTTCATCCCAGAACACCAGATTATACATTCTTCCCTAGTGCACGTGGAACATTCTCAAGGATACACCATATGTTAGGACACAAAACTAGCCTCAACAAATTTAAGAAGACTGAAGTCATACCAAGCATATTCTCCAACCACAGTGCTTTGAAATTAGAAATCAACTGCAAAAAATAAAAAAGTGGGAAAACGCACAAATATATGAAGACTAAACAACATGCTACAAAAGAACCACTGGTCAAAGAAGAAATAAAAAGAGAGATCAAGATACGTAGAAACAAATGAGAATGACAATATGAGATATCTAAACTTTTGGGATGCAGCAAAAGCAGTAATAAGAGGGAAGTTTATATCATTACATCCCTATCTTAAGAAACAAACGAAATCTCAAATAAACAACATAAAATTGCATCTTAAAGAATTGGAAGAAGAATAAATGAAACCCAAAGTTGGCAGATGAGAGAATAAAAATTAGAGCAGAATTAAGTGAAACAGAAAATAAAAAGACAATAGAAAAATTAACACAATAAAGATCTTATTCTTTGAAAAGATTAATAAGATTGACAAACCTCTGGCTAGACTTACTAAAAAAATAAGACTCAAATAAACAAAATTGGAAGTGAAAGAGAAGTTACAACAGAAACCACAGAAATACAAAGGATCATACAAGAATACTATGAAAGACAATATGCACCAAATTCAATAATCTAGAAGAAATGGACAAGTTCTTACAAATATATAACTTTTCTAGACTGAATCAGAGAACTGAAAAATCTAAATAGACCAACAGTAAGGAAACTGAAACAATCATCAAAAGCCTCCCAAAAAGTAAAAGTCCAGGACCAGATGGCTTCACTAGTGAATTCCACTAAACATTCAAACATTTAATACCTCTCCTTCTCAAACTCTTCCAAAAAACTGAAGAGGCAATACTTTCTAACTCATTTTATGAGGCCAACCAACATAACCCTGATACCAAAACCCGACAAGGATAACATAAAAAACTATAGACTGATATTGTCAACGAATATAGATGCGAAATTCCTAAACACAGTACATGTTGATTTAAATTTCTCATCTTTACAATTTCTCACCAAAACTCTTAGGTTTAAAAACTGTATGATACTGTACGTTAATCTCATGCTGTCCTTAAAAAATGGGAAGTAAATTTTATAATTTTAAAAAATATGGCCTATCAGAGTATGACATATTTGCTATTATCTATAGATTTCAAGCTGATTATAAATTAGTAGTCCTCAATCGACACACTATTTTTCCTAACATATTTCAGAGTAACAGGCATTTATCAACAAACCTGTTTTCACATTTAAGTTTATTACAAAGATGTAATTTTTTTAGAAGTCTTTCAAATGATAGTCAAGAAGGTTCTAGACTAAGCAAAGCTTTACAACAGGATAAGGTATAAAGGAAAGTGAATGGCTTGCCGAAGAGCACAGAGTTAGTAACCAATGAAGCTAGGACTTGGGTCTTTTGATTCTAAGGACAGTGCTCTTTCTACTCTGCAACTCTGCCATATTAAGACTTGTTTGGAACATTTGGGTTTTTACTAAAATTACAAGTGATGCTGTTTGCCAAACACTAAATTAACTTTCATTTCTAACACATAAATTATAATACATTAATTTAAATGCATATAAGTCACTGGGTGAGGGTAAAGTAAATGACAAAATTTCATGGTTCCAAATTTTATTACTTTTCTATCTAATAAGGTTAAGCTGATTTTATGAAAATCTAAAATTTAATTTTATGTATTAAAGCATCAGGTACCATGTTTCAAATAATCAAAATTCAGTGCATATGAATAGAAAAACTGCAATATTCACCTAATTATTGTGCTCAACTAGCCCAAAAAAAACATAACTGGTATTAAAAATATAGAATATGCTTTTATTCATAGTTGTAGAAGTAATAATACAAGTCAGCCTATCCTGGCTATCTGATATCACATGCTAAGCACTGTTCTAAGCATTTTAATAATTGAATCCTTAAAATAATCATATAAGAAAGGTCCTATTATTATTCTCATTTTATAGATGAAAAAACCATGTAACTTCTAGGGTCACATGACCTGTTATCCAAGTGCCCAACTTCCAGTAAACTTCTTTCACAATTCTAAGCCTTCCCATCATGTTCCTTGAAATTATTATTGCATTATAAATACACTTACTTCCATGATTAATGTCTTCACAACAGAATGTTTTCCTACTTTTTCATCTAAAATTGCACACCAGCCTGACCATCTCTAACTCTGCTACCTTCTTCTTGAGGGAAATTCTTTATCTCCAAAAGTCCGCATTTCAGTCTGGAATCCCCCGGGTGCCAACACTTACCCACTCATTAAAAAGTCCTTCCTCTGACAAAGACTCTATTCTTAATGCTTCCATGCAACTTCCTGTGATCTTGGCAATTAAATGAAATTTACAGACAGCACCTCTATAAAAAATTCACATACGTACAAACTTTCACAATTTTATCCATGGCCCCCTTGGAGCTCTTTTAAAGCTCTTCCACTTAGAGCCTGCATATGACCCAATCTCCACTCTTCTCTCAAAATGCGGTCCCTAAACCACTCATATCAGAAACACCTGGAATGCTTGTCTAAAGCAATACCACTGAAATTAACTTTAGAGCTGGACTCTCATGATGAAGTCTGGGAATCTGCATTTTAAACATTCTCCCCAGGTGATTTTATGGTTCATTAACATTTAAGACCCATCCCTAGGGACACATGGACCTGAGAATTTCAGAATATTCAATTTTTGTCTCTACCCTACCCTCTGGCATTATTCTAGAAACACTTTAACATCAATGCAATGATCCATAATACACTTACACATTAGCTTCACTTTGACCAGCATCAGCAATCCATTCCTCCTATTGCTACACCCTAGGTTCAGAACTGCTCAATTTATCAATCATCTTAAAAATCAATAGTATACTCGGCCCAAACTATCCTCTCCCTCTTCCACCAAATCTGCTCTTCAGCCTCAGCCAGACGCTAATCCTATGACTTCTGTTTTCTTTCATCTAGCAACCTCCTTCCACTTCCTGCTCTGCCCAGCACAGATGACAGTCTTAGGTACTTTCACCAGCTACTGGGGACCTTCCCATGGACTTCAGAGGACCCACCCTACACCTTCCAAGCCTGCCCAAGATGTCATTACACAAGTTGTGATGCCACAGTTAGTTTAGCAGGCTGTAAGCCTTAGACCTCTCTTCTCGTTCCAGTTCAGATCAGCCTGGTGATAATAATCTCACAGAGCACTTACTATGCTTGATAATGATTATCTCATTTAATCCTCACAATAACTCTATGAAGTGGGTACATTATCCTCACTATAAGCTAGAGATACTAAAACTAAGATTAAATAATTTGACTAAGGTCTCACAGACAGTATGTGACACGGTTGAGATTCAAACCCATAAAGCTCTTTTCCACAGCTTGGGCCGGGTTACTTTTCTTTCTGCTCTGCTAATAAAGGAGAAAAGAAAGGAAAGAGGCTGCTCAGGCACTTGCCAGTTGTCAAAAATGAAGTTAGGGCTCTTGCTTTCTTGAAAAGATTTGCCTGTTGCTCTGCTCACCACTTTTTATTCCATCCTTAGCTTTTCAGAACTCATCTCCATAAAGTGGCTACAGATAGTGACACCAAAAAATATATATTGTTTTGGAAAGCTTATTAATAAGCTTTACGTGTTGAAACATTTGTCTTTTATCAGTCCAAACTTAAAAAGAATAGCATGTAAAGTACTGTGGAAAACTTTGAGATTGAAAATGAATATTGTGACCAATTTTGCAAACTCACCTTTTATTCTTCTTGTAATTTTCCAGTTGTTGGGACTGCGCATGTTTGTATCTTTCTAATTCACACTGTGCACATAAGTCCTCCAGATTCAGCAGGTGGTTTTCTACCTCCTCAAATCTAGCTTCTAAATGAGCTGAAAGTACAAAAAGTCAAAAGAACAAATGTCAAATCAGAATCCTTAATCATGGAGAAAAGAGTGTCCAAAAGTTAAAAAAGTTTGAGCTGCTTGAGACTATTCTGCATTTAATATTCTTTACTAAACTTTCTTGAAGCAAAATAAAATGCACTGACCAACATTAAAACATACTTCAAATTATCTTTTTTGAGTATATTTTTATATTTCAAATATTTCAAACTCAAGATGTGAGTTCCCACAACACTTTAAATACTTTACTACCACGATGATGAGGACACTGTATATTGATTAATGTAACATGATATCCTAATGATCCCATATACCACACATAATCAATTTCAAATAATGAGAATATAGCAAAATATAATTAATGCAACTTATACTAAACATAATATTTGAATTTCAGTTACTTTAGCATTTATTTGCCCCAGCATATCATGTACATAAATCTTCAAGGCACTGTAGAGACGTACAATGTACAAATACTCAGTAAGCATGGTCAGTGGTTGGTAGAAAGAAACTCAGCTCTATCTACCAGTGAACTAGTCTTTTACTATTCCACTTTGCCTTTAGGTCACAGAGCTTTGCAGCTTTGTTGAAATATAGGTATCATCCAGTCAAATCCTTATTATAAAACAGGGGTCTCCAATCCCCGGGCCGCAGATAGGTACTGGTCTGTGAGCAGCTGGCAAGCAAGTGAAGCTTCATCTGTATTTGTAGCTGCTCCCCAGCGCTAGCATCACTGCCTCAGCACCACCTCAGGTCATCAGGCATTAGATTCTCATAGGAATACCAGTCCCTGGTGCCAAAAAGGTTGGGGACCGCTGATTTAAAAAAAATTCAAGACTAAAGCCTGCAGTAGTTAATTCCATGCCTTGCCCAAGATCACCTAACTAGTGAAGAGCAATCAGGAATCAAAAATGAGTCCCTCTTACACTACAACTACACTACAATGATTTCCAATTGGCAGGGTGCTTAGTTAACCAAGACTTCATAGCTGCAGGGTAAGAATGGTTTTCTAAGACAACAAAAAAGTTTTAGAGGTAAAGATTTTAGAACTCAAACAGCATCACGGAACACTCACTACATGTGCAGACACTGAGATACAAAGATGAAAAAGAGAGTCCTGTGCTCAAAGAGCTTAAAGTAGAGGGGAGGCCTATTTCCATGACAACACAGACATAGAAAACTCAAGGAGTAGCATCTCACATAGACGAGGGAGAAGCAGGGAGAGGCTCAATCGGAGATCTGACTCCCAAGTCTGGAAGTCACAGCCACCCCATCCAGTGAGGAAAGGGTAGTCTAGAAGGGGGCTGGCTGTGCAGCTTTCCAGCCTCAGTTTCACTTAAGTAGCTGCAATACAATTATGGTACATCCAATTTCTTTATTTATCCACTGAATTTTATATGACTTTCTAAATTAGCTTTCACAGCATCTAGGTTACGAGCAAATGCCTCAAATTTTAACTTGTAATTTTAGGTTTGTTAAGATGCAAATTCTGGCCTGTTTTTAATTGATCTTTCTTTTATCCGGAGATTATTAAATCTAGAAAGAGTCATATTTTCTATTACCCTAAATTTTAATTCTACTAAATTATCTATGCTTATAAAAAATATCTCTCTATTTGGTAGGACCTAGGGCTTAAAGACATGGATTTGGGGGGCACATAAGATTTTACTGAAAAGTGAAATGTGAGAACAAGTAGTTTAGCACCTCTTCAAAGACATGTTAGGTACTTTGATCACATTGATGTATCACTGTAAACCACTAGTAAGTCTGAAAAACGCTGAAAATTATAGAGTTCATAACAGTTTTGAATCTATTTTCAGAGGCCACATAAAACAGCTAATATATGTGATTACGGCTAGCCTACCTTGAAGCAATTTGTAAAATCTAAATATTAATCAATGAAAAATTATATCTAAGATTTTTTTAAATGTCATAAATGGTATATAACAAGTTTGTGTGGGGGAAACAAGCAAAATGATGTTATATTAGTTGCTATTTGGATTTTTTTATTATGTTAAGTGGAAAATTGACTGGGAGATTTGGCCCGGGAGGTAGTATTACTGGTGCTGAAGAAGCAATATTCACAGCTCATTCTGTTATAACTAGTTTGACAGTCTTAAAAGACGATCTGTGCTAATAGGATTATTTAAAAGGCTATTTCACTTTGATTAGTGATAAGGACCAGAATAATTAAATTTAATATGGAATCCATTTAACTCTAAGCTACTTGGTTCCTTCATGTCATTCTTAGTACCATGCATGTTACCTTAGTATATAGGGGACTGTTTAAGAATAGGGTTTTGAGGCACAAGCTTGGAAATCCAGTTCTGCCCCTATAGATGAGATGAGATACGGCACCAGTGAAAAGAGGGCTAACAATATTCATCTTGCAAAGCTGTCAAAAGGGTTCACTAAGAAAAGTATGTAAAGTAGCTAACAGCACTTGGCAGTAAGTAAATAATTAATAGCTGACTATATAAATACAGAGAAAAAATTTATAAAGATTAGCTAAGCTTTGTCAAAGTTATTTAAAACCAATAATTTTGTAGACCAGTAATGATTGTGTTGTAAATACCATCTATGGATCTAACAGGTCAAAATATCAATAAAATTTTCATTTTTCTCTGGCAAACTTATATACCTATAAATTTATACTCAAGGCTATGTTCTCAGATTTAAGATTCCTTAAAAGTGAGTGAAACTACATTTCAAATGATTTTTCTAAACAGAAAATATGTCATGGAGTCAATTATATTTGAAAATGTATATGTTCTTTTCACCTTTTTTATTTTTATTTGGGCAGATGGCAATTTCCATTTAGAGTCTAGCTCTGTTGGTTCACTACAGAGCTAATGAGGCCAGGAACTCTAATGAAGCTGATCCCTATGCAGGCCAATTAATTTCTCATGGAGAGAAACCTGTTCTAGGTACAAACTTGTCCTAAGTCACTTCTGGTAATAAAATGGGGACTAGGTGAAAACATGTGAATAGTTTAGTATCAACCTGGAACTACTAATGAGAAAGAAACTCACCAAATGTCCTTCTAAATAGGGGAATGGCATCATGTTCTTGTGCTGAATGGCAAATCTAGATTTAAAATGCTTGGGACAGTCGGTGGTCATTTTACTGCTACCACCGATTCATATTTACATTCTCCCCCTTAAAAAGTTTCAAAGTCTCCTGAGTACTTTAAGAATCCAGTTTAACTCCTTAATTTAGCATTCAGGAACTTATTACCTCCTGGCCACAACCTACTTTTCCAATCTCACTACTATTTTCCTTCAGGACTACTCACTACTCTAAAAGTCCTGCATCTTACTGCCTCTTTGCCTCTGCCTGTCCCTGAGATGTCCCTGCTTGCCTCCGTTGCCCAACCTTGAGCTTCTCTTCAGGCTCCTGACAATGCTCTCCCTCCCTCTAGTCCTCAGAGCTCTCTTCCTCTTCTATGCTTCCATTGACACCTTTGACTGACATTATACGAATATTTGTGTACTCTCATCTCTCTGAGGAATCAGTAAGGGTTTTAAGGGTAATGTATTTTTGCACTTTGTATCTGCTAATAGCTAGCCCATTAAATTCAATTAAGAGTGATTTCTGGTGATAGAATGAGTCTATCACTCTAAAACATAAATAACCAAGAAAGCAAATCTATGATTCATGTTCATCTTTTAAATATTAAGAGGTATGGTAAGTTTTGTAAAAGAATAAACATGGGCAGAGAACTTAGAAAACATTAAAGAGCACAATGGTACTTTGCTATGTGTACGTCAAACCGGGTCCAATTATCAGTGAGTTAAAGCAATAGAAGTAATGGAAATTTTCCATTTTAACTCTTAAAGGGCTTGAAATTAGTAATAAAATATAGAAGAACTGTACTGACAAAAATAAACTTTCTTTCCCTTTTATATTAAAAAATTTTAGATATCTCTTTAAATAATAATTATAAGCACATATATGAGGTGTATTCTGAATATTTTATATTGAATTTTAATGGCCAGAAATTTAATTTCCCTGTCACAATCTGCTCATTTCATTTCCTTTTACAAAACGAGTTGCATATATGAGTAAATTTGGTAACCAAACTTACAATGCATGTACATAAAACACCAGCAGGCCTCCACAGACACAAATACACCTATACAAGAAGCTCAGAACTCATCATTTTGCTCACTGTAACAACAGCATATGCTCATTTAGTAATCAGTGGAAAAGATAGGTGGAATTTTATCGTGAAAAGCCACTGGGGAATGCCTGACAGCTGTTCAGGAAAGAGCGTCACAAATCTTTGTGAGAAGACTGTCCCAGAGGAAGAGCAATTTTGTTTGGAATTTTTCTTTGTGCCATTTGTTTCAACTACATATTGAATATAGTAAAACCACTGATATGTGAAATATGGACTGGTATGCTAAAACTAACAATGTCACACTTAACAAGTACTTTCCAAACAAAACAGCCTCAAGGAATAAGGAAATCTTTGACTCAAATCCATAGGTCATGGAGGCCAGATACTAAAAGACTACAAGATTTTTGAAATGCTTACATTATTCTTTTAAGTAATAAGAGAATATGGTAGTGAGATAGGGTAAAAAGGAACTTTAAGTACATTAACTTGCAAAAGCCATTATGGAACAAATGAGATCTGTTGAGTACACTAAACGGTGTTTAAAGAGAGTTAATGTACCTATGCAAGGGTCTAATCTCAGAAAGTAACCTGGAAAATAAAATAATCTAGTTGATGAAACACTGATAACTGTGACAGTCTCCTTGCTAGATGCTCTCTCAAATTCTGTATAGGAGAAAGCAAAACAATAACATATCAGATTAGGTCAATCAAAAGAAAGTTACAGACTCAGTATATGGCTGTCATTCCCTTACAGCACTTTGTTATCTATGAGTTAATAGAATCTTCTGTTCTAGACGAAGATAATAGTCTTTTTAAAGTAGGTCATATAAACTAAACAAAGCAACAGAGAAAATTCAGACAAGCCCTTGACATTTTAAATTTTGATAAAGGAATAGGATTTGACTACCCTCTAGTGGAAGTTCAAGAGAATTAAATAAATTTCAAATATTTTAGTAGTTTTGATTAAACACACACTGTGGTTATTATACAGAATGAGAAAGTGTATAGAATCTGGATGGACACATTCCATTTATCTTTACACACTGTCTTTCAACATACAGAGTACACTGTTCATCTCACCACATTTCATGCTGTGATTTTGCATTCTAAACTATTTTGCAGGACAAGCCAAATTGCATAATATCCATCCAAACCCTTCTGTCAAAGAACAATAGATTTATAAATTTGTAAAGGCTAAAGAGACTCCCACTAGAATGTCACCATCCTGATGGCAGGTGCCTGGTCTTATTCAATGCTGTATTCCCAGAGTCTACAAACAGGGCATGCCATCCTGCAGACACCTAATACGCACTCAGCACTGTGCTGAGTGCTTTACATGTCACCTTCAATATTCCAAACACCCCATGAGGCAAGTACTCTTATCCTCATTCTGGAGATAAAGAAAATAAAGCTTGAGCAGTTAAGAAACCTGCATGGAGTTTCACAGTGAGAAAGTTGTGGAACTGGATCCAAACACAGATCTGCAAGTCAGTTTATAGCCCTTATTTTCCAGTTCCCAGGATACCTTTACGATTTATTTTTTTTAATGACAAGCCTTATCAGTATCTATTGCATAGGCTTTTGTAAGCTGGATGGATCACATCCCATCAAACAACAACAACAAAAAACAACATGAATGGGTTATTCATTCTTAACAATTCCTGAAGGGCAAGTAATCAGACATCATATTTAAGCCAAAAGACAATGAAGCTAACAGAATCATCAAATTGCTCACATAATATAAAACCTTTACTCTTAATAAGGGCAGACCCTCACGAGAGCACAGCAAGACTAAAAGAGTTAAGTAGCCTGGCAATGGAGGGCCTGACTGGATGTGGTATTAGATCCAACAGTAAAAGTTCAAAGAATTTAATGGACTCTTACAACTAAATATAGGTCAGTTACTATTTTCTTCCAAGTTATTTTCATTGTGTATTATTTTTTTTTCAAATGCATAATATTTTTATTATTGCTTGACTATTTAAACCTTGTAATATTATATCAAGGTACTTAGGTGATGATAAGAAATATTTTGAGGCTACCAAAAAATAAAAGAAGCCAGCATATGAGTGAACATTTAAAACACTAAATGCTTCTAATACGTAAGAATGATGCATAAACATAAATTCATTAAGATGAACTCATAAAATACATTAATGATATAAATATGTTTATATAAGTTATTCCACCAAATTTGGTTTTCAAAATATTTCCTTACTGTAAAAGCAGCAGCACTGATTCCAAGAAGCTTAAGTTGCTTATCTAAAAGTCTCATTATTTCAAAACACCTCCGTATGAACTTATTCCAGGTCAACAAATACAAGGCTTCTGGAATTCCTGTTGTGACTTGCTATCTTCTATAGTCAGTCATTAAAATAAATACCAGGCAAATAACAGCAATAGATGAAAATGCAAAGGTAGCATGTATTTCAAATGCTAATAATTCAGATTTGCAATAAATATTAAAACCAACCACCTAGATTTTAAAGGTATCTTCTAAGCAAACTGAATTAACTCTCCAAAAAGAACTCTATACAGGTTAGATATAGACCACTGGAAGTGATTATCTATCTGTCCAGAATATAAGTTCATAGAATCCTTTAGCTTTGTTTTGCCATTGGTGGTCCATGTTCAGATTAGCAAAGGTAGAGAATTCAAATGAGAATTTGAGAAGTCCACCCCATTCATTTAAGAAGCTATGATGCAGTTTCTAAAGAGGAAGTTCATATATCACTAATTATCAAACTTTTGGGGGGATATTTAAACCTTAATTGAGAATGAAAATATAGTATATTCTATTTTAAGAAACGCTTATATAAACTGCATTTCCTAAGCAGAATTAACTATGAAAAAATTAGAATTGGGGCAAATGCATTTAATCAGCAGAATGGTATCAAACAAAGAATTTATAAGAATTTACTCTCAGCTAGGAAAAAAAGGAGGGAGGTTATCATGGAAGACTATCTCTGCAAAGGAATCTATAACTAATGAAAAGCAAGCAACTCAAAGAGAAGCAGGAAGATCAGCTAAAAGAAAGTGGCTGAAATGAAAATTCTAAGTATCTTGGAGGCTATTTCCATCAGTTAGTTATCAAAGGCTTGAGACAGATCATGCCTCAAGAAAGAAAAAATGCAGAGGGTAACCACAGCTATTTCACATTTCTCCTAAGACTCAAGGTATCTTTTCAATGCCCTACCTTCAGAAATAACAAATCACTGACACCAGAAAACATTTCTAACAGCTGGGGCTTTAAGAATACAGTTCCTGAGGCCTACTGACAGCTGTCATCCTAACTGCCTTATCCTCACCTTGTCACTGTGGTTAAGATCTTGGATCCACATCTTACTTTGTGACTCTGAGCAAGTCACAGTCTCTGTAAGCCTTACTTTCCTTATCTGTAAAGTGGAATAATAAAAACTTCTTTGTAGGGTTCTCATGAGGACTAAAGATAATATTTGCAAAGCGCCTAACAATCTCTGTATATAATAATATACTACTACTACTATAATATGCTATGCTACTAATAGTAGGTGCTATAAATATTAGCTATTGTGATTAGTAACAGCATTCCAAATACCATTCAGGTAACTTTATTCACACACACAAAAACTTTTATGATTTGCTAACTACTTGTTTTATAAATCAGTTCTGTCTTGCTTTAAAAAAAAGGTAATATTGAAAAACGAGATGATACAGTGTTCTTACCTTCTTACCCATAAGACTAGATCAGGTTATAGTAGCTCAAGAAGTTTATCTCCTGCATAGATAGATAGCTCCTACCTCTCACTTCACTAAGACTTTAAGCTTGGTTGAAAAATAGTAAGCCACAAATATTATCTAAGACATAGCACTGTCAAATATTGAGTTAATTTTCTGAATATAAACCCCCCCAAATAAAAAATATCAGCATAAATCACTGCAATAAAAAAAAAAAACGAAAACAAAAAAAAGGCCATAAGGTATAAATTTAGCCAAACAGGTACCCTCATTTAACTGGATTTGTTTCTTTTTCAAAAGTTTAAAGAGGGAAAAAAACATACTGCAAGACATGAAGCTCTAAGCAGACCTAATTTTTAAAGCAACAACTTCCAGAGTATATACTACAGTCAGAACATAGTTGATGTAATCCCTTTTATTTTCTACATTTATACTTTTGTACAGAGATCTAATGCCACAAAGACAACCCCAAGTAACTTTAAGAATCAACAAAATTATAATTATCTTTCCTAACTGAACTGAGGCAGAAAATGTTAGTGTATATTCTAGAAATCATTTCTACTTTAAATTCTCTCTTATGTTTGATTAATGAGAACACAAAATTAGCTAGAACTACAACTTTCCAAAAACCTGTTAACCAAGAATGTAGTTTTATTAGCTCTGAAATTATACAAAGTCCTGCCCAAATTATTTTCATTCCTAGAGAAATGTACAGATATAAACATAAAACTTACTCAGATTTGTTGTCATGGATTCTAAATCTGCTATTAAACCTGGAAGCTGCTGAAGCTGCTCCTGTAACTCTATTAGGCTCGTCTTCTTTTTTTCCCAGTGTGCTGAAAGCATAACAACCTCGCTATCCACCATCTGCAACACAGAAGAGGAAGAGGAAGGTAAAACCAGATTTTTAGGCACAAAGAAATCATAGTCGGCATAATCAGAGTTGATTGATGTTATCTTGAAAAACTCCTCTACTGAGTATAGATGACAGGACACTAAAGAAGACTGAAGTTGTTTCCTTTCTTAGAAAAGAACCAACTTAATATTCAGTGCAGAAAACCTCAAATTATTGCTTGTCTCAGTGCATCTTAACCCAGAGAGGAGAAAGTTCAGAAATGACCTTAGAAATCACTTCTAATTATACCCTATTTTTAAGTAAACCCCGTATTTGAAAATCCAAATCCAGAAAAATAAAGCAAAAAACTACCACTAACAATTGAAAAGAAAACAAAAACAACCCAAAACATAATTACTGAGTAATTACTTGTTTTACAAAATAAATTCTTTTAGTAGACGTTTCCTAACAGATCTAGAATACACTATGATTCAATTTACATTTAACAGGAACAATTGTTGCATTAGGGAAAAGGTACTTGTATATGAAGGAATTATTGAGGCAACTGATCAATTCCAGAAAAAGGAGAATAGGATTTATGCTGACGAAAAAGGAATACAGATGTAAAGGATTCCTAATCGCATCGTGATGAAATACTAGACTAGCCTAAAATAATTCTAATTTATTTTCTCCAAGACAGTAAAGAAAATGACAGATCAGTTTCTCCTAGACAATTCTGTTTTGGTCTTAACATGGCAGGAGGCAAAGGAGCCTAGAATGAGATTCAGAAGGAGCAAGGAGAGGTCATCTTTTGAAAACATCACTGATAAGCAAGAATTGTGAAAGATACCCACACATTAGAATAAATGTAAAGATGGCAAAATTCATTATGTAACAGGAAAAAAATTCATTTAAATTTTATATGTAAATCAGTTTACAGCAAATTTATATTTAAAAAAGGCAATTTACACATCCCTAGATTAAGTCTTCACGAGTTGAAACATGAACAAAACTGATTCTTACTGAATGTCACTAAAGAAAGAACTTGAGAATAAAAATATTAAAATAAGATGTTAAATTGATATGTGGTGTTAGACTGTTTGTTTCTACATTTTAATATTCTAGGGAATTCACAACACTGAAACAAAAGAACTAAGCTGCAATAATAAAGGGGTTAGAAAGTTGCCTAGTTTCCTGTCTCCATCTCCCACACCTCTCCTTTGTTTTTCAGCCCAAACTGGGAGGATAAACACATCATCTCTCACATACAAGCCTCTACTGAGCTGAGGAGGTGACACCAAGCTCTACTCAAGTTGCGTTTCTCATTAATTTTATATACCTATTCTACAGGCCACCCATTATCTGCCAGGCACTGCTTAGGCACTAGAGGTTCAATGGTGCACAAAACAATGAAAAAAAAAAAAAAAAAAACAACCCTGCCCTCTCGGTGCTTATCATCTGGTAGCAGGTCTCACAGATTCTCTTAGCTTCAGTGTTTAAACTCTACATAAGAAAAAATAATTCCTACATAACAGGGCTGATTTGAGGATAAATAATATATTTTCCTGGTATGTGGCATAGCTTTTAAAAAGTCTGATAAATCTTATTCTGGTTAATTAGGTTAATAACTTGAAAAACTGAGCACAATTTCTTACTGAAAATTAAAGCGCAACATATTTAAATATTAAAACTACAACCTAAAGCCTTCCACATCATTAAAAATTGTATTCTGAATAAAGAATATAAGACATGTATATACAAAGAATATATCAGAATACACTAAAATACATTTTCATTTAAAAGAGTGGGAGGTTATGTGGATTTTCATAAATCATTATAGGTAATTATGTAATAATAACCAAAACACTTTGAGCATTTTCTATGTGCCAGGCCCTGTGCTAAGCAATTTACATATATTTTGTCATTTAAACCACATAGCAACCTTGTGAACTAAGCATTATTACCCCCTTCATTTTACAAATGAAGAAACAGAGGCATAGCATACTGAGGCCAAATCACCTTCCGAAGGGCCACAATGGAACTAGATTAAATCCCAGGGAGTCTGACACTTAAGCCCATACCCTTAAATCAATATTCTGGAGATCATGCTATAGGGGTATATGAAAGGAAAAAGTAAAGTGAAAAGCTAGCAAAAGAAATGGTTCTAAAAATCTGTATGTATTTAAACTTTACTGAGTGATAAGAAATGAGCTATCTCCAAAAGGCTACAACATGTCCACCTCCAAGTAAACAATTTGAATAACTCCAGATTTAATGCCAGGGGATCATGTTTAAGGAGCAAGACAAATCCATAGCACTTCATTCCAAAATTCCTCCTGGTAGATACTGAAATTAGGAGAATGGAGAAAAGTAAAGAACGGCAAGGATTTATAAAATGACCAATAACAGTACCTACTGTACAATTCAGAGTTTGGAGGCACATTATCTCATGTGATTTCCATATTACTTTGTTTGGTAAGTAGGGTAACTGGTGGTGGTATACCATTTTAAAGAGGAGGAAACTAAAATAGAGAGACTGACTATGTGCCCAAGGTCAAAATGTATTAGTGCAGAAACTAGAATTTCCAACACCCAGTTCATGTCACCTTTTACCATAGGCAGAGGAGATCCACATTGGAATACAGTGAAGCATGTTTAATTTAACCAGCTTACAGGTCAACTTGTTAAACAAAACAGGAATCTTGAGAGTTGAATTTAAGGCAAGCAAATATTTCCCAAAAGAAATTACAAGCAAATAATACATGGGAAGTCTAACTTTAAAAAGCTGCACTCAGTGTCTAATCCCTAAGTCAATATTAACTATTTATTCATTTATGTATTGCTATGGGAGAAAAAAGAAAGAACTTGTAAAAAACTTGCAGAAAAAACCTAGACAACAAGTTACCATTGACCATAGCTGCTTGTTTTCTAAGCTACTGCTCTGAATTTTACGACTACATAGTAAGAATTAGCTTTAAAGTAGATGAGTATAAAATAATTTGTCAAACAAGACTGAATTGTCCTAAAGTACATTTGTCCTGGCAGGCTGAAACTGGTTCAAGGCCGCCAAAAGGCACATGAGCATGGTCTGACAAAATAAACACACAACGGGTTCAACATATATATCTTAAAGATACACATTTTAAATATTCACATATGTCTCAACAACACATCAGAGGGCTTTAAAATAAATTTTCTTTTTTTAGTTTGAGATCTGTATTTCTGAAGACACCTTTGATCAGATGTGGTCTTAAAATAAGTACTCAACTATGAAAAAAATTTAAGATCCAAAGACAGCATAAATTCAACAGATCTTACAAGAAATTCTTTCTCCTATATATCATGAAATAGTTCTTATAATCAGAAGAATAATTTTTGTTAAAGATCCTCTGCAGCAGTCTCCAACCTTTTTGGTACGAGGGGCCAGTGCTCCTATGAGACTCTAAAGCCTGGTGATCTCAGTAAGGTAGAGCAGAGGTAGAGCTGAGGTGGTGATGATAGAGCAGGGAGCGGCTACAAATACAGAAGAAGCTTAGCTTGCTCACCCGCCCACTGCTCACTTCCTGCTGTGCAGCCTGGTTCCTAACAGGCCACAGACCGGTACCAGGGGTCAGGTACCTCTGCTCTATATGATACAGTCTTCATTCAACGTTGTTTGTGCAGTACATCCATGTTGATAAATGTAAGGGTAGTAGTTCACGAATTTTCACTGCTGTATGATATTTGATTTTATGAGTAATATTATCATTTATTCTGTAGACGGACTTTGGGACTATCTAAATTTCAACAGAACCTGCAACGATCTTCTGCTATAAATCTCCTGCTGCACATGTGTAAGTTTCACATGTGAGTTACAGATGTGTCCAAAGTACTGATCTCATCTTTCAGAGTGGCTCAAAGGACTCGATTTTCCCCAGCCTGGCCACCTCAGAGGTAGCCTTCAGTAGCCTCATCTATTTATTACATAGTAAACAGATACCATGCCAATATTACAGAGGAAATGCGTGTCAAACCTATATCGGGGGAAGCTTGGGACATGATGCTCCAGAAATATCCCTAGGAAGTGGCACTATTTGAAAGGTATGTGCAACTTCAAGTTCCACTTAATGTCAACCCATTTTTTCTAATGTGACTGTGCCAATGGATTTATACTCCCTCCAAGCTGTTCCTACAAAGGGAGAAACAAAATAGTGTTCTGCAAGTGACTGCACAGAAAACTCAAGGTTTAAACTTTCAATAATCTAAGGAGCACAGATTTGTGGTTTTAATTTGTATTTCCTTGATTACTAATCAAGTTTGAACTAATTTTTGTTTACTGACCACTCCTATATTTTTTTCTTTTTATAAAATGCTTTTGCTTGCTTTTCTATTGGGTTGCTGTCCTGTTTTTATTGATTTGTAGCAGTCGTTCAAATTTTTTGAACATCTGTCCTCTGTTTTGTAAATTGCTTAACATTTTCATGGTGTTGTTTGATGAAGAGAAGCTTTGATAAAAATTATATTTTTATTTATGGTTGGTGATTTTATGCCTTGTTGAAGAAATATTTCTCTCCTCTAAGGCATTCTACTATTTGTTAAAATATGTAGTTTTCCCTCTTACATTTAAGTATGATAGAACCAAAATTTGAACCAAATAATTCAACAACTTTTACTCATCATTATACTAGACATATAAAAAGACATGAAGAAGTGAAAGTTGTATGGATTAAAAGGGCGAAACAAAACCTAATATCTACACAAAAGAACTCCCAACCTCAAATATAAATTATTAGAGTAAGTGGATTTAGCAAGATGGTTAAAAATGGAATCAATATACTACAAGTCAAATACTGCAGGTTTTGGTAGATATCAGGACAAAGATGTTATTTTCTATTTAAAACTTGTAAAATGTTTAACTCTGAATATATTCTTAATTTCACCAAATCTATGTTCTGCATCTGATGATCAGATATTTTTCTCCCTTAATATGTTAACGAGGTCAATTGCATTTAAAAGATTTTCTAATGTGTCAAAACCAGCCTTTTAAGCCTGAAATGAGCCTGCTGTATTTTTTTTTATACATTGCTTAATTTGTTTGCGAACACAGCTATATACCAAAGAATGTCTCGGAGGCACAGTGCCTTTTATCATCCAACATTCACAGAACACATACCAATCAATACAAAGTTTTGGCTAATATTTACATAGGAAAATTCTATATTTAAACCCAAGACACATTTTAAAACAATGTGAGGAGATTCTCAAATTATATTTCAAATACAACTGTTAGGACATCAGAATCATAAGACAATAAGAGAAATACATCCATAAAGGAGTTTTATGCTTTGTGTGTTGCCAGTGTTGAGAGGTCACATTACTGCCTGTTAACTGTTAACAACTATATCAAAATTTTGGTAATGAGAAAACTATGTTTTAAGCACTTTAAATCCTAACAGATTGCTACCCATGTATATAGGCATTTCTCTAGCTTTAAATATATTTAAGGATGTTGGTTGAGGGTTTGGGGCTGACATATAACATTTTGTAACTTTTCCAATTTATAATATTAATAGGTTCCTGGTTAGTGTTAGTATACTACATCTGATTTTTAGAAACCAATTATTGAAATTAAGTGAGAGATGATGCTATTTCTATTCTTCACTGGTTACCTTGAAATTCTGCCCTCCATATTTAACTTTAAACCTCAGGCTAATCGATATTGATCCACTCTCCCTAAGAAATGCAAGGACTTTAGAATGCTTTAACTGATAATCTGCCTTCCAGGTTACTTGCTATTGTTAACGGGCATTTCTGGTTTATCATTTTCAATCCCACAAATTAGATAACTGATAAAATACACAGTCATTGTTTAACCTTTATTTTACCATTTTCTTTGTTCATTTTTTTTGTATCTCAGATCTACCTTCCAAAATAATTTCCCTTTATTCTGAAAAGATACACATTCTTTAGAAGTTCCTTTATTGTGTGATTGTTGATAGAAAACTATTTTTTTCTGAAAATGTCTTACTTTGCCCTTACTATTGACAATAGTTTGAAATATCTTCTGTGAAACTATAAGTGATCTATCTTTTCTCTTTAGTTGCTTTGAGCTCTTCTCCTTGACTTCGATGTTCTGTAGTTTCAATGAGAGGTATCTAGATATAATTATTTCTTTTGCTTGCTTATACTTTTTGGATCTAATGATTTACATCTCATTTCTGAAAAATTCTTAGCCATTTGTCTTTTCCTATACTGTCTTTCCCTCATTATCTCTTTCTAGAAAAATTTTCAGATATATTCAGCTGATCCATATGAAACTGTAATTTTACAGATCAAAATTGGTCCAATATTGATAATCTCACTTGGTTCAACCTAAAAGTCTTCTATTTTTTTTTCTATTAACTCTTCTTTCATTCTTTCCATTTTCTTTTCTCAGATATCCTTATCTTCTACGTCACTATATTTTTCCTTCAGCTGCATATAACTGCTATTGAGCACATTCTTTGGGTTTTGAATTTTAATGACTTTTTAAAGTCATGTATGATAGGGTCTTGTTCCTTACTCATTTTTAATCCATTTTTAATCTCTTTAAAAAACTTTGTATATACCTACTTAATAGTCTATGTCCAATAGTGTGATATCTAAAGTCCAAAGTGACTTTTGGTTTTGATGACTCAAACTTTTGGTAATAAATTTCTGTGTTTGCTTTTTTTTTTTTTGAAGGAGGTGGTGAGAAATTAATGCTTAGGCATCTTGAGGGGCTTGGTTTTCAAAAGTTATCCATGTAGAATTTGTGTTTATATATTGGGTGTCAAAAAAAAAAAGTAATCTGTGGCCCTTTCATTTCTTAATGTACTGGTTCCTTGATCATGCAGGAAGTATAAATTAGAGCCCCACACTCACATCAGGCAAAGACCATGGTAACAGACACAAAAAGAAGACTATATTATTCCAAATTGTCATAAAGACAGACAGGTTTCCTTGCTGCCTTCTTTACCAACAGGTAGCTTTTCTTTTCTTTCTTCCTAGCATAACCTTTCACTGAGGGATATAGCTACTTCAAAGATCCAAGAGCTTTGGACATGGAGTTGATGAACTCAGCAGTTGGTGTGCCAAGATCAGTGACTGGTGGCAGCGGGTGCTCAGAGCACCCAGAGTCCAAGGTGGAGTGGTGCATTATGTAGCCAGTGTCATGATGGTCAACGTCAGAGAGTGGAACCTCATGGAAAGCAACCCTGGGGTCTTCACTGGGTTCATTAAAGAAACTGGTTGCTGAGGAGCCCAAGTAAAAGAAATATGGAGTTTAGAGCCTGAGAACTTTGAAAAACTAAAGCCAGTTAATGGGTTAATTTTTTTTTTTTTTTTTCAAGTGGCAGCCAGAAGAATAAGCAGGGTTTGTGGTTCAGGACTCCAGACTTGATCAGTATTTTTTGCCAAACAGGTAATTAATGTGTGTACTACTAAACCAAACCATTAAGTGCATTACCAAACTGTACCCATGAAGAATTCTCACAAAGTTTTAAAGCAGCTATGAAAAGTTGGGCACTGAACAATTCGCATGTGATCTGACAAATACACAACAGTTTTCACCAAATAGCAAATGTCTGAATTTGATGCAAAGACTTCGGCAAAATAAAAAGATGCTTTTCATTTCGTTAGTTATGTTCCTGTTAATGGAAGACTATATGAAGTAGATGGACTAAGAGAAGGACTGATTTAGGTGCATGCAATCAAGATGACTGGCTGGATCATCGCAGTAAGGTCAGTCACAGAAAAAAGAATACAAAAGCAAAATGAAGGTGAAATTGAACTTAATGGCCATTGTGTCCAAAAGAAAAATGATGTATGAACATAAGATAGCAGAGTTACAAAGACAACTTGTTGAGGAACTCATGGATACAGATCAGGGTAATGTGTTAAGTGCTATTCAGTCAGAGGTTGTCAAAAATCAGATGCTTATTGAAGTATAAAAATTTTTTTAAAAATGATTGAGAATATCAGAGAGAAGCATAATTACCTACCTTTCAATATGAAATTGTTAAAGACTTTAGCAGAACACCCACAGTAAATACCACCAGTAGAAAAGGCAAAAGAAAAATGGAATGCAAAGAAAGCACAGGACACCAAATAAAGAAGATGCTTTGAGATATGTACACACTTCTGCTTCTGCATTTATTTTCATTAAGTATAAAGAATGATGAGCAACACCCTAATTGACTCACAGAGCATCTGGCAATAGTATCCATCTACCTTGTCTTTAATGCATGGATTCATAAACTTTTCCCCTACCTTTTTCATGTGCATGTAGTGCATACTAAAAAGCGATGTTAAGAGTACTTGCCCAAATTCTATTATTTGACAATGGACTTGAGAACTTCTGTTGGTTCTCTGGCTATATAACCACCGTAATGAACCTAGAAAATACACAAATGATATTCTCCACCTCTAAATGTTGTAATTAATCTTCTGATTTTTTTAGCTTAGTTAACTGCTTAAAATTTATAATAGTCTGATCTTGATTAAACTGGACCTCTTTTTTCTCATTAGTAATGGAAAAAAATCAGTGTTTCTATCTTTAATATTTAAATTATTTTAAATTTTAAAACTAAATTTTATCTCCTATACCATTTTTAAAAGAATGATTTTAAGGCCGATCATCTGAAAAGGACAAAAGTACAGTTCTAGAGGTTTTCACTGCTATCAGCAGAAAAAGTAATAAACATCCCAATTAGGAATAAAAAAGATCCAAGAGCTTTATGCAGGAGTCTCGGATTCAGTTCCCCATAGACAAAAATCTCCTGTCCCCACAAATTTCTACAGCTTTCAAGAGCTTTTGTTTCAGTATTTGACCTTAGCTTCCGTGGTTTATTTAACCACTCTAATTTCGGTTCTCTTTTCTTTTTCTTTTTCCTCTTTTTTTGGGGGGGCCTTTAAGATCTCCTTTAAATTTTGTGAGCTTAATATATTAAAATATTTTTTTAAAAAAACCTATCCAGCGTTTAGATGTTTTGTAGCTATAGGGCTTTTCAAAGTACCTAGTCTGTCTTACTGCCAGAAACCTTCCTTTTCCCTTTTTCAGTTATTTCTCAGAGAAACACTAATGTCTAAATTTCATACCTATTAACTCTGTTCTATACAACTACTATAGCTTCACTAATTTAGGTAAATGGGAAAGAAAGTCAGTCAAAATTAAAGTCAGAATCACAGAAGTGTTTTTAGAAAGTTACATTGACATCAAGAGCAGAGTGTATTCTACCTTGGCTAATAAAGCTTTAAGTATATGTACCAAATATTTTTTATTACAAGTCACTTTTATTCATTATACACGTTATACATAGTGCTGACAAATGATTTGTTCTTCTAAGTAAATTTAGGATTATTTATGAAATTTTTATATTTATTTGCTAAGCAAATTAATAATTTTAGGTACAGCTTTTGCTCAAATAATTAGAAATTCTTAAATAGTGGATAAAAAGAAATTATCTTATAATTTATATATTCTAGAAAGGCATCAGACTCAAAATCAAAGCATTATATCTAGATAAAACAAGCATTTACTTATGATTTGAGAATAAAAGTTATAAATTCTCCAAGCCTAACTAAATTACTCGACTAATATGAAAATGTGCCTTATTTAGGGTGCTTCATAATCAACTAAATTCAATTTTGAATATTCTGCAAAACATTTTAATATAATTACAAATTTATTTCTTAAAAACTAGCATTTAACATTGCAAAAGGACTCTGTCATGTTTTCTTGCAGCTATAAGATGAGCCGATAATTTTTTACCTCCCCAGCGTGCGCACACTCCTTGGCTCTTTTGTGAAGTGCAGCCCATGTATCTTCATACCTAAGAAAAGTAAAAAATATTTCAAAATGAAAACCACACACTAAAAAAAAAATAATGGGGATATGTCACAAGGACATAGAAGTCAACTTGAAAGGGCTTTCAACGGCCAAATCTGGGAGAATTTAAGCAACAAAATAAATAATGGTACTAATGGGTTGGAACGCAAAGAATAAAACAAACTTCCATAAGTTTGTAATTACTTAAATAACTGAATAAATGGGAGGAAAGGAAAAAACTCTTCCTTACAGTGGAATTCCAATTAATCATTGTAGAAAAAAATGATAAAAATAGAAAATCACCATTTGATAAACACAATCATAATTATTTCAGGCAAGAATTCCAATGGATGCTAAAATCAGGGTAAAATTATAAAGAGAAACAGGATATTTACATAATCTCAAAGCAACTCCCCACAGGACATACATTGATTATAAAGGAGAAAACAGTCTTAACAGTGGAGAAACCAGGCAGACACTTCCTTAACCAAGTGATCAACAGTAATGAGACATATAAACGTCAGGTGCCTCCTGATACACTGGAAGGACATAACATTACTCTTCTGGCATTTGACCAAAAAGGCACTAGCTTGAATTTAGTCATGAGAAAACAGATAAACCCAAACTGAAAAACATCTTGTAATATAACTGGCTAGTACGGTTTAAAAGTGTTGAGGTCATGAAAGACCAACTCAGGAACTGTGCTAGATTAAAAGAGATGAAGGAGATGTGGTGACTAAATACAACACATGATCCCACACTGGATCCTGGTCCAAAAACAAGGACATTAGTGGGATAACTGATGAAATTTGAATAAGTTCTGTAGTTTACAGGCAGACCTCGTTTTACTGCACTTCGCTTTGCTGAACTTGACAGATGTTGCAGTTTTTATAAACTGAAGGCAAGACCCCCTCCACCAGCAAAAGAATTACAACTTGCTTTTTTTTTTTTGATACTTCCTTTACCCTGGTGGTCTGGAACTGTACCTGCAATATCTCCAAGGTATGCCTGTTATTTATCAGTGTTAATGTCCTGGTTTTGAAAATTGTATAATTGTACACAATCCTCAAAATATATAAAGCAAAAACTGACAAAATAGAGGGAAGAAATAAACATTCTCCAATAATGGAGATTTCAATACCCAACTCTTGATAATGGATAAAATGACTAGACAGAAGAGGGAACCTGAACAACAATAAATCAACCAGATATAACAGACATATACAGAATACTCTGTCCAGCAATAGAATACATGTTCTTCTCAAGTGCATATGGGACTTTCTCGAGGAAAAACCATGTGTTAGGCCACAAATTAAGCCTCAATAAATTTTAAAGGTGGTATGAGAAATCTCTGAACCTTACATCAGTTTTGCTGTGTACTTAAGACTGCTCTAAAAAATAAACTATATATTTTTTTAAAAAAGAGATATACAAAGTATCTTCTCTGGTTACAATGCAATTAGAAATCAGTGACAGAAAATTGGAAAATTCAAAAATTTGTATAAATTAAACAACACACTCTTAAAAAACTAATGGGTCAAAGTAGAAATCAGAAGGGAAATCAGAAAATATTAAGAGATGAATGAAATGAAAGCACAACATACCAAAAATTATGGGATACAGCAAAAACAGGGCTAAGAGTGAAATTTATAGCTATGTATGCTTATATCAAAAAAGAAAAAAGATTTCAAATCAATCCTAACTTCACGACTTAGGGAACTAGAAATAGAAAAAACTGAACCCAAAGCTGAAAGAAAAAAATATTAAAGATTAGAGCAGAAATAAAGTAGAGAATTAAAAAACAACAGACAAAAATCAATGAAGCCAGATTTTTTATTTTATCTGGCACAAAGAGTGCTCTCTGGCATTGAATTGATTGAAGAAATAAAACTTGTATTGCTTTATATTGTTACAACTTGAAATTATTTCCGAAGTACAAGTACAAGAACAGACTAACTCTATAGTACAGTACAGTACAGTACAGAAAGCTTTCACTCAGGTGTTAGTGGTACTCAAAACAGGCAATACAGGGAAACTGTGGATTCAGTTCCACGCCATCGCAGTAAAGCGAGCTATAACCTTTTTTTGGTGGAGGGCCTTGCCCTCAGTTAGTATGAAATGCAACATCTATGAAGTGCAATATAACGAGGTATTCCTGTACTTTTTAAGGTAGCTCCTGTGGACCTGTGCCCTTGTATAGGATTTTAGGTCCTCAACAAAGAATTTACAGCATTGTACTCCTAAGACAATCACACTAAATATAGAAGGGCTGTAGCATCCTCTAAATATGTAGTGCTGGGGGGACAGGCTCCCCTGTGCTGAAACAGGTAGGTAATTGACTGATTGAAATGTAATCTGTGCACTCAAACTTGAGGTGCTATGAATGAGAGGAAATCTATTGCCAAGCCCCACAAACACTGCTCCCGTAAGAGAAATGAAAAAAGTTCTCCCAAACCACATATCCTTCCTACAAGAAATTCAGCTCCATGATAATCTTATGGGACTATCATATGTGCAGTGTGTCACTGACTGAAACATTGTTATGCAGCACATGACTGCATACTTACAGTGGAATATTATTCAACCTTAAAAAGAAAAAAACATCTGACATATGCTATGCTACAGCATGAATGAACTCTGAAAACATTATGCTAAATGAAATAAGCCAGTCACAAAGACAAATACTGTATGATTCCACTTATTCATAAATAGTACCTAGAGTACTAGTCAAATTTATAGAAAGAGAAAGTAGAATGATGGCCTGAGGCAGGGTCAAGGGGCAATGGGGAGTTGTTGTTTAATGTGTAGTTTCAGTTTTTCGAGATGAAAAGAATTTTGGAGCCTGGCTGCACGACAATGTGAATGCACTTAATACTACTGAACTGTACACTGAAAAATGGTTAAGACGACAAATTTTATGTTATGTGTATTTTATCACATTTTTTAACAATTAAAAAATTATGATTTAGATATCTACTATTTAAAATGGTCTTTCTTCCACCCAATATCAGTTCTAAAAGACTGTCTCAGTACAATGAATGGACACATCAGACATCCCTATGACTGTAAATTTTTCATATTAAGCCCCGAAATGTACTCCATCCCAGAAAATACGACACACACAAGTCTACAGCTCTAAAATAAATTTTTCAATGGAGTTTTCAACTAAATAACAAAATTTTTTTAAAAAGATAAAAGTAAATAGTAAACAGTACACCTCTAATCAATTTTTACTACACCTCCTTTCATGTTCACTTATTTTCTTCACTCAACACCACCAAGCAGGAAATTAAGCACTTTTAATTTCAGAGAAGAAAAATTTCTAGATTTAGCAACCATAAAAAGAAACCCAACAAAGAATATGGGTGCAGATGATTGTGTCATAATAAATGCAGATAAGGAAAAGAACCATTATCTTCTACCGCACACATCTTAACCACACTGGCAGATGACACGTCAGTACAGAACTGCACAGAGCAGCATACTTAAATCATGTACTTATTTTTCTGACAGCTTTACTGAAGTAATTCACATACCATAAAATTCACCATCTTAAAGTGTATATATGATCAGTAGTTTTTAGTACATCTACTTCTGTCTCCACGGATTCACCTATTCTGGACATTTCATGTAAATAGAATCATACAACATGTGGCCTTTTATGTTGGGTTCCTTTCTTTCACTTAGCATATTTATGTTTCATTTACATTTCAGCATGTATCAGTACTTCATTCTTTTTTTGTGGCTGAATTATATTCCACTGTATGAATATATCACACTTTGTTGATCCATTCGTCAGTTGATGAATATTTGTGCTGCTTCTACTTTTTTGGCTATTCTAACTAATACTGCTTTATGAATAATACTGCTATGCACTTATGTACAAGTTTTTACGTAGACGTAAGTTTTTAATTCTGTTGGTGCGAAATTGCTGGGTCATATGATAATTCTGTTTTTTTTTTGAGAAACTACCAAACTGTTTTCCACAGTGGCTGCACCATTTTACATTCCCACCAGTAACGCATAAGGGTTCTAATTTCTCCATATCCTGGATAACATTTGTTATTGTCTGTCTGATTATAGCCAAGCTAGTGAGTGTGAAGTGGTATTTCATTATGGTTTTGATTTGCATTTCCCTGATGACTAATGATGTTGAACATCCTTTCATGTGCTTACTGGTCATTTGTATATCTTCCTTAAGCAAATGTCGGATCCTTTGCCTAATTCTTCATTGGGTTGTTTTATTTTTGAGTTATAAAAGTTCTTTATAACGCTAGAAACAAGTCTCTCATCAGATATATGATTTGCAAATATTTTCTACTATTCTGTGGACTGTTGTTTCCCTTTCTTGTGTTCTTTGAAGAAAAAAAGTTTTTAATTTATATAAAGTCCAATTAACCTATTTTTTTCTTTTATTACTTATGCTTTTGGTGTTATATCTAAGAAAACCATGTGTTTTAATATTAATCTCCATGTCAACAGAAAAAATTGGAGAAAAATGATATAAAATTAAGAACCAAAGTAAGAAAATTATTGAGGACTCAAAATCGGAATCCATTTTCTTGACACAAAGAAACCAAAAGCATAATAAATACACACAATAAAGTACTGACTAGTAAATATAATGTTGATCAATCTACTCATCCTGAATGGCCCTTGTATTAATCAATGAAAATTAAAAGCCCCTCAGAGGAATGAACAAATAATTCCAATCATATTCAGATAAAAATTTCGTTGATTTAAGGTTTATCTATAAAATTATAAAATATTTTTAGACTACAGTTAGAAGCATAACCTTAATTAAATGAAAACATTTACCTGCTAAGTAATTCTAGTCCAGCAGAGTACTTTGGCAAATATGAAACAGTCCTGCCAAAAGAAACTTATTTTATTAAAATTGTTTCCCATTTATGCCAACTTAAAAAAAAAAATTACATGCAAGAATTCTGACACTGTCAATTGTAATGTTTAATATTTTAAAATCACTAATGGCAATTTAAACTTTTAGAGAAACATTGCTTTATTTCAGTTAATAACTGTAAAACACTAACAACCATCATTTTGCCCTACGGATTTTTAGCACATAATAAACACTTTAATGTAATACTAAATAATAAACACTTTTTTAAAAAGCTCATCACTCTAGGTTGAAAGTGAAATTTTATCATATGCTTTATTAAAAAAATGAAAAAATTACACAACACAGGTGTTTTCATATAAAAAAGGTAACGTGGCTAAAGAGGCTTGCTGACAAAGTACTGTTCCATTATTAATTTGCTTCTTAATAATGCAGTATTTTACTTTGCTCTTAATATACAAATAAAAATGACTGTGATCAAATAGCCATTGTCAGAGTAAAGCAATTACACTTGACCATTTTTTTCAACCACTTCACAATTTTATCAAAAAATTTTCCAATGTTACAAAGCTCAGAAAGAACCAAGTGTTGTTTGTAGCAAGATGCACTCAACGCATGCAAAACCCATTAATTAGACTGTCAGGACTACAACCAAGTTGTACGAAATTTAAGTCACAGTAAATAAAATGTTAGCACAAGCTTACCTTGGTGTGCTTTTTACTTTAGCTTCTCTTGACTTGTCACTTAAAGTCTTCAGCCTATAATTCAACAAGTATAAAATATTATATTCTTACAGCTCAAGAGATTTTTTTCAACCATAAATTTCACAGTTGTTCATATTTTGGGCCAAATAGGCTAATTTTTAAAGCAATAATTAAGCACCTGTACAGATGACAGCTATTTGTAAAAACATATAGTGTTTAGTATTTGTCAGATACCATGAATGAAAAATTTTTAGCAAATATATGCAATATAAAGGACAAGTATATACTCTTTACTGTATGTAAAACACCACAAATGGAAAATTTGTAGCAAACATTTTAATATTTTTTCTTGTCCCAAATCCCTTTTTTAAAAACAATTCCTAAATAATCAGACTAGAGAAACCTCATTTATCTGGTATCATCAGAAAAAAAGTGGTGCACATAGATAAACTTGACAGGTTTAAAGATATCTAAGCAGCACATTTTATAAAGCAGATACTATGCCAGGCGCTCAAATCCTGACACAGGATTCCATCTTTCTGGTCAATATTCCTGGCTAAGTACCAGAGAGAACTTCTGATTGACAGACTATTTTTAACAACCTGGAATGAATTTTATAAAAGATTTTTATATTACTCTTTATTTTTAAATTAAAATAGCTATAAGGCTGATTTCTCTACAATGTTAAAAAGATTCTGCAGTCTCTTTAGTACAAAAGTAATTTATGTATCTCCACATGATTCCAGGGAATTATACTTAAAAAGTCTAACCTCTCCTAGAGCAACAATATGAATTTCCAAGTTTACCTTAAAACTAGTAAATCTGGTTTAAAGTAGACTAAGTAACAACTAGGGAAATGGACTTTGATAGTCATGCTCTACCATTTCCACTCCAAAGTCTGAGAAAGGCACTTAGTTGTGACATTCCAGGTAGAATTACCCTAGATAGTCATACACAACAATACACGATAGTAAAAATGATTTATTATTTTTAGTGATTCGGGACCATTCATAGGTTTGGATGTTATAAGGTTATTGAAAGGGAACTAAGATCTTCTTTGGACCACCTTATATGACCTTAGAAGTCTCTAGATTGGTATTTCTAATATTTATTTCTAAAATAACCTATCAGAAATAAGTCAGACAAAAAAAGACAATACTGCATGATTTCACTTATATGTGGAATTTAAAAAATTCAAAACGAAGAAATAAAAGAAACAAAACAGACTCAGAAACAAAGAATAAACTAGTGGTTGCCAGAGGGGATTGGGAGTGGGTGAAAAAACTGAAGGGGAATATAGTCACTAATAATGTGATAACTCTGCACAGTGACAGATGATTACTAGACTTAGTGTGGTGAGCACGTCATAAGATATATAAATGCCAAATCACTATGTTGTACATCTGACACTGATAATATTGTATAACACATATACTTTAATAAAAATAAAGTAGTGCAAGTCTGTTAGGTAAAAACATAAGAATGTTGGGAGGAAAAAGGTTAAGCAGACTGGCTACTTTGGCAATAAAAAATAAAAGATCTCTCTCTATATACCTAAACCTATAATAAAAGAGAGAATAAACCACAAGTCTGGAATATTGCATTTGGAAATGAGAATCATCAATGCCATTGCTATTTCTTTTACTTTTGGTCATATTAAATGTGAATCAATTCCTACAAACTGAATATTACCATGTTAATTTATTAAAGTAATTCAGATTGAATTTCATATCTTTTCTTCACTAGCACTTTCACAAAATGCTTATATTGTGTTATTGTTCAATTTATTGTATAATGTTGACCATTAATCCCACTCATGTTAACGTTTCATTTTTATTTTTTTCAAATGTTACTTTAAAAGTGTAGAACTTTGGATTACTATGTAATATTTGCTAGAATTAAATAAAATTTGCTTTAAAAATGAAATTTTAATTTCCCAATTGTAATTTTATTGACTTGAGAGTTCTCCATAACCCAGCCTCCAAAAAAGAAAAAAATTAATTGAGAATAACAGAAAAAGAAGGAATAATACAGGGAGCAGAAAATAAAATTGTGAGAGCTTCCCCATGTGGCTCCTTAACAACCATTGGCTTTAAAAATTGGTCTTTAACCAAATGTAATATGTGGAACTTATCTGATCTGGATTTGAACAAATCAACTGTAAAAAGACATTTCAGGAACCAGGAAATCTGATTATGAACTGGATAATTGGTAATATCAAAGAATTAGTGTTAATTTTGTCAGATGTAATGCTGGCATTGCATTTATGTAATATGTACTTTTTTAGAGATGTAAACTGATACATGAGAGATATACAAGTCTGAGATTTACTTTATAAATAAGTGAGAGATGAAGCAAATGTCCCAATGGTTGACAATTGTTGAACATGAACAATAAATGGTATTCAGTGTTATCTTATTTTTGTGTTTGAGACTTTGTAAAAATTTTATCAAAAAATCTTTTATATATTCACCTTTTCTCATCGCACCTTTCCCATATAAATCGTCACAAGTGTCAAAATTCAAAACAGAAAGTATTAGAGAAAACAAGTAGCTAGAAGGAAATGGGAAATAGTCAAGAAAGTTCAGGAGGAAAAAAAGAGTTAAAGTGATTCTTATTTTAAGTTGAGAAAAATATAAAGTCAGATATATTTAACAATTAAGAAGAAAAGCAAAAAGGTTCTTTGTGAAATACAACCTCAAAGCTGGAATTCAACTGAAAATAGCTCACCATTTTTATTTTGGGATAAATATACTTAAGTCTCTCACGGTGATCCTGTGTTGGAAACAATCCACTAATAAAGTCTATTTAATGTCCCACAATGTCATGGCACACTGAGAAGGAAATACTGATCTAGGCGTAACATCTCAGTTTCCTCAAACATAAAATGGTAGTATTATACTGACCATAATGATTTGCTACAAGAAATAAATAAAATTCTAAATATGACGTTAGCACCACTCTGTAAACTATAGGGTTAATTCAAATGAAAGGTATAATAAAAAGTATCACTATCAAGAATGGTAAGAAACTAACTTACTGGGCAAAGGTGAAATAACGTAGAGGTTCTCCAGTGCACCAGTTCCTATAAAAGGCTTCTTCACTGTTCCTAATTTTCTTCCTAATACCAAATACACCCCACCACAAGGAAGACAACAAGTGCTGCTGTGTGAGTATATTAATACACTTAAGTGAGCCACCTGACAATCATTTTCTACCCAAAGCAACTAATGCACACTTTTGAGTTCAAAGCACTAAACCTCAAATAACATAATGACTTCAATAATTTATTTTTAGGTTGTTCCAAAGACTTAATTTGACACCAGTACATTTCTTCAAGCTTTGTAGCAAATACTAAAAAGGAGGCATCTTACTAAGAGATGGAGATGATTAGTAAAACAGTTTAGATAAAATGTTTAAAAGTAGTAGATAAACAGAATGCTATATGGAGCACTACAATGACTGATTAACACAAAATGTGCTTTCTCCAGCTGACTCAACTGCATGGGGAAACCCTGATGGCATTCTATTTATTTGCAGCTCAACTTCCTACTCATCTAACCTCATCAGCTTATATGAAAGTGAGGATGATTGCTTTAAAACACCACAAAATATATTAATTAGCATCTTTTGTCATTTAGGTTCAATTCCTTTAACCTTGCTCATGTCTCCAGTATTGACTTTAAATTCTGTTACAATAAATCCACTCGATTATATTTTCCCATTAATGTTTATGACGTTTTTCTTTTTCTAAAACAAAATGAGGCAAACACAAAAGCATCCACCACATTTAAAAATACATATGACCCCCTAAGTTCTGAAGCCTAAGAGAGTCACACTAAAGCTGCACAGACTCAGAAAAGAGAGAGGAATTAGACTATATCCTAATTAACCTCAAACACACCGTTTGCGTTCTGACCTATCTCCTAAGTGTTTCTTAAATTTCCAACTGCCTCTCAGATGTCAAGCTGTTAAGTTACCTCACAACAAATCCACTGTCGACTATTCTTAAATTTTTTCATGATGGTAAATGATATAATTTATCTAAGATTATCCAAAATTAACGTCCTTAATTTCTCCACCTTTATCACTTTCTACATCTCACTGTTTACAATTTGACCAGTACCTGTCACATCATTCCTTCCTTTAAATTTCTACCAGCACTGCCATATCCTCTCTCACCTGGTCCATAATTATAGTCTCTTAAATAATCTCCCTGTTCCCCATCTCTAGTACTCCCATCACAGTGCCTCCAAAATTATCCTTCCAGAAATCCAGATAGGCTCATGCTGCTCCCCTCCACAAAAACCTTTAAAGTTTCAATCTAAAAATAAGCCAGGCCCGTCCTATATAAAGTAACAACCCAATCCCCTTAAACTGCTTTATTTTTAGCAGCAGTGCTTATGACCTTCTAGAAACTCTGCCTCCTGCCACTAGAGTGAATGCAGGGACATTATTTGTTTTCTGATATGTTCTCTGCTATATCCCTAGCTACTAGAATAGTGCCTATCACAGATAAAGCAGTCAATCAATATTTGATAAATTAACTTAGCAAAGCATTCAAGATTCTCTATTATTAATCACTAAACTTCCTTTTCAGCTTCATCTCCCACACCTGCTTCCATCTCTAAAATGCCCTTCCTTGAACCTATCACAGTCCCTCCTCATTCATCAAGGGTTAGTTTAGAAGCCACCTCCTCCTTGAAGCCTTCTGTAAATAGCTCAATTAATGACTTTTTACACTGGGTTCGCATACCACTTCACTTGTATATTTAACATTCAGCTCCCTCTTCTTTGCTTTACATCACCACCAATCTAGGGCATCCAGGGGGAGAAACCTTTCAGACAATTTTGTAGACACAATATAGAGACACTGCTTAGCAAAGACTATGCAAAACTGAGCCATGCGCACTCGAATCTTTTTTAAAAAATAAAATGAAAAAAAGCATCTATAAAAAAACAGTTTGAGTGTCTAGCCGAGTGTCTGGCACTTGATAGGAACTCAGTAAATATTTACTAAATCAAGTTGAATACTGAGATACTTTTCTGTTTATTAAAAAGATGAATAGTCCTGGAAGAGTCAACATGTCAGGCAAAATGTCACCATTTTACCACAATGCAAATGAGATTATTAGATCCTCCCTTTTGAGGTTTCCATACCATAGGGAGAAGGGAATGAGCATACCGGGCAAGGGTGGCGGCTGAGGTGCCATGGAGGGAGACGGTGCAGAGGTGGCGCTGAGGGGGAAACACCCAGTCCTGGTTGCAACTAGTAGTAATGTTTTCTACCCCCATCCACAAGAACCCAGAGCATTACAAACAGGAAATGCCATCAGGTGAAAATCAGTAAATCTAATTTTCAGTTCTCTGAAGGGTTTTGCATGCCTGAATACTTCAATCCTGAAAACTTTTGGTTATAACTGCTCAAAAGGTAAAAATCAAAGGCCAGAGTGGACATGAAGTGTATGCTTCAGTATATCAGACCAAATGTCCTATGGGAACTCTCCAAAAGTCTCCAAGAATTCTGAGTTAAATCCAATCAGGTCTCAATCAAGGGAAGAATGAGGCCCAGAGCCAATTCTGTGGCCCTTCAGCCCGCTGACCACCCACTTACATCAGAAAGAAAGGGACAGAATTTCTAAGTTTATTTCAATTTTCACATAACTGTTATAAATAAAAATTTATTAAAAAGGCCACAAGTCCATGGGCAACACAGGCCACCAGCAATCTCTACACTGCCCTTAACTGACCTTTTTTTTAGGCAAGGCAACCCTTGGTTGACCTCACAGATTGCAAGGACCTTGTTAGCTTACAACCCCTTATTTTATTATTTTTTATTTATTTTTTTTATTTTTTATTTATTTTATTTTAATTATTTTATTCTATTTTTTTACACCTACAGCACCTGTTCTTCCTAGGTGGTCTCCTATCCAAGTACTAACCAGGCCTGACCCTGCTTGGCTTCCTGCCCTTAACTTAAGTTGCATTCTTCCTAATTTAAACGGAAGGTAGAAATTCAGTGTGTTAATCGGACATGCTTTAATCACTACTGTGACATTCCCTTTTGTGACCGATAAAGAATATTTTATTAAAAAAGAATTAATTTTCCTACATTTAAGCTCCAGTTATACGAATTTTCAGAAATTGAAAATGAACAGAGGATGGTGCTTTTGGTGACTATAAGGCAACACTAACCACACTGACGCAACTCAGAAAAGCACCAGGCCTTCCTTCTACTTATTGATATCCCGCGGCAACCTGAACACTTGAAGTTTCCAATTATTTGACCCGCTCTAGCTTTCACAGCATCAACACCAAGTGTTTGAAAGGAATGCCAGGTCTAATTTGATAGTTTTAGGAAGTGAGGACAATGTCACTTTTGTCTTTGAATCCCCCCGCGCGTACATGCAACATACACCCGTGCTGTGTTCAATTACATCTTTTCTCAACAAGGCAAAATATTTATTTGTGTAAAATAGATTAACCTCAAGCTGAATATTTAGTTCACTAAAATAAATCAAGTGGGTTTTTCTTGGTATGAATCACATAGGAATTTGAGGACCTGACAAAAGTGAACATCAGAGTTTAGAGTTTCCAGTCAGTGGCAGACAGACATCACTCAGAGTTGTTATTTCTCTGCCAAGTAATGAGCTAATAGTACACGGTGGCAGTCCAATGGTTTGTCAGCTGAGAATGACCCCTATAAAGAGAAAGCCAACAAAGGGCCTAAATGGAATGAAAGCCCTCTCAGGATGTCTAATCCCAAACTGACCCCAGTCTATGGTATCTTTCAAGAAGTCAGTTTCCATGGGGTTCTTCTAATCAGATCCCCTCAACCCTCTCCCTAAACTCAGGTTATCCAGCTCTCCCAGGATGGTTTGGGTCCAGAGCCCACATCCACAGGTAAGTTTAACCTTAAGCAAAGGTAGCTGCATGAATGGGTTCTGCGGCAACCACATCACCTAGAGAGTTACATCGGTTGATGACTTGATAACTGTTATGTCATCAAAGAATTCCTTTAAGTAAAGATAACAGGGGTGTACCAGATGGGATTATCTATGACCATGCTCATGCTACCAAGTAGGTCATTCCGCATACCAAAATCTTTCAATAATATACACTCTTAAAGTTAGTATTTAAATTTCAAGGGGAAAAATGCAAATGTGTAAGCATATCATGAATGACTCCTAGAGCATCTATAATATTCTTAAGAACACTAAACCATAACTATCAAAAATGCTATATAAAGTGCTATTTTCCAGGTTTTTACTACTAGCACCCCAAAGGCAAATAATACAAACATTTTTGTCCAATAAGATAAAATTTTAGCTAATAATTTTTTCATTAGGAATTAAAAACAGTATTTTTGAGATACCCTCATATTTAGAGCATTCTCCAAGGAATCTGTGAGCTAAAGATGACAGATCCTTTAAAAGGGTGACACACCTTTCTAAATGGAAAAATTAAAATGAATTAAGTATTAACAGTGCTTACTCTATTTTACATGTTAATCATGAATCATCACAATAACGCTGAAATAAGTACCACTTTATTCCCGTTGTACAACCGTGGAAACTGAGGCACGGCTATCGAGTAACTTGCAGAAATACCTTAGCTCAAGTGGTAGAGAACTTGTGATTCCCGGATTTTGCTGCAGACTGGAATCCCTGGGGGCGGAGGGATCTTTAAAACTCCATCCCCAGTCGATTTAACTGGTACTGGCTGCGACCCGAGCATTGTTAAAGGTACCCAGGTAATTATAAGCAACGTTTTGGAATCACTAGGTTTTTGCTCTTAACCACTAGGCATTAACAGTATTTCTGTAGTTCTGTTGTTTCTCTTGCCCAAGAGTTTCTTCGAAGAGGCGTGAAACCCGGGGCAAACGCAGAGAAAGCAAAAGGGGAAGAGACGTCAAGCCTTGCTAAGGGCAATGGAGCGAGCTGACCCAGGACGCAGACGACTCCACTGTGACCAGGGGAAAGCTGCAGCGCCTGCGACCTTCGGCCTGGGGAGGGGCGGCGGGCCCACCCCAGTTCGGGCCGCAAAGGCAGAGGCCCAAGCCGGCAGGTGTCTCGGAGGCGTTCGAGGGCGCCGAGGGGAGCGGGGCCACAGTCCCGCCCGGAGGCGCGCTCCCTCACGTGACTCCCCTCTCCCGCCGGCCGATGCAGCCAGGATGTCCCGCGTATCCCACAGCTCACGCCGCGGCGTTCCCGACCACCCCGGGCCACCGGGGTGCAAGTCAGAGCCAGCCTGTTGGGACCTAAGTTACTTTGTGCCGCCAGGCCGACGCCGGAAAGTTCGTGACTTTCCTGCGCAGGGCGGGAGGTGCAGGACAGGAATGTCCCAGGTGCGGGGAGGACAGGGAGGCGGCGTCTCGGGCGGATGCCCAGCTCCTCGGCCCAGCCCCTGGTTCCCTTTCCGTCCCCACCATATACCCACCCGGAGGTGAAATCCTGCTGCACGCTCAGCAGCCGCTCGCGCAGGGTCTCCAGCATCTCTGCCACAGCGTCTCCTCCCTTCAGGTCTCAGACAGCCGCCGCCGCCCTCGGCCCCGGCACTTAGCACTCGCGCACCGCGCACACTCGCAACCCGCCCCGCCCCGGCTCCGGGTCCGGCCGGGGTCCAGCACCGCAGCCCCTTCCGCGTCCGCCCCCCCACGCCCGCTCGCGCGCTTTCGCCCCGCCCCTCCCCGGCCTGCGCAGCCGCAGTGGGCCGCGCCGGGCTCCGGCCTCGGGAAAGGGGCGGTGCTTCCCTCCCCGCCGAAAATCCCGGGGTTTCCATTCTTCTCACTATCTCAATCCCGGCCCCCTGATTTTTCTCTTTAAAATGAAAGTGGTATCGTGAAAGCGTGTTTTAAGTCGAGCGCTCTTTTGAGGGCAACATTGGTTTTTACGGTTTGGAAGAGAGGTGGATAAATTCTTGCAAAGCGTGCACTTCCCTGTAGCAAATTATTTCTTGGACTCTGGGTCCAAGATCTGACCCCATTAGTGTTGACCTTGGATGAGATAGTTAACCATTTTGAGCCTCGGTTTCTTTATTCATAAAGAAGCAACTGTTTAAACAACCATACTTTCTACTCTCTTCAACCTACCCTATCAGGCTTTTGTGCCTTCACACCAAACAAGGTTGCCTTGTCAAGTTACCAGTGACCACCATGTTACTCATACCGTTTGCTGCTTACCTGCCCTGATTTTTTTTTTTTGGTTGACTTCTCAGTGGGTCATAATGCAGTTCCTTATCTCATTTTTAAGACTTGCTTCTTTTACCTTCAAGAACACTGTACATCCATTCTTCCTTCGTCTCCACTCTTTCTCCAATTTCGACAGCTGCTCCCAAGGCTTCATTTCTTCTTTACCTCCTACTCTTCTTTACCTATGTTCTCTGTCTAGGTTATTCTGTCCATTATTATACTATAAATTCTATCAAGGCACCGATGATGCCCAAATCTCTTATCTTCAGCCCTGCTCTCCCTTCCCTCCTTCATTTCAGGCCAGTTCTTTACTCAGCATATATTTAATAGGCATCTATCTCAAACCCAAAAGACCCAAAATTGACAATTTGACTGCATACTTACCTCCTAACCTGCTCATTCTCCAACCTTTTCCATTTCAGTAAACGATATCCACATCCACCAAGTTACTCAAGCCACCTGAAATTACCCCTGATTCCTTCCTTACCTCGTCCTTCATATTAATTCAAGTCTAATCAACTTTCTAAAGTAGTGCTGGAACCGGTTCCCCTTTATTTTCACAACAAAATTTGAACCCTTCCTGATACTCTGTCCAAAGCAAGTACTACTCACTTATTGGTCCTTGACATTTAAGCCATATCAATCCTTTGTATGTGTTTGTTCCTTGCCAATCCAGGTTCATTTCCACCTTGAGTACTTTTCACAAGCTTTTCTCCAAACTGTCACATGGCTGGCTCCTTCATTGCATCCAGGTGTGAGCTTAAGTATCATCTTCTTAGATGTTCCCTGACCATTCAAGTTACCCACCCAGACACTTTCTATCACACACTGTTTCCCAACTTAGTACACATCACTATCTGATAGTTTATTAAATCATTGTTTAATTTGTTAGGCTGTTTATTTACACATTTATTTTAAAACCAAGGTTGGGACTAGGGTGAGGCATCCACCTCAGGTGCAAAATTTAAGGGGGAGCCAAAAGGCTGAGTAATCAAGACGAATAATATTTTAATGCAATATTTAAAATTTTTGAAATTAGTGGGGAAAATCAGTGATGAACAAAATATCACAATTTTAAATAAAGACAGAATTTGATAGGGCTGGAATTGGATGAGGTGAGGAAGAGGGGCTGCACAAGTACAGACCCTAATGTAAACTGTTTTACTTAGTTCTGTGTCCCTGGCACATAAAACATTGAATGGTACATAGTAGAAACTTAACGAATATTGATTATTTTGTTCTGTAATTAAATAAGATACAGTACTCAGCTTATGGTTAGGGACAACAACTCTTCTCCACTTTTGATGTTTTATTCCATGTGAAGGAGGCCTCTCCATTAAGTAGTCTAACACTCTGCGTCTTTCCTGGTAGAGAAGAAGTGATTGTTAATTAGTCAACTAGGGAATGATGAGCCTGGATCCACACTCTTTTCATTTCCTTGGGTGCAGACTTCCAACAAAGAGTATCATTTGCTCTATAAAGACAGGCTGCCAGGGGGTGGAGCCTGGGATGACCCAGTGCTTTCTTTGAGTTGGTGGGCATGTCTTAACCTAAGTTCAGTAATAAGAGTTCTGTTTGTCCATGAATATAAGCCATGTGTTTCATCACGCTTACCAGAAATTAGAGTGATGATTTAACCATTTTATGTTGATAATATCGTCTTATTTCTAAGTTGACTTAGACAAGTAAAAGAGAGGGGTGCTGTTTATTGAGCCTTCCTCTCCCTTCCAGAAACAATTTGGTACAGAGTAAGTGATCAAATCTACAGTGACAGATGTCTCAGGTACTGGAAAATAAGAAACTTTTTAAAATTTTATTCAATTAAATCATCACCACTCATACATTTATAATGTACTAAATTTCAAAGATTCTAACAAATCATAGATTGCACCAAATCAGAGCAAAAAGACTGCCTGTCACTAAAAAATCGCTTTACTTATTGTAGGTCTTTTTGTAGGGGTGCCTACACAGTTAAAGGGAGGAAACTTGGTAACCAGCTGAGACAGCCAGGCCTCCTGTAACTGGAAGGCTCTGGTTGCTGCTTAAGAAACAACAAATGCTTTAGTGTTCTAAGCATTTCTAGTAGCTGCCATTTCAGGGGGGAAAAAAATCCCTTCTTCCCTCTCCTGGTGATTCTTCCTGTTTACCTTTCTGTCTCTGACTCCCTCTACTTTCACTTTTCATTCATTTTAATCTCTGCTCTACCATATGACATTGTGGTTTCAGCTTAATACCTTCCCTTTCCATGTCTCTTGGTTTCCACCATTGCTACCAACTGTGACCCAACCTAGTGACCAGAAGAAGGCTCTAAATGTTTTTGCAAATCCCTCTTTAAACAGAGAATGCCTCAGATAAGCAAAGCTAGAAGGAGTCTATGAGGGACTATTTCTTAGTCTTATCCAAGGGAGAAAAAAGCCTACAATAGCTAAATTAGAGGCAATGTGCTCAGTGTGGATCTGGTAATGATTTTGCTTGTGTCACTTCAATTCATAGGTTTATATACAGTAAATGGTAAGTTTTCAAGTGTTGCTTCTATGATTTGCTGAGAATCTCAGCAAAAGAGGGGGGAAAGAAAGTGGTTCTCCTGTACAATAATGCTGAGCTCCTCTGCTTAAGTATATTGTCTCTATACACAGAAGTGAAAGTTAACAGATATATTCATTATCTTAATAAATCATTCTCTGAGCCAATGAAAATCTTGTGGGGTATGTTGAATGGTTTGTTCTTCTGTTATCAGAGTTCTGTTCCTGAAGTGAGTCTAACTGCTGTGGTGTGCAATTCTAATTAGCCACCACTCACTAACTGGTGGTACCTAGTGAGGGGACACAGTATTGAGAGAGAATGAGCAAGTCAGTGAAGGACTTTTCTTGAATCCTCGACTCTTCTAAATAGTGGGAACATCACAAAAGGAAAAGTATCCCTTAACAGGAACCCTTTCTTCCCCTCCTTGAGGCTGCAGTGAAGAAGAAACCCTGGGCTCTTACACAGAGTAAGTTGAGGGCTGGGAAGAAAAATGCAGAAGCACATCCCACCTACTAATTTCCTATTGCTTCCTAAAATGCATCTTTCAGTCCAGCAAGGCTTGTGTCCTTCTGGTTTTCTGCAACATTATCTACTCAACGAACGACTATTGAGGTCCTCCTACCTATGACTAGTACTCTACTAGATGCCAGAGACATAGTAAAGGTATTAATATTATCTTAAACTATTATTATAATTAAATGATGGCTACTATTTACTGATCTCATCTGTGCCATGCAGAATTCTAAGGACTTTACACATATTATTTTCCCCATTTCGCAGATGAGGAAATAAGGCACATTATGGCACCTACCAGCCTCTTAGGAGCTTCTATTCTAGAGATGAGGCAATTAGTGTTTTCAATGTGGCTGTAACAGTCCAGATGAAGGGTGACTAACCTTGACTTTGTTTTAGAACAAAGCGTCACAGAAGAGTCTTGTTGTTGGGGCTCATTTGGGAAATTTACATCCAGGTATTTTATTACGAACTCCTGGAAGGTACATGTGATCGGTTGGTGAGGCTGGGAATTTGGCCCAGCCTCCCAGAGCCAGCTCCTAACAAATGACACCTGATTATGTGGAGGCTAAAGTTCCCCTGGGAGGGAGCTGAGCCAGTCTAGCCCTGGTAGGCTGTTTATTCCAGCACCTCCTCCCACTCAGACTGGAAAGACCCTGGAGGAAAGAATAAAGTAACAGAGAAGCCACCAGTGTTAGGAGCAAGCAGGAAATAGGTGGCGATGCCCATACTAGGCATCTGCACTCTGCCATGTGGAAAGGAGCAGGAGACTCCCTCCCAGGATCCCACCATGGACACTCAGGGTCAGGTGGGAAGGAAACTCCCCTTAATGGTTATAAGAAGTTTCCCAGTGAGAATGTGAATCAGAGGGCTATGTGAGTGGGTACTGAGCCCTGGTTCTAAGGAAAGGAGATAAGCCTAGGCTAGGGAACCTGTTCGCCCTGGGGTTAAAATCAAATGCCCTGCTTCTGCCTTAGGTCACAGACAGTTCACCACCCCCAGGTCATTACTAGCCTCTATTCTTCAAACTCAGAGGACTAAGGCACTACCTGTATTACTATAGGAGGACAATGAGCATTGTGAGTCACCTACATGGCATCAGGTTCTGAGCAGGGCAGCACAACAGAGCCCACCAACGTGGGCAATAACCTTTCTGGAGCATCTTGCCTCAAAAAGCTGTCCCAAAGCCCCATCTGATTTCTACCCATTTCGTACACTCAGAGAAAAGATTTTTAGAAGGAGTTGGTCAGTCTTCTCAAGGATCTATAACTGTTTTACTAGGAGAAACATATAGCCAGGTCCAAATGGATATCCATTACTCCAAGGAAGAGTATGAAGCAACATTTTGGAAAATGATCTGAAAGTCATGATAAAGAGGTGTGTAAATTTATAAGGTCCAAGGATCCTCTTGAAAGGGCAGACATAAGCACCATAACCATTTCCCTTTCAAAGTCATCCAACATTATAAAACATCTTAAATAGGCCAAGTGGTCTCACTGAGGTCAGGTGACAGAAAGACTTCAGATTAGAGCAACTGAAGGGGAAACATCTGGTGGAAAAGATCGGGGAGGAGAAGGTGAAGAAAAGTTTGTGGTGGCCATTTAGACCCATAGCATGGCTTCAGTTCTATCAGGGAAGGGCTACCTTGAGCACAATGAGAATTACAGGAAAGGAGTGGGTAGGAAATGTGTGTGTGTGTGTGTGTGTGTGTGTGTGTGTGTGTGTGTGTGTGTGTTATGTAAACAGAGACCTGAGCCATCAAAGATGGGAGCCTTGGATGATTTTAGAATGGAACAATTATTATATAATAACAGCTTTTCTCTAGCCTCATGGGGGTGAATCTGAGTTTTGACTCCAGCCAAGAGAAAGCAAGTCTGTGAACTAAAACAATCTCTGAGTTCTTGGATTTATTATGAGAGGAGGACCCCTACAGAGGGAAGAAAGCCATCTAAGTATAGGTGAGTTGGAGACCGATTTGAATTTACCCTAAACTGGTAAAGCGGGATATCCTAGTATCTTGGAGTTTATCCTTGAGGGAATGGTAAATCAGAAATGTGTAACTGTCCCCATTCTCCCTTGCTTGTACACTGGTAGGGCACAGTCTGGGAAGCATGGGCCACCCGGGCTATTTTCTCTATTTAAAATGTCTTGTCTATGCTTAGGGAATCGTAACCCAGTCTGTCTTCATCTTTCAATGTAGAACATTGCTGCTAAGTGTTTGTAATATCTTATTGCATTTTTGCTATTGCAGCCCTAACTCAAATCAGATCTGGGAACTTATCCTACAGGCCAAATGAAATTTAGCCAAAGATCAGATCTAGCCTTCATACCGGTCCTTTTTTCTCTCCTCACTACCATTTCTTTATGTTCGTTTTGCATTTGAGGCAAGTGAATTATATCCAAATCCCATTATGTGTTTTGAGTGGGAGGAGAGTTTCCATTAACTCCCCATTTTGTATCCATCACTAAATTTAACCTCTGGTGTGAAGTCTCAAGTTAGTTCTTTGCCCTAAAAATCGCTAGGAGCTGAAATAGGAGAAGTGAGGATCAGGGTCATCTTGTGGTTTCAATCATTAGGAATTCACTGAGGTTCGAAGCTAGTAAATTTTGTCTTACCCCTGCTTTTCCTTCCCATCCACCCTGTGGGGGGCTGTGTCCCAGCACAGCACTGCTCTTTCTAATCAGAACTATTCCCATTAATAAACACTAGATAGCGAAATCTCAGTGGGGCACTTCTCACCCTTTCAAATGTTTTAGAAAATTAGACGATTTTCCTTTGGAAATTTGACCCAATGCAAATTTTTCAGAAAATTATTTTTTGAAAATAAAACAACATTAATTATAGGCTCCCTGCCAACAAACCCAATACAATGTATCTTAATCACCTTTTAGGAGGAATGCAAAATACAATGGTTTATGCTAAATATATTCCATTGAAATGAGTAAAACCTTAAGTTCCAGCAATTAAAATAGCATGTCTTTGTTCATTTTTCACAAAACTGAAATTTCCAGCATTCTTAAACACACACACACACACACACACACACACACACACACACACACACACGAGTCCAGTCCAATCCAGCTTAAAGTTCCATCCTTGGCTCTTTCCCTCCAAGCCTGGCTTAGGCTGATTGGACACTCCAGGGAGAAGAGGACAAAAAAGGACAAGTCTGTGTTTTCATTTTTTTCTTCCCTCTTCGGGTTTTAGGTTCTCCTGGTAGGTCAGGGAGTGAGAGGACAGACTAAAGGAAAGGGAAAAGATGTTTTATTTAACTGGGCACAGAGGGTCCTGAGGTCTCCCTCCCACCCACTGTCACCTGCCCCCTGCAGTGTCATGACCCTGGTAATCCAGACTCCACACTTCCTCCCTTAGCCTCTGGTCACTTGGGTGTACTTGCATAGCAGACAGCACTCTGACAGGAACCTCAGAGAAGCTCCCCAAGTCTCTCATTGTCCCCTGGGGAGAGTGTGAGGTACCTTTGAGTTTGTTAAACCCTTGTTTATCTGTACTCCGCATAGGCACAGGATTTGAGCAAGTTAATCAGATAGACTAAATAGAGACGAGAGGCAGACATGACAAAAGCCATCGTGCATCATTAAGGGCTTAACCAAATTACATGCGTGAGAGATGAATGCTTGCTCCGTGATGGAACTCCCCAAGCCAGATCGCTCAGAATAAACCTACCAACAAAATCACAGAGTATAAATGATACATTATAGTCAGTGCCCAGTCTATGAAAAAGTCATGCTCTAAAAGTTGATGGAAGTGTTTAGAAACCCAAGATGCATTTCTCCCCAACCACGAGGTTACACATGGTGATTAGTTTGCAAGGCCTTTGCTACAGAAGCCTTGACTCCTAATGGGGCAGAATGACAATAGGAGCTTGTACTCTGGGTGTGGGACTCAGGAACCATGTCCTCTGTGGAGAGAAAAAAAAGAAGCTTTCCTCCCCCTTTTCAGGGTCCAAAGCCAGCCCTAATTGCCCTCTTCCTTTCCTGATCTCCCTTTTTTCCCAAGTGTCTGAATTTTCATTTGCCCAAAGCTCTTGCACTTCACCTGGGTCAGCCCCAGCCTTTCTAGAGCATCCAAACAACCAGCCTCCTTTCCCACCTTTTTACTCCAACCATGATCCCCCACTGACATTGACAGAAAGCAAACACTGATTTGATTTTCTAGCAGCCCTTTCCTCTCCATAAGTGCTTAGGTCTTTGTAAAAGGATGCTTCTGGTGGTTGGGATTTCACTGGGCTGTAGGAGTTTGGAGGATCAAATGGGATACAGGATAATAATAGATCTATTATTCGCAAGGGTTGTCTCAGACTGTAATTATCCCTCTTTCTCAACTGTCTCTTAGCTCCTTGGAGCAAAACAAGCCACTTCTGGTTTATCTGGCAATAGAGCCACACACTACTGCTTGCCAGCCAACCCTTTCCCCACCCCACATGCCTGATTATTCTGCCCACTGAGGCAGGACACTTCGTTTCACTATTGGTATAATTGCTCTTGCATGTTGACACATTTGTAATGAATAACGTGTTGCTTTTGGTGGTCCAAACCCTTGAACCTTCTTCTGGAGGAATTGCCCCTCTCCCATTAGATACATTCAAATGAGATTTGAATCATGGTAATCACCCTTTCTCTAGTCAATGGCTGGGCAAGCTATCCCTGCTAGGTTGACTACTGTGTTTCTCCTTGAATTTAGTGATGAAAAGACTGAAAATGGTTGTGATAGTTCATCCTTTCCAGTTGGGAAGTCCAGTCAAGACAACTTAGTAATTCCTGCTCCTAAAATCTTCTGGAGATGCCTGGGCCTGTCTGTTTTGAATCTGCCCTCCTCTTCTATCATTCTGTGCCTCGTATCCTTCCAAAAAATTCCTTTTCATATGAGTTGGCCAGAGTTGGTTTCTGTTGCTTGACACAAAGAACCCCGAGTGATACAGCTCTCCACTCTGTCTCTGCCCTCTCTGTACCATGACCTTGTGGACAAGATCCCAAAGGGATAACATACTTCTTATTCCACTGAAGTACCTCACTCCTACTCTAAACTTATTCAATATCCCAACCCCACAGCCAAACCTAAGAAGCCATTGTGTCCTTTTAGTGTTTGTTTTTTGATTTCTAAATATTTGTTGGAAGATCAGTGAAGGCTGGTTTGCCTTTTCCCTGTGAATGGTGATGATGGTCTTCTATCTCCTCTCACCCATCTTGGAAACCAGTCTTCCCACATCCCACTTATTTCTAGCCAGCTATGATTTCCGGAATTACTTAGCAGATTTTATTGCATTTGTCTGCAAAACTTTGGTTATACTTGTTCATCCAAATGAATCTGTTGCTGGCTGAATTCCTACCAGTATAATAAAATTAATTGAAACAGTTTAGGTCAAGTAGAGTGCTGTTTGCATCATTTCCCAATGAAGCCAAAGACAAATGGTTTGGAGAGGTCACAAATCTAAATAAGTTCAATAGCTTTTGTCCTTAGCATTAGCATGCTTGCCAGTAATCTGCCATTTATTCCATATATTCACATTACAAATTACATTACCTGTACTTTTTGAAGCTACTGTCAACTGCCTAGAATTCCTGGATGCACTTGAGGTGTTTCATGACCAGAGAGCCTGGTTGCAGTTACAGGCCAGAAATACTGGGAGGCCAAATTCTCTTGGAAATGCTGGGATGCAAAATCAACTCAAGTTCTAAGAGATAACATAGGGTGGAGTCAAGAATCAAACTCAGGCTGTCTGATTTTAGGGTTTCACTGCCTTTCCAAGAAGGAAGGGACTGGATGCCAACTTTGTTAGCTTAATACAGGATGTTGACAATCTGATCCAAATTCTCTATTCTTTAGCAAAATTAACTATAGAGTATTACAAAATACATCTCAATTTCCAAAATGGGGAGGAAATGTTTTTGGGTGAGCTGGGTGGGCTATGTGATAGGTGGTCTCCAAAGATGGTTCCCCAACCAACCATGCATCCCAGTTTTCATGCCTTGATATTGTTTTATCTCCTTGAATCTAGGCTGGCCATATAACTTGTTTTTCACTTGCAAACATGATACTACTTCATAAATAATCTTGTCGCTCCTACCCGGATCTTTCGAAATGCTCACTCTGAGGAAGCCAGAGACAGTGTAAGAAGTCTGGCTCCCCTGAGACTGCTATACTGGCAGGAAGCCCAAATCAATAATATAAAAAGATTATATATGTGTATGTATATATATATGTATGGATGGATGTATGGATGGATGTATAGGTATGGGTGTGGGTATGTGTGTGTGTGTGTGTGTGTATGTGTGTGGAGAGAGAGACAGAGACAGAGACAGAGACAGAGACAGAGAGACAGGGAGGAAAGAGAAAGAGAAAGAGAGAGAGAGAGAGAGAAAGAATGCGTGTGTATGTGTACAAATATATACCTGGCCAGCTTCCAGCTCTTTCACTCATCCCAGCTGAGACACCAGACTGTCAAATTGAGCTTTCAGATGACTCTAGGCCCAGGTGCCATCTGACTGCAATCACATGAAGGACCCCAGGTGAAAACTGGCGAGGTGAGCTCAGTCAACCATAGGATCATGAGCGATAATAATGATTGTTCTTTTATGCTACTTAATTTGGGCACAGATTGTTATGCAACCGTAAATATCTGGAAAAGATGCTGAACGGAAGAAGGACTAACGAAGATTGAGATTTTACTTTGTGTCAGACCCTGTCCTATTTTCTTTACATATATCTTAGGGTAAAAATGATCAACATGGAATGCAGGCAGATTTTGCACCATATCACTCTCTCATGTTGACAAGGAAAGCCTGTAGCTTCCAGTTTAATTTAAACCTCCATATCTGCCACCTTTTACCTCCCAAAACATACCAGTGGCCTTTCTTTCTCAGAATGGTTTCTCCATGCATATGATGCAGAATGGCCAGAGAAACATAGAATTGGAGTTGAAGAGAAAACGCTTTTCAAAAGAAATAAAGTCATCTTTGTAATAAAGACTCAGAAAGAGAATGGATAGGTGGGGCGTGAGGTGAGAGTGACAGAAAAATCAAGCAGGTGTATTCGTTTATGTATGGTAAATGAAGAACACTCCAGAGACTAGGGTGCAAATGAATTTGATAGAGAAAATAAGCAGCTATGAGAAATATTGACATTGGTTATGACTGGATTCTCTTTAATGTTGAAAACTTGCATAAAATTGGAATTGCTTTTCTATGATATTTAGCCTATAAATTCTGTTTCTTTAACTGTAGCATTCCTTTTGAACTGGATCACATGGTTTATGTCTTCACCTAGGGCTACATTCGTATCATCTCATTTAACCCTTCCCATAATTTCATGAGGCATGAATTAATGTCCTGTGTTATAGATTCAGACAATAGGCTCAGAGAGGTTAAGTAACTCATTCAAGGTTATATGTTAGTAAGCAGTTAAGCCGATTTTTAAATCCAGCACTGCTCACTCCAAATTCCACAATTTTGCACCTCATCATTCTAGAGTCAGCTCCCTGACATTGTAACTTCTTTTCATAATACTGTTCTTTCTTCTGCTTCTGAATCCGCTTTATCTCATATCATGGCAATGTCACTGGGGATACTGAGTGGGGTATGAAAGTGGAGAAGAAGTGGCAGCGAATATTTCTTTGTAGGAATTTTAAATGTACGTTAGATAGTTTGAAAATCAGAGGCAGTCTATACCCTCACTATATTTTGTTAAGGCACCACACCCTGAATTTCCTAACAGTTTCTAAAAGCGGTTTTAAAAAACGTGTATGAATGTCAGATAATGTAATTTCATAAAATTCAGTTGCGTGTTCTTTATCATATTCAATTCTGTTATGATCTATTGAGTTTTAAAGCAACAATTTGATGGAATCTGCAGAGATGATAACATCCTAAGGCTATCTTGGAATCATACTTTTGAACAATAAAAGGCGCTTCTGTTTATTATGAAGCTAGATAAGAAAAATACTTGACAAGAAAAGGAGATTGGATTTTGAGTCTTTCTTTCTCTTTTTGATGCCAGCAGTTGCTTGCTAACCTTTCCTGATCAGCTCCACATCTATATCCCTTTCAAAAGGAACAAAATCATTCCGCATTCTCCTGGCACATTTGTGTTATAATGCAGATATGCTTTGGGGAAAGACATAAGAAATGTTAGTCTGTTCTGATGATTCAAAACATTCACCCTGAACTTCCATGAAAAAAAAAAATCTCTCTCTCTCTCTCTCTCTCTCTATATAACAATGCTGCTCCTTAGTGATGTTATCAACTTCCTATTTAAAATGTAAAATTATGATATCTGAAAGTTACTCTTTAAAAGGAGCATGTATTTAGAAAAGCAAATCCTGATTATACAGAAATGTATTGCCTGGTGTGCTGTCACATTCACCTTTCGGCAGTCTTCACTTGAGCAAAGCGGAGGCCAGGGGGAAGCAGGGAATTTAAAAATAGCCAATTTGACTACGGAATGGTACTGATTTTCTAATTAAAGATTTGGCAGAAATGCTAAAATAAGAATTGGCAGTTATCTGTGAATTTTAACTATTCATGTTTTCTCATGCCTGTCTCTAAAATTTTCTGACAGATGTCAGTATTAAAAAACAAAAAACAAAAAAACAGTAAGAGAGGCTGTACAAGGGGTAGGACAAGTATGAGCTTTGCTTGACCTGGGTTTGAACCCTGGATCTATCATTTGCTAGATGAGTGATTGGGCAATTTTCTTAATATCGCTGAGATTCTGTTTCCCGGCTTGTGAAATGGAGGTAATATTACTGACTGCAGATGATGATACTAGGGCTCAAATGACACTGCAGATGACATTGTGTGTTTGGTGCTGATTATACATATTAGGAGGACAAGAAGCACAAGTTTTTTTCCACAGTTTCAAAGGTAGAAAGGAGAATAAAGGTAGTAATTCTATCTTGCTGTCTTAAGGAAAGTATCTATGCTTATTATTTTCTTAGAATTACTAATACATGATCATCTTGAAAGGCATAAGAGCACACTGGACTTGGAGCCAGCAACCAGAGTTTAATTTCAGGATCCATTTGGGACTCCCTAACTTTTCTAGATGTCAGTCATCATAGAAAAGAAAATATAAACAAAAACATTCAGCTCCAAACCACTCTTAGAGTTGTAAATACTGATAAGCAATAGATTACCTTTAAATGCTTTTAGAGAACTGTTCCACACAATAACAAAGTATTTATTATTATGTACAGAGGGAAAATGTTTATAAAGTATGAAGTTTCTTATAGTCCACTGAAGCCTGCAATATTGTTACCATTGTATTGTATGGTGACATTTGACACAAGGCTACGACCTTCTGAGAAAACAGTTATACTAAAAAGAAAATGATTTTAAAGTGAGTATATATTTTGTGGTGATTATACAATTTGCAGTTGGGAATCCGTTACTTTTGCTCTTTGAAATTGCTAAGATTAGTGAAGTTTGTTCTCTGCTTTGCCCACAGGACAGCGTGAAAGATAGCTTTAATTCTACTTGCCTATTTTAGGGAAGATTTTCAACGTTTTCACTGAGCTATGTTACTATGTTAGAACCGACCTGCTGTGATTCAGTCTCAGAGAAAGGCAGCATGATGGGGAGGCCTGAAGCCAAAGAGATTTTAATTCCCAACAGGTGCCGTTGCCTATGAGCTGTGTGGCCTTGGCCAAGTCATTGAGCCACTCTGAGCCTGTTTTTCAACTGTGAAATAGATATAATAATAAAACATTTTGCAGGAGTTTTGCAAAGATTAAAGTTTTAGATATAAAAAGATATAAAATACAGTGCTCGGCATATAATGGGCCCTCATAAATGTTTAGGAGTACACAGAATAGTAACTTGTAAATATTGTTTACGAAATTAAAAATCAAAAGATAAATTATGCTAATAGTAACCCACCCACATTATGGATGATTACTTTGAATTCAGGATTAGATTTGAGACATCTTTTAAAACATACGCAGGACAGATAAATTAACATTCATGTGCCTTGAGAATCTTAAATTTTCTGTTTCTTGACTTTTGGTATAAACTTTGTAATACATTGCAAGTTTTTTCTATGCTCCTTTCTTTTTCAATTTATATACTTTTAATGAAAAAAAACCCCACAGCATTGTCTACCATATTGGTGGCTAAAGCTGGGGGTTGGGGAGAGATGGAGCAATAAAAATGAGACTTTAGTTATCAGAAGAAAGCCAGAATCTAGGAGTGAATAGGGTGACGTTTCTAGAATTAACTTAGTTATTGATGCTGTTGGGCATTATTAAAGTGGTTATTTAGGTTAAAGCTAGTGGGCATTAACCAAGAAGGAATTTTGGGATAGCTGTTTCACCCTTTTGTTAAATCAAAATCGGAGAAATTATCTAGGGCATTCAGCTATTCTCTGGAGAATGTAACTATTTCTTAATTACCTAACATGTGTCTTTGGAGAATTTCTAGGAAACAGAGAGAATTTATGCAAACTGCAGTACCTGGTGGCAAGTGCCCCAGCATCAATCACCCACATGAAATCAGTTCTCAGGTCTTAATGCAGTCTTTTCTCCCTTCCTAGCATCTCCTCCTACCTGTCCGTTTCTACTTCCACTAATCTAGGTAACTTCCTACCTGGCCTACTTGCCTCCAGGCTCTCCTCACTTTCACCTATTGTGTACTCTGCTGACAGTTATCTTCATAAAGCACAACCTTAAACAGGTTAGTCTCTTGCTCAGACACCAAGTCCTATACAATCAAGAAGTTCAAACTCCTTCAAATGACATTTAAGGTTTCCCATGATCTGACCTCAATTAACATTGAAATATCATCTCCTAAGATTTCCTCTATCACAGTCCCAATTCCTTAACTTTATGCATCCACTTAACAAACATATTTGAGTGCCACAAATCAAATATCAGATGGATGAGCAAGACAGCCTCTGTTTCCAGGGAGCTCAGAGTCTGGAGATGGGTTAAACACGAAAAAACGTTACCGAATAATGTGCTGTTATATTTATTCACTAAATGTCCAATGAATATTTAACAAGTACCTATGATGTGCCAGGAATGCACAAGACACACAGCAGAGGGAAGGTCTAACATTTCCTGGTGTCAGCAAAAGCTTACAAAGGGAAGGGGAAGTAACCCAATCTTGAGAGATAAGCAGATGGCCTCCAGGTGGGGGGAATTTCGGGCAAGGACAAAGTCCACATTCAGAAGAAAGGGCCTGGGAGTGCTTAGCCCACGTGGTCTTGCTGAAATGGTTCTTGTGGCTAGGGCTTGGCTTCAACATCATTTCCGGCTTCAGTTTGAAGAAAACACCTTCTTTCAAGGCCCTATGCCAGAACACACACCCTCTATGTCGAACTTTATTCATCCTTCAGACTCAGCTTGCGGGTCACTTTTCTTGTTAGTAATTATTTAATGTCTGTCTTTCCCTTTCAGCTCCTCCCCGCTTCAAACTTTAAGTGCTGGTTCACGTGATATCCCTAGTGCCCAGCACTGTGCCAGACATGTAGTAAATGACGGGAACTACATATTTTTGCATGAATAATGCAGTGCATTTATGATTATTTTTCCTTTTTGGCCATATAACTCTCAAATAATGTGAAAACACTCCAGAACCCAGAATATATTCTCTAGTCTATTCCATTGAGACTTCTCTTTACCTTGCCTGATGGCCAACAACACACATAGGACTCCTTTATTCTTGCTCTTTACCCCCACGGAAACACACATGTATACATTCATATTATTCCTTTATTAATTTTTGTACTTGAATTTTGTACTTGAATCCAGAAGCCAAGTGGATTGAGAGGATGATGACCTGGTTAAGAAATTTTATTACAGCTGAATCTGAATTCCCTTGGTCCCCTCCCCCCCCCCCCAAAAGAGTAACACTAAAATCTCTTGGTGTTATGGAAAGTAACTAAGAATATCAAGTCTCCTGATATCTTATAGTTTTTATAGACTCATGGCTTCGAGTATCATTTATGTGTTCGTCTCAGATTGTATGCCTCAGAAATGAACCCTGAGCCAAGGATTTGTGTACAAATGATTTATTGGGAAGTGCTCCCAGGAAGGACTGGTCAGGGAGATGGAGACACAAACAGGAAGGAGAGGAAGCCAGGCAAAGGTACAATCTCAGTCAGTCTTGTAGAGCAAGTGTCCCTAACCCCCAGGCAGTGGACCAGTACTGGTCCACGACCTATTAGGACAGGGCTGCATAGCAGGAGGTGAGCGGTGAGCCAGTAAGCGAAGCTTCATTTGTATTTGCAGCCACTCCCCAGAGCTAGCATTACTGCCTCAGGGCCACCTCAGATCAGGGATTAGATTCTCATAGGAGCACAGGTCCCTAGTGCCAAAAAGGTTAGGGACTGCTATTGTAGAGGATAGTTTTAACCTCAGTTTTCCTGAGACAAGAAAGTTGGGCTTTCGTATAACTCTACACCCCCTAACCCTGTACATGTGCCAGTCATCGGGCAAGAGTTGTCCTGGGGGGAAGTAAATTTCCAAGCATCTCTACTTGTGTAAGCAAAGCTCTTCAGTGGCCCCAGGGCAGTTCTCTGAAGAAGAGATGAAGATGCTGGATGTTAGAAGCAAAGTGCTAGAAGTGGTGAGCAAGGCTCTCAAAAAAGATAAGAAGAAGGGGGATCTGGGTGGAGCATCTCACCGTGTCCACTACAATGCTGCTCTCAAAATTTTCTCTGGCTTGGACTTGTCCCCTGAACTTCAGATCCATAATATCCAACTGCCTATTTGACATCTCTACTTGGAAACGTGTTATCACTTATCAATTGCCAAAATAACATTATGTAACATTCCATTAGACCTCAGTAGCATATAATAATCTCACAGTCTACTGTAGGTCAGCTGGGCAGTTTTGCTGGTTTGAGTGCGCTTTGCAAGAGTCTCTTGTGCATCTGTTGTTGGCTGTGGGTTAGTTAGGGGGCTTTGCTGATCTTGGTTGGGCTTTCTCAAACGTCTGAGACAACTGAGCTGACTTTGCTATGCTCCACATTTTTCATCCTTCAGCAGGCTAGCCCTGATATGTTCGTATGGCAAACACAAAGATGCAAGAGAGAGAGGGAAAGGGGAAGCACACAGGGCCTTTTGAGGCCTAGGTCCAGAATTGGCACATTGTTACTATATTCACATCCTGCTGGCAAAAGAAAGTCACAAGGCCAGTTCCAAAGGTGGAGGAGCTTTAAAATCCATTTTTGTAATCCACCTGCCACCATGTCTAATAGGCATCTGCACTAATGGCGGTAGTGGAGCAGATTTCAATTACAAGAAGACTCATAGGACCTAAAATGACAATGTTGACAAATCTACAATTTATTGCAGGAAGAGTCTACAATACAGCAGCAATGTTAAATCAGGGGCATGCATCACGGGCAAAGGCTGTGTCACAATAAGGGGTCCAGGGCGGCCAGGTACAGTTTCCCTTTGTAAAAGCCGTGCTAAATATACTTTCTCAGATCAGGAACCGCTGAAGTGTGCACACCAGCATGGAGTCTTGGCTAGAGTTTCTTATATCCCTTAGGCCTCATCCATAGGCTTCTTGCTCCCATGAAAAAAGGCCCAAAGGCAGAGCTTCTTGAAGGCTCAGCGAAATGAGATGCAAATCATCAACCTCACCACTATAAATTAAAAGCTGACAAGATGGTATAAACTGCCCAGAAGTTCCACAAATGTATGGTTAAAAAGCAATCAGTACTTATCATGTTCAGACTTAACACATCCCAAAGTGAGTTTTTGACATTAGCTCCTAGAGTCTTTCTTATCTTGTCAATGACAATTTCATTCATTTGCTCAGACTGAAGACCATGGCATCCTCTGGGATTCTTCTCTTTATCTCATGTCCCACCTCCAATCCATCAGCAGATGCTGTGAGTGCCACCTTCAAAATAGATTCAGAATTCCACTACTTCTCAGCATCATACTACTCTCACACTATTCTGATCTGAGACATCCTTGCCTCTCACCTGGTTCTAACATCTCCCTACCTGGCTTCCCGGCTTCCGCTCTTCCCCTTTCAGTCTCCTTTCCACGTAACCATCAAAACGCTCCCATTAAAAATGAAAAGTCATAGCCTGTCACTTTTCTCATGTCACTCAGGAGAAAAACAGAAGTCGTTGATCTGACCTACAGGGTCCATAGATCTGGCCCTCCCTACTTCTGGGATTCTATGGCCACCCACTCTGTGCTGTGTTTTCTCCACTCCAGTCAGGCCGTCTTCCTCGCTCCTCAGGCACTGCTGCCCCAGGACTGCTGTGCCCTCCGCCTGCTGCCCCAGGACTGCTGTGCCTCCGCCTGCCGCCCCAGGACTGCTGTGCCCTCCGCCTGCTGCCCCAGGACTGCTGTGCCCTCCGCCTGCTGCCCCAGGACTGCTGTGCCCTCCGCTGCATGCTCTTCTTTAGCCAGGTATTCTCACCTTCAGCTCCCTACTTTTCAGGGTTTTTTGGCAGTAAGAGTTTTCTAGAGATACCTATAATTTTAACCTTTTAACATTTCTCAGTCCTCTTCCAGTCTTTGTTATTTTCTTAGCCCTTATCATAACCTAACAAAATATACATTTACTTGTTTATCCTTTTATTGAATCTCTTTCTTCTATAATGTAAGTTCCACAAGGGTAGAGAATTTCGTTTTGTTTCCAGTTGCATTTCCAGCCACTGAAGCAGGCCCTGACACATAGAAATTGATCAGTAAATAATTTTTGAATGGATAAATGAATGAAACACACCGGACTAGTAATATTACTTATCTATTAGGTTGTAAATTCTTTGGAACAGGGGTTGTCTTATTTATTTGATATCCCACGTTGTACCTAATATAGGTTATTAGGGGTTTTTTTAAGATTATCAGTAAACATTTATGAAGGAGGAAAATTTTACTGAATGAAAATATGTTTACTTTTAAATAAGGAGGTATACTAGTGCTACTATTTGAAACTATCAATGATTTTCTAAAATAATACAAATGTTTAAGATTTTTATAGAAAATAATTACCAAAATTTGATAAATCTAAGACATTGGATATATGATACAATATTATTTTGTGTTCAATGGAAACAGAAAAAATCCTTTCAACCCACGACAAAATGCCTTCTTATCACTTGAATTTTTATTTTACACTCATTCAAGAGCTTTTAATAAGAAATTTAGCAATGATATTATTCTATTATCACATCTGTATAATATGAAAAAGAAAACAGAATTGAAATGAATTGGTTAAGAACTTCTAAAATTTTTTCATATTTGGAATCCAACTCTTTGAAATCATTTTTTACATTAGCTATTAATGTCCATGCTTTTTTATTAAGAATGTTTTTAAAAGGGTGCTCTGCTGTTGTCTGGGATTTTCCCCCCTAGGTCTCTTACACCAGTGAGCACTTTTTGATCTGTAAGTGCAGGCAATGACGGCTACATCATGACAGTAAGTCACCTGGCATCAGTGGTTATACGAGGCATCTCAATTTCAGCAATATTAAAGTTTAAAAATTTGCATCTTAGAATCACTGAAAAAAGGAAACCAATGACACATTCATTTCCAAAGGACTTAAGGCTTTTTTGAAAACCAATTCTAACTTCTTTTGATCTACTGTCATGGAATAGGTAAATTTTATTAACCATGGCAATTCATCTACAGCACATGGAGTCAAGAAATCCTTTCATTCACACTCATTCTGATTATTTACACAATGATAATCATAAGTCATAAAAGTGAATTGCAGGGTAATCATAAAATTATTAAAGGCTGGTAATGATGTAATATAACCAATTAAAAAAAAGAATCTTTCAAACTCTCAATATTACTTTCAAACTCTCAATGTTACTCCAAGAGGAACATGAGAAAATTATTTAGACAGCAATATTCTTTTCATTATCTCTTTAACTAGTTCCTAAAGTGACTAGTCATTAAATATATTTTAAACCATTAAAATTTATTTATTTTATTTTTATTGAGGTAAAATTCACATAACATAAAATTTACCATTTAGAAGTGAATATTCAATGGCGTTGAGTAGTTTTTACAATGTTGTGCAACCATCACCTCTACCTAAGTCTAAAAACAACTCCATCACCCTAAAAGGAAATCCTCTATCTATTAAGCAGTCTCCTCCCCTTCCTCCCTTTTCCCAGCCCCTGGCAGCCACTAATCTGCTTTCTGTCTCTATTGATTTTTCTTATTCTGGCTATTTCAATAAATGGAATCATATCATATATGATCTTCTGTGTCTGGCTTAGTATAATGTTTTTGAGGTTCATCCACTTTGTATTATCAGTACTTGCTTTTTTGGTTGAATTATATTCCATTATATGGCTATATCATCATCTGTTTATCCATTTATCAGTTGATGGGACACCTAGGTTGTTTCTATCTTTTGGCTATTATTAATAATGCTGCTATAAGCATTATTTTTCAATTCTTTTAGGCATACACCTAGAAGTGAAATTGCTGGATTATATAGTAATACTATGTTTAACTTTTTGGGAATTGCTAAATCTATAGGGACAGCATTATTTTGCATTCTTATCAGCAATGCACGAGGGTTCCAATTTCTTTATGTCTTCATCAACATCATTATATTTTTGAAAACAGTTTTTCTGAAACTGTAAAAAAGAATTTATGGACGTTTAAATTTACAGAACTTTTTGGGGGGCATTTTGACACACTGTATTTTTAAAGCAGTTAGCAATGCAGAGTTATTGGTTTTTCCCTGTACACAGAGTACCTCGCTATTCTGGGAGCCACATGTGTTTGACCACACAGCCAGGTTTAAGGTCCCCTCCCTTGCTTCCTCCATGGTATAGAACTTTCTCATTTTCTCATAGGCCTTTACGTCTCTATTTTCTCTCTGCTGCCTTCCTCCTCACCCCCGCCCAGTAATTCCTCCCTAAGCCCCAGTCTCACTCACATGCCAGCCTAGAGGGAAGGCCCCCAAGGGAGTTAACTGCCCCAAACTTCCCCTACTTCCCAAGGCTCGCCTTAGCTTGACAAACACTGATTCTCCCTGAAGGATTCCTGCTTTTCCAGGCCCCAGTCCAACCCTTTCCTGTTATGAAAACCCAGCAGTTTTTTAATCAAGCAGATTGCGTGTGTCTTAAAATAAATCTCGTGATCCTGGTGTGGTGAAAAGAACATTGCATTAGGTGGCAGAAACTCTAGGTTCCAAGTCCTATCCTATTTGCCAAGGCCTTTGACACCTCCATTCTTTTCAGCATTGCCTACTAAGTTCCTGTTATGTGCAATGTATTTAATTACAGAGGACAAACCACTTATCCTGCCTAGTTGTAAGTCTGTAACACAGAAAGAATACTTTATTTGCCTTGGATCAGATTATCTTGGACATTCATTCCAGCTGAAAATAATTCTGTGATTATGAACTCGAAAGGCTGCCGTGGTGGGTTGGAACGGTGGTTCCTAGAAGTAGAGATGAAACAAATGAGTAAAATATCCAAAACATTAGGGAGAGAACATAAGACATTAAAAGAAAATTACCATTCATTATCATCATTTAATAAAGCTCCTCAAATTTGGAAGATCAAAAATCACAAGATCAGAGTCAATCCTTTAACTTAAATGCATTTTTTGTTTTGTAAATTAGACTTATTTTTCTAATTTCTAGGGCAACAGAGGAGAGAATTCTTAGAAGTGGAAACCCATTCTCTCACAACCTCAACAACGTATGCCATCTGAACTGTTTCTCATTTCTCTGTCTTCCTAGTTATTTAGTTATTTGGAACTCAAAGTTGTCACTGCTGCGGGAAGGAAATACCGTTCGAGGGGAACAAGCATTTTTAAAGAGTAATTAGCATCTACAGTCACTAGAGGGCAGACCTGAGCCTGAAGAAGCAGTTTTCTAGGATGTAGTACCTACCAGTCACCTAATTGTATTTCCCCTGTGTGTCCCCAGAAGGAGCTGCTGTTTGCATCCGTTGCCTAATATCTGATTGTTCCTGTTACTAGCTCCACAGCTCCTGGCAATTAGTTCCTCGGCTGAGCTGGTAGCGAGAGTCTACCTTATTTCAGAGACAAAATTGGGAGTGACACATTTTCTTCAAGATGCTGCCCTGCATCAGAAGACCAGAAATTTTCCTCTTCAGAATTAAATTCTGTAACTTGAATTCATCATTTGCATAAAAAGTATGTCTGAAGTCCTTCGGGAGTGTTGTACTCTTCTGAGCAATTGAACCAGAAAGACGAAACAGATGCTGGCCTGTCAAGGTCGAGTGACTTCCCAAAAAATGCTGGGAAAATCCTCCTGCTTTCAGTCAATTTCTTTAGGGACAGCAGTATGAAAGTATTTCTTTCCTTCATCTAAAAAAGACAGGCATGAAACCCACTTTGGAATTTTCTTAGAATTCTTATACACATGTCATTTTATCCTCAACCTTGTGAGGGGAGCATTATGATTATTTTTATTTTATTATTATTTAAAAACCCAATCTCAGGGTTTTTTTTTTTAATTCAGTTTCCATTTTATCCACCAAAACTTGTCCAGAATAAAGTTGACGTAAAAACATAAAACATCACTAGAGAATTCATCATGAGAAGCCACATTCCCTGCTCCGCCTTGGTTTTGCGACTCAGAGGTGACCATTTGGAATCCTGGACTGTTAGTGTTTTCAGAATTTCTTGGGTTCCCTTGCCTATTTCTAAGTAATGTGCATATACAATTATTCCTTGGTTTATCAAGTCTGGGTGTTAACAATAGAATTCCTCTTAGATGCCGACTTACCTTTTTTGACGAGGTGTCTCATGATTCTTGTTTTGAAGACAAGAAAAGACCAAAACTCAGGAAGTTTCTTACTTATCCAAATCACGTAACCAAGAACCATTGGAATGGAAATTAGGACCCACACCTTCAAAATTTAGACTTCATGTAATTTCCACCACCATGTTGGGGCCAGTAGAAAAATGCTGATTGCCTTCCAGGCTGTCCCCTTAAAATAGAGTTGCCAGATAAAATACAAGTATTAATTAAAATTTGAATTTCAGATACAGAACAGGTACTTTTCACGGCTAAGTATATCCAAATATTACATGGGATATACTTTTGTATATGTTATACTTTTCTTTGCTAATCTGGCAATTCTACCTTAAAACTATGAATGTAGGCCTTTTACTTACTCTGGTTTTAAAACTCTGGAACTACATATAATAAGAAGTCTGCTATTATCCATGATAAAGGATTTTTTTTTTCTGAGAAAGATGGACATTATTCATGATTTCCATACAGATGCAATATAAAACAGGCAAAACTTAAAAATATGGTGTTCGGATACAGACATATGAAGTTAAATTATAAAAAAAGAAAGCATATTTGTTAATACAAAATTCAGGACAGTGGCACCTGGGAGGTGAGAGGTCACCATGGGGAGTGACACATAGGGGCTTCTAAGGTATAGGTAAATTGATAGTGAGTGCAATGGTTTTTTAAATTTTTAAAAATTTTTTGATGTAATATATTTCTACCCACTCTTGTATGTATATGTTTTATTAAAAATAAAAAAAATAAAAGCATGCCTAGATTCTAGAATGAGACAGACCTAAGTTCTAATTCCAGCTTCAGCCTCTCTGAGTTTTAGTTTCTTCATCTATAGCATGGGAATAATAATAATACTTTATTGGCAGCTTTGTTGTGTGGTTTAGAAATAATGTATATAAAGAACAGTACAGAGTATATATCTAGTATGTCCTTAGGAAATTTTATTATCAGTCAAGTACATGTGGGTAAAGCAGAGGATTGTGCCAGGACTGGGTAAACTTTGTCAGAAATTGTCTTAGCTTCTGTGGGCTGTTGCCTTATTATCTAAACTCCTCTTTATTAGTGTGAACTTAAATTCTGAAGAAATAGCTTGAAACGTTTTGTAATTTTGTTGTATGTTGAAATACTTCTTAAAAATAAACCTCAACCAGTTAAGAAGTAGATATGTGAGTTGAATGAGATGATGTTTATAACTAGATGTGAGTTGAATGAGATGATGTTTGTAACTAGAAGAGTTAAAAAGAAAAGTCAATTCCCGTTAATGTTAAGTCCTAGCTTCAAAGCACGGGAGACAGCAGAAGAAATCAATGAGGAAAAGTCTTCTGATTGGAATAGGCAATCATTTACTGTGGACATGCAAAAAGCAAATTATTTTTCTTAACTGTGTTCTCAGAAGACTTTCCCCTGACACTGAACTTATTCCTCCCAGTGCATAAATAAATTTTTGGCAAAATTTGGAATTGCTATTTCTTTTTTCTTTTTTTTTTTGCATTTTCAAGTATATACTTCTATATTTCCTAATATATTGAAGTCTTTTGGCTTAAAATAAAAAAGGACTGATTGTCCTTAACCAAAGATTTTGCTTTAAGCCATAATTTAATATTAAATAGCGCCTTTTTTTTAATAAGAAAAGGAGAACCTTCAAATGTAGAATAATTGAAGCATTTTTCTTATAAATACTCAGAACTGGCCAAAGATATAGAAAATGGCCCTCTTATACTTGACTGGTGGAGTCTAAATCTTTTGGAAAGCAATTTGTTAGTATGTATTAAGAGCTTTAAACATGTTTGTATTCTTTGACCTAACTTAGCCACTCTGCTGCATTGCTCTCAGAAACCAATAGATACATTAGTTGAAACAGGTCAGAATAATTAAATCAAATTCCTTTGCGAACACAACAGGGTCTTGGCGAGGATCAGGAAAATCTTTAGATTTCTTAATCCGTTTTAGTCCAGGAAAAGTAAATTACTGCTGGTTCCTCTCTTCCAGAGACTGAGTTTTCTCTAAAGGTAGCTGCCAGAATTTCTGGTTTTTCTAGCCTACTCTGTCTGGTCTGGCTTTTGATTCTTAGTTTCCCCTAAGTCAGTAGAGAGTGCGCAGTGCAGGAGGTTTAACAGAGAGAAAGAGGAGAAAGGGAGGATAAGGCTAGACAAGGAGCTCAGAAAGTAGGGAGATGCTTAGAGAAAGGGGGAAAGAGGTGATATGGGCCATCACTTGCAAAATTCTTTATCTTTCAAATAAACCTAGTTAAGTCTTTTCTTTCCTTCTTTCTTTAGAGAAGGACCCTCTCCCTCAAACTTAGATAATTACCTGGAAACTGATAACTAAGGTTCTCTGGCTACTGATAAAGATCATTGAAACTCCGCATTCTCCTTGGCCCATTATAAGGCAGGAATGGCTTTAGGCCAAAACTGGGCCCTTGGAATCTAAGAAGGGGAGGGAACTTTTATCTAAGATTTTATTTTTTTTCTTTCTTTTACAAAATATATTAATCAAGCCTGATTTCCTTTACCTGCTTGATAGGCAAATCAATAATAGAAATGTAACTAGACATGATTCAAGTAACAAGTTTGTATCTTTTGCCTTGTCTAGGGACTGAGGCGGCACTTCGGTAGGAAACCTAAGACCCTGTCCTGACTAATACAGAGAGGGATAGAGCTCCATGAAACCCCAATAGGCAGGGACTATGACCCTCCTCAGCGGGAAGCAGATAAGCAGAAGAGACCTCTCTCCTCTGAACATTCATACTAATTAAGGGGGTTTGTGGCTCTCAGAAAAAGGATAGACAGGAAAGTTAGGGTGATTTTGGGTCTGCCTGCAAAGACACTGAGGTCATCCTATTCTATAAAGAATCCACTTAGTCTGTCCACAATTAAGCAAGCCAGAAGGTATTTTTGGGCTAAAAGTAACTCATACAAGGAAACGGGAGCAGAAAAATGGGTACTAGTTTCAGTCAGTCACTTGCACCTGTGCCGTGAAGACCCCAACAACCTTCAGCTCACCTGAGCCTCATTACACCATCATTATAACATGATGCATATGCCCAGAAGTTCATTAATATCATTATAACAGACTGAATTCTGGGAACAAACATGCACAGAAAGCAAATGATAAATCATTGAGTCCTGTCAATCTTAGTTGTCAATCGAGGAAGCCCACTCCTCTACAAAAAGTACCAGCCACCACAAATAAGGATAAAGACCCAAAGACTTTGTTACCAGAACTGTGACAATGCTTCTCCTGCTCAGGCCCGCTTCCATGTCTGGAAGTGTACTCTTGCTTCTAACAAAACTTTTATTTTCTGCTATGTTTCAGTGTCTTGTTCAATTCTTTTGAGACATCAAGAACCTGGGCAACAAGCTGAGAGGGGAACCCCACTCTCTAGTAACAGAGGGGTGCTGGCACTGAGCAATTTTGGAACCCTTCTTTAGTTCAGAGACAGTGTCTAACTTCCTGAAGAGAAGAATTTTTATCTGAGAGTTCGGAGAGTTTAAAATTTTATTAATTTCCTGAAAAGAAGAACGTTGATCTCTCCTTTTAGAAACTTCTATTTTCCATTTAAGGCAAATGTCCCATTTGTTCAGTTCAGTTTTAGAGGCACTTTTTTTTCCAATTGAGCGTGCCAAAAAATCAATTTCGAGGTATCAAAAGAGCCCCATTTCTACCATCTTAAGCTGATACCATTTTTAGTTAAATCTCCTCATTTCCGTGGATATTTACATTTGCCTTGATTGGAAAATAGCATGTTGTCCAGGTTCTTGATGTCTCAAACAAAGACTTGAACAAGACACCGAAATATAGCAGCAAAGAAAAGTTTTATAAGTGATAGTACACTTCCAGACATGAAGTGGGCCTGAGCAAGGAAGCATTGTTCAAAAGTTGGGGCTCTATACAAATTGTACAGAAAGCCTGCATTATGGGAGACTGACTGTCAAGGGGCTTGTCAGCCTTGGAGGCACGATTTCCCATTTAATTTTAGTTTTTCTTTAAGTCGATTTAAAAAGGCGGAAATTAAAAGCAGTCAAATAAGAACAGCTCAAATAAAGTCGAGATCTACTACCTAAAGCAGGTAGGTGTAGGATTCTAAGAAAAGACTCATCCAGTTCACCTGATGCAAAGCGAGGAGCTAATGGAGCATGATGGGTCTCTGCTGGTACCAAGCACCAGGTCCAGGTCAGCAAGGTGGTCCAGGGTGGGCTTCTTCGGAATCCTGCCGGCTTTACCAAGTAAATGTTGACATAAGAAACATCCAAACCTGTAGAAAAATTTTATAAGAGTATTAGAGTTTATTTGAGCCAAACAGAGGATACACCTGGAAGCAAGATCTCCACAGACCGAGAAAAATGCTACAAGAATGACAGTTTGCAGTTTCTTTTATGCATTTGGAATTAAGGAGCGAATGTAAGATAGATTACGTGAAAGTGGGAGAAAGCAAGACAAGGATTGGATTAGAGGATAACTAAGATTATATTCTCTCTTGAGGGCATTTATGTTTCAAAGATGTGTTGACCGAGATGCACAGAAATAATGCTCAGGGCTTGCTTGCTTAAAGCAAAACTAACTTTTTACTAGGGAAGTTATAGGCCTGAGGTGTGATTACCCACATTGACCTGTCCAGTTAGGAATTTATGATCAGATCACTCTGTGAGGTTACTTTCTGTTAGATTTATTACAGCACCCCTTTTTTTCATCCACATTATAATTCTACCAGGAATATTTTTTTCAAACTCTCAGACATGGCTGCAATTAATAAGAAATCTCTTTCCTTTCCTCAGAGGTCTGGGTCGCAGTTCATAGAATAAATGTGCATGAATGTTTGTCAAGTATTTCTGATAATGATGAAAAAGTAAGCTATCTAAATATTCATCAATAGAGGAATAATAAAGTAACTTACTGTGCACCCATATTGTGGAGGACAAACCATTGAAAGCACATTTATTGAGATTTTAATGAAAAGAGAAAATGCTCACAAGTTTATGTTAAATGAAAAAAGCAGTATACAAGTGGTATAAAATTATCTCAACCACACAAAATATGTATGTATAAAAATATTGGAATAAATAAAACAAACCCAAAAGCAAACAAGTGGTAATTTTTAAATTGAGGGGTTGTAATTTTTTCTTCTTCATACTTTTATTTTCCAAATTTTCTACAATATGCACTACTACCATTATAACAAAAACATTTAAAAAAATTCCAAGGCGGTAGCATATTTCTTTATTGGTTATATATGAATTGATTCATGTGTGCAGGGTGAAAAAAATCAAATGGCACAGATATTACATTCCATTTTCAGTTCCTCTAAGCAGGGATAAAATGGCACTTTCTCAGAAAGGATTTGTGCAGCTTACATTGCTATTAAATTGTATCATTTTACTATAGTATTTAGAGAACTCCAGTGTGTGGGTTAAATAAAAGTCATGTTTTTATATTGGTGTATGAAATGACACAAATCTCTAGTCCCTTGGGAGAATATGCCATTTGTAATGCCTATTATTTTTATGTTATTAAACCCTTCTCTGTTAATAAGATCTATAATTATTAAGCAGAAAGCATAATGAAGTTGGCTGATTGCAAAGGGAGGAAAAGCCAAGTATTTCAAACCCTCTGACATTTTCTGGTGACAGCCATTGACTAGACACTGTTATTTTAAAGTAATTTTACCGAGAAAGGAGTATGTTTACAGAACATTAATTGAAGAGTTTATATTGCTTAAGAGCTTTAAATTTCTGAATATGAACGCTGATTCCTCTCACTATCATTCCCTCTCTGCCCACTCCCTCCTTCCCTTCCTGAGTCCCTCTCTCTCTATTCAGAATTTCGATGTGAGGATAGGATAAAGCAGGGATCCGTATCCTTAAATAAAGGCGTAAGATTGGACTTGATGGTCTGGGCCTGGAGACCCCAGCACCATACCTCCCCTCAGGAGAACCCTTTAAAAGGGCTTTGTTTGATTTTGGGGAGGTTTTTTGCTGGGTATGACTTCCTCACATTAAATAAATGATATCCCATTGTGAGGCATTCCAAAGGATTTAGAGAATAAACATAAAACAGTGGTCATATTTATGGAGATACACATGAAAGGTGTGAGGGACATAGCCATGAAATATATGTGTTATTATAATTCATACATACATATATATATTGTGTGTGTCTCTCTCTATATGTGTAATATGTTATATATATATGTATATATATATATATGAATTCCTTTCCATCAAGCTATTATTTTGAAAACAAAACAAAACAAAACAAAACAGTTGGTTTTTAAGTTCTGCCACTGTGTTACTAAGTTAGTAACTCTTAGCTTCAAACCCACGCGTCTATGGTCATTCTGTTTTGTGATGCTGCGTCTCTGCAAACCGCTCTTCTCCTTAACTGACCGGCTCCTTCAGGCTCTGCGCATCGGGCACTAGAGGGAGACTGTGAGGCTGGAGGAGGAAGAGATGTTCTCTTTCTTGTTAGCGTCCAGGTTTTGTCAGTGTCACCTTAGCAACCCTACTTCACTCCAGCAGCAGCAGCTCTTTCCAGAAGCAGCAGTTGATTCCAGTTTATAGATTTTCTAAACCTTGGGGAACCAGCCTTATCATACACTTTCAGAGACAAAACCACAGTGAACAGGGACATCCCCTCCCTTCTTTAAAGGCCTGGTTCCCAGTTCCCTTGGAACCTCCCCCAAGTTTCCAAGGCAGCTGTATTGTCTGAACAGCTGCCCCTCCTCAGAGGTCTGAATCCCAGTTTGTGGGACCCACTGCGTGAGTTTCTGAGTTTAAATAATAATCTGACTTTTCCTTAGTTTCTCAGTCCTAGGGGTGGTAGCTACATACTGTGTGTGCCATCTCCGTGATACCAACTCTTCCTTTTCTGCTTTTTTGGTTCTCCAGGATGTGTCTAGCAATCCTTTATGTTACATGTTCTCTGTTAAAATAACTGGTGTGATTTCTATCTTCTTTCTGAATCCTGACTGATACAGCTTCCTAAAACAATAAGATTGGGTCAATGTTAATCCTCATAAAATGTATTGGGCTGGTTACTTATTACTTCCTGCAGATAAAAGAAAATGCTCTTTATTTCTATCTCAGAAGACTTTTCTTAAAGTCTAATTGACTAGGCTATATATAAATTAATTTTAAAAATATACATATTAATAAACTATGTAGAAGCTGATTTTTAAAATGTATTTTTTTCTCCTTGCTTTCATAAAAGCTTTTCATAGGAATTTTCATTCCTGTAAATGATGTGATGCATCCAGACATTCCATACGAATCCAATGATGTGTTAAAAAGTACATAATGTGTAAACACAATCTCATTGGCTCCATATTTAAAATAGACGCAAAATTTTTTAAAAATATATTTATTAATAAAAAGTAAAATAAATTTTCAATGGAAAAATAACTATATTTTCCAAAACATAAAATATTTAGTCAGAAAAGTGTCAACATTTTAAAATTTTGTACATCTTTTTAATATTTGGCTTAAAAGAAGACAGCTAATTTCTCATATATGTCTTGAATTCATTCTGTTGAGATGTTGTTTTGTGAAATATATGAAAAAAATAGCCTCCCATAGATATGTAATTTGAAATGGAAATAGTATTTTAATAGTCTTTGCAAGTAAATTGAAAATTGTCTTTATTATTACACAAAAACTTGACAAGCGATAATTTCTTTGCTTTTTAAGTGATAGTTTCTTAAAAGTTGGTTGCAATGTTCAATCTGAAAATATCAAGACAATTTTTTTAAAAGGCAAGGCAACCCTTGGTTGACTTCACAGATTGTAAGGACCTTGTCAACTTACAATCCTTTATTTAAAAAAATTTTTTTATGCCTACAGCACCTGGTGGTCTCCCAGCCAAGTACTAACCCGGCCTGACCCTGCTTAGCTTCAAGAGATCAGACAGGATTGTGCATCTTATTCAGGGTAGCATGGCCATAGACTTTAATAGACAATTTTTTAACAGATATCTTGAAATATAACTGACATACAGTAAGTCACACATATTTGAAATGTACCATTTAATGAGTTTCAACATATGGAAACATTCATGTATACATTACAAAAGTCAAGATTACAAACATTTTTATTACCCTCAAAAGTGTCTTTGTGCCTCATTGCAGTCCATTCCTCCTTCTCATGTCCTCCAAACTGTTCCCAGGCAATCATTGATGTGTTTTCTGTCACTAAAGTTTACTTTGCATTTTTCTATCAGAGTGCTGCTCGAAAGAAATATAACATGAACTACAAATGTGAGCCACACATGTAATCGTAAAGTTTCTAGTAGTATATTTCATTTAACATGATATACCAAAATATTATCATTTTGGCATGTAATTAATATAAAATTTTTAATAAGATATTGCCATAGACTGAATGTTTGTGTCCCCTCTAAAATTAAGTCCCAGTGTGATGGATATGGAGCTGGGGACTTTGGGAAGTGATTGGGTCATAAGGGTGGAGCTCTCACGATGGGATTAATGCCCTTATAAAAGAGACCCCAGAGAGCTTCTTTGCCCCTTCCGCCATGTGAAGACACAACAAGATGATGGACATCTATGAACCAGGAAGCAAGCCTTCACCAGACATGGAATCTACTGGCAACTTGATCCTGGACTTCCTAGCTTCCAGAACTGTGAGAAATAGATTTCTATTGTTTACAAGCCACCCAGTGTATTTTTGTTATAGCAGCCCAAACAGATGAAGACATACTTTATATTCCTTTTATATATATATATATATATATATATAAGTATTGAATATCTGGTACATACTTCATACTTATGTCTCAATTTGAAGTAGTCATTTCAAGTGCTCAATGGACATGTAGTTAGTGGCTGCAGCATTTGACTGTGCGGGTCTAGAACTGTAGCTAAATGAAATAATAAAGTATTAGTCTCCTTTGCCTAGTATTTTTCACTCAGATAAGTATGTTGAAATATATTCATGTTGTGTGATTAGTAGTTTGTTCCTTTTAATTGTTAAGTAGCATTCCATTGCTTGGATATGACACAATTTGTTTACCCTTTCCCTTGCTGATGGATATTTGCTCCCTGCCTCTCAAGGTTTTGGCTATTGTAAATAAGCCTGCTATGAATATTCATGTTCAAGTCTTTGTGTGGACATGTATTTTCATTTCTCTGGGAGAAATACGTAGGAGTGGGATGACTGGGTCACACAGTATGTTAAATTTTTCATGAAACTGGCAAACTGTTTTCCACAGTGGCTGCATCATTTAACATTCCATCAGTAGTTTGAGACAGTTCCATCTTCCAATGCCTGTTATTGTCAGTCTTTTAATGTTAGCCATTTTACTAGATGTGTAGTGATACCTTATTGCAGTTTTAATTTTCATTTCCATAATGAACAATTACATTAAGCATCTTTTTCATAGATCTTTTTTGGTGATGTATCTGTGTAAATTATTTGCTCACTTTTACCATGTAACTTGCCTTATTATTATTATAAGAGCTATTTATATATTCTGGATATCAGTCTTTTGTTGAATATGTGTTTTGCATATATTTTCTCCCAATCTATGGGTTGTCTTTTTATTTTTATTTTTATTTTTTTTGGTATTCAAAGAGCAAAAGTTTTAAATTTTGAAAAATTTATTAATTTTTTAACAGTTTGTGGTTTTTTCATGTCTTCTTTAAGAATTCTTTACAAACCCAGAGTCTTTAAATTCTCCTATGTATTCCTTTAGAAGTTTTATGGTTTTGACTCTTACATTTAAGATAAGGGTATAATTTGAGTTAATGTTTGAGTTAATTATGAGATAAAATTGAGGTTTTTTTTTTTTTTAATGACTATACAATAGTTCCAGAATCATTTGCTGAACGATTATCTTTATCTCATAAATTGCTTTGGCATCTTTGTTTAAAAATATTGGATACAGAGAATTCTGGGAAACATGGTGGAGTGAGAGATGTCCTCAGATCTCTCCCCTTGAAGGAACAATAAGCTGAATATCTAAAATTCAACAAAAAAAACCACCCAAACTGCACACCAGCACATGTGTGCATGGGATCTGCATGTAAGAGCTACCACAGGTCAGAACCCTGGGTGTCGGGTGGTAGACTGGGAGAAATAAAGAAGCTGCCTCTCGCAGCCGCTGGAGCTCCTTGCAGAAGGAGGGGGAGGGGTGAAGGCGCGGTGACTTCCCTGATCAGCCCTTCCCAGAAGTGCTGAAACTTTTAGTAGCCAGCAGCAAGGCCCAGTCATCAGGGCAGAGAAGCGGGACAGGACCACAGAGGAACAACAGTTGATTTTTACTGGCCCTGGGTGCAAAACTGAGGCTGAGCCACAGCCTCCAACTCCCAACCCAGAGGGTCCTTACCAACCATACCCTCCAAGACCAATCACTGCGGAGTCCCAGGGGAATCTGAACAAATGCTACCAAAACTGTAGCTAACACTGACAGGGACTGAAATTGAGAGTAGCAAGTGTGATTAAATATCTACAAGAAAATAATAATAAAAAAAGACATTTAGGCTTTATATAAAACAGGGATCTAAGTGGCTTAGATGCCACCTACTGGAAAGCAAAAGAAAAGCGCCTTCTTTGCCGCAGGCTAAATCTTTCTGGAAATAATAAATCTTAAAAACAACAGAATACACTTCCATTAATGCCCATGAACAACCAAGGTGACAAGACATCTCAGAAAGAAAGAAAAATCTCCAGAAAATATGCTTACAGGCTTAGAAATATGCAACTTAAATGACAGAGAATTCAGAATGGTACTCCTGAAAAAATATTGGATACAGACTTCTGGTCAAGATGGCATATTAGGTAGACACTGTACTTGCCTCCTTTATTGACCACATAAAAGTTACAGCTAACCTGCAAAACAGCCAACATTGGAAGTCACCTGAAGTCTGGCCGAACAGAAGACCTACAACTGGGGATTTACAGAAGAAACCACCTCAAGACTGGTAGGAGGAGCAGAGATGTGAAATAGGCTGCTCCTACAAACACAGTAGCAGTTGAGAATTGGGAGGGATATCTTGGCTGTGGAGGTCCCCCAGAGGAGCAAGGGGTCCTGGATCCACACCAAGTTTCTCAGCCCAGGGTTCCAGTAACAGTAAGAGAAGTCCCCACAATCTCTGGCTATGAAAGCCTGTGGAGATTGTGGCTGAGAGAGACAGAGGGCTGTTGAGAGTTGCAAATGTTCCTCTTAAAGGGCCCATGTGCAGACTTACTTGGTGACAAACTTACTCACTCTGGGCTCCAGCACTGGGGCAGCTGCTTGCAAAGCACCAGTGTCATACAGGAAGGAACTGAATTGTCTGTCTTCAGGGAGAGGGCTGGAGGGGGCAGCTGTCTCCCAGGCAGGAGTGGTGGCAGGACCCATTGTTCATTTGTTGAGCCCTCCCCACTCTCGGGGTGCAGACACAGGCTCACCATATCTGAGTCTCCATTAACCTGGTTAACATAGGTCACCCTACCTAGGTGATTCCCTGAGACCCACTCCTTCCAACTTGCAGGCCCACCTAAACTACCTCAAGTGGTTTTTCCAAAAGATGAGTGCTCTTGGCTTGGCTTCAGACTTTTCTAAAATCTCTTAAAGGTTCACAAAACTCAAACAAGCAGCATCTGGCCTTAGCATGCCCAATATCTCTTGCTGAGCAGCACCAAGTCCAGCACTGGTGGCAGCTGGTTTTGAGTCACAATTTGGCCTCTCAGAGGCACCACTAAGCCCAGCATGTGTGGCCAGCCAACTGTGGATTGCTTGGTGAATCTTGCCAGGTGGCCCTGGGGAGTACACACTGTGGTTGAACTTGGTCTGAGTTAGGGCCCTCCCAGGAGGCCCTGGGGCTGGCACACCTAATGGCCAGCTTCCACCTGAGCTAGAACACCACCATGGGCTGCTTTGATGATGACAAACCCAAAGGGCATACTGGACAGGCACCAGAGCCCTGCTCAAGTGAATCCTGCTCCATAGGGTCAGACACTCGACCAATCAGCTCGAGGGTCAATCCTTTCCATTGACATCCAAACAGTAACCAAGGCTCAACCACAATAAGAGGCCACATACAATACACACAAGGAACACACCTGGAATACCTGACTCAGGTGACCAGGGAGACTGTGCCACAGGACACCTACTATATAGAGCCACTCTACTAAGACCGGGAGACTTTGGAGCCCTACCTAGTACATAGAAACAAACATGGGGCAGCCAAAATGGGGAGATAAAAAAAATACTCCAGTTGAAAGGACAGAATGAAGAACTAAACAAAATGGAGATGAGCAATCTATCAGATGCAGAGTTCAAAATGCTGGTTATAAGAATGCTCAATGAATTTAGGGGAAGAGTAGATGAACTCATTGAGAACTTTAACAAAGAGATAGAAAACATAAAAAAGAAACAGTCAGAAATGAATACAATAATTGAAATGAAGAATACTTTAGGAGGAATCAACAGTAGATTAGATGAAGCAGAGGATTGAAACAGTGATTTAGAAGATAAAGTAGCAGGAAACACCCAATAAGAACAGTAAAATGAAAAAAGAATCCCCCCAAAATTAAGGATTTTTTAAAATATAAGGGGCCTCTGGGGCATCATCAAGCGTACCAACATTTGCATCATAGCGGTACCAGAAAGAGAAGAGAGAGAGCAAAGAATTGAAAACCTATTTGAATAAATAATGACTAAAAACTTCCCTAACTTGGCAAAGGAAATAGACATACAAGTCCAGGAAGTGCAGAGAGTCCCAAACAAAATGAACCCAAAGAGGCCCAGACCAAGACACATCATAATTAAAATGCCAAAGTTTAAAGACAAAGAAAGAATCTTGAGAGCAGCAAGAGAAGAGCAATTGGATACCTACAAAGAAGCTCCCATAAGACTGTCAGACGATTTCTCATCAGAAATTTTACAGGCCAGAAGAGATTGGCATGAAATATTCAAAGTGATGAAAAACCAGGACCTACAACCAATATTACTCTACCCAGAAGAGCTATCATTTAGAATCAAAGGACAGATAAAGAACTTTCCAGAGAAGAAAAAGCTAAAGGAGTTCATCACTACCAAACCAGTATTACAAGAAATGCTAGAGGGACTTCTTTAAGGAGAAGAAGGAAAAAGAACAACCAAAAATATGAATAATAAAATTGGCAGTAACTACATATATATCAACAATTACTTCAAATGTGAAAAGATTAAATGCTCCAATCAAAAGACTGGGTGGCTGAATGGATTAGAAAACAAGACTCTTGCATATGCTGCCTATATATGAAAAGACACATACGGACTGAAAGTAAAGGGATGGAAAAGATATTTCATGAAAATGTAAATTAAAAAAAAAATCTTGGGTAGCAATACTCATACCAGACAAAATAAACTTTAAAACAAAGGCTATAAAAAGAGACAAAGAAGGACCCAGTAATCCCACTTCTGGATATTTATCTGAAGAAACCCAAAACTACTTTGAAGGGACATGTGTATCTATATGTTCATTGCAGCATCTATTTACAAGAAATGGAGGAAACCGGAGTGTCCATCAATAGTTGAATGAATAAAGAAGAGATGGTACATATATATAAGAGAATATTACTCAGGCATAAAAAACTGAAAAAAAAAAAGAAAGTAATCTTGCCATCTGCAACAATATGGATGGACCTAGAGGGTATTGCTCTGAGTGGAGTAAGTCAGACTGAGAAAGACTAGTGCCATATGGTTTCACTTACATATGGAGCCTAAAGAAACAAACAAAACAGAAACAAACTCATAGATACAGAAAACATTCTAGAGTTGCCAGGTGGAGGGGTGTTGGAAAGGTGGGTGAAAAAGGAAAAGGGATTAAGAAACTGTTAGTTACAAAATGGTCATTGGGATGAAAAGTATAGTATAGGGAATATAGTCAGTAATATTCTATTAACTATGTATAATGTCAGATAACCTATTGGGGTGATCACTTCGTAAGTTATATAAATGTCTAATTGGTACACCTGAAACTAGTAAATATTGTAGGTGAACTATAATTGAAGAATAAAAATTATTATTAAAAATATTGGCTACGTATGTGTAGAATTATTTCTAGAGCTCTGTTAAGTTCCATCAATTTATATGTCTGTCTTTACTTCAACGCCACATTATCTTGATTATTGTAGCTTAATAGTAAGTCTTAAAATCAGATAGAAGGTTCTTTAACTTCTTTTTAAAATTGCTTTGACTACTCTAGTTTTTTGCATTTCCATATAAACTTTAGAATTAGCTTGTCAAATTTTACAAAAATAAAGCCTGTTGGGATTTTGATTGGGATTACACTGATTCTTCAGATCCATTTGGAGTGGGAATGTATCTAACCTACACATGACTGTGTAATACCATGCGTTGGTCATTTGGAAAATATTCACTGAGTTATGAGGATCTTCCAAATGTTTACACATTTTATTAAACAATATATTAAAAAGTCATATTCATTAATATCTCCACCAATCTCATCAGGAAAGTTTTTAAGTACCGGGAAGCTGTCAAGCTCACAGTGGCAAATACACATTGGCCAAAAATCCTAATTTTTGCTGGAGAGCTCAAATTTTGTCACTGGCAACAAATGCTTTTAGTTTTCCTTGAAGTTCACTTGGTTCCTTTCTCAAAAAACATCTGCAAAATACCCGTCTGAATAATCCTAGTTTGCCAGTTCTTTCAAATAAAAATTGTCTTCTATGGGAAAAAAAATGGCTCACTTAGCTTGCAACTCAAACGCAGGTTCTTTTTCTTATGACAATCATTGTAGTTTGCTATGCAGCCAAAGTACTTTATTTGTACTTTTCATTTCATCATGTAGAATATTAAATAGTTGTATATTCAAAAGTTGAGATTTTTAAGTGCAACTGGTCTTTTTTTCCCCCTTCCTTCCTTCCTTCCTTCCTTCCTTCCTTCCTTCCTTCCTTCCTTCCTTCCTTCCTTCCTTCCTTCCTTCCTTCTTTCCTTCCTTTCTTCCTTTGAGTGTGCAGTGATGAAGAATACTGTGACTACTACTATAATTTGGTTTCACTGCCTTGATTTCTGTTAAGATGCTAGCAGTTTTACATACCATTGTTTTTGCACTATTATCACAATGTCAATACAGTAGAAAAGGCAAATAACATCCAGTATTATTATGAAAATAGTTTTGACCTTGTGAACCCCCATAAAATTTTAGGGACCGTACCCCCCTCCCCCCGCCCCGCCTCAGGGTTTCATGGACTACACTTTAAGAATCATTGCTTTAAGGACACAAAAGGGCATTTAATACAACCTGGAAGGATGCCGGAGGCTTTGCTAGGAGGCTGGGTGGATACACATGTAAATAAGGATTGGGCCTTTTGAGCCACGCTTCATCTGCTCAGGCCTGCTTCCACATCTGGAAGTGTACTTGCCCTTCTAATAAAGCTTTTCTTTTCTGCTGTAGAAAAAAAAAAGTATTGGTTGTCTAGACAAAAGGAACGGCATGAGCAAGGGCACAAGGTATGAACAGCAGGTCTCTCTTCCTCAGTTTTGGGGGAGCAAAGGTTCAATGAGGGCAGAAACCACAGATGAGATGACTAGAGATATAGAGAGCCCTGTATGCATGAAAGAGCTGAAACTCTGTCCTTCAGCTTGGAGAGGTCTTGAGGGTTTCATAGCTGGGGAGAAACACAATTAGAATTGTCTGTTAGCTCTAGCACTCTGTCAACAATATGGTGAATGGATTTGGGAGGTTTACACTGGAGAGAGGGAGCTCAATTAAGAACCTGTGCCTTGTCAAGGTAAGAGATGATTTAATATAACAGATGGTCAACTAATTAAACACTCAACCCCCTCCCCTTCATTAAGTCAGTCAGAATATTCTAACTAGTGCATTTGCTTGGGGGACACAGCTATATATCACCTTTGATTCATGAACGCAGAATTGGACAATGAAAAAAAAAGCTGATTTACAGATTAAGACTTTATGTATCTATTACCTGTGTCCTTGCAGGCCCTCCAACAGAAATCTGTACCCTCTCTGCTCAGTTTAATTATTTCCTATACTAATTAAGGAACAGAGAACAGAGAGCAAAAGTGGTTTACAAGCTATGTTTAATTGTTTCTTGTCAGAGCATAACTAGTATATTGTAGACGTCCAAAGTCTCAGAATTAATTTTTTTGCTTCACTATGACGTGAATGTTTCTGTGTGTGTGCGCTTACACATAACATGTGCTCAGGTCTATATATAATGGTATTTATTTGTATGTTTTAACACTGCACTCCTCTGGTACACCCTAATCCAAATCTCTGTTAGCTCTTGTCTGGACTTCTCAATGGAGTTTTATTTCTAGTCTTAACCCAATACCATTAATTTTATACACAGTATCCACAGTGATATTTAAAAAATATAAACCAGATCATATCATTTGCCTGCTTATAATCCTCCGATGACTTGTTGTTCCACATAGAAAAAAAAATCCAATACTTATGCGGTTCCACAAAACCCTGCATCCCTGACTCCAGCCTGCCACTCCGACCACTTCTCCTACTCGCCTTGCTTTGCTCACCAAAGTCTCATTACCTTGGTGTGTTTTCATCACAGTCCCTTTGCACTAGCTATTTTTTTTTTTTGCAAGCAAGGGACGCTATTCCCTTAGAGCTTCCTTCAGGTCCTAACGAATTATGGGAAGCTCTTTTCTTGATCGTCCAACCTAAAGTAACCTCTCTACCACTCCCTATCACTTTGCTCTGGTTTATTTTCATCATAGTCTTGAGCTATGGTAGTACCTGCAACATTGCCTGATACAAAGTAGGTTCTCAATAAGTATTTGTGGAATAAATAAATTACAGGTAATTTTTTGTACACTTTTTATGGTTTTTACAAAGTTGTAATGCAAATAATCTCATATTGATAATTAGTTAAGAGCCATCTTTTCAATGCTAAGTGTTTGTTTTTGCTTAGGTCAGGGTTTTATTTCTTCTAAAAGCATGTAGTGGGAGTTTGAAATTACTCAGAAAGTATGTGGCTTTCTTTTAACCAGGCGGAGGTATTAGTCATGGTTAAAAACAAGAGAACTTATCAGTACGCTTATGGAATAATGTCAATGTTTTCCTCTTTAGAGAAAGAGATAAATAATAAAATATAAAAATTGGACAATCTGGAGACACAAATATATAAAGAAATTATTAATAGATGTGACAAATACTAATGAAGACATAAAGCATCATGGGAACACAGTGTCAGGAACTACTTTCAGGAAATCAGGGAAAACTTCAGAGAGGAGATGGCAGTTGATATGGGTCATGAAGGATGAGGAATTTTCCAGGTAGAAAAGAGAGAGAAAGGTATAGGCACATGGAACAACACACAGAAAGCCACAAATGTGTAGAACAGAGTATGGGGAAATAAATATCATGTAGAAAATAGCTTATTTTCTTCCAGTGACCCACAAGGCAAGAGTTTGGGTTCTAAGAAGACCCTCCCCACCAGTGGCATCTCTTTAACTGTTTTGAATCTACTTAGAAAGTAGTAGAATCATTTCCCCCTAAAAGAAGTCTTTTGTAGAATCCCCAAGTTATACAACAGTAAAAATCCTCTCTAGGTGAAGAAGGCAAAGGGGGCCTCTGTACTGTTCTTGACCTCCCAGTCTCTCCCTGTGTGGACTTTAGGACCCAAGAGCTTTAAAGAAAATAATTTAAAAGCTAATTTATACTTAAAAAAAAACCCCAAAAACAAAACCGGTGGGAGTTGTGGTGGCCATAAAAATGTACCGCTCAGATCTTCTGCTCCAAGGAATACAGTGACAGATGGGAATTCCCTACAGCACTTGCATGAATCCACATTCCCCACAGGCTGCTCCTGGCCAATGACTGAATGTGACAGTGCTGCTAATACAGGTCTGTTTATGCAAAATGGGAGACTCCTCCGATGGGTGACTTTGGCTCAGATGTTCTTAGAACAGTGCTGCAGTCTAAGACTCTCTTTCCAAGATCCCTTTTTAGTTTCCTCTCATCCTTCCAAGCTCTCCTCACCTCCTTCGGCTCCCGCCTTTTTCCCTCACTGGCATTTTCCTCAATAAATTTCTCACATGTCTAATTCTGTACTGGCATCTGTGTCTAGAAGGACTCGAACTAATACAGGAGCCTTACGGAAGTGAAACAAAAGATTTGCATTATCCTTACAATGCATATTTCCAGATTATCTAATGTGAGAGTTCCAAAGTGCATTAATATTGGTACTATTCCAATAGAACCTAGTAAAGAGGAGAGGATTGAGAAAGGAACTCCTAGGCACTCCATTTTATTCTTAAAGCTTGCAAATTGATCACGAGGAAATCCAAAATCTAAATATGGACAGACTGAAAAACTTGAATAATATTTAAACAGCCAAAGTAGAACTGAAGATTAGTTAATGGAGGCTGTTTTACACCCACACAACCTGGCATGTCACTGCTGTACAGTCTTTGTCACACACACACACAAATACTACAGAAATATGGTTCTTTGAAAACATCTTATGTCCCTGTATAAATGGCATAGGATCCGGAGGCTTTCGGCAAATAATATGTTTTCCTATGCCAGTGTATAAATAACTTTAGAGTATTGAGATAAAGGGGAAGTTGCCAAGGCTGTTGCTACACTAAGAGAAGCAGCCAATTTGAAGCCTGTGCTGCTATTTGCTGCTAGTCCTGAAATTTAATGAGACCAAGCACATTGCTGTTTTCATATGACCAGAAGAGAGGGCAGATGTTGCCATCTCTTACTACACAGGAAAGGCCAAAATCGCACTTCCCCAGTTTACCTGCCCCCATGGTGAGATTTACTTAGAATTCCTTCTGTTGGACAAAATATCTTTTTAAATGATGACCAAACCCTGGTCTCCCCAGTTTTTAATGTCATAATGTACATGCGATCCTTCTGGGTTGGACCAACGATACTTCCATTTTTCCTTTCTACCTTGTGGCAAAACTTGAAAGGGGGAGAAGGATCTGTATAAAATATAAAAATTCAGGATATCCTAGAATACCTTGGAGGTTTGCATTATTGAGATCCTGGTCCCCTGATGTGACCAAAGTTGACTTTGTTATCAGTTTGGATCTTGCCATTCCTTCATTTACACTTTAATTCACATATTAAATCTTTCTTGATAACTGTGCAGTGTGCTGGGAATAGCAATTAACATGACTGGCAAGGTCCCTGCTCTCTGGTAGCACACAATTTGAGTAGGTTATAAACACACAACATAATGGAAACATGAGTGATCAGACTGAGTGACTGGGCAGAGAGTGGCTCTTTTATACAAAGTGGTCATGGATGCTCTCTCTAGAGCCAGCCATGGAGAGGACTATGGAGAAAAGGGAATATCAAATACAGACACTTAGGTGAGAATAACATGGCTCGTTCAAGGAACAAAAAGAAGGCTGAGGGGCTTGGATCACAGGGAGCATAGGACAGTAGTAGAAGAGGAGGTCAATGTGAAAGGCTGGGCCCAGTCTTGTAGGGCCTTATAGACCCAGCATGCAGAGGAGTTCCAGCTTGCTCTAAGTGCAATGGGAGTTCACTGGAGTGGCTGGGTTTTGTTGTTGTTTTTGTTTGATTTTAGACACAGACACTTTCAATGTTGCATGTTTCGATCAAGAATCTGAGTACTTCCATTTTTCTAATCAATTGGCCTTACTCGTTATATTTCTTCCTTGTAGAATGTGAATCTTTGTGTCCTCAAAGCCTAGCATGTCACCTAGGATGTGAATATTCAATAAATGTTGAAAAGTGAAAAGCTATTGAGTATGAAGAAATACAAAGTTGTGGTAAAAAGCAGTGTGAAAAGCTAACAGTTAATAGGTCAGCATTGGATGGCAGCCAAAAAGGGGAACGCAGCCAAGTGAGCACTTGTGTTATGACAAATCCTTGGCAAAGTGAGGAGGCGAATTGGCTACTGAAACTAATGGGGGTACTTTAAGATGTTGTAATTCAATGTGAGACCCAGAAAACAGGCACAGTTGTAAAGGTATTTCAGTGACTTCCATGATATGTGCCATATTTGTCTTCTTGCTGGGTACGATCTTGTCTCCCTACTGGATCAGGGAAAGAGGTTTGAATATTCCTCTCTCTTCTGGTTAATTAGAAAGTAAAGTGAACATTTGTCCTTCTTTTTGGCTGCTTAGTATCTGAAACCCTTTCCCATGTTTGGATTTTCCCACTTCATGTCAGTAAAAGACAGAAAGCATCTTCTGCTACAGAAACTGAAATGCCAGATGCTTGCTTTCTAGTCTCTATTGCTAGAGTCAGGTATGAATCATAGTATTCACTATGAGATGAAGTTGTGCAATTGGGGAAACCATGAGAAACTCTCCAGTGTCCCTCGGGGTCAGAGGTGGCAGAATGATTGAGTTTCTGGGATAGCAGTGGTAGAGGGGCTAGCAGGTCCCAGGGTCCAATTAGCCTATTGCCTATGTAAGTCATCGGGCCCCTTCTCATGAGTACTTTTCCTGGCTGCCTCACTGTAAACTCGACTCTTCAGTATTTCCTAGAGATTCTGCGAGCCACCTAATATTTTTCAATAAATTTATTTTCTGCTTCAATCAGATAGAGTCGATTTCTAGTCTTTGCAACTCAGAGCTGTGAATGATCCAGAAACTAGAATAGAGTGGTTGCAAGCCATAGAGCCTTAGAGAAATATGGGATGTGTGTGAAACTATAGAAGTGTTATCTGTCTTGGTTGAGGTTGAAGGCAATGAAAGTCCAACTGGTGTTGTTAAGGGCTCTTGTCATGATCTGGTGAGGCAGTTAATCAATCATCACCTGTGTGCACCCAGATTGAACTGCTATTGAGAGCCAAGAGTTAGGGAACTAAGAGATCAATGCTACTGAATGATATAAAGGTCACAGGGAATTCAAGGACTACGGGATGAGATGGTTTCTTCTAATGATAATTGATAGCTTAAGTAAAAAGAAAGACATACTTAAACTTTCAAATTCTCAGCTCAAAGCCCATACTGAAAATCAGAGGCTTCTGTGGATTTGTTAAAAGAATTTCTGCACACCATAGAAGTGTGCAGAAAGCCAAATAGCAAATGTGCAGCTTGACCCTGAAAATGTATAAATTAAAAAGGGTTAAATTAATATCTTCAGTTGGTCTCTTAAGAGAAGAGAACTGATTGGGGGAAGAGGGAGCCTAGAAAATTTCAATGGGAAGATTTAGATGATTCATGTAGGTCATGGCCAGGCATGCTGCACTGAACTCTTGAGAAGACCCAATTACCTAATTCAAAAATAGAATGCAGGAGTGCGTAACTGTGGAACATAAGAATTTCATTATATAGTGACATAATGGACCCTTGAATACTAATGTATTCCTCCATGCCTCTCACAGAGTAAAGCAGTATAAATGGCAGATCAGAATTCTTACTCCATGAGGGACTATTGAGACTATCAAACTTCTGGAAAACTTGCTTATTTTTTTCTTTTGCACTACCATTTGCTGGTTTAAAAATAAAACCAAGTTTAAATTATTTAAGCCAAATTTGAATAGTCATTCTCACTAGTTTTTGAAGCTAGACCAGTCTTTGCAGTCTGACATGCTTTACTCAAAATATCCTAAATCTTGAATCCTCACTGAATAGCCTTTACTTTCCCCCTCTATCCCTGTATATAAGGGACATTAAGAGTTTGTTTTCATATGTCAGGGTCAGCTATGTGCTCTCACCACAATGCCTCATAGTTATGCCAGTTCTCTGGGTTAGTATCAAATTTACTACATAGAATATGGAGCTAGCTCATATATTAATGATATACTGATAAACTTACATTTACTGATAATAGAATTCCTAGTTGATAGGAAACAGGAGTAGCATTCTACTTGGGTGCCTTGGGAAATCGTAAGCCAGAAAGTGGAGAATAAGTCACATAAAATTTTGGGTCTTACTCTCTTAGTAAAGTTCCAGGTGTTTGTGTGTGAGAGAGAAATAGGAGAGACGAGAAGAGGACAGGAGAGGAAAGGAGAGAAAAGGGCTGGGAATATAGGTCTTTTTAAATTTCAGAAATCATGTATAACACATTTGGATGCTGTGGCAGACACTACTAATTGTCTACCAATATGGATCTCTTCTCTTTAATGAAGCCCTAATTCTGTTTGAGCACCAATGTGTCCAGTTAAAAATATTCACTCTCTTGCAGCTAGCAGTCACCATGTGTCAGAATATGACTAATGTTACATAAGCTCAAGACTTTGGGGAAGGTACTACCTTTTGTTTCCCTCTTCCTATCTGGAGCTATGGTAGCCTACCTGTGACCATGACTATGGGGCAATAGGTGTGAGAACCAATCCTAAGTGAAGGATGGTGGAGCAGAAAGATAGAAGGATCTTGATATTGGGTAGCGACTGTACCAGCCCTAGGCTCTTTATCTCCATATTACTATGTGACAAAAATAAATCCTGATCAGGTTAAACTATATGGTTGGATTTCTTGTCCCTAATATAATTTCTAATTGGAACAAATTATTGTGCTGACTCATTTATGGGGTGACTAGAAAGTCTGCTAGTTTTGAGTGAGGCCCAGAGAAATCGCTCCAACTTGCCAAGGCATTGGTACAGACCGTTTTCCTTCTTGGCCCTTATTACCAGAAGATCCAGCGGTGCTCAAGGTGCTTGTGGCAGAAAATACAGTTTATGGATTCTTTGGGAAATTTGTTAGGACAATTACGGAGGAGAATCTTTAGGCTTCAAACAGAGCCATACTCTGCTCCTCTGGGCAAATAATAATTCTCATTTTGAGAAAAAACTTGGTAATGAGTCTAGCACATGGGTCTATTTCTGGGCTCTCTATTCTATTCCATTAGTCTGTTTGTCTATCTCTGAACTGGTACTATACTTTCTTGCTTACAGGTTTATAAAATTCACGATACCTGATAGAGCTAGCCTCTCACTTTGTAGTTTTCAAGAGGATTTTAACTGTTCTTACCCCTTTGTATTTTTATATAAATTTTAGACTCAGCCTGCTAAGTTCCATGAAAAAGATTTTTTTTTTTAAATTTTGACTAAAATCTCACCAAACTCTATTGAAAGGGGAAGAAATGGCAAATGGCATGAGTATTCAAATCTGTGAAAATAGTATGTCTCTCCATTTATGTAGTTTTTATATTTTCTTCAAAATTTTATAGTTTTCATTGTAATGGCCTTGCACACAAACATACCTCATTTTATTGCACTTGACTTTAGTGATCTTTGCAGATACTGTATTTTTTGAAAATTGAAGATTTGTAGCAACCCTGCATTGAGCAAGTCTATCGGTGCTATTTTTCCAACAGTATTTAACCATTTCTAATCTATGTGTTACATTTTGGTAATTCCTGTAATATTTCAAACTTTTGCATTATTATTATTATTTTGGTATGGCGATCTGTGATCAGTGATCATTGCTATTACTATTATAATTGTTTGGGGCTACACTAGAGAACAGGTTTTCAATATAGATGAAACAACCTTATATTAGAAGAATATGTCATCTAGGACTTTCACAGTTAGAAAAAAGTCAATGTCTGGCTTCAAAGCTGCAAAGGACAGGCAAACTGTCCTATTAGGGGCTAAGGCAACTGGTGACTTTAAGTTGAAGCCAATTCTTATTTACGATTCCAAAAATCCAAGAGCCTTTAAGAATTATGCTAAATCTACTCTGCTTGTGTTCATGTGTGGAGCAACAAAGCCTGGATGACAGCACGTCTGTTTACAACCTGTCTTACTGAATATTTAAAGCCAACTATTGAGACTTACTGCTCAGAAAAAAAGATTTCTTTCAAAATATTACTGCTCATTGATAATGCACCTGGATCACCTAAGAGCTCTGATGGAGATATAGAATGAGATTAATATTGTTTTCATGCCTGCTAACAAACATCCATTCTGCAGCCCATGGATCAAGAGCTCTTTTGACTTTCAAGTCTTATTATTTGAGAAAAACATTTCATAAGGCTATAGCTACCATAGATAGTGGTATACTATCTGATGGATCTGGGCAAATAAATTGAAAACCTTCTGGAAAGGATTCACCATTTTACATGATATTAAGAACATTTGTGATTCATGGGAAGAGGTTAAAATATCAACATTAACAGAAGCTGATACTGACCTCCATGAATGACTTTGAAGGATTTGAGATTTCAGCGGAGGAATAACTGCAGATGTGGTGGAGTTAGCAGGGGAACTAGAATCTGAAGCGGAACTCGAAGATGTGGCTGAATTACTGCAATCTCTTGATCAAACTTTAACGAATGAAGAGTTGCTTTTTACAAAGAAGCAAAGTGGTTTCTTGAGATGGAATCTACTCCTCTTGAGGATGTGAAGGTTGTTGAAATAACAAAGGATTTAAAATATCACATAGACTTAGTTGATAAAGCAGCATCAGGGTTTGAGAGGATTGACTCCTATTTTGAAAGAATTTCTAATGTGGGTAAAATGCTATCAAACATATCACAGAGGAATCATTCATGAAAGAAAGTGTCAGTTGATGTGGCAAACTTCATGTTGTTTTATTTTAAGGAATTGCAACAGCCACCCCAACGTTTAGCAACCACTACCCTGATCAGTCAGCAGCCATCAAATGGAGGCAAGACCTTCCACCAGCAGAAAGATTACCACCACACTGAAGGCTCAGATGATTGCATTGTCTTAGCAATATTTTTAAAATAAGGTGTACACTTTTTTTTTAGACATAATGATAATGCATACTTAGTAGACTACAGTATAGTGTAAACGTAACTTTTATGTGCACCGGAAAACCAAAAAACTCATGTTGCTTGCTTTATTGTGATATTTGCCTTATTGCAGGGGCCTGGAACCAAATCCGCAATGTCTTCGAGGTACGCCTGTATTTTCTGATAGGTTATTCCTAGACATCTGGTATGTTCGATACCATACAAATAAAAATTTAAAAATTGTTTTCTAACTATGGTGGCTAGTATTTAGAAATATGATTGTGTATGTTAATTTTGTGTCAAGCAGACTTGCTAAACTCTCTAATTCTTGTAGTTTGTGGATTCTTCCAAATTTTTTAGACATACGGATTTTATCTACATATAATGACAGTTTTTTTTCTGATAGTTCTTATAACTTTCCCTTATTTTACCTGTCTTACAACTGGGTAGGGCCTATTGTAATGTAAAATTAAAGAAGTGTTAACAGAAATCTTTGTCTTGCTTTTTTTTTTTAATCTCAAAAGGAATATTTTCATTGTTTCACCATTAAATCAGAGTTTTATTATCCCTGCCCCATATATTCAAGAGGGGTATGTTTGCGTATTTATGTATTTAAATGTAATAGAATTTGTCAGATTGCTTTTCCAAAAAGCTGACACAATCCATACTTCTATCGCATTTTTGCCAGCAATAGGTGTTATAATACTTGAAAATATTTGCCATTCTGTTGTACATAAAATATCCTCTTACTTTAATCTGCATTTTATTAATGGTAAGTAAGTTTGGTCTTTCCGTATGTTGATCATTTGAATTTGTCCTCTTATGAGTGGTCTCTTTGACTATTTTAAACTCCTTTCTTCCAATTTGAAAGAGATTTTTTGTAGTATAATTAACCCCTATATATTCTCTGTATTGCAAGTATTTTTCCGAGCTTATTATTTGTTATCGACTTTTATGCTTTTTAGCTATAAAATCTTTTCATTTATATGATAAATTGTCTATTTTTTATTAACTGGGTCTATTTTTTCCAGGATTTTCCCCATGTCATCTCTTAGATTTTCTTGTGAATTAAAAATAAAATCTACATTTGAGACTTTCAGCCATCTGGAACTTATTTCTATCTACTATATAAGACCTAGAGGGTCCAATTTCCTGAACCATAAAACTCCTGGAAGAAAACATAGGCAGTAAACATTTTGGCATTGCTCTTAGTAATATATTTTTTGGATATGTCTCCTCGGGCAAGGGACACATAAGAAAAAATAAACAAGTGGGACTACATCAGACTAAAAAGTTTTGTTCAGCAAAGGAAACCATCAACGAAATGAAATGACAACGTACTTAATGGGAGAAGATATTCACCGATGATACATGTGATTAGGGGTTAATATCCAAAACATAAAAAACTCATTTAATTTAACACCGAAAAATAAAAAATAAAAAAACCCCAAGTAATTCTATTAAAAAATGGGCAGAGGACCTGAATAGACATTTCTCCAAAGAGGACATACAGATGGCCAATAGACACATGAAAAAATTTTACTGTCACTAATCATCAGAGAAATGCACATTAATTACAGTATTGCCTCAACACACCTGTCAGAATGGTTATCATCAATTAATCAACAAACAAGTGTTGGTGAGGATGTGAGGAAAAGGGAGCCCTCATGATTGGTAGTGGGATTGCAAATTGGTATAGCCTCTATGGAAAACAGTGTGAAGGTTCCTCAAAAAATTAAAAATAGAATTACTATATGATCTGGCAATCTCACCTTTGGATATTTATCCGGGAAAATTCAAAGTACTAATTCAAAAGGACATATTTATTCCTATGTTCACTGAAGCATTATTTACAATAGCCAAGATATGGAAGCAACCTCAGTGTCTATCGACAAACAAAAGGATAAAGAAGAAGCAGTACATATATATACAATGAAATATTTCTCAGCCATAAAAAAGAATATGATCTCAGCATTTGAGACAATGCGGATGGACCTAGAGGGTATTATGCTAAGTAAAACAGGTCAGACAGAAAAAGACAGATACCATATGATTTCATTTATATGTGGAATCTAAAAAACAAAATAAAGGAACAAACAAAATGAAAACAAACTCATAGATACAGAGAATAAACTGATGATTGCCAGATGGGAGGGGGATGAGGGGCTGGGTGGAAAAGGCATTAAGAAATACAAATTGACAGTTACAAAATAGTCATGGGACTGTAAAGTAGAGCATAGAGAATATAGTCAATAATATTGTAATAACTCTATGATGTCAGTTGGGGACAGGACTTATGGGGGGAATCACCTTATAAGTTATGTAAATATCTAATGACTATGCTTTACACATGAAACTAATATAAAATTGAGTGTTAACTGTAACTGAAAAACAAAGAAATTTAAAAAGAGATTCAATTTTATTTTATTTCTATTAGTATTGGCATCATTTATTAAATAACTCACTCTTTTCCCACTTAAATGAAATGCTATGTTTATTATATATTGGATTCTCATACATAATTGGATTTAAATTTAGGGTTATTTATGTTGTTACAGTTTGATTTATTTGCCTATTCTTTGCCAATAACATATTTATGTTATTAGAGCAGATTATCGTTATGGTGTGTTCTTATATCTGTTGAAGCATGTTCCCCCCACTAATCTTATTTTTCATACTTTTCTTGGTTATTCTTGGATATTTATCCACTTGTATAAACTCTTAAGATAATTTATTTAATTTTCTTTTGCTCTCCTTTGTTCTTTTGCCAGAAAGAACTCCTGTTGAAATTAGAATTGTATTAAATTTATATATTAAAGAGGATTGAGAATTTTATATTAAAAATTTCCCCTCCAAAATCATAGTTTACCTTTCCATTTGTGCATATCTTAGTTTATATTCTTCACCGAGATTTTTATAATTTCTTATACTCTGTTTTTCTTATTGAATTTATTCCTAAGAATTTCATAGTTTTTATCTCTTTTGTGAATGGAATAGTTTCCTTTATATCCATAGCCTTATTTTTGGAATAACGTTATTACTATTTTTATACACCTATCTTTTATCAGCCACTTTACCTACATCTCTTATTAAGTCTGATAACTTTTTTTTCAACAGGGTCTACTTCTATCTTTTCTTTTCCAATGTTTATATCAGTTATTTAATTTTCTAACCTTATTTTGATTGCTAAGATTTTCAAGATAATGTTAAAAAATGGTAATGGCAACATCACAGTTTAGTTTCTGAATTTAACAGAAATGGTTCAAGGGTTTCATCATTTAGAATAGTATTAAGTTTTATTTTTTGTTAATTAGTCTTTATTACATTTAAGTTATTTCCTTCTATTTTTATCTCTGATTTTCTATAAAGGTTAAGTGATTAATTTTATCAAAAGACTTTTATGCATCTGCCATTTCCCTTTTAATTTCCTCATGTAATAGATTATGTATGTGAACAGTATTCCCACTATTCATTCACACTTCACACAAGTCCTGCTTTCCTATTTTTAGGTTTTTAAAATAAATTAGCTCTGCTTTTTAAAATAATATATCATTCCTTTAACACGTTGCTGGATTTTATTTGTTAAACTTTCCTTTAGAATAAATATATTTATGTACTTACATGAGACTGATCCAAAATTTTATTTTTTGTAGCATTTTCTGAATTTGCTTTTAAAGTTATGCGGTCTTCATAAAATAAATTGGAGGGGGTTTCATCTTTTCCAAGGACTAGAATATTTTTTAAAACATTGGAATAATTTGTTTTTAAGAGGTTAGATAAAGCTGAAGCCATCTGGTTTTCGTATTTTGTCCAGTTGCAGATTCTAATTACTCTCCAATATCTGTATGGTGACTGGTTTATTCAAGCTTTTCTCTTATTACTGAGTTTTCTAATTTTAATTTTGCTAGAAAATTATTAATTTCTTCTATATTTAAAAATGTTTGATGTAGAGTTGCCTATAAGTTTCACTTATAATTATGTTTAATTTCTTCTTTATGGTTTTAGAAGTGTTTATTTTATTGTTCTTTTCAAAGAACTAGCTTTAGATTTATCTTTTCTTTTAGTTTTAATTTTCATAAATTTCTGCTTTTTAAAATAAAATTATTGATTCTATTTTTTTTTTTTACTTATTTTGTTATAATTTGGAAAATTTCTTAAGTTCCCAACAACTTTCTAATAAAAAAATTTTTTTTTGGTTAAATCTACAAAAGTTGATTTTTCCTCCAAGCTTTAGTTGTAAAAAAGAGTTTCTAAGCAGAATAAAAAGAATAATCCATGAAGAAATCTTTAAAAGTAAAGTGAAAATAAATTTTATTGGTATAAGAATAGTGTTAAGGAGTTAGGAAGAAAAGTACTTTCCATCCTTTGGGACAATGTTTCTCTCTCTTCATTATTGTCCCCTAAGAAAAAAATTAAATCAGTTATTTAAAGTTTAAAATTAAATCAAATTCCTCCTTGACAAGAGAAATTAAATAAATACTAAGGAATAATATGTTATAGGTAGGTTTGAGCTTTGGAGGATCCCAAACCATTGTAAAATCTAAGGTTTTTTCCACTCATTCCTCTGCTCTCCCCCAAGAACCAAATTTTGCTCTCTTTCGGGTGATAGTGCTCTTGTTGAGAACACATGCTTTGGATTATAGAACATAAGAGAAACTTGCCCCCTAGTGGGTTAGTTCGGATATTCAAAAAAGGTAGTAGTATCTAAGGCTCTGGAACAAAATAAAGACTTACAGGCACTGTAAGGTTTGAGAAATCATCTTACACACCCAAAGAAGAAGAGACACAGTCTGGTGTTTGCTAACAGTTCTGGAGGCAACTGAATGTAGATTTGATACAGCTCGACAGAAGTCATGTATCTAGGAGAAGGACCAGGAAGTAGCACTGTGTGTCAAGATGAAATGAAACTATGCTTGTCCTGTACACATTTGCCTTAGGATGCATCCCTTGCCTTTCCCCAGCTTTGATCTATACAGCAATAGGCTAGCTCTCATAGCCTATAATTCTCAAGCTCTCATGTCAGTTGTCATCCAGCTGGGTTTGTCCGATGGGAGGCCCTGGTGGTAAAGAAAAAGCCAAGGTATTTTTTCTCTCTCTCTGCCATGGCTGGGTATTTTCTGTGGCTCCAACTCCTGCTAAATGCTGTCCCACTACGGTTCTAACTTTCAGTGGCCTTCCCAGCCCCTAGGCTCTTGTAACATGACTTCCTCCCTTTGTTCCTCAAGTCAGCCCAGATAGGTTAAGAGTTTCCATTTGTAATCTTTCATTTGCCTCACTATTCCCTATTGTCTTCTCAGTTCTTCCCTCATGTGTGACCAATTCCTGTATTCAATATCCTCTGATTTTAGATAATCAGACCCTGGCTAATAGAGCAAATAATTGAAAAATCCTTGAATTTATTATGGATGCATAGTGGAAGGCATTTATGAGAAATGAAAGAAGAGAGAAAAACTGATATGATTATAGAAGTCTACTTCATACTGCTTAGCCAGAGAGAGTATAGGGACTACAGTTTATACTTAGAAATTATAAACAAGCATATCTACAATAATTTGTTTATATCTCAGTACAATATCATAAGGTAAATTTTCAGTTTATACATTCAATTCTTAGTAGACAATCAGGATAGGTACAGTCTCATTCAAACCTTCTATACCCAGTACTTAGCACAATGCCTAGCATACACTAGATACTCAGTAAATGTGTATAGAACAAATGGGAGATAATGCAAAGGCAAAGTTTTAAATTTTGTTTGAATCAGTTTATTTCTAATAGTTTCTAATATACAATCTACTGACTCCTGTGGGATCTATGGAGAGATTTCAGAGGTCCCACAAACAAGGGAAAGAAAAGATTACATTTTTGTTTTCACATATGGTTGTTGTAGCTATCTCAAAATATTGTTTACAGCCACAATCATTTCAAAATTTAAGTAGTTATTAGACCTGCCACTAAATCTTGCTATTTAATGTGTTAATAAAATTACCGTATAACAAATTTGTTTTTATGAAACATTTTGATAACTATATTTTAATATGAATGGTTTCCTTTTTTAAATCTTTCTCTTTTTAATTTAAAAACATAATTCTGGGAAGGGATCTATAAGTGTCATGAGACTATCAAAGAGGTAGTCTCAAAAAAGGTTAGGTAGCCCTATGAAATATATAACCTTGGATTGTGGTGTCAAATAGACCTGGATTCAAATCCTAACCGTGTCTCTTAACAAGTTGTGTCTACTTGGGGTAGGTCAGATTTCTCATTTGTTAAGTGGGGATAGTAATAGTAACTAACTTCTAAGGATGTTACAAAGATTAACATGTCAAGATTTTAGTCCTATACCTGGCACAGTTAGTGTTAAGTCTTATACCTGGCATTTGACCTATTAGTCACACAAGAAAAGCAGAGTGGTTGGCAAACAGTGGCTTGTCAAGTTAGGGTCTTAATTTGAAGATGGTGAAGGAAAGATTTATCTGATAGATAAATTGACAAAATAGGCCAAGTCTGCTGGGCCAGTTTAAACAGTGGGGTTTAATGTCCCCGATATTTGTCATTACATCTATTGGGAACACATTAATGAACCAATTAATTACAACAAGGAATTTGTTTCATTGTAAGTAAGTATTCTTCTAGGGGCCCTTTTAGGAATCTAAATGTAGGCCAGCCTCAATACCCATGATGATCAGTTAACTTTGTACACCAATGGTTACCTCAGTTGGAAGTGATTCACTGGAAATTAGCAGAGCAAAACTTGGAGCAACTAAGTGACACACACACACACACACACACACACACACACACACGCACACACACACACGCGCGCGCGCATGCACACAAACAAACAACTAACAAATCCATAAAGCTGAGTAATGAATTAGAAAATTCTCAGACTGTATCGAGAGGCAATTTCAGTGCCATGCTATGATGTTCCCAAGCATTTTCACCTTTTTCAATGCTGAAAGCTCTGGAGGTGCAGCAGGGTGGTGGGAAGTAGGAATATTTTACAGTATTGTCAGCAATTGGGTGTTTCTATTTTATTGACCACTTCACTGTGGCCTAGCCTGCTGCAATTAAGCTTTATTTTTATTATATCTTTCTTTACATGTTTATATGCTAGACACTTTATAAATTCCTCACAATACTCTGTCAGTATAGGTATTATTACACTTCCCTTCCTTTTTAACAGGTGAAAAAAATCAAAGGTTAGAAAAGGTAATAAACCTATCTGAAGTCACACAAATTGCAAAAGGTAGAGCTAAAATTTAAAAATTTCAAAATATAGACCACTTGAAAAAAATTGTAGAGTGAATACATGTATACTCAAAGTCTGTCTAACTCTTTTTTTATGTTCTTATCACCTGTCCAGAGGTTACTAGATTTTCAGTAACAGAATTTAGCCAGAACAAACCAAAAATCTGAAATATTTATAATTCTAGACTAATGGACAAAATCTCATCCTCAAAGTTAATCATCTTTACTTAAATGAGAAGAGCATCCTTCCTTTTAGAAGCTTCCTAAGCTTTCAGTGTTTTCCGGGTGGTAAAATCAGTCAGAATAATATGTAAGTACAGTTCTGGTTGGTATTAGGGCTTCTGTCCCTTTGTGCCTCCAAATGACCTAAGGAATTGGGTAGTCTAGATGAATAGAAGATGAAGTTCTTTTGAATCCTTGGAGTCTCCCTTCCTTCTCCTGCAGAACTGAGTAAGGAACAGCACAAAAAAATCAAGTTCAGTACAAACCTGTCAACCTGTGAAAAAGAGAGGAATGAGGAGGGAGGGGAAATGGGGGAGAAATAGAGAACATGAATGAATGAATGAATGAATAGCAGTATCTCTGGCCTGTCCTACCCATCTCTGGTACTAAACATTTGTCATATCCACAAAATTACCAAACTTAAAAGCGAGAAGGGATCATAAGTATGATACAGTTAAACTTTCCCCTGAGGAAACAGAGACCTAACAAAGCTTCCAACAGTGTGTAGCTGGCTAATGGCAGACCTCAGAATCCATTATGCTTCTCATTCTACTGTAATTCATTTCTATCTGTTCATTCATGCATTATAACTTTAGAGTTCACTCAATACTGCCAGGCACTATTCAAGAGGCTAGAATAATTACCTCCATTTCTACCTTCAAGGAGCTTACAACCCAGTAAAAATAATGATAGATGCATTTATTGAACAACTTTTGGTGATTCATATGCATTATTTCTAGTCTACCCAACATTTAAGCCAAGCATGATTATAGGTCAGAGATGTTTGTGGGCACAAAAGCTAATGTGCCCAAAGCCGCACTATTGGTAAGGCTGAGATTTGAACTCCTGTCTGACTAACTTCTATGTTTGTTCTGCTGTGTAACACTGCCTCCTTAATATTAGCAAATGTGGAGTAGAAACGTATACATTATTCCTTTACCATGTTTACTCAGATATCTGCATGGTTTCTAGAAGATCAAGTTTTCATTCTGGTGCCATTCTTCCAGGAGAAGAGACCAAGGAAAAGATAAAATAATGAAGAACATGGAATTGACTGCCTAAAAAGGATTTAAAACAGCTGAGAGGAACATATACAGTGAGAAAAGACCAAACAAATACTTAATGAAGGAAATTCAACAAAGCAACAATAAAGGTATAACAGGTGAGCCAGAGGTGAGATATGCACATAACATGCCATGGGGTTAAGGACATCTACTAGCAAGGGTCAAAAAAAAAAAAAAAAAAAAAAAAAAAAGCTGTATTTTTACAAAATAGTTTTGAGGACAAATATGTTGATTTATCCTTATACACAGTTTGTTGGTTAATGCTAGAAAACAGAAGTAGCATAGGGACAATAAAAAGCAGTTAACGTTTCATGCTCCGTATTCCAAACATTTTAAAGGATTCAGTTTCATTAGACCTCGATGTTATACAGAGAGGTTCAGTCAAGTACCTTTAGATACTGTCTTAAACCATGAAGTAAACTTTACACAAGTACAACACAATATAGCTGTAAGAGCAATATCTTTCTCAGGCAAGGCTCAGTTTTCAAAATTCACATGTGCAAGGATTATTTGAGTTAACTATGTGTCAAATACATCAGCATTTTAGCTGGGCAGCAAAGAAGTAGAAAGAGTTTAAGGAGGGACACTCCAAGCAAGGATAAGAAGGGTAGAGTCAAAGGTTTGAATTAAGATAAACTGGAGTTTTAGATCCATTTTGGCCTTGTGGTTTAGTTGTTAATTCACATATTCAAGTCTGTTTTATTACTCACAAAATGAGGATGATATCTACTTCACAGAATTTTTGCGATGGTTAAATAATTTAATAGAATAAAACCCGTGGCAATTTAATGTCACTGACAATTTTGGTAAAAACCACAGATTTTCCTCCTTCGTGATTAGCTTATTTTTAGTCCAATTGCATCTCAGTGTGGTTTCTTTACTAGAGAGCCTAGTTAAAATTGTTGTTAGTGAAAAGAGACTAGCTTCTGACAATGACAAAGATGACAGTATTCCATGATGATGTCCTTTCCTTTGTACAAATAATATTGCTCTATGGCACAGATTCAGTTCCCCAGAGTTTAAATTTAGTGTGCAGGATCTAATTAGTAACTGCCTTTGTGATGGGTACCTGTTGAAGGAAGCAGGTGTGGGCCAAGAGAGAGATGCTGACTGCGATGCAGGCCTCAGAGCAGGCTCAGCCACTGGGAGTGTTGGAGCTAGAATGGCCCTTCAGAATTGTCCCAAGTTGGGCTGAGATGCCTGGTCTTTATAGTCCCACATCAATTAGTCAAGGTGTGTGGGAAGGTGAGTGACCTTAGTCAAGGGTGTTCTCCATAGCTTAAGAATCCACAACTTCTTGGATGGGTGTCTGGGCAGTGCGCCACTATCTATGTACCATTGCATCCTATGAAGATGAGATTTTTCTCTGGTGGCTTTCCAGCCTTTCCAGACACAGAGAATGTTAATATTATCAAGTTTCTTCTAATTCTTTTAATAGCAGTTCCTAATGAAGACTGAGAGATTTGTAATGCTTGCCAAGGGAGAGGGTGTTATCTATGATCTCAATTGAAGAGTAACTTCCAATTCTGAGTGATTTAATCAGGGGAGAAAGAGAAAATGTAGACAGGCTTCATACAACTCTGTAAAAAGAATCTGAGCCAAGATTGAAGTCGGCTGATAGGGAAAAATCTATAAAAGCACAAACTCTGAGAGATCTGAAGTCCATCAAGTTTACAAGCATGAGCCTATCTCAGCATCCCTAAGATTATAAAAGCAAATGAGGGCATAGGTGGTGCATTCTAGCTTAAGAATTCAAGGTCCAGCATCAAATATAGAAATTAACTACCTAAGAAGAAGACTGCAAATAGCAGCACCTTCTTGTAAAGGAAAAACTTAAAGTGGGGGTAGGGAGGATTAGGTTTTCTAAACTCTCCCTGAGAAAGGAAACAGAAAATTTTAGTCTTGGAGATAACACTGATGAACTGTACCTATTCTCCTCATCTTAAATCAAGCAAGGAGGCCAAGAATTGTCCAGATAACTATAGTCTTCTATGAAACTCATCTCCTTATATAACAAAGAGAAGGAAATAGAATTTTCCTCAGGGTATTATAGCTGAGGAGAAAGTGAGAGTTGTGATTTTCCAGAGAGGCTACTAAATAACACTTCAGTGAAGCCCACGGAGCTGTTACAGAGAGGATGGTAAACAGACATGGTCATCAAATCTGCTTTGTCAAGTATTTATTTGAATCTCCATTTCAAGGCTGACGAGAGGAAAGAAAAAGAATTAATTAAACTAAATTTAAACCAGCTTATGAAATAAAATGCCATGAAATAGCTCATACAAGAATTGCTGGGGTCTTTTCTAGAACTTGTTAATTTTGTCTTTTGATGATCACCTCTGGCCAACAATTCTACCTATTGCACCAGCTTGGTATTTGCACCTTGTAGGGAAAATTCAACGAGGATTGAAGAGAAAGACAGTAGAGCACTTTCTGCCAACTAAATAAAATGTCACCTGTCAAAACATCAATTTATGTGAAATGGCAAAAGAATATCTAATATACAGAGCCTGTCAACGAACATCTAAATAATAGTGCTTTTCTCAGCAATTTCTGTGCTTAGGTTTACACTTAAAATACACGTGTCTAGGAACGCAGAAGAGATGGGGGTTGAGTTAATGCTGCCACTAATGTTTCTCACATTTGTGCTCCAGTTCATGACACATTAATAGTGCACTATTACAAGTGCTATCTTTGTGTCATCCTGAACAGATAGGACAGAAAAGAGAGGAGTACATCCTGCTTTGTAAACTCTTTGTAATTATGTTTTTTTTTTTTTTATCAAAAGCAAAGGAAGGTCATGCCATTGATCTCATTTAGAAGCACAACAGGGTCTCAAAGCCTTTGAGAATAAAAAGTATTGAACAGTGTGGGAGAGGATTTCTGCACAGAAAATTATCAAAGACATTATTGTAATGTTCTATTCCCAAATCCATATGAGTCCCTCTCAAAAAAGAACACAATTCAGCCAGACCTCCAGGAAAGTTGGTGATATCTGTGCCATCATAGGCTTTCACTTAGCCAAATAGAAAGAAACTGAATTATAGAAGAATACTAGCCCAGTGCTGAAATAGTGCCACCTCACGCCAGAAGCAGGACAAATTGCATCAAGTTGAAAGACGCAGGGAGTAAACACATCCTCTCTCTCAAGAGAAGGATGTAGTGTTGTGGGAAGTGAAGCAAATCCTGGAAATCTCACTGACTGAGGTTTCCAGATTTGTAGGAATGAGGGTTAGAGGCATTTGCAGGTTCGGGAAAATATTACATAGTCCTTCACCTTTCCTTCCACTCTCTCAACATTTTAAATGAAATGCCATGATATTGTTTTATCTTAGTTTTGCGTCATTCTTTATGATGGACTTTCTAGCTATTTCCTTTGAGAAACTTATTAAGCTAATCACGTTATAATGTTCAAGAGATTTTCCTACTTATACCTTTGTATTTTTCTTTTTTATTCTATTACATTCACTTTGATTTCCTTAGATCATTCTAAATAATTGTATCCTGGACCCCTCACTTAGGTCAGGGGTTTAATTTCATGGAATGAAGGTAGACAAGTCTGTATCTCTCTCTCCTCTCTCACACACACACATGTTCCTGCCATATCCAAGTGGCAGTTTTCATCTGTTGAGTCTGCCAGGATTGTCAACACCCTACTTCTTTACAACTGTGCATATGCAACAAAAACTCCTTCACACGTTTCCAGGGGAGGCTCCCAAACTCTTGTATTATTGTGTCACTTCTAGCTTCTCTGCTCTGTGTACTCCTGAATATGACAACTTCTTTCTCCACAGAATAAACACACAGGCAGTGTGTTTTTTAAGCTTTATAAGCAAAGGGAGGTTGCATTCAGAGACTGATCACCTTTTAGAGAGCCATTTTCAGGTAAAGTAGCACCACCACCGCTTGCTGCTAAATAAGCTCTAAGAACTTGAGCGAGACCAAAATAGGTTGGTTGGCTGAACATGACATTCCTATAGAACTGCTTGTTTTGATGAAATGCAAAGGTGCTGGAGAGATGCCTAATAAAACCGAACCCTCCAAAACATAAGTCCAGATGTATAAGCAATGAATTGCTGCCTCTGAGAAAAATGACACCTCCTTGCTCCAGCCCTCTGGACTCATTGAATGGCTTTTTTTTTTTTTTTTTTTTTTGTAAAAGCACAGCATAAAGACTTTTCTATCTGCATCTACCACTATAGTTGCAGACATGTGGATCGTAGAGCAGGAGTACCCTTAATTATCAACTATTCCAGTCATTAGCAGTAGAAGCATTTCTTAACAAATCAGTGGGATGTCACTAGAAAAGCAAATAAGGTGGGGGAGAGTTGAACCTCCCTGAACCCCATGGAACCTTCACAAAGCTCTATGGACCTCTGGTGGAAACAGCTTGTGAACTCTTGATCTTGGTCAGAGTCTCAACCTGGTTGTTTCTGAGCCATGGTCATGGCTCACAGAGGTTTTATTGTTTGGTTTTCCCAGTGCCTCACTGGGGTAGAAGGCAGTGCTGTTGCCATTACAGAATAAACATTGTTTTCATTTCCAGTACTTTGAATCGATAGTTTTTTGTATAAAAATGTGAATGACAGGTTCCTCTTAAAAACTCAGAAGACAAGGAGTGACTCCGCCTGTCATCCCTCACTGCCGCAGTGAATCGAGGCTGAGTTGTTGCTTACTATTGCCTTTCACTAGGTTAAGGCACTTATTTAGGTCACCTGCCTGCCCCATTTAGGTCTGTGGCCCCTGTGAGTGCTAATCTGGCCTCTCTCATTTTACAGTTGAGGCAACAGCAATGACCTGGTTGGGTAGTGGCGATGGCCAGAGGGAAAGCTGGATTTCTTAAGTTCAGGTTCAGTGTTGTTTTTTCTAGCACAAATTGGTGTTTCTCATATTGGTATGGGGTGGGGGCGGTGTGGGGGACAGTCCGTGAAAGTAGTCTTCATGATCTAGGAGAATACTTTCTCTTAAAAATGTATCTGCATTTGAAGGACACTTGAGAAATCCTACTCTGCACCCAGTTACCAGTGAAATATCCAAAGTTTCATAGCCATAAGTGTATTCAGTTGTTTCTGCTTGCTTATCCTAGAAAAGCAGGCCTCTGTTACAGAATACCTCACTAGTATGAAGATACTTAAGCTCTCTGTGCCTCAGTATAGTCATCTGTAAAATGGGAATAATAATAATAATAATAATAATAATAATAATAATAATAACCCTGTGAGGTTATTGTGGGAATTCAAAGACAAGCACCTAAAACTCAATGCTTAGCACATAATTAATACTAAGAAATGTTTGTTATCATTAGCACAGCAGGTTTATAGTTTATAAACCACTTTCATTTCCTTCCATTTCCTCCATGTAACAAAGTGTGAGATAAACAAGAAGAACTGTATCCATTTTAACAGATGTGGAATCTGAAGAGGTTAAATCATTTATGGTGATGTAGGTACTAAGGGAGAAAGGTAACACATACATTCAAGTCTTCTCTCTCAAGATCCTACGTTTTTTTCTACTACCCACAATGCCTCTGGGAGCCTCTAAGCAGTAGGAATAATTTTGAAGAACTATTCTGAGGGTTAGATGTCAACACATGTTCATATATGGTGAGAGCAAATCGCTTAGAAGTTAGAGCTTCCAAGAGAAGTAGCAGAAGCAGGTGGAAAACCAGAGAGGATTTATATAGAGAAGTGAAAAAGCTATTGCACACTGAGGAAATTTTTTATTGGAAATTAAAGATTCTCTAGGAGGAGATTGTGTTTACATGACAGGCAGTTCTCAAGTGGTAGCAGCAACTTCCACGTGGTAACGAAAGGGGTCTTCACGGCAGTATGGTGAATTTCTGAGCTTGCCCTGCTTCTCTCTGGGGTTGAGGAATCCCGATGAAGGGGGAAGGGGCCGAGCAGGGGCAGGGAGTGAGGGAGGGGAAGATCTCTTCCCTCAGAGCATAGCAACTCTCTGTGCGTTGTTGTTCGTGAGTTTAAGCCAGGCAGCAGCAAACATTTCACATGCAAAGTAAACCTGTCAGATTATAGGATTTTCATTGGTTAAAAACTCAAGATGTTCTTTATGATGTTTCCTAAATTACTGCTTTGGATTCCAGAAATTTAATATTGGAGATAAGCACTGCAGTGAGCTCATTGGAAACAGAGCTTGAGCAATCTGTTTAGGACTATAACTTGGTCCTCAATTCAGTAATAAAAAATTGGCTCTGGCCTGCACTGACACATTTTCAGTTTTATTAGAACCCAAATGGGCCCACAATTTTATTTCAGGCCAATGTAAAGAAAAGGCAGGTCTCTTTACCCTGCTTTTGGTGCTAAGGGCATTTGCTTCTCCTTTTGCACTCTGTAGGACCCAATGCTTAATCCCCCATCCTTCCCATTCACCCTCATCTCACCCTTTCATACCCCTCCTCCCACACTAGGTCGGGCTGAAGTGGGTCTGGCCAATGTAATTAGCTGTGTTAAATACCTTCTGAAATAGTTCAATGGGTTTCCTTTCCCTGCTGCCTATTTCTATCTCCAATAGAAAAATAAATTCCCTCTAGCAGAACACGATAAGACTGCTGGAAAAATAATTTTTGCATCTTATTTGAAGATGACCTGCCATCTCCTTTCCCATGCCACACTACGCTCTGCTGTCCATATTTGTGATCTTTTCCTTAGGGTTGACAGATAAAATACAGGCAGCTGAGTTAAATTTGAATTTCAGAGAAACAAAAATAATTTTTAATATAAGCACATCCCGAATATTGCCTGGAACATACTAATATTAAAAAAATTATTTGTTGCATATATGAAATTCAAATTTAACTATTATCCTATATTAATTTTTGCTAATTTGGCACCCTGTTTCCCTGAGAAAGTGCCTAATTAAGCCTGTTTTGTCAAAAAGAGAAGAATGTTGGTAATGAAATTCTTTTTTAGTAAAACTGAACAATAGATAATAAAAATATCAGAGACAATTTTTCATGAAAAGACAAATTAGTGCATAATACCATTTCAAATGCACACACAAATATTTCATTTTTGCATATTCTCTTCAAGTTTTTGTATCTGCACATTTTTTTTTTTATGGAAAATGACGTGAAACTGGAATAAGATTTGTTGCTTAGTTAATAGTATTGTACTGATGTTAACTTACTGGTTTGGATAGTGTCCTATAGTTTTGTAATTTGTTAACATTAGAGGAAGCAGGATCAAGGATATATGTGAACTCTATGCTATTTTTGTAAGACTTTTCTTTAAGTCTCAAATTATTTCAAAATAAAAAGTTAAAGCAAAACAACAAGAAAATAAAACAAAGTCACAGCCATCCCCACTATGAGGCCATTTCATAGTTGTTACCTGCTCACTGCTGCTTTCCATCCCAACGGCCATAAGCCTATGAGTCTAAACCTTAGCAGTCAGGGTGCCTAGCACAATGGCTGACACATCAAAGTGTTCAGAGCATATTTCTGTTTTTGTTTGTTTGTTGTACTAGTTTATTTACTAGATGACAGTGCACTATTTTAAGTTACTTAACTTGGTTAATAAATGCTTCTTTGGTGATGAGATGGTAGACTGTCTTTTTTCAAGCTGGCCTAAGTCAGTGCGGGATGCTAGGCTGTAGCCACAAGAACACAAAGTGCTTTGATTTTATCGTCCTAATCAGATCTGATTCTATTATTAATTTTATAACTGTAAGTGATTTATTATATGACCATTCAAAGACAGGCAATGCGTATTTGTTCCTGTAGGTGCATTTTTAGACACTGCCTTATAAAGTGTGGAGTTGTGAAGCTATTTTCTAAATGTCAAGCCTTCCAAGCACAGCAGGGAACTGTGATCCCCTGAAAGGCAGCTGTGTACAATATCCATCCCTTAGTCACATGGATTACTGCTTTGTCCTCTGATCTCTGGTCTTCCATTGTCCAATTCCTGGTTCTTGCTCTTTTTAATATAACTTCTATGTCTCAGTTCCCACACCTGGAAAAATGGAGCTAATACCACAAAGCAGGGTCATAGTGTGGATTACGTAAAATAATGTGTAAGTAGCCATCACACAAAAACAAAAAAAGCACTTAAAAAAATGCTCATTTCCTGTTTCTTTCAGTTTCTTCTGGGCCACAGAGCCTTCTTAACACATTAGTAATGGAAATCCAGGTTTAACACTGATTGGTATAATCCCAAAGCTGTGAACTAGATGTTCAACTCAAATGGTACTATTCTCAGATCTATTTTTTAAAAAGTAAGATTTTATAAAATGCACTAATGAAGTAGAAACTCTGAAAATAACACATATGAAACAAATATTCAGTATTACAAATCTGATCAATAGGAAATATGCTCATGAATACAAGCATCAATTAAATATTTCCTGGGCAGTTTTATTTGTATTTTATAGGAAGTTTTTAAAGAGCAAGTTTGCATAATTTGGGTGTCTTATAAAGTTGTAAGGGCATATTTGGATGATAACTTCTTATTCATCAGTTACTTAATAGCAAACAGGGAGATATTCAGTAAAAATTTAATTTTGATCATGATAATTAAGAAGATGACAATGGTATTTGACACTGATAAATTCTGTTTTAAAGAATTAACTCTAAAAAAAGAAAAAAGAATTAACTTCACATTTTTTACCCTTCTTTCTCAATCTTCTTATTTAAAAGTATAATAATAGTTGTAGCAGCACCAAAGATTTATTGAGTGCTTACTACATGTTAGGCATTTTTCTAAGTCCTTTACATGTGTTAACTATTTTAATTCTCCCCCAAACCCTATTATAATGATAACAACTACAGGGTCTATAGAATTTACAATGTGCCAGAAATTATTTAAACGCTTTACAGGTATTAATTTACTTATGTCTCATAGCACATCTGTGATGAAGGTACAATTGTTAATCCTTTATAGAGAGAAGAAAAGTGAGCTTGAGAGATGTTAAGTAACTTGTTGGAGACAACAAAGCTCAGCATCAGACAAAATCAAGGTACCAGAAAATAGCAAATGTTGTTCTATTACTGTTGTATCACTTGGATGTCACAAGTCCTACTTAATTTTGTGCTGTACCAGCAAAGGAACACTACCATTAAAAGAGATTTCAAATTGCCATCACAGAATTGCTACAATGATCATAATATCCTGAATATGCTTGATCTGTTTTGTCATTCCCAACTTTTTGTTGAATAGTCTATTTGTGTGTGTGTGTGTGTGTGTGTGTGTGTGTGTGTGAGAGAGAGAGAGAGAGAGAGAGAGAGAGAGAGAGAGAGAGAGAGAGAATGAATTACCTAATTTTGCTGTAGCCATCTATCTTACACCTAGAAGAGTGCAACACACTGAGGATGGCAGAGGGGAAAGAATCTGGGTCTTTGAGGACATAGTTGAGCAGCTGAACTAATCAATTCTGGAATCACCATACCTCTTATTTAAGCAATAGTCTCATTGTGTATGCAATTTTCAGTTTGGGTTTCTATATTAGAGTTGAATAATTAATGATACATTAACTATACTATATTTCCCTCCATATTTTTGTTTCTACTTCAACTTTCTTGTCTTGGTGTGCTATTCAGGGATATACACATATAGAAACCACACACACACACACACACACACACACACACACACACACACACAAACCAGGAGGTCTCACTATGAATCAGTGCAATACCAAACAATCCCCAAATCTCAGTGGCTTAAAACATCAAACATTTATTTCTTGCCTATGCCTCTTATCTGTGTTCATTGTGAATTGACTCTTTGTCATAATCCCCTGAGACCAAGGCTGATGGAGAACAATAACTAAAAAACTGCATGTCACTGCGGCAGGAGGAAAAGAGAAGTACAGAGGATCTCATACTGGCAATTGAATGCTCTGGCCTAGAAGTGACATGCATCATTTCTGCTTATAACTCCCTGGCCAGAACTAGTCATACAATCCTGTCCAACCACAAGAGGGCCAGGAAATGCAATAGGACTGTGTGCCTGGAAGAAGTTTAATAGCACTAATGACTACCAAAGCTTACACGGTATTGGAACTCCTAAATAGGGCTATTCACCTAGGGAAATGGGGGTCAGGAGACAAATCTGGGAAAGGGATTTTTTTTTACTCATATATTTTTGTTAGCATTTGGATTTTCTTAGATTTTTAAAGCTTGAAATATAACACATAGAGAATAAGCACACAAATCATAAATCTATAGCTCCACGAATTATCATAAAGTGAACTCATTTGTATAATTATCACCCAGATCAAGAAATAACATACTGTCAGCACCCCAGAAGCCCACTTTGTGAAGCCTATGATTTCTAACTCCATTCTTCCTCCAAAGCTATCCTAATTTTTAATTCCATAGATTAAATATGAAAAAAAATACGTATTTACAGACGCGAGGGAAGTATGAGGTAACATCCCTTTGGATCTTCTCTAAACCCAAGAGGGAATAAATGGACTGTTATTTTGGATAATTGAAACATATAGGAGGTAAAGAGTGAGTAGGGAAGTAGTTGGGCCCAGGGAGAACTGGGTTCTTTGAGACTTGGTCCATTGAAGATTCCACGAGTGGAGGAGATATCTGCCCCACATACCCCACAAAGAGTCAGGATCTCTAATGATGTAGCATGTGGCTCCCTGGAACTTATCTTTGGACTTCTTGGCATTTGAGCCCTGTGAATCAGGCTGAGGCAGACTAAAATATTAAGGGCCTTCTCTGTGGAAGCTATCCTCAATAGATGACAGAGGACTAGGCTCAGTACTGGCACTGAGCCAGGCCCCATCCCATTTTTGTGAGCCCTCAGGATTTCTGTTCTACATAATTAGGAGGTAGTGAAGGTGGTGGTACGTGTCCCAATAATAACTGCTTTTGGATGTCCTCTTGACCAGGGAGATGGGGACACAAAAGCCAAATATAACTTAGTTTAAAAAACAAAACAAAATCATCCATCTTCCCCCTCTGCCAGGTGGGGTGTGAATGCACACCTGTCCCCACGATGCAGTTTCACCTTCCTTTACGTTGTCCATGTTCAGGTCTGACCTAAAGCAGCAGAGCAGAGGGTTGGCATTGTGTGTTGTTCTCTGAAGCTTTAGTGCCTATACCAATTCCTAATGTGTGCCACTGCCCTGAAGTAAACTAAGGATAGGGCACACAATGAATGTATCACTCAGGGGTTAACCACGATGAGTTCATATGCATGCCTATGTATATATGATTGAAAAAATATATGTATTATTAGGAATTGGCTTAGCAATTACAGGAGCTGACTAGGTAGTTTTCACAAGGCTGTTTTCTCAACTAATATTGACGCTGGAAATTCATAAGCAGACAGAAAGGGAAGCTCACAAGAGCAGGGTAGAACCCCAGGAGCTGGAACTGGAGCTGGAGCTGGAGCTGGAACCCCAAGTGGGCAGAGGAAACTCATGTCCTTTTTTTGTTCCCTCTTGTTGATGAAGGTATCCTGCAGAAGCTGAGGCCCCATGTGGTGTCTCTGAACAAGTATACACCTGGCAGAGAAACCGAAAGAAAATATTGAGGGAAGGAAGGGTAAAAGTAAGGCCAGTCATTGCTTCACATACTACAAAATGGCTGCCACTGCTATGCCTTCTTCCAAGTCTCTTGCAAGAATATTCCTTGCAGCCTGTTGCTAACCGGAAATGGAGGAGGAAAGGAATTCTGGGAAATGTAGTCTAGCCTGGCCAAGTAGGCACATTACAAAGCCATCACTATGAGCAGAATGAAGCCTTGCCAAGGCCTCAGGTTGCTACCCACAACTGAGGAAGTGATCTTGGTCTTTAAATCAATATCATGCTCCCCCTCCCTCCTCCTCCGAGATGCCATCTGTTCCATCAAAGTGCAAGAAATTTTTACGGAAAATGTCTGTGAAAGCAAACGGGGAGGAAACCCAGAAAGGCTTAGAAAGCCATCAGACCATGATGCAAGTCTGACCGTAGGGAAGGAAAAAATAAAATTTGGATAGAAGTGACTTTGCAGTGCAATTCTAAGGAAAGTTTTGCAAAGCTTCCCGTGGGAAGAGTCCCTCGTTTCCCACAGACGGGCCTGTCTTAGCATCCTTGCTGTGCCTATTGACCACAGGAGCAGCCCAAGGAAATATGGCCCTGGATTTCAGAACACAAAGGCTGAGGCCCTTGGTCAATTGCAGTCCTAGTAGTAGGACATTTGAGGACCCCTTATGTGGCTGCTACACCGCATTTTAGATCTAGTCAAGACTCAGACTCAACCCCACCTTCCTCTTTTGGAATGTGAAAGTAATTAAATTAGGGCCAACCATCTTGCTGCACCTCTTCTATCCAGTGATTTTTTTCTGTTTAGTCAAGACAAGCTTTGCCAGGAGTAGATGGTGGGGACACTTGGAGGTAAAAGTGGGTCTGACCTGAGAGCATGTCATGAAAGAATTTGGCTTCATATTAAACAGTCCTGATTCCTGCGATTTATTACACATTTCTTAACAAACAAAAGAGAATCAATGAAGTGTTTGGCTGTGAAAGGGGAAATCTGGGATTTGCTAGAGATATGGATTCTGAAAATATAGGTCGAAGCATTTTCTGCAGTCTCGTATTCCTATTCTCTTGAGAAATCAAATATAAGCATCTGTAATAAATGAATGTAATGAAATGGAGATAATTTTTGCCTAGGCAATGAAAAGTTGAGGATTGTTAAATTATTAACCCCTAAGAAGCCTAGAGTTGTTTTTCTGAAGATGTGTGACTCCTAGTGGGTATCTGTACAGAACAGGACTTGTTTGCTTTTTGGTGGTTACAACTGAATTTTGAGCATTCTTTCCATTGTTGCATAACAGCAAAAATAAGTAAATTTAAATTGATCTTGTGGGAGATGGGTGGGTGGAATGAAGCATGGCTTTACCACAACCTATTGTTTCTGTATCATGTTTATAGCAAACAAACTGCACTTTTTTTTCCCTGTAATGCTCACCAGAGATTTTCTGATCAAGCATAGAGTCCCTATCATGATTACTCATCTATGCAAAGAAAGGACTGTAAGTTGCTCTGCTGACCTTAGTTCTCAATTTCCTTGCTTTTGGGTCAATTTATGCACTTTTAATGAGCCTCATATCATTTTATCATCGAAAATACTAGAAGCTGAATTGCTAGGTCACTGAAGCCTGTACTGATGTCTAATAAATATTTGAAAAGAATCATCAAGAAATAATCTCCTTTCCATTCTACCAGCCTATTAGGAAAAACACAGAGCCAAATTGTCTTCATTTCTAGTTAAACCAGAGCTATAGGAACAACCTTTCTTTCTGATTCAAATTCCCTAGAGAGCATTCCTTTTGCAAGTTTACAGATGACTAAACCTCATATGCTAATTAGGACCCATTGACCTTTTTAATCAGCTCACAAGGTACTGAAAAGCAACCCTCTATTAGTAGTTTCTGGCGAGGGCAATAACTATCTTGAAAGATCCTGTTTTCTCCTAATTTAGAGCTGTCTCCTGGGTTTAGCAATGTTTGTGGGAGCTGGGTAAACAGTCTGTTCTGACACATTGCAGCCGCTGGCAGCTTCACACCATGATCGTCACTCACCAGGTCTGAAGTCTGAGAAGTGAATTCATTAACGTCTCAGGCAGCTCTGTGCTACTCCACTGGCACTGGGGACAGGGGTGCAGAATGCACCGGAAAACATCCTGGGAGCTTTGACTTTGAGTACTTGGAAAACAAGGCCTTTGTCATTCTTGCTGATTGTAAATTCTCTCTTTATGGCAGTGTCTGTTGAGTTTCATCTTTTATATCCAGGCCCATCAATTTTGCCTGTAAAAAGTCTCTCATGGCTGCCTATCTCTCTCCCCTTTTCTACCCCACAGTCACAGTTTATATTCTGCTAGGTTGTATTTGCCATCCTATCCTGGTGAATGCTACCAGTAGTGTTTATCCCCACCCATGCTAGCTCTTGGCCATTGACCTGGGACCAAGCACACCAGGGATTAATATCTGGGCTGCTGGGAACTCCAGGACTGTTAGATAATCTGCTCTGCCTAGATCCTTACCATCTGTGAGTTGAAAAATGTCTCCCCAAGATATCAGACCTGTGATAAATAGCTTACCTTTGAAGGTATACCTCTTAATATTAACTTAAATGGCAAAGAATTTGAACAAGGTAAGGATCTCGAGATGGAGAAATTATGTTAGATTATCTGGGTGGGCACTAAATGCAATCACATGTATCCCTATGAAAAGGAGGCAGAGGGAGATTTGACAGATGATACGGAGCTGATTGGAAGATAACAGAGAGATATGAAGATGATGGCCTTGACATTTGGAATAAGTAGCCACAAGCCAAAGCATGCTGGAGCCCCGAGAAGCTAAAAGAGGCAGGAATGGCTCCCTCAAGCCTCTGGTAGGAGTATGGCCCTGCTGACAACTTGATCTCAGTCTTCAAGTCTCCAGAATTGTGAAACATTATATTATTGTGTTTTAAGCCACTAAGTTTGTGGTAATTTGTTACAGCAGCTTTAGGAAATGAAAATATGTGTACCATTATTCACATGAATTACATCAACCTCAAAACTGCCTTCTTGGATTCTCGTTCCTGCCTCTCTAATCCACCCTGCACACTTAATTTTCCTTAACTTCTCTGTATGGTTTTCAAAACTTTCTATCATCTGGTCCTCTCTCTTAGCACCACAGCTTTAGTTTCTACTAGTGATTATAATGTAATAACAATATTCACTCTGTTCAGTGCTTTTGTTGTGCTGAGCACTTTATAGAAAGTACATATCACCCTTGCAATAACACACTGAATGTAGTATTATTATTCTTAATTAAGAGATGAGGAAACTGAGGTCCAGAGAAGTTAAACAGCTGCCCGCGTAAGTGGCAATACTGCAGGGACATTCATGCTCTCAGCTACACGCTTTAGAGCTCTGTATGTGTGTCCCTGCCCAAGACACTTCTAGGCTGTCTGAGAGCCTTGTTCTCTCATCTGCTTGTTTAAAAAGTCCATCGTCCTTCTGTTACCAAGAATGGGGATCCTCTCCCGGCGTGTTGTCCAGGTTCTTGATGCCTCGAATGAAGAATTGAGCAAGATACTGAAATACAGCAGAAAAGAAAGGCTTTATTAGAAAGGAAAGTACACTTTAAGACTGGAAGTGAGACTGAGGAGAGAAGCTTAGCTCAAAAGGCCTCATAATAAAGTCTTTTGGGGTTTGTATCCCTATTTACTGTGGGTGGTTACTTTTCTTAGAGGAGGGGTCTTCCTTGATTGACAATTGAAATTGACAGGACTCAGGGATTCATCATTTGCTTTCTGCACAAATGATGAATGTTTGTCCCCAGAATTCAGTCTGTTATAATGATATTAATGAACTTCTGGGCATATGCATCATATTATATTGATGGTATAATGAGGCTCAGGTGAGTTGAAGGTCACTGGGTCTTCATTGCACAGATGCAGTGACTGGCTTAACCTGGTACCTAATTCTTTGCTTACTTGTTTTTTGTGGAAGTTACTTTTAGTCTAAAAATGCCTTCTGGCTTGCTTAATTGTGGGCGGATTAGGGCAGACCCCTTCTAGGATAGGATGACCTCAGTGTCCTTGCAGGCAGACCCGAAACCCCCTTACTAACTTTCCTGCCTAACTCTTTTCTGAGAGTCATGTACCCCTTATGGTTAGTACGGGTGTTGACTGATGGGAGGTCTCTTCTTCTGTATCTGCTTCCTACTGAGAAGGGTTGTAGTCCCTGCCTACAGGGGTTTCATGCAGCTCTTTTTTTTCTGCCTCAGGCAGGGTGGAGTCTTGGGTTTCCTGCTGAAGTGCCACCTCAATCCCTAGACAAGGAAAAGAAGATACAAACTTGTTATTTAAATCATTTATCTATTTTTTTCTATTATTGATTTGCCTATTAAGTGACTAAAGAGAAACAGGCTTGGTTAATATATTTCTTAAAGAGTAAAATAGACCTTTGACCTAAAGTCCCCACCCCTCTCAGAAACTAAGGGCCCTGTCTGGCCTAACACCATTTCTGCTAACAATGGGCTAAAGGCCCTTATCCATAGCCAGGGGATCTGAGCCATCAGTTTTGGGGCAATGATCAGGATTTGAGGGAGAGGGCCTTTTTCCCAAAGAAAAGAGAGAAAAAAACTTAACTAGGTTTACAAAAAAGATCAAGAACTCTGCAAGAGATGTTCCATTTCATTTCCTGCTAAAAGATTAAGAATTTTACAAGCGATGTTCCATATCACTTCCAGACTCTGTCAGTGTTTGTATCACCTTTTCCATGACCTTCTCTTGAATACCCATCTGTCATCTGCCTCTGAACTCCCTGTAAATTGTAGATAGTCTATGTCACAAACTGTAGAAATTACATTCTGCCTAGTATTTTTTTTAATTCAAAATGTTTTGTTGAAAAGGAATATACCATGTAGAGGAAGATTTAAAAAAATACAAACTCAAAGTGCCACTCAACGATTCCTGACTCTCAGGATTCACTCATTCTCGTTACTGAGATTTTAAATTTAAATAGAAATAATTCACTTTTTTTGTAAAATACCCAGTTAGAACTTCCTAGGATGTATAGGTACCCCTATTAAGACAGGACATCACTTGTAAAATTCTTAATCTTTTTATAACAGACTGAATTCTGGGGACAAACATTCATCGTTTACGCAGAAAGCAAATGATGAATTCCTGAGTCCTTCAATTTCAATTGTCAATCAAGGAAGCCCACTCCTCTAAGAAAAGTAACCACCCACATAAACATGGATACAAACCCTGACGGATTTGTTACCAGGCTTTTTTGAGCTTCTCTGGCTCAGGCCTGCTTCCACTTCTGGAAGTGTACTTTCCCTTCTAATAAAACTTTTCTGCTGTATTTCGGTATCTTGCTCAATTCTTGGTTCGGGGCATCAAGGACCTGGACAACACGCCGGGAGAGCACCCTACTCTCCAGTAACACCGTGGCACACCTGGAAAGTCTGATTTCCACGTAGCCTTTATGTAGATGTTCTATCAGTCTAGAGCAGCACCGTCCAATGAAACATGATGTGAGCGACAAATGAAAGCCACTTGTGTCATTTAAAATTTTTCTGGTAATCATATTTTAAAGAGTAAAAAGAAATGAATGAAATTAATTTAATTTTATTTAACCCAATAATGTATTTTGCTTAACTCGATATCCAAAATATTATCAAATATGTAATCAATATAAAATTATTGAGACATCTTTTTTTTGGTATGAAGTTTTCAAAATAAGGAGTGTCATTTATATTTAAGTCACATGGAAATTTGGACTAGTTGCATTTCAGGTGATCCATAACCATGTATCAGATAATGTAGATCTAGAGTTATTTACAACTTTTTTAGAAGGGCACATTTCCAGGTTCTGTTCTGTAAAATATCTTCTTTAAAGAGAACTAAACAAGTTATTTTTTCTTGATGTCTAAAGTATTCTTATTTACTGTAGAGAACTTGGAAAATAGAGAAAATTACAAAGAAGAAAATGAAACTCCCCAGTATTTCAACCTTCCAGGGTTTTTTTTCTTAAGCATAACTAAAAAGATACACATTTAAAAAATTAGAATTATTTTGTTACTACTATTTTGTAATATTTTGGCTCAGGAACATAACCTTTCCTTAAAGTTTTCAGATTGTCTCATGTATGTTGGTTTCCTCTCTAAGTGGGTTTTAAACCTGGAAGAAAGATTTTACTTTTCATACCATTTCTACATACCTCAGAGAATATGATTGGGGATGTATAATTTACTCAATAAACACCTAAATTGACCAGAAAAAAGGTTAATTATTCTAAAATATTTCTTGAGTGGGAGCAGCTTCTCTGATCTCTTAGTTAACAATAAATTGGTTTTGAGAGTTTGACAAACCCAATAGGACCTCTCACTGGTTTAGCATAAACCTCTGAACTTGGAGACAAGATGTTGCTACTTACCAGTGGCTAAACATGGAGTGATCCATCAAAGCCATCTTGATATAGGAAAGAAGCATGAGAGTTAAATAATAAAATCAAATTGTATTAAGAGCCTGCTATGCGCTGCTTGCTAGTCACTAGAACCTGTCCAGACAATGGGAAACCTACAGGAAGATTATTGCTGAGATTACTAACAACTACTTCCCCATGCCTTTATTCTGCATACCAATAGTGTAAAGGAAAACAACTTTAAACTGAATTTTTTGGACACTTGGGGGGTCTCTCTCATTCCCTGTCTTTGAGAGGAGACCATGTTCTGTTTGTGGAATGTTATTCCTTCTCAATAAACTTTTCTTTTTGTTCCTACTGCTGGTATGTGCTTGGATTCTTCCTTGCATGCAGTCAAGGATTCTACCTTGGTGCAGGGATTGAGTTCCCACCGGGGTTGGGGGATAGGGATCCACTCCATCCTGCATTACTCTCGGCCTCATTTTTCCAACAAACATGACATGAAATGTGTGCTTGCTTACCTTATTAATTTTCTCAGCTCTCCCAGGCTTATGTGAGGATCAAATAAGATAATGTTCAAATGACATAATACATACAAGCACACTCTACAAAATAAGATGTGTTATCATTTCTTTTTCTAACATTGCTGCAGTGTGAAATGTACTCTAAATATGCTTAAAATTTATTTCCAACCCTTGATTGCAACCACTTCTTGGTAATATCATCTAAGATTTTAGACTCCAAATTATTAGTATTTGTATTAGTTTTAAATTATCTTTTAAAATAATATGTAGCTTCTTCTAAACTTTTAACCACATTTACATCAATTTTTAAACTTAGTTTTAGTGCTGTTAGTCCTTAGCCCCCTTAAAACATTACTTTTGTATTTAAATTTTTGAATTCTTTACTTTGTGAATATTTCAAGTAGTTTTAGAAAATACAGGGTGTGATAAAACTTCTAGCTTCTTAACATCTGAAATATAAATGCCTTTTATTGAGGTTGACAGATAAAATACATGACACCCAGTTAAATTTGAATTTCAGATAGACAGTAAAAATGCTTTAGTAAAGGTATGCAATATTTGGGACATACTTATGCTAAAAACATATTCATTGTTAATCTGAAATTCAGATTTAACTGAGTGCCGAGTCTCTGTTTTTATTTGTTAAATTTGGCAACCCTATTTTATGCACAACTATTTAAAAACTGAGTATAGAATTCTTGAGTTATAGGCCTTTCCTCTCAAAACTCTGATAAGATGCACATTATCTTCTTTCACTGTAGAGTATGATTTTTGGTCCTCTTTGGGCAACCTTTCCTTTTTTTCCCCTTCTGAATGCTTTAGGAAATTTTCTTTATTTTTGTAATGAAGTATTTTTAGGGACATAAAGGAATTTCAGGCCTTAATTAAGGCTCTCATCAGGTTTCTGAGACTCCTGAAATTATATTGCATATCTGGTAGCTACCCTTCCTGACTTATCTCGAACTTTTCTACCTCTAACCTTTCTGTGTGAATCTGAACTTTTTGAGGGCATCAGTTTTCTATTTGTAGCCCTGAATCTATAATCCGCATAACTGTGAGAGGGAGTTGCAAATGTTGGCTAAAAGATCAAATGAATAAATAGAGCTGAACATTAGGACTGGCCACACATTTTTACAAGTCTCAGGCATGTTATAGCTAAGTCAATACACAGTAGTTATTGAACAATATGAAGATAAAGGTAAATCCTGATGACAGTTCTTTGATATAAGGAGCACTCTCAAGAATGAAAGAATGGACATTGGTTTCAAGGAAATGGGAGATTAAAATAGGTATCGATTGCTGGTAGGGAGAATATGATGCAGAAAAAAATTTAATTAAGAATTGCAAGCTAATATGTTTTATTTATTCAGAAGAAGAGTGAAACTCATGTTTCACTTTGTCACCTTTGCTGAGAGGCCAGGAGCATGAGAAAATAACATTTCCCACTTTATGAAGAATGACAAGTTGCCCCCCACCTCTAGAAAGGCAACATTCCAGCATTTGACAGAGCCGAGGGGGCAGTGGGAGTTCTGGCATTAGGTTCAGGCAGACCGCCCCAAGAGAGAGGCGTGAAGAGTGACCGATTTATGAAGCCATTGGCATATTGCCATGTCATGTCAGGAAGGGAATGGAATGATATTCCTTTTAATGTAAGACTGTAATCCCAAGGCAGCGACCTAATGGCCTGAAATTGTGTAGTGAGATATCACACTTTAAAGGATGTTTCACCCAAGCCTCAAACCTCTAAAACCAAATCATAGTTGGACTTGGCTGTGCTGCTCAGCTCTGAGGTCTCGATCCTCTGAAGAGTGAAGAGCCCAGCTTCCTTTACTTTATTACCAATCTCTCCCTGCTCTTCTAAAATTGTAGCAAGTAATTTACATATGTCAAGCAGCTCTGTAGTTTCTGTGGATACGATATTCTTCACTGCTCATACTTGATTACAAACCCTTTTTCTTTAGGGCAATAAAAATTAATATTCTTTAAATTAGCAAATCTTAGCTGTTAACCTCGGTCAGATTTAAGACAATTCTAATTTGGTCCCCAAATGCCTTACATTACTTTATCTGTTTATCCTTTTTTCAATCATGTCAATCTCCCATGACATCTGATTCCCATGCAATACTAGCCTTTAAGAATAAAGCAACAACAATAACAACAGTTAAGCTCCCAGTTTTCTAGAATTCCACCCTGGAGTTATTTTCCTAACTTGAGCTTGAACTAAGCATCATCTTGGATGTAAACCTTTAGCTAGTGGGTTGCTATCTCAAGAAGGTCCCAAGTCTCTCTCATAGTTGAAAAAAACTGAGTGACGTCAAGGGCCCAGAGGCAAAGCTCTCTTTTCCTAGTGCTGTATCGCCACTCTACCTGATAAAGTATAATAAAATCAAGTTCTTGAGAAGCACTATTGTCAGTTTGTGAATTCAAATATGGGAATATCACACTAGAAATTTTCAGTAGGCATGTGCATATACGTAGGCCTATAATATAACATTGATAATTGTGAATTAAAATCATGGAAATGGGCTATCCAACTGGAGAAATTGGATCAAACCCAGTGTGGCATCTTTTCTCTTGCCTCTGGAGATTCGCCTTGCTCAGAACAAAAGTCTTGGCATTTTGAAACTTTCTGGCTCTTTTCTCTAATTGAGAGATTTGGTCCTTATGTGACCCTGGAAAGGACAACAAGGAAAGGACTGGTGTCTGCCAGCTTAGAGATGTTTGGCAACATTTAGAACTTATAGTGTTGTAGGACGAAGGGCTGTTTCTGAATCCTAGAACTAAGTTTTGCTTGTCTGAAAGATCATTTAAAAGGCGATGTTTTACTACACAAGTCCAGGACATGGAGGACCTATTGTTCTATATCTGCTATCTGAAGGGGCATGACCTAGCTGTTAATGACACCATGAATATGCATGAAAGGAGGTCAAACAGATGCCTTCGACTTTAAGAAGAGGTAAAAATCACCTTTAACAGATTTGACCGTAGTTACTATAAGCAGGCACCCCCAAAGTGACATACATAGGATAACATAAGTATAGATAAGTTTTATAATTTCTTTACCTTATTGAGTGAAATAATTTGCTACCCAATTAGAAGTGGGAGAGAATGCGTGCATTATAACATACCCCCACACCACTTAACGATGACTGCTCCCTTTCTCCCCATTCCATTGTCCATAATTGATTCTATTGAGTATGAAATACTCGAGCAACAGAAAACTGATGAATTTGGGGGAAGCATCATTTGGTTTTTTATTCTAGCAATTATTGTAGGTAGTAGTGAGGGATCCTTTCAAAGCCAGGAATGTAAGTGAGTCTAGTGAAGCGAATTATTGAAACCCATACTTGAACAGAGAAAACATAGGCCAGGCTGAGAGAAAGGAGCTGGTCCTGGTACTGTCCAGAAAAAGTCATGAAGTATTGGAAAATCACAATATCCTGTACTAATTGGGAGAGAAGGGATGGCCAAAGGGATATGCTATACAATATCTGTTATCAGACTAGGCAGGAGGGCTCATATGCAAAGCAAGTTCAGGTCAGGTTTGGAGTACTAAAATACGACTGGGCACAAGGGGAAAGCAAACTGCTTGGGGTTGGTTCTGTGGCAGAGGATACCCAGTGACACAAGGGGAAGATCTGGTGGCAGAAAACAAGCCTGCAAGGGACCTAAAAACATCTAAGAATACAGGCATGCAAGGTACATGTTAGGAACGCAGACAATAAATAATCAGGAAGCAGAGAGTCAGAGTCAGACAGAAAATGTTTGAGTTCCAGAAATAGTGCCCAGAGATGGCACACCCAGGCAGGGAGACATAGTCCTATCACATAAAAACTGAGAAGGATCAGTGGCAAGACGATAATAGAACCAATAGCAACAACATTAATGAACGTCAATAACCATAGCTAATGTGTACTGAGCAATGATCAGGTACTGGGCTGAGTGCTGGACTCTTCCATGTTTGCTATTCATGTTTAACAGAGGAAAACATGGAAGCCTAGAGAGGTAATGTATATGTTCAAGAAGACACAGTGTTAAGTGGCAGAACTGGGATTTGAAACCAGATTTGTCTCACTCCCAAGTTCATGAGCCTTCCTTTCTTCAGGATTACTCCTGACAGAAGCTTCTGGGGAGACCTGAGTCTATAGCTGAGATGACATACAGGTAGACATCAAAAGACCAGTGCTGCTCTCAAAATTAACATAAACAAATATCAAGTCTGGTTATGCAAAAAAGACTCTAACCTAAAAACACCCTGAAAAGCAATCACTCCACAGTGCTCAACATTGGTGAGCATCTTTATGGAAACCTATTTCTGTTTTGAAGATATACATAAAACAATTAAAATATGAAATGATATTGCTGGACATCACATGATGGGCTGGGAACTTTTAATATCATTTGTGTGGGTCTAATTGTGTCCCCCAAAAGACAGGTTGAGGTCCTAACCCTGGTAACTTGTGAATGTGATCTTATTTGAAATAGGGTCTTTGCAGATGGAATCAAGTTAAGATGAGGTCATATTGAATTAGGGTGGGTCCTAAATCCAAAGACTGGGGTTCTCATAAGAAAGGAGAGCTCTAGAGATATACAGATCCATGAGGAAGAAGGCCATATGAAGATGCAGGCTGAGACTGAAGTTATGCTGCATTAATCAAGGAAGGCCATAGATTATTGGCAACCACCAGAAACTAGAAGAGCCAGAGAAATATTTTTCCCCTGGAGCCTTCTGAGAGAACATGGTGCTGCAGAAACCTTGATTTTGAACTATGGCTTCCAGAACTCTGAGAGAATGCATTTTTGTTGTTTTAAGCCACCCAGTTTGTGGTAACTTGCAGCAGCCCTGATGAGCAGAGGTGAGTTGATAAAATCTTCTTGAAAGCAATTCAACAAAAATATCAAAACCTTAAAAATCCATATTCTCAGGATTCTTATTTTTAATAAATTATTTTAAAATATTGTTTATAGATTGAGATGCAGAAAAGCTTTATTCAAAACTAATTGTTCATTATGTATAACAAACTAATAGCTAATAAGAAGGAATGATTAAGCAGACTATAGTGTACCCATAGGATAAAATGTTATATAACTATGAAGACATTTTAAAAACGGTTTTTAGTAACACAGGAAAATATATCTTATAATGTTCAATGAAAAAATTAGGAAATAGAATGTTCAATTCAATATGATCATAACTCTACTCAAATATTCATGGGGAAAAAACTGGAAGGAAATATACCAAAAGATTAATGGTGATTATCTTTGGGTTTTGGGACTATGGATGACATTTTTTCTTTATGTTCTTGATATTTTAAAATTATGTATAATAAGTGTATATTACTTTACATAATGAGAAAAAAGAGCTTATAAAGAAAACTTAGAGAAATTATTATTAGAGGATTAAAAAAATGTCAACTGAAAAGTTACCTATGAAAAGTGGAAATCTGTCATTATTCACACTGATGCTGTAATAGGGATAAATACTTTTTAATGTCAACAATGTTAATAATACTTGTATTTGCATAGGTTTAGAGCACATTACAGGGCTTATAATCTGCAAAATGTTTTCATCTGACATTTATTATGTCATTTGAGTCTTAAGATTTGCAAAACATTTTCTTTCCACGTGCATTATCTCATTTGATAAGTTAAAACAAGCCTGTAAAGAGTAGGTATTGTCATATTTATTTTATGGAGGATATTGAATCCAGGGATGTTTGATAGAACCAAATAGAATAGAATTTAGCTGAGTATCATAGGACTTGTAGGCTCTCATTCATTAGTGACATGGCAGAAGCAGGCTGGCCTCAGGTGACCTAAGTGTGGTCTGCGCTCTGCCTCTTGCTACTGCAAGCTTCTGCCCAGTTGACCCCAGCTCCCTCATCTACAAAATAAGAAAGGCATATGAAAATTCCTTTGTCTTTCAAATCCTATGGTCATAAAATTGTGAGGTCTTGAGAGAATTGCTTGACAGTCTTTAACTTTTTGTTCCCCTGATTTTTTTTTTTTTTGCAGAAATGAGATAATGGTGATAAATTAAATGTCTCTTTGTCTCTCTCTGTCTGTCTCTGTCTCTGTCTTTCTGTCTGTCTCTGTCTGTCTGTTTCTGTCTCTGTCTCTCTCTCTCTCTCTCTCTCTCTCTCTCTCTCTCTCTCTCTCTCTCTCTCCTCCTCTCCCTCCCACCCCTCTCTCTCTCCACTTCTGCTCCAAGCAGAAATCCCTGGACTACTCAATAAGCAGACCTTCATGGATGGACTTCAAATTTTTCCAGCTGACCCATCATATGCACAGAGGCTGTGGAAACATCGACACCTTCATATGCAGTGATTTCTTGATTTATTACGCTACCTTGGTGACAGGGTACATGGAATAGACTCCCAGCCTTTCTCTACGCTCCTCAGACCTGACAGCTTCCCATCAGACAGGCACATCCCCAGTCTGGCTGCCTCCTCTCTCCTGCCTCCTGTTACACAAAAAATATAATCATAAAATTGAAACACTTGAGGAGAGTGGATAAGTCAGACTGGGGAAAGAATTGCTCCAAATCATCCCAGTTTCTTTCCCTTATTGAAGGTCTCATCATTTGATAACCAATTCCAGGGCCAGAGGAAAAGGTATCAAAATATAAAGCAAGGGTTTCCTTTCCACATTCCATTTGTGTTTGAGCATAAATTATGAAGGGCACTTTAATTCTGTGTCCCAGTTTCCAGCAGTACAAGGACTCTAATGGATTCATCTGAAATTACATTAGCTCCAGTCCCATCATTCTTGCTGTTTCACAAGCTTGCCTTAAGAAGGCTGATAAATCGAGTTCTGCCAATCAGATCACTCGATCTCTTCAGGAGAAAGCTTTGAGGTCTTCTCTCAAACCTTGATATTCATTCATAAACATTTATTAAGTGCTTACTAAGTGCAAGGCAAAATCCAGGGCCTTTTCTTTCCTCTTCTCCCTCTGCCTTCCCTCTCTCCCTCCCTTCCTTTCCTTCTTTCCTTGGAAAAATATTGTTTGAGCTCCTACTTAGAGTGTGACAGATGCAGTGGAGATATATGACAAATTACAGACAGTCACTGCCAAGGAGGCACTCACAGTAGGTGGGGGGTTGGGGCGGGGGTGGGAGGTGTAGACATATAAATAAACATGAGGCAGCATGGTGGAGAGGGGGAAACCCGATGTCAGTCAGACTGGCTGGATGTGAATCCCTCTCTGGCCCTCATCAGCCATGTAATCTTGTGACAGGGCATGTCAGTTCTCTGAGTTATTTCCTTATGTATAAAATACAGATAATTATATCCCTCTCAAAGGGTACGCATGAAGATTAAATAAATTAATTATGTAAAGCATCTAATGAAAAACCTGGATCATGCTATGTATCAGTAAATATTGGTATCCTTCCCTCTCAGATAATTACAATATAACATAGCAAGTGTTTGGATAATCAGAGTTGTATAGCCCTGGAGCAAGAGAGAGAGCTTGGGTTCTGAGTCTTCATTTATTCAGGGGCACAGTGGGGGTGGGTGGTGGTGGCGTAGGAGCCATAGGGCACTAATGTCATGGATTATGGGAGTTTGATGACCTTCTGAGGCAATGACTCCATGGAGAAATTGGTTGATGCTTTGGCCTGATGCAACTCACTCACTAGGTAGTGTCCTTGAGGGATAATGAATCCACCCTGAGGAAAGAAAGTTGCAATGCACAATCTGGTTTGGGATGCTGGCTAGGGACTGGCAAAGAAGAATGCTTTTGAGGGTGATGGTCAAACCGTCTTGTGGTTTCACCTCTTAAGTTTGTCAACTTCCTTTGGAGTGGGTGAGCTTTAAGAAAACAAACAAGCAAATTAAAGGGAAAAAACTTGAATCATAAGAAGTGCTGCTGGAAACTTCCTTTTTATGAAGAGTTGGATGAGGACAGTTACACTCTGACACTAGAATGATTGCAGACCAAGCTAACTAGTGAGGTTATGAGCTGCCCTCAGGGTGGTGAAGGCAGGGTCTGAAGGAATACTACCACCTCTGTAAGGGAAGTGACATCTATCTGTCCAGGGAGCCACAGATCCAGAATCTGGGTAACAAAGAAAGAGAGTAAATGCTCAAAATGTGGAAGCAGCAGATCATCGTGGTTACTCAGGGACACATTGTGAATGCATTAAAGATTTCTTCTAACAGAAGGAAAGTGCTTGAAATTGACAAGCCATTGTAATAGTTGTTCTAGTCACTGTTGAGGGCTCTGCTCTCGCATCCCCTGTGATCATAACTGTGTGGTCAAAGTGAGGGTACCTGACCAAAAGAAAGCATTTTTAAGGTTTTGCAGGGGCCTCTGAGGTAGCCTGACAATCAGAGTCCCATTTGTTGAGAGTATGAATGTATGAGAGAGAGAGATATTTGACAGTTGGTGGAGCAGCAGATAGGGATAGATCCAGAGAAAAGTAGACATGGAAAAAGTAGCTGAGCTCTAGAATGAGCTTTATAAAGTCTAGCTTCTGATGGGATGGTAAGATAACTTGGCCTCTAGAGCTCCATTTGATTTGTGAACAAATTCTTATCTTTAGTTTTCAAAAGATGTCACTGTGTCACTCTTCATTCCTCCATGGGTTTGGTTCTTTGGCCTGGAATGTTGTTAAGGACAAATGTCATTGATATCATTAGCCTTAAAAATACCCATTTGCAGAATGTTGTCCTATCTCAAATACCTAACTTTCTTCCATTTGTAGGGACTGAGACCCTTATTCAGATAATCCATCTTCTTCTATTGTATCTTCAGGCTGCCAAGACCCTGGAAAACCTGTGTTACATATAAAGGCTCTAGGTACCAGAGAGATCTAGCAGCATGAGGGGTCTAGAAAATAGGCTCTCAAAGGACCCTTTACTCTTGATAAGTCCAATAAGGGATCTTGGTTGGATAAGGGTGAAGACAGGTGGGACATGTTCTTACAAGGCAAGATCCCAACAAAAGAGAAGGCATGGAGATTTGAAAGGTAATGTATGGGGAGAAAGAGTTGTTCTGTGTGTCTTAGGAATATGGTGGGAGGTAAGGCAAGGAAGATGGGTTGGGCCAGGTGAATGTAGTATGCTGGTTCTGGGATGGATACAGAGCATGTGCAGCACGTGTAAGTGTGACACAGCCAGTAGGTGAGAATCTGCAGCTCATCAGAAGAGAAATGATTGTCATCCCAAAGCCCTTTGTCTGGTGAGTTTAGAAACTTGACTTTACCAGTTTACCCAAGGACTGAGCTTAATCAAGATCTTGGAGTTTAATTTATATAACCAAACTGAAAAGAATCTGCTTTCCAAACTCGAATGAGGTTCTACTAATTCACAAGGGGAAATGCAAAGACACACAGAAGTAATCAGATACTGATTAAAAGATATAAATTACTCATATTGCTTTGTGTGCTATCTTGCTTTAAGGTAGAGATATTTCTATTAAAAAAACCAGTATTCAACAGTATTCTCCAAAGGGTATTCTATGGAATAATAGTATGACCAATAGTTCCCCCCAAAAAGTATGATAAGACAATAAATATGTTGAATAAGTTTGGTTAAACTTAAATCCTTCTCTTGGATGTTCACAAAGTATATTTGGGTTAAAAACTTTAAGGAGTGCTAGAGTAAAGCAACCTGTTATGCCTCATCCAGCATTTCCGAATCTTTTGTCCATAGAACTTCCTCACCTATGAAACCAGCCCTAATTTCTGATTGGCATGATCTGTCTGTCTAATTAACAGCTCCTCTTGGATGTATAAAAGATTTCTAAAATTTAACGTTGAAAGCAAACTCTTGACATCTGCCTCTCCAAACCTACTTTATATCTTCTTGATCTTAGAAAATGGTAACTTCCCTTTCCAGTTCCTTGGTCCCCAAATCTTGGAAGCTTCTTTCTTTTTCTAACACATCACATGTAAAAATCAGCAAATTCTATTGGCTCCATGAAAATATATCCCAAATCTCACCAATTCCACTTCAACCATGCTGGTCCAAACTGTCACCACATTCTTCCTGGATCATTGAATTGGCTGCTTAACTCATCTCTGCTTTCACTTTGCCACCTGTGTCTACTCACCATACAGCAGCTTTTAAAAACTCAAGTCAAATAATGTCATTTTTCTGCTCGAAATCTCCAATGGCTCTCCATCTCAGTCAGAGTAAAAGTCAAAATTCTTACAGTAGCCTGTGACACCCTCCTGAGAAGACCCATCATTACCACTCTGATCTCCTCTCATACCACTTACCATTTCAGTCACTGTGTTCCGGCATGCAGACCTCCTGACTTAGGCCCTTGGTACAAGCTGTTTCCTCTGCCTAAAATGATCATCTTCAGATAACCGCATGGTTCATTCCCTCACTTAATTATTGTCTCTGCTCAAATGACCACTTACTAGAGAGGCATTTCCTGACCATCTTATTTAAAACATATCTGCTTTGTATTCCTTTGTAGCATATATTAAGATGTTAGTGTGTGTGTGTGTGTGTGTGTGTGTGTGTGTGTGTGTGTGTGTGTGTATTTATTTCTTTACTCTCTGTGCCTCATCCCCAATCAGGATATAAGCTCCTTGAGAAGAGAGAGTTTGACTTATTCACTAGTGGATCCTCAGTGTTAGTACTTAGAAGAGTATAGCGCATGCAATAAATATTTTGTTGAGGAACTGAACAAGTGAATATCTGATCTGCAGAACACACCTTAGGAAACTGGCTTAAACTTTCAGTGCCTGCTACTGGGATGTACAGAATTAAAAGGCCTTAATAAAATGGCAGCTCTAAACATGTTTGTGGACATGGGTCTCCTCCATTTAAAACGCACTTCATTGTGAAAGATTAAAATTTGGGGTGGGGATAGAATAAAGAGGATAGAATAAAGAGTCAAAAAAGATAGAATAAAGGATAGAATAAAGAGTCAAAAAAGACCAGAGTCAGTTGACTACTTGAAAGTCAACCCCAATACCTATGTTTGGTTTTGGGTGAATGTCTGCATGTATCTCAAGTAGAGTCCTAACTTTGCCTTAGGCTTATTTATTTGTTTAGTATCTGTTTCTCCAGCTAAAGTGACAATCCCATGAAGGAAGGGACTTTGTCTTCTTCACTGTATTCCCAGTGCCTAAAAAGTGCTCGTGAAATATTGATCACTTTTTGGTCCTCTTTTCAAGCTGCCTAACAAAGACTTATTCTTTGCTCATGACTTACTCATTTGATGCTCTTATGATGCTCAACATGTACATTTAAACATATTCATTCAGTAACCTGTTAATATTTATTGAGTACTTACTGTGTGCTGGGAACAATGGTACAGGAATATGTGAAATTAGTGTTCTGTCCCATAATAAGCCACTTAGTCTCTACGGATAGCTTGTATATAAAAGTAGGAAATACCTATATACATTTTTTTTCCTGAAAAAATAGTCAAAAATAGGTAGAAGTTCTGTTCTATCTGATGCTTTCTTCACTCTTATGGAAGAAAGCAATAATATATACCAAATAAGTGGAATAAAGAACGGAGTATTGACTTATGTAAAAGGTCATGTACTTACTAAAGAAATTGCAAAGCAAGCCAAGGAACTCATACTTATCACATAACGAACGGATGCTGATTCTGCCTGCCCTTCCCAACACATGATTCAAAAGCACACTAACCTTGTTTGAACTGAGATGTAAGACAATCACCCTGAACTCCAATCTTAATAATAGCACAGGTACCCTGCTGCTGCTCAGAGTTGCAAATCACCTTTTATTCGTGTTTACAATTGATTTGATATTTTGTTCTTGATGAGCTCTAGTCTGCCAGTTGTACTACACCCGTAGGAAAAAAAGAATTTTTTTTTTTAATGAGGAAGCCAATTTTCATTATTAGAGTTAAGAAGAAAATCTTATAAACTTTTTTCCTAAGCACATAGCTCTACCCTTGAGAGAAACTTAGTGCATTGTGTACTCATGAAAAGAACTCAATTTTCTGAATGATTCAAACCTGAAGATGCCAAATGGTGATACATGGACTTTTTAAAAATCAGAGAGGTGAGCCAACATTTTAATTTTGTTATTTAAAAGTAGTATGTTGGATGTTATCAGCACTGCAAGTTATGGCAGAGGGGTGATGAGGTCACAAAGTGTGACTTCATTATCTTTGTTTACTGGATTCATTATGGCTGCGGGGTGGGCATGGAAAGTCCCCTACCAGTAACAATGTCAAGTGTATTGGTACTGGCTGCTCCCTAGCACCATCAACATTGACATGTGAGAGTATAAAGGAAAACACTTTCTTTAAGTGTGATTTCTCTTCTTATTTCTCCATTGTACTCACGGGATGCTTTTGGTGGTAAAAAGCAAAATAACTTAATATTACTTCAATGTTCTGAGAAACTCTTCCTTCTACCCTTGACTACCACTAGTTTAATAAAGATTCTTGTATAAAAAACACTATACACACACACACACACACACACGTTATATTAGGTTCCTGTGGCTACTGTAATAAGGTACCACAAATTTGGTGACTTAAAACAACAGAAATTTATTCTCTTATAGTTTGGAAGCTAGAAGTTTGAAATCCAGCAGGGCTGCTCTCTCTCTGGGAATTCTGAGGGGAGAATTTTTTTTTTTTGTCTCTTTCAGTTTCTGTGACTGTCAGCATTCCTTGACTTGTGGCCACAACAGTCCAATCTCTGCTATCTCCTCTTCTGTCTGTTTGATCTCCTTACGCCTCATTCTTATGAGGACACTTATCATTGCATTTAGGACCTACCTAGAGAACCCAGGAGATCTCCTTATCTCAAGATCCTCAACTTCATTGCACCTGTAAAGACCTTTTTCCCAGTACGGTCACATTCACGGGTTTTAGGAATTAGGGCATTCACATATCTTTATCAAGGTCTACCATTCAACCCATCAGCCATCAATTATTTATTATTTTCTGTGTGTTCCTTAAGTCAGTCTTGCTATCAGTTACAAAGATTTTTAAATTAGCATTCTATTCTGAACCTTCATAAATCATAACTCCTTTGGGAACAGCTGCCAAAGACAAGATTAGATTAACATTCTGAAAAGAAGAAGGGTTTATAGAGGGGGTTAGAAACTCAATAATCAGATCAGGGGAAGGACATTAACATTGGTTAAATATCTTCTGCCATTCACTTTCAAATATGGTCTCTCGCAATTCTCATTACAAATCTGTGATGTGCCTATTTTAATTTATACTTCTATAAAATGGGAACTGTGTACTTCTATAGAGATTCAAGAAGCTGAGTGACATTCCCAAGTCCCACAAACTACTGAGGGCAGAACCAAGATTTAAAGGCCAGACTCTGGCTCTTCCCTGCAAAGTGCTCTTCCTCTCTAGCCAGGTGAGGGGCTCTTTGGATACCTCTGGGACCTCTGAGCCAGGTGTCACCAACACATGCTCATGTCCTCCCTCTGCTGGGGTCCCTAATGGGAAGAAGAAAGCAGAGATTTTAAGGCTTTGGCAAAAGTTGTGTCCTTGGCCTAGGCTAATAATTCCTGAATTGTATACTAGAACAGCAGAGAAAAGAAATTATGAACAGTATTTCTATATACCATCTACCTTTATGCATTATTACTATCATTGTCTCTCCTATCTAGAGAACGAAACAGGTAGGACAGGCCTGAGAAATCCAAATGTGATTTTTTGGGGTGGTGGATTGTGCAAGAATGTATAAAGGTATCAGCATGACAATTTCACATTTTCTCCCTCAATAATAATATGAAAATCTCAAAAGGCAATAAGCTTTCTTCGTGTGTGTGAAAACTAATTATGACACTTTGAATTTTAAAATGAGTAAACATACTTAGTAGGGGAAAATGCAAATAAAATATACTAGAGGATAAAACTATTTTGTCTTTCAAAGTTAATGTTTAAGTATGAATCTTGAATGTCTCTTTGTTGGGTAAGAAAACTTTTTCATTTGAACTACAAAGAACTGGAAGAGAATTTTTTCTGTGGTCATATGTACCAACTTCATTTCTTCTCTTGCTACCTCACCTTAAAGACGATTGAATAATATCAGCATCTAGCACTTGAAGGTAGTGTCCTTAACTGGAGGACAGTTCAGCCTGCTTCTGAGGGCAACATGCATTTAAAGAGAAAGCTTCTGGAGGCCCAGCCCTTGGCAAAAGTTGCATTTCCTACTTGATGGAAGTTAAATGTTTGGAGTTACTGAGCAGTTCCTACTTTCGACAATCATTAAACAGAGTGTCCCATTTTTAATTAGACTTAAATGTGTGACTCGTTTATGGTTTAATGATAAATGTAATTTAATAATCAGACCTTTCATTTGTTCTAGATAGCCTCAGACTATTCCTGAAATCCTCAATGAGGTCATGTAAAGCCTGTGTGAGTTCTCTCAGAAGTTTTCCGTATAATCTTATACAAAGGTCCAAATAGCTCATTTAATTTTATTGAAAGCTTCTTTATAGGCAAGACATACTCTAAATGCCTTGAGGGATGTGGAGACTCACACCAGGACCAAGCCCCTAGGTTGGCTTCATTACTTGCTCCCTTATCCTCCTGGCTCCAGTCTCTAAAGTATTTTACTTCTCATCTGGATGCTTCCAGAAGGTGTCTAATGTTAGCCAATCAACATAGGTTCTGATAAAGCTTGGAACTCTCCAGACATATTTAAATCCTATTAGTAGTTTCTTCAGGAGAAAGAGCCTTTGAGAGCTAGAGAGATGAACCTATCTATAATGGTTGGTTCATACTTCCTGGCAGGAGAGCCTGCCTGGGTAGTCTCATATCTTTCTAATGAAGGCGGGAGCCTCTTTTCTAACTAGAAATGGACTGAGCTGACGGTTCTGAAAGCAGAAGCTGTGACCATGACTGAAAAGACAGTTTTGCACCTGCTTGTGTGAAAAGGACTCTGGTCATGTTATTAACACAGGATCATCAATGCCTACAAATCCCAAAGGGAAAAAGTGCTTGATATAATAGACATTCTGTTTCTCATGGCTTAAGTCACTCTGGAACTGCCGCTCACAGGACTGGGGCACGCTCGGTCTCCTAGAATTTATTGCTGTCAGCTAGCATGATGGTGTCTTCCTGAGTGAGAAAAATGTTCTATGACATTACACTTGTAGCAAATATTGTATAGGCAAGTATGTCATTGAGAGAGAGACTGTTTACATTTAAAATAGCAGGTTTATTTAGTAATAATAATAGGTAATTTACAGAGAACTTATCTGGTGTTAATTTTTTCTTTCAAAAACCATATTGAGAGGTATTATTACCTTCATTTTACAAATGGGAAAACTGAGACACAGAGAAGTTAAGTAACTTATGGAATGTCAAGCAACTGTAAGTAGAAGAGCTCTTAACCATATATAGTGCTAACAATTCACATATATAATCTATGTGATTCTTACCTTTAGTGGCACAATTGATTTTGCCACATAGACAAAGGCTTGAACAAGGGTACCATGAAGATCAGGGAGGTATTAGAGCATGGTGATCAAAAGCATGGCCTCCCAGGTCCAGATGGGAATGAACAGACTAGAGTCCAACACATACATTTGTGGGAGCTTGGGCAAATTACCTAATGACCTCGATTTACTTGTCTACGAAAAGGGAATAATAGGATAGATAATTTATAGATTTGTAGTGGTTATATACACTACAATTCTATAAATAGATAGATAACCATGACAACACCTAACATTTATTGAAGCTTATTTTTCTGTCAACTTTAAGATCCTTGGAAGTGATCAGCTTCTCCCTTGGCACAACATAAAGCATTTATATAACTACTTATTTGTTGTTATTGTTATTATTAGTAGTATTATTATTATTTTCTTTTGGCAAATGAATCCCATTTGACAAACTTTAGAGATCATCAACTTCTTTTGGCACACAAGTATCCCCACTTTTTGAAAGTTCTCATTATGCCACTTTGCTTTTACAAAAGACCCACTTTAGCACCTGTTGTTGCTAACTAAAACAAATTGGAAGTGGATTTTAGCTTTTATGGAAAAATGTGAAAAATGAAATAGTGTTCAGGATTTGTTTTGGAGTGAGCCATTATAGAGGCAGTGTGTATCTGGGCATTGAGAGTCGCACTGCTTTTACTGCATGTTAGTGTTTTAGGTTTTAGGTGTTATTTGATATGATTTGGTAGATTATTTTTGGGGTCAGGAAATGCTAAATATTCTTTTTCCATATAAATTAATGGTAATTGCTTCTTTCCTTGTAAGGCCATTTCGGCTTATGTAAGTTTCATAGGAACACTCTACTTTCAAATACCAGGGAAACCTGTGGAATTCTGACCCATTAAATATGGTTTTAAATGTGTCAGGAATAAAGTTTAGAAACCTTTTTTTTTGTTATACGCGATCTCACCTATAATTTATTTTCTGTTTATTCTAATGCGTAATTGAATACACATTTTGGAATATCACATTCTACATTGCTACTATTATTTTTGGAAATACTTTGTCTTTGTCATAAGGTATTACTAAATCTTGCTAAGTTCCGACTTCCTGAGAACCTGATAAACAGGCTCATTTTTCTTCACAGATTAGTACAGAAGAGGGAATTAACTCTGAATCCTGTTTCTTATCTACAATTTAGGGGGAAAAATACAGTTCAAGTAACTTGAAGTTGTAGTCAGATGTCCATCTTGGGCAAGACGACGGGGTTATGCTGCAGCTGTCAGGGCTGCTTAGGAGCTGCAAAATAGTGAGTGGAATAACAATCTTTATTTTCTAATCCATTTCACAATCTATTCTTGGCAAGAAGCACTTTCTACCTTTTGAACTGTCAGATTTTGGGGCTGAGATTTTTTCGATTACACATTTAGTTTTTTCCCCAGCTTACAAAGTGATTTCACGTTACCAGCATGATTTATCAAGGGGAGTGCCATCTTAAATTAAGGCTCAAGCCTAATTTATAGTGGCAGCTGCGAGGTGTTAGCAAAAGCACTGCAAAATTACAGATAAAATGTAATTACCCATGCCCTAGATACAAAAGATGCTCATCTGATAGCCTGGAAAAGCTGGTGCCAGAACATCTTTTTATTATGGGGCTGCTATTTCTACATTTTCAGGTCAGGGAGTCCCATTTCTTAGTAATCACCACAGTAGCTAGAATTGTACCCTTAAACAAAATAATCAAGTTGGGTCACTATCATCAAACAGTCAAGAATAGTCTCTTGATTGGGGTTGCCCTGAAACCAACTAGTTGGGTAAAGTTTGCTGTCTTTTTTTCCATTAGTTCTTTTAAACCCTGTCTACTTGTTCTTTCTCCATTGGCATCCCCACAGCGTTTGATACTTATAAGTTCTTCCCACTTCCTTTTAGCAAACCCAGCTCTCGCCGCCTTTAATTAAACACCAGCGATGTGCTAGTATTTTCTTAAGACTTTTCTACTTACTTTCCCAACAATTTACACTGTCAGAGACCAAATCCTTGAGAAAAGGGTTGGAAGATAGCATGATAGAGAAGCAAATGAATCAGATGGTGTGAAGTTAGAGGACCAAATTTTAGATTTGTTATCTAATAGATGTGTGGCTCACCCATCCACTCTGGGCTTTGGTTTCTTTATCTGTCAAATGGCTAGATTTTTATACCTGGATTTTCACAACTCATAGGTTCATGGATCATTAGTGACACTAATTTTGGAGAAGAGCATAGCAAAATATTAATTATTTTCCCCAACTCTGACATTCTGTAATTCAAATCCAGAGAGTGAGAATCTAAACTCATGAAGGAACATTTAAAGGGTATTGTCACCCTCCCCCATACCCCTCCCCCCCACCTGCAGAGTCTATCAACTTTCCATTCTCTGTCTACCCAAGACTGGTTCCACATATAATATTTGACTGAAAGATAATTCTGAGCAAATTTCCATGATTCCAGAAGTAGGAAGTCCCAGACGTTCTGTCTGCCATTCCTCAACACTTTTTAGTTTAAAGAGCTTGGATTTCTCTGGACTCTGGAGTCCAGATTGAAGTATGTAGTTGTACCTGAGACTATCAAAGAGCACATCTTACATGGGCCAGCTTTACCCATAGGTAGGAGTGAGGAACTTTGTTGGTAGAAGATGGAAAGGTTTTCTATTCACCCTTCCCTTTCCTGCTAGGGTGGCTAATTTGTCCCAATCTGCCAGTGATGTTCTTGGTTTTAAAACTGGAATTTCTGGGTCCAGTGAATATCTCAGTCCTGGGAAAACTGGGATGCTTGGTCACTCTACAATTTCCTGAGCTCCAAATTTCTGTTAACTGGGCGGACAAACTTTCTATTTCATATATGATATAAATAAAATATTTCTGCCTGTGAAGATGTTACCTCATTGAATTTGGAGGTTATGTTTGAGGTAGTCTGCTATAGAACAGAGATGTCTGTGGAATATGCAAAATTCATTTTGGGGCTTTGGGACAGATAGGAGGACTCTCAAATGAGCCAAAACCTGGATACAGTGATAAGCCTCATGATTATTGGTTGGGAAGGCAACAGAACAGACATAGCCTCATGAACAAAAGTAATGAACAATGGTTTCAGACAAGCTCCAGACTGATGCTCCAAATTGCAGGGTTGATTTGCAATAAAACTACTTTCCATCTGGGTGATTCTGCTGGGTAAGAATCAGTTGGGTAGCCATAGAGAGTTATTTATTCAACCAGGAACTACAGTTAATAGTTCTCCTCAGCAAACCTGGGAAAATCAGGTAGTTAAAATTATAAAATGCAAATTCTAACTTAAATGTACAGACACATATACATAGAATGATTTGCCAAGCCCTTGTTTTTATAGAAAGAAAGAACAGAGATTTCCAGAATGCATGTCACAGAAATGGGGTCTTTTAGGAAGAGGAAAGGGAATTGGCATTTGTTAAATACTATGCCATGCATTTAACATATACTATTTAATTTGATTCTTTTAGTAACCCTCCTTTTACATTGTCATTCCACTTCCTGCCTCCCACCATGTCCACTGTTCAGATGAGGAATTTGAGGCTAAAGCCCAAGGAGAGATTAAGACTTGCCCAAGTTCACATGGCTGGCTGACTGACTCCATGCTTTATCTTATATGCTAACTGGAAGCTGGGACACAGAGAATGGACTTCATCAGTTTACCAGAGGCAGGCCCTGGTACAAGGGAAGGAATTCCCTGCTTATTTCTATGTCTAGGAAGGCTACAGAGGGACAGTTCTTCAGCAGAGCTCTTCTGCCAGGAGACAACATGGGTCCAGATTTGGATATGAAAGACGAAACATGTCTGGACAGCTCCTGGTACTACTGAAATTTCAGGAACCAGAGGGCCTAGAGGTGGCCAAGCAAAGCTTCCCAGGAGGTTCATGTCAGGGGACCCAAAAGTAACTGAGCACCCAAAAAGGAAGGGAGGATGTAGCCAGTAACACCTTGGTCTTACTCTCTGGAGATTCTGAGTCAACGGATCTACGGTAGGGCAGAATGGTGCACTTTTAACAACTACTACGTAACCACTGCTCGATTGGGGAACCACAGATTTATAAGATAAAACACAGAACCTGGAAATGAGGCATGCATTCTATTTCTTTCTCAGCTCCGAACTAACTTTTGAAGGACAACTTTAAATCTTAAGTATTTTTTTGATGGTGAGAATAGATCATATGTTTCATGGGTGTGCCTTAGTTTTCCCAAATGCACAGTGAAGTGATATCTGAAAGTGCTTTTGTGAAGTTTTCTGACGATAAGTTACATGCACTTATACAGTACCATGAGCTCTTGGTGGGAGAGCAATTCCAGCTATTATTATTGAAATATCACTTTATTGTAGCAGCTAAATAAAGTGCCACTTTTTATTCGTGGTCATCTTGGAAAGAAAATACAGTTCTTGAGTCATGAAGCCCATAGAAATTTCTTTAATTACTCATGTGAAGATTACTTTGAACCATGTGCATCATTCTTCCATACTCAGTGGGAAAAGCAGCCACCAAGAGTCTTGGCCCAACCCACAGTTGTGTTATGTAGCCCCATGAGTCTGTCCTCAATCATTAATCAATTCTCTTGAACTCTAATTCTCTTTCAGTAGTTGATACAGGAAACCTTAACAGAGTCCCTGGTGTGCAAATGGACTATGTCTCAAAAGTTTCTTTGAAACTTGGAAAACTACAATGTGTTTAAACTGTGGTTAGTTCCCTTCGCCTCCCCACACCCATAAAGTACCATTTATCCTAAGAGATACCTAATGTCTTGAACAAAGAAGGTGATAGAACTTAGTGATGCAGTTTAGCAATGTGCCTATGGGGAAATACACCCAGCAGAGTAAAATTGCTTCCTTGCTGCAGTGAGACCTGGAAACTGGGACACCTGCCTTCCTCTAGGAAAAACAAAAGTCTTCCTCAATAGCTGGCCAGGGGAAGGAGGACATATTCTACTCTATCCAACCTCTGCTTTTCATCAAAGTTGGTGGCTCCTGTGACCTGATCTGGCTGGATGAGGCTGGGACTGAGTGTTAAGAGGCAGAGATAGGATTGCTGGCTTGATAATTTGGGGATGGAACTTTCAGATAAGATGCTCCAAGAGATGGGAATGGGAGGGTGTAGTGAGTTGAATGGTGGCGCCTGCAAAGATATATCCATTGGAAGCTGTGGTTTTGACTTTATTTGGAAAAAAAGTCTACAATTGTAATGATCTTAAGTATCTCGAGATGGGATCATCCTGGATTAAAGTGGGCTCTAAGTTTAATGATAAATGTCTTTAGAAGAAAACAGGGGGAGACTCAGATGAGAAGATAATGTGATAATAGAAGCAGAGATTGGATTATGCAACCACAAGTCAAGGAATGACAAGAGCTACCAGTAGCTGAAAGAAGCAAGGGAAGATCCCCTCCAGAGATTTTGAAGGGAGCATGGTACTGTTAACACCTTGATTTTAGACTTTTGTCTTCTAAAATGGTGAGAATAAGTTTCTGTTGTACCCAGTTTGTGGCAATTACGAAGCCCTAGCAAACAATTACAGAGGGTGAAAAGCTTCAAGGAGCCAGCTCTGCCATCTCAGTGTCATGAGATACTCTCTTTCCACAGCTGGTTCCACCTCACTTTTCGTCACTGATTGAGTTACCTATAAGTCCCCAATCTGATTGATTCTAGATGACTGAAGTGCAGATTTTTTTCTTTTTCTGCAATAGCAGATTTACAAAAGCAAATGTTTTCAGGGCACATATTTTTTTCTCCATTTTTTTCCTCTCAGAGATCTGTGCGTAAGTGTTCTTGAATTATTTCCTACCAAGATCACAATGGTTTCTGTATCAATCAGTTCAAAGGGCCTATTTTCAGGTCTCATCTTTCTTGACCTCTCCTACATTTTGGTCCCGCTGACAACATTCTCCTTCTTAAACTGCTTTTTACTAGGTTGCTGGAGGCCTTCGTGTCCCTCTGCATCTTATTTCTACCTCTCTGACCAAACTTTCTCCTTCGTAGGCATATTCTACTCTACCTAACCTCATTTTTCCCTTTAACTTTATATATTCTGTACTTATACCCCTGGCTTTAATTAACTTTTTGTAAATGACTCCCAGATTTCCACTTCAAATCTTGACTTCTCTGACCTGCTTGTCCAACTTCCTTCTGCATATTTCCTCCTGGATTTCTCAACGGCATCTATATACAACATGCTCAACTCAAACTCATCATCTTCCCCACCTAACCTGGCCTTTTTCTGGTGAATGTTTCCTCCATTTACACAAACTAGAAGTGCAGGTGCCATCCTTGACCGCTGTCCTTCCCTTCCATTTTCAATCTGTCATCAATGATTTTTTTCTTCTAACTATCTCTCAAATCTGACATTGTCTCCACCCTAGTTTAAGTTCCTATCATCTCTCACTTGGACTTTTGCAGTGGTCTCTTAAGTGGCTTTCCACATCATCCTTACCTATGTATTCCATTCTCGACACAGTAGTCCCCTCTTATGTGCTGTTTCACTTCCCTGGTTTTAGTTACCCACGGTCAACTGAAGTCTGAAAATATTAAATGGAAAATATCAGAAATAAACGGTTCGTAAGTTTTAAATTGTATGTTGTTCTGAGTTGTATGGTGAATTCTCGTGCCATCAGGCTCCATCCTGCCTAAGACATGAAAGCTTTGTCCAGCTTTTCTATGCTGTGTGAGCTACCCATCCATTAGTCACTTAGGAGCCATGCGGGTTATCAGACTGACTGTTGAGGTATCATAATGCTTGTGTTCAAATAACCCTTAATAATGCCACCACATTCACATCGATTTTATTACAGTATATTATTATAATTGCTCTATTTTATTATTCATTGTTATTGTTAATCTCTTACTGTGCCTAATTCATAAATTAAACTTAATCATAGGTATGCATGTGTAAGAA